>CM057386.1:92751885-95700219 GCA_030015415.1 Cynopterus sphinx | reverse complement strand
AGAACTTGCATTTTCAGCAAGAGTCCTGATGATTCTGATGCAGTGGTTGCCAGATCACACTTCGAGGAAGGCCACTCCAAATCCAGTTGTTATCTGGATCTGGGGTGGCAATACTTATAACAAGGTATCACAGAATCAGAAAATCAACAGAAAATATCTTTAAACCCAAATTATTTTATAAATTTAATATTTACTGTTTGACTAATATTCTTCTAGCTAAAATAGGTTATCAAAATCACAATTTTGTTTTACAATCAACATTATAGCACTTTGAAAATCATATTCCTTTTGGCATCATTCTGACTTATTTAGGAATATAAAACAGTTCATATTTGTTGCTTGAAAAGAAAGGATTAAAAATATGGTAAAAAAGAAAAAGATAGAAGAAAAAGAAAAAGGACTTTCTTTAGTTGTACATGCATATGTTCATGTGTTTTCCTTTTGTTGTTTTCTTGATGGAGGAGGAAGAGGGGTCACCAAAATTAAAAGTTTTAATTTGAAATTACTAAAGGTTTCAATTAATGTACACATAAAATGCAATTCTGTGACTCTTGCTCATTTTTGCTCAATGTAACCAAATCACTTTAATTAAAACTGCAAGACTATTCAAAACATGTCTGTTCTTCGAAGTAAAAGTTTTTCATAAGCCAAAGGAAAAAAAAAGATGGAAACAGAGCTACTAAAGGAAAAGGCAAACAATAGATATTTCTTCCATTAGTAAGTATGTGGAAACTAAACATTAATGTACTTATGAAGTGTGACGCGAAGCAGGAAAAACTGTCCCATGCTATACAATGCATAGCAATGTCAGCTAACATATATTGGATATACTTTATTTATTTCTATTCTATTTTTTAGACAAAAGTTTCCTGAATTATGTCAATAAAATTTTATATTTGCACATTTAAATTTTTTTAATTTTAAAATTGAGAAAAGGTATTTTATTTAGTTAATTTTATTCCCTTCTTCCAAAACAAGGCCTTAAATTCAACTACCTTAAACCATCTGAATCCTACCTCCTTAAGAACAGGCACACCTGCAGAAGATCAAAGTTTTCATTGACCTTGAGAACACAGCAGTTTCAAAAGACTAATCTCATTTAGTGAAAAGAAAACCATATGTGAATCAACATTAACCGCTCTTAGCCCATATCAGGGATAATGGCTCAGCTTGGCACCAGTCTGAATTCTGAGCTAAAGAATTTGGCCTGAGCTTTCTCATGCTTAGCCAGGACAGACTGAAAAAGAAATGCAATATTAGCTTGATCAGTTACTCCATATTTCTGAATTTTTCTAAATACATCCCTCATAAGTTTGTTTTCAACAGAAAAACAGAAAGGATATTTTCATACATATTTTTACATCTGAAATTAGTGCATTAGAGAGAATTGGGCTTAGTGAATGAGTAACAACTACCAGCACATTTATTGAGTGCATACTTTGTGCCAGGGACTAGTTCTAATATCCACAAAAATACATCTAAAGTAACTGTTATTCTCCCCATTGCACAGGTCAGAAATGGAAGGCTCAGAGAGGCTAAGTGATTTATTTGCTCAAGTGGCAGACTAATTACAGAGGCAAGAAAACACTTAGAGTAATGATCCATAAGCACTGAATCATATTTTTCTGCCTTCTATACTGTATTTAAAAAGTAAAACAGTAACTTGTATTTAGTGATTATAATGTGTTAGGCACTGTTCTAAGTGCTGTATATGCATTAATTCTTTTAATATTTCCAATAACTATATTGTTATTATTCCCATTATACAAGTGTTAAAACTGAGGCACAAAGAGGACAAGTAACTTGCCTAAAATCTTAAAGCTAATAAATGTAGGACCCCTGATATAATGACAATTAGCTTCAGATCACATGCTTTTAACCATGATGCTGCAAGAATATTAATAGGTTACAAACAGCCATTTTTTAAAGTTAGTTTATTAAAATGAACAAATACGTGCTCCAACTATGTACATCAGAGTTTATCATAACAAGACAGAACATCAGTGTAAATAATTCTAGTTCCCCAAAAGGAAAATTCTAACCCTCTATGTGCTAAAATTTGGGCAGGGGAAGGCTTAACAGACACCGGAGACATTGTGCTGTATAAGTCGACTCCTGGATCTTTTCCAGCAGTCAAGAAATTTTAGAGTAACAAAGATACCATCCTAAATAAAGGTGTTTTTGCACACCCCTTCATATATCTAAATGGTAAATGGTACAACAAACAGCAAATGGGAAGAGGTGTATGTAGATAAATAATACTGCAGTACTAGGAAAGGTGACCCTTTACATATAATTCCCATCAAGTTGCTGTTTCAGGGTTTTAGCTTCACTATTGTGATGCATAAAGGTAAACATAATGAATCTTACAGGAAATAACTGTATAGCATTTAATAAAAGGATCAGAAACCTAACGTGGAAAAAAAGGGGGAAATATTAATGCTATTAATATAGTTTCTGGTGATTTCATCAACTTTAAGGCAGAGAAAAAGAAACAATTATCAATTTGTCTGGTGGGAATAGGTCATGATGTAACAATTTGAGTTCAGAGATTTGCTCTGCAAAAGTCATAAGACTTGTTAGCAAATAATAATTTCATTAAGATAAAAAAAATGTATATGCAGAGGAAATAAAATTGCAACATTCTTTTACTTAATAAAAGGGCAAAATATTAACTCTGAAGCCAGACATAGGCACTGCTTAGTTTTTAAGTGTTGAGGTACTCAGAAAAATGGAGTCTCTGAGCTCTGGTGTTGTTTCGTTTCTCTACTCCATCTCTTTTACTCCCCTGGGAGTTCAGCTCAGGACAATTACAGGGTTGCTATCACAGCAGCTGTCCTTGTTGCATAGTGCTGATTTTCTACACGCAAAAAAATGTGGACTCCAGAGAGATGATGGTGTGAATTAACATTAAGTCTTCTGGGAAGACATAGGTTTATTGTGTTATAAGAATACTGAGTAGAAGTTCAGTTAGAATTTTGATTGTTGTTTTATTTAATCACTATACTCTAAAATAACTATTTACGTAGAATTAATAAAGTATACATACAAATAACGTAAGGAATTTTTTAACCCCTAGTTTCTAATCCTTGCATATAATTTAATGAATAGACAAGGAAAAAAAAAAGAACTGGCAAAAGATTTAGCATGTAAAGTGAGTGTACTGTTTTCTTAAAAATAAATAAATTTTTCATATTTTTTCCCAAGCTTTTATACCTATTAAGAAGACTTTAAAAAAAAAAAACTTTCTTTTGGTCTCGTTCTTAGAATTGTCAAATTCATTAAGAGCGTTTTACCTTTTTAAACTTGACTGCTCATTATACTCATGAGGGGATTTCTATACAATCTTTTAGAAACTTCAGTATGCATGGCATTTGGGAAATAAGTTCTCATTTATAACTATACTCAAGGCATGGTATTATAGGCAAGTAATTTTTTCTTTTGAAATATAAATACTGCAACTTAGGTGGCACAGCACTGTTGAAGACAGCTTGCCATATGCTTTTGATTTCACTGAGAGACATGCCATCTGCCACCATATTCAATAATAATTCAAAAAAAAAAAAAGGTATAAGGAGGAAGAGGTGAAAGAGGATGTGGAAGGCAGAAGATTGTGATCAGATGTGAGAATGTCACCCATGATGTAAAGTCTAGAATATGGTCTAGCTGAATTGTTTCAGATTACCTCTAGTCATGAAGTTAAAGCCAGAACATATCAACTAAATTTTTCCTTTTTCTGCAGGCAATGAATCAACTACAATGCATTTTATTCAGCATGATTATTGATATAGGGTTAGAAAGAAGTCTTTGATTTCAAAGAAAAACCCAAATGTCCTAGGGAAATTTATATTTTAAAGGAGTTTTGGTACAGGGACTGGAATTAACATAGAGAATACTTAATTTATTTGTAAAAATTCAATACCTCTATGAGGCAGGTGTGTGAAGACAAAAACAGACATTAGAGACTTTGAGGAGTAGTATTTACATTGAGGAAAATATCTAAATCTATCTTGGTACTGTATTTTATCAAGTGTGAAATCAAATGTATATTTTAACTTTAATAAAATTACTATAATAAATTCTTTAATATAATTCCCAGAAAACAAGAAGTAATTTTTCTAAGAAGCTTAAAAATAGCAATCTTATTCGAATGCATCTGGACCGTGCCGTTACAGTCAATATTTTGCAAAGGAAAAAAAGCAGAATAAATTGTATATATTATAGGGGAAAAAATTATAAGAACTGTTTGCTTATTTTGTTTTGTTTACTTAAAAGAGTAAAAGATTCTAATCCTATCAACCAAATTTTGGCTGAGAGAATACCATATGAATAACGCAGCTGGATTTTGAACAAAATTCTTCTTTGTAACAAGAAAAAAAAATGTGTTACTAAGCTGTAAAATAGATTTTGAGAATGAAATGCAATCATGTTTCAGAAATCTATGGCCAATATTGCAAGGTAATTCTATACTTAGCTTGTGAGATTTATTTGAAATGTTTAAGCTTAGATATCTGAGGGGGAAAGAAGTCCAAATAATTGTATTTCTAGTACTCTGTTAAGAAATAAAATTTAATGAAAATATAGGTAGCTCTCCAAAAGTGACTAATCATAAGAAATAATTGTATTTTAACTACTATAGACATTTCATGTCATCATTTACTGAAAAGCGTTTAATGGGCACCGAGAGGCATTATGGGAAGTTCAAAAAGAAGCTAAGTAATATATGGCATTTGTGCATTGCTTTATAATTTATTTACAATATGTTTTAATCTGCTTCATCTGTAAAACAAATTTTTCTATTTTATGGACAAGAATGCTTAAAAATCACTTAAAATTACTTAAAAATCAAATAACTTAAAAATCAAATTTCTAATAAGAATTGGAATGAGAAGTGAACTTAGGTCTTTTGATGCCGCGTCAAAGCTCCTTGTACCCCAGCACCCTCCCTCTCAGCACAATGGTGCTTCATCTTTCAAAATTTGATAAATAATCCCACACGGTTACCCTCATGGTCTCCATCTTCTTTGAGTGTCAGTGTTTTGGAAACAATAACATTTTAAGGTGTTCTTAGCAACCAGCACCCGTATAAATTAAAGATTTAAGAATTTACTAGGAAAAGTGAAGAGAGGTGTCTTTATGTCACAGTTTGACACAAGCTAGTCATGACAAGTAATACATGCATGAAATAAATTGTGTAGTAAACAAGTTACCCTTGCTAATAATATCAAATGTTGACAGATTAGAGTTATAATTTGATTTGTTACAATTAGAGAATCAGACATTATATAACAGGGTTCATGTAGGGTAAACATCTCACAATTTGCTTAGCCAGGTCAATTTTGTGCATATAATTTAGTAAAACCTGTTAGCATAGCACAGTAGTGTTAGAGAATTTTGGATATTAGAATGAATAATTATTCTGAAAATTATCCAATAACTTATTTGTGGAGAAGGTCTAATTTCAGGAATTCTTTTGTGGCTGTGGAAAAAGAACTTGAGATGTAGAGAGCACTTTAAACATAGGGTGTCTCCCAGGGAAATCTTCAAAGGCAATATGAGTGGGATAACACATGAAAGTTAAAGTATGCTGAATGTCTTGTAGAAAAAAAAAAGGCCTTAAGTAATATTCCTCTGAATCATATCACCTCTACCACTTCTAGAAATATTTTTTTCTATTAATAGAATAAAAAATAGCAATGAGAGCTGAAAAAAGGCAAGGAACATAAAGTAAATATAAAACAAGTCTTTACAGTACAGTTCATGGGGAGTCAAATTGGGCCAAAATATCCCAGACTCATGAGATCGTGGTTCTGTCTAGCAGAGAGGAGAGAACAGGCATGTGGATGAGGGGACCAATCCAGTCCGGTCAAAGACCCTGATCCATGCCTTACTTACACTCTGAAATAAGCCAGGCAGAAAACTGCAAAGAGTTCCTAAATCACGGGGGGAGTGTTTCCTTCACTTATTCAAGCTATGTTCATGAAACTGTGTTTACTGTATGTTAATAAAACATTATCCAGAGTTCTCTTTACAAAATATCACCCATCAGATAAGAAGGTGGAATGAAATGATCTCAAAGGTTTCTTCTAGCTTTAACATGAGAATTTGATAACAGGTGAAAAAAAAGCTTAATAATATTTTTAATAAATAAGTTGGAATTTTTGTGGAAAATCCGAGTTAGAGACTCTTGTATCCAGAAGTCAGGAGAATGGGTAGATAACTTTAGACAACCAAATTTCTGTTAAGTTGGAGTGCAATTTTTCTCCCTAGGTAGTGGATGAAATTCTCTCAATTGATACTTATCTTTAGTTTCCCTTTTCTCTCTCTTTTTTTTTTCATTCACCAGTTGCTCTTTTTGTCACTTGACAGTTTAGGAATTTGCTGGCTTTTTTCCTCCATCTAATGACTATATTTAAAAAAGTATTTGGCTACGTGCCTAGAGGCTCTTGGGTGTTGTGTGCCATATAAACAAAATTAATTACTAATTTCAGTGCCAATAGCAGATCACTGGCAATAAGAGGTTAGTTGACAAAAAAAAAAAAGAAGACTGTAATGAAAATTTCAACAAATAATAGTATGCTTTTTTGTATGTCAAGAATATGTAAAAATTAATAAAAATTATCCTAGATTTGTATATATTTATATAGATTTTTAAAAATATTCTTATATACATTATTTCATTTGGTTGTCAAAACAAACCTCATGTGCTGGCTAGTACAGATGTTACTAACCTCATTTTACAAAATTAAGGAACCGAGCCTCAGAATTGGTGAGCTGCCTTAAACCTTTCTTCATTCACTTAAACACTGAAAACCTACTAAGTGCCAAATGTCACAGTAAGAGTTGTAGGGTGGCCAACCATTCCAGTTTACCCAGAGCTGAGGAGT
Source organism: Cynopterus sphinx (assembly GCA_030015415.1). Lineage (NCBI taxonomy): Eukaryota > Metazoa > Chordata > Mammalia > Chiroptera > Pteropodidae > Cynopterus > Cynopterus sphinx. Next base: position 95,693,332 of record CM057386.1, on the reverse strand, counting down.
TTCCTGGGATGCAGCCTTTCAGTACTAAAATAGAGCCCTGCTGGGCAAACTGGGATGGTTTGTCACCCAAACGCAGTTCGGTCATCTTCACAGAACACCATGTTTCAAGTCTTGAAAAAAGCTGTATGCCAGTTGGAGATCTCTGTCCCTCTCCTGCATTATTCTCTCCTCACTCAGGACTTTTCCTTCTGAATCCCACTCTCAGCTCTGTACTGGAAGTTCTCTTTACTGTTGTCAGTGATCCTCTAAGCACCAAAAATAGCCCCCTGTTCCCCAACTTCTCTAAACTATTTAATATTCTCAACACCTGATATTCCTTTTGAATTATTTTCCCCTTGCTTTTCTCTCTCCTGTAGTGCTTTATGTTTTCCCATCTAAACTTCCATCGTTAAGCACTGATGCCAAAATTTATATCCATAGCAGGAATACAACAGATGAAAGTGTCAATAAGAAAGAGACTCTCTACTCCTGACCATCCCACCAAATATTCAAATGAACCAAATCTCGAAACAGAAAGGTTTTGTTTCCTCCAAAGCCAATTCCTCCTCTTGTCTCTGCTGTTTGACAACACCCTTTGGTACCCAGATCCAATCGCAGTCATCATTGGTCCTTTTCATTCCATCTAACGTGTCTCCAGTTTCTAGCAAGCATTTCTTTAGAAAGTTTGTCACATGTCCCTCCTTTGCTTTTCCTGCTGTTGTCACTATAACTAAGTTCCTCTTGATCTCTTTCTTGGATTCATGTTTTAGTATCCTTGGGAACCAGCTACACTTTCCCCGTCATCCCATTTGCTTAATTCTTTACTCCAATTTAGTCTAAACTAATCCCAGGTTAGAGTGAATTCTGGTCTTTATTCCTAATGTACTTTGCATGTACCCCACTCTGCAGCCAAAATAAACCCCCTGCCGTACAGTCCTTTCCTCTCTGTGCCTTTGCTTATGTTATTCCTTATATGTGAAATATTTTTGCCCATCAAAATCTTACTCATCTTTCAAACCAATCTTAAATTTCAATGTTCCTCAGAAATGTTTTGCAGTTCCAAAAGGATGTCAGCACTCCCTCCTTTGAACTCATTTATTTCACTTTATACTCCTACATGACTCATCTTACTTACTTTATATTATAATTATTTGCATCCTTTTCTCAGTTTTCCAACTAGATTGTGGACTATTTGAGACCAAGATTGTGTCTGACTCATTCCAGAATCCCACAGGCATTAATTAAGTTTTTATTAAAGATTGCATTGCTCTCACTTCTCTCCCAATTTTGGCTTTAAAAATGTATTTTGTAAATTCTTGGATATTTGAAATTTAGTGTGATTTAACCAAATGTATAATAAATGCATAAACATTTTGATTAAAATTAAAAAAAAAAAATCAAACACCCGCGGATTATCCAACATCAACACAAAATCTCTCAGTAGGGCATTCACACTGGGAATCTGACTTTAGTGTATGTGTTTGTACACACACATGTTGTCAGCCCAACCAGCTCCTTATCAGCCCTCCTGCAGAAAAGGCTAAAGAGGAGAACTATTCCAGGATGAACAATCACTTGCATTCAGAAAATAGATTTTAATTGAGTAATTTTTCAGATGGTTGAAATTGAATTGGTACTGCATTGCAGAAAGAATGTCTGTTTGGGGCCAAAATTGTTTCTCTCCATTGGGAGGGGTACACAAGGTAAGTATGAAATTCATGCAGTTTGAGAATTATAAATATTTGGATTTTAGGACAATCCCAAAAGAAACCCATCAAGTAGGTCCTTAAAGAATTGACTTATTAGCTTTGAATCAATTAAAACATTGGAATGAAACAAAGCTGAAAAAAAAATAGAGCCATTTTTCATGTGTTCAAAATATTCTCCTAAAGGCTTTGGGTCTGTATCTGGAGGGAAAAATAAGATTAATGAAAAGAAAATCATATTATGTCTTACCTTATTCACTATCCCTCCCCTTTAAAATCTTTCGCCATCATTAGGTTTCTTCAGCCATGCACAAACACTTCAGGGACTGCTGTCAACGCCCAGAGGATTGAGACTTTGTCTTTGCATCTTAATTACAGCTGACTCTTTTTCCTTGTTCTGAGCAGAGTTCTATCAAGAAAACGGGGAGATAAATGAGTGACCCATGCATCTGACATCTAATATCTGCTACTTCAGATTTGAGATTTGATTGAGTATCTCTATCAGAGAGCTTGAGGAAACAAAGTCTTTTATCTTCTTTAAATAAATTCATGCTCTGACGCACAATTTACCTTCTCTGGCAGTTTTATTATTCAGAACAACGGGCTTTTTTAGTTGCGCTGTATTTTGGCTTTTCTCTTTCTTCTCACGTTTATGAACAAAAAACAGTTTGATATTTTAAGCAAGGATAAAACAGAAGTGATAGATGGCAATAAGACTGTAAAAACTGCTATACTGTCATTGTCATTTCTTAATAAAGCATATTTTATGAAAAAAATAGCCCTCAATTTTGTAGTTAAATAATGATCTGAAATAAGCACATTAAAATGACCTTTCCTGTGGATGCATTGCAGTCATTATCTCTTTAAACTTCGATGTATAGTAAACTTTATACAAGTTTATGAACTATTATGGCCTCCACTCTGCACAAAGGCCCTGGCCTGAGGAGTGAGTGGGTCTGACATCCTACCTGTGTGCCACAGAGTGTGGGTGCCCTGGCTTGGAGCTGTTCCTTCCCAAGAGGCAGGACACCTCCTTCTTAACACAGAGGCATCATCTGCTCTTCTAAAATTTTGCTGGCACTACACTAGCCCACAGGGGTATGTGTTTCCTAATTGACCTGCACAGAAGGGGTACCTTTCTCTAATTTGCACAGAGGTACCACATAAGCTGGCTGCAGCTTGTCCTTGCAAATCTGATACATATTTCTTTCTGGGTGAATGGTGGAAACAGAATGCAACAGAGTTAAGCAGTTTCACTAATACAAAAAAAAAAAAAAATCACACAACAGTTGCTAATCCAGCACTTATTTGCACTGAAAATCAATTGATTGCAAGAGGGAAATTGAGAGGATACTTGGGATTCTGGTAGAAGGTGTTCAGAAAGGTATATCCCACTGGGAAAGGTGTTATGAAGTTAATGGGGTCTCAGGCGATAGCAGAACTACATTTAAGTAGCCCAGTGTGAAGTTATTGCTAGGAGGACAAGTCGAATGGAATAAGCCATTGACTACTGTGAAGTAGAACACATCTTGGTGAGGTGCATCTATGGGTGGAATATTAATTCTAAATTTGAGATGATACTGCAAGATGAGGGTTCATCCTTAGTTTAATAGGGAAACCCTGAGGCAACATGGGTTAACAAAGACACATCCTAATTGTAAAGCCAAACTTGGAAAAAAATGGACCAAGCTGCTGTATTCTTTATCTCCCTGTGCGTGCTGATGGAGAAAAGCAACTGCTGTCTAAGAGATACTACTATGATTTGATGGTCTCTGCCTTCATCTGGCTTCAGTGACTCCCTGTAATCCTGGTGTTTCTCTCTTCTTTTCCTTGCTGGGGCTATTTCAATGCTTTTCCACTCCGCTCAACTTCCAACTCCACCACCTGCCCCTATGACATTATGGATGTCATAGATGTTAACTATTATTTTACAGATAAATTGAAGTTGAGTGGCTGACAATTTCCTCTATCTTACCATTTATTCATTTAATAAGTGTAGATTAAGGATTTGCAGCAAAAAGGTGCTGTTTAAAAAAATTAACAAAGAGACAAGTGCCTGTACTCTTGGAGCTTAGTAGCCTAAACAGAATGACCTATACTCACATTCATTCTTCCTGTCTCCCTATTTTATTAAATAGTATTGAATCTTATTAGATCTATATAGATCTTGTGTTCTAGTTCTTATCCCACCCACATGATTTTCTCAGCATTTTTTTTAACTCTTTCCTCTCTTTAGCCCTCTTCTTCACAGATTTCAAAGACACATTGCTGGCTCTTGGCATACTCCCTTTCTATAATTGTTAAACTTGCTCTCACTAGCATCACTAAATCCAATAAATATTTTTTTCGGTCTTGCTTACGCCTTGGTAGCATTTTAAATGTTAAGAAAAATTTTCTATATTAAAGATTCCCTTCTTTAGGCTTCCAATACAACAGCTCTGGTTTTTCTCCTTAATTTCTGGCCACAGACATTCAGTCTCCTTATGAACTGCTCTTCCTCTAGACTTCTGCCAAACGCTGGTGTTGTGCTAGACCCTTATGTCTTTTCACTTTGTTCCCTTCCCTTGGATGCTCCCAAGAGTGAAATTATTTCAGTTACTTTAATTAATGGAGTTCAAATCTTAGTGGGCATAAAAATCAACTGGAAAATCTGATTTAGTAGAATCAGAAATTTGATTCCTCCATCTAGCCAACCCTCCATTCAAATCTTGTGTGAATATATTTACTTCAATTTTCTACTGCTTACAAAATCCTCACTCCTCTCTACCTGCCATTGCTATTGTCCTAGTCCAGGCCACCATCATTACAATTGGATCACTTTGAAGTTCTTCTAACTAGTCACACTGCCTCTATTTTTACTTAACATTTTCTTAAACAAAAATTACATCATTGGAGTTCAAACACATTAATACGAATTACATAGTCCTGTATGGAATCGTCTCTGCTTGCCTGAACAAATCCAACTTCAGCATTGTTCACCTCTATTCACTCCATTTTATGCTCTAATTATAATGAATTTTATAAAGTAATTTTCTTGCTTTTGATTCTGATTGTGTTTGCTTTTATAAAAACTTTAAATTATATACTTGTTTAAAATTCCCAGTTATGAAAACTCATATCCAAATAGATATTTGCAGACGGATGTTCATAGCAGCATTATTCACATTGGCCAAGACATGGAAGCAACCAAAGTGTCCTATGGTAGATGATTGTCTAAAGAAGCTGTGGTACATATATACAATGGAATATTACTCAGCCATAAGAAGAGATGAAATACTGCCATTTGCAACAACATGTATGGACCTCAAGATAATCATGCTAAGCGAAATAATTCAGATAGAAAAAGTTGAAAAACCACATGATATCAATTATATGTGGGATATAAACCTAAAAGTAACAAATGAACAAGACAAACAAATAGAAATTCATAGATATAGACAATACACTAATGGTTACCGGGGTGGAGGGAGGAAGTCAGATGGGGTAAAAGGCAAATGGGGTAAAAGAGGTCAAATATGTGGTGACATTAAAGAATTAAATAATTTTTTAAAAATTTTAAAAATAATAATAAAATGAAATAAAATAAAATGCCAGTTCCAAGTGGGAAATTTTATTTTAGGCTTCATCTATAAAAGCAAGCCACTTAGTTTTTCTCATTTTTACTCCTTCATCACACAACACACAACTCTTATTTTCAGCCTTCGTTAATTTAATCTTGTGTCTTTGATATAGATTATTCTTATTGTTATTACATTAAATTATTATTGTATTATTAACTTCACATGATGCATCTTTTCTTTCAAGAATAAATTTTGAAATTAGAATTGTTTTAATAACAAAATATTTTTAAACTTTTCTCTGTTCTTAATAAAAAACATTTTTTAACACTTTTATGCTTTGTCTCTCTATCTATTGAAATATATCACTAAGTAACTTTTCAAGAATGTGGACAGATAATATATTTCCTTAGCCCAATCAAACCTAGAATTATATTTCTGTTACCTAAATAACAGGTTAATTAGATAAAATATTCTTAGATCATAGAATTTTTTGGACTCTTCGTATTATTCTCTGACATTCACTTTGCATCAAACAACTGGAGACCAAACTGGATTTTCTTTCTTTGAAGGTAAATTATATTTGTCTGCTTAGATACTTATAAAGTATTTTAATCTACACAGTTTAATGTTTTTTCAATTCTGTGACCAGGGGGAAATATAATCTTATTTAATTTTTTCTGGAATAGAGTGAGGTTTTCCAGTCTTCTATTGAATGCTGGATCCCTCAAATATCACTAAATCTATTTCCATTTGCCTAATAATTATTACCAATATGTTCCATATGGTTGGAATTTGTCTCTGTGTGTATTTTCTTAATATAAAAGAAAATGTTTTTCTTTGGAGTAATTTTAAATTTGCAAAAAAATGTTTCAAAAACAGTACAGAGTTCCCATTTAGGCCTCAACCAGTTGCAGCCATTTTTATCATCTTACATTATCACACTCTATGAAATAAACATTGGCACATTACTAAACCACAAACTTTACTTGAATTTTATCATTTTTTTCCATATATGTCTGGTTTTCATTCCATAATTCAACCCAGGATACCACATTGTGTTTGAAGTCCTGTTTCCTTAGTCTCCTCTGTGCTTTGAGAGTTTCTGTCTTCTCTTATTTTTTTGTTTTGTTTTTGTTTTTGTTTTATGACTTTGAAACTCTTTATAAGGACTGCCCAGATGACCTGTAAAATGTACCCCAATCTGGTTTCATATTCACCAAAGAAACAGAACTAGAATGAATAGATGGATAGATGGATGATGATACATAGATGATAGATGATAGATGATTGATAGACTATTGATAGATAATTGATTATAGATGATAAAAAATAGATGATAGATAGAAAGATGATAGATAGATAGAAAGGAGTTGGCTTAGTGATTGTCAGGGCTGGTAGACGAGTACAAAATCTATTGTGTAGGGCATCAGGAAGGGTAGGCTGGAAACTCTCAGGCAGGAGCTGACACTGCATACCAGAATTTCTTCTCTATCATGGTAACCTCATTTCTCTTAAAGCCTGTCAACTGATTGAATCAGGTCAGGCCCCCTAGATTATTGAGAATAATCTCTTTCTTTAAAGTCAATTGATTGTAGAGGTTAATCACATTTGCAAAGTACCTTCATTAGCAACATTTGTATTAGTGTTTGATTGAATCACTCTAAATTTGAATAGCCAAATTGACACATGAAACTGATCATCACACTGGAGTCATAAATTTTTTGCAAGAATGTAGCAGAGGTTCATCACATCATATTGGAAGTACACAATACCCACATAAAATCATTTGAACATTGATATTCATCACTTGGATAAGGTAGTATTTGCCAGGTTTCTCCAAGGTAAATCAATCATTTTTCCCATTTTCTACAACATTTTTTGGAAATGAATCCCAAAGTCTAGAGCATCCTGGAAAGCAGAGAGAATTAAATTCCACCTCCTGTAGTAGAGAGTATCTACATGTATTATTTAGAATTCTTCTGTAAGAAATTTTGGGCCTTTTCCACATTTATTTCTTTATCTGATCACTTATTTTTGTTACTATAAACTCATGTGTATACTTTGGATTACTAGCTAATACTATACTATTTTGTTGCTCAAATTGTTCCAGCTCTGACCACTGGGGGCTTTTTCAGATTGGTTTCCATGTGTCTTTGACATGCCCCCATCCCTTTGCTTTCTGAGCACCTTTTACTTTGTGGTACTAAAGATACTCTGGACTCCTTGCATTTTCCTTGTCCTGTTCTAGAATAACATTTCTCCAAGGAGCCCTGTTGTTTATACTGGAGAACTGTATTAAGAAACCATGATCCCTACCACCCAAACATCCATTTACTTATATGTTTAAACCTCAATATACATGTAAAGCAGTTTTCAAATTTTTAATCTATACTTTCATAAGAAATAAATTTTCCAGTGAAAGCACAGTGTTTATTCATGTTTTTTTTTTTTTAGTTTGCATATATTAAAGAGTCCTAATTTTTTTTGTCTTTAATTTTTTGAGGAATCTCTATACTGTTTTCCACAGTGGCTACCCAAATTTACAATTCCACCAGCGATATGAGCGTTTCCTTTCTCTACATTCTCACCAGCACTTATTATTTGTTGAATTTTTAAATAATAGTTGTTTTGACCTGTGTGAAACGCTATCTCATTGTGGTTTTAATTTGTATTTTCCTTATGATTAGCGATGTTGAGTGTCTTTCATATGTCTATTGGCTATCTCTGTCTTCTTTCAAGAAATGTCTATTCAGGTCCCTCTACTCATTTTTTAATTATATTGTTTTTGTTTTTAAATTGTATGAGTTCCTTAAGTATTTCGCATGTTAGCTCCTTACTAGGTGTATCATTTGTGAATATCTTCTCCCATGAAGTATGTTGTTTGTTACATAAGTCAATCTTTCCTTCACTATGCAAAATCTTTTTTGTTAGATTTAGTCTCATTTGCTTGAGGAGATATATCTGAAAAGATTACTAAGAGCGACAACAAAGAGTTTACTACTTATGTTTTCTTCTAGGAGTTTTACAGCTTTAGAGCAGGTTTTATTTTAAAAATCCAAGAGTCACAAAAATGCTTTAATGTCATACCAGTAAGGATATATTTAGGAAAAAAATAAGATACCCCTTATGAACTATACTTGCTCTTAATAATCATAATGATTATCTAATACAAAATTTTAACACAACTCTATACTAAATTTAACAATTTAAAAAAGATCAACCCTGTAACTTTAGAATATACATATATATCTATATATATAGATATATATGTATATATACATTTTACTGTCATATTTATTTTGAGTTTATAAATATCAAACCAATAGACCTCACTTATTAAGTTTCATTTATCTTATACAGTTAAGAAAACTCAGGAAACTTCCTTTCTCTCTGACAAATTGAAACTTCAGGCAAAATAGGCATGTGTCTGTGGGTGTTCATTGGCGGAAGGGTTTGGGATTAATCTTTGAACAATTTATAATTATGTATTTTTGGCCATCTTCTGTCATTGACTCCATATAACTCAGTTGACATAAATTTCAAATAGTATTTGAGAAAATGAATTCAGAGAATTCCTAAATAAAGTATAATTGTCTTTAAAAGAGACAGAATTAGATTATTATTTCCATTATAACCATTTTCCATTGTAGAAAATGGCAGTTGGGTAAATTTAGAAAACGAATGAATTAAAAAATAAAATTTGTAGTCCCATTTTACAATATAATTTTTAAGAGAGGAAATTCCTGAAGTAGTAAATCTACTATAAGAATCTCAGAGATTTTTTCATTAATTTGCATCCTCAAATCACTTTAGGAAAATATTGTTTTTTTTTTTTTTTTTTACCTGTAACTTTGAGGGGGAAATTACACACCTGCTTTAACCTGTATGATCAATTGTTTTCAGAAACATTTTTGAAAAGACTGCTACCTTGACAAATAAATTTCTCAATTAAATGTATATAATGCATTTTTAACAACTCTTACAATAAGAGAGAATACAGAAGCATTCGTAACATGGCTAAATAGAATTGAAGACCACAAGAGGTAAAGATAATAATTTTTTCATATAGACCTAGTAAAAACTTACTCTGATGTTAGTCCCAGGGCCTGGAGTCAGAGGGCACAATAGCAGTTGTCTAGATATCAGGGCTCGTAACTCAATCTTGTGTTTACAGCTGGATGTTTTTGTATTCCAGTTATCTCTTAACTAAACATAACTGTGGTGAATGCCAATAGCATGTGATCTCTTTGGGAAACTAGTTAACAGAATGATTAATTATCTGAGAGAAAATTTAGGTGATAATCAAAATGAAAATGAGCATTTTTTTTATTCAACATTCAAAAACACATTTGACATTTGGTTATAAACTTTCTAGCAGTTGTTAAGGTAATTGTTTTGCCAGTGTCTGTGTAGATGTTGGTGGCTAGAAATTAGAAGCAAGAAATGTTTTCTTTAGGGGATAAAATTAAAGGTGTGAAAACATGAGATTACATAATACTTTTCCAGTCACCTTCAAAACTGCCATTAGACTCTCTACTAATTATTGTAAAGGTCTAATAACCTTAACCAGTAAATAACTTGAAGCTTCAACTAGTTATATAAAGGCCATCATTTTTTATAAGTAAATTAGATGACAAAGAAGTCTCCATGGCCAGAGCAAAGAAAGAAAACTAAAGATTTATTTGAGTAATTAAATAAAAGAGGAGTTTTATTGAATTATTCAGATAATTGCTTTGTTTCTGCCACTTAGCTTTGCCTGTGAAGACCTGAAAAAATGCCCTTTTCTCCTACATTTAGTCTCCAGAGCAACCTAAAAGAACACTGACAAATATTAATTTTATGTTATAAAATAGTCTCAGTTAAGTGACAGCAATTTCAAGATTAATGTGTTGATCTCCTGAGAACAGATAGCAGGAATGAAAAAAGTGTTCTTAAAATTTTTCTTTAAGTCTTGTACATTGTTGGTCATTGTCTCAGAACAGTATTTTCCAATCAAAGAGACTGCTTAAGACACTACTCTTCTACCCACTTATTATTTTCTTCTGTAATTAGGAATAAAGAATGTCTGTTCCTGGAGGTTTAGTTTATATTGTGTGGTTCACTCTGCTAGTCACTTTTACTGAGTCTCTGGGGTTCTCCTTTAAGATTTACACTCAGGTATAGGGTAGAGGATAAAAGCCATGAAGATGGGGAATTTAATATATATCCAAGCTTTTGCTCTGTGAAAGTCACTGTTAAGAGAATGAAAGGTAAGCTACAGACTGGGAGAACATTTGTAAATCACCTATCTGCCAAAGAGCATGTACCCTGTATATAAAGAAACCCCCAAATTAAACAAAATTAAAAAAATAACCCAATGGAAAAATGGCCAAAAAATTGAATGGGTGCTTCACCAAAGAAGATACATGAGTGGCAAATAAAAGCATGAAAAGATGTTTAACATCAGTAGCCATTAGGGAAATATAAATTTAAAACAAAATGAGATACCACCATGCACCCTTGAGAATGGCTAAATTTTACAATACTTGACAATGCCAAGTAAGGGCAAAAAATGTAAAGCTATTTTAAATCTTATACATTGCAAGTGGGTACGCAAAAGGTGTAGCCACTCTGGGAAGCAGGTAGTATTTTATATGTAAGTATACACCAAGCCATATAACTTGGCAATCTCATTCCTAGATGTCTACCTAAAAAATGAAAATTATGTTCATGCAAAGCCTATACATGAATGTTTTTATAACAGCTCTGTTCATAATCCTCTAAAATGGTAACAGCCATGTGTCTTTCAGCAGGTGAACATATAAACAAATTGTAGTTCATTATAATGAACTACTACTCAGCAACATAAAGGAATGAGGAATTGATATACACAACATGGATGAATCTCAAAAGCTTTATATTGAGTTAAAAAGCCAGTTTCCAAAGGAAGAACATGATGAGTTTATTTATAGGACAGTATAAAAAAGGAAAACCATAGGAATGGGAATAAATCATGGTTACTAGATCAAGGGTTGGGGGGAGAGTTTGATGGTTATGTATCCTGATTATGGTGGTGGTTATAAAAATGTATGTGTTAAAATTAATACAACTATATACCAAAGTGTTAAGTTTAATGTATGTTAAACTTAAAATAAAAATTTTAAATATTGGCTTTGAAAAATATTCAAATTCTGAAATAATAATCTGCTTTTTTCAAATTTTACCTGTTCTCTCATTTTTTTTGCTCCAAATTGACATTTTCAAATTAGAAACAATTATCCTTTCTACAGAGAACTTGGGAGAGGAGAATATCAATAAGTTTCTCATAATAAATCAAGGCTCCTTACTCTTTAAATATAACTATTTGATATACTGTACCTTTTATCTTATAGTCTGACCTCAGCATACTGCCAGATCCTAGTCTGAGGAAGATCAGAAGGCAGGTTTTGAGATGTTACCAGTTCTGGGAAATGGAAATGGATAAAAATCCTGCAGTCCACCATGCTAGAGTTGACAGGTAAAATTTGAGAATGTGGGGCTTCTGGTTCCTAAGTTTTTCTGTGATAATTCCAGAATAACTTAAATATTAGAAATGGAAAAGCCCTGTCAATCAGGGCCTCCTGTCACTGAGAAGCACCGAGTGGCAAACCTTGGTCTTACAATGAATTTCCACTCCCTCTGTGGCAACTACAGTGTTATTAGTGGGATAAATCCATCCTTTCCTTCAAAGTTTAGGCACTCTCCCACGTTCATGTACTAATTAGTAAAGGCTTGGTGTTTCTTTGCTCTCTTTTCTATGTATTGTCCAAATCTACACTGCATTAATTCTGATGCTCTTAGGCCATCTACTCTATCTCCCACTTTTTCTCAATTTGCATTTTAATTTTCTGAGGACTCTCAAAAAAAAAAAAAAAGCAGGCATGAGTCAGAAACTGAGCATCAGCTTGAACCAGAATCTTCACTTATAGAATTCTCTTTTCTCTAGCTTAGTCCCCAGATCTTGGGTGTGGGTGTGGAGTCAAGGTAAAAAGGAATGATTAGTCACAACAAAAGACCACAGCTTATTCCTTGGGTACCAGCATAAACCTTGGAGGGGGACTTACATTGTGAGTTCCCAGCAGCTGTTTTTAGGTTCTACCACTAATGAGAGTAGAGGTGAACAGCTCTATTTGTAAATGCAGGGATATTCTGGAAAGACTTTCCCAGGAGAATTGGTATTCACTGAATAATGAGTTCTTAATACTTTCCACTTTTTGTATTTCAATTTGTCTAGATTTAAGGAGTAGAAAAGATTGTAAAGAATTTTTCAACTCTCTCCAGAAGAAAGGTGAGATATTGGCAAATAAATGGACTACCTTAGAAATTATCCATCATGATTTCCATAGAAGGGATTATTAGGGCAAACAGAAAGGAAGAGATGAGCAATTTTAACTTACTGAGAATTTATTATGTACCAGGCTCTGTGCTAACCAATTTACTTAGAAAAATTAATTTAATCACCACAAAATTATGTAGTAGATATCTATTGTTTCTTCTAAGTTTCAGATGAAGAGACTGAAGTATGAAGAAGTTAAAAAGATGTGCAAAGAAGAGCATCATAAACTGGCATCATAACATAGGTGGTTTTTATTCAAGGAAAAGAGCCCTTAAGCATGATGCTATAATATCCCCCCAAATTTATATGTGCAGACCAACATTTTACACCAAGACGAGATTTTTTAAACTAGAGCCACAATCATTTCAGTGAGTGTGTTCCATTCAGACAATTTTCTCCTGGCTCTTACACCAGAAATTGGCTGATAAGAATGAACTCTCCAGGCTCCAAGTAGAATTAGCCCTTGATGTTTTAGTGGTGATGTTTAAGGATATTTTAATAAAGTAAAGTGGGCACAACATGAGAAAAATTGGAATGAAAAACAAAGAGAAAGCAGATTTATTTCTAAGGCAACTAGTTTTATACAGAGTGCATAACCAGGTCTTGTGAGTATTAAGAAAAAATTACTGCTCGTTGTCATATGCCCATGCTGGCTGACAAGTAGGACAATCTCTGTGCAAGTGGAGGGCAGCATGTCTTAGCCACCTGCGTTTTCAATGTGTCTTCATCCACCCTGGCTCAGCCACAGGAGTTCCCCCTACCTGTCCACTTAATACTTAAATACCTAAAGTGAATTTTAAGGTCTTATATCAGATTCATCCTCTTGAAAAGCTATTAAACTAGTTACCCTGCCGTCCAGAGGGCTCTTCTTCAAGTAAAACTGATTGTACCATACCATGGCCATTAGAACAGCCCTGCATGGCTGCCTGCATAATTCTTGTGAAAGGTCACCAGTACTTCAACTATGAAGGCCTTTTTTCTTTTATAAAAAAAAAAAGGAAAGAAAATGATAAATCAGCTATTTTCATTTTTTCTGGAACAAAAACTGGCATTAAAAACCAGACACTTTTTTTTCCTTCTCTCCAATATATTCATAATAACTGCATTCAATGACAAAACCTTGGTATGAAAGTTGTCTTGATATGTTCTGACCTAAGCTGAAATACATTTAAATTTCTATTCCTGTATCTAGAAATTGACTTTATTCTTCAGATATTCCATTTGGAACTGTGGAATTTTTCAGTATTTGATGACATAAAGCAGAATATGGGTGCTATTTTAGGCCCATTTTTAAAGAATAAGCCAATTGACTCTTCAGTGGAGTAGTAAATAAACTCCCTTCCACGTGCTAACAAGGAACCCATAGTGAGAAATAGCTGATCTCCTGTATGATATAGCTCAAAGCATGTGTCCTACAGCCAACCTTGAGATGGGTATGATGGTGATGGATTCACACATGGTAGAATATAATAAGATTGAAAATTGTATCAAAGTATATTAACAGATTATCAGATTATCAATTTTGCCTTCATAAAAACCATCTTCTCATAACCCAGCCATCCGTAAGTATTCATCTTTTAAAATCTCTCTTTCCTCCTTCCTGTGAGCTAACTGTCAATAAATGGTATATTCAGAGGATGAGAAAGGACATCTTTCATAGGAGGAAAGTAAGAATTGAATTTTCTGTGAAACTTGGTCTCTATTATAAAAGAAAAGTTCTTTAAATAGTACATGAATGAACTGTGATTTAATTGTATTATTTCTTCCAATTTTCTTTAAATAGACAACTTTTCCCATAAATTTACTCTGAACTATTTAAGGACAATTTTTCTATTGTTTCTGCATTGAAAATAGCTTTTTCCAAGAGAAGACAAAGAACTGAAAAGCTCCTGAATTATTATAAGAAAAATCACCATAAAGGACAAGGTTCTTACTAATGCCTCTGCTAATTCAAAATAAATAAGAGCAAAATATATATATTTCAATAATTGAACATCTTGTCTACAGTTGTTAAGATGAAACTGTTCTATAAATAACTCAGGGATGAAGTTACTGGACACATAGATGAAAATGGCTCAGTGAACTGTGGGGCAACCTGGCTATTTGGTGTTTAAGTGTGAGATGAAAGAGATGGACAAGAGGATGTAAAAGACTCATAGTAGTCAGACAGCCCTAAAAATTCAGCTTAGTAGCTAAATATCAGAATTTTCCATCTGGACTCTTTAAGTTAATTGGTCATGTGGTAGAAACCATTGTAAAGCTGGCAAAATTAAGGCACAAAAAGATGAAATGATTTACATGAGATCTGGTTCAAATTCTCACAGGTCTTTTACATCACTTCACTGGTCCATTTGCTCCACTGTGCTACTTTCTCTGGTGTTCTTGTTTCACAAAAAATAAAACATTATCTGAAGTTTTTACACTTAGGTAACCTCAATCTTCATGTACTCTTAGTAAATCTTCACACTCCAGATATCACTTAAAGGGAGACAGGCATTGTGCTAGACAAGAGAGAAAAAAGGACAGTTTGTGGTGCCACCCTTTTAAGGGTGGAGGGAAGACATAAAATGTAAATATGAGGCAAGTGAACAATTAACCCAAGATGTGTAGACAAGGTTCTCCAATACTTGATAAAGTATTGTATGAGCAAAAAGGACTATTATCATCCATGAGACAGTGGCAATATCAGGCAGAGCATGTATTCTCTAAAGAATGAAGTACAGTTTTTCTCATAACCTACACCCTCTTAAAATGCTTATAAATATCAATAAAATAGAGAAGTTTGAATATATAGGTAGAATAGGAATAAAAGAATGAATTCAGTAGGCACTCAAGAAATATTAGAAGAATGAGTGAATGAATAAATAAATGGTGCTTGTGAGAGATTGAAATAGAAATAACGTCTAAATAATAATAATAGATAAATAATATCTAGACATAAATATGCAACTGTTCTCTTACATAAAAAACAAAAGAGTTTGGAAATAGTCTGAACTTGCTTCTTCCTCTTAGCAAACTTTCTAAGCCCTGCCATCCAGCATCCTTAGTAGGTCAAGTAAACAATAAGAATTGAAGAAAGCAATTTCAGCACTTGCTTTGGAGATAACAAAGAGTGTGGCTTGAGTATTTTTCATTCTGTTAGGAAAGTCAGCTACCAGCCACATTTCACTGCACTGGCCTGAAGTGGAGGCAGAAGAGGCTGCCTTGTCTCTGTGTCTGCCCTTTTTTTCCTCCTACCCCTTTCATACTCCCAAGGATGTATTCAAGGTGAAAAATGAACCTTTGCAATTTGGAAGATGATAATTTTAACAAAACGACAAATACAACCTTAGCTACAGAGCCTTGGGAGGAGCTCTTGCCAACAAAGGAGTCATGCAAGTTTAATAGTCTGTCACTTTGTGGTCAACCCCATACATACTTTGCTTTTTGTGACCTCAAGTAATTAACTCCTTCCCTGTCCTCAAGTGAATACTGAAATGTTCCAATCTTTACGCATTTTTCTCTGAAACTTGACATCCAAACAAGCAGGAAAGTTGCTTCAGAGCTGGTTCACTTTTTCATCACCAATGCCACTTAGCTGTTTTGTCACAATTAGTCCATATGTCTCTTTGAGACCTCCACTAGACTGTGGGCTCCTGCAAGGGAGAGTTTCTGTCTTATTAGTCTTCATGTCCATATTACTGGACTCTCAATAAAAAGTTAATTACATAATTGGGTAAATTATGATTTTTGTTATACAAATTGCCCATGCTTAAAATGACAAAGTACTATTTATTATATTTATGTAAACATAAAAAAATTTTATCTGATTATTGCTTTGATTAAAGAGTAGAGCCTGAAGAGCAGATTAGCTTCTGATTTCAAAAAGAGAGTTGATTCTAAAGAAGTGGAGAAAGTTTCAAAAACTGAGATATACAGGCAGTGAAAAACATTGTATGCCTTTCCAAGCAGCCTCACAGAAGTACTTCATTGCCGGTCATGATTATCAGTTTCAAAAGAAAAATCTGGATTGGAGTTTTGAAAGCAAAATAATTAAAGGTTTGATTGGGAAATATAACCAGTAAAGTCTTTGATTAACAAAATATATTGTGCAAGTAACAATGGGACATTAAATATACCGTTTTGTGAGTGCACCATAATAAAGTTCAGAAAAAAAAAATCATTTTGATTTATTTGCTGGGTTGTGACTTGGATTTACACAGAGGGAGAATAATAAGAAATTAGAATGAGCCCGAAGTTTTGCTTCTCTAAGATTTTTTTTTTTTTTGTAGCAAAGCCTATGGGGCAACTAAATGGGAAAATAGAAAACGCATTAGTTGTTTATGTTTTTATAAAGTCACAATAAAAAACATAAACATAGAACTACATTAAAGCAATAAGATACAAGAAAAGTAAATTAAAAAAAATACATAGTATTTTGTGTACTATCCCATATCCTCCCCCTAAAGAGATATCTGAGATTTGTGCCTTTAACTCAGTCAAATATAGCTTATAAGCATTACATAAGATTTGTTTCTTTTAATATCTAAATATTATAAGATGTAGCTATTACAACAATAAAACAGATAAGTAATACAGATTACTAAATAAGGATCAAAATAATTAAGGACCACAGCATTGTATTTAACAGATGTGTATAGCTACCAATTATTAAAATAATACAGATAGTACAACATGGTTTTTGTTTCTGACTTGGTTCAATCAGAGCTTCATGTTAAAGGTCAAGTCTACCTTTCTCTTTAATTCATCAGCGAATATTTGCATATGGACAAGTTATAGGACTGGTGTCCTTGTCATGTTTCTTTTTTTTATGTACAATTCTCATATGACAAAGGGGAGGGCAAGTTCAAACAAATTTCTAGAGCATGTAGGTTTATGGCTATTATCTCATACAAAAAAACTTTTCCTAGATTAAGAAGTAACTTATTGGGGAACTATTGAAATTCTAGTATGATCTAGTCAGCTATTGTTTTCAAAATGATATACATTTCCAAAAATTAGTTTTTTTAACTTCAGTTTCCTGTTCCACTTCTATTTCCCCATCAGCAAACAAGATATGAAGAAAGTGCATAGCAAATAGAAAAAATTACTCTTTTCATTCTCTTAAAATACATTCTTGCGCTGGGCTTTTTAGTTGTTGTTTGACAGAAATACAACCATTTAAATTATGAAATAATTGCACAATGAAAAAGAAATAATTATTGGCATTATTCCAGTTTCATTAAAAATGAGAATTTGGCAATCATCAATGGAATTATCAATTTCTCACAACATA
This sequence comes from Cynopterus sphinx, assembly GCA_030015415.1. Lineage (NCBI taxonomy): Eukaryota > Metazoa > Chordata > Mammalia > Chiroptera > Pteropodidae > Cynopterus > Cynopterus sphinx. Next base: position 95,675,458 of record CM057386.1, on the reverse strand, counting down.
ATCACCTACTTGGAAGAAAAGCAAAATTCAAGAAACTATCATGTAATTATATTAAATTTCACACATTTTCTGTATTTACACTTTGAAAATTTTGTTTAAAATATATTCTTACTCAACACAGATAGACCTCGAAATAATCAGGCTAGGCGAAATAAGCCAGATAAAATATATTCTTACTACATTATGTGCGCACAAAGATCTGCTCTCCTATTTGCTTTGAAGTGTAGAGGCTACTGTTAACTAAGATTTAGCATCTTTGTTTATTTCTATAGCCAAATTATATTAAAAGCAGCTGAAAATTTCATGCATATGTTTATTTTATTGATTTTAACTATATTTCAAGAAAGTAGGATAATTTTATCTTTATCTGCAAGCTAAATTCACTCTAAAGTTTTCTTGAAGGAAAGATGAAATTAAAAATACAAAATGCCAAAGTATCAGATTGGGATATAGTCTGTTTCATTCACATAAATATTTTCTTTTGAGGAAAAAATTAAAGGAAGAAGAAAAGAAAAACAGAAAGAGGAAAAAGAAAAAAGGATATGAGGTGAGGGAGAAAGTAGAAGAAAAAGGAGAAAAAAAAAGAGTACTTTTTCACATCATTTTCAAACTGAGTCACTTAGTTTGCTTCTAGCCAGAAAAAGATTATACATACACGCACACACATAACCAATTGCAATATTCAATAATTATCAAGATTGGGTTGTAGAGCTTAAAAAGTTGGTAAAACTTATCAACAATAAAAAAAAAAAAAGGAAAAAAAGTTAAGCTCCAATGCTTTCTTGATTCTATATCCAAATGAGTGAAGACTAAGCACTGCTCAGCCAGTTTGATTTTGCACTCTTTATTAGCTACAATCGACAGTAATATCCTTAGAGGTCTGGATCTTATTTTCATTTGTTTGTGCCTCCCATGTGTAATGTTAACAGACCCACTAAGCTTAGCACGTGCAAACCATAAGAAAAGTCACAGCTCACAGCCTCTTAAAGTCCCTATAAACCAATGTTTCCAGTGTCCAAGCTATAGAAAATAAATGGACCCCAGAGCTTAGGAGAGATCATTTAAATGATGAGGGAACTGTGAATGAATGTCACCTCTGATGATTAAAGAATGGATGTGGGCATAATTTCTAGATGTAAGAAAGAGAAGTTTAGAGAGAGTTGAGAATTATACTGGTCAGTAGGAGGTCAATTCAATTATACTCAATGAAGAAACACAATTCCTGTGTAGAAAATAATGATGAACCAAAATGTGCAGTGAACTCTGCAGGACAAGTTAAGCATATTAGTTCATTGTCATTGCATTTGCTCATTTCTAGAGTGGGCATTGACTATTCAGTGGAATGAAGTTGCGGGCAGGAAAGATCAAAAGTAAAGAAAAAGGAGAGATGGGGGAGGAAGAAAGGGAAGAAAAGAAGAAACTCTGAGATTAATTTCTTAACTCAAAATCAAAGAAAGGCTAAAATGTCTTATTGGGATTTGTAAGGTGAAAGAATTACTTCTAAAATATCTGATGACAAAGAGATTCCATATGAATTACTAATATGATGAAACAAATTTATATTTGCATTAATAAAAAATTGTGTATTCACATCATCACATCATAACATTATTATTTAAATATCTACATATTTATGAGCATGTGTTGAATGAGCTTGCCCAAAGAACATATTGTGAGTCCTTAAAAATATGTACTTTTTTTATAAATTGAAAACTCTTTGTTTACCAAGCAAGCACTTTGTGCAGAAGTAATGCTAAATAAAGTATTAGTTTCAGTGACTATTTTAGTCTCATAATTTAAAATTTTGGCTAAAGTCCTTAATTAGAGTACAAAATGAAAGCAGTAGTATGTGGACTAAAATTCTGGAATATGTTGAATATTCTTGAGCACAAAATTGTTATATTGTAACAGAACAGATTATTTTTACTAAAATATTTGAATTCATATTAGAATTAAATTTGGTTTATATGCCTAAAACATACAGTTCCAACTATAAACTTGAATAAAATTTTAGTTAAATATGCAACAAAACTACATTTTTTCATTTAACATTTATTGAGTGCTCTAAGCCTTTAGTACACAGCAGAGAATCCCTGTCCTCACAGAACACATATTCTTGTGAGTGGAAACAGATGATAAGCAATCATTATAATAAATGAAGAAACTATCTAGTACATAGCCTCCTTTGACAGGTCATCTCCAAATTGTTTCATACTCTCACCCAAAATAGCTAATTCTAGTTCTAGCAATTTAGCAACTTGAACCAATATACCTTCTTTTTTCTTTCTTAGCTCTTGGCAAAGGAAAGAAAGAAAGAAAGAAAAGAAAAAGAAAGAAAGAAAGAAAGAAAGAAAGAAAGAAAGAAAGAAAGAAAGAAAGAAAGAAAGAAAGAAATTAAAAGCATATCAAATATTTAAAATATTTTCATGCTTCTTGAAATAAATAACACGTCTCTATAAATAAAGGGAGAAGTCACTGTGGTGCCTGTGATAGTGAGCGAGTCAACCGAATCATGTTAGCCATTTACATTTTCTGTTAACTAAATAATCATCAATGAAGTTGGTAACTTTCCAATAATTTTCCCAGCCCAATTAAAAAGCCGGCACAAAGGTTATAATGATAATTTATATTTAGAGATAAATATTAAGTGTATTTTCTGGTATTAAAAATATTTAATACAGGCCATACACTTTTGCCCTTCTTTGACCTTTCAGTTCACTATTTACAAATTCGTATTCTTCATGGACACAGAATGACTTTTCACATGCCGTTCTATATGTAGACTAATAACTCTCTTATCTGGACTGCAAAATGCACTTTAAATTTGCTTGGGCTATATAATGCATAATTATATTATAATCATTAGTCAACCCATTCTTTCTTCTGGGGACTATGAACTTCACAGAAAGCAGAAAATAACTGTGCTCCAGTGCTTCTAAAACATCTGACAGATTCTAAAGACAAACATTTCAGTGCTGAACAAAGTAAACTACTTTGAATCCCTTTACCTCTTCATATATAGCACATTGCAATGCTTAAATACATAGGGCAGTAAGTAGTCTATAAAATCAAAACAGATTTGTTTACATTCTATGAGCAATAAAGATACATGGAGATCCCAAAAAGAAATTATGTGCATAGACCAGGCAAGTTCATTAAATAGACACATTCAGATAACCCAGTAATTTAATAAAAATTTAAATGTGTAGTATATTAAAACTATGCTCTCATGTTTATATGAATCAATGAAGATAATTTACAAACTGGTAAAATCCATTGTACTCAGCCACTGTTCTATATTACATAGATTATTGCTAAATCTCACAAACTCAATGTGTATATAAATGTCTGGAACAATTACATACAATTGTAAAATAATTTAACTTTAAATTATACACTTTGTTAAAGTGGAATTATTGACATTATTTTTTACCTTTATTTTAGAAAATTCCTGAAAGATAAAATTCACTCAATATGTCCCTAGTAATAAGTATTCAATGAGTTAATCAGCTGGTGAATATAACTATTTTAAAATATAATTTTATAGAGCATTTGTTTTAATTTCTATTTATTCATTAGTAACTTGTGAATTTGCCTAAACAGAGCTCTAAAGTGCATTTTCATTAGGTAGTCTCATTCAAATATATCCCATTTAGAGATTTATCAGTATAAAAATTAAACCATACTGTTTATAATATAATAGATGGTAGAAATATAAAGAAAAGCTAACAAATGACTATCAGGTAGTAGTTACTTCCTTTCCCTGGGGGAAGGGAGTAGGCTATGATAATGAAGAGGTACAGAGAGCCTTTTAGGAATGCAGAAATATCTTGTTTACTCACTTGGAGGATTGTCAGATGGAGATTTGTTTTATAATTATTTATTAAACTGTGCATACATTCTAGTCATGGTACCTATGTTTTATTTCATAATTTTTTTTAAAAAAGGAAAAAAATAGAATTGCTTTCAGTATCTGCATTTATTCCTGCTGTAACAAAGTGCCACAAACTGGATGGTTTAAAACAGTGGAAATTCATTTCACACAGGTCTGAAGGCTGAAAGTCTAAAATCGAGGTGTCAGTGGGGCCATTCTTTCTCTGAAGGCTGTAGGGGAAAATCTGTTCAATGCCTTCCCTTAGTTTCTGTTGTTTCTTTGGCTCACAGATGCATCACTCCTATCTCTGCCTGCATCATCACATGGCATTCTTTCTCTATGTCTTTTTTGTGTGGTTTTTCTCTTCTTTTAAGTACATCAAACATATTGCATTTGAGTCTACACTAATCCAGTGACTTTACCTGAACTTGATTACGTCTGCAAAGATGTTATTTCAAATAAAGTCACATTCATAAATGCCAGAGGCTTTAACATATTTTGACTTGGGGGAGAGCAGCCATGAATGCAATTCAACCCATAATGACATCTGTCTCAGAAGTATTTCTAATGATAATAAGAAAGAGCTATTATTATTTTAATTACATGCAGGCTATTTTCTATATATTCACATACTTATTCTTTCAGAAACTTAGTATTAATGGTAAAGAGTATATATATATAGCATGCATGGCAATGTGTGTGAAAAAGGAAGAGAAAAACTAAGCTATCAGAAATTAAGTGCTATCATGAGTCAGGCCTGAGTTAAATTTGGCCACATCCACTTAGTTAAATGTACAGTAAGTGAAATTCACATTGTAAAACTGAGACAATAAAGGTTATGGTAGAAATCTGTTCTTCCTGTTCTTTTAACATCTGCTTTTTCACTTCTGTGAATTCTTTAGCATATTTGTCTTGCTTTTTGTTGCTTTTACAATCATTGGTTCTCAAACTTCCAATTAAAAGTTAAATATAAGTTTTGTTTATTTTGCAGCAGTATTCTTAAATATTTATAAAGAATCTTAAGTCTGACTTGCTTTGAGGAAATATAGATAAATTAATAATTGATGTGGCTGCTTTGCAGAAAATTAAAGGTTGGAAGCACGTGTTAAAAATTAAATCACCTATGGCCAAGACAGCAAATGTTATTTATTTAAAATCTTGCAGAAAATGTACAATTAGTTTTTTTCTCCTGTCCAACTCAACTGAAAATCTAATGACTCATTTCAGCTTATCAGATTCTAAGCCTTGAGACTAGTTAGCTAGACAGTGAAGAAGAAAGTGACATTTGGATTCCTAGGCCATAGTTTTTAAGAATGCTGCTTACTTACACAGAAATGTAAATAAATAGAGAAAGATTCTGTATGTTCTATATTATGTGGGCCCAAAGGCAGGACTCACAGTTTTAGTATTCATAATTACAAAAATCATATTGCTTATTAGCCATTTTGACACAAATAGCTTTAAATAGTAATCATATCCCTTATACATAGACATTTGTTTATGTATTTAAAGTAAATAAAATAATTAAAGAGAATGATGAGAAAGTGCTGAATAAAAATGCTTGCCACTATTGGGAATAAGTAATTCCAGCAGTTGGTAAAGGAGCAGCTCACACTATGGCACAAGATTTATAGAACTTGTAATCTTGGCTGGAAGTACTATTAAAGGGCAACCTTTCTACAAAAGTTCAGCAATTTTATTTCTGCCTACAGAATGAGTGAAAGGTTTACCCAAATACTCTCAGACTATTCTAGAGGCAAGAGCATGGAAAGAATAACCTCTAGAAGTCCTTATGAAAGCCTCATTTTCTTATCTCACACTGTTTAAAAAATAAATCACAGAGCAAGTTCAATGAACAGAAAACTAAACTACTGTTTTACCTGTAAGTTATTACTTTCTGTCTAGTCTTTTTGAAGGTATCAATTTTAAAGATCACTTATTCATCTAACCAGATTTAGAACCTCTTTTATTTCTTTGCAATAAAATTCTCCATAACTTGATAGATTATCCTTTATAATTCTGGTTTACCCATCTCTGGTACTAGGAGGTCCCCTTAAAACACCTGCCTTTCTAAAGAATGCTTGGGGCCATCAACTTGCAATGCACAGGGCAGTAATTTATATATTAATTGAAAGTATAAATCAAAAAAAGCTTTATTGAGTTTCCTCAAAAATGAAAAGTTTTTAACATTTCTCATATGGGCAGACTTGAAAGTTATGTTTATCTGTAGTCTATCTAAAGTGTCCTGAAATATGAAATACTTTTTCCAGTTTATCAGAATTTACTATTTTTCTGAAGACTTCATTTAATTCAAACCCTTATATATCCAGCTGATTCTATCAAAATAGTCACATGAAAAGAAAGTTATGTCTTCATCACAGAATTGACTGGAAATCTTTGTTATGTGATTCTCATTGTGATTGGGAGAAACATACTGATTGAACAGTGATTTCTCAATATTTTCATGAATGAAGGTGTCAACAAAACACCCTTATATCAACTGGTTCCTATGAAGTATCCCTTCGCCACTTGATGGAGGTCACTGAGCTTGTCCAGTACCTGCCAAATCATTTTCTTCATTCAAGTAAAATAAATTAATTATTCTATTCTTCCCTAAATGCCTAGTACCCGGCTATTCAAATTAAACATATAGCCTGGGATCCCACTTAATGCTCCAAAATGTGCTTACACATATTTTGCCCACAGTCCACTATGAAATGAAAAAACATTGTGTTATTGAATAGCTAGCTTCCTCCAGGTAGTTAAATTATAACAGTGGCTTCCAAGCATTATTATGTATTGTGGACTCTTGGTATAATCTCTGGAACAATGCTATACAAAATCAATATTTTTTTTCCTAGATTCAAGCAATGTATTCAAGGAAACACAGGAGAAATGCTTTCTAAGCTTAGAAAAGAATGGACTGGGGTTGTTCATCTTACTTTCAGTCATATTAGTGAACGCTTTCTGCATCGTGATTGATATGTGTAGTCTGTACATTGAAAAGTAGCTGCTCAGCACTCTCATATTTAAATATACAAATTATTTGAATAGAAATAATTTACGTTAGAATTTAAAATAATCTTTATTTTAAAGCTGTAGTAGATATTGTAATGAGAGGCATATCTTCCTTCAGAATCTTAGGATTTATTCCTCCAGCTGCTGTCCTTAGCTGTCAGTCTTCTCCAAAACTTCCCTTTAAAAAGTGCCTTGGACTAAAGAGAGCTGTCTCTCACAACAGCAAGCTTTCTTCCTGGGAAAGCAGTATCCAATGACTAGTGTAAATTATAAAGTATATTACATAGCATAAACTATATATAACTATACAGTTTAAACTATTAGCATAGTAGGTAATATATAGCATATACATTACATATTATGTATTACTATCATATGTATTATATATATATTAACACAGTGTATACGTTATGCATACAAAACTAATATGTAACAGTATATATAATATGTATTATATAATGTATAATATGTAATATGGGATATACACTAATATAGTATAGAGTAAAACTAAGTATATAATATATAGAATTAGAACACTATATAGGATAGTATACTGTACATTAGTATAGCATATAAAATTTGTATTATATAGAATATAGAATATAAAATATAGAGTATAGTATCTGGAATATAGAGTATAGTATATAGTTCACAGTATAAACTATTAGTACAGTATGTAGAATAGTGTAAAGATCCAACACCCTCATTGAAGTATGAGATAACTCTAGTATTGAGTATTGACTGAGACAGTATCACAGCTCCAACTGCTCTCTCCGCCCAAACCTGCTACCTTGCTTTCTACTCCTCCCCTCCCTTCTCCTCACTCTCACTCCCAACCCATTTTCCCTTCCCTTTTCTCCCTCTTCTCCCTCTCCCTTTGCTTTTCTTCACTTCCAGTCCAGGGCTGTTGTTCTGGAGAGCAATCCCTAATGAAGTTCTTTGAGGCTCAGAGTGAGCTTCCCAGGGAACAGAGTTAAAAAGATGAGAATTTAACTCAAATGAGTTTGTGAGATTCCTTTCCTGGGCAAGATTTTTTAAAGAATAAGATAAGTAACTACCTTTCTGGAATCGTTTAGATCAGTTGAAATAGTTTTTAAAAATCTATCAGGGTACACATAAGAAAGATTCAACAGGAGAAAGTACAAATCCTATTAGAAACAAAAAGTGATTTCATCAGTGATCCATCTCTGTATATTTCCAGCATTTATTTTTCCATTAGCAGTAATTTTCTCCTATTAATTTTTCTCACCTTGAAATAATACATATATTTATTCTCACTAAAATAAATCAAACATGCAATCTCTGTTCTTTAATTATCTGTATTATATTCCCTTTTAAGAAATAAACTACAATGACTTTAATGAACATTTAGAAGCTCTTCTACCTGCACCATTGTCAAAAGAACAATGTACTCTATCAAAAAGCGTCAGCAACCCCCAAATTTGGGTGCTTACATTAACAAGGGACCCTAGGTATCACAGTTGGAAAAAAGCTCCACACACTGAGTCACGCTGCATTACCAACAGTCCCTTATCTCCATTTATAACAGAAAAGTATCACTCAGGAGACTTTGGGTCTTTCTTTTTTTAAGGTTTTCAAACTTATTTAACTTTCATGTTATTCTAATTCACAAGCAGTTGGTTTGCATAAAACAATCCTGCCATCAATTTGGAATGGCTACCCATGTCTAAGATGATGGCATGTATCAAAGCTGAAAAAGTGTGTTCTCCTTTGCATTTTTGTATTTCTGTCTCATTACACAATTAATGTTCTGTTTCATCTTAGGTAACATACCATTACAAGTAAGATGAGGAAAGAAGTCATTTTTTTTTTATATTAGATAGCTACTTTCTATTTGAAAAGCTGATATCTGTCTCTACTTCCCTGAACACACCAAATAGCACCACGGCTTAAGCCAACATCTGCTTACAGACACTGGTTAATGAGTTAATGGCTGACTTTTAAAAAATCTGAGTAGCTTGGCACATCACATTACACCAAAAAATTATGGCATATGATGTTTTATAGCTTCTAGTTTGCTTGAAAAGGCTGTGTTTTTTCTTATGTATCATCTTTCCCTGTCTTGTTTATATATTTTACCACCTACATGGATTCACACAAAAATATCGAGTTCCTTTTCATTTCCCTAATTAAGACAAACTACATAATTCCATAAGTGCCGATGGAGAAGAATATATTACTAAGTTCTATTCCTTCTAAGATAAAAGCACAGAAAAAGGTGGGCCAAGACTGTTTTTGCTTCCCATATGTTCTGTCTTGAAAGGAATGTACTTCTTTGCTCCAGTTGAATCTCTGGGTGCAAAATACATCATTCTCCTTCCAATATCACATATCTCAACTGTTAGATAAGTTTTTTGTGCAGTTTTACAACATTGTTAAATATTTATTATCTCTTCTGAAACTTTAAAAATTATATTAACTATTAATATAACATTAAATAAATCTCATATCAGAGAATTAAATTTTGAAGTATATTTCATTGAATCCAATTCTTTGCCATCATCATCTATGATTTTTATTAGTGCTGTTTACATTCTCTCTTTTATCAGCTCTGTTCATCTTCTGATTTATATATTATTGACTGAGTTAAAACAATGAAAATTTTCTGTGGAGAAAATTTCTCAAATTTTAAGGCTGAGTGAACTTTTCTTATTTAAAGAGTACCTTTAATGAGAAAGAACAATGGTTTGGGAGGAAGAAATGACATTTAAGTATTTTTAAGTCTGTCCTAACCTATTTAATTTTTATAAAACTTTGATGATGTATCGCATATGAGATAAACTTTTGAAATTCCAATTCCTTAATAAAATATTAATTTAGCCCACCACCTGTTTTTGTAGAGCTCAAAAGCTAAAAATGCTTTTTACATTTTTAATGGCTACCTTTTAAATGGTTATATAAGTATCTAAGTAATATCCTTGATTTTGCCTCTTGGCCCATGAAGCTTAAAATATTTATTATGTGTCCCTTTAAGAACACATTTCCAATCCCTGGTCTAGAGGAAAGGATCACTGTGCCTTTATGACCAGCTTATAGTTTTCTATGAGGACTGGGGGCCTGGGGTCAGAAACTATTATCCTCAGAAAACATAAGCAGTGTGGATAAGTGCAGGAAAGGCATTTGGGGCAAATGTTTAGGTTTATTCTCTCACCACATTTTTTTATTGTTTTTTTTTTTTTATCTTTTAGTTGTCAATCCAGCACTCTGCTTCTCTCTGTTTCTTCAATGTGCCTTTCTTCCAGAGAGAAATATTATATTTCTTATAGATATAAATACAAAGTAACTTTTACCTATTTGTGGACAAGTGGTGACTGTGATCTTATCATCTGCCTACTTCTTAAGCTAACAATGTTGTCACTGATGTTGACATAATTGGGTAATGAATACACATAAACTAGAAATAAATCAATAACATAAATATAAATATAAAATAAATTTTAGAAAAGAGAAGATGGTATATTTGTCCCATGGCTAATCATTGGATAGGGATGTGGGTATAACTATAAACTGAAAACATGCTAAAAACTGTCATGAATTATCAACTTAGACAATGTGTTCACTTGATTAGATATCAGTTTTGTTAAAGATTTTATGCTTTACTCTTAGAGTACTTTAGCATCAATATTCTACTTTACAATGTCAATAGGTTTGTTATCGATGCCCCAGACTAAATTTTGGCAAAGCTTCCTTAAATTGCAAGGTGTCATTTTTTATAAAAGAACACTTATTCTGGTCTTTTCCATGTTATAATTTATGATTCTACTGTAAATAAAGAATATTTTACTATCTAGAAAAGTAAATGCCTTTCTGGAGTGTCAGGCATGCTGCATGCTGCCTTTCTAAACTATTGTATAACAATGAGTATGTAATAATATTTCAATAGATTTAACATCATACTAGTTATTTCACTTGAAGATACAGAACAAGTTACACATTCCATGTCAGGTAGATCTGGCTGTCCAGGCTGGTTAATTGAAAAGAAAAAAAAAACATAAATTCTAAATTGAGATTCTTTGGGGATAGCAAGCAAGAGGGATGGCATCTGAAAAATAACCTCAATCCTTTCGTTTTAGAGGAGAAAGAAACTCAGATCAAGAGGGATAATGTGGAGCTCTGCAGGTCCTTCCAACACTTAGATTTTGTGACTTTTATTTTTAAATGAATAAACATGAGTTTCTAAATTTTTTCACACTTGGAGAATAAAAAGTATCTAATGCAATTCAAAACAGCTTTAGTAAGTCATCTTGCTAGTATCATAACATTTCTTTTTTTGGTACGTTATTCTTCCAAACTCAGTGTTTCATTTAGGATTAAAAAGAGACTACTTTGCAACACTCAGAAATTAAGGTTTTATTTTCAACGGGTGTTAAGCCTGCAAGTGACTAAAGAGAATTTGATACCAAAAATACCATAGGTAAAGGAAGAAATTTTTCAGTTTAAATAGGGTGCAGTCATAAATGTGGCAGACTTTCTATTAGCCCAGACACCAAAAGGAACAGTTGGAGAAGCTGCAGCAATTTGGGGAGCACAATACATAATAAAAGGAGAATGGAATGAGGACTCATTCTCCCATCGTATACACACACCTACACACTCACATGCATACACACACTCAGTCATTCTATCAAATACAAATTTCACATATATACACATGCTCAGAAACACACATACCCAGTCGCACAGGCATTCAGACCTATACACACACCTTCTCATACGCACACATATGTATACAGACTCAGAGACACAAACAGTCTCATGAACATACACATATACATGTATATACACACGAAAACACTCATATAAGAATTATTAGGTAACCAAAGTAACTATTAAAATGATAACTGTAATTTGAAGTATGTTCCTTGTATTTATTATTGGTCCTCTTTAACCTAAAGAAATTATCCCTATTACAAAAAGTCTTACCTCCATATTGAAAAAAATCATCTTACAAATATGACATAAACTTGATTAATTTAAGAATATGTCAACAGATGATAATAGCAAAAGGAATAAATAAAGAATTGTATGTGTAGGTAAACATGGCTCCTAGTCTGTTTCTGAGAAAAGCTAAGAGTCTTGCCTCTGGCAGATCTCCCTATTCCCTCATTTGTGAAATGTGGGGACTTGAATATTCAGCATTAAAGAAATTACAGGGTTTTCCATACAAAACATATTATTTGTTCCTAACCTAATTGGAGAAATAAATGGTCAGTCAGTTGACACATCTGCCATTGAACTTGACCATGTGAGTGTTCAGAGAGACATAATTCTTTAGAGTTATCAGTAGTAAACCATCTATATCACCATGAAATAAATCATTTACTAAAGGCATGACCACCTTGGGTACTGAATAGAACTGTGTATGGTGAGAAGACTTCAAATAATGATGATGAAAGCATTAACTGTATTAAAGGCAAACTTCCTTGTTTGAGCCTCTTCAGGAGTTACGCCTGCCACAAGATTCCATTCATTCATTATAATTGTAATATTGTATATTCTTTCAATATCTTTCAGATTTGGGAAAATTAATGGCATGACTTAAGTATTATTGTATGTTCATCTCATCTTCCATTTATAAATAAGTGAACCATCACACTTCTTATAAGCTATCAGCTATTTAGTTCCTAATATGATCAGGTCATTTTTATACTTTATTTAATATGCCCTTTAACAGGCCACAATGATTTAAATTACTATTTCCACCAAGCAGATACAGTATTAAAGTTCAGAGATGATGTAACCTAACCAAGGGCACGCAGCCAGAAAAAAAACAGATCTAAGCCCGGAACTCAGTTCCCATAGACTTTTCACCACTGCACAACTCTGACCTGGAGGCATGCAGTAATCTGGGTGAACAGAGACACTCTCTTGGAATTGCCAGGAAGGTGGTTGGTCAGTTCATGGGATCCCATGCAAATCATAGAAAATGCAGAGACACTTTCATCTCCAGACAGCAATTCCTGACCCCACTTGCATATTAGAATTATGAAGATGTTTTCAAAAAAATTACTGGGCCTCATCTAAAACTAATTACCAGAAGATGGGGCCTAGGACCTGATATTTTTAAAAAGCTATTTAAGAGATTTCAATGTTTAAACAGAGTTGAGAATCACTGTTTTGACCAGCGTTCTCAAAATACAGCCCCCAGGTCAGCAGCTGTGACATTACTTGGGTGTCTGCAAAGGCTCTGGCCCCCACCTCTGAGGCAGAAGCCCATCAATCGGTGCTTTAACATATCCTCCAGGTGATTCTGATGCATATTAAAGTTTGAGAACCACTGATCTAAATCAAGGGTTGTAGAAAGATGCTTCTCAAACGTTAACTTTCATAAAATTTAAATGGAGATCATAATTCAGAAGTTCTGGGTAAAGCCTGAAATTTTGCATTTCTAAAAATCTTCTCCCAAGTGATGCTGATGCTGTCTACAGAGGACACTCTGAGTAGAGCCAGTCTCCAGTCTATTTTTCTTAATTTGCATTGCCAATGCCAATTTCCCTTTTAAGGAAATATTCTGGTGTTAAAAAGAGGGCTCTTGGAAAGATCTCTCTCAGTAATAATAGAAAAGAGAATATGAACTTTCCACTAAAGCATATAAGATGCAGCAGATAAAAGAGAGCAACAGGAGCATTCCAAATTCTAGTTCTGGAGAAACTCACAAATTCTTTGTGTCCACTTTTCTTCCTTTTTAAAAAGAAGATCGTAGAGCACATTATTTTTGTATTTTCAAGCTCAAAATTCTTTGTGTAGGTAATTAACTTTGTAACTAGTCACTGTATTTCCATACTTTGCTTGGGAACATACTGTTGAGTACAGGGACTTTGACTTTTAAATCTTTAATCCCATACAGCACTGAGATGTTGCTCAGCACACAGTAGGTTCTTTCAACTACCTGATGAAAGCACTGGAAGCAAACTAAACTGTTTTCTTAGAAGTTTCTTTAATTTTTAATGTAGTACTACATTTTCATTTTTTTTCTTTGTAGAGATACTTCTTTGCACTAATGAGAAAAATATATTCACTTAAAAATCTTGTTTTAAGTAACTACAAAAAAGGGCTCCACAAAGAATCTGACCTACTGCATCACTAATGGAGCAACCTCCTTATGTTTATGCAATCAACTAATAGTGGGCACAAAATGCCAAAGGATTTAAAAGTACTGAAAACGACACTTCTCTTGGAACATCAGCATTTTAATTTTAAACTACAATTTACAGATATTAAAGATTGCCATTTTGTCCCTTTTCTTGTTGTTGTGGTTGAAAAGCAAAAAAGGCAACATTTTTGAAAGGGCAAGAGCAAATGACCAAAGAAAGTGAAATATATTCATTCATAAGGTTCAGTAGTTTTAATGACACTGCTTCAAACTTTTGTCTTTTATTCCTAAAATAATGGCAGCAAGATAAATATCTCCTATATAGGTTGGAAAACAAAAACATGGAATACCCTCAAGACTTAGAGGGAGATCAGCAGACCTGGAGAAACTATGAGACTGGGAGTCAAATTTTGTCAAGAAGCCTTAATCATTAGAATGAGACCAAGGAACACAGTGAAACCAAATTGTTTGGGTTGACAATGAACAAAATACTTGGGAAGTTTTAACAGACAGAGTTGAGATCCTTTGAGAATGTGGAGACCTGTCTTAAGAAGCAGATGGCTGATGACAAAGTACAGCCTTGAAAATCAGATGCAAAATGAATACGCCAAGGAAACAAAGACTACTATAGCCTTCATTAGTGTTGCTCTAAAAAAAATTTATCTGGGTACAAAAAATAAAAACCAAATAATAAAAATAATAATAATAATGTACTTCCTGTCCATTTTTTTTAAAGTATCTTATTCAACTGGACTATCCACAGATACATAAAAATGCAAAAAAGGAAGAGAGGGATGAAGGATACTTAATAGAAGCAGAAGATCAGCATCACCAGTTAAGACACATGACATTGGACTTTAGCATAAACATACCGAACTCTTAATCACCCCTGAAGCTGGCCTAAGTGTTGTTGCTAGGCTGAGTGTTGGGAATACAATATTTAGTAAAAACAGATACAGTGCCTGCTCATATGGAGCTTATCATCCAGTATAGATGATGTCTTAAAATATTCCCTCAAGCAAATGTAAATATAAGACTTTCCTAGGAAAGGGAAGGGTAATGGTGCTCTGAGAGTTTGTAAGAGGGGGATTTGACCTATAAAAGTTTGTGCAAGATGTGACATCTTGGAGGAAGTAATGAGATAGAAAATAGGAGTTAATGAGATGCTGTGTATGATGGTGATGAGGAGGAAATGTTGACAAGAAAGGATGAGATTGAAAAAACCACAAGGAAGGGATGTGTAGCGGTAGATGACATTGGAGAGGGAGGGAGGGCAAAAAAAGGCCAGACAGAGCTAAAAGGCATGTTAAATATTTTGGTCTTTATTCTAAGATTAATGAAAAATGATTTACTTGTTTAAACAGGACACTGACGTGAGAAGCTACTTTTTATAAAAAAAAAAAAAATCATCTCAGCTGTGGGTTAGTGTACAGTGTAGTATACAGCCCAGATTTTCAAGTGATAAAGTGGAAAAATTTTGGAGGTTTTTATAGTTCCTCAGGTGAAGATGATGACAGCTTGAGCTAGGGCGGTGGCAATGAAAACAGGGAGAACTTGTTGGTTTGAGAGGTAGTCAGAAAGTAAAATCAGCAGGACCAGGCAATGGATTAATTGAATGAACATGGCATGTGAAAAAGGCAAGCCTTCAAGGATAACAAATTTCCAGTTTGCTTGCCTTTGCAAAAGCAAATTAGAAAACTGTTTTGTTTTGTTTGCAGTGGGTAAATGGCAATGGTAATAAGTCCGGTTTGGAATGGGTAGAATTTAAAATGAATTTAAGATGTCCTCATGGAGATACCAAATAGGCAACTGAGCATACATCATTCTGGAGCTTAGAGGAGAGCTCTGGGCTGAAAATAAAAATAGCAAAGCATATTAACACATGGAAATGGTAATTGAAGCCACAGACCTGGGTGAGATTGCCTGGGAAGAGTGGATAAACTGAAAAGGGAGTTTAGGATGAGATTTGAATGAGTCTAATGGAGAGGGAAATGTGCCATGATTTCCTTGCTCTGACCAGACATTGCCCTAATCTAAAAAGATGTTATCAGCCAAACAGAAAACAGCAAATAACAAACAGAGTAGAATATACTTCTATCATAATTTCGAAAGTTAGGGACACATATCAAGAGCAAGAAAGCTTACAGTAGTTTCTGATTTAGGTAAACTACATAAAATTTAAATAATAAAAACTATATATAAAGGTATGATTATTGCCTTACCAAAAGATATTTTTATTTACAACCAAAATATTTGTCTCGTATCTATTTAAAATATTTTTCTCTCTGAACATTTAAAATGAGATTTGCTTTGGCATATGGGTGATTAAGTGAACTGTCCATACCCTCACCGGGTTTAACAATGGTGCTCAATCTGAAGATGACAGCCCAATGCTCAGACAGAAAGTTCAGACTTCTAAAACACCCTGAAGCAGAGAAACGGCTCCAGACTTTAGCAAAAATGTTTGGTTTCCAGAGAGGAGAGAGAATTCACCATGAAATGGAATAAGAGAATATTATCTCCTCTCTGAGCACAACATATATATTTATGTATATATTTATGTAGGACTAAGAAGCTCCTTCCTCAGTGACAATTAGGAAACATCAACTGTGAGGGACAGTCAGGATGTTGTTGGTAAATCACTAACCAAGAAGTTCTGGGTAACCTGGAAGTACAAAGTTTAATTTAGTAAGATATTCCCAGGAAGAGAGTAATGCATTTCTATCTTCCTTTCTATATTTCATTTATTTAATGTTGATTCCATATTTTTATACAGCAAAAAGCACATGTACTCGAAGTGTATAATCACATTAAAAATGAATATTTGTAAACTCATTTTTCACATCTGAGTTTATGCAAGCGTTAACATTTTTTTCCATTTAAAAAACAAGAGCTCTTAAGAGAGCCATAGAAGTATCAGTGAGGCAGACGAACACACTGAAGAATTAGTGAAATATTCCCAGTTGGTAACTTCATCATGAGAAAAAAATATTCTCTCAGGGCTCTTGATGAGATTTCTAAATCTTGAGTTTGAGTGATTTTTTTAATATTTACTATTTTCATTTGTTTTGAGAAATGTTTTTGTTCTCTGGGGGAAACTAATGAAAACATAGCTGATAATACATGCACCACCTTTTCCAATATCTTGGTAATCTTTATTTTAAGTTCTCTTAAACATAAAGTTTTCTTTTTAAAAATGTTTTTCTTCTGATATTGTTATTCTATTATAAATTTTAATTTTATTATTCTAGCTTTATCTGGCTTTGTTGAGATAGACAATACCTCAACAAAACTAAAGTGTAAGGATGTGGGGGGGAGTCCCTGATGTGATGTCAATGTGCCAACATAATGGTATTTATACTCTGTAGTCAGAAATGTTACAATAAAATTGTCTCTGCTTGCAATCGCACATTATGGAGAGTTCCACAGGTCTGACAACTCCTGACATTATGATCTATTCCTGTTACATGGCTAAATCAGACAGTCAGAGCAGAGTTCTCAGCAGAGCATAAGGAAAGATTTATAGACATGGCAAAAGAACACTTTGCCTGCTCCCTTCTTTAAATAATTATGACTTTCCATGAATCTCTTTCTAAATCAAGTGCAGAATGACAAATATCTGGGCAAAGAAAAGGCCACAAAAATATCACTTACAGTAAGCACTACTGAGGTTTTAGAAGCACAATATTGAATTCTCTGCTGTACATTCTGCATGTGATTCATTATGCGGGATGCTCCCCACCTCTCCACACACCATATATTTCTCCCATAATCATTCAAAAAGGGCTTTTAAAACTCTTGCTTTCTGTCAGTTTCTCTCTTTTCTCTATAAAAAAAGTCATGAAGAAAATATTTCAGTTTACTTTGAATTGAACAAATTGAGGCAATGAAAAAAATATATTTGCCTATTTGATTACATGGCATAAGTACACTGGAAGAAATTTCCAGGATTAAAAGAAAAAGTATAAATGTATTTGGAATGTCTTTTATATTTAATCATAAGGTTTATATAAGGTGAATTTTGAAACACTAAATGTGTTTAAATGCCTACTCTTTTCAGAGAAACGAAAGAGAAGTTATATTTATGAAACATCTATTCTACAAGGACCCTTTCATATTATATCCATCAATCCTTACAACTCAAGGAGGGAAGGGATATCAGCATTATTTTATAGGTAAGCTCACTGAGCTTCAGACAGGTTGTATGTCCAAGACTGCACAGCTAATAATAACAGACCCAGAATCCAAAGCTTTCTCTGGCTACCAATTCCCTGTTCTTTTTCAAGACATAACTATCACCTATTGCTCAAAGGCATTGGATACAAAAACAAATTAACAAACAAAATAAAAGCAAAAGTATTCTAGCATTTTTTGCTTTGCTATTATAATCTTAATGCATAGTGAGAGGAAAAAAAGAGATAAATTCTGTTTGATTTCATATTTTATGTAATTCCACATATTTGAATAGTCTGACAATAAAATGCTTGATGGAGAAAGTATTTACAAATTTTCATTTTTGCTAAACATATTTTCTGCATTATATCATATAAAAATAGTTTAATAATTTAAATAATAAATAATAGTAAAATAAATCCTCACAATAATAATATGAGGTAAATAGCTTTACTATCTCTATTTTAATGCTGAGAAAACTGAGGCTAGAGGTTAAAAGCTCATCCAAGATCACACAGCTTGTAAGTGGTGAACCTGGACTTGAACTTGTGATTATATGATGCTAAAGACCTCCTACCCACTATGTTAAATTGCCTTCCATAATTACATAATTACTGCACAACTAAAGTATAAAAATCTGCTGATGATATTTCTATATACTTTAAAGCAACATATTGCATTACACAAAAATTTTGATTATTTTTATTTACTCAAATAATATATACTGTAAAAATGTCTGTATAAAACCAATACAGAGGTCAATTAAAAAGTAATTTATAGATCTAACCTATTGTAGTCCCTGTTAAATCTAGCTTCTTTCCTAAAAGTGCTGTATTGTTAACAAATGCATATCCTTCCAGAGGTTTTCAATGTATCTTATCACATATGTGTATTACACAAATATAATTTTGTTGTATTATATCCTCTTTTGCTTCTTGACTTAATAACATGTCTTGGAACATTCCATATTGGGACATTCAGCTGTAATGTTCATATTCTTGACTCCTGGATAGTTTACCATGATACACATATACATTTTAGTCTTTCGTTCCACAGTTGATGGACATCATGGCATATTAAGGGTTCATTTACTTCTCTCTAAAGCATTTATCATATGCTCTATCAATTACCTATAAGAAAGCTCTGTCTTGGTGTCCAACAGGAGTTCAACTTGCCCATGTCCAAATAAAATTTATCAGCATCCTACACATTGCTAATCCCTATATATTCTCGAGGTCAGTGATATTAAGAGCATGAGCCATGAACCAGTGATAGTCTGGGATTATTTGAACTGGTCCTTGCAGTAAGTACAGAAACTAAGAGTAAGCATTTGGAAACTTTCATAGCAACTTGACAAGGCTGCAACATCTAACTGCATGAGTGTGCTTCTATTATTTTTTTTTATTGTAGTTAACAAAAGTATGCAATAAATGAGAATTTTTTTTGAAAATTGATCTTTTATCACAGATAGTCTGAGAAACACTGACTATTACAGTTCATTGAAAGGCACTTTTATTCAACCAGTTAACTAAACCAGAAATTGTAGCATCATCTTTTATATCTCTCGGATCAAGAATACATGGACAGACAAGCAGGAGGAAAATGAGGAGAAAGTTTCTAGAGCAAAGGAATTATCATACTTTTATCTTTACTGACCCCTAACCTATTAGAATTAAAATTTGCTGATTTTCTCTAATCTCATAAATACCTTTTCTCAGTCCTACAAGACTCTCCAACTATTACCTTATTTCTTTTTTCCTCTTTATAGTAATTCTTCTGTTAAAAAGCTTTTGGTAATACCATGATCCCTTTTGTGGTCCTCATATGTTTTGATAATCCACTACAGTGTGATTCTCTCCAGCTCCTCTATTGAAAATCTTAGAGTAACCAGTGATGGCCTTATTTCTAAATCTGCCTTTGAGATCTTATTTTTCTTGACCTCTGTACAACATTTAACAACATTGATGAGCCTTTCCTTCTTAACACTCAGGCTGGCCAGTGGTTTCTATTTCAAATCTGAAGTAAAATGTGAAATTATCTATCAGTAGATATAGAAGATCTAAAACTGCTCTTGCAGAGACTAAGAGTGGACAGTATCATAGAAAACAGAAAGACAGCCAGGCAGTGTTGAGGGACTGGGTCAGCCTGCAGACAGTCACTGGGAAGTAGCACTAATTGCTTCTTTCTTTTATTTATTTTTTTTTTTCAGTGAATGCAGCCCTGCTGTATACACAAAGTTGGTGATTGAATTGACCCAGAGTGTGTAATTTTAAAGGTTTTGGTGGTGGTTGAATATCACTAAAGTAGATAAGATCCTCTAAAGAAAACATGTTGGAGAATCAAGGACTAAGGATAAAAATCCAGATAATACTAATATTTAAGGAACTGACAGAAAATGTTTTCCTGATAATGCTGAGGAAAAGCATTAGCCAGATAAAAGAATAAACATGAAATAGCAGGGTCTAAAAATTTTTTGAATTGTAGATATCATTAATAGTAGCAACTGAAAGCAAATTTTGCAGGATGAGACAAGAAAATACATGATTATACGTAAAAATTAATATCATGACTGTTTTTATCAAGGGTAGATTCAGAAGCACCCTGCAAAGTCCAAGCAGCTACCACTTTAGCTGAATCAGACACTAAACAATGCTTCGTGCAGCACTGGGACTCATTCTAGTGGCCATGGTATTCCCAAAGCCATAAAATATATGACCACAATTAGTGGGCAGAAGCAAATCTCCCTGGAAAAATCCTCCTACGCACATTGCCATCCCAAAGGCCTTGACCTAAGGATGTTATCTGTCATCATCTACTCCACTGCATAAACCACTCAGGCCCCTATGTGGAAGCCATTCAATCAAGACAAGGCTTTCTTACTTTGATAAAGGGAAAGATAAAACTAAAAGGCTGATATTTCCTGTTTACTATCACTCCCAAGCTCTGTCTGAATTGACTTCTATGCTCCCATGTCTGATTTTTCATAATGAGTTTCTTCCCTCTCTTCTCCAAGCTCATTCTACCTGCCTAAAAAATCAAAATGTCCCATGATACTAAAACCTTCTAAATCAACATGAAAGTTACTGTTAGTAAAGAATAATCTTCTTTAGTTCTTCCTCTCATTTTCCATTTATATTTCTAATTACAAAGGCTATCCTAAGAGCTCTGTTTCAGCACATATGTCCTATAATTCCCAGTCACTTCTTCCCACTAGCAAAGCACTTAGTAGAGGGAGCACAAATTTCTCACCATTAAACTTGAGCAATAAGAGTTTGGGAATTTGGAACTTTGGGATGTATTAAAAGCCCAAGAGAAATCTAAAACCACCCCTCCATGTCAAGTGTCATTTAGTAAAGAGGAAAATATCTTGCTATCTCAGAAAGCACCGTGACAAATGTGTTCTAAATGCTGTGAAGTTAAAGATGGGAAAGGAGAAACCAACCCATTGAAGGCACTTCCTGCTCTATTCTGACTTAGCGCTATGGCAGAGACATTTCTGAGTGATTCACAATGTTTATTTTACAGTTTTCTTCCAAGGATGTAATAATGACCACGTATCTTGCTAGTTACCTTGCAGTAGGTAAGACCATGATTCTTGTTCTGGCCAGTGAAATGTGAGCAGAGCAATGTGGCTTGAGATGGTCCCCCCTGCCATGATGAAGGTTGGGTTCCTACATAAAGATAGTAGTTACACGAGATTCGAGCAGCTTGGTTTGCTGAGACACCACAGTTATCATTAAGTAGCTCCTAAATGGCAATCTGACTTTTCATGTGTGACATACAAATTTTTGTTGTCTAAGCTATGAGATTTAGGATTTGTTTACCTCATACCATCATTTTTCTTACCTTAATTAATACAAACATCATGTAATTATAGACCTATAGGAAATAATCTTTCCAACTTCTTTTTATAGATGAAACCGAAGCCCAATGAGTCTGTGTGACATGTGCAAAATCATGAAATCTGAGTGGTCCAGAGGAGCTTAGAATGTGGGTCTTCTGACATTTGTTCCACTGCTCTCTCATTTATAATAAAGATTATAATCTAAGATAGTGGAACAGTAATGACAGATATATTAATAGCTTGCTTTTATTGATATTGAAAAATAGGCACATTTATATGCATGTGCACAATAAATATGTGCAATTAAACGTGCATGTGCATAAATGCAGAAGTATATAAGCGACTAACACAGATATTAGAAGGCTAGATCCTTCATGATTTTGTAATGTCTTCACATGATGTGTGGGAACTTGTTGCCACTCATCTTGATAAAGACTTGTGGAATCATATTATTGTTTTAACCAGAATATGTCTTAAATATTATATATTATTTAGTTTTTCTGTTGTCATTGGTAAATGAGAAAACTGAAGCTGAGGCTCTAAAACAATATTCCAAGTTCATGCTATCAGTTGGTTTCAGAAGCAGAGCAAATATTGTGCTTCTTTTCTTCCTATCCACCAGTTTCTTTGCATGTGTTTAAATTTTTCACCCTGCCTCCAAAAATGAGGAAATAATTGAGAATTGAAGTGATGTGGTTAAGTATGAGGAGAGAAAGAATGAGTTTCTTTCACAAAAGTGATATGACAAGGAAAGTGTTCAGAACTGAACAGATGGAGCACTGGGGCATGGTATAAGGAGATTAGCCTGAGAAATGAGTAGATGACCATGATGGTTAAGATCAGTCACCAGTCTTTAAGTATTAATGAGTTCATATAATCTGTGGGAGGGGCTATTTCTAAGAAGAAAATAAGTTGGTCATCTTTAGGAATTCTTTATTACTAATATGTGCTAGAGGTTAGGAACAAAGCAAAATAGTGTGAAGAGAATTGCTATCCATTACATAAGACTGGAGTAGTGTCTTAAATTCCTCAGGGGAAAAGTGTGATGAAAATAATGTCATTCTAACTCATGTTTTCCCTTGTGGTTAAGCAAGTCATTATGATAAATAATCTCCCACCTTTTGTGCCCACATGATGTCTCTGAACAAGGCTTTCCTTTTTGTGGTGTTTAAATCTTTCTTGCTACAGACTAATGTCCTTGATTCAAATGGCCCTGTGTTCTGAACTTTGACTTGAATCTGTAAGTGAGGCCCTGAGGTCTCTGCTAGAGATCTATTTGATTTGTAATGGTCCCAGAGCAATAAAATTCTTTCTGAAAGCTCTTCTTGAAAAATACTATTGCAAATACCTCATGTTCATGAAGTATTCTTCATTACAAAATTGAACATGTTTGTTTGAGAATGTGTGTGTGATTGTGTGTGTGTGTGTGTGTGTGTGTGTGTGTATTCAACAACCTTTTTCCATGGTAGGGGCTGAACATAAAAGATGAAAAATCTATGATTCCACCTTCAGTGAGCCAACCCATGGAACTCTCAATTTCTATCTGCTTTTTTTTTTTTTTTGGAGTGTTATTTCCTCAAAGCAAATGGGGATCTCAGGGACCAAACAATTACTCAGACAGCACCTATTTACTCACATCTGAAGAACTACTTATTTGTCTACTGAGAAAATCACCTCAGCATTAAAGTATAACAAGGAAGTTGAACAAGAGGCTACACTGGTCATCTCTCTACTGACAAAATTATGCATATAGCATTGCTTTCACCAGTTAGCAATAATCTTATTCTCCTCTAGGCCTCCATAGTACTATGGACATAATTTCATTACACACTTTTCCATTTTGATTTATTGGGATTAATTTGTATCAATCTATCCTATTAAACTATAAGATGCTTTAAGGTAAGGAATTCCTTTGTTTATAGTCTATATCCCCAACACTGACACCGAAGTTAAAGTTTAAATTTTGTTTGTTTCAATAAGTAAATGAATTGCTATAGAAGAAATGGTTTGATAGTAGAGGAACAGATCCTACAAATGTAAGTAAATTCCACGCACAAAAAGCCAGAAACAAAGCTGATTCTGACCTGGTTAATCATCAGTTTTACATCTGTCCATCTCTAAAGGGTCAGGGTCTCAACCAGCATTTCTCCTTCTAGGAGGAATACTTTCACATATGCATGAAAATACCCATCTTTGACTTGGAAAATAAGAATTAAAAACTGGACCCTGTGCAGAAATCATAAACCAGAGCAGGACCCAGAAAGATGGTAGCTGATAAACTCTGTTCTGTAACAGTGGAGAAAAGCTCCTCTCTGACTAACCTAGCCAGCTTTGGCTCACCAAATTTTCAGCAGGTAGAAACATACCAAGCAGAGAGAGAAAGGAAGAGATCATTCTGGAGTATAGGATTTGCCTAAAATCTGAGCAGAGAGAAAATAGAAAGGCACTGAAGTGAAAAACCAAGAAGCCTGAACAACCCTGACAATGGTTTCCAATGAGATTTCCTCTAGCTTGATTGCTAGTTAAATGTTAATGAGAAAAGTGGGAGCCCCCAGGTACCATGTGCAAGACTTCCATGTTCAGCAAGACTTCTCCACTCTTCATTTCTTCATCCTCAAGCTGAGTATTATCATAACAGTTACTTATTCATGTGGACAGTTAACAAGGCGTTTGTAATATGGCTGAAAAACCCTCAGATGAAAGTGACTTTCTAAAGACAAGCCATGGTAATATATCTAACTTTTCATACTTCCTGTAACTTGTAGTGTTTCTTAAAATGCAATTATCTGGATGACCTTCCTTAGCTTTATTATATTTTGGATAAGCTCATCTATTAATAATTTACTCATCTCTCATTTACATTGTGTTATGTTTATGTTTTCTTAAGGAAGTAAGAGTATTGATTTTAATTCCTATATCATGGAGCAAATTATTTCAGACCTCTGTCTGTACAGTAGATAAGCACTTAAGCTGAAACTCTTTCCAGCCATAAAATACCCTGCTGAATCATGAATATTAAAGCAAATAATTTTCCACATTGAGGCTAAGAATATATACTTGCATGGAAAATGAGGTTACTTAATTTTAAGTTAAAAAAATAAGAATTGATTATGTAGCAGTTTAGGAAAATTTTAAGGGGAATATAAGAGCTTAATATAAAAAAAAACTCTGAATGTTATTGACATAATTATAATGTTACACAGAAAAAGATATTCAAAGTTACATTCACTCTATTCTAAGTAAAAGAACTGTAAGTGAGTTGCTTCTTTAGCAATAACTAATCATGACCTTCCCTTTTCAGAATATTAGTTTTTCCTTTGTCTAGCCACCCTATTGAGGTATGTGAGATCAGGGGCTTAAAATGACTCTTCATATACACACACAAAATAACAAATATCTCTGATATAATAAAAATTTTTTAAAACTAGTTGTTTCTAGTTCACTATATAATTACCCTTTAAGACACATTTATATACAATTTCCTTCCAAAATCACAATTTTTATAAATTTTATGAAATTGATTTATCCTAAAATGTTTAGTTTAAATATGTTATATGTGAAAGGAAAAGGGGGAAAAAGAATATAGTCAGGGGGAGGAGAAGGCTCTCTCTCTCCTAAGGTCTTTGTGAAAGTAGAAGTCAAATAAGGATTGATAATAGGGTTGATTTGCAATAGAATCCAAACTCTGTATTTCTTTGCTTTGTTTATATTATAACACAAGCCAAAGCATATATAAAGTTGTAACATTCAGACATATATTGATTTGAGCAAAGAGCCTTCTTTTCTGCTTCCTTTAATGTCACCATCACATACGAACTTCTACTTCATACGCTCACCTATCCTTATAATCTATTCCAATCAATGAACCAGGTTGCTTATACATGATCATGTTTCCAATTGTCTTCTTGTCTGTCCAATAGCAATGTAAACGCCATAATAAAGGACATAGTTTCTATTTTTGTGTACAAAAACATCTAACACAGTCTGTTCCTCTACATTCCCATCTTCCACAGAGTGGCAGGTACATAGCAAGTGTTAGATAAATTTATATTTATATTAACTATATTTTATATACTTAATATAAATATTAACTATAAATAGTTAATCCAAAATACACCTGAAGAATGATTTATATTATTTATATGGAACCTAAAGATGGTATTTACATTTCAATAGCATACAGTTTTGCTCTTGACCTTCTTTAATGTTTTACAATAAATCTATAAAGGGGAAAGCCATCTATTTCATGCAGTTTTACACTAAAATAAACCCACAAAGGATCATCTAAACCTCTGGAACAGACGTAAATTTATGTAGCATCCCTCCTGCTCCAATTAAAAAAAAACATTCAGCAACTATAAAGTACAAATGAACATCAGAACATCAGGATTTGTGATTTCTTGACATGATTCTCTAATGTACAGTTGTACACATACATCCAGTTGGTTGTTAAGGTGTTTTTGTGGTAGTTAATTGTTCTTAACATTATTTAGATCTTAGTTAGTTATACCATAAAGCATTAAATTCTTGAATCCTTAAATAAATTGATGAAAGACATCAGTGAAAGTACTTCTAAATGTTTTTATAGCCATTCTCGTTTTTTTAAAAAATCATTTCATAAGTATATGAGTAAAATCAATATGTAGTTAAAAAAAAGGCATGCCATTAATACTTAGAAACAACAAATTATATTTTTTCAATCTCAAAACACTTGGCAAGATAACTTATTTTACATTATCAATTTTAATTTTTTTTATTTCCTAGAGGTAAAACTATACAGAGAATTATGTCATAATCAAGATAAAGAAAATATATTGTGTGGTCTTTGAAGGAAATTTTTTTATGGGCTTGTGTTCTACTGCATATAGATTTATTGATATATAATAGATATCAAGTAACTCTAAATGGTTGTCTAGTGATAATAATTACATTTTGCAGGCATAACTTGATCAAGTTGATTCTATACACAAGGGTTTTACTATCTAATCATCAATGTTATAATAGGCTCTTCTCTTTAAACTAATGACAGCCTATTAAATATCATGATCAAAGCCTCGGCACTTCTTTAAATTAGATTAAAGACATCTTTAAAAATTCACATTTTATATAAACTTAGAATTTCTGTGATATGGTTAGCTCTTAAGACTAAAGAAAATCAAGGAATAATTTTTAGTAGTGTTTTGATTTCAATCCATCAAGTTTCCTAAATATAACATTGACCTGAAGAAGTAAATTTCCCTTTGATTCTGTGATCTCTGATATCTTATTTCATCTGTATATTAATATAGATTCTATCTTCCTATGTAGGGTCAAAGTTGATGTCCAGCAGCCTATGTTTTACCCTCTGCATTAAATTCACAACACATGCCTCCACCAGCTTTTATTTAATTAGCTTGCTAATCTTGACACTCAAGCAGATACCATTAAAAATGTAATGGTAACTTTATGTGGATAAAAAAGACTTATTTGTCACCATTCATTATGCCAATTCAGCCATGATAAATTAACAAAGATGGAGTATTCTCCATATTTTTAATGTGAGTCCCTGTAAACCTCATGATCTGAATGCTGAGAGAGGGTGTTCTGCAAGAAAATGACATGTATAATGCAGAGATACTTAACACCCCTTTATAGTCTGGAGCCTGAATAGCCTAATCTAACTCATCTCATATCATTTTGGCTAATGTATAATTTTGTTTTGATGTGAATCATTGGAACTTAAAACATGTTAAACTAATATTTGAATGTTACATAAAACCTTTATTAAAAATCTAAAGTGTATATTTGAAGACTT
Source organism: Cynopterus sphinx (assembly GCA_030015415.1). Taxonomy (NCBI): domain Eukaryota; kingdom Metazoa; phylum Chordata; class Mammalia; order Chiroptera; family Pteropodidae; genus Cynopterus; species Cynopterus sphinx. The sequence continues at coordinate 95,647,641 of CM057386.1, read as the reverse complement.
TTAAATAGCTAAACATAAAATAGGTATACATAATAGTCTCAAAGATTCTTGACTCCTCTCTTAAAGAGGTAGACTATGCTTGGGATATTGATGTTTTGCTTGCAATGAAAGGAAAATTGCTTCAGTATGAACTTGTCTCTTAGAGATATGATGATGTAAAAACATAGCACTTATCAGGTAACCTAGAAATTTGATTCATCAATAAATGAAGAGGTTCTAGTAAACAAGTATGTAAACACTGTGGTGGCCTCCTCTCATGACCATAATAAAATTACAACTAATCTATAGAACAATCATCAGTGACAATCACCTGAAGCCTAACTAAACAGAAGTCCTATAACTAAGGATATACAGAAGAAGCCGTGCTGAGACTGGCCAGAAGGGTAGAACACAAAACAAGCTGGCTCCATACCCACTTGTGGCAGTTGAAAATCAGGAGGGACATCTCAGCTTCTGAGGCCCCCCTGAGAAGCAAGGGGTTCAGACCCACACCAGGTTCCCCAACCCAGTGATGGAAAGAAAAGTCCCCACAACTTTTAGCTGTGAAAACCAGCAAAGAATGTGGCTGAGTGAGGTGAAGGGCTGCTGAAGACACAGGTACTCTTCTTAAAGGGTGCATGCATGGATTTACTGATGAGCTCACTCTGAGTTTCAGTGCTAGGGCAGCAGCAAAAAAGGGTGCCAGGGACATACAGGGAAGAACTGAATTGTTTGGCTGAAGGGTCAAGGGCTGAAGTATTGTCAGAAGCACTGTGTCTTTATTGAGCCCTCCCCCAACCCATTGTGCAGGTGGTGCCATATCTCAGCTTTAATCAACCAGGCTAAGACTGTTCATCTAGCCCTGGTGATTACCTGAGATCCCACCCCACTCAACTTGCTGGCCCACCCAAGCTACTTCCAGTGGCATTTCTAAACAAATAGTTGATCTTGGCTCATGTTTATGACTTTTTAAAAATCTCTCAAAGGTTCACAAATCCTAAGCAAGCAGCACCTAGCCTTAGCATACAACATACTTCTTGTTAAGCAGCCCCAAGACTGGCCCTAGAGGCAGCGAGCCTAAGTTCACAATTTAGCCTCTTCCAGGCATCCCTAAATCCAGCACAAGTGGAAACCATCTGCAGATCACTTTGCAGCTCATATCAAGTGGCCCTAGGCAGGCCATAAACAGCAACTGACATTGGCCTGCAACAGAGCCTCTCTCAAGAGGCCCCAGAACCTAAACACCTGGTGGCCAGCTTTAGATCACACCAGAGCACCAAAGAATAGACAGGGTAGGCACCAGAGCCCTACTAAAGCAAATTCTGCTCTGTAGAGTTAGCCTTCTGCATGACAGCTTTTCCACTGCAGTCATTCTAGTCCTCAAAATCAATCAGCCTGATGATCAATCCTTCCCATTGACATGCAAACAGTAAACAAGGTTCAACTACAAAATCCAGTCAAGGATCACACCTGGATCACCCAGCTCAGGTAACAAGGGAGACTGTGCCACTGGGCCCCATAGGACACCTTCTAAATAAGGCCACTCTACTAAGCCTCTGAGACATAGTAGCTCTACCTAATATTTAAAATCAAACACAGGGAGGCAGCCAAAATGGGGAGACAAAGAAACATGTCTTAAATGAAAGAACAGAACAAAGCTCCAAGAGAAGCACTACACAAAACAGAGACGAGCAGTCTACTAGACACAGAGTTCAAAACACTGATTATAAGTATACTTAATGATCTCAGTAAGAATGCCAACAAAGAGATAGAAAATATAAAAATGAAGATAGAAAACATAAAAAATAACAAGTCAGAAATGAAGAATACAATACATAAAATGAACAATGCATTTCAAGAAATTAACAGAAGATTAGATGAAACAGGGTATCAAATTAGCAATTTGCAAAGTAAGATGACAGAAAACACCTAATCAGAACAGTAACAAGAAAAAAAAAACAAGAAATGAGGATGGTTTAAGGTATCTCTGGGACAACATGAAGAGTACCAATATTTGAATCATAGGAGTACCAGAAGGAGAAGAGAGAGAGTAAGGAATTAGAAACCTATTTGAAGAAATAATGATGGAAAACTTTCCTAACCTGGTGAAGGAAATAGACATATAAGCTCAAGAAGCAGAGTCCCAAACAAAATGAACCCAAAAAGGCCCACACCATTATAGTTAAAATGCCAACAGTTAAAGACAAAGAATCTCAAAAGCAGCAAGAGAAGAACAGCTAATTACCTACAAGGGAGCCCCCAAAAGACTATCAGCTAATTTCTCAACAGAAATTTTGCAGGCCAGAAGGGATTGGCACAAAATATTCAAAGTGATAAAAAGCAAGGACCTACAACCAAGCTATTATTTAGAATCGAAAGACAACTAAAGAGCTTCTCAGGCAAGAAAAAGCTAAAGGAATTCATCACCACTAAACCAGTATTACAAGAAATATTAAAGAAACTTCTTTAAGAAGAGGAAGTAAAAAAATATGAATTATAAAGTGGCAATAACTACATACCCATCAATGATTACTTTAAATGTAAAAGGTTTGAATGCTCCAATCAAAAGACGTGGGTGGCTGAATAGACAAAAAACAAGATGCTTATTTGTGCTATCTATGAGAGACTCACTTCAGATTGGAAGATACACACAAATTAAGAAAATGGAAAAGGATATTTCATGAAAATAGAAACAAATAAACCAAAAAAAGCTAATGTAGCAATACTACACCAGACAAAATAGACTTTAAAACAAAGGCCATAACAAGAGGCAGAGAAGAACCCAGTAACCTCACTTCTGGATATTTGCCTGAAAAAATCCAAAACACTATTTTCAGGTACATGTGCATCCATATGTTCATTGCAGCATTATTTATAATAGCTAAGATATGGAGACAACCTGGGTGTCCATCAGTGGATAAATGGATAAAGAAGAGGTGGTGCACATATACAATAGAATATATACTTTCATAAAAAAGAATGACATTTTGCTATCTGTAACTACATGGATAGACCTAGAGGATACTGTGCTGAGTGGAGCAGGACTGACAGAGAAAAACAAATGTCATGTAATATCATGTGTAGAATCTAGAGAACAGACTAAATGAACAAACAAAAGAGGGACAGGCTCATAGATACAAAGAGCATTTTGATGGCTGCTGGACTGGCAGGGATAGGACAACGGGTGAAAGGGGAAGAGATTAAGAGGTACAAATTGGTAGTTACAAATTAGTCATAGGGATGTAGAGTATAGTAAAAATATATATATAGTTAATAGTATTGTAGTAACTATGTATGATGTCAGATGGGTACTGAATTTACAAGGGTGATCACTTCATAGGTTACACAGATGTCTAATCACTGTGTTGTACATCTGAAACTAATATAATATTGTACATCAACTATAATTGAAAAATAAAAAATACTATTGGAATAAAAAATAAAAGATGAATTTGGTTTATCAGTGACAGAAGGTACATCTTTGCATTATCTGGGCATATACTGCCTTTCTGTTTATTATTGGAAATGGAATAGAAAGATAAAATAGTAAATTTTTTAAAGTTTTAAATAATGAACATAGTTTTTCAGATATTATTAAAATTTAAATTGATGACCAAGAGAGTAGTTATGATATTAAACACTAGATTTAATGTATATAGCTGTCCACTGAGCAGTAGAGAACAGTAAATAAATCTGAGTGGAGACTTCTGGATCTAATTAAGACAGTCTTCCATCTTGCCCAGAAAACTCTTCACCCAGAACAGCCATTTTGAAACTTCCAAAATTATTTTAAAAACCATACCTTACTTCCTGCATTTTAAAAAAGCATATTGTGGATACTGTTGGAGCCTCACAGTACTGACATCAAAATGGTATCTCTTATAACCTGATCCCAACTTGCCTTTCCTCTGAATGGATTTCCTAGAATGCTCTATATTCAAATTTGGGAACATCAAAAAGATATTTTTTTCATGACAAACTATGACCAAATGTTAAAGATAACTCACCTTACCAAAAAAATCTAACCGAAATATAAAAAGCAATATTAGAGTATTTATAAAGACAATAGAACCTGGTTTTAAAATACTACTTCAAGTTATAAAAAAAAAATGAAATGCTCTGAGTCATTAATGTGGCAATGTTTCGATATGGAAAATATAGGAATGCTTGAATTTCCTATTTTGCACTGGTAACAAAAGGAGATAGGAGTAGCCTGCAATAATATTACCAAATGCAGAGTAATGGCTCTCCCAGCTATGTTTAAAGCAATGGGTTCAGCTAGTAAAATGGTATGAAAGGGTGAAACCCTTCTCCCTTGACAGCTGCTCTATTCCCTCCAGCAGAACTGATTTTTTTTAAATGCCCTTTTGCACTAAATTGACCTTTTTCATAAATAGGTCAGCCAAGTGCAAGCTATCAGATATGACTTTCTCTGGTTTCTAAGCTGCAGGATGCCATTTATCTCTTCTATTAAACATGATGCAATACTAACAAGAAGTGTGGTGGAGCAACATTTTCTATGTGGATTTGACAAAATTGTATGTCCTCTAATAGGAAAGGATTCCAAATGTGTTGTTTCTTTTCATTATATTATGATTGTCCTTTGGAAGTAGAACGGAAATGCTTATAAAGCCGTTTCTGATAGCCTAGCTTTCTTATAAACTATAAAATGCTCTTTTCACCCACTTTACTTTGAATGTATTTTTTAACGCTTAAGAACATGTCAAATGACTTATGAAAAGACATTGAGAAACTTGAAGAGACAGTTGAAAAAGCTCAAATATCTAGTTGGGTTTTACTGAAGGACCTCAAACCACTGAAAGAATGCTCTTCTACTCTCAGCACTGCCCCTGGGCTGCCCTCCACACCAGACTCGGGCCCCACATCATGCTCTGTGGCTCTTTTCCTAACAAATAGCATATGTTGTCCCTTCTCTCCAAGCAAGAGCTCAAGGGTCCCCAATCTCCATCTTTCCATGTCTCAGGCCCTGAGGCTCATTGAATCACTAACCTCATCAAATAAGCTAATCTAAGTTAATATTTCAAAGGCCTTCTTGGAGATACCATATATTTAACATTTCCTAACCTTATTTTTTTTATCTAACTCAGTAATACCTAAATCTGCCCCTTCCTCAAAGTCATCTGTCACCTCTTTGTCTATTGTTTATCACATCCCTTCTCCCACCTGGTACCTTCCTATTCTGGTCTGCAACTTGCTCTGGAAATACTAACCATTTCTGTTAAACTTGTTTAAAAATAAGAATAAAACAATGTAAGGAAATAATGACAAATGATATTCAAGCTGCATGCTGACCCCAGAGGAACAATAATAGCTGCCTGGAGTGCTCAGTTGAAACAATATCCAGGTTCTGCAGGAACAAGGACCCATAGGGAACAGCAATGTCTGTCATAGTTAAGAGAGTGGAAAGTGGTGCCATATTTCTGGGGTCTGGGGAGTTTTCAATGAGTAAATTGTATTAGGGTTACTGTACTGTCTCAGCATCCTCTATCTAGATTTCCAGATATTTTTTTGTTTACTCCTTTGTTCTTAGCTAGAGTACATAGAGTTAAGGAGGCTAGATAAATGACTTCTAAATAAGTAACACATTTATAATGATCTTTTTATTTGTCTTCCCCCTTACATTGTTTTCCTTAGCCTGCATTTGTGGTTTACATGTTAAGTTTGGCAGCACCACTCATGGCACCCACTGGCTTTATCTAAGTCACTGAGAGTACACAAGGCTAAAAGGGTACAAACTTTTGCTATTTGATTAGACAGCCACAAGGAAGTAGGTAAATTAACAAAGAAACAAATGATTTACAGTTGGCATAAGCGATTTTTTTCCAAAAATATTCTGTATGAAGATTTAAGTACACATGGCACCCAATACCCATTGGACTACTGATATTAAGTCCAAACTTCATTTCTGCATCATTCTCTCTATGCTTCTCAAGGGCTGTGACATTTATTGGCCTCCTTTGCTGTTACTTCTGTCTTTGTTACCACCACTTCTGCTCTATATATGACTCCTTTGCTTGCTTTCCCCTTCTCTCTACCTTTCTTATTTCTTATCTCATTGGACCCATGTCTTGTTTTCTGAGCCTCTTGGCTTCTACATGAAAAGACTGACCTTTTAAATATATCAGCATCAAGCCAGAAGATTTCTTTCCTCTTGTTGGAGAACCAATCGGTCACAGCTCATTTGCTGTAACCACCATATCTTTGGCTCCTCTTAACTACATTTAAAATGCTCAAAGCTCACAGTTTATTTCTTTTATAAGATACACATTTTTTTTTTTCATTTTGTATCTTATACCATTTTTAGTGCTTGAACACTAGACGCTGGATAACATGTTATGCTGAACTATAGAAAGTTCACCTGCTGGAAGTCACTTTTCCATAGTCCCACATTAATAGTCAACATATGTATTCATAATGCCTCCCAGAGGGCATCCAGTTTAGGCTCAACACCCAAGTGGCCAGCTATAACGGTTTCCTTTCCTCTCCCACTCTTCAATAGATGATTCAAAGAAAGGGAAAGTGTCGTCATTGATTCTAATAGAAGCAATTTTCATAAATCATTTGCATATATATATATATATATATATATATATATATAACCAATTCTTTGTGGCAACTGATGGTAGAACATAGTGGGTTTTCATCCTGATATTAATGACTCCTGATAGCTACGTACTTTATTTGTTAGAGGATCATTCTAAAAATATAATTGTTGATGGTTTATCATTACCGAGATACCCAATTTATCAAGTGGTATCCTGAAGGACATCATCCTGTCATTATTCCAAGACCACAGTTACCTGATATCGCAAATTCAATTAAATGAGTTGTGAAAGAAAGAAAATAGAGAAATGGCTTCCAGGAAGTAAAAACTAGACAGGGTTTTATTGTTCTTATTGTATTATTGTTGTTGTGTAAGATAAAATTTAATTTATCTCTGTTTACCTACTGAAGAGAAGCAAAAAGAGAGGGAGAGATAAAAAATACATATTATAAAATTATGTTGTCCAATAGGTAGCCACTGGCTACATGTGGCCAATAGTCACATGTGGCTACTGAGCACTCAAAATGTAGTTAATTTTAGTTGAGATGTGCTATGAGTGCAGAATACACATGGGATTTTGAAGATTTTTTTTATAAAACAAAAATATGTAAACTAAGATTTTTTAAATAAAACAAAATGATGTAAACTATGATATTAATATTTTTTCATTTGGTTACATGTTGAAAATATAGTATTTTAAATATACTGATTTAAATAACATATAGTATTAAAATTAATTTCACTTGTTTCTTTTTACTTTCTAAAAAGACAAGTAGAAAATTTTAAATTGCATATATGGCTCACATTTGTGGCTCACATTATATTGTTTATAGGCAGCCTAGATATAAGGTCTTATCTACTGGGATTATGTTCAACCCTTAAAAAACAGAAAACTCGAAAATAGCATAGGATTAATCTAATGTGTATTGATTTCTCATACGATAGAACAAAGGTGGAGAAAGCTAATAGGGTGGACTCCAGATTTATCAGAGACTCAGGCTCCTTTCATTTTGTTTTTGTTCCATCATGCTACCCATGCTGCCTCATGTTCCAAGACGGCTGCTAAAGCTCTAATCAGAGTAACCACATTCCATCCAGCAAGAAGGACAAAGGAATCCATTAAAAATGCATGAGACACATATACAATGAATGCTACTGAGCCATAAGAAAAGCAGAAATACTGCCATTTGCAACAACATAGGTGGATCTTGACAATGTCATGCTAAGAGAAATAAGTCAGACAGAAGAAGCTAAGAACCATATGATTTCATTCATATGTGGGATATAATACTGAAAGCAACAAACAAACAAGACAAACAAACAAAAACTCATAGACACAGACAACAGTATAGTGTAGTTACCAGAGGGAAATGGTAGTGATGTTGGGGAGGGAGATAGACAAGAATAAAAGGGGTCAAATATATGATGACAAAAGATTTGACTTTGGGTGGCAAAAACACAATGAAATATATGGATGATGTTTTATAGAATTATACACTTGAAACATATGATTTTATTAACCAATGTCACTGCAATAAAAAAAATAACACTTTCCATGTACAGCCTTCTAAAACTATTTTCTACCATCTTCCTTAATAAACAAAAACACACATTGTTCAAGATATGAGCATCCCTGTAAAATTTGAGAAGAAAACTGACTACTGGTATCTGGTACCATTTTACTCACAAGGTCATTCTTAAATACAGTAGAGTCTGGACAATACAGTCTTTATTCCAAATAGTCAAGTGTATAGCTAAAAATCAGGAGTTATTTTTTAAGATGACCATTTGTCCCACTTTGCTAGAAAGTCTATTTTCTGTGTGTTGTTCTGGCATAATTATTAATAGCTCCCCTTTTCTCTCTCTCAAGTGTCCTAGTTTGGATGATAAATTATATGGTCACCCTTGTTATATTACCAAGGAAAAAGAGAAACAGATAATGGGGTAGACAATTCAGTATCTGCCAGAGATCCTTGAGGACTCACTGGAGAAATCCTTGGCAGGTAGGTGTTTCCTCAACCCACTTCACCATTATCCGGAATATATGCTTTTTAAATCACTCATGACCTTCATATTGACAAATTAAAGGACTTTTAACACTATTATTTATTTACTTAACAAGCATTTATTTTGTGACATTATGTATCAAGCACTGTGCTTTTAGGGGATGTGTGAGTAAAATAGAGTTTAATACTACTAAACTCCATAATATTAAACCCATCTCTATTACAGTAGAGAAATAAGTTTCTGAATTGAATGAATAATCTGGATTCTGAGACTGTTGTTTTTCCCTCTGGATATTTCTGTAAGTCTCTTTTCTATCTTTTAATGGTTCCAGAAATTTCTAGTCCACTGTTTCTCAAAATATCTCCAATATATCACTGGCTCTTCAAGAAAGTTCCATAATCCAAAAATATTTGGAAGTGCAGCATAATTAGAGCTTCGTAATGCAAATTAGAATATTAAAATCTCTGAGAAGTACTACAATAGACATTCTTATTTAATTCTTCTAATCTGAATTGGTAAATGCTTAATGTAAGTCCTTTTTGCATTCTACCTTTAGTCCCAGAAATACAAGGATATTATAAAATTCTGTGTTCATGGTTCCTCCTTCTACATTCAGCCTCCTGATGTTTACATTTGTTCTTTATTTTTATCCCTAAGGAGATGATACCTAAGCAACCTCCTCTAGCCTTTACTTACTCAGTAGGAAGCTCTACTTGAGTTAAACATCGTAATCTCAAACTTAAGGATCTAAAATTTGAATTTGCCCTTTTGTCCAAAATCAAGTCTCCCCACATGCATGTCCATTTCTGGAGTAATACTACTTGTGCTAGACATTTTATTTTTTGTTTTGTTTTGTTTTGTTAGGGGTTTGTTTGTTTCCATTTGGTTTTGGAAAGAGTAAGGGGAGGAATATCAGAGCAGGCCGAGCAGGCTTGCAAATTTATTTCTACTTTTGGAAAATGTGTTTTTATGTGCAGTGTTGATGAGATGTTGTGCATTGTCAATGGCTCTTGGCAGCCTAGGCTTGAGTACGTGGTCTCTGCTAAGCTAGTCAGATTCCCATCAGGGACTTTGATTCTTGAGTTGTCAGAACAGAGAAGTAGGAATGGTTACAAGTCATTCACAGCGTAGCGCGGGAGACATTAGCAGAGTTCCGTGAAAACAGTGGACTTGTCCTGGTCACCCCAGATGTTTCTGATACATCCTAAAGTTTGACAGTCACTACCTTAGGTCTTTCTTATACATCAGCTTTTCCAGTGATCATGGAGAAAATTCAGTGGAACAAGCATTGCCAAGAAAGTCACTTAAAGTGAAGTCAGGAAGCCGTTGAGGAAATGGGGCCTATGCACATCTCATGCCTCAGTTCTTGAAACTATTATTAAGTTGCTGACCTGTTGTTAAACTCTGCTCAAGGCCAAACAACAAACTTACTGGATCCATGATTGCTACATGGACATATGAACTTTATTTTCTCCTCATGATGGTGACCAGATCATCTGCATTCTTCACCTTGAAAGGAACCAATCCATTTTGACAGCAAACATCATCTATTTACATAATGGGCCTAATCAATCCCAACTGACCTTGCTAACATCCTTGTTTACATGGAAAACCAAAATGATAACAGCTCTTATGGTTTTGCTCTTTACAAACTCTGCCTTTCCCTGTCCCCATCACCACTTTGGAGCACAATTTAAGTTGCTACCTGAATCTGTGCTCCAAACTGAAATCCTTGCTTTGTTCAAATACACACTTTTTATTTTTTTTATAGCTTATCCCCCCACACACACCTTTTTTATTGACACCAGAAATATTGACAACCCTGAATAGAGAATTATTATCCCACTCGAAATTAATTCTTCTTTTTCTGGAGTCCTATAACCTTTAATATCTAGACAAGTCATGCCAAGCCTATCCTATGTTGCTAGGCTTTTATTTAGGTAGGTATCTTAGTTCTACAACCATTTTCCAAGCTTTTAGAGGCAGAATATAAGTCACTGTGACTTAAACAGAGTAATAACTCATTAATGAATAAATGAATATTCACTAGTGACAAATTAATTGCACTTGATATATAGATTTCTCCATTTTCTGTAAAATAAACTTTAAATTAGTTCACCTCCACTCAAGAGCTTCTAAAGTAGTAGTTTCAAATTTGCAATAGTTTAACAATTACCTAATAAAATTACCTAGAGAGCTATAACAAATACTCAGATCACAGCTTCAGAGATTCTTATTTAATTGATGTGTGGTATAGAAATCTGATCATTATACTTTAAGTCCCCAAATGGTTCTGTTACAGACAAGGTTGTGTATCATTCTGATACTCAAAGTGTGGTCCAAGGACCAGAAGCAGTAGTTTACCTCCTGGAAGTTTCTAAATGCGCATTTTAACAAGATTCCCAGTGGATTCGCATATATAGTAAAGTATAAGAAGCACTTGGTCTAGAGCAGTAATGGCTAATAGAAACATAACATAAGCTCGCGATATAGTGATTTATAAGAAATATCTATTCAGCCATTCAGATGACTGAAATATATTTCTCATATATATTTGGTCTTAAACCACAGCTCTTGGCTCACAGCTCCCAAATTACTTGGAATTTCTGAGTTATAAGAGCAATGACAGCATCTTTTGCTAAATATTTAGCCTCCTGTCCTCAGTTCCTAAAATATCTTTAGAGACATAAAAGTGAAATGGGTATCTTATTATTCATAGAAAGTTCCTTTCCACCTCAACTGGGTTTATGTTAATGAGTGACATTTAGACAGCACCTAAGGATTGGTGGGTGGTTGCTGTAAGAACCAACCCTGAGTGGAGAATTGGAACTTTGAGTCCCACCTCTCAATTTCCGGGGGAGGAAAAAGGAGCTAGAAAGTTGAATCAATCACCAATGGTCAATGATTAAATCAATCATACCATGTAACGAAACCTCCATAAGAACCCAAAGGGAGGGAGTTCAGAGAGCTTTCAGGTTGGTGAATCAGAACGCTTCCATGTGCCACTATGTTAGGTCTCCAACTCTACAAAAACAGAAGCTCCTTTGTTTGGGACCCTGCCCTATGTATCTCTTCATCAGCCTAATGACACTTATACGTTAATAGACATATGACAAAATACTCAATGCCACTAATCATCAGAGAAGTACAAATTAAAACCGCAATGAAATATCACCTCACACCTCTCAGAATGGCAATCATCAATAAATCAACAAACTACAAGTATTGTCGAAAATGTGGAGAAAACGGACCCCTTGTGCACTGTTGGTGAGATTGCAAATTAGTACAGCACCATGGAAAACAGTATGGAGATTCCTCAAAAAATTAAAAGTAGAACTACCTGATGACCCAGCAATTCCATTTCTGTGTATTCATTTGAAGAAATCCAAAACATGAATTTGAAAAGATATATACACTGATATGTTCACTGCAGGACTATTTACAACAGCCAAGATTTAGAGATAACTTAGGATAAATAGATAAAGAACAGGTGATACATATAGACAAGGAATATTACTTGCCATAAAAAATGAAACCCTGCCATTTGCCACAATGTAGATGGACCTAGAGGGCATTATGCTAAATGAAATGTCAGAGAAAGAAAAATGTCATATGATTTCACTTATATGTGGAATTAAAAAAATAAACAAAATAGAAATAGACTCATAGATACAGAGAACGAACTCATGGTTGGCAGATGAGAGCGAGGTTGGAAAGTTGGGTGAAAAAGGAGAAGAAATTAAGAAGTACAAATCAGCAGTTACAAAACAGTCATGAGGCTGTAAAGTACAGCATAGGCCGTGTAGTCAATAATATTATAATAACTAAGTATGGTGCTAGATGGGTTCTAGACTTATTGGAGGGTTCACTTCATAAGTTATATAAATGTCTAAGCACTATGCTGTATATCTGAAACTAATATAATGAAGTCAATTGCTATTAAAAATTATATATATATATAAATTACTATATAAATATATATATTACTACTAAGAATGAGAAGAAAAATATATATCCTTTTCAGTCAGTAATCTGGTGAGTAAATGGGTTTCTTGAGTTCCATAAAACATAATTAATCAAATTAATTAATCAAACCCAAGGAAGTTTGTAGAAATCTCTGATTTATAGCCAGATGGTCAGAAGCACAGGTAATAACTTGGACTTGATATTGTCATCTGAAGTTGGGGAGAAGTTTTGTGTGACTGGGCCCTTATCTTGCGGAATCTGATGCTATCTTTGGATAGTGTCAGAATTGAGTTGAATGGTAGGACAGGCACCTAGTATCTAAGGAATTGCTTGTTGATGTAAGAAAACATACACATGTTGAAATTGGATACAGAAACCTTTTAAAGCCACATATGTACTTTAAACTCTTCTAGTAGCCACATTTAAAAAGCTTTAAACATGTAATTTTAATAATATACTTTATATAACTCAATATATCCAAAATATTACCAATATAAAAATTTTAATGGAATATTTTACAGAGGTTTTTTTTTTTTTTTACTAAGTCTTTGAAATTCAGTGTGTATTTTATACTTACAGCACATCTTCAATCATACTGGCTATATTTTAAGTTTTCATAGTCACTTGTGGCTGGTGGCCACCATTTTGAACAGTATGGATGTAGAGCTTATTAACTTTTCCATCTCCAACTCCAACTATAGCTTGCTTCTCAAAAGCTTTTTTGCTACAGTCAAAAAGATCTTTTTCCTTAACTTATAAACTCACTATTCACTTTCCTGTCTTCACATTGTTCCCCCAATGTTCCTCACAGCCTGGAAAGCCCTCTTTTTCTCTCTCATGGTCTGGGTTCTTTTTTTTTTTTTTTTTTTTCTTTAAACCCTATCCAGGTCCACAGCTCTTTGGTAAAATCTTATTAAAAGGGTCCTAGATTACAGTGGTTAGTTGCTACTCTTGATTTTATAGGAAAGATAGGAAAAGATAATTTTTGAAAACTAAACATGAAATGCAATTAAAATTGTAAAACATCCTCCCTTTTTTAATAAAAATAAAATGTAAACCTCAGAAGTTTGGCATTGAAAACCAATTTCTCTGTATTATAGAAAAAACCAAAGGCCCAAAATGGCATCACTTGTGCTAAAGCCCATGACACCAAATCTAGGTTTAATACATGACCTAGTTGCTGATTGAAACTTTCCCAGAAATACAATGCTTTTTTTTTTTTTTTTTTTTTTTTAGGAAAAGTAAGCTTTCATTTCCTTGTTTCACAAATAAAGCTGGCTGTGCTGGCAGAAATATAATCTTAATCAATCAGTCTGGAATTTTCTGGTCAACACCAATGAGGTCATCTCTCATGTGGGCACTTTCCATTCTTCCTGCCCCCCAAAAAAGAACAGGCAATCTGCATGATTAAAACTTTCCATTTCCTTCCCCTCAAAAGATGACCTGGTCTAAGGATGGGAAATCAAAAGAGATTTTGCCAAGTTCCTCTCTTCCTTGATGCTCTTCTCTCTCCACATGGTGACATATTTAGCCTACGAACCCAGCATTTCCTGGACATATTGACTCCTCTTGGTTTACTTACACCACCCAGTACAGCAGCCACTTGGCACATGTGGCTAATGAATACTTGAAATGTGGCCAGTCCAAATCGAGATGTGTCCTAAACGTGAAATATACCCTCCAGGTTTCCAGACTTGGAACATATATGAGTTTTCCATTGCTGCTGTAAAAAAAGTTACTATAAATTTGGTGGTTTACAACACTTATTTATTACCTCAGTGTCCTATAGTCCAGAAGTGTTAGTACAGTGTGGTTCAGCTGAGCCCACTGCTTAGAGCCTCGGTAAGGCCAAAATCAAGGTGTCAGTAGGGCTGCATTCTTCTCTGGAGTCCTTGGAGGTGAATCTGCTTCCAAGAGCTTTCAGATGTTGGCTGGATTCAGTTCCTGTGGTTGTAGCGCAGGTTTTGTTTCTTTCCTGGTTGTCAGCTCCTGAAGGCCACTTGCATTTCTTGACATATTGGCCCCTCCATCTTTAAACCAGCTACAAAGCATGTTGAATCTTTCTTATGCTTTAAATTTCTCTGACTTCTCTTTCTGTCACATCTCTCCTGCTTACAGGCTGAGTGAATGCTTTGCTTTTAAGGAACGTGATTAGATTGGGCCCACTCAGACAATCCAGGATAATCTCTCTATTTTAAGATCTGTAATCGTAATTATATCAGCAAAGTCCTTTTTGCCATGTAATGTAACATATCCATAGGTTTCAGGGATTAGGGCATGAGAGTCATTCTGCCCATCAAATTAATATCTATATCTATACATATATAGATATATATATACATACAGACATATATACATATACATGTATGTGTGTGTGTATTCCATTAATACTTTTTATATTTCTCACACTGAAATTATAATATTTTGGGTATATTAGGTTAAATAAAATACATTATTAAAATTAATTTCACCAGTTTCTTTTTCACTTATTTGATGAACCATAGCATATTTAAAGTTGCATATGTGGCTTACATTTGTGCCTTGCATTACACTTCTATTGGCCAGCAGTAGTCTACACCTAGAGAGAGATTAAATTCTCTTTTTCATTTTTGTAGTTTGTGACACCTAGGCTGTGGACCACCTCTTCTATAAGAAATGTTTTCCTTACAATCAGACATGGACTTACACTTTAAGCCATTTCACAGAAGACATACTCAAATATAGTAATGGAGCATGAAGGTATGGGTGCAGGGGCTCCCTTCAGTATGAGGGAAGGACTCCAGGTCAACCAGACATATACCTGATAACCCTAGTGATTACTGAGGTTGCCTCATAAGGGCAGAGGCCTCTTTTATTTATCTTTTGTTTTCCAGTGGTTTGGCACATAGATGAGTCCTTCCAATGAATATTTGCTAACCCAACTGAATCTAAATATCAGTGATTGGCTGGTTAAAGAAAAAAAAAAAGGAATTTGGAAAATAAGCCAGCTACCCCCATTACATCCTAATAATGACAGATATGTCCACACTTAACTGAGAGGACAGCCACTATTTGAAACTGCAATCCGAATAATATTTAAAGGTTATACATCTTTATCCAACAAGAGAGTATGATGATCCTCGGGGAACAAAAATTCTTTACCATATGAACAGTCTAATGAACCAAATGTTTTCATTACTGTGTACTTTATTTGGCTTTGGTGAATAAATCAAATCAATAAATCTGTGATTGTTTTCAAAATTGCATTTTAAAAAGACTTATTTAAGATATGCTACTTGGTCCAGTGTTTAGTTTATTTGTTAAATTTAGTGTAATACCAAAATGTATCTATTAAAGATATTAGACCTTATCCTCTACCTTTGTAGTTCACCTAGCAGGAGGCCAGATCATTTGTGGGAGTTGAAGTGCAGCAGCAAAAAAGAGTGCCTATATTCTGATCTAATATTTCCATACATAGGCAAGGCAGAAATCCTTTCCAGAGTTTTGCTTCAGTTTCTTGGTCTGTCCATGCTCTCAGCCCCAGGTGTGATCTTGCACAAGCTAGACAAAATCACTGTGACAATTCCCCCAGTATATCAGCTACAGAGCTAAGGATCCTCTGAGGAGAAGTTAGGATTGCTGAGAAAGCACAGGCTGCTGAATGTTCCTCTCCTGGCAGACATAACCCTAAAGCAAGACAGAATTATGAGAAACCAGATTCATCTCACCCTATTGTCCTCAGTAATCTTCCTAGCACAAAAGAAAGAATGAATATCAATAAAAAGATAATATAAATAAACATTTTAAATAAAGTTTACTAATTAAAAGGAATTGATAGATGGAGTGATGCATTCTTCAAAATCTATTGTCATGCCTTTGTGGACTTTATTGCTTATCAGCATTTTTCCTCTCAAGAAGAGCAGAACAGCAACATTTGTTCAGAAAAAAAAAGCAAATTGTGTTTCTTCCTTTCTTATTACTTTTATTGTTTGAGGTTTCTTTTAGACTATAATGTGGCATTGTGATTTTGAGATGGGAAAAACAACAGTCCCTTGTCTTTCAAACATAAGAATGTGATTGTATGCTATTGTTGCCAACAATGAGCTAAAGAGGTTAATGGATCACAAATCTGGCAAACAGCCATCTTCCCCCCTGCTCAATATATTAAACAATATACGTTTCATTGTTACTGCTGAGCCTATGATTTTGACTGAGTACTTGGTAAATAAACTTACTTACACTGAAGTTACCTCTTTCTAGAACTCAACAGTTTTGACCTTCAGGCTGTATCCTGTAATTTTAAAAGTGCAATTTGAAATCTGAGTCATGACCTTTGGATGTGACAGTGAGAGTGGGCCTGGGGAAAGGGGATAGGCTGGCTATTGAATGAGAATCTAGTAATATTGTGCCTTGCCAATTGCATCCTACCTTTCATTTTCAGATTGCCTAAATTAACGGAGTGAAATTATCATAAAAAGGAATGGATACTGGAAAAAGTGCCCCAATTCTTTCTAGTGTTGTTGCCAGGGATCATTCTAACAGAGCTCTAATTAAATGGACCAATCCTCTTCACCCAGGTTGACTCAACTTTGCATTCTATGATTGTCATTTTAAAACAAAGTCATCAGCAATAACGCTGTGATTTCTTGCCTAAAGGACTTTTCATGTACTGCATTTGTATTATGACATTAGCAAGACACACACACTCCCCCCCCCCAAACTCCACAGGGAAAAACTTTATCAATGAGAAAGATATTAGTTTTCCAGGAATCTTTGGTGGGTGGGGAGAAGACATAAAGGAAGCACCTAGACTTGGGAGAGGAGCACCAACATATCAGTCTCAGATTAGGTGGTAACCTTTCTATCAGGCGAAGAGTACAGTAAATGGTATATAGAGTCCCCCGGCCCATTGATTTTGCTGGGAGCAAAGGGTATGAGAAACATAGACTGAACTGGGAAGGAGAGTTTGAGATTTAGACCTGGAAAAAGCTGAACCCTGCTCTCTACTTCCCAGCTAGGCGGTGATCGCCCCCTGTGACTCCGGATGCACACAGCAGTCTGAGAACCGCCGTCGCCACCACCTGACCCCTCAGACTTTGCTCTTAGGCTTGATGCTGGAGCTACACACGAGCTCCCTGGACACTTACTTGTGTGCCCTCGATCTCCAGGTATAGGCCCCTCTGACCCCAACGAGACTGGTCTCGGCTTCTTAGAGATTGAATCTCTCCGACTTGTATGTGCCAGGGTTCTGCCACTATGGTCACTTGCACGGTTTCTCCAAGCAAGCGTCGGGAGCCCTGCGCGCCCACCCCACCTCCCTAGCGGCTCCAGCGCCTGAGTGGGATGCGTGGTGCTCGGCCGCAGGACCTCCTTCTCGGGGTAAATCCTCTCCGCCCTTCCCTCCGCCTAAGACCCTGCCCTCCCCCCAAAGCAAGCCGTTCCAGCGTGTGCGCCCATCTCTCGGCTGAAAACACCTGCGCTTCCTTCTCCACCCTTCTCCGCCCTTTTCGCTGCGGTTTCTCCACCGCCTTTGGGAGATGGGGAGCGAGCGGCAGCTGACGGAGGAGCAGGAAGAGGAGGGAGAGGGCGAGGAGGAGTAGGGGCGGGGTGGGTGGGGAGAGAGCCAGGAGGGTGTGGACTGGCAGCCACTCTGCAGCTGGTCGCCGGGGAACGGGTCCCTCCCGCGCGCCCGAGTGATGGAGGGGACGGGATTCGCGCAGACACACACACGCGCACACAGCTGGGCACGTCTCCGGGAGGCAGCTGCCCGCTGAGGCGCGCCGGGGGCCGCGGGGAGTGGGGCGCTCGCTCCGCTTGGCACCGGCGGCTCCGAGACCCAGGAAGGGAAGAACCCTCGCACACGGACTGCTGCTCTTTGGAGGCGGATCCGGAGAGAGCAGGCTGCCCAAGGAGCTGTCACCGAGGACGCCAGAGGCTCTGTCCCCAGTGCGGAGGGTCCGGGGTGGCACTGGTGCCCGCCCGGGGTGGGGAGGATGCGCCCCGCCTCCCGCAGGGCGGCTGCGAGCCCCGGCCCTGCGCGGACCCCGGCTCCCGCGGCTGCCCGCGCCGTGCCCGCGCCGCGGGAGCGCGCCTTGCCGCACCTGGCTGGAGTCTCCCGGGGAAGTGCAGGAAACGCGCCCTAAACTCCACTACGTACTTCTCGCCCGCCTCCTCCTCCTCCCCCCTCTCTCCCCGCCCGGGACCGCGGCGCCGCCGCCCGTGCCGCCCGCGTGCGGGGCCCGCCCGCCTCTTCTTCCCACGCGCGCACGCACGGCCGGGTTCGCTCGCTCACTCGCATTCAGCCGACTCGCTCGCTGTCCGCCGCGGCCAAGCCCGGGCCGCCGAAACTACTAGACCAACTGCTGCCGGGACTGCAGGAGCCTCCCGTGGCCTGGCGTGACCCGCCGCCGGCACCCGCGCCCGGGGCTCCCGCCCGCCCGCGCCGCCGCCGCCGCCGCCAGGGACGATGGTGAGCAGGGCGCGCTGCCCGCCTCGCGCCGGGGAGGGGCTCGAGCAGAGCGGGCTTAAACCTTGTAGATTTGGGGGGAAATCAAAGGGAGAGAGATCGCCGACGGGAGACATTCGTGTGATGCCAGCCAAAGCACTTCGTGGGGTTTTCCTAGGCGCTGCCTGGGGAGACTTTTCCAGCGTTCGCGGGGGCGCGGGGGTAAACTAGTGCGAGGTGGGATAACGGCGAGGTGATTCCCGGGGCGAATTTAGAGTCGTCCGCATTCGTCCGTCCGTCGGTCTGCGTCTCACCCAGAGCTGGGCGCAGCGCTCTGGGCTCTCGGGGAGAGGGGCGCCACGCGTTTAACTGCGCTCAGCAGAGTTGGGGGCTAGCGCTGGGACACTTGGCGGGGTGGCTGCGGGGTTGTCGCTTGCAGCGCGAGTGGGCCCGAGCAGAGGGCAGGTAGAGGGCAGGTAAAAGATCAGCGAACTTGCGGATGGGGTGTATCCTTTTCCCCAGCCGGCTCCTACCCCTTGAAGCCCAAGTCCCCGCCTCCTGAGAGCCCCAGTTCTGGAAACCCATCCCACCCACCCCTCAATACACGCGCACGCCCACACACACACATACACGCACACGCGCGATAAAGGCCATGGAGGGGGCGGTCATATTGTTCTTACTAAGAGGTGTGCGAGGTCTCTGTGGCTGTTGACACGAGCGCACAGAGACTTCCACTTCTGGGACTTGGGCTACAGCCTTGGATTAGGGAAGCGAGGAAGGAGCGCGCAGCCTCGGTGGAGTCCTCTACCTGGCGGTTCAAGGTGCAGGGCAAACAAACCTCCGCCACGACTCCAGTCAGCTTACCTAGGTGAGCTCTGCTCTCCGGCTTCCCTCTTTTGAGTGCTGCAGGCCACCCACCCAAAGGAGGTGCTGCTCAGATCCTTGGTCTCCCCAGCCCTCTCTCGGTAGGTCGGTCTCCCTCCCTTCTCCTTCCTTTCCTCCCCCCAATACCAGCTTCTTCATGGAAAACATTGATCCCTTAAGGGGAAGTTTAATATTTGCAAAGTGCTTTATAGCATATTACTTCGTGGATACATTTAATTGCACTGTAACTTTTCTCTGATTTATGTAAACTTAGTCTGATAAATAGCAGGGTCGGGGTGAGGTTGGAATGAGAGTGGTGGGCGTCCTTTCTCTAACGATGCTCTTTTCTGAACTGATTTGCTGGAAATGATATAAAGCTGGTGCTTCTGAAAG
Source organism: Cynopterus sphinx (assembly GCA_030015415.1). Lineage (NCBI taxonomy): Eukaryota > Metazoa > Chordata > Mammalia > Chiroptera > Pteropodidae > Cynopterus > Cynopterus sphinx. The sequence continues at coordinate 95,627,443 of CM057386.1, read as the reverse complement.
CTTTTGCTCAGTAGTTTTGACATGTTTTAGGGCTTTAGATAAATGTTTCCGCATTACGATGTATGTCAAATACATTCAGCTTCTTTTGCAAGAAAAAATAGTTGAAGAGAAGATAATTAAAGGGACTACAAATTTTGATATAAAAATAATTTTTTAAGTTTTTTCATTGGTATCAATTATATTGTATGTTGCAGATTTTGTAAATTATCTTAATGGTTTCTCCTAGTGAAGCTCTTAAAAAGAGAAATGAAAACAATACTACTTACCTTCCTCCCCGTATTTGTGTACCAATGATCCTTGCTTAATGTGACGGAATGAGCAGCAGGGTAGGCTTCTTTACTTTAGGAACATGAAGTCACGCACCAGTGAATTGATAGGACACATTAAGATATTACAAGAAATATAATGGTGAGAAGGAAACTATTGCTTAAATTTAACTGCCTCCAGTGTAGGGAGTTTTAAAAATAAAATGAAAACCTGTCTGACCCCTTCCAAATTACTCCTGGCTGTTTTAAAATTCTTTTCTCAATTAATAAACTATATAGAAACATCATTAATAATGTAAAATAATATTTTCAAATAGGTGCCTCGAGCAGATTATATGGGAAGTTACAGGCATAATATTCAATGGAGTTTTACAGAAGTACTAAGATCATGGTTTCTAGGTTAAGCCAGACCTCATGCTTAGAATTTAATACTGGAATTTGCTTCCTTTGACATCTTTGTGAGAAGGTGCTGCTCACAATATGTTGATTATGCTTGTGTATCATTGGCCTTATCATTTTGGAAGTATACACAGATGTTTTTCAATGAATAACCTTCTTACTCACTGAATTTTCATTCATTCAAAAAGTATTCCTTGAGCACATGAGCACACAGTATGCAAAACTGAGCTGGGTGTTATTTTAAACAAGAAAGGATTTTCGGTAGCAGCAGGATGCTTACTCCTACACAGTAGAAATAGGACTGCAGAGGAGAGGCTTGCTTAGAGAAAGAAAATCTTGCCCAAAGTAGCTGGTAAACAAAGAGTTGTTTCAGAAATCATATGAGAGGTTAACCTACCAACTTTGTTTTCACCATAAATTCCACTGTTCTTCTTAACCCACAATATCATTTAGGTATTACTCCACTTCAGAGAGTTGACGTTGACTTTAATCTTGCTCATTGAATACTTTGGAGAAATACAACTGTGCACTGCTCTAGCTTTCTGTGTATGATTTCCATGGAGCAATGCCAGATCTGTGTATATCATTAGTATTCATTTATGAGTAAATGCAAATGTTCCTGTTGCATGGAAAAAGCAAACTAATTCATAGAACACAACCAATATTTTGCTCCCTTCTTTCCTCGTGTCTTTAAAATCTCAGAGACCGTACCATCTCTTAAAATTGCAATTATATGTAAACGAGTAGGTTAACAAAAATTGTTGTTTAGGATTTTCTAGAAAAAGAAAAATGTGTTATGGAAATTTTAGTTGAGGAGAATTTTCTTTGACTCTTTTGATATGTCTGGCAGGATGGTCTTTTATTTTAGAGACTTTCATTCATGAATGAAATAACTTTCAAGGTAACTGTCCAGTAAAGGAAGCTAGCTGAAGAAGGAATGCTTGCTAAAAATGATGCTAAAAACTCTGAGAATTGTGAGCAGTAATGCTAGATTTGTACAATTGAAATTAATGTCAGTATTTATCTATCTTATAGGTCTTTATATGCATGATTTTTTTTGTTTTAAAAACAATTACAATATTTTCACATTCTGAAATTATTGCAATTATATGAGGCATTATCTGGTAATGCAATTACAGTTTGGTATTAAGAAAATGCTTATAGTTTGAAAAGAGAATAAGTCAAATTAAGGGAATAATTATTCAAACCAGTGATTTATCTTCATTCAAGTTCTATTTTTTACCCCCAGAGGGAAAAGAAGACCTCAAAACCAATATAACTTGCTAAACTTTCACTATGACCTAAATTGTTACTATTTAGAAAAACCCTATGTTTCCATTTTTCTGTGAATTTACTATGAATTTTTTAAAACCAGCAAAATATATGCTGTTTTTTTGAAATCCAATTTAATCGTTGGCAAATTTTGCTCACTGTAGTCTGTGCTTGTTTCTGAGTCATGATGTTATCTTAACTTTTACAGCAGAAGTACAATTAAATCAAGATATTAATAACCACATTAAAAATTGCTGATCTAAGTCAAAAGCATTTCAGAGCATCTAACACTTATCAACATAGAAGCAAAAAATATCTGATGATCCACATAATGTTTAGGCAGGATAAATGAACCTCTCTAAATCTCATATGCAAGTTCCATTATCATGTCTTAATTACTAATTGGTACAATAGATTATTTTCCATCTTCCTGAAAAGTTTTATGAAAGAAAGCTATGCCAGAAAGAAAGCTTTGGAAATGTGGAAGAGTTGGTTTGACTTTAGACCACTTCACCTAGGTTGTGAGTGGGAGGTATATTTTATATGTATACACATATGCTTGTGTACACATATATACATGTACACATATGTCTACATATAGAGGATATCTTCACATATTTATTTATGTGTATATGTGTGTGTGTTTATCTAATAATGTTGAACAATAGGAAGAAGATACCCTTTGCAGCATATGTGATTTGTGAAGTCGCCATCATCTTGAGAATAGTACTTAAAAATGTTTGTCTAGTTTGATATTAAAAATTGAGAGTATACTACCCTTTTTTGAATAACTTAAATGAGAAACACTTATAATCTTTAGTTTGTGCCTGACACTGTCTGAAGACCTCTGCTAATATTAATTCACTTAATTCTGGTAGCTTTCCTACTCACCGCATTTTACAGAGGGAAAATATGTAGTTAAAGTGGGTATTATTATCCCAATTTAGATAAGGAAAGTGAGGCTCAATGAGCCTAAGTAAATGGCTCAAACTCCGCAGCTACTAAATTGCAGCGCTGGCATTTGAGCCGAGGCAGTCCACTGTGCTACGCCACTGCCCTTGAACTGACAACATGTTTTTAAGTTTACTTAAAAATGGGACTAAATGGAGAGCAAGTTAAATTGTGAAACAAATACATCGTAATGACTGAGATTTATGACAGTTTAAAACTTGGAGTAAATTCTTAAGGAATTAGAAGAAAGGCAATTGTCATGAAGCACTGACATAACCTGAACTAGAGCACTGCTAGAATAGTACTATAACTTTAATGCAGTTTTTAATACACTCAATTATTTTCTTAGGTTCAGCTACTTTTAAATGAGGTAACTTAAACTGACGCCATATTTAAGTAGTTTTAATTGCTCAGAAGATCTGATACTGAATGTTTTATGCTTCCCATAATATCCTTATAACATGCACTTCTTGCACAGAGGTCAGTGTTATATGTTTCTGTGTTGTACTTGCCAAAGGAATCAGTTTTACATGAAGATATGAAATGAGACTTATTCTGAGCTAACACACGTACCATACAATAGTCATCCATTAATGTTTATTGCATGCAGTGATGAGAGGTATTCTAGAAATCGCTAGTCCAGAGGTAAAGAAACTTTAAATGTCTTTATAATTTTACCGTTTTAATATTGTGATTTAATACTGAGCAGACTTTTTCCTTTTTGTGATGATCTTAGGACTTTATTATCTATGAAACCCTGTGGAATAATAATCTTTATGAGACTGAGGAGACTGAGATAGTAAGAGGAGGATATTGGAAAAAGGGAGGGGGTTGAAATAATAAACTGGTTAAAATGTTTAAATTTAGAAGTCACTAAAAGGAAAACTGCCTGTAATTGTACCTTTTATGTTAAAATGGCACATAAGACATAACTAACATTAAATAACAGAATCTTTACACTGCTAATGAGGTAGCACAACTATGCTTTCATAAATATTGACAATCTACTATTTAGTATAGTTTGGGGAACTATTTAGGGATATAAGAAAATATCACTGTAATGTTCTTTGCCATAGTTAACTAACTCAAGTCAGTGAAAAAAATAACAATAATTCTGAATGTGCCTCAACATAAATATTTATTAAAGTATAAGTACTGAAGTTAGACAGAGCTTGCTGAATTAGAATCTCTGATTCATGGCTAATTAGCTGTTGGATGTGGGGCAAATTACTTAACCTTTCTAATTCTTCTTATTCTGACCTGTTAATATGGTTATGAAAATACCAGTTCTAGATTTCCATATATGATGATGTCTATAAAATACCTGGCATAGAGTGTCATTTGTAATAAAGATTCAGGAAGTAGTAATTAAGTTTGCTGTTATCATCTTTAACATAACCTTAATATCGTCACAAATGTTTAAACATAATGGGTAGATTATTTCATGTCTGTCTGTCTGTCTAACATCTCTGTATCTATGTATCTATGTATCTATCATCTATCGTCTATCATCTATATATGAGAATTGGTTGTGCTCCATGATAAAGCATAGGTTCTGTGGATTTTCTTACTGTTGAGGGATATTTGAAGAGAAGAAATGCATGTTTCAGACTTAAGCTTAATTAAAATATTACGGAATTTAAAGGCCTGTGTCTCAAGTACAGAAATTGAGAGGAGCCTTTTGAGATAGCTACTACACAATTTTTTTCTTGTAAAGCCCAGCTAAACATGTTCACCCAATTTTTTGGAAGATTTATTTTTTATATACAGATAAAGTTAATGGGGAAGAAAAAAGGTTTGCTAAAAGCATAGAAACATTTACATTTATCTTTATATTCAATGAGTTGAAGTATTAGGATAAACAGAAGTTTTTTTTTTCTTTTATAGTTTTATACTATGTAGAGTTCATGGCTTAAAGTAAAAAGCCATTTTCTAATTCCAGTCATTAAATTTTAATAACTTGATTTAGAAAGTTAAATTTAATTTTAGTCTTAGTTTTGTTTTTTAATAACTCATTTGATTCTGGTAGCCACCAGGCTATTCTCACTTTACAGACTTATATGGCTTAGAAATGAATTCTTCCTTGTTATTTTGTCCTAATGAATATACCTATTTACTTCCTTTCTTTGTATAATAAGTGATAATAGCTAATATTTAATTAATATTTACTGTGTATCAAGAATTGTACAGGTCATAACATGTTTGATTCCCACAAAACATTCAATGGAATACATATCATTATTTCTATTCCACAGAGAAGGCCCAGAGAAGTCCTATAGCTAGAAGGCTAGAGCCATGATCTCAACCCATGGCATCTGGCCAAGAAGAGCCCACACTTACCCACACCAATTCCATGGCATTAGCGCCTTAGCATTATCCCTAATATATGGGCCTTAAAACCCATGCCTGCCTATTTCCCTGGATCTTCCCTATAACAAAAGAGGGGTTTATTTTTAATAAAGATTACTTTCTTGGCTTTATCATCTCACAATATTGCCTATGTATATGCAATGGCCACTAAAGCAAAGAATGAGACCCTATTAAGTTTTAGTAAACTACTGGATCTACTTTTAGTAGACTTAGGTAGATCTGCCAAGATACTGCTAAATAGTTGTATCCATGTTCTCTGTATGCAGTGGTAGGGAACTGACAGGCCATGTTAGTGGAAATTCTTCATCTGGTGAGCCAGCTGCCTGTGATCTGAATGTCCCAATTGCCTAACTTCTTCTGAGCTGAATAAAGCAGTATAGAACCAAAGGGCACTGGAAAGGGGCTCTTCTTCCCAGCATAGAGAAGTAGAAAGGCTCACCACGGGGGGAACTCCAAGATCCTGCAGATCCAAAGGGTTCCTCCCTCCCTAGAATAGCTAGAAAAGACCAGGAGACTGTTCCACTGTCCACCCAACTGAGTGCCTCTCAAGGATAGGGATTGTGCTGGATTGTGTTCTTGTCACCTTTGTTTCCATGGTACTTGGCACATGATATAAGGGGGCAGACACAGAACTTCTTTCTATGGACATTTCAGAATCTAGAATGCAGAGAGCTTGGGGATGCAAACAGAAAGGACATGAGGAGGCAGGATTGTCATGTCTTGGTGACAGACTAGAGGAGGAGGAGAAATTCAAGATGATCCCAAAGTACCTGTGTTCCTACTATTATCCGTATAGCTACTGTATTTAGTATGCTAGATAATGAAGAGACTCTTTGGTGAGGACAAAAGCTGTGATTGGTTCTGCCTGAGAGAAGGGAAAACTTGCCCCCCAACCATTTTCTCTCTTCACTAGTTTCCTAAGTGTTCATAAGTAAGCATCCATCTAGCAAGGATATTAATTTTTAAGAATAGGTTTAGATTTCCATTTCTCTGATAATGGTCTATAGATGACTAGGCAATTTTAATTTTTATATTCTACCTGCAAGACTAAGCTTCAGAAAGTTCCATACTAGTTTATGAGCTGATGTTTTAGTTTCCTATTAAATTATTTTAAATATATTTAAGAATTGTATTACTTAAGTTCATTTCTCCCTATAAAGCAAGAGACTTATATTTAACCAATTGTGAATATCTACTTAATGTGATAGAAAAATCTAATTTTTCTTTTAAGATTTGAGATAAGCATGAATTTAAATTCTTTCACCACGACCACAGTGGACAACTCAATAAAACCAAAAAACTTGCTAACATCTTATAATTACATTTAGAATCATTTAGTTCAAAAGAAATAGAAATGATCTGTTGATTAATGTGTTTAATGGCCAATGTTTTTTGATGTGTCACTATTCTCTGATGAGTAGCCATACATACAAATAAATAAGAAATTACCTTCAAAGATAAAAAGTATATATATATAATATTACCTTAAAACATAATATGTAAAAATATAATATACTATTCATAAAAACATTATACATTTAATACAATATTTGAGCAATAACTACTTTAGCCAATTTATTTTATTATGGCATTAATTCTGAAATTAAAAACAAAAACAATAATATCATATTTTCTTTGCTTCCCCTCTAAAATATGGAAAAGCAATAACTAATATTCCCTGGTTGTATTGACATTATATTCCCATAGCATGCCTTAAAGCTGAGAGAAAACATGAACTATATAAAAGTAGAACCAAGTTAATCCTGTCTGCTTTCAGTTATGAATTTACTTTGAAATCCTCATACTATTATGAGAATTTAACTATATTCTGTTTTAAAAGATACTATAACTAGGTATACATGTTACATCCCTAGTTTGTTTATATGTATATATAATATTATATTTTGTATAATTATGTTAATCTTAGATATTATACATATAATTTTTTATCTACCCTTAGAAGCTTCTCAATTACCAAACAATTGTGTTACCTTGAGAAATAATATAGCTTTGTTCTCTTATTCTCTTGTAAGCATGAAATTCTCTGTGACCTAATTCCATCACGATTATATTCAGCCATACTTGGACTACAGGTGGTTCCCTACATACAATAAATGGTCTAAAATATATTTGAAGATAAAAATGTCAGAAAGCTAAACAAAAAAATTGATTTGTGTTGTAAGTAGGCGACCATAGAATTCACCATCCAAAGATATCTTTGAAAGTGAAAGGGGATATATTAATAATTATACTGAGAGAGAAAAATAGTGTAAAATTGCCTTTCTGTGCTCAGAGATCCTGCTGTTAGGGGAAACCAGTGCTCGGAGCCTGAGCCTATACCTTCTTCCATTCCCCAACCCAGGCTGGGGCAGAAATTCTGGTAACTGCACATGTTACAGTCTTTGTGCCAGCATGCCCCACATACCTAAATTAGGCTTGAGGATTACTTCTTCTGTCATTCTAGAAGAAAACTAAGTGGGTTTTAGCTCCCCAAGTTGGCAAAGGCAGCCTGGTATAGGAAAGGAATGTAATGCAGAAATGAGAACTGAGATCTGTGTGAGTGGGTAGCCTTGTGGGACCTGTGGATGGGCCTCTCAGGAAACACCATCCATATTCTCCCCTCCCTGACCATCACCAGACCAGAGGTGGGAGGCATAACTTTGGCCCTGCTGTTAAACTCTGCCACCAAGTAACACTTGCCAACTTCAACCAAATGGAGTGTACAGCAAGACACATTATCATGACAATAGCTCAAAATCACCACTCATACATTTAGCAGTTATTCATTGAGCACCTACTATATTCCAGGAAAATGATCAGTTGATTGAAAAGACTGAGTTTGGCATATGACAGGCAGTTTGAGGATGCAGTGAAATTGTGGTTGTCTGGAACTCATAAAAGTCAAAAACTTTCAGAGGTTCTACTACTATCCATGTATATATTTTGTTCCCCACCCCCTTTGAATAAATCCTACTTTTTAGGGAGCTCACTGGCTATTCAATGTATTCTTTCTTCCATTGAGATGGTCATCACTTGGAATTTTTAACATATGGCTTTTTAGAAATATCTGGAACAACTTGTATTTTTTCAGTAAAGTAGGTAAAAATTAATGCCATGGAAAAGGGATAATTTATACCATTCCCACTGGACTATGCATCCCTTACCCCAAAGGAGTCTTACTGAAAAAAAAGAATGTAAGTTATTACGTTTTGCTGATTGTGTTTCAAAAGTACACTTAGGTAGGTTTTATTATTATTTTTTTTAATTTCATTATTTCCCATCTGGAAAGATTTTTTGCCTTCACTCGGGATGAACAACCAAATTATTAATTCTGTTTAAATGTGCTGTATTCAGAAGAGTAGCTGCCAAATTTGTTGGGACCTATAACAAGATAATTAATTATCCAGTAACACGAGGACTATTGGAGTGTTGGATATAAAACAGATGGTGGGAGAAGAAAGATGAGGCAGTCAGGATGCTGTGAGTGGTGTGATAAGTCTTTTGGCCTGTGTGGGATAAAGCCACTTGTGCGCCAAGCCTCCCTCATCCTCCCTGCTGCATTTATTTTTTCCCCACTGATCCTTCTACCACCCCATCGCTTTACCCCTTGAGACTCCAGTTTTCCTTTTCCACTTTCACCACATTTATTTTAATGCCCGGAGAAGTAAGTGGAGGTGAGGTCGAAAGGTCTGCTCCCCTTAGACCCTGGACACAATGCCAACATCTGTGGCAGCCCCAGTACCTATCCATGGAGTGAATCAGACTGCCATTATCCTTGTCTCCTGACATTGCTTTTAGTCAGGTAGCTGTAAAGCTATTAAAGATTTTGAGGTTCATTTCAGAGTCAGTCAAGATAAATTAATATTACAAGCAAACAACATGATTTTTTTTATTTACAAATTTCAAAGACCTAAACTGAATTCTAAACATTTCTGTTATAGAAAACCTGGTTGAACATCAGTGAAAAAGACATACAAGAAACAGTGTCTTAGCCCCGCTCCATTTGTCAAAGTGATGCTCCGTGTCTAATCCGGTTTGTGAGCAATTAGAAGGTGCATTTATACTGAATTCAGTATTTGATGGCAGAGATTTGATGGTAGTGACTTCACCATTGATGCTTTTCTTATAGATTACTTTCGTGATGCAATAACACTGGGAAAGTCATAATACTTGTTAGTATTATAAAGAAGGTGACATTTAGATTTCAGATATTAAAAAAAACTATTTAATTGCAAAGTTTATTACTCAGGCTCTAAAGAAATACTGAATAACCTAGTGAAGACATCTTCACAATAAAATTCCTCATTCATCATAAAAAAAAGGAGTGAGTTTCTGATTTGGGGAAGCAAGCAGTCACCTTGTCTATCCCACCCTCTCAATATCAGGCCCATCTTTTATCATTTAAAGTAGAGCTCCCTAAAATAGATTATACTGACAAGTAGTAATTACTGACAGCTGCATTTAATTAGCAAAGCAGATTCCTGCTCATGACAATAAAGTATTATTACATGTTTAGCATTAGCACTGGCAGTAAAGGAGGTGACTTTGCTAACACAGAACTAGAAGACCTGTTTTCTTTAAAAATGCACACAGTTTGGCTGGAACTGAGCTGGTACTATGTGGGAGTCTCTGGTTACAAAAAGAAAGAAAAACAGTAACTATAAAAGCATTTTTTAAAACAGGCATATTGTACAAGGAATAATTAGTCTAGTGCCAATCATTGGCTCCCAGTCTGGAATTGTTTTTGTGTTCATAGTGGTGCAGGCATTTGGATGCCAGAGATAGAAACACAATTAATAAATTAGTAATTTATGATTATATTAAGACATTAGTGCCTGCCTGCCTCCATCTAACCTCCCTTCCTTCCTTCTTATACTCATCCTGTACACAACGCTAGGTTATATAGTATTTAAAAAGTATATATAATAAAATTTAGGATTTTGTATAAAATTTAGGATTTGGAATTTTAAAGTTGAATGTAATTTCCATCCATTCTTTTTTGCAGTACACTTGGCCTACCTTCTATTGTCCCTTTTATTCCATTTCCATGGTCCTATCTTGTTCTCATCTGGCAGTTCTTACTAAACATGAACTTACGATGATGGGATTCCAGACATCACAATAGGTGGTCAATATTTTGAGCAATGCCATCTTTCTAACATCATCAATTCATAGTGCATAGATAGCTGTTGCTAAAATTAAGGAGGGCTGTGAAGATAGCTAACACTAGCAATCCTTGACTTAAATGACACTTGCTATTTTTATTGTTTAAATATATAACGTCAGATGTATATAAAGATCCATTTATTGTGGCGTTATCAATAGAGCCAGTTCTAGAACTTAAAAATATCTTCTCACACTCATGGGATAGAATTCTAAAATATTTACTGGAGGTCTAAAATCTGAAGCAAATATATGATGTTGCATGTCTAGAAGATGTTTTTACGGGAGTAGCCTAGAGTGTTTTCACAATGCAGCTTTAAGTTATCTGGATGGCATTTATTTTTCAAGTTGTAAAAATAGACTATGTATAATATATCACCATCTTGTAACTTTCCATTATAAATGTTATATTTATAAAAATCAACTTATGTATCCATAGCAATGAGGCAAGATGAATATGAATAAAGACATCCTAAATTGATCCTCAAACTAATTACCATCATCAAACTGTTCAGCAGACCTGCTAAACATTTTTTTAACCTCTCTCTCACTCACCCTCTAGTGGACATAAGTGAAAGAACAAGGGGCATGCCCAGGACAGCTTGCAGAAAGGTAAAGTATGGAGACTACAACGGATGTGATCAACTTCTGGAGTCATGTGCCACTTAACAACAGGGATACGTTCTGAGAAATGCATCCTTAGGCAATTTCAGCATTTTTCAAACATAAACATCATAGAGTGTACTTACACAAACCTAGATGGTACCTGGACTACATGTTATAGCCTATTGCTCCTAGGCTACAAGCCTGTACATTTTGTTTTATACCGTAAACAAAATGAAAGTTAAATCAAACACAATGGAAAAAGATGCATTCAAAAGATATGGTAGACTTCCCACCAAGATGGCATAGTAGATAGACCCTGTATTTGCCTCCTCTCATGACTACATCAAAGTTACAAGAAAACTACAGAACAACCTAAAATCTCTCAAAGGTTCACAGAACCCAAACAAGCAGCGTTTGGCCTCAGCTTGCCTGTACTGTTTGCCAAGCAGCCCCGAGCCTAGTGCTAGAGGCAGCTGGCCTCAGTTTGTGACTTGGCCTCTCTAGGCACCTCTAAGCCCAGCACGGGTGGCGGCTATCTGTAGATTCCTTAGTGACTCTTGCCAGGTGTCCCTGGGCAGTGCACAGGCTATGGCTGAATGTGGCCCTCACCAGGGCCCCTCCCAGGCGGTCCTGGGGCCAGCATGACCAGTGACCTGCACTGGAGCACCACCTGGGGCTGTATCCAAGGCCAACACACCCAAAAGACAGACAAGAAAGCACTAGAGCCCTGCTAAACTGAGTCCTACTATGTAGGGTCAGCCTAACACTGGCCAGTCCTCACAACCAATCAGCCTGACACTAAGGTCAGTCCCTCCCAGTGATGTACAAATAGCATCCAAGGCTCAACTACAGTGGGAGGGCACATATTACCCACCAAGGGGCACAGCTGGACCACCTGACTCAGGGGACCAGGGAGACTGCACCACTGGGCCCCACAGAATACCTACTAAATAAGACCACTCTACTACGACCGGGATATTTAGTAGCCCTGCCTAATATGTAGGAACAAACACCGGGAGGCAACCAAAATGTGGAGACAAAGAAACATGTCTCAAAAGAAAGAATAGAACAAAGCTCCAAAAAAAAAAAAAAAAAAAAAAAAAAAAGACTAAACAAAATGGAGATAAGTAACCTACTAGATGGAGAGTTCAAAACATGAGTTATAAGGATACCCAATGAACTTAGGGGAAGTATAAAGGAACTCTGTGAGAACTTTAACAAAGGGATAGAAAACATAAAAATAAAGATTAAAAAAAAATAATAAAGAACCAGTCAGAGATTAATATAGCAAATGAATACATTTCAGGGAATCAAAAGTAGATTAGATGAAGCAGAGAGTCAAATCAGTGATTTAGAAGATAGAAGAAAACACCTAAACAGAACAGCAACAAAAAAGAGAATCCAAAAATATTAAGGTAATTTAAGGGGCCTTTGGGACAATGTTAAGCATGCCAATATTTATATCATAGGGGTACAAGAAGGAGAAGTGAGAGAATAAGGAAGAATAAGTACTAATGGAAAACTTCGCTAACCTGGCGAAGGAAATAGACATACAAGCCCAGGAAGCACAGGGAGTCTCAAACAAGATGAACTCAAAGAGGCCCACACCAAGATACATCATAATTAAAATGCCCAAAGTTGAAGATAAAGCGGGAGTCTTAAAGCAGCAATAGAAATGCAGTTATGTACAAGGGAGCTTCCATCAGACTGTCAGATGATTTCTGAATAGGAACTTTGCAGCTAGATGGGATTGGCATGACATATTCAAAGTGATGAAAAGCAAGGACCTACAACCAAGATTATTCTACATAGTAAAGCTATTAGCATTTTGAATTGAAGAACAGATAAAGCATTTCCCAGACAAGAAAAAGCTAAAGGAGTTCATCAACAGCAAACCAGTATTATAGGAAATGTTAGAGGGACTTCTTCAAGAAGAAAAAGAAGGGAAAAAAAAGATCAAACGTATGAATAATAAAATGGCAGTATCTACATATCTATCAACATTACTGTAAATGTAAAAGGATAAATATCCCAGTCTAAAGATAGAGTAGCCGAATGGGTAAGACAACAAGACCCTTACATGTGCTGCCTATAAAAGACTCACTTCAGATCAGAAGACACACAGACTGAAACTAAAGAGATGTAAAAAGATAATTTATGAAAATGGAAACAAAAAAATGGAGTAGCAATATTTATATAAAACAAAATAGACTTTAAACAAAGGCTATGACAAGAGGTAAAGAAGGACTCACTAATCCCACTAATGAGTATTTATCTGAATAAACCCAAAATACTATTTTGAAGAGATATGTACATCCATATGTTCATTTCAGGATAATTTACAATAGCCAAGACATGGAGGCAAAAAATAAGTGGTACATATATGCAATGGTATATTACTCAGCCATAAAAAAGGAAAGAATTTTTTTTAAAAAATAATGAAATCTCACTGTCTGCAACAACATGGATGGACCTAGAGGGTATTCTGCTGAGTGGAGTAAGTCAGAGAATGACAAATGTCATGTAATTTCACTTACATGTGGAATCTAAAGAACAAAATAAATGAACAAAACAAAAGCAAACTCACAGATACAGAAAACATTTTGAGGATTGCCAGATGGGAGGAGAGTTGGAAGGATGCATGAAGGAGAAAGGGATTAAGTACAAAATGGTAGTTACAAAATAACCATGGGAATATAAAGTATAGCATAAGAAATATAGTCAGTAGTATTGTAATAACAGTATGGTGTCAGATGGGTACTAGATTTATTTGGGTGATCACTTTGTAAATTATATAAATGTCTAATCACTATATAAATGTAAAATTAATATATGCCAACTATAATTGAAAAAAATTTAATTATTTAAAAATATAGACATGGCAGATACAAGATGTATGATTCTGCTGCTAGCATAACATGTCACACTGTTTTACAGCAAACTTGTATAATAGAAAGAATGCACTGTAAAATGATGAAAAAAATGTTAGTAAAATAAATACATCAACAGTAATATAGTCACTTACTATCAAGTATTATCTCCTGAACATGATTGTATGAGCCTGTCATGTATATGACTGTCAGTGCAGCAGGTTTGTTTACAGCAGCATCACCACAAACATGTGAGTAATGTGTTGTGCTATGAGGTTATAACAGCTATGACATTGCTAGGCGGTAGGAATTTTTCAGCTCCATTATAATCTTATGCAACCACTGCGTACATGCAGTCTGTCCTTGACCAAAATGTACTTATGTGGCACAAGACTGTAGTTCGACACTTATTATCTACAAATACAGTATGCCCAGAGAGTGTTCAACCCGAGACTAGATGCTGTACCATCTCTGTTCTCCAACACTGATCATTCCAACAAGGATATTTAGAGGGAAAAAATTCAGGAGCATAACTATATTCAAGAAGATTTTATAAAAGTAAATTTTAAAAAACTGAATTTTTGTGGCTATTACATATAAATATCTGAATAAGCATTCAGGTTAGACCATTTAAGAGTTATTTTGAATGTTAAACCACAAAGCTTTAAACCACAAAGCTCACACCCTAAAGCTAAAAGCCCTACTGATTCTCATAATATATTGATATTTAAATCCCATTGAATAGAGGTTTATTTTTATTTTGTGCTTTAGAAATCAACCAGAATAGAAGATTCTTCACTGAAAACAGTTTACAGGATTCAAGGACATTGACTAAAAAAGGAAGTAATGTGATCATTGAAACTGGGTATGTTTGACAACTCAATGTTTCCACTATAAAACTTTCCAAAATTAAATCTGTAAAATTGGAAACATTACTACACAGCTGTTCTAATTATTGTGCTGGTTCATAAATTAGTACTGAGGAATAAAGGCTTAAATATGCTCTTTTAGGAGCATCTTTGACTTTTAATATTTCATTACTCAGAATTCACATTCTGTCATTAGACAAAGACTTATTGAGTGCTACTGTGTACTATAGAGATGAACAAAACACAGTCTTCTAGCTTCAAGAAGTCAGGAAAGTACAGCCTCCCTCAAACCCACTTTAACAAAGATATGCCATTTTTATCACATTTCTATCCCACCATATTTTTGAGCCAATTACTTATTTTTTTTTAATCAAAATTGGTCTGGAATATCTATTTTTAAACTGGAGCAGCCTTTTCCACAAACCATAAAGGCTACTTTGTGGTTTAAATAGGTACTTATTTTAACTTTTGGTTGACTGTGCCTAGAGGACTAACCCCATCTAATTGGCTTGTAGGAATCTCTTGAGTCTATCCCCCAAGTCAATCTTCTACAGCTAAGGGTGCATAAATCATCTTTAGAAACTAAACCTAGCAATGCGTTCATTCAAAGTGGGAGTATAGATGGATACTTTTTAGGGTTTTTTGAGAATATTTAAGTGTTCCTTTCTCCAGATTGTTGGCCCAGAACCAAGTGTAGACATCTCCTGCATGTATAACTATCATTTCCTAGTTTGACAGTACTTCATTGACTAGTCATATGACTAAAGTTGCCTTATGCTGTAACTTTCTTTAAGTTGGATGAGACATGTTATCAGCTATTGGAATCACTAGAAAGCATAAGAGTGGTGATTCCATAGACTGATATGTGAAAAGAGGCTACAATGGAGGTTTGCTCAGGTCTGAAGACCCATTCCTGATCCATCTGAATAAATATGATTATGTTAGCTGACAATGATCTTTTAGACATCATAGTATGGAGAGCTTACTGATAGACTTTGAGCAAAGGACATAAAAACATGTCAGTAAATGACAAGGGAAACCTAAAGTGTACATACATGTGAGTTACCATGAAATACCAGTTTTTAAAGAAAATTTATTTTGATGGGCAAATATCTTCAAGAAACTCAGGAGAATAAATCCTAGCCTATGTACTAATTATATATAATTTGGGGGGAAGGGTGCTCTTTTTTTTTAAAGCTTGGAGTCAGAAACATTAAATTAATGTTGCATCAAAATGTTTTAAGTCCAAGAATTTTTTCTCTTGTACCATGATTAAATGTCAAAAAACATGTATAAATAAATGATGAATAAAAATGATGAGCTAAAACCAGAAACCTGTCCATATCAGAAACTATTGCCCCTCCAGTGCCAAGTTAGAAATGAGAGTTTTCAGAAAAAAAATATTCAGGGAAGCACAAGTGTAATTCTCTTCACAGGTTCCAGAATTTTAGTTTTCCAATTTTTCTCACACAGGCATTTTGGATGCCAATGAGACCTGGCAGCTCCATTGTTAAAAAGGGAACTAGAATGGGTAAACAATTTTAGGTGGTCTATGCACAATAACTCTTCTGTTAGGTTGTGTTCATCTCATACAAACTCTTTTTCTTCCTCCCTTGAATCTCAGGAGCTACAAAAGGACTGGAGGAAATCAATGCCCCCAGTGCTCCTGCTGGAGTCGTCTTAGGATGTCTTTGTTAACACTTACCTCCTGACTCAGTGTCCCTCCAAAACAGCTGTCTAGATCTCTTTGGCCCTAAAGCTAAAACTATCTTTTGTTTTTCTTTTGACAACCTTTGAAAACATTTTTTGCCCCAAATTATGATCCAATGACTGAAACCAACACTCCTTAACCCACCTTAGGTCACCATAGCTTTACATCGTGGATAGCTTTGTTCATTTTAGCTTTATGTTTATTGAGAGGGAAAGTGTAAGGTATAAGAAATAGTAAGATGTGCATAGATTGAATAGCCTTTGTATGCAGCATACTCTATTAAATCTTTAACAGGCATTCTCTGTTATCCAATGAGGTAGGTTCCATTTTCCACTGTTGTAGATGAGGAATTGTAGTTTAAATGAAATTGCTCAAAGTCAACAGTTAAAAAGTAGAGATAGAAATTGAACTCTTATTTTTTCATAAATTATACAACCTCTGCCACAAATCATATTGCCCACTGTAGGTTACAATAAGAAATGCTTTGATTTCTGAGGATAAAATTTAAGTATTCCTCTATTATTATTACTCCCTATCAGGTTAACCATTTCACCTGTATTCCCCTACACACACTTATAAGTCAACAAAATAGGAGTCCTTAACACCTTAATAATATTACATATTAAATATGTATCAGGCAGTTTACACATGTTATCTTTATCTAATCCCAATAACAATCCTGCTTTATGCTCCCCACCCCGTTGTATTTTCTAGGTGTAAAACTAGAAGATGTATGACTTATTGCATTAGTCAGGAATAAGCTAGGTTGTGCTGAATTTACAAATGACCCAATCTCAATGGTTTCATACCTCAAAGATTTATTTCTCCCACCCCCCACATGTCCACTACAAATTAGATGGCTCTGCCCCAAGGGTTCTGTACTCTGGAACCCAGCCTGTCAGAGCAACATCTATCAGGAACATGACCAGCCATGTGGGACAGGGTAAAGAGATCACTGTGGAGGACACACCGGCACTAAAAGCTTTTCCCTGGAAGTGACACAAGTTACTTGTATTCATTTCATTAGCCAAATCGACCCCTATGGCCAAGTCTGACATCAATGAGGCATAGAAATATAGTTCTCCCCCAGGGAGGTACAGTAAGTATTTGGGAAGTTTAATACCATCTACAACATTAGATATAAATGCTTGCCATATCTCAAAACTAACATCTACTTAGACTTTTTTAGTGGGTTAGTCAAAGAAACCTCTGAGTGACTGGGAATTATAGATGGCAAGAAGAGAAATTAGCTGCAAGGAATTTTTTCAAGGACTTCCTTAGCAGCTTCTACAGAAATGACCTCCAGCATTCTTGTCTTTTCACAAATAGGTTTCTTCACATGTATTTCTTTTGCTAATATGGATTATAGTCACTATCAACAGGGAATTTATACACTTCACTGTTGTCATTTTTTAGAATATATATTTAGAATTTGGACTCGCTTTCTCTGATGTCAGATCTGCAGCTGATATTTTTTAATGTGTTATGTGAGTAAATGTAGATTGTAACTATAAACACAGTGCAAAAAAAATGCAGGCCCGTCTGACTCTTGATTAGAGAAGGTTGTACAGATAATGTTTTTAGTATGGTCTTAAAGTTAAGATACTTTGAAGCCAGTTGACAACCATAGATTTATTTATTTTGAGTAAATTGAAAATATATACATGTTCCCAAAGACAGGTTATGTTGTACTTAAAACCACATTTATTTTTCAGTTGCACAAGAAATAGATTTGTAGGCATAGAGAGCTTTCCTCCTCTGACTTTGGTGATAGAAATTTTGAAATTGCTAACAATTCTACTATCTTATAGTTAATACTACTAACTAATTGAACATGCGATCAGGGAAAATGTCTGTATAATATCAAACACTGTATAAATGAAAAAAGTTATATTAATCTAATGTTATAGAGAAAAGTAAATTCAATAGCGATTATAAGAAAATAAGTGGTTTTTCCATTTGTTCTAAGTCTGAATTTAATAATTAATTAAAAGACTGTTCCGTCAAGTCACCAAGAAGTACCAGATTAGACTTATTTTTCTCTACCTCCCATTACCATTTAAAATAGACAAATGCCAAGCAATCAGATAAATATTCAGATGCTGGGTTAATTGTGAAAGAGTGGAAAGAGCCTTTAGTGGCTCTAATGAAGAAAAAATTTAAAGGGAAAGAGGATGGGAAATGCCGGTTATAGGTAGGTTTATAAAACAGCAAATATTATATATATATATATATATATATATATATATATATATAGAAAGAGAGAGAGAGAGAGAGAGAGAGAGAGAGAGAGAGAGAGAAATAAAGCTAAAGGTTAGAATTTTCAGGCACTGTGCAAGCTACTTTACATTTTTAACCTCCACAATGCTACTAGGTATGAGGAGTGGGTTACATGTGAGAAGAATTAAAAGGATGCTCATAGCACTTGAGTAACTTGCCCAAAGTTTTGGTTATTACACTGATGGAGCCAAAGTTAATTAGATCCATTCATCTATTCATTCATTCAAAAAATATTTATTAGGTACTTTCTAGACACTATTTTGGGTGCTAAGAATACATACAGCAGAGAACAAGAGAGAAAAATCCTCCTGTTCTTATGGAGCCAATATTTCTCCAATGATAATGGTTTTCTATTTTGTTTTTAGCTATGGGAATGTTATAGGGTTCTTTTTTTCTAAATAAAATATTATTTGTCTCCCTTCTCTATACATGAAGCAAATAAAAATAAAGGTGCTCTGTTCAAGATGGCGGTAAAGGGCAGGGGAGCTCTAGCATATTAGCACCTCCCTCTTCTGCTTTCTCATTTCACATATATCTACTTAGTCCCTAGACCCTGAGATTGCTATCAAAATAGTGGAAGTATTTTGAGAGACAAGGGTAGTGAGTTCAGTTATTGTGGAAGTATGAATACTCGATTGAAAGAATAATCTTATAATGTAATTGAATTAGTATAGAATGAGGTTATTAGACTGGTGAGCAAATGAAATGGGAGGGAAATAACAGAAAGCATGAAGACTCCATAGGAGGCTACTTATTAGTTCATCTGAACTAGTGAGATTATAGTGGACACTGAGTATATTCAGCAGATGTAATGAATCAGCAGTAAAGACTGATAACATGCACTAGAGAGCTATGATGGATTTGAAGGCAGAGTATGGGTTTAGGAATTAGAGAATTCAGATAAATAGTCTAGCCTTAGTATTTACGTTGTAACTTGGTCAAATTCCTAATTTGACCCAAGCCTCAGTCTTAATAAATAGGTTTAATAAAACCTAATTGAGAAAATTAAAGATGATGCATGTAAAGTCCCAAGAACAATGCAGTTGCCAATAGAATACCTCCTCATCACCATATTTTATAAGATTTTCTAGGAAATATTTTATGTGTATTCAAGAACATGTTCTGTGATGATGATGATGATGATGATGATGATGATGATAATGATAATGATGATGAGTACCACCATTTCTTCCTTTCTAGTAAAATATTGGATGTAATAAATAACTGGTTAAACTTGGTATGCCATCATTATTATGAAGAAGAGTAAGAGAGATAAGAAGAATCTAAATCTGATTGGAACAATGAGGAGCCATTAACAAAATATAAGAATCAGGTATTTACAGATGCATTTACGTGTGTGTAAAGAAACTATGTTTATTGCAATAGTGTTTGTATTAGTAAAAAAACGAGGGAAACCTGGATATCTATCAATAAGAACTGACAAACTAATGTATATCCATACAATGAAATACTATTCAACTAAAAGGAAAGAATGAGAGAACTTTAAAATATGAAAAGATTTCCAATATAATTTTTTAAAATGTAAATGAGATATATGCTTTTGGAAAAGATAACGTTAAGCTT
Organism: Cynopterus sphinx; assembly: GCA_030015415.1. Taxonomy (NCBI): domain Eukaryota; kingdom Metazoa; phylum Chordata; class Mammalia; order Chiroptera; family Pteropodidae; genus Cynopterus; species Cynopterus sphinx. The sequence continues at coordinate 95,607,102 of CM057386.1, read as the reverse complement.
TCCCACATGATATTTGTATTTATGGTACCAAAAAATGAATAAACAATGAGAAAGTGCTATTGTCTTTTAACTGAGTCTTTTGACATGGCTTTTATCAACATGATTATAACCATGGATACACTTTGAAAATAGCAGTGACAGCTATACCAGATCTGAGTCAAATTACAAAAAAACTTGAAAGTATAGATCTTTCTCTTGAGCTATATTTGTTTGTAGAATTGCTCCCAGCAGTAATGTTGTTGAACGCATAGGAGAAAGCTGATCTAAATCACAAGTGCATAATGGTGCCTGCAAATTGAATAACCCAAAAGAAATGTATTAAGTTTAAGAAAAGTAAAGAGATTGAGTTCTCACTTTCTCTATGAGCCTGGAATATATAACGCCTTCATAGATAGACAGTTATACATGCATTACATTTAATAGAAGCCATAGAGACATAAAATTAGATGCATATTTAAAACATATACTGTGAGGAAGCGCAGAGAATCCCAAACAAAATGAACCCAAAGAGACCCACACCAAGACACACTATAATTAAAATCCTAAAGGTTAATAACAGAGAGAGAATCTTAAAAGCAGCAAGAAAATGTAGTTAGTTACCTACAAGAGAGTTCCCATAAGACTGTTAGTTTATTTCTCAACAGAAAGTTTGCAGGCCAGAAGAGATAGGCATGAAATATTCAAAGTGATGAAATCCAAGGACCTACAACCAAGATTACTCTACCTAGCAAAGATATAATTTAGAATTGAAGGACAGATAAAGAATTTCCCAGACAAGAAAAAGCTATTATAAGAAATGTTAAAGGGACTACTCTTAAGAAGAAGAAAAAAATAAAAAATATGGATAATAAAATGGTAATAACTACATATCTACCAATGATTACTTTAAATGTAAATGGATTAAATGCTTCAATCAAAAGACATAGGGTGGCTAAATGAATAAGTAAATAAGACCCTTACATTTGCTGCCAGAAGAGACTCACTTGAGATCGAAAGACACACACAAAGAGATGAGAAAAGATATTTCATGAAAATAGAAATGAGAAAAGTGCTGGGTAGCAATACTTATACCAGACAAAAGGACTTTAAAACAAAGGCTATAATAAGATGAAGAAGGACCCATTGATTCTACTTTTGGGTATATATCTAAAGAAATCCAAAACACTAATTCAAAAAAACGTATGCATCCATATGCTCATTGCAGCATTATTTACAACAGCCAAGATATGGAAGCAACTTAAATGTCCATCAATAGGTGAATGGATAAAGAGGTGGTACAAATATATAATGGAATATTACTCAGCATCAAAAAGAATGAAATTACCATCTGCAATAACATGGATGGACCTAGAGGGTATTGTGCTAAGTGAGACACAGAGAATGACTAATGCCATATGATTTCACCTATATGTGGAATCTCTGAAACAAAATAAATTGACAAACAAAACAGAAACATAGATACAGAGAACATTTTGATATTGCCAGATAGGAGGGGTTAAGAGATGGGTGAAAAGGGGGAAGGGATTAAGATATACAAATTTCCAGTTATAAAAACAGCCATGGGAATGTAGAGTACAGCACAGGAAATACAGTCAGTAATATTGTAATAAATATGGTGCAAGGTGGGTACTAGACTTAGCACAGGTATCATTTTGTAAGTTATATAAATGTCTAACTATATACCTGAAAGTAATATAATACTGTATGTCAACTATAATTGAAAAATAAAAAATATTTTTAAAAATATGTACTATACATGGTTACTAATTTAGGGTTTGCTTTGTTGTTGTTGTTGTTGTTGTTGTTGTTGTTGTTGTTGCAAACAAGTAACAAAGCAAGACAAAAGATTGCCAAGATGATAGGAAAAACCTCAATCTTATTTCTCCTTGGCTGATAGGGACTGTTAAAGATGATATTTTGGTCATTCTTTGAAAAAGATTATGGAACTATAATAGCTAATAAGTATTGAGTATTTGCTAGATTCAGACATGATGCTGAGTGATCTACATATTAGTTTATTCCTCATAACAACTTAATGAAGTAAGTGCTTCTATTTTTCCAAGTGATTCATTTACTTGCCTAAGGTCTCACAGGTGGTAAAGGTCAAGTGGGCATTTGAACGAAGGACTGACTACTCACATCAGAGCTCTTATTTGTAACCAAATAAGATGCTGCATGGTCTAAGCTTAGGGTATAACCTACAAGAGGGAAATAGGGTAGGATTCAGTTGTTTATACAGAGCTAAAGGAAAAAACAATTCAAGATAATAGATTTGAATATAGAAACAGATATAATGATGTTCAGAGCCTGTGTGGACATAGTCAGTGACCTATATTTTACTGTTATAATTCTGCTCAGGACATTTTTTTTTTATTTCAGAGTTATTTTTCTTTCAATCTGCTTAAACAGTCTGGGATTAGATTCCTGAAAATAGGTGAGAGAGGGAGAAAAAAAATTAAAATTTGAACAATCCAGTGATGAGTAAGTAGATAAATTATAAAAATAATCCATATGAATTTTGAAATCAGTGAACAAGGGATTGAAGTTGAGTTAAAGTATTGCTAAGAATTTTTGAAAAAAATATGTACTACATTCATGGCTGGTGTAGATTTCCATTTTTTCCTAATTAGTCACCATATATTATGGGCTGGCCCTAATATGAAGTAGGCAGGATGTAGTTCTCTCTCCAGGATGGGGATCCATGGACAGTGAGGCATTAAATGGTAGAGATTAATGAGCCTTGGCAGGTCAGGGTAGTGGAGGTTGAGTGGCATCTGCTTCCGCGGCAGTGGGTTTAACTCTCACCAGTTATGTGTATAAAAGCTGATAGTTCAGACTTTCAAGTGGAGAAAAACTCACTTCACCTATATAAACTATTCTAATTTGAGCATTTCCATTAACAGTGATGTTAATGAGAACATCCTTTTTTTCTGAAAATATCTTACTGGTGTGCGTGTGTGTGTGTGTGTGTGTGTGTGTGTGTTAATATGTTTGATGAATTGGCAGTCAGATCACTAACCACTCTATCTAACCTAAGCCACATCTCTCCAGGACTTTTCCCTACCCTGCAGCCCACCTAGCACCACTGTCATTGCTCTGTAGCTCTTTCCTAGCCCTTAGGACAATTTATGAATATTTTGGCTTACCCATGTTGATGTTGCTCCCCAATTTAAACAAGCTCTACAAGGGTAAGCACTGTCATTTTTGTTCCCAGCTAGGTAGATGCCTACCCTACCACTGTAGGAACTCAATGAATTTTCTTTTCTTTTCCTTTCCTTTCCTTTCCTTTCCTTTCCTTTCCTTTCCTTTCCTTTCCTTTCCTTTCCTTTCCTTTCCTTTCTTTTCTTTTCTTTTCTTTTCTTTTTTTCTTTTCTTTCTTTTCTCTTTTTCTTTTTCTGCATTTTATTTTATTTTTATTTTTATTTTTAAATTTATTAAATTATGATGACATTGGATAATGAAATCTAGCAACTTTTAGGTGTACAATACATTGGTAAGGTGTGTGTGTGTGTGTGTGTGTGTGTGTGTGTGTGTGTGTATTGCATTGTCACTTATTTGTGGGATATGAAACTAAAAGCAACAAACAAACAGAGAAAACAGAGATTCGTGGACATGGACAATAATCTAGCGGTTACCAGAAGGAAAGGGGAAGAAGGAGGGGAAGGAAAATGGGGTAAAAGGGGTCAAATACATGGTGACAGAAATCTAACTATAGGCAATGAATTTTAAATGAACAGATAGATATATGAAATGTCTTTCCTAATGAACCTGGAGTAATCAAAAACATAATGTGCTCTTCTAATATATCCATAGATATTGCCTGAAGAAAGGTTGTTTTTCTTATTGTGATTTTAAGACTATTATAGAATTCAGCTGCATTTCAGTTAGCACTTTCATTCTTAAGGGAGCTCAGTAGCTGGAATGATGTGCTTGGTTTGCTCCAGGTGTGTTCAAGATTGCCCTTATAAGACAGGAAAAAGAGATAACAGGGAGAAAGAGGGTACTTCTGCACGAGAATATGACAGATCCTAGGGTCATTTCCTCTAAAACTAACCTATATATTGTACCAAAATGAAAATAAAATCATTTACATTCTTAGGATGCTTTAGCTTGTACAGAGATATTGGACATCAATTCTCCATTTGACATTTTTACATTTTAAAGAAACAGAATCAGGAAAATTAAATCACTTGCACAAAGTCATCTCACTAATAATTGGAAAATCTGTGATGTTAAATCAGATCTTTGACTCAGGCTTCAGTGAGTTTCCCATTAAAACACATGGGGATAACTTGATAACTTGCTTTAATAAGGAAAATCTCATTTTAATATTTCCCAAACTAACTATGTAACTGCTATGCAACAATTTCATTGCCCTAGAACTTAAAAAAAGCAACCTATTGAGTCACAGTATCATCATATAATCTCAAACATTATCATATAAAGTAATCTAAAACATTTTTATATTATCTAAAATATATAAAAAATGTTTTGCCTTTAAACTCTTAGAAATAATTTGTGCTGATGATTCAATGAACTTGTTCATCTAAGGACAGGTTTATATTTTTTTGGCATCATTAACTATTTAACACAAGTAAATTTACAGTGAATTTCTGTTAGCCCAATAATATAAATATTTGGCATGTAATGTGGATTGTTTTTCCTCTGAGATCAAATGCATTCATTAGTTTTTTTTTCTTTTTGAATCAAGTTGTTACTTGAATACTTTTAGATATATCTGGAATCATCCCTCTCCTTTGCTCTCCATTTCTTGTCCCCCTGGAATTAAAAAATCATCAATTCGATTTCAGTGCTCATCTGATATGTGACAGAATAAACAATACTGGATATGTTCCAGGCCCACATTACAGTTAATGCCATCCCTCCTCCAACAGATGGCCAATGTGGTGTTCGTTTTATGAGTGTCCTTAGATCAGGGCTGCTTCCTGCATCATTGGTTTATTGCAACTGGTAGCGATATGGTTGGAAGAGTTACTTCCAAAAGCAGATGACATTATGGTATCATTTATACAAATAATTATCTATATACAGGCGCAAAACTAAAATATAAAAAAATAATTTCTGTTGCCTTGAAAAAAGGTGGAGTTATGGAAAAACTTTATTCACTGATAGCCTAATTTGCTTTATAGAACAATAAATTCAATAATTGTTGATAGAAAAAGTCATATGCTTGCTTCTGTTTCTCTTAATGGTACTGCAGGGTTACATTGCAGCATGAATGAAAAGAAGGTATGTTTTCAAAGCATTGGCAGCCTGCAGTGACCTTCAGGAGAAATGAAATGCTCTGCTGGCTAGAGAAACAATTGAGCTGAAACCATTGAGGCGCAAAAAACTCAGAGATAGACTTCCCAAATTAAAAGCTGTTAGCAACAACTCAGACAAGAGGGAGAAAAGAATATCATTGTATAAGGTGACTTCATGCGAAGATTAAAAAATAGAAAACAAAGTTCAGATAAGAGAAAATTTGAGCTTTGCATCCATATGTTATCTAGACCATGAATATATATATATATCTATTACCTGTTGAAAGCATGCAGGAAAAGAAGTGAGACCTTTTCATAAAGCAGCATGAAAGGATTAGTAGGGATAATATTTACAATCAAATTGTTTGTAGATGCCTCTAAGTTACAAAACATCAGTCAGTGAACCTCGTATTGACAGAAGCCTTTTGTCATAATATTTTATGAAATAAAAGTACTAAATGTGTTTACTGAATCTGGTGATGGTTAAGCTCTATGATTATTTGCATTTTTTCTATTGTATGAAAATAATTGAATGTAACATGGTTTTTGGTAGCTTGTTGAGAAATTAAAACAACCTCCTAAACATGTGTGTCTAGGATACAAAGGAGAAGACTGAACATTTCTTTCTTTTATATTTGTAAGTAATAAAGGGAGTTGTAGTGGACAATGAATAATGTGTCACATTCTAATATCATGTATGGCAGTCCTATTGAAATGCTTATAGATAATGCTGAAACTGGTAGAAATAATTGTAATCATGTTTGCATATTCTACACTTGAAAATATATATGCACAAATAAAAATGCTCTTATTGAGACAAATGCTCTATTCATTTGTTGTCCAAGTACATAGCATATTTATTAATTTTACATTAATATTCATTGTTTTAATTCCATTGGAACAGAAATAGTGAGGAAAGATGGAGGTATAATATAAAATTAAAATATCTTAATTTTAATCTTACTTGAAAAAATTACACTTATAGAATGTCTTGCAACTCTCAGAAGCTTTCTTTACTCATTACTCTGTCAATGATGAACTTATTCATTCCTCCTCATAATATCTATGTCAAGCCTTTAGTCTAAAACTTGTGAGTGCTCAGCATAAATTTAAAAAAAAAATGAAGTTGTAAGCTTTCATGTTCGCCAACTGTTTATCTTTGAAGAAAACATATGTATGTGAAAATTAGAAATGTAAAGGATACTTATAGAGTTACTTAAGTGCTTCTTAATCTTTTTTTATCATATTCAGTCGAAATTTTGATGAAAAGTTGGCCCTAAGGGAAAAAAAAAAAGCCTGCACACAAAAAATTTGTACTGGATTTCAGGGGATTTGCCAACTCCCTCTGTATTTCCGGGGACTACATTAAAGCAAATAAAAAGCCCACTTTTATTTTTTCAGGAAATGATTCGAAACATTAAACATCATTCCTATTAGAGAGGCATGTGTATGGATTTAAACTTGTAAAATTGCTCTATGTTTACTAACTGCAGCTAAGATGTTGCTGAAATTGACCTATCTAATATCTCAATGTAGGAATCATTTCTACCTTCCTTTAAGTCAGGGGTTCTCAAAGTGTGCTGTCTGGACCAGCTACTTCAGCATCACCTGAGAGCTTAGAATTATAAATTCCAGAGGCATTATTCCTGATCTGCTGAATCAGAAATTTGGAGTGGGATTTTTCAATTTATTTTAAGGCGACTTCCAGGTGGTTCTGATGCAAGCTTGCTAACCACCAGTCTAAGGAATTCCCTAATTTCCAAACTCCGTATTCAAGCATCTATTTTAAATTACTTAATATATAATTTACATACAACAAAATGCACATATTTAAGTGTACATTTGGTGAGTTTCGACAAATCTATCCTTTTAACTAACTCCACAATTAAGATATTAAACATTTTTTTCATCTTCTTAGAAAATTCAACCTTTGCAGGCAGTCCCTGTCACCTTCTCCCTAGAAACTGTGGATCTGATTTTTATCGCTATTGATTAGTGTTGCCTGTTCTAGAATTTCATATAAATGAAATTATATAATCTGTATTTTCTCTACTTAATTTTTAAAAAAATTCATTCATGTTGTTGTAGGTATCATTAGTTCATTTATTTTTATTGCTGCATAATATTTCATTGTATAGATGTACTAAAATTGTTTATGCATTCATCTGTTGTTAGGTATTTGTGTTGTTCCAGTACAGGGTTATTATGAATGTTGTCATGAACATTCTAGTACAAGTGTTTTATGCACCTGTTTTTATTTTTCATGGGTAAATATCTGGGACTGGATTTTCTAGATACCATTATCAGTGAATGTTTTACTTTAAAAAACTGCCAAAACTGGTTTTTAGCTTTCCCAGCAGAAACATGAGTTTCAATTGTTCCATCCACATCCTTACCAACAGATAGAATTGCCAGCTGTCTTTTTTATTTTTTTTAATGTTTGCTTGTTAATGACTGTAAAGTGGTCTTTCACTGTGGTTTTCAATTTCATATCCCTGATGACTAATGGTGAGCATCTTTTCATATATTTATTGGCTACAAATACATCTTTGATGAAGTGGATTCTTTTGGCTATTTTAAGTGGGTTAATTTCTTTCTGATTATTCAGCTTTTAGAACTTTTTTGTTTGTTCGCTTTGGGATGCAGGTCATTTAGCATAATATGTATTGGAAATATACTTTCCTGTCTGTGGCTTGCCTTTTTATTTTTTTTTAATGATGTCTTTTAAAAACCTGAAGTTCTCATTTTGATGAAGTTCAATTTATCAATTTAATTTTTTAATTTATACATATTGTGTGTAGTCTAAGAAATCTTTGTCTACTTCAAGAAGCTTCTATGTTTTACTGTAGATGTTTCATAACTTTAGCTTTCTTATTTATAAATATTTTACATTTTTACATTTTTAATTTAGACCTAAATTCTAAATATATATTTGTGTGTGGTCTGAGGTACAGATCACGATTAATTTTTTTCCATGTGTCTATTCATTTGTTTCAGCACATTTTTTGAAGTTTCAGATAAACATCTCTTTTTAACTTTTATAAGTTTAAGTCTTTTCTACAGTATTCTTAAATAATGTTAGTTTGCAAACATATTAACAAGAAATCCAGCTATTCCTGAGTCATTTAGTATTAGTCTAAATATTAGTTTGGCCCAAATTCAGCAAGAGTAGGGGAAAGATAAGTTCTGTGTAGAACTCTAGCTCATTGTAAAGATGAATACAAAAGTAGCAGACCATGTGTTAATGGAGGACATTACTCATGTATGCAAAATAAAATACTACAAACCTTTGAAGCAGAATGCTGAATTGAAAATAAAATGGCAAATAATGAAATACCTAGCAAATTATTTATTGATTTAGTTATTACCATAATACAATATTTGCTTGAGGTTTTCTTTTAAATAGTATCAATTTTTTAAATAGCTATGTTTTTAATATAATAGAACTATAAGTTTATTAAAATATGAAATAGAAAATGTAAAGAGTAATTTAAATTATAATTCTTCCATTAAGAAATAACCACTCTTAACATATTGGTGTATATTCTTCCAAAGATCAAAATTGGAAACATAGTCTAGATATTGTTAAGACTTTATAAATCTCTTATGTCCTAGTAAATGAATATTAAAATTGTATAGGATTTTATTATTTGAAAGTAATACATCTTGGTTAACCACTTCCCTAATAATAAACACTTAAATGCTGTTATTTTGTTTTTGATTTTGTTAATATAAACAGTGCTGTGACCAACAGTCTGGAATGTATAGCTTTGTATCTTGTCCAATTATTTTAAATGGCAGTGTTTGTTTTAATGAATAAAATTGGTAGTTCTGTTTCTTTGTTTATTTAACATATTTACTCTTGAGTCTGAACATTTAATCTTGATGACATGAGCTGTGTCAGTTTATTCAACCTACTGGAACATTCACATTCTGGAAGTAAACCCAAAAGTTGTCAAACTGTATTTATTTTTCCAGCGGATTTTGAAACCTTAAGTAAGTTTATGTATATGGAAATAGATGGAAAATTTATTAAATATTCCTGTCATGAAAACTGTGGGAAATGTAATCATGTTGTTAAATAAACATATACTCAGCAAAGATTTATTGTACACAAGGCCCTATCTAGATGCAAGTGGGCTGAAAAAATGTAGATTCCCTGAGTGCATAGGAAAAGAAAACAACTGTTTGATGAGTAAATAAATTAATCTCTTCCATAAAAGGCATTTTTTAAGTTTCTGCCTTTTATAATAAACTGGATTTGAAAACTTAAAATGTCACTTAGGTGATTTCCTTACCCCAGTGACCTTAAATAGCTTATATAAGGTTAATTTTATGATATCTCTTGGAAACAAATCTATAGTCACAAACTTTTTCATATATAATTGGCTCTCCTGACCATTGGTATGTAGTAAAGGCAGATATTTCATTCATGTATTGAGTAACTATTATATAATAGATGTATAGAACACTCTTGAGAAGCTTGCCACCTCCTTAAACTTAGAAGATATTTTAGATATAAGAACACTACATTAGATTTAAATCTAAGTCTTTTGTAGAGACCATGACTTGAATATTTTTTCCTACTGTTCCATCATGGATTCACTATTTTATTGTCTGGTGTATTATGAGAGAGACAAGTTCATTGCCATCTTTCATTGACTCATAGGTCGTGTTGTTTGCACATTACTCTTAAGACCTTGATGAGAGGCATGTTCAAAATATAAATAAATATGGAGGTCTTTTTTTTTCTATATACTTTATATATATGAACTAGAAATTGGAAAAGAGCCCTGGCAGACAATATTAGTGCAAACTCAATGCTCTGCTCAAAATGTGAAACAGACAGCCCAAAGACAAATGTAGTATCATATTTTTCAGTGTTTTAGTCCATAAAAAAAGAAATATTTAACATGAAAGGCTATTTTAATATTTCTGAGATTATTTAATATTTCTGAGATTATTTAATTAATTATACTGGATGGTATTTTAGAAAAAGTATATTGATGTGTTTTATTGACAATTCAATCAAATAGTAAGGCATTTTCACTTATTTCTGCTTACATCTATGTCCTGGACAACTCTATTTGTACTTTAAGTAATTACAAGTTTCACTTGCTTTAAGCATACCATCATTTTAGGGATTTTATGTTCCTGGTGCTTGTATGTACCTTATAAGAGGAATTCTTTTAGTGTGGTCAAGGAAACCACCTTAACAGCACCCTCTTGGTTACTTGTAAAAAGCCAGTCCCCTTGACCTTGCTAGTAAATGCCAAGTCATCTGCTTTTTAAATTTAAATGCAAGGTCTTGTCATCCCTTTACATAGAGACAAATCAAAGTAGAAATTGCATATGGTATGCATTACTTTATGCAGGCTTCAATACCAAGCATAATTATTATCACTGTTCTTCAAAAAACTTATTTGAGACCAACATCAATGAACCCAATTTTACTCATTTTTATATTAAATTTTAATACAATAAAATTTTTTAGACATTTACAAAAACAGTTTTATCATAGTTCTTAGAAATCTCTGTAATTTTCAACAGATTACAGTGTAGTGGTGTCACAAGGGAAAGAGATTTTTTTCTTTTTCATTCAATCACAAAGTCTCGAAACTGCAGATCGCAAATATAAGGCTTTACACCTTCTGTATCAACAATAAAAGAAGCCCAATCCACATTTTATCTGTTTGTGATTTGGGAGTCCTTGCTTGACAGAAATGTCAGAAGGTGCCCATGCTGCTCTCGCTACTGCAGTAATGCCTATTTTCCCCATGAACATCCACCAGTTGCTGCTGCTGTCTCTATAGTGGTGGTCAGAGGAGAGTTTCAAGAGCAATAGGAGATGTTGAAATGGACCCAAAGAAGCAATTTTATGTCCTAATGTATGTACCTTAAGTAGGATATAGGTATTTAGCATTTGGAGCTTCTCTTGGAGACTTTTAGGTAAATCATGAATAGGCAGGGTTTACTAGATTTCTCATTTGGCTCATTAAACTCATTGGGTTCCTGAATTACACAGCATTTAATACCTTTTTAGTTTATTTGGGTACTCAAGTAGTGTCTCTCAAATATAACTCTTTTTATAGCAACTATGCCTGTGTCTAATGGAGCATCTATACATCCCCTTTTTTTCTAACCTGTGAAATGTTGAGAATGTTTTTAGTCTATAATCATATAGATGGATGACAATTTGTGGTTAGAATATAAAAAAACCACTCTGTTGAAAATTATTATAAACATAATATCAGGCACTAAAGCACTGATGTGTTTCAGTAATGTTATAATACAAAATTGGCCCTGAGATGTATTCTGGGTCAAAATTATTCATTATTTATAATCTTTTGACAAAACTCTTCTGGATAATCTGTATCTATTCATAAAAAATTTTGCCTTAAATGATTCCTGTTAAACCAAAAGTAGAAAAGCTAAAGTAAAATTTGGACCCATAAAGAGAAAGGAGAAGTCTGTTAAACATTTTTAATAGTCATAATTGATTTAAAAATGTATTCAGACTAAGAATCTTGGAATTTAAAGTACTTTCTTGGAAGCAAACTGTAGTGGAATTGCATAGGAACTGTGTGGCCTTAAGTGAGTCACTTGGACTTTCTAGGCTTAAGTGTTTATGTCTATTAATTCAAGAAGCCAACTAGCTTCCCTCTGGTTCCAACAGTATAGTCCATTGTATTGTATAAATCCTAGTTCTTAAAGTGGAATATGTGGACTCTTGGGATCCTCGAGTCTGTGAAGGGAGTCTGTGAAGTCAAAACTATTTCCATATTAATATTAAGGTGTTTGCTGTCCTTTTCACAGTGTTGATGTTTGTGTTAATGATGCAACAATCAATGGTGAGTGAAATATCTGAAGCCTTAATACACATAAAGACAATATATTCAAACTGATTGCATTTTTCATTGCTAATGCTCATATTGAGAAAAGCAAAGAACAAGAAGGAGATAGCTTTACTTAAGAATGCTTTTGATGAAGCAATATATATATATATATATATATATATATATATATATATATATATATATATATGAGGTATATGAAACTTCAACCCTTGAGTATGATCTTTTTAATATTTGACATAATGAAAAAGGGAAAATGAATAAAGTACTGCTACTGCTTATCAGAGTACAAAGGTTGCATTAAGGAAAAGATCCATGGATTGTTTGAGTTGCTAGCTAAACTAGTCACATTTTTTTGTGGAACATCATGTTTACTTGAACAAATGATTGGCAGACAAACTGTAGTTGTTCATAGTTAGGTATTTTGCAGACATTATCTCAAAAGTGAACAATGTGAGCTTTTAATTTCAAGAGAACAGCTGACAATATTTGCTGCCAATAATAAAATTCAAGCTTCCACATGAAAACATTGGAAAACATATGTCACGATTACTGTGACAGCATCCCAAACGTCAAGACTTTACCTGATGAGATGGGTAGTGATTTTTTGGTAATGAAACATGTAAACATTTGGAAGATTGTCCAAACTTAGTGCAATATTTTCTAAATGACCAATGTATAATATTAAAATTTATTCTTGGTAAAAATATTTACTCAAAGTGAAAGACCGATGGATTTTAAAGTAATAGAGTACAAAAGTTCATCGATATGGTTTTGAGTCCACAATGCAACTAACCTTTCAGAAACTATTACTTGTCAAGTTTTGGTGTAGTATTAGAAATATATCCACAATTTTCTGAAAATGCTATTAAATTACTTTTTCCTTTTCTAACTACACATTTGTGTGAGATCTGAATATATGTCAACCAGAATAACACATTGCAACAGATTGAATGTAGAATTCATTTATGAATTCCAGCACTTATAAGCCAGACATTAAGAGATTTATAAAAATAATTTAATTTATTTCTTGTTGTAATTGTTAAGAAGTGCAGTTATTTTCTATAAAAATGTTATTTATGTTGATGTATAATGGGTTTATTTTTATTTTTAAGTGAATTAACTTTTATTTCAGTTTTTATTTCTAAAATAATAAATAGTATTAAATGTAACCTACATAAACAAAATATTCTGAAAACAAAAAGTTCAAGAATTGTTAATATAAAAATATTAGGCTGGTGTGAAAGGAAAACTATTCAAATAAAAACTAAGTTTAAATATGTCTTTAACCACTAGAGGGAGCTTTCATTTAATATAAATATATACTGTTGAAGCCTTAAGAATTTACATGAGGAAACAAATGCAAGAATTTGAGAATCCTAGCACTTAATATATATAACAAAAAGATTTCTTTGAACCCCCATTGTTCATGCTTTTCCTTGTAGTAGCCCTTTAAATAAAGTGGAGAGATTTTTTTCTATAGCTATAATTTTTTCCGTGCCTAGTATGCTTAAGAAAATTATGTTTACATTAAAGTAGACATTTAAGAAAACATGAAGCCTTACTATATGACATCATATGGGAAGAAGTCATTATTTTTTTTCTTCTTGCTAACTGCTTCTTCATAAATTGTAGGAATTGATATTCTTTTTCTCACTGACCTTTGAGTAATTGCTAGTTGAGTGTAGGTCAGTCAGAAATACTTCTGACATCTTGTATTTCTCCTAGAGACATTCATATCAGTTACAGGAAAATGGCTGTGCATATGGAAGTAATGACTAAGTTCCAAGTGATTTATTTCTTCTCTGAGGTTCACATAGAATCACACTACTACTGACTGCATCCAGTCATTTCTATGGTTTTATGACCTCTTCCTCAATAACATCAATTTTTTATAATAAAATTTATTAACTTCTTTGTCTTTCTGAAGCTTTGATATGGAGAACCACATCCTAATTTTTAAGAGAAAAATACAATCTCGGTATTTAAAGCTGCTAGATGACTTTTGTGAGTTTTTAGAAATAATTGCATATATTATTATTTGTATTTCATAAGTGATATTAAGCAGTGTCATGATATAAGCTAAGTATTCAAATTTGTTTTGAATTCTTTAGAATGTCTATCCCCTGGCAAGATGAAATGTGCCCTTATAAGGAAAAAGGTGAAAAAGTCGCCTGCAAGAAGACTTCTTATCTTCTCTCAAACTAGTAGTTCTTAGTATAGCAAAATTAAAAAAGAAGAAGAAGAAGAAAAGAAAACTTTTAAATTAATGAAAGCCATGGTCCCTCTGCCCTCCAAAAAATATACAAGCACAGTATGCTAGATTTTGCATACAATTTTGGTTTTCAGATCCCTGAAGTCCACAAGAATCCCAGGTTAAGAGTTCTTGTTTAAATCAGTAGAAAACCAATGAAGACAGGATGTCTTTGGCTAACTTAAATACTTTTAGTAATGAATTCAAATTTCATTTCTATTAAAAATTTTATAAAGACTAGAGTTTTAGCTTCAGTAGAATTGAGGCCAGGATTGATGAAGCCTGGTAACTCCCAATGTAGAAAGTCCATTCAACCTGCCAGGGTTTTTTTCCCACAGATTTAAGAAAGTGATGTGTTTAGAAGAGCCATATAGAGTCAATCTTGGTTTAAATTAAACATTTTGGAGTGATTTAGAGCACTTAATCTCTAGGAGCCAAATGGTCTCAAGAATTCATTAAGAATATCTACACAAATTTAAGTTAAATAAAACAAGCTAAAAGCATTTTAAATGTCAGCAAACCTAAATAGTAACATTAAAGTTGTTAATTCATATTCAGTTTGGAACATTTTCACTCTTCATCTGAGAAAAGATTAGCTACTTAAACTGAATAATGAAGACATAATATTATTGCTCTAAGAGATAAAGGGATTGGAGGACCTCTAGGAATGAAAAAGATGAGAGGCAAAAGTAGAACATATTTTTGTTCAGTAATTTCTGACAGGTGCTGACCATTGAAGCTTGCCCAGAAAGTGGAATAACTTCTTTCAAGATAAATATTATATCTCAAATCTCTGTTCCTTGGAGTATTTATAAGGAATTTTCATTGTTTCACATTGCTTCTGAGATGCCTTAACTTCTTTTAACCTCACTTCTACATATCTGAATTATTGTCATTGGTTTTACTTAAGTGGTGGATGTTTGATAGTTTAATTTTTTGGATGTGCTTGGATATACCTATGGTAAAGAAATAAAACTAGGTAAACTCTGACATTAATAAACTTGAGCATGCCCATCCTTCAGTTTTTTCACATGTGCTGCTACATTCTAGTGATCATGAAATAATAATTTTCTAAGACTTTCAGAAATTCTAGATTATGATTACCTTTATTCTACTGTTTAAGGGTTATACTGATTGAAATGAGTGATTGTTCTGTCTCTACCGTGACCTAGTTGAGCCTAATAAATATATTTAGGGGTATCCAGGGACATCACATAAAATGAATGCAAACCTCCTGCATACCTGAAGTATGGTTTGGGCTGCCACTTTTACAAGAATAAGTCAACACCTTCCTTAGTAACTTTAAATATTTGCTAATCGTTGAGAGAGAGCAGCAGACAGTTTGATTTGCAGCTTGGCGAACAAACATAGTGAGTCATCAGTGATGTTCAAAGCCAACAAAGATCTAATGAATATATCCTGTAGTTTTAACACTAGAAATCAACAGTCAATTATCCAAGAAGCTATTTTTTCCTTAAAAGGCTTCTTTTAAGCCCTTTTGTCCTACCAAACTTGGCAGGCCTATCTAAATGGTGATGATGAGCAGATAGTGGTATTTGCAGGGCTGGGAGACCAATTCTCTTCTTGAAGAGAAGATCATGAAGCAGCTAAGGCCTCAGCCATATATCCAGCCCCTTCAGGGGAGGGATGATAAAAGCTAAGGAGAGTGTCATTGTGCCTGAAATTGATTTTCAGGTCAAGGATCCAATCTTGACCAGGTCGGGAAATTAGAAGAACAAAAATTATCATATTTGGAAAAGAGTGTGGGGTAAGGAGACCTGGTACTGATAGGATATGGAGAAAAGTTTGGCTTATTTGGGATATAGATACCTTAAGTGTATACCAATACCTAAGATACTCAGTCTGAATCTAGACCTTACTGGAGATGCCTTTTGTAGAATCTACTCAGGTGAGTGAAGATTACAAGTTTTTGAAGGTAGGTTCACACCTGAGAAAATAAGGGGATCCTTTAACCAGGACAACACTTTAATTTCTCAGGGAATATTAGTGTATTCTGTGCATAATATTTAGAAATAAGTTAACCTTTCATAGAATAATAACAAGGATGTCAGTATAGTTTATACTTATGCATCTAATACTAAAAATGAACTCATCAACATAAAAGCTTTTTTGCAGAATCAACTTTTGAGGAAACTTGTTTATTATTTTTTAAAATAGTTTTACCAAGATATAATTCCCATACTAAAAATTTGCTCATTTAAAATATATACAGCTCAGTGGGTTTTAGTATATTCACAGAGCTCTGCAACAATTAACACAATCGAATAGGACATTTACATCACTCCCCCAAAAAAAGTTTGTACTCATTAGAGTTACTCTCCATCCCCTCTCTTCTCAATGTACCAGCCCTGGACAACTACTAATCTATTTTCCGTTTCCACAGATTATCTGTTTTGGATATTTCATACAAACGAAACATATAGTATGTGGTCTTTGGTGACTGGCTTCTTCCACTAAAAATACTGTTTTAAGGTCCATCCACTTTGCAGCATATATTAGCGTTTCATGCTTTTTCACTGCTGAATAATATCCTACTGTGTGAATATACCACATTTTATTTATCCATTCATCAGTTTGTGGGTATTATGGTTATTTTCACCTTATGGTTATTATACATAATGCTGCTATGAAAATGCATATACATATTTATATAGAACATGTTTTAATTTCTCTTGGGTTTATTCCTACGAGCAGAATTACTAGGTTATATGGTAACTCTAGGTTTAATATATTGAGGAAGTGCCAAAATGTTTTCAAAGTCACTGTGCCATTTTATAATTTACCAGCAATGTATGAGAGTACCAATTTTCTACATCCTTGATACCATTTGTTATTGGCTATCTTTTTTGTTTTAGCCACACAAGTGGTATAAAATAGTTTCTCATGGTTTTCAGTTTACTTTCTGTAATTACTAATTATATTGAGCATCATTTCATATACTCATTGGCTATTCATCTGTTTTCTTTGGAAAAATTATTATTTAAATCCTTAGCTCATTTTTAATTGGATTATTTTTTCTTATTGTACTTTATATATTTAAAGTGTCTTTTATATATTTTACATGCAAGTTGGTTTTCAGGTATATGATTTTCAAATATTTTCCCTCATTCTGTGAGTTGTATTTTCACTTTCTTGATGATGTCCTTAGAAGCACAATAATTTTTCATTTTGACGAAGTTTAATTTATCTGTTTCTTTTATAACTTCTGCTTTTGCTGTCATACCTCAGAAACCACTGCTTAAAGTTACTAGTTACTTTTGTATGTTAAAAGATTTTATATTTTAACTCTTAGTCTTTCAGACTTGCATTATTTTTCTTTTTGTTGCATGGTTAGGCTATCTTTATCAGCACACGAGGACCATTTTTTTTTTTTGTGAGGAAGTGACAGGCCATGAGAGAGGGAACATTATTCAGGAAGTATATGTTATTTTAGTGATCAGTTACCTCCTAGCAGTACTTAGCATTACACTTGGAAGGAGCAGGTAAGAGAACAAAACTCACATATTTATTTTTAACTCATTTAGAAATTTCAATTAGATAGAATATATTCCTTGCCGTGTTTGATACATTTTAGTTAATATCTAATACCTTCAGGGCACACAAGGGGCATTTTACCAAAAATTCAGTCTTAGTTCCTTCAGATCCAGTTGTTGGATACTGTTGCTTAATAGAAGTCTAGAGTGTGAGCTCTGAGGTCACACTCTAAGGTTGAATTCTCATTCTGTTATTAGCTGTGTTTGAGCAAGTTATGTTTTCATGTTTGAATTTTATAGAATAGGAATAACAGTAATCTATCCTGTGGAGTTGTGGAGACTAAGTGAGATATTATAACTAAACTAATTAGAACAGTGACACATAATAGGTGACAATGATATTAAGAATTGGTGTATCTGTGCAAAATTGACCAAAGTGAATTCTGACAAGTCTTTTTTATTGCTGTTTAAATATTTCAAACAAAATCTAGTGTTACCTAAGTATGAACAGCAGTATATATGCATATCTGAAACAAAACATCACAAGCATTCGTATAATTTCTGAGTTTTTAAAAGATTTTTTCTTTTATGAAAATAAATGATATTTTCTAATAGTGAGGAAATACCTCTGTCAATTTTCATTGTTTTATTTGTTTGAATTCCAAGCATTAAAATAATTTATTAATTTATCAAAAATTTTTGGTCATTGTTAGATGCTGAAATTATACTTTTATATAAAGTTTTCACAACTACTTTCAGTTGCATTTATGACAATCACAGCATGGAGAGGAGGATGAGGGACACCACTATCACTTAGAGGAAAACCTTTTTAAAACATATTAACTCCCTTTGTAGTAAAGATAATTTGTATAAAAAATAATGTTTAGGTTCATAAAAGCATGTTTCAGTAATGGTTCACAAAATCTGTATCAGATTCAATTTTATTCATTATGTCTATTACTCATTCTGGCATTTTTAGTTATGCTGACACTATTTCATGAGACTAACATTATTTTCTAGTATAAATACTGGGGTAGACACCCTGTTTCCCCATTAGACTGTCACTTCTGGAAGGAAAGCACTAGCCAGGCTTATTCTGTATTCTCTACATTGAACACAGTGCTTTGCCTATACAAAGTATTGATTCCTATAGAACCTATAAAACCATAACATTTTAAAGCCGTGAGAGAAATACCTTCATTAGAAATGGACAAATTCATAGAGTATTATTGATAGAATGTGTGAAAAAAAATTACCTAACTCTCCACTGAAAGAACTGATAAAAGTCTTGAAAGCCACTTTTCTCCATGAGCCCTGCTTCCTGTTCTTTCTCTGCAGTTTTCATCTGGTTTCTTCTCCGCTCACTCATGTTGCTCACATACAGTTAGTTGCATGAGGACGCCCCTGGGTTGGGTGCTTCTCCATTGTGTCCCGCAATACATTAAACTTGCTTATCATAGCACAGATTCCCTCAGTTTTCTAAGTTCTTGTGTAATTGTCTGTCTCCCGCTCTAAACTGGAGGCCTAGAAGGAGAAACACCATTTTGCTTTGTGTTGATCATTGCATTCTCTTTTTGTCTAGCATGCAGTGGTGTCTGGTGCAGAGTAATTCTTCATATATTTGTTGAATGATTGAAGTCACGTAGAGCTCTCCCACTAGCTAGCTATGTGGTCTTGTGAAGTCACTTGCCTCTCTAGGCATTTGTCCATCTATCTGTAAAATGATGTAGTGGACTTGATAAAGGTTTGAAATAAGGTCATCCACTTGCTGATTCTAATTCAGAAAAGTGTTTTTATTTTTGTTTTTGTTTTTGTTATTTTCAGAGAAGCATGCATTCCCATTTAGCCGTAGACCTTGCCCTACATTCCATATTCAGCCTTGTGTTCATGTTTCTGAGTGGCTCTTGAGGCAGTTGCCATCCCTGTCCTAGGGATGATCTATATTATCCCTTTCAATTCTAAAATTTTGATTCAATGTTATTAAAAAAAATACACAATTTCATGCTTGCATTTACTTGTAACAGGAATTTTTATTTACATTAGCTTGTTCTCTTGACTATCTTTCATTTTGGCTCTTTCCACCTGGTATGCTTATGGGTTCCAAAGCTTACAAGTTGTTGCTGTTGGCTCTGCCCTTTACCGCAACAAAAGGTGGTTATATATACCTTTTCTCTAGATATTTTTATTAGCACCATGCAAAGGGACTTTTGTTGTGATTAAAACAAAAAATGTCACTGTGAAAAAAATTATCTTTAAGTATTTATATATGTATATGTATATACATATGTACATATATATGAATTTTACAAGTTCCTTGTTATTTATAGAACATGTATTTATTTATTTTTCTTTCTATTGATTATATTCACATTGGTAGCAGGTATGTATGAATACATTTTGATTCTGAACTTAAAAAATATGTATGGGTATGTAATATGAATAGAAAGGCATATTAATAACTTTATGTAATTAGTTATACCCCAGGTTTTTTTTTTTTCTTAGGGGGCAAAACAAACTATAAAAACTTCATATAATCCTCAGTGTATCTGGTTCAGGTTACCTCCATGAGGTGTTCTATAAGTATTGCTGCTTAGTGGAATGAAATATATTTACTAACCGTAGAGTGGAACATAACAGACCTCTGCTGAGTAAAAATGTTAATGTAGCAGAGTAGTTCATGAACATTGAGATGAATGACTTAGTTTTGCACTCAAAAAATATAAGAAATCTGAATTTTGCGAGTGTAGTTTCTGTACTAAGCAAGTGGCAGCCGTTATGTTGAGAAATATGTGACTGGCACACTCTTGCTGCCTATTTTAGGACATTCTGCATGGTTAGAGACTAGAGCATAAATTCACAATAGAAGCAACTTTCAAATCTAATAGAAACCCGCGGGACATACACATGGGACTGTTCAAATAATTGAACTCTCTTTCACTTATGACTATCTTATTTGCCACTTGGTAGAAGCCTGAAGATTGTACAAGCTGTGAAGAAGCCACTTGGATATGGTCTGGTGGTCCCTAAGCAATCATTTTAGCTTTCATCACAGTAGACCTAGTTTATAGAGAACTAAGTGACACTGTCCTTAAGAATATTAGGGAAATAATTGCTCGTTCATGACTTCTGAGTAATTTTTTCCCTTCTGTATATTCTCCATGCTCTTATACTGTTATTTTCTATGTGCTTCTCTCAGGTATTAGGAAATTTGTGGTCATAGGTTACAGATGAGCTTATTCTATAACAATTTGATGTTTGAAGCAACAGTAGCTAGAAATTTCAGCTTCCTGTATGTGGACTTGAATACGTGTTTCTACTTTGGAGGAAATTCTACCTATTTAATATGTTTTCAGATGTAGCAAAGTTAAATATTATAATAGTCAATACAGTTATTCTCCACATTTGGCCAAATTCTGCTTGACCTAAATCAAGTACTTAATGTCTTATTGAAGAAAGAAACTAAAGTTTTTAAGAATTTATTCTTTGCCTGACACTGTGCTTGCCTTGAATGCCTACTCACTTAGGAATCATTTATTATTACATTATAGGTAAAATTTTATTGATTGGTAAAATCATTATTATCAGATTTGAATAAAGGGTATTAGAAAAGTTTAGTTTAGATTCAAACCGATTTTTCCATTCCTCTTTTTCCATTCATTTTAACTTATTTTATTAAATGTGTGTGTGTGTGTGTGTGTGTGTGTGTGTGTGTGTGTGTGTGTGTAAGCAAGAAAGAATGAATGAGAACATCTGAGTGAGTACATACTCAGAGTAAAACCTTGTTCTTGGTTCTAATTTAGTTCTTATGCCAGATACTTGAGTTTGAAAAAAATAATTTCTAGTACCTTTTAATTATTATGTAAATAATTATCTGAGAAATTAAGCTTTCTATCCCATAAAGAGAACTGAAATCCTCAAATACATAGGCTTACGTTCAGGAATTAGTTCAAAATTGAGAGAAAAGAAAAGTAGAAGTAGACACTTGATTTTTGTAAGGATTTCCAAAATGCTTTTTTACATATTTCAGCCAATATTAGTAAAACATAATCGGTGACTTAATATTGTATAATATTAAAATAATTTCAGAATTACAAAGAAAGCTCTTTCTGTATCAGAAACGTATGTGGTTCTCAACTTGTTTTGTGAGTTATTTCACTTACTATGATAACCTCAAGATCCATCCATGTTGTCACAAATAGCAGTATTTAATCTCATGGATGAGTAATATTTCATTGTATATATGTCTCATATATTCTTTATCCAGTCATTTATCAAGGGACACTTTGGTTGCTTCCATATATTGGTCACCATAATCAATAGTACAATGAACATTGTGATGCATATATTTTTATGAATAAATGCTTTCAAATTTTTAGTAGATACCCAGAAGAGAGATTGCTGGACCATATGGTAATTCTATTCTTAATTTTTTGAGGAACTTCCATACTGTTTTCCATAGTGGCTGCACCGATTTATATTCCCACTAACAGTGTACTCGGGTTCCTTTTTCCCCATAACTTCCCCAACACTTGATATTACTTGTCTTGTTGATAATAGACATTCTAACAGTTGTGAGGTAGTATCTTCTGTGGTTTCATTTTGCATTTTCCTAATAACTAGTGAAGTTGAGCATTTTTCATATGTCTGTTGGCTGTTTGTATGTCTTCTTGGGAGAAGTGTCTGTGCAAGTCCTTTGCCCCCTTTTTAATTGAATTGTTTTTTTTTGTTGTTGTTGAGTTGTATGAGTTCTTTATATACTTTGGATATTAGACCCTTATTGGAGAGGTTGTTTGCAAATATCTTCTCCCATTCAGTTGTTTGCCTCTTTGTTTTGTTGATGGTTTTAAGCAAACAACAAACAAGACAGACAAAAACTCGTATGTACAGACAACAGTTTAATGGTTACCAGAGGGAAAGGGGGATGAGGGGGAAATGAAAAGGTAAAGGGGGTCGAATATATGGTGATGGAAGGGAATTTGACTTTGGGTCATGAACACGCAATGCAATATGTATATATGACATATTATTGAATTGTGCATTTGAAACCTATATACTTTTATTGACCAATGTCACCTCAATAAATTTAAATAAAAAATAAAGATACATATCTCTTTAAATAGGTTAGATATGGTGGAAAGGTATATAACTTTAACCTTAGCAAGATTAATTTTAGGAGTTCAAAGGGACATATCTAAAACCATCTAATACAACTTTTTACCTCCTATATATCTTGGTCCAACATTTAGCAAGGTTCTGCCTGAATACTTCAAAGATAAGTTCATATTCTAGTGATGTATAAGCATTGTGTTGTTGGCTAACTCTAAATCTGCAGTTTTTTCCAATGTTGAACTGAAGTTCGCTTCCATGTATCAGCTCTCTTTTCCCTAATGCTGTGTCTTAGAGACATTTCTCTCAATCTCTAAACATCTGAAACATTCAAAATTTCCTGTAGCTGACTCTCTTTCAATTGTTTCTTCATGAAAAGCTGTTGGGATCTAATGCTAGCCTGGTACCTTTTATGAATGAAGATTCCCATCTAGCTCTTCTCATAGTTTAAAATTTCTCCATGATTTTTTGTCAAGCTTATTAAAAGACCTCACTGGTTTCACTTCCTTACTTTTAATTCATTCTAGAAAACTGCAATCTGATTTCTCCTTTGGCCTAAATTCTACTAAAACGTGTCTCCATTTTACTGAAATTCTACTGAAACATGCATAGTTAGTCTCTGCAACATCTCATCCTGTTGATTCCTTGAGGCATTTTCCTTTGTTGAGGTCCTAAAACTTTTTTCTCTTTTTTACCTTCTTGTTCTGACTGCTTTACCTCAGGCTCCATCATGAGTTCACCATTTAAAGGCTGGGGTTGTTTTCCAGGCTAGCAGCCATCATCTTTTCAGATATCACATATACTTCCTGAGCAGTATTCATATGCTGTTAAGTCTTATAGCCCATATTCTGAGGATTCACAAAAAAAAAAAAAAAATATATGTTACCAGTCCAGTTCTCTCTCCTAACTTTTATAATTCAATTTCCTCATGAACTGCCTTTTCTTAGGATCTCATCATTTTCTGCCTATTTTACTGTTTTACTACAGGAGTCTCCTGATGTGTCTTTATGTGCAGTCCACATCTTCACCATGTCTAGAGTAAGATTTGTAAAACAAAAATCAATCATTATCTAGAGGAAAAATCTTTAGAGACTCCCCTTTGTCCAGGGAATACTTTCCAAACTTCTTAGTCATTTAGGATATGAGGCTTTTTATGACTTATTACTTGTCCAGTCTTACCTAAAACCACTTTATATTTTAAACTCTCACCTATAGATGCAAAACAAATTTACTTCTGTTTTCTAAACATATGGAACCCTATGCAGCTTTTGCCTGAAACCCCCTTCCTTCTTTCTCTACCATCTTTTCATTCAACTACCTCAGAGGTTCTACTCCATTTACCCAGTGCTCATTTTTCCTTGGAACTCAATTAAGAGTTGCAGAAAAATCAGATTGGTGAGAAACCAAGCACCACTTGGAGAGTCAGAGAAATCAGGTTTACTACGCTGGCGGTCCCAGAAGAGCTAGTGCTCTGAAGATCTGGGCCCTGAGCCCAGGGGTAACTTTACTTTTATAGGGTTTATCTGCACAGTTACAGTTGGCATGGGCCAGTTGGTTAATTTGTCATTAGGTGGTTACAGAGCATGGGAGTTGCCATGGGCTACGAGCAGTTACAGAGTATAAGACTTTCAGACAGGAATTTAGGCAATACATCTAGACAGAACAAAGGGGAGGGTGAGTCTTCAGTTGATCTCAAGGTCACCCTGCCCTTCAGCCTATGTGGCAAGCATGTCTACAGAAGCAGAACAAAGAGTTGATTACAAGGTTAACCATTTGAGTGGAAAATTCCTCTTCAAAGTGCTTCTCTATGATGCTCTTGGAGTTCTCTGAATACCTACTTAAGCACTTATTACACTACAATTGTTCTTATACCCGTGTTTCTGCCCACCAAACCATGAGCCACTTGAGGAAGGACTGTCTTCTCATGTGTGTATCCCCAGGACATTATAAAAATGACTTTTGCTATGGGTATATATCTCAAGGAAACAAAATCACTATATCGAAGAACTATCTGCACCCCCATGTTTATTGCAGCATTATTTACAATAGAAACAACCAGAGCATTCATCAACAGATGAACAAAGAAAATGTACATACGCATACAAATGGAATACCATTCAGCCATAAAAAAAGGAAATCATTCCATTTGCAGCAAAATGGATGGACCTAAAGGGCATTGTGCTATGTGAAATAAATCAGAGAGAGACAAGTATTATGTAAGCTCACTTAAATGTGGAATCAAAAAGGAAAAAAAAAAGAAAGGAAAAAAATGCACAGAAAAAGATATCAGATATATGGTTACCAGAGGTAATTGAATTGATGGGAGAATTGGATGAAGGTGGTCAAAAGGTGCCAAATTCCAGTTATAAGATATGTAAGTGTTAAATATGTGATATACAACATGATGATGGTAAAACTGCTATTTGGTATGTTTGAAAGTTGCTAAGTGGGTAAATCCTAAAAATTCCCATCACAAGGAAAACACATTTTTTTTTCTTTTATTTCTTCTTTTTTTCTTTCTTGTATCTCTGTTACATGATGGATAGTAACTAAACTTATTGTGGCAACTTTTTCACAAAATAGATATGTCCAGTCATTGTGATGTACGCCTTAAACTTAGACACTGCTGTATGTCCATTATATCTCAACAAAACTGAAAGAAAAAAAAGTTACTTCACATGTTAATTTAGGGCGTAACATTCTGTCATTCTTTCATTTTTTGAATACCTGTTGTCTACCAAGATAAGCAAGATAAAAATGGGCTGGCTCTCATGAAACTTTACAAACAACTAAACAGCCTTTTTATCTCTTTTAAATGTTGTTTATTCCAATGTGCCAGTGATTTTTGCCACAAATTATATTAGCTCGGTTTCCTATTAATGCAGGACAGGGCAAATTTCGCCAAGTGATGGGAGACCAAGCCCTGCATTGAGAGAAGAAGAGGGACCTTTAGTGGAGAGTGAAAAAAGAAATCAGCACACACACACTAAAGTTAAAGTCAAAAGGAAATTTTATTAGAAAAGGAGTAACTCTCCGCAGACAGAGTGTGGTCTCCTCTCAGAGGCAGGGAGTGACAGGGACAGGGCAAGAAACAGAGAGATAGACAAGGTACTGAGAGGGACCCTGAGTGTTCCGTGAATTTAGTTTATATGCCATTCTTCAGTTCCCATTTGACATGGACATGCAGTGAGCAAGGGGAAGTAAAAAGGCAAGGATGTGTAGAGTGAAAGGCCTGCTGGCAGTTCCCAGCCTTCAATCCATAGGTTCTCCGTGGGTTTAGCTTTAGGGAATGACTCTTGGTTCCTGTTTCTCCTTCACAAGTGTGCGGAATGGGTTGTTAGTAATCCAGCAGAAATCTTCCTTTGTTCTGCAGGTGTCCTCCTGGCTAGGCCACAGGGGAACAACTGTAGTCTCCCACTGTGGCTTGATTAACATTTTTAATTCTCCTGCCTCCTCCCTACATTACTATGTCCTGTGCAGATTTATTCCTTAGAACATTTCTTACACAATATTAGGCATGTACTAAGCACTAACGTTTACCTCTTTTCATTCTCAAAGTAATTCTGTAACATCAGTACTGTTATCCCTTTTTACAATGTGAGAAAACAGAAGTTTGCAGAATTTAAATCTTAGGCTTGGAAGTTTCAAAGCAGAATTTCAAACTCAGAGTCCAAGAGCTTTACACTAAGCTGCTCAAGAGGCTCTTTGTGTCTTCATTTAAGGCATTGGTAGCAAATGTTGTATAAGAAAAAACTGAACTCTGAGCCCCCAGGGCTGACATTATAGATCTCTTTCCTCCTTCTGGGTGATACCAGACATTTATCAGACATTCCTATCAATCTCCCTAGTGGACAGTCTGTCTTTCTTCCTCCTATCCAAAAAGAAGTTAGAAAAGATTCACTAAATACCTTGTGTAAATCAATATCTATCTTACACATGGCACTGCCTTATCTACAAATCCAGCACCCTCATCTAATGGGGAAGTGGGCCCAACACCAGGCCTCAGAAATATCTGTCAAATGAATGATTGACTTGACTTTCTTCCCTTTTCCTTCCACTGCACTCACTAATGACTTGCAGCTGCATAAATGTTTAGTGTAATTACCCTTTAAGTCCTTAAATGTACCACCTCAGTGACAGTAGGCAAAAGCTTTCTTCAGAGACTGGATGGCTTCCTCACATGAAATATACAGAGTCATGTATCTGTTTTAATCAGCTTGCTGCTTGCTCCAAAGAAAAGATCTTTGAAACCATGTTTGTTCCTCAGCCAGTAGTTATACTAAGGTGTTGAGTGGCAAGGCAGGTGGGACTGAACCTACCTATGTTGAGACATTTCATCTCCAGAGAAAAGGGGTGTCAGTCAGCTTTGCCATGGACGGTGGTCTGAAAGAGCCCATTTGACAGGTAACAGGAAGAGGTGCGCCTAGAAAGAGGCTGCGTGAGGCTGACTCCCCAGAGTTGGACACTGTTAGGTTCCCAGCACCAGTTTTTCACTTGCTGCTTGATAGTGCATTCAAGAGAAACAGTGGAAAGAATTTTTTGAATAATAGATTATTTAAAACATATTCTTTGACAGTTTTCCTCTGTGGGGGTTGATGGCTTCTTGTTAGAGAGAGTCACACAACACTTATACATAAAACTATCTCCTTTTTTTTTTTAACTTTCTTAGGTGGCTATCATAGTACTAATACAAGTGGCACATAGTCATTATTAAATTGTAATTTTAGAAATAAAAAATGCTTTCCCAGTAAGTTTATTTCAAAAGAGAAATTTAACATTGACTCTAATATACCATTTGCTATTCAAATCACTTTGCAAAAAAAAAAAAAATGTTCATAGTAGTGTGAATTCTCTGAGGACAAGGCTGTTGAGGAACAGGAGACTGAACTGTTTCCCTGAAGAAAATAAAACCACTTTTGACATTACCTCTTTTCTGTGTGATCTCCTCTGTTAGTAGTTCAATTTTAGTCTGACCTTGATCAGAAGAGCATATTTATGGAAGAAACTTCAGAAATTTCAGAAGAAAACATTATATCCAGCTAATGTTTTTACCATGCTATCTTGAAAGAAACTCAGAATTCTCCCTTTAAGCCTAATTAACTATTGATAATTCTAAAACTCCAAAAAAGAACGATGGATTGCCTGACCGCTTTGTCTTCTTCAACCTGTACTATTGAGAGCAACAGCCATTGGGTTTGGTACATGGCATACTTTAAAAGCTGATTCATACTGTGTGTAGTGGGTCTTTCAAAAGACTGCTTTGGCTTGTTAATTATGTTCTAAAATGTAGTTACCATTGAAATTAAAAAATGCACCCTATATGTTGTTAAATCTCTATATTTGATCAGTTTGAAATATAACACATTCACAAAACTTGTAGAAAAATGCTGTCTGTAATTGCATTGCATTTCAGTGGCTCTTGAGGACAAAAAATTCTTATATAATAAGTCGATGTAGCCTTTTTGGCTCCCCAGAGCTTAGATAATCATTGCTATTAAAGAAATCTATCACTTTTGTTTTTTACTTGAGTTATAATATCCATTACCTATTGGACATTTTGTGTTAAATTAAAAAATGATGGTCAAGAGAGGTACTTGAATGTAAAATGCTTAACTTTGATTTCAAAGTCCATAAAAATAAAGTTTGAAAAATTCAAAGTATATCACATTTAACTTTTTTTTATTTAAATTCTGCCCATCACTTAGGTAATGATATAAAGTATAACATATGTACTCAACGTGTTTCTCTAAGTTTAGGGAGCACATTCTGGAAAGTCTTGGATTTTACAGTCTTCCTGAAGAGGAGATACGTAACGAATGTTAATGTCCTCAGCTGACAAACTGATACATAGGTTATGATTGACTTAAGGTTTCATCATATGTAGATTTATAAGGAAACGAGCCTTCTGAAATGATTTCTCTACAACATGCCTGAGGTGGGAATAGGGTGCCAGAAGCAGGTGAAGTAACTCCAACAGTGCTTGCCTGCTGGCTGGGGCCACTTAAAAATAGTACGAGAAAGCTAATGATGGAATGTCTTTTAACTTGTATGTCTTTAATTTTAAAATAAATATCCAGAGTTTTTTTTTTCTTATAGAACGTATATCTTCAAGTTTCTTGGACTTAATAGCTGCATGCTTTGCTGATATGGAAGCAATTGCAACATTTTTTTCTTACCCAAGGAAAATTTATAAATAAGAATGATGAGTGTCCAACATGTGTTTTTTAATTTTTTTAAGTGATGGTTGAGCTGTATTTAGGCAGTAAAATTGTAGTGTAAAAACTGTAATGTCATATTATGATAACTCCTATGAAATAGATTTTAAAATACATATGTTCTATACTGAAATGTATAACATTAACTAGAGACATTAATCACAGTTAAGTATATTCATTGATCCATTCAAATATTCCATTAATCAGCATTTAATGAGGGCCTACTACGTATCAGGTACTGTTCCAATAAGGATCTATTGAACATCTTTGTCCCAGGAATCATGGTAGGCATTTGGAATATAAAATTCATAAAGTACAGTCTGTGTTCTTAAGGATCTGTGCAATTGTGGGAAGTAGGGATGATTAACTGATAGCTACTTAGGTCAGGGAAAAGCCCCAGAGTTACAGAGAAATGGTCCCCATCATTATTGGACAGAATTTTCTTCAAACCCTTGGACACAGACTATGACTAATATCCTGGTTCTTTGGGGGAATGGCAACGAGAGACAGCAGGTGAGAGATACTGGAAACGAGTGGGGATATAGATAGCATAAGTGCTTTCTTCTCCATCAAACTTTCAGCAGGCTCTCCAGTCAAAGAGAATTATTCACTCTTAAAAAACAAAATTCAATTGAGTAAATATAAAGATCTATTTGGCTTTATTCGACAATTCGTGAATTTAGCAGCATCCTATCCAGCAGATAGGAAGGACCTCTGAGGAACTGTACAAAATGGAAGTCTTTTATAGGCAGAAGAGTGCAAAGACAAGGGAAGAGCAGATTACCACATCTTTCCTTGGAAGGTAGAAAAGGGGTTGGTCAGGCAGATCACCTCACTAATGCTGGCCAGGAAATTCCAGGTTGACTGGTTTAAGATAATATTCCTGGGAGAGGCTGAAACTATAATAAAGTTAGGTAATAAGTCTTGGTTTGGAGACATGGGCTTAACAGAAGTGACTCCATTTTGGGTTTATTGTCTGTCTGTCTGTCTGTCTGTCTCTATCTCTCTTTTTTTTTTTCCAAAATAGCCAGAAGTTATTACTCAAAGTTCATAAAAATAGAGGGGAGTACAGCATACCAAAATCACAGTAATATTTATAAGATTCTTATTTCCTTTATCTTACCACTTTTGTTGCTCTCCACAGATGCACCTAGATATCTTTCTCTTCAAATTCTATAAACTCCACATTTACGTCACAAAATTTTTGTCTGATAACACATGACTAGGAAATAGCAATTAGGATGTAGACCCAGGTCCTGATAACTGCCAGACCCATGCTTTTAAACACTGTACTGAACTGCTTCTTAGGATCACAGTTCAGAGTGCCACAATCTAGTGAACAAATGAAAACAGGTTTTATTAAGTGGTTGGCAAATTTAAAACCGATGGCTTTCTAAGTTTGGAGAGCATTTAGATTTAAAATTGTAGTTTGCCACAATTTAAGGATTGTTTATTTAGCTCCGTATTTGATGAGGAAATGACCTGTGTTCAAAAATTAAGAACAGAAAATTCTTAACAGTGGATATTTTATTTTTAGGAAAGAACAATATCACAGGATAGCCTTAATTTCCAGAAATTAGTGAGTTAGAAAGTGTTTTTTCCCTCATAGCAATCAGCATTTTGATGATGATAATTCACATATATACTTATATGCTTATGTATATATAATTTATATCTAATATAATTATATATTAAGGACAAAGTATTCCTACATTTGTTATTTGTAAAGAGTTTCAAATAATGGGAGAATTTGTTTCCATGTAGTTGAAAAAATACCATATTATATGCCAAATATGTATGTATGTATATATATCATATTTAACACTGAGTTTTTCCATAACACTGGTTTGATTACAGTAGCTATACTAAAATCAAATGAACGCAAAAGATTGGAATGGTTCCCTATTTTGTTACTGAAAAATTAAGAGATTAGAATAATGTGGTTAAAGCTAATTTGATGAAGCAGGGCTGTGACAGTTAGAAAAGAGCCAACATTCATAAATTTTCATTTCTTGTGTTTTAAGAGCAATAAACTGTTAGACTATGTCATTATTCCCCTACTCATTTTTACAAAATAATAAAACCGAATACTCTTTTTAGTTCACATATTGAAGTTTTAAATGATAATTTCCAATTATTGTTGAGCACAAAACTTCAGTTCCTCAATTTGGGCAATACTGTTGTTGTTTTTTCTAACTACATACAAAATAAATTTTTTTAAAGAATTGCATATGCTTTTCAATGAATGTTAATTTGTAATTGACACACATCCTTCTCCCCATAGAGGAAGAACACAGAATAGAGAGACCTATTGTCTCTTTCTCTAATAACTCAAACTCACAAAACTCTGGGGTCTTGGATCATATGTCTCTGTATATATACATATTTGTGGCTATCTGTTTGTCTGTCTTGAATGCCAACTCAGGGCTCTAAGAGCAAATGTTCCAATAGATGGGATATGAAAGATAACAGTCTCTTATGTCCTTTTTCATTAGGGAAAGCTAAGATTTCAGAGAAGAATTTTTTTTAGAAGCCCTCCTTAAAATGTTTCTGGCTATCATGCCAATATACTTAGTGATATTTTTAGAACCACATTAAATCTCAAATATAGTATCAACAGTTCATGGGAATTTCAATATATATAAAACAAAATAAAGTGTACCATTGCATTGATTTTCTGATTTGCTCCGTGAAGAAACACACCTAATGCATTTTGCCATTCAATAATTGTCTTTTTGTTACCTCCCTTAAAGTGTATATTTTACAATACACTGTTAATATAAGAAAGGGTTTTATCAAATGCTGTTTAGCTGTTGCTTTTGCTGGTGCTGTATATTACCTAGCAATTTTTTTATAATTGTAGTGGATTAATTATATGTGTGTACTGTGTATTTTGTACTTATAAAAAATAGCTATAATTCCTGATTTTCTTTGCTACCCAGGAATAACTCTCATTTCTTCATATTTATAGTACACATATGAAGGTAAATATGTGTGTTAAAATAACATCTTCACACATTACCAGATTTGATAGGATAAAATTTCCAGGACTATTCCCTCTAAAGCTTTTAGGTGGGAGAAGATGAGAAACTGGGCAAAAGGGAAATTTTTATCTTATTGCAGTATCACACAATTAGGTACTTTATGGGAGATTTTATGTTTTCTACTAAAATAACCAGCACTGGATATTTTCAGAAATAGGATATTGGACTGATCAGATCATTGGTCAGTTTCGCTATGGTAATTTCTGTTTGCCTAAAGAAGATGATATTTGCTTAATTTGAATACATGTCAGATAATAGAGAGCATTTTGTTGTTGTTGTTTAGGCTTCTAGAATCATGCCATGCTCGAAAACAGCCATACTACAAGATGTCTTACTTGTCAAAATGCTTCTTTTTCAAGTACTTCAGTAGGGAATTACTTAATAATGTAAGAAGAGGTTCATAGTATGTTACATGGATAAAAAAAAATTATAAAACAATATATAAATTACAGTTCCTTTTTATCTTATACACACAGAAGAAAGCTTTATGTTGTAGCACTGTGGTTACAATCAGTCTCTGCAATAGTTCAGAGGGCCCAACTTCAGATCCCAGATTCTCCACTTATATATATGTGACCTTTTACCCAGAGCAAATTACTAAACACCTCTTGTCTTAACTTTCTCACTTGCAAAATGGAAATAGAGTGATTATACATTAATAATTATATATATGTATATATATACACACATATATATGATGCATAAAGGAAGTGCTCAATATTGTTAAAATTATTTATTATTAATGCATAATATTAATAGTGCTTATCTCGATAACTGGGCTTAAAAATAATTTTTACTTTCTTTTGTTTGTATTTTCTAAATTTTCTAAAGTACAAATGAATAAAGGTATTTATTAAAAGAGAGAAAACAAGGCTAATACTCTAATTTGTATTGGAAATTTGGCACAATTCTAGTCATCTTTAATGTCTTCTAAGCAGAAACTATTCTGTATTACTCTATTGCTCATTTCATTTTTATCTTTTTTTCTTAATACATTAAAATTGAAATGTTACTGTTACTAAAATCTTAACAGCTCCACAAAAGTAACCTTAACAGACAAAAAAAATAATTTTTCTTCTCAAATGGTATTTATAAATATTAAGACATACTTCATATAATTGGTTGTAATTTTTAAGTTTCTTTCTAAAGTTATTTAATTTTTCTAATTGAAAGTGGATCAAGAAAATGTAAAAAGCAAAATTGTATGCTGAGGGAAAAAGTTTAGTAAGCCATTGTTTGTTAATTCAAGGTCAGTGTAGAACAAGGAGGAATGAAAATTGACAATTATAGTATACATTTAATTGGGAAGAAAAACAATCTTCTTCCCGGTAGAACATAAACATGCCTATTTTCTTATTTTATTAAACAAATTGATCAAAATAATATGATACACTTGGCTAATAACCATTCAAAATTTTAATAGGTAATCTATCTTACTTTATAAAACTGGCATCTGTATGAAAATGGTGTGCAAATTGAATATTCTAGCACTTTAGAGAATAAGTCATTTAATAGTGTACGTAGATTAATTTGAGCTACAGACCAATACAGATTTTAGTTTCATGGATATTGTGTCTTTTTCTCTTTTTTTTCCCCTAATTTAATTTGATTAAACTTAGTGATTTTTTTTTTCCTTGAAATTTACTGTTCTACTTTGATCTGAATATACAATGAAATACATGGGTGTAGATAAACACACACAAATATACATATATACACATACATGCATGTATATGTGTGTATATGTCTGTGTATCACAGAAGGACAGATTGAGGATTTTCTTTTTACCTTTACAAAATAAGTTTATTCTCGCTGTAAGGTATTAGTTTGTAATTTTACTTTCCCCAACTTATTATGGAAAATGTTATCAAGATTTGTAACACTGGTATTAAAGGAGCTTTTAGCTCCTGTGGTCATAGACCCAGGCTTTTAGGAGCTAGAAGATTCATCGCCACTCAGGTTGTGGTTGTGGAGATGCACAGTAGAGAGTTATCAGAGTTTCTAGTGCTAAGTTATGACTAAGGCTGTATCTCTTGGCTCAGGCTAGCTTTTCAATTCTTGACATAACTCTTTGGGAATGAATGATTTTACAACTGGTTTCTCACCATAAAAAAGGACACACTTAAAGAAAAAAAAAACTTTAAAAATATATGACTTGTAACAACTCTGCAGTTAGCACCAAAAATATTGCCTTTGTAAAATAATGGTTCGTCATAGTACAGACTTCGGGTGTGCATATTGTGAATGGGTTTGTCAATGAAGAATACATTGTTAATGTGAAAAGTGAAGCCAATATAGATTTAGTATTAAAATTTAACATTTCCTAATGAATTTTAGGTACCTCTTAGATGGTGGGCTGAGCATATTCTAAGTAATGGTATATGAGCACAGAATCATTTTGTTACTCTTTAGAAGAGCGTTCAGAGTTTTGTTTCATTTGGTTTGTTTTGACTTTGAATGCTTAAGATCAGATTTCTGGTCAATAACAAGGCAGATACACAATTAACATCCAATAATTAGACCTGTGCAGAGATGAAAATAAGCTCCAACTGGTAGGATTGGTTGAGTCTTTCATCAGCTTTTCCAATCCCAGAGCTATGTGCAATTTTATTTTGAATAAGTTCTTCCTATCTGTATTTTCTGTCCAAATACTCCACCTGCTGCTGAAAAAGGTTTGGGGTTCTTATAGGAGAGAGATCATTTTTTGATATCCTGAAACAGTTTCTAAGAGCATTTCTCAGTATAGTCAATAACTTTCACAAATTCTCCAGTTTATTAGCTACAGGACTTACACAATATTTTAGGAATTTTTAAGGGATTTATTTTTCTTTCTCACTTTTTTTTTCTTCTGAAACAACAAATCCAATGTATAGGAAAGAAAGGAAATCCCACTATCTGCATTGTAAACTCAGTGACATTTTTGTAAACAAATAGACATAGGAAAAACACTTCTAAAACATTTTTATCTAATTGAATGGAATATAAACCAAAGATGTTGTTTCTTTTATGACAAAAAAAAGATAGCAAAGATATCTTACTTTATATATCACTTTATAATTTAAAAAAAAACTCTCCTCTATACAATCCTATTGGAATTTTTCAGGTTCTCCATATGGTTTCCATTGCAACTCTCATTTTGTAGATGAGAAAACTAAGCCTCCAGGAGGCCTTACAGGTGGTAAATGACAAACCAAGCTTATAAATCAAGGTAACCTTTAATCTAAGAGTACTACTTATTATCCTGATTCTGACTTTGGTTATAAAGAAGTCACAATAACAACTTAAAAATAGACTAAAAATTAGACTAAGTAAAAAGTGGAGTTGGTATTTTAAGCAAAGCCTAAAAATACGAATCAAAGACTAATATCTAGATTTAGATAGTAAAATAACGTTCATGTCTGTTAACTCTTTGTAGCTTTAACAGGCAAGAATTCTTGATTCCATTTAGAAGTAAAACCAAATTACCAGCTTGAATTTATGAGAAATATATTTGAAAGTCCTCGAATTCTGGTTAAAGTATATAAACTACATTACTTTTTTGTAAAAACAAAGTGTTAAAAGAATGAAGCTATGCTTGAGAAATTTTTAGTTGAGAGATTATTTTTCCTGTGACTTCACATGAATATAAAAGATTATCTGTACCAAATTCTGTGAGTCTCTTGGTACTCTTCTTGGTTCTTGCCTTTAATTATGGAACAAAAGGAATAAGAAAGGATAGAGAAAGGTGGCAAAGAAAAGGAGAGAGGGAAAGAAAGGAATTAAATTTGCAAAAAGACAACCGTCCCAGCTGTGCCTCACTGGACCAAAAAGAGCATTTAGTACAGTGTATTAACATGGGCTTGAATAATTCAAACTTTTGAACCACAGGAAGAGGCTTTCCAGTGGGAGGAAAAGTCACCATAATTAAACCTTCCCTGGCACATGGAGGCAGCTGTATCCTCAGACAGACTGAGAAAATTGGACATGGCCTAATAGCCTAAGAGAACAGGGATGCTGTGGTGCAGCATTGTTTGAGGAGTGTTAGGTTTATTTTGGTGTTCTCCAATTATAAAGTCAATTCTCTGGATACCAGCTTCTTTTACATATTAATGGCCTAACCCTTAGCATATGGTAAGAATGCAGGATTCAACTCTGAGACTGCTTGAAAAAGAATAGGTAAATTTAAATATGCCAGTGGCCACACATCACATTTTTGAAAGGTAGGTTTCTAAATAAACAGGAAGATGGAATTTTTTTATATCAATATGCAGTTCATTTTAGAAAGAAGGTTTCTTCACTTAATATCTCCACATAAGATGCTTAGGGGTTTCAAACTTGTGTATGTGCATATATGTGTGTGTGTGTATGTGCATACATATACACACACACTCATACAGTTTCTGAATATGTTAGGTTTTAAAAATAGAGATTATTCCTTTATATACATTTCCTTTCATCCCAAATCTAAATTTCTTCCTCAACTCACTCTTTTAACATGTTCAAAAATTCTACTTGATTTTCCTTTGTTTAAATGCCAAGATTCATGAGCACCATTTTTTTGTTTTTGTTTTTATTTTTTGTTTGTTTGTTTTTGTAGAAGGTGCTTATTTTTCCCCTCTAGTACACCTCCTATTTATAATTTCCTGCTTTCTCCCAATGTCTTCAGCAAGGAGGCTCATTGCTATGCTTGTTTTCTGGGTGTTGAATGTAGCAAAGGGCCTATCTGAAATAAACAATTCAGTGTACTACCGGAGGCCTTGCCAGACTGAGAAAAGCTAAAACATATATTGTGGTGTTCCCTTGGGGACTTCACACCATGCCTAGTCTAAAGAAGGTTGTTAAAAGAGGGTAGCAGCAATATCTTCTACTCCATTTTTCCTTTGCTGACAGCAGAGTTAAAAGCTTCACATTTGATTTCCCACTCCCGGCTCTTCTGAACATCAGTGCAGTGGTGAACTGTTTTCCAGATGGCCACAGGGAGTTGGGAAACAGAAATGGAAAGCAGATTCTGAAGTCTACCTGCTTGCTCCAGGGAGAAAAGAAGTTTATTTTTATCAAGCTTTTTAAAAGCTGGCCGGAAGTCTTCTGTGGCTTTTCAAAGGAACTCTTCATTACTTTCAGGAAAACATTTAAAACTTTTATGTTAAGATTGCATTATGCAGGACTATCATTCCAAGAATTAGATCCAGTATTGTAGGACTACATTGACATACATTGTAAAGTATAGCTCATTTTAAAACAGATACTTTAATTAAGGGACATGTTATATCATTGACACCTGTATGTTTTACTATTGACTAAAGTTGCAGTAAGATAAAGCCAGTAAAACGTATCTTAGAATACATTTCTTATTCTGAATTTGCAAATTAAATAATATCTGAATTTAATTTTCATGCTGAAAAATTGTTCCGAATAAAAACTTCACTAAATTTATGAGGCTATTGTCTTACTTTAAGAAGCAGGAATGAGTGGCCTCAATGTATAACCACAAACCCATTGTCCCGAAACTTTCACATTTACAAATTACATTGTTAGTCTGATGGTGACGAGGTGCTTTGTGATTTTATTACTTACTGGTTTTTATGATTCCTAAAGGCTCTGTCTACAGCTGAAGGCGCCCTACTTTGGTTGTAATGCTGAATTGTGAATAAGCAGGTCAAATTATCTTCAAAGACATATAAATTGAAATCTAGTCTCTGAAGGCTTATCCAAAAGGGAAGAGCTAGAGTATAATATCTGATACCTTCAAAAATATCAAACTTTTGAACTTTTTGGAAATAATTGTAATGAAATAAACTTTAAATATGTCATTTACCACATGAAAGAAAATGTAGTTGGAAATAATTTAATAATTCAACATTCATAAGACTCAGTAACAATAAACTATGGAACTTGAATGAGTCTGATTTTGAGTCTAGTTTTACTAACCAGACTTAGATAACATTCCCTGGCCATGATTTTTCTTCCCAGTAATGTGTTCTGTATCCTCTTCTCTTTGTCTGATGGAAGGAAGTCTACTTCCCAGATCTCAGCCTGTGGCCAGAATTCTCATTTTATGTGTTGAAAGGTTCTGTAATGCTGATGTAAGGTCTCCTTTGAAACTCAGCTCACCATGCCACTGTTAAATCTTTCTTAACTCCCTTAGCTGCCAGAAAGTGACCTTTATTATCACATGTTTCCTTAACCTAGCTGAAAATGTTCTTCCCAAGCTGGCCTCTGCTTGGGTTGCTTCAACTTTCCATGCTCCGTCCATGCTCATCATTCTGAACGACTTTCTCTTTCCCACATTTTTTTATGTTTGCTTTCCTTCTGCATGGAATACCTTTTTTTCAGGGCTCACATAGATAGCATTTCTCTGAGAAGACCTCCTGGCCTAATCTGGCTGCCCTTCTATATCCTTTGCTATCACTAGGGCTGTGTCCTTCTGCTTTGGTCCTGCTTATCATTCCGAATTATGAGCCTGCCCTTTCCTGTTCTGTGTGGGAACTCTTCCCTTGCTACACCCTAAGCTATCTGAGGCGAAGGACAAGGACTTAGTCATCCAAGTGTTCCTACTACTAGCCCTTGTGTCTGCTACATAGTAATTGCTCAGTATATATGAGTAAACATTTTGAATCCAGCTCTCTCCCAACTTCTGAAAGGAGGCTGTCCCCCTCCCACCAGGTCATGGCTCCACCGCAAGAGACATGCCTTATTTCTTCTCCTACTCTGCCTCATTTCTACAAGGTAAGTCCTGCCATACTGGACCTTACCTTGACCACAATGAGGAGGTTCTCAGAAAACAATAAAGTGGGGACAGTCTTCAGGAGCTAACAGAAATGTGGAGGCTGCCCAGAATGGAAGACATCCCTTTTGGATGTTTTCATCATTTAAATCACACTTTAGTGGAACAAAAAATCTGGGACAGCTTAGTTATACTCCATCACCACAGAGTCTACATGTAGAACCTTGGATAACACACAAAGCTTAGATTTCATCTATTTCTCCCTAAGCAGAAAGAATGGGTTATAGTAAAAGTTGAAATTATGCTTCTGTTGCAGAACCCCATGGTGCAATTTGCTGCTCCTGATTACTCTTATGTCATGTTAAGAAGAAGCATGATTTATAGAGTATTTCCTGAAGCAGTACTTTCACATTTTAGTGTCATTGCATATACTGCTTTGCTTTCAATTCATTGTTGATAAACACATAAGCACACCCATCTAAACATTGACATAGGTGCTGATTTTTCTCCTAAAGAAATGTGAACTTGGAATATTCCTGAAGTTTTAACATACCTAAGTAGCTGCAGATTTCTTTGTCTAATTCTTAACTAAAGAGCAAGATGATTTTTTGTCATTAAAATTTATCTAGTATTGATTAGCAATCGTAAAGTACACTGCCTATTTATCTAAGTGGAATTGATGCAGTAAGGCCAAAACAGAATGAAAAGAGGTTATTCTTGTAGTGCTTGATTCTTTACTAAGCTTTGGAGTTTTTCATGAGTGGCGAATTATGGATAAATTTATCCTGATAGCTGTGTTTTATCATTTGATGTGGAAAATGTATTTCCATCTGGTTTTGATGCATATGTGCATGAAATTTTTTTGCAAAGAAAAAAGTATTTTCCTAGCCTTTATCTTTTTTGATATAGATTCACTCAGAGGCTCTTATCACTCCTTTCCATTTCACCTCTTCCTCAACCATGTGCTTTTTCTGCCCTCCCTGAAAATAGCCTTTAGCTTTCTAGTGGAA
Organism: Cynopterus sphinx; assembly: GCA_030015415.1. NCBI lineage: Eukaryota > Metazoa > Chordata > Mammalia > Chiroptera > Pteropodidae > Cynopterus > Cynopterus sphinx. The sequence goes on along the minus strand of CM057386.1, from coordinate 95,567,158 downwards.
ATAGGTATTCAGGAATCTAGATACAGCTGATGAACAATTAAAACCTTGGAGATTTGTTATGGATTTATTGTCTTACATCTTATTGGATTTTTAAAGAATACTTAACTATCATCATTTTTAAATGAATATAAAAAGGCCAAACATTCCTCCAAAATTGCTAAATTCACCTCAATTTTTATTTTATTTTATTTTACTATATATTAAGGAAAAGTTTTTCTGTGCATTTTAACTCTAGCTTTGTAAGGCTGTTGAATTTGCAAACAAAATTATAAAGAAAATGCAACCCTTAAGGCAGAAAACTTAGCAATAATAACAAGAATAATCCTTTAACTTCCTTATGTTTGAATTCAAGAAGTAGAAGAATTGAACAACAAGAATTTCTATTGATTTTGACATATTTTTTATTACAGTGTGGTGTTCATTTATGGAGCTATATAAATCTCATAAGAATAATTGAGAAGCACATGGAAACCTGTTCCTTTGCCCCTTTTGGGGTCTCCTCCCTCATGGTTTAACCCAAATGTCAGGAAGCAGCTGTCAGTCATGGGTGGCTGTGTTTAATCATCTATTGTTTCTCACACTAACCTGCCCCTCTGGAAGACCATCCCAGGTGGCCTTCACCAAAACTAAGAAATGAGAGTATGATTCTCTCTCATCAGTGATAATTAGGGTGACCTTTTCATTATGGGGATTTTTAAAATATACTTTAAAACAGAGTAAAAATAAAAGTTCATCTTCTTGTTCTTTTGTAATTAAAACTGTTAATGAGAGCATTTTTGCTCAAGAATGGATATAAGAATAAACCTCTAGAACTCTTTCTACATATCCTTGAATAATATCTGCATCTGGCTGTTTCTTAAGTCATTGAAATTTCCACATGTGTACTCAAGCATGGAGCAGTATAGAATGAATTCCCTTATCAGGGCCCATTCCCTGCTTTCCTTTGCCTATAAAACATTTCTGGCAACAAACATAGCCTAGGAATGTATTTGTTTATTCAGCAGATAGAAGTGATAAAATTATAATACCAAAATAGGAAAGAGAAAATGACTAGGATTTGCATTTATGCAAACAGGGTTTTATTATTGTTATAATTACTATTACTGTTTGTGTAACTACTGTTTTAAGCAACTGCATATTTCCTATTGTAAAAAAGCAAAATGATTCATTTTCTTCTTTATTCCTGGTCCTGCTTATTACTTACTTGCAGTTAATACCCTTTTTGATACTGAAACCAAGGAGAGCCACCCCTGGGTTACAGAATTTTAAAAAGAATTAAATCAAGAAAATTTTTAAAAGCTTTCACAATGTATTATTCCTTACACAGGTGGAAGTGATTCTGCAAATATTTGAAACTTCAACTTGAATAACCATGAATCTTATGGTATCTTTATATCTTTCTGCTTGGTCTTGAAAACAAACAAAGCACCAAAAATATCTGACTTCAGACTTTCCGTCAATGTAAAGTCAAATTAGGAAAAAAATAAAACTAAGTCACATCGATGTTCATTCTTTGCTAGATGCACCCTTTCCCTCATATGGTAGCTGCTTTAACTGAAGATTTGTCCTAATGCACTCAGGAGAACACAGCATCTTCCAACAATATCTAAACAAACCCCATATTCAACATTATTCTATTTTATTATTTTCTTACATAAATTTAGGGATATAGAAAGAGCAAGTATATCATCAAAAGTGAGCTAAATGGATCAAGTAGGAAATAGAGAACAAATGCATGTGCTTGGGAAATAGCCTTTTTTGTGCCCATTATACCCCAATCTTAGCTGTAGGAACTGTCCTATAGTTTACAGAATTTGGGCTATAGAGAAGAAACTTGAAAATGTAGTGCTGAGGTAATTTAATGTATTTCATTCAGAAATTTTCAACAATCTTTGAGAGATTTTTTTTTCCTCTCTCATTGTTTTTGGAGATTTAACTGTGGCAGATCATGGGATAATTTACCCAAATGGAATTTGTACTAGTACTAAAAAAAAGTGCTTTTTGCTTTTTAATAGCTGTTTAGTAGAGTACACCTTGTCTTGCATAAAAGCATGACTTACCCATTAAGACAGTACTACATACTTATTCTCTCACCATGCCAATATTTAAAGGTTAATCACTTCACTAATAAATACATACAGAACATTCTGTGTGCATGACTTATGAAGTATTATAAGTACATTTAGAACAAGGCATTCATTATTAGCATGACTTGCATAACGTTGTACCTACTATAGGCTGTCCAAGAAAATGAGAACCCAATAGGTCTGCAGTTCTAACCCAGTTCTGTCAGTTTTGAGATATGTGGTCTTGAAAAAGTCACTCAATTTATCTAATCTTGGGTATTATAAAAGGACTGAAATAAACATGAGAGGGTCTCCAATATTTGCCTTTTTTTTTTTGGTGATCTCTTCATCTTTGTGAATTTTGACAACTTAATAGTTCTCAGAAAATACTTTTCAGATGGTTATGTGATTATATCAACGGTTCCAGAGCAGGGGTCATGAAAACAGGAACAATGGCCAACCTGAGCTCTCATTAGCATTGAGAACTGATACCTAAGCCAAAACCACAAAGACTATTCTTTCTCCCAGAAGTCAGCAAATGGCTTTTGGGACTAAAACCTACCACAAGTTTTTGTACAACCCAGGACCCTTTATATTTTTAAATGATTGAAAATCAATCAAAAGTAGAATAATATGTAATGATACATGAAAACTGTATGAAATTCAAATTGCAACTTCATAAATAAAGTTTTATTGGAATACAGCACATTTGTTTATGCGTAATCTGTGGCTGCTTTCATGCTACAATGGCAAAGTTAACTAGTTGTTACAGAGACCGTATGGACATAATACCTAAAATATTTACTATCTGGCCTTTTACAGGAAAAATTTGCTGACACCTGCCATACTATATAAAAACCTTGACCCTGCTTCAGTCAGAAGCCACTGGCCACCATGTTCTCTCTGATGCACATCCATTGACTAAAATTTTATCCTCTTTGTGAGTCAGTTATCAGTCTCTTCTCACAGTTTCTGTACATGTGTTATAAGCATAAAATATCTTCAAGAAGGCGTTAATGTAAAGTTTAGTAACATTATATAAAATATGTGTGAGAATGTTTGGCACAAAGATAATAGCTACTACTGTTGTTGCGCTTATTTATTTATATAATTATATGTTTATTGATTTAATAATTATATATCATGCTCTTATTGTGTGTAGCTGTATAGTCAGGGAACCGTTGGGTGCTAAGGGACATAAAGATAACCTGACACATTCCCAGACTTCAGGAGGCTTATACTCTAAAAGATACCCGTTGAATAACAATAAATGCAAAGTAGAATAGAATCATAAAGAATTACAGATAAAGTATTATGAGACCTTAAGTCTTTAAGACAAGAGGGAAGAAAGGTAAAATCAGGGAAGGCCTCTGTAGAGGAAAATATTTTAGCAGGTCTTGTCCTTCAACTTGTCTCAAACACTTCTAGGTTATAGTCTTTGCCTTACCCTCCAGCTACAACCCATTTTTTTGCTCCCCTATAGAGAAGAATTTATCTAAACAGTCATCAATACTCTCCTCTCTTAGACTCTCTCCAATCAAGCTTTCACCCCATCATTCTCCTGGCACTGCTGTTTCAGAGTCATGAAACATGCTGCACATACAGTGGTCATTTCTCATCCAACATGACCTCTTGTATTTGACACAGTTAATTACACCATTTCATTTTGAGATACTTTTTGTTGGAACTTGGCTTTCAGGAGACCATACTTTTCCTAGGTTTCCATCTTCCTCACTGGCTACTCTTTTTCAGAGTCTTGCTTATTCCCCTCTTGTCCCTAATCACTTAATTTAGAGTGTCATAAGGCTCAGAGATCAGACCTCTACTCTTTTCTATTCTCACTCCTTTGATGATGTATTGCAGTCTCATGACTCTAAATACTAATAGACTGATAATTTCGACCCAGACTTTACTGTGGAGCTCCAGACTCAGATACAACAGATTACATCACTTATATTCTAATAAGCATCTCAATTTTAAAGATCCAAAACCAATCCTGATTTGCCTGTTAATACTCTTGCATTACTTTCCCCCATTCAGTAAATGGCAATGCCATCCTTCCAACTGCTTAGGATGGAAACTTCTTTCTCACCCCACATTTAATCCATCAGGACTACCTGTTGACTTCATCTTCAAAATACACTTGACCACTCTCCACCTTTTTCACTACTATTTTCTTTGTTCTGACCACAATATTTTCTCACCTGCATCATTTCAATATCTTTCCAACTGTCTCCTTTCATTTGCCCTTATTCCCCTAAAGTCTCAAAATTACTATGTGTGTAAAGAAACAGGAAAATGTTACCCATAGTTAAAGAAAAAAAAAGTCAACAGAAAAGGACTGCTAGATTACCCAGATGTAGGACTAACCAGACAAAAACTTTAAATAACCTATGATAAATATGTTTAAAAAATTAAAGGAAAATATATTCAAAGAAATGTAGTATTAGATACACTATAGATATGGCTGATTCAGTGACTCACCGGTATCCATTATCAGTCTAACACTGCCATTATTCTGCTTTTTAAAATATGTTGAGAGCATTTTATAGCCTGCCAGGAAAGATAGAAAATTTGAGGAAAAGAGAACTTAACAAAGCAAGGTCTTCCTGTAGGCTGATAGGAATCAAATATAGACTGAAAAGTGTAGGATCCATTTTTGAGTTGAGAATTCTTTCTCTGCGGTAGGAGAGAAGGATAAAATGAATGAAATTTTACCTTAAGATAAATATTTAACCTAAGGCAGAAAGAAGACTGTTTGGGACTGCATATTGAATGGATTTAATTATCCCTGTTAAGACAAATGAGGGGGCAAAATTTAGTTAAACTGTAAAAGATATTAGAATGCAATTGTAGGGGAAGAGATATGAATCAGGAATATGTAAACTAGTTTTTTTTTGCTTTAATTTGAAGTCATAATTAGTTCTTTTAAATATAAAATGCATATATGTTAAAGTTAAGCCTCCTCAAGACCTAGACTCATTATAATTTAGATTACCTGTTCATACAGTGTTGAAAGAGCTATTTGATTTCTACTATGTAGCTCTTTACCAGTTTACTAATTTCTTTTCTATCCACATAATCTCACATTTTGTTTCAAGACTCCAAAAATTATAGGTGAAAGGGTCCACAAAATGTCAGGCATTAGTGAGAAGAGGGGAAAGAATATAGGGAACAGGCATGGTAAGATAGCTCCATGGTCATTTGAGAATTAATACTCTATATGCCAGACTGAGAGTAGGATAAATAAGTAAAGGCAACTGGGAGCCAGATTTTAGTTACCTTAAAGAAGGACTTTTTAACAATTAGACCTGTCCAAATGGACTTCCTCATATCATTAGCTAATAGAAATATTTATGCAAAGGATAGACATCATGTCTTTGTGATACTTTAGAAGCAATTTTTAGCATGAATTGTATTGAACAATGGTCTCTAAGATTCTCTACTTATATTAAGATTCTGTAATAAACTGTTATAGTAAGAGTACTTGTATTTTTTTAATACAAGATCTCAAGTAAAATATATTTTAATTTTTTCAGTCCTCACTTTTTTGTATGATTATTGTTAATTCTTAACAATTACTCTTGGTAATCTAGCTTAAATGTCATTTATATGGCTAACTTTTTTTTCCTTCTATAATGAGCATAAGTTTCTTGAGCTCATATCTAGGGATAAAAATGTTATGATAAGTACATAAACTTAGAATTTTAGAGCTGGAAGAAACCTTACAAATTATACACACTTCAACATTTTGCAGGAAGAGAAACTAAGGCTTAGAGAGGGGAAGTGAGTTGCCCAAACTCACAATGCGTAGAAGTTCCTTAGACCCAATTTCAGAGCTGTCTCTACTGTACATGCAGTCTCCTCCTGCCTAAGTTAATTAAATAAATCTTTCTGCAATGTTTTTATTTCAAATACCTAATTTATTTCAGTATCATAGGATCATGTTGAATGACCACAGCATGCATTAAGTTGAACCAAAATGAAAATTTATAATGCAGTCTAAAAATTGAATTTGTATTAGCAGATTTTTTTTTCCCCTTAACACAAAGTCTAAAGATTCTAAAAAGGTTTTTAAAAAATTTTATATTTTCGTTGAGACGGAAATCAATACAATAATAATGCTTTCAAATAGTGGTATAGATAGAATGTTTTCATTTGTAACAGAGTAATTAAATTACTGATTTTGTCATTATAACTTGGTTTCTATTAGCAAAATTGGCAAAGCCTGCCTCATTAAGTTGCATTTGAGATTTTCAGATGTGTGTCTTCCTTTTTCTGGTTTACTAATTCAGAATACAAGAATCTTCAGCCTCAAGTCAACTTTTCCTGACATTGTTCACTGACCACACTGGTGCCAGACAGCTGTGGAGCCACCACAGAGAATTTTATTAGAATTCAAAAGCTAAATAGTATTTGGTGATGCTAAATAATATTTGGTTATGCTAGAACTGGAAGGGACAATTTGAGAATGAGCCCAGTGTTTCTCCTTCCCTTGATTGACCATGGAGGCACGGATGATGGCCAAAACTGACTGACTGCCAGGTAAATATTAAGTCCATTATCAGGCCAGTGAAAGGTTATATGAAAATGTATGAGTCACTCTAGCCCTCAGGGCCTTGATTTTGTCATCTGTAAACTAAGGGGTTTAAACTCTATGATGTCCAAGGATCTTCCAATGCAAAATTATAGTAATGACTGTATCATAGCCTCTGGAGTATATTGATAACCAGGAATTACATAAGCAGCTGCCAAACAGCACACATAGCTAAATGGACTCTCATCTATTTCATTATTATTTAATATTCTTCCTCTTTCTAAGGTTTCTAGCCTTGCTCCAGTCTCTGTAGAAAATTGAATATGTAGCTAATAAGCTTAGAATGCCATATGGTGGAGTTGAAAGAAAGGGGATATAGCTGTTACTTTTGAAATATACTGGATACAGTGAGTCTTCTAATTTTATGGTTTAACCCTTTGGGATTTGTTGAAAATTATAAACTGTCTCTTCCAATAAATTACACAACTTCTCAAATTTTGTTTTAATTTCAGAGAACCTATGGATCTCTCTAGAGTCATCTTCGTTACCGTTGAAATATCCCTCTTTTGATGGGTGGTATATATTGGTGGTCTTTTCATAGCATTCATGTGATATGACAGAGAATGAGCTTTGAAATTAGACTTCCTTCCAAGCTTTGTGTCATAGAGCTACAAAATACTAGGTAAGATGATGAATAACTGTGAGTCCACTTTCCCCTATAAAACAGGAAGATAACTCCTTCTTCACAGGATTTGGATTACATGAGATAATAACACCATGTTTGATACATAGCATTCAATGAACCTATTTTTTACTTCTCTTTAAAAATGTTACCAGTTTATAGTTAAGATGAAAGTTTTGGAAAACAATGAAACTTTAGAGTTATAAAGTGTTCAGTGTTTGAAGACAAAGATCAAGTAACTCATAAAACTCTTAACACTTGACCATAAGGTCTTCAACTTGAAATATTGAAAAACTGGAACGAGACTTAGGGGACATCTTCAGAGTCTTACCACCCAGTCTCTGGCATATTCAGTGACCTATGGTTAAGTTTGTCTTCAATGTAGGGCTTCATGCAGACCAGGAACTGCCTTGAGCACCAACATCCTCTCTTACTCATTAAAACCTATCTATCTTGTGTTTCCACCCTTAATGCCTTACTCACTCCTCAACTAATTTGGGTGAAAGTGTTAATAATGAATAAAAAAATACTCCTTATAATACCTCCAACTTTATAACTGCTGCTTTCAGTACTTGTTACCCAAAGAAAAGACTTAATTGAACAAAATGACCCAATCTTTCATTTCCAAATTGTGGCTTGAAAAGCAACTACCTGTGGGCATCCCTTAGTTTATATTTGGGGAAAGAAAAATGAGGATTGGTCAGAGCAGGGCTTATATTGCATCAGACATGTCAGCTGTTTTAAAGTGATGTTTATAAAAATACTAGTTAAGTGCTTAGGGAATATAAGTTGTTTTCATCCTTCCTATTTATTTTCTATTCCTCTAAATCATGAAGAAGAGCAGTGATGGCAAAGAGAAACTGGGGCAGATCAGAGAAGGTTTCCTTTATACCTTTTCCTCTATTAGTACTTCTAACTCCAAGAACAAAATACTTTCTATACCAAATCAGCCCCTCCCCATACCCTGCCTCAAAAGATGAGTGAGACTACACACCTGGTAGAGAGGAAAACTAAACATACAATGGCATTGAAGGTGACCCAGGAATTTGGAGCATGGTATGAGTACCTGAACCACAGACAAAATACAGGGTCAAAGAACCAGGAGAGAGTAGTTCCCTACTGCAATCATACTGGCTGTGATTGCAGAAAGTGAACATTCATGATTATCTGGTAAAAAGCTCAGGACCTACATGCGGTATAAAAACTTTCAGTTTCCCCCAATGAACTCTTCATTTACAACAGCTCCACCCAAGTCCATAAAGACTGTTCCTCCACTTTGTTTCTGTGTTGCATGTGGTTCTCCATTAGACTACATGTCCTGAACTGTAGTTCTTTGTTGTTTCAAAGTAAACCCATTTTGCTAGAGAAAAATATGACAGTCTATTTGTTAAAGGTCAACATCTGCATAAATGGTGGCAAAGGGTAGGTGGTGGATACATCTTATTTCTAGCTGTGCATCAGCCTTTGTTCTTTGGTGCTTATAGTCATGGAGTTATATGACAACCTCACCTAAAGTTTTTAATCCTCCTAACAAAGCTTCCAGCTTAAATGCAAATTGATCCTCTTTAAAAATAATCAGTGCCAGTGCTCTTTCTTATTGAGGTAAATAGCTGGATTATTATTGCAAAGTGAATTGATCATATTAACTCATTTTTATCACTTTCATTCTTATAATTATCAAATTAGCCATCAATAAGTCTTTTGTTATTTGATTTTTTACATGCTTCTTAATAGACCAATTTATTGTGTCACATTTTTTACTTTTGAGATTTTGTGTCAAGACACACATGACTGTACTTTGGGCCTGGGTTGGCATTTTTGTGTAAAGGCAAGACAATAAAAATGTAGTAAAATGTGGGAGCCATTGTTCTCTGCAGACACAAAAACAGCCGGTACCCAAAAGTGCATCTGGCAGGCACCTATATGCTTTTTGCAATTAAAACTGAATTTTTCCCTGTATATTTGCTTTGAACTAATATTTGAGTACCACGTATGGATGAGAGGCTTAGCTTGACCAATTCAATAATTTCAGATACAAATGTTTTGTATATCCTTTTGGTACCTTTTGATCATCAAAAATTAAAACAAATAATTTCTTTGAAAAAAGCTGGTCCATGTCACTTGTCAGAGGTTCTTGGTGACACGTCCATAATGCAGAAAATACTGATGTGAACACTAGCAAATTATTGCTTTCAACCTGCATGAGTATTAAGGTTGTTTTCTATTCCTCATAATTTGATGCACTTCTGAGAGTTTTTGGAAGAGAAACCCACACATTGCAATTTAAAATGAAAAATGATAATCCATAATTGTTTTTCTTGCTTCTCTCATGATCATATTTGATTTATATATAGTTAGCTAATGCTTTTTAATTTAAGAAGTTAAAAGTGAGAAAAGCAAATATGACACCATTTATTATCAAAAACCTTTAAACTTTTATAAGTTCAAATTCTTGCTAAATGCTCCCTAATTTTTAAACTTAATCTCCGAATTTAAGCATTTTTCCTTTAGAGAAATTTAAGGCATTGACATGCATGAGAGAAACATTTCACTGATGCCTAAGAAATTGAACCACTTTCTTTTCCACCAGATAGTGCTGATGCCATCTCTGAGCTGGTTTTCTGCCTTTGAAACTGACGATCTGAGCAATAAGGCAGAGCCCAAAGACCAGGTAAAATTGGTTTCACTTGTTCCCATCCTTGGGGAACTATAAGAAAGCATAAGATGAGAATACTTCTTTCTAATTTTGTCATTAATGTCAGGATAATGTCAGTAAGTAGTATTTCTACTCATTGGTCCCAGCAAGACGTCAACATTGTCAGTCCTATTATGTATTGCTACACAGCTCTCTTTTCAGTTGTCCATGACCATATCAAATCTTCACTCCCTTCCAGCCCTCACATCCCAAACATATTTCTCAATTCTACCTAAATGAGCAACCTTGCTTCTTTCTTCAAATAGAAAATCAAATTTCTTTCTCTTCAGCCCTTTCCTGTATAAAAATTCTTTCAAATCAACAATTAAATATGGATAAGACTTGCACATGAGTGAAGAGGGGAGAAAGGAGTAGGGCATGACCATGATATCTGGATATGACAACCGGTAGCTGACAATATCATTAACTAAGAAGATTGAAGAAAGAAAACAAATATTAAAGTGACATGAGAGTGATGAGTTCAGAATGGGATCCTTGAGTTTAAGGTACCCGTAAGATATGTGGGTGAAGGTGTCCACCAAAAAATTGGATACAAAGTCTTTTGGGCAAGATTTCAATGTAGATGGCATTGAAATATAAATGACAGATTATCCATAAGACTAAAAGAGATCACCTAGGAAGTGCATGTACAATGAGAAGAAAAATGAAACAGAGAATTCTGAAATATACCAATGCTGAGTGGGTGGGGAAAAGATGGCCCCAAAAGAAGTTAGAAGATACATTCAGAAAGGACAGAAGAGAACAAAGAGAGAGAGGTGTCATGAAAGTCAACGAGTAGAGGAAATAAGTGGTCAGTTGTGTTATCTGTATAAGTATGATGAGAACTGAAACCTGGTTATTAGATTTGAAGAAAATTGGTGACCTAGGCCAAAGATATCCAAAATGAGTTAGTCCTTTTGCTAGAACCTATTTCCTCTTGTTTTCTTGAAAAACTATCTCCTTAATGTTTTCCCATCATTCTCCTGCAATTTAGTTTCTCTTCTATTGAATCATTTTCATCAAATTGAGCTGATATCTTCAAACTTGACCCAGAGTCTCCTTCCAGCAACTACCCAATCTCTCTGTTCCACTCTCACAGTCACCCTTGAAAAAAGTGTTTATGCATGCTACATCTGCCATTTGGAATCCGGTCCACTTCAGGTTGCCTTTTGCACCCCCAGGTTTTTACTAGAGCTGCTTTGATATTAATGTTACCAGTGACTTCCAGGCAGCCAAAACCCACAGACATTATTTGAGGCCTCTCAACATAATTACATGTCATCTACCTCTTTCTCCATTTTGATACATTCTGTTCTCTTATTGTGACACCATATTCCTTTGATATTCTTTCTACCTTATTAGCAGTTTTGCCTTCTTTCCTTTTCTGACTTCTCTTCCTCTGCCCAACTTTTCAATGTTACATTTTTCTCAGATTTTGTCCTGGACTCATTTCTCCTTGTTTTCTAAACTCTCCTTTTAGGTGATCACATCTGTTACTGGATTTTTAATGCCTCCCATAGGCTACAAGTCTCAAATTTATAGCACCAGCCCAAGCTTTTCACTGAACATCTGATAGACATATACCTACTAAATGCAATAAACATGAAAAACTCTTACAGATTTATAGTAAAAAGAAGAAGAAAAAAGAAATACCACATTAAGAAACTGAGAGGACAAGAAAAGGTGAAAATGTCCAATAAGCACATAGAATTATGTTTGACCTCACTAGTAATAAAAAATCGAGTTAAAACTAATTCCACTGGACAAGATGAAAATAAATTATTTATTATAATGAGTAATGTTGAAGAAATGAATATTTTCATATAAAATTGGGAGGAATAATGTGGTACATTTAGAAGTGCAGTTTGTATGTATCAAAATGCAGATTATACATGTCCTTTGATACACATTACTACTTCCAGGAATGCATACTGAAATAAGTCATTAAATGAATATATAGAGACAGTGTTTTTCATCAGAGAGTTTATAAGAGCAAAGGTCTAGAAGGAATCTAAATGTCAGTCATTAAAGAATGAGTTAAATAAATTATGTATTATCTCTATATGATGTTATCATGCATATAACAGTGTGGCTCTCTTTTTATTTTTAAAATAAGAGCAATATTATATTATGTAAAAAGAAAATTTCAAAATAATATTCATATTATGATCCTTTAAAAAAAAGTATTTGTTTAGAAATCCCTAGAAAAAGGGCCTGGAAAGAGACCCAAAATAAGGTCGATCATGAGTCTTTTGGACTGTGTTACTATGAGAACTCATTTTATTCTTTATGTATTTCAGATTCTGTCACTATAACCATATTATTAGCTGTTACGTTCTTAAATATAAAAATCTATCTATCTGCAAATGAATATGTGTTACTTTTCAGTCCATAATTATTTCTTTTAATTTCATTTTTATTGAAGTGTAATAAAATTGTAAGATATTTAAAATGTATGTCATGGTGACTTGATATGCATACATTGTAAAAGGATTTCCACCATCCATTTAAGTTAACACATTCATCACCTCACATTTATTTATTTATTTGTTTGTTTGGTGGAAATATTTAAGTTCTAGTCTCTTAGCAAATTTTAATTATATAATATAGTGGTATCGATTATATTCACCATGTTTTACATTAGATCCTCAGACCTTATTTATTTTATAGAGAAAAGTTTGTACCCTCTTAACAACCTCTCTAATTTCTTCACCCCTCAGAACCTGGCAACTACTCTCTGTTTCTATGAGTTTGACTGACTGACTGACTGACCGATGTACTTATTTATATACTTATTTAGATTCCACATATAAGTGATACCGTGCAGTATTTGTCTTTCTCTGTCTTGCTTATATAACTTAGTTAATTACTGTTGACATGACAATTGTGGGACTATATGGGATGGGGGAAAGAATCTTTTTCCTTAAACCATTTTCTGTTATGACCAATTATGAAAGGATATTAGTGATGCTGTGCCCCACATTCCTTTAGTCCATCCTTAGAGTGTTTAGGGCGCTGCTGGTATTGTGACTTATAAACACTTTTATGGAATACCTAAACACTATTTAGAGACTTTGATTACCAGTGAGCCTTTTGCTTTTCTTTTCTGTTGAAACCAGTGATAGAAACTTTAAAAGTAATAAAATTCTATCTAAAACAAGGTTACAGGAAGCTACCTGAAAATAACAAATTTCAAAGCTTTGAAGATTAGGAGATATGTTAGAAGTTCAAATAGCTTTTTTCTTATCAGGAGAATTGAATAATTCACTTTCTAGCTAAGAAGAATTTTTTTTATTATTTGCTAGATTTAATGAGGAAGGATAGTATATAAAGTAAGAGTTCAAAGCACAGTGAAAATCTTTTTAAAGTATTTTTATCTATTTTTAGATATTAAGATCGAGATTATGATTCTCCAAATGAAAGTAGTTAATGAAGATCTTGAACTATTTTACTAAAAAGTATGTCTACAGGCCCAGAGTCCTGTAAGAAAATTCTAATCTAAGTAATTGTTAAAAGCTTATCTACTAGAAAAAAATTTTTTCATTGTTTGAATACTTTGTAAAAATCTCAGTCACTGGAGTCCTACAGAAGTATCCATTTCTTTGCACCTTATTTCCTGGCATACATGATGATAATTAAAAGAAAGCAAACTTACATTAGGAATTTACTGGAAACAGTAGCAACCTGATACCATTATGTGTTCATTTTGATCTCCTGCATTGTCGGCATTTTCAAGAATACCACTAATAATATTCTGGTTATATTTATAAGCATATTAAAATCTTCAATTATCAAATAAAGAGTCATTTATATTTAGTATGTTTCCAAGAAAGAAAGGTATTTATGATAGGATTTCTTCAGCAAAAACTTCAACAAAAAGAGATGCCCGAATCACAATCAATTAAACTGAAAATATAATAGTTCACAGTCTCCCATGCATTGCAAGTAATTGAGTTTTTTTTTCCTTTGACTTTCATCTTTATTGTTAAGTAATATTTGCTGGTTTGCTATTTCAGTCTTTTTTAAGGTAGATATATGTATAATATTAAAAAGTAATATTTTGCAGTATTTAAAAACCTTTCCATTTCATTTTTTAAAGTGAGAGGAAGTATATTAGTGCAACTTAATTAAAAGTATGTGTTATGAAGTATTTTTAAAAGACATGAAAATAGTCTAATTCAGATACAAGAGTAATTGAGTCTTAGAGTTTTATAGTTTGATTCATAGATCATATCTCATGGAAAGAATTGATCTGTGGTTTAATTATTCATAGAAATATTCTGCAAAATAAAATGGTGCAAAATAGAAAAATTTTACTGCTTTATTTTTTTATGGGAATCTATAATGCATAAATTAATATAATTTAATTGAAAGCAATTCCCATTTTCTGTTAATAGCAGAGAAATTGTATGAAGAAAGGGCCTACTGAGAAGAGACTGTCTAGTAAATACTAAGTCCCACAAAGACTTAAACATTCTCATTTTGACATCCTGCTTATAATGAGGCTCTCCATAATTACATGTCAGGTGAATAAATATGGAGGCAGAAACACTCTCCTGCAGGTTTTGACAAGGGTAGGTGCGTTGAGGGGAGGTTTTGTCTAGCTTGAGTCTTCCAAAAAATAAAAATATTAGGAGACATATGTAATGTAAGCATATTAATCGATACTAAGAATTTGCATTTATAATTTAGCAATAGAATATACTGCTAAATAAATTTTGTGGAAAAAATGACCATTGTTAAGTAAGATATACATATATTCTTCCATGCTGTGCTGATAGTATGAAAATTATCAAACACTACTCTCTTCTCTTTCCTTGCAAATTAGTGTAAAGATCAACTTCTGTTGGTCAAGTCCTGTTGATATTGACTGATTATTGTCACTTTCTTAAATATTCAAACCATACTTGCACAGCAAATAGAAACAATCAAGTTTATACTCAAACGGCCTTCCTCTCAACCATTTAAATTACCTCCTACCCATTTTATAGGAGATACTCACTCTTCTGCACTTGGTTAATTCCTGGACTTCTGTGACTGTACCCAGTCCAGCAACTTCCTGTGACAGAATCCCATTAGTTAATTCTCTCCTGTTTATCCAAAGTTTTTTCTTCACAACTTTCTCCTACCCAATAACTTAGCTTTACCCATTTTCCTAAAATATAGTCTTCCCTCAATTCTATTTTGACTACTACCTTATTTCTCTTATTTCTTTTATTGCCCAAATTCTTGAATAAGAGTCTACACTGTTAAATTTCTTTTCCCAGACATTATTCAAGCCATCGAAGTTGAGCTTCTGCCCTTGTCACTCAACTGAACTTCTCAGATAACAACTGTCACTATTATTATCATTATCATAATAGTGGCTGTGAAGTCTCTTGTACCCCTCAAATCTATCTAACACACTGCACCCAGAGGGAGCATCCTCATACTAATGTGATCATGTTCCCTGAGCCTTCAGTACAAACTCTAGACTCCTTAACTCAGTTCAGGATCTGACTTTGCTTTGCTCCTCCGTCTTCATTTTTTGCCATTCCCCATTCCGGCCAAAAGGAACCACTTTTGGTTTCCTGAACAGACTATATCCCCTCACCTCTGTCCCTTTGCTGTGCTGGTCCTTTTGCCTGGAACACCTGCCTGCCCCGCAAACCAACCCCATATTTAACAAAGAGCATGGCTCAGAGTATGTTTCTTTTTACCTTTTAGATTAAATTAATCTAGAGTCTTTACAAATTGTTCTAAAATGGCTATAGGTATTGGGATCCTATGATCTTTTCTTTATATATGCCTGCAAAAACCTACACATTCTAGTTATAATATCTTGACTTTTCTACTAAAAACCTGTTATTACTTTTTATATCTGATTATATGTGTAGTATCTGTAAACCCAGATCTTACTATGAAAAGGACAACTTGAAAGAGTTTTAAGAAAAAGCCTTAAAATTATTATTATTTTAGCCATTTTTCTTATAGGTAAACACAACAGAATTTTACTGACTTCATAATTTACATGGTAATTTTTATAATATTTATCTCTGAAGAAAATGAGTGTTGAACATTAGTTTCAAAAGATTTTAAACAGTTATAAAGTTTTTATTACTGTTAATGTGTTAATTGAAATTACATATGGTTCAATATATTAGAATAGTTATGTAAGGTTCATGGCCAAATAATACTTGACTTTGTAATTTCCTCTGTTTCATTAATAACAAAAATTGCTAAGATTCTTAATATAAAAATACAACTCAGCAAACAGTTATTTTCATTACTTGAACTTTCATAATATACCTATATATGGCACTTTGGATTATTAATTAGGCTATGTTTTTAAATGTGTAATAAACAACCAATTTGTTGATAATTTAACTTATTTTTGTATTTTTATCATGACATATCACTAGTATAAGTAAAATCTAAATAAGAAATTCCACTTTGAAAAAAATAAAAACAATAGGATTTTATTGCTATTGGTTGCTTTTTGTTAGTTATGGATTTTAGCTTGCTTTTTGAGATGTTTGGAAAAGGCTGTACATTGCATATTGATGCTCCAAATCATTCTTCAGACATATATGTATGTCTATATCTCTATCTGTTCTGTATCTATATTTACATCTATATCGATGTATTTAGGGATTCCAGCAAAAAAAGTCTAAAAGGTTATACTTTCCATTAAATGAAGATGATCACATTGAGGTAGAATATTGATTTTTTTTTTTTTTTTACCTAGAGTGTTTAACAGCTTAACCACTAAAATATTATCTCTGTAGAAGAACTAAACTACTGGCCAGGTACTGCAATGTGGCCCATGCATGGATGATACAATGAGAAAATACTTTTACTATCTCCAGATGAGAATCCCAGCTATAAAGGAGAAAAAGTCCTTGCCCAAAGCCTTGTTATAAATATGTTTCCTATGTCATCTCCACTTTCAACCCCCTGTCTTTTTTAGCTTTATTGTCTCTATGATTTCAAATAACTAGGACCTAGCAATTCAGTTAGAGTCAAAGAGCCTTATCAAATAGCAATCAATATGGGTAGAATGGATCAGAGCTAGGAAGATCAAAACTAGGGACTTCAGGCAGTTAGATGAATATAGCAAGAGGTCAGGATGTCCAACAGTTTTTAAATTCGGGGAAAATTGCCTGTCAGCAAGGTTCAGGAGCCAGGGCAAGGAGACTAGGCAAAAGGGCTTTAATTACTACAGGCCCTGGGACACTGCCAAGGGGTACCCTGCCCCCAGGCATCCTCCTGATGCTAAAGCCTCAGGACAAGACACTGAAGATCAACCCCATGCCCATGGCCACAGCTGCCTCTTCCTTTCTTGTCTTGGAGTTCTCTGCCCCTCTGTTAGTTAGTATTTGTCACTAGGCTGCTGATTGTGCTGCTGCTGCTGCTGCTGCTGCTGCTGCTGGTATGGATTTGTCACTTTAACTGGAATTTTTTTTAATCTAAATTTAAATTTTTGTGAGAATTGTTTGGGACACTGAATCCTAACAGGGAATCCTGAGTCTTTAAGATGTGAAACAGAAGAAGAAACTTCATGTACTCCCCACAGGGTCAGATAAGTCCTCAAAAGAAGGACACATGGTTGAAGGCATCATCCCAGACACTATATTTTATTTATAAGGAAAATGAGGAAATAGGAAAAATGTTTGAGATGCTCAGCATTTTGTGACTCAGTTGCTGAATTTACTAGAAGACAAATTTAAGAACATTTGGATTTGGATTTGAAGTTCATAACTTAATTAAAAAGAGACTCATATATAAGACATATACTAAAAAAAGGATTAGATAGGCATGGGGTATGAACAAAAGTTACTGAGTGTCCAGAACCTTGATAACAAAAATACACGGTTGCCTCAACCAAGGTATTTCTATAAGATTTCTGCTACTTTTAATCAATTCCTGATTTTTGTTTAGCCTGTGTTATCTGATAGGAATCGAGGTATGCGATTCAGTCTGTAAACCTAGACTACCTGGGTTCAAATCCTGCCTCTGCTCCTTAGAAGTTATGGGTAAATCTGGGTAAGTTATTGAAACTTTATAAAAAAAGATGATACTATTAGTACCTACATGATAGGGGTATAATATGGATTAAATGTGTTGTCAAGTTATTAGAACAGTACCTGAGATAAGCACCTCAGAAGTTTAGGGTTTTTTCAAAAAATTCCCTATCTTCCTAGGTCAAAAGCCTGATATAGACCCTGACTCCTCTTTTTCCTCAGCCTACCGTCTCCATTCAACAAGCACTTCCAGTCCTGCCTCCTTAGCCGACACCATACTATCAAACTCTTGACTTTAATAACAGCCTTCTCACTGGGCTCTGTCACCTCAGCCCAGCCAGTTGTTGATCTGAATCTCAATTACAAACTCAGGTGTTCAGTAAAGATTACACTATCTCCTACCCCCAATCTAATTACTATTTGAAACCGAATTGAACCTGCCAGGATGGTAAGAAATTCAAGCACTTTTATTTGGTAGGTTCAGGGTCTTTCATAGTATCTAGTCATCCCATGGGGCAGAAACAAATTGGAATCTGGTCGTTGGTCCTTATTGGTGGCCAGGAGGCATCCACCATTACAGAGAGCATTGTTCTGCAGTCTGTGCTTTGCCCTTGGCATGCTTGAGGAGAGAAAGCTTCCCCTGGCTGCCTGATTGCATCTCTTTTTTTGCATCACAGAGTCGTTTTCTTCTTGAGATGCTGCCTCTTGTCCAGCCAGCCTTTTGAAGAGGACCCGTTCCATGAAGCAGAGCTTATACCTTCCCTTCTTACACTTAATGTTCTCTTCTCTCCTCTTCTTTCATACCCTGCCCTTTTTGCTTTGCCTTCTTATCCAAAACATTTTCCCTGCACTTCCACAATCTCTTTCCATTACCTGTCTCACACACTCCCTACATTGCCTTAAAGCAAGTTTTGATCAAAAAAGCCAGAGAGAACATTTCTGTTTTCACCTTGCCATATTCCTTCCCTGAGGCAGTGAACTGAAGGTCTGTTGTCTGTTTAAATGGAGAAAGAGAAAAAGAATTACAGGGAGAAAAACTAGGTTAACTTCTGAAATATTGTCTCACTACACATTCAATACACAGAAGCCTAGAAGACTGGCTGCAAGACCTAAAACACTTATGAAATCTTGTCATTCCCATTTAAACATTTCCAGTGGTTTCTAATTCTGTTGAGTGATACACCTCAAGTTCAGACTTAATATACAAGTTTAGAAAGTTAGCACAAGCCACAGCCTTCTCCACTGTTCTTTCCTTTCACTTCCTTCCTCTTCCCCAGTGTTGGGCCATGTTCAGTTTCCCTTGTGAGAAGAGATATGCTGGTCCCTTGGATTTAAACTACAGTGTTCGATAGTATTTGCACTTAAGATTCTCCCATCCCACTCCATGCAAAACAAAACAAAAACCCAGGAGAAAGCAATTATTCTGTAGATTTTTGTTGATCAATCCAGAGTGCATATCACTACTGAGCACTTGAAATGTAACTATTCTGAATTGAATGTGCTATAATTTCAGACTTCTAAGACTATATATATAAAAATATATATAAATCTCAATAATTATTTTTTATACTGAACACATTATCAAAAATATATATAAATCTCAATAATTATTTTTTATACTGAACACATGTTAAAGTAGCATTTTGGCTACATTGGGTAAATTTCACCTATTTCTCCTTTTTAATGTAGATACTGGAAATTTTTAATTGTATATGTGGCTTGCTTCTTTATATTCCTATTGTATCTGGTCTAGATTGTGACAATGATGAACAACCTAAAATATGAAAGCTTAGAAAGAAAGAATTGAGATTCTGAATGTATTCTAGCCTTTGGAGATCCAAAAATTATGGTGCTTTAATGTAAGCCTCCAACAGGGTCAGCCTTAAGGTGGAGTGACTTCATAGGCAGACTATATTTTTTCCATTTCTAAATACATTTTACTCACAGACCCATAGCATTCTGAAATTTGATTAAGGGTTATAGGTAACGCCGTATGTCAACTGTAATTGAAAATGAAAATAATATACATTAAAAAAAGAATTTTATGTATTCCTGCAATTATCCTCAAATAATACAATTTTCTCTTGCAATCACCTAGAACTTACACTCATCCCCCACAGCAGATGTTCAGAAAACTATTAAGCAAATAGTGATAACCCTGCTTCGACTCCCATGAATTCCGCATTCCAGTCCTCCGATGCACAGCTTGTCTTCTGTGGGTCACTGTAATTTCACACTCAGGCAGTCAGCTGAGGGAGAAACAGCCACCTTAACCTGAGGCTAATAAAAAACCCTCAGTGGGCTAAACTTGTGCAAAATTGAATCAATGTATTAACTCTCAAACCTCTGTAGGTTGGCTAAGAAGCAGACACATAAGCAATAATCTGCACAAGGAACAGAGGGACTCATAATGTTAAGGCAGGGTTGGATTTCTGAGAACAATCTGAACAACTCTGCTATTTTACAAATAATGGAGTAAGACCTGGGGAAGTTAAACAGATTGTCAGAGGCAAGGCTGGAATTAGAACCTATGGCTCTTAAGTCTTTCAGTCAACAAATATTTGCCAAGCTACTCACGTGTGCTAGGTACTCTTCTAGGTGCTGGGGTACAATATCAGTTACATGCTTAAGGTAACCCAACGAAAAGTTGGTTTAAAGAGTAAAGGAAATTGATTGTCATGTAAGTGAGAAGTCTGGCTGGCTTCAGGCAACTCTTAAACCGTAGCTCAAATGAATTTACCAGGATGATTCCGTCTTCAGTTCTCAATGTCACTTCTTTAGTGTTGGCTCCATTCTTGCCCACCTCCCTCATTCTTGTCTCAGTAAAACAATTCAGCAGCTCCTGGGTTTATGTGCTTTCAGGTACAAATCAAGCACAAAAGAGAATCCACTTTGATCTTAGGATAAAACAAATAAACAAACAAAAAACACTCCAAAGTGATTCTTGCAGTTCTGATTACTAGAGTTGAGTCCTGTATTCAACCCTGAATCAGTATGGCCTGGAGATGGGATATGCTTATTGACTTAAGCCAGCTTGGGGCCACTCCCTGAGTCTATAGTGTCAGATGTATCTAAAATACTTACTGAGAATTTCAAGGTGCTGTTAGAGAATGGAAATGAGAAAACAAATTCTTGGAAGCAACAAAAAATTAGCTAATATAAAAATAAGTTAATATGAACCTGGAATATTTTCCTGTTTTCATGATTATTTAATTTTTAAATGAGCAGGCAATCTTTTCCCTCAAGTTCTTACAGTTGAGAAATTCCAAATATATTAATTGGCTTTTACTCTTTGGGCCATGGAATTCTAGGAGTTCCCTAGCTGTGTTGCAGGATTTGGATGGGTCTACAACACTAGGAACCCCAATTCCTTACCTACAACTTCAAGCAGAGCTAGTCCCCTTTTGTCCGATTTACATATTGGGCTTCTGTATAAATTTCATTTGAAGAAAGTGCTTCACTGCTGAAATGCAGTTTTAAAACCTCTCTTCCAGTAAAGTCATCTGCATTTTATACTGCCTATACTTTACTTTTTCTTTGAGTCAAGAATTTATTCCTTTTGCCATCGTGCCTCTTCCAGTGCTAATTGAAAGGAATCAGAACATCACAAAGGCATTTCTTGGAACTTAGGTCTTATTGTTGAAAATTCCATTCCACAGGTTTCTGATAGTTTGCTAACAGTCATTTCATAGACATTCTTTCCATTTCCTACTTTATTTTCTCAAAACACATGAGAAAGATTTCTACCTTTTCAACTTTTCTAAACTCTCAACTTTCAGGTCATAAGTAAGCAAGTAAAATTCTTGATAGATGAGTGAATCCACTGACGAGTTCCATTAATATAAACACATGGCAAGTAGAATATGACTGTCCTTAATCTACTTCCAGTAATCTACTTGCTTACCTGGAAGGAAGTTATACCCCATAATTTGAAGATGAACACTTAAAGTAACAAAAGGCCCAATTTTAACCCCAGAGAAAACAAAATGTCCTTTACTTCTTTCCGTAGTTAGCACTATCTTGTACTTGCTGAATTCTTTTCTTTCTCTGCTAAATTTTTATCTCTTTCATATTCTAGTCAATGAAATGTAAAATCTGAAAACATAGCACATTTACGATTAGCTCTGAAAGAATTCAAACCTTAACCATATGTTTATTTTTATTCAATTTGCTTCTGTTTCATTTCATCATAGTGATGTATTTGGTCTATAAATTTTTTTTTATTCTGAAAAAATATTTTCTGAGAAGTATTTAGGGGATTCAAAACATTTTCCTAAAATTCAGTTTCAAACAATGAATAATAGTCATATCATAAGTTTTTATAAAAAGTGCTTTTATATAAATAATTTTATTTCCTCATTTAAAAATAAAGTAATCATGAAAATAGATGGGGATATACAAATATTCCAGATTTATATTGAATTATTTTTACATTAGCTAACTTTGTTTTTAATTTGGTGCAGTATCTTTCTTTGAGTTCTCTGGAGACATACTCTATAGGAAATTTTTGTGCATGAAATTTTTGGAAGTATTTGGAAACAATAACTATAAGGAAATGAGGGAAGCAGAATCAGACAGAGGGAGAGGTTCATCTGTGAGATGTTACAACAGGGATCTCATATTATCATGGAAACTTAACCAAGATGGGTCCTCAGAGTTGTCCTAAATTGAGGCAAGAGTCCTGTCCTTTGCATTCCACATTGACCAATTATTAAATGCAGACTAACCATGTGGAAAGGGTATATATATCTTGGGGAAGGCATTTCCCTTCAGCCAAGGGCAATACAAAGAGAGGGGCATAGCTGGGAGCTCTTTGCAGCCAACCTTCTTAGCAGTTGGCAGAGTAAGTGTTTCAATTCTGAAGGGGCACCCACTATAGTACAATGCCCTCACCTTTACCCTTACCACCAGAGAAGAGCTTCGAGGGGTAGAGTGATACATATTTATTTGAGCAGTACCAAGGATTTCTGTTCTGTTTTATACCTTGTCTGCCACTCAGATTATTTCTTAAAACTTTGAATGTGTGGTCGAGTAAAGTAAAAGACATTGTAAAAGACAATGAAAGTGCAAGCAATAAATGGTTGATAGAATAAAAAAAAAATAATAATTCAGAGGTTCCCCTGGGCCTAAAAGGTTAATTATTGATTAGCATGTATGTGCCAAAAGATGTTAGTAGGAAAAAAAAAACATAGATACAAGGCAATGAATTTCTAGAAGTTAAGTTTTTTGGTATGTAATATGTTTCTTAAGTAAAAAGAAAAAGAGAGAGAGGAAATCACAAGAAAATTATTTTACATATTTCATTTGATTAAATGGGCTAGTCTTGATAACACTGAAAAGCTGGGTAGCACTTATTTTCAGTAGGGACCATTGAAAGTACCACAGATATCCTCACAAAGCAAATATATAAAAAAAACATTGAAAAGCAAATCAAGGTAGACACAAGATGGAATAAGTGAAGCTTTTAGCCTAAAGAGTCTGTTTTTGGACTGAGACAACTGATATACTAGAGGGAATCCCTGCTTTGCACAGTACTATGTTAACTGAAACTTGTGCGTATTGAAACCACCAAAAGTAAGGACTGTCTTGTTAACTTCTATTTCAATTATTGAAATTTTATTTTCCTAAAAATTTGCCTCTGTCTTGAAAATTATTAAATTGTCTAAATTATTAGACATTAGACATTGGCTTCAGGAAAGAAGAGACCTTATCTGGTTTTCTTTCTTATTTTATCCCTACAACCTAACACAGAGCCTGTCCCCATAGCAGGCATCCAGCAAATATTTGCTGAATGAATGAATCATCAACGGAATGAAGTAGTGCACAGCTCTGATGATCACACTCTCTTCGCTCAGACCATCTGGTAAATATCTGAGTTATTTGCTGGGTGAGTCTTGAAAGCTAACGGAACTTTCTGTAGCAAACTATTAGTGCTTGCTTCTTGGAGATGCATGATTTTTATAGCAATTCTTCATAATGTTTTCTAATCAATAATTAGTTGCTCTTCCATTTTCAACTATTTATTATATGTTGAGTGCCAAAAGAAATCACCATCTATATGAATATGTAATTGGGGGAGCCCATAGTGAATACTTCATATATATATATATATATATATATATATATATATATATATATATATATATATTTTTTTTATAAATCAAGTTTAGACTTTTAAGTTAGAAAAATAATTTAAATTCAAGTTTCTTACTTTGATCAGTGTTATTCATGCTCACTAAACTGAGCTATCCAGTATACAGAATAGGAAAAAAAAAATGCCGATACTAAATATGTTGCAGAAACAAGACCGGCGAGAAACCAAGCACCACTTAGAGAGTGGGAAAATTCAGGTTTATTATGCCAGCAGTCCCAGAAGAGCTAGCACTCTGAAGATCTGGGCCCTGAGCTCAGGGGTAACCCTGACTTTAATAGCGCTTAACAAGCAAAAGCAAACAATCAAAGGGGAGGGTGAGTCTTTAATTGATTTTGAGATGACTCTGCCCTTCGGCCTATGCACCAAGCATATCTACAGAAGCAGAACAAAGAACTGATTACAAGGTTAGCCATTTGAGTGGAAAATTCCTCTTCAAATAAAAAGTGGCAGTGCAAAATGGGATGTAGTGAGGTTTAAAGGCACTGGGAAAACTGAGTAATACCTAGATAACAAAGTGCTTAACCTCAGTTTCTTAATTTATTTTTAACTATCAAACTTTTAAGCATGAGACAGTAGCTTCTTTACAAAATATGTCCTAATATTTTGGAATCGCCAAATTTTTGAATTTATTATATAAACTGCTCATAGAAACTCTGGTGCCTTCTTCAAAGTCACATTTCCTGTCAATTACCCTTGTATCTCAGACTAGACTCAGACCTCAAGTTCATTTTCTCCTTTTTTTAAGTTTATCTCTCATTTTTGGGTTATCTCTCCCTCTCATTTCTCATTAAAGACAAACAGTTTTCTTATTTCATCACTAAGGAACAAGTACAAAGCAGCCCAATATAATGATGGCCATCGAGTTAACTCTCTCATGGCTTGAGTGGCTGGTACTCCCCCCACCTTTTCAAACTGGCACTACTACAAAATTCTAGAATGGCCTCCCTATGTTCCTTTGTGCTAATCTATAAAAGCTGAAGCACTACTGTGTAGCAGCCAGACTAGCAATAGTAGAGGGTTAATCACAGAAGGTGCTTACAAAAATGAAAAACAATAATCCATAATTGAGTGAATTACCAGTTTCATGACCCAGGCACAGGAAACATTATTAAAGGTGAGATGCACAAAAATGACTGTATTTTAGTCAGAAATTCTGATTTAAAAGAAAAAAAAATAAGTTATGTTTGTTTATTCTTACTGTTCTTATTCCCATTACCATTGTGAGTGAAACCAGGTCATGGTAGTTTAATTCAAAGTTGTTGTTTGTTTTTAATTCAAAGTTGTTATTGTTTATTTGGTTTGGTTTGGGTTATTTGTTCATATGAATAAAATAACAGCCAGGCAAAAAAGAATCACTTCTTTGAAGTTGCTCCTGTTATGTGAGTAGAGCAGAACACAATCTGTGTTCTTTTCAATGAGCACAAATTGTTAAACAATGCCCAGCCTTACATTGAAAAGTTGTGTAAAGTCTAATCAAACTAGCCAATGCGAAACATTCTTGAGTGGGAGGATGGTTTTCCAACGCTCTTTACACAACAAGGGGAGGAAAGTATGTTCCTTTTTTCTGTTAATAGGCACACTGCTATAGAAATGCTGCTTAAGCTGTCATGAAAGCCACTTTTTATTTCCTTTAGCTTACGTGACTGGCAGACGAACTATATTATTGTCTAGTAAAACTGAAGAAAATAGAAGAGCAAATTGTAGTAGGTCTGCTTTAAACATTGTTTTTGAAGCCTTCTTGATTATTCTGTCACTTTAAGGCTTGCAATATGTGTGGATATTGCTTGATGGATTACAAATCACAGCTATATCTATTATCACTTTTGATCCTCACAAAAACACTGTGACTTAAGGGGAGATGATATCTGACAAATTGCAAAACTCTTGTGGCTCAGCCATGCCTGTGAGTTTTCAGTAATTCCCCCTAGTAATTTATTCCATGGAATATTGCTGTGTGACATGTTTCCCTGTACGGGGAGTCATGGAAATAATTCAATACTGGACAAGTGCTCTTTCTATAAAGTTATATCAAGACATTTTATTAACATTGAATATAACACAACACCTATAACAAGCATAATGTATACAGAGTGCTGTATACCGGGTATAAACACTGAGAATTCCTAGGCCAGATCAATTTGTGAAAATCCTCCTTCTATTTGCCTACAAACAAAACCTGAAGATGCATGCTGCACCTTCAGCTAAGCCACAGCTTCTTGGGGACCATGAGAACTGACTGAAATATCTTTTCCTGGGCCCTTTCCACAAAACATCGACATTTATATCCGTACAAAGCACATAGCATTTTCTAGGAGATTTGGCTCTAACTAACCTGGTTTGGACATCACATATATGTAGCTTTCCTTTTCCTCTTGTATGTGCAGATAGTTGTCTTGTTTGTCTGTGGCTTCTGCTGCTACAGGCAGAGCCTAGGATTCCAAGTCCTCTCTCGGATTCCGAGTCCACTCTTTATACCAGCTTTGCTTGATATTTTGCCTTGGAAACAAGGCCAGTGTCCCTGATTGCTGTGTGTCAGAGCAATCCATCAGGTGCTCTTGCTTCCCAGCAGTCCACTGCTCTCCACAGTGTGCCTTAAAATTGTGCTTCAGTGTCCTTGCAGGACTATATCTGTTCTCACAGCTTGTGACTGTCCCCACATCAGCTCTCCAAATCACATCTGCTCGGTTATCCTGTTGTCATCTATTCTTCTCACCTGTGGAGCTCCAGTATGGCGATCTGTGCTGGTAGGCTGGCTGCATACCAAGACATTATTGCTGATGTTGGTCCTGACTTGCCATTTAATGTTTAGCATTATTCACAAGTGCGTGATAAGAACCAGGTGGATTTTTAAAAATCCATCCCTGTCTCAAAGCTGTGGGATAGGTTGCACATTACTTCCCATTCTCTCTAAACTCTCATTTTATAAAGTCAGAAGGATGATGCTGTCTTGGTGTTTTCTAATTTCCAGAAAAGCATATTTATCTTCTTAATTTAATTTTATTCTTATATTCATTCCTTGCAACCTTGGGCAAGATGCTGCCTACATAGCATTAGCAATAAATTTTGTATTATAAACCATAGATTGCCAAGGCCTTTTCTATACAATTCTGTATAGCTCATCTATGCTGAGCAGTATCTCCAACCTAGATGCCATGCTATGGTTCACTGGTTGTATTGCTAGTGAAAACAAACACTAAAACTAAAATTCTGTCAGGCCATAGTCAATTCCCATGCAGTAACATATGTTTTCAAATTTCACAACTGAAAATAATGTGATATTATTTTAATCACATATATACTTCTGCTGTCTTCTCAAAGTGATGTAAGACAGTAATGGAACACATATGAAGTGACCTTTCAAAGATCTAATTTAAACAGTCCCCACAGTGATCACTTTATTTGTTGAGTTTCTAGCATTTGAATCCGCTCCACCTTGGGAAGCTCCTCGTCAATTCCGGCTGTAAAGAGCATAGTTTCTTTGTCCTTTCACAAAAGTAACTATGCTTATGAAAACAGCCGTCTTCGTCAAGTAGCAACTGTTTAGCAGTTAGCTGCTGCTACTGACGAGCAGAGCTTCAGGGCACAGGTCAGCTTTTACAGTGACTATCTGCCAAACTTTGAATTTTCATAAAGAAAATGTTGTGCTCCAACATTTCAAATAACATTTAGGTCTAAGCAACGTGCTAGACATTTTAACATTTACTGTCTTATTTAATCCTGAGAACAGCCAATGAAATAAATTATTTTCTTCCTGATACAAATCAAGTGAATGAGTGTTGGGGTGGTTTAGCAACTGTCCGGTTATGCAGCTAATAAATGATATGTGAGGTGAATACCACTGCAGGTCCTATGTATTCTATGACTCCATTTCATATTAAGCTTTTTGTACTGGCAGAAACTGTAAAACAAAGAAGCCAGTCTCAGAAAGATGGTATTATTAAAAAAAAAAAAAGATCAAATAATTAATTAACTCAAAGTTTCTACCCACGTTTTTTTAAGTCATGTAAAGAGAATTTAAACAACAAAACACAAAACACAAATATTTGTTAAAAATCATTTTTCCTTCGATAGTCCTTTACAACCTCACTTTCTCTGAGTCTTCTCATTTAAAACTTCACAAAAATTTCCACCATCACTGGTCTTCTATAGCTTTCTGTCCTTTACAAAAGAACATTATTATCCTAATCCTACCCTTCTTCTTTTCTATCTATAATTTCAGTTCACTATCATTCTCAACATTTTTATTCAGCATTTCAAAATTCCAAAGAACCCATCAGGCAGAGTAGGAGGATGCTGACAGGAGCATGTTGAAGGCAGAGTAGGGGATGACTTGAGTGGACAGTCTGTGTCATTTTCAGCAAGCAGTGGGATAAAACAAACCTGGGAGTATTCATATATTAACAGCTTTTCCCCACAACAACAACAAAAGAAGTCTACGAACATTCATAGGAAGGTCGCTTTTAACAAATCCACCACTTTCTTGGAAAAATAAGAATCATGTTTGCTACTCAATTCCATTTAAGTTTTAACATCCCTGCTGTTTGCCTTAAAACTCCCCTTGACAACCAGTGAGTTATACTTCTAGGATGAATTCATCTAGCTCCTGCTAGAATATCTTCTCTAGTTCTCACACTTGTCCTGGACAAAAATATTTTATCTAATAGGGTTAGAAAGAGAGGGATATTTAAATATGGCTGTAAGATCTCTAATAGGAATTAGCACATTAAAAAGAGAAAGATTACACTTCTATATCAGTTAAGTATTTCAAAAAAGGCTGGAAAACAAATAACCACATATAATACAATAACAAACATGTACCTAGCTCATGGGTCTATGTGTCTTTGGAGACAGCTGATCCAGGCTGTGATGGAGCTGCGGTGATCTCAATTGTTTACTTATGTGACAAGATCAGCTAGAGATTAAACTTCGTTGCACTAGGGCATTTCAGTTCTACTCTGCATGTCTCCCATCCTCCTCCTGCCTTGTCACAGTAGCAGAGGTGCTGGAGAGCAAACTCAATAGTGCAAGCCTTGCTCAAGCCTTTGGTCACATCATGCTCTCTAACATTTCATTAACCAAAACAAGTCAGAAGACCAAACCCAAAGAAAAGTAGTAGGGGAAGATATTCTGCCTCCTCATCAGGACAAATCACAAAGGCACGTGGCAATGGGAATGATGCTGGAAAAGGTAAAGAATTAGGGACGTTGATAAAGTCTACTACATTTGAACTATTTTTCTTGAGTATCATCCTACCAAATATCTTTCATTTATTCATTCGCTCATTTTTCATTTAACAATTAATATTTAGTTCTTCAGACAAGTGTTTAATAGAAATATGAGTCACATATGAAATTAAAATTTTTCTAGTAGCCACATTTTTAAAAGGTCAAAACCAACAGGTAAAATTAAATGTAAAAGTATATTTTATTTTAGCAAATATATTCAAAACGTTATCATTTTGGTAATCAATATGAAAATTATTGAGATATTTTACATTCCTTTTTAGGGATAAATCTTCAAAATCCAGTGTGCATTTTTTACTTATAGCTCATCTCGGTTTGGACTAGTCACATTTCAAGTGCTAAAAAGCCACAAGTGACTAGTAGCTATGTTGTAACCTTTAGCTCCCCGATAGACACACGGACCACCAGAAATCAGTGAGTTATAGGAAACACACACTTTATTCAGCCAGCTGGGTCTGCCAGGGGTACACAGGTCTCAAATTAAGCAGCCCCGAAATGTAGAGGTACAGGGTTGTAAAGCCCTAAACCCCATTCTTTATTCTGTCTGAACACAAAAGTTTATTTTTCTTCTCTACTAATTGTCAACCCAAAGGTCGGCTGTGCAAGTGTTTCTACAGAAGCAGAAAGCTTATTGTTAGAATGTTATGTTCCCATGGGCGATAGCCAGGAGAGTTCATTTAAATAGCGTAGTCATTTTATATTCTTCTGAGAAGTTCACATTTTAACTGACTTTTTTGGAGAAAATTATTGTGCTGATACCTCTCAGATTTTGTCATGTCACTGTGCAGCACTCCTTTCCTTATTCTAATAGTTCTCTTTTACACATGCCCATGCAATCTCCTTAGCCTCGTTTATTCGGTGGCATTTCAACTTGCCTTTTCAAAATCTCTTTTGGAGAGTCATCACTGCACTCCAAAGTCTGACAACAAAGATGTGTTGTTTTCTTTTTTGTAAAATCAATATAGTAAAGGGATATTACCTGAGATCTTATTACCAGGTAGATACATTTTGACATTATGGCTTTCTCTGATAAGAGCCAGGAAATGTTAAATGGAAATTGTCTTTCTTGGTGCTTATCTGCTTTAAAAAAAAAAGTACTGTGGGTAGTTGTAGAGAGAATTCATAATAAAAGTAGGTAAAGTGTAACTATTGCTTCAGAAGTAGTAGAAGAAATAACAGAGGCAGAGGATGGGGAAAGTGAGAGGGAAAAAAGTAAACATTAACAGTGTTTATCTACTCTTGACCTGATTAAGCTAATAACTGCCTAAAAGAAATTTTGCCTGTCCAGGCAAGGTTTATCAAAGAGGGTAAGTTTTAGAAAGTAATTATTATCTATTGAAGTTTTAGATAAAAGGCCCTGGAAAGAATAAGGGGATAAGACACTTTCTTTATAGTAGAAAAAAATCTAATGTTCCTCTAAATATATAGACATAGCTTAATGAACTGAAGTGATCTCTTTCAAATCCCATGAATCCTATCATGATTTCTTTTCTCTTTTTTAATCCTGTTCTGGTTATTGCATGCCTTTTCAGTGGTGATTCATTGCTCTGATTGTGTAATCCATTGATATCAAAACCGTTTTGGCCAAATGTCATCTTACTTCCTTGCTCCTCTGGCAACATGGCAGGTCTCAGTGATGGCACTTGGAGTAATGCTTTCAGGGAACTCAGAGAACCTGTGACTTTCACTGGTGACTTTCATCAATACTCCCCTCAAAAGAGCATAGTTTGTGGTGATATAGTACAGAGAATAGCATTCTGGATTTTATGCTCTGAGATGCTATTTTTACATGACATTACTGATAACTAGACCTATGGCTCTTGTATTTTTCATACTAGACACTTTAGAAAATGACTATAATTATGTAGAGGAGACCAGATTATATGGTGGGCTTTTGTACACTTTAAATTACAAAAATATAGTTGTGCATCTATGCTAGTTTTTCATGAAGAATTTAAATCAGAACAACAACATTGGTCTTGTGGCTAGTGACAAAGGATCAATTTATTCAAAATGATATTTTGCACCACGAGTGACTGTCCACCAGATACCTCCTCTCCCTGTCCCCACATCTAACATTCTTGCTTTTAACTATGAAATACTGTCATTTTCTTTCATTGAGTTACTTTCAGGTGGGGAATAAAAATAAACTGAAAAGACTCAAGCAGTAATAAACTAGTGGAACTTTAGTGCTTTATGAATTTGTGCTCAATGAATAAAGAAAGAAAACTGTAATAAGATGGACATCATGAGGTCAAAACCTCCTCTCCTAGGTCAGAAAGTGAGCAGGGACTTTCATTTAAGTGAAAAAACAGGAAGCTTTGCACCAAAAACATCATGATTAACTCAAGTACAGAGAATGGTCCTGTGAGAAAACATAGGCTCCATTGAACAGCTCTTAAAGTCACTTAGTAAAGAATAAAAACAGTGGCCCATAGAGAGTAAATGCTGTGTGTGTGTGGTGTGTGTGTGTGTGTGTGTGTGTGTGTGTGTGTGTGTGTGTGTGTAAAAACTTGAGAACTGACTTAAAACAGTTTAAACTGAAGTCAATAAATAAGTTATTTGGTTGCAAATTAAGAATCTTTATATTCCCATGGCTTAAAGTAAAAAAGGCACACCATAAATATTTATTAGATGAACAAATAAATGAATGCTATCTAATTAAACAAATTTTAGTGACTATGGGTTTACCTTTTTCTGTATAGTAAACCCCTTCAAACAGAAAGGAGGATCTAAGAATTAGCCTTTCAGATACAACCGTTAGCTCTCTGTCCCTGCTACTGTGTCTCAAAGATCAGAAGGAGTCCTATCAACCACAGAAACAGAGACCAGAGCTAAAAAAAAAAAAAAAAAAAAAGTGTCAAAATAAGGCCGCAGATCTCATCTCCTAGTTTAAAACCCAACTGCAGTCTCTTACCTGTGGCCTGAACAAACAAGTACTAAAGAGAGAAATGGAGATCTGATCTTAACATACTTATTACTTACGCTGTAAATCCCTTCCCCCCAAACAAATCCTATTCCAGTTTCAAGATTAGGGTCAGAGACACTCTGGATCTTCCTTTAGCAAAGCAAAAGCCATTAACATTTTCCCAGGAAATTATCAGATAATCATAAGATCTACATTTAAAACATAGGAGAATTTCACTTATTCAATAAATAATCATGCTTATTCTTCAATGAAATAGATCTGTCTCCTTCACCAACTCTCAACATTTCTGTAGCAGTAAACTTTGTTACCACTATCGTAATTATCTTATTGTAGTTGCTAAGATATGTTGAAAGTAGAGGATTTATAAAATTCTTATAATTCTAAAATTCTATATATAAATAAGCACCTAGTAACATTTTTATTAAATGTTGATGAACAAATACGATACTGCTCTTAGAAAGCTTATCTTCTGATAGTGCTTATATTTTGTTTCTCTGAGTCTTTCCCTCTTCCTACCCTCTGTGTTAATTAATACTTTATCCAATTTGCATGCATGTGTCATGGTTATAATTTGTTAGTTGAAAATCTGGACCACACTAGTATAGAAAACTACCATAAGAAATGTGAGTCTCAATTAATGAACAAACATTGGTGTGTGTGTGTGTGTGTGTGTGTGTGTGTGTGTGTGTGTGTGTGAGTAAAAGGGACTTTTCTCAGAAATTCTAAAATCACAGATTCTTAGGCACTAAAGGTGCTTAGAGGACATATAGTCAATGACTTTCAACTCAGGTTGCATATTACAGTCACCTGGGTAGCTTCTGAGGCTCCGGTTTCCCACTCCATAGCTGAGCATGAATTTTTTTTTTCTTTTTCATAAGTTAACATTTTATTTAATGTACAGTAGCTTTTGAAATTAATTCATTGCCGAAACCTTTAATTAAAGGAATTTTTAATTAATTAATTTTTATGGAGACATTGGTTAATGAAATCCAGTAAGTTTCAGCTATACATTTTAAGAGTAAGGCATATATATATATATATATATATATATATATATATACATACATATACACACACACACACACACACACACACTGTGTCTTCACCTTCCATATTTAGATTTTTTTTCTTTCACTACATGAATATTTTTTTAAACTCAGATGTATTCTAAAGTGCATACAAGGTTTAAAAACCTCATGTTTTGTCCAATCTCTTTTCATATGGATAGACAAGATAAAAACTCTTTGGGGAGAAATTATTTATCTAAGGTCATTTTAGAGCCTGGATTAGAAGCCATGTTATGGAGCCCAGGTTCAGAGCGATTTCCATAACAATTCAGTATTAACATCTTTTCTTTAGTTTGGACTCACCTGAACTTTCCTTTGATAACATTCACAGAAGGAATCATGCTTCTTAAATTTTTGTATCATATAGACTTGATAAAAAAAAATGATGCTGTGCAGTAGTATAAATTAACACGTGAATTTCCTACATTTCCCAGCATAGTTGGCCTTGCTTTTCAACAAAAATAAGTTAATCTTTGATTGCTGTGAAGAGTTTTGAAATATATTTATAACTTTTATGAAGAAGGTATCTCAAATCATTTTAGCATAGGTGATCCATTATTAAAGTCATCATATCAAATATGGATAATATTTCCTGAGAAGCATTCTGAGAAAACAGCACTGATAACTGAAGACAGAGATAGTTAAACATTTTCCTGTTCTTTAACATCTGTCTTGTCTGTATGTATATATTGGTTGATCCCATCAAAGTCTAAAATATTTCACTTGAGCGTAAAATTGCAGTACCAATTGTTATATGGCATATATTTTATCTTCTGGAGAAATGGAAAAGCATATCTAAATGCATCGTGCCTACCCTCAGAAGTAATGCAAATCTTCTGTCTCACCAGTGCCAGAAATAAATGAAAATGGTAGTAAAGAAAGGCTAGAAATATTTTTCTCTTTTGTACTCACACAAAATTTTGTATACAGTGATCATCATCATTGCATTAAGCATCCTCAATAAGCCAGACATTCTACTATAGACAGAGGAATGTTGAAGGCATAGTCCCTATCTCCTACTCTTATTAATCAAAAATAAATAAATAAATACAGTTTAAAGTAGTTAGGAATAAACAGTAAACATTTAATTAAGAAAAATTATAAGTACAAAGACATTCTGTGAATTGTGAATGGAGCTATATACATTTACACAATTTTTCAACCTATTCTAAGCCTCCAATAAGGACTATTTACCTAATTAGATAGTTGAACTGAGTGTCTTAAGTGTCTGTTACCTTACGTAAATTGTGTATGATCTGTACTAATTATGACCATAGTGCAAAAAATAGAGAAATTTATGTGTTTTAATGATCACTTTTTAGAAAGACCTAGAAAAAATAAACCGTCCATAGTAGAAACACAAAGTAAAGAAAATCAGTGTATTAGAAGAGGAAGGCCAGATGATAGTCTGTAATGAATACCATAATGCCTTTGTGGAATTTAACACTACTCAGAATTTGAAATTCCACATTTTAATCCTGAGAATTTGAGTCAAGGATGCAATCTCATTCTGGTCAGACTCATTGTGAATGAAGCACCACCTGAGCTAAGCCGTCAGTTCACGAATGGAGATCACTTTGCTACTGTGTCCAAAACATTGACATCCTTTGTGTCTTCTTCCCAGAGTGTCTCTTTCTGACTTGGCAGTCAGTGGAGAGGCTGATCGGTAAACATGGATGTTTGTGAGGGACAGAGACATGCCATCCAGACCAAAGGGAAGTCTGAGGAATCTTCTGAATAAGTGACTTCCCAAGTTACCAGGAGAATGTAAGACTGATCAACATGGACAACTTCTGATTTTCTATTCTTCATTCTCAAAGCTAGTGGTAGTCAAGCCATGTTCTACAGAACTCTAGGGTTCTGTGTAAAGATTATTTTGAAGGAGATGGATCCTCTTTAAAATAAGAAAAAATTTTAATTACTGCTCTCAACTTATCATCCTTTCCCTGTTATATATATTACAGTTTTAGTTCCTGTAATCACATTTCAGGATTGTCTCCTTGTAATGACATTATTTACAGATTTTCTTAATGGAGTACATATTAGGAATTCCCAAATTCTTCAGTCACTCTTTTATTATGAAAATCACAGAAGGCCTATTATCATACAATATTATTTGTCTTGTTTCCTTGGGAAATTTTCAAAATTATAAGGAAGAATTTTACTTTTATTAATAGGAGCCATTATTCAGTATTCCAAATCTTTGAGTGAGTTAGATAAATAAAACTTTTTGTATTTTTATGCAATATTGAGAGGGAAATCTACATAAAGTATACATAACTGTGCAATTCCATATTTTTTTAGAACTCATAAACATCTTTACTCCATGTTGCTAAAAAATCTTCGGAATAGCTATGACATTTGTTGGCAGTCTCATACTTTTAACAAAAGAATCCATTTTTAAAGAAATACAAAGGTTTATACTATAATTATAGAACATATTTCAATTTTCCTGCAAAGGGACAAACCCAATCGTGCTAATAGTCGTAAATTCAAAAACAAAACAAAAAGTTTAGCAAGTAAAATGCCATACACTTGAAAATCATTTTTTCTCTTATACATAAGAAAAGCATGTATAAAGAGGCAGAGCATAAAATTTGTCCTTCCATCATTCAGTTAGGCTCATTTTTTTTATTTATGTAAAGAAGAACAAAGTAAGCAATGCCACTTCAGCATATCTGTTGGAGTTTAAGTAACAGGGAAAAAGAAATCATGACTGTGCCCTGGTGGAATCTCTTATTTTGCTTGAAAAGCAGTTGAATATTAAATAGCAAATCACTACTTGCCTAAAATATCTTGTAATACCCTGGGGAAAAACTGTAAAATAGCCTACTCTGATTTTTAAGACAACTATTCATAGTCATTCTCAAAATGCATTTATTGCAGAAAGGTTTCTTTTTTTAAATTTCTTTTCTTATTTATTTTTATTTTACAAACTTCATAACAGATTAAATACCCTGAGAAAACCAGAAGACATTTATAATGGAACCACTGGTCCATATAAACCCAAATTCAATTACTGCTTATATAAGTATGCCTTAAGTAAGTTTCAACTAGTTTTTAAAAACAAAACAAAACGAAACAAAAACAAACAAAAAACAGAAGGTTAAGCCTGCTCAAGAACTTTATTCAAGCAAAAAGTTCATATTGTCTACTCACATTTCCTGGCCAGCCTTCCTTCTAAATGTCCTCAATCCTAATTCTATCACTTTCCAATTCGGAAAATATTATCTGGCCACAGCTAACACAGTCAGAAACCTTTGTAAAATGTGTACTCCTTTGTCCTCCTATTCAAAATAATACACTCACATCCCATTGTTTCATTGCTTTTAGGTTCGAAGTGGATGTTTTTATTTTAAACTACCATAAGAAATATTTATCTTCTTTTGGGTAGTGTCAGTATATAACATAGGCTAAAATTTCATATCTACCTTTGAATCTCTGAAGTTCTTTTTGCCCTTTTGGTAAATATCCAAGAACTAGGAATCAGTTTGTACTTGGGGAAACTATTTTTCAAAATAATCAATCTCTACTCAAAAAAAAAAAAAAAAACAACTTTAGCTGTTAATGATTTAAGTATTGAATTTTTGCTTATTTTGTCAAAGATAAAAAAGTCCAAGAGAAATATAAAATATTTGAAAATATCAGTGAAAATAGCAAGCATTATGTTTGCTTGTCCACATAACTCAAGGCTTATCTGAAGATTCTCCATGTCATGCAAAAGAACAGCTCTTTTATAAATAATCTGAGAAAATTTTGTAGAATTATCAGATGAAAGTTGTCTATTTTTAACTTCCATTTTTGATAGAACAATAATATATTTTCCTTTGTTCATTTACTCTTATACTTAAGTGATAATCTATCCACTGTGAGAGAGAATGAACTCCAACCTTTTAAAAACAAAGCAGAAATATCAACATCATACAATTGAATACCTTTTGAACCCCTACTACTTATGTAGCATTCTCCTACAAGATATAAAAGTATATCATATATTTTAGCCTTTAATGTACCTACAAGTAATTTAAAAAATAAGATTCACAGGAAAAAATAAAAACATAAAATAGTCTGTGGCTCAAGAATTATTGCAAGGAAATTATTTATAATTATTAAGTGCCTATTATGTGCTAAGTGCTCTGCTGAATGCTGAGTATTAAAAAATGAGGCTATTAAAAACAAAAGGTTGCTTCTTCTAGGGAGCTGAAGCTGGAGAATTGGGAAGGGATTGGATCATATAAGTACTTGATTTTTATTCTGAGAACAATGGAAAGGCATTGAAGGTTTTTTAAAAAGGGACTGATGTGATCAGTTGTGTATTTTTAAAAGAACACTCTAAATGCCATGAGGAGAATATACTGGAGGGAAACAAAATGGGATATGAGAGACAGAAAAAAGACAAGCAATATTCCAGGCAACAGGTAAGGTCTTAGTGGTGGTGATGGTGGTGGAGGAAAAGTGGAAGAAGGATGGTACAAAAGAAAAGGGACAAAGTAGATAGATTTGGAAATTGTTAGGAAACAAAACCAAAAGGATTTGGTGATCAGCAGGTCTGAGGGTAAAAGGAAAGATCAAATCTACCCTGATTCCTTTTTAAAAGGTTAAAGACCTTGGTTTTTGATTTCTCCAACTAATGACTGATAATGCTGTTTACTAAAATAAGGAACACTGGAGGAAAGCTGACTTTTATGAGTACAGTTACGGACACATTCAATTTGAGGTGCCTTCTAGACATCCAAGTTGATAAGCCAACTATTTAGTTAGAAATAAAAGCTTGGAAATAAGAGAAGAAAATGGTAAGCCAAAGATAAGATTTAAGAGTCATCATCAAATGATAGCATTATATCCTTGATGAACTCTCTCAATATATACAATAAAAACTGAGATAGTCTAGATTAGGATTCTCTTACTATGAATTAAAAAGTTCTGGAAACATTTCATGGGGGAGGAGGGCTAGATTATTTTTACAAAGATAGGATATTAATAAGAGAGAGAAGTAGAAATGAATGAAATGGCAGGTACACAATAAAATATAAATAAATAAATTGCAAAGATCTTTTTGGTTTCAAGTAACAAAGATACTAACCCAAACTGACTTTATAAAAAAGAAATAATCTACAAATTTACACATGACTAAAAATTTCAGGTTATTCTACCTGTAAGCAAGGCTCCTCTCCAGGAGTAAAACAACATACTCAGAACCCAGTTTCTTTTTTTCTATTTCTCATGTATTTCTTTGACAAGGACTTAAATTTTGGCAATTTGCCAGTAGTTCTTCACACTGCTCATGTACAGCAAGAAAAACAAAGAGTTTGTTTATTTGTTTGTTTGTTTTTAACACAATAGGGGAATGAAAACTCCAAAATGGAATTTAGCAACCAATTAAAGTCATGTGCTCATCCGTAAGATTATAGGTAGAGATTAAGATACACAGATTATTTTAAGCTAGTTAGGGTGCACCTCTGGAGTAGAGACAAATTTCTCACCAAATCACCTAGAACGTTAGGTAAAGGAGATAAGAAATCTAGAAGAATCTATATTATGGAGAGTCTTAAATGCCAAGTTAAGGACCTTGGATTTAATCCAATAGACAAAAAGGAGCTCTTGTGTTTTAAACAAAAGAGAAATCCAAATAATAATAATAATTAATAATAATAATAATAATAAAGGTTTCAGGACATTAAGTCTTAAGACAGCTATAGTACACATTTCAATGTTCAGAAAAAAAGAAAAAAGAAATCTGTTAAAGAATCTACAGCAAGAGTCTAAGAAACAGTGAAAGCCCAGACTGTGATTGCATAAGAAATGTTGATGAATGGAAGACAGTAATGAAGTGATGGATGTGAACAGTATTTCCCAAACAATCTACAGGATTTAGCAAGATCGTAATAATGAACTTTTCAGGGTAGAACTTCAGATGCTTTCAGAGATTTCGACTAATATTGTAGCTTTAGCACTGAGGCAAAGATGAGATCCTTTCTTTTACCATAATGCTAACTCTCTTTTTCCAAACCTGGTCTTGAGCTAGGCTTTCCATTCATTTTTTTCTAATTAGTTATCATGATTTTGTGACCCATTATTACTCTCATGCACAACTTTCATAGGAGTCAAAAGGAAGGCAAGTTCCAACCTCTGTAGGAATGAAGGCTGCTCTTGACTCCACAGAATGAGAATTTGCAGATTACACTGCAGTATAAAAGGTAGATATCACTACAATCATTGCAGTGACACTCAAAAATTGTTCTCGAGCCTTTGTCAACCTGCAATGATTCTGTTAACAAGCAACAGAAAACCCAATGGTTTAACAATTCCAATGGAAGCAGTTAGTAGTATTGGTTCAGCTGTTCATCAATAGTAGGGGCCATACCTTTGTGTTTCTCTGGACTTTTATTATGTTTTACATCACGGTCACAAGATGACCACTCTTCCTCTAAGTATCATGTCCTCATTAAGGCAAGCAATTATATGGAAGAGAGAAAAGGAACAGGAATTTTTTTACTTATTATAAAGAAAATTTCGACCTTAATTTCTTACCCATCACACTTGTTATAGTTTGTGGGCTAGAATGGGGTCACATGACTTCTCTTCACAGTAAGGAATGCTATGACTGGGAGAGTGAACATTTGATTTCTTATTCTCTATTGGAGAAACAAAGCAAGGAAGAAAGTTAGGAGTGGTTTTTAGTTGGCCAAGTGGTAGGGTCTTCCATAAAAACCTATCGTTTTTACAGAGTACTTTGTGCTTATGTGTGAGTTACACTCTTGTCATTTAGTATTTGATTTTGTCTTTATCTGCATATGTTGCTTCCTCTAGCCTTTAGAAGAATATTTGCATGATTGATTACTAATTTTAAAAATAGGTGTTTTTATTCTATTTTTTCATTAGCTATACCAATGTCTGCTTAATTCATTCAGCAAAGATGTGAGAATTTTAGTTTCCCTGAGTAGGCAACATGTATTGATTAGAAAAGATATTATTTTTATTTCTGTCTAATTATCTTGGCAAGTATTATCCATGTGAAAGAAAGCAGAGCAAAAGTAGAAGATGATTCATGGAGGTTTAGTAGAAATATCACATTTTATCTTTTATAGGGTATGATAGTTTCATGTAAGCATATGTTTCCAAGAGACCTCATCAACCTCGACTTAGAAATTTATCACCAAAAATGTAGCACCTGCATATCAAAAATAAAATTAGTAGTTATACCACTTTATGCAATGTTTGGAAAAAATAGTTAATTAAAGCAATGTGAATTCAACCAGAATCCTCTGCAGGCAGCAGTATCATGCAATTCTGACTTCACAATGACATGAAATTTTAAATGACAACTGTGCTAAATCAGGGAGCGGCAAATCCAGGCAAATTTAAATTTAGTAACACTGCTAGTTTACTAAAAATAACTTTCTCCACAGCAGAGTCTCTGTGAATTTCAGGTGACCAACTACTTGTTTTTTTTTTGTTGTTGTTGTTCTGTTCAGAGGTAATCAGGTACCCAGAGGATTCAGCATTGTCTTCCCTTCTGGTGTCCACCTAAGGAGTCTTCCTTGCCAGCCTTGAAACAGTTGGATGTATCCACTGCATGAACTCTTCTTGAACATTTCCATCATATATGTTAAGAACTTTCTGAATAAGCATAAGGATTTAAAGGTAAGTGAATTTTGGAAGTAACTCACATTCTT
Organism: Cynopterus sphinx; assembly: GCA_030015415.1. Lineage (NCBI taxonomy): Eukaryota > Metazoa > Chordata > Mammalia > Chiroptera > Pteropodidae > Cynopterus > Cynopterus sphinx. The sequence continues at coordinate 95,526,106 of CM057386.1, read as the reverse complement.
GCATAGCTCTTAATAACATCAAAAGTGAATGTTTAATATATTTTAATAAAAATACAAATGCAGTTATTGAATATAAAAGAAATAGCCAGTTATGTGTCATTCCACAACCAAAAAAAAAATAGTAGTAAAATACAAAGTTGAAAAGTTGTTATATGTGCAAGGGACACAGATAATCTTGATATTTATCTGACAATCAGTTATATACACACACTGATTCTCAAATTTTAATGTGCATAATAAGAGTCACATGGGGTTAGGGAGAGGACCTTAAAATGCTGATCCTGGGTATATTTTACAGAAAGATTTCCTAGATCTGGTTAGTGGCCCAACAATTTGCATTTTTACAATTACCTACCCCCAAATCATCCTGATAAACTTGGTTCTCAGGATTCTGAGAAACACTGATATTGGCATTCAAAATAATAAGCTTCTAATTTTCAAACTTCATATTAAATGGGGTTTTATGTAGTTTCCTTCAGTCCCAAGATTAAATAAGGAAGGGGTGATTTTAGCACAGAGGTGTTAGTGCTCCTTTTGATCCCCCAAAGTGAATTATTCTTTTTAAAATTTTTTTTAAAATTTAACATGATGAGCTCATTTCCAGGTGTCCCTATTTCTCTTTCAGAGTGACAGTTCTGTCACTGTTCCCTTTAGTTGTTTCTCTGTTCTGTGTAACATTGTAATTTATGCAAATGTTTATGGTTATTAATCTAATTTTAAGAAATATCTAGAAGATAATAATAATGTGTTCTTACCAGGGTTGGCTAAGCATGTCTACATTATTGAGGGTGTTTTCTTTTTCTTTTCTTTTTAAAAACTCAGCCTCAAATTTCAAAAGACCAGAGTTGCTTTATATATCATCAGCTACTTTTTTCTCCGTTGCAGATAAAAACTTAAAAATCATATGGTATATTTATAACAGGTTACATGTATATTTATTATCACTTTTTGTATTTCTGTTTCCTATCTCTTATTTAGCAACTTCATTTTTATTATTTGCAATTTTAAGTTTATAAAAGGTTTGCTTTTTTTAATTCCAGTGAAAGAAATGATTAGTAGGAATGGACTTAATCAGATCTCAAATTGGATGAATCCTTAAAAGTACAATATGATATAATTTTTATAGTAAAAAATAAAGTTTTTACTCAAAATCCTTTGATTGAATTTCAGGCCTATAGACATTTTCTTCTGTCAGTTTCATGTGCATTTTTTCATATTGTGTAGAATTTCTTGTCCATAAATTATCAAAAGGTAAAAATAAACCCTTAATCAAAAAGAAGTATATATCCTTATGGTGCCAATTATTAGCTATTATTAGCTACACATATTATTAGCTACACATATTAGCTATTAATATTTCACAAATAAGTGAATATAATCACATGAATAAAATAAGGCATCACTTTTTCAAGACATTAAAATTAAAGATTTACTTAATTGGATTAACTATAATAATGAATTTTCACATGCATTTGTTGTCAGAATTGTTCACAATAATATGATTGCCATATGTGATGATTGAATCCTAGAAGTTTTTGTACATAAGATCGTAAAATCCTTAAGTACATAGTACACAGGTTTATTGTTCCATAAAGTCTCCAAATTAGATTTAATAAAGCTTTTTTTTTATAAATCCATAGTATTTCAATTTCAAAAAATGTAATGGCAAAACTACTCTTTTGCTCTTTTTTTTTTTTTTTAACTTTGCAAAGGAGCAGGTGGGGAGAGAATGGAATTGATTCTTCGAGTGAGTCACGTTCACTAACAGTGGCCTATTCCTCTTAAATTGTGGTTCCCTAAAGAAAACTTACAATGTAGTTTAAGGAAACCTGAGTGAGACGGCCTTCATACTCAGAAAGTAAAATATACAACAAAAGAATAAATTATAGAAACCATAGAATCATAGAGGCATAAAAGCAAAAAGTTTTAGAGCAGAAATTGACCTTTGAGATCTAGTCTGGTCCTCTTGTGTATAATAGCATTCTTTTCTCTTTGAAATTTGCTATAAAAACAAATTCAAAGAATAGTAAATACCAATCAGGTTAGGTATGACTTGTTAACAAGGAGAAATTAAGCTAGTCTTTTTCAATAATAATTTCTTAAGTAAGGAAGGTAGAAAGAAATTTTCCTCCAAGATGAACTGAAGGTTGAAGAAATAAAAAAAAAAATCTGAATACTTATACATGTAATTGAACTTAAAAATAATTGGTTATTTTAGTCATCAGTATATCATCTTCCACATCATTAGTCAAGAAATAAAAAAAAAAGGAAATTTAGGTGTATTTCAGGCTAGGTCAGCTTTATCTGAATACAGCTTTTGAACAGTAGAGCCATCTGAGACCATTCAGTATAGGAGAAAAGAGATCTAAATATGTAAGAATCTCTGGAGAATATTATGAAATAGTATAATAATTGTATTTGTGAGATACTTTAAAAGATTAAAATGTGTTTATTCTCAATTTAAGAAATTGGAATGTCATTCAGATTTATGTAGGAAAAGTGTAATTATTGATAATATACTGTAATTTATACTGTAATATACTGTAATATAGAATATACTGGAACATAATATACTGTAAATTATGCTATAGTATACTGAAAACAAGTTATAAAATCTGCATATGAAGAAAAATTAAAATAATATGCACCAAGATATTATTGATTATGCGCAAATGAAAAAATCATGGTTGATTTTTATTACTTCTCAGGGTTTATAAAACTTCTTCTAAAGTATGTATTATTATGTAATTTTAACATACCTTAAGGGCTTAGGAAATATTCAGTTATCTGGTCAATTCACTTTTATGGAACTATATGGTAGTTTTGCTAATGGTTATTTAAAATAGCCTTAAAGCAAGTCTCTTCCATTTTATAGTATTAAACAGATTTGAACATGAGAGTAGTACTTCCTAATAGATCAAAATAGTTTTTAGATGTAATTCTTAATTTGTGGAAGATTGCAGTAGAATAAATTTCTTGTTTTCCTTTTCATTAAACACTGATGACTTTAAATTATGATGATTAATTTCTTAGAAATAGTCTTTATTTCTCATATCAGATAATTCCAACATGCTTTCAAGACTTTTCTAACTATAATAGTTTGCTCTATTTGGAGGATAATTTTGTATGTTTGGTTACATTAGTGTTAATATGTCTTTGTTATTTAAATCTCCAGTGCAACATACGGTTAGTCTTCCCATCATTACTGCCAGCTGCGATTGGCCTATGATTTTGTTCATTCTGTCTGAATCCAAGTAATTAGCTCCTTAGTTTAATGACAATATTTGTTAATGGGTTTTTAGGGCCAAATTCTGCTATTAGAGTGTGGGTGGTGAATTTGAAGATAAAATCTAGCCCTTATGTTTTAAGCATAAGCTGTGTAATTTGATTTCAAATGATGGTCTGGGAAGTTTGGGGTAGTAAAACTAAATCTGCACTTATCTGAAGTTCCACAGTTTTAAGAAACAGAAAATGGAAGTGACAATTTACGTAAATGAACAACAAACCCACTGAAATGTCTCTGATGTAGCTATCATATATGTGTCCTTTCGTGTGTAATTGGAATAAGAAATTGACAATTATCAAGCAGGCATTAGATAAATTCCCTTATGTGACAGGACATATATTGAGTCCTTTCGGTGCAATGAAACATTTGTGATCATTGCATTTTTTGTAGTGAGATATAATGGACTTATAACTTTGTGTATGTTTAAAGTATATGGTGTGATGATTTAATACATGTATATACTACAAAATTAATTTCACGATAAGGTTAGTCAACACATTCATCACCACACACACACACACACACACACAGTGATCATTATATTTTTGAAGGATTCAGTGAAGTGGAAGGAATCTTTGCCTGGGGATCACTGGGGTTCAAGGTCAGACTCAGTTTCCTGGTAGTGGTGTAACCTTGGAGAGATTCTTTATACATCTCCCTGAGCCTCAGTTTCTTCATTCTAAAATGAGGCCTTTGCATAAGATTATCCCAGTGGTCCCTTCCAACTCTGACCTGAAAACTCTAACTTGCTTTAAAAGAGCATTATGAGGAAGGCAAAGAAGATACTGTGACTTGAGCTAACTGAATAATCATTAAGTCCTCTAAGTGGTATTTTGGAGATATTTTGGCCTTAGAAACTGTTTTCAATGACTTGTTTCTTTTATCCTGGAAAAGGGAAATATTTTTTATGTAGAAGAGATTATAAACTGCTTTATTAGTTTTCAAGGAGACTAATTTTGGCAAAACTTAAAAAAAATGTCACATGGTAAAACTTGAGCTATCCAACGAGGAATTAGGATTCCTTGAGAGTTCATTAATTCACCATCATTATAAAAAAGAAAGTGGGTACCAAGGGTTTTATGACCAGCCAAACTGCCTTTCAAGCTGTAAAAGGTTGAGGCAGATATTCTGAACATAGAGAAATGTGGGAAACATTATCACGAGCCCTTCTTCAGGCAACTGTAAGAGGACAAATTCCATCAAACCAAGAGGTGACTATAGAAATTACTGCAAAAGAACTCATTGTGAACATTGAATGTATTTAACTCTAAAACTAAATCTAAAATGAATATGTAGATTACGGTGATATACTATAGTATAATCTGTAGAACTAAAGCAATTAACAAAAACTAGGAAAACACAACAGAAAGAAGTTGGTGCATGTGCTAAATCAGCTGATTGACTTATTCCCAATATCTAGAAATCAGTGGATTTCAAATTATAGAAGTATAAGCATATTTAAGAATAGAAAAGAAAAGATACTAAGAAAGGTTATGTTATTGCCTAATGTTAGGTGGAAAAGAATGGGGAAAGAATTAAAATGCTTATATTTCTATAATTCATAATAGAGAAATAGTAAATATTCTAAAGATATAGAATATAAAGATTATTATATTAAGTCATAAACTTCATATATAGGTTATTATATGAATATATGAAGTTATAAATTAGAAGAAAATGTATACCCTATTAAATATGCTTAAAAAGCTACACACAAAAATTAAGCAAGACAAACAACTATATAAAGACTTGTCAAAACCTTTGACAGAAAACTTAAAATATTATGACAAAATATCTGTGTCATATCTTTGATATCAGTAAACTGAAGAAATACCCTTATTTCTTTAAAAGAAAATATTTTCAAGTTGGATCACAGTGCAGAATTAAATTCTAAGCTGTATACAAGATGTAACCAAAACAAAGTTATGGAAAAATGTGAAAATAAATTGATAGACAAAGGTGTACTAGGAAAATGCAATCTAAAGAAATTAAGAGATACAGCAGTTCCCCCTTATTCATGGGGGATACGTTCCAAACATCCAGTGCGTGCCTGAAAGCATGGATAGTATTGAAACCTACATATATTTTTTCTATACATACACACTTATGATAAACTTTAATTTATAAATGAGGCCTGATAATTAACAGCAATAACAAATAATAAAATAGAACAATGATATATACTGTAGTAAAAGATATGTGTGTGTGTGGTCTCTTTCTTTCTCTCTCTGATAACTGAAATGGCTGGTAAGTGATAATGGGCAGGTAGCTGCTGGACAAAGGGTGGTTCACATCCTGGGTGGGATGGAGCAGGACCATTCAAGATTTCATCACTGCTACTCAGACTGGATCATGATTTAAAACTTATGAATTATTTCTGGAATTTTTTATTTAATATTTTCAGACCAAGGTTGACTGCAGATAACTATAACCAAAGAAGGTGAAACCACAGATAAGAGTGTGGGATTACTGAAGAATCTTAACACCAGAGAAGGTGAAATTTAGAGCTAAAAATCATTAACTAAGAAAAGGAACTATAGTGAATGTTGAGGGCATAAGACATAATGAAGGTATACGATCATGAATAAATAATTGCTTTAAAGACTACCATAGGTGTTCATTAAGCAAATAAACTAAAAACATCCCAAGAAATATCAATAATCTGTATTTGAGGTGTTGGACTAAGTCTAAAAAGTCATTTCGGTATTATAAAGCAAAACACTTTTGCTCAAATTTATTTTCAAGAGAAAATATTTTGTATTTAAAAAAAGTATTTATTTTGAAGATAATTAAAGCTATTAACTAAATATTAAGTACTTAACTAATGGCAATTTTTTATTATTATTAGCAAAAAAAGGGTTATAAGTTCTTTCACTTTTTGAAAAGAAAGCATCTTCTACTAGGCCTTTAAATATATGCATTTAACTTATTCAATTTGAAGCAAAATGGAATGTTCGGATTCCCCCCATCCCAACAGGTATTCTTAACAGCAGGATATAATTTCAGAGATTTTTCAGTCAAGAGGTTTCTGCTGAGCAAAAATTCTCGTTCAATTTAAAAATGTAGATTATAATAATTTTTCTACTGTCCTCGCAGCAGGTTTCCTGCCTTCATTTTGTCGAGTCTTTAGTTCAGTAAGAAACAACTAGGTAACTTCAATTCCAGGTTCACACATCCTTCAAGCATAGTCCCCTTAACCAAGTTATCATGCAAAGCTGCTTAGTGAAATGGAATACAGTTGAATTGCTTTGCTAATGCAATACCTATTTATAATAAATGCAAAGTGGTTTATGATGGCAAACTTTGTAGAGCATGAAAAATTATGAGGGGAAAAAGGCTTATTTTTTCTGACCTAAAATTGTAAAGAAATGTCACATATGCCCAAACATGACACTCCTACTAAAATAAAGGGAGAAAAATATTCAAAAATGAAAAATTTAATACATTGGCCTTTATAATATATTATTTCAGCAAAAACATTTAAATGAAACTATTATATTTTATAGTACCATTTTTTCCTAGAAAGTGCAGTTTTTCTAATTTACATAAATTTTCTCCAGTGTCTTTCTCTCTGCTATACCTCAACCATGTGGGCCAAAATTTTTTTTACTTCTCCAAAGTAAAAATTGCTCAAATATAATTTTTTTGTTGGCTGATAATGGAATAATTATATCTGTATAAATGGAAGTTAAATGATGTCAACCACTCATTATTATAATGTAGGTCAGTAAGATATTGGTCTTAACGTTTGAGTAAGAAAGTTCTAAAGGATAGTTTCATTAAGTTGGATAAAATCAAACAGATAAGTGTCAGAGCCAATATTTTACAACCACAAACTATTTTATTTTCATGCTCATGCTCAGGTAATTTACTTTGCTCTTCCATTAGCTGCTCTTTTTCATGAGTAAGGCACAAATCCACCATGCCATGACAACTATGCCAAATTTAATAATTGATTTTTATGACAGAGAAAATAAATGTCCAGCCAAGACCAATATGAACTTTATAAACTGTACTGGCTTGATGTGATTTTGCTTTCAATGCATAGAATCATAATTCCAGCTAAAAATCAACACCTACTCTTGAATGAATTATAAATCCAATGCAAACTTTCCTTTTTCACTCATTCAACAAGTATTTGATTAATAACTACTAAGTACCAGGCTGTTCTAGGACCTGAGATGCATCAGTGAACAAAACATGACATTCTCTTGGAACATGCAGACAATGAAAAATAATCATAACCAGTAAGTGAATTATGTAATATCATAGACTACAATAAGGTATGAAAGAAAGGAAACATAGATTAAAGGTAAGACAGGAAGGGCATGATATGACAAGATGCATGGAGGTGGGATCAGATCTGTTACTGTTTGTACCAGCTCTTCTAGCAGACGATTTTCTCATTCTGTTTTCTTTGTTTGTTTGTTTGTTTTTTGTTTCTTTGATGTTCAGCCTGGTTGTCTTAAAGTCAGAATATGTAGATGAGACTTGGAGAATAGAGTCATTATAAAATTTGTTGCCAAATTTTTTGTTTTACTGATAAGCTTCTATGCATTGACATTCATAATTGAGATACTGACCTTAGAGTTTCCCCAAATTAACCTACCACATGTTTTTACTAACTTTTTAGCTTTAGAGTTCTTTGCTTGGTTTTATTACATATGGTTTGGTTAACAAGTGCTCTCCAAGTAATGCTGTGGAATTTTTAAGGTTAAACAATGTAGAATTAAAAAATTATATTAAATTCAAAGTTTTTTACATTTGTCCTTATAGTTTACAATCCATGGAGTAATTTTAAGTTATTATTGTATCACGATAACCATACCCTTGACAGTGATGTTAAGCAATGCCAAATTAGTTCAAAAAACCCATACATTAACTTTTAGAATTAACCTGTATTTTGAAAGGTCCATCTATTTATAGACCCTTTAGGTAATATTCTTACTTGATTCTCAGAAAAACGAGGACTGAACTCTAAAATTGAGTACATATTCCTAAAAAATAATCTACAGTCATGTCTTATTTTGCTCATTTCTGCAGCCACTTTGAGAATTATTTTCATGTTAATAACCATATATATCTCTACCAACCATAGCCAATTTGACCTATAAGAGATCCAAAAAATTCTAGTCGAACTGCCTTTATTTTACAGGTTTGAAAACCGAGTCCAAAGAGGGTAATTTGTGCAAATTAGGTTATAAGTACAGGAAGCCAGTTAGTAGAACTAGGACAAGAACCCATTTTTTAAAATCCCAATTCATGTTTCCAGTATATCATGCAATGAGATTTTTCATTGCTTACTATTAAAATACTGTTTTGTTTCTTTTTTAATTAAAGAGAGTTGATAGCTTTGAATTCCACAAAGCAATCTGATTAGTGAGTATGCCTAAGCTCCCAAAATGGCCTCACTTATTTGATAACCTCTTCACCACTACCAGAAATACTTTAAAAAAAAAAAAATTAGAATGATCTTTAAAAACTTTTTTTTTGAAAAGTGAATTACTTATTAAGCCATGAAATTTCTTACCTATTAGTCAATATATAGCACAAATGAAACACAACTATATTATTTTTCAATGAACTGTAGAAGAAAAAAATTATAAATAATAAAGTGCTGAGTTTAGAAAACAGCATAAGTAACATCTGGGCCCTTGTTTCCTCAGCATCCTTAGGAAATGATACAGAATCATGTAAGAACTCTTTGAACCCTCATAAGGCAAAATTACTCAACTCACTGGAAAATAATTTTAGTAGATTTAATAGGGCAGAGAGGCAATATGTTCAAAACACAAAGAAAAGTATAAAATATTCTAAGCCTAAGGAGTTTGATATGCAAAAAATTAAACAAAGCAATATCAATTAATTTTCTAAGACAGGTTTTAGTTTAAGCATTATAACACATATTAAAATGTTATATATTTAGTTCCTATAAATGAATTCCAAATTTGCTAGAAATGAAGGATATAGCCATAGTTTTATATAATGATAAAATTGGGGTTTCTCATTGCACATTTTCATGGGTACTTTCAAACATATCATTTATTAAACCAATATAATTTAAATTTTAAATAAGTTAAAAAATATGTATAACATTAGATACGTGGCTCTAAATGGTTGGTGAGGATGATTATGGAAAACAGCTGTAAATACCCAGGGTCCAGACGACTTAATGAGTACTTTGTGAACTTATAAAGATTTTGATGATTTTGTTTGATAGTGAACCAAGTAAGAAAATGAATAATTCACCCAGTTTTTACTTCTGTTAGATTTACACTTGTAAATCCTATAAGACTATGAAGCTGAAACCTGAATCTTCTATCAGTTCCAATATCCATAACACAATTCAAGTCTTCTATAATCAGTAGAATTAATCAAAAATTATATTTTAAAACTACATCTGGTTCTTATTAATGTGATGACTTATTAGCATTCTAGTGTTAAGCACTTTAGATTAATAGTTTATTATTTTTAACAGTAACTAAATGTAATGTACTTAAGAAAATACAAAGCTAGTATTTCCAGATTGCTAACAGGGAGAAACTGTGAAAATAATTGATTTATGCTATTTTTGACTGATCAAATTCATTTTATTGGAAGCCCTTAGTAATGTCTTTGGAAATTTCTATCACCTCCCTTTTCCTCTCCCACCTCCCATAAATATTTTTGTGATTTATAAGGCAGCAACATTTTTTCTGCATATTCTTTTTCCAAAGGAACATTTTTTTCTCAATTTTAATCATTTCATAGATGAATTGTTCTCTAATAACCAAGGGAATTAAAGAACCAAACTCCTCTTTTATAAAAACCTGTGTGGTACAAGAGTGTCTTAGTTTGCCTCTTGGGCTGAGTGAAATTGAACTGACTTTTACCTTTCATTGTCATTTCATACATTATGTAAATTGGCAAGAATAAAAGTAGTGTGATGGGAAGTATGATTTGACAGACAATATCATGTAATATAATACCTAAATACTTATAAGCTAGAAATAGTGCCTTGGGGCACCACATTTATTGTGATTGTGTATTTGCATTTATACATTTTTGTCTAGAGTTTAAAATTACAGAATAAATCATTCACTGTGGAAAGAAGAATTATTTTTGAAACATTCTCCTGACCACCCTAAGGATAATAAAGAAATATCAAATGTAGTTTTTTCCACAAAGAGCTTTCAGTCTATTTGGAGAAGTAATACATTGAGGCATAACAAGTCAAATAAAAGAACAGTTAATGAACAGAAATTTCTATATGGATGAGCATGGCCATTATAAATTCTCTTTCTGTATTACATATGTAAATAAGTTCAGTGCATGCTTATTAAGTTCAGAAGCTTAAGCAAAAGCAGCACAAAAAAAAGTATTCACATTTTGACAGCAGAGTCTATTTCTGAATGATTTCAACATCGAAAACTTAGGTGTTTAAATCTTAACAAGGATCAAATAATACCCTCTAATGTTAGGGTCTAATCAAGGCATTCTTCATGGTAGGCTATCTAAATCCCAGGTTATGCCTAGCTCATCAGGACATGCTATCTTTCCTTCAAAACCTTATACCTGCTGAAAGGCTTGCTAGCTTTTCAATCGAGTTCCCCTCCTTTCCAAAAGAAAACAAAATTTTTAACACTGAGGTTTTGAGTATTCTTTAGTTTCTAAAAAAAATTATACATAGCAATATATTCTTGGATATATGTTAAAGACATTTGTCACTGAAACTAAAAATTCTTAGTTATTAACATAACAAAATGAAAATTTTATTTTTTTATTTTGCTTTGCATCTTGGCATTGAGACTCATCACTGTGGGAAGCAAAATATTTGAAAAATGTGTGTAGTTTAACATGTATTAGAATTATACAGGTATGGTAACTTGGATATTCAGGCTAATACTGAGCATAATGTGGGAGAAAGGGAAGTCCTTTTATATATATATTTGTGATAGACCCAATCAGGACTGGATTTCCTGATCACATACAAGGTAGTACAGAATAGCAACTGAGAGTGTGAACTTGAATCAGATTGCTTAAATTCAGGTCTCTATTTCTGCTACTTTTTACCAGTGTGACCTTGGGCACCGGAACTCACTGTGTTAATTTCCTCATGTATAAAATGCAAATGATAATATTGCCAACATCATAGGGCTATTGGAATTGGAGATGATTCATGTAAAGTATTTGGTAAGACTCAATAGACATAGACTACTCAGGTTTCTACTTTTCACATGGCCTCTTTCATTTCTCAAAAATAAAAACCTTTTCATATATCACCTTGAACCCTGATTTCTTGTTTCTTCATTTTCATTGCCTCTGTTAACTTAAAAATGAAGAAGCAATAATAAACAACTTTATATCATTAATAACTATATATAGTATATACATACGTATATAAGAATTGTGAAAACATTCAAGTAAGATTGCATAAAGAATACTTTCATTCTCTGGATAATGATTGCTTTAACTTTGCAGCTTTGGAGCAGGATTTAAATGGCAACCTAATGGCTTTGTCATTATAACCACATAAAAGGTCTGGCAAGATGTGTAAATTTGGGCATATGGGCATGGTTGGCAAGGCCTTTGAGTTGAAATTTAATCCACAGTGCCTGGAAATGTTTGCATTTTATTGCATCGTGCTTGGCTTTCCAGCTAAACTCGTTTGTGAGTGGAGAATGTGTGCTGTACAAAGAGTGTGGGGCAGGAGACTGTCCCTACAGATTGCTGAACAGCTGGAATGAGTCATGCTTAACTGATACTTGACAGCTGTCCATCAGCTTTTTCTTGTAAAAAGAGCCTCCTTGAAGCGGCAGCTGCTTTCAGCATCACAAATCCAAAAGAGAAATACAACTTCCCAAAAGAGAGAAATACAACTTCCTGAGTACCCAAGCTTCCTCCTGCTTTACACTGCTCTGAGGGCTTTCACCTACACTGGGCAGCCATGAAATCTCACTCCAGCTAAAACCACCCAACCTTCTAAACCCAGGAAAGGATTATTTAGGAACATTGCACTTTCATTTCTTTTTGTTTGTTTAAAAAGGGAGGATGATTTTTTTTTTCTTGTTTCTGCACACTTCTGAAGATTTTCTGGGTCAAGCTAAAAAGTTTATCAATAATTATTTGGTTGAATAGACTAGCTTGCCTGAATACTTTAGCTCATTCTCTCATTCCATTTTGTCAACTACCTGTAGATAATGAGACAAAGGATATGAGATGAGAAGATATAACTGATATAACTGTGTCTACTATTGTGTAGATATGTCAATGAGTGGAATCTTCCCTCTAGCAAAGATTAAGTGTATCACTAAAATGCCTTCTGATCAGTATCAGTGAAGGTTTGTTTACTATTGTGGGCCCACAGAGTATGAAAAAAATTGGCAGTCTGTATAGTAACTGAAGGTGCATGCATTTATAATATGCTGGTTTTATTTATGCATTGTTGCATTGGGCTTTGCCAGACATGAAGAGGCTGCTGAAAGTTAAATCATATAGCTGCATGCATGATTTGATTTTCTCCAGGGTCTAGCAAGTGCATTCAGCTTTATTTGTTATCCTCATGGAACATTATTTATTAATGAGTTCTTCATGCTTTATTAAGCCTAATGTCAAAACACCTCTGTGGGACCCTACTAGGCATGTTTTCTCTTTGTGGTAAGGCCTCCCAAAGAAAATAAAAAATTATTCAGCAGTGCTCCAGTTAATACCCAGCAGACAGCAGTTCAATTTCTCTTGAACCTGTCAGATAGTGTTTCCGAGTCTCTGTGAAAAATCTGAATCTGATGCAATGTGAAACTGAAATTAAAGTATACCCTCTTTCAGATGTCAATAATTGGAGTCCCTTTAAAACAAAGCAACTTTTCAGCAGGCCAAGCTAACAAGTTCATCAGGAGGGGAAAAGCACAAATTCAGTCTCCACAACTGTAGTGAGAAATTATAGACTTATGCAGATGCCATAGTAATTTGAGATTAGTGACAAAGTGAAATAATAGGACATCTGAATCCCAAGGAGAATGGGTGTAATTCTGAACTATGCAAGGAGTTAGCAGTAAGGGTTTGTGGGAAAGAAAAAGAAGCTTCTATGACTAAAGCAGATAACCAGTGGGAATGACAAAGGGCATGGAGCTGTCAGCTGAGCATCCTCTTGGCTTCGTGGAGGAGAGGTGGGACTCAGTAGGAACAGATGAGTCATGGTAATGGGTAAAAGCAGGTGACTGGCAGATATCAAGGTAGGTGACTGCTAGCATCATGGTTTGAGGCATCAGACACACCCATCAGTCACTTGTAGGGAAAACCAGAAAAGGAACCAGCTGGGCTTCAGGGTCCCAGGCAAGAACTCTGGAACTCTCTGTCCTCAGTTTCTTAACAGAAAGCTATAGGACACAAACTAAGGTATAAGAGAGGAAGGGAGTTGTTATTTTAGCTCAATGGACTATGCAAGTGTCCAGGACCCATCCTTGCCACGGGACTGATGAGGTCTTCAGTAAGGAGATTCAACTGGTCATGCTGGATGCTGAGACTGAGGCCACATCTGCCTTTCCTGCTGGCCACCGGGTATTTGTATGCCATGATTATCTCATGGGTTGAGAGCTTTAGAGATTCCTATTCAGGGGACCTAAAGGACATGGGCTCAGATATAGTATCTGCAGAGAGTTTTCTGTCTTACAGTTTCACAAATTTGCTCTCTAACTTTAATAAGAACTTAAAGTCACTACAGCACACTGCTTGGTATTTAATAGTGCAGATTTTGTTACTATCCTTTCTAATCATTTCTGACATGTAGTTAAGTAGCAATTATTGAGTTCTCATCATGTTCTAGACATAATTTTAAAAGTGATAAATCCTATAGAGAAGGTGCAGATAAATACATTTATATGTCCTAAAAGGGGGGAAAAATGCTTCTAGTTGATGAGATAAGGTAAAGCTTCATAAAGGGGCAGTTGGACATCCGAGGATAAGATAAGGGACATTTCCAGGGAGGAAAAAGAAACATAGTGAGTAAAGGCATGAAACTGAGAACAGAGCGGGCACTTCTGAATAAAACACTATAAGTAAAATGAAGAGCATTCTAGCCTCTGAGGGAGAACTGGGATTCTGTTTACAGGCAAAGAGAGAAGCAGGAAGATGTGTGGAATATGGAAGAAGATTAGCAAGCAATTTGATTTGCTGTAGTTCACCATATGATGTGAACTGTAAATGGGGCACAAAGATGGATTGGGAGGTCACAGAGATAAAACTGTGAAAGGCTTTTAATGCCAGGCAAGGAGTTTGACCTGCCTCTCCTGTTCAGTTAGATAGCCCTGTATGTGTTTCTTCTAGTTCCCTAGGAGACTATAAGTACTTTAAAACTGGAATTGTACCTTATATTGAGATACCAGGGAACAGGTGTACAGAAGAAATATCCCAAATGGGAATGTTATAAAGAAAAAGAAGGAAGCTGTAGAAAAGCTTGAATCTGCTGGCTAAAGAACGAATATCTCTGAGAAAAACTAAAGGGATATATTAACTGGCATGAAGTCTATACTGACCTACTTCAGTGGGCAAGTTAAGTGTGTTATATACACAAGGCAATATATTTAGAGTTAGCTGATATTGTTTAAACGTTTGGGTAGAGGTAAAGTCAAGAGAGATGTCTTGATAGAATTGCAAAGTTAATATGTTTAAGTTAATTAGAAGACTATTAAAATGCTAAATAATATTGGAAATATGTGTAAAAGCATTTATGATCCAAATACTGTACTTGTTAATAGGAACTGATAAACTGCCACTGCCATCTTGCTTTTCCTACCAGGACTTTTAGAATATGAATGTCATGATTTTAGGGTCTAAGAGAAAGAGTGATAAACTAGAAGGGTGTTCATTACTCTAGAACAAGCAAGTGAGAAAAGAACAGTAAAACATCAACATCACTATGTATCCCTGTGTATCCTAACCCATGATGGGAGCTCCCTATAGGGAAAATCATAGGAGTTTGGATGTCCCACATGACCCTGATTACAACTTTACAGAAGGCCAGGCCTACCCTCAGCAGAAGAAACTCTGTATCCTGGAGGGTAGACTCCTAATAACTCCAAATCCAACTCTTACTAACCCCTACTAATTGCCACTTGATACCTACCAAGGAGGCTCGTTATACCTGTTGGCAAGCAGCGACTCCATTAACACAACCCCTTTGATCTGAGGTCAGTGAGTACAGTTAATACCGCATCCGCGGCCATGCCTGAAATATCACATTCTGGTTGCCAGTTCTCACAAAATCACTCCAAAGTGTGACAATATGTCTTTCTATCATATTTCCCTTAAGGCTGCAAAACGATGTGAGACATATAACATGTGCACACATCATTCAGGGATATGTTTTTTTTTTTTCAGCCGTTATGTTTTAGCCATTAGCAGTTATCTTACATAATCTTTCAACAGTTCCAAAGCCGCTGAGCACTCAGTCTATTTTGAATTCTCTTTGGTTTTTCCTGCTTTGTCTGTTATGCCAAGTGTTTTCTGTACCACTATAGTGTCATAAAAGGAAACAATTTTAGGTCCTTTTGTGTAATCCAAGAATGAAAGCTGATTTTTAACACATTTTCTCCTAATATATAAAGTAAAATACTTGTGTTAGTAAAAGAAGTCTTTATTTTAATGGAATATGACATAATATTAGGAAATATATTCATGAGACAAAAAAATCCCTAACATTAATAGAAAAGAATATCTGTATAGGCATCATATAAAATGTTTGTGTCAGCACTGAGCTGACTGAGAAGGGAACGTTTAGGTGGTGAGATGTCCAGTTGAAAGAATGCATGAGGGGTTGACATGAGAAGGAAACGGCTGGCACCAACTTTACTGCGGGGAGCGCACTTCTGCTGCTCTTCTTCTTGTGCTCCCCTTCTACTCTGCAGGCGACCACATGACTCCACACATAGCAGAGTACAATAGGGGCTTTCAGCCACACATGTGTGATATAATAAGCTGAAGTATGTTTACATATTTTAGGCGCAGGCGCCCTACTACGCTAATGTAACATTTTAAATCCGGGGTCCTATTCCTAACCATGAGCCTGGATCACAGCCAGACCTGGGACCAGCCGGACCTTGGACCCACAATTTGTATAATTTTATCTTTAATTTTATTATTGTGAAAGGGCTTCTAGAATGAGTCTTAAGAACTAATGGCATCCTGGAAATTAAATTAGCAGATGGCATAAAACTGGGGAATAACTCATACAATGGAGCCAGCATCAAGACCCAGAAAGATCTATACTAGCTACAACTCCAGGACAAATCTGAGGAAATAAAATACAAAGGGGATAAATGTAAAGTTTTATCCTCCAGTCCAAAAATAAATAAAATAAGTGTTTTAAGAGAAATTTGAAAGAAATACACATGAAATGTTCTAGGCATTCATTTAATTATTAACTCAGTATGAGTTAGAGATGTCATGTAATTGCCCAAAAGAAACTGATGTGACCTTAAACTCAATTTGTCATTAGAACATGTCCAGAGCAAAGAGGATGATGGCCTCTCATACACTAGGTGGAGCACACCCACAACCAGGCCTGAAATACCACACTGTTTTCAGAGCCACATTCTACCTGGAACATAGGCAATGTGTGTTCCAAGTAGAGCACCTAGGACTCTAAAAGGGCTAAGGAACACCCTGAAGAAGACGAGACTGTTCAGCTAGAAGATAATATATACTGGAGGCTTCCATGGGAATATGGAGTATAGGCAGAGAGCAGGACAAGGAGAAAAGGATGGAAGACACAGGTATGTATACCTTGTCTCAATTTTAAGTAAAAGTTGTATATTAACTATAGCCGAGATGCCCAGCAGGTACCAACTTGTCCCTGCGTTGGCAAAGGCTATCATGGATCACTATGAGTGCTGAGGGTGTCTACCTGAATGTAGTTGGTCTAGGTGATTGTGGTGCCTGGTCTCTCTGAAGGGCCACAATTCTTGGTCCCTCCTAAACCTAGATCTGCATTTTATAGAAGTTACCCAGACTTTAATGGAGTATAGCACATGTTCTTAGGAATACATCAGAGGGTCCATTTGCTTTCTGGAAATATAATGAAACATAAGTTTAATTTTTACAATAAGCATTGAATGCACCCCTAATCATCTAGTTTTCATCATATTTGGTGTTTGACTTGCCATTGCTTAAGCTAGAGAAGTGCTAATAGTTTACTTGTCCATCATTAACTCAGAAACCAGAGCAGCTGCTGCAATGGCTAAAATAAATTAAAAATCCCTTAAAACATGAATTGTGATCACAAATTTTTTTAATGCATGTTTTTCATTCAGTTATTTGAGGTCTAAGACTACAACAGGCTTTTGCTTTCAAATCATGCAATGAAGATGCGGAATATACCTAGAGGGGCACACAGATGAATGGAGCTACAAAATCACTCCAGCTTGTATGAAACTTTTATTTCCTAATTTTGGTTTGTAATTACTACTAGTAATGAATATTTTATCTAAGAGTTTTAGCAATCTTTCCATTTATTCCATCTGCTCCATTCACAACACAGTATTTACGTTTTTGCAATGGATGATATATCTATTTTTCCACTTTGGTCTTTGACAGAAAAATTAGGGATCATAAAAACCTGTGCATGATGTCAAAATTCTATTAGAATGATCATTGAAAGTTCCCTTTATGTTACTACTTGAGAATTACCTTGAAAGGAGAGAAAACTTGAACTTTATGCCACTGCTCACCAACACACATTGTCATTCATGTTTTCTTTCCATCCTTTCCTTTCTTCCCTTCTTGACTTTCTTTCCCTTTATCCCTACCTATTTGGAATCAATTACTATTTGAAGTTACATTCTTCAATTGATATTTCTAACAAACTTAAATTCAAATTTGGATGCCAATACCTTATATAAAAGATTTCAAAATAAAAATTGGAACAGAAACAAGTAATTTTCATCTTCTGCTTAACAACTTTTTTTTAAAAAAATGAGTTTCCAGAATTTAAATACTAAATTGTTTATTCTAGGACCACTTAGTGAGTTGATGAAAAGAAAGACAATAAATACCCAATAGAAAAGTTGAGAGAATACAGGAAGGGAAAATGTGGGAAGAGGAAGTTTTAACAAAGAGAAAATTGGGTCAGAGGGAAAAAAATCTTGATAATTATGCATATGGAAGATGTATTAAAAAAGAGGTTATAAAAGAGAAAACAGATAATTTTTTAGTAATAAAAAAGAACTAAAAATACCTATTTGTAAAAGATTTAAAATACATAATTAATAATTATCAAAACAAAAACATTGCCAAAATCGAGCATATGTTTATAAAACTTAGCTTAATTGAATTGAATTGACTGCAGAGACTTTATAGTCTCACTGAAAATACAGAATATAGGCAGGAACCTTACACATATTTCAGCTCGGCAATAATGAAATGATCGTGAAAATCTATACAGCCTACATGGCCCCCTCACCCACAGTTCCAACTTATTGTAACTAGGCTAAAGTCTGCCATTGATAGTGCAATAATTGTTGTCTCTTGTGTATTTTAACCCTATTCTACCTGTTTGCCTTTAGCTAGAAAATTTACTGAGCTTATAGTGTAGCTCTGTAACTACCATATTTGAGAACTGAACGTATAATCCAAAGCAATCTCTAATTTGTAAAAACTAATAGAATTAATAGTATCTTTTTGCATCATGATTTACAATTTATAAAGCACTTTGTATAATATCATATAAAGGAGTTAAAACAGGCATTGTTATCCTCTTCTCAGAACTGGAAACACTAAAGATCAGAGGAGTTTAAACAAACTCATATGGTAGCCAACAGGCACGTGAAAAAATAGTCATCAGGAAAATGCAAATCAGAACCACGATGAGATAACACCTCACACCTGTCAACATAGGTATTATCAAATAGACAAAAAGTAACAAATAAAAGTAACAAATAAAGGAACCCTCGTACACTGTTGGTTGGAATGTAAAATGGTACAGCCACTATGAAAAATAGTATGAAGTTTCCTCAAAAAATTAAAAATAGAACTACCACACAATCCAGCAATTCCTCTTCTGGGTATTCATCCAAAGAAACACGCTAATTCAAAAATACATATGCATTCCTATGTTCACTGCAGCATTATTTACTATAGCCAAGATATGAAAGCCACCTAAGTGCTATCAATAGACAAATAAATAAAGAAAATGTGATATATGTACACACACAGTGGAATACTACTCAGCCATAAAAAAGAATGAAATCTTACCATTTGCAACAACATGGATGGACCCAGAGGGTGTTATGCCAAGTGAAATAAGTCAAAGACAAATACCACTTACATGTGGAATCTAAAGAACAAAACAAACTAACAAACAAAACAAAACAGGAACAGACTGATAGATACTGGAAACAAACTAATAGTTACCAAAAAGGAGAAGCTTTTTGAGAGGTGTGACAGGTGAAATAGGTGAAGGGGATTCAGAAGTACAAACTTCCACTTATAAAATAAATAAGTCATGGGGATGTAATGTACAGCATAGGAAATGCAGTCAATAACACTGTCATAACTTTGTATGGTGACAGATGGTAACTAGACTTATCGTTGGGATCATTTCATAATGTATATAAATACTGACTCACTATGATGTATATACTTGATACTAATAGGATATTGTATGTCAAGTATATGTCAATTAAAAAAAACTCATCTGAGGTCACAGAATAAGTAAAAGAGGCCAGGCTGTTTAGTTCCTGTAATACAAAGCTAAGAAACATATCTGCATCTTGTCCTAGAGCCCAGACTGGTCAGATGTAGCGTCACCACAGCAACATAAAAGGATGGGCTCTCCTGGTGATGCAGACTGGCCCCTGCACTTATCCTTTTTCTATTCTTAAAAGCATTATGTTTCTCAGCACCATCCCTCCCCAACTAAGAATCATTTGGCCTTGGTCTTTTTGATGATCACAAAGACTGAATGATGCCATTAGCATTTAGTGCTGAGGAAGAAGGGACTGCATTTATCTAGGAGAGTGGCCAGTCCTCACAATGAAGAGATCTCATATGGGTAGTGCTCCTGTTGAAAAGCACTTTGGGGGTTAATTAGTGAGTTATTAATTTTTTTAATTAGCACTCATAATCTAAAATTGATGGTTGTCGTAATTGATCAAGAAGTTGACCAAGAACCTGATTATCGGGCAGCTCTCAGAAGCCTCCTGCAAATGCATACAGCACATTGGAGTCTCCCTAATTTTTGTAAAAAACAAGTTACCTGCCTCAACAGTGAAGTTTTGAGTTGGTATTCCTTGTTATAACTGTTAGTTTTAATCCATCATTATCTATTTCATTTATTATGGGCTTTTTATTTAACCCTGAAATGTTTAATGATCCCAACTTTTATGAACAGTGTTTTTGTCCTGTATTTTACATTAATTCTACTTTAAGACATGTTATATATATTGTGGTTCAAAGATTAATTATTCATGAAACTATTGCTAAAGTAGATATATGCACAAACTCCTTTTCAGATATTACATAGTCTAACATAATATAGTACAGCATAGCATATATAGTATAGCATAACATATGTAGTATAATATATAGTAAAGCATACTAACAGTATAATACAGTAATGCTATAGAATGTAGTACAGTATAGTATAGGAATAATACATAATATGGTATAATATAATAAATACAATACTGTTATCACCAATGTTTTTCTCCCATTGGAAATGATGATACAGATGATGGTGAGATTTTTTTTCCTACTAAAAGGGCTGCCAACCAAAGTCAGTAAAAAAAAAAAAAAAGTGAGTTGGGGAGAGGGGGAGTATGAGAGAGAGAGAGAATGCCACTGGGTTGTAGTGCAGCAGCATAACCTGAGCACATCTCAGGAGTCTGGACTTCTTACTCTGGATGCTTGGTGTAAAGCAAGGGAATGAGTCGCCTTTGCTATTATTACCCCCTTAGCGGGACTCACTAGGCTGCTCTAATGCAGCTCCTTGTGCTTGTATATTTCTAATGAAATGTTTTAAGATCCTGTAGCAGAGATAGAATTATTTTTGTTTTAATACCTACTGGTGGTACCTTTTGTCTACAAGAAGAAATGTTCATCCATAATATTTATCATCTTGTCTCTGGTTTGGCTGTTTAAAACCACCTGACTCGATATACTTTTTTTAACACTTTTTATTACGAAAATATTAGTAAGGTAACAATAAAACTAAATTGTAGATTTATAAAAGGAAAGCTTGTACAGTTAAATTTTAATATACTCTGAGAAACAGAGAAATAGAGCCACTGATACTGGGTAAGAAAAATGGGTGGCAATATGATTTACTTGGCTGGCTACTATATAAGAGAATAAATTCTATAATCTTGCCAAAACCTGAGGGAAATGTGAATTGAATAGCAATAAATAATCTTACTGGAAAGAACTGAATGTGATATACTGTATCCTCCAGCCTTTATTCAGGAAAATTTCCCGTTGATTACAGAATCAAACCCAGAGTGGACTGAAGACAAGGTAATTTTTAATGCACTTCATAATATTCCTTCTGCCTTATGCCACAGCCTTCTCAAACTGAGTTGGAAGGTCATGTTGAGCCATGTATGTAGTTCCAACTTTTACAGCCTCTTTCAGGATTAAATAAACTTTATAGCTAATTTTTCTATGCATTTTCATTAATATTCTTTTGCTACTCAGAAGTCAGTGTATGTTTAATAACATCGTAATTACTCTTATTTGACTAATGTTTTAAAGTTACAAACACCTTAGTACATTACTTTATTTAACCCTCACAACATTGCTTTGTGATAAAAAGTGGTATTATTTTTCCCATGTGTTATAGTTGAGAACATTCAGAGCTCATAAAATGGGTGACAATGTGATTTACTTGGCTGGCTACTATATAAGAGAATAAATTCTATAATCTTATGTGACTTGCTTAATCATATATAGTGAGTAGGTGACCAATTTGGGGCTAGATATCAGGGTTTCTACATCTTAATATTTAGCTAATAAGAATTTTGTCATATGAATTATTACAGTTGACTGATAGTTTCCCTCCTGCTTCTAGTTCTATCATATTTTATAATATAGACTACTAAAATGCAATTTGCTTATTTTATTTAGACAGTTACTCCTTTGTTGAAATTTTTGAGTATCTGATTTGTACACCGGGAGAAATAAAGAAAAACAGACATAAGAAACTGCCCTCAAGAAGTACACAGTCCAGAAGGAGAAGCAGATAAACATAATGCCCACTGTAATACCATAACCATTTGTGATAAAATAAACATATATTTAGTCTTTGCCCTCCCCTCTCCCTCATTCTGGCACAAAGCTCTTAAAACTTGAAATTTCCTGAATACGAGGAGTGTCTCGTTATCTGCTAATGAGATGACTCATAGAAGAATGGGGACCTAGAACAACCAATCATATGACTAGAGGGTTAGAATTTTCAACCCCACCACAATGTCCAGAAAAGGGAGAGGGCTGAAGATTGAGTTCAATAACCTATGGCCAGTGATTTAATTAAATCTGCCTATGTGTGAAACTTCTATTAAAAACTCCAAACATTGAGGTTAACAATGGGTTGGTGAACAGGGATGGCTAAGGTGGCACCAATGGAGAGGGTACAGAAGCTCTGCACCCCCACCCCTTGTACCGTGCCTTATTCATCTCTTCCATTTGGTTCTTCCTGTTATATCCTTTATAATAAACCAGTAACTATAAGTACCCTATTTTCCTGAGTTCTGTGAATCATTCAAGCAGATATTGAACCTAGACCCCTTGAGTTTGTAAATCAGATAGTATGTATAGCCTGGCAACCCAGGATTTAAGACTAGCATCTGAAGTGAGGGCAATCTCATGGGACTGAGTCCTTAACTTGGGGGTTCTGTGCTAACTCTGGGTAGTTTGTGTCAAATCTGTGCCAACTCTGGATACTTAGTATCAAAACTGAATTGAATTGAATTTTAGGCCACCTAATTGGTGTTAGAGAATTGGAGAATTGGTTATTGTTGGTAAAAATCAACCACCAGCGCTCACCAAGCCCTCTACAATATTCCCTAAATGTATCACAGGGTGTATGGAGTATATATGACCAATTTGGTACTTTCTAGATCACTTTACACTTCTGTTTCCACCAGTTGTTGTGTACTTATCAAGAACTGGTAGTATCTGCCTCCAAATTATTTGTGTAACAGTATTTTGTGAACTTATGTATTTTAATTAAATATTTAGTAATTTAGGAATATAAATGTGAAATTCAAGAGTATTTTCTATAAAATTTAGTTTAATTCTTTGGAAAGACTGAATAAAGATAAGTTGCAAAATAATTTTATCAAAGTGGGCATTGACAACTCTAAAAGACTAAAGAATATTAAATAAAATGTTTTCATTCCTAGTATATAAAATTACCTAAGAAATTACTTCTAAACATACATATGTTCTTTAAAATTTTAATTAAAAGAATGAAACTGGAATTTGTAGTTGGTGAAATATGGATTATAACTTATTAGCAAGAAAAAAATAAGAAACACCAATGTCACAAGACCCATGCTTAAAGAAAAGACCTTGATTTTCCTTCAAAAGATGATTTCTATATTTTAAGTTAGAGTGAAATGTATAAAGTGTGCATCAATTGTCAAATTCCCACCTTAGCCATCTTTTCCAATTAACCAACTAACCATCAGTTCTGATTATAAAACGAGAGTATAAACCATACCTCAATGCTTCAGGTTTTGGTTAAGAAATTGAACTTATCACCTATGAGCCTAGAAGGTAATGTCAAAATGTAAATTATTTGCAACACCACTTTGTCAGTAGGAATTTATAATTCCAGTTTTTGTTTAGGAAAAGTTAATCAAACTCCTTGTCAGTAGATTACTCTCAAATTGACTTTGAAAGACAAGCATAGTCCTCAGTTTTTTGGTTTTTTTGTTCATTTTTTTGTTTGTTTTTTATCTTTCTTAAAATAATTTATAAAACTTGTGGAGCTATCTGAACCACAAGGTCAGCTTTAATACCCTGCCTCCAAGCCAGCTTTCTCTCACTGTGTTGCACGGTTTAGAAATGTACTCTAGATTTATAATACCCTAGAAGAGGATCTTATGACCTTGCATATCAACCTATAAATGAGTCTGACAGGTGGCCTATTTGGATTTTTTTTTTCATGCATCAAATCTTAATCTCGCCTGCTGCTGATTTCAAACTCCATTTGTTTAATTTGTTCAAGTATTGACTATCTCCTATATGCCAGGAACTCTAGGCACTTGGAATACAAAGATCCCCACCTTCATGGCATATTTTAGAGGGGAGAGAAGAACCAGAAAATATCAATAACCATAATAAGTAAGGTACATAGTGTATTAGAAGAAAATAAGTAATGTGGAGCAGGGGAACAGCAGGATAAAGGGGAGCAGGAGAACAGAGTATTGGTGAATGGGTTTCAGTTTTAAGTAGGATGGTTAAGGAAGACTCACTGTGAGGGTGACATTTGGGTAAAGATTTGAAGAAAGTGAGGAATGTGGCCATACAGGAGAATATTCCAGGCAGAAGGAATAGTCATTACAGACTCCAAGGAGGATAGTGTGCTTGGATGAGGTCAGAGAGATAGCTTATGAAGGACCAGTCAGGCTGCCATACTGAGAATGTCTGGACAGGGGAAAGACCAACAGTTAAAGCAGAAAGACCAGCAAAAGAGGTGATGAGGAGCAACACTGGTAGGCATATTTAGAAGGGAGAACCAATAAGATTTCCTTAGTATAGGTGAAAGAGAAGGATCAAGGAGTTTTTGACCACAACTAGAAGAATAGCTTTACCATCAACTGACATAAAGGAGATATTCTGAGGAACGGGGTTGTGATGAAAGATCAAATTTAGTACCAGACATATTTAGTTAAGAGATCTATTAGATTTAAGTGAAAGTGTCAAGTCAGCAATTGTCTTTATGAGTCTGGAGTTTGGAAGAACAGTCATCAGCACAGAGGTTGCTCTGCTGTAAGAGAGAAGTGAAGATCAGCCAGCTTTTCTCAGCTGGAGTTTCACAAGAGAATGAAGCCTTCATGTCTTAAAGATCTCTTGTATATAAAAAATTAAGTTCTCTCCTGTATATCTAGAATGGTCATGCAGTAACCTAAAAATGATGAGAAGGTGTGTGTGTGTGTGTGTGTTCTCTGGTTCAGATGAGGAAGCCCAGATGAGAAAGGCCGCTTGGATGCCTAAAGACACTTGAGTTCTTTGTCTCTTTTTCAGGCAGAGTTTCTTAATTTTCGTTCTTAAGGTAATTAGGATCTTAAGATTTTTGGAGTCATTTTATAAAAACTTAAATAAAATATTATAAATGAGTATTTCCCAAAATGCGCAATTTTAATTGGAATTTATAAAAGGGAAGGGTGGCAATAACTCAGGTATGTATGGTGTTATGGAAAAAAACATATACTCTACTAACCCAAAAATTTTCTCCATAAGGGCAATAGAAAACATTTTTTCTTATTGAGTAAGCATTAAACAAAAATGTAATGTGCATCACAGGCAATCTACTAAGAGATTGCAAAAACAGAAAAAAATCACACCCCTCTATACAGTCAAGCAGATACAACCCATTACAGGCTTTCATGGTAAACGATAATTAGTCCTGCAGTAAGAGGAGTTAATGGCACCATTTTTCCCACATAGTTTATCTTAACTATACCTGGTAATTGGGGTGACCATCTTTATGCACAAGAAAAACATAGCTTTACAGGAAGTAACTGCAAATTGGAGTAAGGCAGTCATAAAAGTTAGGCTCCACCCTCACACAAAAAATGACAGTTAGGGGTGCTGTCTTCCTTGAAATTCTCTTTGAAAAAATGACTTCCTGTTCAGTCAGAAACCTGATTAAAGATCTATCTCATTTCAAAAGAATTTATATACATTTTAAAGAGAGGAGAAAGTCTTTATAATTATAAATGTTCTAAAGTAAAAGTTCTAAGAAAAAGAAGGAGGAAGGAGTCTCTTCTCTAATTTTCAACAGAAAGAATTAAGCCTCTTTTTAAAAATTTTTATTTGTCCTTATAATGGTGAGCTCTGGGTATAAAATAAACATTTCTTTACTATAGGACTTCTCAGGGATTTTAATTAGCTTGTGTGCATTATAAAATGCCAAGAGAGAAATGTTTTGCAGTATTTCTCAAAAATAAAGAATTTTTTTAACGGAGTATCTCACAGAACGAATGTTCCACAAATTCACACATTGAAAAATGCTGTGCTGACCTAATATAGACCTGACCAATTCTAAAAAGAGTGGGTGAATTTTTTTTGTTCCAGTACCTTATCCTATGTCCACATCCTTTATGAAAGACTTAAACTTAAGTCATTTTTGCACTTAATTTAAGTCATTTTTGCGCTTGAATTCTTAGTTTGTTGCTATTTTCCCCTATTTGTTTTGGTGTGTGGTATGTTGTTCTTTTCTTCCATTTATGTTTGTACATGATATGACATTTTTATGTTCCTATTTATGTGTGTGTTTAGCTATATTTCTATTTTATTTATGTATGAATATTTTAGGGTTTTAATATTTTTACCCCTACTATTATTCCTTTAGTTCTACTTCTGGACAATTGTTGCCCTCTCTTTGGAACACCTAGGTATCTATTTGAAATCACATGTGATGTTTTAAGTCTGTAAAATATTTGTTATTCTAAAAACAACTCTTTATGGTTCAATCTACTTCTCTAGGGCATTAAGGCTCTGGGTACCTGTGTCTATGTCACAAATAGGGGTGTGACTTTCCACAAATTTAAGCTATTTGAGAATTAGTTATACAACCTGTAGTTATCTCATTAACGCATTTATTTTCTTTAAAACAAAAACTTATACTAAGTAGCAGATATTTTTATTAATCTCAAATGTCTACCAAAATTTTTTCTAAATCCACATGACTTACAAAGCAAAGCAAAATCTACAATATGGAATATATACAAGTAAACTCAATCATTTCTTTAATTTACTTAATTATGCATTGAATTTTGTGTACTTACAGAAGAAGCTGTCCCAGAATTTCTTCACCCAACCTGACCAATCGCTCCCTGTATCAGCCCTGTTGGTGTATAGGAAGAAAAGTGCTAGGTGTCCCTTAAACTTACCCCCTACCTTTCTTTATTAATCCTGATTGTCCTATGGAATAGAAAGTTCACTTCTCATTTCAACCAAAAATGGCTTGTTCTTGGCCAGCTTGCTGAAGCCCTGAGGCCTCATGCTGCCTCCATCCTGCTGTTGAAATTATCTTGTCTCTTCAAAGCAACAACCACTAAAGAAAGAACCTTATACCATTACTTCTTTGCCCTTCAAAAGAACTTTTTTCTTAATGACCCCTCTCCCTGTTTCTTGTTTAATTTTTTTTCCTTTACAAATTTCCCAGGAATTTATTCTCTCCTCCTTAAAGATACTAAATCCTCTCCTTTAAAAAAAAGAAATAGATTCCAAGACATCATTAAATTGGTAACTTAAAACAATATTAATACATAGCTTATTATCATCACACAAACTAAAATCCATATCTAGTGACTGGAATTTTGTAGACTGATACTCAACTTCATAGAATGTGGGGTCTGTTTTTGTGGAGCTCTAGCTGGGCTGACAGGGTTTTGAAATGATGCGAGTAGTTGAGCTCTAGGTCTGGAAGGGAGGAGATTTTCACAAGAGCCATTCCTTAATTCTTTGGCTTTGTCATTGGAACTTTGGCAATACAGTTTCTATTTGCCAGTTTAAAGTAAAGAAGATATACAAAGAAATAAAATAAGCTAAGTTACTTTAAGGATATGATGTCTCACTATCTCACAAAAGTTCCACTCATTGAAAGTCAAATTAGGAAAGGTCATTAACTCTTTTGCTCAACAACTCACAGGCAAAACATAGGAGATCCTAAGAACAAACTGGCCAAACTAGAGAATGTAGGCCCTAATACCAATTCCCCTAATTTAATGTAGATCTCACCAACGAAACTTTACCCTTATACTGCCCAAGGACATACAGCAGGAAACTCTGTCCCTTTGGTATTCTAACCAATTGCATATTTATTAATAAATGATATGACCAGTTCTGCCCCATAGTGTAGTTTTCCCCCTCTTAGCATAGGCCAGAGGCCACCAACCACAGGCTCATAAGACAGACAGAATCCTGGCCATGGACGCAGACATGTTTTGTTTTGCTTAATTTTTTTTTTTAACTGACATACCTTGGGTTGGGGCAGGCACCCTCCAAGCCTAACACAACTACTCTCTGTTGGCTTACAGCAGATGAATTCATACATTTACCTGCATAGTCATAGGGTCTGAGCTGTCTATAAACCCTCATTTTGACATCTACTCATATTCAATCCCACGTTCCCCAATATTCAGGATTCCTTTGACTTTGACTGCTTTCTTCCATTCAAAATTATTTTTCTCCCTTTCTCAGCTGGCCTAATCTAGGAAGCTAGAAAAGATCTTCTAAATGTGGAACTTGGTCAGCTCTGCTGAGTTTTGGCTCTGGAGAAATACGTTTATCAAAACCTGTTAATGTCATTTCAACGCCTGTTCATTAGTGGCTGTCTGGACTTAATAACGACTTAAACTCTCACATAGAAAGTGGTGGGATATGGAATCTAAATGTAAAGGTTGTGAGTCCTGCTAACTTTCCTTACATCTCTCAATGACATCTATAGAAGTGACCATAATCATTTAATATTATTCAGATAGTAGGATCAAGCTTTTAGAAAATAAATTCCTTTGGATTTTTCATTCAAATGCCCAAATTTAGTCAATGTAAGGGTAAAATGTCTAAATTAAAATTATAGGGTGGATTTCTAAATTATCTTGTTCAAATGATAACTGGTTCCTCTCAATATGATTCATCTCCCTTGCAAAAGATAAACCTTATATGTCTTAAATAAAGCATTTGATCTTCTAACATATGTATGTATGGTATCTAGTGACAGTATGAGTTTCTTGTCCTTGTTGTGTGTGTGTGTGTGTGTGTGTGCCCATTCATCAACTGGCTTCAAAATTGAGGAAATCTGAACACTTAGATGGGCTGTGAAACAGCTATTCAGACACCACTCAAACTTGTGTAGCTCCCTTTCAAAGACAGCTTTCTGACTTACAGAAGAGAGTAACTGTACAAAGAATCTATAAGCATAATCTAATATTGCTTCTTATGAGTATGAAGACCATGTGGAGGAAATTTCACCCTTAATAGTGGTAGCAATTATATAAGAATTAGTTGTCTCTTTGGGGCAATAATAATGATAATTAACATTTATCAAGAGCTTATTATATGTCAGGTACTGTACTACAGGCTTTATAATACTATTTCATTTAACCCTTAATAACCCTACAGTAGATACTATTATTTTTGTTATTATATAGATAAGGAAATAATGGCACTGAGAAGTTGCTAAAAACTTCTCCAGGGTCAGCTTCAGGATTCAAATCTGGCACAATGTCACTGAAGTCTACTGTCTTAAGGGCAAACGTGACACTACCTCAAACACATGCTAATGTTGTAGTCTTTACAGTCCCTCAACATAACTAAGCTCTCTGTGTTCCAGGTGATATACCCTTTACTCACTAGGTTCAACTTGTGACTTATTTCTCCTTCAAAATATGATTCAAATACCACCTCATCTGTGAGAACTTTCTTGTCTTTTCCATGGAGAATAATAGTTTTTCTTCCTCTAAGCTCCCATGATACACACACACTGCTTTTTTTTTCTCTCTCTCTCTCCATGCCATATAATATGGGATGTGTGTGAGTGTCTGTGTGTATAATTTCTTTTAACAATTACTATAACTTTTAACCTTTAATACATATACATATATATAAAGATTATATATATATATAATTTCTTTGAACTTTTATTATATTTACTAATTAATCACTTTTTATAGGTCTGTTCCCCACCAAAATTGATTAATTTGGGAAGCAGGTAGCTTTAATCTCCAGTGTCCCACACATCAGTGATTAATCAGAGCTTCCTGATTTTATGTGTTCCATAAATGGGCAAACAGGGCATTAACTGCTTAGTCCTAGTTCCATAAAGACTGTTGTGATGTTACCATGACAGTTTCGGGGGGGAGGGGGATAGATACTTTTATTGTACTGTCAAATTAATTTTTTAAAAAAGAAAGAAAGAAACAACTTAAGAGTATTATAACCTTCTATGAAAACTATGAAGAAAAATAATAAAATCATATTATATGGCATGAAAGGTCATGATAAAACTTCGTTAAGACAGATTGTGGTAGCATATATGTTTGGTTGACATTGAAATAATTTATTTCTCTTTACTTTTTAAGTCTAAGATAAAAGCTATGACCCTAGGACCAATATTTCCCAAAATATATAACTCTGAGGTCTCTAGCTGAATGATCGGTAGCCCTCCCTCTGAGACTATAAGCAGTCACTTAAATTTTCAAAAGTGGAAAGTTACCTTTGATCTTGGGTGTTGCTCTTTTAATTGACACTTTAGAATTACAAGACTGTAGGCTCTTGCCTTGAAGTTTAGTTTTGAATTTATTATTCAACTACAAAAAACTCTAACTGAAAGAAGTGATATTTAAAAAAGTATAATTCACCTTAGATATACAGGTTCTAGCTTTGTGTTCTTGCCACTTAGTGTGGTATTGGGCAAAATATTAACCTCTCTGTGAAAAAAATGTGATAATAGTAGGTGTCTATATCTTAAGTAATTAGGAGGATTAAATGGGTTTATGCATGTGAAGTGCTTAGAACAGTGTTTGGCACATGATAAGTACCTTATGAATATTGCAATCATAATTATTTAGTTATTTAGAAATCTATGTTCACACATCAGGTCTCAACAGAAGTGCCTTCAAGAATTCTTATAATACTGTGCGCTCCACTGACTGAAGGTGATACAAAAATAACCCTGAGAAAAACGTTTCTCCAAATTTTAAAAACCTTGTCCAAAATAATATTCATTATGTTCATTAATATTTATGTTATTTTTTATATAAGGATGACCTGACAAATTCAATTTTGAATTTAGTACCAGAAAAACATTTTCTGTCTTATAAGATATTAAAAATTATGTACCACATTTTGCTTTGGGGAAGAATTTACCAACAGAGTTCAAGGTTACAACTTTTGAAAGAACCTGAAATTCAGTGCCTATATTGTCAAGATACATATGTTTTTATGACCAACCAAATGAAAATAGAGTTAAATTTTGCTCACTAATCAGGTAATCTAATGAAAATGGAAACTGGAGCCTAGAGTGAAGGTGGGCTGGGGGGACCACAAGGCAGAGCTAAGCTTTTCCTCAGAAAATAGTCCCCTCAACACACAACAAATAGTCCAGAGTAATGGTAAAGCCCCAGTGTTTGACACTATAAGGTATGGAGTAGGTTCAGGGTTATATGCTGAGGATTCTTCTCACTTAACCTAGTGCTGCCATGAGAATGGAGACAAAATCTCTTCCATTTAGCCAGCATCCATTGTTTTATTTTCATATCCTAGAAATTACCTGCCTCAAGTCTGATTCTCATGAATTTGATTTTCATGTCATCTTTCTCTGTCCATAATGCAACATTTATTTCAAAATAAATAAATACAGTTTGTAGGCTACCTGTTTCAGTATCTAATAAAATAAGGAACTATTTTCATAGTATAGTATTGTCTGTTAATAACCAATAAGGCAGGATTCAGGAACAATTTATGATCAATTTTAAATATATTTTTATTTTATAATAATTATTGCTTTATGAGTGAAAATAACATTAGGAGAGGGAGCAAAAAAAGAGAGCACACAAATACATGGAATATACCTTTCAAAGAATTTTCTTTGAAAGAAAAGAATGTCAAGAATGTCAAGATATATATATATACAGTGGGATTCTTTTGTGAGTCCATGTTTTTCTTTGTTTCATTTTTTAATATCTATATTTAATATTATTAGACAGCCATTAAGTCTGGACCAAGAGCACTTGTCAATAGCTGTCATTTTCTCTTTGGCCATAGCCACAGTTTGAGGTTATTCATTATGACCCCATACTCAAAGGGCAGCAATAAAGTGACCTTCACCATCCAAGAATCTATTCAAACAGCTAATACACATGTTAAGTGGAAACCAGGACAGACATAGACAAGTTCCCTGTCATTGTTAGAGGCTGGTATTCAGTTCTAGTCTAGATAGTCCATTAGTTCCAACAAGATATCTTCATTATAGTGACATTCTCAGAGACAAAGTTGCTCCATACATGGTTTTACATTAAGATGACAAAGAATATTTAACATCTTAAAACATTTAGAGACATATGAATAGGACCAATCCAGAGAATTTTCTCAGTTGGTGGAGCCTTATTCACATGAGGAGGATGAAAAGAATTACACACAGGAATGATTGATTCCTTTGCTCAGTTAATAGATATTTATTAGGCACCTTCTTAGTGCCAAGCACTGCACTCTCTGATGAGGTTGCCATGTAAAGCAGGGTAGTTATGTTGTATTATTAACTACTTTCTGAACCCCTAATGATATAACTGATGAAGAATTCTGAAAAAGGCACACATTTACAAGAAAAAGCATGGGATAACAGACAATATTGACAAATCATATAAGCTGGAAAGTAGATATAGATATGGAAACTGATTTTAAAAAACCAAAATGCTGAATCCTAAAACCAGCCATGGCAGAGCTC
The DNA here is from genome assembly GCA_030015415.1 of Cynopterus sphinx. Lineage (NCBI taxonomy): Eukaryota > Metazoa > Chordata > Mammalia > Chiroptera > Pteropodidae > Cynopterus > Cynopterus sphinx. The sequence goes on along the minus strand of CM057386.1, from coordinate 95,493,176 downwards.
AGAGGCAATATAGTTTCCACTAAAGCCTCCCAAAAGAATCAGGAAATGAGCTCACTGGGTATCTTTGGAATTGGGGCACAAACATGAGCTTGATTACAAGAAGATTAAGAGCAACTTAAAGACCTTGTAGATCCTCTTACTCATCTATTCATCTGGAAGACTGAAGTTTTATTACATGATTAGAAGAGCAAAACAGAGTCAGTGGACTGGAAACATCAAGGGGAGAAAAGGGTAACCCTGAAAATATTTAAGTGAGACTTTACATATGGAATGTTGAGGTCTACAGTCTTCTTCCTCACTGTATTCAGAGAATCCTGGCAATCAGATTTGACTAGGAAGAATACTTGAAGACTCTTTGAGGAATCTGATAAGTTCAGAAATGAAAAACCAAAGGGTATAAATATAGGGATTCTTTAAGGAAACAGCTTAGCCAGAAAACCCTAGAGTAAAGAGCACAACTATTTCTTGAATGCTCCCAAGCTCATTACTCATAAATGTAAGTAAACAAAAGATCGATACATGTTTATGGAAGGCATCTAATTTGACATAGAGACTAAAAACAGACCTTGAAGGGAAACAAAGACTATATGAAGAAATAAGATAAGATTTTGCCTCAGTGAATGAGAATTGTGTGTTATAGAAGAGGCGTATTCAGAAATCAAAAGAAAAATACTACTGGAAGTTAATATTATAAAAACATAAATAAAAAAACTCAGTATAATTGTGGGAAGATAAAGTTGAAGCAATCTCTCAGCAAATATAGCAAAAAGATAAAAAGGTGGAAAATAGGATTGAGGATTTTTTCTAAATTAGTGTTAAGGATCATACTTTTGAATAATGAGAATTCCCAGTATGAGAAAAAAAAAAATGGAAGGAAAAAATAGTCATCAAAGGAGTATTCTGAAAATTAAAGAACATGAATTTCTCAGCTGAGGAGTTCCATGATGTACCAAGCACAGTGGTAAAAAGAAAAATAAAAGAGGAAATTCATTAAAATTTTATAACATTGAGGGCAAAGAAAAATCCTAAGAAATTTCAGGGCAAAAACGTATATTTCATATATTAAATAAAGTATCAAAATAGAATAAGACCTCTCAACAGCAATATTTGGTAGCTAGAGATAAAATCCAGGAGGAAAATTATTCTAATCTAGAATCTGTATGTTCTATTAATTATTTGTCAGGATAGACATCTCTCATAATATTATATTTTTAAGTACACAAGATTCAGAAAAGTCTAACTTACAGGGACGCTCTTTCAAGAAACTTTTAGAGAAAGTATTTTCCAGAGGGAAAAGAAAAAGAATACATATAATTTATGGAATCAGGAAGCACAGATACAACCCAAGAGAAAGGATTGGGAGTACCCAGCATGACATCTAAAGTGGTCCACCAGTTTAGAATGGAACCAGGCAGAAAGCTCCAAAAAACAAAAAAATTGACAGAATACCTAATGTATTTAAACATATTGAGATATTTACACAATAAGCAAAGAAGGATTGAAATGGTGATAAGCTATTGTAAACAAACTAAACAAGATAATTATTAACTCTGGGAGTGAGGATTTGTGCAAAAAAAGAAGTAATTATGGTATACTATTGTGACTCATCTGAGAATAGTCATAAACAATAATAATAATAATAATAATAATAATAATAATAATAATAATGTATTGGTAATTGTAATAATCACTCCTGATCTAACCATATTGGGAGAGTGGGATGATAGGAAGTATTTATGTGGGATGCGAGGTGGGGGAGTGAAAGGAAACTAAAGCCTTCCAAGAAAGAAATCAATATTCAATGCCTAAAACTAATAATTCAAGGAAAAGTAATATAACAACACTATTTACAAAGATAGTCAAAAATGCTAAAATATTCAGCTGGAGGAATTGAAAATAGTTGCTTCTAGAGAGCTGAGAATGGTAGAGTGCTGCTGTTTTCCCTAATAAGCCCTATAGCACTGTCTGTTTAAGGTATGCATTTGTTTCCTTGGAAAAATAAAGACTAAATTAGAAAAAAAAAAACTAGCCTAGTCTTAGTTGTCCTTGTGTTTATACCCTAAGGATAGAGACAGACATGATAAATAGGTGTGTGACTCATACATAAATTGGTTTGTAACTACCTATTGTGCTAAATGCTATGACAGAAATTTTTTATTTAACCTTGTGTAAACCCATATGAAAAGAGATGTGGCTTGGTGTAAGGGAGCAATCCAGTAAATCTTTCCTGAGAGATATATTTGTACCTTATGGGGTGGGTGTCAACCCCAGTAGCTGGCAAAAGACTGTTATAAGTAATGAACTTCAAAGGGTAAGGAACCATCAAGTGTGGCTTCTGTTGGGCTGGAGTAACTAACTGCGGGATGTCACCTGGAGCATTCTGTTTAATAATGGCAAGGTTAGCCACTGTGACCTTGTGAAGGATAATTTTCTCTGTTCATGGAGATTAATTCTATTGGTTCTTGTAATAGGAATAACCACCTGAATCACAGACTGGGAGAACATGTAAGGACTTCAGAGCCTATCTAATCTTATCCTCTCCTTTTGCGGTTAGAAAAACTCAGGAGATTTAATAGTCTGTCTGAAGTTTCAGAGCTATTTAATGTTAGAACCAAAGCAAGGACTCATTTCTTCAAATCTCTTATCTAGAACTCTTCTCTACAATTATAGAGAAATATATAATTTATTTTTTAGAGAAACTGAAATTAAACTAATCATCAGTGTAGCCTGACAGAAAACTTTACTTTCTTTATTGAATGACGAAAAAAATTCCAAAAAATACTTTTTCTACTTAAATTTTGCATTCTTATCTAAATTTAGTACTGATAGCTGTTTACAAAATAATTTGTATTTTATATTTGTAAGTAATTATGTGAAAATTGAATAGTGATAACTTGTTTATGATATTTCTAAGAAATGCCTATTAATACTACAATGTATGTGACTTGCACACATTCTTATTCTGTTTTAATTAGTGGCATTGTGTTTACTGAGGATAATTATATTGTAATAGTTTTAATCATGTTTAAAAAAAGACTATTATATCTTAAAATGTAATTATACTAATAGAATATATAAAGAAATATCTCCCCTCTGAGGAACTTTGTAATTCAGGACTGCATGTTCACATAACACTTACACACACACGCACACACACACTCAGACTTCCCTGAAGAAAAATGGTTTATGGAAGTCTTTTTTGCCAAAATAGGAAAGTTTCTTTAAAATTGCTGCACCAGTACACTTTTACATTTTAGTCATGTCTACAATAACATTTTGAATTTTTGATGCATGTCATGATGCCATGTACTTGTACTCTTCTACAAGGTTCACTGACACCCAACAGAAACTTAATACAAGTTTAGAGAACAAAGCTATTTTTACTAAAAAGGGACTGTCGTAGGCTTTGTATTTTTCTCCTATAGTAAAGAATCTTTGTAATAAATAGGTCATGGTATGATTTCAGATTTGACAGTCCAATTGGAAAGTCCTAAGAAATAGTTTGGACATCCCAAGGATTAATTTAAAGTTATATTGGCTTTATTATCATTGTCTACTCAGAACAGGGATTCTCAAAGTTATATGTAGAAAAATAGCACATAGATGTGAAGTCCATAGGAAACTATATTAAGCCACATGATACTTCTGAAATTGTCCTCTGGGAATCAGGAGGTATCTAGGACCTGGTAGATTTAGAAAAACAATAATTTTAAAATAAATATTTTGTAAATTTCACAATGCTCTTTAAGTCACAGAGATAGAAAGAGTGTTATCACTCAGGTATATCACCCCTGAATCTGTGTTTTCCTCTGTATGCTACCTCTTATCTTGGAATGACCAGGATGAAGGCCCTGGAAAAATCAAGAAACCTATGAGAGTTTACCATTGGAAGACTGCATTCACAGATGACAAGTTAGAACAGTTCTTCAAACCCAGTATATGTTTGACCAAGATACACATATTTAATATCTAAATTATCAAGGCAAAAACATTACAAAAACCCAAAAGGTGACAAAAGAGTTATTCCTGCAAGTATAAGAGTGAATCTTAAAAGCAGGAAAATGGAATGTATTTGATTGTTACTGTCCCAGATAGTTTAGTTAAGAAGGACATCTGCTATGAACTGGACTGTGTCCCCCCAGAATTCAAATTTTGAAGCTCTAGACCCTAGTGTGACCATGTTTGGCCTTTTAAGAGGTAATTTAGATTAACTGAGGTCATAAGGGTGAGGTCCTAATCCAATTAGACTGGTGGCCTTATCAGGAGAGAGAGAGAGAGAGAAAGAGAGAGAGAGAGAGAGGTCTTTCTCCACATGCATGCACCCAGGCCATGTGAGCACACAGTGAGAAAGTAGCCATCTACAAACCAGGAAGAGAGGCTCACCAGAACCTAAGGTGCTGACACTGTGATCTTGGACTTGAAGCATCCAGAACTATAAAATAACAGTCCATGGTGTTTTGGTATGGCAGCCCAAGCTGCCTAGGATAACAGCACGAAGATGTGCTGGGGATGTTGGAGTGTTAAAGCAAAGCTTGCATCAAGCACGGTACAAGATCCCAGACCAGAGTTAGAGCAGTTCAGAAAAGACCAGGGCCAAGAATAAAAACAAGGCCGAGACTGTGGATGGAGCAGAGTCACTGACTAAGAAGGATCAAACTAGGATTTAGCATAGTAAAGTGAGAGCTTAAGCTTTGAACTTAAACAAGGTGAAATTTTTCTCTAATTTCCACAAATTGCAAGACTTTAAGTTCAATTACCTCATTCTAATTCTAGTACCTCACTACTAATTCTAAAATGGAGATAATAATGCTTTTATCATATGTAGCTATTGAGTGTATTAAATGATTAGATATTAGACAATTAGTATTTGGCACATTGTCTGACACATGCTGACATCTCAATGAATTGGTAACTAAATAACTAAATATAGTAGCCAAAGTCAGAGGGACTGGCCTACATCCATTTTTTATTAACTTCTCAAATATTTACTGCATGTTTCCTTTCTGCCAGGCAAGATTACAGGTGCTGAAGATAGAGCAATAAGCAAAACAGGAAAAAATTAACCTATCTTCATTGAGCTTACATTCTAGAGAGAGTTAATGAGTCTAATGACAAGAACCCAAAACTGGCAGGAGCTTGAGTCCCCGCCACGTCCCACATCCCAAAAAGATCTTGTTCAGGCAACTCCCACAGTTCCTCTGCTACATATATGAAAAAATGGACAAAGAAAACATATGCTTTCAAGTAGCTTGTCACATACATGGTAAATATTGATCATTTATTTTTCAAAAATGCATGAATGCTTGTTTGACATTACATTTTGTGAAAAGCTACTAATCACCCTTATTCTCTAAAAGCCTTTCTTCTTCATCTCTCTCCCCTCTGGAAAGACAGGCTTTATATAAAGACAGTTTTCTTAGCCTAAAAAGTACAACTCCATCTGTCCATTGTCCCATAATGTTTTATTTGCTTTCCTGAATCTTGTCTCTGAAGAATTTCAGCCTGACAAAAAAGGAAAATCATATTTTAAAACAAGTTAGGAAATCAAGCTTTAAAATGGCCCATTTCTGACAGGGACCTCTTCCTGTTTCAAGGTTCTTTCTTAACATTTGTGGAAATCTGATAGGGCAGTTCTGATAACCCTCTAGTGTTGAGGAGTGGGGTGTGTGTGTGTGTGTGTGTGTGTGTGTGTGTGTGTGTGTGTGTGTGTGTGTTCTATTTTGAGCCTTTCCCTCTTGAGTCAGAAGGCTAAAATGTGTGAACTCTTGCTGCATAAACAATTGCAGAGTAGATTTTCTTTTGTTTGGTGGCTATTTAGCCTGTTAATTTTTATATTTGTCATTATTTGTCACCCACATGCAGGGCTGATTGGTAAATGGATTTGGTTATGACTGATAAAGCATTTTTCACGTTTAAAACTCCATTCTCCAAGACACATCTCTGCAGTGACAGTGTAGTAAAATGGGTTATTTTTGTTGTTGTTGTTGTTGCTTTGGAAATATGCTTTATTTTTCTTTATTGTTTTGAGGTAACATAAGTTTGTGTATATACAAAACAAAATCCAAACAACTAAAAGAAGCACTGGTATGAGCTGCCTATCATTGTATGCTCAAATACAAGAAAGGGAAAAGTAAGACTGTTTTTGAAAATGTCAATGAATATGCAATTGGGATAAGTAAATAACCACTAGAAACACTGCTGAAAGCAAATTGACTTCAAAATTGTTTTCACATCCACGAAAGTTTGGTTTTCTTTTGTTCTTTTTATATAAATGCATAAATGAACTAGTTTTACCCAGTTAAAAAAAAAGAGTATTCTTATTTCAGTAAATTTCCTCCTTTTGGGTTTTTTGGATCATGGAAAAGTATGATTTTACAGTTTATTGCTTTTAAGGCACATTTATAAATTAAAAGTACCAAATAAATATATCCTTTCAAATAGCAAATAAACTTTTACAAAGAGAAATTCTTTTATAACTAGAACACCTCTCACAGGACTGTCTTTTGTTAGTAAGATAAATTCTAGAAATAGATTTCAGAATAAAGACCTCAGCGTTTGTTTTTATGCTTGTGAAACCAATAAAGTGCTGACAAAGAGTGCTATCACATGCCACCATAGTTTAGAAATAAGGCACATTCCAGACTGTTCTTTATTGCCTTTTAAGGGCTAGATATTACTGTCCTTAGCCACACTACCATAGAACATGAAGCTTGACAAAACAACAGGATGGTTAGACCCAATGAACCCCACCTGAGTATCTTATATACATTCTTGTAAAATTTCAAACCTTTAGGAATACTGGAGTAATTATAATAACATCCTGTTATGTTCCCATAAGCTTATGTCTGAAATATTATGAACTTAAAAGGGTAAACGGATATGTTTTCTACTGCCCTTCATACCTTATTATTTCCTAGAAAATTGCAACCCTGATGTCAAAAGCTGTTTCAAGTGTTATTCTTTTAGATAATAAATGGAAGCATTACTTTGCTACATACTTACTTCTTTAAACCTGGATGTGAAAATGATAATGTTTTCTAAGCAAACCAGTAGAACTGCATTATAGTTCTGAGAGCAGAAGCGGGGATGGGATAGGAAAATATAACTTTCAAGCCTGGTGGGGAAAAAAAAAAGGCTACTTAGTCGTGAAGGAAATGCAGATGTGAACAGATGACAGAAATGAGAAACAGGAAGGGAGTTTGTCACCAAGTCTCAGGGCAGAATTCTCAGATCTGGCTGCACAATAGAATCATCTTGCAGCACCAGTTTCTGAGAATGACTAGAATAGAAGTTAAGACTTCAAAAAAGAATTGGTATGTAGGATGTAAAAATAGATTTATAACCCAAAGCCTTTCTCTGTGCTTTTTAAAAAACCTCTACATGTTTAACAGTTATGCCTTTCTTTGTTTTGGGGGCATGGCGTGGGGTGAGGGTGTAGATTATCTATCATTTACTCTGAGTAGGCATTCAGTAAATGCTTTGTTGCTAATCCAGCTCCAACTCAGTTTCCTGCCGCAGCCTGTGGAGCTGAGTGAATGATGTCTATACCTGGGAGTAGGCGTGCATGTATATGTAATGCTCTGGGTGAATGAAAAGCAAGGCTAGTTCTTTCAGAAATGTTCTCTTCATTTTGATTTAAGATAAAAACAAAATCTGTAAGTTTCTGCATATGCTACAAGTGGCTTTTTCTTACAGTGTACCCTTTTATATTTTCAATAGCATGTGTTTGTCTTCCTTGAAAAAAGTCCTCTATTCAAGGACCACATTGCAACCATAGATCATTTATGTATAATTTGCAGATGATAGACGTTTGAAATTACTGTGACAGGTGTTTTCACATTGTTTCTGCTCATCTGATAAAAAGTATATTGCCAAAAGAGCAGAGAGAACTTAAATTCTCCAGAATCAATTTGAAGCACCCTTTTGAAATGAGACTTGCTATAAAGAAGCATTTTGGAAAGAGGTGAGGATAGGGTGAACAGTTCTTAAGATGAAAGTACAGTTTAGGAAAACAAATGTATTTCTTAGATGTGTGTGTGTATGTATGTATGTGTGTGTGTGTATACATACATACATACATACATACATACACATACATACATATTGTGCTTTAATTTATTCATCATTATTTTGTCTTTGAAATTGTTTTCTGCCACCATCTACATGATGACCCCAGGAAGCCCAAAGGGAGTCAATGAAAACTCCATGCGTGCTCCTGGTGAACTATTACCATATATTTCAAAATAAGAAACAATAATTTCCTAAAGAGACAAAGAAATATGAAAGGCTGAGGACTAAGAAATACAGAGAAAGAATCTCTTTTATGTATGATGGTCCATCACCAGTATTAATGTGTAAAACCAGTCTGGCAGGTGTTTTAAGTTATTTATGTGGGAACAGAAATTGGTTTTATATTACTTTAGCTGTAGAAGATAACGTACCATAAGCTCGTTATATTTCTAATCTTGGCTTAAGAAAAGTACTGCTGTGGCATTTTTTTAAAAATAAGAGTTACACTCATCTCTTTGAAAGAGCACCTCCTCTTCCTTCTGTGTCCTTTCCCTTATATTCACCTTCCCCCATCCAACTCCATCCACCCTTCCCCCATCCAACTCCATCCACCCTTCCCTCAACCAACTCCATCCACCCTTCCCTTTATCCAAAGGCTATTGTGAAATACAGAAGCAGTTATGCCATGATGTTTTTGGGGTATGCTTAATAAATGCCTCCTATATGTGAGAAAGGATCTGAGGAGGTCAGCTAATGCAATTTCACTTCGATTATTTATTTGAATTTTGAATGCAAAGAACTCTAAAGCAATTGCCCTAATTTGTCATAATTAATTACCCACAGCTCCTTTATTAGATTTAAGGTACTGTCAAGAGAATATTGATTATTATAGCTGTTGATTATCTAATAACAATATTCATAAGATGCCCTCTTCTCCAGCTCCATTTCTCTGATTGACCAAACGGGTACTAGTTTTAAATTTTCTCCTTTTCCAGTTGCAGCATCCCTCTAAAAGTTATCAGATGATATTGACACAGCAATATAAAGCAAGACCTTAAGCTCCTTCAGATATTATACATTTGTGTCTGTAAATTCTTTCTCCCCCTTTCAGTCTACCCTTGTTGTTATCAGGAGAAGTCTATATTATAAACTCAAATACAAGGATGGCATTCCACCCTGCACTTTTTTGTAGAGAGAGGTGGTATGAGAAAGCTCTTGAACCAAAATGTGAAACGTGTTCCAGCCAAATGAAATAATCAAATGGAAATATCAATATTAACACATGCGAACTCAAATAGTTAATATTTTTAAAGTGGTCATGTTTAACAGTTCTTGTTATCAACAAAAGGAAAAAATAGTTATTCATGTGTGAACTTCTCACTCCAATGATTCATTAATCTTTTTAATGAAGTTTGAGAGCATCCAGGACCCTGCTCACCAGTCCCAGCAGCAGATATTTAATAGCAAACAAGACAGACGTGGTCTGAGCCCATGTGGAGCTTGCAGTCCCTTGAGGACATAGGCAAGTAAAGCGACAATGACATCACTTTTTAACAGGGACTCGGACTGTAGAGGACAGGGTTCTCCAGGACCTGAAAAGGGACTCCTGGAGAGAGAATTATCAGAAATTGTCCTGAGGAAAGTGACATCCAAGCAAAGACCAAAAAGAGGAGAAATTATCCAGGCTGATTGGGATAGTGATTTAGGCAGAGAGAAGCAAGAATGTGAGGTATTCAAGGAACTGGAAGAAGCTCTGGATGAATGAATGAGCAAGGGCAGGGTGGAGCAGAGACAGATGAGGCTGGAGAGCAATCAAGACCCTAGTCATGCAGTGTCAAAGTCAGAGGGACACAGGATGAAGAGCAGTTTGTTGACTTGTGCTGTGGTTATCCATGTGAGATTTCCAGTGGCAGGATGATATGATTTTGAAATTTATGATTTGTAGGTAACACTTAAGTATAATTAAGAGGTAGCTGAATTTGTTGAGATTTTTCAGCTAGAAAATTCTTTGAATTTATCTCCTGTTACCTATATCTATCTGCAGCTCTTTCAATAATTCAGAATTATATGCTTAAAAGATATTTTATTGAGGAATTGAAGTTTTTCTGTTCTAATTACTGATCTTTAATTTCTCTGAACTTTTTTCAACCGGAAATTGATATAATTTAAAAGGGATGGCCCTGAAGAAACACGAAATAGAAAATATAACATTCTATAGCATTACATTAAGAGTCGACTCTGTGGAAGTTTAATTCCCCGTGCTTGTCAAAAGTTGTTAAAACATTGCTTACCTTTTTTGAATATAAAATGTGGGCAGACATGTAGTAATATATCAAAAAATGACACTTTGTCAAAGAGAGCTTTCATGGGAGAATGTTCTGAATAGAATGCTTTCTTTTAAAAAGAACACAACCTGTTTAACATTCCAAAGCAAACACAAAAGAACACCAAATGCCTGAACTTACTGCCAGTCACAGCAGTCAGTTTCATTTACCCTTTAATACTTTTTTTTTATAGTCCAAAAATTGTTCCCCCAAAAGAATTATCAGTTTTATGCTATGATAACCCTGGTTTGAAGTAAAATAAAAGTAGCTTTGACCCTCCTCAAAATGGATTCTTTTCAGACTTGCTAGCACTTCTAATAGTATGAAGATGATATGGTTGGCGATGTCTACTGTTAGAGTCAGCATAATTATATGTGAAGGAACAATTCCCTTATCTATTAGGAACACTTGCTGCAGTTAACTGTGTTTCACTGTCTGGCAGATGAAATAAAGAATTAAAATCTCAAACTAGTTTTTCAAGTTATTTTTCCCCCCAGTCCTTTTAAAATTGTTTTGCCTAGGAGAAATGGTCGCCAGAAAAGAAGAGAAGACAGATGGTATTTAAAGGCCTTAGCAAGATTAACAAAGCAGATGCTTCTGCATGTCTCCCCTTCTTGCTCCTCAAAATACCTCTTCATTATCTTTATTTGTGATGGTTCCAGTCCTTCAGACCTTCTGAGGATGTCCAGAGTTAAAGCAATAACTGATAGTTGATGCTAAACTAAAAATCAACAGATAATTGACTTTGATCATAACCTAATATCTAAATAGGAGGGATGTCTGTATTTGTTACCTACATTCTTTGCAGAGAATGTGCCCGAGCCCTAGCTCCTGAGTGGGAGTATCATTCATTGTTTAGGGAACCAGGGAGCAGGGCTGAAAAAAACAGAAACAGATGGCAGTTGAGGTAATTGAGACACTATATTGCTTAAAGGCATCCTGGTATGCCACATAATAGTACTAGTGTGAAAAAAAAAAAGAAATATTCTACACAACTTCACTGGATGTATGAGCTGAGTCTGATTTTATAGCCTGCTCAGAATTAAAATTCCTGCAGAATGGGAGGGAGTGCAGAAAGTTGAGCTGATGTCAGAGAACGGTGGGAACAGAATCCTCCAACTTTAAGGGCTCATTAGAGTAGAAGGCCTAGGTTTTAATAGAATATTTTAAAATTCCGCATATCTAGGTATGAGAGGATACTAATATTGGGAGCAACAGATTTTAGGTACTAATAGTCAAGCCACTTTTTAATTAACTCACACTGTTATGCAAAGGAGAAGTATTTTGCTGTGGTGGTGGTGGTGGTTGTAAGCATCTTACAATTGAGAATGCCTTCCTTAGACCACTGAGTTGGAGAGCTGGGACAGTGAGGTACAGAGCTGCAGAGTGAGCCTTCACATTCTGCTCCATCATTTACTGATTTTGTGACCTTGGGCAAGTGGCTCAGCCTGCCCAAGCCTCACTTTGTTCATTTATAAGATGGGCCTAAGAATACCACCTCATTAGACCTTTAGTTCATTGCCTATTTCATAGTCAATACCTAATAAATGGTAGGAATATCACTAATAAAGTGTACAACTTAGCAGTTTTGCACAGCAAGGATTGTAGGGTGTTCATGGATCTAGCTTCTCACAGCACCAAGAAACCCACTTCAGATGGCTACTGTGAGCACTTTAGATCTTCATATTCTGTAGACCAGGAAAAATACTTCTGCGTTACTACCCGCTCTCTTGGTTCCTGTGTATGTAGACCATGTTGTTTGTTTAATAGAAGTTAAAATCAGAATATTTCCTTCAAAACACTTATGTTATCAGATTAACTCAAAGAAAGTGATGTGCAGAGGCTTGTTTTATATATATATACACACACATACATACATATATATATAAAATTATATATATACAATATATATAATTTTATTTATATATATATATATATATATATATATATATATATATATATATATATATATATTAAATAACCTAAAATAGTAAATACAAGACTCTGGCAACTAATCATTTTATATATGTATGTGTGTGTGTGTGTGTGTGTGTACATATACATACATGAATCATCTGCCAGAAACAGTTGTTCCTCCTAAATGTATTAAGGGCAACATTTACTTATAAAATTTAGATTGTTTTAAAGTTTAAACAATCATCTCTTTGGCTATAGACTATTATTGCCTGGTAGATTAAAGGATCTATCTATCGCATGCATAAAGGAATCACAATGATATATCAATATTTGATTCTATTACATAATAGCTATGCCAGAGACCCCACAGTCATACTTAATGTAAATGGGTTCACAACTGAAACCAACAAAAGATTCAAGGGATCCTGATTTATTTTAATACTAAAATTTCACAGTGCCTTTTGAGCTGTTTTATGAACTAATTTCAAAATGTATGGTGCAGTATCATACATCGAAATTTAGCAGGTTATATTTAAATTAAATATAAGCTTTTAAATAACCTAAAATATTAAATACAAGACTCTGGCAACTAATCATTAAAAGTGGAATTGGTAACTTGAAATTTATCATTCTGAAATCACTCATTCCACCTTTCTAATGAATTCTTTCCTCTACTTATATGAAAAACAAAATGTATCTCTCTGTAAAGGCATTTAGTAAAAGGCAACTCTTTCCTGGGTCATGATTATCAATTTGATATTGACTCAAAGCAAAAAAATATGCTTTACTACAGTCTCATAAATACAAAACTATGCTTACAATTTGCTAAACCATATCTAATTTGACTATATTTTAGTTCCATAAACATCTAAAAAAATTCCCTAATAATTATAAAGCATTTATTACTGCAAAGTAAAATAAATGTTTATATATATATATATGTGTGTATATATGTGTATATATGTATATATAGACTTTTTATAGAGGCTCTGAGGGAGAAAAAGGTAAATAATTTCATGATTTAATTTTTTTAATTAAAATAATTTATCACAACTTCAAGAATAATAAAGAATAACACTGAAAACTTAATTTTATAAATTATAGATATATGCTTCAAACTTTATATTTATAAGAATATACAAATATATTGGTATATTTAAATTTATATACATGAGTTTGTATAAGTTTAAAAAGCAACCATTGGCTAATTTTTATACTGCAATGTAACTATTACTTAACCTAAATCCTGACACATGATAGGTGCTTAATAAATATTTGTAAATTAAATGAATAAACATATTTATAAATTTTATAAAATATCTTTTAAAGACTTTTAAAACCATCATTGTTATATCTTACCTTCTACTTTAATCTACTCAATTAGAATCGCTAATAAAGCTGAAGTGCATCTACTTACAGATTTGAAATATGTTTTCCTGTTATCTGTTGCTTTTCTGTGTTGTGGAATTACTACAAATATTAAGAACAGAGAGAAATGCCTCTACTAGATGGGAAAAGGTAATTTAAAGGCAAGTTAGCTTGTTTTCTTCCTTATTCTAAATACCTGCAATTACTGATTGTCACATTTTTCTTTTTCTGTAAAATTGAACTAATTGCAGGTACTACCCTTAGGGCATGAGTTACACAGTGTAATGAATGTTGAATGCCCTCTTGAGTTTAACATTTTAATTATTCATAATCATAATTATTTATTTGGGAACGTTAGTAATAATTCTCATTTACCAAACAAATTCAGAAGCAGAGGAGTTGAGGCTTTGTTTTGTTTTTTTTAATGTTAATGTCAGCAGGCCTATGAAGGTGCCAAGAAGTTCTCACAAGCAACGGAGCCAGTTTTCGGGATAATGGGTGGACACTACTGAACTGTGCCATTCTGGAATAACTGAATGAATTTTTCTACTCGTTTTCTTATTTCTCTAAAAATAGTCAGGCAATGCTGGGATTGTGAGGTGAAGACCTGTCAAAGATTCAAGTGGAAGAACTGAAAATAATGTATGAAAGTGTATTAATCAGAGAAAAGATACACTAGATTTGATAGCTGGCTATTAACCAAGTATATAAAATTTTAAATTCTTTTCCTTTTCTTGAAAGTATTGTTGTGTGTGTGTGTGTGTGTGTGCGTTGCACCCTAAATATAGTTGCATACAATGGGCCCAAGTAAAAGATAGATATTCAAGATGAGTATTCTGGCCACTTTGGACTAGAATAATTTTTATGTCTACTTTATTCAGACACATACTAGTGATAGAGATGTATTGGGACTGGGTGGGCTCTTATAATCTATTTAGATGTCATATACATTCTTAATAATAGCCTGAAATAATGAAATGCTGCTTTAAAAAAGAGTTTCACATTACAATCTGTTTCATTTTTTCATTTTTCTTTTTTTTCTATCCCTTCAATAAAGCACTTTAGTTTTAGAGCCAAACATGTACTCTGCTGCTAGAGAATTACTCAGGTCTCCGGGTAATTTATATTTGACTTTGGAAGAAGCAGCATTTGCTTAATATATTCAAGTAGTAACAAAGGTAAGAATAATTGATATGGATAATCATCATACAGCCTTATAAATGTCAGTCTGGAGGTATGCAATATTAGCATTTTTTTAAGGAGAGTGCATTTAACCACTTTCATCTAAAAACCTCAGCAGAACCAAGGTTCTGCTACAAGAACACTATCTGAAAGTACATGTGGGTAGCCCCCATTTTACAAGTCCATCTCAGATCAAAGGGAATTAACAATTACATATTCCAGGGATAGGCTCAAATGTGAGTTCTGCTTTTCATCAGCAAATTGTTCAATAAAAGACTAGAAGTGCCATTAAAAAATGTTCTAATCATCCACAATATATCTCTCCTTCCCAAAACTAATGTTTAACCACAGCTACTAAGGAATGGAAGGGGGGGGAAAGACTAATTGAAAAACTACTTTGCTTCCATCTACCCTCAGGTGCTAACAAGCAGGGAACCCACCCAAAGGACAGGTGGTAGGTGAGGCGAGGCCATGGAATACTCACCAATCAGATAATCATCGCTGGAATAATTGGGGAGTGTCTGAATGTAGGTGTGTGTACTGAAGACTTCTCTGTGATCTTGCAGTTTGTTATCTGACTTTTCCCAGTCCCATCCACTTTATACACCTGCCGTCTCATCGGCCTTTTGAAAGCAATTACTTGGCCAACCTGGCACACATGCACAAAGCCACTCATAAATCCCAGTGGCTCTCCAACAGGAAGTCCTCCTTACTCTCTTGGGTTTTTAAAACATATTACAAAATGACTTCATACTGCTTCCCACTCTCTAATATCAGTGTTCTTGTATAGAAACCTCCCTCTCTGTGGACACTGAGCCTTATTTCCTGAACACAAGGAGCCTTTGTCCTTGCTGCCCCCATGTCAGGAATAACTTTCCCAACTCTTCTTTGCTGGTTTTAGTTCTGTTTTCTCTACAACCCCTAAGTCAAGTTCCACCTGCATTACAAAATCTTGATGATTTCCCCATCTCCATATTTGTTCTTTTCCAAACTTCTGTAGAACTTGTAGTTATAAACATCCTCTGGGATTTGACAACTTGATTCATGTACTGCTTTTCTCTCTTTATGCATATGTCCTGTGTCCTCAATAACTATTTATTTCTGGAAAAGTAAGACCTGTCACATTTTTGTATACCAGAATCCAAGGCAAAGGAAAATGGGCATACAATGAGCTGCTCTGACGAATTAGGCAACAAAGGGAACTGGTAAAGAACACCGACTTTGGAGCTAGAGTGCCTGAGTTTGAGTTCCTGCGCAGCCAATTACTAGCTGGTGACCTTGGCAAGGTTGTTTTAAAAAACTTTTCCATATATTCAATTTGAATGGAGAATTTGCCAGGAATTCTGTTAAACTTGGCTGACTAGTCTTCTTAGAATCTCTTCATTTACTAGGAAATCATCAAGTCTATTCTTGTTGCTGCCAAAATTCCTTGGCTGCTGCTGCTTCATTTATGGATCTGTAGCACTTAGCACTGTGCTGGGATGTAGTAGATGACTGATAAATCCTTGGTTAAATTAAATTTTGTGTCACCCTACTGACACATTAAATATACTCTGCCCTCCTGGCCTGCCACTGAATTTCAGAGTAACAGAGATCCTCTGTGGACTCAAAGGAACTACCTTTAGGTGAAGTATCACCAAGAGATGGTGTTGGAAAGACTAACATTTTTTAATGCTTCCTTTATTTTAGGCTTTTTACTTTGCATACATCATTCCATTTTCTCCTCAAAGTACTCTATGAAATAGGTATTGTTATCCCCCTGGCTACCAACAGAGAGCTAAAATTCAGAGTTTAATACCCAACACATTTAAAAGTCACACAGCTGGTAAGAAAGAGTTTCTAATGCAAGTCTAATCCAAAGACCAAGAAAAGATGATGTAATAGGGGTTTAATAAAGCCCAGATTCAGAGTCACAAGGCAGGTACTGTTGACACCAACTTCAAGTGACTCAGGCAAATCATATAACTGCCTCATGCCTCAGTTTCCTCATCTCATACGACATTATCATGAGTATCAAAATATTTTATTTGTAAATGGCTTTGAAATTATCACATAACTATAAACAAATAATAGTTATGAGTCTGGTAAATATAAACACTGAAATAGTTAGGAAATCCCCAAAAGGTTTGAAATCTCTAGCAGATAATGGGAGGAAGGTAGAAGCAGTGAGAGGAAGCAAAGATCAAAGTCAAAGAAACACCAAGCCTGTGGAGGGATTCTGGGAGCAGATCTCGAAAAGACACACTATTCTAGTGCAAGTGCTGAGCCAAAGGTATTCAGTTATCAGTTATCAAGTAGCAGTTACTCTTACACTATGTTACATCACGTTTTAAAATATAGGTATAATAACCATAATAACTAACCCAAGGATTGCACCTAGCACAAAATGTTGGAAATCAGGCCTGTTGCATATGGAGCCGTATACCTTGTATAAGGAATGGTTGTATCACAAGCTGCTCATTTCAAGGATTAAGAATAATACTATCCTTAAACACATGGTTCTAACAGAGCACATGCACCTCCCAGAATACCTGAAATGCTCAAAGGCCTCAGGGGATCCAGCCTGTCGCTTCTGGAAACAATCTCTCCAAAAGTTTTTCAGAGGAATTAATGATACTTCAAGTTGTTGCTGATGTTTGGTTTTGACCTTGTAAATGTTGAAGGGAAGTAGATGTATTTTATAAGTTATTAAGCATGTGCTTCAGTTATTGTGATAGTAAAAACAGCTGTCTTATAAAACTTGAAGATGCTTTTCATTTCCTCACATTTAATTGCATTCCTACTGCATTTAGATAAGTCATTGATTTCAGCATAAAACCCAATGCATATATTTAGATTTAAGAAAGTTATTTAGTATAAGAATATACCTATATTCTTTTTTTTTCTTTGTTTACATGATAAATTCCAGAAACCACCTACCAGATTTTTTTAAATTGTATTTTAACCTGAATGAGAAGAGGCAACCTAGCTGATATTTTAAACTGTATTCAAAAAGACAAAGAGAAATTAAGAAACAACTTTTCTAAGTGTCTTTTGTCAATGCTTGTTTAGGGAAGGCCTCTACTTCCAAGATCTGCTGAGATGGAAAATCTATGATCGATTGCTCGATTTCATCTGACCAATTTAAAATGTCAGATGTTTCTAAAAATATAGACCTAAAACAATAACACACTTTTTTTAATAGCCTCTTTAATATTTGAAGTTTATCATTATTGTTAATTATTAAGCACCTTGATGGTAAAATGGGTTGTAAGGATAATTATTGGTGTAATACAGCCACAAATGGCAAATCTGAAGAATATTTTTAGAGTGTACTCTTGTTATAAAGGTATTTTATAAACTATAAATCACTATAAAATATTATTTATAGGAATAACTTTATAATTATGTTTTTCTGCAAAGTAATGAAATATTATAGAGAAAAAATTTTCCTACTTCTAGTCCCTAAAAAATATTTGTGAACTTGGGTTCTTCAATACATCTCAGGATGGTACTTGTCTGGGAGAAGACTCATAAGAATTGTAACATTTGCTATTCATAGAGTGCCTATTCTATGCTAGACACTTTTAAAATAGATCATTCTTAGTGTTCAGAATATCCATCCCTGCAAGAAGATTTCATTTTCCCTATACATCCTTTTATACAATTATAGATAGGTTAATAAATAGCTTAGTAACCTAGTTTAAAAAAAGGTAATGTCACAATTCAGACCCAGATCTTTGAGACTTCTGTACTCCTGCTTTTTAACTATTAGGGAAGATGGTTGCCTCCATAAAAGACAGACCTTAATGAGTGAAAAGAAAAACTCACAAAACAAAAACAATAATAATAGCTACCACATATTAATATGCCAGGTGCCCTAGGGACTCTAAATTCCTTATCCTAATAAACAGCTCAAAAAAAGCTTTATTCATCTTAGGTATTTTCAAAGGAATTGGATTAATACTTTTATTTGCCCTGTAAAAAATTTAAGTATCAAAGGCATTGAGTTACAGACATAAGATGGCATACCTGATAAATAGCAGAACCAAGTTTCCAGCTCAGGTCTTGTTGAGCTCCAAATTCTATGCCCTTTGTACAGAATATTAGAAGCTGAAATATATGTTTGATTTATAAAATAAAGACTCTGAACTGCTGCATACTTATCTTTTTTCTCTGAATTTATTTTTGAAATGAGTTTAATTTTGTTTAGAAATTATTGAACTTCTGTTAGTAAGGAACTTTCAGAAAATTAATATTAATTTAATGAGTATGCACTAGTTTGTTTATTCCAGTGGTACCCAACTTTACATCACAGTCAAGTTTTAACATGTCTCATATATTCAGCTCATATTTTATTATCTATAATTTCACTAAGAACTAAAAAATTAAAACAGATTTGTGAAACTCGGGAAAACTGCCTCACATACATAAATTACTGTTGTAGATATCACAGGTTACAAACATAACTGAAAAGCTTTCATCCTAATTTTACAAGAAGCCTATAGCAGCATTTTGCATTTATTCATTAAACAAGTGATACTGATTGCCAACTATTTCATAACTTCTTCCTAGGGAGAGTTGCAGAGAATAAGAATTCAAACACCCATGCTGAAACAAATTGTATTTAATTTTTAGAAAGAAAGAGAGAAAGAAAGAAAAGAAGAAAGAAAGAATGAGTACTCCAATTTCATGGCAGAGGTGCTGACTAGGAGTTAAAGTAGTCAAAAAGGCAACTGGCTAGGCAGAGAGAACGGATAGTACTAGCCAGGCAGGCACTTAGAATGGAGATGGCCAGGCAGCAGGGGTGTTATCCTGAAGGCTTGTACTGGAGAACTGGAAAAAAACAGGACTGAAAAAGGAGGTGAGACAAGAAAGCCAAAGGTTCTGATTCTAGCTATAGACTCTGGCCTTTGGCCTCCGGGTGAAAATTTTTGAGCAAAAGAATGACATCATTAAAATAGTGCTTTATAAAAGATCAATTTGGCAGGACTGGGCAGGATGAATTTGTGGAAATAGAACAGAAGCAAAGAAACTACTGCAATAATTCAGTTCTAAGGTGATGAGGTTCTGGACAGAAGTGACAGTTGGACTAGAAGGAAAGAAATAAATGTAAGAGGTAGTTCAAAGAAAGATGTGAGAGGAAGTGATGACTAGATATGGGAGGGCAAAACACAAAATGAATTAACTGTAATCCTGTTTAGGAATTTTTATAGTTTACAAAGTATACAGAGTTCATTGGATATCATACATAATATTCATGGTCTGAGATGCCATTGAATTTAAGGAAGATCTTGCTTTTATACAATGTATCATTTATTTTAGCTGAATCTACAGTGAAATCCTGCTTTCAAAGAGATAATAAACACTATTAAAAATGCCTGAGAAAATAATTGTAGCTTTGTAATAATAATAATAATAATAATAATAATAATAATAAAAAATAATCACTGCTGTTATAGGCTGGTCACATAATTAAGTAATGAAAATTCAGCTAAACAATGATGTTTAATTTACCTCCAAAATTCCAAATTATTAGATTAGTTGTTGTTATATTTTCTACAAAATGACTTTTAAAAACCAGTAATATTGTCTAGAGTAGATTACCTTCACAAATATGTTGATATTATTTCTTAGTAGTTTGGGATTTATTTGGTGCTTCCCAGAATTAATTCCATTGTCTTCAAAATGTCCTTGTATAATTATTTTTACTTCACTAGTGGAAAACTGAGCCATAGAGAAAATAATTAGTGATTTATGCAAAGTTGTATGAGAGCTGAAGAATACATCTTTCCTGTGGGTGGACAGTGGACTTCATTGATAAAATAAGACTGGAAAGAAAGCAATATATTTTTAGTTGTTTAGGCTTGGTAAAAATACCCAGGACCAGGCAAATGCAACCTTCTACCCTAAAACACACACACACCTACACACACACACACACACACACACACACACACACTCACACACACTCCATTGCATTACTTCAAAAAGCAAGTGTTTTAATATTACTTAGATGCTATTTTTAATGCATCAAGTAAAACATATTGTGGCTTCTAATATTAATTCATTTCTCACTTAGTTTTGGTAAAAATATTTATGATCTAGTATAGAGCAAAACATATTATTATCCATTTCACCCCCACTTTGATAAAAAGCATTCTTCAGCTGTTTTCTAGGGACAAATATTGTCAAAGTTTGATGGTAATTTATGTTGTCAGTCCATTAAGTTGATTTTATGGCAGCCAACCCAACTATTGTCCATTTATGAGAAACCCGAGGATCACTCTAGGTCTCCATGAAGGCCATTTGATACCTGCCCTCTCATATGGCTGACCTTGAGGGGAGTTGATTTTGGTAATTTATGGCAAACACCATCTAGAAGACCTATTTGCAAGATTCACTGTCATTTAGTGCTAAATGATCATTGCTGAGTCCAGAGACAATCTGAGCTTCTGACAGAGCAATCCCATAAAAAATATTGCCTACCCACCCAGGTGTCCTTTCCAATTATCTGGAGTAGAAATTAATACTTTTAAAAGCTGCTAGTTTTTGAAAGGTTATTACAATTTATTCCAGTGGTTTCTTTTGCACATTATGATGAATTAGTTTATTACGCCATTATTTTCCATGTCAGCTTTTTAGAAGATTGAACCATAATGTTGAAACATTAGTGTGAATGGCAAACATACTATTTTACAGCCGAGTAATATATTTCTTTGAGAAAAATGTGCTCAGTTTTTAATAACAGGTAATTTTATGTTTATGTTCCCTAATGCTGTTGTCAGGTATTATTTATTTCTGTTTGGTAAGAACTAAAGAACTTTCTTTTAAAATGTTAATGGTGGTTGAGACAGATTTTAGAGTCATAGTAAGAATATATTACTTAAAAGTAGAAAATATAAATTGTAAGTGTTTTTTCCTGAAAGCTAATATTTTGTAAGTTTTTTTTGACACCAGTTTAATGTATGATTACTTCCAGGGAGAGTAATACTCATACTTCAGTTTTTTCTCTAAATGTAGTGGACCGTGGGGAGGGGAGGCATTGTGTGTGTGTGTGTGTGTGTGTGTGTGTGTGTATGTGTGTGTGTGTTTAAGGTCATAACAACTTAAGAGTTTTTCTTAAATGAAATTTTTTTAATGATTTTTTGCTTCATAAATCATGTAGTGATATTCTATTATTTACAGGTATTTTGTAAATAATATTAATTAGCACTTGGATGGAGATTTGTTTTTTCAGTCATTGTTATTTTACATCTACTATAATAGTAAAGAAGTATAGGTTACTTGCTATTTATAAGTATTAAAAATACTCATTGTATTTCTATGTGACAAATGTTGATGAGAAGTATTCTAAAGAGTACTATATGTACTGTATTTTTAGTCATATAGCAAATATTTTAAATGCCTAATACATGCCAGGTATCATACAACTGAGCGCATTTGAGAAATAGCTATTGCAATGGTTTAGAAATTTTTTTTATTTCTGTTACAATTATTTTTATCCCTACCAGTTTTTAAAAACACAACTCCACAAAATTCTGAATCTTGAGTAAGTTGAGCATGTAAGCAAATTCAGTAACACTTTAGAAGTTTTACATTTGCTACCTCCAACCCAACAAATGCTTGCCAAAGGAAATATTGTTTTTGTTTTTTCATCAAACACATTTGTTTCTTTAGCAGATGTTTTCAATACTGAAGTATTTATTTTTGTTGATGTGACTGAAGCAAATGTTCGTTTTAGGAGAACTAAGAATCGCAGCATTCCAAAAATTTTTTCCAATGTGCCAGAAAATGTTTTAATAAACTATGAGGCTGATGATAAGAGTGCCAAAGTTTCTTTTATGAGGAAGAGTTATTGAAGCATAAGACATATATAGAGAAAAAATACACACATAATAAGTGTACAGCTCAATGGAATGTCACAGTGAGCACACATGCGTAACCAACACTCAAATCAAGAGAGAGAAATTACTAACGTTCCAACACTGCTCTGTCCCCTTCTAGTACATTACCCCTCACTCTCCGCTACTAGTAACCATTCTCTTGATTTGTGACATTTTAGATTGGGTTAGGCTGTTTCTTGAAATTACGTAAACTAGATCATGATAAAATTATGACTTCTGCTCAACATGATGCTTTTGAGATTCACCTGCACTACTGTCTTTAGTTGTGCTTTGTTGTCATTGCAACGTGGTATATGCTATTGTTTAAATATAGCATGTTTTATTTGCCCAGTCTGTTGAGGATCACTGAATTGATTTCATTTTGGGGTTATTGCAAAAAATTGCTTGTATGAGCATTATTGTATGTATGTATGTATGTATGTATGTATGTATACACACACACATATATATACATATATATATTTATATGAACAATAAAAAAAGCACTTCTGTTGGTATTTCTAGAAATGAAATAGCTGAGTCCTAGGATAGGTACAGGTTCAGCTTTTGCAGATACTGCCAACCAGTTTTCCTGAGTCCTGGTACTCTCTTATACATGCTAGCTATTTTCCATTGAACCTCAATTTAAAAAACAGTTGGGGAGAACTGATGCAAATAACTTCTGGAATTATGTAATTCATTTCTTGTTTACAGTGGAGAGGATTGGCATAGATTTCCACAAAAGGCAGATAATAAGCATCTGCTATTTGATTTTCCATTATATTTTTCTATTTGCATGTGCATCTGGTTCTAACTGCTAATGAACCTGTACATTCATATTATGTGCTAAATAATAAAATTACAGTATCTGATACAGAGGAGCTGAAAAGTTCTCTGGTTTTCTCAATCATATTCTTCCATGTAATACAGAACATTTTTTGCCAGGCTGATGATAATAACTAGCAAATGCAAAACAGTACTTTTCTTCAATATTCCTGGTTATTTTCACTAGAGTAGAGCAGGGATTGTGTGTATATACCCCTTGGAGTATGTTACACAAAACAAGTATTCAATACATTTTTCTTGTACAAATTTATCCATTTTGTTGAATGGTGGGGTGGGGGGCAGAGCTTTAGGGGTTACATAGAATCCTGGCTCTGTCAATTGACTTTGGCCAAATTTTCGATCTCATTTAGGCTTATTTTCTTCATCTCTGGAGAAATAGTCTCTACTTCATAGATCACTATGAGAACAGAATGATGTAGCACATGCGAAGTACTTCGCACAGTGCCTGCATGTGATACTCCATACTGAGTGGTGTTACTGTTATCATTTAATTTTAGGATGAGTATTTTTATAACCTCTGTCTAAAGATGGTAAAGAGTCCACTGCTCATACTTTATGGAAGGACAGACATCCTGTAAGACTATTAGAACCTGATAGCTAGATTTTATTCTTCCTTTTATTAATTTTTCCACAAATGTTTCCACAAATATTACTATGTCCTATGCACTGCATAAGACATGAGTATTCTACCAAAACCAGTTTAGATACTGCCCCTGGGCACACAGAGCTGACATGGCTAGCAAGTCCTCAGGTAATTAAAGTGTAGTGGGACAGGGCATGAAGGGGCGGTCCAGACACTACGGATTACACAGGAGGGCCACTTCACTTGAGAAAAACTTCCTAAAGGAAGTGACACCTCAACTGACAGCCGACGGATGCATAGGAGTTAACCAGGTATGGAAGGAGTAAAGAACGTTCAAGGACAAAAGCATGCTAGGCAGAGGATACAGCATTAAAGGACTGGAAGATTCTCAGAAAGACTGAAGCTTAGGAACAAATGTATGGGGGAAAGAAAAGGAAATGTGTCAAGAAGAAAGAAGAAAAATGTAGAGGACAAGCTGGGACCAATACATTAAGGCCTTATAGGCTAGACTGGGGGCTTTGAACTTGATCCTGGGTTAATGACAAACTATTGAATTTTTTTTTTTTAGTTTTGGTATCTTGATCAGACTTGTATAATAGAACATTCTTGGTGCACAGTGGGAATGGATTGGGTGGGAACTAGACAGGAGGCAGTAAAACCAGTTAAAAGGTCAAGACAGTAACTAGGGTAGAGGATAACAGTGCTCTGAATCCAGGTCTCAGCAGGGGAACAGGGAAAAGAGGATGGATAGAAAGTATGTCACTTTGAAATCTGGCATGGTACCCATGGACCTAGCCTGGACAATGAGATGGATAGTCATGGTAGTCACCAAAGGAAAGAATGCAGAAGGAAAAAAGGTGGAATAGATGAATGCATCCCACTGGGACAAATTAAGGTTGAAGAGACTGTTATCTAAGTGGGGAAGACCAGTAAGTATTGAAAAAATAGCTTTGCATTCAGGAGAGAAATCTTAGGTGAAGATGTAAACAACACGGTATTTGTAGCAGCCATGGACATAGGCCAGGATGCTTAGGTAGTGTTTAGAGTGAGAAGAGAGCATCCTAGGACAGAGCCCTGAGGAAAAGCCATATTTAAAATATAGGTGGAAGAAGAGGAACCTCAAAGGACACTGAGAAGGAACAGCCACAGAGGTGGTAGGAAAATGTGAAGAGTATGGTTATCATGACCAATGGGATGCAATGTTTCTAGATAAGAAGGAGATAAATGGTCAATAGTGGCAAATGCTGCCAGGTGTGAAATAAACTGGATATTGAGAAGTGTAACTACCAGATTTAGCAACGGGATCTTTGCTAAAAAGAAGCTTGCTCTGAATAAGTCCAGGTCCAAATAATAAATGGAAATATAACTAAGAGTTGATGGATTTCCAGGTAAATTGATTACTAAATAGCACCTTATATGACTATATTAGTAAGACAGTTACTCTAAGATCTGTTAAGTATATATTTTAAAACTTAAATACAACTACAAAATGCATATCACTTTAAATCATTTTTTTTTAAATGGGCTTTCATCACTGCTTTGACATTTACCTTTGAATTATAAAAATGTTTTTTTAGAAGAATATAAATTTTATGAACAATTTATATTAGAAACTCGCTTCTTGGTGAAACTTAACTGAGAATTCTAAAGAAACAGAAATGGAGTGAGAGAGGAGGTTCCCTTTGGAGAAATTCCTCTTGGAGATTTTTTTTTTGATTAATGTTAAAAAGAATAGGATTTAGAAGCATAGCACAGAAAAATTCCAAATTGAAGGAAAGTTCCAGTTCTGTGTATACATATATGCAGAGTCAAACCCATATAAACTCCTGGGAGGAAAAGTCAGTGATTCATTACTGTGAGTTAAGAGGGGACATGTTATAAATCATAAACAGGAGAAGCAAGTTCTGTTTTCCCTGCTCTGTTCCACTGCTGAAAATTAATTTTCCTCAGGACTTTTTTTCCTAGTGGCTGTTATTTACAGTATCGTCCACCCAGGCCAGCTCATTCATTTCCACAGGCAGTTCCTATTGGTGCACTGGGGCAAGGCACAGCAAATTAGTTTAGGGGGCTGTTGGAACCCTATGTGAAAGCACTGCCTCTAATTCATTCTATAGAGGTAGGGTGTGTTTATGCTCTCATTTCGCACCAAGCCCAAACCCAGTTTGGTATGTGAGATTTGTGTTTTAAAAAGATGTGAAAGGGATCATGTTTGGCGAATTTTTCTTTAAAAAAATGTACAAGGTCACATAGGTATATGATATGGACACGACATCTCATGGTTGTTTTGTTGCATTGAGGATACAGTTGTTTTTTGGAGCAGTTGGCATGACCTGTGGCAGAGCCATGCAGGGTGCTACTCACCCTGCCTGCCACTGCCAGAGACAATGCATGAAATAATTAACATAAATTCATTCAACAAATACTGTTTGAGCACCTACTACTTGCTAGGGGCTCCTATGTGCTGGGTCAATGACTGTGAATGAAATACAGATGGCCTGTCCTGCTGGAGCTGACATTCTAGGTAGGGATGGGGATGAGGAATGAGAGAGGCAGACAGGAAACAAATATAAACTAGAGAAGGCAAAGTCAAGTAGATGAGTAGTGCCAAGGGGATCAGACAAGTAGGGTTGTGTTCTTAAGTAAAGTAATCAAGGAAGACTTTTCAAGTGCAATGGATTTTTCAGAGGCCACAGGGAGCAAACCCTGCCCACATCCAGGTGACAAGCATCTCAGGAAGAGGAAGACTGACTAGCAAATACCTGAGGCAGGAACTTGCTAAGTATTTGTGGGTGCCTACCCCTACCTTCTCCCAAGCAAAAAGAACCACCTGGCCAAAAGGGAGTAGGCCAGGGGAGTGAAGAATTGGTAGCTACTCAATCAGGAAGAGTAATGGGGCAGGGCAGTCTGCCTTTGTAGGGCCCTGTAAGCCACTTAAGGAATTTAGTCAAATATAATAAGCAAGTCATATTTATAATTAATATTGATTTCTATACTCAAGCCAAGTTTTACCATTTTTTTCCCCTTTAGGGTTCCCTTTTAGTTATAAATAGTGCCAATTGGATGATTTGTCCTGAAACCAAGAAGAGCAGGATCTGAAAATAAGCCAGATGCCACTCCCATCTCTCCCTCAGGGGCAAGCAGCACCACTAATCCCACATTTCTCTAGTCACACTGCAAAAAGTCAGAGATGGTCAAAAGGTAAATTATTTCAGACATAGCCTTTAATACAAAGATTTTTCCATCTCTACATCTTTTCCCCACCCCACCCCCAATTATTAATAGACTAAGGTCCAAGAGCCAAATCTCTAGCAGCTGGATTTGCCTTTGCTTTAGCCCACTTGCCTGACCCAGGAACTAAAACTCTCTTATAATCCTCTCTGCTCCCCGCTAAACCCTCACCAGATCCCACACATACTCAGTCCCCTTGGGTCCCCTAGATAATTCCTCCCTGCTCACTATTGTCCACTTGAAGGGGCCTGAACAGCAAAGAGCTAAAGGCAAAATGATCTTGACCTCTCTGTGTCTTACCATCATCATCTGCAAAAGGGGTCTGATCTCCCCAGCTGAAGGATTGTTGTGAGTACCGAGCTAGTAGCTGTTAATAAAGTGCTTATGGCTGATTCTAGTTGATTCCTTGATCCTTGATCTGACAGAAGAAAAAGGAGAAAGGAGGGCCCCAGGAACTAGAAATGGAAGAATTGAAAATTAATTACGTTTTGTACTGGCCTTATACTTTTACCATACTGCCACTTCTGTCTTATCTGGCTGAGCACAGAAAAGTTAACTAGAGTGAGATAAAACAGAATATTATAGTCCGGGACCAAAGCCTGATCTCTTCACCAATATAATGTGATGGTACTCTGCCCAGTTGAAAACATGAATGTGAAGAGGAGCATCAGGCAATTCCTGGCATCAACAGAGGACACTGTTTTTCAACAGATGAATTGTAAAGAAAGTATATCAATGGAGATATAGAAAGAGACATTCAGAAAATTAGGAAGTGTACAGAGTTCTAATAGAATATGCCAACATTTCAACCTATTACCATTTAGTGAGGGATTGTTGAACATTATTGAGTTAGTTATATTGAATTGAAACAGGGCAGACTCTGAGAAAGTCTAGATCAGGAGACAGAACCCAGAATCTGAATGGCAATAGTCACCATGTTACCACTACCATAGACATCAGGCAGTAAAAGTACATTCCAATGGACAAGTTAAATAGAGCAAGTAGGAATATTCAAGCAAATGAATAGGGCCTCAACCATTGGCCAGGGCTCAGAGGCAAGACGTCAACTCTCTGTAGAATCAAAGGAGATAAGAAAAGTTGAGGAAGACTAGAACTAACATGGGGCAAACAAAAGAGTGGAAATTATTAGGCAGGTTCCCAGGCAGATTCAGTTAATGAAACTAAGGTCCAATAAATCAAGACAAGACAGAAGCTTTGGAATCATGATCCAAAACCCTCAGCAACAAAGGCTGCATGTTCCTGAGCTCCTGACATCTCCTCTGGCTGAGATGGAGACTGACTGGTCAAAGAGCAGGCCACGTGACTGATATTGCACCTGCAATTGGGACTCAGGCCACAGGAGGAAAGTGTGTAGAGCCAGAGAACTGAGCCAGCATTAACCCCTCTCACCTGACAAACTCTCAGCAAAATCTACCTTAGCCTCTGGATTTCCTTGGGCTACAAAATAAAATTCTGAGAAGATGAGAAAAGTAAATCTATAGAGTTGCTTAGGCTTTCAAACTCTTGCTTCTTCCCAAAACAAAACAAAAAACCATTCATGCTTAGATGATGTAGTTATGGAATCATTCTGAATTATTCAAAGTTTTGCCCCTAACTGGAGATCAGTGAAGATTTATGTCCTCAAAATCTTAAAATTCTGGAGCCAAAAGTAAAGTAATTAAGAGTGTAGATGTGCTAATAGTAGTTAATGGAGTGGGCACTGGGAGAAACACAGCTGTGCACTTGCAAAAACTGATTCTTTTTCTTTAAAAATAGAAAACTGATATTGAGAATCGAGAAGAAAATTTTCTTTGAGTGAGTCAAGGAACATAAATTTAAACTTTTCAGCTTACAGTTAACACAGACGCAGAGAATGGGGTATTAGAGCTGAATGTGTTGAATTGGGAGAGAAGGCTCTTATAAACACTGGCACAGGAATTTATATTTTTCTGTTTTAATTTACAGTTTGTGAAGTGTTGATATAATTTTCTACATTTTACATAATTTGGTTATAAGCATCTTCTTTCAAAGGGGCTTTGAGTATGTTGGTATTGATTGGGCAAAGTGTGTATTCAGAAGCAAATGGTTAGACTTGTCAGCTTCCAGAAAGAGATTGTGCTGGTTCATTGAGGCAACTGGAATCCTGTCCACCAGCAAGCTGATCAACAAGATGGCCAGCTACATTTATAAGTATTTCTTTCAGAGGCATTTAGTTTCAACCCCACAGATGGTAGCTGCAGTCCATTAGTTTCTGAGCCAAGCTTTCCATGTTCTATTGTACTTAGCAAGGTTGCTGTTGCAGCAACACAATTATTCCAAATTCAGTGATACTCAGCAGGGCTAAAATAAAGCTACGTTATAACAATTTAATCCCAGCTCACCTTCCCCTTTCCTGGATAAACAATCAAACACCTGCTGAATTCTGTGCCACATAAATGAGAACATCTGAGCTACAAAGATCAAAGAACACTGACATTTGATCTTAAAGCCAATACACGACCCCATTATAGAAAAGGCTTTTATTACATGGTTTCAGATAGCTATGCTGCGGGTCAAATCATGCTGCCTACAATAAAAAAATACCAAAAAATTCTTACTCAGCATGGTTAATATGTAAGGCTTATACTTCACCACCAACATTTTTAGTTGCTTCATTCTATTAGCATTAATCTCGGTTTGAGTGATTTGACAGATGATCATTTAAGATTTATAGGGCAAGAAAATATGTATGTTCTGTTTTCTATTCATGCTTTAAATAAGCAGTAAAAAATTCAAGATAAAAGAATAGTAAGTATATTTATCTTCTGACTTACACTAGAATTCCCATTCTTAAGAACAAGCAAAACATCGAGTTTTGAAAATGTCCAAAACATAAGTTTTCCAGTTTAATCTACATAAGACAGCTAGACTGTCACTTCTTGGTTTTTTTCCTCTATGCTTATAAGGAGTAAATAAATATGACCACAAGGACAATGCTTTCTTTCAGTTTTATTGTAATTATCAAATACATCTTCTACACATGCTGCTATTACCTTCTTCTCTGGGCCCTTTTTTTTAAATATTATTCACCACAGAATGTAAGTCCCCATACCTTCTCCCACCATCCCCAAATAGCTTACGAACCCCCATATTCTTCACTAATCTTTTTCTGAGTCAGAATGAAATAAGGCACTCTCCCCCAGTCCTTTATTTTAAGGTCTAATTGCAACAACTTTCCCTAGGCTGTCTACTCTTGTCTAATGTCTTAGGTATGATGTGAATACTTAGGTATGATGTGCATAGTAAATAAGGCAGCTGAGTCTCTGTACGTTTGCTTATGAGATTTCCTGTTTTAGAAGACATTAGAGAGGCAAATACTGAACCACATTCTGTATTGTGTGCAGCTGGAGCCTGATGGAGCTTTGTGGTGTTTTTATGTTAATGCTTGTGTGGACAAAGGCTATATGACATCTAGAACTATGAGAATACCACAGTCCGCATGAATAAGAGTATAGGTTGTAATAAACTCCACGAGACATTCAAAACAGTTAATTATTAAATTAATTTTATTTAGGTGACAATAAGGAGCAAAAAACTAGTTTGCAACAAAGGAACTTGATGGCAGCTAAGAAAAATGTAATTAGCTGTTCCTACTCCCTATAAAACACAAGTTATTGTATTTTAAAGGAACACTAAGCCAAAAGTCCCCGAGCATCCTCCTGGTATGAATAGCTTCATTTCTCATTTAGCTAATGTGTTCATCTAACTAGCAAAAGTGAACTGTATTTTAAGCCTCTTTCTTCTTGATAGGGGAGGGTAGGGATTTACCAGGATTTTGAATGGTGCTTTAACTCATTCGGGACTGTGTTTGAGTACTGTACTTTTTTACATGTAATTCCAGGATAGTAATGTACTCCAGATACTAAGCTTCTGCTGACCTTGGCAGTTATAATGTCTAGAAAACCAGCTTTGTGGTACCTAGACCCTACATTTCAAATTTAAATTACTCTAGAGGTGATACTTATATTTGTTCTTACATCAAACCATTCTGAAATCGTGGGCCTATTGCTGGGACTACTGAAAATAACGAGAAAAAAACAAGAATTATACTAAACTACTTAGAAAAGTAATCTTCCATAGTTAAGAACTCTATTTCTGAAAAGATGATGAAAAGTTAATACAAGGTCGTTTTGTTTTGTTTTGTTTTGTTTTGTTTTGACGAGTGAGTCTTTGAGCTATGTGTGAGATAGGATTGAAATGTACTATCAGGAATAACTTAAAAGAGCAAAGTCAAGCTCTGGGTCCAGAACTGGAAGGAACACGGACACAGTACCAGAACCTAGTTTGTATGAAAAGTTTAAAGTCACGTTTTATGTCAAGATTCTTAGGGTAAACAATGAGGGATGCCACAAGTGAGGGTCAAGTTGGGAACAAGAACCAACAGAGATGAAAGGAGCTAGGGTGAAGAAGAGGTAGGCAGGTGAGAGTAATTTCCATGAGCACCACTTGAGAATGTTTGAAGGGCCCAGACTCTGTGGACACAGGTAAGCCCTCACTTGGTGAAGGCTCCCTTGGTTCCAGTCCTGACTAATGGAGAGATGCAAATATTTACTGAACAGCTCTTTTTGTCAGACACTGTTATCAGAGGGCTTTAAAAGTGCTCATTTAATTCTAGTAATACCACTTTGAAGGTGTCAACTCTAAGCATTTTACAGATAAGGGAACTGAAACACAGTTCAGATCACATTGCTAGTAAGTGTCAGAGCTGAGATTAGTGCCCCGATGCCAAAGGCTTTGCTTTTTCCATCTAGCAGGGATTAGAACATGTTTAAAACAATCAACAGATTTTCTGGATCTGCCATCTCCAGTTTCCTTTTCTCTGCATGGATAATGTATACACATTGAAGTGAGGGCTATATTCTAGACAGGGATCTCTCATAACTAAATGGTCATGTTTGGTCAGACAGTAGGAACGTTTGGGGTGTTTAATATAAGTCCTTTACCCCAGACTATTTTGCATCTTATTAAAGACAGTCCCAAGGCTGAAGCAGATTTCCTTCTTTGAAATATAAGAAAAAAGGACTTTGTCAGGCTTTGATTTTTTGTGTGAAATTTCACCTTTTGAACAATTACTAGTGGGAAATCCAGTTAATAAAGTAATAATTTCATTAAATGTATTGGCTTTAAGTCAGTCAAAAGTGATAAGAGGTCTGCAGAGGTTCCCTGCTGATGTTTGAGAGCACTGCATGCTTGTCTTTGTATAGCCCAAAACAGAAGGTAAGTCTTTCAGCCTAAAAATACAAAACAGCAGTTTTCCTGATAGTCAAAGCATCAATCTTGTCAGGAGTAGCGATGTGCCAGTCAGCGCAGTCTACAGAACGGCAGGGGGTGAACGCACTGCTGCAGGGAATGCCTCAAGAGCATTTGCACTGCCTGCCAAAACCTCATATTGGAATAGCAATAGCACTACATATCTAATCACCTCCTATTCTGCCATGCACATAAAAAAAAATTTCTATGAAAAACACAAATCTAGAAAAGGAATGAGGTAATGATTATACACAGTGATCTCCCACTGAATACGGCATATGTGTTGTTAACAATGATAATCACCATTATTCCATCAGACATTTACATACTGCTTATTACGTGCTGGTTATTGTTCTATGCGCTACTTTATGGATATTAACTCATTAACCTTTACAACAGTCTTATGAAGTAGATACTACTATTATGCCAGCATTAGAAATGGGAAAACTAAGACATAGACCACTAAAGTTGCCCAAGGCCACATATGTAGTAAGAAGCGACTACAAAAATTATCTTCCTTGTTTGAAAGACAGGTGATAAGACAGCTATAATGAGTGACAAGTGCTTTGGAATTAGTAAAGGGGAAAAGTAGAGAGATCTTAGTAAACTCACTGTTACACTGTTTAAGTCATTGCATTCCTTGGGACCACCATCCACCACTTGTATCTCTCGTCCTCCAAAAACCTGAAAATTTTTGTCTGTGAATAGTTTAGGTGAGAAATTTTTGATAAGGAGGCATAAAATGGTGAGTAAAGTGGGAGGATAACTTTTACCTAAAAACTGTTGAAAGGAAGTAAATTATTCTATGCAGCACTTATTTCTTCCCCTTCCTTATCCCCATAAATGAATAGAAATTTAGAAAAGCCTTTACTTAGAATTTATAAGATTAAACCAATTAAATGCTGTTATTCTAGCCTCTCTTCTGAAACTTTGAAGTAGCTTTATTATACAGAATAATTTCCTATGATAGTATTTACAGTCATATGATTTTACTGTCATATGATTTTGCAAGGGCAAGAAGATTATCACACTTATCGGCAATATAATTATTCATCTTGACAAACATTTTTCAAAAATTGCCATGTTTAAATTCTATTTGACCAGGTTTGTGTTCTCCTCACTGACTCTCACAGCTATTACACCCTTCTTCATGCCAGACATCCTCTTCTCCCATGACACATGTGTCCACCACATGACCACATTCAGAGTTTCTGCATGAAGTGGATTTTTAATGAAAAAGATAAAGAAGGCTGATGGCATTTCTTTCATTTTACCAATTGCTTTCATTGGTTTGCTAGTCCCATACTTCAAATCTTATTTGAATGAAGACTTTTAAACCCTAATTACAATTGCACATCTATAAGTGGCATACTCGTCACATCCTCTTCGGAAGATTCTATACAGAGGTGGGAAATTATCACCCTTGAAATAACCAGACAGTGATGATCCAAGCAGAAAATCTTAAAAAAGAAAGGTAGAAAAGAAAAGGAGATAACATAAGACTTGAAATATTAAAGGGTAGAGCATTATTTTGTGAGAGAGAAGAGACAATGTGGACATGAAGAAATATCATGAATATTACGGACAATATTCCTGGCTGTAGGAAATGAAGAAAAAATTGTGAAGTAAAAAATGAAGCAGGAAAGTCTTTTTTTTTATTCAGATAACATAAAGATCCAAAGCCAATAGAATATTCGGGCACTCATTAGTATGGCAAGCCTGTGTACAAAGAAACACGTGATAGAGTGATATCATCTTAGATAAAGCAGGCGTGGAGGTGGCAGAATAGCAAGGTTCCAAGAACACCAGCAGTCCCTACCTAATGGCTACGGGGCAGGAACTAATGGGCAGGAAGGCCAAGTTCACCTTCTCAGATTCACCTTCCAAATACCCTCTATTGGCCTGTCACATTTCAACTAAGTTTCATGAATTTAGTACTGTATATATTGTTAAGAAGAAAATTAAAACTGTCATACTTGGGTGGCTGTGTGGCACATTTATAATTTATTATCTTCCTTTATAGTTAAAAAGAACAACCAGGGAAATGCAGCTCAGCTCTCACTCACAAACTCTCAGCACTGCATAAAGCATGTTTGGACCTCGCAGGACAGATATACTGCACACATTTAGCATATTTATTTCTCCCCTTATGAAACTTTTTTTTTATCCCCAGTATGCTTAGCTTTAAACATATCCAGAGGCTATAAATATTACATGAAATTTCGAGAACTGGAAAATAACTTCTTCATCACTGATTTACTGATATGCTACAGAACAAGTTTAGTGTCTATATTTACATGATAAAAATTTTCCGTTAATACACCGGGCTGTTTTTAGTCATCCACAGCAGTGCTGCGAAGCAATTCAGAAAGATCCCAGGTGTCTGTCCATGGTGGCTGGGTAAATGGAGATTGTGTGGTGGAGGCAGGAAGAGACGGTTTCCAATGGTAAAGTTGATGAGTACATGTTAATGAAATAGTGAAGCCAGATTCCCAATTCCTTCTCCTTATGATATTAGAATCATGTATACCAAACATTTTCAAAATCCCGTTTCGGTTCTCATATGAATAAAAATAATAGCTACCATTTATTACTTTATTTGTTGCAGGCATTGTTGTTTACCCTACCATATTTTATCTTTATAACAATCTTATAGGCATTTTTCCCCATTTTACAGGAGAGGAAATTAAAGCAGAGACACTAAATAACTTGCGAAAAATCACACAATTAGTAAATGCAAAGAGCTGCCTGGCTTCAATACCACTTGTCCCTAGGGGCTCTTCCCAGAGCTCCTCATTGTGCTTCTCTGTCCTGGGTACTCTTCCAAGTGCCCTTGGAGCCAATTTGAACATTATACTAGTGCCCTGTGTTGGTGCTCAGCCAAGGTGAGGGTAGAATAGACTCAGCAATGTCCAGTGCTTTCTAAATCTTCATTCGTTCTACAAATGAATCTTAGAACATTACGACAAGCAGGGTGGGCAGAGCTGAGATTTTCTAATTCATCTCAAACATCTAATGTTTCTATCCAGCCAGTCACACACCACCTTCATGATTTCAGCTAGATCTACCCACCACTTTCACAATTATTTAACACATTATTTAAATAAACGTGTTTAACCCTAAACACATTTAATACAGAAGGAGTTTTTACCTCGGTATTATAAGTGGAAAATCAGGATCGCTTTTCAGAAACTGAAGTTTAAGCATAAAAAAGTACTGTATGATTTCACTTACAAGTGGACTGTAAAACAAAAACAAAACAGCAAACAAAAACAAACTCATTGAGGCAGACAACAGTTTGCTGGTTACCAGAGGGAGTGGGGGGTGGAGGGAGAAAGAAGTGAGTAAAGGGAGTCGATTGTGTGGTGATGGATGGAAACTAGATATTTGGTGGTGAGAACAACGTAGTATGTACAGATGTCAAATTATAATGTTGCATACCTGAAACTTACAAAATGTTGTAAATCAATATCACTTCAATGAAATAAAATAAATAAAATTACTGAACAACAAAAAACACAGACAAAACAAAATAACATTATTAAATTCTAGTCTAATGATGTTGAAACTCCTTGAAACTGATAACCAGGTTTTTCTTGTGGTGCACAGAAGTTTGAGCGTCAATCTGAGGCTTTTCTCCTTAAATAAACAGGCGGATTAAAAAAGGAATTAGAAGGAAATAAATCTTTCCCCAGGTGGTTCAGTGTTATTTAATGCCATGTCTGCGCATTACTTAAACCCATCTCTAGCATAACTGGTAGTTTGTATTCATCGTTTGAAAAACTAATGTTTCTATTCCCTTACATTTTACCAAAAAAGAAACTAAAATCCAAAAAGGTGAAATGATTTTCTATGCTAACATAGCTGACATTTGGTGAATGTCCAATGAATAAATAAATTCATTTGGATGTATTTGGAGTTGAGAATCAAATGTGGATTCTAATTCTGTCACTACCACTTATGGCTAGTATAAATGCCAGCCAAACCCAGTTGGTCTCTTGACTCCCAGCAATATTCTTGCTAATGCTGCGTAGTGCCTCGCTAGTTGAAGAAGACACATCAGTGGTAGTTAAAAGAGCTGGATGCAGATTCTGCAACAGATCTAAGTTCTACAAGGCAAAATCTAGCATGGATTTGAGAATCCCAGGTGTATTAAATAAGTAATATAGTGTATGAATCTTTAGACAGATAAGAATCTTATATCCTTCATTCTAAATTTAACAGAATTCGATTCAACTTCAGCTTATTGAGCACCTTTTATACTTACCTACATGAAGCAGAATCAGAGATAAATGAGATTACTCATGCTCATTACCCAGAAGATGAAGTGGTCTACAGAGGACAGTTCTGCCTTCCTCATCCTTTTTTTTTTTTTTTTTCTTTCCCTTTGTCCCTCATGCCATTGGGAAGAGTTTTAAATTCTGTGCTCTTCCTAGAGTTTTCCAACTGCTTATCCTACGTGCTTCAGTCTCCTCACCCACACTTTACTGAGAGTTGCTACCATTCAGCTGTTATGTTGATGTAACCCAGTGGCCTAGCCATTCAGCATCAAAGCTCAGGGGCAGATGGAAACTAAAAGCTGCCTCAGTCACAGCAGCAAACACAAAAGAAGTTTTTCTGAAAGAAGAGTGTGGAGAAGATTCAGGCAACTGGGCAGAGATGTTCCTGTGAGACCAAATGGTGCTGCTCCTGGCTGATTCCATGTTCCACTGCCACCTTAGGTGGTGTGCTCACCTGGCTCTCCATTCCAACAATGGAGCATGAAGTGTTTCTCTTCTATTCCTATTCTACATGTTTACCAGAATTTCCACATAGATAATAAGATTCAAAAAACTGTGAAGTGTGGTATTTTTATTCATTTAACCTCAAAATAGGGGTGGGGAAAGAATGCTAAAAAAGAAGTTAAAGTATATGTAATATGTTCTTAAATGGTTACCTGCTTATTCCAATCAAGTTTCTGTTTTCTCTGGTTTCCACTTATAAGTTTTACCTGACCTCTGCCAATGTCAAAACCTTCTTCCCTTCCCAAAATCCTGTCATTTCCAGCAGCAACTGCTCTCACCTCAATTATAGACAAAATTACATTGACCCCAATATCTTTGCTTCTAACTATGTTAATATTGTATGAGTCACCTTTTGGAGGGAACAAAGGAAATCTGAAGAGTGAATTTCTAAAGAGAGTAATTTTTTAAGTTCAATCCAATTCAGTGGTTGAAGGCAATATGTTCCTACTTTATGAAGTCAATGACTGTCCTGTTCCCAATACTTAGAACCTGCTCTGGATTATAATAGATGCTCAATAAGTTCTTGTCAATTGAGTGCATAAATGCGCATTTGGACAGCTAATGGGCAGATGTGGATATTTACTCTGTTCCTGACACTTACTACTGGTGTGACTTTAGTCAAGGTACCCATCTCTCTGAGCCTCTGTTTTCTTATCTTTAAAAAAACTAGTGTTATTTTTTAATAATGAAGGATAAAGTATTATCATCTAGCAGAGTATCCAGACCATAGGAGAAATTTAATAAATGGCAGTAAAGTGCATTTGTGCTCTGTGCTTATTTTTGGGGTGTATTGGGGAAGTCTAAAAGTACCTTTTCCTTCAAAGATCCAGTTATCTTTTTAGTCATTAGTGCCACCAATAGGACATGGTGTTAGATATCGAAGGGAGACATGAGCAATGAAACATGGAAAAGGTGGGAGAGAGGAAACAGGAAAAGAAGAATCAAATATAAAAGGTAGACAGAGAAGGGAAGTCAAGTGGAAGAGCAGAGCATCAGGCTAACAATACCTGCTCCCTTCTAACAATACCTGCCTTATTAGTTAGCACTTTGGACAGAGGTATTTACCTATCTCACTTCTCCTTTCCAAGAGCAGATTACGAAAGAGACAGAACTTGGGGATTTTGAGTGGTCACCTGAAAAAAAGTCTTATTTTATGCTGCTGTTTTGTGCTTCACTCTTGTATTACCAATTTACTATGTTTACTGTGTCAATTTAGCAAATATCTGTGAAGCAATACCAAGTCCCAGTATTTGGTACACCAGAGTGAGACATTAAACATTTCTAATCTAGGTCCACAGAGGATCTTGTCTATGTGACATCCATAGGTATGTCTTTCTCATCACTTTAATAAACAAATGAAAAAAGTGGCTTTCCCATATGCAATTGTAATCTCCAAGAGTTAAAGCCAACATACTGTTACTTTTATACTTTGAAACTGTAAATTATCAGATACATGAGAAAAAAAAGAGAAATGAAGATTGTTTTCATTGAGGGGAAAAATATCTTTTCCAGATAATCTATTCAAGAAGAGATCATTCTCAGATTCTACTTTAGATACTGCCAAATGACCCAGAAAGTCGTTGAAGTAAGATTGCTGTGATGCATTATGTTGTCATATCCACACATCCATTTAGGAAAAAAAATCCTTTAGTAATAGTTCCTCAGCAGAATACGTTATGTCCTCTGAATGAATAAAATTGAGGATGCAAAATATTGAAGAATGATATTCTCTTCAAAAGTCATTTTTTATCAAAAGACCAGGACTTTTGATACTCTATTAATATCATTTTTTGTAGCTATTATAATTAAAAGAACCTAAATGAGGCCAGAAAGATGTAGAGCACAATATGAAAAATGCCCCATGCCTTATTCCATGAAAATGTCCAGAATGAGTTTAAGTACTTGGATTATGCAAATGAAATGAGGAATTTTCTATAGTGACCTCCTCTTGAACCAAACAAGGCTTTAAATTGCCAAAAATTCCTTAAATTGTATTCTCAAGTCAGTCAGTGCCAAAACCATAAAATCAGGGCAGCACATCACAGCAGCCAACAACCAAACAAATAAACTGGCTCTTTTAGGAGAAGTTGAAGGATTTCAAGTTAATTCCAATTCAATACAACAAGTAGGTGTGAACTTTGGTGTATGAGGTATCATGAGAAATATGCTGAGGATACAGCACAGTTCCTGACCTTGGGATTTTATAATATAATGTGCTAGATAGATAGGTATTCTAGAAATCTTAATACAAGGCAGGATTCATTTACTCACTCATTCATTCAACCAATGTACATTGAGCATCTACCATGTGTCAGTCTCTATTCTGGAGACTATGCAAAGAATGTATAAAAGCAAACGATAAAGCAAAGAATGAATATCTCTGCCGTCATGGTATGGGATTCTAACATGTGATATGTTAGAATAATGAGTGACATGGAGAAAAACAAAGCACAAACTGGGGATACAATGTTGACTCCAGTGATATAGAAAGTTTCCAAGGGAGTATTCATGGAGTAGGTGGCATTGCAATAAAGACAAGATGGAGATAAAGGAGTGAGTGGCTGTGATGTCTGAGGAAGATCATTCCAGGCAGGGAAAGAGCGAGGGCAAAATAGAGAGTATGTGAGAAAGGTGGACAGCCAGAGTGTTCAGCATGAGCAAGGAGCAGTAGGAGAATGTGAGAGCAGGTTGAGTTGGCTGGCATCTGCCCCATGTGTTCCAGCTCAGGGTCCCTAGACCACTGGTGCTCATTACCTCATTCACAGCACCCTACTGCTTCGTTCTGTCCTTAGCATCCTATCCATTTCTTGGTTTCTCCCTGCCTGAGGAGTGCTGTGGTCAGTCCTTCCTGTCCCTGACTCAGGCACAGTCCTTCCCCTCAGATCACCCACATCTTTTCTCACCTGACTTTTCTGACATCTAAAAAGAAAAGAAACAAATGAATAAAATACAATTTGTTTTCAAGTTAGCATCTGAGTCACAATCTAATGTAGACTCTGTAGTGCTGGGAATGAGGAAATGAATAGTAGGTGTGTAGGGAACGTTTGCAGTCTCTCTATAGGAAGGGCAGCTGTGAACAGCCAGGCCCACAAACTTCACATGGGTCTCTGAAGAAAGCTCATAGTGTTCTCTCCATCTTTTTCTCTTCACCAGTTTAGGTCTTATCTCTCACACCCCTCCCACCCTGCTTCTCCTATCTAACAGTCACTTATACCAAAAGCCAGTATGTCACCAAGTTCATACATGGATATAACCCCCCAACACACACAGGCATTCTGAGCTTTTTCACCCTGTGCAGGCCTGATGATTTGCCTGGAGGGTAAGCACAGATGTCAGAGTAGTAAGCTGTAACAGTGATATAATCTTAAAGGGGCCTTGAACATGTACAGAAATTCAAGCTGTTGCAGGAAAGAGAAGAGGTTGACAGAGGCCAGAAAGAAAGGGGCATGCATATAGGGCCTATATGAAGAGACCAATCCTGAGCCCTGGCAGACCCTGCATAGAAACAGTGGTTTACAATAGCCCTGAATGCACATTGTAATCACTTGAGGAACTTTCAAAAACTAATGCTTTGTCCCCCATTAAATGAGAATTTCTGAGCCAAGGCTCAGGCAGGTATTTTCTTGATGATTCCACAGTGCACCGAGGCTAAGGACTACTGAGCCAGATTCAGAGCTGCAGCAAAGGCCTTCTCACTGTGGATCCTGCCTTCCAGACAGATGTAAGCAGAGGACTCTGACTGCCTGCCTGGGATGCCTCCCTCCTGGGCCTCCCAAACTGGGCTCCAACCAGATAGAGAGAAAAGAGATGGCTCAGTGTAAGACCCTTGCTCAGACCTTAGATCCAGGATAGCGGTGTATCCTCTGGCAAGTTGCTGAACCTCTCCTGGCCTCAGTTCCTTTGCTTGTGAACAGATGGCAATAATAATGCCCATTTTATTATGCTGGTTCCATGATAACATAAATATAAAGATCCTTGCATAGTGGCTGGCACACTACTGGTGGCTGCTATTCGCTGTCAGCCTTTCATGTCTTGACTTGGCATGTGCAAGTCTCTATCCAGCCTTCAGCTTCAAAGTTTGCCAGTTTCTTGACTCATTGCATTTTCAAACCTGATTTTTTAAATTCTCTCTTCTTTTTTCTTTTTTCTCCTCCTACTCTTTCTTCTCCTTCTTCTTCTTCCCCCACTCACATACTTTCTCTCTTCCACACACACACACATGAACACGCTCCCACATACATACCTTCATGGTATCTCTCACATCCCAGTCTTGTTCCCTCTTTCTGGTCTGGCTTCTCTCTGTCTTTCCTCTAGCCGGCTGGGATCCCTAAGCATCCTCAAGATTTATCTCATGATCATCTCCCTGGAAACTTGCTCTGAACACCCCACCTCTACCATGCCCCAAGCAGAGTCATCTTCTCTGTGCTACTGAAATGTCCTATACATATCTCTATCTCTGTATTTATTACAATGTGTTATGACTATTTATGTAGCTTTTTCCCTCACTGGAATTGAGATTCTCAAAGTGCTTTATTTTTCTTACATTTTTGGAGCTTAAAGTAGTGTCCAATATACAAGAAATACTCAAGAAATATTCACTGACCATATGAATAATGCTCTAAAATAGATTTTCCAGTGGCTTATTAAGATATCCACTCTCCTCTTCCCAGCCTGAAATTTCTACCACTGAAATAATTTTGCAGGGTTAAACAAGAAAAACACCACCACAATGACAGAAACCTAGTCAAAATACAATTGTGCTTATACACCTTTGTGCATGTACATACACAGATATTTGACAGTACAGATGGGCAATAACTATCCTCTACAGACAGCCTCATCCTCTCCTTTTATCTCAATGTCCTCAGATGAACAACAGGGTCATAGGCTGGAGAAGCTCTTGGGTCTGTTCAATTCTATAATCCTGAGAGTATAGGCTCAAAACCGGGGGAGGTTCAGAGG
Organism: Cynopterus sphinx; assembly: GCA_030015415.1. Lineage (NCBI taxonomy): Eukaryota > Metazoa > Chordata > Mammalia > Chiroptera > Pteropodidae > Cynopterus > Cynopterus sphinx. The sequence goes on along the minus strand of CM057386.1, from coordinate 95,450,818 downwards.
AGCTCACTCTGGGGGAGTAAGATAAAGGAATGGACAGAGAAATGGAGACCAGGCCATCATCATGCCCTGATGGGCAGAGGACAGGATGGGAAATGATGGAATCTGTGTGGGAAGAATAATCCAGGAAGGGCGGCTCTGGATGCAGTACCTGGAGGAAATTGGAGAGAGGGGTGAGAAATGAGGAGTAAAAAATGAAGGTAAGTAGGAGGAGAATGAGGCCTCTCAGAAGCAAGCACAATGACAGGGTTTGTGGAAGAGAGATGAAATTGGGAGGGTTGTTTGAAGAACAGTTTGACAAGGCAGAATATGGAAAAGAGAACAAGGAAGACAGGACAGTGAAAATGTACTGTAAGATCCAGTCTTCTCAGCCCTGAGAGTCTCTCAAAAGAAAAGTCAAAACTCAAGTCTTCCGATGTCAGACTGGCCTGATGGGGAGCCTGGGCCTCAGGTGATGAATGGGACAGGATCCCAAAAGTCTAGCAGTTAGTCTTTCAAAACGACCAAACCTAGCCTGGGTTCACATGCATACTTTGGTGCTGACCTTACTTAATATTTACTGAGCCTGTAATTATTTACAATTCTGCCTTTTCCCCTTGAACCTGGACAAAACTCTTATTTAAATTGGGCCAGGCTATCTCCACTGCTTCAGGCCATACACTGCTCCGTCTCCTGTTCCTCTTATACTATAAGTGGACAGCAATGGAAAATGCTTTGCTTGTTGACCACAAGCACATTCTTAGAAAATGCCTGCCCTGCTGGTATTTGGATGAAATTTGAATAATTGTCTAACTGCCTTGGATAGCTAGCTGCTACAAGAACAAGAGGGTGATCTTTATTCTTGTCCAACCTTTACATGGCATAATTAGAAATGACAAACTTCACAGTGTCAAAATGGGTATCAAAAATCATTGTGTTTGTGTCTAAAAACAAAATCATATTTGCCAATAAATTTTAATTCCATTGTAAGAGCAGGCAATAAAATGAAGGGTATTTTAGCAAATTTATACTGAGAATTCATAAAATCATGCGAGGGTATTGGTTATAAATCAACTATTTGTACCATAGCATACACATATATGGTCATTGCATGGTCCTTATTTTTCGTATTTTGTCTCTTTCAGTACCGGTTAGTAGCAACTTTTATACTGGGTTTGAGAACTTCTGTGCGTGGGTATTACGAGAATATTTTTAAAAAGTGAATCATCTATATACAAAAGGAAATTTAAATGTAGGGTGAAAATAAGATAAAGTTTCAAAATATTTATAAAGTAAAATATAGAAAAGTTAAGCTGAAGGATGCAAAACACTAAATGATAATGGGAGAGGATTTCCAGTTGGAAGGCACAGCAGGCACTCCCTTGGCATAAGTGAAAGGGCACATTGGGATGCTGAATGCCCTCAGGTTTCAGGCCAAAGCTAATGGTGAGCTCTGGTAGGGAATTTTACTAGTCAGAGAGAGAAATCTAGAGGGGGAAAAAAATGACAAAGAGTAATTTTATGGTAGGAAATTTATGAATTTTTATACATGAAACTGAATTGGACAAGGATATTTGGTAGCTCTCTGACTTCTTAGGCGTCAGAGCAAACTTTAAAACAGAATATTCAAGTCTTTTGAAGTCCTCTTTCTGAAAGATCTTTAGAATGTTTTAAAATCTCAAATAACAGCTCTCACTCCTGTTTCTAATCATCATGTAAAAACTGTGTTCCCCACGTTTAAGGACATTTTCTCTCCATGATATATTCTTTTTAAACACATCTTTTAAATGCTGATAGCTTATGTATTTTTTAACTTGAAAAATTATTTTTAAAAAGGAAAAGTGCTTTACACTTTTTCCCAAATTTATAGGAAAAAGTCACTAACTTATTAAAAGCTTATTTCATAAGACTTTGAGAACAAAACTCATATTTGCTACTTTATTTTCTAATTTATAAATACTCCTCTCAATATATCTACTTACCTTTCATTAACCTCTTTCTACTTCTTTTTGAAAATCTGTGTGTTAGACATTTGCATTAGAATGCTCTTGAAATGTATGGTAATTGGAACATTAAATGGTTTTCCACCCCCTTTCCAAAATTACACATGCAACTTTGATTCATCTATAAAGCTACGTAATCTATGATGATGCCTGCCCAATTTTTCCTGTGAAACATTTGTGTGTTGTGGTAGATTTTTCTATACATAGAAAATTTTAGACTTAACACTTGCCTAGATAATTTTAGAAGTACACTTAAAAATTTTGGTCATAATGTTAAATAAGCTTTTTATTCATTATAACATGCTTTAACGGTGACTAAATTTACTTTTCTCTCACTGCATGAAACTACCATAGCTGTGTCCAATGAACATTTTAGGATGCTGTTAATGTTCTGTATATATGCTGTCTGATATGGGAGATATTGGTTGCATTAGGCATTTGAAATGTCATTAATTCAATCAAGGAACTGAATTCTTAATTTTATTTAATCATAATTATTTGAAATTGAAGTAACCACATGCGGCTAGTGACTACCATATTGGACAGAATAAACTTACCTTTCAACTTACCTAGTGTGAACTGTTGACTATTTTTATACTGTGTTCCATGAAGACTAACACTGTGTTTGTACTTTTATTTCCCTATGTTTACCTAAATTTTCTCCTTATTACATTGAGAGTGTAGACTACGTGATTTCTAATGTTCCTTGAATCTCAATTGTCTGATTCTCCTCACTATCTAAAAATATCATGCTTTTTACACTGAGCTTTAATTCTATCACAGCCAAAATATCAAATCTGATAACATGAGCCTTTAATAGTATCGACGAAAATGACCCTACACTCGAGTTTCAAAATCTTTGATAATTAATGGTATCAGAAACACTTTTCACACAAATGGCAGATTTTTTTTTTTTTTCTGAAACCGCCTTTGTACAATTGCAGTTACTTTGAGTCAACTGGCAAAACCTTCTCCCCAAAGGCTCAACTGACTCTCCTTTCTCACTTCCCTCCCTTTCTCCCTACTTGAGAACATCTTTTTTGGGGACACCACTAATTCCTACAACAGCAATTAGAATACTTCATTTGTTTGGCATCCCTCCTCTGATAGAAGCTAAGATTTTTGCTGTGGGCCATGTTTCAACTGTCTTTGCATCCCAGCTCCTGGAGGGGTACCTGGCCAATAAAGAGACCCGTATACCGATGGTGATAGTTTACATTTACAGAGAGATGACTATGTGCCAGATGTTGTGCTAAGGGATGTCTATTCCCATTTGCCCTCACACAGTCTACGAGGTACATACTGTTACAATCCTTTTTTAATAAGTAAGATGAATGGACAAAGAACAAGCCAGAGACTTGCCTTTTTCTTTTCCTAGAGTTAGCCTTTCCCATTATAGACAAAAGAATTTATCAACAGACTTTTCTACAGTGACAAGGCCTTAGCAACAATTTTTCTCCACTGCCAAACATCTGTGACTACCTAATATTTGTAGCAACTAAGAGTTGAAAGGCCAAGGCTGGGGAGCTATAAAGAGCCTATATTCACTTCTTGACATTCACACTAGACTGGAGCTAACTGCTTACTCTGTTTTCCTGTACTTTTTACTCTCAGTAATTTTCTTAATCACCCCAGGGTGCTGCTGAAGTCTCAGTTCAGCACACTCAGGTAAATTGTGTGATAAAAGTACAAGTTTTAAGATCTACATGTTTGTTTTCTTTTTGTTGTTGTTTTTTATTCTATTACCCAGAGTCCAACATGTTTCCTATTGAGTTTGTCTATTGTAAAGAAAACCTGTATTCAGGCTGTAGGCATAAATGATTTCTCTCCAAGGTCAGCTGCCCAGATTAGAGTATAAACTTCATGAGAGAAGGACCCCGGTCTGGCTTTCTCATCTCCACAGATATCTGCAGCCCTTAGTTAGCACTGTGCCTGGGATATTATAAGCATTCGATCACCATTTGTTAGATGAAAGATGGCCAGTTCAAAGTATTTGTATGTTTGCCCTATGTTCTTCTACCCCATTTGAGAGGGAGGAGAAATTTTGCCTTCTTCTAAAAGCGTTTTCTTCTTTATATAAAATACTCAGAAACATACAATAAAAACCCATACACACAATTTCATGTGTTCAAAATTTTTTTAAATGTTAGTTATTTAGTTAGATTAAGGTGTTGATTGCAGAACATTTTCAATGCTCAAACAGGGATGTATATCAGAATTATCTGAAAGAGTTTTTTTAAAAACTCTTTATATATGCTCAGGTTCTAGCCTTAGGGATTCTAATTCAGTAAGTTCAAGGCAGAGGCTAAGAATCTTTATTTTCAAAGAGTATTCTAGTAATTAATTTTTTTTCCTTTTCTAAGCAACTTTAGTCAGACTTCTCTGAAGAAATCAAACCAACAGGAGGTATATAGAAAGAGATTTATAAATAGAGTTATTTTAATGGATTGGCTCACACAGTTGTGGGGCTGGCAAGTTCCAAATCTGCAGAACAGGCCAGCAGACTGGAAATTTCAGTAAGAGTTGTTACAGTCTGGAGGCAGAATTTCTTCCTCTTTAGGGGACCTCAGTCTTTCCTCCTAAACCCTTCAACTGACTGCATGAGGCCCATCCACATTATTAGGTAATCCACTTTACTCAGAATTTACTCATTTAAATGTTAATCACATCTAAGAAAAACTATTCTTACAGCAACAACTAAATTGATGTTTAAACAAACTGGGTACCATAGCCTCACCAAGTTGACACATAAAATTAACCATCACAGCAAAGTATAATTTACATTTAATAAAATCCACCATCTAATGTATACAGTTAGATGAGTTTTGAAATGTATATTACCTATATCTACCACTTCATTCAAGATACAGGACATTTCCTTCACCCTAGGAAGTTATCTTCTGGACCTTTACAACCACTGATCTGTTTTCTATCATTATGGACCAGATTTGTGTGTACTAGAATTTTCCATAAATTGAGTCATGTAGGATGTGCTATTTGTGCTGGCTTCTTTTTATTTTTAATTGTGATAAATATAAATTTAAAAAACATAAAATTTACTATTTCTACTATTTTTAAGTGTACGGTTCTATGGCTTTAAGTACACTCACAATGTTGTGCAACCATCACCACCATCTATCTCCAGAACTTCGTCTTCCCCAAATGAAACTCTACCAACTAAACACTGCTTCCCTATTCTCTGCTCTCCCCAATCTCTGACAACCACCATTCCACTTTCTATCTCCTTGAGTTTGACTACTATAGGCAGCTGCTATAAGTGGAATCCTACAATATTTGTCTTTTTGTGACTAGCTTATTTCACTTAGAATAATGTCTTTAAGATTCATCCATGTTATAGCATATGGTAGAATTTCCGTCCTTTTTAAAGCTTAATAGTCTCCTGTGTGTATATATCACAGTTTTCTATCTGCTTATTCATCATTTTGTACTATCTGCCTGGCTTCCTTCACTTAGCATAATGCTTTGGGATCCACCCATTTAGTTGCTTATGATTTGTATAGGTCATTTTGATGATTCTCAAACTCTCCTAGCCAAATCAATGCTAGAATGTGTTTTGTTTTGTTTTGTTTTTCTTTTCTTCTTCTGGCTTATTGTTAGACAGTAAGATTATTATGTGTCAGTTTATGATAAGAACTTTCTGTCACTCATAGGATATGTTCTGTGACAAGGAAAAAGAATGATCATGGTAATAAGTTACAGTTGTATAGCACTGACCATTGACAGTACTTATTTTTGTGCCTTGTGTCATGTAATCCTCTTAATAACCCTATGATATAGCATTATCCCCAAGAGAAAGCCTAAGCCATGAAGGATTAAGTAGTGATGTGCCCAAGGTTGCACACTTGGCAAGTAGCAGAACTGTCATTTGAACCCAATTTTTCTGACCCAGGTTCAATGCTCACAGATGCTTGTGCATTTATTTGAAGGACACAAAGAAGGCTCCCATACCAAAAATTACCTCCCCCACCAGTCGGTCAGGGTGCCTGAAATTTCAATATAAATTGCCATCTTTGAGTCCTGAAAGTTTTGTAGTCCTTTAGAAATTCCTCTTAAAATGGAATGCCCTTGGGATGAACTGCAGTTATACCAAATTCTTTCAGAAAGAATCAGCTCATAATAATTAAAACAGCTGCCATTTATCAAATGTGTACCAGATCCCTGGTTCTGTGCAAGGCTCTTACATTCATTAGGCACCTCGCTTGCTTCTCAAGATAATCCCAGGAGGAGGAGGCTGATATTATCATTCCCATATTATGACATGAATAAACTGGGCCCAGAGTGTGTAAGTGACTTCATCAAAGTTACAAGCAAGTAACTGGGGAATCTGTTTTTTAATCTCAAATCTGCCTGGCTATGTAGACAATGTTTTTAATCACTATAGTATACTGCCTCTTACTAGACCTTCTTCTAATAAGACACTTAACGGGGGGAAGAGGAAATAAGAGATAGGAACACACCTGAGGCAAGTAGCTGGAAAACGTCCAGTTGAACTTTTTTCATATGTTTGTCTGGGGCTGGTTTGAATTACTACTTATGAATGACTTGCTATGAAAAGTGTATAAAGGCCCCTCTGTCTTGTTGTCTTCTTATTCTTTTTTTAAAATGTCTCCCTATCCAGAAAATTCTTGGCTTGTGTGGAATGTGTATTTGGCACTTTTTTCTAGGTGTATCCAGGGAGCGTTTTTGAAAAGTTTTTTACTTAGTACCCTAAGGAACTGATAATATTAATCGTGGTGAATAAAGAATAAGAATATAAGATTCATGCTGCTCTTTGATTAAAGCTTCTTAGATAGATTCTTACCTCAGAGCGTTGTTGTTTTAATGGCCTCCTATAGATATTTTTCTGAGAGGTCTCTGAAGGCTTTATTTCCTAGTTCCTTGTAGCAGTGCCTGTCAGCTTCTATGCTGCATGTATTTTACTTCAAAAGAGAGTCAGGATAATTTTCCTATTTCCACATTTTAGAGCAGAGTCAAACAATGCCAGGTAGGCTGTCACGTGTTGACAAGGAGTCAGCAGGAAAGGCTAGTCAGGTAATCGTCAACTTGATGTATTTGAGACACTGTGCTATTATTTCAGCTTTGCATCCCCCAAGTACTCTCTGAGAATTGATTAAGCAGGAGTTCAATTTAGGATCTCACTTATGCTGTTTATTATATTAATGCCTTAAACAGGAATATGTGCTATAAGCCTGCATTATTGGAATAAGAGTCTACCAAATTACTAATTTCTTAAGAATTGCCTTTGGTATAGATGATGCCAAAAATAGAGTGCCTTTTGATCCTGCTAAATATTTAACAATTTTCATGAAATGGTAGGAAACTGGTTTTCTAGAATGCAGTGATTCTTTTTGCTGAACCATAATCAAGTTTTATATGTCTAAAATATCTTTGATATATTGCCCTAAATTTTACAGCTAATTTTCTCAGATACTCAAACATCTTTAAATACCTCTAGAATATACCTTTAAAATTCTATGCATCAGTAAGAGCAAATTATATGTACTAGTCTCAGTTAAAAGGGACATGTTAGATTGTTCTTGATGTGATACTAAAAAAGTAAAAATACTAATTTTTTCTAAAGATATTTCAGCTTCAGCACTTTTGCATTTTAAAAAGAAAAATAAAGCCATTTAATTTGTTGATTATATTCTATTTTACATATTATAGTAGATATCACATCTTTTAGAGAAAAATCAATTACATTTTATTTCCTTTCCCCAGACTGAGTTTAATGACAATCTGAGATATGTAAACTTATATCCTGGCTGCCTCGCTTAAAAAATTTCCAGCAAAAGTAACCACCCCAATAAATTACTTTTACCACACAGCTAGAATCACCCCGATGGACCAAGCTTTTAAATATTGCAACTTACTTGCTCATTTTATAGAACATTTTTCTTACTACCATAAAGTAATTTGCTGGACAGAAATATGCCAAATGACCCAAAACAATGTAAATATGAAAATTAATATTTGATTGCTAATAATGTGGTCCCTTTATCTTCTGAAAGAAGAGAAGCATTTCAATTACATTGTCTCAAATGTACCAAGAAAGATAAAAAAAAAAAAGGTTAAATCTTTTGTGTTGTGTTTTTCTCATTATCAGAATTTATTTTTCCTAAACAGGCAATAATTTAAAAAAAAAAAGGGGGGTGGAGATCTTGGACAGATTTGCTTACCAAACTGAGTCATAATAATGGAAGAGTATAAGCCGGAACATTTACAAAACTCATTTAGTCAAATCTAAGTGTTAGTCTGATAAGAAGAAAAAAAACATATTCTTTTAGTGTCATTATGGATGGTTACTGGGAGTAAGGCTGGTTGAAGCATTTGTAGAATAAGAACTTATAAAGTGAGAGAAATTAAGAAATTGATAACACAGTCCCAGGTGTTTCAGTCTTACCCAATGTACATCCTTGGTGTAACCTGCATTCCTGTGTTTTTCATTCCCTCCACGTTGGAGGCAGTTTTGAGTTGTGCTGGGTCTCTGGAGGACTAGTCAGCCCTAAGAGCACAGTGCAGCTTCAAGAAGGACAGGAGCCTAATCTATTAGGCCCAGAATGGCAAAGTCAATCATAGCAAGAACTGGATGAAACAGCAGAGACAGTGATAGGAAAAATCGAAGCTAAGTATTTCACAAAGACTTTCAGTGATGTCTTGAAGCCAGGGAGGAGGCTATTTGAGATGAGCTCCCTCTTGGTGGGAGGAAGCTGATAAGGGCCAGCTTTGACCACTATCTTAGAGGGCAGATGTAATGGTGACCACAGTAAAGATAAGAAGGGAGGCAGCTGGTATCCTGTAATGCTTAAAAATAGAAATCCAGAGAGCAGCCAACAGATTTTTGCTGGTGTATCCTACCAGTTCATAGGGTTGTAAAATCTGGGAGCTGGGCAGGAGGGACAGAATAAACTGTGTTTGGAGACACCAGATATTAATATATACAAAGAGTTATTAATTTTCCAAAGTCACATTTTGTACTGGCACGTAAATGTATTCCTTAAAGGGTAGATGTGAGCCAAGGATCCATAGCCAAAAAAAGACCCATTTATCTGGAAAAAATGAGGACTGGATTTCTGAGTTAGGTATAAAGTAGCTCAAGGCCATAGGTTAGCATGCTGAATAGTATGATGTATCTATATGCTTGTGGTAAAATGTTAATTGCGCTCAAAAATTGATATGGCTGGAGATGAGAGCTTATATTAGTTAGAAATGGGAAATGGACCTTGAATGTCAGACTTGATTTGAAGAATTTAGACTTGATCTGATTGAAAAACTATTAACTAATTTTTATTTTCATTTTTCTGACAGTTATTGAAGTTTTCTTTAGGGTAAACCTTGCTTTCTTTACACTTTTAATTGGTCTGAAATGAAGGAACCTCAAGCCATTTAACTTTGGCTCAATTTTATCATTTCTGCAATGAAAATCACAGGTTCGATTTCTAAGATCTCTCAACTACTATTGTGAGTCTGGGCAGTGTACAGATAGATAGATGATAGATAGATAGATAGATAGATAGATAGATAGATAGATAGATAGATAATAGATAGATAGATAGATAGATGATAGATAGATAGACAAATAAATAAATGCTGTGCATATACACTTGACACAAAAAAGAAAAAGTTGTTTTCACCTTCTTAATGATTGAATTTTTAAAAGTAGATATCTACAGAGTTGGAGTTCAGTGGATCAAATGTTATAATCTTATATAAATGATAGTATTATGACCCATGAGTCACCCATCTCTGCCTCTGAGCCACACTCTTTAATATTCCATACACACTCCTCCAAAAGTGAGAAATGTGTAGATGGTAGAGACCCAATTGGTTGTATGTATGGTAACATATATTAACATATGTACAGTTTAAATATCCTAGGTGATTTCTTTTCTTCCAAGCTTATGTTAACAAGAATTGTCATGAGTTAAAAGGGGAAAATCAATGAAATAAAGCATATGCTAAAGATATCAGAAATACCCAATGACACAATCATTCCAAACTAAACATAATCTACCTCCCACCTTATTAAAAATGACTTCCAGAAAATATTTTCCAACTGAATGCAATGAATACTCGCTCACCCTCTCTCAATCCCCCCTCGAAATTCTCCAGGATCTCTGAAACATAGACCCACTCCATAAACATGCTAATTCTTTTAACAAGCACTAAATTACAGAGATTACAGATTACAGAGATTGCATTATTCACAGCTATAGCCCCAGGCCCAGATAATCTTCCAAAAAGGGCTCACTTTATTTTATGATGTGCAAAAGAACATTTATGTGAAATGGTGAAATGTTTAAGCATAAGCCTAAAGGTTAGCCTCAGAGCATGACATGGATCCTGCAGAGGCGACTTCAGAGGACTCCAGGCAGAAAAAGCAATGCTCTACGGGCCCATCAGACATTCTGGAAACCGTCAGTAGCAAGGCTTGCTAAACAGTGGCAAAGCATAGAGGATCCCAGCTGGATCTTTATTTCAGCATTACGCAAACCAGGTTCATTCCCAGGGGCAGGAGTTAGTGTCTAGGCTGTGCCAGGGGAAGAACCTTGGTCTCATTATGAAGGGAAGAAGGACAGAGAAAGCAGTAAGCCCTGGCATCTAGCCCCCAGGTCAGGCCTGGGACTAGACTGTCAGTGAGTAGAAAATAAAATAAGCTTTCAGAACTAAGATCTGATACTACTTTCTCAGTTATCATCCATAACTGTATTCCCACCCCAAAAAGCTATTTTTTTACAATTTGTTAAATTGTTAAAAATATACAGATAAATAAAAATGCAGATAAATAAATAACTTTTTAAAATAAATATTCAATTTCTTTCCAAAGACCATGGCAAATATGTTTAAGAAATATTATAATAATAAAATACCATGCCCAAATTCCATACAGTTATGTGAAATTATTTGAAAATTTTTTTAACTCATTATTAAGTAAAAAGAATTTGATTATAAATAGCTAGAATTGTACTTTTTATTAAAATAAAATATAATTTGTCCATGAACAAGAGTTTAGAAAGATATAAGCCAAGATATTGCCTGTGTTTTTTTTCTCAGTAATTGGATTACATACTTTTGTCTTTTTCACTTGTCTGAAATTTTTAATTTTTTGATAATGAATTTCTATTACCTTTAAGATAAGAATACAAAAACAAAGTTTAAAAGAATTAACAAGTAATAAATTTTTCTTTGATGCACTAGGTTACAGAACAGCCTCTGAGAGGAATGTCACCTGTCTTAATAAGTCCTAAGAAATGGGCTGACTCTCTGGTGTGAGTCTTTGTTCCCAGAAGTCAGCATTACCACAGGAGCCTCCAGCATAGAGGTGTTCATTTCTATTGTATCTGAAAAATTTAGAACATCGTTATGTGGTATATAAACGGTGGGTCAAAGCAGTAATATCAAAATAATAAGAGTAGTTTTGCTTCAAGAAATCCAACTTAATTTAAAGTGACTGAATTCTGATTTATATGCCTGAGGTGCATTAGAGTTTGAACGCTTTTTGTTTCCTTTCAAATCTACATTAATATCTGGCTCAGTGCTCGTAGGGAAGCAATTCAGCACCAAACGTGCAATTTTTCTTCTAGAATACTAAAATCAATTTAGCTGTTTGGCTCGTAGTAAATGGTGAGTTGCAGTCTCAAATGCCAAATTCTCCTTCAATTGTAGGTATGTATTACTGGGACTTCTGAAAAAATATGTAAAACCTTCCTTTTTAATTCTTAGAATTCAAGTTCTGAAGAAAAAGAACTACATGCTCTTAAAAGAAGAGAATTTCTACCTTTAGTTATAAATTTCTAAAACCAGTTTGATCATTGCTTGTCTTTTTAGAGATGATTTTATTTTATCTAAGTATCCTTTTTTTTTCCTGTATTAAATGATTTCTGGGCTCTTTGCTGAAAAACAACTTTTAGTATTTTACATGTGACTTACCAGGAAGATTCTCGAAATATGGCTTATAAATCATTAATGTCCCATGAGTTTCTAAAACCATATTTCAGTTGAACTGAAAAAAATGAACAATATAATCACATAAAATAGTAGTTTTTTTCTCCTATGGATTAAATCTATTGTTCATTTAAAGCACACATACAAATTTACTGAATAAAATTAGAGAATCAATGGAATAGTACATTATGTGATATCAATATCTGTATTCTTTAAACATACCCTGGTGCTTTTCATATGTAACTCTAAGATTATATAGTACTATCTTACATTTTTGAAAATTGATTTTCAGTTCTGGATGTAGGGTCAAATTACTTCATCTCTCTGAGCTTCAGTGTCTTCTGTTTTTAAAAAGGACAGTAAAGCCTCTGTAGTAGGCTTGTAAAACTTAGGGAGGAAACTTTGTAAAGGCCCTGTCACTAGCAAATACTAAGTTTTCATTAATGCTAGCCGGGGGCTTGTTTACTTATTATTTGTTTGGTTCACTGTACTATAAATTCCTTAAGGGGAGGAATTATATTCTCTTTCAACTCCCAATATTTTAACACAATTCTTAACTCAATAAATATTTGTTGAATAAATTAATAGAGCAATATGTATCCTACAAAAACTGAGGGTTCTGAATCTGTATTATTTGTGACCTTATCATAATGTGATATGATAGATCTTTCCAGATTACCAAGCCCTTTTAAATTTTATCATTCGGGATCATAAATATCTTTTCTCTAAATCTTTTGTATTCACTTCTCTAAAAGCTGGAGTACATCTTTATAGCCAGTGTTCTCTGCTTTAGTAGCTATTTAATCTCTCATTTTTTTCATTACTCCCTTAATATTAAGCAGTTCTCCCTTACTAAACCAATTTAATTCCAATTTATAATCCCCCTTACTGCCTCCTCAGTTTTGGAAAACCACAAAGTTGCTTTTTAAAGACCACTTTGTTTTCTGGATAAGTCAAGAACTTATCAGATTCTGCCATTTTATCAGAACAAAATTTTTGACATATCTCAAATGGATAACATCTCTGACTGGTGGTCTGACCACCATGCTGGTTTGACCATCTGTTAGGAAAAATCTGGCTGATACATCCACACTGCACTTTTCCACTGTTCTGTTTTTCTTCCCTCACTTTACATTCAACTTTTCTCTTTAGGTTTGTAGCTATCCATTCAATATGTATCTTTTCATAAGCTTTTCTCATCTCTTACTCCCTTTAGTGTATCTGTTCCTTTTGGATAAGGTTAATTGTATCAACTATGACTATCTATTATCCTTTGATTACAAACAGCCCACAAATCTAAGTGATTTAATTCTCTCTCTCTCTCTCTCTCTCTCTCTCTCTCTCTCTCTCTCTCTCTCACTCACTCACTCTCTCTCTCTCTCTCTCTATGGGTTGGATGCTCCTCTGTTTCATTTGGCTTCAGTTTAGAATCAGGCAAATAGACCAGCCACTACCTGGAATACAGTCAAACATGAGCCACTATGGCAGACGGAAAAAGGCCTATGACACATCTTGCACTAGCTCTTAAAGCTTGCACCTAGAAGCGACATGTGTCATTTTTGCTCATATTTTAATGGCCAGATTAAGCCTTACACCTTGCCTGTCTTGAAAGGAGATGAGAGAGTACCCTCCTACAACCTGTCTATAAGAAAAACCAGAAACACTGATGAAGAGATTAATGCCAGAGATATACGCCTTTCTACTAGTTCATTCTGGTCATCATGAGTACTGCCCCAACTGTGGAAGCTCATATTTACTTCCAGATTTTAAAATTCCAATTTTACTTAATTTGTTAACCATATACCTTAAATAAATTTTAAAAAAATGGGAACCAGCAGTCAATAATGGTAAACAGTGGGCATAACCAGATACAACTGCTTTATTATATACAGATTGTTTTTAATGCATTTAACTCCATTCCTTAGAAAATCAGCTGAGAATCACTTGTCTACTAGAATGTGCCACCAAATTCTTAAGAAAAAACATGCATTTGCCTTCTTATTTCTTCTCTTTTATTTCTTGCCTAACTAGAGATCAACTTCTTTCCATGCATTATTTTTCCACTAAAAACTGTGCCCACCTCTTAGGACAATTGGGAATGGCTAGGCCAGCAAGAATTTATACTTCCTTCCTCAGACCCTTAACAGTACCTCAAGGTCACCTGCCTTGAAGACTGGCAAATCTGGTCATAATACAGAAAACCTACAACTAGAGGAATAAAGGAGTTCTTCCTGCCACAGAGAGAAGGCCCTGTGAATGTTAATATTATCATTAATTCCCTCTCTGACCTAAGGCAAATCACTTAAGTGCTAGCTGTCTTCCTTTTCTGGTCTAAGGATAATATTAACATACTTCTCTAGTCCTTATGAGGCATAATATATAGAATTGATTGTAAAAGCATTTTCAGAATATGAGACACTGTGGAGACATTTGGTGTGCTCTGAATTCCCATTGTTGCCTACAGTGCCCCTCCTAGAGATGAATGTCTGACCAGAGACAGAAATGTCTGAGAGGTAGATCCATAGGGCACAGATGTCTGTTCTTGAATTCCTAATTAGACAGAGTTGGCTATCTATGTTGTGGATTATATCTGGGCTGCTTGATGCATATTTTTCTAGTTTCTATCTGAACCACTTGGCAGAGGAGATAAAATTCAAATTAGTCCTTTTTTATTCTGGTATAGTATCTCTAGAAAAAAGTTAGATTGGAGAGCTGGTTATTAATAATACTAATGCTTTGGTTTTAGATTTAAAGTAATGACATATTTGTTTATCATTTAACTATTTTTGCAAAATACTTTCACAGCATAACTCTGTAGAGTGAGCATCATTCTAACTTACAGAAGTGGAGACTGAAGTTCAAAAGATTCATTATGTTGCCCAAAGTCGTTACACTAAAAAAACTGACAAACTCAAACCCAGATTTTGTAATTCCGCATGGAGTAATTTTTTGTTCTGTTGTTCTAGGCTGCCTCTGTGTTTTTTGGCAGAAATAGGTGACACTCAGCTATAAACTCTATGAACAGATAAAACCAAGATAGGGTAGGAAAGGGTGTAATTGACTGAAGAAACAAGGAGAAAGGAACTTACCATTCAAAGCCAAATTCAAGATTCTTTGTTTTAAAAGTGTTCTTTCAAGATTAATTTTAGTGTTCTAATGAATTAAATTTAATTCAGTTAATCAATCAGTTATTTTCCACCAGAGCACTCAGCCAGAATGGGAAGGGGGAGGTATTTTTAACTCCTAGTAAAAATGATGATGTGACTTCTTAATGATGGTATTAACTAATGACTCAACTCCATCTTCCCCTCCACCAAAAGACAATAATAATAGGAAAAAGGAGAATTGATTCTCAATCATTATACATTCATTTACTACATTTGCCAAGAAGTTTTAGTCCATTGGGTAGAGGAAGAGAGAGAACAGATAAACAGATAATATAGTAAGTGCTATGGTATAACAAAAGATGGTACCAAATCCAGGAGGAAGAATCAAGAAAATTTCCTGAAATAGGCAGCTGTGAATTAAGCCATTACTTAATCACATAAAGTAAGAGTTACTTGGGTCAGTAGTGAGGGAAATGGAGTTCTGGCTATTAGAGCAGAAGCTCAAATAGTTCTGTATGGGAAGAGGATTGGGAAGGAGGTAGGAAGCAGAGGGAGAGGAGAAGCTGAGGGAGATAGGCTAGAGAGGGTCAGATCTTGAAAGACCTGGTATGGCCTGCTAAGACATTTTAACTTTATTTGTAATGCTGTTGGAGCCACTGATGAATCTGACCAAATTAGAAAGGTCTGTGGGGGCAGAGGAATTTGGGGACTTAGTAAGTCTGTCATCTGACTCAGAAACATTAAAGGAGGTTGATAGTGATATCCAAGCAAGATACTACCAGGTTAGAGGTTATAGTCTTTGCTGCATGTCACTTAGCTCCTACCTGGGCAAATCAGAAACTAAAATCTCAGGGTTCCTAAGTTCTAGACTGGAACTTTTTCTCCTATTCCACAATGTCTTCCTGTTTCTTTGGCACTTTCTTTCTTTAGATAATTCTATTCCTTTTGTAATGTGTGATAAGATGCCAGAACATTTTTTAAGATAATCTCATTCTCTACTAGAACTAAATACTTCTCATGGTGATGTTAACATTTAGACACTTCTCTCCAGCAATCCCATCCATGTGATCTTATTTGGTTTACTTCTGAAAATGCTAAAGCTATTTTTACTTAAATGGGATGCTCTAAATTTCTCTAGCTAAATACTTTAAACTTGAAGCTTTGACTTTTCTTTATAGTGCAGTTTTGAGTATAAAGCAAAGCGGTTATTTTATTCCATTTCTTAGTCTCAAAAGATAACTTCTCATTGTTAATGAGAACTGTAGGACCAGTTCAACTGCAGTGATAAATTCAGAGCATAAAAGATCATATATCAACACCACCTCACTAACCTTCTCTGTACTAAATGACAAACTGCTAGAAATAGCCTTTGGATCAGGTCACGGACACACTAAAATACTTACCCTTCACCACAGATCTCTATTGAACTCTATCTATCATTTACCACCTTCAATCACAGAAGCCTGCTTCAACACTAAACAGAATTCAAACAGAAAGTAAAAGGAGAGAAAAATTTTCTTCAAATAATTCAACTGATTTTATTTAGCATCCCTTTGTACTTTTCAAATAATGTGAGGAAAGATCACAGCTAGTTACCCTATGCTTTTTGCATCTGAAGAGGGATTGTAGTATAAGCGAAAGAATACGTTTTTAGAGCCAGTGGTTTTCAACTGAGCATCTATGCTTCACTTTTTCCCTCTGTAAGAGGTTAATATCAGATCATTGCTATAATGATAGGATAGATGTATGACATTACTCTTTTCTTAACAGCAGAACAAGACCCAACTAATAGAGATTTTGTTAAGCTTTTTAAGAGAACGGTGTGATTCATCCAAGAGGTTCTAAAACTTCATTTGTACATACTTACTGCACACACTTCATCCTCACCTTCACATTAATGCCATTATACCTTGTTCTGACTTTGTAAGAGATGTTTCTAATCTACCTAGAAAATTAAGATTTAAAAAATATATATATCTTCAGGGACTGGGTACATTATTTAACCATCAATCACTCTAATATTACTGTGTTATTTTTATATATTTTTTATGTAAGAGAGAAATATTTGGGAAGGCATAAACATTGAAACATATTCTTGTATAAGTTATTGAACTTTATATTTGTCAATGAGTAATTAGTGAGATTTTTGCACTGTACATAGTATATGTGCGTTTGACTCTGGGACAGGTAGTGTGGCTTACTGGAAAAACAATACTGAACCATACAGACACAGCCCTTGCATTTATAAAGCTTACAAGGGCAATAGCAAAGATGATTTGCTGAATGAATGAATGAATGAATGATTCATCCTCACATAGCTTTTTAACACAAAAAAGAATATATTTTCTTATGGCTGGGTCTAAATTACAACAAAATAACTGGTCCATAGAATCTTTCTAAAAAACAACTATCTATTATAGTTTTAACTCCTGCTTTTCCTTTAAAGTTTTTTGTCATCTTTTATCACTTCATTTATATATTATACTATGTCTATGGTCATGCTACCCTTAACAAGCCTGATCCCATCTGATCTCGGAAACTAAGCAAGGTCAGGCCTGGTTAGTACTTGGATGGGAGACCACGTAGGAAGATCAGGTGCTGTAGGCATGAAAAATAAAAAAAATAAGGGATTGGAAGCTGACAAGGTCCTTGCAATCTGTAAGGTCAACCAAGGCTTGCCTCACCTAAAAAAGTGTGTGTGTGTGTGTGTGTGTGTGTGTATGTGTGTGTGTGTGTGTGTTTATATATATGTGTGTATATATGTAACATATACATAATAGTACTATTAATTTAGCCAAGAAAAAGAAAAGTCAGAGCATGAATATCATACCAATCAGAAAAAAAAATGTATGATAACAAAATAGACATTATCTACATGTAATCAGATTTTAAAAGAACAGTTTTATAAATGGGAAAACGTGGACTTTATATAATTCCAGATGACGTATTGAAGCTACACAGCATTCCTGTTTTTATAGCTCGTGCTGTGGGGGAATCACTTTATTATGGAGTCCCATTGGATCTTCAACAGCTAAGCCTCTGTTGAAAAGCTCTGAAGAGCTTATGCCATTACCATCAAGGAAATTTTAGTAACATTCTATTCTGTAAATTGGAAATGGGAATTATTATTCCCCTGTTCATGGCTAACACTTAAAAGTATAACAGGATGGAAAAGGTAAATGTGGATGTTTTATTAGGTATAGAGGAAAGGAAATCCCCGGTAAGGTAAGCAATATTCCTGGCTCCATTGAAAATCCATCAGTGAATCATACTATTCACAGAGAACCTGCTATGTACTTGGTGCTGTAGTGATTTAAAGAACAATAAATTGTTCCCACCATCTAGATTATTCCATTCTAACCTGAATAACCAAAACAATTCAAGTGTAAAAAATTCAGAGACTACCCAGAGCCTGTCACTGGGTAGAACAAAAATGGCAGAACAAAAATTAAAATACAGGTGCCCTCAGTTAGGTACAAGCTATTGGTTTGAGTAACTTATTACTGTCATCAGTCCTGGCACTGAATCGCTGTAGAAACAAGACAAAGATGGGTACTGCAGCTGCCCAGCCTGATGATATCAACTTTGGCCAAAACTGGCAGGTATTACAGAAATGCTCTTTCCACACTGCTTCTAAGTACAAGTAAATGATCACATAAAAAAGACTTTGATTTGCCCCAATATTGCTTAAACCAAGTTAACTGTAGAGTAAAATTTAGTTGAAAAATCTATGCCATGCATACATTCTTGTGGGGGCACAAAGATGATAAACGAATAAAGGAATGGATGAATGGATGAATGAGAATGTCGTTACTGCTATAAACTATAAAGAAAGTTTTTCTTCAGTAATATTACAGAACAACTTCAGGTTTGCTTGGATAGGATCAATGAAGCCTTCTTAAAAGAGAGAACATTTGAGTTGAGATATCAATGAGGAGAAGAAGGCAGCCACCAGTGACATGGAGAAAGGTCATTCTAAGCAGAAGGAAACAGCAAATGCAAAGGCACTCAGGTGAGAACAAGCTTGTTTAATTTGAGAGACAAAAGGAAGAAGAAAGCTGTGAAATAGTCGTCTTGGAGAGACAGAAAGTAAATTTATGAAAGAGTGTGATAAGATTGTCTTGAAATGCCAAGAGGTCAATTTTGATATATTATCACATTCAAAATGAGACCACTTTGCGTGATCGTGTAAATTTTCCAATGATCAGCTCTGTGGGTGCTGGCATAGAGTAAGTAGATAGTTGGGTTTAACTGTATTTGTTTGCTCTTGTTACTATAACATACCACAAACTTAGTGGCTTTAAACAATATAAAGTTTCATCTTTCATTGCTGGAGGTCAGCATTCAGAAATGGGGCTCAGTGGGCTATACTCAAGATGTCGGCCTCTAGAGAGTTCATTCCTCTAGAGACTGTAGGGGAGAATCCATTTCTTTTCCAGCCTCTACAGTGTATTTCTTGGCTCATTTCTCCCTTCAATCTTCAAAACTAGGAACATTGGTCAAGTCTTTCTGATGCTGTCAGCCCTCTGCTTCTCCTTCTTCTGCCTCCCATGTGATTACCCCAGGCCTACCCAGAGAATGCAGGATGATCCCCAATTTCAAGGTCCACTAATCAGCAACATTAATTCCATCTGCAGTTTTGATTCCCCTTTTCCATATAACCTAACACATTTACACTTTGGGGGATTAGGTTGTGAACATCTTTGGGGAGTCATTATTCTAACACTGCATTAGTCTGCTCTGGCTGTCATAACAAGATATAGACTGGGTAGCTTAAACAACAGAAATTTATTTGCCCACAGTCTAAAAGCTGGAAGTCCGAGATCATGGTACCAGTCTGGTTGGTTTGGATGAAAATTCTCCTCCTGGCTTGCAGATGGCTACCTTCTCCCTGTGTCCTCATATGGCAAACAGAAAGAGAGAAGAAGGTGGCGGGGGTTGCTCTCTGATGTTTCTTCTTATAAGGACACTAATTCTATGGGATCAGGGCCCCACCCTTCCTTATGACCTCATTTAACTTTAATTAACTCTTTATAGGCCCTATCTTCAAATGGAGTCACATGTACGGTTAGGGCTTCAACACAGGAATTTGGAGGTGACACAATTCAGTTCACAGCATATACCATGGTTGGAGTTTTTCCAGGTGAAGTATAATGAGGAGAAGGAAGGGGAGTGAGAAATTAGAGTATTTTTGAGGAATATTTATAGAGCTGAGCCATAGAATCTAAGCTGTAACTATGGAGTTAGGGTATGAAAAGGATGGCTAGAAGGGGCAAACTAGCAATATACAGAAATAATAGCTCTCAGTGAGGTCAGGAAATATCTGGAGTGAGAGGACCAGAATCAGTAAGCTTGAATAATAGGAAATGATGGTCAGAGAGCAGAAAATTCAAAAATGGGATTTCAGAGATTTAAGGTTATTAGAAATGGCAAGGTTTGTGAGTTTTGCAACTGAAGTACCCAAAGAAACTAATACAAAGTCATTTTTTTCTAAAATAGGTCAGGTACCTAGTGTTGTCCCCAAAGGGACAGTAAGATTCCAGATTGCTTATTTTTTTTTTTTAAGAATAAGTGCAATTTATCCAGCTTGAAAAGTAAGCCCAGTTTTACATTCTGTCCCTGGCCACTGGATCTGTCAGGAAAAAGCCCCTCTTCCAGCCTTAGCTGGGTGGGGTGAAGAGAAAAGTTCATAGAGAGGGATTTCTATCACCCAGGGAAGCAGAGGTCACAAGACCAATGCAGAAGACTGACACTCTGTGGGATGAGGATAGCCATTCTTTTTAAGGACTAGGAAATGCCTTAGAAAATTAGGCGTAACTACTTCCACTACAGTGTGGCAGTTATTTGGGATGGCTTCCATGGCACATTCCATAGGGAACATTTTGTATCTAATTTTCTAAGGATGTTTCTATCTTGAACTTAAAATTGTTTCATGCTGTATTTTGCAATACAAATATGGGTCATCTCATTGAAAGATTTCCCTCTAATGTACTATGCCTAGAAAACACTGAATTAGTTTTGCTCTGTTGAAACCAGTACAGAATTGACTGAGAAGAGCATAATTTCCATGTTGCATTATTAAAATACTCTTGTTTTCTTTCAGATCCATACATATAGTACTTTTTTCCCAAATCAGTACAAAATGACAGCTTACTGAAAACAAGAGGCCAGATATGTAGTCTCTATAATTTGGGGGTGAATATGAGTTGCATACAAATCTACTGAATAAATTAGAGAATCAATGGAATGGTACATTATGTGTTCTGAGGTCAAGAATTAATTAAATGTAATTATTGCAACAACATTATTAGAAAATAAGGATTGGCCTTATGCCTTTTGAAGAGAATTTAGAAACAATGTCTGGTTGTTTTAACTAGTCAGAAACTACTACACTCTACATGTTTCAAATACGTCGCTAAATAATACATATCACTACATTATGCAATATGCAAATACAAGTTCCAGTTTTTAAAAATTCACCTCATGTTTACCATTCTACAGAAGTATTGTAACTCCCAGGAAGCCTTCACCCTCCTAATAGGAAGGATCGTTCTAGGCCAAGATAGAGGCTTTGCAGGGATCCTATTGGAATAACATCAGCCCTACTGCAAATTGCGCACTTTATCAAAGGGGACATCACTCTTCAGCCCAATCATCAAATCTTCCCCATAACTAAGAGTAAGTTTTACACTATATTTTATGGCTGCCTTAACGATAATGCAGTCTAGGTATCATTGTGTATATCTTTTTCTTTCAGATGAAAGTATAATAAAGCTATGCCTCTGTACCACAATAATATTAAAACTAACATCTATGCAGATAGATATGGGTTTCTACAATTTAATATAGGAATTTTATTTCCCATGAAAAGGAGTTTCACAATGACCCTCCAAATGGTTTCTGAGATAACTGAGAAGGTCACAAGATGAGAACAAATGAAAGAAAGAGATTTTTAAAATTTCTATTACACTCCTAATAGCCTCACATGCCTCACCCCGTAACATGCCCTGTGTTCATACTCTCATATCGGTCCTTCCTTCTTTCTTTCAACTTTTTAATTTCCCAAACATCCTATAAAGCCCATCTTTTCCACCGGGACTGCTTTGACCTTGAGATCCACACACTGCTCACCTCTGCCTGGGGTTAATGACATTGTTCTCAAGTCAAGTGGTCTCTGTTGATTAGTTTTAACATTTAACAATTTAACATCTATAAGAACAAATTAACCTACATCCCTACAGAACCTGTCTGGTCCTGAGCACAGAGTTATGCTAAAAAAATGTTTTATTTATTGATTTAATGAATAATTGATATATGCCTCAACTCCCCAACCCACCTCAGCCAGCACAGCCATGACCTTGAGATTCATTTAATGATGGCAGCGATGACAGTGACAGGGAAATATAAACAATGTATAGACTCTAAGCCACATTTAGATGTTTCAAAAATAATTTTAACTACTTTAGACAGATTAATTTAAAGTAGACTAAGGACAAAGCAACCCAACTCTCTAATAAGCACTCGTCTAACAAAAGGCCATCCAAAAGGGTAAATGTACTATTTATATGTGTGCATATGTAAATGGCATCACTATGGTGCATCATTTCTGAGTCCCTGGCTTCAAGGAGCTCAGAATCATTTTGGTTTGAGGAATGACATGGCATGCTGAGAGATATTTTTGCTTATGCTTTCTACAGTTCCTACTAAAATGTAAGCTCCACGAGGGCAAAGACTTTGTCTGTATTGATCATTGTTGGAGCCTTAATAACTAACCCAATACCTGCATATAGTAGTCTCTGAATAAAATTAATGCAGAATTGCTCTTTAATATGCAGTAGATTAGGGGTGAAGAGAAAGACAGTCATTACTAAGACTGCAAGGGTAGCAAACATGCTTTAACCCAGGGTATTGTCTAAACCTTTGAATGAGCAGCAGCCATGGAGAGGGGAGCTACAAGGGTCCAGGGATATCCAGCCACACCAGGAAGCAGGACCTGGCTGAGGAGGGAGGGGTGGGAGGCTGTGCTGCAACCAGACAGTCTGTGTGCAGAAAAACCAGGTCTCAGTTAAGGCTGGCCATATATTTTTGCAAGGAGGTTTGTTTAATCCCTGGCCCCACTGGCCAGCCGGCAGAGGTGAGCTTCCTCAGTCAGAACTGGCTCCTGAACTAGAATCAGAGTGGATCTAAGAGAAGAGCTCCTAGAGGATTTCACTCTGAACAAAGCAAGGGGCCTATAGTGGTCAACAATTTTGTCTCTTGGCATGAAACAAGGGTTGTTTCTATGAGAAGAGAAGTAGGAGAATGCAGTGTGCATTTTAACAGCTTTATCGAGGTATCATTTAAGAATAAACCACATATACTTTAAGTGCACAATTTGATGTTTTGTCATGTACGTACCTGTGAAACCACCACCACAATCAAGATGATGAACATATACATCACCCCCCTCAAAAAAATGTCCTTATGCTTCTTTGCAGTCCCTTTGTACTAGCTAGTGATTCATCCCTCCTCAAGTCCAAACGCAGCCTTTCTGCCTGCTGTACCTGAGTCATTTACTTTCCTTGCCCGCTGGCGCTATGTTAAGCTTCCTCAGTAGAGGGCGCGGGAGAGAAGTCGCAGGAGGAAAGCGATTCGCTCCTGAGTTCTGCTGCGTGCCTGGGCGGGCTCCTGAGGCACACCTGCTGCTCCTCAGGCACACCTGCGCCTCCTCAGGCACACCTGCGGCTCCTCAGGCACACCTGCGCCTCCAGAGCCAGGCTCCTCCAGTCGGTGCCCAGCACCCAGCGGTGCAGGTAGCCAGAAGCTCCCTCAGACACTTTCCTAGCTGAGCGCCTCCAATGAGACACCCCATGAACAGCGAGCCCCCCACCAACAGGCGAGTTTACTCGTTGTATCTGCTGTTCCTGTAGCGTTCTATTTTACGGGCCAATCCCTGGTTCCTCCAATCTCCTGGTATAGTTAATAATCCTGTATATTCAACTTTCTTTGTTTGGATTGCTATATTGTTTTTCTCTCCTTATTGGACCCTGACTACATACAAAACTACACACACCTTCCTATATATTTATATACTTATGCATCGTTATACCCTCCCAACCACCCATTTTTGCTATTTTTCCTCCCCCAGACAAATACTGATCTGATTTCTGTCACGATAGATTAGCATGCATTTTCTAGAATTTTATATAAATGGAACCCAAATATGTTCTCCTATGTTTTATTCTATGGTTTTGTCATTTCAAGTTGTACATTAGGTCTATGATCCATTTTAAGTTAATATTTGTTTATGGTGCAAGATATTCTTTTTTAAAATGTAGATATTCTTTTGTTTCTACACCACTTATTGAAAAGATGAGCATTGCTCTGCTAAATTACCTTTGTCAAAAGAAGTTGTCCATACATACGTGAGCTTATTTCTGAACTTTCTTCTGTTCCATTGATTTATTTGCCCATCCTTACACCATGTCACACTGTATTAATATAACTTTATAATAAGTCTTGATATCAAGTATTTTTAGTCTTGCAACTTTATTCTTATTTTATTGTAGATCTTATGAATTTCTATTTGAATTTTAGAATTCCCTTGGCAGTCTTTACCCATCCCCCAAAAAAAGGTGTACTGGAATTTTGGTTGGGATTATTTTAGATTTATAAATTAAGGAGAATTGGCAGCTTGAAATATTGGGTTTTCCAACCCCTGAACAAGGTATAGCTCTCCATTTATCATTGGGTCTTCTTTAATTTCTCTCAGCAATGTTTTATAATTTGGGGTGTACAGGTCTGCACATCTATTGTCAAATTTATTTCTCAAATAGTGTATATGTTTATGCTTTTGTAATGGTATTGAATTTCATATTGATCATTACATATATGGAAATACAATAGATTTTTATATATTGAACTTGTGTTTAAAAACATCACTAAACTCACTTATTCTAGTAGCATTTTTATAGACTCCATCAGTCTTTGTCTTTCTTCATAGATAACTGTGCCATCTGTGAATAAAGACAGCTTTACCTCCACCTCTTCAATTTGTCTTTTCTTTTTCTTGTGTTATTGGAATGGCTAGAACTTCCCAAGGGTGATAAATAGAAGTGGCGAGAACAGCCACCCTTATCTTGTTCTTGATTTTCAGGGGAAAGCATTAAATCTTTCATCATTAAGTAAGATGTTAGCTGTAGGTGTTTATAGAACTTTATCAAGTTGAGAAAATTCCCTTCAATTCCTCATTTGCTGAGGTTTTCATCAGGAATGACTGTTGGACTTTGTCAAATGCTTTTATAGCATCTATTGAGTTATCATACAGTTTTTCTTTTTAGTCCGTTATTGTTGTGAGTCATGTCATTTGATTTGCAAATGCTAAACCAATCTTTCATTTTTGAGATAAACCACAATTGGTAATGTATTTTTTTGTTTTATTATTTTTTTTTAATCAAAAGGCATGAATTAGAACTCATGGGAGGGAAAAAACAGCTATAAAAATATGGTATTTCCTCTTAATTTCTTATCAATTTTAGTCAGTAATGTGGGCATTGGGGAAAACGACAAACTACGTTTTCTTCCTATTGTTTCTCAATATAATTTCTAACATGAGTCTTTTTTGCAATTTCTGAGGTTGTTTAATAAAATTATTTTTAACATTCTATCTCATCTGCTGGTCTTCTAATTTTATCAACAGTAACAGAAACTAAGAACTGATAAAATACATTACAACCTTATAGAATTTATATCTTACTTGGTAACTTTCCATTTAAATAGTTTTTCCTTATTAATTATTGGCTAGGAATAGATGATTGTACACTTTCTCAGAATCTTGTTTTCATTTTCCACTTTTACATAGTACCTTACATTTCATAATTACCATGAACATTAGTTCATGCATAAGCTTCAACAGTATGTGAGTATATAAGTTTCAATGCTAAACTAGCATGGATTTTTGTCAAAAGTTTCAATTTCATCTTAAATATTCTCTCATACAATTTGGACACCTCTCCTGGGCAGTCATTTTACCTGTAGTTGCCACAAATCAGGACTTTATTTTTATGTATAGCATAAAAGAGGTAGTTGTAGATAATACATTATAAAGCACGGCCATATGATCATTCTTTGTAGTTTTTACTGTACTGTTATTTATATAAAAATACAAGTAGAATATATTATGAGTGGGAAAGGGTAACTGTCTTTTTTGTAAGTATTCTTTATTTATTCAATTCAGGGAGTGTTTATAGAATGCCAGATCTACACAACATTCTGTCATTAATGGTATTTCTCAACTTGTTATCCCTCTCTTAAATGATAGTATTTTATCATTTTATTTGATAGATCTATTTTATTATTTTTTTAGCATTTTATTTTATTTGATGATAGGTCTATTTTAACAGCAAGATGGCTATTATTAGATTAGTCTTATGATTGATGATAATGTAATTTATTTCATTCAAGTAGGGACAGTTCTTATATCTCTAGGAATCCTGCTGTCCTGAAAACTTTGTCTTATTTTCTTCTTTTTTTTTTCTATGAAATTACCTCCTTAGCTTAATTGTAAGCATAGTGTTTTTCCACAGGTAACATAATATCTATTTACCTTAAACACCCCAAAGTCAAAAAAACAGAGTGGTAAGTAAAATTGATTTAAGTTCAGATTAAAAACAACATTACAGCTTACTGGTTAATCAATGCAAATTTTGCTGATGCCATAAAGAATCAAGTCCATTTGAAAGAACAAGTGAAAGAACATGTGTGCAACTTATTTCGTGAACCTTTATCTTCTATGCTATGTTAATTTGATCTCACTAAGGTAGTTTTGTGATACAAAAAATAATAGTTTTTAAAAATATTATAATTGTATAACATGAGATGTGTCCAGATAAAGAAGGAGATGTGCACATTATTATATAGAAACATTTGTTAACATAGAAAACTACCTGAACTGTTTATTAACTTAAAACCTGACCAGGTAATTATTATAGCAAATTTATAGAATGTTCATCCTACAGAAAATAGTGATGACAGTGACTGAAAGAAAAAGAAGTCTGAACTTTTCATCAAATTTAATTCCTGAATATTATTTCTAAGCTGACATTAATATATCTCCACAGAGGGAAATGTTATTGTGGTTACATTTCCTGATCAAATGAATATAAATGTAAAACATAATCAATATTATATTACAATAGCAAAGATATAACAAATATAAATTTTGATCAGATAAAATAGTAAAACTATGCTGCCCTTTGTGTAAAACAAAACAAATAGACTAATTGGTAATCCCTCAAGAAGGCTGAAAGTCTTACCTCACAATACCAAACTATATTAAATAGTAACATAAAATTAAAATGCGCTTTAATTAAAGTTTGACTAAAATTTCTTTGGCTTGGAATTTTGGAGGACTTCTGAGGGATTGTATGGCTTTTTCAACTCTCCTAAAATTGTCCACAGACATTTGAGCTGTTGCCTTCTTTTTCCTATATATTTTCTCTGTACAGCAAAAGTTTTCATTCACAATTATTCTGTTGATGGTAAAATTACCTCAACATAATGTAGCTGCTGTTGACAACTCTGAGAGTGGTTCATGCTTCACTGGGAGGCTATAAAACAATCACCAGGTCATTAGCACAAACTCTTTTTTCTCTTTCTATGGCTCTTTGAAAATGCTCTTAGGAATTGCCAAGATGAGTGGTATCCCAGAGCACAAGAAGTTGCTCCAAAACTTGTCAAAGTTTTAAGTAAATGGATAAAGCATGGCAAAGACTGAAGTTTTAAATAAGCCTGATTCAAGGAGGATGATATTCAGAGTCACAAAAATGTGTGTTGTGACATACCCTTCATCCTTGGGTAATTTAGACCAAAATATATATATATATATTTTTTTTTTTTTTTTTTTTACATTTGGTCTCATGTCTTCTTCTAAACTTTCTTAGGAAGGTTAAAGAGGTCAGGTTGGCTTTTAGGGAAGCTACATTAATTTTTCAAGATTAATGCCTGCATATTTTATGACAAACACTAGATAGAGCACTAAATAAGATGAACAAAGTCAAGTGAAGTACTAGAATAAAATCAGCTCTGTTCAAGTGGCACCAAGACTGGCCGTTGAGATGAGGTTAAGTGAAGGAATTGGCAGACAATCTGGGAGACTGAGACCAGTCCTCTAAAAACTCAAAATTGAACCAATGTGGAGAAAATGTGGAGTAAACTGGTTATGGGGAACCCGGACTCGAGGTACCAAGCACCTCTAATTTAAACACTCACTGATGATCAGAAAAGGAGATGAGTTAGTTTTGTATCTCTTGAGATATAACTTTAACTGATAATTAGTCAACAAAGGGAAGGAATGCCTGTTTGGAAATCTGAACACACATTGTTCCCTAGCTATTAGTATCTGTTCTAAATATAGCACACAGACTAAGTATCAAAGGAAGAGAGTTCAATTCCAAGCGCTGTCACTTATTTGTCATGGGATTTTTATACCTTATAAAAATCTCTGTTGTTTAAACATTTTTAAAATGAAAGTCAAATGCTTAACCTCATTGAATTAGGATTGTTTAAAATATCAAAAGGGATACAAATAGAGGAGTACTTTGCAAATTAGAGAACTAAATAATGTTGAGGATCTAGTCAAAACAACAAGTAAGGAGTTGCTGACCGTTTTCTGAAATCAGCTAGTATCGTGGAGCTGTGGTTCTCAAACATGAGTCATTTACAATCACTTTTTATGAGCTCTTCCATATCTTTCTATGACCTATGCTGTTGTTTACTTAGTGTTTTTTTTCCATAAATCAACTTACTTTTTTCTTCTGTGCCTACTTATCTCATCCTAAAAAGTAATATTCACAAACCAGAGGTTGGTGTGCTTCTTATATTATTGCAATCCATATAAAATTAAACTCATACCTTTTAAAATTATTTTAGTTCTCTACATCTGTTTTAATAAACATTTCTTAAAATTCAGACAAACAGTTGATACTGAACAAAGTAAAAAATGGAAGACATCAAAGCTTTTGGCAATTGTTATTTGATCCTTTTTCAGGTGTAATCCCTCTCCTAAAAAGTACAGTATTGATTTTTAAGTTAAGAGGAATGGGAATTTTATTTTGAAATGTTCTTGCAATAACTGAAGTCATCTGGAAGTGTGGAGTACCAAGGAAAATTTTTATTTGGGGTTTTAAAAACTTTCACTGGTCCAGCAACTTCCATTCAGCAGAGGAAGGGCACACTGGCACAGTGTGCAGTTCAGAAGGGCGGGCTTTTCTGAACAGGGTGTTTATGATGTCAGATTTTAGACTTCTTACATAGTCTTAGCTATAGCTCAACATGCTGGCATTACGATGTAATTTTAATGATAGAGTTTGAAATAAGGTTTTACTGTGTGACTTATGACCACAGTATTCAATACAATAAACTGAGCACTCTAAAAGGGGACACAAAAACCATGTAAACCCTTCATGCTAGAGTGCCTAACTCTTGCTTCCCAGGGTATATTATTGCCATCAAGGTCTATTTCTACCTTTCAAGTTAACCAGGTCTGCACCGTCTTCCATCACTGCAAGGTGCTTCCTAGGCACATGAGGATACAGGACACATTATGGCCATGTCCCAAACATCTGGAACACCAGTCCTTGTGCTCCGGGGAGCTAGGTGGGGTGGGTAGGGAGACAAACACAACAGGCCCCTCCAGATCTACAAACCAGTTCCGATTTCAGGGCAGAAGGCAGAAGTTCCAGAACCGGCTTGTGTTCTGGGAATACCAAAGTTCTGAAGTAGAATGGACCATGTACAACTATTTCTAAGCTAGAAGTTCAAAATCAGATACCAGAGTGGTTAGACAGAAGAGGAAATACTGCAGTAAATAAATATACAGTCTTCTTTGCTGAAGATATTTTTGGAGCCTTTGATATATCCTCAGGCACTGTAAATCACCAAGATGGGGACTCCATATTCATCATTCTTCAAACTGATTTTAACACACAGTCCCATTTTAGGGAGTATCTGAGGAGACTGGTGTCCTAGGGGTGCACTGGTCTAAAAAGATATTATTGCTATTTGGGGATAATAGAAATATAATGCAATATAATATAGGAGGTTACCTTTTCATTTTTCTGTGTTTTGGAATTGCCTTAGATAAATATGTTGCAAGCCTTTGTGAGACTCTGCTTATTCAGCTTAATAACCTCTTTGTGGCTTGTGAATAATGTAAGCTTTTGATTCATTATTTAGAAATCTTGACTAGCTGCAATAATGAAGTAGATATTACTTTTAGTTGAGACTGCTAATACTGGAGAGGTTGCCAGTCTCAGATGGCATCAGACCTAACGAATTTTTATGCTAGCTTAAAAGAAAGAAAAGGAAAAGAATTCACTTTTAAAAGTTAGAGAAAACACTTTTCCAATTGCTAGTGACCCTGGATGTGACTTTTAGTTTATAGAAATACACAGATTAATTGTTTTCAATCCAAATGCTATGAGTCTTAATTAGCAATTTAATTTTAAACAAATCTTATTCTTCATCTTGTCTGAGATGCTACCTACAAAATGATAAGGCAGCTATTTATAAAGACTGTCTGACATAGTGTCAACTTTAGAAACCATATACTATATATGTTTTAGAACAAAATATTTCTTCCCATTGACTCTTGACCCCCTTAGAATAACTGTCGTCTCCTTCAAATGCTTTCACTAAGTAAAAAGTCAATTGGCTGTAAGTGGTGATGAAGAAAATGTCATGTGATTAATGCTTCAGTTTAGGCTGTTGTGATTAGTCACAGGAAAAAACATTAAACTTCCTCCCCAAGAAACATGGTACGTTAAAGGCAAATGGCCTGCCTGAAGCCCAATAGGAAGAAATAGTTGGGCAGTGTTAAAAGCTGCCTATTGATTTGTGCCCTGACTGAAAGCCATGCGCTGATGTAAATGAAAATGTGTCAAGAGTTGATATTGATTTTTTTTTAAATCAGACCATCTCTGGGGAAATACTGCTAGCCATACTACTGCTCTTGTCTATGAGTGAAATAAAGTTCCTTTCCACAAGACTACACATGTCCAGACATCAAATTTTCCTCTTTAACTGAGGTATGGTAGGATGCTAGTTCACAGTCTGCAATCTCTGCTTGAAGAAAATGGCCCAAAATTCCTATGTCCAGGAATAAAATGTAAAAGAATATAAAGTTTGCTTAAGATGGATGTGTATGTGAGAAAATGTGTAGATTCATACATACCCACCAGCCTGTTTATATATGACTCCCAACACACGCATATGCTTAAGCTAGGAATTTTTACCCATGTGTCCCACATAAATCATTTGAGAAGGTTATATTTATTTTTGGAAAATTCGGATCAAAGGTAGCCATACAATAGGATAGAAAGCAAAATATATTAGAATATAAACCATGAAGTTGGGTCTTCTTCAATCTGTGGGAAAACTAGCCACATTTTTCCCTCTTAGTAATAATGTCCTGAGCTGCACTTTATTCATAGACTGCAATGATTATAAGTATTGACGAACGATATAAGAAAAGCCAAGAGTCATAATAATCATGTAGCTTTGGGTAGAATCTGTGGGGGTTTCAGCTGCCTAGATAAGGCTGGCCTTCATAATTCAGCTGGGAGAAGGCATGGACTCTAATATTGAGCAATTAGAATGAAAAATAATAGGGAAGAAGAGAGAGGTCATCACCTGCCAATATGTGTGGATTATGTGGGATCAACTATTGAGAAAAACCTAATAAACTGATTATTGGGCAAAGGTTGTTCATGACCTTTCATAAACTATCCATGGTATAGGTTGTGCTTTAGATTTAGAGAGCTAAATCCACTTAGTTTGCTTCATTCGCCTTAGGCACAGACACATGATAAAAACTCTACATTGCAAATCGATTAATTTTTGTTGATTACTCAATGACCTTTGAGATATTCTGGATTTTACGACCTGTAGACTTTGCACTCAAGATTAAATGAAAAACAATGATCTGAAATAGACCTCAAGGAAATGGGAATTATTATGATGACATAATTCTATATTGCATGTTCTACATTAAAACTGAGAAATAGGTAGCAAAAACTTTCAGAAGACAGTTCATGACATTGGTAGTAACAAATAATCTAAATAGATGGAACTTTTAAATTTAAGGTTGGTCTCTTAAAACAGTTACACTTAAGCTATAGTCTTTAAAACAGGTAGATGACTGGAACTGTAGTTTGATAACAAATGGAGACTTATACCCAATCCTTCAGTTTCCTTGAGGAACCTACAAGAGGAGCCTTTAATGTACCTAGAAAACAAGTGCAGACCCAGAGATCTTTGCCTAAGATGGTTCTAGACCAGCTCTGGACTGTGCTGCCTCCTGCCATAACCTATATTATTGTCTTGTATTGTTATTTAACTTTGAAGTTAAATATCTTCAACAGAATAGTAAGTTTAGTAAAGACAGAAACACTCATTATTATATAGTTCATTGCACGGCCAGAAATGCATGACTTTATAACTGCTCAAAGAAAAAAAAATCTACAAATCTACATACATACACATACATACCATACGTGTGTATATACATTGATTTAAATATACATTTAAATGCAAGATGAGCTAGCCATCTTTATGACATTAAATTACTTAACCTTTTTTTATGCTGAAATAAAAAATATATAGACATACCAATGGCCTAATGCAGTTATTTATTCTAGGATAAGCTCAAATCAACTAAGAAAATATTATTCAGGATGAAAAACGCTTTTCCTTTCTTCGAGTGTTTTCTATAGCCGCTTGATATATGCATTCATTAAGTAATTTCTAGTTGCCTTTCTTTCATGCTCAGGCATATAAATATAACTTTCAAATATAAATATAAATATAAATTTAAATAAATACACATACACACACCTGAGACAATGAGATAAAATTATTTTAGAGTGGCCGTAAATTCTGGAAACATAGATAATATTTATCATCTGTATGCAATATAATATCAATAAATTATTCATTATATGTTTGCTTACATTTCCAGAGCTAGTGGTTACCCACTTTTTTCAAATATATGTCTAACAAAGTAACTGATCTTCTGATTTTGACTTCAGTTACCAAACTGAAGGTTTTTGTTTGGTTGGTTTTTAAGTCTTAAATTTCAAGAAAAAAATTTTAGCAAAAGAATTGTCATAGTCCAAACCTTCCAGGTTAAGCAAAAGACCATAATAACTTCATCATACTACCTTGAATGTTTTAGTATGTTCTTTGCTTGCTTAGTGAAAGTCCAAGTTAGAAAACATATTAATATTTAATTCCCATCCTTTCCTCTTGAAGGATGTCTTTGCTTTTTTTATGTACTAGTAAAAGGGGCAGACAACTAAATGTCTGTACACAAGTTATGCATTTGTTGTTTATATGCAAAAAATAGAAAAAACACACATATATAAAAACATAAAAATCAGAATGAATTATTCGCCAGCTCACAAAATTTTGTCACTGCTCTTTTTGCTTTTCATTCATTGAAGATAGAGTTCATTAAAAACCTATATTTAAAATTTTAGTGGGGAATTAAAAGTATGAGATGAGAAACAGAAATGAATGAGAATGTACACTATACTCTGTTAAAAAGAAAAAGAATAAGAAGGGAAAGCTGGGGAAAACTGGCTTTCCTTTCTCACCAAATACACTTCTATGTGGAATTTTCAAATAGTCAATCTACAACATTTAACAAAAATAGAAGCAAATAATATGTAATGTAGTGCTCATAATTTGAACATATCTGAAAGTCTGTGGAAACAAACATAAATCAATATACTATATAAAAAGATGCTAAATGTTCAATATTCTTTCCTAGTACCAATGCTTTTTGTCATAAATGTGATTTAATATTACTGAAAAGTTTTAAAATGATTTTTTTTCATTTTATATGCTTTAGAACAATAAATCGAATATATCCTAATAATAAAAGTTACTTTTCCTCTTCAGTACATCTACATAGGACCAAGCCTTTTATAGATTCCTTTATTCCTTTATATTAGTATTTATAATTTTAAATTTTTATTCTGTATATTCTGTTAAATAAGTTAAACAATATAATATCCAATCATACATATCTATGTATCTATAGCTATGTCATATCAATAAATAAATATCTATTGATATGATACAATAGTTCAGGTGGTAAAATTTTAATATTTTGGTTTCATATCACTCAGGAAGAAAAAGTAATCAGGAAACTAAATGAAGTGTTTTTTTTCTCCTTTTATTACACCAAAGAAATTGAGTTTGTGAAACACATTATGCCTTTCTTGATCAGGTACATATTTACGTTTTGAACTCTAGCAAACCTTAAAATAATAAAGTTTCATTTTCCAGCTTTATACAATGTGCAATTGTTAATGTTTCTATGGAATATACTTTAAATTACAGAGTATTTTTATTCATTATTCTATTAACCTCTGCTGCATAGTCAGGTCTCTCAATTGTAGAATATTAGGGAGCCCCCTAGTGGCACCTGTATTCCTAGTAAATTTCCAAACAAAAATAAAGTTCTTTTCTTTACTAATTATTTGGACCACTTTGAGTACCTAAACTCATTTTGCTGACTTCTTTTCCAGTTTTTAAACTCAAGTGGACTTCCTTTCATGTCTCACATACTTTGTGTAAGTTTCTGGTATAAAAAAATATATAATCATAATAATTATCATCTCTAGGAATTCAAATGCTTAATTACTAAAATCTTTTTCTTTCATTCCTTCTCATTTTGTGAGCTTCTCAGTTGTCTCAGAAACCATTTGGAGGGTCACTGTGAAAAACCTTTTCATGGGAAATAAAATTTCTGTATTAAAGTATAAAAACCAACATCTACCCAAATAGATGTCAGTTTTAATAATATTACGGTACAAAGGCATACCATTAGTATACTTTCACCTGGCCAAAGAAAAAGATATACACAATGATATCTAGACTGAATTATCACTGAGGCAGCCGTACAACATGGTTTAAAATTTAGTAGCATTACTGTTAATTATGGGGAAGATTTGATAGTGGGCTGAAAAGTGACGCCCGCCCCCCACTCCCTGGATAGAGTGAGCAATTGGCAGTAGGTCTGATGCTTGTCCAACAGGATTCCCTTAAAGCCTCTATCTATCCTGGCCCAGAACTATCCTTCTTGTAGGAGGATGAAGGCTCCCTGAGGGTTATAACACTTCCTTGGAATATTAAAGGGTTTGGTGAAGTCAGTCTAAGAAATGGTGGAGGAAAGCATTCATTACAGTGAGAACAACGGCAACAGAAACATAAAGATGAAAATAGTGTGAATTTGCTCTGGAAAATACACTATAAACTATCAGTATCATTGAAACTCAGGGTCAGAGGTTGGAGCATAGGTGATGGACCCAGAAATGTGCCAGGCCAGCCACACTATGGAGGGCTTTAGGGTGGCTACGCCTACAAATGTATCCTGAACAGCAGTAGAAAAGGTTGTAAGACAGTCAAATTTGTGTTTTAGGAAATGAGTCTGGAAACGGCATAGAGGATAATTTTTTTTTTTCATTTTAACAGTTTTAATGAAGCTGTATATGGGATTGCTTTATTCCTGCATCTCTTCAATTGTTTCTTCTTTGTATTTGCTCTTTTCCTTTCCTACTTGACAAGATTTGCCCTTCGTCTAGTGATATCCACCTTGCTGGGGAGAATGCCCCCATGAACAATTGTGCTCTTAGCATCCTCCCACTGCACTCGTGCAGTGGGGCTGACATGCTTCTTCCCATAAACCTGGACTGCTTTGCCAATTTGCTGCCCTTAGTAGTGTCCTCATACAACCCTGAACTTCATCATCCTTTCAGGTGGGCATGGATCAAACATGGTACTTCTCTCTCAGCTATTTGAGAAAAGGAGAAGATATAATCTTCCTGAGAATGTGGGAAGGTGCACTGGAATACCTTTTACGGTTCTTGCTCTGGTCAGAAGTCATAAAGGCATTGAATTTCATTTTGTCCACTGGTGCTTTAGCGATGGAAGCTGAGGATAAATTTGCAGGGGGAATAAGATCCAAGTGAGTGTTTGGCCCAGGCAGGAAATGAAGAGAGCTGGCAGACAAGTTGTAAACGTGCCTCCATAGTAAAGTGAGCTCATTTCTGGGCCACTGATGCCCCAGGCACCTGTGAAATTAACAAGGCCCTGGCACCTCTGCCTTAGCTCAGCATGCCATCAGTAATGTGTTTGGCTATTTACCCTCTGCCCTTGGCAACACTACTGCCTACCTTGTTCTCTTTGAGAGTGAGCTCACATGAGCATCTCATAGCCTTCAGCTCCGAAGAAAGACATAGGTTGATTAGTCTGAATTTCACTACTGTGAAGGGAATAATCATGGAAAAGAAGAACTAGGCAGGAGGTAGGATCACAGGATGTGCAAAATGGTTAGATGTTGGGCATAAGGGACAGAGAGAAGCTCAGAATGACTCCAATGCCTCTAGCCTGGTGACTGGGAAAATGAAAACTCTAATCACTGGTTTATAGAGCCAATAAGAGATAAAGAACAAAAGTGACCTGTATTTGTTTTCTAGGCTAGGTACCAAACTCCCATAAACTCAGCAGCATAAAATAACACATATTTATTATCTCATCATTATCTTTGAATCAGGAGCCTGGCTTATCTGGGTTCTGTGCCTCAGGGTCTCCCAAGATTGTCAGCCAGAGCTTGGTTCTCATCAGGAGGCCTAGCTAGAAAGGACACACTCCCTTGCTCATTTGGTTATTGCCAGCTTTCACCTTCTAGCAGCCGAGCATTTATGGCAGCTTCTTTCTTCAAAGCCAGCAACAGAGACTCTAGAGCAAGCCTGCTAGCATGACAGTGTCATATATAGAGTAATAAAATCACAAAAGTGATATCCCTTACCTTTGCTATTTTCTGGTGGCAAGAAGCAAGTCCTAAGACCCACACATACTCGAGGGAAGGGGATTACACAAAGGCATGAACATCAGGGGCCAGAAGCATGGGAGCCACAGAAGTGTTCATCGCGTGAGCCTTTTTTATAAAATTTTAAAGTGTGAAACTTCTGGCTGTCTTTACTTCCAACTGTCAATTCAGGGAAATTCCATTATACTATAATTTGACCATCATCGCACTAGTTTAGGATTATTGGAATAAGAATATATGTCCTGAAAATACCTATGGGGGGTGGGGGGAAATAAAAGGAATAACTTCATTCTTTCTGATATTTGACAACTCTTCAGGAAAGGTTATGTGGTACATTTTTTAATAAAAATTTGTTCTTCAGAGTCTCATATGTCTCTGAGAAATCTTAGTTCATGGTTTAGAAACTAAAGAAAGAGAAAAATCCAAGTATATTTTATACTAAATGACATGAAAATAACATTGAATGATTGCTGGTTGCTTTCCTGTCTATATGACGTTTGACTTGACATGAATATTTAGTGAAATATTGAAAATGACTTTAAATCTTTTCTTTGGGCATCTTTTTTTTTTTTACCTACTCCAAAGAAACCAAGATTTTTTGAAAACTAGAGACAATCCAAAAATGCCATATATTATATTCACCCTTCTTCCAAATCATAATGACCCTTTCTTTAAAAAGCCTGCTCTACTCACTCCTTTTTCTCCATTTACACAATCTCTCTACCCCCAGGCAAGCTGTTACTGCCTTGTGTCTAGATAAATTAGCATCATCCCTCTGCCTAGTATTCTTACTCTAATATTTCTTCCCCCCTCTTTTAGTGCTCTTAAAATTTAAGGGTTTTTTCTATATTAACAGCTTTCAATCATTTGTACTTCTGCCCTTTCTTACTCTACCATCTATACACACCTATGTCTGGCTTATTAGAAAGCCTATCATGTAAAATACCTTTCATTCAGTCTTCCATCTTTAGTACAAATCATCTTTTCCCTCTCCAAATAGTCCTCTCCTGGCCACTACACAAGACAATATTGTTTCCGTTTCCTTACCTATGTTCATATTTTACCCTCAACTTGGATTGTCCATGCTCTGTCATCATGCCTGCCCTAAATCACACTGAAGAGACACTGCAGAATAGAGAGCCCAGGTAAAAAGCGAGGGGAAGCTAGATGTCTATATATCAGAAAAAGAAAAACAATATGTACCCATAACAGAACTCAAAAGATAGGGGACACAGAAAAGCCAGAAGTTTGGAAGAAGATGGACAAATGAGCAGTGATATCACATCCTAGAAGTCAAAACCAATCCCCAGTGCCAACCCAGGTTGGTTAGGCCAGACAAATGTAAATATCAAAGGTCAAGACAAGCAGAAAGGGGC
Organism: Cynopterus sphinx; assembly: GCA_030015415.1. Classification (NCBI taxonomy): domain Eukaryota; kingdom Metazoa; phylum Chordata; class Mammalia; order Chiroptera; family Pteropodidae; genus Cynopterus; species Cynopterus sphinx. Next base: position 95,412,516 of record CM057386.1, on the reverse strand, counting down.
AGACAGAAAGCATCCAAAAAACAAATTATCAGAGGACAAAAGAGGCACCAGGTTATGTAGGTTGATTTTCCCAAGCTCTAAAGGGATGGACAAAGAAGGTAGGCAAGTGCATATTCACCGGGAACAGCTTGAGACCCAGGTTCTTCCATGACTCAGTGTACTTCCTATCCAGTGTGGGAGCTAAAAAAATTAAGACTTTTTTCTTTCCACCTTCTAAGTTATTTTCACTAGGCTAATAATCAAATTAACAGAGACAAATTAACAGGAGAAAATCAAATTTTTAATACATGTGAATGGAGAATTCACATAAGCATGAAAATTCCAAAGATAGTGAAGTAACATTGGGTATATTTGATTTTGGACAAAGGAGGAAAGGAGGGAAATGGGGTCTTAGATTTCAGAATTGAAAATGGGAGCTTTACAGGTAGTTGAGCAAGAGCAGAACATACATGGCAGCCATATTCTTGCTAAGCAACTCAAAAACAATGGGACACAGGAGGTATCTAGCTAACAGACCCATGCCTGTTAAATAAGACCCTCTTATTTACCATACTTAATTCAAATTAGGTCAAGGTAATATCCTAAGATTACCTTTGTGAAATAGGCCTTTCCATATGAATCTCTAAAACAGGAAATGGGGGAAGGGAAGGGGTCAAATGTTCTTTCTGAGTCTTGTTTCTTAATCAACAGCTTAAAATTAATATCCCCAAAAGGCAACTTCAGGATGGCAAAACTTTGGTTCTCTTCACCAGGTAGCTAGCTAGGTGCATGTGGAGGATCATGGAAAGCCAGTCAAATTCCTCTCCCACCACTTGTTAGCTGTGTGACATTCTTGGGCTAGTTATTGAACTTCTCCAAGTTCACTTATCTGTAAAAGTGGATAATCATACCAGCTCATGGTGCTATAAAAATTAAATATGATTACATATATATTAAGTGCCTGACATCTAGCAAGTATATACACATTTATTGATTTTAATCACTTTATTATTATTTTCATTTTTATATCTGCCAAAACCAGAATGGCTACCAAATTATATATGAGATCTGCATGACCTGCTCTAAGTTCTTGTGATCCATAGTGTCTAGTTCATACATTTACCACTTCTCACAGAATGTTCTGTCGGTTTGCAAAGTTTCAGGTTATTTAAACTAATTTCCCCTGTGATATTATGAACTCCTCAAGGAGAGGCTTCCCACTGCTAAGTTCATCATAAAGATTCAGCCAGCACTTGCTATTAGAATGCATTTCAAGGCCCTGCTTCATTCATTCATTCATTCATTCATTCATTTGACAAGTACTTACTGAGCACATATGTGTGCTGCTCTGGGCATATAACAACAAAGAAGAGAAGCTTGACTTCCTGGAGGTAGACATGGGTTATTCCACCAAATTAACAGCATTGTGAATCTTATAAGTGGAAGGGCCTAAGAGATTAGCTAGCTCTCTAATTTTAAAATTAGCTCTCTAATTTTACAAAGGTTGATTGAAGATCAAAGAGATGACACTTGGCTTTTAATATCTTCTTCACTGACTTTTTTTGTCTATTAAATCATTGTCATTTTGGAAAACAAAGAGAAAAGCCTATGACGATTTTAACTGAGTAAGAGTTTGGAAGTGAGTTGTTTTGACATCTGCCATGTCATTGTGAAACTGAGCCCACTCCTCTCCGAGTGTTGCCAGAGAATGTGCATACTGTAAGCTCCTGCACATCTTTACAAAAATTCTCTATGGCTGCTGTGCTCTGGCTTCATTGCTTCCCTTCCTAAAGAAGGGGGAAAAAATGTCATAGAAACAGAGATAAATCGGGAAAAATGCAAATATCTTTTCTACTTTCTTTGCTAAGGAAGGCCAAGGGGTGGCTTGTTCCAATGGTCATTCCAGACCATTGCTTAGTACACTCAAAAAGACACATCTAAACATTTATTTATGCAAATGCATTTGAGTCAATAAGATGGGATGGGCATTTGAAGGCTTGGTGGCTTTAATCAAACTGTTTGCTCAACATACTTCAATAGTTGACCCACAAACTGATTTCAAGATTAGAACGCCAAGGTGAAGATTAACACCTCTAGTTCAGTGGGCTAATGAGACATACTTATTAATCCTACAAAGAAACCTTAATTACATACTCGAGCACTACTTGTTTCATTGTTAAATACACCCAACCCCTAAAGAATTGGAAAATAAATAAGGACTAAAATAGAAAGTGGTGTTATAATTAGGCCCCCTGAAATGAAAGTAATACTTATTTTTCCCTCCACATAGAAAGTAATGGTCACCCTCCCCCCAAAAAAGACCCAAAAAACAAAAAAACTCAGTGTTAGCATTTGTAATAAAAGCTTGATACAAACATTTTTGAAATAGTTAGAGATGTGGACACTAGGGAAACAAGACATTACGATTCAACGGCACTTGATGAGAAGGCAACTTGATTGCCTAGTTTCAGCTGCAGCAATGTTATCACATCAAAGTTAATTAGTAAAATGACTTCATTATTATTTACTTCTTGTTCTTTTAATATGTTCTTCCTTTTAAGATATACTCGTTTTTAACACTAAGGAGTTCATAATGCAAGTCTACATATTTTGTAACTGCTTTATTTTATTTTATTGGCAGTTTTTAAATCAATCCATCATACCCAAAAAAGAAGTGGGGAGATGGGAGAAGCAGGGCTACAACCCAAGGGGATAGTAGACATTTATTCAAGCTTTCTAAAATTAAAAAGGTAGAACATAGCATACCCATGGTAATATGCATGATCAACAAGTTTTTCCATAATATTTCATGTTCTATATTTTGTTTTCATTAAAAAGTTCAAGATAAGAGCAGAAAGAAAGAAGAGAGGAGAGAAGGGAGTGGGGACAGAGGGTGGGAAGGAGGAAGGGAGATAATTTTGGAGACACTCATTTATCACTTCAGACTAAGACCCCTTGCTAAGATATCAATGGGGAAAATATGGTTGGCATTTTATATACAATTAGTTAAAAAGTATACAATAAACCAGATTGTCAAATTGTGCCAGTCACAAGCAAATTGCCTTACACAGATGGAAAATGTGTAAAATGCATAGATCTGTGTAAACAACCTCGGCTAAGATTTATTGATTAATTTTGTCCTACTTATCCATTCTATTTAAAATCGTAATCTGCATTCTTTTCACCTTCCTCTTTTAAAAAAAATAAATATCATCAAAACCTAAGCCTCATATTTCAAAATCTTGATGCTTTCATAAGCTTCCTCATTTTTAGCAGAGAGAGAATTCCACCTGTGACAGGTTCCCAAAAAATGTCAATATCTCCTCATCACTGTAGTTTCAGAAATGTAGCAAGAGGCTCCCAATATAAGAGTTTGGGGAGACAATTTAGCAACTATTCTAGTTGTGATATTGGATAAAATTGTTAATAGAAAAGTTATTTCTTTTCCTCACATGCTAAACTCCAAAAGTTGTGTTTTGAAGAGAGTATTCTGAAGAATAAGAAACTGGCTGGTGAGGCTGAGGTCATCAAGCTGACCAGTGGCTTTCCTCTCTTCAATAGCCATGAATAATACCTCCTGCCCCAGTTGTAATGAATGTGTTCTTATTCACAAGTAATAATAGGAAATAATAGGGGAAGCAATCATAATATTTGAAAATAATATAGAAGACACATACAGCTCCAACATTTCTTAGCTATGTAATGTTTAGTTTACACTAACTCCTGAGTTCCATGTTTCAAAGTGGGAATGCTAATAATACCTAATAAATTTGTTTTGAGAATTTTATGATATAATATATATGCTCTATAAAATATCAAGCACAATAAAGGTACAAAAGAAACTAGGACAAGAAAGAATGGGGAAAATCAATGAAAATCCATCACTGCTATTTTGAAAATTACTAAAACTACATTCTCTTTAAGCAAATAAAAGGCAGCAAGATAAGCACTAACCAGCTTGGAGGGAGGTTATCTGAACAGAAAGGAAAAGTGGAATTTACTCTTATAAATCCATGTATTCCTAGGTGCCACTGTCAGAAAAACTGCTGCATGGCTAATTTAACAGTCAGCTAATATGAATGTTTTAAACATAGTTCCCTATCGCTTCCCTGCACTTCTTCCCCTATGTGGCAGACTGAAAATCTTGCTACTCTGCAAATCAGATCTGTATTCTAGTTTCATTTCACTAGATGTGCTTTGCATTGTTCTTTTATTCATTTTCACTCACTGAACCAATGTTTACTGACCCCTTAAGGATCAGGTGCTGCACTGAGTACAGGAGATATAGCAGCATATCTCACACATGGTTTATCTCTAACACGGGTTACTCAACTTCTCCAGCAGGAAATCTTTCGTGTATAAGAAGAGGGAAATGGGCATAAAGCCCTCTCCAGTCTCTTCTACTTCAAATATTCTGAATCTTTCTTTCTTTCTGCAGATTTTCATTTTTTATTCTCCCCCAAAGACTCAGAGAATCTTCATACTAGTCTTTCCCTTCACGCTGGTTTTCCTTCTCATTAAATAATTATAAAATAATACTTATAATATGTATACATACGTACAAGACCATGTCTATATATACATGTACATACACATGTGTATAACCTGTAACCTATTTCCTAAATAGAATTCCTCCATTCTTCTATGTATCACACATTGAGAGTCATTCAGGGAAGTCACTATGCTATTTCTGGAGGTATACATAGATATATTAAACTCTCTCCATTCTCTAAGTACTTATAATGTAATGGAAGAGATGAAATAGATTTACAAATAATTACATATCAGAAACCTTCCTTTAGGAAAAAAAAAATTCTATCAGTTGATGAGATTAGAGAAGGTTTCTGGTAGGCAGTAGAGCTAAGATTAAAGACGGGATAGGATTTTGATAAGCAAAATCAGAGGATTGAAGGTCACACAAGAAATAGTATGGGCAGAGAAAAAGAATAATAACAGGGCTTCTGAAAAAATGCTAGCGGTGATGGACATTTTATGTGTGAGACATGATCCTTTAAAGGAAATCAAGGCCAAATGTGAATTACGATGCCAAATTCAGGTATTGGAACTTTATGCCCTAGGCTAGCACTATCTAATAGAGTATAATGCAAGCCACATACATAAATTTAAGAGTTAAATGTCCCAGTTAAAAATGATAAAAAGAAACAGATGCAATTATTTTTAGTCTTATATTTCCTTGTACCCAACATATAGGCGAAATATCATTTCAACACATAATCAACATTAAACATTATTGAGATATTTTTACTTTTTTTCATACTAATCTGTAGGTATTTAACATTTTCAGCACGTCTGAATGTGTGCTAATGGCAGCCGAATGAGGTTTGGAAATGTAGAAATGTTTCAGATTGTGAGAATGTTATGGACACAAGACAGGGAGATGACCCTAATGAAATAATCTGGGTTTGAAGAGATTGGGATGGACTGTGGTGGTGAACACCCATATTTTAGAAGTTTGGGAGAAATACCAGTCTACACAATCCAATTGAAGGAGAAGGTAATGAGCAATATGCCAAGTTATATACTTAAAGGAAAAATAGACTTATTTTTGCCTCAACTGATTATCTTCCTTATCTAACTAGATAGGAGCCTCAATTCCACAAACATCTGCTAATGAACTGTGCCAGTCTTTAAGTGTGAGTGTGTGCGTGTGAAGTTGTTCTTAATGTCAGTAACTTAACAATGGTGTGGGGAAAGTGGGCATTATGTATATGAAAGAGAGCAAAAGCAAATTTTGAATGCTTTGGAAACACAAAAAATGGGAATATATGATTCTGTCTAGAAGAACTTAGAGAAGATTCTTGGGAGATGTGACATCTGCGCTGAATATCGAAGGATAAATACAATTTCTACAAGTGTAAAGAGAAGAAAGGGCATCATGAGAGGAATGAAGAGCATGAGGGAAATTAGGAAACCAAATATTTGCCAAATTTGAGGTCTCTGTGGACATCTCATAAGAAATGAAGCTAGAAAGGTGATTAAGGGGAAATTTGGGGATGGGGTGACATCTGTACTTAGCTAAATGCACAGTGTTCCACTTTGCTGAGGAGACCTGGAGCATCATCAGGAAGAGAAGCCACTTCCAGAGCCCTCAGGTGAGTACTAGGGAACAAGACTCTGGCTTGAGAAAAAGACACAGAGGGGTTGGTTTCTGAGAAACTAATATGAAGACAGCAGCGTGTACATTATAACTCAGAGTACTGACTTAGTGTCAGACATAAAGATCTGCCTTTTCTTTGAAAAATATTCAGCATTTCACTGGATTGACCTTTTCTTGCCAATAGCAAACTCAACTGTATTATTGCATCTGTTCAAAGTTTGAGTGCAAGAACTAGCATTGTTAGGAGTACAATGTATCTCTTGAAGGCGAGTTTTTGCTGTTTGGCATTCAGTATTCTGTGTGAAGAAAGCATCGGGATAAGAAATCTCTACTGCCCTTTTTCTTAAGCCACACGTGTATTAGTTTTCTAATGCTGCATAACAAATGACTACAAGCATAGCAACTTTAAAAGAACACCCATTTATTAGCGCACAGTTCTGTAGATCAGAAATCCAGGCAGGCTCGACTGGATTCCCTGCAGAGTCGCAGAAGGCTGAAATCAAGCTGTCAGCTTCACTGGTCTATTGAGAGACTCTGGGGAAGAATCTGCTTCCAAATTTATTCTTGTGGTTGACAGAATCTAGTTCCTTGTGGTTGTAGGAATGAGGTCTCTGCATTCTTTTTGGCTGCTGGCCAGAGGTTGCTCTCATCTCCTAAAAGTTGCTCATTACACAAACTAAGAGACTAGAACAAAGTCTAGCATGGCTTCTAGCAGCCTAAGGCTGAGTCCATAGAAGACTCCAGCCCTTCTAAAAATGCCTGCCTGAGAGCTCAATGCTCACAAAGGAATCTACAGTTTATTCCAGCCAAGACCCAACATAGTATATAATGAACTCCCTCTTAAAGCAGTTACCTTAGAAAAGTTAAAATTAGAAACCCATTCTCTTCCCTTTAGGATATAAATCTTAAGCTCTCCCTCTCCTGCCTCCCAGTCCCTGTGGGAGGGTAAGGGCCTCATTTAGTTGGGTGCCTTGCTTCAATTAGCAAACCCACCCCCTGCCTGAAGGTATAAGAAGTTTTCACACACACACTCCCCCCCCACCCCGCCCACTTCCAGGTAAATGAAATTAACAAAACCAGTCGGCTTGATCACAGAGACCAACCCCCTTCCCACTTTTGTAATTTACCCACTTTTCCTGACTTAGAGGCCCCACTGATTCCTTTCTACTCCTTCATTCTCCATTTAAAATACACAGGCACCTCGACATGTCAGAGTTCAGTTCAATTCCATGCTGAAGTCTCTTTCCCCTGCTGCAGTAGTATTACTGAATAAAGTCTGTTTTTACCACCTTTAACTCGTGTCCAGCTTTGTTGTTAACACTACTCAATAAATGAGGGCTTTATTACATCTCAGGGCATTTCCCAAGCCCCAGTGAAGTTGTTTCCCCTCTGGTGCTAACTCTACTTTGCCAGCTCCTGTTTTCTTTATGTTTAATAGATGATTGCTGGCCCAAGAGGGCTTTGTTGAACATTAAACATCTTAAAACACATATTTTTTAAAAAGGCCTATCTTCAGAGTGAAGATTTTAATGATCTATTTTTTTTTTAATTAAGTTTTAACTCACTACTAGTCTCATCAGTTAACAAATCCTTTAGGAATTAGATCATCCTAACAGAGAAAACAGGTAAAAGAAAGTATGTACTACTTTTTTTTTCCTTTGGGAAGGAGAAGCAATTGAGGAAAATAATCTGCATTGGGTTTGAAATGTCACAACTTTTGTTTGCTGAATGAGAGGAAATTCTACTTCCAGCAAAAGGAAAATGGAAGAGCTGAAATGCAAGAAGGTAGTGAGACAGAAAGTAGATTAGTGGTTGCCTAGGGCTGGGAAGACGAGATGGAGACAGAAGGGTAACTGCTAAGTGGCACATTGTTTCTTTTGAGGGTGATGAAAATGATCTAAAATGTGTAGTGATAATTGCAAAATTCTGTGAGTATATTAAAATACGTTGAATTGCACACTTTTAAATGGGAGAATTTAAAATTTTCTGAATTATATCTTCATAAAGCTATATCAATAAAAAAGGAATAGTGAGTGACAATATTAGTAAATATGGATAAATGTAAACAAACAATGATTCTGTAAAACAGTAATAACTAAACGAATGTGTAGTTGAGGAGGGGTTGGAGAAACAGACTAAAATGAAAACGCTGACCAAAAATATGTATATTAGTTGGGAGGAGATGATTGGAGTTAATGTTCTAAATTCCTAATTAGCATAATGATTATTATTCTCAGGAATTATTAACTGTTTTTTCTTCTTTTTCTACCCTTGATGAATCTATTGTAATCCATTTCGCCCTAACAGGATATTTTCTGGGAGGAACTGATGATCCAATAGAGAGAGAAAGAATATTAACACTTGTTAATTCCAAATTACTTTATACCTCCTTCATTTCTTCCAAGTCCTAGACTTTAGCAAAAATCACTTTAGCACTCCTTCAAAGCTTGTAGCACTCAAGGATTAGATTTGCACCAGTGTGAAAAGAAAAACTAACTCTTCATAGAAAGAGGATGAATTTTCTCACAAACACTGAAGAAGAATACAGCTAGATTCTCTTTTGAACTCTGCAAGTCATTAGCTAGGCAGACAAAGGCACTATGCTTGGACCAGGTGTTGTCTTCTTCATCTATGGAGATGAGCAAATGGAGAATAAAATAGGTCCTATGTTCTTCTTATCTTTGTTGCGAAAGTCAAGTAAAATAGCATATCAACTAGAGCTTTAAAAACTGTAAAGTGCCACACAGATAGTACTATTGTGAAAATTGTGGGGTTTTTTTATGATTAAGTGTATAATAGGAAATCTTTCTCTAAAGTTTTCGGGAGGTTGTACCTATATATTTGCTTAAATTGTATATTAAAAATATTAAATTTTCTGAATCTAAGTTTGTAATTTGAATATGGTACAGTAATATTTTTGTGTAATTAGACTGGTAATAATTTAATTCATAATCATCTTCAGTGATAAAAGAAACAGCTAGACTAGTGTTATAGAGATTAAAAGAGAAAAGAAAGTCAATGCGGAGAGAGGATAATGAGAACTACAATCAACGATAATTAATGATAAAAATATCACCATACTTTTAGTCTCTTTATGACATTGAGATATTTATATTTTTATATATACTATCTATTCATGTATATATACACACATACAATTTCTTTGATCCTCACCAAAAACAAAATTTGTAAGATAGGAAATAAGACTAAAAGTTGACTTTCTGTTTGGTAGTTACTACACTTGATTTGAAAATAAATACATTCAACTATTACTGGGAGTGGCAAGTAGAACTAATATTACTATTCAATTGACTTCAATTATACAAAGCAGAGGGAAGAACTTATCCAGTTAGCTTGACCTCTTTAACAAATGGATCTAACTTCTGGAATGATCTGTTTGGACCATGTTTATTAACTTAATTACCTGTATAATCGCTACCTCTCCAACTCACACTTTTCCATATAAACGTAGGATTAAAGAGATTCTGCTTCTGAACTCACTAGCAGGACAAATTTACTAAACTTCCAACAACTATTTAATGAAATGAAAAGAAACTTTAGGAGGGAAAAACATACCTTTCTTCTACAATAATCAGTTCAATGTACCAATGTGATGCTGAAATTTAAGAGTAATAAGATTCCATGTCAAAATAAAATTCAGTTCCCATCTCTTAAAACACCATTTTACTAAATGAGACCTCTGAAAAGAAGCAGAATTAACTGGCTCCTTTTAAGTTTGGTCATTACACATGCAAAATGAGTATCCTTCTGTATATAGAGAGCCAGAGGGCTACTCAAGCTAAGGCAATAATGGTAGCTGTGATAAATTATGCATACACAGTATCAAAAGCTGAATGGAAGGGAAAAAATGGAGAACCCATTTGAAAATTTGGAATTTGCTCCAAGATGCTCCTGCAATAATTCCCAGGATGATAAGCGCTAAGCACAGAGCAGTAATAAACTGCCCAGAACAGTAATAAACTCTGCAGTTCTGTATAATTTATCAACTTTTTTCCTTTTCATTTCTAACATTGACCCTTCATGGTTAACTGAAGAAACAAAGAGCTAAATAGCTTCCTTAGCCATTTGATAGAGCAATTATGAGCTCCCTGACTGATACATTTTCTGCTTAATCTACTAACAAATGATATCCATTTTCCTCTTAATCTACACCCCTATCTCTACATTCAACTTGACACATGCAGAACACTGCTTTCCATGCCCTTGTTCTTGTGCCCCTCTTCATTTGTTTCTTTCTCATTACAGCTCTCTTATGTGATCATTATAATAGAAGAAACGCAAATTCTTTATGATAATTTTCTTCAGCTGCCCTTGGTTAATTTTTTCAAAATGTGATTCCTCTGGGTTCTCTGACAGCAGGGCACATTGAAAGCTAATCAGTAGACTCTTAAGTGTCACTATCTTTTCAGAGAAATTTCCTGTCTTAAAATAAGAGGATTGTTTTTCACAGTAATAAGAAATAAAATGTGATGCAGCCATCTTGAACGAGGTCAAGACTGTTCAAAACTGGGGGATAATAAGACATTGAGATTTACCTCGGGCACTAATTTCCCCCTGCTGCAATTGACTTTACTTCTTTATACATGAATCTCTCAATATAACACTCATTTACTGCTAATCTGGTGGGATTCCTTAGAATGAGAGAATATTAGATGCAGGAGGGCTTGCTGACCTCATCCCTTCCAAGCCCTTTGATTCTTGGGTGAAAAAACAGAAGAGTAAGGAGGTCAAGTGATTTCCCCAAAGTCACACAGCAAGTAAATAACTTAATTTGAGTTTACTCTTTAGTTTTGCTTTGAAGAGAGGAAAGAGTGAGGAGACAGCTTTCTGCCCTGAAGAGAGAGCAGAAGCCTTGAGTCTCATGTTTCTCATCTGTGTGATAAGGGTGATAATACCACCCTCTTCACCTCATAGGATTTCCCCCTTATTAATCTGTTATAATGAGACCCCTCTGCTGATGTGTGTGTGTGTGTGAACATTCTCCTTGTGTGACACATGCTCTACTTAAGACTGTAAAGCTTTGTGGGTAGCTCCCATGTTCCTGAAGACAGACCTTCCCAGTGCATCCAGGGCATCCAGGGAAGAGATGGGCTTCAAAGAAGACCACATAACTGAGAGAAATAAAGGGGAGTGGAATTCCCAGCTCTGTGAAAAAATGTGAAGGGTTGTGTTCCTATAAGATAGGCTTAAGATGATGTCAATCTCTTAAAGCCAAAGGTCTGACAAAAGAAGGAGGCACCACTGTGAAGAACCACAGCCTACACACAAGTAATCTATTCTCCAAAGGCTAGAGGTCTGGCTGCAGGACTGCACACGTAATTTGTTGTCCGAGGCAAAAGGAAATATATGGCCTCTTGCTCAGCAATTATAAGGAATTTTAAGGCATTGACAACAATGCGTTAAGCCAAATATGGGACCTTCTGAGCACAGAGTCCCATGTGAATTCACAGGTCACAAGCCCTGTCTGGTCACAAGTACTTACTTTGACAAAATATGATCTAACCCTGCCCAAAGAAGTTTTCACTTAGCAGGGAGTCATGAAGAAAAATGTCCTGTTAAAGGAAGAATAGTGCCTTTTGGAGAATGGTTTGACTGTGGCTACTTGGGTTGAAGGAAAAGACCCTCGATGGAGAAGGTTAATCTAAGGGCCAGGATATGAGACTATGAAATCCAGCTGACTCTGCACCTGTGGAATTTCTTCCTTTGCAGCCATCTAAAAGCATCTGGACTCTGCGTTTAGGGGAAGATGCAGTTTCCTTATACTTTTATCAAGCGTTGACCTTGAATGCTAGAAGAAGCAGGATCTGTGTCTCTTATTCTCCACCGTATTCCTGGTATCTGTAGTGCCATGTAAATATTTGTTGATATTTGTTGATGAACTATTTGCTGATGATGCAACATAGGTGGTTATTATCTTAGTTTCAGAATTTGGTGGAGCCCTTCTGGCCCCAAAAGAAAGATCTGAGATTCAGAGGATAGAGGTATCTGTGATGATAAAAAGAGAAAATGGAGATTTTTAGTATTATTTTGCATACAAACTAATTATAAATTATTTTATAGATTTATTAGATATTTTTAAGATTTTCTAAGACATTTATCTATACTTTCACTATCAACATTAACTAATAGTACTGCAATAATTCTTTTTAAAGTTCTGTTATTTAGAGAATATAGTGGCAGAGTGCAGTGAGAAACTAGAAGGAGAAGGCTGAGGAGAAAGATCTAGAAAGTAAAAAAGGAAAGGGAAGGAAGGAAAGAAGGAAGGAAGGAAGGAAGGTAGGTGGAGAAAAAAGGGAGAGGGGAAGGGATTACAGAGGCCTCAGAAATGAAAATGATACTGGTGTAAAGGCAAGAGAATGAAGGAAGCCAAAAAAAGGGGAACATGAGAGGTCGGCCCACACTCCTTTTCCTGATAGCACTTGGCACAATACTGCACAGTTGGTGGGTACCCAGGAAAGACCTGATTAATGAATGCACAGAAGACAAACAAATGGGGTATGATCAGTGGAGTGCTGGTAAATACTTAACAACCAGCTCTTGGGGAAGGGGGACAGTTTGCAGTGTTTATAAATTTCAATTGTATAAATCCTACTTCTGTGGCCAGTTTTAAGCCACCAACATGAATTTGTTGAATGGGGAATAGAGAAGAGATGCACAGTAATATCTCCACCATACGTATACAGTAGACTTAACCTCAAAGGCATAGTAATAGTAAATGTAGTACAATAATTAGAAAATGTGTTTTTAATATTTATTGCCTTTGTTTTAATTTATTTAATTACAAATTTCTAAAATGTAATTCTTAATCATGGACTTAACAACTAGCTTGCAAAGTTCAAGCCAGTGCCAGCATTTAGATGGACGGGCATCACTAGATGCTGCCACTATTCATGTTATGTAGCAAGAGTTTTTCAGTTTTTCTTCTGTTAAAGAAATTGAGAAAAGTAAAATAGGAGATAGAACAAGAAATATTCTCCTAAGAATATATTCTCCTTTGCCACTTTGCCAAAATTTGTTTTTTTGTTTGTTTGTTTGTTTGTTTGTTTGTTTTTATCCAACTCATCAAAATTTACAAGTTAAATGTTTAGGAAGAGTGATATATCTATTCCTACCAAAAAATCTATAACATTTTCAACATTACGTGAACTTAATGAAAGGTAGAATGATACGATATTAAAAAGCCCCAAACTAGAACTTAACAACTCCAAATTTAATAGTTTGTGTCCTTGAGCAGCCCATCTCACTTCCCTAGGCCTCTGGAACAAGAATCCCCACTGCTCACTTGCATCACAGGGTTTTGCTGAGGATCAGGTTGAGGTTTTCTAACATGCAAACATGTAGCTAATATGTCATTTATTCTCAAATGGCTTGGTAAAAATAATATGTGTTTATATGGAGAAAGATTAAGCAAATGTAGCAAAATTTAACAATTGGTAAATCTAGGTGAAGGATATATAAATATTCAAATTTTTCAAAATGAAAAGCTGGGGTAAATTGGGTTAATTATATAGCACTCTGTGAATCTGCAAAGTACTTTACAAAGATAAAGTACTGTTTCCTACTTGAAGAGACGTGATATCCAGATGCCATAGCTATTAGGGTAGTCAAAGTTCATTCTATCTGATTATTCAGCAATTATTTACTGAGCATCTCTGATGGTAAATTCTAGTGATACAATAATTAACAAGGCACAGTCCTTAATCTCCTGGAATTTACACTCTGGTTAGAGGATCACACAGTAAATAGGCAGTTACTATTTGGTTTCAATAGAATTAAATTGAGGATGCTGTGATGACACATAGGAGGAACATGTCAGCCAGCCCAGAGTGATTAAGAAAGACTCAAGGACCTAAAAGGCAGGAGGAATTAAACCAATGCCTGAGAGGAAGGGAACAAGAAGCATTAGTAGACTTACTAACATTATTGAGAATTACTCTGTGGCAAGCAGTGTTCTAATTACTTCACATGCTCATTTACTCTTTAGGGCAGTGCTATAGGTCAGGCTGTTAGTATCCTATTGGGATACCTTTTATTGGTGTCCCAGACCTGATAAATTAGGTACAGAGTTATTATTTTTTTTTTTCGGGCTATAGAAACCTAATGCTTCCAGCCCTGAAGTAAAACAGGCTGTGACCTATTCAAAAAGACTGTAAGTGGTTTTCTGTGAAGTTTGTATATGTAGCCACTGGGGATAGTGTGGAATTGCTTCGGAAAGGAGTAAAGGGTCTTTCAAAAACATGTGAATGATGATCAAGACCCATTAAAGTATATTAAACCTGAAGGCAACATGACCAAATTTCTGTTGAGAAAGACCACTCTGGCATCAGTATGGAGAATAAATTAAGGCAGGAACCACACAACCATGGGGAAAACCAGTTAGGAGCCCATAACACTCGTAGAGAAAAAGTGCAACCTGCACCAAGGCAGTCACAAATGACAGTACAGAGAAGTATGTAGATTCTATAGTATCCTAAAGGTAAAATTTGACTGGCCCATTCGATGTTAGGGAAGAGACAGAACCAAGGATGAAAGACTCCAGGGTTTCTGGGTCAAGTGATGCAGTGAGCAGGTGAGGAGCCATTCACTGAGATGGTGAAGTGAGGAGCTGGGGGAAGGATGGAGAATAAGATGATAGTGAGGTGATGAATGGACTTAACCAAGATTTTATGGAGATCTGAATCAAGCAGCACTCGAAACCAATGTTATTTTGATCATATACTACAAAAGCTTTCAAAAAGAATGTGCTTGAATTATGGGGGAACAAGTGGGATTCCTATAATCCTGGTCAGTTTTAATTATAAATGGCATAGTGAATATGAAAAACACCTCATAAATTATAAACAGCTTTCTATAAAATCACTTTTCATTATGACTATTATTATTACTATTACTTATTAATATTTTCCTTCCATCATGTTCAAACCACCCAAATGGCCCCTTTTACCTTCCCTTCCATGGAAACTTTTTTCCTCTTTTACTTTATTTTTTTCACTTCCCCAGCCCCTTTCAGGTTCAATGGCAGGTAATTTGGCTGGAGTTAAGTGGTTTTGTCTATTCTCATCAATCAATAAACAAGTATTTATTAAGAGTGTCCCAAGTGAGCATCCAAAGCTCTATGAGTGGCATTGTAATCAAGGGGCCACATTCTTTAGGGTCAGATAATTCTGAATTTAAATCCTCCTTGCTAGTTACATGACTTTGGGTAAATAATCTGCTCATCTTTCTGTTATCAGTTTCCATCAGAAAAAAGTAAAATGGATAAAACTTCACAGGTCTGTTTTATTATGTGAGATAATAAATGTGAAAGTAACAGAGAGCCTACTGCTCAAAAAATGTAGTTTTCGTCTACTTCATAAGGCTGTTGCCCAGATAAATGAGCTAATATTCAAAAGGCAGTTATGATTTCCTTGTAATAATTCTGCTGTAAAAGTTCAGTCACTTTTAATGACTGAACTTTGCTGCTATTGTTTCTGTTATCATTTTTACTGGTACCAGGGGCTTATGGTAACCGTGTCTACAAGCTTTTTAGCAGCCCTTAAATGTACCTTTATTATTATTATTTTTGAATTACCTTATTTCTTTGTTTCAACTTGGGGATCATTTCCTTCTTTGTTTAGTGCTGCTTTGGAGAAACAGCTAGATGTCTTTAGAATGTGTCACTACTGGCCACATACTCTATTATTTACGTACTCTGCTTTGTTCAGCTAAGGTACCATGTCTATTAAAACTTTAGTAATCTGGAAAAACTATAATTGTGTTTTTCTTGGAACACAAAATGAAAAACACTGAGAGATTAAAAACTAGAGATGAAGGCTTAAATGTCACTGTAAGTCTTTAATCTTTTTTTAATAAAAAGAAATGATACTTTTTTTTTTATAACCTTCACTTTATATGAGTTGCTTATCACCAGTAGGATTGCTCTGATGAAAGATTATTAAGACATCCATTAAAGCTGGCATAGCTAAAGAGAAGGGAGTTCGGTGTTGGAGGACCAATTAACCCTCTCCCAGTTTAACAGTGGTGTCCATAAGGATTGGATGGTGTGGCTTCTCTTTAATTTATATTCCCAGAGAAAAGGCAACAACTCCCATCTTTTAAGACTCTATCCTGGTGACACTCGAGCACTTCATGATGTTATAGAAAAACCAGAGGCATCTTAAATGTTAAATTAACCAAGTGTCTTTTTGGTTTTTCCTGAGTAAGGTTTATTCAGTGGCTGCTATGATATTGTCTCTTAGCCCGTAGTCTGAGACTGATTACAAAACAGGAGATTCCACTTCCTGTGTTTTAGTGAAGCTCATTAGGAATTACTGGCTTGACCTCCTCATTTCTCAAAAATTCCAAGAAATTTCAGCCTAACAAGATAAGTGTTAATGGCTTTTTTATGGTAATTCTGCCGTCTTACATTCTAATGTTTAACAGGAGTTTTCATTAAAAGTTATTTATATTAAAAATGGACTTATATTTTTTATAATTCAATTATACTATTAATGAAAACTACATTTATTTTATTCTTTAAAATGCATTTCAAGAACAAAATTATCGGCCTCCTGAGGAATTAATTATGCTTAATTTTGTACAGTGCCCAAATATTCTTAAAGTTCTATCCCACAGAGTCTTACGCAAAGCTCATGTCATGACAACCCTGTGAGACAGACATTGTTACCTTTACTCTTACAGATGAGAATACCAAAATTCAGAAAGTTTCCATTACAAAAGTAAACCAGAATGTGACTCAAGGTCTTTGACTGCCAATTCAGTGGTCTTTGTTTGCACTTCATCATAGATGATTCATTCATATTAGCTGAGTTCTCAAATAAAAATTGTAGTTCTCCTCAGTGTCATAGTGGACATGAGGATGCTTTGGGCCCTGCCATGCATAGAGGAGGCAGAGCAAGTAGTTAAGCCAGTCCTGCAAATAAAAGCCTGGAGAAATGAGGCCTCCCAAAGAGAAAAAGAAAAAAACACAGTGGGTGCATTTAAGGCATTTTAGACATAGAGAGATTGGACTGGCAGTAGCAGCCTATCCCACAGAGTGAAATCTCCGTGGTAGTAACTGGGCTAATCATAAAGGAAGATTCTGTAGATGTAGTATTTGAGCCTTTCAGAATGAAAGATCCTCAGTGACAATAGAAAAAAATAATAACTTCATATTCAGTCATTACTTGAACTTGCTCTTCAGGTTCTAGGTGTCAGCCCAAGTGTTACTTCTTTAGGAAAGACTGAAGTAGGTTCCTCCTATTATTCTTTCTCACTGCATCCTATACTTTTTATTGTTATCACAGTTTGTAGGTATATGTGAATTCTATGTTTACTGGTTCCAT
This sequence comes from Cynopterus sphinx, assembly GCA_030015415.1. Lineage (NCBI taxonomy): Eukaryota > Metazoa > Chordata > Mammalia > Chiroptera > Pteropodidae > Cynopterus > Cynopterus sphinx. Next base: position 95,395,074 of record CM057386.1, on the reverse strand, counting down.
ATTTGTTTTCTCCACTAGACTATAGACTCCCATGTTGGCAGCTATCTCTGTAGTACCCAGTACAGAATCAAGCACATAGTCATGTTCCATAAATATTCATTAGCTGTGCATTGGATGCTGCTGCTCTTATCTCTACCCTTTGGGATGACCTCATATAGCTGCCTCACTAAACCATGCACTATATTCCATATATCCCATGGAACCTACATCTTTGACCATTTCTTTTATTTTCTTTCCCCAACATTTATTATACAATATCAGAAGTTAGTTTGCATTCTCTGGTTGTTTCAGAATTCCCTAATTGCATTATTCATTTCCCAAGGGCTAAAACTCCTCAGGATCTTTTTTGGAATCTCTCATAAACCTAGTAGAATAGCCAGAAATGCATTAGTGCTCGGTAATTTTTGATGAATGAATGAATAGATCAGTCAGTCAATCCTAGTATACCCCCTTTGTATGGAGAAAGTCCTCACATAGCAAATATGGAGACATAATTGCAGGAAAACAATTTCTAACTATGACCCATCGCTGTAGTCCCTCCATGGGTTTCTATTTTGAGTTTCAGTAAGAAGCAAACAATCTTATCTTGAAAGGAGGATTGGATTTATTTTTAATAAGAAAGGCTGAATTGGAAGCTTGCATTTTTCCTCAAAATTTAATAATAGCACAAGTAAAGCTTAGACTCCTCAGCCATCCTTATTTCAGTTATGAGTACAATGTTTCTAGGTAAGCTTCTGTCATGATATAAGGGCAAGACCCCATATCACTAAACCTGTTTAAATTCATAGGAGGGGTTACATAGCAGGGACTTCAGTCGGAGCATGCTTTGAGAATTGGTCAGTCTAAGTCAGGATGGGGCAGGGAATTTGAAAGGAAATAGCAGGTTACTTAGGTTCACTGTCCTCGAACCTGCAAGTTCCTGGTAATTACCACTGATAATCTCAGTAAGTAAAGAAACAGTTTAAAACATGTAAGTAAAATGTCATTGTTATGCCCCAAATTATAACTTACTAAACTGAGATTTTAATTTCTACATCCGTCCTGTTATTCTGAAGCAGAACCTTCAATGTACTAGATGTCCTGCTGGTAAACCTCACATTGCTCAGTTGTTCATTTTATCAGTATTTTTTTTTAATGATTAACAACCACAAATATATATATATTTATGTACACACATTCATCTATAATACAGGCATTTTAATTTCTTTTAGCAGTTGCCTAGCAGGTTCTGTTTAGTTAGTATCTTTCCCCTGGTTTAGTATTTGATCTTATAACATGGGCCAGGAAAAGGAAAGAAAGTTTTGCTAAATACCAATTATAACATGAACACTGTCAAGGTTGGTACGAGGTCTGGTCTTCATGTGGCATCATTTAATCCCTGTATTCTCACCGGTGCTTGACTCTGTGACAATCAACAGAGCCTAAAAGAGATGACTGCTGATGAGTCCCCTTGTATTCCGTCTCTCAGGCTGCAGAAGTCCTGAAGGTTGATGGAGGGCCATGCTATTCAAACAGCAGGCGTGGCTGAGACAGAAGCTCCTAGTGCTGGGAAGCCTTGCCGTTGGGAGTCTCCTGTATCTAGTCGCCAGAGTTGGGAGCTTGGATAGGTAGGTGATTAAACACTTACTTAAGCCCATGTGGCTTTAAGTGTTTCTTGACTTAAAGTTCCTTAAGACATAATTTTAAATCTATCCCTTTGTTTTCCTCCTTCAAAATTCCCAAGAAACATGCTTTTCTGCAGTATTGATTTTGATTTATTGAGCCTTTAATAAAAAGAGATCCAAGTTGCTCAAACCAAGGTGTTCGTCCAGATCAATTTATATTCTGTGTGAGTTAACATTTGTTTTCAGGAAAGGAATAAAGCCGTGTACAGTAAAAAATGTCATTTTTCTATAGCCTATTGTGATCGGTGTGCATCTGGTTGTTGACCTCTAGCAAAACAGTGATGTATTTATGTATCTTCATTTTGAAATTTATGAGTGAGCAATTAATGTGCTACCAGGAGAGTTCAAATTATTTTGAGCCTGTGAAGGAGTTCATAATGTTTGGAATCCACTTCCCTGGAAAGATGGCTCATTGGCCTGGGGAGTTTTAACTATGCTAATTAGGTCTGAATGTAGCAGACAGGGAGGCTGTCAGAGTAATTGCCCAGAAAGCAATGAAAAATCCGTGAAGAGGAAATTTACAGAACTTGGAGTTGGCTCTAAATAAGCAAATAGTTGAGAGATGCTAGACCTTCAGAAGTCCCAGGTATATCATCTGGCTTCACATTTAAATACCTCTGGGCTGTTCCACATCCGGTTTGATTGTTAAAGACAGGGAAGTGAATTTCCAAAATGTGACGCTTCCTTCTTTGCCCTTTAAAATTAACTGTTGTACTGAAAAAACTAAAGTATGTTCTCCATGCGTTCAATTCTCATTTTCTGTGAAAATGAAGTCACACTTTAAAATGAAACATCTTCCTTCAAATTTTCCTTTTCTAACCTGTAGATCTTATACCTGGGATATTTAATAAATAATATGTCAATAGTCTTTATTTTATTTCAGCTAGTGTCAATTTTGACTGGTAAAGTGAACCCTTGGGATGCTTTTCAATTCAAAAGTCCTGAGCAAACTTTCCACTCACTAGTTGCTAAATACAGGAAATGGTATAATCCAGAGTTTATCACTGACTTTAAGCAGTTTCCTAGAAATAGTGCTTAGTTATATTAGTGAAAGCTTTGAGGTGGTACTATTGTCTTATGTCCATAAAGGAACTTTTCTGTCAAGTTCTTCCTAATGTCTTTAGTTAGGTTTCAATCATTTGCTTTTTATCGAGTAATTGATCTAATAATCATTAATGCACTTGTTATTTAGTTGATGATTCTTTTTATTGTTAACCCGTCTACAGTCTCTTATAGCTTTTATAAGAAAGTAGATTGCTTGGTTAGCTTTCTCAAAAGTTCTCAGTTGAGGGTTTGAGCAGATTATGTTTGAAACTGACGCATACTTTCTTAGGCCTATCCTTATTAGCTGAAGCTCCTGCCCTCTCAGTGGGAAGCTGAGCTCTGTTACTTCTCCTGTCCCTTCCAATCCGAGGGCTCCGTATTTTTTAGTCTAAAGCATGTGCTCAGAATTCACTCTTCAGGAAGTAGAAGGTGATATGTTCTCCTATTTTGAGTTAGGGAGTTCAAAAAGCAATTATTCTGCAGGGTATGAGCTACCAGGTAGAAGGTGGAAAGAGGAAGGAAGAAAAGAAGGAAATGGTCATTTCTAGAGGTAGGAAAATTCCTTTCCAGCTTGAAAGGGCAGAAACTGTTTCTGCCTCTCTCTGCCAGGGTTTCTTGAGAGAATTAAGTCCTACAGAGAAGGATTTGATGGACAATTTCTTCAATCCTTTCAAGGATGACACTAGTATTGTTCTAAATGCATGGGAGAGAAGTCCATCAATTACAGTAAGTGAACGCCTCAGGGAATTAGCACTTAATTCTCCCAGGAAGAGCTAAAAAAAGAATTTATGATATCCCAGGCAATGTCACAATTAAAAACATATTTCACTATGTATGTCTTGCTACTCTTGTATCTTCCATTTAGAGCTCTAGCATTAACCCCATTAACAAATTTATAAAAACAAAGTTCATGTTTCTCTAAAATATTAACTGTATAAACCTTTTCTTTTTAATAGTATATTTCCACATTTTCTATAGTGAGCAGGAGTTGTTTTTAAAATCATAAAAAACAAGCACCACAAAGAAAGTAAAATATATTTATATTTGTATATGTTTATGTTTCCTTAAGCAATAGGATAGATAGCTGTTTAAAACAGAGCACAGGCCAAGCCCTTTTTCTCAGTGCTGCAGAATGCCTTGGCATGACCTTGAGGTTTTTCTTTTCTCCCTTTAATTGTAAACATTAAGGAAGATAAGAACGGTATAAGAGAGTCTCTTGGGAAAAGCAAGAGAGAGCCTCATTGCCAGGGGGGTGGGGAGGACAAACTCCAAATTATTAGGGTAACTAGAATCATCAGTCGAAGGAATTGGTTTAACGGCCATTTCACTAATATTATACCCTTTACCAAGAGGGCTAAAATGCCTATCGGATACACTTACAAAAAAATTATAATAAATTTCTGTTCAGTTCCAGATTATAACCAAACTCAATTTAATAACCACATAAATTGGCCAGGGCAAATTAAAGGCACTGCAGTCCAATATTGTGCTTTTCCTTTCTGAGAAAAGCAGTGATGGTTGTTAATTATTTAAGTCAGTGTTGTGGAAATCCTCTTTTCTGGCTCCATCCATTGCATTTCTTCCTTCATGAGCTTGAGTCCCTGACTTAAATGGACTTGGCAATGATGAGCTGAGGTTTTTGGCCCTGCCAAGGTCTTGTTTATGTCTGGTCCCAGGTATGGTCCTGGGTGTGGTCCCAGGTGTGGTGGGTGATGTACAGCACTTGCCAATGGCACTGGGTTTGTTTCTATATGCAGACCTCTTTAGACAGAAAGGAAAAGAAAGCCAGAATATAATACTTTTCTAGCTGTCCACAAATCCAATGGCGGAAATTCTCATGAAATAAAAAGGTCGGCAAGTGCTAGTTTGGGAATTTTTTAGGTTGATAATGCAAATAGCCAAGGGCAGAGACTAGGACCTCTTTTCAGATTGTATCTCAAAGATTTTTAAGAACCATGTGAGTGCTGTTGAGCTGCAAGGAAATAACAGCACACAAAACTCGAAAGACTGGCCTCCTACCTGCCCTTCAGTCTCCTAGCCAAAGGTTATAATCTTCCACCTTTCACGTTTTCTAAATGATATTAACTGGTGAGCTGTTAAAAGGCCATTAGCATGGTGTGTGTCACTTGTCTGTCCTGTACTGTGAACATAAGTACATGCCGTAGTCAATTAAGTGCTTAGTGAATAAAAATTTTAAGGAGCACTAATAAAAAAAAAAATCTCATCAATTATATGTGCTCCATTTAATACAGTGTTGCTTAAAATAAAATTTCTCAAACATATGTTCATTATGGATTACATCAGGCTGGGAAACAGTGGTTTTATTTATGCATTTAATGTCTTATTCTGACTGGAGAAGCAGAAAAATGAAGAGTTAGCTGCAGCAAGCTTCTTATAGCATCTCTCTGTTGCTTGCAGGCTGCAGCCCATTTGCCCCATTGAAGGCCGTTTGGGAGCCCACGGGCAAGCTGAATTTCCTCTTCATGCCCTGCAGTTTAAGCGTGGCCTGCTGCATGAGTTTCGGAAGGGCAACGCTTCCAAGGAGCAGGTTCGCCTTCATGACCTGGTTCAGCAGCTCCCCAAGGCCATTATCATTGGGGTAAGAAAAGGAGGCACAAGGGCCCTGCTTGAGATGCTGAACCTCCATCCGGCAGTGGTCAAAGCCTCTCAAGAAATCCACTTTTTTGACAATGATGAGAATTATGCCAAGGGTATTGAGTGGTATAGGAAAAAGATGCCTTTTTCCTACCCTCAGCAAATCACAATTGAAAAGAGCCCAGCATATTTTATCACAGAAGAGGTTCCGGAAAGGATTTACAAAATGAACTCATCCATCAAGTTGTTGATCATTGTCAGGGAGCCAACCACAAGAGCTATTTCTGATTACACTCAGGTGCTAGAGGGGAAGGAGAGGAAGAATAAAACCTATTACAAGTTTGAGAAGCTGGCAATAGACCCTAATACCTGTGAAGTGAACACAAAATACAAGGCAGTAAGAACCAGCATCTACACCAAACATCTGGAAAGGTGGTTGAAATACTTTCCAATTGAGCAATTTCACGTTGTCGATGGAGATCGCCTCATCACGGAACCTCTGCCAGAACTTCAGCTCGTAGAGAAGTTTCTAAATCTTCCCCCAAGAATAAGTCAGTACAATTTATATTTCAATGCTACAAGAGGGTTTTACTGCTTGCGATTTAACATTATCTTTAATAAGTGCCTGGCTGGCAGCAAGGGGCGCATTCATCCAGAGGTGGACCCCTCTGTCATTACCAAATTGCGCAAATTCTTTCACCCTTTTAATCAAAAATTTTACCAGATCACTGGAAGGACACTGAACTGGCCCTAAAATAGTAAGTCATACAACACTATGTGTTGTGCCTGGAGACATGCAGTGCCTCCTCTAGATTAAAATATGCACTTTTCTGAGACACAACTATCCCAGTCATTTTTCCATGTATACTTGTACATACTCAGTGTGTGACCAAATATAAGATCGGTTCTTTTTCTACTGAAAATTTACAAAAAAAAAAAAAAAGAAAGAAAGAAAGAAAAAAAGAAAAAACATTTGCTATCTGCATAGTTGCATCTTCTAAACTATTTACTAAAAGAAGAGGTGGTGGTATTAAGGGAAAGTGACTTCAGCTATCTCAAAGCCTTCCTTTGAGTCAGAATTTTTCACCCACCATTTTCATAGATTTAAGCCAAAAGATTTATGTGTGAAAATGTACCAATGGCTGTGAAGCTTCAGGAAGTAGAGGATTCAGTTATGCATTCATTTCTAAGGGAAAGCTGGTTCTTTAATTCAGATGCTGAATTGGTACCATGAAAACAGAAAATACTATTTTCTTATGATTTAAAAGAATGTTTTATCTCATAAAATTGACATTGTTCCAAAGTTCCTGTGGTGATTTTGCACTATTCTTTTCTTATACGGATGTCAATCACACACTAGAAAGTCACTTTCCATGATCTATGTCAACAAAGAGAAATGTCATGTACATGATGTACATTGTTGTAAATACTGGTTTCACACTAAGTAATTCTATTTTGTAAACTGAATATGGCTATTTAATTTATTGTGAAAATTAAATTTATTGTGGTATTTAAAAATGGAATGGATTAAAATTACTCTATGTGCAACTTTTTTTTTTTTACTCATTTTGTTTTACTTCTCCCCTGCGGGATCCCAAAATCAAAGCTGTTTATGTGCATATGAGAGCACCTGGAAACATGCACTTCTGCATTGGCTTCCTGTACCCTTGTGAAAATGTACTTATGAAGTAAGGTTGAGTATATCAAAAAAAAATATATCAACCATCTGGAAATCTATTCTAATAGTCACCTCAAAGAATGACTAGTGCTGCTCTGCTATAACTTTATAACAATTAATTTACCTGCAGTTGCTGCTGTGCTGAGAGACAAGAAATACTTTAATATAATCAAGGAATAGAAGAATCACAATTTTATTTGAACCTCTAATCAGAGTCAGACCAGTAGAGAAATTGAATAAAATAAGATTAGAAAACTTGTGTGTCCTCTGACAGAAAGCTGCTGATGCTTCAAAAATGAATGCAAACTCTCAGAACTCCCTCTTTGAGATGAAAATATTATCAGTCTGCTAAGAGATGATCAAATTGCATAGTGTTGTTATTACTTACATAAACATATGGCTCATATTTCCATCCAGAGAAATTAATGCTAAATTGGGTGCTTGCTAACATCAAATACACTATATTAAGCTTAAATATATTTCAGAAAGCTGTGGAAAGAGGTATCAATGACAAAAAATAAATAAATAAATAAATAAAGATGGATTTTTTCCAATCACGGTTGCTTATCCAGTGGGAGATATTTAGAGAGTTTAGTTCAACATTACATTGAGAGTGCCTAGAGAAATCAGCAAATTACAATGGATTCCCTTTTGATTATAATAAGTGTTAATTTTCTCCATGAGTTGTTTATCCTGTCCAATAATTTGATGGTGAACTTTTACAAATAAAAAGCCCTTTTTCCCTCCAGTGCTGGTATACATTGCTTCTCAGGCCTCAGCCTTGATAATCATCTCTGCTGTTTCAATTAGCAGTGATGCTGTTCTCTCAGCATGGGCCAAGCCTGACACTAGCACATGCTGACAGGCAGGCCTCTCGCTCATTGTGCAATGACTCCAGAGTGAGTCTCAGGTCTAAATGTCAATCACTGTTCCCTTAAGCCATGAATGAAATCAAACAAGGAATCTGTCATCAGATTTCCCTGTGCCTCAACTCTCAGCTAACCATCAGAAGAAACTCTTTGAATACTACACTGAAGGACATAATCACATATTATCATTAATTTTATTATAACTATTCTGCAAGCACTATACGGCTAATAACCTTTATACCAGTGGTCGTCAAATTATGCCCCAGTGGAACACTAATGTTTCAAAAACTCAGCTTAGGTGTTCCACTAGTAAAATGGAATCTTTCTAGACTCATAGAGGAATTTTAATTTCATTAAAATAGTGGTTAGGAGTTTCCAGATGATAATATTTTATATTCCCAATTTTTCTTAAACTTCACTACTGCTGCCAACAGTGTATTTCAGAGTTTATACTAAGAATCTATTTGATGTGAGCTGACTTCTACAATTTGGCATTTTTAGCTCAGTAAGCCAGATATTTCTTCATTGCATTCAGAAACCGTGCTGTGATTTCTAGTTGTCTCTCTTCCTAAATAAGTTTGAGAATTGTTTTAAGCCTTCAAGCCTCTGCACAGAGACTTAAAACAGAAAGTCTGGCCTGGGAAGATGGTTTTGGAGGCAGGTTTCATTTCACTGGGGAAAAAAAAAGCCACAGCCACTGCTGATTGAGCTAGATCGAAATAAAAATCCTGTGACTTATAGCATACTTCCACTGAAGGTCTTAAACCTTCTTGTTTAGAAATATGTTTCCTGTTTCATCAAACAGACAACAGACCTCTAGAGAAATCTTCAGCTCATTACAGTAGCTCCACTAGGGCTCTCTTTAATAAGTTATTCCTTTTACATCACGAAAACTTTGTGTTCCTTCCAGAGGTTTGGTGGCACCATATGGCTTTGTGAAACAGTTGTAGCTGCAGAGAAAAGTGATTGTTTAAGCAATGGTGAAGTTTCTACTGGATCATAAAGCTGAAACTACACCACTTCAAAAGCCAAGGATTCCAATTATAATTATACTAACAGGAACTAAAATCTCAAGGGAGTGAGAGAGACTAGGGAACAGAGACAAAGGCATGTCTATACCTCAAAATCACATCTAATCTTACATTGGGTACCTTTTATGTTGACGTACCAGCAAGAATAGTCATTAATTGCCAGTTCACTAAAGTAGATGAAGCTTTAAAGGAGCACTGCTTGCGGGGCTGTACCTGGTATAAGAGCCCTGCTAGAAGACAAGCTTAAGGACCTGTGGAAAGCACTACCTGGGCCCCTGGAGAGTGTTGCTACTAAGGGAAGATGGGAACTAAGGACAAGTGCAGTCCTAATTCCAGCCTTGCCAGTAAGCTTTTGCATTGTCTAATTAGCAGTTTGCTAAATACGATTGTCTTACTAAGCCTAATTTGAGAATTTTCCAGGGATGGAAAATCTCAAATGATCATAAGCAGTGTGTTCCTGATGAAGTTTTTTATACTTTTTCTGCATACTCAGCAGCCATTTTCACATAGGAGAATAGTCTACGGTCTAAGCAAAAAATAAAACTTTGCTGAAAACATTCATTTTAAAAATGACTAAATACAGCAAAATCTTAGCAATGTAGACTAACAAGGTGAAAATATAGACAATTTTAAAGCAAGTTCATTGAAATTTTTCCCTACTAGACAATGTGCCAAACTATAATAACAATATATTGAAAAATATCTAATTGTATCTGTTTTACTAAATAAAATTCTCTTCACTGGCTTTTTTTTCCCCCAACTGGTGTTACTCAAATATTTCAAAAACAGTCTGTCTTCTTAAGTAAGTTATTCAGCCTCCCTAGTATCTGTTTATCAATTGTTATAGCTAGTGCAAGGATGAATTTAGGCCAAAATATGAACATTTGGTAAGGTTCTAATAAATGGTGCCTTACTCCATAGCTCACAAAAACAATATCTTTACATTGTGCACTTCTAAAGATTTCTTTCCAATTACATTTTATTATACATTTTAGGAATGAGTGTGACACTTCATAATGATTAGAAATGAACTGGGGAGTTGAAATGGCAGAATTTACCTGATAGCAATATGCATTTCTCATAGAAAACACCTGATTGTTATTCTAAGAACAATCATCTGTTATTTAAAGACAGCTCAGTTGAAATGAAATACCCTTTCAGTCATAGCAGCAGCATGCTTGGTACTTTATTGGGCACGTTCCATCACTTCCAAATTTGTGAACTATATCAGTCTCCAGGTCTGGCTGAGCTGTTGATAAAAGGGTTTATTGTTTCTAAAAATACATGTCCTCACCCTTTAAAAACAGTCCACCACGAAGGTGAGTTACTCCCAGTAGATTGATAACATCATTTCAAAGAGCTGGCTTACCGATAGCTCACCTCCAGCATTTCTAAATGCACACGACTCTGCTTTGCATTTCTTTCCCTTTAATGACACCAGAGAAGAATCTTTAAAGCCAACAGCAAAACTTCCTGTTTCTTTAGTAAGGTCACACTGAAAGTCACCTAAAAGTATGGTCTTAGAGTGTAAAATGACTTGTAATTGCTATATGTCAGGTCATCTAACACTAAGTCCTATAAATAAATTTAATATAAACTCTTTAAGGTAAGCCCTAACAACACCAGATGACAATGTCATCACAAGCAGAATTAAGAGTATGAGCGAGTCAAAGTTCAGAAGCCAGAGAAGAGGGAATGGCTAACTCAGCTTGTAGGAGTCAGGAGGACTTCAGTGAAATGATGCTTAAACTAAGCATAAGAAGTTGCTTGCATCTCACAAAGCAGACAAGCAGGAAAAGTACACTTCAGGATGAGAAGAAACAGCAGAGAGAAAGTATGAAGTATGAAGAATTCAGACAAGGAAATCATTGTGGCTATTTTTGCAAATAATCAACTACAGCTCTCAACCTTGATTCTATCATGATGAAAATTATAACAATTATAGTAATAATTCACTAAGTAACTTCATTTTTTTTCAATTCCTAAAGAAACGTGTAATGATAATAAGAAGTACGATTGGCAGAATAACGTCTTCTTCAAAGATATCACATCCCAATCTCAGGAATCTGTGCATATGTTACCTAAGTTAGCAAAAGGGACTTTGCGGATATGATGAAGTGAAGACCTTGAGATGGAGAACATTTCCTGGATTATCTAGATGGGCCATATGTAACCACAAAGATCTTAAAGTTAGAAACAGGGGCAGAAGAGGACATTTGGAGAAATGTTGGTAATAGAAGAATGTGTTGAGACTTTGGGAACTTTCAGAGAAATGCTGTGTTGCTGGCTTTGAAGATGGAGGAAGGGGGACCATAAGCCAGGGAATATGGGAGCCTTTAGAAGCTGAAAAGTCAAGAAAATGGATTTTCCCTGGACCACACAGACAAGAATGTAGTCCTGCCAACACTTTAATTTTAACCCAATGAGGCTTTTATTGGATTTCTAAGCCTGCAGATAATATGAGATAATGATGATGTGAGATAATATGTGATAATGTGAGGTAATAAGTTTGTGATGTTCTAAGCCATTAAATCTGTGCCAATTTGTAACAGCAGCCATAGCAAATGAATACAAGAAATAATGGGAAACGGGGTGCTCACAAAATGCTGTTGTGTTTAATCAGCTTATGCTCCTTCATCATCAAAGGGTGATAAGGCAACAACCATCAATCACAAAGGGAATTCCCAGACAAAGCAAGCAGAATCCTGAAGGAAAGGGGCACCCCTGCAAGTTCCCAAAGGCAGATGCTGGCTGTGACCTTCAAGGAAACATCTCCCTGGTGACAGAAACACAGAACAAGTCTCATTTCTTCAGGGAGAATTCCCCTGAAGCTCAAAGGGTAAAGAAGCAGCTTCAATGGTATATTGCAGATAAATTTATGTTGAGATATGAATGATGTGACATTTTTAAATATCTTTAACATTATGGTTTTTACTCTGAAAAGAGAAAACTTTTCCAATCTCCTTACAAGTTCATAGAATCTAGCCTCGATGCAGAAAATCTAAAGCCCCCAAAGACAGGAGCCAGGAGCTTTGGTCTTATCCCAGACTGGTTCTCCTCTAAATGCCCTCCAAAACTGTCTTATGGGGGAAAATAAAGACCTGAGTTCTATCTCTTGGGCTTAATGAAATTCAGAGTCATTTATTGATCACCTAGTATATCCCTAGCTTCTGAAAGATCTATCAAATAATTACTAAAGGTCACTAGAAAGCCAGAGTTTGAGTTGTGACTAGAATATAGTGCTCCAGAATTCCAGCCTAGGGCCCTTATCAAACTAAGTTTCTAAATGGTTCTATTTATTATTTATGTCCACTTACTTTCTAAAAGGATTTGAGGTGGCAATTTTCTAATTAAAATTTGCTTCTAATCTCTTTCTAATCTTGTTTTATTGGCTGCATTTCAACCCTCTTGCGTTTAATCAACCTTGAATAGTAATGTGTATTGAGTCTGTATAAAAATATGAATTATCATTAAAATGAAAATGTACACACATTTAATACACATGTAATATGTATGGACATATTTGGATTTCTAAGCCACTGAAAGAAGTTAATGATAATGGTTCATTATGGAACTAATCAAAACCATTCTTTTGTTAGCGATTACTTGTCAAGTTTGCACAGCTGCCTTTTAAAAATTACATCTGAAGGTGTTGCAGTCCAACTAAAGTGAATACACATTAAAAAACCTCAATAAATTAATATTTCAAGATAACACCAACCAATCTGGAAACAAATACTTTGATAAAAGAACATGCTTGCCCAATTAAAGTTTCACTACATACATAGAGTATAAGAAATTTAAATGGTTAAAAAAAATGTTTTGCTAATTCAGGATATTGAAGATACTTCCATGGCAAGTAGAAACTTGCCTCTATTGTGTCAATATGCACAAGGACACATGTTTGCGTGTGTGCGGTCCTCAGCAGTTCAGTAACAATATCTCATCCCCATGTGATAATCACCTGACTTTTGAGCTTGACCATCACCGCAAGTCTTCCCACTTTGGAATTGCATCAGGTATCTCTGAAAGCACAATTAAATGTAAAGATAAACTTAAAAACAAAATGTTGACTTGGCATGATTATCTGCATCTACTGTGTTTGAGGCACTAATATAGAAGTAGTGTGAAATTAGGTAGTAGACAAACCCAAGCCTAAAACTCTGAGACCATGGTATTAATAACTCTCTCTGGGATCCTGAAAAGTCCTTGGGAGCTCTATGCTAAAGATCCAAACATTGCCAAAAACAAAAGGTGTTTGAGTAGAGAGATCAGAATCATGATGACAGAGTAGCCCCAGCACTTGGCTTTTACCTGCAGCTACCACTTGGGAAATACTGCAAAGAGAGCAGACATCACTAAGTATTATCTGTGTTTATATCTACAGACTAATCAGCTGAATTCGGCCACATAAACCTGTAGTTTGGATGGAGTTTGTTGAAGATGGTCAAATTATTGGTTACTGTGTGACTATACTCAAAAAAGTTACTTCAACTTTTTCAATTTCTCCTTCAAATAATTGTCTTTGAAATATTTGAAGAACTTACAAATTCTTTATGTGAAATGAATTCTTTTTTTAATCTCTTTGGCTGGTTAATGCCCCACGGAAGTCCCAGGCCATGCAACGTGCTCCCAAAGGAGTCCCAGGAGTCTAGGGCTTCTTAGGTCCACTGACACACAAGCCAGCCATCACCACATGGCAGCTCTTTGGTGTGGCCCTTTCAGTGCCACAGACAACTCTGCGGGGCACTGCGCCTTCTCCAGTTGATACTGCCACAGCCTCCATATCCCAAAGGCCTATGACAATGCATGTGTGTGGTGAGTGGGGATGGAGGGTATCCTTTCTCTCCTTAGATTTTACTTCCTTTAAAAAAGTACCAAAACCATCCATGGAAATATTAACAAAGCAGCTCTTTCTACTCCTTTGTTCAAAATCCACCCTATCCAGAGGGCCGGGCTGGGGCAGAAGACAAATTTGGGTATTAGACACCATGTTAAACTAGAATCTCATGATAGGTTTTCAGTAAATATTTGTAAATTGAATGAATCACTCTTTCATCATGATGATGAAGTTTTTATGGATGGATTACACATGTCTGCCTGTCTCTTTCTTTTCTTAGAATGTGTTCTCTGCCAGGAGATTCTGAGGTCCTCTATGCAAACAGACCTCTGGTGGCCACCCCACCAAATAGTTGAACATTTCCCCCAGCAGCAGACACAGTGCAGGTTTTCACTGGGCTCCTGAATGCCCATTATACTTTTAATGTATTATAAGATACAAATGCTAAGAAACAAGGGCTAGCTTCAAACTCTGCTCTGCAAAGACCTTCTCATGACAGATACCAGTACAGTGGTTTAAATCACTTTGCTCCTTTATACCTTCATAATATAGAACAGTGAGCCAGCAGATGTCAATTTCTATTTATGTAAGAGTCTTGGCCCCCCAATAACGTGGACCCGTAAATTTTCTCTATTATATTGTTAAATTTTTCACTTAATTAAGCATTAATTAAAATTGTGAATTTCAAAAACAGCTAACAAAACTAATTGCCACTTTCTTCATACTAAACCATGCTCTGAATATCATTGTTTAGGGTTTTATAACATTAAAGGTGAATAGCTTCGTTCATTGATGGTATAGAAGTACAGCTCATTGTTGTTAATTACACGACTATCTCTTTTGTATGTTAATACATCTTAGCCTGATAAAGTACAGATACAATATGGTGGACTCAAAGAGAAGTAGATAATTCATAGGTCACGAGAATAGTAAACATAACAGGGATGTACATATTCACACTCCAGTCTAGAGTAAGAGAAACACCCATTTTTATTTGCTTTGACACATTCAGGAAATTATTTAGTATTAATTAAAGAATGATTAAAGCTAGTTGTTCAATTAAGGTTCTGTATGTACAAATGAAATAACCAGATTATGGATGACCCACTTATTTCTACTCTCTAATGGTAGAGATACCTGCAAATTGAAATTGTCATTCCATGTGTCTAGTTAATTACTGCATCTCAATTGATTGGTTACATCATGTAGACACAGACAAATCTTCTAGGAACATGCTTTGATACATGAATGATTTTGAAAAATTCACCAAATAAAGAGGCAGTGGCTACAAATAGATGAAAAATCTTGACCTGAAAATCTACCCAAAGCAATACAGCTACATTTATCAGGGCATGATGGATAATATGGTTAATGTCTAACCACTGGGCTGTTTATTTCAGAACCTCACAGGTGATCCTGGCAGAGATCAAAAGAAACGTTTATGACAATTTCTGCCTCTCACATTACAGACAGACAGTCCAGGTTGAGAGCCATTATTATCTACTCTAAACTGTAGGTGTTGACTTTATTGTCTTAATAAATATAGAATAATTAAGAGAATAGTATCTTTAACATTTCTTTTGTATGGTAGACAACTTTAGGGCAAATATTATGTCATATACCCTCGTATCCTGGTCAGACCCTAGACTCAAACTTTATACTGCAGTAAATGATTTTTAAAAATTGCAAATAAAAAAATCAACTACTTATTTATTTATTTAAATAATATCAACAAGAATCTCTAAGTTCGTTGTTTATTGAAAATAGCTAAATAGCTTCTGATGTACAATACTATTCAGAGACCACAAAATACAGATGATTTTAGATATATTTATTTAGTGTAGGGGGTCCAAGGAGGGCCATTTACTCCAAAATTCACAGTGACTAAAAGATCACAGTTAGGCTAGTGACATTATCTCCCAGTGAGATTAGATTGCAGTCCTCAAGAGACTGTGACACATATTTTGATATATCTCATTTTTTAATACACCTAAAACCTCAGAAAATGGTGGTAGTCCCCTTGATGTCTGAGATGCACCAATGTCCCACATCAGGACCTACACTCATTCACAGTAGGATTGGCAGGATGGAGGTGTCCCTTTAATGTATTCGCTTTGCTTGTTCTTGTCAGTTTGGTTGAGAAACAATAGCATGGGATCCACAGGTCTGTGTGAGAATGCGCTTTTGAACACAGGAAGTGCAAACAGGAGATAAAGTGCAGAAACACTAATCCACATTCCCAGGGGTATGCTCTGATTTCAACATCCCTTCCAAAAAACATAGCTTCTGAAATAAGTTACTACACTCCAAGAGGATTTAAGCTTGAAAGGTAACAGAACTTCAAAAGCCAAATTGTAAAGACCAGACCTGAGGCTGTGAAGGGCATTCAGACGAGAGAAGGGTTTTAACTTGGCTTTCAAAGCATGTTCTCCCTCCTCTTTGAAAGTTTCTTACACCTTTGGAGTTGCTGAAGATTTTCCCACCTGTGACATTGTTCAATGGAAAACCATGAAATAACAAAAATCTCTCTCCATGTAGAATGGGGTGGGGCGGGGTTGAGGGG
Source organism: Cynopterus sphinx (assembly GCA_030015415.1). Taxonomy (NCBI): domain Eukaryota; kingdom Metazoa; phylum Chordata; class Mammalia; order Chiroptera; family Pteropodidae; genus Cynopterus; species Cynopterus sphinx. The sequence continues at coordinate 95,378,790 of CM057386.1, read as the reverse complement.
AATGTGAAAGTAAATTAAAGTTGCTGCCTGATCTACTTACTTTTGAGCCTAACACGGCATCTCCAAGAAAGTCATCTGACTGCAAATTAGCAGGATGTACAATCTACTGAGTGGAACTGAGGCTCCAAGTATGACCTCAACAGGAAACAGAAGTCTTGATAGGTTACCAGAAATGTGTCTCTATGACCCATTTTTCAGGGATGGCCAAAAAAAAAAAAAAAAAAAAAAGATGGAAAAAATAAGAAATAAAAATAAAAGGTGTAAATACATGTTTTAATACTTATATTTGTGAATTTTTCAGGCTACTTTACCCAGAACCCCCTGTTCCCCTACATTTACCCAGGTAACCTCTGCTGACCCCTCAAGGCTCAACTGAGCATCATTCCAATTACTACTATCTGCCAGGTTCAGTGCTAGGCACAAGGAACATGAAAGTGCATGATGCCCTCAAGAGGTGTGCCACACTACCAGTGGGCACAACAAATAACATTATAAGGGAAGTGATTATCCTAAGCTCATTGCTTGACTGCCTGGCACAAACAATGAAATAGTGCACAATACAAGATGCCTACCCCAAGAGCTATGCATCAGACTCAGTGCTGACCACACGGAAAACAACAGTACAAAGAGACTTGCACACAAGGAGCTGAGAGCAGTCTGAGTACTGAACACAAGGAACTGGATAGTATGTGATGTAAGGTGCCTGTCCACAAGAAGCTGAGTGCCAGGCTCAGTACTGGGCACAAGAAGCACAACAACACGTAGACTGTGCCTCCCTGGAGGAAACAGGAGTCCAGGCTCAGTATTGAATACAAGAAATGCAGCAGTGCACAATTCCAGGTCCCTACTTGAAGTATATGTGTGCTAGGCTCAGTATAGGTAAAATGGCAATGCGCACTGCAATGTGTCTAACCTCAAGGAACTGCCTACCTTGCACCCCTGGGCCAGTTAATTGCTTCTATATCCCCCATTTACACCCCGATTAACATCATCACTCTGGAGTGAAATACTTTCAGTGTCTATTTCCTCCATGGACTGTAAGCATATTGAGGGCATCAATTATAATTTGTGTTCATGTTCCCAGTACTAAGCAGAGCGGCCTTAAAAAAACAAAACCACTACCATCAGTGACAACACAGGACACAGGTGCACTAAAACAAATTACTAAATTTCAGTTCCTATGTCATCAAGGTTTCAGAGAAACATTTTCCTTGCTATATTCTAGTTAGTATTTTTTCATCACTATTGATGATGTTGGTCTGTAGTTCTTTTGCTTTGTACCATCTTTATCTAGCTTACATATCAGTGCTAAACTTGTTTCATTAAAGGAGTTGGGAAGTTTTCCTGTTGTAGAAAGATGTCAGCACATTTTTTCTATAATGGGTTGATAATACGTAATAGTAAATATTTTAGGCTCTGAGATCCATATAGTCTCTGTTGCAACTACTCAACTTTGCACAAAAGCAATCATAGACAATAAGGAAGAGTGGGCATGACTGTGTGTGACTTTATGTATAAAAACAGATAGCAGTGAACCAGATTTGACTGTGGGCCTTGGTTTGCTGCCACCTCCTTTGAGATAATTTATAGAGCATGGTCTTTGAAGGTTTGGTAGCGGTGCCCCTGTGCCTGATCGTAGTGGGAAAGGCTCTGCTGTCTGCCCATTAAATAAGAGCATAAGATGTTACAGGTTCATTGTGTATCTTCCTTGCCCTAATTCTGGAATGACCCACTTCTCCAAGGAACCAATAACATACAGTTTTATTATAGAGGTTTTATAGTATGTTTTAATGTCTGTTAGAGCTCGTTCCCCTTTGTAGTTTTATTTTTCAAATATTTTTTCACAGAATATTCCCTGGCCCAGCCAACCACAGAATGACAGAATACTAAGAAGGTATGTGACCTAGAGGCAGATTTGCCCACAGAGGAGGAGGCCCAGTCCAATAGACCTAATGTGGGAGCTAGTAGCTTGAATGTGGCACTATTATAGCCATGGGTCCTGGCATGTCTCAGGGGCTGCTCAAGGAGGCTGAGTCTAATACCAGTCACAAAAGACTCTGGCAACAGTGAATCCAGGTGCAAGGGAAAACCTGAGACCTACTCATACTGGGTGGCATCAGGTAGCAAGGATCTGCTCCAGGCAGGTTTGATGTCCCTTCAGAGTAAAGTTGGCGTAGCAAGGCCAAAGCAAGGCCTAACTATAGAGGCTCAAGATTCCAAAACTGGGATGCCAGCAAAGGCAGCAAGGGAGATGCCCTTGGCAGAGCTGCCAGGTGTCTGAGCAGAAGATTGAGACCTAGAATAAGGCTCAAGATGAGTTATCAAACTCAGAGCTCAGGGCAGAGCTGGATGAGGACTAAGTGGGATTTAGACTGAATCCAAATGTCAAGCACCTATGCCCTCAGGCCCAATGTCCTCACTACTTACAGAGCCTCCAAGTGGAATTAATTACTCTGGCTTTGTAGAAAGAATGGAGAGAGACCTTGGAAATCATCAAGGTCAGACATGAAACTTTTGAGTCTGGGGATTGTTCCTAATTAGCCAAATGACCTTGGACAGGCCACTTTGCTTTTCTAATCTACCAAAAGAATTGAATGAGATTGTGTCTAAGGCTCCTTCCACTTCGAGGAGTCTAATTAATTACCTAATTAAGAACAATGGGACTTAAAGCTTCACCAGCACTTTTTGTGTGTCGTATACTCTGCCAGACGCTTGATTTATTTCATGGGGAAGAAAACTAATGTTTTTTGTTACCAGTAGCATGTCGGTAAATGTGTAAGGACCAGCTCTCTTGGGGGTGGAGTCAGAGTAGCATTTGTTACTCTGATTTGTAGCATTTGCCAATATCTGTGGTAAAAGTACTCCCACCACCACCATCAAGTACAGAGATGGGAGGAAATGTGCAGTGGAACACCATTATATAGTATTACTATCTCACAAATACAATAGATACAAATAGCCTCAGAGCTTAGGTAATAATAAAATGTAATAAAATGATTAGAAAGTGATGTTTTCAGTATATACTACATTTATTTTTATATAATTTATTTACTTGTAAGTATTTATAATTTTTAATAATGCCTGTGTTTAACAACTGGCTTTCAAAATTTCTGATAATTTATCAGTCAGTTCTTAAGAGCTGGTATGGGCCACTTGCAACACACTACTGATTATTACTTATTGCCTACCAGGTGCCAAGATTGTCATTTTAGATATATTGTTTCATTAATCATCACTGTGACCTGAAACAGTTATTTTAAAAATGTACAAAAGCATCTCAGAAAGGTTAAATAACTTGCCTAGAATCACACAGCTAAACTATGGTTGTTTGATCTTCACCCTCCAAATCCCTATATTCTTGTACCACACTGTTACTTATACTGCAAAATTTTTATTTTAAACTGTTTTATTCTTTAGGAGAATAGTGTTCCATTTAAGCTGAGGTCCTCTGAATTCAGTGAGCTTGTGAACATTGATGTTTACTTGAGGTCCTTGCCTCCAAGTCATTTTGGTTCCAGAAAGTGCCATTAAGCTGGGTAAAGTGCCAGCAACAGACAAAACTTGGCCTGAAATTTTCTAGAGGACAGTGATCAAGAACTGATTACTGAGTAGGAAGTCTTCCATCAGAAATAGTGGAAATCACTTCAAGCTCTCCTCTCATTTTCTTTTCTTTTCCCTAAATTAATTCCAAATCAACAAAATAAATTTCTTTTTAATCAAGTCAATGTTTTGCATAGCAGACCTAAAGGTGAATACATTCATTCACTGTTTTCAACTAATTAACATTTTTTATAGTTGTTGCTGTAATTTTTTGTTACTGTGTCTTCTTACAACCTAACATAATGGTGTTTTCTTTCTTTTTAAGAAGCAATATCACTGTAAAGTTACAATAGAAGCCCCAGGAACAAAATAATTTTAAAAACTTAAAAATACATTATCCCTAAAGTAGAAGAATCAGCCTACAGAATATATTTGATAATTCAAAAAAGTAAATAGAGACTTACTAGGGAATATTAAAGCCTCTATATAATCTGCCTAAAGGATCAAAGGCAATTGTTCACATCCACAAGTGACCAGCCTCACCAGGAGGGAGAAACCAGAACTGACTACATTGAGCAACAATACATTTTATTTCAAACACTGACACGTCTATAAAAAATCATTCTCTCTATTACTGGTTGGTTAAGTTATTTATTCTCATATACCATTACTGCCTTTACTGTAGTTATTTTAAGTCTTAAAAAAGGCCATAATATATGAATTTTAGTTCCAGCATCGATGTATGATGTTATTTTTCCCTTCATGTTTGCTTCAGGGACCACACAGAAAGCTGTAAAGAGCTGTGTGCAGCCTAGAAGCCTGATCTCATATTGAATGTGTTTCCTCTTATCTTCAGTGTTACTGCTTTTCTGTCCTCTACCTTCAGTTATACCTTTTTTGTTCTCTCTCTCGTTCTTTCATTTCTTCCCTCATCTCCGTTTTTCTTCAATAAGAAAGTGAATGGAAGAAAAGAAAGGAAAATAGGTATGTGCCTAGAGCCTAGCACCATGTGTAACATATCATAGGAGCCCAGGGAATGAGCAACTGAGAGAATCGAGAGGACAGCTGTGCAAGGGCCAGGGAACTGTTATTCTGCACCCATCTTTTATTTTTATATACAAGGTGTTTTGGTATTGAACTAGAGGGCATAGTCGAGGGATGAAGTGAGGAAGAGATATAAAATAGAATTACAGAGCAGATTGGGACAAGAACATCTAAACACACTTTGCTTCTCTTTTATTTTCAGTGTTAAACCAAAGGTTCAAATAAATTGAGTGTGACCAGGCAAACTATTCTATGTTGGTGTCATTGTTCCTATTGGGAAGAGAGTAAGATTTACTGAACTGGGACATAACCGAGGACAAAGAAAAATGATGCTGGATGATGAAAAGAGATCTTCCATTTTACTTAACAAACTTGTTTACTTAAAAGTGTTCACAAGGAAATATTTCGTGGTTTAAAGATGAGGTTCAGAAATGATTGCCCAAGGTAACTTCCTGTGTAATGCTGAGTGGATTGGTTGTCATTAAGCATCTTTATAAGGCTCCTGCCAGCTCAGTAATAATACTACTACTAACAATAATCTAAAATAATAATCACTAATATTGATTGAGTGCTTATTATGTCATAAGCACTGTTCTAAAGACTACATGCATTAATCCAAGTGTTTCTCACAATAATTCTAATGCAATAGAAACTATTATCCTAACTTTATAGTAAACTCAAGTACAAAGAGATTAATAAATTAACCAATAGCTTGTTATTCTAAAAACGAACTCCAAATTCCTTAGGTTCTAATCAAGACCCTCCGTAATCTGGCTCCAAATGCTTTTCAAAATTAGATCCCACTCCTAACTAACAATAGTACTCAGTAAGAGCTGCCACATCTTCTGCTTCTCCTCTATAAATCTCACTCCCATTCCTGTTCCCAACTAGGATGCCCTCTTCCTTGCCCTTTGTCTACATGAATTCTCCCCATTATACAAAACTCTGTTCTAGTATTAATTCTTCCATGGACCATTCTCACCCAATGACTTTCACTCTTGCCAATACTACCATACATGTTCTTATGAAAACTGTCTTATATTGTCATTTAAATGTGCTAATTGAAGTGTTGTTCCTCTAGCTAGAACACTAACTTGGTAAAAGTCATTGCTCCATAATGCCTAGCACAGCTCCGTGTACATAGTTATCCTCAATGCCTTTTCTGCTAAATTCATGTATTCTATAGCTTATGCAGAGCATATTCTTTTCATCAGAAATGCACTCTGTTCTTGGACCCACACTTCACATATCTTTGGCATGAAATATGCTCATATGCCTGAAAATTGAATCCATTTTGGTTAAAAGAATTGACAAAATACCTTTATTAATCAGGATATTTTCTGCCCCAAACACATATGTTTTATTTACTTTACTTTCATATGCTATTAAATATAGAATACTAGAAAAAAAAAATTCCCACTCTAGGCAAACTGATAATATTGGGAAAACTCACAGCTTAGGGAAAAAACATGAAATGATTTTTTCTTTTTAATAATATACAAGACCAGAGTTAAGGCAGGTATAAGAAAAGTAAAGAACCACACTCTACAGGGTTATTTTTAATAACTTCAAAGATTCTTGGAGAAGGAAAAGCTATACAATTTAAAACAGGGAAACAGGATTTTTAAATGACAGGTAAATTTGGAAGTTAGGGAGACTTTTCAGGACAGTAATTCACAGCTTTCTAAATGTGTTTAAATGAGGTGTAAACTGACAAAACTGAACTGTTTTGGAAAACTTGCTCAAAGCAGAAGAACAGATGGGAAGATGATGACAGTGAACATCTCGCATGCTACTTAACTCCAGTTTGGAGATGGACCATTAGGCTAAAGATGAGAAAGACAAAGAAAAAAAATGTTTAACTCCAAATGAAAGAAATAGACAGGCTAGCTATGTACTCTGCTGTTCTCTGTCTGATTTAATTTGAACTGCTTTTTACAGGATCAGAAGTACATCAGCTGCAGCAAGCAGGCAGTGGAAACTGTTTTTCTGTTCCTCACAAGGCTCATTTGCTCATAAAACAAGAGAATGAACAAGAATGCAGCATCCACATTTACTGGCCACATTGTCAAAACTGGTGTTAATTCATTTTTAAAAGGTCTGATTGGAAAAATTCTTAGTACAACCTTTAAACATCAAGGTGATTTAATTGGAGTAATATCAATCAAGCATTCAGAAGGAATTCTTGGGGAATTGAAACTAGGTAACAGTAATAATGGCCCAGAGTGCTCCAGATTCAGAAAATTGTAGACTAGCTGGTTTAACTTCTGTCCTAAAGAAAGTATTAGGCTTTATTTTTAGAAACCACTTGGGAATACTAATGGACAAAGCTTCCCTTCATTAGGGGAACTAGCTGGGTTGCAGGAAAATATGGCCTCTCTTACTAACAAAGGTAATAAGAAATGTCATTTGAAGATATACAGTTGAGAAGGACAGAAAGGAAAATCCAACATCATAATTAGGTTTCCACAGAGAATATGAGAGCATTTCACACTCAGAATAAAAGGTGTAAAGGGCAAAGTCAGGGAAATGCTAGTAATGACATTTGCAGCACTCAATGTTAACACTGAGATTCTAGATAGAAAGATTCTGTAAACTTAAATTCTTAGAAGCTTTGGACTGGCAGTACTCTATATGTGAAATTTTTATGTACTGAGGAGCAGTTCTTATTAAACATAAATAATAGATTGCAACTCACCCAAAAACATGTTCCAATAAAATAGACAATTTGATATTAAGAACCATGACCACTGAGTAATAAAAATTCAATCCAACACAAAACTTGGTAAGTCAGGGCTATATCTTACCTGTGCCACCTTCGAGAGAAGGTGTAAACAGATCAAAGAACACATCTGGAAGCTTCTGAGCAAAAATTAATGTCCTACATTGCTTGTCACAGATTTTCATTTAATAATATGCATTTGGCTTTGAACAGACATCTGGCCTATTTGGTCCAAAGTTTCATTGACCATAAGAATGTTCCAGGCAGATGGATTAATGACCATTCTTATGTATTGATTCTCTATTTTGGTGTCATAATATTATTCAAGAACATAAGTTAAATCATAAGGAAGTCGGTTCTTTGATAAGTGTGAACATTTTTATTTCCTAGATTTTGAAGCAGCATATACCACTCTAGATTTTTCACCGTCATCATACATGTATTGAGGAGACAAAACCAACATGCTTAAGAGCACATATTAAAAAACAAAATGACATAGACTATGGACCAAATCTAACGACAACAAATATCACAGAAAGAGGTAACAGTGGTCTGGAAAGGTCAAGAAAGAATTCGCAGAGAATGTAGACATAAGGAGAGTTTGAAAAGACTGAAAGAATCAGATAAATGAAGAAGAGGTATACAGGCATCCAGAAAAGGAAAAAATTTGAGCAAAAATCTAGAGATGGTAATATACCCAGCTTGTCTGTACAGAATTCCTGTAGCAGGAGTAGTGAAAAATAAAGTTGGAAAAGTAATTAAAAGCAAAATGATGTAATTTCTAGAATGTCATGTTTAGCAATTTGCACTTTATTTTGTAGATAAATAGACTAACAATTTGGGGAGTATGGGGAGTTTGAGATGATATATGTAAATAAGATGGGTCAAAAAATGAAGCTAGAGAAATCAGCAAGAAGACTCAATAACACAAGCCAATCAAACCAAACTCATGTACTAGAGGCTTAAGGGCTCAGTCTTGTACACAGTAAATTTTATTTGGTCTACATTCTTTTTTTTTAATTGATATATAATTGACATTAATATTGTGTAAGTTTAACGTGGATAATGGGTTGATTTGGCACATTTATATGATTACATATGATTAGCATCATAGTATTAGCTAACGTCACCATCATATCACATAATTATCATTTCTTTTTTGTGGTGAGAACATTGAGAACATTGCTAGTTTCTAAGCGACTTTGAAGCATATAATGCAGTGTTGTTGACTATAATCACTTTGTTGTGCATTAGAGCTCCAAAACTTATTCATCTTCTAGTTGCAAGTATGTAAACTTTGACCAAAATTTCCCCCAATTCCCTCACCCCCCTGCCCTTGGAAACCACCATTCTGTTTTTACAGTTCATCTTTTTTAGATTCCACATAAAAGCGATTTCATATAGCATTTGTGTTTCTCTGACTTATCTCGTTTAGCATAATGCCCTCATGTCCGTCCATGTTGTTGCAAATGTCTACATTTTCCAAAAATTTAAAATAAACTGGGAATATTTTCTATTGAAATCTAAATTTCCAGCTTCTCCAGAAAGGCTTCTTTGAGACTTTCAGAGTCCCATAGGACCTATGCATTGAGTTTGAAGGCCCCACCCCACTTTCTATCAAATACCCAAGTGAACCCCAATCCAACATTAAATATAATTTATACTTCATTGTCTAGAAGTTGATTTGTATTTGATTAGTAAACAATTTTTTAGATTACACATTTTATTAAACATTTATTAACTTTAATTTCCAATTTTGTTTTTAAAGACAAAACCCCTTTTTAACTCTAAGTTATACATATTACATCAGTTCTTGAAACGTTGAGACTGCACACATCGTGTTTATGATGCCTAACAGATAAAACAATGCTAGTCTCCTGAAAAATATGATGACAGCACTAATCCATATTTGTAGATAACAAATGTCCCTGTTAGATGGGGTCTGTGTTCTACAAATTGCTGCAGAAACCACCAGTCTGTGTCACTCATTTATATTACCTGCCTGGACCCTTGGAGAATTTATATTTGAGACCTCTGTTTTAGATCCCTGCTACCTAGAAAGTCTGCATACCTGCAACATTCCAATCATCTAAGACCTGGATCAAAATGCAGAATTTCAAACCCCACTGTTCACATGCAATTTTACACATCACAAAATATTTTAGTATCATATGAACATTAAAGTTTCACAACAATATTTTGATCGACGTGTGGTTCTCAACCAGCATTATCAATATCTCTGGGCAATGTAAATTCTCAAATCCCACTCAAGATCTACCAAATTACATGTAATCGTGTTTGAGATCCATGAATCAGTGTATTAAAAAGCCCTCCAGATGATGCTTACAAACACTAACATATGAGAGTCATCGGTTTAGATGACGGCTTTCTAAACTAGGATAGTAATGATGGAAAAGAAAATATAGCACTGAATATATGAATTATTACAGAGGAGAGATCAGTAGAATTTAGTGACTGCTTGGTGCTGAGAGATGGAAAAAGAGAAGATTCAAGGGTGACAAAAATGAAAATTTAAACCCACGTATTTTTGGTTCTGCACAAAATGGAAAATTTTATTTGCCAGAATAACTCCATTAATTAAAGATTTCTCACTAATTAAGGAGGCAGAGAAAATATTTCCTGGAGGGAGGGGGAGATGCTAAGTTTCAATGAAACAAGGGTATGGAGTGTGGGAGAGCAGAGAACTGCTGGGAGCACCCACTTTCCAGGAGCTGTGGGCATGGCTGGCAGGCCGACGCAAAACCTTCGCACTTTGAGAATGAGGAAGTAGTATGTTAGCATGAAAGGAGAAGGAAGAGGGAAAACCCCATGTGTAGAAGTCTGGGAGAGATGAAAAAAAGTAAGAAGCGGGAAGCAAAAGGACTATGGAGAAACAATAAGTGGAAAAGAAGATTATAAAGACATCAGCTCTGCATTAAACATTCTATTCTCACTCTACCCTTTTTGTAGTTTCCTCAAAACACTAATAGAAAAATAAAACTCAGTAGTTATAACTTGTTTTAACTGCTCATCTGTTTCTTCAAATGTGGCAAAAACCATATACTAGGTCACAAGAACTCCTGAACCAATCTAACTTAAAAAGAAATAAAGATACATTTCATTTAAGTAGAAAAATCAGAAAGAAAAAAAAGGAATAGCATGAAGCCTTTACACATGTTGAATCTGAGGTATCAGCAGAAAAATCAAACCAAAATATCCAACAGGTTATGGTAGGTACACAAGTAGACTAAAAGAACGAAGGCCTAGAGATTTAGATTTTATAGTTATTTACATAAAAGTAAACACTGGAGTTATTAAAAACAAGCCTTGGAGAACATGAGGATTAGCAGACTGAAAGAAATATGAGTCAATAAAAGGGAGAAAAAAGGCAAATGAAGCAAACTATCTTCTAGGGTTTGGAAGCTAGGAGAATACTGAGTTTTAAGATGAGCCCAAATTTGAGCCTGGATCAGCTAGATGTGTTCATACACATTCGTTTATTTAATCCATGCAACAACACTTCATGATGGATTGTGCTAATTTAACAGACAAGAACCCCAAAATACAGAGATTTTCTAATTAGATTTTCAATGTCACACAGCTAAGAAGTGATGAATCCAGCACAGCATTTTTTCAACCAGGGGTGATTTTTACCTCGGAGAATATTTGGCAACATATGAAAATATTTCTGGTTGTTACAGCCCAGCATGAAGTTTGAAGGAGGGGAGGGGGGAAGGACTGGAGAGGGGATGGGAGTGAAATCACTACTTGAACAAATGGATAGAGGCCAGGGATGTTGGTTAACACCCTATGATGCACAGGACAGAGGACAGGCCTCACAACAAAAATTATCTGAACCCAAATATCAACAGTGCTGCTAAGAAAACTTATTCAACATATAGTCTTTCAAATATGGTGCATACTCTTTTGACAATATCCCTCTATCCACACTTCAACCAGCACACTCCACCACTGCCAACATTACACTAAAGAAGCCTTGGCAGAAGTTTCTAGAATGTGTTTTGTATCATACACAAGACCAAATTAGATACTCAGAAAGAAAAGCCCAGCTATCTGTGTTTTTAAAAGCCTTCCTAAAGTTTGAGAACCAGCCATTTTTCTTATAAATCTGATGATATTGGTCATTGGAAAGTCATCACTGTCTACTGAGAGTGTGACACTTGAGAATGTGCTGGAACTAGGAACTGGGGTAGGAGTTAAGGGGCAGAGTCCTATGACATAAAATGGCCCACTGATGAAAAGAAAAACTCCATTGAAAAAATGATTAAGATAAGTTGCAAAGATGAAAAAGTGTTTGCCCTGCAGACAAGTTGCAAGAGTGCCTTCTAGGCAAGAAAGCCAAATGAGCAAAAGTAAGGAGGCCTGTATCACCATGGTTTATGTTAACAACTAAAGTTTCACTTGGCTAGAAAATAGCCAGGAAGTGTTGGCAGGGAGGGCTCAGTGTGATGGGTAGGAATGAAGGGTATGGCTGTGTATGCTGGTGGCAGTTTATATAGCTAGTGAAGGAGGTAGGAAGGAAGTGAAGAGTTTCAAACATTGAAATATCTTAATTAGATATGCGTTTTAAAAATATGACCCTTGCAGCTATTTGGAGGGCAGACTCAAGAGGGATAGGAGGCTAGCAAAGAGTTGGAGAACACTATTACATTCATTTCATCAGTGGTTTCCAAAGTGAGAATATACCATAGGAGAGTGGAAGCAGATCCACTTCAATCTGAAAAAGAAATATCAGAACTTCTGTTGATATGTGTTATATCATCATCTAAAATTAAGGCTTAGTAGTATTTAATACATGGGTTAATATGAAGAACTTCACATGTCCAGGTCCATGTGCCAGAGGACCACATGCCTCTTATGCCGATGCAAGAGTAGAAAGTTCTGCCAAGTGGAAGAGTTGGCAGGGCACTCCCCCATCTTTAGTACTTTCATATTTCAGTTAACATGTACCCAGTTAAGTGGATTTATGGCTTATATTATTTAATTTAAACTAAACTAGCCCTTACAAAATAAATACATAATTTTTAAAAGATCCCTGCATATTATATTTTAGCAATATGAATAATTAAAGCACAAGGAAAGGCCAGAACTCAAGCTTCTTCTCCTAGCCCTAACTCTTCCTCAAACACGTAGCCTAAAACAATGGCCACATAGGTCTGAAGAGAAGTTGACCAGTAGTCTGAATTATCCATAACTTTACTTGAAATATAGCTTTATATCAATAAAGAAAAAGTTTACTCGGAGGGTAGGTTGTGCTTTGAGATATTATTGGTAGTATAAAGTCATAAAAACTAATAAGATATTTAAGCAATAAGAATGAAAAAATATATTGTTACCCATAATCTTAATAAAATCTCAAATTTTATATCAAGCAAAAGAGGCCAGACACAATGAAGATATGCTATTTGACTACATTTATATAAAGTTCAAAACAGGTAAAACTCACCTGCAGAAGTCAGGCTAATAGTTATTCTTGTCAATGGGGAAGAGTGGTGTGGTGACCAGGAGTGGGCAAAGGGGAGGCTTCTCAGGTATTGGTGATGTTCTATCTCCTGGTCCTACTTTAAATTTCACAGTGACACTGCTATGTTCACTTTGTGAAAATTCAAACTGGACATTTAAGCATTTGCTCTCTTTTCTCCATGCATGTTATTGTCAAATAAAAAGTTTACTTACAATAATTTTTTTTAAAGTAAGATGTTTAATAATAAAGTATCAAGTACATTAACGAGTTTCTATAATTTGTGAGAAAATTGCTTTTGTGCTGTTAAGAAACACAACTTTTAAAAATTATTGTTTCATTTCTCTATGTCATTTAAAATTTATACTTATAATGTATAAAATATTAGACAAATAGTGTGTGGAGTTAATTCTATCAAATAAAAAATTAATATATTGGAGAGTTTGAATTCATCAGTTCACTAATGGGAACATGCCAGAGAAAAATCTCACCAGCTCAAGCAAAAGCTGATAAGAGTCTAAACTCCATCAGTAGTAGGAGCAGCAGGAATAGAGAGATGAGATAACAAGAAGAAAAAACCTATAGGACTGATGGGATTGTGGGGTGAGTAAAAGGGAAGAAGCATTCGTGGTGGCTTCCAGGTTTCTCTGTGGGCTGAGGTTGGCAATGTCCTCTATCAAGAGGAAAGACGGATAAACAGTGGATGTGGAGAAGGAGTAGAAATTTATAACATGGTAGGCACACAATTTTCACTTCAATCCACAAGAATAAAGCTATGTTACACAGTCAGCACCTAAAAAATGATGAACTTATTACTTTCTGAAGCCACACACAGAAGTGTCACTGCTAAGAGGAAATAGTAATGTTATATACCTGCAGTTGCACTCTAAGCATCATTTGCTTTTGAAAGATCTAGGGAAAAAATCTAAATATCTAAAATCAAGTGCTGTAATTATTTTTGTAAGAGTAGATAAAGTGCACAGTATTTTATTATCAGGTCTATGAAAACAGCAATGTAATTATTCATCAGTTATATTCTTAAAATTAGGCTTCTTTTAAAACATAGAGGTCAAAGAAATGCATTCATTTTTAATTGAGGTTTTAAGAATATGTTTTAAATTAACATCATGAAAATGTTATTAGGACAAAAATCATCTACATTGCCCACAAAAGATCTCATTCTCAGTAATGCACGCTAAGTGTATTGTCTCTAATCAGACTTTGCCCTTACTTGGCTTTGTTTTTTTAATCTAAAAGGCTTTAATTTCTTTATAAATATCTATCTAGCTCCCACATGCCCAATGAGTATGATTTTCTGAGAGATTAAACCACAAATAGTTGCCTGCCTTTCCCTTAGGTCCCACTGTGATAGACTGGCACGGGCAGGAAGGGACATCCCGGACCGGACTTCTTGGTACCCCATGTTAGTACAGTAAAAAATTATTCTACGAAGCTGTGAAAGACAGATGGGACCCCCTAAAATGTGTTGGAGGACAAGAAAAAGATTCCCAAAGAAGAAAGAGAAGACTGGCTCCAGCATTTAAAGGATCATTCTTAGCCATCGTCATTTGCTCTTGCTTGCAGCATTTCCTTCTATCACATTCACTCTCTATCCCTGATTGAAGGTTCCCTTCCCTTCATTTCCTTTCCTTCACCTTCCTTCCTTCCCTTTTCTTCCTTCCTCTTCCTTTCCTCTATAGTCATTCACCGATTGCTGACAACATGTCAGTACTTTGTTGGCTTTAGGGATGCCAACATAAATAGAATACAGTTTCCACTCTCAGAAAGATCAGAATTTAGTAAAGAACTTCAGTTTTAGGTGAAGAAAGACATGGCTTTTATACTTTTTTTTTTTTTCAATTTAATTTAATTTAATTTTTTTATCCACAAAGCATTGGGACTCTTTAATTTGACTAGGAAAACAGCAATACTTTTGCTTTGATATGTTAAAACACTGAGAGATTGGCATCTTAAAAACAAATGCCTTCTTGGACTGGTCAGTTATTAGGGTAAATCCCTTTCGCAAAGAAATAAAAGGCAAAGAAACTCTGCTTTACCAGTAGATAATGTCTTTCCAAGGCTGGAAGTGATTTTTTAATATAATTATTGTTAGTGATACTGATGCATACAATAAACATTTCAGAGTGCCACCCTAAAACTCCAGCTTTAAAAATCCCAGCTATTTCTCTTCTCCACATTTTTCACTCATTCTCAAATAATATCAGATAATAGATCAGAAGCACAAGCAAGCATGCTTTTTTCTAATGGGCACTGCAATGTTTCTGGACTATGATTGTCCTTATCCTTCAGCTAGCTATTAAAGTTGAAAGGTCTGCACTTTCCCTGCCTGGGTCAAGGCCTCCTGCGAGATTCACATCCCATTGGGGCCTGGGGTCTGTAACTGCTATTTTCTTAATGCAGAGACCACCCTATTGTTTGGAAAATGCCAGGCTGGTGTTAGATGTAATGAAATGGATAACTGAACATCAGCCAGTGCACCTGAGTGTCCTCCCTCAAGGCTCTGTGGTGTATAAAGTGCTTTGATGCAGTTGGAGAATGGGATACTCCATGAGATGCTTCTGCTCTCTGGCACAGAGTATCTTCCAATGACATAGTCAAATGAAATGGAACCACAATCATTGTGTGCAGATGAAGCAGATTTTTGCCAAGTGACCTGCTGTAAAATGTAATCAGAGCTTTCCTTTAATGGACTGAAAATCCAAACCAATTAGAAAACTGTATGACCCAAACCATAGTTCAGTTCAGACTATGAGAGAGGCTATTGTCTTTAATGTACTTCACCTCTTCCCTGAAACAAGCCCTGCTGCTTTCAAAAAGGTTACAATTATGCCCATGCAGCAGAACTATAAATGGCCTGCCTCAAAAGGAGCAGAAATAAAAATGATATCCTCAGTCCTCACCCTTAGCAAAGTGAAACCACAAATGATGGAAAAGCATGGCCGCTCTATTTTCAGGCAAAAGATCTGAAGATGTGGGGAAAAGGGAACTTTAATAAATTAATATTTATCAAAATAGCAATGAGAGGAATTTCAACTACCTTTCATATCCTTATTCAGCTCAAATCCCTGTCTTTCCATACCCAGAGGGAAAGTCTCTATTCCTCAGCAGGAGATGCATGGATGTTGTGAGACTTCTCATGAATTCTAGGGCCTAGAAAATCAAACCGAAGGTACAGGGTGCATGAACAGGCAGAGATAGTAGCTCTACGTTCCTTTCTTCAAATATGTGAAAATACTGAGAAGGAATTAATTTTTAAAAAATTAGAGATGGATCAAATTAACCAAAATATTGCTTTCTTCAGCTGAATCATTTGCCACCCCATCTGGTTACATGAATGTCCTGATTAGACTGATGAGACTAAAGAAACAACTGTTCTCACATCATATGTGGAAAGAAAAATACAAGAATACTTAAGGCAGGTTACAGGACAGTGAACTTTCCATGCTGTGGAGATGAGAGACAGCAGGGGCAGATATACTAGCAGCAAACACTATTACATGGCATCATAAGGCCACACAGAGGGTTTAACTTGGTCAGCCAGTTATTGATTGCCTCACGTCTCAAAATCCACTCTTTGCCTTGCTTCGTGATAGTGAAGCCGGAACCCATACACATATCTCCTTTGTTGGGTAAGTCATGTAAGGCTTTTGCCATTACAGGGCACTAGAGAGACTCTGCAAGGCCAGAACAGTAGGGATGGATTTTCCTTCTTTCTAGCTGTGTGAGGTTTCCACTCAGTAGTCAGCAGACCTGGCATGCACTGTCAGTAGAGATCGGCCTCCACCCATACCTTCCAGCAAGGTTTTAAATCTCTAGTGGCCACAGGTATCCTCAGCTCAGAGGTTCTGAACCTCAGCCTGGGCATGATGGAGGAGCTTTCTCTAAGTTTCTAAATTCCTTCATTAGCCTAGGGATGGGTGCTGCTTTCTGTCATTACTAATTCTCTATCTCCTGGAGACCTTTTTCACTACCTTGTGCAAGTTAACTATTCTTCCTATTAAATTCTGTCTCTTCAAATTACTGGTATGATTTCTACCTCTATGAGGTCTCCATGGAAATAAGGTCTTCAAGGGTTACCGAGTTCTAAGGTCTGGTACTTGCCTGTGCAGATCTAGAAACTCAAAAAATATGGGAAATTTAGGTGTACTTTATCATTGGAAAAACTTGGTTTAAAACCTAGTTCCATTCATTAACTTTGAAATCAAAAACAACTTACATAAATAATAGTTCTACTTAAAGGAGATTATTCATTCAATAAATATGTTTATTGAGTTCTTACTACATACTAGGTACTACTGTACACATTAGGAATACTAACCGAAATTCCTGCCCCCAGGAAGCTTATATTCTGATATGAAAACACTGGCAATAAGCAAAATATATGAGATATATAGTATATGATAATAAATGATATGGGAAAAGATATTAGGCAAGAAAAGAGGATAGGAAGTATAGGGAAGTTGAAAGTTTAAATAGAATGATTGGGGGAGTGCGCTTTTCCTTTCCATCAAAGACTAAAGATTGTTTCCCTGGCTGAAGCTGAAACACACAAAACACAGCACTAAAGACAAAACACCAAGACATTCCGCCAGAGCAAAGCAGCTGACAGAACTAGAACATGACCAATACTATTGTATCCAGCTTTCTCTTCCCCATTTCATCCACTTGTCAAATATATTCCCAATTTTGTTATTTCCTGTTTACTGTTTTGTACTTTTTACCTCTTCCTATGTGTACGTCTCTCAACATTATTCTTCGGTTTTGTTTTTGAGTTTTCTAAAAATACCTATCTCTGAGATCTTTTTTCACTTAAGATGTTTATAAGACACATGCATTCATTTTCACTGCTTTATAAAGTCACCTTGAGTGAATATGCCACAAATTTAAAATTCTACTGGCCATTTGGTTTGTTTCCAATTTCTCGTTGTTGTAAACATTACTATGAACATTCTTATACACTCTCCTGATGCACACATGCAAAAATTTAATATGAGTGTCAGCTGATGATGATTGTTGGTGCCAATTAAACACCAACAGTAGTCCCCAGTTTGCAGTGCGGTGAAAAGGGAAACTTTATGCAGTGCAAACAGTTCAATTTTTTTAAAAAATCGAATGATTGGGGAAAACCTCTCTGTGAATACAACATTTGAATCAATTCTTGGAGGACATGGAAGAATTAGCCATGAGGAGAGCAGGGCAAAAGTTATTTCAGGTTAGGGATAATTCCCAAAATGTTTTCTTCATCTTCAAGAGTTCACGGACCAGTGTGGCTGCAACAGGTGAGTGAGGGAAAAGATTCTAGGAAATGAAGTCAGAAAGGTAGCAGGGAATGAGATTATGAAACGTGGAAAGAACTTAACACAGGGCCTGACACATACTTCTTAAATAGTTGCTATAATAGCTGCCTTTGGGACAGTTAGCTCCTAATGTTGTATCCAAAGTTGCGAATCCCAGAAGATCACCAAGGAGCCAACAGCGATGCAATCACATGAGGGTTTTTATTCAGACTCGAGTCCAGACTCTTGATCGACACTGATGCAGCCATGTGGGAAGGAGAGCCCCGAACTCTGGGGAAGCGACTGTTTGTACAGAGCAGGCGTGGGAATTCCAGACTTGTCCCTACCTGATTGGCTGTATCTGGGGTGGTGTGAGGCTAGGTAGGGGTTGATTGGCTTTTTTTTCCTTTCAGCAAGGGGTCATAGCAGCTGAAGGCATTTTTACCTTTAACTAAGGGTCAGCAAGGGGTCACAGCAGCTGAAACTAAGTCCCTTCCACTAATAGAGAGAGAAGCCCTCAGAGCAGGAATCACATCATATTCATTTTTGAATATCTAGTACCTACAATAGTGCCCAGCACAAACGAAGTCCTAAATGAATAATGAACAAATTATTTACTCTAATTACACACACGGGACTATTATGTGAGGTCAGAACATGAAGTTATTAATTTATAACATGTGATGTACCTCTCTAATGTACTAATTATGTCAGTTGGCTACCTAGGACACTTCCTACCAGATATCAAGGTAGTTAGGTAGCTTAATTAATCAAGAGAAAACTGCCTAAAATGTATGGCATAAGGTCAAAGTAAGCTGGATAATCTTAAGAGATGTTACTTGCAATCCTGTCTTCCCTTACATAGCAGAAGATATGCCAAGCTCATAGATTGGGTCAAAGCAGGAAATGGAATAAACACATAAGAGAGAACTTGTTGGTTGCCTCTCCAACACTTATCCCCTCTCCCTATCCCACATCCTTATTGCAGAGTTCCTGGCTGACAGTTACCAGGGGAGGCTAGGCCACGCACATCCCAGTTTCAGAGTGAGTCACACTTGATCTAAACCAATCACAGTAATCCCATTCCTCTTAAAGGATTACTTAGGCAAAAGCGCCATACCCAATTTTGGTTAATAAGATGTGAGGAGAGGACTGGTGAGGGAATTTCTAGAGTTTTTTTTTTTACCCTTAAACAGATTTTCATGAGGAAAAGCCTGCTGTCATGCTTCTTGTACAGCTGTGTGCAGAAGTAATGTTTGGAACTGATACAGCTCTCTTGCAGCTATGGGCAGACAAGCCTAGGGGTTAACAGTTAATATGTTTAGGGGTGGGAGGGTCCTCGTTCAAGATGGCTACATAAGAGGATCCTGAGTTCACCTCCTCAAACCCAGTCTACACACAAAATCTACACATCAAATCTACACAACTAATCTACACAATAAATCTATTCAACAAATCTACAGGTACACATGGAACAACTTCCTCTGAGGGAAAAAAAAAACATCTGAATTATGGCTGGTGATGCCTAGACTCCTTGAAATTGGACAAAGAAGTCCCACATGGAAACAGGTATGAGAGGCTTAGATACAATCTTGCCCCAAACCCCACTCCTGGTACAGCCCACAGTCTGGAGGAAACTCAAACCCAGAGCTGTTTCTTGAGGAGTAACGGGTCAAATCCCACATCAGGTACCACCAGCTTTTAAGACCTGCACCTGAGGGACAAGGTCCTAAAACATCTAGCTTTGAAAACCAATGGCAAGACCCATGAGCTAAAGAGACTTAAGCACTGGTACATGCACAGAGACTTACCTGGCTTGGACCCAGTATGGAGCACTGATGGATGAGCAGCCAGGGTTGGTGTGGGTGAGGACCATCTGCTTGACTGTGGAGCATCAACCTGAGGAGCAGGCACCTGGTTTGACATACACATGGAGCCTGCCAGATACTCTCTGGGATGGAGACTGGCAGGTGCCATCTTCATGCTCTCTATCCACCTTGCTCTTTCTGGACACACCATCTTTTTTTTTTTTTTTTTTTTTTTTTTTTAAGTTTAGCTTTTCTGCTGCACTCCAAAACACCAGTATCTCCTGGATGGGATCTTCGACACACACCTTCCACCCAGGTTTTTGCTGCTGCCCCCAGCAACACTTCTCCATGACCTGGTTCTGGTGGCCAGTGGAGCTTTCTCTTGTGGGTCCCACAAGACTGTAACGAGCAAATTAAGTAGTCGTTAAGTAGTCATTAACTCTAGGGCAAAGCCAGAGGCAAGGGACCCAGGAGCTCAGTCTTTCTGGGAAAGAGAGCTGTAAGCTTCTGATCATGGCTGCAGCCTAAAAGGAAGGCTTCTGACTGTCTGATTAAGCACATCTGGGGGCTAATAATCCCTTCAAGAGACCTCAGAATGCACTGCCTCTGCCGGTTGCAGCATGCTAGCATCTACCTAAAAGAGCTTTTACTCATGCCTGGTGCTCAGTTTTTTGCAGCTACCGCTCAGGGGACACCCTTTTATTCCCTGTTTCTAGTAGCCAAAGGGCTTTCATTCCTGGGTCCCATGGGATTGTAAATATCAGAGAGGTAGTTCTTGGCAAGCTACCACCCCCAGGATACTGACAAAAGAATGAGACACACCTCTTGGTCTTTCTGTTAAAGATGCCTATTTACTTGTCTTGGAGTTTTGGCCTCAATCAGGCTTCAATTTGGGCACACATCTAGAGACCTACAGATTTCAAATCATAATACAAAGCTATAGTGATCAAGACAGTATGGTACTGGCATAAAAACAAACACATAGATCAATGCAATAGAATGGAGAGCCCCCAAATAAACCCATGCCTAAAAGATCAATTAATTTATAGTAAATAAACCAAGAACAAACAATGGGGAAAGGACAGTCTCCCTAATAAATGGTGTTGGGAAAAACTGGACAACCACACACAAAAGAATGAAACTGGACCACTATCTTACAAATATACAAAAATTAACTCAGTGAATTAAAGACTTGGATGTAAGATTTGAAACCATAATATTCCTTGAAGGAAATATAGAGTGTAAGCACTTTGCCATGGGTCTTGGAGATGATTTTTTGGATTTGACATGAAAAGCAACAAAAGTAAAAATCAGCAAGTGAGACTATATCAAACTATAAAGAAGTTCTGAACAGAAAAGAAAACTATTAACAAAATGAAATGACAACCTAATGAATGGGAGAAAATATTTTCAAATTATATGTCTGATAAGATATTAATATCCAAAATATATAAAGAACCCACAAGTCAATAGTGGGGGGGAAAAAAAGAGACAATTTGATTTAATGATCTGAATAGATATTTTTCCAAAGAAGACATACATATGACTACCAAGTACATAAAAAGACGCTCAGCATCATTAATCATCAGGGAAATGCAAATCAAAACTTCAGGAGCTTTCTGTTCAAAATAAAAAACATTCCCATGGGGGCATAAATCAGTTAGCTTTATGAAATTTTATATTTATCACTATCAATTACCCCCCATGTCTCATGCCTGTATTATTTATGTTTTGTAAGCTAGTTTCACACTCAAGATGAATACAGAATTGTTTTCATACTTTTAGATCCAATTTGCAAACCCAATCTCCTTTGCCATTTTTTAAAGATATTGCAAGAATCATTAAAAATGAAAATAAAGATTTCTAATATCATAAATAAAGTTTAGATAAATAGACCAAATAAACAGGAAAAAATGACCAAAATATAAAATAGGGACAACATCAAATACCAGAAAGGATGCAGAGAAACTGGATGCCTCATACATTGTTGATAGGAATGTAAAATGGCACAACCACTCTGGAAAATAGATCGGCAATTTGTTATAAAAACTAAACATACATATACCATATGATCCAACAATGTATTCTTGGATATTTATCCCAGAGATATGATAACTATATTCATGCATAAGTTAAGCTGTATGAAAACCTCTATGTAAATGTTCTTAACAGCTTTATGAGTAATAACTAAAAACTGGAAACAACTCAGATATCTTTCAACGGATGAATGGTTGGCAAACTCTGGTACATCCAAACCATTAAACATTATTTACCAATAAAAAGGAAAGTATTATCAATATAAACAATTTCAATAAATCCCCAGAGAATTACACTAAATTTTTTAAAAGCCAAAATGTTGGGTACTGTATGATTCCATTTATATAAGATTTTTGAAAGAGCAAAGCTTAGAAATGAAGAACAAATTAGCAGTTCACCTATCTTGGTGGTAAAAACATGTAATAAAATTATATAGAACTAAATATATACAAACACACATACACATAAGTACAAGTAAAAGTGGGGAAATATTAGTAAAAAAAAAAAAGTCAATATGCTGAGGATTGGTGGGAATGAAAAATGGCCTGGGTCTTTGAGTTGTTTTGATAAACCTTGAAAATGTCTAACTCTAGAACTCTCAATGTTATGTGAGATGATAAATTTGCTTATATTTAAAGCAATTTTGTTTGGATCTTATATTTGCTAGGACTGTCATAATAATATGCCACAGACTGAGTGCTTAAATAATTAAAATTTATTTTCTTACAGTTCTAGATGCTAGAAGCCCAAAATCGAAGTGTGGGCAGGTTTGGTTTTTCCTGACTTCTCTCTCTTTAGCTTGAGGATGGCCCCCTCTTGCTGTGTCCTCACATGGCCTTTCTTTTGTGAGTGCTTCCATGGTGTCTCTTCCTTTTCTTATAATGACGTCAGTCAGATTAGATTAAGTAGCACCTCATCTTTATGATTTTTTTTTTATTATAATTACCACTTTAAAGTCTATCTTCAAGCATTGTCACATTTGGGGTTAGGACTTTGACATACAAATTTGGGTGGGGAACACAATTCAGTTTATAACAGGTCTCCTTTCATAGATATTATGTCATCTCTTAGGTTATTGTGAAAATTTCAGGGCATTAGTGCTAGCCTACTGTCACAACATCTAATAGTAATCATAGGTTGCCCATCTAATTTTTAATTCACATAATATAATCAGACGAGATGAGCTTTAAATTCTTTTCCAACTCTGAGATTCCATGAGTACATTTGTTTATTGCTATTATCTTTTAAAGTATAATTATTAATATGATATGTCAGTTGAATTAATTTCAGCTTCAATGAGCAGAAACATCTTTAAAAAAAGAGCTAAAAGTGATTTAAGCCATATCTCATAAAAAGAAATCCAGAGGTAAAAAATTTCCAGAAATAGTTAATAAAGTTGCTTAACAAATCATCAGGCCAAGACTCTTTCAATCTTTCTAGTTCACTAGTTGTCAATGGGTCAGCAATTCCCCCATGGTCACAAAATGACTGCAGCAGCTCTGGATATCACATTATCATACAGCACCTCCACACACGAGACAAAGAGAAAGAGAAATATCTTTGCTTCCTTCTATTTTTTAAGAATAAAGAAAGCATTCCATGAAGCTTCCCCATTAATCTTCTCATTGGTCAGACTTTTGTCATATATTTACCTTTATTGGTTTAAAACATCAGACTCCCCCTCATTTCTCATTGGTAGTATCAATGAAAGATAAAGACAAAGGAAGAAAAGGCATAAACCAATTACGAGTCTTCCTTGGGGTTAATGAGGAGTCAATCTCCCCTAAAACTTTTGCCCCTAAGAAATAACTGACCACATCAAGGTTCTCTTAGCAAGGAGGAACGATAAGATCTGTCGATTATAGACATAGCAACCGCATTATTAAAATCCCAAATCAGAGCTGACAGTAGAAATGAGTATTTGCTACCAAGATTGCCCTGAGAAATCTGAAAGACCACAGAGTTGGTACTACAATTGTTCTCATCTTCATGTTCCCTAGAACTATCAGTAGACAGTGGTGAAATTTCTGAACTATTTTCAATGTCTCTACAACCCTAGGAAAAAAGTTTGCACAAATTAGCTAAAATGTTAATTTTTTAAAAACTAATATTCTGTAAGGCATGTATGCTAAAGGTTGTTCTCTCATGCTAATCAGGAGCTTGTATTGACTATTAAATGTATATTGAATTAATAAATATTTTCAATAAATTAATGACTACATAAATATATTTGAAAGATATACTCTTTTAAAACAAGGGATCTGTGGAGGAAAAACAATTTTTAAAAGATCTTTGGTGGAGAAAAACATGAGAAATCATTGATGCTCAGACCATTCTCTTCCTCAAGAAAATCTGAAAGATGTCAGTTATTCATGACGCAGGAGTCCTATCTTCTCTTAAGAGACAAGATTCACAGACATTAAACCATTTGATCTTAGCATGCTCCGTGCCTGAACAGTTATTTTTTGCACTGACCATATGCTCGAAAATCACTATCTTTCCATATCATTAACTCACAACACCACCAGGATTTCCTGAATAAATGCATTCATTAATCTAAGTGGGATCTAATACGCAAATCATATTAACTTTTTTTCTATGGGAAAAGGCCCAATCAACATTGAGCATTTAAATCAAATTTTATTAGCAAAATATACTTATTTGATATCATAGACATTTGCATTTTATATCCTGTAAATGCCATCTGCTAAAAGTAATTTAATTGTTTAATAGATAATTACCAAGGAGAGTAAACATTAATGAAAGTGGCAAACATTTTAATATGAGTCCTTCTAGTTTTATTTTTCAATAGCGACAACTAAACTTAGCATTAGTCAAAGCCAGAGAGTAATTATAAGAGATTGTTGCATGGCTCTTGCACATTAGATGACTGAAGGAAACAGCTACTTCTAGAATCACTGTTTGGGGAGAAGAATAAATAATTGCATAAATTGTCAGGTGTTTTGAGTATGTGTTCTGATCTTAATGTAATTGGGTAGAATAAAAAAAAAATTGTCTAGAAAGACAAGGCACTGAGATTGCATAAGTACCCCTATCCTCATGCCTTATTATTAGGATAGCACCTTACCCAGACTGGCAGCTAAAAGATGGAATTAGCTTTCTTAATCATCTATAGAGCAGAAGTTGATCTCAGAGATTATTGGAAGATGTCCTGGGAAGGTTTTTTTTTCATTCTTTGAAGTGAAAGACTACAACTCGCATTCATACACCAGTGAAGTAGACTCAGCAACAAATCAGACTGAAGGGCCAATGTCTAAAAAAAAATTTGATTTCCAGAAGCAGAGACCCAAAATAACTAATTCAGAGTATTAGGAAAAGAAATGTCACAGATATACAGAAAGAAAAGCCAGAGTAGGGTCAAGTCTCAAGGCTCAGAAAGAATGAACTGAAGGGGGCGAGTTAGTCCAAGATTTCTCTGGAGTCCTCAACGGTGGTATATCTTTGCTGCAGAGCTCCACAATCTACAGGGCACAAGCTCACTCCACATGCTTTCTCCTTTTACTCTTTTTTTGAACTATCTTCTTTACCCTCTCATCTGTGATTCTTTTCTCCATCTTGAAGCATCTACTCATTCATAACTATAGCTCATGTATAGCTTTTCTCACTCAAGATCATCTCTACCTCATTCCCTTTGCTTTTTCTCCCTTTTGTTAACTCTTTTATTCCCTTGGAACATCCCACTTGAAAAGCCCAAAAGAGACCATCTTATTAGTTCAGATTATCTATTTATGCCCAGATCACTAACTAGCTCATACACTGACTGCCTTTGGGATGAGAACTCATTCTAGTCTAAGCAGTTATGTTCAAGAGAGGTAGCAAGACACAGTACCCTGGAGGCCCAGGTCTCTTCTTTCAATAGGGCCTGAAGACAAGGCACTTCCCTCATGAGCATCTGATGGTTAGCCAGGCAGTGTGATTGTCATGTCTAGTAAAAAACAAAACAGACAAACAAAAACTAAATCAGAAGAATTCAGGCAAAAGACATACCCATAGGTAACTACATTGTCTGGTTTGCAGACCCTCAGTGAATCAATAAATTGGACAATTGCTCCAAATTTATTTTATATATGTAATCGTTGTCTATTTAAAAGTACATATTAACAATTATAAGAAATACTTTTCAAATACACTGGAGTTGTTCTGATGCAACTAGTTCCTTGAGTCAATACAACTCCAATAGATAGAGATCCATAGGATTCTACCATCACCTCCCACCTCCATGAAATAAATTTCATTTAGAGTCAATGAATCATGACCAACCACTCCATTGTTAATAAATTCTGCAAGAGATATTTCAAAATAAAGGGCAGTTATTATTTATTGTTTGTAACGAAGGCTACTTAGCCCAGAGGGACATTGTAAGGATCACTGTCAAATTTTGTAAAGTGCCTTTGGCTTTTCAATGGAAAGGTACTATATACGATAATAAAAGAAATAGCAATAATATCCTTGTATAACCCTGACACTGAGTTCATCATTGTCTTTAAATGTAGAGTAGTTCATCTTTAGGCCTTATGGGGATTACTGAATTCAATTTGTTCTGAGGACACTGAGGTTGATGAAAAAAAGATGCTCATTATAAAGCACATTCTGCAATTCCTGCTTTGTTCAATGTTGCTCTTAACTTTTGTTTATATTGAAGAGTTGACCATTACTTATAAATGTACAATGGTACTAATTGAAATCTGAACCCTATAAAAATTTTATATAAGCGGCACAGGACAAACTTTTTACCTAGATGCTCTCATGCGCTCATGCAGTTATATATACAGGAGAGAAAGACAAAGCAAAAGGGGAGGGAAAGAGAAAATGAGAGAAAGAGAGAGGGAGAGATGGAGACAGAGCAAGAAAAGGAGCTATGGAGTGAGACTTTTAACAATAACACTATAATCATATCCACACATGGACTGTACTTGCATTGCTTTACAAAACATCTCTGTATGCGTTATTTTATTCAGTTCACACCAGAAACCTTGGAGCTACATAGGGAGAAGAGGCTTGTCTAGCTCTCTTTCTTTGGGCACTGTAAGGTTCAAAGACAGACTTTCCAGAGGACAACAAAGTCAGGTGAGGAAGCAGAAGTGTCAACAATTTCCTGCTGGAGACAAAGGGAGAGAGCTAGACACCAGTGTTCTCCATCAGATCTTGATGGAGATTTCCAATTGTTTTCCTTTAACCTAACCAACACCTAGGTTAAGGTAAGAAGAAAGATGCATCATGAGGCAGTGAGATTTAAAGAGGGCAACTCATTTGGATCCTTTCTTTCTAAGCAAATTTCAGGAGACAGCAGAGACTGAGATGGAAACATAAGCCACCGGAGCTAAAAGTAAAACAAGAGTGACAGGGTTCCACATTCAGGGAAAGGCTCCTGTGGTCAGTTCTTTGTAACTTTTATGATTCACACATATGATGTGCAATTAATTCTCTATAAACAGATAAACCGTTTTGATCTGATGGCAACCCAGAATCAGGTAACATTTCCAGAGAAGCTGCCCCAGGCTTGCCTCTGCAGATCCTCATTAATTCCTGCTTCTGAGAGAATGATCATCCTTCTCTCACTTTTTTAGAATTCTCACTTTTCACAAAATCCAGGCTGTCTCAAGTGTGGCAGCCTAGCAACTTTCTCCCTATAGAAAACTTTATCTTGTTATTCTGCCATTTCTAAATCTAATTTAAAATTGCTTTTCTAGTTTTTACAACTCTTCCTCGGTTTGCTCTTTCTTTCCTTTCCAAATTATTTCTCCTTATCTTTCATCATTCTGTCACCTTCAGCTCCACCCCCTCACTTCACTTCTTGGCTTTTCAGGCAGTTACTGTTTGAATGAGAAGATTGAAAATCTCATTTATCACTTTTGAGAAGTCTCACAGGAGCATATTGCAAAGCTTCCCTCACATCCAAAGAGAGAGGAAGGGAGAAAGCGTGACACCTAAAAATGAATCTCTAAAGAAGGGGCATTCTTAAAATAGAGCAAAATAATAAATCGATGCCGCTGTGCTTTCTTATAAAACAAAACAAAAAAAGCTCATAATAGAACTTTTCCTTTGTAGCTGAGCTCTTATCAAAACACTCGATTCTAAGAAATTCTACGAATTGTTAATTCTCTTTAAAAAATAAAATCCATGCTGTTCTTACCACTGCAACAGTCACAATGGGAAAGGCTGCAAGGACAAAACCCCATGCTCACTTGGTACCAAAGTGGCCCTGGTCTATGTTCTCTGCCAAGGAAGCTAGGTATCTCAAACGTCTATTCTCAGGCACACTTTGTCAAAACTGCTACTGCCATTCTCTTCCACAGATGAGTGAATTGACAGATGAATGAATTCCTAATGGCCCAAGGCTACATTAAAATGGTGTCAACAGCCACCTCCTCCTCAGCAAACACTGCTTTTCCCTCTGGGCAACAAAACTAAGATAACGGTGGACAGATGTGTAGTGACCTAAACTGGGGATCTAGGCTCAAAATCCAACTTTTTCCTTCTTGGCAGGAACACCAGAAGGTGGTATCTTGATCCTGCCACACACACTTACATTCTGTGAGTGACAGACAATAGGCAGTGAAATGCAAAGGAAAAGGGAGAAAGATGCCCACAGGTTTCCCCTGCTCCGCAAACGACGGCCAAGTGTTTTGTTTGAAACTTGTGGCTGATTGAGTTCTGAAAAAGATCGCCTGCTACTATGTTAGGATCTTTACTGATTATCACCAAGGGTCTTTTATCTTCCAAATGCAATGAAAAATAACTCTCAGTAAAGAAAGGTGGTATAAACTGGGAAATGCAGGTTACTATGTCCGAGTCAAGTGGACAGACGTGTTCCGCTATCAGGCTTCCATTTCACTCTATAGCAAGAAAGAAAAGAGATAAAAGTGCTGGGGGAGGGGTAAGAGAGAGAGACAGAAAGATAGAGAGACAGAGACAGACAGAGACAGAGACAGAGAGAGAAGCAGAAAGCTGCTGCCAGTGAAGAGAATTTCTACCAAGGCAAGTGGCTGAAGACTCCACCTACTAACGGTGATTAACATAGACTGTGGATTAAACTGTGTCTACATATACGCACCAGACGTCTCTTGGTTCTTCTGTATACTCTATTTGGTCTTCCTTCCTCCTGATCTTTTCTTATAGTGTTATGATTCTCCGATTTTGCTTTTTACTCTAAGTTGGCATAAGATTTAGATTTCTAAGGATTTTGGGTTGCGAGTATAGAAAAACATTTCATTCTAATTTATTTTTCTGTATAAAATTTAATGTAGAATAATGTATGTGTAATGTCATCTTTGAAAGAGGCTTGAATAATATCTTTCTAGTGAAGAACCCATTTCCTGTAGTTTTGTGGCCTCTGAAGTAATAATAGAAGGTAATCCATTTCTCTTTTTATTAAAATTTATTCATGGTCTTGGCATGTCCTTTTTTTGTATCATATCTTTTTTTTCTCCACTATCAACACTGACTTAAAACATTTATTTCTGAAAAGGTTGCATGCTATTCAGTTTACATGTTCTCTACTGAGATATAGTCCTCCCTCTGATTCCATAGGGTATCAATTCCAGGACGCCCCTCAGATGCCAAAATCTGAGGATGTTCAAGTCCTTTAAATAAAATGATGTAGTATTTGCATATAACCTACACATATCCTCCCATATGCTTTAAACCATCTCTAGATTACTTATAATACCTAATACAATGTAAATGCTATGTAAATAGTTGTTATATTGTTTAGGGAATAATGACAAGAAAAAGTCTGCACATGTTCAATACAGATGCATCCATGGTAAGCCTAACTATTTAATACACATCAGCAACAATGTAATATTTTGCTGAATATATTTGATTTACAATTGGTGGAATCTGAGGGTATAGGACCCATGGATATGGAGGGCTGAGGGCCTACTGTAGTTGATCTTTCTAACATCTTTTCCCCCCTTGCCAACTGCTACTCTGATTCACATTTGGCTTTTCATTACATTTTTCCCACTTCTACATTTCCATTTGCTTCTTCCCTCTCTCATTTCCTTGCTAGCTCTCTATAGGGTGAAGAGAAGGAGACTATGTCACCCCAAAATGTGCTGCCTTGGCAGGCGAATTGTTGAGCTGAAGGGAATCAAGATACAGTAGACTCAGAAGAGAAAACTTTTACCACCTCTCCCTTCACTGCTTAAAAGAATTTAGATAAGGGGCCTGGCCCAGAAGAGTTATTGTGAGGAATAGCTTTTATTTTTAATCTGAAAGACTTTTCAAATGGCAGGGCAAATATCTGATTATCAAACAACTGCTCTTCTCATCCTCCTGTGAATTTTTTTCTTCTCTTTGAAGCCCCAGGCCCCTATCCTATTCCTATTCTTCACTCAGATAAGCCTGTTGCCTAACTGCTTTTGAGTTTCATATTTTATGGGGCTCCTGTACATATGAAATTAAATTCATTTTTCTTCCGTTTATCTGTCTTATTTCAATTTAATTATTAGACCAGCTGAAGGACCCAGAAGAATAAAAAGGAAATTTTTCCTGCCCAAAGAAGAGATGAGATTCCAGTGTTATTATTATTATTTTCTTTTTTCTTCTGAAGACTAGAAGAGTGGAACTGAAATATTTGGAAAATGACTAATTCCATAAATATCAAGAAGTAGGTAGTAAGTGGAAACTGGTACATGAATCTTAACTCCTAAATTATGGTCTATTTTAAGTGAACCACACAAAACATGAGTGGAGATCTAAAATCCAAGTGCCCTTAATTATTTTTTGAAGTTGAAATCAAATCAGGTCTCTCGGTTATAAATTCATTACAATTATTTCATCCAATATAATAACCAATCGATAAACCTTACTGCTGAATAGAAAGCTCAATAAATTTCTATAAATGCTACAAAATAAAAGTCCAAAATCAAAACTCATTTAATGTGGTTAATAAGATCTAGGTCTCGTTTTTTTAAATTAAAAAATAAAAAGTAAAAACTGGCAATTTAGCTGCATGGTATTTCTCTTTAAGCACGAAAGGACAAGAAAGCCCCTCTGGCACAGGACCCAGCTGCCACTGACCTCGTTTTTGTGGTCTGAATCAGTGGCTCAAAAGGCTGCTTAAAATCTGCTTTGGGGTAGTTTCCTAAGGGTGACTGTTGTATTGTTTAAGGTGAGATTTTTAAATTGTTCCCCCTTTAAGAAAAAGAGTATGTGCTTGTAAAATGTAAATGCAGGACCAAAGCCTGGACCTGAAGAGAGAGGAAATGGAGCCCACAGCTACTCCCCAAGGCATAGCTGGAGAGAGCAAGCATGCTGGCAGACAGCAGGCTCCGAAAGCCAGCAGTGAGAAGGAACAGGTTAAGGGTGACCTCGGCTGGGGCAAATGAGAAGAGTCCCTCCAGTGGAGAGTTGTGGGGCAGTGCTCTTAAAACTATTGTTGCCTTTACTGAAAGAGCAGGGGGCAGAGATTCCCAGACTTTAGTGAACAGAAGAATCAGGTTGACTACTTAAAATGTCATATCCCCAGTCCCCCTCCAGTCTTGGGGTCTGGAAATCTTTATTTTAAATTGCCAACACAGGTGACTCTGATGCAGCTGTGCCAGGAACCACATTTAAAAATCTCTGGCTGGGGTGAAGCATGACTGTAAAACATAGTTTATGACAATTATGCAAGACAAAGGACTCCGTACTTCTTCTATTAAAGATTTGGCTTCCTTTTCACCCTTTTAAAAATCTTGCTTACCCATTAAATTAAATTATTCAGAGGCTATTTCATTAAGACATTTCCATTTTCTGATATTCTAACCTCTCGTCAGACAACATGTCCTGATTTGAGGTGTTCTAAACATGATCTTCATTTTAGAAGAAACCACGTTCTCTGCTGTTACAGCAGTTACTTATATTTGTTATTGTTTCAGTCCTAAAAAGTAAAACCCACATGAAGAGAGATATCCAATTCCTACTTCTCTCAGTTATTCTGAGATAAAATAATCTTAGCTGTAACTGAGCCTAAACTAAGCTGAGCCTTAGCCACTGTCTGAAATGCCTGCATAGGACCTTGGAGGAATAATTATTCTCTAAAAAGCCAGCTGTTATCTATTGCCATTTTCCACACAGTTTCTGCCGCTCAGGAATGCTGCACCCTGGCGGTTCTTTATTAGTGTCTGTTCCTTGCATTGATTTGTCGTGGGCCCCAGAGTGCCTGCTTGAAGATAGGTTTTACCACAGCACAAGAACACTATCTTGTTATGCACATGTTTGTGATCAATTGGAAGATGTGAGTGGCATAGGATTCAATAAATGCTAGAGGCAAGTACAGCAAATGTACAGAAACAAATCAAAAGATAGGGGAAAAAAAGGTCTGTCGGGAAGTTACTTTAACCAAATGTATCAGATAGGCAACATTTCTTAAGAGTCGTTCTTGGTAGGAGATGCAGACTTTGTTCAAGAAAGACAGTGTTGTCGCCTTCCATAAAATTAATATTCTGCTACTGTCTGAGGGTCAAGGTGAAAGTCAGCTTTGAAAGAATCAGCTATAAATTTAATAAGTGGCAAAGAAACTTAGACGATTTTTTCGAAAAATAAATTCTCTCTAGGCAGCGTGCAAAAATGTGCTGACCTTAAATCAACAATTACAGGGTAATATTGGAGATATGCAAGAAGACTACTGAATGTTAGAATATTTTCAAAAATAAAAATATAAAAGTATTTTTTTTCAAAGCTCTAAGGTGAATCATCAGTAAATTATCACATAACTGAATGGTTTAAGCAAACTGATTGGTATGCCTTGAATATCTATAAGCATTAAAAATTCTACTACAGGATTTCATTGGGTCATTGGTCTTTCTGGGGTGGGCTTTTCAAAACTGATATCTTATTCATCCCCCTTGTCTGCCCACACAATGAAGGATTAAGAAAATGCCAATACTCCCTCTCAGTCCCCTGGTCTCTAGTCTGCGGGAGAATGAATGGGCTCTGCCAGAGGCTACAGGAGAATAGGGCCTTTGAAAGTGTAGCAAGGGATGGAATTTAAGGCACAAGGGTTGAGGATGTAAGGAAGTTTATTAGGTATTAATTAGGGGAATGCTAAACAAATGCTATAACAAATAAACCCCAAAATATCAGTGGCTAGTTTTCTCACACCCAGGTTCACAGTCCATTGCAAGTATTCTTCATTGACTGCAACTTTTCTCTGTGGAGCAGCTCAGAGATCCGAATTCCTTCCATCTCATGGCTCTATCAACCCCCAAAACTTCAGAATCCTTCC
This sequence comes from Cynopterus sphinx, assembly GCA_030015415.1. Lineage (NCBI taxonomy): Eukaryota > Metazoa > Chordata > Mammalia > Chiroptera > Pteropodidae > Cynopterus > Cynopterus sphinx. The sequence goes on along the minus strand of CM057386.1, from coordinate 95,345,624 downwards.
CATTCAAACAGGGGTAAGAGAACAGGAAAGGCATAAAGCACAGATTCTTCTTCAAAACCTATCTGGGAGGTGTCCTGAATCTCTTCCTCATTTCGTTGCTGAAACTAGTCACACGTCCACATCTGGATGCAGGCAGGGCAGAAGAATACATTCCCTGGCTGGGCAGCCACCTCCCAGTGATACCTCTACCCCGTGAAGAGGGTGCTGAATGTTGAGGAGTGGTTGGCCATCTCTCCCACACAAAGGATTGATAGGCACAATAGATAGACTGAGAAAGAAACCAGAAGGAAAAGAATCAGAGAATATTATGAGAACTGTAAAAGACTGGTAACTTCCAGGTAAAGGAATACCATTCTCCTGGTGGCTTAGCATAACAAAGATGAGATGCATAATTACATTTATCATTCATTTATTATCATTTGAAGTCAGGCAGACGAAGAATTCAGACATGATGAGGTTTAGGAGACTTTGCTGGGTGTTCAAATGGGATGTAATAAAGAACTAGTTCTGGGGTCTCCAAAGAAATTCTTTCTAGGTTCTAAGAGGAAAGCAAGCATCAACTTCTTTTGAGTTGTTCATGGCCCCCCTAAAATTTGCAATAGCAGGAATGTGTAAAGCTTTTGCTGGTAGAAATGTCTAAACTCTGGAAGAGAGCTGTCCACAGAACGTCTGCAACGATGGAAATGTTCCATATCTACGCTAATACAGTAGCCACTAGTTATGTGTGACCGTAAAGCACTTGAAATGAGGCTAATGTGACTACAGACCTGAATTTTTTATTTGATTTAATTCTAAGAATTTTATATTTACAATTAAATAACCACACGGGGCTAGAGTCTACCATATTGGATAGTGCAGTTCTAAAGAATTGTAATCTTCACAACCCTCTCCTTTCTCCCCTGCATGAGCTTACTTAGGTGGCTCTGCATACCCAGATTCATACAATAATTCCTCCTCACCAGTAGTGGTTGATTAACCCCTGGGTGAACACTCTACCAAATTTAGCCAGTCAGGGTTCCTTCCCAGAAGCTGGGCAAATGACAGAGAATCTTCCTTTGGATTCAGAAGCTGCTGTTGGCCATGTTTTCTGCATGGGGATGGGAGAAGCAGAGGTAGCCAGTCTCCAGAGAAAGATGAATGAAACTAACTTGAAGAAAACAATGAAATAAGAGAGGAAGCCAGAATCCTGGCTCCCATTCCAGCCTCTGATTTCAATTTATTCCTGTATCAGGACTGCAGCTGGCCCTTCAGTTCTGTGACACATTCCTGAGTTCTTTTAATAAATTTCTCTTTTGTATAAGCTCCTGTTATTTGCAGTAAAAAAGCCCCAACTACTAAAAAGAGATTGGGGAAAGCACTCCTTGAGCAGATCTGACCACCACATGGGTGAGGAGGGGCTTGGCTGACTTGTTAGATGCTCAGTCTGATGGACTCACAGCTGACCCTAGTCAGAGGACACCTGAGGCAAGCTAAAAGCACGTCCCTGAGGTCACTGCAAATCCTGGATCTGATATTTAGTCTCACAGATGAGAGGGAATGTTACTCCTGACAGCTCATTCAGACATAATCAGCCTGAGGATTAAGACAATCTTCTGAATTTACAAATGACTGATTGATAAGCAAGAATGCCAATTTATTACCTACCTAGTAAAGAACAGTGGTATTAAAAGTCTATAATAATTTGAGACTAATTTTTTATACTGCCTTGATTTCCTCTACGTTCTCCCATGCATCTCGCTTGCTGTTGCTCAGATATGACATGCATTTTTCCTCTTCCATTTCTTTTTTCCTATCATTAACTCAGCCTGGAATATGTGACTTCCATCTCCACCTCTCAAAATTCTACCAACATTTCAAGGTCTATTTCAAGGGTCATCTCTTCCCATCTTTTTGAAATAATCAGTCTTGCTCTACTTTCTCTTCCCATGTTACTTTGCAACACCTTGAGAATGTTTTAGAATTATTTATGAATGTCTCATATCTACAACATTCCAAAATCTTCACCAGACATTTTTTGTATTAATGTAATCTATAAGTGAATTTACTTTTCTGGTAACTACTACATACTTTCATCTCATATTGAGTTCTGTGGTTCATTTAGATCTTTAATATGATAAACCATAAGAATTTACCCCAGAGCATGCTGTGACCTTGCTGGCTGATGAGGGAGTAGAGGAAGAAACTTGATGGCAGATGACAGAGGAACATAGCAGAAAACTTACTATCAGGTGGCAGTATTAATACTAAATAGATCTAGTAAGAGAGAAACGGAAGAAGATAACTCTGGTTTTCAACTACTTGTTGCTGAATCCCAGATCTTCATTTCCAGCCACTTGCTCACTACTCAAAACCATTCAATATTCTCTTAGAAATGTGAGGTTAATTTGCATTGAAACTAAGTTATCCCTTTATCCTTCTGCTTAAATTCCCCTATTTTTCCTGAAACACTGGAGTTCTGGCTCAGAAATGATTACCAAGCATCTGAAGTCAACACTATAATCAATGCTATTCTATTACCAGGGTTTCTAAAACCATGGATCATGACCTACTATGGGGAGTTACAACTAGCTTTTTTAAGAGTAGAGCATAGGATGGAATGGAATAGAAATAGCAGAATACTTGCCTCTCTAGTAAGTATTGTTTTAAATATTTTTATTTTCAGCATGTGTGCATTTGGGTCATAATAAAATTTTTATTTTTATTTTTTTACTGCGGGTCACAAAAATTTAATATCCACTGAGTTAGACCACTATTACTACCAGAGCATACCAAATCAAACTACAAGAGGAAGGATTCAGGAACTAAATTACCTGGATCCAATTACAAGCTCAAGTGCTTATTACCTATGTTTTTTGGACAAATTACTTAACCTCTCTACTTTTCAGTTTTCTCATCAGTAAAATGGGTACAAAATTATGTCTCCTCATTAAATAAATATAGTTATTGCCTGACATGAGTGTTTTCTAAGTATTAATTACTCTTAAACAATAAAATATCTATTTTCTTAAAGACATTAAAATTATAGAAGTATTTGAGAACTATCCACATAAAGGTATATTGCATATAATAGGCAAATTAATCATATTTATTTCACCTTTTTCATAATGTGACAAATATGAAAAATGGTAGTATTCATATGGTACAGTGGGAAAAGGGAACAGTCCACTGTGGCTGGAGATGACTGACCATAGGTGACAGCAGCTTCTAGATAGAAACAAATGGCAGCCCCAAGGCCTGAAGGGGTCAATATCTCTACACTTGACCCATGCTCAGCACAAGGCGGGAAGTTCTGGACTCTTTCTCATGGCTATAGTTATCAATTCAGGGTGCTAACTATAGCCTAGCCTACTAGGATAGAAAAATAAAGCCCATTGCCCAAGTTTATGCCAGCCTTAGGATGGGGCTGACTGAATAGCAGAGAAAGCGATCTAAAGTACCTGGTCTCGGACAAGATGGCTGAACTGCTGAATCAACCAACCTTGAAGCCCATCCTATTCCAGATTCCTCAATAGGAGGATAATAAATGTTTTTATTGTTTAAGCTATTTTTGAGGTATGACTTCGATTACATTAGACCAAAGCTTCCTAACTAATTCAATGCCTTATTCTATCCTTGAAACTTTTTGATACTATAATTCTTAGAATAAGATTGTACTATGAAATGCAAATTATTACACACAAATTTAGAAATCAGTGTTATGGGCCACAGAACACAGAAAATTACAAATGTTTACACTTGGGATTTGAGGTTCTTCTCACATGTTCACAACCCTTCCATGGCAAAGGTTGCTCCTATTAGAAACCATTCCATCTGCACATCATTAAATTTTTTGGCTTTTTGGTGAATTCAGTGCACTTCTATAGGTCTGGATAATTTCAGGGTATAAGCTACTGGAAGCCATAGTGCCACCCTTTTGTGCAGTTGCTTCCTTGGTAGCTGATGGGGAACTCTGTCATGGCAATTCCACATCTGCTTTAAACAGCTTTAAATTTATAGAACTCAATACCTATGTGTACATATGAGCCCCATGCCCTTTATATGGTGTATGACCAATGGTGTGCTTCCTCCAATGATGTGACTATCTTGAAGCTGACAAAAATATTCAGACAGGAAAGAGCCAGGGCAGGCACATGGAAGCATCTTTATAAGCTGCTCATTGCTCTCCTAGCTCTTCTTCAGACTGGCTGTCTGGAATTACCTTCCAAACGTAATGGCAGAAACAGAAGATGCATTCATAGAGCAGGCAGCCTGAGAACTCCTGAGGACACCCTTTATCATCACCATTTCAAAGTGACAGAGGATGCATGAAAGGGTCCGGCTCCTGAGCATGTCTGAGCAGGTGAGTATGTGCCAGAGGAGAGGAGTGAAATCAGTTTACACAGAGCCCTAAAGATTGGTTGCAACAGTGATGAAGCAGATTTAAAGTGGAGCTCACACTGTCCCTATACTTTCAGGAAACTTTGGATGACAAATGGTGGTCAACTCACATCTTCAGCCCTGCACTCACTTAAGAGGAACTCCTACCCTCTTCTTTGCCACCTGAATTCATCTGGAAACAGCCTACCAAGGCAAGAACAGAGCTCGGTAGAATGGCTAGCTCCTTCTTACAAACTTCCCACTACTGCCTTTGTTTGTTAGTTTGCTTTTTGTTTTTAATATCTCTGTGTGACATCTAGGTTCTGCTCTTCTCCTGACATAGCTCTTTTCAGCTAGCATCCATAGAGTAGGTTTCCTTGGGGAAGGGTGGCTGGGACAGGACTCTTCATGATGACCTTTGAATTCCCATCACCTAAGGATACAGAAAGCTCCAATCCTCCACCAACGCCAAGGCCAATTCTAAATTTCTATCCTTGGAGCATGTGATACTTCATAAAAAAAAAAGTTAAACTATTTATTTTTAAGTAAGAAAATGATCTTTTAGACAGTTGACAGTTTCAGTCCCTAAAGATGAAGACATCATTACACTTGGGTTTGATGCCCTTCATTTTGGAAAACTTAAAGGTATTATTTATACAAAGATAAGCCTGGTAAACAGTTTGAGTTCACCTTAAATCTATAACAGATTCTATAGCCTAAGATTTTAAGGATTATAGGGAAAGAAAAACATTGAGTGTAGAGTTAGTCAGACCCTTCAAAAAAATTTTTTTTTTCAGTAAAAAGAGATTTGGGTAGTGGCTCTCTAATGGGGTTATTTAATATTGAGGAATCAATTACCAGTAATGCCTTTCTAGGCCATAGTGTCCTTGGTTATGTATATGGAGCAAATCATCTGTGTAGAGTTAAAGGAACTAGACTGCGTGCATACTCAAGAGTGAACTGGAAGGAGAAGGTTCATTCTGGGCACCGGGTATGGCTGATGCCAGAGCTTCTCCTCTCCTAGTACCTTGAGGACCCGTTGGCTGAAACAGCAATAGCAACAAAGGGGCTGTTTAGTGAACCCTTAGATTTCCTGATAAAAATGAGAAGTATTAGTATTGGACAAAGTACCGTTAGTATTCTTAAATTCATCACAGTGCGGATCCTAGGGAGATGAAAGAATAAAGGAAATGAGAGCTCGTTAAAAATAAATATGACACAACTTTTACCCCCCAACTTGTGAATTAAAAGATATTCATATCATAAAGATGTGTAATGAATATTCACATTAGAGTACATAGTACTCTTTATTTTCTGTTTAAGTAAAATATAATTGATATACAAAAAACTAGACACATTTAAAGTATACAGTTTAATGAGTTTTGACTTGTCTTATATCTATGAAATTATTATCACAATTAAGATCTGAATATATTTAACACGTCCAAGTTTCCTCTTGTCCCTCTGCAATCCTTCCCTCTCTTCTGCCCCTCCTCACTGCCTCTCCCACCTCCAGGCAGCCACTAATCTGCTTTCTGTCATTATAGATCAGTTTGCATTTTCTAAAACTTTTATAAAAATGGAATTATACAGCATGAATTTATTTTTTCTGGTTTCTTTCATAATTATTTCGAGACTCATTCACATTGCTTCATATATCAATAGTTTATTATTTTTTTATGATAAATGGTATTCCATTGCATGAATACACTGTAATTTGTTTATCTATTTGCTTTTTTTTGGACATTTGAGTCGTTTCAAGTTATTGACTATTATAAATCAAGCCTCATGAATATCCATATACAAATCTTTGTGTGAACATATTCTCTCATTTCTCTTGGATAAATATTTAGGAGTGGAATGGCTATATTATGTGATAGATATATGTTTAACTTTTTTAATAAACTGTCAAATTGTTTTCCAAGGTGGTTGTACCATTTTACATTCACACTAGTTGCCCCACATTTTTGCTAGCACTTGGCAGGGCCAGTCTTTTTCACTTTAGCCATTCTACTACATGTGTGGTGGCAACTCATTGTGGCTATAATGTGCATTTTCTTAAAGACTAATGAGGTTTAGCATCTTTTGTATGTGCTTGATTCACATCCATATATTTTCTTTGGCTAAGTGTCTATTTAGCTCTTTTGCTTATTTGTAATATATGTACATGTATAATATGTAATATGTACACATTCTCTAGTTAAGAAGATAATTTTTTTGGCTCATACTAGATCAGTATGTTGAAGCATATTACTACCTCCTTCAAACACTCATCCCCACAGCTGCTAAGTACTCCTGACAAGTAGGGAATATAAAAAGTCTCAGCCTATTCAAGGGGTAGAATGGAGACTGGGGTTTGACTCCAAAAGCCTTCACTCCCTTAGGAATCTTATAGTATGAAATTTAAATGATGTTAGGCAAAGGGTGAAAGAAATCTATTGTTATTAGATATGTACACATCCTAAAACCAGTATAGAAAAGTGACATCCAAAGGGAACTGAAAAGCAAGGACATTATAAAATCCACTACTGCTTGTACGTAGCTCAGGGTCTTTTTTGTCTGTGTTCTCTGCCAACATGGCTCAGAGGAATATGCCACCTCTCATTTGGATGGCTGTGCTAGATGGCAGCAAGTCACACAAGACAAGTACAGTAGAAGTTAAGACCAGGGCTCTTCTAAGACTCCTATCATAAGAGGGTTCACAGAGGCCTACAATTGGACTGGACGCACAGTGGGAGGGGTGATGCTACTGGGAGAAGAGGTCTATGATTTAATTGGCACGGTGTTTCCTACTATGGCCGACAGCATCTTTCAAAAATGGTTGTCTACACTTTCAATCCTTAATGTTTTTCTTAAATGTGACTTTGACATTCACCCATTGAGTAATGAGCTCTAAATCCCCTGGCCTTGAATTAGGGTACACCTTTGTGATTGCTTCATCCAAGAAAGTGCTTTAGAAGTAAAGTTACATGACTTCTGAGACAAAGCCATAAAAACTTCATGTTCTTTGACTTTGTTCTTTTCGTATGTTCGTTCTTAGAATTCCACCACCATGCTGTGAGAAACACTAAGCAACCACATGGAGGGGCTCAAAGTCTCTACCCACAAATAACTTACTATTTATCAGGAGAAAATTTAAAAAAAAGAAAAACTATACAGTGGAGAAGCTGTTTTTTAAAAAAATGATTAACGTGACCATTAATGGGAAAATAGATATCACTTGCCTTCTGATTTGATACACTGCAAAAAATACAACATCGCCTCAGTGGTATTTCCACAAAAAAGTAGAATCTAATAATGAGAAACATCAGAATATCACAAAGGGAATAATACTCTAAAATAGCTGGCACATGCTCTTCAAAAAATGGCAAGATCAAGAAAGACAAAGAAAGGCTGAAGAACTGTTGCAGATTAAAGGATATTAAACAGACATCTCAGCTAAATGCTATACATGATCCTAAATTAGCTTTTAAACTAGTGGGTGGGGGAGGTAGGGAGAGCTATAAAAATATTATTGAGATAGTTGCATAAATTTTAATATTGACTTTGGAATAGATAACTGTATTTATAAGTATCAGATCTCCTAATTTTTATAATTCTACTCTGGTTATGTAAAGGATATCTTAGTTCTTAGAAAATCCACACTGAAATGTTTCCAGTTCACTTTCAAATGGTTCAGATAAAAAGAATGTATGGGTGTGAATAACTGGGCAATCTAGAAAAACGGTATACAGAAGTTTTTCATGCTATCCTTGCAACTATTCTGAAAGTTTAAAATTATATCAAAACAAAAAGTTCTTTCCAATCCCCTAAAAGAAGAACCTAAGTGTTTGTGGAATAGGGTTGCTTTAGGCACAGGCAATACTTGTTCCTAGAAGCTTCCCTGAATTTAGCAACAATTGTAGGCTGGTTGTACTTTTGGGAAAAGTGGATAATCCTCAGGGAATGGGAACAAACTGCAAAGGGATGTCATATTCTGGACAGAGGTTTGGACCAGCAAGGATCGCCTTTTAACAGAGGGTGATGAGTCTGTGCAAGCCCTTCCTCCTGTGACACCTTGTGGCAATAAAGAGCTATTGCAGATTTTAGTGCCACCTCTATTTGCCAAGATTGACCTTTGAAGTAAGTCATCTCCCAGTTCTTGGACAATTTGAGAGGAAAGATGTTAAGGAGGAGATATCACGCTTCTTATTAAGTATGGTGTGCGAGTCTTCAAACTAGAAAGTAGAAAATAAGAGATGTAACAGTGTGTGCCCCCTAAGTTTATGAGGTGATGCCAGTCTTACTTCCTCAGCTTTATATGCTCTTATACAACAACTGCATCAAAAACTGTGCAAGTGCTAAGAGAAGATGATGAAAATGCAACTGGATAAGTTCTTAGGAATGGGAAAAGTGCAACTTCAAAGTTATGCAATAGTCTTTTTGCATACGTGTTCTTGAAAAGCTATGACTAAATTAAATTTTTATAATTTAAGCCGTATTTTCATTACACCATGAGAAAATTTAAAAGAATATTATAGAATGACATTTTTAAAAATAAAAACACAAACTTTTCAGTTTTCTAATCCAATTTTTCAGTCTCTGAAAAAATCATGTTTCCTTAAAGTGCAGCGTTCCTGCAAAGTTAGATGTTTAGGTAGGTAGAGGCTAGTGAGAACTCAAGTAAGCTTGAGAGCGGAAATTCTGTTTTGAAATAGTGGACCACATGTAGGAAATAGATGTATATATAACTATTAAAATAATGTGTTGATAAGACTGGTAAATTTTCATCAGTGTTATTTTGTATAATGCTTCATGTATTATCAAGGCTGTTTTGGTTATAAATGACAGAGGTCCAAATCAACTAGTTCAAGCAAAAAAAAATAATAATTATTGGTTATATTACTGGGGAGTCCAGAGGTAGTTTGAACTTTTAGGCATGGTTAGATACAGAGGTTCAAATGTTTCCTTCTTTCCCTCCTTCCCTTCTATTTCCCTCCCTCCCTCCCACCCTTCCTTGCTTTCTTCCTTCTTTCCTTCCTTCCTTCCCTCCTTTCTTCTCTCCTTTCCTTTCTGCCTATCTATCATCCATCATTTTTCTACATCCCTCTATATTTCTCTCAGTTGTTCTTTGTACAAACAGCCCCTTCTTAAGGCGAGGGTAGACATCCAGAGCAGAAAGAATGAGTCTCTCAATTTTCTCTGTCAACAATGTCTGGGGGAATACTCTGGTCCCCTTTGGATCACAAGCACATGCCTGGGAGGGGAGAAGAAAGGCCGTGTAATTTACAACATTTCCAGGATCATGGCCCAGGGCGGGGGGACAGAGTAGGATAGTATGGGATACAGTTTACCTAAAGAACCAGAAGAAGAAAGGGAAAAGGTAGTAGACAGACAAAAATTATAAGTTTCCCTTATGCTCATAAAGACACAGTTTTATAATATAATTCTAATGAACCTAAACATAAATAACTATATATTGAAAGCTTTTTAAAGTAAATATTGGACAAATGCATGAAGATTTAAAGAAAATACCATTTTTAAAGGGCCAAAGATTTTTTAAAATATAATACATGTTTGGTTAAACAGAGCTTACTTTATGCATAGAATGTTTTTGTATTTATTTATATAGAAATTTATTATTGGGGGGAAGGCAAATTTAAAACCATACATATTTATAAAACATTATGTAAACAGTAAGTTCCAATTTTTTGGTTTTATAATATATTTTTTTACCTTCTTACATAGACATATACAAGCAATTTAAAAGTAGAGAAGTATGTGCAACAAAATGTTACCAAGGGTTATTTCAGGCTACAGATAGACGATGGTGATTTTGAAATTGTGATGTATTTATATTTTCTTATTTTTCTACTTACATAAAACTAAAATTCTATATAATTCAAAGTTTTATGCATTAACTTTAGTTGTAAGTACTAATTCCTCCCAAACTAACATGGCACCTAAAGGCATTTGATTTCATAATGGTGGCACAGGCAGGTGTCAGGCCCCACTAACGTCCACAGTTAATTTGGACTAAATAATTCAGTCAGTAAGAAAACTTTGGCCAGAAAACTCAGTGGGTCATATTGACCTGCAGGAAAATTTTTGGTTTTCATGTGTTAGCAATGTATCCCTGTGTTTCCTTGGTTTGATACAGGATCTTGAGGACTTACATCAGAATCATTTATGAAGAGCTTGTTAAAATGTATACTCCCTGGTCTCACTCCATATTTTCTGATTCAGAAATTTAAGAGGTGGACTGAAGAACTGGCATTTTCAATTAAGTTCCAGGACAGATATTTCTGTACACTGAAATGTAAAAACACCTGTTTCAGAGATAGTAAGGTACAAAAAGTATGAGAGGGAAATGATTGTACTGCCAAGAGAGGACCACTGGACATCCCAGAGCCTTTGTTATTATTATTATCACGTATACAGTTCTTTTGCCTAACATGTCCACTATGAACATGACTCAGACAATTATAAGATTGTCATTAGGCATTCTTTGATTTGAAAAATAGAATACTTTTATTACATGAAGGGCTCAATGTTTTTTCCCCAGTAGAATATATTCCAAAGTTTTAGAAATCAAAATTCATAAAATTCAGAAAAATTCACAGTACAGACACCATTCTGGGGTCATAACCATGTTTTAGCAAATAATCTTGAAAGTATAGTTCTGAAAGAAATAGGAAAGGAAAGGAAGAAGGAAGGAGAAGAAAGAAAAACTCATTAGAATTTGGTAGGCACCAACTAAGTACTTAGGACAAGCACTTTTATAATCAGAAAAGTCCATCAAGGTTATTTTAAAAATAATTTAAAATATAATTTTAATATACCAAAGTTCAGTTTACAAATTAAGTTTTGGAGAATCTAAAATTTTATTAATAGAATAATAATAAAGTAAGTAAATAAAAGTAAGGTGAATAATTAACCCTACTTCAACTCTACCTGGTCAATGAGTGTAGACAAGTAATGTAATGAAAAACAGTGAGTAATAAAGAAAATAATTTAATGTAAGAGTTTTGTTTAATAGAATAAATAAGCTAAACTAAATTCTAGTAAATCTTTATTATAAAGATACTGAATAATTTTCCATCTGGAGAAAATATAGTGTAAAAAAGAAACTCAGCAAAATATATGTTAAATTATCTATTCCATTATTTTCTTCCTTAGTTTCTATGGTATCCTTATAGCTAAAAAGAAAGTCAATGTAGGAGAGCTGTAGTGTACCATATTTTAGTTACGCAGCTCACAACTTATTCTTCACTGACATTGTATTCATTCTGTCAATATGATTGTACTAATCAGGGTTTTCCAGAGAAACAGAATGAATAGGATATGAGTATCTATGGAAAGAGAGTTATTTTAAGGAATTAGCTCTTGTGATTATGGAGGTTGACACATTGAAAAGCTGCAGGGTAGATCATTAGGCTGGAAACCCAGGGAATTATTGATGCTGTACTTCAAATCCCAAGGCCATAAGGCTAGACACCGAGGAAATGTCAATTTTGCAGTTGAAGTCTGAAGGTCACCTGCTGGCAGAACTTCCTTTTGCTCAGGAAGTCAATCCTTTGTTCTATTCGGGCCTTCAACTAATTGGATGAGGCCCAGCCAAATCATGAAGAGCAATCTGCTTGACACACTCTACTGATTCGAATGTGAATTCCATCTAGCAACATTCTCACAGAGACACCCAGAATAATACTTAACCAAATATCTGGGTACCCTGTGGCCCAGCCGAGTTGAAACATAAAACTAACCATCATAATGACCTAAGCTGGATCTGATGTCTATGAGATAAACAGTAGTTATTTTATGAAAAGACAGATGAGCCAGCCTTTCAGTATTATAAGACAGAGAAACCATCAGAGTTTATTTTTCCAGTCATTTGTATCAAAATGCTAATACCTGAGGCGGATATTTTTTTGGCTGACCAGCAATTTGACCCTTTTATTTTGGGACAGTGCTATGATAAATTTTGATGGGAGTCAAGTTCCCATCTCCCTCCAAAAAGCCCAGACACTTGCTTCCATTGATTCTTGACAACTGATGTATATGACCTAAACACTGTTCATTGCATGCTCCCACCAAGGATTTTTATCCTGAAGTGAATACACAGAGAAGGGAGGGACAGTATGTGTTACTGGTGTGACTGTGGTAGCTGACTCCAGGGTCTGGAACTGTGGGTGGTGGTGCTTGCAATAACAGTTTCAAGCATCCACTGAGGAAGCAACACTGTAACCAGACCCCTCACATGAAGATACTTAGCTATGTTTTGTCTGTCTTAAATTGGTTGATTCCTGGCAATTTTCCAAGCCTACTCCTCTAGCTTTCCATCAATTTTGTCAGCCACGTATACCCATCTAATACATTCCTTTTGTGCTATGGTAACGAGAACTGGCAACTAAGAATGCTGACCAATGCAGCAAGTTTCAAGAGAAGTTATTGTGGTACATTTTATAAAGTAGTTTAAGCAAAGTAGTTTTGATATGTTACAGAGCCTGGATTAATTTTAAAACATAGTGACTATAGTGACTATATTAACATCAGTCATAAGAAAAGTTTCCCTCTGTTAAGGGCTGAGTTAGGTCCCCACAAAATTCATATATTGAGGCCCTTACTTCCAGGACCTCTGAATATAACTTAATTTGGAGATAGAGCATTTAAAAAGGTGATTAAATTAAAATTGGGTTGTTTGGGTAAGTCCTAATCTAATACAATTGATGTCCTTATAAGAGGAGGAGATTAGGACACACATGACATAAAGGGATGGTCATGTGAGGACAAAGAAAGAAGGAGGACATCTGCAAGTCAAAAAGAGGAGCCTCAGAAGAAATCTACCAACACTTTGACCTTGGACTTCTAGCCTTCAGAATTACAAAAAAAATAGATTTTTATTGTTTAAGCCACCCAGTCTGTGGTATTTTGTTATGGCTCTCCTAGAAAACAAATGCACATTCCTTCAAGAGTCTTATAGTTTTAGAAAAAAAGATAAATATGAATAAGTATAAGAAAAATATACATGCCAAGATATAAGTTGCATAAAGGACAGTGAAGGATAAATGTGGAGAGTTAGGAAAGAAGGGGGTTAAAAAATGTTATATGAATTGATATCATTTGTTATTTTTAAACAAGATCTTTTCTTGAACCTCATATAAATATTGGTTGTTTAAGCTTAAAAAGAAATGAAAATGTGTTTGGATAATTAACCTACCATCACAAATGAAATGTAATAACAACAAACTATAAAACAACCGATGAGGGGATAAAAAAAACAAGTCTTAACATCTGCCTTTAAAGTTTTGCCTGAGAGATGGTTTCTAACATGTCAATATGCCAACAAATATAAAAATGCATTATGTCAACAGATTGAATGTAAAACTAATATCAAACCATTTCTGCAAAGCAAGATGGTGAATTTATGATAGTAGGCCATCAATAGAACATCTTGTGAAGAAAGATTGCTACTAGCATAACTAAGACCAGAATCCACAGTGAAAAGTTTAATGCTTTAGAATATGTGAAACCTTTACTGTAAAAAAAGAGCGAACAGCACCAAAGAACACAGCGTCTATGATTGTGCACACTCAGGTGTAAGTTATTTTCATAATAAAGAAAGTGTGATAATCTCTTGGGACACAGCAATGGAAAACTTGGGTAAAAAAGAAAAAAAAAAGGTCATATGTCAATTATAGCTCAATAAAACTGGAAAAAAAGAAATAAAAAGAAAACAAGTTAGGAAAGAGAAAGAGAAGGTAAAGAAAAGGTCAGCTGGCAAAATGTAACCTCCACTGCTCCTGGAAAACATGTTCTGGATTATCAGCATTTCCTGTCCATAGTCATATGAAAAACATACCAAATCTTCAAGAATTTCTGATTTTATTCAATTGTTTTTAATTAGTATCTCAACTTTTTTGTGAGTATTAACATTAGTACGAATGGGATAAGAGCATATCAATTTTCCTCTGCTAACTGCTAACCTGATGGAGTTTTTTAATTAAACCTATCCAAAGCTGATGTGCAATTTCCTAGAAAGTTTTGCACTTTCCCCTATGATCAGGAAGAAGAATCTAGGATTTACCCTGAGTTAGAAATAAAATGTCTATAGGTTCACTGTATTAAAAAATTTTTTCATTGCTGACAATTCTTGGGCAGTCTATTATCATGAACCATGACACATTTCAGATTTTATCCCTTCTTACAAGCTATTAAGTTAACCTGTTACAGTTTCATGGACTCTGGCTGAAGTCAGGAAGCTCCTGAGTGAGAGACAAAGTACTTTATTGCTCATAGCACAGCAGGAGGCATAAACATCACCATATTTGTTGCAGTTCCTCTTGCTCTCAAATCCTAAGGAGTATATGCAATGGACCCAGATGACACCCGCACACAGAGTAAATTGCATTTCACAAGAGAAACCCAGCACCAAGGATCCAGAGTTCTTGAGCAAATAGTGAACAAGCTAGTTTCCCTCACCTTGAGAGCAGGCAGTTACATGACAGTCATGATATGGTCACCTTGACCTACTTAGTTGTCTATGTGACCAGCTAGAAACTGCTCAATCTCAGGAGACAGAGGAATTTGGCATACTCAGCAGGAATTTTCAGGGACACCCAGGGCCACAAGAGACCTGCCTCTCAAACAATTCACTCCACACGTTCTTGGCAGAACTCAAATTTCAATGTGGATGTTTAACTCCATTGACCACTCTGATTAATCTAACAGATCTTCATTCGTCTCATGCAGCATTTAATTAAAGCACTGTCAAGGACAGCCAAGCAGCAGGATGAGGTCAATCTGCTGTATTGACTTCAATCATGGCCCCAGGTTCCTGAAATCCCATAAGCCATCAGCATCTACCTTAGAAAGCCATTGGCTTTCTCCTTAAGGCTTTGATTTGACCTTTCTACTTGGTTTGAGGCATTAATCCAGGTACAGCTGGGTGTATTAGAGGTGGTTTGGAACTGCCATTTAGGGCACTTCTGTCATCTATAACAACTCTGTCTAGTGAGTAGAGGTACACTTTGACTATCTTCAAAGACTCGGGTGGTAGGTATCACTGATCACTTTAGCTAAACTCAGGGACAAATTTCTTGCCACCTATTCAGAGTGCACATAAATGAGTTAATTATCCCTCCAGAGAGTTCCTCCAAGTAACCCCATTTCAGATAGATCTCCACTGTCATCTGAAGGCTTTGAGATCTATTGGTGGTTCCTTAAACATTTGAAAGTTTCTTATGACCACATGGAGGGTACAAGCTACTGAGATCCTAGAAGTGGAGAAATTAATGCCTGGCTTTCACACTAGAAGTACTATCCTGGGAGTGAACAGGTGCTCCGTGAAGAAAAGTGATCATCAGATTTGAAGGAAAGTTTAAAAATCGAGATAAGAAAGAAGTAATAAGATACATATATAGGCTGATTAGGACACACTAGCAAGTAAATTTTCCCAGACACAGTGTGAGTATAGAATTTTACTAAAAAATTTGTGCAGGTAGATGGATTGGATCAAATGCCTTGTTTTGAGGATCATGGGCAAAGCATTTGTCAATTAACAAGGTAACAGGGGTATTGTGAAAAGTTCAATGTAAATGAGTAAGTAGATGAGCTATGATTCAAAAATATTTTTAATGAAAATGGTTTAAATTTTTATTATACAAATACATAGTTCAAATAGCACTAGATTCTCATTGTTTGGTGCTACTATCCAGATTTATAAGTTATAACTTGTAATAAATACTGTATAAAATAGGCACCACGTTTCTGAGATCAGAATTCAGTTTGGGGCTGTTTTAGTTTGTGACAACACCCTACTGTTAGTCATTATACATCTCTACCTTCTGTATTACTTTATGGAATTGCTATATAGAATTTAACACCAAGAAATCTAAATTTCTTTAGAGTAAAAAGATTTTAAGAATAATTCCATTATAGCAACTAAAAATTAAACTATTTGCTGCACTTGGTAGCATGGTTTAATGTTTTTATTAAATTTATTGGGGTAACACTGGTTAATAAAATTATATAGGTTTCTAATGTACAATTCAGTAATATGTCATACGTATATTGCATTGCACATTCACCACCCAAAGTTAAATTTCTGTCACCATATTGGTAGCAGGGTTTAATTTTTAGCATAAGCTGAGACAATCAGTTTTGAAACACAGTCATGCCCACATAACAATGTTTTGGTCAACAAAAGGACTACATATATGACAGTGGTCTCATAAGATTATAATGAAGCAGAGAAATTCCTATCACTTAGTGATGTTATAGTGCAATGTACTATTCATGCATTTGTGGAGCTGCTGGTGTAAACAAGCTTAATGCACTGCCAGTCATATAAAAGTATAGCACATATAATTATGTATGGTCCATAATATTTTTAAGATAATAAATGACAATGTTACTGGTTTGTGTATTTACTACAATTTACTTCTAACCATTATTTGAGTATGCTCTTTCTACTTATAGGAAAAGTTTGCTATTAAAAAGTATGTTGTGTTATGATGGCAGCAATCTCATATATCTCGTATTTACTGTGTCTCTTGACTGCATCATTTTCTCTTGTGCTTGATTTAATCTATTGTTTTATACAATAGCACGCTATACAGGCTTATAGCCTAGGAGCAGTAGGCTCTACCATATAGCCTACATGTTAAGAAGGCTACACCATATAGGTTTGCGTAAGTGCACTCTATGATGTTCCTTCCCACAACCACAAAATCACCTAATAATGCATGTCTCAGAACATATCCCCATTGTTAAGTGGTGTATTACTGTAGTCCTATTTCTAAATAATCCATTTATGTTTGACAGATCACTGAATAATCTCAAAACACTAAACATCTTCAAGACTGGCAAAATAAGTTCATATAGACAGAATAGTAACTAAAAAAAAACCAGTTTAAGAAAAAAAAACAATCTTCAATTATGCTTTCTATGAACCATGCTCTCACCTTGTTTTTTTCTGTATATTGACTAAAACTCCCTTTTTTCTAACCATAAAAAGGTTTAAGAGATGAGTTTGAAAAAGGCAAATGAAGTTTGGCATTTGTCAGTAGGTTTCAATAACTGATTCTACATTTAGCTTTGATGATCTAAAGCTCATTATAAATGTTTAAGAACATAATGTTCATGGCCTGCTCTTAGCACTGGATTGAACTCCTCCAATGCCAGTTCCTAAAGGTAAAATAATTTGCTTCAGTTTTTTTTTTAATTATTAAATAATAAGCAATATAACTAGTTCCTCAATCAAAATTATGTCCAGGTTCTTCTCACAAGTGCAAGGTTAAGGGCTGTGGATGCAAACAATAAGAATATTTGCTACTATTAATTATAACAGTAATCAAAAATATTCAGAATTCTTTATTGCTCAAAATCATTCCATATTTATTTTCTTTTTTGAGCTACTTAATATTCATAAGAAAAATTATTCTCCAAACAATTCTGCTCTATTTTACAGATAAGACAATTCAGACAAAAAAAAAAAGTTTAAATGGCTCATCCTTAGTCATTGGCACTAGTGATATAATTATGTGCCAGACAGATATGGTCCCTCCTCTCCTGAAACTCTATTCTAATAAGAACATTTGTAAAAGTTGTGTGCAACTGTAACTTGGTGAGTGTTGAGCTAGAGGAGTGCAAGTCACAACCACCATGTGAGGGGCACAGAAAACAGATGGGGGGAGGGGTAGAGTCAGGGAAGTTTCCTGAAGTCCTCACATTTCAGGCTTCATCATATTGGCTTTGAGAAAAACATTTGTTTCCACTAAATCAATTTGTTCAGTTCTCCAAATCTACCAAGTTGATTTTGGACTTGACAGAACAAAACTTTAAAAGTCAATACCACACAATTAACTCTACCTCTAAGTCAATGTTTCTCACACTATGCTTCCTGTACCAACTGCATCAGTTACCTGAAGTAGTTGTTAAAAATACAGACTTGGGAGTGGGGAGTCCTACCCCTTACTTACTTTTCCTAAACTTCTTGGGGATGAGGTCCAGGAAAATCACTGTTTTCAGTATGGCCGCCTTTGGGATTTTGTAGTCAAAGAGCAAAACAAAGGGCATATTTTTGGTAGGGGCTCCAAATGGTTCCCACTTCAGTAAGGCTTTTTTTTTTTTTCCCCTCTCCTTTCAATGGGGGTGTAGAAGAGTGTATTTGGAGAAAACTGGATATGACTTAGTTGGGATAAGAGTGCTACACTGCAGACTGTCAGCAGCCCGCCCCTTATCTGCAAGGTGGCTGGCTAAGACTAGGTGCCTGATAAAATGCTGACTAGCTGAACACAGGGACACAGGTACTCCTCCAATCTTTTCCTTCAGCTTTCTGCCAGTGTTCCAGTTCCTGCCAGTGGCAGCAGTATGAGAGAGTAGGTAGGGTGTATGAATTTTGGAGAAAGACTGAATTCAAACCCCGAACGATCAAGAGTTGAGAGGACCACGTTCCTCAATCCCCATTTACAAAGAAATAATAGAAATAAGGCCCAGAGTTGTCAGAAGTCTCGAAAGTGTCAGGTTATCTGTTATAAACAGGTATCAATGAAATACACCACATATGCAAATGCTGAGATCCAAGCCTAACACGTAAATTTGTTCCCATAAATGCTCATTCAAATCCAGGAAGGAAATACCCTGCGCTGCTTAACAGGTCCCCTTAGCAGGTCAGTACCTCCGAGCAATTAAAAGAAAAAAACATTACATTAAAGAAGAAAACGGGAAAACCGAGGCGACCCCGCACAGAGGAGTCTGTAGGGTACTAACTGCCAGGTTGGTGGATGCCGGAAGGGCTGCCAAAGTGGTCCCTGCGCTCCGGGCTGGCGGCACGTGGCCGGCTCGGGCGGGAGCTGAGCGGCCGTGGGGGAGGGGAGCGCAGAGGACGCCGCGGAGGGGTCTGGGCGGCCGAAGCCTCGGCGGGGAGGCGCCGACTGCGCAGGCTCGGGACAGGCGCAACCACTGTGCGAGGCCCTGGGGGGGGGCGCTCGCCGGCTCCGAAGTCCTCTCATCTACTTGAGGAGCGAAAGCTTTGCTCTTTTCCTCATTTTACGACTGCACTTGTTCCCCCCCCCGAAAGCCGTTCATCGTTGGAAGGCCTCTTAACCTCACACTGAAAGGGCCTCTTCTTCTCGTTGTGTCCCCTCCTCCGTGAAAGCCACAGTGGACGCGTCCCACCTCCCCGCAGCCTCCCGAGGTGGTTTGGCCGCCCCCGCCCGCTCCCCAGTGTCGCGAGTCGGCGCCGCTGCCTCCCCCCGGCTCCGCGCTCCAGGCCCCTCGGCCGGGCGACCCGCGTCCCCCCGGCACCCCCTCCTCGCCGCCCTCCGGCCTGCGCCTCCCCGCGGGACCGCCAGCCCCACCGTCGGCGCAGCCCTTCGCCCTCCGCCGAGCCGCGGGGGCAGCAGCAGCAGCAGGAGGAGGAGGAGCCGGAGGCGGCGGTGGCCGGGGAGCCCATGGCGTACAGTCAGGGAGGCGGCAAGAAGAAAGTCTGCTACTACTACGATGGTGAGCGGCGCCAGGGCGAGGGGGCGGGCCGGGCTGGGCGCCGGTGATGCGGGTGGGAAGGAGGAGGGACCGATGTTCGCCGCAGCTGAACCCATTCCCGACCCGCCGCCGCCAGCAGGAGCCCCCTCCCCCGACGGTGAGTGCCCCTCCCCCCGAGACTCTGCGGCGGGAGCCAGGTGGGTGCCCCACTTTCCCTCTCGCCTGCCCCAATCCGGCAGTGCAGTGCCCCGGCCTACCCCGGCGTCGCGGGGGTTGCGGAGGGGACGGCCCTCGCTCGCCGGCGTCTCTCCGCCCGCCACTCGTGGGAGCAGGGCTTTTGGGGTGCTCCGCGCCGGCTTCTGGACCCCAACCCCTCCTCCAGGTCGAAACAGCTACCCCGGCCCGGACGCCACACAAAGCCCGGAGGGCGCGAGCGCTCCGCCCCTCTCGTCCTCCTCGCTCCCCACATCCCCGCCGGTTCCCCTCCCCTTCGACGCTGGCTGGTCCGAGCTCCTCCTCTCTCCGCCTCCAGCCTCACCTCGGACCCCTTGACCCCGGTCGGTGCGGCAGAGTAGGTGGGGGGGAAGGGGCACGTCAGGCTGGGGTCGCACACCCGCGGCTTGGCGTGGGCTCCGTCCCTCTCCTTTGTGCCCCGAGTTCTTTTGAGCGCCACTTTCTCCGCATGCAAATGAAAAGGGCTGCACTTCCTCAATAAAAGTGATGGTTTGGGAGCTTGAGGCGCTGACTCTTCGCGGGAAATACGACGGCGGTAGGGAACGGTGGAGCTGGTTCTGCTTTTGTTGTGTACATCAGACTCGATGGGTCCTGGCTTGCCTCTGTGAGAAGCGGTTGCCACCCACTTCTTTGTTGCTCTTTGTTCGATCAGGAAATACCACCCTGCTTGGGAGGTTTAGGAGAGTATCGGTATCTTGCTCGTGAAAGCTGTTTCTAGGTGGTGGGAGTCCTGGTGTAGGAAAACTTTGGTTAGTACAGAAGTACTAAATAATCAAGTGAGCTCGAGCTCACGGTACATACCTAACTTATAATAAAGGTCAGATTTTAAGTCTCTGAATCCTGTTTCCTAAGCCAGCCTAAATTATACTAAATGGAGAAGTAACCTGTTTACAGATTTCACAAAGACGTCAAATGGTAAATAGTTCCTAGTAGGTCACTCACTCTCCAGAGAAGGAATTCTAAAATTTAACAAAGAAGCTAGGCTTAACGATCTGAAAGCCCCGATTTGTCTGAAGCAGGACAAACTTTGGAAGCTGTTTCCTACATCGATGTATTATAAAGCACATCATCTTAGAAGTGGAAAGAACTTAGAGGACTGGGTCAGAATAAATCTTGATTTTTTAAAAAATGGCCATACTGTGTTGCTTTAGTTTGCAAGGAGCAATGTATTAATAATGCCTGTTTATATAAAATAATCACCTGTGTCATTTGTGGAAAAATCTGAAATCTTACAGAAGAAATCTCAATTGTCTGATACTTCGTAGTTAGGGCTAACAAGTAACAGTCATGTTTTAAAAACATTTTTTGAGAGGACCCCATATATGTGTAATACAGATTGGTCTGTAATTATGCCATCATGGAGGAGTAGTGGTGGGATTACATTTTAATTTTAACATTGATTATTAAAGTTTCTTAAAATTTATTCTTTAAGTCTTCATGCGTATTTTAGGTCATTGGCAAACCATGGCCTTGCGTACCCTGATTGTATTGGAAAGCAAGTAACCATGAGCGTAAATTAATTTTGAAAACTATATTGTTCCAAAGATAAAAAGATTTGTTTTTGTCAGAACCTGGGATAAAGGAGAAAGGCTTAAAAAATTAAAAAGGTTGGAGAAGCTGGTGTTAGTTGCTGTTGACAGTGACAGGCTCTGCTAAAGTAAGGTTCTTGTAACTCCTTGTCACCTGGCTTGAAGTGTAGAACCAGGAGGTAAACTCAAGTAGCAGTTTTATGAACCAGCTGTTGGTTCCTGGACCTATTTATGATGATTCTTTGTCGAGGGAACAGAAGCAAGCACTGGTCCCAAGGGTAGGATGCAGGATGATAGAGTGGAAGATTGGATATTTAAGTCTTGTGATTGTGACCTAATCAGTACTTCATTGTAGACCATTCAACTGCTTTACCTGATGTCCAGCAACAAGTATATAACTGAATGTTTGGAAATCTGTGGTTAGGTTTTGTGTCTTTGGTGTGTAGTTCTTCCTTGGCTCATTTGTAGAATGGAATTTGTAGTTTCTTTCATTTGGAATATTCTTTGGATTGGGGGGGGGGAGTTCCATTTCGCAGAGTTTATTAAATTGGATAGGTATCATTATGATAATTATTAGTATCTGACAGTATCCTAAGCTCTGCAGTTAATTCCAAAAGCTTGCTTTTTTTTACCAGAAAAATTCAATTTTGCCAGCTTATGTGTAAAGGCAGCAGAAATGGTTTCTTTTTCTTTAACTGTGAAGAAAGAGAATAAGATGCAAGTTAAAGCAGTTTTTGCACCAAAGACTTCTATAACTTGAAGGTACACTACATGGATTAGATTGGAAATGGATAGTATCAGTAGTAATAGGGCCTGAATAATTTACTAGTTTTAATTTGTTTTAATTTATTGTTAAAGGAAGTAGCTAATTAAATTTGTTGGTAAGGAAGTAGAAGAAAGATAAAAAGGAATGGAGTAGCAAATTCTATAATCATAAGAATCCTACCTTTCGACTTAACTGGAAAGACCATTAGGCATACTCTTAACATATTTCTAAAACTTGTCATCTTGTATATATTGCAAGATTACCAATAATCTATAAAATGAGAAAGTTAGTGACTGAAAGTTCTTCTGGCTTTAAAATGATGTGATTTCTGTACTTAAATTTAAATGTAATTAGAAAACCAGGTTGAGGTGTAGACAATGATTACAATACTCACATTTTTAATATTTCACCTAAAAATGTTAACTATTCTTTGTTTTGAATTAAATTTGAAACTATTCACATTTAATGCCTGTTTTACCATGTATATGATATAGTAAGGTTGTATGTATTTGCAGTTAACCTTTGAACGACATGGGCTTGAACTGCAATGCAAGCGTTCAACTTATTGGCGGATTTTTTTTTTTTTTTCAATAAATATACAGTTGGCACTCCACTTCCCAGGTTCCACATACATGGAATCAAAGGACAAACTATGCAGTGTTCTGCACCATTTTATATAAGGGACTTGAGCATCTGGGGAGTTTGGTATCCACGGGAAGCTGTGGAGTAGCAGGGATGTCCTGGAACCAATCCCCTGCAGATACTGAGGGAAGACTATAGTTTGGGGGGGAGTCAAGTTATATATGGATTTTCAACCGTGTGGAGGTTTGTGTTCTTAACCCCTGCATTGTTCAAGGGTCAACTGTATATATAGTTTATACAATTACATTATGTGTGTGTGTGTGTGTGTGTGTGTGTGTGTATACATACATACATACATATATATCTCTATATATATTATATTGCTCAATGCTCAATTTTTTACTCCTCTGATAGAGCACATTGAAATGTTTGGAGACAAGTGGTTCAGAGAAAAGCACTTAGCAGTATACAGAGATAGAATATTAAAGTTACCAAGATCATGCCTTCCAGTATGCTCCTAGTTTACTCTGGCAAATTTTAAGAATTCTCCTTGGCAGCCAGCTATTGACAAAATTTCTTAGATTTTTGTTTATAGCATTGGTGCCGGTTTCTTTTACTAGATATAGATCGCCTTTCATATAGCTGCTTGGATTCTTAGCTGTAGTATAAATCTTTATTACCTATAAAATAACTAATCATTTCTTTGAGGGTAAATCAGTGCTGAATGAATTACAGCAGCAGTTCATAAATACTAATGATCTTTATTACGTATATTAGTTAAGATACATATATATTAGACTGACTTTTCTATACATGGGTCTTCATCCCCCAGACATTTTTTACCACTCACTCGCTTCAAATTTTCATCTTAATCAAAGAGGCTTTCCCACTATTACCTTAATCTCCATTATGCTTTTCTCACTATCACTTGTACCACCTAACTTTTGTTTTCCCACCAGGATATAAGCTTCATGAGGTCAGTGAGTCTACTTTTCTTATGCCTATACCTTCATCTAAATTTTTAAAAATCACAAGTCTTTTGAATTGTCGACAAGTGATTAATGCTTTATATTTTTATAGATAGAGCACTTTTATATATCATTCTCCAATTCTTAACAGCCACTGAGTTGCATATAGGTAGGATAAGTGGCATTTTGTCTGTTTCACAATGAAAATAGGTTTATATCCCTGTTCTCAGTCCACTCCTTATCCTTTAGCACATTGACTAGTTTTAATGTCTATGGAGAGGTCAATACCTGGTACCCCCATCACACCATTTGATGACACAGGAGTGGGTCCATTTTCACTGCTACAAGAAGAAAGTTTTCCTATGCTACCAAAATGAAGCATTAGTAATTATTTCTTCCCTTTAACAAAATCTATAAATGCTTTTGTTGACAAATCCTTAAAGGAAGCAGTTGAAATTGGGGAGAAGGTAGCAATAGTAATAGTATTGAAACATTTAAAGTTCAATCAAGTATAAGGATGTTTGTACTAGCTAATAAGTCTTATTAACCTCTATTTCAATAGTAGTAGGCTTGTACTTGTTCATTAAGTTAGTTTTGGTTTCAGAAATATCAAATGGGCATAAAGTTCCTACTATGTGCCAGGTAGACAAAAGATTTTCAGTCTTAAGGAAATAAAAGACTATGTTAGATAGGAAAAGAGGGCACTTTTGTAGGATAATTAGGGTAAGGCCTGAAGGAAGAGAATGGGTCAATCATAAAAGAATTTTTCTGCATAAGGCATTGCAAACTGCACCATCCAGGTAGTGAGAAAGAACCTGGTGTACTTAATGGAAAGGAATGCAAGAGGAAGGCAAGGGGGAACCACAGGGTGCCGGCGGGCTGCATAGTAAAGGGCCAGTGCAGACAAGACTGGGAAGAGATTCGGAAAGCCATTGAAGGTTTTTAAGTAGAGAGACTCTTGGAACTAGAGAAAGGATGAAAAAGTGGTAGAACTGTAAGAGTGAGAGCAAGAATTGAATGCATGTTGGTTCACATAAAATGTAATGATTACAGCTACTAGACATGGACACATTTAAGGGAGGTTTTAGTAGTAAAAGCAATAAAACTTATTCATAGATTAGAAATAGAGTGGGAGCTAGGTGATGGTAGTACAGAATAAAGGATAACTGTGAAGTGTCTGGATTGGGCACTTTAGTGACTCATTTCTAAGAGAAGAGGATTTAGGGCAGCCCTCTTGTTCACAGATTTAGCCAAGTACCCAGAACAGTGCCTGGCACATGGTAGCCTCTTGATTTGTTAAATGAATGAATGGATTTGAGAAACCTTGATATGTAAAGGTCAGTGGAATGGGTATGGATGGGTAAGAGTAGAATTCAGGAAAGTGGTTCTGTAGAAATCAAGACTCTGGATGTTTCAAGGAGGAGGAGTGACCAGTGTGTTAAAGCGGCGAGTGGACTGTAGTCTGTGGAAGACAAAATAATACATTAGCTTTATTTATTTATTCCTGAATCATTTTTAGTCAGTTTATCTTTAGGGATAAAGGTACATTTCACAACCCTGAAATCCAAAATGTCTGACAAATTGGAAAAAAAAAATTTTTGCAACTCCTTGGGAATCAAAAGCTTAACCTAAATTACTGTTTATGATCTTTACTCCACTTACTGCAGAAATATTAAGTTTGATTATAAAATGCTGCTCAGACTCTAGGACCTCACAGATGTATTGTATTATGTTTATAAAACCTGAAAAAAAATCTGAAATAACGTTTGGTCCCAAGGACTTTGGACCTTAGTAGCCACTTGTTGAAGAGCGAGCATTTTCTAAAATTTTTCAGGTAACTAATTCTTTATGGTAATTTCTAAACATTGACAAAGTTTGTAGTGTTCTGGAAGCCACCTTGACTACTCTTTCTGGATACTTACTTTGTTGGTAAAGCACTTTTGACTATTTTAATGAAAACAAGATAACATTTAAAGTGTCCAGATTGCATTACTTAACCATTTAAATGAGATGAATGAAAATCTGTAGGTCATAAAACTAAAAGGCATTTCATCTTTATTAAAAAGTGAATGTCTATAAAGTAGCCATCTAGAGAATTTTAAAATATGAGATTTAAGCAGGAAAAGTTGGAGATGGTTCCTCTATACCCCCTTACCTTTTGGGAGAATTCTTGATAAATCAAATAGCAACTATCTGTTGTTTGGCTGCGCTGTGGACCTGTGCCATTTAGGTAGTGTGTGTATTTTTGGTGGGAGTAGTGCCGCTAAATTGTAGCAAAGAAACTTGTTTAAAGCTATGTATGTTCATAATTCAAGGACCCTGTTGGTAAAAAGGTTACTTTGATGGGTTAGGTAGTTTCTTATGTTCATTTCTTTAAATTAACAAAAACCCTAAGCATTTATTAAAATACAGAATTGGGCATATGTCCTTTTCTTGTCAGGCTACCCCCTACCGTTTCTTTCTAATGACTGTAAGTGCCATTGCTATTAAGTAACTATTAAGAAAACTGGCTGAGTTGCCCAGCCTAAGTTTCAATCTAGCTCCTCTACTTGCCAGCTCTGTGACTTAGCAATATTATCTTATTTACATCTCACCCTCTTCACTCTTATAAAGTAGTAACAATAACAATAATTTCCACAGGATAGGATTGTTGAGAAGATCAACAGATAATACATATGAAGTGCATAGAGTACTGCCTCCTAGTAAGCACTCAGCAAATGCTAATTACTGCCATCATTTTTTAAAAACACTTGAGAAATTGCAACTCTACCATCTCTTCTGTAGAGATTATTGGGGTCTTTCCCATTATTAGGTTATAGGTGGCTTTTCATTAGTCTCACTATGTCCATAACTACAGTATATGGTCTGAAGATATGGTAGATGTTAGAGACATTTCATCTTGGTAATTCTTACACAGAAGTAGGTGGAAGTTATGTGAAGACTGGTGTTTCTTTGGTTGTGGTGATAACTTAGAAATACCTTCCCTGCATTAAATTAACTTGATACATGATGCTTTGTAATTCTAATGGGCTTTCCATATTTAAGAATTCTTTGAGACCAGGCTGCTTTCAAGAAACTATGTACTGCAACTATGTACCAGAGAGCTTTATATAACAAATCCTTCCATGAAAGGTTGCTTGTTTCCTGGATTTATAGCCTCTGCATTGTGATAAATGCAGAGGAATGTCATATATCCCCATAGCTCTGCTTTACTAATCTGTGCTGTCTTAGCTTTGTTGTTGTCACCAGAATTAAGAAAAGTGGCTTTCCTTATGACTGTATATGTATGAATTATTTTCAGAAGAGAGCTTGTGTTGAAAATGAAGGGTTAAGTAGAGGTGTGATACCCACAAAATGAAATAGTGATATTATTAGACACAGGAATATTATAAAAGTGAACATTCATCCTGAATTATCAAATATATGGAAGAGAAAAACAAAAGTGTTTGAGTTCTCAGTTTTCACTAAACAAACAAAAAGTATGTAAGCAGGATTTTGAAAAAGTTTTGATCCTGAAAGTGAGTAAATGGCATTCTTTATCTCTAGCTCTTATTTTATAGACTCATGTTGAAATGATTGACTTCAAGTCATTAAAGTCAGCTTGGCTATCCTAACTAAGTTTTAGAATTGCTTTTTAAAAACTAAAATTAGTACTAGAAGTAATTAATAATTCAGTAAAGACTATCGTAAAAAGTCTTGCTACATTGGAAAAATAGTAAATATTTAAGGGACTTCCTTAACACTTTATTACAGAAACACTGGAGTTTTACCTGGGAGTATTGCTTTTATTGAAATTTGGTAGATGAAAATATGTGATTTTGGTGTTTATTTTAAAATAAATCTCATGCATTAGTTTTAAGATATTGTGATATAAGTTGTTATAAAAAGATAAGTTAGGAATTATAACTTCAGTGGTGAAGAATGAGACAAAATACCCTCATTTCCTTGTAAAATCATGAGCAAAACTTATATTTAGGATCCACATT
This sequence comes from Cynopterus sphinx, assembly GCA_030015415.1. NCBI lineage: Eukaryota > Metazoa > Chordata > Mammalia > Chiroptera > Pteropodidae > Cynopterus > Cynopterus sphinx. The sequence continues at coordinate 95,317,738 of CM057386.1, read as the reverse complement.
TCAGATGCCAAAATTTCCCTTATAAATTGTGATATGATTATAAAATGTTTTAAGCCCACCAAATACAACTATAAAGGATTTCTGGGATGCCACTGATCATCTAAGAAGTAATGTTTACTGTAAAGTTTTAAACATACCAGTGAAACTCAGATTTTACCTTCAGCATCTGGATGTGCCAGCAAATACTAAAAGCAGGTATTACTTTAAGGAACAAAACTATGTTTTTGAGTAAAGTATTTTATTTGGGCTAATCCTAATAAGAAATTTTGGTAAACTGGAAATCAGAAAAGCTTTCTTGCCTTAATCTATAAATAAACAATGTATTAATGGAATTATTGGCATATAGAAGTGTGTATAATAATATCTTGGTTTCCTAATACAGTTTAAAAGTTGCAAAATCTAAACTCATTAATATTTAAAATCTAATTTAGGTGGTAAATGCCTTAGTGATCAATGTACATAAATTTACTAGTTTATGAAGATTCTCTTGTGTATTCATTACGTGTCTCTTCTATTTTAGGTGATATTGGAAATTATTATTATGGACAGGGTCATCCTATGAAACCTCATAGAATCCGCATGACCCATAATTTGCTGCTAAATTATGGCTTATATAGAAAAATGGAAATATATGTGAGTATACCTTTTGGAGAATATACTAAGCGCTGATTTTATTTTTTAATTCTTTGAAAATTTATTATTTCTCTTGGCCCTTAGCAGATGAAAAGGTCTGAAAGAAAAGGGAAACACTTTTTGTTTTGTCCTTTAGAGAAAAATGAATGTGGGAGCTGGAGCCTCCTTACCCTCTTTCTTATGCCGTTTTATTTAACGTTTCCTCTAGGCCATATTTTTACATTTCTGGAGAACAATAGTTCTATTTAGCATACTAAATATTTTTGTTAATAATAATAATAATTAGTGATATGCTGCTGAAGAGTTGGTTTGGGACTTTTACAAAAGAATTATACAGAAAATCCTATAAACATTTATTGGCATGTGGAACACTGTGGGGTGGATAAAACTGCCTTAAATGTTTTTGAAGATAAAGGTGGAAGTATATGTAAACAGATATAAGACACAATTTTTCCCTTTTTGGAAAGAAAAGAAAGGCTTGAAGCAGTTAACAGTGTTGGGTATATATCGAATTTTTTTGGTGTAAACATATAGAGAAAAGGAGGAGTTATATAAGACTTTTAATCAAAAAGCCCTGTTTGTCATAAATGAAATTGAGCTCTTTGGAACAAGGATGATTAGGTTAGGAGGATGATTAGGTTAGGCAAAGGAAAATGAGATTATGAACAAAGACATGAAATGGAAAATAAGTCTCATTCTAGGAGGTCATTGAAATCCATGGATGTAGAGCAGAAGGTTTATTGTTTCCCAAAACACACATGTATAAATTTGGATTAGCTTTGGAATTATTTCATTCTGGAAGACCCTAATTCTGTTGAGAGGATTGTTAAGGGAAATTGTATACTTTGTGTTTGATAACTCTGATATAACCAGTTGAATTCCACAATTCTGACCTTTATTTTTCTTCACAGAGGCCCCATAAAGCCACTGCTGAAGAAATGACAAAGTATCACAGTGATGAGTACATCAAATTTCTACGTTCAATAAGACCAGATAACATGTCTGAGTATAGTAAGCAGATGCAGAGATGTACGTTTCTGTGTTGGATATATATTAATAAGTATAAATGTTTTTAGAAACTTAGTGTTATCCAAATCTAGGTGTATTTTCTGACCTAAAATAGTTTTAATTATTTATTAACTTGAAAAGTCATTGTAAAAATACTAAAGCTGCTTTTTAAAAACAACCTACTGAAGTTTGCTGGTCTTCTAGACTTCCGAGAGGCTGTTTGAATATTCCCCTGCTCTTTATTTTGGTCCCATGTTAACTTTGGAATAATGGATATTAGTAGGGAGACCTCACTTCCTTGCTTTAAAAAAAAGAAAATGATTATACTTTAGTTGGCCATGGCCTGGTGTGTATACCTCTTGTCTTCTGTTTGTGTGCTTTAAACTGGACTGTAGTACATATACTCTGTTGTTGTCCTTTGTTATGATATTAATGAAGCTCTTCATTTTCTTATACATGTTTTCTCCTATAGATAAAAGGTATCTTATTACAGATTAATTGGTTTGAAAGTGGAATATAAAATGTCATCCTAAAATGATTGGAACAGTATCTTTTAAAGCCTCATGCTGGATTTCATTCTCATCATTATTTTTATTGATGAACTTCAGCGATGATTTTATAAAAAGTTTCAATAATAGTAAATTATATATAGTTGCTAGAAATCTAATTCATAGAATTTCATATACATTTCTACTGTATATTTCATTTTATTCAGAAAATTGATACTATAAATAAAATAGATATTTATGTCTCTTTTCAGTGGGCATACAGGTTTAGATTAAGAAGTCATGGTTAGCCCGAGGGCAAATGAGGAACAAGATGGATTTGACACATAATACTGAATCGTATTAAGATTGTAAATGCATCTGAGCTTTAAGAAACTTCATTATAGTGTTAATAAATTAGGGATATATAAAGCTATTATAAGATATAACCCTTATTTTTAAAGGGGTTAATAATTTGATGATGGGGAAAGACTAAGAATGGGTTATAAGTATATATGTATGTCCTTTTCATTCTGTCAATACTCGAGAACTAAATATGTCATAATGTGTCACGTATCTGTATATATCTTGTTTCCTTGTGCCATGGTGCCCCTTCCTTCTATATATCTTGGCTGTTGTGAACCTAGTTTAATTCTTACTATCTTTCAAGATCAAGGTTAACCATGTGCATAGGCAACCAGCTGTTGTATCTTTTAAAACTTACAAAAATACTTTTCAAGGTTATGGATATTCTATGTACTTACGGAGTTTTTCTTTTTTTTTTTTAAGTAAATCATAAAGCAGTTGAAGTTAAATAAGTGTAAAAAATATCATATATTTGAGAAATGCCTAGAAAATTTAAGTCCACGTTTAAATAAGAGCAGATATCTTTTATATTTTGGTAGCTACTGCTTTCTTATTAGTAGAGCAGAGATAATTCACAGATAATAATGGTAAAATGTGTTTTTTCACATAACACTTTACCTTGTATAAAATGATAAATTGTATTTTCAGATTGCAAATGCTAAGTTACTACTATGATGTACATGTTTTATGGTTACACCAAACAAAATAAAGTACTTATAAGCAATATTTTTTGTACTTAAGAGCTTTTACTAATTCACAGAATGAATTGATATTAAATCCATCTTTCACAGTTAATGTTGGAGAAGATTGTCCAGTGTTTGATGGACTCTTTGAGTTTTGTCAGCTCTCAACTGGTGGCTCAGTTGGTAAGTGTCCTGATTCAATCAGACTTAAGAAGTTGATTTAAATTTGGTATATGACCTTTAAGTTTTTGTTTAAAACAAAAGTATACGTAGTGGTAGATTTTGATGACAAAGTAGTTGGTGTGTTCAGAGTACAATTGTTGTTAATTCTCCCTCATGCTTTATAATCATAATATTTGAACTTTTTTTACTTTTTAGTTGTTTACTTCCATTGCATTTTCACTTACAGACTTTTTTTCCTCTCATCTAGCTACCATTGTATATACTCTTATTTAATCTAATTACAACTATAGGAAAATATTTAAGGAAAAACTATTATTAGAGCCCTAGACAATGATCTTTCTCTTTTATAATTTTAAACTCTCTATTTTACACATGACATGCTCTTAGGACTTTTGTCTAGTTACACTAATTTTTAAAGTTAAACATTTTCAAAATCTTTTCCATCTTGTTTCTTAGCTGGGGCTGTCAAGTTAAATAGACAACAGACTGATATGGCTGTTAACTGGGCTGGAGGATTACATCATGCTAAGAAATCCGAAGCATCAGGATTCTGCTATGTTAATGATATTGTGCTTGCCATCCTTGAATTACTAAAGTAAGTTAATTTGTATTGATGTTTTACCTGTGAAAAAGCATTTTAATTAAAACAACAACAATCTATGTCTTTTTTAAATCAAGTAAACAGTAAGTTGAAAATAGTTAATGGTGAATCTTCAGTGGATTCATTACAAATCGTAATAGGAAATTCAGCCAATCCTTGGACTCTTAAGAATGAGAAATGCATATAAAATGTCTAAAACTGCCATTAGATACCCTTTTGAAAATATTAGAAATAGTTTGGCAATTTAAATTTGAGTTACAGTTTCAACTAATGAAAGTTTATGTTCTAACATTTTGTAAATTTTTAACTTTTGAAGGCAAATATTTGAAACCTGTGTCAAAGGAAATTTGGTTTTGGTTACCTGTTGAATTAAATGAAGATTACTGCCTAGCTTGCAGGTAGAATGGGGCTCTGTTCTCTTAAAAGGGATATTATTATTATCTCTAAGTTGCTGAAGGAATTAGTTTTAAAGTTATCCTTGACTGCAGCTTGAGAGAGCTCTGTAGAGACACTTGTGAATTTGGAGTTACAAAGTTAGTTATTTTTTACCATCATTAGCTGTAACATACCTTAGCAGATTCCACTTCAGACTGTAGTGAATTTGTGTTTTCTCACTTTTGCCTGTAGTTATTCCATGCATACTATTTAGAGAGGCTGATTTTTTTAGCCACTTAAAATTTTGTATTGACTCCTCAAATGAACAACTGGGCTGTTTCAATTGACTAACCAAGAGCTAACAAGGAAAACCACTTGTTTTTAATTCACTATTGATGTTAGTTCCTGTGTCTTCATCTCTTAGTAGTTCTTGCCCACATGCTAATAGTCTTAAAACAAATTTAGTTTAATTCCTCTGGACACATTTCTTCAACTGGTGCAGTCAAATGTGATTAAATTTACTGTTGGTTAAATAGCTTTCACCTACTCAGAAACTTTTTGCTCACAGTTTTATTTTCATAAAGAAATTCTGCTATGATGAGACATTCTGTTTATTTTCTAAGGTTTCTGAAAGTTGCTTTCCTAGGATTCGAGAGTATTTTATGAGTGTAGCGTCTGGTAATGTCAGTTTATATTGTATTCTTTTAACACAGTTGTGGTATCATTATAAAATAAATAACAGTGCTCTGCCATCTAATTCAGTAATAATCCTCACTTCACTATCTTAAAAGAGTGACATTTAAAGCTCATTTTCCTTTTATCTTGTTTTGACAAGGGTATACACTGGTAATAAGATGTCATGGTTTGTGATACATGTGACTTTTAAAATGTATTTGAGTTATAACTGCATTACTGTGATCTGTAAAGCTCCAAGCAGCACTATGAAGTGATAAGGATATACCACATGTGGTTTCTGTCTCGACACCTCAGCACTGCAGTTGAAGCACAGAAGAAACCGTAGACAATTTGTAAACAAATGACCGTGGCCATGTTTTAATAATACTTTATCTTTTGGACATTGACATTTTAATTTTATTTAATCATCACATATCACAAGATATTTTTCTTTTGATTTTTTTTTTTTTGCAGTTATTATAAGAAGACACTATTAGCCATATTTAGTCTATAGACCATAGGTTGGCAAACCCTATTTTATATTTATAATATTGAAGATTTACTAGAGAGATGTTTTAAAATAGCAGTCTTAAATATGGCACAATATTCCGTTGTTAATATATAGAAACACGTTCAATGTTTTTAAAGCACATTTAGTAGGACATATTTCCCAGAAAGAGTAAGTGAATTTTCTCCCTTTCTTTTAGATTGGACCTAAAGGGAGGATTTAAAGGTCTAAGGTTCAAACTGTGAATTCAGATGTTTGAATGATCTCCTAGACTAGAAATAAAGTAAGAAAAGAGATTAAGCATTCTGGAATGCAAGCACTCATAAATAAGTTTCCTGAATCCATGGTGTTCATCTCATTTTAAAACCTTTAAAAAGCTTATTTACTGCTTTTTTTTCTCCCCCCTCAGGTATCATCAGAGAGTCTTATATATTGATATCGATATCCATCATGGTGATGGTGTTGAAGAAGCTTTTTATACAACAGATCGTGTAATGACTGTATCATTCCACAAGTATGGGGAATACTTCCCTGGAACAGGAGACTTAAGGGTAATACTGAATTTTGTCTGAATAAATATGAGATTAACCTAGGAGGCTAGTAACCCTGTACCTGAACTAGTATTTTTCCTGAGTCATTAATTTGGAGCTTATATATGCAGAATTGAGTCATTTTATAACATGTACTCAAATTCACTTTTGTTGACTGTAGGCAAAAGTTTAATGAGAACTTACATAACGTTCTTTTGCTTGGCTATCTTCTTCAGTTGAATAAATATTTTTGAAAATCCACAAAGCATGTTCAGTTTGAACCTTCAGAACCTACTTACTGGTAGCATACGTTGGTATTGATTAGAAAGATTGGTGGATTAAAATAATTGACTAAGTCTTTTTCAGATTCTTGTATTGCCCTCCTTTTTGGTCTTTATTTAAGAGGTCTAAGTTTTAATCTCCTTTTTTCTTAGGCTTCTGAAATTTGTAGTAGGTATCTTTTGAGGAAAGAAAGAATACCTTAGCTTATCCTTGCTTGCCTTTATTTCTATTTGTTACTTTTTTCCATTTGATGCTTTGTGCTTTATGAATGTAAATAGCACTGGTTAAATCCTATTTCTACAAATTTAAGTTTTTTGCTTCACTAGAGCAGATTTTTTGTTTTTGTTATTTTGAACAAAGCACACACGTGTTGCAGTTTATTCAGAAATTTAAATGGCTGTTTTTAATTTATCTTGGATTATATGAGAGATTTCTCTTAGCATGGCATTCAACATTTGTTCTAAGCTATTTTGTTAAGATTATTTTTCAAATCTATAGTATGTTGTATAGTTTATTTAGCAACCAAAAGTTTAGTGGCCTTATTTTTCAGATGTGACATTTCTTTATTTAACCACAAGGTGATGCTCTTTCAGTAATAGTTATGACAGTGAAATTGTTATTTATAAAGGGGTAGGAGGTCAGTTGTTTAATTTATTTCAGTTTAAATTATGTGGCTTTTAAAATCGAAAGTTTATATTTTCAGGTCCTTTTCAGTTAGCTCTTTCGTTGTCTTTCCCCACTCGGTATTATCTTAAATACTGATGGTTCTCAAAGTATGATCATTAAACTAGGAAAGTCATCATCACCCTAGAACTTGTTAGAAGCACATATTCTCAGGCCCATAAACTGTGTTATTCTGCACACTGAAGTTCAAGAACTACTGCTCTAAATTGGTTGAATTCATTTATCTACAATCATTGTACCCCAGTGAAAATTAAGCAAAAGCTTTCCCAGCTATAAGCATAAGAAAGGATTGTTGTATAATCCTGATTAATCTTAGAAATATCAATAGAGTTCTCTTATGATTGTTTGAAGTCGTCAGAAAATATTAGAGAATATGTGTTTTAAGAAGATTGGAGAATGACTCAACATCTCTTCCTCACTAAGATTTTATACTACTACATGAAATATCATCTTAATTTTTTTCTTTTTTTCCTGTCTATATAATATTGCATAGATAATTCCCCAAATTTGGAAGCAAATAAATTACTATATGTGTAGTTGTTTCTGAACTTCTGGGAAATTCATGTATATGTTTGGCTATTTTTCTTTTCTACCTGGCAATTCATTTCAAATCAGAAAAGAAGGCTACTCTGAGCTTAGACTATTGTTAAAACGCTGCTTGAATGTATTAAGTAGTCTAGGTGGAAGGGAAAAAAAGCTATGATAAGGTAACAGTTGTAAAGTAAGAAATGGAAGGAATAAAGCTTGGTCCAATAAGGGCAGCAGCTTTGAGTTATCAGCATTGAGTGGTAAAAGTGTGCATCAGCTTTCTGTTCTTAGTGTCAATGTGTGTTCCAATTGTGTTTATAGTACAGGAGTCTAGAGATTCACAGTACTTTAGCTTATCAAGATCTGTGTAGTTTGCATTTAGTTATATATAAAAACTTAGGTTACTTTAAGAAAAATTGTGGGGTATAATTCCACTTTTTTAATCAAAAATTGGGTTTTAATAATTCTAATATTGTAAGCTATGCTTTCTAAAAAATTAGTTCAAGCTGGGATTCCATGAGAGAAAAGGGAAGAGTTTGTACAAACGTTAATGATCTTAAAAATTCGTTTTTATTGAGACATAATTTGAAACACATAAGAATCAGTCTCTTCTAATCCTTTAGTATTGTAATTAAAGCACTACTTTGTAGAAACGTCTGTCCCATCTCTTCTGGGAATATATGCATATATCTGTGTGTATATTCTGAATAAGTGAATGAGTGTGTGTATGCACGTGCGTGCGTGCGTGTGTGTGTGTGTGTGTGTGTGTGTCTGTCTGTCTGTCTGGAATCTAGCCCTCAACTTCTCTCCTTTGCTGCTTTTGGGAGGTAGTACATGCCTAGAGTGGTACTTATTCAACAAGTAAGAACAAAATTTATTTCAAGCCCGTTTAAAGAACAGGTTACAATGCTTTAGTCTGAAGCTTTAAAAGAACTTAATAGAATTAAATGAACTTTTAATAAGTTGAAGAAAGTCTTGGCTTTTCTTTCAGTAAAAATAAACTCATGCCATATTGTGAGCCACAAGAAGGACTCTGCATTACAGAGACAATTGTCCAGGAGTCTTTGGCTCAGAATATGTTTCCCACAACTTTACTCATAAAATTGTCTTATATACTCTGCTTATGATGAATTTCTTCGGTTATGTAATATGTAACTTCATATTACCTTTAATCGCTTATTAAAATAATCATTACAGACTAATTGGAACTAGTTCTTTTCAGCTTTATAAGCAGTCTGTATGTTGAAATATGCACTTATTCTGTATTTCTCAACTTATATGGTAAACTCAAAATTGGTTCTTGTTACCTGGTCTTTTAATCTTTTAAAAAATATTTTAACAAATATGTCATGAAATTTTCTCTAAGATCTATTTAATTCTGTATTTTAGGATATTGGTGCAGGAAAAGGCAAATACTATGCTGTCAATTTTCCTATGAGAGATGGTATAGATGATGAGTCATATGGGCAGATATTTAAGCCTGTAAGTAATAATATTTTTTAAATCAAAATAAATTCTAAAATGTTCTTTGAGATAATAACATTTGTTATTTTATACATAGATTATCTCAAAAGTGATGGAAATGTATCAACCTAGTGCTGTAGTGTTACAGTGTGGTGCAGACTCACTCTCTGGTGATAGACTTGGTTGCTTCAATCTGACAGTCAAAGGTACGCAATTTTAAAAAGTTCTATTCCCAGAAAACTATGTATATATGTATTTGGAATTGACATGTATTAACTATAGTTGATCTTGTTTCAGTAAGATCTTATTTATTTTGTTAAGTTTACATATACATTCATATGTGATTAGTTTTATAAGGCTTGTCACATTCCCAACAAGGAAAACTATTTTCATTGTTTGATTGATTTTTTAAGTGTGTTTATCTTCCCCAAATAATGTGCTAACTTTGTTATTTTTAATTTTTCATTTTTTAGCCTTGTATGTTCACTTCTCAATATGAAAGAAGAGTGATTTAGCTCTTTTTCACCACTTTATTCCAAATACATGCAATACACTCTAATACCTCCATTTTTAAAATTTAAATCTGACGTCTACCAGAATTTTGTATGTGATACTCAGTCTTTATAGCATCGTGAACAACATTAAAGTACCTTTTAACATACCTAGTTTTTGTTTATTGTATAACTTGTTTTCCCTGTCTAATTTTTCCATTTACCTAGTTTTCTCTTCATTAATTACTAAACAACCAGTGTCTATATAGCTTCATTATGTTGAGATGGATCCACCAGTATTCTGTCAGTTTTACCTTATTGAAGACCAGCCTTCTGACTTGGTCCTGTTTGGATGAGTACCCTCTATCAGCCTGCTAGAACGTGGAGCTTGCTTTGCTTCTCTGTTGTATTGGCCTCCTGATTGCTGTTTCCTCTGTCTTCCTCTTAATTTTATCTCTTTTGGTGAAGTACATTTTCAGTTAGCTTTCTGAGAAAACGTATGTAAGAGATTGAGTGCTGCACTAAATACTTAGATTTGATAAATGTTGAAATAAACATATGCTAGAAGCCCAGACCAAAGTAAAAAAAATCACCATTATGAAATGAACTAGGGGAGGAAAATAAATCTAAAATTGTATTTAATAAGTTCTTAAAAATGTATTATATGTGGATCAGTAATGATTTATGGATATTGTACATGATTTTTGGAGTTGTTTTCGTTGTAATTTTTAGGTAGTACGTTGATCTGCTTTGAATTATAGACGTGAAGAATTCTCTAATAGAACTTTTCCCAGAAAGACTGTTGGTCTAAATGGAATTAAATAACTAAATACAGATATTATTTAATGTTATACTTGCTATTATAATTTAATGTTATACTTGCTACTATATTAAGGCAGCATTAGAATTATGGTATAATTTTATTCTGCTTTTATTAAGTTGAACCATATGAAATTAATTGCACCTTTTAATAGGTTAACAATGGCCAAATAGCAGTTTCATATGTTGAATTTCATATGTTGAAAACCATGTTTCCTGTTATGATAATATATTTTGACTGATAGAATTTCAGTTATATAAAGCACATATAAGGATATTTGTAATTCTAAATCTTTAACTTGACTGTAAGCTTTCACCACTGCCATGTTCTCATTGGATCTCTCAGATCTGCTGAAGTCAGTTACCTCTTGTTCATTTCCTTCCTGCCCTCATTTATGTTGTTACTGTTGTGTTCTATCTCGTTCTTCATTTTTATAGATCTTAGCCTTTTAAAACATCCCCATATAGTCATTTTTATTAGGTTTTGAGATGTAGGAAAAGTAAATTTGTTTAACCTACTGTCTTGGAAGTCTGTAAGTTAACTTCTTGTTTTTAAAAACTCTCAAATGGTTTTTTTTCTATAAGAAAGTCACATTTTTCTAGTATAAATAAAAATTGGGTCGTGAATCATGCAGTCCAAATATTGAACAATAAATGAAAATGCAAAATACAATTACATTTAAAAAGTTACTAAACTTTTAAAAATTAACTCGGAATTGGAAAGGAATATTAAAAATAACTAGATGATGGAGTTTTAGATATTTTTTTCTTTGTGCTTTTTGAGTTTTCCAAATATTCTTTAACAAGCATGGATTTTTTTCTATGTTTCTTCTTTCTTTAAAGATTGACTTATGTGCCTGAATGATAACATTTTAAGAAATAACTGGTAACTTGTCATTTTTTTATTGAGCTATGACATTTACCCAAAGGAAAACTTCTTTTTATATTAGGTTTACTTTATATTCAAATTTTTACATGTAGAAATTTGTCAAAGTTGTTTTTAATAGTAATAGATACTAATTTTATAATCTAAGAAAATTATCTGTAATACTGTTACCTAAAGATAACCTGTAATTAAACTTTGTCTTGGAGGTTTCTGTGCTATTTCTGTATATGTCTGTAGGGATAGGCAGTGACAAAAAATTGATTTAGATTATGCATAATATTACATTGTTACTTCCCCCATGTAACTTCACATGAACATAACATCTTTCTAGTTAATAAAAATGTGTTATATTAATATTTTATTCTTAATATAGTTGTATATTTGTCTTTTCTATCAGGGACACTTGCAAATGAAATAGCTGGTTATCTCTTACTGTGTTTTGTAAATTATTGTGTGAAAGATATTTCATAAAAAGTTTTAGACTGGAAATTTCTTGAAAAGTATACATATTGTTTTAAAAATATTTAGGAAGCCATTTTTGTTGAGTAAAATTTTGTTCATGTTTATTTTAAAAAATTCATTTTCAAACTGTTACGGTGCAGACTTCTTATTGCCCAAATCACCTTTGTCTTAGGTCATGCTAAATGTGTAGAAGTTGTAAAAACTTTCAATTTACCATTGCTGATGCTTGGGGGAGGTGGATACACAATACGTAATGTTGCTCGATGTTGGACATATGAGACTGCCGTTGCCCTTGATTGTGAGATTCCCAATGGTAAGTGTTTTTAGTATGATCTCTTTTTTGGATAAGTCATCATTATATAGAAATAGATGGATCAATGATTATGATCCAAAACCATGTATGTAGGAGAACAGTCAATTAATGAATTCACTTCACATTCACTTTTAAACATTTTCTTTAGAAATATTTCTCACTCAAATCTGGATTTTGGGGCATGGATTTGTGTGAAAACTGAAATTTTAATATGTAACTTTATTTCATTGTTTTTAACAGAATTGCCATATAATGATTACTTTGAGTATTTTGGACCAGACTTCAAATTGCATATTAGTCCTTCAAACATGACAAACCAGAACACTCCAGAATACATGGAAAAGATAAAGTAAGATATCATTGAATTGACTTGATAAAGATTTCATCTTGATACAGATTTAGGAACCTTTAGAAGGCCAAGTTCACTAGGTCATTTTAGCCCTATATGTAAGGTATTTCCTTTGTTTTTTTCAAAAGCATTGAAACCTTAAGAATATTGATTTAAAAAAATTTTTTAAGATGATGGAAAATATATGGGCTTTATGGCTCAAAAATATTAACATTTTCTATCAGTTAAAATCAGTTTTTAAATTGCAGGGGTCACTATAAATTTTACATTTCATTGTTTGACATGAAAGTGAAATGTCTTTTCATTAAAACTGTTTAATAAAGCTTTGTCTCCAAGAATGAAGTGTTTAGAGAGAGAGCGTAGTACACAGACCTGAGTTTGTGCCATCTCTCTACCACACACTAGCTTTGTGACATTTGGCAAGTTAATTTGCCTTTCTGCTTATATTTCTTTATCAATGAAATTGTACTTACATTGTAAAGTTTGAGGATTAAATGAGTTAATAATTTGTAAAGTAACAGTGCTCAGTACATTTTATTTAATTCATAGGTTAAACTAGATAAAGGAAATTTTTTGCCTAATGTTTCCTCTTATATTTAAAAGGAACTTCAAAGAAATTGAATTTTGTCTAATAACTTTGCATATGTAATTTAGACAGCGTTTATTTGAAAATTTACGCATGTTACCTCATGCACCTGGTGTCCAAATGCAAGCTATTCCAGAAGATGCTGTTCATGAAGATAGTGGAGATGAGGATGGGGAAGATCCAGACAAGAGAATTTCTAGTAAGCTAATGTCTTGATGTGTAATCCATTACTTTTTTTCTGATTTATTAAAATAACACTACAAACTGAAGATTTTAGTTGCCCAAGAACTTCACGATGGGTCATGTTTTATGAGCACATTATTACTTTTGTCTCCTTTTTCCATTTTAATCTTATATAGATTTAACTTATGTCTCAGAGCTTGATTGGAGTGTCAGCAATTTCCATTTATATGACTACATAGATGATAGTTTCCACAAATTTAACCACTTATGTATATTTGGGAATAAATTGGAAAATAACCTATTTATTTAGAGTATGGTACATAACATGAAACACCTTCTTTTTGATTCTATAGCCTTTTATTCCATTTAATTTGATTTACTAGATTTATAGCTTAATGCTGTCATGGTATAGACATTCTAATATACTTGGTATTCATAGTGTTTTTATTAGTGTCTGCTGCTTCTCTCAGCTCTTAAATAAAGGTTTACTTTTTAGATAAAGACATCATCCCCACCTCCTATTAGAAAAAGTTTTTTCCCTCTAAAGTTTCTTTTAGGAGATCCCCAAATGTTTCTCATGTTTCTTTGAATTATTGCTAGATCAGAGCTAAATTTTTATATTTAGCAAACTATGCATTTAGTTCTAACCTTAAATTTTTAAGTATGTCATCCTATCCCTTTAATTGTAATGTGGTTAGTGTATTTGTATAAGAGTGCCCTGTAACAGTTATAAAACCTATGACTACTTCTGAGAAAACATTAAAATTTTTATATAAAATCAGTTCGAGCATCAGACAAACGGATAGCTTGCGATGAAGAATTCTCAGATTCAGAGGATGAAGGAGAAGGAGGTCGTAGAAATGTAGCTGATCATAAGAAAGGAGCAAAGAAAGCTAGAATTGAGGAAGACAAGAAGGAAACAGAGGACAAAAAAGCAGGTAAGATTTATTTTTCTGGTAAATGGTTTTTAAATTGTAAGTTATTAGAAGTGAACACAAGTATTGGAGGAGTTGGTTCTTTAGGTAGGTGACTTCTTTTTCTGTGTAAGTGGTGCTTAGCTCTTAACTATATTTTATTCAGAGTTCTTCACCTGCGGTTAGTCATATTAGTCACATTTGCTTTTATAATACAGGAAACCTTATTACCTTCTCTCGGTTTAACATAACCAACATTGCAGTATAATACAGATTGGGTAAGAGAGAAGACAGTGCTTAGATTCATTTATAGTCTGAGCAGAGCTGAAATTAAAGGTAGTTTTTAACTTTCTAAAGTTTATTTGCTGGGAATAAAACATAAATAAAAATTAGATTATCCTTAGACTAGTCTAACCATTTTGAAAAAGCTCAGAGAATAGACTTTCTTCAGAAATTGTTTCAAGTAAACAAAAACTGAGGAAAGATGAAGTGGTTTGGGAGCTGGCTTGGGGAGGAGGTAATACTTATGTCTTTACAAATGCTATGTCAACTTGTATACTTAGAAAATAAATGCTTTAGGGCATTGAATTTGCTACAAGAACTTGTTATCTTTATCTAAGTTTTCAGAGCACTTAACACATACCTCAGTCATTTTATTTAACACTTCGTAATACAGTGCCTTATAGGATTTTACATAATCTTGCTAGATGGAGCTGCTCATGGCTAGGGAATGCAATATCTTAAATATCTGTATTCTCAACACTTTGTGCATTTCCTGATGGGTACCTAATACCCATTTACAAAAAATGGTGATGAGGGGAAGTTCAGTCAGTTGGTTAATTTCGACTCTGCAGCGTGTGGAAAACTAATTGAGAGATACTAGTCCAGCATCCTTTTCCTGTATCTATTAACATTGAAGTTACATGAGTAAGTTGGCTCTTGGGTTCTTTTTCTTTCTTACTAGAGTTAGGAATCCATAGCATATCTTGACACATCTAGTTCTCTTCTTTTGCTCGTGGGTTCACTCCTCTGTAAGCTACCATTCTCGACCATTTTCTAATTTTAACTTCCCAGTGTATTTATTACATTACAATGATGGCTCCAGTCTGTTCTTACATACTGATTAACATCCAGAAATTCCATCTATGATTGAGGTAAGGAGGACTTAGGCTTTAAGCTATAGGATATTTGTAGTGTTTTTCTTGCTTCTCACTGTCAGTAGTGTCCTTGTTTGGTGTTTCTTCTCATTTTCAAATCTTCCTTCATTTTTTTCTTCACTTTTTCTTCCAAACAGGAAAGTGTATTTTTGTATGTTGTCTTTCATTGCTATTTTAGCTAAAAATTCATGTGCCTTTTGATCTGGCTTAATAGCCTGGTGGTAGATTAATCTCATAGTTTTTAGCTCCTAGTATTTGTGTTACTGATATGGATACTTTTAAAAAGGTTTTTTTATTTGGTGATAAGATTCTTTTTATGGGGCCTTGAAATTTAAAATCCCTAGGCCTACAGATGAAAGAAATATTATCACAGGAAACTTTTTATAAAATCTATAGTTTAAAATCTAAAGTTAGAGCCATTCCTTTTTCTTTCTCAATCCTGTTTACATACTTAAGTTTTCCTCTGCTCATGATATTTCTTCTCTTTTCTGCCCAAAAGCTATTCATTCTTCAGGATGCCTTTCAAATGCCACTCCTTTGTGGTAGCATTCCCTGATCTCCCAGTGCTGTGATCATGTCTGCAGGCTTACCTTCACAGCACATATTCCAGCTGTAATACTGTGATTCCAAAGAAGCAAAACTTCCAAAAGGATAAGGATTATCTGTGTTGCTACATTGACACCATGGACCTCTGTCAATTTGCACAATACCTAATGCAAAGCTTATTGTTAATGAATTCATAAATAGTAAGATTGTATGTGACAGCTTTTTTACATTTTAAGTAAGGTATATTTTTAAATGTTTTATTTCAGAATAGGTTTTAATCTCTTCTAATTTTTGTTTTTAGATGTTAAGGAGGAAGATAAAGCCAAGGATAATAGTGGAGAAAAAACAGATACCAAAGGGTAAATTATATTCCTTATCTAGTAATTTTTATATACTATAAAAAATAAACACATTTACTTGGAGGGTATGTATTCTTATGAGAAGTACTGGACTGAACCTGAGAATATCAGTAAGTTGTATAAGATGCTTTGAATTTTATTCTGTATTGGTGCAGCCTGTGCCGTCTTAATTATCAGTTTATATGTCATCGATTTGGCGGCTTGTCATGTAGTTTGCCTTAAAATCACAAAGACGAATAATAAGTATTGTAACAATATCAACTTATATTCTTTTATGTAATTTAAGACCCTTTTGCTATTTTTATGTAGGCACTCATGATCTTTCACCTTGCTCTTATTTCTGTATGATGTTTTACTGATGTTATGTGAGTAAATTTAAGAAACACTAGGCTAGTGTAACACAGTTAAAAACTATTATTGAGATTTTTATTGTCAGAAAGCATTTAAAATACTTGGCCACACATAATTTTGTTCTAGCCTATATAGGATAACTTGGAAAAGATTATAAGACCTCTAAAAAGATTAAGGCAGTCATTACTCCAGAAACACTCATGGCATCATTAGCTCACATGGATGTTGGCATGAGCCTGCAGGACTTGATCAGTAGTAGGTCAGCACATTTAAACTGAAATTGTGCCATTTTTTAATATGTCATGTTTCTTTTTATAGAACCAAATCAGAACAGCTCAGCAACCCTTGAATTTGAAAGTCTCATCAATCTCAGAACCCACAAAAAAATAAGAAAATGTTGGAAAGAAAAAAAAAAAATTTTTTTTTTTTTTAATTTTTTTTGAAGACTTCTGGTTTCATTTTATATTACTTTGGCATGGACTATATTTATTTTCAAAATGGCTTTTTTGTTTTTAGTTTTTCTTGGCAAGTTCTATTGTGAGTGTTCTAATTATGAAGCAAAATTTTTCTCCACCATGCTTTATGTGATAGTATTTAAAATTGATGTGTTATTATGTCAAAAAACTGATCTATTAAAGAAGTAATTGGCCTTTCTGAGCTGATTTTTCCATCTTTTGTAATTATCTTTATTAAAAAATTGTACTTGGATTGTCTTTTGTCTATTTATTATATCATAAAATCTTTCTAGGGGCTGTAATGGCATTTCTATAGAATTAGAATACACAAGAAGTGAAAGATACTGATTACATATTCAAGGACATCTATTTCTTTAGGAAAGAATAGTAATTATTTTTAATGCAATAGGAGTTATACCGTATTGTCCTCTAGGTTAGCCAGTCAGTATAGGTAAAGATTGATGTTATAATCATTTATCTCTGAAATTAATAGCACAGGCTATACAGTTGAGGTACAGGAATTAGCTTTGGACTGAACCAAAGATTTCCCAAATTGGAAATGGAAATTCTGAATTAAAAGAAATCTATAATTGAAGAAGGAAACTAGCTTTCATACTGACATTTTTTTTACTGATCCTTACTATATACCCAGTGGACAAGGAATTATATGGCTCTGTTTGACCAGAACTTTCCTGTATTAAGTTCATCTAAAGTAAAATTGCTATTAGATAAAACCTGGTTCTATTACTGAATTGATATGGCATTCAGGTTCCACTTTTACGTCAGGTTTCTTAAAAAGTAGTTTATCATTCAATTTGTTGAGTGTCTACCCAATTTAAGGCTTTGGGTATGCAACAACTAATTGAAAAATGCCTGTTCCCAAAGCTTAGTAGTATTAAAAGCAGAAAAATGAGATAATTTCCAAGTCATAAAAAGGAAAAAACATTTTAAGAACTTGCCAAAATAGTGAAATGTCTTTTTTTCAAGCCCAAATTGATTATTCCGAGATAATAGATCAGTCAGAAATGTTTCAGTATAAGCCCTGTGTTTGACAAATATATCAGGCATTCACAAAAGCACCTCAACTTGAACAGCCAGCCATTCACCCACCTGGATTTAACAGATGTTTCACTTTTGCCATATTTGCTTCAAGTTTTTTCTTTAAATTATACAGAAGTTGAAGCCCTCTTTATGCACTTTGCCATTTAATTCTCCACTCTTCAGAAGTAGCCACTTCTAGAATTTAGATGTCTTATCCATGTTTTTACTCTTGCTGCGTGTCTGTCAGCATGTCAACCTTTACTTCAAGGAATTAACGGAACGCATTCCTTCATTGGGGGAATAGTTGGATGTATTTGGTGTTTGTGAAACGTGTCACATACACTTCTGTAACTTGCTCTGCATTTATATGGTGATCTCCCCTCTGTTGAACAAATAAGAGTTCATTTTAACAGCTATTTTAATGTTCCATCTTAAAGACATACCAAAATTCTACTTCATACTGTAGTGAACCTCCTTGGGCACATTTAGGTTTTTTGTTTTCCCACTTAGAAGCATTTGTATAAAACTAAAACCTCAAGATAATCATGAAAAAAATCGACTGTTAATATGCCTGAATAACTAGAGGGGGGGTACATTGGAAAAATGACCCATTTACAACAGCAATAACAAAAATTTCCAGAAATAAAAGTGTAAAGAAGCTATGGTTATGGTATATATAATGAGAAAGACCAGTGTAACAATAAAATGTCATGATACCTGAATACATTTGGAAATTAATACTGGATCAAAATATTTCATGTTGGTGAGGGAAAAGATTATTCCTTATGTGATGTTGGAATAATGGATAGCCTATATGGGAAAAGTTTTCTGCTTACCAACCAGAAGAATCGGATAAATTGGAAAGGGAAAATAAAGTGCATAAGTACTAGAGTACAGAAGCCTTAAGTATGTCACCAATCCCAAGCCAAAAGAAATAACTGATAACCTTTGACTAAAAAATTCTGTAGGCTTACGAAAAAAATGACAAATGAGGTTGAGAGACAGCAGAATTACAGCTCACATTTCAAAGATCACTGTCTAAAGAAGGGTTTTTTTTTTTTTTTAAGGCAAAGGATGTGAGCAGTTTATTGTGAAAAATACAAATGTTAAATGTTAAAATATCTTTATGAAATTTGAATTAAAAGCTGTGAAGATACTTTAACCTAATTTGTAAACCTGTCATGGCATAAATTATTAGGAAGTTGTCATATATTGCAGTAGGGTAAGTCAGTATAACCTCAAGCTTAATTAGACATTCTATATCAAAATTATTACAAATCTGATTCAGAATTTCATTTTGGAAAATTTAACATGTTGAAAGCTAAGCAGGGTCAGGCCTGGTTAGCACTTGGATGGGAGACCACCTAGGAAGACCAGGTGCTATAGGTTTAAAAAATAAAAAGGGATTATAAACTGACAAGGTCCTTGCAATCTGTGAGGTCAACCAAGGGTTGCCTTGCCTAAATAAAAGACAATAGTTATGCAACACTTTAAAAGATTAACCTAAATGTTTGGTAAAGAATGGATGGGTTGAATACTTATAAAAATTCAGCTATGAGATGTATGAGAACTATGTATTATAGTATATATGGAAAGGTCATCAGTATTTCCAGTGAAAAAAATAAAGAAGTGGGACACATACTGCCTTTTGTGTAAAAAGAAAAAATTACTTGTTTATATAAATAATATCTAGGAAAGATGATTGGCAATCTGGTACCATTGGAGAATTGGCTACTTTAATAGGGTTTGAATGCTGGACCATGTGAAATAGAAAAGTTTTTAAAAATGCAAGCAGATAATTTTCTGGTCAAAAGAACAGAAATTTTATACAACCTTGCAGCTTTTCATAGTCTCAAATTATCTCTTCAGATGACTTGCAGATACATGCAGGTAAATGTTACTGGTGACTATCTTAATTTCTCATAATGAGAAGGAAAGTTGCCATGTGGCTAAAAGCTCCAATGCCAAAGAGAAAATTATATAAATCTGGAAGAATCATGTGGTCCTGATTGAGATAAAGTAGGTATTAACTATGACTATCATGTCATTTTTTTAAATAACACTTTAAGACCTCAACTTGGAAAAAATAGTCCTTTAATGAAGGCATTTCATTCTGTGCTGTCTCTTTCTCATTTCTCATAATCATCTTAGTCCTGCCAAAGCTACTAGCTTTCTGTCAATAGGAGATTCTTTGAAGTTCCTACACTGAAGTAATTTACCTGCATCTGCTGGGTTCTGCATTTTCAGTAGAAGTATTGCTGAAGCTTCTCATAATGGGTTCTTAATGCTTATTTACATTGTGATACAAATAAAGGGTTTTCAAGTTTTTAAATGAAAACTTTAATTTGTTATCACAAGTAGTAAATTCCAGTAGCTTAAATCCCTTTTCATAATTTTGTGTGTTAGTCTCTGTGCCTCAGTTGCTGAATTTAAAATGAGGAAAATGGTAATAGTTCTTACAGGATTGTTGTGAGAATTGAGTTAGTACATCGTTAATGCTCAGTGTTAGCTCTGTTGCTGTTAGAATGTCAGGTAAACAGATAGATGGAGCCAAAACGGTACAGAGGCAGGTCTTAAATCTTCAGGTGTTCTTTAGACATCAAATGTGTTGCATTTGAACCTTCTATTGCACTTTGTTGCCTACAAATATCTAACTACTAGCTCATTAGGGATAGAGAAATAATCTTTTGAAAACGAATTTTAGCAATAAAGCTAATAAGACTTGGCAAACTTAGGGGGATATTAATTACCCAGCAATTTATATGAGGATAATCAGTCAAGCAAAATGGTTGTAAATAGATTATGAAAAAAAATATGACGTTTGTTACTGAGTATTCACATGGGTAGCATTGTTAATGTGAAGAAAGAGTGCTCAGGAAATTTAGTGTTTAGAAGCTACTCAACCATCGCTGCATTTCTCCACTTCACCACAAGAGGGCAGACACTCCACTGTTGAAAGTGTTTTCCATTTGTGTTTTCTCCTGTCGCTCAGTTCATTTAACAAGTTGAGGAACACATTAGCAGGTTCTTTCGAATGCAATGTTGGATTCAACACTATATGAATTAAACTAAAATGTGGTTTACCAATGTGAGTTTTTCTTTAGGTAGGATAATTGTAGCACTCATTTCTGAGCTTTACATCCATAAAACACAGTAGAGTGATTGTAGTAAATGGTTATTGCTGACTTTTCTAGTCAAAAGCAAAATGGAAATTAATATTAGAACCAGAATAATTTTCTGTGTTGACTGGGGATGGAATCATTCAATACAATGGAAAAGGGGAATTGAAATTTATTTTTAGAAAATGCAGCTTAGTATAGTGAAGTTAATATGCAGAAGCATTATATTCTTGTTCCACAACTTCTGTTACCAAACTAACCTCTATGATCTTTGAAATGATGACAGTTTAGAGTTATGACTAAAATTATTAATGAATTGTTTTCTGGTGGAATAAGAGGGAGAATAGATTACTTGATTAGATTATGTTATTTAAAAATGTTTAAATGTTGAGGAAATATAAGTTAATTATTTCTAAAATAAAAGTATAATTCTGAATAGTTAAAACTTTCTGCAAGGCCCACCTTGTGACCAATTGTCTTTAGGAATGAGGTGAACAAAGTTGTGATTGAAATCT
The DNA here is from genome assembly GCA_030015415.1 of Cynopterus sphinx. NCBI lineage: Eukaryota > Metazoa > Chordata > Mammalia > Chiroptera > Pteropodidae > Cynopterus > Cynopterus sphinx. The sequence continues at coordinate 95,296,187 of CM057386.1, read as the reverse complement.
ATGACTCTAATCTCTTTTGATTGTGAATTTTTGATAAATTGATAAGCAAAGATTCTATGTTTTTTCATGTATCATCTAACTAGTTACTATTTTTTTTTGTTTCTTCAACATTTTAAGGGTGACCTGCAGTATTGTGGCATATATGTAGTACGTTGATGTATAGGTAAAACTTTTCCATAAACAGGCAAGTTTAGGGAGGCAGTTCCTAAGTTAAAAGAGAAAACATCAAATTGCTCTGTTTAACAAATACTAACAAAAGATTGTGTTCTGGCAACCAATAAACTGAATGTTTGATTTTAAGAGGCAAGAATTTCTCCTGTTACTGTCTCATATTGCACTTATGCTATGTCCTTAGTTGAGAAAAACACTTCAAAAATCTTATTCTGTAGTCTAGCAGAAAAGTCTGTACTTGTGTTGCCTTTGACTGGGTTCTAGGTGATAGTGAGGTCCTTGAGGGCACCCTGGGTGCTCCAGTGATGGATAATAATAGCCTTCCAGGTGCAAAAATGGGAGACCTGCATCTCATCAGTATTCCAGAATTAATATTTTAAATGGACTGGATTTCTAATTGGCATAGGATCTACCTTAAATGGACATAAACTATTTTCCAGGAAAAGATTGTTCTACAGTCACAAATCCAAACAACGGTCATCCTCCTGATCAAAAGCAAATGCACCTTCTCTTAATGAATTAAAATACATTTATTATTATTAGACACGTTTATTTTTATGCTTTAATATTTACAGGTAATAGGTCTAATTTCTGTGCTCTTTCCTTTTAATGGTGAATATCCTTTTGAAATTGGTTTGAAACCTAAATTAACATATCTTAAAATGGTAACACATTGGGCTTTCTTAATTTAATGACTGCCACCATCCTATTTCTAGAGGAAGGCAAAAAAACAAAAACTGTAAGCTCATTTAATTCAGAAGTATTTATGATGATGGTAGGCAATAAATTTAATTTTCCAGATAACACACCCCAAATCCTAGCAGTTATACAAGGTAAACAACCTCATCTTAAACTTGGTGCTTCTTACCTGACCTCCTCAAAGCCCCATCATCACTTAGAGCAAAAGGTGAAGAGCAGTGCACTGGAGGTCATAAGGATGGAGCTACCCCCAACCTTTACATCGTATAGCTTTGCTTTGGCCAAGTCATTTAAATCCCTATTCCTCAGTTTTCTAATCTGTAAAGCTAGTCAGGTAATGGCTGACAAATAATCATATTTTCCACTTCTCTTTTACCTGTGTCAGATACCACAAATTGATCATTACTTTCTTGTAATTTCTTGTAAAATCCTAAATCCAGATGGCCATTACAGTTAATCAAAACTGACATTGAGGATGAAATGCTTTGCTATCCCTGTGCTGAAAGGTCTTAAAAGTCCAAAATTGACACTATGCTTGTATGTCTTTAAGCATAGTTAGTGTGTAATATATTTCTTGGTTGTTGAATATGATATACTTATTAGACATTCTTTTTAATATCAATCTTTTTTCATAACTAAATATTTACTATAGAGATTCATTTTTAAAAAATTTTAAATCAGTTCATATAACAAAGAATCACTATTGAAAAAATAATAAAGGTCACAGAGACCAGAATTTTCTAGTGTTAAAGTCCAACCAGGAGAGAGATATCACACTAATTAGAACATGAAAAGTTTAATATGATTATTAATTATAGCAGGATTGGAGTAATGAGAAATTGTCTATTAAAATAAAGAGAACGAATGCTAAAGCAAGCAAGCAAGAAGGCAAACAAACAAAAACCACAGGAATAACAGATATAGAGAACAGCCACTACCCCTAGGGCTGAGAGAAAGAGTACCCACAGAAGAGCCCACCACCCCCATGAATGATTGAGATCCAGACTGGAGAGGGCATATCCATGACTCCCTGGATGGCAGAGCGGTCACTGGGATATCACATGAGTGGAACTTGCTGGAAATCCACCCTCCAACACTTGCCAGAAATCCTTCCTCTAGAGTGCTAGGGAAAGCTACTCATGGAAAAGTGCCTTCCATGGAAGGCAGGACCTCTGCCATGAAACTGCCCGAGCTACTGGCTGCTGGGCACTGCGGACCATTGGACACTACACGGACCAAGTGCTCAGAACTGACTGGTGACGTGGGAGCTGGTGCTGGAGCAGCCTACATGTCAACTGCTAGAGAATGCTCCAAGGAGAAGAACACGCCAGGACCAGAGAAAAGAATCTTCCTCCTCTAGCATTCTCTACTGTCAGAGCTTAATATCCTGAGTATTTAAAAGATTCAACTAATATCGCAGTGCAACCAATGAAGAATGTATTTGGAGCTGAGAGTCAGTAAACTGATCATGTTCTCCTTTTTCCAAAGGACTCTGGTGTTAGCTCTTGCGTGCAATGGAGTAGTAAATCAGCCATTGTCTCTGTGGGCTCAGACTGGCTACGCTTGAGTCACCTGCTTTGCCCTTCATTGGTTAAAAGCAAATTCATTCTTCCTTCCTGCATGCCTAGCTAGCATCTCCCTCAGCCACTTTTTACCACCAGCTGGATTTTTGTCCACTGCCTTTTGAACCATTGGGTTTGAATGAAGGTCAAAATAGTGAACTTGTCTAGTCTTGAGATATGTGTAATAAGGGGATGAACTTGTGGATTTTTACCGTAGGGAAGAGAGGGAACCCTACAACAAAGTTTATTTTAGAACACTTGCTGAAGCAGACAACTTTGGAACAGTGTCTACTTATGCTTAGTGAAGCTACAAAAGGCAGTATAAAGTCCACTGAAACTGGGCTCCACCACTTACTATCTTTGTGACCTCAGACTAGTTTCCTAAACTCTTACTTAGCAAAAGAATGCAGTTTGGTGTTTTCCAGGGGCTATGGCAGAGGGGGGAGTGGTGGAGAGTAAGAACTGAATGGGTATAAGATCTCTTTTTGGGATGATGAAGATGTTTTAGAACTAGGTAGAGATGGTGGTTGCACGGCATTGTGAATGTACTAAATGCCACTGAATTTTTCACTTTAAAATGATCAATTTTATGTTAAGTGAATTTCACCTCGATAAAAAATTACATTTATTTTGTTAAGCTGTCTCCTAAATTATGTATTTATTGTAGTGTTTACAGCACTGGCCCTAAATCCAATATAATCTACTTTCTAATTTAATAAAGAAGACACATCAAACAAGCAAATATGCAGGCAAATATGTAGTTAGACTTGTGGCAAGTGCTATGTAAAGGAAAAACAAGGAGTAGTATGAAGAGAATAGTCAGGAATCAGATTGGGATGTGGGAGAGGGGGGATGAAGGGAGAGAGGGTGTCAGAAAGGTCCACCTGAGGACACGACTTTTCACTGGGATTTAAAGAATTAGTAGGACTCGAGTATCACATACTCCAGACACAGGAAACAGCACGTTGAGCGTCCAGAGCAGAAAAGAACTCAGCTCATCTGAGAAATGGAAAGAGTAGTGCAGCTGGAGCCCACAGAGCAAGGCACAGGAGAGTGACACAAGTCGGAGTTGGAAAGAGGGGCCATCCTGTGATGTTACAGGAGAAAGTAAAGCCATTGAGGAGGTGGGAGCAGGAAAGAAAGATGACACGATGCACATTTTAAAATGATTATTCTGGTTGCTGTGTGGTGAATAAATTGTTGAGAGGTAGGAATGAAAGCAGGGAGAGAGGTGAAGGGCTTTTAAAAACTGCCTGCAAATTCTTGACACACATGCCACCAACAGGTGGTATCTGTGTCCTCTCCCTGGGTCCGGGTAGGCTTGTTACTATTTCAACCAAAAGAACACAGAACTGACACTTATGTGACTTTTGAGGGTGGGTCTTAAAAAGACTGTTCAGCTTTTTGCTTTCTTCTGCTCTTGGGACATGTATTTGGGGAGAACTCAGCTGCCATGTAACAAGTCTGACTACCCTGTAACTGCCCTGCTGGAGGGCCTCATGTAGACACTCCAGGTGATAGTCCCAGCTGAGCCCTGCCCACCTGCAAGGCCCCAGACACCTGAGTGAAGCCGTCTTGGACCCTCAGGCCAGCCCATGCTCCTGTGAGTGCCAGTGAGTGATTCCAGTTAATCCCTTGAGGAGCAGAAGAGTTATCCGGATCAGCTCTGTGTGGACGCCCCTCCCTGCTAGGACTCTGGCTCCAAATGTCACTCTACCCGTCAAGTGGATGGAGGCCCCTCCACTTGCTCTGCCCTGGTAATCCACTTTGAGGTTCCTCCAGCTGTGGACACATACCTTGGCCTACCCTGCCTAATAGTCTTTTGAATCTTTTTTTCAGAAAGGGAAGATGAAGGAAGGGAAGAGGGTGAGCAAAAGACCAAAACTGGGGTCTTGTCTCCGTCGCTATTAGTGACTGATTTAAGGCAAGTTAATCTTAATATTCCTTAGTTACTTACCCCAGGAGTAGGTATCAATTATTTTTGAGGGGAAAAAAAGTGTAAATTAGAGAACTGTGTATCATTGGCCTAGATATCTTCTCATCTTTGAAAACTGTTCTTTTTCATTTCCTGTATTTAGTCCACTGGCCTTTGTTCTTTTTTTTCCTTCACAATATTTTTCACCTGTGTCCATTTAAAATCATACATCAACATCGAGCTTCTAATATATACTAGGCATTTAAAAACTATAATGTATTCTTTATAAGAACTATGGATGCTAATTTCATATGTTCTCTAAGTAGAGAAACTGAGGTTTAGAATGGGTGGGTACCTTGTTGGTTGCAGAGCTCAAAAGTGAGCTTTGATTCAAACCCAGTACTTTCGGACTCCGAGGTCCAACAGAACATGCTCTTTTCTTTCAGTTCTACTGCAGTGACCTCTCTCGTTTTCTCCATGAGTGACAGCAGTAGCCTCCTAGTTTGTCTTCCTTCCCTTTAATCTCTTTCTCCTCCAATCAGCACTGCTCCACGCCATACCCTGCTGCCAGGTCTGTTTCTCCTAAACATAGATATCCCCCAAATCAAGGTCCCCAACAGCTTTTGTGTGATCTGGCAGAGGAAGGAGCTATAACGTTCCAGCGGCTTCTCAGAACTTCACCTGTGGGGAAAATTTTCTGCTTCCATTAAAATTTTCAAATGAAAAAAAAATTGATTATAAATCATGAGAAGAAAGGGAGGCAGTTAAAACCTTTGGGAGTATTTGGGAAGAGCCAGAGGCCCGGAAATTGCCTGCTTTCTCCTCCATTCCCTCTTACACACCAAGGGAGGCGGGTCCCCCTCTGCTACACAGGAGACCAGGTCCGGGAAACCTACCAACAATCCATGATGGAAACTGGAAAAGGAAACCAATGTTTTGATTAAGCGAATATTTGAAATTATTTCATTCCAAAGAAAAATATCCCAATTAAAGTGCCAAGCATTCAGTATTCACAAACAGAAAACAGATGCAACATGTGTTCAGTTTGAAAATGACTTGGGAATAACTCTCCCAAAACTGTGTGGACATATTTAAACAATATAATTCATAACAGAGCTCAAGAGCAGTTTCTAAGAGGACACAAAGGAGCACCATACACACATTTAGCTATCCCCAGGGTATGGGCAGTACCTAGTGTAATAAATATATGTCCGGTGTTTAGCTCTGCAAATTCCACATTCTTTTTCAGTGATTGTATTATTGACTACAATAGATACTAAAATTTTTAAAGAAATATATATATATTTAGAATATAAAAATTTTAAATATTATATATACACATATATGTGTGTATATATATACATATATATGTGTGTGTGTATATATATATATATATACATATATATATATAAAATATGGTAAAATTTTGAAAACCAAATCATAAAAATAATTAACCAGTGGAAAATTTTTTCCTACTTCTCAATTTCAATGCTTTTCTAAAAAAATTTTTTCTGTTTCCTGATTTGGAAAATGAACGTGAAAGCCACAATTTACTTTCTCTTAGAAATCAATAAAGTTTTCTCATCTTTTTATCCTCTTAGAAAAATGAGGCTTATCACTCTTCAGAAAACTAAGTTATCTGATAAATTTTGCATTCCTTTTGCATAACTGTGTTTTGAAGTTCAAAAATAGAGTTTTAGTTTATTTTTAATTTTCTATCAGGATGACCAAATTTTAGCCAATCTTTTATCCAAGTTAATCAAGTATTTTAGCAGGTTCATAGAATCCTTTCTTTCACATGTTCCTAATTGGATAGCAAATTTCTAATTAACTGTAATACTTTACAGTTAATTCTGTCATCGGTATTTTGTATGTATTTTTTGTTCTTTTTCTTGGTTTCAACAAATGAGATTTCTCATATTTTATGTATGTTGTTTTAGCAACATCTCTCATATTCAAAATAAATTTACATAGAATCTAGCAACACATATATACTGAGTGGTCACTACATATAAACATTATAATGGGCTGTTATGAAGTTTCTATTAGAATTAAACATTTACAATGATTAATTTATGTGTTCATTTTATTGACTGATTTTTAGAAACAATTTTCAATTTGATTTTCTTTATTCTAGGGCCTCACATCTTACTCTACAATGGACTGTTCCTCTGTAGTACCAATTACTGAAAAAAGTGGGTTTAATATATGTATAATATATGTAATATATATTCAGGAAGATGTGCCCAGGGCTAGCCAGAAGTGCCAGAAGAAGGAATTTAGACGTGGAGTGAGCTGCCCTAGCTAAAGTACCCTTGCCAAACTCAGTCTAGAGCAGAGCTCCCAATCAGCCTATAGATGGAGCCCCGCTCCTGTCTGCTATATTCTTTTCCAGGGCTGCGGTAACAAAGGACCACAGAATGCAGGGCTTAAACAAAGGAAATTTATTTTCTCACAGTGCTGGAGGTTGGAAGTCTTGAGATCAAGGCGTTGGCAGGCTTGGTTTCTTCTGAGGCTTCTTTCTTTGGCTCTCGGTGGCAGTCTTCACGTTCACATGGTGTTCTCTCTCCTTGCATGTCTGTATTCAAATTTCCTCTTCCATTAAGAACACCAATCAAATTGGTTTAGGGGTCATCATAATGACCTTATTTTAACTTATTTACTTCTTTAAAGGGTCTTTCTCCAAATACAGTCACATTCTGAGGTATGAAGAGTTAGGGCTTCGACATAAGAAATTGGGAGGACACAGCAAAGCCTGTAACATCAGCCAAACTCAGGCAAGATTAGTCAATTCTCAGGTGTTCAACAAACTCATCAACTATGATAATAAATTAGCATTTTAAGGCAGTGAGTTTTAAAGTGGTTTGTTACAAAACATTAGCTGATTAATACAAATAGTCTGGAAAAATATTTAAATTATTATTGATGATGACATTTTGATTAACTTGAAAAATTTTTAAGATTATTACTATATATTTTTTAAACTGGCTATATTCTTTTCTGAGTGTAAAGCAATACTTTTCATTATTATAAAAACATAAAATATAGTAACACATAAAATGTAAAAACAGCTATCAGTTATAATGTGTTCCCCACCTCACCTATGGTTGAAAACCAGTGTTAATTACTTTTCGATTATTTTTCTATTTATAAATACACACATACCCATACATATTTTTATAAAAATGTCTTTATTGTACATATTTTAAACTTCTTTTGTAAAATAAAAAATTTTCTAAGGACAGTGTTTTGTTAATATAGAGCTACATCATAATTTTAATGATTGCATAGAATGCCATATTAGCAATTACCATAGCTTACTTACTAACTTCCTACAGATTATTATTTAGATTGCATTCATTTTTCATGATTGTTTTATTTTTTCCATTAAAAAAAGATGAAATCATATTTCTTCCTAAAATGTTTTGAGATTGATGTTGAAAAAAATACATGTGGAGACTAACTTACTATAAGATTTCAATTTCTGCTAACTTTATGAAGATGTCCTTAACAAAGTATAAAGGTGACAATGTATTTGGCCTTAGTTTAAAGGTCAGTGAATTGGAGTAAGGACAATAACAGCATAGCTGATAGTTTCATTTTATCGAACATTAATTCAATCAATATCTATTGAGTTGTCTACAAAGGGTGTGTCACTGGCCTTCACACTACGGAAATTAAGCAAATGGAGATGTGGCTTCAACATCTTCCTGCCTTGCAAGGAGAGCAGACAGAGACGTGTACAAGTGAGTCTAAGGACTTGCCACTGTAAGTTCATGAGTTTGCATTTGGGATGATAAAGGAAGTTCAATGTAAATGTTGGAAAGAAACATGTTTTCTGCTTTTATAAATGACAAAATATACATCTTCTCAAGAGTCAAGAGTACTGCTTTTCTTCTTGGTCTTTCTTAATAAGAGAAAAATAATATTTTCATTTTCCTAACATCAGGATAAATTTAACAATCCTCAATATCTTTCTAAGGAAGAGCCTCCTAGGCAAGTATTTTCTGAAGTGTTTACCCTTTCCCTTGAGCTGTGGCCAGCCATCTGTTAAGTGTGGGTCTGGTTTCTTTCCTGCCTTCTGCCACCGGACCTCAGTCAGCCTGGCCACAACAGGAAGTCACACTGATCACACAAGGACATCCTCACCCTGTGCAATCCCACTCAGGCTGGCTGCACTGCGGGTGCGATTTGTTCTATGGTTTTGGGATCTCACTTTGGTTTTGACATGGCACCAGAGAACCTTTACTTTTGGGGAATGTGGTGGTGATATTCCTGTGTAATTTCTCCTCCAGAATAAAGGCCATTCACTGAGTCATGAAATGTACTTCATGGAGGTATTTTTCTCTGTAAAACTGGAAACCTCATGGGAGAAAACAATATTTTTATCTGAACAGACTGAATATAGGTTTGTGTGATCCTGAAATTGAACAAAATTTATGCCACCCTATTTTCTTCATCTTAATCTGTAAATTAAGAAAGCACAGATTAGTGTAGCTATATCTTTATTTTATTTATTTATTTGTTTGTTTGTTTGTTTGTTTTGACAATGCTATGTGTTTTCAATATCAGGACTCTAGAAAGCAAATACCCATGCCATCAAATAATATAAATGACAAGTATATTTATCACATACACACTTGGTCAAAGGTCTGAAATGCAGAAGAATGAGGCTGGAGACCAACAAGTATATAAATTTTCAATCAAGATGACAAAGATCTGAGTCAAGTTGATCAGATTTTATATTGAAAGATTTGTTAATAGACTAAATATAGGAAGTTGAAGATAAGGCTGGAGTCATCATCATAGTAATAATAACAGCAACAACAACAATAATCACAACACTAGCTGCGGCATCATCTACCTGTGCATCCAAACAAAATGAAAAAAGTATTTAGAACCCATACAACTAAAATAAACAGACAAAAAGACTAGTATTCAGAATATTAAATGTTATTAAGTTAATAAGCAAAATGACCAGAAGACCTGAATAAACTTTTTACAAAAGAAGAAATGAAATGGCTGATAAATATATGAAAGGTACCAAAATTTTATTAGTAACATGAGAATTGCAAATTACAACCATAGCATTAAACACTCATCTTATTAGACAAAATTTTAAAAGTTCATACTTTATCAATCATTTTCTAATTTATATATAGAGAGAAAAAATGATTTCCTAACATCTTTCTTTTCAATAAAAATAAATTTTCTTTTTTTCTTCCTGACATGGTAATGATAATGTATTGAAATGATTGAAATGTTTATATAAAAATGCCTATAAACTGATTTCCTTATTAATGAATTGTCAGGTGTTCTTAATAAAACAGATAAATTAGAACATTGGATAAATTATATCAACTTTTATTAATAATGCCAGCAATCATAAAGCTAGAATATGGAGAAAAATATCTTAGTCTGGTAATTAAATTCAAAATAATTATAATAGAAAACACTTTTGTATTTTTTCCAGCTAATTAATTTAAGAGAGAAGAGAGAAGGAGACTAGTTTTACTGTATGAGTGTGTTTTACTGTAAATAACTGTTTTATATTCGACAGGGAAAAAATGGAAAAAGAATTGTCCTTTAGGGTAAGAACCATATATTATTCATTTCTTTGTCCTCTGTTGTGCTTCAAAGAAAGCTTGGGGCATAGAAAGTTTTTTTTAAATGTTTGTTGGATAGAATTTTGATGTGCCAAGATTTTAGCTTTCTTTAGAAAAGGCAGGACTAAACCCCTATTAGTGAATTAGATTCCCTTGTATTTCCCTTCCCTTATATAATCTGATATATTTATAAATATTGATCAATATATGTAACTAAATGATTGTCCTCAAAATTCAAGGAAATGGAGACACAATTGAACTTGAGGCTAGCATTAGAAATTCCGAGCACGTCCAATTCTTCCTAGAAAGACATAAAATCAATACCCAAAGTTACAAAATTGATCACTACTATCCAGAGAAACCACTCATGAAACATCACCTAGGAAAATAAGAAGATGGCCAAATTCTTTTCTGTAACGTTTCAAAGAATTTGTAAATATAGGCCTAATGAAACAAAATTCAGATTCAAATCCAGCAAACATTTATGGAACACCTATTATGTGATACATACTGTGCAAATTATGGTCCTATGAAGAGCTGAAATGCTCAGTAAAATAGTATGCTAAGTTGAAGAGGGTTTTTGTCAATACAGAATGTAATAAACTATGCAGGCAAGCAGAAATATTTAGAATTCTCCACTGACTGACCCATTAACTGTCAGATATTTGACAGCGATCTTAAAGGCAGAATGAATTGAATATCCAGACATCTACATCATATAGGCTCTAATTTGGGGCCCTTCATAGTTCATAGCTATCTGGTTCTCACACTTCAGTGTCTATAAGATGCACAGTACCAGGCTGTATATACAAAACCATGTTTTTTTAGATAATTTTATGGGTATTCTAAGAAATTTTCTAGAGTAATTTTGATTATTCACAATCTTTAGCTTCCCTGTTCATTTTAAGTCTTAGCTGGCTATAAGTTGCAATTCCACTGAATAATGGTGTCAAGATAGGACAGCTGGATTGAATCTTAGGTCAGGATCTACGGGTGGATGGCCTTCAAGTGGGAAAGCTTCCCTCTCTGCTCATTCTCAAGGCTTATTTTCGTCTTAACTAGCTGCCAAACTACTTTTGATGTTCGCACTTGCTTAAAAACAAACAACATTGGCCATTTTTAGCTACAAAGATCAAGGCATTTCCAGAGCTGGGCATAATTACTTACGTTGTTGTCCACTACTCCTGGCATCTGCTTCATCAGGGCTGTCATCGCCCCACTCACCACCCAATAACTAAGGGAGAGGTGACAACGGGCAGCAAGGCAATCACTGAGGCCCCACTTTTGTCTTAGAGGTAAGATTCTTAATTAACTCTCTGAGTGTCAGGTCATCTGGAAAATGGAATATTAATCATTCACCTCCCTCCAAATGCTAGCCCACTTGAACTAATGCCATCTATGACTCTAGGCCTTTCCATATGCCACCCTCCGCCTTGCCAGCTCCTTAGCATTCTTCAGGGTTCAACTCAGGATCCCTCCTCTGAGAAGGCAAGTCTTCCTGCTGCTCACCACCTTCCTCCTCCCAGGGTTTTCTCAATGCTTGAGCTTCTACCTGCCCAGCCTGCTACACTCATCTGATTCCTTCCTAGTTCTCCTACTCGGCTCTAAGCACCTTTAAGGCAGAGATAATGTCTACTTCATTTTTGTGCCTTATTATATCTTGTAAGAGTTTGAAAAAATTTTTTGAATACAAAAAGAATGGAATGACATCTGTTTATGGCTTCAAATAAGGTAACAGATGTAAAGACTAAAGCCTAATGTCTGACATGTAGTACTCACTCAGTATTCCTTTCTTTTCACTCCCCACGACCCCACTCAGTACCTTCTCAGGGACTTTGCCTGACCCTATTTCATTGTGAGAGAGGTGACTTCAGTGGAATCTGCTGAAGGTGACCCTTCATGTAAGGAATGATGGGATTCAGATGGAAAATATACATTTTGAGGATAGTTTCGACTTTAGTTTTAAAAGGATATAGGCTTGTCGGTGAGGATATTTTATAGAATAATAAATGATGAACATACTCTCTTGGAATATTTATAATAAATTAAATTATACATTAATTAGGTTATAATTGTGTTTTGATGAGGTCTGAAACTCAATCAACACATTATGGAAAACTGATCATTACAAACTATAACAATAACAGTGGATGTTGAAATTGACCTTAGATATCATGGAGCCTAGTAAATGCAAAACGAAGAATAAATTTTAAGTGTAAGTTCAGTTTAAAAGAAGTTAAACTTTATTCACTAAAATTATTTAAACATAAATGCGTATTTCATCAAGCGGTAAAGACTGTTTTGGCCACTAGAGGACGCTCGTACTCTAACAATATTTGGAGCCACCACAGCGTTCCAGCGATGGACACTGTTCTGAAATTAGAAATGATGTTGTCCTGAAAGTAAATTTGGGGAGAGGCCTCTTATACAAGTAACGTTCAGGAGGGATGGATAAATGAAAAATATTGTAAATCGATGTGAATATATTAGAACTGGCTAGAAATATTCATAAGAGTAATGTCTGATCACACATATTGAAAGTGCTTTCTTTCCCTCCAGAACATAAAGTCTATTTTAAGGGTATTTTATTCTAAAAGCCACTCCCTCAAAACTAAAATGTGTAGAATGATTTATTTCATTTTCATTTCATAGAGGAATGGGAGAATTTGTGTCATAATTTTATTACATGTATGTGAGACTAGTAATGTTTCGAGGTCTTATCAACCTCTGCAATGCCCCTGAAATTTATTTTCTTTACCCCATTTTTACTGCCACAGGGCTGGTTCCAGGGTTTGTTGTTCTCTCCTGAATGAGTTTATTTTGTCTCTCCAGATTCACAGGTCATGCTGTCTAGAGTCTCAAATGCAACTGATTTTTATAATACTCTCAAGACTAATTTTCATGAAATGTATTTTTGATCACATCACTTTTCTGCCCCGAAACCTTTAATTAGTAGCTTCCTGTTTCTATAAAACAAAGCCACAAACAGCCACTTGATATTCAGGATCCAATTCAATTCTTCGTCTTCAGGCCCACCAGCTCTGGCTGGAATAATTCTCTCCCTCTCTTTTATATGTTCTTATGGCACTTTTTCTATACCAATCTTTATTTCACAGTTGCTAATGAGCATGTCCTGTGTCACCTCCAGGAAGAACTTTCTTAAAGAAAGGAGTCCTTGCTCATAAAGCAGAGAGCGAGCTTTGCCTCAGCAAATATATAATGCTGAAGACCTGCTTAAGAGAACCAGACACGGGAAGCATTCTGAAGTGGAGTGTGATGGAACCTGGTGTTCTGGTTATCTGCTGCCATATAACAAGCCATCTCAAAACTTAGTGGCTTAAAGTAACAATTTATTATTATCCCTCAAGATTCTGAGGGCTGACTAGATGCAGTTGGTGGCTTTTCAAAGGAGTTTCAAGTGAGATTATAGTCAGATCGTGGGTAGGCTGGAGTCGTCTCAATGCTTAACCAGGTTGGGCATGACTGATGGTAAAGTGAGAGATGGCTTTCTCGCTTAGATGTCTGGCTGCCCAGGCTCGGACTGCTGAAGTCTCTGGGTGATGGCCAGGCATTTTGCTGTCTTCATGCAGCTGCTCTGTGTGACTAGCTTGGACTTCCTCAAAGCATGGTTGTTGTCTCAGGTGAGACTTCTTATATATAGTGGCTGACTTTTCCCAGAATGAGCTTTTCAAAAACCCAAGTAGAAGTGGCATGCCTTCTTATGAGTTAACCTTGGAAATCACACAGGAGCTCTTTCTCCCCTAGTGCCAACCCAGATTCTGTATGGGATGGGGCAGATTTACACAAGACCACAATGCTGGGAGGTATGGTTCCTCAGGGGGCCAATTTTGGAGCCCAGCTATCTCCTTTGCTAACATTTTCAATATGGAAAACACCTTCATGTGAGGTGTGGAAGATAGAAGCTGACTGAAGACTAATCAGAAGAATTGGAGAACATCCTGTAACAAGACAAAAGGGGGTTGTCAGACAATTATTGCTTATTATGTCCTCAAATAATTTTACACTTTTCTCATCAGGAGGTAGGGTATTTGTTCCCTTTCCCTGAATATGGAGAGGTTTTCTGACTCTTCGGTCCCATAGAGTGTATATACCAGTGCTGATGCTGCGTAACTCCCCAGGCAACACCAAAAAGGTGATGGAATTCCTACCTCGCTTCCCAGATTTCTTGTTCTTGAAACGTTCAATTTCTATATAAGCAGCCTGACTACCTAAGTCTTCCATGCCGTGAGGAAGCCCAAACTAGTTCATGTGGGACATTGAATACACTGCCATTTATTTATTGTCATCATTTGGATGTTATATGGAGTAGGAGCTGGGAGTTCCTGATTTCCTACTCTCTGGAGAGATCTCTAAATTCTCAGAGGCATAACAGAGGGTCACAGGAGTTGGTTGGGGGCACTGGAAGGCTGGGTTTGGTAGTTCTGATGACCCTTAAAATTAAAGGCTTGATTAAGACTTGAGATGGGACAGGGGAGGAGGCTGGGGATGGTCGATAGGGTAAAGGGGGTCAGATATGTGGCGACAGAAAGAAATCTAACTGTGGGAGGTGAACACACAGTGTAAATATATATATGCCTTACTGTTAAAGTGTACAGCTGAAACTTATTGAATTTTATTAAGCAATGTCACCATAAAAAATTAATTAATTAAAAAAAAAGACAAGATAGATAAGTATAAAGTTGTAAGCAGACAGGCTACAGAATAGCTATCAAATAACTGTCGACTTTCTGCTTTTTCACTCCCACCTTGTCAAAGTGCTCAGTTCCCTATTCTCCCCTTTAGTTAGGCCTTTAAAGCTTTTTTTTTTTTTTCTTTAAAGCTAGCTTAAAGGTTAAAGACTTGAGATGTGCTACATAAGTGTGAAAAGCCTGGAAGGAAATGGTACTGGCATATTTGGGTAAAACTAGATTAGAGAGAGACAAGTGCCAAGGGACCGGCACTCATTCCTTTTGTCCTTCTGCCCTTCTGTGTCTGCAGCATAGCAGAACTTTGGTAGGGAAAACTCCATCCACTGACCTCGTTCCAAGGAAATCCATCACAATATCCAGTTGCCTTTGAGAAGGAATGAAGACGACATTGAGAGACACCACAGTTAGAGAAAAAGGGAGACAGCCACTGGTTACTCTTTTGGACTCCCAGTGGGAACTTGGCACCTCAGATCAACAAAGGCTCTGGCAGGAAGGAGAGCTGAAAGTCAGTGGAGAGGGCTGGCAGGCCACAGCCAAAGCAGGGACAGTCGGAAGAGAAAGCCTGGACCCAGGACCCTTGATTCTCTTCTCCAGCAACCTTTGGGTTCCTCTTCTGAAACAAGGCCGGCGAGGACGCCCTGGCCTGGGGGACCTGGGTGAATCTGAAGAGCCCAAAGAGAAATGAATGCATATTTTGCACTTGAAACTGGAAGGAAGTCAGCAGCACTCTAAGCAATCGAAGTGGAGGGTACAAGAGGCCTCCTTGCCAAACCCATCCCCAGGCTCTCTGACTCTCTAGGAACGGAGAGAGAATGCCTCCGCCAGTTTCCTGCAATTCCTTCCGTGGAGCCAGGGCCCCTGGGAGGGCTCGCTCTGAGAAAACAAATGCACAAGAGAAGAGGACCAGAAGGAGGAAACACCAGCTAGGAGACGCCAAAGGAACCAGCGGCTAAGTCGGCGGGCAAACTGCTGCAGTGCAGGAAGCAAGGAGAGCGCAAACAGGATCCGAGCGAGGTCATTTGTTTTGGAGAAGAGAGAGGGAGGAGGAGGGAGGGGTGGCAGTGTGAATGTGCAGCTCTGCCAGAGCCTTCCAGAGTCTGGGGACATCCTGCCTGCCACAGGCTGCAGAGCAAACCCTCCCTGCTAGCTAGTGCCCTCAGTTCGCGCAGCCCTCACTGAGCTCTGTCAGGGCAACCAAAATATTAACCTCCCTCTCATCCAAGGTCAACTTAAGTATCTTGCTGGGGAGAGCCTGGGGGGGCGTGGGGAACGGGGTAAGGGTTCCTGAGAGAACATTTTTATATTTAAAAAAATTAATTATAGTTGGCATACAATATTATATTAGTTTCAGGTGTCCATGAGAGAACTTTGGTGATCTGCTCAGAATAGTTTTGCAGATTCTTAGATGTATTCAGTAAGTTTTCTTTGTATGAAAATGCCAGCCCCTGAACAGTCTGTGTTGAGTTTTTGAAGTAACTTCTTCAGCCCACTTTCACTTTATGAACTTTATTATTTTTTTGTAATATCCTTACCGAAATAAAAGAATCTATTGAATACATGAAAGGAAAGGAGGTTCTAATAAAAACTGAAAGACCTCTGAGAAAAATTTTGCACAGCTTTATATATTGGAATGAACTTTTTTTAAAAATTATAGTTAGCATACAATCTTATATCAGTTTCAAGAGTACAACATGGTGACTCAACAGATGTCGATATATCCTGCAATGTGCTCACCACAATGAGTCTAGTAACCATCTGAACTGTGCAAGGTTATCACACTGTTATTGACTATGTCCCCCTTCACCTTTTCCACCCATCCCCTCACTCCTCTCCTGGACCATCAACTAGCTTGCCCTTTGTTTTTATGCGCCTGGTTTTGTTTTGTTTGTTCATTTGTTTTGATTTTTTAATTCCACATATCTAAGTGAAATCATGCGGTACTTGTTTTTCTATATCTGATTTATTTCACTCAGCATAATACTCTCTCTGGGTCCATCCATGTTGTTGCAAATGACAAGATTTCTTTCTTTTATAATTATTGCTGAGTGATAGTCCATTGTATATGCTTTACAAACTTTAATAGCTAAATTTCTGCATGAATAACAGAACTTTCTCATGAACTGTTTTGCTCATTATCTGGCTTTTCTAGAGACAATTTTCGGAGCTTTAGGGTGTGAAAGAATATCAGTATAGCCTTATCACATGGTATTTAGTACCAAAAGATTGAGTTTAGGTATTAGAAAGAAGAAAAAAACAGTGTGGATCAAGAATCCAAAAAGGTATACAACTCACAGTCATTTAAGAAATGGGACTCCTTCACTCCTGACTAGTACCTTTATTTTGATTTCATTCTGTTCATGTTTTCCAGAACCCCAATGTAAGCGAAATTCATTAACTAAAAAGTGTGTATGCACTGCTTTAAAACAAACAAACAAACAAACAAACAAAAAACAGAAAAACATTTTTAAAGACTTTTTTAAAGTACTTTTTAAGTGTATTCAGCTGCTCTCACATGATAACTAATGACCTATTCTTGTGCTTTCTGCTCCATGGACCATGCAGGTCACCCCAGCCCAATTCAGCTCAAGTGTCACCTATGTGGCCCTAGAAACTGGGAACACCTTTATACAACAATGGGCCTGGGACAGGCAGCTGACCAAATTCAACAGGGAATTTTGTATCCCAAGGAATTTATGGGCTGCTTCCGGGTCTAAATAAGATGCAAACACTGTAACTTCTCTGCAGGCTCTCCACACATTCCACAGAGAGAGTCTGACTTGGGCTAGCCTGTCTTAACATTTTCCTTTGCACTTTGTTTTTTCCATTTTATACTCTAACTTGAAATTCTTTTCTGGAAACAATCACCTGGTAAGGATTAGTCCTAATATCGCTGGGGAGTCACTAGACACAGCTGGATTCTTATACTGGTGGAAATGTGTCTTTTAAATGGAGTGTCCTGAAATGATTCATGTGTAATTCAGTGAACTATTTATGGTGGCAGCCTTTGTTGCATAACTGTTGGTCAAGGCAGTGCTTTTTCAAAGTGGTAGAAGCTACAATTGGTATTTAAGACAATTTATAAAATGGAAATAAATATATATGATACACACACACACACACACACACACACATATAGACACACATCTGGGTAAGACAGCTGCATAAGAGTGTTTTAATGTGTCAAATATGACTGCACTTCTCTCTCCAATGTAATAATAAAATATTTCCCTTGCTCTCCTGCAACTCTTCTATTTTCCATGGTGCGCTTGAGGCAGAAAGTAGTCTAGGAAGGTTGTAACTATTGCCCAGTGACTGGCTCACAAAAAATTAAGAAGTGAAGAATTTACTGTTGTAATTATTTAACTATAATAATAGTAACGACGACAACAAATGCCTATATATGACTTTACTGAAGTCTTATAATATGTGTGTTTAAGTTACCCAAACTCAGCCATTAGAGATAAGGCCTATAATTGTGTCTTCTGGTCATCTCAATGGCAAATGATCTGGACTGCCCTTAAACAGGAGACTGACTCTGTATCTGGTACTCAGCAAGCAGTGATATGTTCTATTGTTGGAGGAAAACATAACTTTGTATGACTGACTTAGAGATTGCATGGTGGTCTCCAGTATAGCATCTTCTGAAAAAAATATATGAATCAATTTTGACACTTTATGATTTCTATTATATGTGCATAAGATGCATTTCCAACTGGATAATGGTGATGTTCTAGGCCTGTTCTGAATGCTTGTAACAAGAATTTAGTTCCAGTAGGACATGTTTGCATGTACTTCCAGAAATTCCACTGGCATGAGGTCTCAATGAGTCCTGGGAGAGACAATTGTTTGCTAAATCAGGAGCCAAAGGCTCATCTCTATATCTCCTGACCTTAGGGAAGAGATCTCATCATTCTACCCATAAAACACAGGAGTACTTCTATAATTATTCAAGTCAAAGAATATTCTATTGGCTGTTTTCGACTTAGTATTCTAGTTTCTCATTGTTGACATAAGAGATATCCAAACCTGTAGAGAATGTTTATAAGAGTTTGGGCCAAACTGATGACATATACCAGGGAGCAAGATCTTTGATATTCCTGAGATTAATAGTTTTTCAGCTTCTTTTATACTTTTGAAATTAAAGAGGGAACATATTACATGGAGGTTTGGAAAAAGTAAGGTGAGATTGGTTTACAGGATAGTTAATGTGAATATGTGTTCTCTTATTGCTTATTTCTATGGTGTATTAACGTAGATGCACAGAAACAATGGACAGGGCTTACTTAAGGCAAAGTTAAGCCTTTTACTAAAGAAGTTACATGCCTGGGGCCTGACTACCCACCATGACCTGCCCAGTTAGGAATTTATGATCAGATCTCCCTGCGAGGCCACTTTCCATAGAACCCCTTTTTTTCAACCAGACAATCTATCCAAAATATGCACTGGAAAATATGAGAAGATATATGCACAAGGCCATTCATTGGAATTTTATTTGTTTATTAGAAACAAATGAAATATAAATTGAAAGGGAATCATCAACTATGGTTACATCCACACAATGAAATATTATACAACAGTAAAAAGAAGTGAAGAATAATATCTTTATATGCCCTTATGAGAAGATCTTCAGGATATACTGTTAATAATTCAATTTTAAGATATGATTGCTAAAACAAACAAAATGAAAAATTGAATTTAACTATATATTGAGTTGATAGTACATCCTTTCATAGAAGAAATATTTCAAGTGCCTTTTAAACATGAAAATTGCCTATAGATCTCAAGTAAGATATATTTTTAGAAAAAAAGCCACCGTCAAAAAATTTCTTCAAATGTTTTTAGTAATTGTATGGTTGCTATTATTATTCTGAGACTTTCATGTATGTTTTGTGGGGTAAAACAAACAAGAAATTATGTAGATGTTGTTGGAAACCAGAATTTGGGGTGTAAAAGAAGATGCAGATGTAAGATAGACAAGGTCAAAAAAAAGCCATGTAGCCCTGAGCTAGAATTTGCATGAGAAACCTCAGTATAAACTTGTAATGCTTTATCTACATCTATCTATCTATCTATCTATCATCTATCTATTATCTATCTATCTATCTATATCTATCTATCATATATCTATCTGTCTATCATCATCTATCTCTCTAGTCATCTATCTCTATCTCTAATTGCCTTGTTTTGTCTCTAAAGAAGTCTAGAGACAGTGAGCAAGCCATAAGAAATGAACATTCCTAAGACGGAGATTATGATCTCTCAAGAACCAGGGCTCCTTAGATCCAGATCTGCTTCAAGAAATACTCAAAATGTATCTTCAACATCTGGTCATAACTGAAAACAAGAACTACTATAATTGTTCCCAAAGGAGTCAGGAACCAACTTGCAGGGGCTTCCATTTGACTATCAATAAAAATAATAACTGCAATAAATTGAAGCACATTAGCTCTATTTAAATTTATGATTTTATCAAAAAAGAAGTTCACTGGAAAATGATGTCAGTGTGGTAACAAAGCCCAAGCCAGGCAAAGGATGGCCAGGTGGCTAAGGGCAACATGGTGACAATATCAGTGATGGCCACAGATCAGGGGACAAGGATTGACATTGGTGCAGCAGCAGCAGCAGCAGGTGGTGTCAGGAGAATGGGCGCACCATGCTGGGACCTGGCTGGTGGACTGGAAGCCAAGAAGGATGCTGTGATGTTGGGGTCCAGCGAGGGCTGATGGAGATGGAAAAGCACAGGTGTTTGTCTCCATTATGTGCCCCTCTGTGTTGTTCTCTTTTTCCTGATGCTATAACCCAGGAAATTATATTTACAAGCATTAACATCAAGGAAGTTGAAGTCAATTATTCCGAGCACCTCATACTATTGTAGAAAAATGTTAACACAGAGTTTTATTATTAGAATCAATTAATTTTGGAAACTAAAATATTTTTTTGCTCTTTTATTTCAAATAGAAAATTTGTCTGAAAACTAGTATCCTCTGTAGCCATCTTGCTGGAATTCCTATCTGGGAAGGGGTTTTCACTCTCCTTTGGAACTCTCCACAGTCCACCAGTAATTCCCCTCTTTCTTGCTCTTCTAGAGTTACTTGAGTGATGCAGCTCAGTTTGGCTTTAAACTGTAGATACTGTCAGTCATTCTTGGGATAGGGTGGGGGAGTATGTTTGAGCAGAGACTGAGGCTAAGCTTGCTTGGCTCACAAGGCCTGATATTTTTCCTGACTGAGGTGCTATGATTTAATTTATGTTTTTGTGACTGCAGACTTATTTCCTGGTTTTTCAGATTTAAAGAAACTATTTGAAATAATAAACTTCTTTCTTTCTTATGATCAAATCTATGGTGGTACTAAGAAAAAAAGTGAAGAACAGCTGTGCAGAGAGAAAGCCATGCCTCCATAATTCTAACTAACTCTGAACGATAACAAAAGCCAGAAACTCAGGAAAATGAGAATCTTCCCTGGAGCAAACATTCTGGTCAGCTTCACCCTAACCCTCGCAGTATCCATGGTGTCCAATGGTCCACGGAGTTTTAAACTGGGAGACCCAGGAGCTGGGAGAAGCAACTGGTAGAATTTTTTCTTAGCTACCTGGCCTTATTTATTGACAAATATGAGCCCACCATCTCTCTCTCATCTTCTGCTATCCAAGGTATAACCTCTTGACTCCCTAATGAAAGTAAATGTTTGAGCAGCAGGCTTCACCTCAGACCAAAAACAAGAGGGAGTTGAAAATTGAATTAAGTAAGTATAGATTTCTTATCTTCTGTTGGAAGATGTAAAGTGCATAAAAACAAACATTTTTACTTTTTGGTATAAATACTCAATTTGACCTGTATCAAGTGACGTGCCTTGTTATATGTGTACTTACATCTTAAAAACCAGATTCTGGAATGACCTTCTGGCTTGCATTTTTGATTCTGTAAAAGATGTTTGGTAACTGAAATTCTGGCTCATTTTCCCCACTAAATGCATGCTGGTTATACAGATTTTCTGAAACTGAGCAGGGTCAGTTTCTGATGTCTGCAAATGGTTTGTATTTACACAAGGGCTGTGGAGATTGCTGAAATGGTTGTATTCTGAAAAAGCTTGTGAGAAAAATAATTTACAAGAAATGTTTGATAACAGGAAAGGACAGGCAGGTGGACAGAGGAGGCTAGAGGAGGGGGAATTTGGAGGGGGATAGAGGTCTTGGCATAGCAAGATGTCAAGTGACAAGAGAGGTAAGTGAAATTTGACATCTAGAACAGAGACACCTAGTCTACATAGTTAGGCAAGGGAGCCATGGAAATGTCAGTTGGTAACTCACTTTAAACTCATGATTAAGAGCACTAATTTAAAACAATAGAAAATTAGCGACTTGGATCTGCAGAATGATTGAGTGGTAGCTGTTGGTAAATTTCTGGGGGAGAATGGTGTCATAAAAAAAGATGCAAAAAAAAAAAAAGATTCTTAGTTTCTATAAGAGAATCTGGAGAGAAGATTCTAGAGAATTCTAGAGGGAAGATTATTAGTCTAGAGAAGGTTGAAGAATCTACACTGGGGGCAATCAAGCCGTAACTGGAACCAGGTCAGTAGTGAGGGAAGAATTGAAACAATTATATGTGGGGAAAGAATTATCATGAGAGAGAGAGCAGCCAGAGATGAGGCAAGGAAACATTTTGATTGAAGGGAAACTGAAGATAACAAATCAGGAGGATGGGAGGAAAGTAATGCCATCGATGACAATGCAATGAGAAGAAAGAGGGATTGCTGCAGTAAAAAGAAAGATCTCTGGAAGTAGAATATGAGATGTAACAACTTTCTGAGAAGTAACAATTAGCAGAAAGTTGTGGTGCATAAAACGTTTTGTTGACGTCTGAAGACCATGTTTAAATTTTATGTAGGTTTTATAAAAGACTTCTTAGATGGGTGTTTATTTTGGTGTTTACCTTACTGTCAGCAGTTTGGCTCACAAACATGCCTTTTAGCAGCTGGTGGTTTCTTCCAGGGAATCAATTATTTGGCCCTGAAAAGACACACTTGGAGAATTGTGAGGACTGTAATATGAGGCACAAGGGGTGAACAAGTAAACGAAACTGGGAGAGCAGGGAGATTAAAACAGAGTATGTATATATACCATTGAGGTTTAGATTTTACTTGGAACTGGAGAATCACTGATGCTCTTTCCAGCTGAGGAATGACATGATCAAATGTATGTCAAAACCCAACTAGAAGCAGAAAGGACAGTAGATCAGGGAGGAGGAGACCCTACAAGTGAGACCAGGGCCTAGAAAGGAGTTGTTTAAAGGATTACCAGAAATACCATTTGCCAGAAAATGTTCATTATAAGAATCCCTAATTTGGAATAATTGAACAAAATTGGCTAAATTCCCATAATTTTTGGACTTAATAGTGCTATGATCTATTATACAGCTAGAATACTGAGGGTCATAAGACAGGTAGGGGTTAATTTGCTTTGGAAGTTGCAAAAAAGAAACTAAATAAGCACTTGAGTGAACAGAAACTTAAATGATAAGAGGTAAAGAGTATTTTGGCTAAGACATAAACTGCAGAGATTGACTGTCTCAGTCAGGGTTTAGCCAGAAAGGCAGAACCAATAGGATATGTGCACATATACAAAAAGAATTGGCTTTCACATTTGTGGGGGTGGTCTAAGCAAGCCTCACATTCCCAGGACAGTCAGGAGGGGAAGGGAAATAGGCAGCTGGAAATCCATGAATTGGAGCTTGAGCTGAAGCTTTAGAAAGGGCCTAGTCACTCTTTAAAGGCTTCCACTTGACTAAAACACAACAAGAACGATGTTCCTTTTTTGATTAACTTACAATTAACTGACTTGAGACTTCAGTTATGTCTGCATAATCCCTTCATAGCAGCACCTAGATTAGTAACTGATTGAATAATTGGGAGAGGATGTATGTATACTGCAAAATGGCTCCTGCCTCATTTCATCTCCAACTCTTCTAAAGGATATTCTTGTAGTCGGTCCCATCCAGAAATGTACTAGGAAGGAAATTCTGGGAATATAATTCAGATTAATTACTTTGACGAATCACAAATCCATCACACTGCCATTCTAAGACAATTTTTTAGGTAAAGAACACTATTCTGAAAACTGAGAGCTGAAAGTGCAAATTATATTCTCTCTGGTTTTAATAGTCATGAGACTTAACTTTCTCCATGTGGTATTGTGGGTCTTGACTGCTATTAAATGAGAATGTCTTATTTTAGAAACTGTTAACATTTTGATACATTTTCTTTTGTAGTAAATAATACATACAATTTAATAAAGTATTTATATTTTTAAATTTTAACTTAATAAATTTAACTTTAATTTAATAAATATTTACAATTCAAAAAAGGGATATTCATATTACATAGGACCAAACTTAGAATCAGGATGCCTTATTTTCCAAGGAGAAGTCAAAAGATTTCTATTTTCTCTCAGTACTTGACTTCTAATTAGCTTAATCATTTTGGCTATAATATTTACCACAGAACCCATACCAGAGTTTTCTCACAGGTAACATAAGGTGATTAGCTAGACGTGCTCCAAAGACTACTGGCAACATACATAAGACAAATGGTAAATTATTTCTTAAACTGTCTCTCTGAATTATTGACTAAACTACCTATCCAAATGATCCAATATCTTCTACTAAATTAGCAATAGTTTCTATTTTTTTAAATGTCCTTATCTTTCTAGAAATCTATATTTTACCATGGACCCCTGACTTCCTACAAGTTAATATTAGGACAGTCTCAGAATGCTTCAAGCTTCACCCAATGGGAAATTTGAACTGAAGAGGGTTTTCTATATAAAGATTGAGCCGACAGTCATTAAACATCACGGAATACTTATAGAATAAGAAAACACATTGTGGCTGTTCCTGGCTTCTAAACTACCGTACATCACAGATCAGATCGGAGCTTTCCAGCCAGACTTGCAGAATATTGTAGTTAAGTTTGGGGCTGGCTTTTTCTTGATTTGCTTCTGGTATCTCAGCAATAGAAATTAGTATGCATCATTTTTCCTAGAAAGAAAGAAGATTCCTGGAAGGAACTTCACAGCTGATATTTTGGTTCCCATAAACCAATTTTTATTATTTTTTTTTTCCTAGAAGACTATCTGTCCATCAGCAGATGTGATCACCACCATGTCCCTGTGACAAGCTCCCAGGACAGGTTTCAGTGAGAATAAGTCAAAGATTTGAGTATTCTGAGAGAAAATTGTATCAAACTGTTGTCTCTACTTTTGATGGGAAGAAATATGAATGAGACCAAAAAGTGGCAATTTTTTTTCAACTTCGGTCTGTTGTTTTATTTTGTTTTGTTTTGTTCCAATACGAAAAATGAATGTAAAATACCAACTCAGGCAACATTAAAGATCTCAAAAGACTAACAATGTAAATGAGAAGATAGAAAGCATGAGATTGCCAAAAGAAAAGAGAAAGAAGAGAGAAAAATAAGGAAGAGGAAAGAAGGCATCTAGGATAGTGTCTGGTGGAGTAGATACCAGTTAACTCTAGTTATATTGCTACCTTCAAGTGGAGTGGACTTTTTATTAGAGTTGGCAATATGATAAGCAGTCCTTAACTTACATTTCTAAAGTAATTTACTCATTCAATAAATATGTTTTGGGCCTTCACTACATGCCAGGCATATGGCATATATTTGAACTAGAAAACCAGCAGTGCATCAATAAAGACCTTTTGGGGTTGACTCTTCCTCTGTGTCTTTTCTCAGGCATGTGTATAATCTAAGTAGAAACAGATATTTGAAATGTGAGCTATTTTGTCTTCCTAAGGTAAGATCAAAATATTAACTAAAAGAAAGCACAAAACTTCTATTTCTTTGATGTTTTCATATTTTTATTTTCATATAAGGAAATTACAGTTACTACTCCTTTCTAGACATCCCAAGTAGGACATTATATGATATGTTCAAAATTATGCTTCACCCAAAAAAGAAAAAATCTTAATATAAATAACAAACAAAAATTCAGTAATGCTGTGATTTTCCTGTCAAAATTTGACCATCAATAATTTCTCTTTGGCTTTCAGAAATTGAATTTATTTAAAAGTTCATAATTACTTTTAGAAGAGGACTTATCTTTTAAATATATAGATTAAAATATTTGTAGGTGAAATAATGTGATGTCTGAAATTTTCTACAAAATAATCTGGGGAAAAGAAAGTACATGAGGATATAGATGACATGGAATTAGCCAGAGTTGGTAATTAAGAAAGCTGAGTGATGGCTACATGACATTTC
Organism: Cynopterus sphinx; assembly: GCA_030015415.1. Lineage (NCBI taxonomy): Eukaryota > Metazoa > Chordata > Mammalia > Chiroptera > Pteropodidae > Cynopterus > Cynopterus sphinx. The sequence continues at coordinate 95,270,252 of CM057386.1, read as the reverse complement.
TTATACTATTCTGCCTACTTTATATGTTTGAAAATATAAACACTTTTTAAACTATCATATATTATATATGACTTCGAATGCTTAGAATCAGACTGAGAATGACAGATAAATCTAATCTGTAGAATAAGAACAGTCTCTGCCTCAATGATCCCTCAACAGTATTTTCAAGCTTCTGAATGAATATATCAATGTTATTTTATAACCAAGTGAATGGTCTTTATAACAATATTTTATATGTGCTAGCCATGAAGGTGATGTTCTATAAATAAATAAATAAATAAATAAATAAATAAATAAATAAATAAATAATAAGAAAAGAAAAAGAAGGAAAGAAAAGAAAAACCTGTAACATCTCAGCTGTATAACTAATTTTGGAAGAAAATAAACAAAAGCTTTTCAAGAGCCAAACTCAACATTTGGTGTCCATGAAGAAATGAAAACACTCTGTGAATTGAGATTAGAGATATGAGACAAACAATATTACTTTCCAAGTGGAAAATCGGGACTGCGAGTTGTCACAGTGCATATTTTCTAAGTGTTCACTTGGTGCACTCACAGGCCATATGTTTAATAAAAGTATTTATGTCAAGTGATTCTATAAACAAAGAGAGTATGAAGAACTGGTTTATGAGATAGTATCTACACAATAACAAATACTTAATTGGAAAATTTAAATTATAATCAATTTTGATGTGTTAGAGCATTTGGACTTCTGATACTTTGCAGTGCTTCTTGAACTGGTATTTATTAGATGCTTCCTGTGCTCCAGATCCTGTTTTGGGGAGCTGGAAAAAGCAGAAACAAAATAAACAAAGCTCTTGCCCTTGGGCAGCTTATATTCTAATGGAAATAGTCAAACAATAAACAAAATAAAAGTTAGAGACCTGAGTGTTAAAGAACAGAATAAAGCAGGAGAGTACAGATGTTGAGGAAAGGGCTTCCTCAGTCAAAAAGCTCACTGAAGAAGAGCCAGCTGAGGAAGCAAACCACACAGACATATAGGGGGAAAGGATTCCAGGGGAAGAATAAATGGAAAGACACCAAGGTGGGAGCATACCAGGGGTACTAGAGAAACGTCAAGGAGGGCCAGTGTTCTGGGTAAGAGTGAGCATGGGGGAGTGGCTAGAGATGAGGGGCCATCAGACAGGACACAGATTTGACAAGGTTTCTCCACCCTTGTGGGAATCTCTACGGCAAAGAATACCCCTTAGAAAAGTTGTGTTGGTCAAAAATGGTGAAGCCACTGCTTTAGCCACTGGCAGGGGCCACTAAGAAAGACTGACCTCTCCAGGATGCTGAGGTGGACCATGATGAACTCAGCGGCAGGAGGCTGTCAGTACAGCCCACTCCCCAGTGGCTAAGCAGCAAGGTCTTTCCAGAAGAATCTGAGCAGCTCACATACTTTCAGCCACAGCAAAACCTCATTTTAGTAAATGTCAAAACTAGCAGAAATATCTCCAGGCTCAGTTCACACTTAAAGCTTTACCCTTCCCTTGGCTAAGGCTCGCTTTAGGCTTTAGAAGCCTGCAGGGGAGGTGATAAGCAAGCATAGCTAGCTTTTCTCTCCCCAGTTCACCTCTGCCAGGGGCATAAGAGATTAGAAGAAAGAAGGCTCCGTCTAGTATGGAATTGGGGCCCTCCGGGCCTACTGAATGTTCATAGCTGACTATCTGAGAGGCAAGGCCAGGACTAGGGAGAAGAGAGTGAGGCACTTGCCTCAAGCACAAAATTTAAAGGGGTGCCAAAAAAGTCAATCATCAAGATAAATACTATTTTAATGGAATATTTTATATATAAATATAAATCTATTTATAATATAAAACATGTTATAAATATAATATATATATGCAAACTGTAGAAATTGGTGAATGTGATAAAGGGAGTATGGGAATTGGCTATACTATTCTTACAACTTTTCAGAATAAATTATTTCAGAATAAAAAGTTTAAAAATATGTCTTTTATAAATTGAATGTCAAAATGTAAAATATATCAAAAGTATACTCTAAAAACACCTTTTTTCCTGCTTCTACCATCAAAATTCATCTGTCTGAGCCCCACATCTCAGAAAGCCTGTGACAGTGGCAAGCAAAGTAAGAGAAAGACACCTGCAGGTGGCATCTGAGGATCAGAGCTCTGGTTGGCTTGGGACCCTTCTCTTAGACTGGCTGGTCAATCCACCTCAGGAAACAGCTTGGTAGTAGAAAGTCTTGTCTCGTGACTCAGCCCTGGTTTGACATTCTGGCCCCATCTCTTTCCAGCTGTTTTCTCCCTGAGTCACATAATCTGTAAGCCTCCCTTTCCTCTTCTGGAAGAGACACTGCAATCTCTCCTTCCAGGGCCACTGAGCTCATTCAGGTGAATGTCTTCTTGGTCTGCCTCTGGGCCTCAGCTTCTTCAAGGAGCCCACTGTGATTTGGGGGTTGTTGACTGGGAAGAGAGACCATTAGCAGGCAGAGAGCCATGTGATAGAAAAATAAGCCAGCTCCCTTCATGTAGAAAAGGGACCTGGTGACAACGATGCTCTCAAATAGAATGCCAGGGCTATAAGGGCCGTTATTGAAAGGCACACAGGGCCCCCAACCTCTGCAGCTCCCAATCCCTGAGCTGCCCTGGGCCCAGACATCAGCAAGAGAGGAGGAAGCGTTATATCATGTGGAGGTGAGATAAACAGAAGCTCATATGCAAAAAAGCAGGCGGGTGAGGCAGGCTGGTTGGCCAATTGCAGGGACCCCATCCCTCCTACACCCTGCTGGGTACCTCTTCCACTTTCTTGTTCATCTTCATCTTGGCTCTCTCAGAACTTTCACTCACAGGTTGACCCCTCTGGTCTAAGGATGACCCTTGCAAAGGAATCCAACTCGGAAACATTACTGTTCGACACCTTCGTTTCCTTTTACAACTGCCTTTCGCCTCCGTGCTTGCTTACACTGTGCCCCACTGAGGCAGGCAGGCACTCAGCCAAGGCAGAGGCCTGTTGAGCTTCACCTGTCCCAGAAAGACACAGCAGCCACTCCAGATGCAAACCTCTGTGAGGAGCTTGACCTTTGTGACCTCCTGTCCTGCCAAGAAGTTGTATGCTGCTTGCTCCCTTCTGAGGCCAGAATAGTTTTCAACAGGCACCACTTTAAGATTCTAAAGAGGAAAGAAGTAGTTTTCGCTGCCAAAATGGGAACTTAAATTCTTGGAATAGAAAATGTGTACCATACAGAGGATTTTCACAGCAGCGAAACTACTCTGGGTGATACTATAATGATGGATACATTTGTCCAAACCCATAGAATATACGACACCAAAGTGAACCCTATGTAAATTATCCACTCTGGGTGATAATGAGGTGTCAGTGTGACAAATGTACCACTCTGTGGGGGTTGTTGATAAGGGAGGAGACTGGCATGTGTCAGGGCAAGGGGTATTGGAGAAACCTCTGCACCTTCCTTTTAATTTTACTAGAACATAAAACTACTCTAAAAAAAATTAGTTCTTTAAAATAAAAATAAAAATGTGTGCTATATGTAGAAAAGCAGCCAATTTATAGCAGAGAGGTCCCAAGGAGATATAAAGAACTGGGAAAAAAAAACATTTAAACTTGTAGATGTACCATCATTCTCCACTATCAATTAGAAGCCTTTTCTTATCTGAAGTCTAGACCAACTTTTTTTTTAATTAATTACTTTTTTTATGGTGACATTGCTTAATGAAATCCAAATACATTTCAGCTGTACACTTTAACAGTAAGGCATATATATATTTAGACTGTGTGTTCACCTCCCACAGTTAGACTTTTTCTGTCACCACATATTTGACCCACTTTACCCCATCTGCCTCCCGCCACCCCCCTTCCCACTCCCTCTGGTAACCACTAGAATATTGCCCATGTCCATGAGTTTGTTTGTCCTGTTCATTTGTTGCTTTTAGGTTTATATCCCACATATAAGAGCTGGCTTTGTCCCCAGGCCTCCCTTTAGTCCTATAGTCCTCGCCTATCACTCTACTCTTTTATCAGTCAAAGTTTTATTTTCATTCACTTTAAAATAATGAATATCTCCACATGCTTAATTTTGCCAGTTCAAAGATAGAATTTCCTACTTTAGCCACCAGCAGCCCTTGATGACTTTACAGCCAAGATCTTTAAATTCAAACACCTGCTTTGTCCATAGCTATCTGTCCCTTTGCCTTGTCCCTCCACCCTAACACACAAACACACCCACAGGCGCACACACACACATGCACACACACACATCCCATAAGGGAAAACTTCGCCTCTGACTCCTCCGATAAAACTGAAGCCACCCCTCAATCCCTCTTCACACCTGAAAAGTTTTAATTTCCTCATCCGCCACCTCATCCTTTTTTCCTGTTTCAAAGATGAAGTGTATTTAAGTCTTCTCGTGACCCTTTTAAAAATTAATCCCATTCCCAAGATCTAGCTTTATTTTTTAATCTTTATCCTGGCACCTTCATTTTTTCCCCCTATTTACTTCTTTCCTTGGGTCTCTAAATACAATAACATTTCTTCTCTCTTTCAGCAAAGATAGCATGCCTTTAACCACACTACCCCCTCAAGCACCTGCCCTGTTCCTCTTGTCACCATCAAACTTCCCGTGAGAACAGCTAATGTTCACATCCTAACACTCACTGCTGCCTTTCCAACCATGTGTCTGCTTCTGTGCTATAGGCTTTTCTCCTAACAGCTGAGCTAATTTGATCTGTATGTTCAGTGGCTTCTTGCTTTCCTCAGACCAGAAGTTTTATGCTAACTTCCCTAATTATTTACACCATCTTTCTTGATAATTTCATCCTTTTCTAAGGCTTCTAACATTATCTCTATTTGTAGTATTGTCAAATTACATCTCCATCCCTTAATTCTCATCATAGGACATAGATGTGACTTACAAATAACCAAAATGTATGGTTAATGTATGAAATACATTGACTGAAGGAAGAGACAGGTGGTCCCAGATGACAGATAATAGATGTGAGTAAGGACAGAGATGCTGGAGGGAGATCCTGACCACCCTCCCACTTTCATCTTGGTTCCTCCCTGACTCATATTCCCTGCCAAGTCTCTCAAGCTGCACTCATTCTTTTTCCTCATCAAGATTATTCTTTTCTCCATTTTGGGTTTAGAAACTGCTTCAGATTCCTTTTGTACACCCTTTCCCATCTTCTCAACCTTGCCTCATATCCCAGTCACTATTCCAAAATCAGTTTCACACAACTTGGACTAACTCCAGGGAGATGCAGAACAAGGCGGTACCACCACATGGGATGACGACGGGGAACGGCCAGCACTGTGCTAAGGCAAAATGCAAGTATGGAAGAGGGCATGACCTGTGGGGATGATCATCTACCTGGAGGATGACAGGTTTCTGTTGTCTTCCCCTACATGGACAACTGAGAGTCACATGTTATAAGGCTTCTCAGAAGGTCTTACAGGATTCGGCATCAGTTATCCACAGTGGTGGCCCACTGATAAAGCATCTGTATCTAGCTTCCTCTCCTTCCCATTTGCATTCCTCCTGTTCTTCAGTTTTGCTCCTTGTAATCGTATTCTCAAATAAATTATCCATATATAAGCCTTTGTTTCAGGCTCTGCTTTGGAGAAGCCCAAGCTAAGGTTTGGAGTAACAGTTAATCATGTCATGTATCATATAATGCATGTTACAGTCAGCATGGATTACAGGGAAAGCACACAAGGAGATGTCCAAAACTATACCTGGGGAACTGGAGAAGTCTTCCTGAAGGAAGTGATGTCTACTTTGGCACTAAAGGATGAGTGACCAGAGAATATGGAAGGGAAATATAGGGGTGAGTAAAGTTACAAGGAAATGGATATGTTGAAGGCTGTAGGTAATAAAGAACGTGACACATTTTTACTAATGGTATCACAGTAGTTTCAATGATCCAAGCTCAAAAAATTCTGTGTCCTCGCCCCCAGGATCCCAAAACCTGTCAGTCAGCAGTATCTACTGGTGCTGGCTCCTCCTGCACTTCATGCACTATCTCTTCATCTCAGAGCTACACCTGCAGCTCAGGCCCTTACGCCTGCCCCTTCAATGACCACTACAGCTTCCTAACCAATATCTCATGTTTCTGTACCAATTCATTCTACACTCTGTGATCAGAACGATATTCCTAAAACACTTAAGGCTTTTCCCTACTCGAACACCTTCAGTGGCTCTCCAAATTAGCCCTGTTATTCCCTCTGATTTTAAACTCTCTCTTCCTCCTTATCCATTTTATGGACTGTCTTAGGTTCTTATTTCCCCATCAAGCCCTGTATCTTCCATCTTTTGTGCCTTTGCTTAAGCCCTCCAATTTCCTACCTTATAAACAATTGTTTTCTGAACAAGTCATTTAATTTACATTCTATAAATCAAAAATTATAAAAGGCTACATATGCAGGGGAAATCAAATCTCCTTTCTAGTCTCAATTTTTAGATATGTAGTTACCTTCCCCAGAGTTATTCCTCCCACCAGCTTCTTATATATCTTTCCAGGTGTAAGTTTTGCCTATACAAGTATATAGATCATGTAGTATATGGAATATACATATTTTTAGATTTTTTTATATAGTACTTTATGTATGTATGTATATACAGGTTCACACACAACGCTTTCACGTACCCCTGATTTTCTCTCAACAGTAGACTTTGGACATTGTTGATTCTTCTTTTAAAATATCTAAACCATTCCATTCTACTGATGTACCATAGTTTGTTAGTCACCTAAAGAAGGTTAGTTAACTTTTTCTAACCTTTTGCTATAAAAATAATGCTGCAATGATTATCCTTGTATCTACATCAATTTGCACATGAATTGAATATATCAAATCATCCATTTAGTAACAAGGAAGAATCACATTTGAGATTCTGTTCACGCTTTATGTTTTGCTGAGACATTGCGAGCTTTTAACTTCTCACTATATTGCATTTTCTTTAGTGTTTTCTTTCTTCTTTTGTATATGCCTCACTTGTAGAACTAATTATTTAAATCCTCAAATAGTTTTGACAGGCACAAATAAGTTGAACATCCTGGCATCTTTCTCTTGATTTTTTTCTTTTTTTGGGGGGTGGGGGGCGGGGTGGGGGACGAGGACACACTATGAAGTTTAGCACAAAATCAACAAAAGAAAAAAAGAAAAATTGCAAACTTCCATGTCTCCATGACTCCAAGGTGTTTCTGTTGAGCAGCTTTTCTGGAACCAAGCAACTACATGTAGCTTTCTGAGTGTTATTTTTCAGATTTAAGACAATAGAAGTACGTGAAAACGATCACACAAAAAAAGTTTTAAAAAATGTTGAAAGAACTTTTAGGATAACATAATGCAGCAAAAACAGAAGTTTAGAAATATTTTTGACAATTAAACTAGACTTCCTGAGTTAATTTAGAAGGGCTGAGGGCAGATAGTAAGAACCACACACGTGATGCACCAACAAATTTCCCATTTCTGTTTGTGTTTTGTAAGGGAACGGTGTGTGTGTGTGTGTGTGTGTGTTAAGAATATAGTGCTCAAGAAAAAATATCAGGCCAATTATTTAAACAAATCTCTCCAAGTTCCAAGACTTTTCTGACAAAATATCTATGTCACCTCAAAATCTCACAGTCCCAAGAATAAGCTAATTAGTTGGAGGTTGACCTCAGAGGTTTCTCATTAAGTCACATATTTCAAATGTCAATTGCAAAGTGATAAAAACGGATGTCTGAACGCCCTTTCTGCACTCCTCTGGATATTATTACCCTTTGGTAAGTTCTTCAAAAATGTAGCCTTAGCAGAGGAAGCCTCACATTTGGGGATCACTGACAGACTTTTCTCTGGTTTCAGACCATGCAAGGTGAAAAGGTCAGATGGACTGCTGGGTTTCACCTGGAAGAAACATTTCTCACTAAAGCAGCATTGCTGTCCTGCTTCTCAGATGAATGAACATGGTCCAGTAGTAGGCTCACTCTACTCTGCTTATCCTGGACCTTTTCTGTGAGCCATGGTGAAGGAGTGGGAGAGCCCCTGAGCTCCTGTTGTGCAAGGCACCCCAAAGCACATAGTTTTCAACTTAGGGTGAAGCTGTTTGCAGGTGAGCATACCACACTTCTAGCATACTTCCTGGCACTCCTGGACTGGGAGCCTTTCCCTGAATAGAGATAGATTGATTTCTACCTTTTTTCTGCTCCCTTCTCACTTCTGTCCTACTTTCACTTCGACTTTCTGTGACCTTTAACTCCAGCCCTCTCCCTCTGCAGTCTGACACACTGGACCAAATACCAGCTTTGTAATCAAATAGATTACATTCTAATCTGACTCTGCCATGGAAACAGTAAACCCTAGGCATGATATGTCATTGCTTAGAAAAGTTAGTGCCTATTTCCTCTCTTCTCACCCTAAACCAAAGGAAGTCCATGTTACTGCAAAGAAGACCTAAAGCTTTCATATGCATAAAGATAGTCCAAAATAATATATAAGACACTTGTACAGAGGTTACCTATTGGAGGGGTATAGGAATTGAGCAATTTTGGGATGAAGATGGAAAGGATACTTTTTGTTGCATATATTTTTAAACTGCTAGTTTTTGAACTACATAAATACGTTATCCAGTCAACAAAAGTATAAGAAACATAAATAAGAAATACATCCATAGACAAAAATTCCTTTATGTAAATCAAATCTGACTTTTCTACAAATAAAATTTTACAGTAGGTTTATTTCATTTAATGTAGATTAATTATGACAAGATTTTTTTATTGAAATGGCCATAAAGTAAAAAATGCTGTATCATTTCAATTTCTCTTTTTGATCTCATGCAGTGCGTAGTACAAAAATCTCTTGAGTAACATGTTAACATTTGTAATGCACTTTAAAGTTTATAAAGTCCTTCATATGCTTTCTCTAATTATGATTTTTCACCCATGAAAACAGCCAGGGCAAACACATTTTTCACTTCCCAAAGGAGAAAATGAATTTTGACGTGTCCAAGTTCACAGAGCAAGCAAGTGGCATAATTGAGATTTGAATCCAGTTCTCCTAGCTCTGAATGATGCTAAAATGTTTTCTCTGATTTCAAGGCAGAATTCATACATGAAATGTTTAAATTTAGCTTGAGAGACTAGAAAAAGAAAAGTAAAACTTACTTGAGTCTCCTATTGGCAATACCATCATAATTCAAACATGCTGTATTTTACACTACACTGGTTCCATTTCTCTATTCTTAGATTTCCAGTGTGTTGCCCAAGAACACTTGACACCATCTCAGAATCCAGAGGAACATATTTATAGTGTCTCCCTACTTTGAAAGGAGTTAAGAACAGAGAGCTGGAAATAGTTGGTCTGGATCGAAATGTAAATCATACTTTCTCTTACTCTGAATAGTGTAATGAGCCAGGATTGATACTGTAAAATGGCAAGACATATACTACATAGCATCCTGAAAAAAAGAAGATGCCTACATATTTAGTTTAATATAAGAGAAAACGGTAATTGAATTTTTATATGCATATTATGAAAGAATGTGAAGAAAGGAGAATTTCACTGAGCTATATCTTTTTTTCCTTCACTCCCACAAACAATTCTCTTTTTAGCAGTAACGAGAGAAAGCTAAACATTTATATCTTTTAACTATTCCATTTTGTCTTGTCATTATCTTTGGTTGAATACAACTGGTTTTTTAACTGCGGGACTACACACACACACACAAACTCACACACACACACACACACACACACAGACACACAATTATTTCATAATGTAGTTGTTTAATAAGAATTTTGGAGTCAGAAGGTCTGGCTCAAACTCTGACCTGATACTTTACATGTGAGACTTCGGCCAACTAACTCGACCTTTCGGAAAATTTGCTTCCTGCCGTAGAGTTATGTGGCAATCAAGCAAGATAATGAATTTAAAATAAAATACTTTTTGAAACAGCATTCGCTTGTTTATGCATCCATTCAGCTAATACTATCAGCACCTACTAGATGCAGGCCCTGAACCTGGCACTAGAGATACAATAGCACACAAAACAGCTACCTTAGCCCCAGGGAGTTTATGCTTTCTGAAGAAAAACATACAATAACGAGTAAAACAAAATTTTAGAGTGGCCATAAGTGTTATTGAAAAAAATAATGGGGATAGAGGAGAGAATGTTAGGGGTATAATTATAAGTAGATTGATTAGTAAAGCTACACTAAGAAAGAATGGGTTTAATAAGTATTAGTTAGAATTACTATAGTCATAGCATATTATTCTACTTTCACCTATTTGCAAGACTTTGTGAGCAGACTAATGAGCCTAACACTGTTAATGGGAAACATAGAAGATGATCAGACATGTACTCTCACAATGGCCACATTCATTCTGCTTCTCTGCAATTAGTTTAATATCCTAGAACTGTTTTATGGTCTCTATTACTAAAGACTTGATTCACACAGAGGTTTACAGCATATCTGGTTTAAAGGTTATAGCAACGCTACGATCAAAACTAGCCTGAACATGTCAAAATAAATGCATAAAATATATCTACCAGCTGTGTGGCCCCAAAGACCCTCAGCCCCTCTGAATCTCAGCTTCCTCAACAGAACACACTATATTTTTTTGGTTAAAGCATGTTTCATAAATTAGAAACAATATATGAAAAGTGCTTGGCCCTTTGGTATTGCAATGTAGCAACTGCTGAGTTAATTAAATTGATAAATGAGTGGTCAACTCATTTAATGTTCCAATAAATATATTAATAGCTTATAATTTGTGAAGCTTTCCCTAAAATTAATTTTTTTTAAAAAAAGTGTTTGGCATACTTGGGCACTAAAACATGAGAGTTATTATGACCTTACTTGGCGGTGTTCTCAGCAGCTTTCTCTTTCAGTCCCATCCTTCCTTTCTGTCCTTCTCAGTGTTTGTTCTTCTCCTTCTCAGTGTAAGATGAGCTTTATTTTTCTCAGTTTCTTTGGGTTTCTAAAGCAGCAGGTACTTCTTTTGTGAGCTTAAGACTCCTGCTTAGATTTGGGCATGTGTCAGTTGAGCATTGTCTTTCACAGCTAAGTCTTGGCAGTGCCAGGGCAGGATGTGGGCTCTTCGACTATGAGTGTGGGGCCCTTCCTTAACTACACCATATGGCCTCTGAGGGTTTGCATTCGATTTTCATTTAATTGAAATTCTTGTAGAAGATCACTGACAATAGCATTAGCAGTAACCAGCTCTTTTTAATCGTCAGAATAATCCTTCTCTGTTTTTGTGCAGATGTTGTCTTCCTCCCAGGGCAGCTGTGAGTGTGTGAACTACTCATCAGTGATGTGGACACTGCCCAAATAGTAATCAGCACAGAAACCTTATAAAATTACCAACAGATTACTGCTTCTGTCTGCCAGCTCTTTCAATGCCAGCCAGCCTGGGGGCTGCTTTGTTTTGTTTTGTTTTCTACTGGAATGGGTTGTGATTTAGAGTAAGTCTTTGTGGACTGTGAATGAAAATATAGGCTCACACCCAATTCACAAGCTTTGACAAATCAGAGGGCACACACATGGTATGTTTGCAAGAAATAACTACAACCTAGAAAACTAGAGGCCCTTTTCTCCCTTTCTCTTGTTTTAATAATCCAGGATGAATTTAATAAAACTGTCCAAGCCTGCCATAAAGACATTCTGCCCTTCAAGGCCAAATGTAAGAAGATTGGATCATAATGACCATGGTGTAAGCCATTTACCCAGGTTAGAGGGGGAAAAAAATCCAAATGTTTCTATTCATATATGCTTTCATCTCTCTTGGAGTCCAAAGGATATCAGTGACATAACCTCTAAGTTAGATGAATTTCCCCGAATGCAAAAGTAAACATCTTAGTCTTACCCCTGCTTGCTACTACATGCTGTCTCAATTTTCCCCCAATGCCTCTTTCAGTGGGCCCTCAATGACTTCTCTTACCTACAGTTCATAGATCCTCCAAAGAATCCCTGCTTCTATAAAACCACCTAAACCATGATACCATAAAATTAAAATGATGAGATGGAAAAGCACTGAAATCACCACTGAGTACCACGGCCCCTGGCCAGTCATCAGAGTTCTGTGTTGCCAGATTTCCCAGCTTCCTCTATGTGATCCCCGCCCACCTTCTACCCTGAAGAGACTGTAGTTGTTGTTGTTTTATAAATAGGTTTAACATTATTGCTATCTAAACATCTATACATTATTTTCTCTATTCTATGTCTTTCTTTTAGATGCATTTTCTAATTGCTTACAAAAATTCAGTCCCCCATGAAGCATGCCATTTTAAAGATTTAGGTCAATTTTGCTTTCTTCTGATGTTGACCAAACAATGTGTCCTGGTATACTGTGTGATTTACATTTAGCAGGTAAACTTTATTTCAACGGTATTAAGTTTGGAAAGCCTCTAGAAAATCAAACCTCTCAAGAAGTCTGGGCAAGTCTCTTTACATCTATTTTCTCATCTATCATGAGGGTACCACTAATGGCTATACAGTTTCTGCATTACAAAACCTCAAGGAGCAGCATCATGACTGAGCAAGAAGGCAGCCTGTCTATAACAGGACCAGGGGTGGGCAAATTAAATAATCTTCAAAGTCTCTTTGAGCTAACATTTAATCATTATGACAATTTGGTAGTCCTGTTTTTCTCTAAATTTTCTTCACATTTGCTTTTTAAAACATTATTTATTTTTTACTGGTCGTTTTCAAATATATTCTAAACTATAGTTTTAAAATAGTTTGTGTTCTGCTTTATGTAAATATTATATAAATATAAATATATATATTATAAATGTATAATATATTTATAAAATAGTAAATATTAAAAATTTTAATGTTTTTAACACTTTAAAATCCATATCTAAATTCCATAACTCATGTAGCATGCCATAGAGATCATCTATACAGTGATTTTAATTGAGATTGCTAACAAATTTAAGTAGACTATTAAACATCAAGTACTATTGCTTTCCACTGTAAATCAAATGGAATATTTGTAGGGATTGAACTTCACCATAAACAGTGTGTGCTCTGGAATGAACCTTCATAAAAGGATCATTGGTCTTGAAACCCAACCAAAAGAGTTTAGTTAACTTAATTGCTAACAAGAGACCATTGATGAAATAATTCTCTCTGTTAAGTGGAACTAATAGTGCTAGAATCCAGCTCTTTTTCTGTAGGTAGTGATATATTCATGTGAAATTACTATGCTTCATATCCTATCAAAAGAACACATGGAAACTTCAAAGTTTATAAATATTATGTTAACTGACATCAAGTAGCTTTTCCTTTCTTTGCAATTTTTACCTAAATAGTATCTTACAGTGCAATGTGACGAACAGGGAAGTCTGCAAATTCAAAGCATAGCCTTTCCTGTTGTAAATTGAACCCATTTCCTTATTGGTATAAACAAAATGTTTAATTATCACTCCCCTCACAATTTCTTCATAGAATTCAGGACTCTGGTTCTCCTATTCTTTCTACCTCTAGAAAAGAACATCGTTTAAAAGCGTGCACCATTTTAATGTCTTGGCTAGAACTCGCACCAAACTTAAAAATTGAGCAGAGTATTCTCCTGAGTGCTTGTCATGTACCTGGTATTGCTTAAAATAATCCTGTACTTTACATATATTATACCTCATTTAATCCTCATGACAACCCTAAGAGGTAGTTTTGTTATTCTCATTTTTCAGGTGAGGAAATGAGGCATAGAAAAGTTAGTTAGATCGCCCAAGATCATGCCACTGAAATTCAGGAGAGCAGAATCTATCTTCATAACCACTGATCTGCACAACTTATTCCTATGTTGAGCTTACTTGTTTAGTAGCCAAATTTCTAAACATCGATGATACATATAGACTTAATGTTCTGATATAGACCTATCAGAACATTCCTCTGATAGGTAATATTATTGCAAGTCTAAAAGCAGGCTTGCTAATGAAACAAGTAAGTTAGAGACAAAAAGTATGCTCTGAATTCGCCTAGCCCAGCATCATCTCCTCCTAGACCATTCCCACCTTGTATTTTGTTTGTTTGTTTTACAAATGGTGACTTTGATGATCATTTCCTTTTGTGGAATTGAATATATTACATTTTACTTTAACTACCAGATATTGTCAGTTCAGCATTTAAAAATAAAATAAAGAGTTTACATAGAAAACTATTGAAAATTTTAGACTAGAATTGGTAGCTAAAAGAATAAAAACAACCAATAAAATAACAAAGATATGAATGATATGTTATTCTGATTTTTCCATAAGACAGGATAAAAGGCTTCTTTAGAAACAATTTTCTACATAGCATACTCACCTCAACCACTACATGCTATAAATGTGTATTTTTGGGTAATTGGAGCAAAGCTAACAACTTCAAAGTGATAAGAAATCAAAGCAAACTGAAACTATAATTTGAAGGCTATAAACCATATTTTCCATAAGCCTAAATTATAGTGCTTAATCTATCAAAGAGTGTCCTTAACCTTTGAATTGAGGTACAGTGCACACCACTGACCTCTTTGTGTCACTTGGTAAGCTTTCTTTGGCTCACTTCTACCTTATGTCTTGAATTAGTTTTCAGTTGAGTGCCATATATATTCTTTTAAAGGCCACTAAAGATAAAGCTTTTTCTCACAGCTAATCTTTTCCCAAAGCAAGTGATATTCAGGATGAAAAAGCTCCTGACTAATTTGTGTGGTTTCGAAAACCAAAACAGATAAAGGCATCTCCTTTAAAATCACCACCATGCTGGAATATAATCAGGAAATGGGTAAATTTAATAATAGAAGAAAGTCAAAGAGACTGACCTTTCCCAAGTTGTTTTAAAACTGGCATGTGAGTGGAAGTTACTGGAATGGTTGTGTTATAGCTTCTGTCTTCCTAAGAAACTTGGAATCTGAGCAGGGAACATTTCTTTAAACTAGGAGTAGAACTAGAATTGCCATTCCTTGTATTGTTCCTTTATCCAGAATTGTCCCATGTTTGAAATCTTCAACTTCAAATAATAATCAAATTATCTTATATTTACCTAAATTAACCACCCTCATTCCCATTACTACCCTGATTCCTCATGGGTACTACTGATTTCTCATTGCCTCCCTTTTCTTCTGGACTCCTGTCAGGATTGCATTGTCCATAGCTTTAACATCTCTCACACCAGCCTCCTTCCACATTCTTTTGCCTTTCTCCCACATCTATCCTGCTTATCCTCAATTCTGGATCAGTTCATTATTGTTTTCTCTGTATCTGAGTTGGCAGAGAAAACTATCGTCACTGTGTTGATGGCAGCATTGCAAACTCATATATTTTTTGACTTGTTAGTCTACTTGTTCCTGCTTCTCTTACTCATTTCCAACTCATTGCCAAACACTTTAATTCTCTTTAAGCTTTTTTTTTTATCCTTAAAAACCCATATTCAAGGGGAAACTTGCCTTCTCTTTTACTTAAAAAAGTAGAAGCTATCAGGATTGACCTCTCTCAATTTCTTCTTACTGCAACTTACCAATATCTACTGGCCATCTTTTCATTATTCAAGCTTTAGCATAAAATCCACTTCTTTGTTTGGCCATCCTGGATCATTCTCTCTCAATGCAGGTAGTCAATCCTGTTTTCTGAGCTCTATCACATTATGAATATAACCAAAATCAAAATTTTAGATTTTTAGGAATGGATTTTAAATTTCTTGTTCTCTATTAAATATATCTTAATTTTTAGTTCAGAAATATAGACTCTAATTCTATAAGTTTTACAGTTTTACTTTTTAAAATAGATAATTAGTTCATATTGTACAATATTTAAAAGATATAAAGAGAAGCCAGCGAACATTCTTCCACTACTTGGCCTAGCTACCCAGTTTTTTGTGTATTCTCTAAAGATATTCTAGAACACACATAAGCAGTAAATATATTCTCCTCCTCCTACACTTTTTGTGTACACAGATACTTTTATATTATGCACATAGTTATGCACCCTTCACGTAACAATGAATACCACAAACTATTCCAATTCAACATTTAAAACATTACCTTTTTCTATTTTACAGATGGCCCCGTTTGGTAGATTAAAGACAATCATAAATTCTTTGCTGCAAGAGATGGAATCTGTTTCCCTTCCCCTGTATTTTGGCTAGCTTCATAACTTATTTTGTTAATAGAATGAGATAGACATAATGTTGTGTAACTTCCAAGATTGGCCCTTCAGAGATCTATAGCTTTATGCCTGGGAACGCTCTCTCTTGAAAACTAGCCATTTTGCTAGAAAAAGCTCAAGTCATGAGGCGAGGCCACATGGCAATAGTAATTCACGCCAGTCAACAATTCCAGTTGAATTTCCAACCAACAGCCAGCACCAATGCCAGCCATGTGACTGAACCATCTTGGATGTTACAGACTGGTCGGGTCTCCAGATGACTGCAGTCCCAGACACCATCACACAGAACAGAATTTCTCAGCTGAGCCTAGTCACTCACAGAATTTTGAGAAAAAAAAAATCGGTAATTATTATTGTTTTAAGCCATTATGTTTGGGGTGGTCTGTGAATAGTGAGAAATAACCAAAAAGACATATTTCCAATAAGGTATATTCATCATATGGATATAGCTTAATTTATTTTACCCAACCTGTACTGATAAACATTCAGCTTCTTTCTATTCTTGCTACTCTTGCAATTATAAATAATGAGTGCTACAATTAATAATAACATATATGTCTCTTGGTATGTGTAAGTATTTCTCTGGGATGAATTCCCAAAGTAGAATTGCCAGATACTAGAGAATATGCATTTATAGTTCTGATAAAATTACAAAATTGTTATCCTCAGAGATTTCATTAACTTAGACTTCTATTAATAGTGTATGAAAATCACTGTTCTTCTATACCTCCACTAACACTGTGTGTTATCGTTTTTTTTTTTATTTTTCTAATCTAATAGGTAGAAATAATATAATTTCAATTCGTATTTCTAGTCTTATAAACAAAGTTGAGCACATTTTAATATATTTAAGAGCCATTCATATTTCTCTTAAGTGAATAGTCCCTGTCTGTTGCTCAGATTCCATTGGGATGTTGGTTTTTTAAAGTTAATTTATAAAAACTCTTCAGGGAATTTAACCTTTTATTTATAGTAAAATTCATTACTTTTCTTTTAACTTGGCTTAGAGTAACTCTTACCGTGTACAACTTTTTGTTTTTATGTGGTCAAATTTATCAGAGTGGAGTCTTTCTCATTCCAATAGAAATTCTGCCCTGGACTCTTCTAGTACTTTTTTTTCTATATATTTTGATTTTAATGGTTTTTAGCATTTATATCTTCTCTAAGATACAGATCCACTTTTTTTTTTCGGATGGCTTTCATTGTATATCATAATATATTTACAGATTTTTTTTGTAGTCCTTACATTCTTCAAGAGCAGGAAACCTGTCTCTTTTAATGACCGTATCCTGAAAACCTAGAACAATAGCTCACATATAAAACACTCTCAATAAGTATTGATAACCATATAAAAAAAAGTTTAGTACAACACTGAGTTCCACAGATAAAACAATTCTTTCTGAACCCATCTGGGAGGAATTCATGGAGAAAAAAAAGGAAGCTACATTTTGAACAAGTATGTTGGAGAAACTAGGACTTAAGGCTCAGCGATATAGGAATAATTTTTAGGCTCTCTCTTTTCCAACTATATTTACTACCTACCAGGTGTGACTGCTTTTTCTTCTGATATTAGTTAATTA
The DNA here is from genome assembly GCA_030015415.1 of Cynopterus sphinx. Taxonomy (NCBI): domain Eukaryota; kingdom Metazoa; phylum Chordata; class Mammalia; order Chiroptera; family Pteropodidae; genus Cynopterus; species Cynopterus sphinx. The sequence goes on along the minus strand of CM057386.1, from coordinate 95,252,564 downwards.
ATTTAATACCTCAGAAAACTCTTATTTATCACCATACACACCGACTTCTGTTAGAGGTCTTGAATGTTGGTGGATGAGGATGTGTATTAACCTAATCTAGCATCTGTAACAATAATTCATTTTAATTGCTTTTCACCCTGGTTACATGATCTTCTAACTTCTTGGTAGTGATATAACTTTGTAAAAAAACTGATTAAGAAAAGAGAAAAATGAACCCTGACGTGATCTCTTAAAAAACAGACGTGAAATACATTTGAAACATTTCATAAGCAAATATATAAGATATTCAAAACAAAGGGAACATGTTGCTTTATTGATTGTTTTTGGTGCTGCCTCTATTCGCCCTAGGAATATCACTGCCTTAAACTTTTCCTCAGTAGACACTTCCTGCTCTTATAATTCACCTTCAGATTTATAATCAAAACTCTTTGCCACCTGATCACCCTTCTAACTCGAATATTCCAAGTGGCTAACATTTTTAATAGTTCTTTGTAATCTCTCTGATACAAAAATACATGTATGTAAACACATATGGATGCAAAAAGATTCTTTCTTTTTTCTTTTTAATCCTGTGGGCTTTAGTCAGAAGAGGAAATGTTTTAGAAATGAAGGTACAGCAAGAAACATGAGAAGCCATTAATATTGCTTGAGAGAAGCTGTGGTTGAGGGGGACACATGAGAATGACATGAGGTAGATCATCTCTTTTTCCAAGTATAGCCTCTTCCCCTGAAAAAAATATTTAAATACTATGAATAATGATTAATACTTGTATTTAATTTCCCTTAAATGAGATAACCCCTCTTTCGTGTTTAAAATGTATTTATACACTGCCTTTCCCTTGTGTTTCTCAAACACTACAAAACACACACACACACACACACACACAAAAAAACACATTCTCCTACGAGGCTTACATGTTATATATTACTAACTTTTTATTTTAGATGCACATATTCCCCATAGTAATTGAACAAATAAGAAAGACATAATTTTACCATGTCTTCATGACATTTCTTCAATTTGCTACATGAAGTTGTCTATTTGAAATTATCTCTAATAAAAATTGTTAAAATAAACAGATCTACTTGTTAAGCTGCAATGTTCCCCTTTTCCCTGCTCCAGCCAAATTTTTTTAAATGGTATTTTTATAAAGGTAAGGTACAGTAAATTTCCAATACGGTAGTGTCCTAGGACGATAACATAGATAGAATATGATATGTCCATCTCAAATGGTTTTACTGAATTAATTATGTCTCAAAACTTTTGGAATCTTGAACATAATTTATATGGCTAAAATATACCATTAAATGATGTAATAGTCTATAATAAACAATGCTATTTACCATATGACTTTGTGTGAATTAATATCTAAAATGCACCCATTTGTAATATATCGGACATAACGACTCAATGTTATTTGAAAAATATTGCTAATAAAGAGCAATGACAACAGAGTAGTTGATGGGAATTCTGATATTGCTTCTACTCCTATGCCTTACCACTGTTCTTATAATCCACAAGAAATTTTTTGTGCATGTCCTTAATTTGAAGTTTTCTTTCACTTGGGATGTAGCATACCCAAAATGTATTGTAGTACTTTAAAGAAGGTCAAAAAATTTTTGAGATTTCTCCCACCAAGAGGTGGTGTCCATGTCCTTCTTTCCTAAAATCTGGATGGGCTCTGTGACTATTTTAATCAATAAATTATACAGGAAGTGAGCTCTGCCACTAGTTTCTGAGACTAGGCTGTAAGAGATTGGCAGCTTCCACTTCCTGTCTCTTGCAACATTTTCTTAGAACTCTGCCTCTAGGAGAAGCCAGATGCCATGTAAAAAGTGACTATCCTGATAAAACAATGAGTGCAGAGGGTTATCTGCTTGATTGCTGCTGTTTCAGCCATCTCAGTCCAAGCACCAAAGCCAGTCATCAAGTAACCATCTCGGACCTTTAAATCCCAGTGAATACTCCATGAAGAACAATGAAGACCTCGGACATATGGCCCCTCTCTAGTCATCCCAGAAGTCCTTAGCTATTCAAACAACCCCAGCTGTGGCCACAAACATCATGTATCAGAAACAAGCTGTCCCTGCTGTGCCTGCTCTAATTCCTGACCACAAAATCATGAGCGTCATGGTCATTATCTTGATTTTGTGATGGTTCACAGGTGTGTACATATGTGTGCTTATCAAATTGTGCCCTTTAAATGTATACAATTATTTGTATAAATTACACATCAATAATGCTGTTAAATTTTTTTTAAAGATTATTTTTGTTTTATACTACTGAGTTCCAGGTGGTTTGTCATCTAACAATAGATAACCTGAATATACACCTTCTATATTTGATGTTTATTTTTTTCCTGATATTTATTAAAATTATTAAAACATCAACAACATAAATTTAAGATATATCAAATATTGTTTTTTATAATATTCAATTTTTTTCATCTAATGTCTATGTAATCAAGACTATAAGGCAGTTAAATACATTTGACTTTTTAAAAAAATACATTATGGATTATTATTAGTAGTATTTTGTATTATTTTTAACAATAGTGATTTTCCCACCAGAACAGATTCTAAGCATGCGGCATAATCATTCTTATGCTCTGAGATCCTGGTTCATTTCCTAGAGAATATTAGGTGTTCAACAATATTTTCTAAAATAATAGATAATAGAATATTTTCTAAAATAATAGAAGTATGGAATAGACCCTTAATTAGAAAACTGTTCTCTTGGTTTAATATCTTTATCTAGTACATCTTAAAACATATTGCAAATGATTTCAGGGTACTAGTAGAGTATATAAGGTAGATTACTCACTATTAAAAAAAATGCAGATGCGATAGCAGGTATAGAATAAATAATAATTTATTTTGTATTTATATAAATAATACATAACTTATTTATATGTTAATATATAAATCAGTATAAATTGAATAGTTCCCGAATGACGGACATTAGAGTAGGTGGAGTCATCCCTATTAATTGGCACTCTTTATTCTCAACTTTATGCATGAGAAAACCTAGGCTCAGATAAAGTAGTGTATCTAATATTGTAAGTTGTGTATGACCATGCCACCCTGAACCTGCCTGATTGCTTCTGATCTTGGAAGCTAAACAGGGTCGGGCCTGGTTAGTACTTGGATAGAAGACCACCTAGGAATACCAGGTGCTGTAGGCAATTAAAATAGATGATAGATAGATAGATAGATAGATAGATAGATAGATAGATAGATAGATGATAGATGATAGATAGATAGTTGTGAGAAGTTTGCATGCAACAATACAGATCCTTTTGACTCCAGTATCTAGGTCCCCAACCATTACTTTGGTCTTGTGCCTTCATTAGGAAATAACATCATAACCACTAGTCTAACCAACAAGAAAAAGACATCTAGAGCAACAACAACAAATAAGTCAATAATCTTTATTCTGTTCATTTTTATTGTAAGCGAGATGTGCACGATGGTTATTATTATAACTGTATGTTATAAAAGATTATTCAATAGTGAAAACCAAATTAGAGTTCTCACACAAAAAGTTTTTAGATAAATCAATTTCTGGTCCAAAATCACTCCTTTAACCAAACCTAAAACCTTACTCAATCATTGTTCTCTATAATCTTAGGAAGCATTCAGAAGATATGATAATATTTTCCAAAGACTTCAAATAGCAAATCAGGGAGGGGATGAAATTGAATTAAGGATAAATTTTGTTTTAAAATTTTAATAATAGAGAGCACCCATTCAGATTTATGCCTGATTTTATAGATATATTTTTAAATTTATAAGAGTATCTTACCTTTTTATTATATATTAAAATAATATATAAAATTATATGCATGTAATATAAAATATTTATATATATTAACATTATTTAACTTTCTATTATTAATTTGTTTAATATATTTAAATATATAAAATACAGATATATTACTTATAAGTACACTTTTGATAAAAAGTTGGAATTTAGAGCAGTAAGAATATAGGGAGGAAACCTGCTTTATGTATGAACTGGTTTTAATGAGCCTTCTAAATCTAAATCAAAAAATCAAAATGCTGTATTTCTCAATAAATATGTTTATTCTGTGTTTTAAGTCTCAGGACATTCTGGTAAAAATGCTTCACAAGAAATATTCTTTATGTGACATTATGGCTATGTTTTACTGATTGTACTATTAAGTTTTCTTTTGTCTACTTAAGCATTATTAAGTATGGAAATCTTTCTGTTCTATGTAAGGATACTGAAAATGCAGATTTACTAAAGAGATATGAGTAACAACTTTCATTATAGTTTGGAAAAAATCTCTAGTATTTGTATATTTTTGTTCGTTTTAAATAAATTCATCATCAGAGTTCTGATAAATCTATTTGAGTGTACTCAAATCTATTCAAATATTACCTATTGCCTCATCCAATGCTTGCCAATTTTTCATAAAGACAAAAAATGTAGCTCTAGTTGGTAGTTTGCTACCAACTAGAATATTACCTTAGGGTCACTTAAATTTTGCTTTCTCAAAACTTGTTTATAGAAGCTGTCAGTTAATCCTGCCATAGAAGCCTCTGGGCTCTACAGTAAATGCAATTTTTCTTTTAAAATTGCGTTTCACTGACCCATACTTCATGATAGGAGTTTCAGAATTTTGCTAAGGAAATTAGCATAGCCTGTTGACTAACATGTTCTATTTACTTCACCAAGTGCCAACATGCATGTCTCCATAACTAGTGATTGCTGAGTCTCCTCATGCTCATAAATTTCCAGACATTTTTCTTACATGGAGTAAGGTGTTATGTAGATACATTTTGATGCCATTTAAATATAATTATACAGCAGTAATTAGAAGGTAAGAAAAAATGTAATGCCTCCCATTTCTTTGAAATTGTGTAAACAGAAGGCTTCTCGGCATGACACCCCAACTAAAATTTACGGATGTGCCAACATTTAAATATGTAAATCTATTTGAGTTAAGTAAACATTGAGTTCCATTTATCTTTTAGCACATTCCCAAGTAGCATCTTAATAAAATTTAAATCAATTTCATTTACTGAATTTGATCATTTTAAAAGATGATCTACCATGAGTTAGTTTGAGTGTCACATGTTGCTTGCATCAAATAAGTTTCAGTCTATGAATATATAATGATAATAAACAAACAAATTCCATCATTGGTTAATTTTGGAGAATTTTAGAAAACCAATGCATTCTGAAAATAGTAAATAAAAGGAAAGAATCAAATATTTATTCTTTCTATTACAACATATAGCTCAGGACAATGACTGATGAAAAAATGTTTCTCTTTATAGGAGCAACTGAATAAATGAAAAAGAAGTGATAATTAAAATAATACCATTTGGCAACCCTAAATTAATTAATGGATTTAAATAAAAATCAATGGCTTTAAACCAAAATACTACTAATAAAAAAAGCCATTATGTACATCCTGATAGAAATACACCCTATTATTTATGATTGTCCTTTGAACCTGAATCTGATGAAGCCTCTAGAGCTATTGGTCAATTTACAGAAAATACAAGAAATACAGAAAAGACAAAGGAAAATTTTAAATGACTGCACAAGTAAATTGCAAGGAAAAAAAATAAAGAGATAAATTCAGACAATATTATATAGTACAATATAGATAATATTTTTACTCTTTGTTTTTTAGATCTTTCCTATCAATTCATTAATAGTTAAGATAAATGTAATATACCTTTCTAATTTTTAAGCTGATTCTCTTTTCTAAGGTAGCAATAATAATAACAATAATAAAATACTCAAGCTAGAAAGGTCTCTTTTTTTATTGAAGGAAGAGAAAAAGCAAGCATGTAAAATTCTTTATATCCTCAGGTAAGGAAAGTTTTTCCGTATTAGTTTACTAAGGCTGTATTAGTTTACTAAGAGTCCTGTATTAGTTTACTAAGGCTGCCAAAATAAAATACCACAGAACGGAGGGGCGGGGGGGGGGGCAGGTTAAACAGCAGAAGTTTCTCACACTTTTGGAGAAGTCCAAAATCATGGTGCTGACAGGTTTGCTGTCTTCTAAGGCTTCTCTTTCAGGCTTCAGGTGGCCACCTTCTCATTGAATCTTCACATGGTGTTTTCTCTATGCATGTGTGCCCCTGGTGTCTCTCAGTGTTGTCAAATTTTTTCGTATAAGAACACCAGTCAGGTTGGATTAGTGTCCACCCTACCACCCTTATTTTAATTTAATCACCTCTTTAAAGGCCTTATGTTCCAATATAGTCATATTCTAGGCTACTGGGGGTTAGGGCATCAGCATGAACTTGGAGGGACACAATTCAGCCCAATACAAGTCCATTCAAAATCTCCCTATTTATGTGTAAATTATTAACTGCTTAAATGGTTTAAAATTAAAAAAAACAAAAAAGTCAATGTTTATTCAAAAGTTAAATCCTTGAAGCTCATGGAATTAATTACATAAGCTCTACTCTGCAGTTTGTTTCCCAGTAGTCCTAATCACCTTTGACTCTCAGACCCTAATTCTTGACCTGTGCTTTCCAATATGGTAGCCACATGTGATCGATGAGCTCTTGAAATGTGGCTGGTCCAAATTGAGATGTGTTGTAAGTATAAAATACATTGGATTTCAAAAATTTAGTAAGAAAAAAAGTAAAATATCTCGATAATTTTTATATTGATTACATATTGAAATATATTGGATATATAGATTTATTTCATTTGTTCCCTCTTTTTAAAAAAATGTGGTCACTAAGCTTTTATATTATATATGTGGCTCGCACTATTTCTGTTAGATGGTGTGTTCCAAAATGTAGCTGTCATTGCTTTGAGGGCATTCCTAGACTTCGAATTTGTGACTCTTCCCAAGAATCCTTTCCCTATTCCAACCCCCATTACTTACTTTAGGTACAGAATTCTAGCACTGTATCGATCAGTCCTCAATTCATGTCAAACCTGAGGAACACATGCCCAATTGCTTGGAAGACGATCTGTAATGTAAACTTAACAAATTTAATTAAGATTTGTTCTATTTATTAAAATCCTAAGTGATGAGTAGTCCTGTTACATTTCACCTTTCCTCAGAATGAGTTGTACTAACAGCAGTTGACAATATTTTTTCCATTTATTACTACTAAAAAGGTTTATACTCTAATTTTATTAAAACACTAAGATTATGAGGATTTCTAGAAATTTTGCAACAATTATTTCATATACTTACAGCTGCTAAATCTTATGACAGTGTAGATATGTTTTAACTTTAACACTGAGCAGCTGAGAACTGTAGACAGTATTTCAGAATCAGTAATTAATCATTTTTCAGGACCATAAACTATGGTTAACCTTCACACCTATTAAAAGTATTCCGTTTTTAAAATAGCATTGCTGGGTGTAAAGGAGTGCTTGAACTTGAATCCCCAGCAGGGACTGGAATATTTAGATTGAAAGCCTTTTAAAATTCTTGTTTGCTATACCTTGCTTTAAGCACTTTCTTATAACTGGAACGTGGCGGGGGGAGGGGGGAATGCTCAATTTGCAGAGTGAATAATTAAAGAAAATATAAGCTAACAGCCTTATTTAACCACTCTAATTTCCAAAGATAACTTGGACTACCTGAGTTGAACTATACCCTTCTCCCAGCTGATCTACCAAAAATATCTGAATGCAAAAAGCACCCTTCTCCCAAATCCCTAAGCTTAATTAAATTTTTTATTTATATTCATGAGAGAAAAATGTAAACAAATTGTTTCTCAAATTATCAAGTTCCATCATTAAAAATTTTGATTTGTGAGCATAACTCACCTTCAGTGAATTTTATATCCTAAGTATGTCATGCATACCTTCTGAATCCCTTAACTGAATAAATTATGCTTACCATCAACACTTAAGATTTTAAATTTTTCTCTAAAACTTGCATTTTGAAATTAAATTGTAAAAAAATCCTATTTTAGCAAGGCTGATTATATCAACTGGTAAAACTTTATTTTACAAGCAATAGGAATTGGATCAAATGATTATTATAATCCAGACGAAGTATTTTATAACCATAGCAAATGCCATTATACATACTGCCAACACAGATTTAGTAGACAATACTGAACTGTACAAGTTATTTATTTTTCCTTAATCTCAAAGCTATTTTTAGTAATACAAAAAGCCATATTAACATTTTTCCATTAGAAAACAATGTGATGTACAAAACTTTGGATGAAAAGATATATGTCAAATATCATTTAATCACTTGGTGGAAAACCCACTCCATCGATACCACCCAAAGTGTTCTAGGCAATGATTAAAATCAAAATAATGCAACTTAATAAATTCCAGCTGTTAAAAGAACAAACCTAGCAATATAATTGGCTACACAGTTTATTTTTGACTACTCAGGAGTTACTTTTTAAAACCCATTTTTTCCTGAGTCCTACCACATCCCAGGTGCTGTACTTGGCCCAGTATTTAAGAAAAAGGTGGGCAAGACCCATAGAGTAATCCTTTGGTTACCAGATTTGACTATACTTTCAAACATCCTTCAAGATCAAGAAACCCCAACTAAAAGTATACTCTTCTAAACATTACTTGATTAGTGAGGAGGGCATTTGATGAGGAGAGGTCATCAATTATTACTTATGGTCCATTATTTCAATTAAAAACAAATGTCAAAAGCTAATTTGTTAATATTTAAAGATTTGGCATTCAGTTGTTATACAAATGTGGTTCACTGACTTATTGTGAACCATACATGGCAAACTGCTCAAAAAACAGTAAAGCAGGTGTACGTAAACAATTTTTCTTTGTATTTAATGAATGGTATTTGATACACATCTTTATCTTAAAATTCAATTGAATTTAGGGTCCAATGAAGAAAAATATCCAGTTATATGGTGGTAAAAAGAGAAGGTAAACTTGTAAGAGAAATTACTGTAAAAGAATTATTCTCTATCTTTTCCTTGGAGTAACAAAATGCTAATGCACTACTTCATTAAAAAAAAAAAAAAAAAACTGCTTGCAACTATTGAATTGAGGCAAAGTACTCAAGGCCCATAAACTGTCAATGCCATCCATTCATCACCATTACTTCTTTACATAAGCCTGTTTTCCTAAGATATAACACAGTCTAAGCAATAATTTGGGAATTATCCAAGCACTAAGCAGTTACAATGGCAGGTAATACACCATCAACTTTTGAAACACATTTGGTTACTTTTTGTGATCCATTTGCAATTTGGATTAGAGACTCAGTCATTATCAATTTAAGTTTCTGGACCTCCACGACAAAAAAAAAAATAAGTTTTATGAAATTTTCACATGACATTAAGTCTTTGGGTCACATTGCTTTTCTATTAAATGATTTATTCGGACATGCTATATAACTGCAATAAAAGTAATTGTTAACTTTTAAATGAAAACTAAATGCAGATAAAAGGTAACAGATTTGACATGGAATGTTGGAAACTCCGCATGTAATGACAAGGCTGATTAATTTCAGTTTGAAAACTTCAGATTAAAAACCACAAGATAATTTACTCTCGATGACATGCAAGATCTTCCTCAAATTTATCCTAAGACCTAGAAGTCTCAGTTTTTTACCAGAACATAAAGAAACACAACAAATTCGTACATTTTATTCACATTTATTTTTCGCTTTTAGTGTGCTCACAGAAAATTAGAACACCTTAAGCAGGAGTTTAATAGCAATTTTTGTAAGCAAAGTTACATTCCATCTCTAAGTCAAATTGGTCAAAGCTTCTCCAGTATTTACAAAACATGATAGACAAGATGCTACACAAAACCATTGCATCTGAAGATTTTTTCCTTTATTCTCAAAGACAACTGGAAAAGAAAGCATTGTCTGCTGTAATCAAAAACATACCACAGTATAAACAGTAACCATTCCACTTATCACAGCTTGGTTGAGTTTAAAATTTGTGTTTAAAAGGTCCAAGATGACTGCAGTTTTACAAAAAATGGGCAGGGTGAAAAGTTGCAAACTTCATGTGCTTCTGGATATCAAGATTTGTTTTTATACAATAGTCACAGTTAAAAACACCCTGCTGGTAATACATAATTACATTTTATTAAGGTCATAAACCAGCAATAAACAATAAAGCCTATACAACTTGTAGTTCTACTTAATCACTGACTGGTACAGCTAACATGAGATAAGTGAAAAGTTCCTATGGTTTAAATGAACTCCTAAGACTATGATCTTTTTAAAAATCTGGGAATTGGTGTTTTTTTTTCGTTTTCCTCTTTCCTTCTTAATCAAGACTTGTAGTGTTGTAAACCTGCCTCGCAAAATACATCGTAATAACTTTTCTTAAAAAAAAAAAAAAAGACTAAGCCTTTACACCGTCATTTCTAGTGGCACATTGTCTTGGCAACGCTATGCACCACTTGAATTTCCCCATCGTGGCCCCTATCACTTCATCTGATATCCCTTTTTGACCCACCCATCTCCTTCATATATGGGCATGTCCATAGATTGACAAAGAAAGTTTACATTTTCGAATAAAGATGCAAAGTATGCAAAAAACATTAATACTGATGCAAAAAAAAAAAATAAAAAATAAAAAATAAGAGAGAGACAAGGCGGAGGAAGGTGTTTAAGCTCTCCTCCACCTGTTGGAATGGTGGTTAACAGAATGGTCTGAGATGGGATCTGTGGGGGAGGGGAAGGGGGAGGGAACAAAATCTGATTCTTAAAAAAAAAAAACAGAAAGACGTCTTTAAAATCAATCCCTGGTTGTAGACAAGTTCTCCAAAACCAGTACCTGGCACCACTCCAACAAACAAACGGGGGGTGGGGGGAGAGAACAGTTCTTCGATCGCCTCAGAACCTCGGGCCCCTCTTTACTCCGCCGCCTCCGCGGGGGGGGCGTCTGGCCTGCTCTCGGGCTGCGCCTCCTGCGAGGAGGGGGCGGCGCAGGCTGACGAGGCTGGCGCGGCCGCGGCCTCCTCCCCGCCGGGGGCCGCCTCCGGCTCCGGGGGCGCCTCGCAGGCGGCGGCGCTGGCCCCGGCCTCCTCGGGCTTCTCCTCCTCGGCCTTGCTGGGCTCGTCGGCGGCCTGGGCCTCGTCGCGGGCGGGCGGCTTCTCAGGCGCGGCGGCGGCGGCCTCCCCGGGCTGGGCGCCCTGCGCGTCGCCCCCCGCCGCCCCCTCCGCGCCCGCCTCGTCGCTCGGCGCCGCCGCCTGCTCCCCGGGGGCCGCGCCCGCCTCGGCCGCGGCGGCGGCGCCCGCCGGCCCCGCGCCCCCGGCGGCCTCGTCCTTGCCGCCGTCGGCGGGGGCGCCGGCCGCGCCCTCCGCCTCGCCGCCCTCGCCCGCCTCCTTCTTGTTCTTCTTGAAGGAGAAGCCGCTCAGCTTGAACGACTTCTTGAAGGAGAAGCGCTTCTTTTTTTTTTTCGGCGTCTCGTTGCTGGGCGACGGCGCGGCGCCGTCCTCGGCTTTGGGCGACGACGTGGAGGACGCGGCGGACGCGGCCTCGGCCTCGGCGGCCGAGGGCGAGCCGGGCTCGGCGGCCTCGCCGTCCGCGGGCGCCTCCTTCTCCGCGCCGCCGGCCGCGGGCTCGGGGGCGGCGGCGGCGGCCGCCGCGGGCTCCTCCTGCTCGGCCGCGGCGGGCGACGCCGATCCGCTCGCGGCGGCGGCCGGCTCCTCCTTGTCGGCGGCCGGGGCGCTGCCGTTGGCCTGCAGCTCCTCCTTGGAGCCCGGCTCGGCGGCCGCGGGAGAAGCATCCCCGTTGACCTTCACGTGGCCGTTTTCCTGTGTGGGGAGAGGAAGCGGGAGCGTCACCGCGGCAGCCCGGGCCCCGCCAGACCCGCCACCCCCACCCCGGCCCCTCCGGCTTCGGAGCCGCGGCCCCTGCCCCCCTTTACGAGGAGGCGGGGTCGGCGGCCCAGGAAAGGACTCTAGGAAGACGGGGGGGGCGCCGTTCGGGGGCGCCCTCACGGCACAGCAGCAGCCCCGGCGCCCTACGACTGCCCCACGGGTGGCAAAGGGCCGAGTCCAGGACGCGGAACGCGACGGCGGTGGAGCCCGTTCCGGCCGGGGCCTCTCGGCTTTTAGGCAAAGGCCACATCACACATGACACGCCCGACGCCCTCTGGGGGAAGGAGAGAAGGAACCGCGCAGAGGTGTGCGTCCACGCTGCGAACACCCTTTCCCTCCCCGAACCCGAACCCGAAGGGCTCCGGGGAACCTCCAGGAACTCCCCGGGCGGTCGCGACGCGGCAGCCAGGAGCACTGCGCCCGCCCGGGGCCGGCAGGGGGCGCTGCGCCTCCACGCGCAGAGCCGGGCGCGCGCGGCGGGCGCCGAGGGGCGGGGCCGCGGGGCCACCCCGCCCAGCCCCGCCGGGCCCTGCCCGCCGGCCGAGGCGCCCCCGAGCCCGGAGAGCGCAGCCCCGAGTCCGCGAACAAAGCTCAGGTGGCTTGCGGGCGTCCCGATCGGAATACAGCCCCACAAGGCAAGGGGGGGACACCCCGCATTGCTGAGGCTTCGCCTCCGCTTCCACGCCCACCTCCGCCACTGATTCTCCGAGGCCGGGGTGTGCCCGGGAGGCTCGTTTTGCATTTTTAACGGGTTCAAAGCCTCTCGGCAAGCGCTCGCGTTCCCATCAGGTTAGAGCAGGCGAAGCAGCGCGGTCTCCGCTCTAGGAAAAGAGGCGTGGTGGGTGCCCCGTGTTTGCGAAGCAGCCACCCGCGGCCGACCTCGCGCGCCCACCGAGCCGTGGCCGTCCGCCCGGGTCTGGGCAGCAGCGGGCCGGCTCCCGCCGGGATCCGCGCACGAACCACCCCGACCGACCCACACCAACTCTCTCCTCTCGACCACCTGGGCAGGTTCTTAAAGACCCAGAGCCTTCCCATCCCAGGGATGCCATTTAGAAGTGCGATGGGCGTGTGATGCCGCAGACAGCTATGGTAAAGACTGAGAACAGTGGGAAAGCCCCATCGAAAGCTCCCGAAAGCCCTTCTGCCCGGCGCCAGCCAGCGAGCCGGCCGCCTTTCCAAGCACCCGGGCACGCCGCCTCCTATACAATAAGGCAGCCCTTCCCCTCTCATCCTCCACCGCCATCCCATTGCGCCCCCCCTTCCCTAATCACACACACACACACGCAAATCACACCAGTTTAGGAATCTTGAAGGCGACCTAGTCTCGACAAAAAAATGCAGGAGCCACTTACAACATCGTAGTGCCCACTAAGCACAAATGCGACCCGGCTGGGGGGCGGGGGTGGTGGTGCTGTGCTAGCACCTACCTAGTCACGTTCTGCCAAGCTCCGAACACGCCATTTTAGACGATTTATCACTCCTCTCCTCCCGTCTACAATAGAATTCGCCCGGATACTCCGGGAATCGCTCCTTTGGGGCAAAGCGGGGAGACCCTTCCTATGAGAAATCGACGATTTGGGCTACCGCCTTCCATTCAACTTTCGGACTGGAATCTCAGCCACGCTCGTCTCCGCCGAACGCACCTCGGGGTCAGCCAGGGGGAAAGGCGAATCGCTGGGCTTAGAGAAAGACACCAAAGAGATGACCAGTGTCCCAGGTGGAATTTACCTGTCCATTCGCTTTGGAAGGCGATGAGGCCACAGCCGCCTCCCCGGGCCTCTCCGCGGCGGCTTCTCCCTTCGCAGCGGTCTTGGAGAACTGGGCACCCATGCTGGCTTCTTCAACAAAGAAACTCAACAGATCCGAGGGGGAAACAAAGAGCCTCGAGTTGGTGTAACGACCGGGCGAGCAGCGGCGGCGGCAGCGGCGGCGGCGGCGGCAGCAGCACACACCGGAGGGAGGGGGGAGTGGGGGTGGTGAAGAGGACAGAAGAGAACCGATTAAATATACTCCGGATAAAAAATTTTAGTCGAAGAGATCAAAAAGCAGCAGCGCAGGAGGGAGGGAAAAGGGTGGAAAAGTCGAGCACAAAAAAAAGGAGCCCAAGTGTAGTTTTTTTTAAAAAAAGAAGTAATAAAAAAATCCCAGATTTGTAGCCGCACTGTAGACAAGAGGAAAATGGAGAAATCTCCCTGGTTGCTAATAAGATGCGGGGTCCAACGCCCAAGTGCACAGATGAATGGGCTCGCGGGCGCTGACGCGGCCCCCGCGCGCGCCGGCCAATCCGCGCGCCGCACACAAAGCAGGGGGCGGGGCCTGCGCTCCCGGCGAACAATGGAGCCGCGCTTTGCAAACGGTTTGAAAATCGGCCTCAGACCGAGAATTAATGTCCCCCAAATAAATAAATCAATTAAAAATACATGCCTCTCACCTCCCTCTGCTTGAAAATAATAATGCATCACTCGATTGGCCTGCCTTGTTTGTCACTAATTAACGCGGGAGGGGGGGACTTGTGGATGGGGGCGGAGAGAGCGTTAACTTGACTCGCTTTGACTCTCTTGTCGATCTATATCCGTGTCTGTCTCTCTCCACTCGCTCCCTTCCCCCATCTTCCCCGTGTGTTTATGTGCGTGTGTGTGCGCGTGTGTGTGTGTGTGTGTCCGCGCGCGCGCGAGTGTTAAAGACAATGGCTGGGATTTGTGTGCAGCATGTTTTCTTTCTCCGTGGTCCATATTGGTTTCACAGATACTGCACAGGGCTTTTTTTTTTCTTTTTTCTTTTCTTTTTTTTTTTTTTTAACGGTTGCAAATGTTAAACCGCCCCAAATTGAAAGGTATTTAAACCACGAAGATCGAATTTCATCAAACGAAGTCGCGAGTTAGAATTAGGTCTGTAGGCCAGATGTGGAAAATGCAGAAGCGGCAAGCAACCGAAGCCAGCACGCTCCCTGTCCTATGCCACAGTGGCATGAAATATTTTGAGACTAGCCTGCGGCTCTCATCAAATCTTCCATCTCTGACTATTCCCAATTAGTAACTAGATTCCTCCTACACACACAATATAAAGTGAGAGCCATTTACACAAAAAAATCGAAACAGTTCACATTTTATCACTGTATGAGATGACATAATTAAATTTCCTCTATGGTGAAATGAGACAGCCTCGAGTGTATTAATCCATATTTACAGTTAGGATGCAATTCGTGTCGATATGAATCGTTTTCAGCCTACTGCCGGGATCTGATGGACTCTATTTCTGAACGTATGTGAGTGTGCATGCGAGTAGAGGGAGGGAGGGAGGAAGGAGCGATGAAATTCTAAACAACCGGACTGACGATTACAGTTCTAAGGAGAAACTGTATGTTGAGAGACAGCAAGAAGATCCCTGAACGCTTCAAGTGTAACTTGGGTCAGAAGAAAAGCTTTTATAAAGAAAGGGACAGAGGGTACCTTCAGTCTACTCCTCTTGCCACGGAAGTACCAGACGCTATTTACGTGTGAAAGTCAAGGCACTGATTTAAAGAATGGGCGGGGTTGGGCAAGAATCAAGGATGCAGCCTAATAAGCATTCTCCTACCACCTACATTTTTGCTTCTAAAGTTTTCACTCCTGTCCACATCAGACCACCTTTTTCCCGGTTGTCTTTAGCAATTCTGAAAGGAATAATCTTTGGCTTATGGCGGTGAGAAGCAGTCGAGGGAATGGTTCATTTCTCTTGGTGCTGGCTCTGAATTCTGTTTTATTTTCCGCTCATTGTAGGGAAATAGGTCACGCTCTGAGTGAAAAAGATGGTTGGTTCAAGCCAATATAATTCTTTGTTCAAGTATGGCTTTGAAAATCATCAAGCTGCACATCGTTACATGAAGCTTCGTCTTCTCACTGTCCACTTCCTCCAGATGCATCATTCAATCACGAAGTCATATTCCCCAGAGCCGAAGGAAAGACATTTCCGTAGAGGTGTATCTTGCCAAACGTGTTATCACCCTTGAAGGAGCCTGCTGGCCTGGCCCAAGACCCCAGCCGCAGCAGTGAACGCGAATCCTCTGTATTAGCAGAGTTACAACTGGGCTGATCCAAAACCACTTTCCAGGCTATTCTCAAAAGCTTATTTAAGGCTGTTGATTTCCCTCCACCCCCAAGGAGAAACGTGCCCTTTCCTCTGCATCCCCCTCCCAGTTTAACTTGGGGTGATTGCTAGCTCGCTTTCAGATGTTCTCGCAGACGCGTCCTTAGCTCTCCATACGGGGGGCGCTTTCATCGCTCCTTTGTTACCAGGCTGCAGTGTAGCTTTTCTCCCTTTTCTTCCTTGAATGCCTATTTGCCTGGTATCGGCTTGTCTCCCTGGCAACGACCAGGAAAGATTAGGAGCCCCGGGCAGGGGGAGGGGGAAGGGGCGGAGCCGGCGGGGAGCAGGGCAGTGTTGGAGGGGAGATACGGAGCGAGAGACTGGGAGACAGACAGAGAAGCAGATGGCCGCGCGAGGGGGCGGGGTCCAGTCGTGCGTGGGGGGACCCCAGGCGTCAGGGGCGCGAGGGAGCCAATCAGTTCCCGCAGCAGCTCCGAGGCTAGAAAACACTTGTAAACACGTAGATTCACTACCCACGAGCTGTCCCTAGTGTACGGTATACAAAGACGATTTCATTTCGAGTTTACGATATAAAAAATGACTGCATTTCACTACGAAAGCGCATTGCTGGTGTAGGTTGGAAAGCCGGGCGGTCCCCAGTAACTGGCCGGGGGTTAGCGGTTTGCATTGAGCTGTCGGGGGGCCCTGAGTGCCCGGCCAACCTCTCCCCATCCTCTTCCAGCTTCGCACCGGCCAAGGGAAAGCCACGAATGCCGGAGGGGCGTGAAGGAAGGAGATGGGTGAGGAAGGAAGAGGAAGAGGCTGGGAAATGGGAAGAGGTCCTCCTGTGTCGGAAACTACAGAATGGCAGGGAAGGGCCGCCAACGAAGCTGGGAACAGTAGGAAGTGGCACAATGTAAAGATACACTTCCTGAGGAGTGTATTTATGATCTCTTTGTTCAGTTATGACTTCTCTCTCTCTCTTGCTATGTTAGAAGCACTATCATTAACTCCCTTACCTGTTCAAGTGTTCTGAAAGTTTGTCTTCTCAATGAGGGCTTTTCTGACCCCCTGCATAGAATTTTCACCCTGCTTTCCCAACTCTCTTACTTTGCTCTAGTTTCCTACTTCCAGAGCTAAAGATTTTTAGCTAAAGACTTTTAGATATGGAATGATCATAAATCTATATTTACATTCCAAGCCAATCTTTGAGTTCTAGACTCATATCTGAGCATTTAACTTTTCCACTAGGATATTTTATAGACATCTCAAAATTTCATAGACACAGAGCTAAAGATTTCAAATAAAATGCTAATTATATAAATATAATTGTTTAAGTATGAAAGTACCCAAGAGGTCACCAGGAGGAAACAGGCATTTACTCTTTTACCATGACCTAGGGGATTTAAGATGCTGATAACCTATATATGAATTTCTCTTAAAAAAGAGTGACTTATTTAGGATACTTCAAAGTTTTTCTTCCTTAAAATATTAGCTCGGGAAAGAATTTTTAGAGATCTTCCCACAGATTCGTTAGGGCCTATTGTGTGCCAAACATACTGATCTATGTCTTGTTTGCACACTAGTGAACAAGAGAGATACAATTTCTGACTTCATGAAGCTCTCATTTTGATAGAGTTAACGAGTTAAAATGAACTAAATCATCTAGTTTCATTCTCTCACTTGCCACATGAAGAAATAGGCTCATGGAAGTTGCTAGATGTTGTCAGATGGTAGAGCCAGAAACACAGCTCACCCCCTTAATGATTTTAAGTCCCCAGTTTTTGCACTACTGCATGGTACTATCTAGCCTTCCCTTGATGGCCTGTGCCATCACTTCACTGGGTAGGTTGGTTGTTAGTTCCTAAAGTATTTGTTCATGCTGAGTACCTGGAAGAAGGCTAGACATCAGGTGACACCAAGGAAGATTCGGGACATGGTACTTCCTCTCATGCAGCTTCCACTTTGTATTATCTTTCACAACTTATTAATATGTGAAAAGGGAGAACAAAAGATATTGTGTGCTTAAACATTTTTTAAACAATAGAAAATAAAAAAGATGAGACCCACTTTCTAAATTCCAAATTAAATATAATTTTTTTATCTGAAAGCATTCATTCTTTCACAAAATATGAGATCCCACTGTGTTTGTGAAACTGTGCTTCATTTTTCATCTTAGATTTTATATTACCTGAACTTTATCACAAAAATCAATTTGTTTGGAAAACAGTGTGGAGCAAAACAGACACAGCTCCTGATTCTTTTGACAGAAATTTATTGAATTACTACCATGTGTTAGGCATTTAGAACATATCAATGAACAAAAGAGACAAGAAATCTTTATAGAGTTAACATTCTAGAGTGAGAGAAAAACAAAACTTAATAAATACCAGTAAGCAAATTATATGGAATATTAGAGGCACATAAGTGTTGAGGGGAGTAGGAAACTAGAGCAAAGTAAGAGAGTTGGGAAAGCAGGGTGAAAATTCTATGCAGGGGGTCAGAAAAGCCCTCATTGAGAAGACAAACTTTCAGAACACTTGAACAGGTAAGGGAGTTAATAATAGTGCTTCTAACATAGCAAGAGAGAGAGAGAGAAGTCATAATTGAACAAAAAGATTATAAATATGTAATTGTAAATGGTTATTTGGGATCTGAAGAGAAATATAGGGTGCAATAATATAGTCTAATATAGTTATGAGGATTAAAGAAGGCTTTTGTAAAGGAGTGATATTTAAATGAAAACCTAAAAGATGAGTAGACATTAGCCAGGTAAAGAGGTAGAGATTTGTGTTCAGATGGAATAGTGAAGCTTCTGAGGAGGAAATAGTTCAATAGTGTTTGGAAAGAAGGTCAGGCGATAAGTTTGGACATATTTTGAGTGTCTATAAAATATCCTAGTGGAAAAGTTAAATGCTCAGATATGAGTCTAGAGCTCAAAGATTGGTTTGCAATGTATATATAGATTTATGATCATTCCATATCTAAATATTTTCTGAAGCTGAGTTATAAAAATATTCAAAAGACAAGAGAGTACTGAATGACACCCTGAGTACCTTCTGTTTGAAGAGGCTGGGTAGTTATTTGTCAATTATATGTCAACAAATCTATAAAAATAAAATAAAATAAATAATAATATAATAAACTAAAATAAAAATAAATGAATTTCAAATAAAAAGTTTGGGTAGAAAAGGAACCTAGTCAGCAAAGAAGACTGAGAAGGAACCCCCAAAGAATAGACAGAAAATCAGGAGCGTGCGGTGCCAGGAAAATCGATACAGGCAATGTTTCAAGGAAAAGTGATTAATTTTGCCAAATGCTGTTGAGAAGTCAAATAAATACTGAAAAATGTCCATTGGATGTTGCTGGTTACAGAACTGCATTCTGTATGCTGAATATAGAAGTTATTATATAGTTAGAGGCTCTAGAGAAGTTTTTATAGTATTCTGAGAGAGAGATACAGATTTAGTGTGTTGAAGAATAAATGAGAAGTGAGGAAAAGGACAGCAGCATAAATAGTCCCTTCTCTATGAAGCTTGACTGGATAAAGGGTATAGAGAAACAGGGCAGTAGCTGGAAAGGGATGGCGTAATGATTCTTATTTGGGGTTGATTGTCTTGGATGGAAGATATTAGAGCAAAGTTGACTGCTCTGGAAATTAATCTAGTAGAAAAGAAAATATTGTAGATATAAAAGAGAAAAGGAGTAATAAATGGAACAAAGTATCTAAGAATGTAGAAGGGGATGAAGATAAACGGCACTTGCCGAGAAATGGGCTTTTGAAAAAGACCCTGCTCCTTTCCCATAATAGAGGAAGATAAAGATGGCTACAGATTTACTGCGAGGAAGATGAGAGAGTTTCCTTTTGATGGTTTCTATTTGCTCTCAAAGTCATAAGTTTAGAGTGAGGAAGAGAACGGAGAGTTGGGGTTTGATTATTATAGAAGGTATAGAATAGTGATCAGGAAGCATAGGATTGAGATTTTGGGGCATAATAAGATTTTTGAGCAATATTGAATGCCCATTTGAGCTTGATTAATCCCAATGATGCTTAATCAGGATATCAGTTTCTCTCTCATATGAACTTTTAACTGAATAATAGTATTCATTACAATCCTCTTTAATAATACCAGCCATTCACTTTCCCATCCTATACTAAATTTGTATTATACCTATATAGTCAATATCTGCACAAAAGTAAAATATGGATTTAAATAGCTCTGCTTTTGTAAAGCCCCATTTCAGTTAATCCCATATGATTTCATACAGATATAGATAAACAGAATGAGGAAGGAATGAGAACCTATTGTATCCCAGGTACTGAACTGTGTGAATCTGTGCTAGGCTTGTTTCACCCTTACAACACCCCCATGGACTTGCGTTATTATACCCATTTTACAGATTTGGAAATTGATGTTCAGCAAAGTTTAGAAAGGGAAATTAAATTATTGTGCTAGCCATTGTCCATTGAGGGCTATCTGATTTTAGGAATCTAATAATATCTCAAATGGCTGTAATAGCACAATGGGATCTTATTTTGTATATAGTCAGAACTTTATTAATTTTTTAGTTAGCACAATATATTGAAAGTTAAATTAGACTTTGCTTTAGTGTTTTTACTAACTATCCAGTAGAACCCAAATAGAAAGATTCTTTCACAGTTAGGCAATTTCAGAGTCACCGATTATCTAAACTGAAGACTCAAGGACAGCACATCTGTAATAGGAGTGAAGTTTCTGAAATGTTAGATGCCCTCCAGATACCTAGGTGATTACTACAAAACCACTATAACCATGACTATGTACTTAGTCTCTGCTCTTCAGGCATATCGATTGAATTAGCAATAATTTTTATATTTGAAAAGATTACCAAAGGGTAGAAAATACTCTAGATTAGAGGAAGGTAAACAAAAAGCAGGGGGGAAGATTTTTTTTTTTTTAATTTTCTTCAGAAATTCTAAATCAAAGCTTACCCACAGTAGCATTTCCTAGATTACTGTATTTAGTCTCCAGGGACAGGCTGGAAACTTTCCATATAAGCTTTCGAAAGGACTGAATTGGCGGAGGGAGGCAACTCCCCTCCCATTTCTGTTTTTGAAAATTAACAGGCAAGTAAAGATGAACAATTAAAGTTTACTTTAAAAGGGTCAGAACCCTTGTCTTATAAAGTTACCTAATTAATTGGCTAACCAGAAGTAAGAGTAGGTATTTCCTTTTGAAAAAAAGGACTTTTCAGCATGATGGCATAGGAACCAAGCAAAGGGTAATTTTTCATTGTTATTTTAAAGTCATAAACACTTTCTGATACTGAAAAGTAGATTAAATCTCGGCTAGAATGAGATCCTTAAACTATTTTATGGCTCTAGAAATTAAAGTATAGCATTATATTAAACATTTATCTTTATTCCAAATGATAATGTAGTTTTTATAAAGAATATTTTAACCTTTAGGAATCACTTGTTGTGATCAGTAAATCAAAAAGTTTTTATTAAGCACCTGCTAAAGTAGACCTCAGTAAAGCCCCTTCCAGTGTGATGAAATTTTCAATGCCTTCAGCACGCTGTTAGGCTTTCTGATGGGATGATTGAGAAGGACAATCACATTCATTTGCTCAACAGATATTTATTAAACACCTACTTTATACCAAGCACTGGGCACTAGTGCTTTGCCTATGATACCTCATTGAATCCCTGCAGTAATCTTATAAGATAGAAACTATTACCTCCATTGTCTTCACAAATCCAGTCCTCAGAGGTTATATAACATTCTCAAGTTTTTACTTTTCCTAAGTGGTCTGGGCTGGGGTCTAAATCCAGTTCTTGGCACTTCGAAAGCTCATGGTAGTTTTCCTGGATACCATGATTACTCTGTAGAGAGAGTAAGAATTTTATAGGAAGTTTTCACTTCTAGTATAGGTTACAAAAATGCCCAAGAGACACTAAAAATCAACCGAAGCTATTAAACTTTATTTATGCATTGTTAGATAAGTATTTAGGGCCACATTTATAAAATGGGAATTAGCATCCAAAGAAACACACACACAAACACACAGAATCTGAGAGGTCAGACTCTTAAACCTGGAAACATCCTTAGCAATTTAATCTAGAATATAGTCATCACAAATTTTTTTGTAGTTGAATAAAAAAATGGTTATGTTGTCCCAGAACTTACCTGTACCTTTTCAGGGTACTAAAGTATGAGTTCTGCCTAGGGCAGAGTGAAAACATTGAAATGTAGGTAAAATAAGGTGTAGAAGTTAGAGAAGGTGGAGGAAGTTGCAGTGGGAAGGAAATTTAGATGTCAGAGGTGGCTGGGAGGCAAGATCAGAGATGAGAAGGTACAGACCTTCACAGTGCCACTGTAAGGAGACAGTAAGGAAGGAAGACAATCACAGCAGGAAATGTAGAGGTGATGACAATGGGGCATTCTTCCATTAAGGCTACAGCTTGAATTTGATTTACATTTTGGTGATAGGAGTAAATATTTGTTAGTTTTTAAATTTAATATATTTGCATATATTATTTCATTAAATACCCACAGTAAATTCATGCATCAATTAAGTTGATTCCAAATTATAAAATAGTTAAATAATTAGCTGAAGGCTTTACTACAGCTGCCCAGACCAGCCACTATCCTGTGGTCTGTTAGAATAGGCAGGAGCTTTCTCATGGCCCCATCCTGCTGTCTCTGCCTTATGTGGCAGAGCATCTACTCCCATCTACATCGATATTTAATAAAAAGATAGTCATGGCATATTTCTAATTGATTCTGAGTTTTGTTCTCATTGCTTCAAATACTGCTGTTTTGCTAATGACACTAAAATCAGAATTTCTTGTCTTAACTGCTAACCCAAATATCAGATCTGTACTTTCTGCTGACTCCTTACTGATCTGGGTGTTGCTATGTGTATATTTCTCACCACTCCCTCAAACTCAGGTCATCATTTCCCAATCTAAACTACCATCACCTTCTGAAAGGATTTTTTTTTAGCTTTCTTGGAGACATTTTGTACTCATTTCTCTCCCTCATTTTCCAAGATAAGAAAAGAAGATATAAGACTTCTTTGGGATTCAGTATGGCTAAGCATTCTACTACCAGTTAGAATTAAAAACTAAAAGAAAATTAAAGCAAAACAAAACAAAAAACTAACTAATGAACTAAAAAAAGTCTGAAGATATTCCTTGTTTTTTTAGCCCACAAACCTCTCTTTTCACCTTCACCATCTTTCACATCTTACTTACTTGTTCCTTATGTTGCTGTTTTCCCTTTAAAATTATCATTGACTAGACTTTATAAAATATAAAAATGATTCAGAAGCAAGGAGATTTATTATAGCTAAGAATATTGTGTGGATCATCCCTGTAAAGTGATGTTGATTTTTTTCTCCTTTCAAACATTTCTGTTTTCCCACCTCTCAGTGCTAAAACTGAAAAAGGTTCTTGATGCTCTGCCTGAATTACCTCTTAAGTTGTTTCTGCCCTCTCCAGGGCATTCTGTGGTACAAATATCTCCCTTCTAAAATTCCCCAGGTCAAAAATTGACTTTCATCTGCCTGGATTTAACTCTTCTTGCCTGAGTTCCAAGATTTTTATAATCTATCCCCATAATTTCTAGGCAGACGAGTAGTTTGTGTCACTGAGTAACAATTTATCAAATTCTTTTCTATAATTGTTTTATCTACTTCCTGGCAAAAAACTAGTAATTACAAGTTTTAATATAGCCCCATTAAAAATACTTTACAGGGAGAAGGTTGAAGAACTATTTCTTTAAGATATATTTTAATTTAATACAATTTAGGAAACCAATTCCCTACCAGCTTCTCTAACTTCTTAGGGATAAAAAAAAAAAAAAAGAGCAGATTTCAAGAGGATGGTAGATAGATCTCCTTGTTTGCTGAGGAGAGAGCCCTGACTTTGAACTTTTCATGTTCTTTTTCAGTCTCATAAGTTTGACCCAATTGCACTAGAAGGGCCAAAAATTCCCCTACGAAGGAAATAAGAGAAAATAGCAATTGGTAAATAATAGATAGTTCCTCCTGATTATGTAGACAAGACCCATTTTTCCTTCTTGATCAAAATATTTTTTTTACCCTGAACTGTCCAATCCCGTCTGATCTCGGAAGCTAAGCAAGGTCGGGCCTGGTTAGTAGTACTTGGATGGGAGATCACTTAGGAAGACGAGGTGCTGTAGGTGTAAAAAAAATACACACACACACAAACACACATACACATTTCATTTTCTCACACTAACACTTAATTTCCTTGGCTGAGTCACTTGTTTTTTTTCCCACTGTACTTTAAATGTCTTAAGTACTTTCAATGAGTATAAACTATGTAGTGTTCATTAATTGACTAAAATAGATAATAATTTTTTCTAGATTTGTTTTATCTTCTTTTCACCAGATGGCAAAAAACTGCAACTTTTGAATTTACAAAATTGATATTATTATAATGGTAGTGTTTTGAGAATCGTATAACAAGCAAACAAAGAATTGTTAGACAACATCACTACTTTAAAAAAAATAATTTAATTTTCACACAATAAAAAAATTCATTAAGTTTAGTGGTGGAAAACAGTAAAAAAAATTTTGGCATCACATAGGTAAGCATCTATTTACACTATTTTGTGTATATCTTGTCATTCTTTTTTAAGGACTTAATGAGTCTTCAGAACTGTTTCATGAAACATTAAAATTTAGCTTATGTCACTATATGAATCTATATATCTATAAAATATAGTTTATATCATTGTATAGTTTGTCATTGTATGTATCTGTATATACACAAGTATATTTGTTTATATTTACATTTATATAAATACAAATATATGATACATTATATATTACATATATAATTATAGTGTATGGTTATACATGAATAGGGTATAATATGAAGTTCAGAATATTGATTTCCATTGTCATTGTATCAACATTCATAGGAACAATCAACTATTCTTTGAAATGATCACTTTATCAGAACACCCATCAGACCTATGTCAATCTTCAAATTGGTTTGGGGACTACTCCTCTGGATTGGGCCTCTTAAGGCACATGAGAAACTCTGTCTCGATATTTTATAATTGTACTTAATGAGGATAATTTTTAATACTATAAACTATATTACACAATTTATTATGTAATTTAATAATACTAACATCTTTTGGGTGCATTAAACATTCTAATATTTAATAAGCTTTCAAAATACAATTTTATTCACTGTGCTTTGGACTGCTCCTAAAATTAATACTTGTCTTTAGAGAATTTACTACTCTTGGGGTGAAGCAGCTGTGGTGTGGTGTGACTATAATATTTGAGGACATGGGATCAATTTCAGATTCAGTTACTTTGTAGCAATGTTGCACAGAGTTGACTGTGGCTCTCAGAGTACAAGTTTCCTCCATTGTAAGATGTAGATAAAAATTTACATCTTAAAAGATTATTTAAGACAATGTATTGTTGTTGTTTTAAGGTGTGTTTGGTAAGTTTTCTGTTAGGATTTGAATGAAAATGAGCAAAGATATGATGAGTGTTATGAGATAACACATGAAATAGCCAGAACCCAGCACTTAGTAGGTGTTCAGTAAACTCTAGGTTTCCTTTTCATCTTGTAGTTAGGGTGATTTGCTGAAAACTTCTGAATAGATTTGGAAGTAAAAAGAAAATAAGCAAAATATATTAGCAGAGCTGTTATGAAGTACACTCATGCATTACTTAATGACAGGAATACGTTCTGACGAATGTGTCGTTAGGCGATTCATCATTGTATGAATATCATAGAGTGCACTTACACAAACCTAGATAGTATAGCCTGCTACAACATACCTAAGCTGTATGGTATGGCTTATTATTTCTAGGCTACAAGTTCGTACAGCACATTACTGTACTGAATACTGTAGGCAACTGTAACACAATGGTAAGTATCTGTGTATCTAAACAGATCTAAACAACATGGGATTAAATCAAATAAAGAGAAAATGAGGTGATCAAGAGATGGGGTAAACATGTGATGTAAGAGAATGCTACTGGTGTAACACAGGATACTGTTTTATAGATAACATTTTTTTTTTTTTTTTTACAAATAGAGTACACTCTAAAATAACAATAAAATGTGTAGTGTAGTAAATATATAAACTGGTAACAAAGTCATTTATTATCATTGTCAAGTATTATGTACCATACATAATTTGTATGTGCTATACTTTTATACACTGGCAGTGCAGTAGATTTGTTTACATCAACATCATCGTAAAAATGTAGTAACACATGTACTACAAATGATGTTAACAGAAAGCTACACTGTCACTAGGGGATAGAGATTTTTCATCTCCTCAATAACCTTATGGGACCACCATTATTGGTAGTTGACAGAAATGCTCTTATGTGACTCAGAACTAGACTCATTTATAAAGTAGAATTTGTAGTAAACCCATTTCTTGACTTTTCCGTTGGGCAGAATTTTCAAAATAATTCTGAGAAAAGCTGAGGAGAGACTACAGAAGGCCCTAGAAGGTCTGTATACAGCCAAATTGGTGATTCCATGTAGATAGTTGTCTTTTCCCTTCAGCAAGCTGTTCTTGTGAGGGAGGTAGGATTATACTTCTTTCTTTCTTAATTAATGTAAATTTTAATTAATGTGCAGACTTTCACATTATTAAGCAAATGCTATACTCCCACATTTTGCTTTCTTTATAACTATCTTTTCTTGAACTATGCCTTTTCTTAAATATCTTACAAGCCAGAGATGTTTAAAATAAGTAGGCAATTTATCCACCTCCCTTGGACATCTCTTCAGCTGAGGTTTAAATGGGAGAACCAGCAGAGAGATGTCAGAGTAAACAGCAATTTGAAAAATTTGCATTAGATTTTTTAAAAATTCCACCCTTCTTATAGGAAGTCCAGATAGAGTAATGAGCTTTTGTTAGATTCTCTCTCACTCTTTTTTTCCCCCTCTGGGTGCTAATTAAAAATCTTTTTAGAAGCAATTTATTAATAATTTATAACTTGAATTTTTGGAGCAATATTTTGTTATCTGTATACAAATTTATTTTTGCCTCTAATTTTGAAAAAAAATTAAAAAGAGATCTTATAATAATTATAATAATCCTCACGATGATTATTATTGTCATCATGATTAAAAAATGTGAAACAATAATACCCTAGGAGGCATGGCTCTGTCTGTTAAACAGCTAAGAGTTCTGGAATCAAATAAACTTTAGTTTTGAGTCCAGGTTCTGTGAGGTAAGCATTAGTATCATTTCAATGATGGGATAGACACCAGGGCCTGAAAAGGTGAAGCAATTTTACCTACATCACACTGACAATGAGTAGCAAAAAGTGGTCTCAAATGTCTGCTGAGTTTAAAAGTATCCTTTGCCTTACAAAGGGAGAACCTTAGAACTTCATAGAAGACTGGATATCAAATTCAAATTGTATTCTGACTATGCAGAGCCACCTTTATCATGTGATTCAGGGCTGTTTTCCAGCCCAGAGTCTGGCTGCACTGACAGCATCGTTAGGCAGTGGTAGCCCTCTGGAGTCATTGCAGCCTTTAGGAAAAATTACAGTTTAGATAATGCGTATGTTGAAGGACAGCTTTAAAGTTGGCTTTGTGTATATTTAGAAGGGACCTAGAAACTCTTGTAAAAATTTTCCAGTACTTCTGTATTAGCCTAACCTTTATAAAAAACTAGAGCTATTTACATAAATATGAAAAATAAAGAAATGCATGTTCAACACAAGAAAGCTCTAGACTTTGAAACTTGTAACTCCACTAGTTTATTACCTGATCAAGTAGTTCTGCATAAGGTAGGAGTTACTTTAATAAAAAATACTACACATTGCTAACTCCTATTTTTTCTATAAAAAATTTAATGAGAAAACATATACATGCTTTTATAATTTTTAAAAATGGAACAGGAGAATATAAAGTAACTGAAAAAAATTCCCTTTCACTATTCCTTCTTTTAGGAATCTCTCTGTTAGCAGGTTGTATTGTGTCTTTCTGAACTTTTCTTGTATTCATTTTCATACATGAGTTTTACAAATAGAATGAATGAAATTATTGTATGTAGTCTATTCTATTTTGTGATTTCTTTTCAAAATTTTACATCTCAAAATATTTCCTAAGAGTATGTATAGAAAAACCTCACTTTTTAAAACAGCCACATTTCAAAATTTATGTAGATATATAAAAATTTATTTACTCATCCCTTTATTGATGAATATTTAGGTTGCTTTAATTTTTTCTTTATTATATCATTTATATATATGTATTTGTTCATATGTATAAGTATTTTTGTAAGTTAGATTGTCAGAAGTAAGATTATTTCATCAAAGCTTATGTCATAATTTTTAACGTATGGATAATGTTGACAAACTGACCTACAATAACATTGTGGTTGTTTATAGTAAGATGAACAGTGATAAAAATGTCTATTTTCCCATTCCCTTGTCAAAACTGCGTAATGTCAATTGTTTGGTTTTCTCTAATCTGATGGGAATCACCAGTAACAGCATCTTTTCATTCTTTGACCACTTTTTCTTTTTCTTTTGCTCATTCTAAGTCTTTTAACTTATTATATTGGATTGTTTGTCTTTTTATTATCGATTTGAAGATTTCGTCTTTAGAAATTATAGCAATTGACTCTTTTCTGTTATATGTTGTAAATATTTTCTTCTAGTCCTCTCTTTTAACTTAGGTTATGTGGTCTTTCAAGGTGTAGAAAAGTTTGGTTTCTGTCAATTGTTTCCCTTATACCTTCTGAGTTTTCTATCTGTTTTAGGAATAACTTGGCTGCCTAAAAGTACTTATATATTCTAGTATCTTTTCTTCATGTTATGATTTATTAAATGTTACAATTATTCATTCAACTGGAATTTATTTTTAAGTATAGTGTGATGTAGAGATCTCACCTGATTTTTTTCCCTTAAGTTTTTTTCCCCTTACATTTAAATGCTGCCATTAATATACACTAATGCTATAATAAAAATATGGGTTAATTGCTGGATTCTCTTTTTGTTCTACCAAATTTTCTTTCTATTTCTACACAAATATATTTCTGTTTAATTACTATAACTTTGTAATATATTTTGATATCTGGTAGGAGAAGTTATGCTTTCTTGTTCTTCTGTACAAAAAAATTCAATTTTTTTAGTCATTTACTCTTCCAGAGGAAATTTAAAATAAACCTTTTAACTCCAGAAACATTTTAATTCTGAGTATTTGATGGGATTACATTAAATTAACAAATCAATTTGCATAAAATTAACATCTTTATAATATTGAGTTGACCCTTCCAGAACATCAAATGTCTGTTTTCGTCTCCTCTCCATTTTTAGGTATAGGTTTAGAGTTGTCTTCATTATCATTATGTTATGCAAATTACTCCTAGATAATTTTGTTTTATTTCTTGTTGTTTTTCAATTTTTAAAAATTGAGATATAATTGATACATAGCTTTATATTAGTTTCAGATTCATAACATAATGATTCAATATTTATATATACTATGAAATAATTATCACAATAAGTCTAGTTACCATTGGTCACCAAACCGTTATAAAAAATTATGTTTTTGTGATAAGACCTTTTAAGATTTACTCTTAGCAAATTTCAAATATGCGATATAATGTTTCTAACTGCAGTCACCATGCTGTACTTTACATGTCGTTTTTAAATGGGTTATGTACATATGTGCCACAAGCATGAGTAGGTCCCAGAAACAGTAGGTGATTTGCCTAAGTTCATCTAGTTACTAACCAGATAAAGATTAGAATTCAAGTTTTCTAACAGGTGCTACTTCCACAATAAGGCAGCTTCTTCTAAGCTCCCACTCTTGTCGCTATTATTATTATTTTTTAATATAGCTTCATGTTGAATAAAGAATCTGAGAGAAGAAAATATAGCATAGTCCTGTTAGTCTCCTAATCAAAGAAAATTAAAACTATAGACTCTTATAAGTTTAAAATTTTTCAAATCCAACTCATGTTCAAAATGAATAGTGTTATAAAACAGAAAGATTTTATTTACCTGGAGCTAGCAGAGCCAAATACTAAATGTTGAGATTTGCAGTGGATAAATATTGGCTATTTTATTACTAATGGTGCTACCCAGGAGAATGAGAAGTTAATACTCGAAAGCCTGAACCCTTTGAGGGTGTGTAAGTTACAGATTACATAGGGCAAAATCACAAGATATCATGGGTTAGAGGGTTTAGGGTCATGCTGGCAGGTGATTGGTAGAAGGCGAGGTAAGGGTGATAAATCATTTTTTCAGGTCTTGAGGACAGTTCTGAAGTCTATTTCAGGGTCCCTTTGTCTGGTTTCCTGGGAAAGAAGCCGGGGGTAGTTTCACCTTAGGGCTCAGGAGTTGAAAAGTAATGAGTCTAGATGTTATCTTTAGTCTGCCAGAGGTCTGATCCTTGTGACCATTAGTCTGGTCCAGGCTATTGTCTTCTGCTGCCTTCATGTTGCTGATTATCTGAAGGAAATATACATATACAATTTCTAGCACTAGGATTTAAAGCTAAATTTAATCAAAGTCATAAAAATCCTGTTTCAGTAATATTTCTGTTGATAAAATTTGGAGATTTATTTTTAACTCAGTATTTCTTTAAAGGCTTCACATAAGTGAAACCTCAGCAAAACTTCTTAAATATTAATCTAAAATGTCATATACAAAATAAAGATATAAAATGTCATCTCATTCACAAAATTGAAAAACTTCATAATTATAATTAAGCTTAACGTTTGTCTTTTATTTAGTACAGTTGCAAAGCAGAGTTGTTTAATCACTGTCAACACTTGACATGATGATGGTAGTTACAGCAATTATCAGTACACCATGACTATCATCAGGGACTTTGACACCAGGTTAATCTGCAAATTTCAATATAAATATAATATTAGAGTTATCTTATCAAAACAAAAACTAAGAGCAGTAAATGGATAGACTGGTTTAGTGATGCTTTCTAAAAACAATTTCTACAGGTGGTTAGTCAGGAGAAAGGCTGGTGATGCATTGTGTCCCTTGATTATGCAAAGATCCCCAGGCAATGAGAAGTAGATCTGTATGCTAATTTTCTATCACAAATAGAACTGAAAGATTTAGCTACCTCTTATTTTTAAGCATAGTGCCTCAAGTAAAACGCTAGTCATGCTTATTAGATCAGATCAAATGTAACAATAGAAAACTGAAATGTATAGTGTAGTCTGCATATTTAAATGTTGATCCAGTCAAAAATAGATTTAGGTGCTAAAATGTAGATTGTTGTAAATATGAAAAATTAGGAAAGGCATTGACTGAAGGAGCAAAGATAAAGGGAGCTGGTTTGCATAGAGTGGAGGCCAGTGGAAATAGTAAAGATCAAGAAATAGGATAAAAGAAGTGGTGTTTTGTTGAGACTCAGGAGATATCTGAATTTCCAGTGCTTGTGGAGAAAGCAAATGCCTGAGAAGGTCTAGGTGCCTTATAAAAGCAGTTCTGTGAGGATGAGGATTCTGACATCCTTGTTTTCAGAGATGGCTCCTTCCTTAATGAGTCAGTTATGAACCCCCCTTGATGCCTGCTGGGGTGTGGAAGCCAAGTAGGGTCTTCCACAAGTGAATGATGAGACTTGGATAAGCTTTGTATTTTAGTAAAAATTTTATGTCACTATTCACAGGGGTCTCAGAATTTTTTGACTTCTAATTTTGGTATGTGTGGCTCTTGTGAAATGGATCCAGGGGAAAACAAAGTGCAGAGGGTGATCAAGTACCTTAACTACCATTCCTGTTCTTTTGTTGTCTTCTATCCAGTTCCTCTGGACAAAAGATTTATTTATTTATTTTTAAATAAAATGCTTTCACTTTAAAAATAAAATGTTTCAAATCATTACACATAACCTTTGATATCCCTACTATTTGTTCCTTGTTCTTATTGCTGCTCACACAAACCCCCCGAGCTCAACTAGGCTAGCTTCCTTGATTTCATTCTTTCATGAGGCAGCCACACCAGGAATGCAAGCAATAGGATCTGGTGCTCTGACAGGACATGGGAGTAGCTGTTTCAGGAGTGTCCCAGCTTTTCACTGAGGAATTGATGCTTCTTTGGCTAACTTATATCTTCTCTACTAAAAGACATTTGGAAGGGAGCTTTGCATCAGGAGCTTTGCATGGAGAAACTTGCCCGCTTGGCAATTTTGTTTCTTTCTTAGCCAAGAAGAAGCAAGGGGCTCATCAGACTAAATTTGAACCTTCAGCTTCACTTGAAAAATTATGGTGGTTGGTATAAGAATCAGTAAAGTCTTTGAAGTTCTCTGGCATGCAAGGCAAATTATAATTTGGTTCTTAACTGAAATGTGAGTTTCCTTTTGACTTGTTTGGTATCCTGGTCACAGAGTTCCCAGACCTCCATAACTAGCATCATGGGTATTTCTGCATTACAATTATACATTATATTTCAATTTTTTTCTCACTAGATATGGTTCATCCTTGATTTGAGTAATTAGGCAAAGGAAATAAAAAATCTAGTCTTGAGTCAAACGAATTTAAGTTACACAAAAATTGATTATTGAGAAAGAAGCATTTCATTACCCTCATATTACATCCAGTGGAGCACCAACAGTGAAGATTCTTGTAATCAGATATAATAGAAGTTCAGTAAAAACCTGAATCTTCTTTAATACCAATGAATAAAAATGAAAATTCAGTTAATTAGTCAACATATATTTATTGAGTGACTCTGAGTTTAAAGATTTTAAAGTATGCTGTTAAACCCTGTAATGACGTCAATAGTGCTTCCAGGAACCTGGAAGGGAGTGTGTACAGAACATAAAGAAACGAGGACCTCTTGGACTTTACAAAATAGATTCCATGGGAGCCATGACAAAAATGTCAACTTGCACATAATGGGAGCATCCTTAGGTGCAACTGGACCCCCCCAAATCACAGAAATGTCAGCCCCCACATGCATGAGCCAATAAGTATGAGGGTCCCACCTTGTAACATCCGTATAAGCGGAACACCTCAGGCCTAACCTGATAGCATCAAAGATGGGGATGCTAGAGGCAAAGGCTCTGACCTTTTGACCCCTCTTAGTCACTGGCTTCGGACCTACGCACAACTTGCTATGCTGCCAGTGAACAGAGATGGCTTTGGAGACACTAAGGACTTTCATCCCTCCGCTCTGTCAGGTAAGACTATGTTCTTACCCCCTCTGTGTGTTGTGTGTTAACCTGCGTGGGTACTTGATTGGTTTATATGAGAAGGTTCCACTCAATAACCTCAGCATTGTGGAAAGACGCAAATGTGTTCCAAGGGTACTTGGGTAGCTGCTTTTCTTGCTGGCAAGAGGATGGCATTCTTTTTGCAGTGGATTCAGGTGTGGTTACAGTGAATCATTCCTCAGTGAAAGTCAGCTAATCATCTCCTATACTCTACCTCTACCTCTGCCCTTGATCATTAGCCTCACATAGAGACATTGACTTCCTGTTACATCGTGGAACATAGAACAGTGTTCATGAACTTTTAAGTTGAAAAATTCATTACATTTTTGAAATTTATGGAATGCCACATAATAGTGTGTAATCAACGACCAAGTAAGTGCTTAGTGTTCTTTAATTCTGTGAGATTAAGAAGATTTGTAAATTAAATAAAGAGCGTGTGTGTGCTAGAAGTTGCCCTCTCCTGTTATGACCTTACTAGGCCCCAGGTGAGTTGGCCTGGGGTAACTTACTTTGTGTGAGTTTTCTTCCAGGGCACAATCCACTATACCAAGGGTAAGCAACACTTTTACGGAAAGGGCTAGATGTTTTAGATTTTGTGGATGTGTTAGTCTCCTAGGCTGCTGAATTAAAACACCACAAAACAAAAGAAAGTTATTTCCATTGATGGTTTAAAACAACAGAAATTCACTCTCTTACAATTTTGGAGTCTGTGAGGGAAACACTGTTCCATGCCTCTTTTCAAACTTCTGGTGGTTGCTGGTACTTCTTGGTGTTTCTTGGAGATGCCTCACTCCAACCTCAGCTTCTATCTCCATATGGATTCCTTCCCTCCATGCATCTTTGTCTTCTCCTCTTATAAGGACACCAGCCATTGAATTCAGGGCCTACCTTAATCCATTATGATCTCATTTTAATTTAATTTCATCTACAAAGATTCTGTTTCTGAATAAGGTCACACTCTGAGGTTGTGTGTGGACATGAATTTTTGGGAGATCCTACTCAACCCACTAAGGAGGGCCATATGGTCACTTTTGCAATTAAGCTCTATTATAGCACAAAAGCAGCCATAGATGATACATAAATGAATGAGTGGGATGTGTTCCAATAAAATTTTATTTATGGACACTAAAATTTGAATTATATATAATTTCCACATGTTATGAAACATTGCTCTCTTGATTTTTATCCAACAATTTAAAAGACTGCTTTTAGTTTGTAGGCCATACAAAAACTGGCAGGGGGTACGGCACAGCCAGATTTGACCCATGGGCCATAGTCTGCCAACATCTGATATATAGTGTTCATGGGCAGAAAGGGATAACTCTTAGGGAAGTTTTTTTTCCTTCTGCTCATAAATGAGAGAGCTAAATTCTGAGAAAACCTGTTTGTGATTTGCATCAAGCAATTTTTGTTAGATAGCTTCGTGTTTCAGCAGAGAGAAAGCCAAACTGATCAGTAATGATGCCTGTTTGGCAGCATCATTCCCAGTGTGTGCTTGCCAATTTTTTTGGTGAGGATTTTACTGTCAAGATTAAGAGGTGTTGCAGGCTTAAATGAAGAACATGACCTGGAGTCCTTATGCTGAAGGATTAGAACATTTCCCTTATGGGCTCATAGTATTCCCTGTGCCAAGTGTTTGAGTATACTTTTGAGGTGATTTTAAATTAAAGGCATTTTGTGACTCAATACTACGTGGCATTCTGGTGAGATGTTGTCAATCCCTAGATAATCATTCAAGGCCAGATATTGGATAATACTCTGTACATCTCAACAGACTTTATCTTCTGATGCTGAGAATTGCTAAGTTATCCAAAGGCAAAACTGGCTTACGCATATTGTTTCTAATAAGATTTATGTAATATACATTTTTGAAATTATTATTAAACATTGTGATTACATATTTGATTTTCTAAGTGCAAAAGCAATGCATGACCTTTGTAGAAAATTAAAACAATGCTAAAATGAATAAGATAGAGTGAAAGTTTCCTATAATTGCAATTTCAAGATAATTTCTGGGATGCTGGTATTTATTTTTCCAAAAATTTCTATTCCATGTAATTGTGAACGCAAGTGAAAAAGTACACTGTACATATATTTCAAATGCTTTAAAGAGATTTTTTGGGACAAAGTTTATAAACATAAAGAGCAAAGTATGATTAGTTATATATAACCCTGCATTAAACTCAAAGTATGCTTGTAACAGGATATGAAAAAGTCATATTTCCCAATCTTAAGATATAAATCTTTGTTTTGTTTTTGTTTCCAATAAGCAGAGAATGATTCAATTTAACTAATAACTTACACATGTATATAGTAAAACCTGTTATTCAGAAACTTACTATGTCTTGGGTTTAGCAATAGATATTTTCTACTATAGAAAGACTATAAATAAATATCCAACTTCTTTAGTGGCATCAACATTTTAATAAGATTTTACCGTCCATAACACATTTTGGTAGGGGCTTCACCTGGTTGAGAATTTAGAAAATCCTGTCAGCTTCAGTGTGATTTAGGGAAGAGTTGATTGCTAGGATCTTAAGTGGATTTCAGTAATGACTAGTGTGGTTTATGCACTTAGCAGCCCAGACCAGAATAGCTGAATTATTACCATACTTAGATGACACAGAAATCTTATACAGAAGTGGATAGATAATCCTCCACTTGTACACAAAAGTGGATAATCTTAACACTTCTGATATGGCCACAAAATGCCAGCATACTCTATTACTAGTGTCTTAGGGGTAATGTGGGCTTTGGAATTAGACAGATTTGGTCATGAACTCTAATGTTACTCACATTATTTATGGGGTCTTAAGTTACTCAACCTGAATTTTGGTTTTCTTATCTACAAAATGGAAATAAATTGTACCCACTTTGTAGTGTTAATTGCATGTAAAAAACACTGAGATAGCGTTTCACATTTCGAAGGAGCTCCAAAACTGTTTTTTCTTTTTTATTGCTACTATTTGAAAGATCTTTAAATGAACCAGTCCAACTCTCTTGTTTAACAGAAGAAATTTGATTCAGAAAGCTTATTGCTCTTGTTACTTAGGTGATTGGTAGTAAATCAGAAAGGATAATTTTTACACTCTGATCCTTAGTCCAGGCTTCTTTCCATTATCTATCTATCTATCTATCTATCTATCTATCTATCTATCTATCTATCTATCTCTCTATCTATCTAATCATCTATTCATTCATTCATTCATTCATTCATTCAATTATTCTTTGTTCACCATTTATCATCCATGTACCTGTAAAGTTCCAGGTATTATGCTGAACCTTGAGAATATAAAGAAGTATAAAATATAGACTGTCTTGAGAAGCTTACAGTCTAGTGAAGACAAATGCATAAACATATAAATTATCATTCAGTTTCTTGAATGCTATAATGAAATTATTTTATACATACTTATAAAAAAATGGTTGAGGTAACTTAGCCTGGGGAACTGTTAAGACTTCATAGAGGCATCTTATTTGAGTCTAGCCTTGAAGTATGTATTGAAGATTTAAAGGTAGTGTGTGTCTGTGTTTATGAGTGTGCAAAACTTAAGGAGGTGTTAAAGAGCATGGCATATTCATGGCAGCTTGAATAGTTTAGTGTGGTTTGGGTGGTGGGAAGAGGTAAGACCGGAGAATGCCACACAAAAGTGTCGGTAATCTAGTATTTCTTTTTCTACTGAAATGCTGCCATGCATTGTGTGGTACAGCCAGATTACTAAAGAGCGGTAAATGTACATAAGGAGATAATGAGTTTGTGTAGACTGACTTGGGAAATTGCCTGTCATTTGTAGCACTCTTTTGATATAAAATATAGTCCAACTTCAAAATAACAGGGCTAAAATAAACATTTGGAACCCAAATTAAATAAAGAAATTCTTTATAATGGTTGAATTACACATAGTAGGCACTCAATAAATACTGGTTAAATATTTTTACACGGTGGTTCAGTTAGTCTAGAGTTATTTTTGTTATGAAACTTTAGGACAACAAGATGATTTATCCAATTCCATACAGTACAATAAACTTTTATTGACCTATATTACAATTTTATATCTCTGGTTATTAATTCACCATTACAATCTGATTAATGTTATTTGGCTCATTTTCTCGGGACTTAATTCAGATAAGTTTGATTTTGAAGCTTGCTAATTGAACAAGGGAAATAGTCTGTAATGTCATAACAATGTGTTCTTATTTAATTACATCATGTTTCCAAGGCTAGTTGAAATTATGTCTGTAGTGCTCAGTATTTTACTACTTTATGTATGTCTTATATGAATAAATATTACCTGTTTTGGATTTTGTTGAGGCGATTTATAGAATTTTTTTTATATACGTAATTAAAAAAATTCTACCCCATGTCTCTTGTTAGTGAAATTTAAATGATCTCATCTTTGGAAAACAATATCTGTTTTCAGTCTGTTATTCTAGGCCTAATATGCTAGCATAACCATATTTACACATTTCTTCATATTTTGTTGATTCAGTGATTTGTCATTTTTCCTCTCCATTTTTCAAAATGGAGTTATCACAGAGACATGTATAGTGCATTAAATTTACTTGGAAAAGGTTATAACTTTGTAATATATTTCTGAATATGATCTGATTATAGAAACTAGGTTTTGTTTTGTTGAAAAAGATTTCTTGTTTACATTCCTTAATGGATGTCAGTCAGGACCATTCACAATACAGAAATAAGAAATAAGAAAACTAAAGGGGCTGCTCAGAACTTTGCTAATGCTAGAGACAGGGATAGGCAAGTAGTGGGCAAAGAAAGTAAAGTATCAGTTTGAGGGTTTAGATGAAGAGAAATGGCAGGTGAGGGACCTTTCATAAAATTTCTGCAATTGGCTTTTAAAAACTTAACCAAACTACTGTTTGCTTCCTGGGTCATCTTTAGGAACTCTTGGTCTTACAGAATTTGCTTTATTCCTTGCTTCCATTAGTTAAGTAACTTTTTCCGATAAAATGATAACTGCACACAAATAGAGTGTTTTGAAGTCTTAGAGGTCTTCTGAGCTTAGGAGTAGCTATTCTTTCTCTAAACAAGTCACTGAAGAGATGCTTCTGGAAATTTCTGTAGCTATGGCAACCACTTCAAGCCACTTTAGGTATCAGTTAGCTTTTGCTATATAACAAGCCACTCCAAAACTTACTGTTAAGAAAATGACATTTATTTTTTCTCGTGTTTCTGTGGGCTGTGGTGGGGGTTGGTCGGTTGAGGATGACCTCACTAACTTCCACGTCTGGGGCCTCATCTGGGACCTCATCTGGGTGGGTGGGATGATTGAGGTGACTGGAGCTTTTCTTTATGTGGCATCATCCAGTAGGCAAGTCTGGGCTTATTCACAAGGTCCCAGCAACAGAAGAGAGGCAAGCCCCAATGTTCAGGCCTTTTTCAAGTCTCTGCTTGTGTCATATTTTCTAACATCCTATTGGCCAAACCAAATTATATAACAAAGCCTAGATTCAAGTGTGAAAATATAGACTGTACCTCTTGATGGAGGGAGCAGCAAAGGGCCTTGCTTACAGGGCTTAGAGAAATCTGTGGTTATTTTGAAACTGATCCCAGCCAGTTACTGTAAAAATTTTTCTATATATTCAATAAGAGGCTATAGCAGTGAGCACAGCTGTCTATGGTTTCAAAAATACCATGCTTACATAAAATACTTATTGCAAGCTAAGTCTATAACACTTTTTTAAAAACCTATCAATTCAGAAGGTTGAATTTAAGAAGGGAAATAAGAAAGTCCAGTAGCATTACTTCACATTTTACAAAGTATGTTCACATATATTGCTTTTTAAAATATCTTCTAAGCTTCTTTGTGAGATAAGAATTAGATCATTATCTTCATTTCATAG
Source organism: Cynopterus sphinx (assembly GCA_030015415.1). Classification (NCBI taxonomy): domain Eukaryota; kingdom Metazoa; phylum Chordata; class Mammalia; order Chiroptera; family Pteropodidae; genus Cynopterus; species Cynopterus sphinx. Next base: position 95,213,634 of record CM057386.1, on the reverse strand, counting down.
ATGTGTAAACTGATGCACAATTATGTTAAGAATCTTATTCACTATCACTTACCTAGTAAGAGAAGTAGGTTTTGAACCTAGTTCTTTTCACAGTGAAGCTGGTACCCATGCCTCCATGCTGTAAACAGGAGTCTCTGGGAGGGGGAATGTGTGTGTCTCATTAGTCATTTAATGCAGCAAGGGACAAATAAAGGTAATAGAGATCTCTGTAATTTATTTTAGCCACACCACTTACATATTATGCTCTCATTCAGTGAAGAGTCTGAACATACATATTTTTAAAAGAAAAATGTCTATGTAAATGATTAATGTCATTAAGAATTTGATAAATTCTCTTTTTCTGTCTCTTTTTCCTTTCTGGAATTTGTTAATACCTATATTCAATTACATTTACATGTTTACTGAATTTCACAAGAATTACTGAATTTTACAAATTTTTCTATACCCTAAATATTAGCAATTTCCATATCCATTTTACTACAAGAGACTGGTTTATCTTTATACCTACATGTATATAGATACACACATATATACAGAAATTATATATATGTATGTGTATGTGTCTGTACATATCTATATCTATCTATATCTATATCTATCTATATCTCTATCTATCTCTATCTATCTCTATCTCATCTCTATCTCTATCTATCTCTATCTCTATCTATCTCTATCATCTCTATATCTATCTATCTATCTATCTATCTATCTATCTATCATCTATCTATCTATCAATCATCTATCTATATCTATCTGTATATCTATCTATATCTATATCTATCATCTATCTATCTATCTTTGTATTTTTTTTATTTTACACTGTATAGAACTTGTAGACTTTCCACAGGCCCAATATAAAGCACCAGAGAGAAATAGATTCCCAAAGATATCTTTACTGAGAGATTAACATTTCTTAAGGCAGTGTTTTATTCCAATAATTGGAGAATACTTGTCCTTTCTCATCCACATTTCATTGAGATCATCTTACATGTGAGCTAGTGACCCTGGGCATGAGAGTGGTGTGTAGCCAGTATCTAAAGCATTCCTCCACACAGTAGTTCACCTTGGAGAAAAGATCCAGAGAAGCTCTGATTGGTGAATTGTCCTGAATCATCCAGGACATTAGTTGACTTCGACTTACCTTACATACTTGGTGGGAGATTCAAATGAGGTGATCAAGGAAAAAACAATTGGTAAACCTTGAAGCAATAGAAACATGAGCTACTAATATAAATGTGCTTTAATGAAGTATCAATGAGAGGACCCAGCATAATGATTTTAAATTCTTAATTACCAAGTTTATAAAAATTCAAGTATTTTTGAAATCACTCTCTGTACCTCTCCTACATAGTTAGGCTCAATTTAGGAGAAATATCTGAGTCTGGGAGTAATCACAACTGCTCTTGACTGCACAAAGACAGGAAATTAGTCTAGTGGTGAAATTTTTATGGTTAACCTCTTATCCCCACCACCAGGCCTCACCCCAGAAGAGAATGGAGAGGGCCTACAGAATCTCTTCAGGGGTCTATTCAAGAGGCAATTAACATTCCTACCTGACCATTCTTTTGTTGCTCCCTTCACACCATGCAGTACATAGACCCCTCCTCACTGCTGGTCTGGATTCCTTTAGTGAGTCCTAATTATGTCCATGGCCTCGGCTTTCAGGCTGCGGTAACCTTTATGGCCAATTTATGGACTATTTTCAAAGAAATTTCCTAGTGTTTTACAAGGATTTTATTTACTTTCATAAGACCTCATCAATGTGTTCATTATAAAGAACCATATTGGTTTGCTTTTCCACTCTTTCCTTTATGCTGCCATCTCTACAGGAAATTACATTGTAGGCAGAGGCTTCACGCAGAGAAAAGATGTCTTCTTATTCAGTGGAAGCAATTTCTGTCTCATGTGTTACTTCAACTGTCATAATATTCTCAGGCATGAACTTCACCCTCTTGATTAATATTTATAACCTCCTCTTTAGGCACTTGTAATGTCAGTACTTACGGGGGTGGGAAGCTTAGTACATGGCAGGAGAGAGAGTTTGATACATTTTGTTAATACATAAAGAGACTGGTGTCGTTAAAAGGTCCCACTGGCAAAAGAAGCCCTGGAAATAATTTTGGCTACTCCAAACAGTCCTAATTGGAGATGGCAAGACCCATTGGACCCATGGGGCAGGAAACCTCAGCCCCTTGCTGGCTTGCTCTATGATTTTGGGCAATTCTCTGACGTTTGATACCTTTATTTTCCCGACTGTAACATGGACTGATTGACTGCTGCATGGACTTATTATAAATAGGACAAATAACAGTCTGCAGAGCTGCCTTCAAAACATTCTCCTGCTCTCAGAAAGGTTAAGAACAGAGTATTTTTCTCTCCCTGGAAGGAAGAATGGCATAGAGCTACAGGCACCAGAAAGGCAGGCCTGTACCCATCTCTCTTTTGGCTCTCAGATTCTGCCCACTTCTGGAATGACACAACAATATCACATGCCTCTAGTAGATCATGAAGTAAGATCTGAGCAGACTTGAAGATTAAAGAAAAAAAAAATCCAGAATGTCTATTTGAATTGAGAACTGCTCATAGGTCATTTTTGTAAATTCTTCTAATCTTTTAGTGGATGATTTTTGATAAATCACCTGTAGTTTGGGTCTATTTTCGCGATTCACTAGTTTCTTCATCTACTTATTATTTATCCAATCAACACATATTTTTGGAGAATCTAATATGTTTAAGATACCATAGAATGCTATCCAAATTTTAGAGTTCAGGTCAAATGCTGCTTTTGCCTTGAATTTTTTTTCTGATAAGCTCAGTTGCCGGTAATCTTTTTTGCTTTGGATTCTTACTTTCTAACTATCAAATGATGATACACATTAATGCTACTTGCATATGTTTATTTCTTATACTATAATTCTTATCATTGAATACTAAACTGCCTAGCACATCCCCTTGTACTTTACAGATACTCAATAAATATACAATAGAAGACATATAGAAAAATAACAATAGTATAAGACAGTACATGATGTTATATGAATAGATGGGTGGTACCATACAACAGATGCTCAGGGAATTAGAGAAGATGAACTGATAAGCAGGGAAAGCCACTTGGAAGTATTCAGGGTGGTAATGTGTGGAGATGGGGTGAAGACATTCCAGGTAGAGGAAAAACGTTAGCACCTGGCACCTATGAAAAAGAATACATCTTTGGGAAGTCAGGTGAGATGATAGACAGTAAATAGCCACTAGAAAATGGGACATTGCAAATACCGAGCTAAGGCAATCAAACTCTTCTGAAAGCAAATTTTTCAGCAAGCAAGTGACAAGATCAAAGAGATATTTTAGGAAGATTCTCAGGTAATATTCAAGGTTGTAAGATAGCCTAGAGGCAGGGGGAACTAGAAGAATTAGTTACTAGTGCAAAAGTATGTGAACATCTTAGCACAGATATAAAGGCATGAGGCAGTGACACTGGAGCAGAAGAGTGGAATCCAAAGATTATAAAGGAAGGATCGATAGGACAATGTGATTTCATTTGAAAATAAAAAAAAAGGTTGGAATAAAAACTGGCTCCAAGGTCTTGTGTTTGGATAACTTCGAAAATGTTGATACCATTTATAAAAATAGAAAAATCAATTTTAGAGGGAAAACAAGGCATTCAGCTTTAGATATTTCCCCTTGAGGAATGCACTGGAATATATGGGGGCAGGACAGGCAGGGGTTAAGCAGCTTGTTAAAAGTTCAGAACTGGAACTTTGGAGGGAGGTCAGAGGTTAGGAAGTAAATACAGATAAATAAAGTTGTCCAGCTCCTGGCCTTTGTTATAAACTCCTTGATGGCAGGACCAAGTCCTATTTGTTTTTGCTATCTCTTTTTACCTGTGAAGTGCCTGGCACATACTAGGCATTTTGTGATTTTTTTTTTTGAAAAATACATAAAATAATATGCAACTTTAGGCTACCTGTGCCTGTGATTGAAGTATAAAGAAAGCAGTTAAATGTGAAATTCACAGACCAAAAATATTTAGGCAACAGTTTCAGTCTTCCTTTTCCTGGGAAGTATTTAGTAGTACAAATTACTAAATTGAAATTTATATTTCATTTTTATCTCTCCATGATGCATTGAAAGACTTTCACCTGTTACAGACAGGATGTCTTGGTTAATTGGTATTTTGTACTGACTAACTTCTCGAATCTCTTAAAATTCTAAGAAATCTGTGGGAAAAAAACTTACATAAACTACTAATCCTTGAAACTGTACATTACACCAAACGTTTCTATTTTTTTCCCCCAGATTTCTCTGTAAATTAATCATGCACTGAGAAATAATAGCTGTGCCTTGAGAAAGGGGGCTTTGGAGTTCAACTTCAGTACTTTCTTAATCTGCTTCTCCCCTCCCAGCCTGGGAGTGCTAAAGCAAATGCATCTTAGAAGTGTGGAGGGAAGTCTGCTCTCCCCAGCCCTGGCATTTCTGCTGGACTGATGCCTGGTTGCTCCTGGAGAATTGTGCGGCCGCCAGTGCAGCTGCGCTCCTAGTTACACAGTGACCAAGAAAAGTCCCTTTCTATGTACTGAGTTTTTAGCCTGTAGACATTGAGGCACCAGGATGTTGTAGGGATTTGGGAGACACTCTGCCCCCTAAATATGACCTCCCCCAAGTCGCCCCCTCCTCCTCCTGACTCTAGCTCAGCCCACAGTTTACATTGTAACACACAGAGACACTTCATAGTTAAGTCTTTTCTGTCTTCAAGGGAGGCACTCACCCCTGCTGAGGTGCAGAGAAAGAGAGGAAGGTGGCATGATATAAAAGAACGTCCTCTGGTTTCCCTTCAGTGGCTGGAGGAGGTGTGACACAGTGGCAGAGTCTGGATTAGGAGACAGTAGGAGACGTGCTCCTTCTCAGTTGTGTGATGCTTTTAGGTTATGCTATTATTCTAGGCCTCCATTTCCTCTTTGCAAAATGAGGGGCTTTACCTAGATGTAACTAGATAACCTCTAAAGTCTCCTTCCTCTCTTAAATTTTTTTTTTTAATTTCATGGGATGAAAGGGAATAAACACTCTAAATCAGGCTTGTCATAATCCCACTGGAGTACTGCACTATGTCTAGCTCACAGATAAACACTTATCTATGATTTCGAAAGTACTTGGGGAAGAGTAAAGAAAAAGTAAAGTCTGAAGGACAAAATTGATCCTGACATTTCTATTCAATTCAGGAAACCACAACCTTGAACTAGGGTTAGATCCTAAGTTTTGAGGAGGTAACTTCTAGGTTGAGCTTCTGGTTTACGCTGACCTTGAACAAACAAGGGCTCGCAACTTGAAAAACTGTGATACAGTATAAAGGCAAACTGGCTTCTGATTAAACTGTTCCATATAGCTCTGCTCCCGGTTACTAGAGGGTGTGCTATCAGTTACTACTGTGACTGAGAAGTGGAGTCCATGTCGATACTTGGCAAGGGTTGGCATCTATCTATATGGGCATGAGTGTTCTTTGTGCTGAAATCTCATTATATCCTCAAGCAGTTTAATTCTGTGGTGGAACCAACTTGAATAATTAAACAAAGCAAAAATTTGACAACACTGTACTTGTGGCACAACACAGCTGTGATTCCATGAGCTCAGTGGGGAGAAGGAGTTGGGGGCATCTGTCATAGGGAAAGCATGCTTTGTAACAAATAACAATTTAGCAGACATCTTAAGTCCTACAGAACGGAGGCAAAAAAAGTGTGGGTTTTCAAGAGATAATGTGTCATGGTGTCTGTTCGGGGGTCATTAAAGGGTTTGGTCAATCACATCTGCTTGGTCACAGGCATCTTAGGAAATGAAACTCTGTGCCAGAGGTGAAGTGCCACACATTACTCTCCCTCTGTAAACATTTTTACTAATTGTTTTAGAGATGATCAGTAAGTAAATGGCTGGGGGAGAAAAGAACACTCGAGAACAACTAAAAATTTCATACCATTTTTGCATGTTTATGGTAATCCTAAAGATTGAAAAAGACTACAGACTCTTTGTCTATCAGATATAACAGAAGTTTGTATATTTGAAAGGATTTCTTTCCTGCTATCTTTTCTTATTGGGTAAGGCTTTAACAAAGACTGAAATATTTTTACGTTACTCATTTTCTGATGCTCAACTCCGAGATCTCCATTGGGAAAGGATTCTCTTTTATTTTATCCTGAATGTGATGGCTCTTTGTGTTCCCTGGTAGCACAAGAGATGCTTTTCAATGGCTGTTTCCTCCCCCATCACATTCAGTCCTGCAGAAGCCATTTGTAGAGCAAGCATGATTTGCCCGGCAAGTGAGAACCAGAGCATGTTAAGCACTGGAATAATTCTACTGCACTATATTTCTGTAGAGCAGGAATGATCTTGGGTCTTAATGTTAAATAACTTTGAACTATGGGGCTTAGTTACATAAATAGAACAGCATGTGATTCTAAAAAGCAGTATTATTAACATGTGATTTACATGCTTAGCTTCAGAAACCTCCAAGAAAATTTGTTACTGTCATGCTTTTGTTTTGTGATTAACGTCACTGCAATAAGTGTTTTCTCAAAAAATCAATTTTCCTCAGCATTCAATTTTTCTTATTTTTTACATGGGTAATGCAGTTTAAGATGGCAATAAACTTCTGAAACTATGTTTCATAGTCTATGGAAGATGCGTGAGAACAAAATATTAAATATTGATTTTTAAATCTTCACAATCTTCCTTTTGTTCTGGGCCATCTTGGCATTGATTTTTTTCTCTTTCGGTTTCCATTTAGTTTTCCCTTCTCAACTCCTGACTCCTCTCTTGGAGATGAGTTTCCACTGTGAATCCACACCTCTTTTTGTTGTACGGTTTTTGACTCTGCAATGCCTTCATTCTCATTTGATGATCATGGCACCATCTGTCTGTCTCTGCAATTCCTTTTGTCAGACTTCTGGTTTTTTGCTGTGTGATAGCTGCCTGATGGTCAGTCTACACAGTCCAAGTCATATTCTACAGAAAGTTCTTCTCTTTGCTCAGCTCCTACCGTTGGCAACCCTCTTTAGAATGCTGCCCTGTGTCTGCACTGGGACAGTTGCAGGGCCCTGGCATTTCTGTGCCCCTGACGGCTCACCCTGCTATTGTAGTTATTGTACACCTGTATATTTTTCACTTAGTCTCCTTGTCTGAAGTTTCTGAACCTTGATTACTACAAAATATTTTAGAACAAAAATTTTCTTACTTCCTAGTGTGTTTGCATTGCACTTTGCTTCAGCATCTTCCATCATATTTTTTTCGTTTTTAACTTTGCCTTTAATTTATTTATATGTGATTTTTAGGATAAGCTCCCAGACTCCCATTAATTTTCCTCATTGTATGCTATTGTACTATGCTACTTGTACTTTTTCTATAAAGCCTTGCCTATTGTTGGTCATATTCTGCCCATAGACTTACTTCCATATGTACTTAACATTTTTTCCTCTCTTCTGGAATGTACTCCCTCCTCTTCTCCTGTTTGAGGTAGTGGTTTAGAGCATGGATGCTGGGGCCAAATTGCCTGTGTTCAGATTGCCTGGGTTCAAAAGCTCTGCCATTGCTTAACTGATTCATGTTATAAAGAACACTTCAACTCTCCGAGCCTCTTTTTCTTCTTCTATAACCTGGGGATAATAACAATAGACCTTATGTATTAAGACTGTTGTGAGAATTGAATGAATCAATACACATAAAGGGTTTAGAATGGATCTTATCAGCGAACACTACTTAAATGTGAGCTCTTATCGTTCATGTGTTTCAGTGTTTCACTGGCTTGTACAGTCCAAGGCCGTATATCTCTTCCCAATCCTTTTTTTTTTTTTTTTTTTATTCCTCTGAGGATCTAACACAAGATTCTGCACCTAAATTTTATTTCACCTAACAAATACTGGTTGAAATAATATGGACAATGTTGGGAGAGAGCAGAATTCCATAGATCTGGGACTTAACAGTTAGTGCTTGAGAACAGAACAAGGCACGGTCATTTGTCATATATCTTATGCTGTCTCCTTGGCCCTTAAAGAGGGCTTGGTATGTAGTAAATGCTCTAAAAATATTTGTGGAATAAATTAATGAGTGAAGAGAATTGTCAAAGTTCTCCAAGTTTAACTTAGGTTTCTCTTGGGTAACAATAAAACAATGTAACTTATTTTTCAACTAAAAATAAATTTATTATTAGCAAATCAATCTATCTATCTATCTAGCCACAGAATGTTTATGCATATAACATATAGACTATTTGGTTACACACACACACACACACACACACACACACACACACACACAAATTTATATACTTTTAAAAATAAAAAAGATAAAATATATATAACTTCATAACCAAAAATTTGGTGTGTATGTGTGTATTTTTTCAGTTCTTTTTCTGCTCATGGATGTATAAATTTTTTTTAAATATGTAGATTAAAAAAATAAAAAATTAGATCATACAGTACCTAATATTTTATAAAGTCTATCATTTTGTTTATTAAAAACTGTAGTGTGAACTAGATGTCTACTGTATAACGAACACCAAAAGTGGGTTCAAAAGACCATCAAATTTTTTTTTTCTTATACATCTATTTTTTTAATCCCACTTTCTTACCCTTATGATGTCTACTTTGAAACATCACAATTTTAAATGTTATTTCCAAGAGGGGTAGGTCTGACATATTACAACATATTTGCATTCCAGATAATATGCTTAATAACTTTGCTTTACTCTGCTACTTTGATTTTCCTTTTAGGTTGATTTTATTATATTTTATTTACATGAATTTGTAGCTAAAATTTTCCATTGATTTTAGAACAAACTGAAATCAAGGATTGAATAATAGAGCATAAACGTGATGCACATCTAGGTAGATGTTTTCAAGGAGATCAAATCATTTTTTTTTCTATTTAGCAACACTGTAGATCAACTATATTGGAGGAACCTTATCACTAGCACTCTCTCTCTTACTAGGTGTCAAGAGAAAGTAAGGACTGCTTCTTCCAAATTTTATTTTTGTTTACAAAGGATTTTCAATTTTAAAGGTCAAAGTATAATGTCAAAATAGCTGGGCAAAAATACACAATAATTGATAGAAAAATGACAATAGTTTAACCAAGATGCCACCCATTTACATTGTAAATGAGATACAAGTAATAAAAAATGTATTGAATTAAAATAATTGTTTGGGCCCCACTAATTAAATCCTCAGATGGTGACTCCTTCTCTGAGCACAGACCCTGCCATAGAAATGAAAAAACATGCTAAAACCAAATTTAAGAGAAACATAAACTTCAGTTTCAGGTTTATGAATTATTATAGGTAAGGAATTATAAAGGGTCTTGTTTTGTTTTAAAACAGCAAGATTATTAACTCTCTTGATTCTCTGAAACAGCATACTAAATAAATGTTTAACAAAAGTTCAGAGTAGAAGGAATGAATTTCGGGTAGAACCTATAAGTGATATTTATATAAATATCCAATTTATTTTACAAATTTGAGCTTTGAGTCCTGAGGATAAGGGGATAGAAGGAGACAAAAGAGTAATAATTCTGATATATCTTACTAAAGATTATTGGGGTCATTTAGCTATATTAGAGATAAATGATAATATTTAGTGAAATAACAGAGGTAACCAATGCTGTAGAAATGGACAATTTCTATAAAGTCCCAACACTAAATTATAATTTTAAATAATAAATAATATTAAAATATAAAAACTATATATCCTTGTAAGAGTTTTGACAATTGTGTCATTTTTTTTAATTCAATGGTTAATATCATGCTCCAGTCAGGGATATTTCATTATCCCAAAGGTTCTGTAAGAGGAGTTTTTAGCTGAAGTGAATCTGTCATTATCAGTGTCCTAGTAATGTTTCTATTACCACTGGTAGATAAACACATTTTTGTGACGCTAAATTTTCTTTGCTTAGAGTTTGTCTTCTAAATGTGTAATGTCTAAAGAGAATCACAATCCGAAAGGACAGTGTAGCTTCGGCTGGTTGGTTTCATTCCTCCCTCCCTTTAAACTTATCTTTGGCTTATGCAACAGCAACAAAATGGAGTGGTTTCTAAAAGATTTACTTTGGAAAGATACTAATTTTCTAAGAGGCTTTTTATATACCAGAAAACCTTTGGGAATTAAGCCCTATCTATTTCTCCTTTTCATTCTCTCTGCATCCATTTGGTAAAACTTGTAAAGTAAATTGTTTCATTGACCTTGAACATCTTGTTCGCGTCCTTTGAAGAAAGGAGAGGGTACAAATGATGTTTTTCAAGGTACTGTATTACAAAAGAAGAGTGCCTGTTAGTCCATGTACCAGATAATAGTATCTCTCAATGAGGCTTCCAACTGGGGAATGAACAGATAACGAGAATATTAAAGCTAGGTGGAAAGACTTTTAATGATAACACTAAAACACCTTGATTTACTACAACTAGAAGAGATTTAAGAGATCACATAGTTCTTCTCTGAACCTAAACAAAATATTATCAAACAATTTTTTCTCAATAGAAATATGATGTAGAAGTTCAATACAAAAATTTGTAAAAATATAACAAATATTTTGGTTCACTTTATTCAACTTAAAATATAAAACATTACTCTAATCAATTTATTGTTTTATTTTATGTTTTTTCAACTTGACATAACTGTGGATCATCATCAAAATACAAAGTGCCACAAGCATTATTTAAGTTCTGATTTAATGAACATTAAATCAACATTAATGAGCTTTAAAATAGTGCTTCCCTGGTGATTAGAAATATCTTTGATCTTAATAAGCATTCCCATAATAACTAACAAGCTGAACATCTTTGATTGTCTTTTCATGTGTATGTGTGTATGTGTGTGTGTGTGTGTGTGTGTGTGTGTGTGTTTTGGTCTACTCTTGTTTTCTTTTCAATGATGCTTATTTTTATATTGAGTTGTTTATATTTTTCTTAAAAAATGGAAAATTTTTATTATTTTAGATACTTATCTTTTGTCAAATATGCTTTCCAAATATATTTTTAAGTTATATTTTCACATCCTTTACCTTCAATTTTCTTTTTTAAATTATGGAGGTTTTACCTACAATCTTCAGTGAGTAAATTAAGTGTTCAGAATTATATGTTTATACCCATATAGTCATCACCTGGATCAGGATATAAAACCTTTACAGTTGAATTCCCTATGTCTCTTCTCTAATCTGATGTTCCTGATGCACCCCCGCCCAGAGTGTATCATTATGGATTAATTTGGCCTATTATGAACTCTTAATAAATGGAATAATACAGTATTTACTATTTTGTATCTGGCTTCTTTTACCCAACATTTTCTCTGAGAGATGTTGTGTATAGAAATATTTTTTTGTTCTATTTTATTGCTGTGTAGTATTCCACTAAGTGAACATTGTACAATTTTCTGTTCTATAGTTGATACTTACGTGGGTTCATGTGTTAGACTATCAAACACTCCTGGCATAAATATTCTGTACTTGCCTTTTTTGGAAAACAGTCTTCATTTACCTTGAATTTATAACCAGGGGTGGAATTTCTGGGTATGGATATATGCATTTTGGCTTTAATAAATATAGTCAGACAGTTTGTCAAAGTAGTTGTATCAGTAGATACTCATAACAGCAGTGTGTGAGACTTCCAGTTGCTTTATTTCTTATCAACACTTGTCATGGTCTTTCCTTGAATTTTAGCTACATTATGTTAGAATTGCTCTACACAAAATCACCTTTTCATAGTGATTTTACATGGTTACCTTAATAGACTCATCTTGAAATAAGTTGAAAAACTTTTATAGGCTTAATAGACATTCATAAATTTCTTTTATAAAATGTTGCTGTCCTTTGCTTTTTTTTTTAATTATTGGTCTTTCTAATTTTTGACTTGTATTTTTTTCTGTTATGGATTCAAGTCCATTATGGACATATGTAATAAAACTATCTTTTTTTGATTTATGACTTTTCCTTTCAATCTCCTTTATAAGCAGAAGTTCTTAATTTTAATGAAGTCTGATTTATAAATTTTTTATGGTTAATCTTATTTAGTGAAGTCTAATTTATATTTTTAAAGTAATGGTTAGCATTATACAGAGATTTCATTTAAGAAATCTTTGCCAACTTTAAGGTTATATGCTTTCATTTAGAAGTTTAGCTGTTTCAGCTTTCATATTTCAGTCTGTAATGCATTTTGAATTCTTTTTAGTGTAGTGAGAAGATGTCTAGGTTTATTTTTTTAATACTGATATCTGACTGACCCAGCATAATTTGTTAAAAAGATTATTCTTTTTCCTTAGATTTGTAGTGATGTTTTTGTCATAAATCAGGTGATTGTATATTTATGGGTTTCTTCTATTCTTTTCATTCTGCTCTATTAATATATGTGTATCTTCTATATACATCTTTTGATAGATAGTTTTTCTAAATGTGAATATAGACAACTATATCAAACTTTTTCTTTAGAGTTAGCATATTATGTCTTCACTAACCTAAGGTAATAAAGATATATTTCTATCATGTCTCCTAAAAGTTTAATAGCTTTGTCTTTCAAAATTTTATGGATTTTCAGAATTATTTAATCAACTTGCAACAGATTTTTGAGACTGGCTTGAAGCAGAGATTCAGTTATATTTTATTCGCATGTATTTCAGTTGTCTCAGCATCATTTATATAATAGTCCCTTTTTTTGAGCTTCTATTATAGCTCTGTCATAGATTAAATTTCCATAGATGAAATACTCACAGGTTTGTTTGTAGGCTCTATGTTTTGTACCATTAGTTTATTTTTCTATTCTTATGTAATGATCACACCACCCTAATTACCATAGCTTCTAAACTTCCAACATTGTAATTCTTCAGGAGTGTCTTAATTTTTGGCCATTTGAATTTTAAAATAAACTTATCAATTACACAAAAATTCTTGTTAGGATTTTGTTTGCATCTATATTGGATCTATAGGCTAATTTAATAAGAATTGACACTTCTATAGCATTCAGTTTTTTTTTTAATGTGTGTGGTGTGCAGACTTTTAAAAATTAAATTTATTGGGGTTACATTGGTTAATAAAATTATATAGGTTGTAAGTGTACAATTCATAATACAACATCTGTATGTCGCATTGTGTGTTCACTACCCAAAGTCGAATCTCCTTCCATCACCATATATTTGATACCCTTTACCTTAATCTACCTCCTCCTCTCCTCTCTTTCTCTCTGGTAACCAGTAAACTGTTGTCTGTATCTATGAGTTGTGGTTTGCTTGTCTTATTTGTTTGTTGCTTTCAGTTTTATATTCCACATGTGAATGAAATTATATGATTCTCAACATTTTCCATCTAACTTATTTCACTTAACATGGTTATCTCAAAGTCCATCCACATTGTTGCTAATGGCAGTGTTTCATCTTGTGGCTGAGTAATATTCCATTGTGTATATGTACCACGTCTTCTTTATTCAATCTATAGAAGGACGCCAGTTATTTTCATGTCTTGGCAACTATGAATAGTGTTTCAATGAACATAGGGGTCCTCAGATTTTTTAAAAGGAGTTCTCTTACTGTCTTTTAATCGAATTTCATAATTTTCCCCATAGAGGGATTACAATTTATTTGTTAGGTTTTCATATAAAGAGCTAATATTTTTGTTATTCTAAATGCTATGTACTTGACTATAATTCTCATGAAGTCTAATGTACATATAGGAAAACTATAGAACATATATGTACAGTTTAACAAATTATAAAGTGAACATGCATGTTAACACTACTCAGGTTAAACAATAGAATATTTCCAGGCCCATAACAAATATCCCAAGTTACAACCTCCAAGCCTTCCCCTAGAAGTTATCACTATCTTGACTTTTAAAATAATCAGATCTTTATTTTTCTATTAGTTTTAACACCTAGATATGCCATCATAAATAATGTAGTTTTGCCTATTTCTGAACTTTATGTGATAAAATCTTATTTTATGCATTCTTCTGTCATATTCTTTTTACTCATCTTTATGTTTGTGGGATTCATCCATGTTGTAATATTTTTCTTTTTTTAAATTAGACCTTTTAACATTTTATTTCTGGAGCTTAGAAATTCAACTGATTTTTTTGCCTGTTCATTTTGTATATGTAACTTTACAAAACTGCCTTTCTATAGCTAATAATTTATCTGTAGATTCTTTTGAATTTTTTTATTGATAGATAATTATATCATTAGTAAATTATGAAAGTCTAGGTTTTTCATTCCAATCATTATTCCTTGTATATGCACTCAATGATTTTATTTATTTTGTTGTGCTAGTTAGGACCTCCAGCACAATTTTGAATAGATTTAAGAGTAGCTGTTATACTTATTTTTTTCTGGTCTTAAAAGAATCAGCCTGCTTGTGATGTTTATTGTATATTTTTATAGATATTTTTTATTAGATTAAGAAGGTTTTATTTTTCTCATTGTGATATGATCATTTTAAAAATTATAAATAGATTGAATTTACTCATTTTTTTTTCTGCATTTGTTGATATGATTGTGCAGGCTATTTATTTATTTTTTAAATCTGTTAATGTGGTAAGTAACATTAACATTTTAAACATTAAATTGTTTGTTTTCCTGTGGTGAAACCAATTTGATATTTATTTTTTTATTTTTTATTCTTTTCCTTTCTTTTTCTTTTATTTTCCAACTTGATCTTTTTATAATACTTTTTAAATACATTGTGAGGGTCATATTTATAGAGAAGCTAAGAAAGTTTAAGCTTCAGGACCCCATGCTTGCACAAACACTTTCTAACATCCATCAGTCTACATGTATATTCTTTTCCCAAAACTATACCACTTTTATTTTATTCTAATATTATAAGATAATAAAATGTCAAGCAGAGCAAAATTCATCCCATTATTCTTTTTCAAAAATTTTTTGGTTGTTTGATTGAATTTTAGTTATATTTTTAAATCAGCCAGCTCAATTTTTTTGTAAAGATCTCATGGACTTGTGACTAAGTTTATATTAAATTTATGGCTTAATCGGAGGACAACTGACATCTATAATCTTAGTCATGGTGGAATAAAAGGGACCAGATTAACCTCTTTCCATAAACAGGTAAAGACAGGACAAAATCTATGAAACAACAATTTTCAGGCTATAAGACAACAGGCTATTACTACCAAGAGAAGGAAAATAAATTAGGAGGGCCCAACAAATGGCCCAGTTTGTTACCTAGAGAGAATTTTAGGCTGCACTGCAGTGAGGAAGAACTCAAATAGTCCAGGGTACTGAGCTCAGGGTACTGAGCTTTAGGGTACTGAGCTCAGAATTCATGAGTGCCAAGGCTGCTAGAATTCACAAGGTAAAGAAAAATAAACAGTCCTTCAAACATACAAAAGCTAAAAGAATTCATTAGTAGCAGACTTGCAGTACAAGAAATGTTCAAGGAAGCCCTCCAGGCAGAAATAAAATGATACCAGGTGTAAATCAGGATCAAAACGAAGGAATGAAGAACACTAGAAAGAATAAATAGATACATAAATATAAGTGACATTTAAACAAATCTCTTTAAGTGATAATTGAATATTCAAAGGTGAAATAATAACTATATATTGTGGGCTTTATAGTAACAACACATTGATTATACAATATATGAAACAATAGCACAAAGGCGGAGAGATTAGATGTACACTGTTGGGAGGTTCTTATACCATTTGTGAAGTGGTATACAATATGGAACCTTCTTTTCCAGGATCACTGGTCATTTTTATATTTTTTCATGTTATCTTTTATGTCCATAAATAGCTTAATTTTTTTCATATGCCTTGAACTCCATTTTTATCTTCTAGTCCACTAGGCAATGCATTTACCACTTTTTAAGGGTAAGAAAGGGTATTTGTTTTCCAATCCCTAATTTACATTTGACCTTTGAACAATGAGGAGGTTATGGGCACCAACTCTTCTTGCAGTTGAAAATCTGAGTATAACTTTTGACTTCCCTAAAACGTAGTTTTCCCTTGATATCTGCATGAGATTGGTTTTAGAATCCCACTGTGGATACCGAAACCCATAGATGCTCAAGTTCCCTGGATAAACTGTTGTAGGTCACTTCATACAGTCAAGCTTCCTCATCCTCAGACTCTCAACTGTAGATTGAAAACAGTACAGGTATTTATTAAAATTGCCTCCACCGTCAACCTAGGAAGTCCTTTGACCTCTTCCTTTTCTCTCATCTCTGGTTTTGGAATCTCAAGTCTTCCTCTTTTTTATTTTACTCCCTTGATTTGGTAGAATGCATTCTTCAGGAGCTTTCTTAGACTCATGGAAAGTAAGTTTTTGAAACCCTAAATGTCCAAAATGTGTTATACTAAATAAGATTCATAATTTGGCTGAATTAAGGTATTTATGTTAGAATTTTTTTTTCCAAAAATTTGAAGACATTTCTTTTTTAATTACTTGCTAATAGAGTTACTATTTAAAATATAATGCCATTTTTTATGTAAACTGTTTTCCTTTCTGGAAACTTTAAGAATCTTTGTCCTGAGTGCTCTGAAATTTCACAGTAATATGCTTTGGTGTGCCTTTGTATTTGTAATTTAATCTGAAAACCCATATTTATTAGATTTAAATTTTTTCTTATGTTATTTCTTCTGTAATGTCCTCCCTGTCATTTTCTCCGAGCTTTCTCTTTAGAATTCCTGGATTGCTTCTCTAATTATCTTCTTTTTCCACTATTATTGATTCACTTATTTTTTTTACTTTACTTTCTTGGAGATTTTCTCAACTTTATCTTCCAAACTTTCTCTTGTTTTTGCTTCATTTTCATTCTCATATATTATATATTCTTAAATTCCAGAGTTCTTTTATACTGTCTAAATGTATGCCTTCATTTTTCCTTCCTTCCTTCCTTCCTTCCTTCCTTCCTTCCTTCCTTCCTTCCTTCCTTCCTTCCTTCCTTCCTCCTTCCCTCCCTCCCTCCCTCTCTCCCTTCCTCTTTTCTCCCTTCCTTCCTTCCTTCCTTCCTTCCTTCCTTCCTTCCTTCCTTCCTTCCTTCCTTCCTTCCTTCCTTCCTTCCTTCCTTCTGTTCTTCCTTGTCTGTATTTTTTAAAAATCTTTTCATTTCTTCTTCTGCTTTTCTTATTTTTGTCCAAATATGCTTATTTATTTTGATCTTGTTAGAGCTTTAAAAAAAATGTCTAAGAATTCTTGACCATTCATATTATGAGTGAGGCATTAAAAAACTAATTAGAATCTCTGGGGACATGGGTTTTACCATTATGATTTTTGCTTTAGATTTCTAGTAGATCCTCTACAGTAAGTTTGTTTAAGAAAATTTCTTTCCATTACTAGCTTGCTACAATAAATTTTTTTAAAGAGAATGAATTTTATGTTTCAACAATGCTTTTTGGCATCTATCAAAATCATCATATACTTTTTAACCTTTAATCTTTAATGTAGTTTTTTTCTAATGGCAGGGTTTCTAACAATAGTATTTTAAAAAAGGCTTTGTCATCTTTCCCCAAGGAGAAGCTAAAATTTTCTACTTTTTAAGAAAGGCGAAACATTGGGGTGGGAAGGAGACAAAGCTATTTAGGACTGGTGTTGCCTTCTCTTTGCTCTATGCCATGCACAAGTTAAGATTTGCCTTTCAAAATAAAGATTTGACCTAGAAAGACTATGACATTTTAAGGAGTCAACATTTTAAGTTTGTTGTAATTCTCACTTTTTTCTTTTAATATAATTTTTGTTTCATAAACAGCCCATATGGTATTAAATCTCCTTATTTGGATGACATCTAAAGCATTACATTTACCACATCTTAAGAGTGAGAAAGGTATTTATGAAAAATGTTTTTCTTGATAAACCTCTCATCTGTGGGTTAGCTACTTTCCTTACCACAGCATAGTTTTCCTCTTACTCTTTATCGTCACATGGCAATCAAAAGGCCAAGATTTTTTCCTCTTGCAGTAGCTTGCTCTTTCATATACTTCTCCAAAGAAGATGGAAGAGTTAGAGACCTGTTCTGATTATTAGTATAAGCTGTGAAAATGTCTGAGAAGCAGAAATCTCAGAAATAATTGGTAGAGTGAAAAAAATGAGAGGCAGCCTAAAGGTATGATGGAAGAGACTTAGATCTGGGAATCAAGCTAAGAGGTTTATGGCTCACATTTTACTCACTGGCAAGTCCAAGCCTTCCTGGGCCCTAATTTCCTTATATATAAAATAAAGAGAATTGACTTCACTAGATTGTCTCTATGATTTTTCTGGGATCTAACATTTTTTTGTACTCACAGCAATATCGACTCTAGAAAATAATTAATAAATGTATATATGAACTTCATTATTTGATTAAAAATTTTCTTTATATTATAATATTTCAGAAGTGAATATTTTTCCTTTTTGTAATGAACAGTTTTGTTTTTAAATGTATGAAGTAGAAGGCTTCTTGGGGAGCCCTAAAATATTCTCATGGTAGGCAAACTTATGGTCCCTCAAGATGTCCATATCCTAATTCCAGAAACCTGTCAATGTGTTACCTTACATGGCAAAAAGACTTTACAGATGTGATTAGGTTAAGGTTTGAGATGGAGAGGTTATCCTGGATTATACTGATAGGCAAATCTCATCACAAGTGTCCTTAAATGTTAAAGAGGGAGGCAGAAGAGGTCAGAATAGTGTAATGTGAGTACTTAACTTTCCATTGTTGGTTTTGAAAATGAAAGAAGTGTGCCATCATCTAAGGAATGCAGACAGATTCTAAAAGCTGGAAAAGTCAAGGAAACAGATTCTCCCCTAGAGCCTCCAGAAGGAACGCAGCCCCGCTGAGACCTTGATCTCAGCCCCATGAGACATATTTTCGATTTCTAACCTCCAGAACTGTAATACATTTGTTTTATTTAAGCCATTAAGTTTGTGATAATTTGTTACAGCAGCAGTAGGAAACTAATACAATCTCTCACGTCTAGCCTTTATTACACTGAAAAAATCTACTTTAGTCTTTATTTTATTCTATGCACGTTGGTCATGTAGTAGCAAACACATCCGTTTTGCCTAAATAACCAAGAATTATACCATATTGAGTTATCTGTTTACATTTTAGCTAAAGAAATAATTACAAAATTGATTAATTATGATTCTGTGTACCGTTATATTCCTGTTAAATAATTTCCTGGGACTATATTTTATAGTTAGCATTCATAGAATGTTGAATTTGGACTGAACCATAAATATGATATAATGAAATCTAACACTTTTTTTTTTACATGAGAAGACATTGTGACCCATTGAAATTAAACCTGTGAATTTCCCATGATCATCCAGCTAAGTTGTCTATAACACTGACATTGAAGTTGAGGACTTCTGACTCCCAGTCCAGTATTTGTCTCACTATACGAAACTCCTTCCAGTTGAAAGTGTTCAGATATGAAAATATTTACTAAATCTTGCCTCTTAGTGTGAAATATGAAAGAGTTTGAAATTCAGATATGTAATTCAACTCATCCTCACTTGAGAAGTAATGTAACACAGAGATTCTGACCTAGGACCCCAAAACTAGATGACCTATATTCAAATCCTTTCTCTAGTACTTCCCAGCAATGTAATCTGTGAAAAGTTACCTAACCTCTCCATGCTTACATTTCCTTATCCGTAAGATGAAGATGCTATTATTACTAAAGTTTGTGAGGAGATTTAAATACATTAATAATTGTAAATCTCATAGAAAAGGGCCTAGATCATTTTTAGGACTAAATAATTATAAACAATTACTATTATTAGTAGTAGGCTGTATAATAAAGATAGGTGTTTTATTTAAACAAAAAAAACAATTTTTATTAATATTAATGTTACTAATATTTGTTCCTGCTGTGGTTATTAGCCAACTCCTGTGGTGAAGGCAAGAACACTTAATCCTAAAACAGGGCCCCAATGTTCTAGTAAATTGCCCACAGAATGAAATTCTTATACTCTATTGAAATCAGACAGTTTTTGGACAATTAGCACATGACTGTCATGAGTACTCCTGATACTTAAAGTCAAATTAATACCAAGGAACTGTACAATGACTGGGTCTATATTGTCATTTCTGCAAGTTGCCCCATTTCCAGAACAAAGTGGCTGATTTACTGTTTTGTTTCTTTCATAATGCTGAGCATGGGTATCTGATAGACTTGCTTAGACTGGCAAACTTTTGAGCAGAAGTGCTAGATTTGTATGCAACTTTGAGAATGGGGTAGTTCAAAGCTAAAGTGAGCTGGGAAGAAATAGGAAGTGAAAAATTAGAACAGAAAGACATAGGTAGTTAGAGGAAGAAAAAAGAGGAAGGAGGAAAAAAGGAGCCATGAAAGGACATGAAAGATAAATGAAGACAAATGGAGAAGAGTTTAAGAGGCAGTTCAGGAGAACAGGAGACAGAGCAGGCCAGAGGTATTTTACATGAAGCATTTCTGATGCCTAAACCAGTGCTTCTCAAACTTTCATGTGCATCAGAATCACCTGGAAGACCTGTTAAAACAGGTTCCTGAGTCTCATCTGTAGGGATTCAGATCCAATAGGTTGGAGTAGAGCTTAACAATACAAATTCCAGAAAACTCAGAGTGATACTGATGCTGCTGGTATTAGGAAACTTTGAGAAACATTGCATTAAACCATATTCACACCAAATTAATACAGTAGTTCTTGGCTTCTTTTTTTTTTTTTTAGCTGTATTTTATATACAATAAATAGGGGTCTTAACGATGTTGGTTTCCTAACATAAGCAGTTCCCTACTCAGTCATATAAAGATCTACCTGTTCTCATACATTGTCTCTATCCATAATACCAAGAGGCTTTCTGAAATAAAGTCCCAGTGATCTGACATTTTTTTTCTATCAGGAAGATATAATAAACTTTTGTAGATTTTTTTAACTTTGTGAGGGAAAAACATGCATTTCTGTAACCTGGAACTGAAGAATTCAGGTGAAAGCACCTACATTTCTTTAATTACACCTGAAATATTCTTGGTCTCATCTAAGCCATCTCTGATTTATAATTCCATTTGAGAGAAGAAAATTTTGCTGTGTTGTTTTGAATTCTCTCCCATTCTTTGAATTAGCAATGTATTGGATTTATATAATGCGAAATCTGAGATGATGAGCAAAGAAGCTAATGAGAGAAAAATCATTCAGCAGTGCTTCTTCGATGTTCATCCAAATCCCAATGGATCATGTTAAAAATGCAAATTCTGATTCAATGGGTTGGTGTCGGGTTCAAAAATTCTGCATTTGTAACAAACTCTCAAGGGATATTGGTGTTGCCTGTCCATGGGTCACATTTTCATAGTAAAGCCCTGAATGCTGTGTGTAAGTAGTTTTCAAACTTTAGTGATTATCGATATCTTGGGGGGGCTTGATAGAAGACAGATTTCTGGCCTCCAGAAATCTGAGACACTCCCAGAGTGTCTGTCTCATTTAATAGGAGTGGGGATTGAGAATTTGCATTTCTAGGTTCTCCAATGATGCTGAGGAAAGTGCAAGGAAAACACTTTGACAACTAGTGATTTGTTAACAGACTCATTTTGCTGATGCTAATTGACCTGCCAGCAATTTATAGGGCTGGTTGATAACATCTATCCTTCTGATAGTCTCTTCAGTGACTAAATTCAATGGACTCCTCAGTTGTCACATTACATGGCTTCTCAGTGGCTTTTGACTGTTGTTACTCCTTTCTTGATACCCTCATCTTTCTTGGTTACTATAATAGAATTTACTTTGTTGGCTTCCTACTTCTCGAACTCAAAACTCTATTCTATCTCTATTCTATCTCAGACTCATTTGTAAGGTTTTTTTCCTCCCATTGCTGTGCTTTAGCCTCACAATTGTACCTTAATTCAGCCTCTCATCATCTACAACCTAGATTACATCAATACTTTTCTGATAAATCTCTCTGGCTTGGTCTTGAGTCTCCAAGTTATCTTTCCTACTTCTACCAGAATAATTTTTCTAGAACACAAGAGTATTATGTTCTGACCCTGCTAAAACTCTTCATTGTCTTCTCATTCATCATGGGTACTTTCTGAACTCTTCAGTTTAGCTAATGTGGCTCTCTAGAATCTGGCCTTTATCCACCCATTTCTACTTTGTAATCTTACCAGACACACTTAAAAATATCCAATTCCCATAGAGGCTACCTGATTTCATGCCTCCATACTGTGTTCATATTATTTTCTTTTCCAATAATTCCCTCCATTTTATTCTCAACTTGCTAGCTAGCAAACACCCTCTCAGCTTTCATCTTTCTCTCTTCTTTGAACCCTTTTGTGACCATCCCAGGAAATAGTGACCACTTTCTTTTTATGCCCATATATCATAATGATATTAGTAATACTTTATTGTATTTCTAGTTTACATGTCTAAGTCTCTCTACTTGGTTATAAAGCTATTGAGAACAATTCTTTTTTTTTTCATCTTGGAGCCTTTCATGCATTGCTCAGTATCTGATACATTGCCTGTTTGTTTCCTGAAAAAGTGAATGAATAACAGAGTTTGAGGAAGCAGCAACTGATAAACACCTTAGATGACTGCATTCATTTCCCGCGGCAGCTGTTAACAAGTCACCACAAATTTGGTGGCTTAAAACAACAGAAATTTATTCTCTCACAGACTTGGAGGCCAGATGTCTCAAATCGAGGTGTTGGCAGGATTGCACTCTCTCTGGAGGTTCTAGGAGAGATTCCTTCCTTTCCTTTTCCAGACTCTCAGGGTTCCAACTATTCCTTGGCTTGTGGTTGCATCGCTCCAGTCTGTCTTCATTCTCTCTTCTTCTTTTCTTTCACTTATAAAAAAACTTGTCACTGCAGTTAGGGCCCACCTGGTTAATCCAGAATAATCTTATCTTGAGATCCTTAACTTCATTTGCAAAGACCTTTTTTCTAAGTAAGGTCACATTCACAGTTTCTAGCCAGTTGGACATAGACATACCTTGTTGGGGGCCACCATTCAACCCACTATTGACTATAAAAAAAATAAAGGTGGTATTCATAAGCAGAAATGGGAAAGAGGCAGAAACCCCTCTTCTTCCCTCTCATTCCCATGTAATAGTAATAAAAAGAAGATGGTAGTCATGTACTCTATTATTCCAGTTCTCTCTAAATTAGTTATCACCTATAGACAAACCTTAAAAAAAATAATCAGTACTTGTGTGGGTGTATTTTGGAGGCCACAGGTCAAGTACAAAGAATATTCTCCTTTCTGCCTATGTCATGCCAAATCCTTCTCAAGTTTTGTTTTGTTTTGTTCTTTTTTAAACACAAGAATCTCATCTGCTGGCCTTTGAAAAATAATACTTTCTGAAGTGACTTTGGTTTTCTCATAACTTTACATTTGTCCTGGAGAGGAGAGGAAACCCTTTGTTTTGTTTATTGGTGTAGTACCATGCATTCTTCACCAATTAGGCATTTAACAAATACATTTTATGGAAATATTAATTTGTATTAGAAGAGAACAAGCAGAGAAATAGGGTTGGGATAAGCAGTTATGGAAATTGTGGAGACAGGAGACTGGGTAAAGGCATGGGAAAGCTCTCTCAGAATTCCAGCCCAACCACTTATTCCACAGTATGCACATGACCCTCCAGCACCAAAGCCAGGGTTTCCAGAGAGTACAGCTTTCATTTCCATCAACAACTGACTTTCAGTCGCCAATATCAAACCTTTCTCTCTGACTTTACAACAGAAGTTTAAAGACTTTCTCATCAAGTCTACAGCAATGGGAGAGCTCAGGAGAATTGGGGAACATGTAAAATATAGAATGAAGACTCTCTAGAATTACATTTCTCTTTATTTTTTTACAAGACAAGAGAACAGCACAGGATACCATAATTTGTCAAACCCCCAAACAAAACAAAACAGGTCTGTTGTTAATACAGACGAATGGTCACAGCTGCAGAAGAGTTTCCACATGAAATCTTTCAGTCCTAAATAGTCATTCTGCAGTTTTGTGATTGCTTTTCCAGGACTCTTTTTTTCCCTTAGTGTTTATTCGTGTTAACTGTTTGTTCCATGTGGCCAAATCCCTTCTGTTACATACTTCTGATAGCACTGCACTCCATACTTTCCATCCTCAACATTTGGGTGACACGGCACCCTACCCCCCACCGGCCTGACACTCAAGTATTCAGCTGTTTTGCCACCAATTAATGCAGTGAAGCTTGAAACCCAGGTCATCATACAGCTTAAATGTAGGCCAGGTGTGTTGAGAGTTTTCCAAATGTTTGACTGTATTTTGGTTAAGTTGAATTGTCTAAGCTGGCTTGAATTGCTGGTGAAAGTGAGACAGCCAGGCCAAGAGAACTGGTGTTTGATCATTTAAGGCTGCAATTTAAACCTCAAACGAAACTCAGGGAATCCGAAATCAATTCAAAACAGAAAGTTTTATGTGACATTTCTGTCATCGAAACTGATGAGTTATACAATTTTACTGTCGATGCTTAGCCTGTCTTCCTCTTTTGCCAGTGTATATTTATCTCTTTGAGCATAATACCACGTTACAGTAAAACTGCTTTCATTTTGACTATATTTGTGCTACTCCGACACAAGAAGTTGTTTGCTTTGCACTTGCAAGAAAGTGTTTCCAAAGAATGGTGTACAGGATTGTGAGATAAATGTTCAACTTATGCAAGGAAAAGGGAATCCCTGAACCTTTGAAAAGTACTTTACCAGCACAGAAATAATTTAAATATAAATATTTACAAAATTGAAATGACAAAGGTTCAAATCTGAAAGCAGAGTTCAAAGTTTTCTACTTGGCAGATTTCATGGACTTTCAGAATTATTCAATATAAATGAAGTAATAAAAATGGAGTATAAATATAAAATTTTAATAATAGTAATAATACTTTCTATAATATGTCCATTTATTCAGATGGACTCTTTTGAAAATTGAATGAAAATTGAATGTGTTATACATTTTTATTATAAAGTATTAAGGTTCATTGGCAAAATTAAGAAAATAAAAATCTAAAAAAGACAAGAAAATTACTTATAATCCTACCACTTAATAATAATTATTATTTTTTGTATTACTTTTCACCTTTTTGTCTGTATATTATCTTTAAAAAGAATAAATCAAGATCAACTAACATGCCAAGTCAATCCAAAGGATTTAGCAGTGCTGCTAGAACAACTTAATATTTATATGGAAAAAACAAATGAAATTTTACCCGCATCTCACTTTACACACAAAAAATGAATTTAAGATAGATTATAACCTAAATTTAAAATGAGAAACATAAAGCTTCAAGAAGACTAAGAAGAGACTGTCTCTATGATTTGGGGTAGGCAAAGGTATCATCTAAAGAACACACAAAGCATTAACCACAAAAGAAAAAAAAGTTAAATCTAATTGTGTAAATTTTTTCTGCTCATTAGAAGACATTATTCAGAAATGACTAGCTAAGTCATATTCTAGGAAAAAAATATTCTCAGCACATATGTATACCAAAACTGGGTGGCTTAAACAACGGAAATTTATCGTCTCACAGTTCTGGAGACTAGAAATCTAAAATCAAGGCTTGTATCTGAAATATCTAAAGAACCCTAAAAAGACATAATAAAAGGACAATCAATTTAAAAATTAGTATATGTTATTTATTGCTGAATAACAAATTACACTAAAATTTAGCTTAAAACAACAAACATTTATTATATCATACTTTCTGAGGGTCAGAAAAATTTGGGAGCAGATTAGCTGGATGGTTCTGGTTTAGTATTGCTCATGAGGCTGCGATTAAGATATCAGCTGGGGCTGCAGTCATTTGAAGGCCTTTCTGTTGCTGGAGGCTTCACTTTCAAGATGACTCATTTACATGGCTATTGGCAAGAGGCCTCAGTCCCTTGCTATATAGGCTGATTGAATGTTCTCATGATATGGCAGCTGCCATCCCCAAGAGCAAGCAATACAAGAGAAAGAGAGCAAGGAGGGAGTCACGGTGTCTTTTATGTTCTAATTTAGATATCCACACTATCACTTCCTTCATAGTCTACTTTTAAATGGAGAAATATCAAGTAATTTCTGGACATATTTTAAAATTACCACAGGCACTTTATAAGAGATTTATGTAAATAGGCAATAAGTATGGGAAGAAAAGAGGTCAGTTTAATTAGTCAGCAGATAAATGCAAATTAAATCTACTATGAAATACTATTTCAATCCACTAGGGTGTTAAACAGAAATATATGGACACCACCAAATGCTGCAGAGGATGTAGAGTAACTGGAACTCATTGCTAGTGAGAGTGTAAAATAGTACATGCACTTTGGTGAATTTCTTAATAATATCTTATAAAGTTTACACTTACCTTATCTCATTTCTGATATTTTCCCAAGAGAACTGAAACATGTACAAAAAGCCTTAGACATGGCAATATTCATATTAGCTTTATTTGTAAACACTTAAAATTGGAAACAACCCAATGTTTATTAACAGGGAGAAGGGAAAACAAACTTATACACTGTAATACTTACAAAATAGTATATTCCTACAATTGAATATTATTGCACAATAAAGAAAAAATAATAGATTCAACAACATGAATGAATCTCAAAATGTAATGATCTGATACAATTACTATGCAAAAGAAGCCATAACCAAAAGAGTAAGTGTTGTATGACTCCATTCATGGAAAGTCTGAGAATAGGAAATGGTGAAAGGAAATGAAAAGTAAGAGGTGAGTTGTAAATTAATTTTTTTCCTGTTTTTATAATTTTCAAAATTTTTAGACAGAGACCAATTTGGTTGACATCAGTACTTTATTATTTAAAATATGGCTCAGGTACCGTAGGTCTTAATTTATGCAGTGTATTAATCTCCTAGAGCTGTTATTACAAAATACTAGAGACTGGGTGGCTTAAACACAGGCATTTATTTCTTACAGTTCTGGAGGCTGGAAGTTCAAGGTGTCAACACGTTTGGTTTCTCCTGAGGCCTCTTTTCTTCACTCACAGATAACCACCTTCTGTCTGTGCCTTCACACAGCCTTTCCTTTTTGTGTGAGTACTACTGGTGTCTCTTCCTCTTAAAGGGATACCAGTCTGTTGGATGAGGGCACCCCTCTTATGACTTCATTTTAACCTTAATTGCTTCCTTAAGGACATCTCCCCAAATGCCATCACTTAAAAATTGATTCAAGATAAAGCAAAGAAAATCCAATACTAAAAGAAATTTCATGTGGTTTATTTCAGTTGGTCATTATTTGTAACATTTTTGTAGAAAGCAGTGTCTAGACTCTAAATAAATGTTGATCTCTCCATTTCCCCACATCCACTATCCAAATATTTTCTCAATTACAGTGTCATTTGATTATGTCAGTATAGGTAACATAATTGTTAAAAGTAATCTGCACTTTAAAAAATGAATTTATCTTTGAGACATTTTTTATTATAGTATGATCATTTTTTAAAGCATGATCAGGAGTATCCTCCTACAAATGACTATTTATATTATAATGAATGAAATCTTATATTTAGGTATATGAAAATTCAGTCTTAAATATAAGAAGAATTTAGAAAAGCTTATTTTCTAGGTTTGTCAGTACAGATGATGACATATAATTATGGTGTGTATGGAGACTGCCTCCCTTTTTCTCCACATCTTATAAAGAATATTCCTTGTAGCCCACCCTATCTGAAAACATATTTGAAAGAGAATTCTGAGGACTGTAGTTTAGCATAGACAGGTTGACACACTACACATTAGACTTAGTTCTAGGTCCATGGAATATATTAATAAATAAAACAGACAAGTTCACTTATACTTAGTGGGACAAGAAAAAAACATAAAAAATAATACCCTCAAACAAACATTCCAACAAATAAATACAATATCATAATATGATAAGTGTCAAAAAAAGAAAAGAAAATGAGATAGTGACATACCAGATGAGAAGTTACTAAGGTGGTCAGAAAAAGCTTCTTGGAAGAGGCGGTATTTGAGCAGAAACCTAAACAATGAGAAGTTACCGTCCAGACATTAGAAGAACAGAGGAAGCATCACAAGTTGGGGACTCTGAAGCAGAGATAAGCTAGTTTTTTTCAGAGGATAGCAAAGAGGCCTTGGGAGAGGAATGAACTTAAAGAGGTAACACAAAGCTACCTCTTTTTTTTTTTTTTTTAATGAGAGGGCTCATCTGGGATATGAACCTACAGAGCTACTTCTTTAAATGTATTTATGTGATCTGTATTAATATTTACTACACCAATATCTTAAGTGTTATACGTCCTTTGCTAATCTCTATTTTCATGGACAAGCTCAATATATTAATGTGTACTTATTGGCAGTAAACTTCATCTTTCTTTCACATCAGGTCTTATTTAAAACTAACATTCTGAATTTTAAATACATATGCCATTTTTTTTCCCTCCACAAATTGGTTAGTTTTTATAAGCTAGATCATAATTGTAAATATTATGAAAGCGCGCATGGAACCTAGGAGTTTTTCACCTAAGGAAGGCCATTTTGCCCTAGGGATTAATTCAGCATCATTAAGTGGTACTCCTTTGGGTCTACTTTCTAATCTGCAAAATGAAAGTTTGCCAGGACTAATTGCTAAAGGGCCTTTCCTTACTATATGATTCTATGAAAACAATTATCTTTGAAGTTTCCTTTTAAAATAAGATATATGAAAAATTTGGGATCTTTTAGTATAAACACTTAAGAAAATAGGAAGCAGAAAGATGTAAACGAATGTTAACCAAAGACATATTCTTTCATCATAAAAATTCTCATTCAGAACTAGATAAAATGAGAATCACAGCATCAGTATGTACATGTGTTAGTTTTTATAAGCTTTAATATGTTGTTGTGTCAGCCCTAACAAAATGAGTTTTCAAGCAATAATATTTTCCCAAGGGAAAAAAAATTAATGCTGGTTTTTGTCTGTGTAGGCAGCACTCTCAACATTCTGGAAAATTTCTGTCTTCAAAGAAAGGATTTTTTCCCCCTAGCTACCTTTAGAATTACTTCCCTGAAAACGATGAAAAGACTCTGAAAATGGAATTGTCACAATAACTTGCTTGATGGCAGAGGTGAGCTGTGGCTACTTCTAACGTTACGGGAGTTGAGAGCAGAAGTTGAGAGAAAGGAGAGAAGGGATGTGTGCAGTGTGGCGGGGAAGACAGTGGGTCCAAAGCTGCTTCAGGAAATGGTCTGACTGACCAGATCTCTAAGAGGGAGATAGATTATTCACACCTGCTATGGGTTGAACCAAGTCCTGCCCAAATGTATTTATTAAAGTCCTAAACCCTAGTACCTCAGGATGTGACTTTATGTGGACATGGGGTGTTTATAGAAGTAATCAAATTAAAATGAAGTCTTTAGTGTGTTTATCAATCCAATCCAATATAACTGGTGATCTCATAAAAGGGGAAAATTTGAGAATAAACACACGGATAGGGAGAATACTTTGTGAACATAAAAAAGGCCATCTACAAGCTAGAAAGTAAGGCTTGGATCAGATCATTCTCTGTCCTCGGAAGGAACCAACCCTACTAACATCCTGATTTTGGATTTCTAGCCTCTACAACTGTGAGACAATAAATTCTAGCCTCCAGAACTGTGAGAACTGTGAGAACTGTGAGCCATCCAGTGTGTGATACTTTGAGCAGCCCCAACTAACTAAAACAATACCCAGTCTGAATAAATTTAAAGAATAAGTAAAATAAGCAGCAAAAATTCTGATTATATTTAAGTCATCCCACAGAGTAACATTAAATTTTGTTTGTTTGAAATAAAATTGTTTTTTTTGTGTGTTTGTGGTTTTATTCATAATCAAAAGAATTTTTAAACTGAAAAACAAATACATGTGTGTATATATGTATATATATCTATTTGCATACACACATTAAGAAGTTAACTATATAGAAATACAACATATAAAAAGTAATTCTTCACTCCTCCCAATTTTAATTACCTCTCTAGTAGTTAGTTGTTTGAAACCTATCAGTGCTAGATTCTTAATATTACACTGTACAAAATTGAAGATTCTAGCCCAAAACTGAGTTTTGTTAAAACAGCCCATTGGAGTCCATGCTGTGGGACTATGTTATATATATGTATATGTGGGATTTTACACTTCTATTATCTCAACACCATGGAATAGCTATAAAATAAGCCCATTATTTTAAATTCCATCCTCTAAAGGTCACATGTTTAAAATTTATTATATTCCCAACCAAGGGAGAATTTTTTAAAAAATCAACCAGCAGCTGTATTTTTTCCTGATTTCATTTGTTTGCTAGCTTTATTGATAGACATGTCCCTTGAATCCTTAGCTGGTATCTGTGTACTTATGGTTCATTTATAGTTTTAACTACTGTTCTCGATGTAGTTCTTAAGTCTAAAGTAGAGTAAAAGTTAAACAGAAGACAACATTTTACTCCTTTGTATACATAATAACAAGACTCAGAAGGAAAATTTAAACTTTTGGTGAATAAAGGAACAAAAGTTTAAAAATATTACAGTAAATTGAAAACATTTTTCTGGAGTCATGTAGTAATAGGGAAAGCAGTCTGTTAGATCTTGAGGTCATTCTTATATTAAAATGCAAAATAATAACTGATGCTCAAAGAGGTCCTGAGTCATTTTGAAATATAAATTTATTGTGATCAACATACTCTGTTTAAGGTGGTAGAAAATTAGGTAACATATTTAAGAATGAATTCCCCTTAAAATTGTTCAAATAACAAAAGAATTTAATACAAAAGGAAAGATTTATTTACATGAAAAATTTTGATCTCACATAGTTGAGTTTTTATTAGTATTCTAATTAAAATATGTCATACAATTTATGATCGTACCTTAATTTACTCAACCTTTCTAAGATAAAACATTGATTCTACTGGTTGAAACTAAATTATAAAACAATACTTAAATGTTTATAGTACTCTTGTTTATTTAGGCAATTAAAAGCTATATTGTATCAGAATAAGGGAAGCCCCACAATATCAGCATATAGGGGAAGTTCACTACCATGAATAAACTTCAAGTGAAAAGACTTCATTGAAATGTATGCCTTTCATTTTTGGAGCTCTACAAATAAAAGACAAGCAAGAGACTATAAATAAGATTGTGTGTTTTCAGCAATTTTACAGATATCTTCTTTTTCTTAGCATTGTATTAATTGGTTTGTTGTTATTCAATTATATTCAAGTAGTCTACTTATGTCAGGTTAGGATTGAAAAACAAAAGCTAAGGATATATTAGATGAAGTTTTCATTATTAAAATTAAATAAAGGCCATATTTGTCATATTGAACAAAGAAACTGATAAAAAAAACCAAATTCTGACCAATGGGCTTATGATTGCATACTATTTGGTTATCAATAACCTAAGTGTGAAGCTAAGAAGGAAAACAGTTTACTTATAGCAACATTGTAGGCAGAGGTCTTTCAAAGTGCAAAGAGACTATCTTTCCTTTCCAAAAAGCATTATTTTGCACATATGCTCTACAAATACCAAGCACAGGGAATCTGGTTTTTAATTACAAAGTAAAATATCATTCCAAAATTGCATAATCAGTGGCTGCCTTTTGCAATGCAATGAACATAAGGGAAACTGACATTAAATGTTTGATGTGTTGCCATGACATTTTCTGAAATTTTATTTTATGCTGCTTTTAAGCTGCAAACTACGTTAAATTTGAATTCCTTGAGGGGTAAAAGTGATATGAAATTAAAGAACCTAACTCTGATGTTAGAACGCCTATGCTCACTGATTGTGCAGTTCAGACTTTAGGAAAACAAACAAACAAACAAACAAACAAACAGAAGTAGAAACATACTGGGGTCTTTGTTTTCTCCTTACAGTAGTTATAAGTTTTTCTGGCTATAGAGCCCATTTAGTCAGGGAGGGATGTCTCTAGTTTTCCCTTTGAGAAAAGGAAAAGATAACAGAGTGGAGGAAAATACAGTGACAGTCAGTATACACCACCTCTGAATGTGCAGGATACTGAAATCGAAAAAAATGTCACAGACCTGTGTTGTGTGTATATTTCTACACATTATGGAATTTCTGGAAGGAACAGTAGCAGGACCGATGTTGCTCTAGATCCCTCTATTCCGGGAAGTGATTTTTGGAGTTTATACTATTTGCTAAGCAGGGTTCAATATCATTGAAATTGATAGCATTATAAACCTTACAGACCAGAAGACAATGAGTACTAGTTTTCCTCTTTCCAAAACTTTATTATCTATACTTATGCCATCTTTTTGTTCCTTACTCAGCAAAGGTCTCTAACATTTTGAAGAGTGGAAAGCCCAAATCTTAAAGCTGGAAGAAACTTTGAGAGGTTATCTGTTCTGTCTCTGTAAGAGCAAAGGGCAATTAAGTGTTGAATATTCTTCCTCACAATAATGTAATGGAGGAAAAAAAATTAATAATGATGAAAAGAAAAGAATCTTGGGCTGTTAATTTATTTCTTCTTAAAGCACTTACTGTATAGAAAAAAAAGCCTTCATAGGTAGATAAAATATAGTATATATATTTTATATTATATATAAAATTATATATACATACATATAATTTTAGTTCTGAATGCTTAATGATGTTATCGAAATAAGTATTGTCAGAAATGCTGAGAATGATGTTAAGCCTAAGTAGGTGGTTCACAACCCTGACCAGGCAGTTTCTTCATATTTTCCTAAACATTTGTGCTTTTCACTCAATCACATTTTGGGGTTATTTTTAATGCCCCAAACAGAAATTTTGGTTGCAGACTTTTTTTTAAATAATTTTGATGATCCAAATAACAGAATGGGGTCACTTAAACACACAATCTACCTATGTCAGAATTTTCCTTGATCTTAGAAATACTGTAAGCAAAGCATGGCTGAGATTCTCTCACTTAGTTTATTGAGATATGTTCAAGGTCAACACTGAAAAATTCTCCTTTTTTAAAAAATGACATTTATTTACAACATCAAATTATTTTTGTTTCTAATATTACCAAAAATATTAATTTGCATTTGTAAAGCACTATATCTATAAGGTATTTATTAAGAAATATTTTTGTTTGCTATCTTATAGGGAGTTAAAAAGCTTTCTCAGAATCAATCAGCTCTACCACTAGAGTCCCTGAACAACTTGCTATTCCAGGAACTTTGAAGTAGATGGACAATTTGAAATCATATAAAATTTCTTGGCCTACATACAGTTTTTAAGTGTAATCTATAAAAAATATGAGTCAGAACATCAGATTAATGAGGGGTGAAAATTTTGAAATTGAAAAGAAGAGTATAATCCAAGTTATATTTCTTTCTAATATTAAAAGGATCTGCTTTACCGAAAGAAAAATAAAATCTTTAATAGAGAGTAAATATAAATATCTTTGCCATCAAGATTGATAATATATATATATGTATATTTTCCACCTCCAGTCTTTGGTAGAAAGGAAAAGAGCACTCTGAAAACATTTTTTCCCACTATAAAGAATTATCAGCTTTTAATTTACATAGGAAAGCTAAACTCAACTATTAGACAAATGTAGCAACTATATTTTACTGAAGGCACACTTATGCAGCTTTTCCACTAGTGATTATAGTGACTTGGCCCAGGACACTGAAACATGTAAGTAGAGAATCTCATTTTCTGAAATTAAAAACAAATAAATGAACAAATAAACAACAATCTAAGGACACAAACAAATTAAAAAAGACCACATCAATTCAACTGGAGTGTAAACAGTAGACATAATAGATTTTGGTATTCATAGTACATAATAATGGGAATTACAAGCCAATTTTATTTCTTATTGTTTACAGTATATTAATGGTATAGATAGTCCTATAACCTTAATTTTTGATTCCTTAGTTACAGTTCTTGGCACATATTCCAAAATATTTGTTGAATTTTTAATAAAGGAATAACTGACACTGAATTGAAATTCAACCTAGTTTTATTTATGAGATTTAAAATAGATCATACCTGATTTTCTCTGTATCACTCTATTATGAAACTTATCATCAGTAAACTATCATGATTATCATGTAGGTTTATATATATAAAATATATAATATAAAAAGAAGGTTTCTACTTGAAAAGGTTTTTAAAGGTTCAGTATGGGCTGAATGTCTTTGATCTCTAAAACATTCAATATGCCTAAAAATAATACAGTAATTTAGTGGGTAAGTAGTAACTGTTTTATAGGTTATCATAAGCAGGGTTGATCCAAAGATTTAAAAAATCTATTTCCTTGTTTTGAAGTTTCTTACCAATAGCCTATGTATACCCTTTAACTCCAATAGTCAGTTAAATGTTTAGAAATAAATCCTTGTTTCTTTTCTTCAGCTTTACCTAGAATGTTCTTGCCTCCCTTTCTGCCTGCCCAGACCTTTGGAGCCAATCCAGAATGTGACCATTCATGGGTCTGTTTCCATGAGACCTTTAAAATTCAATCTCGATATCATAACTTTCATTGAGCCCCAACAATTTTTATTGTATCTGTCTTATACCACTTTTTATATTCTGCTTAATTTCTGTATAATTTGCTAGACTGATATTGTTATAAGCCATTTATCAATTTTTTTCTTATATTCTTATATATACTTATTTCTTATATTCCACTGTGCCTAGCACAGTGTATTGTACATAGCAATTACTTCATAAATGTTTGTTGACCCAGGTCAATAGCTGCCTTCCCGCCAACCTTAAGATATAATTTAGAAGTTTTCTTAAGGTCAGGAGTTAAGTCATTTGCTTGTTGACCTCCTTTTACTCCACAATGGTAGTGCATTCTAAAATAGAGAGAATGTATTCACCTCAGTGCTTTGCTAAGAACATTTAAAAATTATATATAATAGCTAACATTAATTCATGTTACCATGTATCAGGTACAGAAAGGTCACTGTGCTGACTTTTTTTTTATGTGCTATGACTTATAATTATGATCTTATTTATGTCTCGTCGGTTTGTGAAATAAGTAATAATGTTACCCCATTGAGACCTAGATCCATTAAGTAATTTTCTTAATGCTACTCAGCTCATTGATGGCAAAGCAAAGACTTGAACCCATGCATTTAATTAATTACCATGGCTATTCTGTTATGCCTATTCCAGTGTCCAAAGCAAGCCAAAAGTAAGAAGAGCTAAATTCTGGAGTTTGTGCATGGTTGAGCAAGGTCATTTCGATTCCTTGATGCTCTTTTTTTTCACCCTCTAAAACCCAATATTATAAATCCAGCAATACATCTGTAATACTACATAAGGTACATAGAAGGCTGTGGAAGTATTAAGCCAACTTCTAAATATGGCGTTTACAGAAACACAATACTTTAAATCAAATTTAAATCTGAGAATTATGTTTCTTTTATATCAAGGACTATAAATGACAAATCATACATATTATCTCATTGGATTCTTGCAACCATTGAGTTCAGAGGCTATATATTTCCTTTCTTTAGTGAAGAGAATATGGGTTTGACAAAGGTTAGGTAACTTCCATCAAATTATACAGAAAGTAAATGTGTAGGAATGAGTTTTTGTTATACTATTCTAATTCTAGAATATCGCAACATGTGTTAATGCATTCATAATCAAGACTCCACTAAACCACTAGAAATACATGTATATAATTTACTACTACTAATAGAAGCAGCTTTGCCTCTTTCACATAGGCTGAACACATGAATTACCATCCAAACCAGGATTTCTAAGGATGACAAATTAAACTGAGAAGCTGAGACAAGTATAAATTGGGACCAGCCCAGGCAAAGTAGGACTTGTGTTTTTCAATTTAAACAGCACCTAGCTTCTGCTAGGTCCTATTCTAAATACTTTACATAAATTAACTCAATTCTCAAACCTTCTGAGGTAAGAATTATACTCATTTTTCAGCTGAGCATTTTGCGATGTGTACTGAGTCACACATCAATTGTGAATTCTTTTCAGTGCACTGTGCTCTACTGAATTGCTTTGCTTGCCTAACACAGGGGAAGGGCGGTGAGCAAAGGCCAAAAAGATAAGAACCTGGGAAAAGCAAGCTTATCAGAATTTAGTGGCCAAAAGAGATAGCTAGCCGTTTTCTAATGCCAATACCAGCGTTGAGGGAATAATATTCTGTGGGAAGCAATGGCAATGAATTAAGAAAATGTAGATAGTGTATCCAACAATCTTAATGGTTACCTTTTTTTAATTGCACATTTACACCTTAGTTTAACCTGTGGTTTTGGTATCATTGATACCCTTGGAGAATTATTTGAAGACTTGTGAATGATTAGCCTTAAGCAGATGATTTTTTTTATTTTTCTAGGTGAGATGAGTGAAACAATCAGGATTAATCTGTTTGCATCAAATAGATCCAACTGGGATAAATCCCAGTTTCACACTGTGGAAAGCTCTGAGGCTGTCCAGTTTCTGTTAAGACTAAAGTTTGTTTTTTTTTTTCCTAAGTATTGTCATCCATGTGAAGTCTTGAACCATTTCTCTAAGCACATTTCTTTTCTTCTCTGCTCTATCCCCTCTTAGTTTGTTGAGAGAAGGTTGTTGGCATTCCACTTCACTTGTCAGGCTGCATAGAAAAGCAAAGATAGGAGATCTACAAGTGAAAAAAATATTTCAACAATGCCTGGTACTTTCAATCTAATCACTTTACAAACAAGTGGATGCTTTCTCTATTGTATAAATGACCTCATCAGGGAAAGTACATTAAGCTCTGGATCACTCTACTTAGAGCCATCTTCCAGCACTCCTCATAATTACATGCCTATTCTTCCCTTAAAAAAAAAAAACAGCGACAACTCTAAATAACATGTCTCATTATTTAAAAAAAAAACGAGTCAATATTTCTACCTTAAATAGTTAAATGTAAACAATGTTTTGTTAAATGTGATAAATTATATTCATGCTGACTTTAAGGCAAACTCTTTTTGGATTAGGCATTATGGTAGAATTTTTTTGTATATTATTTAATTCTCGCAATATGCTAGGCAGTGCCACTTTCCCATTTTAAAGATAACCAAAGGCCAAAGAGATTATATAACTTGCTCAAGGTCAACAGTAATACTTTAAGAGATAAATATATTTTCTTGATTTCTACCAAAAAATTTCAAAAAAATGAACAAGAATGTTTGCACTTCTTCTTAATAATATATCTTTTAATAATATATCACTTTGTGCAGTTACTGCTTGCTAATTATTATGCTGAATACTTTTCATGTGTGCTTGTATTTTAGTTTTACTATAACCTTAAGAAAAATTTACTATTACCTTTATTTTACAGATAAAAAAATGGTAATTAAATAATTTATCCAAGGTGATTAATAAGTGACAGAGCTGGAATTCAAACCTAGCTCTGTATGACATCTGTTATATTTAATTATTTTCAAGAATGCAAGTGGAGTCTTTTGATAATACACTAATTATGCACAGTTTTGATAAGTTTTTTAAACTTTAAGTTACATATTATTTTTCACAAAATTAAATGCAACTTATAACCTTAAAATTTCTATTTCAAATTCTTAAATACTCCTTCCATATGATAATTTTCCATATAATTTACTCTCAAAAAGATTTTAAGTATCTAAGGAAGTCATTTTAGAAATCAAATAGCTGATTTCAATGACAAAACACGACATACAGAAAAGCAAAATTTTGTCACCATCACACAGGTTCTAGGTAAAACATCTCTTGACTTTATCAACAGGGCTCTTTTCATCACATCTGAGCTACAGATAATTTCTGTAATTACTTATTTCATAGATAAGACCATAGTAATAATAGTAGTAACCAAATAGTAGTAGTATTATAACCACTAGCACATATGGACACCTTAACTGTATTATATGATTCTTCACATACATGTCCTTTATATTTACTACCTCATTTAAACCTCTCAATAACAATGTGAGGTTGGTTCTAATATGGTTCACATTTTATAAGAAAGGAATTAAACTCAGAGGGCTTAAGAATCATTCAAGATCACACAGTGGGTAAATTGAGGCCAGTATATCTCAGACCTAAGGCTAATAACCTCCATGCTATAATATCTCTATAGGCCATGTTCAGTACTCAGTCTTGTTAACTTTTTCCTCTCTATACCCAGGGGCCCTATACTTCTAGAAGCATGCTCATTCCTGGCTGTAGCTAGAGAGATGTGAAGTCACCTGCTCTGCTAAAATGGCTTTCACGGCATCTGCTTGTTTCTGAGACTCTTTTCCCTATATGCACCTCTGTCTTT
Organism: Cynopterus sphinx; assembly: GCA_030015415.1. NCBI lineage: Eukaryota > Metazoa > Chordata > Mammalia > Chiroptera > Pteropodidae > Cynopterus > Cynopterus sphinx. Next base: position 95,175,472 of record CM057386.1, on the reverse strand, counting down.
GTATCACTGCAGATCTCCTTCTTAGCCAGCCAGTGGTATCTCCTCCTGTGATGTAAGCCTCTGGAGATGAAGTATGAGCTCTTACACATTTCTTGTAGAATCCGAGCACTGACTAGTTAACTTCTGTTACAGCCTTTTGTTGTTCATTGCCAAGTGAAGATCCTATTTAAATATGTACATAAAATCCAGGATACTAACCAAGAATGACTGGTTTTAAAAGACATGCTGATCCTTTGAACTAAATTTACATATATTTAATATGTTTTCAGCACATAAAGTAGAAATTGTTTTGATTTTGTCTCTTTCTGGAAAAATAGCCTCTTGCATCCAATGAATCAGAATATGTTGTAGGAAGTTACCGAATTAAGAGAGAGTTTCTTCTTCAGAATTGATCTTTTGTAGGAGAATGTGTTCTACAGATAAATTTCTGTTAACTAGAGCCACATCATCAGTCTCTACTACAAAACCTGATTAATGAGAACTGTATTGGTGAAGAATCTTTTCCTTAAAATGTATCAAAGATTTTAAGAGATTGGTAAAGATGACTATGATTTGCTAAAATTATGTTTCTAGGTGTAAACTTACTAGTTGTGGAAATCTAAAACAAATATTCTGCTACCTCAGGAAATTCAAACCAAGCTTATCTATTAAAAAGCATTTAAAGGTAGTTGCTATTTTAAAATTGTTTAATAAAGAATGACCCTTATTTGTCATTTTTAATCCCTCAAGAAATAAGTGAAGTGGAAAGTAACTGAAAGTGCTGACTGCTACAAGTCTTGTTCCAATAACTGAGAGATCTAGATTCTGAAATTCAAAGTGATCTCAAGCTGCTTAGGGCAAAGGCAAAGGAGGGAAGAGATAGATAATAAACATCTAGCATACAAATTTCTGCAAGACATTTGGTCAATAAATCTCAGCCCTTAAATCTCAGTCCTTCCTGACCCAGAAGACACATCCAATGAAACATGCCAATGTTGTGTCTTGTCAAGAAGTATCATCAGGTCACACATAGTTCAGAAGAAAATTGATGGAAAACCACTAGGTTCATTTTAATGAGGATTTCAGAGACATTTAATTCTGTTCTGTCTGGTCAACACTGATAACTTGTGAAAAGGAAAAGCCATCCATCCTGCTATTATTAAAATTTGAAGATCTGGAAAGAGCACACACAGATGCAGGGGGCACAGATGTTTGTTTTGGGCACACTGTAGTTGTGCTTATCTGTAGAATTATACATAAAATAGCAATTTTAGTTGAGTATTTTATGTTGTCAGTGTACATAAAGATAGTCTCCAAATGTGGGAATCAGTTTAAGAGAAGTTCACATTCTCCATGATTAATATAATAAAAATCAGCATAGAATAAATGAGAATAGTCCTGTGAAACCCACCTTCCTGATAAATCAAGGGAGTTTCTCAACTTTACATTTAGAGCATGGTTATGTTCTCAAAAAGTTCACAACTAGAATGCGATGTAGAGAAACTGAACTCGATGGTGTTATAATTTATCTGTGTTAAAGATGACTTAAGGGAAGGAGTTTCTTAGAGTACAGAGCTACTCCTAGTTTCACCTGCCAGTGACCAGGAATAACTTTCCCAAATGAAATGTTGATTCTCCTGAATTAAATTTATCCTGGAAATAATTCTAAATGACCAAGAGTTTAGTGAAATTGTCCAAAGAAAGCAGAGACATTCTAGTGCCCTTAAATAAATTCATCAGGTAAATCATTTTGTTAATTAGTTTCTTAAGAGTTTGGCAAAGCTGAATCAATGAAGTAGAAATAATAAACTTCAAATTATTGTGAACATTTCCACAAACCTGATAGAAATTACATGTTTGTCATTAATAGGATTATGCATGGCAATTATTCTAGGTAAAGATTTTTTGAAATAATTATGTCATGTCACAGGGTAGCAATATATAACATTGGCTATTTTTCAGTAGGTCTAGCAACAAAGTCTTTGATTAATAGATGATTAAATGCAGTTTGTTAGATAAAGTATTTTAAAACAGAGTCTGGTGGGGGGTATAAGACAAAAATAATGGCAAGATGAGAATCACTGTTGTTTGAACAGATACACTCCAGTTTAATAACTAAGCCAAGTATCTTGACCTATAAAGCTGAAGACTGCACTATTACTTTATTATTATTATTTTATTTGTGAAGAGCTTTCTACATACCATCATGTCTTTTAAATACAAAGATGAGTAAATAATTTAGAATTTTGAATTTGGGGGAGGTTTTTATGGTTAAAAGACACCATAAAAACACAAGAGAGCATAATAAATCCCATTTCTGAAGTAACCAGAAAGTAAAATTGAAAGATCAATCCATCACTGGAAAACTATGAAGAAACAGAGAAGAGTGATGAAAAACCATTTAGAAGATCAGGTACTAATCTAGAGTAGTCTAAAAATTTACTCTCAATGCCTCTGTAAGAAAATAATATATGCTCTGGGGCAGGATTTCTCAACCTTGGCACTGTAGATGTTTAGAGCCGGGCAATTTTTTGTTGTTGTGGGAGACTGTTCTATGCATTGTAGGCTGTGTAACAGCATTCCTGGGCTCTACGCTGTAGATGCCATGGCATCCCCCCAGTGGTGGCAATCAAGTGTCTTCAACATTGCCAAATGTGAGCAAGGGGCGGGGTACAATATCACCCTTTTGAAAACCAATGTTCCAATGCTCTGGGAGGACTTGATGAGGCACAAATCTCTAATGAAATAGTTTTTCTTGGTCTTTATGTTTTCATTTGCTGTGTTATATCTTCATGTGTTGGAGAAATCAATTGACTGAGCACATGATTCTCAGAAGTTGAGTCTATTTAAAGCTAGTCACTTGGCTTTGATGTGAAAAATACACATTCCTGTATCACAAAGAAGCTAAAGACATCAACTGACATACAATTGCGTTTCATTATCTGTCTCCACCTTTTCCCAGATTATCTGGCAAAATACGCCATTTAAAGGGTTAGGGATACACTTCTCTAGGATGAGTTGCCTTGATATTTTGCTCTTTTTTTGATCATCTAACAAAGTGAGAGGAAATGTATCTTGTCCCACAACTTACTTTAAAACAGTATGTTACATAGTGGTTTTCTTTCTTTCTCCCTCCCTCCCTCCCTCCCTCCCTCCCTCCCTCCCTCCCTCCCTCTCTCTCTCTCTCTCTCTCTCTCTCTCTCTCTCCCCACTTCTTTTTTAAAGTGGAACTCTTCTTTAGACATCTGTTGGGAAAAATCAACATAAAATAGATAAAAACAGTATCCTAGTAACTGCCTGTTTGTAAGGTCAGTTTATATAGTATTTGCTTATTATAAAGTCAATCATGTTAATAGACTCCTAAAAATATTGGTACTCGAAATCAAGGTTAAGAAAGTTTGCAGAGTTATATGAATTTTATCATTCAATTTATTTCTGTATTTTTATTTGCAAAACAAAATTAATTCAGGAAAAGTTATCGTTTATATTAATAAGGATTAGAATCTAAATTTATAATTTTAGCTATGCAGACAGAACTTCTCCTGAATTAAAAGAAAAAAATTCAGGCCTATATTTTATTTATAAATGACACATTTATAGTAAATTCATATATTTATATAGAGATGGTAAGAGAAAGTGGTTCATGTTAATGTATTGGTGCTTGCTATTTGGTATATAACATATTTCAGTTTAAAGTAGATTTTATTTTTAATTATAATTCTTATATAGTGTTGAATGTATTTTTAGTAGTATTTTGTTTACTTTTCATTTATTTATTTGAAAGTATATATTTATAAAGACAATTTGAAAATGATAAACTTATTTTTTTTGACTTATTGAAATGTCAGTGATACCTGTGAGTCAAAACTGCAAAACATTATCATCTGTAATGAATAGTTTTCATAGAGTTTGATAACCTATATAATGGTCTTTAATCTTTTTTTTTAAATAATGAATTAAAGTCTTTTCATTTTAGCTTCTGTTGTAAAGGAACCTCTGGGAACTTATACTTTATTTTTTCCCAAATGTGTTGCAGATTTCTTCTCCTAGGTTTCTTTTTTTAAATTTTTCTTAAGCTTTTAAAAAATATTATTTAAAATTTACAGAAAAGTTGTGAAAACAGTTGAAAGAACATCCATATCTCAAGTAGACAAAATGTACCTCAGTGTATATTTCCCAAAAGGAAACATGCTCTCCTCTTAATCCCAAATAACCCTCCAATCAGAAAATTAATACAATGATACCTTCCAATCCACAGACCTCGTTCAAATTTGACAGCTTCCCCAATAGTGTCTGTTAACTTTATGGTGCTGAGTCATGCACTGCACTTATTTTTACTACTCTTTAGTCTTATTGATTCTGGAGCATTTCCTAATTCTTTCCCTGTGATTCATGATCTCGACAGATTAAACAGTACAGACATTTCATTTGGTAAAATGTCCCTCAACCTGGGCCTTTATGAGATTTTGTTATGACCAGACTCACATCATCCATTCCTGGCAGGAAGACCCCAGAAATGAGACTATGCTCTTCCCAAGTTGATCGTATGCTGAAGGCATGAGATGACTATCCATCCTACCCGTGGTGATGCCAACCTTAACTAAATAATCAAGTTGCCAGCTTTCTTCATTTGAAAAATCACCATCTTCTCTTTTTAATTGTTAAAGATTTTGTGTTGAGTTACTTCAAAATTATGCCAATAACCTCAAACTCATTAAGCCTCTACTCAGCTCCTGAATTAATGACTACTATATGGCTGTCAAATGGTGCCTTTCTATTTCCATTATTTATTCTGTTGGATAGATCCATTGGCATTCTATTGTTGGATAGATTTTTTCCTTCTCTTTCATATTTATTTATTTATATTAGTATAGGTTTCTGGATTTCTATTTTATTCAATGGATTGCAATCTATTACTATCATTACTTATTCTGATCCTCAAAGTTTTTTAGAATTGGCCAGTAGAAACCCTTGTAACCTGGCTGCTTTGTTTTTTTGACAGTGTTTACTCCATTCTTTGAGGACTTCCTTACTTTCAGGATGGGATAGCCCAAGCCCATATTGTATCTCCCCCAACAAAGTGCCGGAATCAATTATTTATCTAAGAAATTCTGTTTCCTTTTAGTGAAGAATGTTATTTGGAAACCAAAATCTGCTCTCAGAGTGCTCATGGCTAGGGAGTGTCACTCCTTTTAGATCCACTTGGGAAACAGAGCTAAACTTCTATATGTGTATACATATAGATGTACGTATATGTATGAACACATAGTTTTATACACATAAATCTATTTCTTTATCTCTGTGGCTATCTATCATCTATCATCTATCATCTATCATCTATTATCTATCTATTGAAAACTACAAGTTCACTAAATCTTTTCAATTCTAGTGTATAACCTAAGGGTTATTTTCAGCTTTCTTCTTTTCATTTTTTTTAACAGTGAGGAATATAGCTCCCATTATTGACACTATAGTTATATTTTCTGAAAATGACCATACATAAATAAATTTCTATCACACTTTGTTTTTCTTCTATCATCCAAGAGAAGAGAAGAGAACTAGGATGGAAGGGAAGGGTGTAACTATTCTTTGCAATTTATGGGGCAAGTGTGGCCCTGAGCATTCACTATAGCTCATCTCTGGAGGTATTTTCTAACCATTTTACTTGTCTTAATTTCTCCCTGGCTCTGAGTTTGGTAATAAAGTGACTATAGAATATTTTATAGAACTAGGCAAAAAATAATGTTCAACAATTGTCCTCTGTCTAGCTTTTATGTCTTGATTTAACCCAACTTCCTCATCTGTTCTGCCACTGCCATTGATTTCTTTCTTGCTTGAATTGCTTTAATAGGCTCCCAAATTCCGACAATCTTGTTTTGCTCAGTATTTTTTTTTCATGTCAATACAAGAGTGATTCTACTAGAACAGAAAGCTGAGTACAACATTCTACTGCTTAAAATTTCTCATGGCTTTCTATTGCTTCAAATTCTTTAAAGTGGGTTATAACAATTTCTATAACTTCATTAATTCTTGTTTTTTTTCTCCAAATCCTTCTCTAATCACCTTCTTCACTAGATTTTCTATGTTGGCTACCGTAGGTATTTATATGTATGTGTGTATGTATGTGTGTATATATGTATATATGTATGTATGTATGCAAGTAGTGCTGGAAAGCAACAACTAAGAGGGTTTTTTTGATGCCAAATTTTCTTGATTTAAATTCTCTTTCATCACCTGGTTAGAAACGTGGTTTTTTTTGTGATGTAGTTACTGTTGCAGTAAAACAAACCACCCAAAATTCAGTGGTATAAAACAATAACCATTTTAAGGCCACAAATTCTGTGGGTCTGGATTCAAGAAAGGGTTATTAAGGACAGTTCTTTGCTGGGTCTGGAGGATCCACTTCTAAGATAACTCACGTGTCTGCTGCCCTACCTGGGATGGCAGGAAGATGGGCTCTGCTGGGGTTGTCAACCACAGACCTCCATGTGGCCATTCCAGCATGGCCATCTCCAGATAGCTAGGCACTTTACTGGCAGCTCAAGAATCGAATACATGTGTTCTAGCAGATTAGGTGGGAGCTGCTTGGTCTTTTATGACCTGCTCTCTGAAGTCATATGGCATCCTTTCTACTGTACTCTACTAGCCAAAGCAAGATTCGTGAGAACATAGAGCTTTTCCATGTTTTCAAACTGTCACACCTCAGGAATTTCCATTTCTGTGCTTATTTTTCTTATCTGTAAAATGGAGGTAATATAAACATGGGTCAAGTGAGATATTTTATAAAGTGACTGAATACATAGTAAGTGGTTAATAAATATTATGTATTTTTGTTTTTTAATAACATTTGAGCCCAAAATTCAGTTACCTTTCCTCATTCTCTGATGACAATGTAGGTGTGTCAACACTCCTTTCAGGAAGTCCTCTTTCACTCTTGAAGGTCCTCCCCAGGTTTGATCCCCTGATCTCTATAGCATTATAAATGCCTATTTATGTATTTGTCTCCCCTACTAGTCTAAGGCCTCTATGGCAAAAACAGTTAATATAGTATCTTTCACATACGTCATAGTGTCTGGTCCATGTTATATGCTTAGTAAATACTTAACAAATGAATGTCTTTATTCTTAGAAGATAGGACCTTGAGTCCTTGAGATAGGATAATCATATATCCTAATTTGCCTGAGACAGTTTCCATCGACATCTGCTATCATAGTACAATTATTAATTATTATTAGTGCCACATTTTATTCTCAAAAGGTTCCCAGTTTGGATAATTAATTTTACAGTATCTACTCAAAGGGCCATCTAGAGCCTCATAATATTAGTAAAGGAAAACCTGCCCTTAGCCTTCTGTACTATTTCCCATCACAGCAAGAGTGCTCGTGGGAAACACTGGAGCCTGGGAAACTCTCTTCTGACCAAGGTGAGGCGGGTGTTGAGGGAAGTATCGCTGTGCCATCCCAGTGAGCCAACCTAAAGTGCTGAATCACTGGCAGCATTTCCCAAAAGTGAATTAAGAAACTATTTCCCATTGATTCAAAGGATGTGAGGCTGTCACTGTTCCACAGTGACTAGAAAAAAATCACGTGGTTAGCTTTGACTTATATTGATAATTGGCTTAAGTCTACTCTGAAACCCATTCCCTGTTTTTCTCCAGGGATCTTTGGGTATTGCCCCACATGTTTTTCAAGAAGTATGAGGTAGTGAGTGCTCTTGGGGTATGCTATGAAGGAGTTTGAAATGAAACAAAATTGCATCAGTACTAAAATGTAAATGAGCTAATACTCTGATGTTTGTTCTCACCTGGAAAAACAGGTTTAAAAGATACTGGGAAATCAGGCCATAGGATCACTCAAGAAAAGAAATTTGAAAGAATGTGTCATCACCTCAGTGCTGCCAATTGCCATTTTGGGAAGTGAAGGGGACTTTTTTTTTTTTTTTTTTTTTTTTTTTTTTTGCTTTCTGGCTGGTCTTCCTCATTTCTCAAGGCCCAGTTTAAGTACTACTTTGTCCAAGAAATTTCCTGGGTTGCCACAGAATGACTCACCTCTCCTTGACCTTTGTTTCTCCCCATCTTTGTAAGCTTGCCTTATTTTAAAATTTTACTAATATGGCCATTCTCCTGTAATGACAATAACCTTTGATACAACACTTAAGTGTGCCAAGCACTGTGCTGAAAGCTTTGTAATAATCACTCCTTCTAATCCTTACCACAAGGCAAGTACTGTTACCTATATATCATAGATAAGAAAAGCCAGATAACATTGTATTGTTATTTGTTTTTAGCATTACGTCACCCCTTCCCACCTAATTTGTAAGCCTCTCAAAAACTGCCAGTAAATTTCTTACCTCTTGTTATCTTAATTTCCCCACATACAGTAGGAATTCAAAGGAGCAAGTTATTGATATTAATGGCAGATATTACTTTCCATCGCCTCCATAAAGACAGAATTTTAATACATACATATGTAGAAGTGCTCTATAAGCCATCTATTAAGCCCTAGAAACCTCACAAAAAGCCAGAAAAATTAAGTGTGAAGAGAAAGAATAATAAGCGTGTGGGACTAGCCATTTTGAGAGTCCATTGATGTTGCTTTTGAAACACAGGAAGCTTTGCTCAGCATTTGTTTAAACGAGGAAGAAAATGTTTAAAATGTTAGGCACATTGTGACTATTTGAATATTCTCTGGTTGATTTCCAGAATTACATCTTTGAAAGTGTCCTGATTTTCCTATGTATTCTAGTGCTGAGTGGTATTTCCTGTCTCAGCCTAAAAAATGAGATTTGACTCTTAACAGGAAGCATCAATATCAGCATCTGCTGCAGTGACAGAGATATTGAAATAGTGACCAGTACATGGAAACACATTTGAATTTTGATCTTAAAATAAGCCATATGCACTAAAGAAATATATAAATGTGTATGAAATAAGTATGCATATCTTATAATTTTTAGTCTGATTTTTATTGTCAAGAATGTTTTCTTTTAAAGTTCTTTTAAAGAATTGGCCAAAGATCATTTTTGTGTCTTCTGTCTCACATACCCAAATTGTTAGATATTATGTGTGAAGAGGCCTTAGAGGGAAGAATCACGAAAATTACAAATGAAAAATTAAGTCATTTTCTTTCTCCTTTCCCAATACAGGCTGTTCCCTTATAGAATACTCTCAAATATTTTTTCATCTTAGTTTAGAATTGCACAAATGATGGGGCCATTACCTGTTGCTCTGAGAGATTATGCCATGGAATAATGGGACTAGTTTCAGGTATATTTTTTTTCCCCGCATTTTCAACATGAAATTTCTTTCGCTCAATTTCATTTCATTATCCCTGGGACCACCTGTATAGTTCTTCACAGAAGGTTGCAAGATGCTCTAGTCGATAGGGAATGAAACCCTTTGCCGAAGTCCATTAAAAATAAAAAAAAAAGCATATAAAGTCTCAAGCCTATCACAGCTACAGAAGATTGTTCCAAAGAGAAAATTCTTAGGCCTTAATTGCCCAGAAATAATCAACCCTCTTGTATTTTAGATTCAGTCGAATGATTCTTTTCCTCTCAAAATTGTAGGAATTCAGATTTCCTTAAAAAGTGAGGAGTGTGTGCCTATATGTGTGTGTGAGACAGAGTTGCCTGGAAAAAATAAAATATGTTTAAAATTTCTTCTACCCTTTCACTGTGCTCCCTCTAACTTTTATATTTTAAGCTTGCTACCTCTTTCATTCATTCACATCATCGAGATAGCAAGAACAACAGGAAACTCTCCATCTATACTTTTCCACATTTCAACAAAGACTATTCAGAATAATTACGGGAACTGGGTCCATTTACATTTGATGTAAGTAAGCCTGCTTTGTTTATTGGTGTGTTTATTGACATGAGACATTATGATAGTGGGTATTTCTTAAATATAACCATAGATCTAGATTAGAAAAGGTTCATAAGGTTTTTTTTTTTTTTTTTTTTAAGTAGGTATAAAAAATATCAGACTTCTTTTGGGCAAACACTAAACTTCTTATTCATGGGAAAATAAATGAAACAAGGGACCCTAGCAGTTTGGTCTTGAGTTGTCTAGAATTCATTTCCTAGTAAGTTAGACTTGTATCAGTATGTTCAGTTCAGGCTCATATTCTAGCTATAACCTGGGCTTTTCCAATTTGCCATATCCCAGAGACACTGACCTCAAGGTGTGACCCATGCCTTATTGGTCCCTGTATGTCCACAGCTGAGCCCAATGCCTGGCACACATCAGGTGTTTTGTTTGATAATTAAAAAAATAAGCCATGCACAAATTAGAAAAAAGTAATAAGAGCAGTCATCTACCTAATATTTTTGACACCCAGCATTGATCATTTTTAATATCCCCAGATGAAAAATGTATTTCAGTAATATCATGATACAAAATGAATGATAATAACACCAGAGAAGAAATATAGACAATAAAGCTTGATTGAATTTAATATATAATCATGCAAATGAAAAAATGAAAAATAAAAATGAAATGTGTTATAAAATAATATCTTAGCTATATATAAATATATAATACATTATGATTTCTTGAGAAAAGGAAAAATATATTATGCTGTTATATACTCTGTTCTATTATTTCCATAGTCAAAGTTGAAATAACTAAAGTTTACCTTTTTTATCTTCACAACCATATTTTCTCTTGAATATATTGTTTTAAACAGACGAAGCTGTAGTTCCATAGAAGGTAGAGACAGAACTGCCCTCAAGCAAGTTCAAAGGATTCCGAACCATTTTGAACTTAATCTCAAAATGAATGTGGGTAGCTGAGCCTTTGGGCATATTAATGGGTGTCCTTTGACTTAACTTCTAAGTAAAATACTTATTTTACAATATTTGTTAAAATAATATATTATTTATATATTTAAAGATTATATATGTATTATTGCAACTTACCTGTAATCAGATCAATTGTTTAGACCTTACACCAACAAAAGATATTTTGGATGGGAAGAGTATTTTATCACTGTCAATGATCAGAGTTGACAGAGCATGGAGAAAAGGAAACACAGTGTGCCTTTGAGTTTTTTATTAATTTAGTTTCTTATTAAAAAATTCCTATTATTTAAAAATTTTTAAATTCTCTGCAGACTATGATGAATTGTTGGCACCTGGGGCAGACCGCTCCCATTGTCTGTCCTTGGTATGCCACCATGGAAATAATTAATTTTGCTTTGAACACAATTTTATATTAAAAATAATATAAAAATCTCAAGTTATCAAGTTTGACTTCCATAGTTTCCAGGTATCCAGTAACTAATTTTTGAAGGCTTAAATAGGAAGAGAGTGGAGGAAGAGTGAAGTCCTGCAGTAAAAGAGAGGGTGCACTCCGAGAGTAGCAGCCTGTGTTAGGCCCCTAGTGGAGAAAGAGCAAGGACATCAGCACTTTAGAAAGGGAAGTGAGCAGTAGACTAAAGAACTGACATTAACGTTCTGTTGGTGATTATCTTAGACTGGTGGTGGGAAGACCAGAAGCAAGTCAATTTTTCTAGGCCTAACTTCCCATCTCATTCTTTTAATTTTTACCTTTGACCAGGGTTAGGCATACATGTTTTCTCCATTCTATTGCCCAGTTCCTGAGAAGACCCCTCCCACTCTTCCTTCTGTGGCTTATCTGCTTCTGTCAGGCAATTCCATGGTAAAACTGCAAAATGGTGAAACACTAAATACATCCCAGGGTCATCTGGAACAATTGCATGACAAATGCCTGGTGCGAGTAGGGGGTGCTTTGCATTAAATTCTTTCTGACTTTCTTCTCTTCTCAGGCTCAGTTTTCTCTTGCTGACAGAGTTAGCAGAGAAACCCCTGCAGTCCTTTGTAGGCTTTCTGTGTACTTTTTCCAGTCGGAGTAAAGGTAACCAAGAAGTACAATTCTTTGATATGACTTAACCATTCTGTTTTAGTTCTTATCCTAACAGGAGTCTCATACAAATATATGAGAATACCCTACTTTAACTTGCTTGATCTTAGCCTCTTCATTTCCTACTTACTTGTCAAAAATGGAATTTCAACATATCCATTACTTGGGCTATTATTTTTTTAAAAAGTGTTGGCAAGGATGTGGAGAAATTGGAACACTTGTGTACTGTTAGTAAGAAAGTAAAATGGTGCAGCCACTAAGGAAAACAGTATGCCAGTTTTTCAAAAATTAAAATCAGAATTAATATGTAATCCAGGGATTATACTTCTGGGCATACACCAAAAACAATTAAAAACAGGGCTGTGAGGTGACCTGTTTCATAAGTATGCATACTCATGTTCATATCAGCATTGTTAATAATAGCCAAGAGTTGGAAGCTGCCAAGTGTCCATCAAGGGAAGAATGGATAAACAAAGAGTGCTATATACGTACAATGGAATATTACTCAGCCTTAAAAAAAGGAAGTTCAGACACCGCTACAGCATAGCTGAAACTTGAAGACACTATGCTAAGTGAAATAAGCCAGTCACAAAAAGACACATATTACATGATTTCATTTGCGTAAGTACCTAGTGTAGCCAAGTTCATAGAAATAGAAAGTAAATGGTGGTTGCCAGGGGCTGAGTTTAATGGGTACAGAGTTTTAGTTTGGGAAGATGAAAAAGTTCTAGAGATGAATGGCGGTGATGATTGTCCAATGGTGTGAATGTGTTTAATGCCACTGAACTGTACATGTAAAAATAGTTATACATAAAATTTTACCCGTTATATAAGAATGTGAATATACTTAACACAACTGAACTGTACACTTAAAAATGCATAACATGATAAATCTAACATTACGTATTTTTTCCACAATAAAAAAAAGATAGAATCTGACAAGAGTTACTCACCTTCACCCTAGAAAACTGCATGGAAAAATAATGATGTTATGTGTATTTTACTACAATAAAAGATAATTGAAAAAATAATTTTTCGAGTTTGACTGTTACATGTCACTCTTAACCAAAACGATAGAGAACATTTTCAGTGAGCTAGAGTCTGATGACAAAAGCCAGGTGATCTTGCTCATCACAGACAAGTTTTGAAATAATGCTTTATGGTGGGAGTCGTTCTAATAGAACATGTGGTTGAGTGGTGTCAACTTATTTTTTCAGGTCAGAGATACCAGCAGAAGAGTAAATCAGAAAAGCAAATGGCCACCACTGTCTCACTAGATAGTATTCTCTGAGATTGAGAGTTTATGTCCTGAATAATCTTTATTGTGTTTAAAGATCCGAATGTTCATTTCTGCTTCTGTTGCACTTACTTGAGGCTGTTCATGCAAGCTGATTTTTGGCAAAATTATCTAAGTGACACTAAGCAAAATTAGAAGTTATGTGGATTAAAGCAACATTTTAAAGAACAGAGGTCTTCAAAAGCTATAATGTGATATCCCAGAGGTGGCATGGGTTATTAGTAAAAAAAAGCTATGATTACCTTGGAGACTATATGGCAATAGTAAACAGCAATAATGATGCTTTGATTTAAGCCTTTCCTCCCCAGGGTTCATATATGCAATAATTTCTTTTTATGATACACTGAGAAAGTAGGGAGGAGTGGGGATTATTATTTCCACTTTATAGAAAGTGAAATTGAGGCACAGGATAATAATTGATGTTGAGGCAGTGACTCATTGGCAGGGATAGAAGTAGATAATAGGCTTCTAGTTTCCTGATCTCAGAGTCTCCTGGCTAGAAATAGCTTGCCTTATGTTCTATTGATCCTGCTCAATGAAACTTTTCCCCAAAGTGCCTATACATTGCAACAGTTGGGTATCTCCATAAGCTTTCTAAGCAGAAAAGCTAAACAAGGAGATTTGGAATTTCAAGTCCCCTCTCAGGCGAGGGAATAGGTAGATGACTGTCACATAACTTCAACATCGGTTGGAGAATCTCAGTTTTCTTGACTGTCACATTTCACTGTTTCTAACTTCATTTAAGCAGGAAAAAAAATAGATGGGAATTTTCGTGAGCTCCATTTTCTTGGCTTAGAATCCACAAGCTCCAGTTAAGTGCCACAGTGAATAAGTGTCTCCTCTGTGTTCAGGAAAAGACCACCCTCTGACCCAGGGATGAGATTTCGCAACACACAGATGGTGGTTTTCAGAAGTTCTCAGCTGGAGTGGCTAAATAAGACTGAGACAACACAATCCCATAGACAAAGTTCAGACCTATTTTAATCTCTGAGTGAGGCTGTTACTTTGGGACAAGGCTCTTCTTGTCTGATTTCCTGCTATTTTCAGTGATTCACAAGCCTGAATCTCTTTCATCTGGGAGTGTGGAGCCACATTCCCTTCTCAGATTTGTTGGTGATTTAAAATAGTTCTCATCCTTAATCTTCTTGGAGTGTCTTCTGACATAGAATTCCTCAGGCTGTGAGCCTAGAGGAGTCCTCTGGAAAAAAGAGTTAAGGCAGGCTTGTAATGCAAATCCCTGAGGAAGAATGGGAGTATAGCAGGAAGTGAGACTGCTGCTTGCTTGGATGGTCCCACAGAGGCTCGGAGCCAACAGGCCAATTGGAGGGGCTCACTTATCCAAAAGGTGACAGTTCTCTGGAAGGCTTTTGCATAGGTTTGCCCTATGCTTATCTGCTGAAGTGTATGCACCATGCCCATGTTTTTCTCAAAGTCCCAGCATCACTCTAAATCTGGTGAAGTTAGCATAATAGACTCTCCCTTAGTTTTTTTTAATGACACAGGTCTTAATAATCTATAATCACTGGTCCATTTGGAATAATTGTCCTCACATTTTATGGGTTATTTCTCCAAAGTGAATGTTACATGATAAAAGCTTGCTTACGCGATTTTCATATATCCTGTGGTTTCTGAATTTGCCTGTTTTGTCCTTTTTCTTAGGATGTCATCTTCTGTGGAAATGTCTCAAATCACTGCTCCTGAATTGTTTAATAACTCAGTTTGAGATAAACAGAGAAGAGGTTGAGAAATGTACCTAAGCTAGCCTTCAGGGAACCTGCTTAGAGTACTAATATGGATAAGTTACTACTTATTGACTCTAAACTCTTTGCCAGGCTCTGTAGTGTAAATGCTTTACATTTGGTCTCTAATTTAATATTCATAAGAATCCTGTAAGATCATTTTGCAGAAGACAGACAAAGTTTAGGAAAGTTAGGTAATTTTGCATAAGTCACAGATTTAGTTTCTGGATAGAACTAAGATTCTATCTCAGAGTTTTAGGATCCAGTTTTGCTGAAACTTTGGAAATTAATGTTGGACCTTCCCCAATTTCATTGTCTTTGTGGATATCATAAAATTAAATATTTTCTGAATGTTCTCTCTCTCTCTGTATTTATTAATAAATTTATTTTTTTATGGTGGCATTGCTTAACAAAATCTAGTAAATTTCTCTCTCTCTTTAAAAAAAAAATGTCCCTGAAGTCAGTGAGAAACTCTGGTGAGTTGCCCTTTTCATTTGTTTTTAAGAGGAAATGAGAACTTTGTGATTGTTCCACAAATTCTTGCTGCTTCCCTAAATCAAAGAAATAAAGAGCTGCAAAAG
The DNA here is from genome assembly GCA_030015415.1 of Cynopterus sphinx. Taxonomy (NCBI): domain Eukaryota; kingdom Metazoa; phylum Chordata; class Mammalia; order Chiroptera; family Pteropodidae; genus Cynopterus; species Cynopterus sphinx. The sequence goes on along the minus strand of CM057386.1, from coordinate 95,159,992 downwards.
CATGGCCGTCAAACATGTTTTCATATCAAAAGGTCAAAAACCAAAGATCCTTTAGCTTACCACGAGGAAATAGTGGGAAGAGAGCATTGTCATAAAAAAATACCAGGAATTGCAAAAATAAATAAATAAGTAAGAGGCGTGTGGAGGGGGATGGAGAGAAGGAATTAGCATTTTGTTTCTGAATTCTGATCCAAATCTAATGTTTGCACAAGTAACAATTGAGCAAAAGACTGAAGGCCTTTGGGTTTGGCTATATCAATACTCCACCCACAAAGTGAAATGGAGAATTGTTACCACGTTAGGCAGACAGCAGAATGCACTACTATGAGCTTCTCTATACTCCAGAGCAAGGTGCAGAGTTAAGCCAATTATCCAAAAAGTCAAGTCAAAGAAAAAATAATTTGACTCCAATTATCTGGTAAGAATGTCTGGAAACCTGAATAAGGGACACAAATTCTTATCTTTTTTTATGTAAACAGAGTGACTTTGTGTTTAGGCAATTTCAATTGTTAGTTATTTAAGATTTTCTAGTTTCTAGACTTATTTCTCACAGAAGAAGTTTCATGTTCCATAGTGAAGGGCTGTGGCTGGAGGTTTGGTTTTTAGGTTGCTGCCAGTGCTGGGGAAGGATGAAAGTAGGGCTTCTCAATCCCAACTGCAGAATCGTCCTGGGAACTTTAAAAAGCATACCACCAGTGACTGTGGGCCTATCTAAAGGCAACTAAATCAGAATCTCTAAGGATGGAGCTTAGGCCAGGATATTTTCTAAAAGTTCTGAAATGATTGGAAAGCATCTGAGATTGAAAATCAAGAGGATACCATTATGCTGATAGTGACAGATATAAAAAAGATGGAGACTACTTCAGCTCAGTTGCCCTAGTGGTCCACAGGCATCTGATTTTTAAGAATATTAAAAAGAGATGAGGCAAAATGACAGTGTAGGTTTATTTTCTTGCCTTTTCACTAACATGGTGATCTCCTATATCAATCTAAAATGAAATATGACTTAAAGTCCTTAAAGCTAGTTACAAAAACAAATTTTTAAAATACAAAAATTTCTTCAGAAAATAAAAATTAAAAATCTATGTTCTGAAGAGCATGACTGAATCGAAGAACAACATTGACTAAAAATTTGTATTTTAATATCATTCAGAAATCACCTTCACAAAGTCCTTTGGCTTTGTACTTTACTATTTGCACTGGTACAATTATTTACCGTGTCTATTTGATGGTTTAAGGTAGGGGTTCTCAAACTTTGTTGTGCATCCAAATTACCCAGGGAACTTGCTAAAATCAAAATTGTTGAGCCCCATTCCCAGGGTTTCTGGTTTGGTGGGTCTGGAGTGAGACCCAATAATTTGCTTTTCTCACAACTTTCTAGGTAATTTTGGTCCTGGGACCACAACAAACTAAGGTAGAACTTGAACACCTCTCCCCCAAAAGCTCATTATAAGTATGTGAAGAATAATGTGGATTTTTAATTTAGTATTATTCTCAATTTAATATTTAATATTTAATTTAGTCTTATTCCAACAATTTGAACAATTCTCTAAAAGTATAATGATAAGTCAAAATTTTTAATTAAAAAAGTTAAGAAAATTTGGGTGAAAAGTAAGGGTTGAAAGGTAAAATAAAACCAAGTAGCACATAGATATAGAAACTAAGTATTTTTAAAAAAGAGATAAAAAAATTTTTATTATTTATCAAAATATTCATTTAAGAGTACATATTTCATATAGCAAATCATATCATTTCTGAATTTTTTATTATTCCTGAAGTGTTTTGAAACTTAAGTAATATATTTAACTATTCTAAAGCGAAACAAAAGTGAAAAATTGTCTGGCCATTCCTGAGGATACTAGCGAACAATGTGAGATTTTATTTTGTTTTTTCTTATGTATGTAGACTGCTTTTAAACAGAATGCAGTAAAATGGAATGAGTGACACGACTGTTTTATTTAATGCAGTTGTGTATAGTAAATAACTAAACTGAAAAAAAAATTGGAAGCTTGAAATTTTTAGATTCATTGCACAGGAATACAAAGTCAAAAGCAAAAGTAGTCTGAGCAAATAAGGCAAGTCAAATGGGGACTGTGGTCCCTGACCTGACACCCTGTGTAACAGCGGCAGCCGTGGTCATTGAGTTACTGCAGAAAACCAGGTCTGGAGTTTTATATAAAATGTCATGAATTTTAAATGCTGACAACAAATTCAATTAAAAAATAATACAGTACCCGTCAAATAAAACACTTGTGGGCCAGATTTAGCTTTAGTAATTGTAAACTTCAGTCTTCAGGGATTAATTTTACCTGGTTAATTACAGACTGCTCTTTGCGACCTGCTTATGTTTCTACCCAGGCAGCCAATCAGAGCAGAGCTAAACAATTTGTTGACTCCTATTTGTATGGTTTTTCTTTAACCCACTGGTTCTCAAAGTGTAGTCATAAGTCACATCAGCATCATCAGGGAACTTGTTAGAAATACAAATTAGATTTACCCACCCCAAATGGGCAAATTTGAGATGACCCTTCCCAGCCCCACTGGATCAGAAACTTTGGGAATGGAACCAGGAATCTGTTTTAACAAGCCCCTTTGTATGGTTCTGATGCCCACTAAAAGTTTGAGGGCCTTAACTTACTTGAAGAGAATTTAGGCAGCCTCTTAAACCAAAACAGACTTACTAGGTTAGTAATAAGATGAATTCTTTACCAGCATGCCAGAGCTAGAGCTCACTGGTTATGTGACATTCCAAATGCTGCTGGTTATTATTACCCCATCAATAGATACTTTGACATGTCCTTTTTAAAAAAGATGTAGTTCCAAAGTAGCATGGAGAGTATTTTGCTAAGAAGTTTGCTAAGAATAGCTATCAGTTTAGAGACTAATGTCAATGACCATTTTATTTATTCTTGCCAACAGGTCTAGTTGTTGTAGTTGGTGTCAGCTGAAATATTCTCATTTCCTCTCTCACCCACGTTTATTCATTTTGCAGAGCAGCCCTTGCATATTTTTTGAAGATACATAGAACATAATTATATAGGTCCTTGCAACTACTTTCTAATGGGAAAATTCTTTCAAATATACAAACAAGAGAGACGATATGTCTACAAAGGGGTGCCTATTCTGAAAGAAAAAGAATTCAATCTTAAATAAGTATATTTACCAATATCCAGATGTGTGACAACAAATACTAACATTTCAACCTACTACTGAAATTTGAATACTTGAACATGCTATTTTCTTTCATGTATTTGACATCTTGTAGTTAGCATAGAGTGGTATAAGAAGCATTGATGGGCACTAAGGAAACTTGGTTTCTTGTCCCACATCTGTGTGCCTTAGACTGGTCATATGGGACTTCCCTTTTCTCAATTTGTAAAATGAAGGACTTGCACTGCATGATGACTGAGAGCTTTTCAGCTCTGAAAACATTCTATGATATTAAAGGCTTAGTGTCATGTGGCTTATGAGTCTTTGCTGAAGCTTCTTTAGTTGTTTGGTTATCTGTGGATTGTTTATTCACATGCATTCCATTTAAATCACATGCTATGAGCTCATTTAATTGAACCTTTATAGTAATATTAAGCATTTATATATTGCTTTTGATCTTCAAAGCACTTAACATACTTATGAATCCTTCCAGTAACACTTTGAGGTAGCTAAGTATTATTAAAACCACACACGAGAGGGGGTGGGGAGGGAGATATTTCAAGTCATTTTCATTTAGTGATTTCCCTCTGGCTATAGAGAATATATCATGGTGGCACAATTTTTTAAAAATTGTCTTTAAAAAAGGAGAGAGAGAATATACCAGGGCCAGAATTAAAACTGAGTCCCTGTTTTATATTAGACCTTGGTATTAAATCTTCCTTTCTCTAAACATTCTTAAGGGTTTAGAATCCTCCCAGCTCTACTCCAGGATTTTCTCTAATCTCTGTAGGATAAAGGCATTTTGATGTCTGCCTCCTTGGAGGGCAGGGAGCCCATCTTGCACCAGTAGAGGCCTCAGTTCAAAACTGAAGTTGTTGGTGATAGAGTTATGGATCCTTTCCTATTTTAAGCTGACATAACTAAAATCAGAAGGAAATATACTTACTGTACAAAAGTGAAGGTTTCTATTGCAAGAAAGCAGCAAATCCATGTGGCATGTGCTTTTGGCTGCTAGCTTTTAGGTTTGCTGTCTTAAATTTTCTCTGTAGCTTACCAGAGAGCAACGCCTTTTAAAATAATGCCAAACACATGTTGAACTTTGGTAACCTTTACTCTTTAATGAAACTATAACTCCGCACAGGGTGTATAATCAGAGACCCAGTAATCAAACTATTGCTTAAAATTTGAAAGTTTGAGGATTCATAATGAACAGTGTGGATGGAGTGACAGGCTAGGCTGTACAGAGAGATGGTAGGGAGAAAGGGTGAAGAGAGGAAAAGGAAGATGAGTTGTTTTGGGGAGATTGGGTAACTGTAGAAGAATTTCACTATCTCCCCAGTGTTCTCCAGACATGTTCAAAGATAGGAAGACTAGTACTGAGAGATGAATATCAGAAGTACCTACATGAATGATTCTCTTGTATCAAATTAGATCACTTTTAGCATAATACTCATATTTCTACTTTTAAAATTAGTTCAGATTAGACTTTTGTTATTTATTTTAATCCCAAAATTAATTTTTTTATAAATTTCTAATTAATTATATTATGACTTTAGAGATGTTTCATGGTCATAGAAATTTGTGAAATGGCTGCTTAAGCTATATTTAAACATAAGTTTATATGTTCTGATTTTTAAGAAATGGAAGCTACTTCATTCATATTTAATAATGGGCTGTGAAAATGTAGCTTCACCAAACTGTTTTTAAGTTAGACGGTCTTTTCCTGGCAGATATTTTAAATTGTCTGCCCTTGGACTTATAACTGCATTGTCACACTGTTGTAAAAACATGCATTTGCCTCAGAAAATACTTTCCTGTTTTCAGATTTTTGACTCACCAAATTTCATTTTCCAAAAGTACTAACATTTGCTATTAGATAAAAAGACGTTGTAGAGGAGGCAGCTGAGAGTGGCCTCCTATTTCCTCTGGCTGAGCTGCTTCTGAAGCTGGTACTTCTCTGAGGTCCCAGCAGGCCTTGTGCCTGGTGCTCACCTTTGCGGATTCTGAATTGTGTGTGATGTTCTCTGTTGATATAGGATTGACAGGGTTTTGAGGTGACTAACTCACACATGCTGATCTACTCATGAGAGATTTGTTTATAGAGACAGAAATTTGTAGTATCAAGTAGAGATAGACCGTTTTTGAAATTTGAGTACACCAAACAATTCCTAGGTCTCGAGATATTCTAGGTCAGTAACCAAAACGTTTCTCTGGGACAAAAGAATCATCATATACAAAGGAAGTGGTTAATTGTGGGGGCTATTTTGTCCAGGCAGTGGTAGAGCCAGGGAAATTGTCCTCATTAGTTTTTGGAAGGTCTCTCTTCCTTACAAAATGCTGAAGGAATGATCACAAATTTTGACTTTACAATACTTGGGTTTTTTGTTTTTTGTTTTGACATTGCAACTATCCAGGTGGAAATTATTTTTCTGTGCTCCATAAATCTGCTCCTTAACAACTTGGTGCGTTCTGCTTTGTATTTTGATTAACTGTCTACATATCTTATTTGCTGTATTAAATTTAAGCTCTTTGGGGGCAGAAATCATATTCTATTACTCTCTCTTTACCTCTTAGTGCCTATAATTCTGCTTGCACACCATAGAAAATCAGTACATATGACTTATTCATTTATTCTTTATTCAATCAATATTTATTATGAGGCCCTCTTTTTAATTTTCATCCAATACTTCCTTTAATGAGGTTCCTGGATGGTGATTCTGACTAGAAAAAATTTCTACTCTTTGTATTTAAAATATTTTTTATCATAGATCCATAACAATTTCCAAAGAAACACAGCACTGTCCTCTTCCTATATAGCCATCAAATGTGAAAGCATATGGTTGGAAATAGACTATCTAACCACTATGGCTTTTGGAAAAAAGTCAATGCAAAATGCCACTATTTTTTTAGACACTGTAGGAAACGTATCAGAATACTAAAATATAAATTGCTGTATCCTGAAATTGTTCTCACATACTTACTCTTAAGAGGGTGCCAGAAAGTCGTATCCAGGGCCCATATATTTCAAATGTGTTAAAACATGCTTCATTGGGATTTCACTTAACAATATTGTGAAATGCAATATCGATTTAGCCCATACCATTTCTACAGAATGAGTTTTAAAAAGGAAAATGAATAGAAATGTCTAAGGCTGTACTTATATTAATGTCAAGTAGACTTTGAAAACTAACTTAAATAACCTGCTTTCCTAGTTCTGTTTAACTTCACTGACTCTTTACATTGTCTCTTCTTTTCATACTAACATTTTTTTTAGTTAGGTTCAAAAACTGAAAGGTATAGATATTCCAGAGACAAGTCTTCTATCCTTACCCTTGTCTTCCTCTTATCTGACTCCTATCTTTTTTCACTAAATGATTTCTTGTCATTCTTCATATTGTACATAAAGTTTTCTCATTCTTTTTTTTACAGATTTAGAGTTTTTGGTTGTAATGATGTATTGTAATTAATATAAAGTCTTCTATTTGTATACATTTAGGTTTTTCCCATTGTTTTACTATTATGAACAATGATTCAATGAATAAATGTATGCAAATGTCATTTTGGAAATAGGTCAGTGGGTGAGGTCAGTTTATATTTATATGTTTGAGTCATTTATATTTCCATTTTTTGAACAATCTGTTTATATAATTTGCCCATTTTTGGGTTGCCACTCTTTTTATTATTGATTTTTAGTAGCCCTTTATGTATTAGAAAAATTAGCATTTTTCAGTTTAAGTTGAAGATTTTTTTGCCAGTTTGTTATGTCTTGTATGTGTGTGTGTGTATCTGTGTCTGTATGTCTATGTGTCTTTTTCAAAAGTTCTTTGAAATGTTATTGAATTGATTAACTTTTGCTTTTATGGCCTCTAAATTTTTAGTTATATTTAGAAAAGGCTTCTATACTCAAAAGTTAAAAAGAATTCTCTTTTTTTCCTTCTAAATATTCTATATAAATATTCTATTTATTTTTATATTTAAATCTCTAATCCATTTGGAACTTATTTTGGTGTACAGTACCTGATATAGATCAATAGATTATCTTTTGACATAATCAAGAAAACTAAGATAAAATCTTTCTGTAATTTGAAATAAAAACGAATCTATATACTAAATGGATGGCTCAGATTACTTGTCCACAATGATTATTCAACCCAAAATCCCCTTCACTTTATATTATTTATACATCTTCCAACTTTTCCAAACTCAGGTTTTCAACTTTGAATTAACAAAGAGGAGTATTTCTTCATAAGGCCAACCTAATTAATCATCGTCGATACAATTCAGCATATACTGAATGCCTTTAAAGGTCCACAGTACTAAACAATAAATTTGAATTCCACATTAAAATTTTAATAGTTTAGTGTGATGGCAGTAATTATCTAAGAGTGAATATGGAAAAAACATTGAGTTAGATATGAAAAAATCTATGCTATATATTTCAAATGTGATGTAAAGATCCAAAAGATAGCATAAGCGGTAGATAGAAGGATCTAGTTTTAATTAGACAGGTTTATTGAAGATGTAAATTTTGACAGTACTTCTGGTGGGAAATAGCTATAGGAGCAGGTGAAACAGGGGCAGGAAGTGGCTTCGCAGTAGAATGAGCTTTTTGAAACTCTTGGACACATTTTTCCTGAGGAAGACACAAAACAGGTGTGAGATGTTGACAGAATTTGCCATCACTTTTAAAGGCCTACTTAGGGGGACCAAGTGTGAATGAGCCCATATGTTCCTAAGATAAGACTATACAATGGAGCGGTTGCTAGAATTACCTCTATCTCAACTCAGATAACAGGCACTTGAAGATGACCAGGCCAACAAGAACAGATGAAAAAGGGCAAATCTCTATCAATCCCCAACTCCATACCACCCAGCTCACATCAAGAGGGACAGCCCTTGGTTAATATGGTCAGGAATGACCACAGTGAGTGAGGGTTTCATGGGTTATCATAGCCTGTTAGTTGCCCTCAGCATATAAAGAAAAATTAATCAGACTAATCTGTAGTCATGTAGTAAATGGCTTTTGGGGATGTTCTAAATATTTCAGTAAATATACTATGTATATGTTTACATTGGTCATTTAAGGAGCTCTGAACTATGGAGAGAATACTGGACTAGATGTCAAGAGAATTGAAATTTCATCCTGGTTTTGCCGTTTAGCTACTTAATTGTGTAAATTTGAGCAAATCACTTACCCTTTTTGGTTTTGTGTTCTAAATAATTTAGCTTTGCTCTATGGATGAATAACTAAAATTTCAGTGGCTTACAACAACAAAAACAGTTTTGTTTTTCTCTTTCCTAATGTTGACATGTGAGAAGAAGGATTAGATGCTTGTCTGCTTCAAGTACCCTCTTTGTTCCAAGCTGAAGGAACTGTCCTCTTCAGGACATTTGAGCTAATAGCAGAAAGAAAAGAATAGGGAACTGGCAAAACCATATGATGACTATTAAAATTTCTGCTTGACTGTGGCACATGCAATGTTTCCTCACATACCAGTGGCCCAAAAAAGCACATGGCCAAGCCCAATGCTAATTAGGTAGAGATATATACTTCTCCTGCATGTTACATTGCAATGGGTTGAGTCAATTAATTCTTTAATAGAAAAAGGAAGTGAATATTTGTGAACAGTGATATAATCTATCTCAAGTTCTAATTATAATTTTATCACTGCTTTAATAATATGCAACATAATATTCTTTCTGATCTTTGGATATAAATGGGGGCTTATATGATTGCCATCATTCTTTCTGTTCTAAAGTTCTATAATTCTGGGAAACAGTCATTTTGATTTGTTGTCAGAATGTGGTTAGAAGAAAGGAATGCAGCCAGGATCTACATTCTGTCTCTGTTCCTATGATGAATGACAAGTATAGCTGGTTATAGTTAATCTCATTTTACTAGGTGGTGAGTGATGGAGTTTGGATTAAAACCCAAATTTGTTGGATTCTCTAAGCACAAATGTTCTTGTATGATTAGGTCTGAATTTCTTAAATAGATTTTATAGTACAATACTTTTAAAAGTATAGCATACTGATGGGACAGCAACTGAGCTCATGAGAAATAGACTTGGCTTAACAGAAATCATAAAAAGGTCTCCTGAAAAAATTGATTGCAATTTGAAACCACCAACATTTGATTCATATGCAAATATACAGTTGACATTGGATAACATTACAGATGCTAAAGTTATCAGATGAGATACTTGACAGAGTAGTAATAATAATAGAAGATTAATTGTGGCACCTCTTGCTGGTAGGTATAGACTGTATAGCAAATGGTGGACCTCACATCACATGGTCTGTGTTATATTATCCTGCAAATGACTACTGATATTCTGTTCACACTCTTTTTAAGGGAAAATTATCAGAAAAAATCAAAATAGCTATACCTATGTTTGATATTTCTCTCATATTTTCTAGAGTAAGTGGAGAGGAAATATTGCTAATGCTGAGAGAGTTTTGTTTTGTTTTGTTCTGTGAAACACCCATTAACATCTCACAGAACACTAGTGAGGTTTTACTTTGTTAAAAGGTAAACTAAGGCATACTAAAATTTGTAAGAGTTTATTTGAGCAAACATCTATTCAATTTGGGAAGCTCTAAACTAGAAGTTCCACAGACAGAAGCTGGGGGCAAAACTTTTATACAGAGGACACTGAAGAAAAGCAAGTAAATTATTTGATTAAGTGGTTGCCTTATTTGGGAAAGCCTAGTTAGCTGTTTGTGATTAGTTGTCCTTAAGTTTTGATTCTTAACCTTGAGTCAAGGCTTAGGTTTTGGTTTGCTCACTTAGGCTGCTAAGACATTAGCAACACGTCAGTCTAATGGCCTCCTGTTTAATTAATTTAGCACCTTTACATAAGATCTGTGTTTGGAAAAAGCTTTGAAAATCGCTAGTCTAAATTTTTAATCAATCTACAACCAGTGATTAAAATTAATAACTGATTGATTAAAACTTTAGACTAGTAATTTTTGAAAACTGTGTACTTAGTCCTACATGCAGGCTCTAAAGAATGACAAAGACCACCTGGAACTCGGCACATTTTTGCATTCTTGTATTTGGCACATTCTACTGAATATATTTATTTATATCTATATGACTCCCACTTTGAACTTGAAACTTGTTTAGGGAACCATGATTTGTCACACATAATTGGTGTTCAATAGCTACTGATGTGAACTAAACTGAATTTTATCCACCCTGAAAGGAAATGCAATTTGGTTGGTTAAAAAAGATTTGTATATATAAAACATTCAGAGATGTTTTAATAAGATACTCACATGAGTGAGACAATAGACATTTTTTTTTTGTTGTTTTAGTGACTAACTAATCCTTTAGGGAACTTCATCTTGAATTGTGCCTACAAGGACTAAGAGTCATAGAGGAGAAAGTCAATTTCGGGTAAGCAAAATGGCAATGCTAACATTTCGACAAAATTTATTCTAGTTCACTTAATTCTATACTTTTAATTCTCCAGAAAGACACTTTCATCCTCAGAAGTAAGACACTTACCCTTAACCAACAATTTGACTTTTCTGGCTGGTCTCTGTTTTTTAAGCTTCCTAAGGTAACAAGGTGACCTCGAATAATTCTCTGTTCCTGGTTTTTTAACTCTTCTTCATTCCTCTCCCACACTAAACTATAGAAATAGTAAATAACATATACTATAAATATAAGAATATTGAAAAAATTGGTGACTTCTGAGTCTAGGTCACAAAAGATATTGTAGCTTTACCTTGCTCACTTGGATCACTCACTCTGGGGGATGCCAACTGCTGTGTTGTAGGGATACTCAAGTCGTCTTATGGAGAGGTTTGCACGGTGAGTGACAGGCTTCTTGCCAAAATCCAGGCATGGGAATGAGCCATTTTGGAAGTAGAGTTTGAGCTCACAATTCTTTAGTTGACTTCAGGCCTCATAAACATCTTAACTGCAACCTCTGAGAGATTCTGATCCAAAACCAGCTATATTTCTGACCCTCACAAACTTTGTAAGATAATATTTACTGTCATTTTTAGCTGCTAAGTTTGGGCTAACTTGTTTTTTCACAATAAAAAATTAATATACCTACTGATACAGAATACCAAGATCCCTGACTGAGTTAAAATATACATTCTATAAATTAAATCAAATCTTTCTTGGTTTAATTAATCTTATGCCATTTCTTGCTAGGTAAATCCTTTACTCCTATGGATCTTCTTCTTTGGTCCATTAATGATTGTATACCTGGACTCGTGTTTCCAACTTCTTATCTGGCAAACTCTTTATCAGACTTTATGACTTCGCCTTCTCTATCACTTAGGTTGACTGTTAAGTGACTAAGAAGCCCTAATTAGCAACGACTTAAATAAGGGAGGTCTCTTGCGATTGTTGCTTTTTTTATGTGAAAAAGCACTGGAAGTAGGCAGTTCACTGTTATAATGAATATGTTATAAAAAAATCTTGTAGACACAGTTCCTCCTAACTCACATCTCTAAATATGGGTGTCTTCTTCATGGTCCAAGATGTTAGCTAGAGCACCAGCCTTCACAATTGATTCCAAATAGCAAGTAGAGATTGGAAGAAATAAAGGTGTGAAGTATGTGCATAGCTGTTTTAAAATAAAATTATTTGAGGCTGCTACTCAACATTTCTCTTATGCCTAGCTGATTATAAACTAGTCACATGGTGACACCTCATCTATAAAAAAAAAGCTGAGAAATGAATTCTATTATTGGAGACCCTATGCCTACCTAAAACTTAGGAATTTTATTGCTAATTGGGAGGCTGGCAGGTTAAATCTGGTATAAATGTGATGTTAGAGTAGACACAACAGTCTGTCATCTTTCTTGTGTCTGTTGAGGTTTACTGTATCCTCCACAGGGTTCCAACTAGCCTTTAAATGCCTCAGTGGGGAGACTTATTTGCCTTTAGTGGCCAAAGGAAATAATACATTCTTAACAAATGTGTGTTGAATGATTGCATAATTAAATGAATGCTGTGTCAGCTAAGAGTTCTGAATCTTAGCTTTCTACTTTGATCTCTTAGCAGAAGTAGTCACCAGCAGCCTCCATTTCAATAAAGCTTCCAGAGAGCAATCCAACAAAATGCCTTTTCCTTAGCTGGTCAATTATTAATCTAAGATCTTATGTATGGTGAACTTTCCATGGTATTTGCTTTTGATTGAAGAGAAGACTTTAAACTTGTTGTAAGAGAAACTGTTGCAGCAAATATCCATTCTGATGAATCACATTATTTTGGTCATATCTGATCACAAAAAAAATATAATTCAGAATATGAAGTTCATCTGAAAAAAAATGATGCAATACTACAAAACATTCATGAGCTATTAGAAGCATGCTGAGTAGGTATAAGTAATTTGGGTAGCAATGATAGTATGTGAGAATCACTATAAAAATGTTTTTTTCCTTTGATCCAGTCATTTCAATCCTGGAAATTCATCATAAACCAAGTAATTAAAAAAAAAAAAATCATGTACCAGAATGTTCTTTGCTCAATTATTTACATAGTGCATTAACAATCATTTGGAAGCAAACAACCTAAATATTCAACATTAAGGAACTGGTTTAGTAGTTCATGGTGTTTCAATACAATAAACGATTGAGATAATTATGAAAATGTCATAAAAATCATAATTTTTTGCTAAACAAAATATATATAAGTGCATGTTCGCTATGACTATAATCATATAAAAATGTGTTTTGAGAAAAACCACAACAGAACAAAAAATAAAAATAGTTTGGTAGGATGGTGAAAATGTGGGTGATTTTTTTCCAAAAAAAATTTTCTTCGATTTTTTAAAAATAATTTTAACATAAACATATAATTAAAAATTCTGTACAAGTGATAACTGAATCCTGTAACTAGCTAGTGGTGACATATCGCTTTTTAAAAGGCCTCTGTAGTGCTTGTGGTGTCTTGAACAAGGTTACACTAAGCAACTATTTGATCAGTTCCCAGAAGCTTACACTCCGAGATTTCTTCAGTAATCAAATAGTAAATATTTCTCATTATTGTTCATTCAGGCTATTGTGGATAAGTATGAATAGAATTGGGTCTCAGTGAATCCTAGTTCTGTACCTCCATCTGATGAAGGTCAGCTTTTGGGGGAGTTATGAAATGTTCCATTAGTTAATATTTGCCCACTACTTTTTGGAGATAAATTGTAAATTGACTTTGAGCTCACAGCTAGTGAGCCCAACAACATGTAGGCAGAATAAAAGGCTTAATACATCCATCCTTGTTCCTTCATTAGCATCATTTAACAGCTTTAAAAATATGTACATTTTTATTATACATATACATTTCCACCAGAGTATGTAAGCTATAAATCTAGAGAGAATTTTGGGCCAATTTTACTAGAATTATTTTTTACTTTTTTTGATCCAAATAATGTAGTTCAATCTTGTGAACAAAGAGTGACCGGATGAAAACTAGAGTGACTTAGATGAAACATACATCTTGTTTGACATTATTCTTAAAATTGATAGGATTTTAGAATTCTTCCAGGAATTAAGCAATTGGCTGCCTGAAGGTAGATAGATGACTTCTCGAGATGTTCTCCATATTTCTAATATGACTTGCAATTCACAGAAGTAGAAAATTTTTACTGGAGACTTGCATAGTATGACAAATTTTTAAAATAATAGCTTTATTCAGCTATACTTTAGATACATGAAATACAATTCAGTGGATTTTAGTGTATTTACAGAGTTGCACAACCATCATCACTACCTAATTTATAACATTTTTATCATTCCCAAAATACCCCATATCTATTAATTGATCACTCATCCTGCCTCATCCTCTTCCATGGAAACCAGTTATTTACTTTCTATCTTTCTGGAATAGTTATGGGCTATGTGAACACTAGAATACACTCTAGATTGATTATATATACATATATTATATGTATAAAATATATATATACACACATTGTCTCTTCACATACATACAGGCATACACATGCATATATGTACATAAGTATGGATTATAAAGACATTGTATGAGAGACACTCAGGCTGAAAAAGTATAGACCCCCTCAGACATTCATATGCCTTCATATGTTAGAGACTTTTGTATGTCAGATCCCACAGGTTAAGGACTCAGTCCTGCAAGACTGACTCCTTTCCCTCAACACACACCCACACTTCAGATGCCAATAGAAAGTCCAGGTTGTCACCTATGCTTCTAACCAAGCAATAGGTCACAGGTTCCAGTGAGCACTCTCCCTGAATCATCACAGTTCACCAACCTGGAAGCTCTCTGAACTCCATCCATTTAGATTTTTATGGAGGCTTTATTACACAGACATGACTGATTAAAGTGTTGGTCATTGGTGACTGAGCTCAGTCTTCAACTGCTTTCTCTTCTCTGAGGCCAGGGGATTTCCCTTCTATCACACGGTTGGTTCTCCTGGCAACCAGCTCTCATCCTTAGGTGCTATCCAAAAGTCACTTCATTAACATAAATTCAGATGTGGTTAAAAGGGATTCCTTTTGACTATTCAGTCATCTTTGCCAATCTTATCAATTAGGAAATCCAAGGGTTTTAGAAGCTCTGTAACAGAAATGGGACTAAGGCCAAATAGATATTTTTTATTATAAATCAGAATATCACAGCAATGGAACCAGTTTGCCTGGATTTGAATCTTTGACAAGTCATTTCAGAGCTTTGTTCCTGTGTTTTCCCATTTTTTAAATGGGGATGATAATAGGACCCACACCACAGGATTGATAGGAAGGTTAGATAAAAGGACATACATAGAAAACAGAAAACAACACCTGATGCATAGTAAATGTTATTTAAATGTCAACTGTATTATTGAGGATTTAATATGTCTCTACTGGATCAATTATTTGATCACTTTTTGAAAGTAACTGGCTATTGCCTCTGATAACTGGTTTACACATTAGATTAACTTAGATTAATCTCAATGAACCACAATGTCTCTCTACTTTACTCTCTACCACAAAATTTCTATTGCCTCATGCTTCTTGCTTTATTGCCATTTCTGTGGTTTTCTCTGGGCTTCCTTATCACTTCACCAACTCTTATCTTCTATGACCTGTGACAGAAAATCTGACAGAGTTGGCAAATCCTAATAGAATAGAATATCTGCGTAGAGTACAATGTCAAACCTGGTTCTTAATCAACCTATAGTAGCAGGGCCACATATCACAGAGCCCAGCTGCACACACACACACACACACACACACATGCACAGACACACACACACAGACACACAAACAAACACATGATAGGTATCAGCTTAGTGAAAACTGGTTCCTGAAAAGAGGAAGCTATAATTTTAATTTTCAGTCATTTGCATGGAATAACTAATACACTGTCATGACATGAGATATTTGCCATATCAAGTGAGAAAAGTAGAACACAAATGTATACAATAAAATTTAAATAATGAGAGAAAAGAAAGTATACAAATTTTAAAAAACGTATTTTTATTTAGGCAGTGAGTCAACACTATTTTTCCTTTTCAACCTTTAGTAAAATTTTCTCTAATGTGAAGATACTACTTTATACTATGTGCTTTATAGGTTATAAAGTCTAAGTAAATATTTAAAAAAATATAACCATTTCTCCATTTACAAACTATACTCAAGAAATGCGGGAAGTAGTAGTAATTAGATACTTTAGCTTTGGGATTATATAACTGTGAAAAGAAAAAGCATTTTAGATCAGATTTCTTGCATTGTCCAGTCCTCCCCCAACTGACATTATTGTATCTTTCTCACCATATTTATTTTCATGAACGTGGAGGCCATGTAAAGTCTTTGGTTCATGCTACTTGCTCTGGATGTTCTGACTTTTCAAATAGTTTTAAAAAATCTATTTACTTGAAGAAATTGATGACATATGGCTCACAGTTTATTTTCCAGCTGTTTTCTGTTAACCTCGGCTCTGTAATTCTCCCCCACCCCCAATAATTTATATATTAAGGCAGAATGCAGGTCAGTGGGGAGTTGTACTTTGGATGTGAGGATGTTGAGGCACAGAGCATGAAAAGAGAACAGGACTATTTTAGCAAATTATAGAAGGTAACTGTTTACAATTTTCAACTCTTTCTCACTCTTTCATACTTTTCCTCCTCTTTTTCTTCTTTTGCTTTTATAAAACTTTCCCATACACTCTGTTTGCCTCCATATGAATGACTCGTATTCCCCAAGTAATTCTAAACCTCTATGGGCAGGAGCGGCACCCCTTTAACGTCACAGGGTTACGGAAGCAATTAATTAAGAACAGCAGGCTCTTACCTGATGTCTTCAGGATGACTTTTAATTATGCTAAATGCCCTACTTTTTCTAATGAGGATATTCTGTAAACTTGCACATGGTTTTCCCACACTGCCCTTGCAGACGAATCCTGTGTCCAGCAAGACTGTTGCTGCCTGCCAGATTAAATCCTTTCTTCGCGACAAAGCCTGCCATTGTGTCCCCGATGCAGCCCCACTGATCTTTCCCAAAGAGCCTTTTAGAACATGTGCACACTTATTTTCCATTCCCTGATGTGCTGGATGCAATAACAGCCAGAGAACCATGGTAACTTACTTGTCTAGTGATCTCTGAGAGCCATATGTGGCAGCTGAGCTCATGTGTGGAGAGTGTGTGTGTGAGTGTGTGAGTGTGCGTGTGCACACGCTCCTAGATGGGGGAGGGCAATCTCTGGTGCTTTTGTTGGAGGGTGAGGGAGGAAGAGAGAGCTTGAAGAAGTGACAAGGTGGCAGTGTCCTCTTGACTCAGCTGTTCAGGGGCCAAATCCTAGCCCACAACTGGATGTCCAAGGATTGCAGAAGAATGTTCCTCCTGGATAATTTCCAACTGTTTCCAAATGTACTTGAGAAAGTTCTATGTAATTTTTTTTCACGTAGCACCTGCTCTAACAATCCCAAAGCAGCTTTTTTCTTCTCCATTATACTGTACATCTGTTACTTTGCTGACATGGAAGCTAGCATAACAATTAGATTCATTACTTGGCCCAATAAATTGATTCCAGCTAAGCTTAAAGATCTCAGTGTATTCTTTAAGCATTTAACCATTGAGAGAAAAATTAAGAAATCCAGTCCAAAACGGTTTTTTGGGTTAGACCAGTGGCATGTCATTCGTTTCAAGGTGGTGATGAGATAAAATTATAAAGCCTGAGTGATGGGTAAGACAATGAGTGATATCTGAGAATCAGTTTTACTTTCTCTTAAGCAAAAGCAATTTTGGGAAGGTACTTTAAAAAAATCTTAAATTTTCTGGCTGCAGAACAGTTTTAACAAATGAAGTACTTGTTGGAGTGACAGTTGTTTCCCCATCCCCCCCCCACCCCAAACTTCTTCCCCCAAAAGAAAATAAACAGGTTCTTCTCTGAAAATAATTTTTTAAATAGAATTTAAAATTATTATTACTTAAGTATGGCAGGGATGGTAAAAAAGAAAGGCAATTTTAACACTCTTCCATGTTGAAGCACACACCTTGGTTCAGGCCTACACACTGTCTTTGAGGCTGTGCAGTATACAGTAAAGTTTCACCAAACACATCTTCTGAGAGAATGAGAGAAAATAAACTGGTTAAAGATGTGCTCTGGCTAGGGGCATCCCATAAGGGATGCTGGTAGTGGAGATGAAGAAACTTCTTACCTCAATAAGAAATTTAAACTGACAGAATAAATGTGTGTATACTAAAACATAGCCAGTTTATATAATAGTGCAGATTTTATCTAATCTAAAAATAATTTCCATTATAAAAGTTTGCTTTAAAGCTGGTAAAAAAATAAATAAGCTTTTTTTATTCATAGAAATATTGTTATACTTAGATTCTATACAGCATATATAATTGAACACATGTATAAAGAACTGTGCTAGTGGCTACAGAGGATAAAGGTGAATAAGAAATACCTTTTTTGAAGTTAGGCGAAAGATAGAGGTAGGAAAGACTAAGTGCAGACCCTAAAAATCTATTACAGGGAAAAATAAGGGAAGTCTCATAGTTCACAGATATTTTAAAAAGTATGTGGAGATTCAAAATATGGAAAATGTACTGTTTAAAGAAAAGAATGGATTAGAATTCCAACTCATGGAATAGTACTCCAGGCTAGTTTACAGGATGAGTTAAGGCTGGAAAGTTCAAGCCATGTTATTTTTTTTAATTAACCCATAGAGGTTAACAAATATAAATATATTATATATTACACATAAACATATGTATGTATAAATATGTACATAAATAAAAATCTGACCCCTTTTTTATACACAGTGTTACTATACAAAATAACTTAGTTCACCAGTGAAGAATAGAATATTAAAAGGAACAGTTTGTTCTCCAAGGTTCTGGGTAAACCTCTGGTGTACTTTGCCAATTGTAAATATGAATTATTAAAATTTGCAATTTGAAAGTTATTTACAAAGCTATGAAATATTTGTTTAATGCATTTTTTCCACAAATATCCGATGAGCACCTACGATACAAGTCATGTCTATGTGCTGGAGATACAACAATGAACAAAGCAAAATCTTCACTATTCTGCAGCTAAATTTCTGAAAGTGAAAGATGATATAAAACAAACAAACAAAAATATATGATGTCTGATGCTGATAAAATCTATGGAGAAAAATTAATTTGGTAAGAGAATAGCATTTTATATAGGTGGTCAAAGAAGATATGAATTTTGAACAGAGACTTGAAGGAAGTACATAAACAAACCATGCGAAGATTTGGAGGAAAGGCATTCCAAGCAATGGGAACAGCAGTGCAAAGATCCTGTTGTAAGAGTATGCTTGGGGTGTGAGGAACAACTTGAAGACCAGTAAGGCTTAAGCAGATTGAGCCAGGGGAAAAGCAATAGGGGCCTGAGGTCTGAGAATTTGGAGGTTGGAAGTAGGATACACATTTAAAGTTATTGTAAGAATTTTGGATTTTAGTTTGACTACAATGAACACATTGAACTGTCTGAAACAGAGGAATGACATGATCTGACTTCTCTTTATTTAGATGCTGGCAATTCAGGCGAAAGTGGCAGTGGCAGGGTGGGAAGAAGGAGTAGGCAGAGAGTCTGGAATATTTTGAAGAACATTGCCAATAGCCTTTACAAATAAGAGCAAGAGAAAAAGAGTAAAAAATAACTTGAAGGATTTTGGCTTAAGCACCATAAAGGAAGAAAGACAGAGAACAGGGGGAAGCCATAAACCAAAATTGAATCACAGACTCCATAGTTGGCCCCCAAATTTCTCACTTGGTGAGAGGTGGCAATTTTTTTAAGGAATGATCAACCGTGAATACACATCTTAGAAAAGTGCTGTCCAATAGATATATAATGCAAGCT
Organism: Cynopterus sphinx; assembly: GCA_030015415.1. Taxonomy (NCBI): domain Eukaryota; kingdom Metazoa; phylum Chordata; class Mammalia; order Chiroptera; family Pteropodidae; genus Cynopterus; species Cynopterus sphinx. The sequence continues at coordinate 95,140,518 of CM057386.1, read as the reverse complement.
ATAAATATAAGCTACACATATATGCATTAAGAAAGAAAAACCAGGTGAAATTAATTTTAATATTTTATTTCACCCAATATATTCAAAATGTTATCATTTCAACATTTAAAGATCATAATTTTGCATATTCTTTTTCATGCTAAATCTTCAAAATTCATTGTACATTTGATACTTAGAGTGTGTATCTTATACCGACTCAGGCAAGTGGTTAGTACCACATATGGCTAGTGGCTACCATTTTGGACAGCAAAGATTTAGACAGTTCACATATTTGGGGCCAATTCTTTCACATTTAAGAACTATGAAAAATAATTTAACTTTTCTTGGATTTGGATATGCTCTCCTCACATCATGCATATATAAAAATATACATTTACAAAGTTTAGATTTATGATGTTTAGATAGGACTGGACATAGCACTGCACTGTGCCATCAAACATGGTTTAGTCGATGATCACTAGAGAACAACCAAATGAAAACAATTAATTTCTCTTCTCTGACTTTACCACTTTTGGGACTATATCTTTCATATCAGAGGGAGGAGGAAGGCTTATTTTAGGGTTAATGTGCATGTGTGTGTGTGTGTTTACTTTCATGTATGCTCACTTGCATGTTTGTTTATGTGTCTCTGTATTCTACGAAAGATGGGTGGCCTTATTGTTTAATAAAAGTCATAATGCATGTTAATATTGGTAAAATTCTAGCCCTAAGACATAAAAGAGTAGGGCTACCTAACTGCCATCCCAGTGTGGAGAGACCAGAATAATTATCTATGACAAATAAAAGCTAGCATACATTCCTGAAACAGATGGGAGAATATTCCATTCAAAAGAGAATGAATCTTAAAGCTTTGTAACTATAATCAAAAGTTATAAAAAATTATTTGTGGCCCAAAATAAGACTTTTTTGGCTTATAGGATATCTAGTGCAATGGAATTATTAGCCTTAAAAACAGACTTGTAATTATTAGTATAAGAGGGTAATGCTAAAATACAGGACCTAGAAAAGCTGGTGAAGTGAATGGAGAGGAAAAACCCCAAAGAGGAAAGATATTTAGAGAGGAAAGAGAAAGGACACTAAAGGCCAGCTTACTGTACTTCACTTTTTTGCCCCAAATCAACCCTACCTCCCACATGCAGGAGGATATACAATTCCTAGACCACCGCCACAAAGAAGGCAAGGTGGGCCAGAAGGGTAAGAGGAAATTTGGGCAAGCTAATTTTTCACATATTCCTTCAATTGGAAAGTCACTGAGTTGTGGGCATCTTTTTAAAACAAAAATATCATAGTGAAGCTTACCAGTCTTGGTAATTAGGTAACCAAACTACTGAAGTAGAAAAAAGGAGAGTAAGCATTTGAGGCCTACTCTCTACCAGATACTTTACAAATGCCATCTCAGTTAATTGCCACTTATTCATTAGTATTTGTTTTTAAATGTTGATTGCACTGATAATAAATGAATGCATGCTCATTGTAAAAGAAATGATGTATGAACCCAACTTATAGATGAGACCACTGAGATTCAGGGAGGTTGAGCAATTTGATAAGTAGTAGAGATCTGATTTGAAACTAAACTTTATTTCCTTATCATAAGAGGCCTGCCCAGCCCCTAAAGACATTGATAGGTTATGGGATTTTAATGTGGAGTGAAAGAAGGGTGTGGAATGAAAGCTAATTTTATAGTATGGGGATAATATGAAGGGCCATGGAGAAATGGGTGTACCATTGCCTCTTAATACAAGCACCAATTGTCAGAACTTTCAGTTTTCCTGCTCTTGGCTTCCTTGTGCGCATATCCTGGTAATAATACTTGCTTGTTTTGTGGATTCAAGGAGATAAAACAAAGGACCTTTTTAAACTATAAACTGGTATATGTTAATACTGCTAATAATAATGTATAGCATTTGTTGTTTATAAGAGTGAAGGACAAAAGTGGAGACTTTGGACAGCTATTGAACAGTGAGTAATTTATATGTCAGAGGGGAGATAAAAAAACATCTAAAAACATTGAGAAAAAGGTTGGGAGTTGCTAAAGATATATATCCTATATTTAACTGTGTTGTCCTGGTCCTGATCATTTATCCTTCAATTTGTTCAGATTTTTACTGAGTGCTTCTCCAGTCAGATGCTAAGTTGGTACTGGTGATATCAAGATGGACACAGTGATCTTTATCTTGGAATTAGTATGGCCAGGAAGGGTATTTGTGAAGAATGCCTGAGAAGCTCCTTTGGAAAGCCGAGTGTGGGCCCGGTGAAACAGGTACTATAAAAATCTAAATCCCTAACCACAACACGAACGTGAGTACGTGCAAATCATCCACACCAGGAAAACCCAGTCAGCTGTGAGAAAAAAAAAAACAAAACAGGTGATCTCTATTAAAACAAAACCACAATGCAGAATATGTAAACAGCTTCCAAAAGTGCGCAGTAAGGGAGAAGTTATTTATCTTTGTTTCACTTAAAATATTTCAACAGAGATTTTTTTTTTGAATATGAACTGTCTCAGTGCTCTTAAACATATGTTCAGAGATGACAGACCACTTGATTGAGAGCCAGCTGGGAATAGCTCACAATGCAGTGTTAGGACTCTGTTAAAAGATCATCCATCAGCCAAGAAGATAAAGGATTTCTGGGAAGACAATCGAAGCCAATAGGGGAAATGGCAATGCAAAAAATATGCAAAAATAAAGCTCTTTGTCAAGCTTCAGTAGTTTGTTCTTATTTATAATAAGTTATTTTTGAATCAGATATTTGTAAAGGTGGGGATCCATTTATGGCAAGCGGGAAGAACTTTGAAAAATTCATAATGTACATAATTATAGTTTCCTCTGCTTTCAAATATATAACCCTTCTATGGAATTCTTCATGTATTTAATAACCTCTCACATATGCAACAGATATTTTTGATCCTTGGAATTTGAATCGGTTCCTCCATTTTCAAGCTGCTCTCCCTTGTTTCTGGCCCTGTGTCACTCCTTCATTTTTGAAGAAATACATGAGATCTTAAAAGCCTGCCACTGGATTGAGAGAGTCCACGGGGTCAAAGAGAAAGAGATGCAAAGGGAAAGTAGGAGACATTTTGGTCTTGGCCCGGCTTTACCACCATCCAGCTACTTTGAAACATTACTTTTTGCTTCTTTTCCTCTTAAGATAAAAGTGTGGTGTTTAAAAATTTTTAATTATCAGACACAATTTCAAAATTCAAATCTGTTAGCCCACTGTTGCAGTGCTGTTTTTAGTTAACTGTGATTTGCTCAGTATTTACACCTAAGCATAGAACCCTGTCCTCCCCAACAGGTTCCACAGGAAGTCCGAATAATGGACAAATAGCAATGCAGGTGGATTTGGGGGGTTTCGTTTTCCTTTCTTTCTTTGGTATTTTGCATGATTTCTTAACTTCACACTGATTTCTTTGCAACTGTGTTTTTTGTTCTTGCTGCCGTGGAACGCTTATCATGAATCCAGGCATTATTTCACTGAAAAGAAAAATTATCGAGCACCTAGGTGTCTTCTACAACTTCTCTGATGAAACTAGTACATTTTACCCTGTTTTGTAAACTGACAACAGTGTTCAAGGTTCCAAGTCTTTTCTGTGCTGTGCCCTGTCCTGGTGATTCTTGACAGACCTCTCCATCATTTAAAACCAATCTCAAATGTCACTTCTTCTGCAAAGCCTGCTGGAGAACTTCCACTTTTGCATCCATCGCATTGCAGTGTAATTGTTTGCTTACACATCTGTTTCCTCAACTAGACTCAGAGCTCCCTGAGGTTGGAAATCTTGTCTTGTTCAACTTTGCGACTTCCTGTTGGCTGCAGGGAAGTCCAGAGCTAGAAAGGTGGCTCACCCTATGCAAGTATGTGACCCTTCAGGGGAGTTTTCCTGCCTCTTCACTCCTTCTTCTCCTTCCTCTTGTATCCTATTCTAAGTCCTGTTATTTGGCAGCAGGGTTTGTATCTTTTTAAGCTGTCTGAACAAATGTTTTAAATAACTAGAAGGTTTAATAAGAAAAATGTTCATCTGCGTATTTCTAGGGTTTAACACAGTGCTGGTATCTGGAAGGTACTAAGATGCTAAATAAATGTGTGTTTAATAAATTACCTAATAATAAGAATATTTGAATGTTACTGTGAACTTTGCAGTTCATATGTGATAACTCATTTAATTTTCTCATCCTAGAAGCAGGAACTATTGTAACCCCATTGTATATATAAGAACTGAGGCTCAGAAAGTTTAAGTGACTCGTATAAGTTACACAATTTGAAAATGACAATCAGTTTTCAAATAAAGGTTATATGACAGGAAAAAAGCTAATTTATTTTTCAGTTGAATCATCCCCAGGATTTCATAAATGAAAGTTATGCATGTTAAATCATAAGAACTTAAGGACCATGGATTAGGTACAGTTTTGGTTTCACATATAACTTAATAGGTATGGTGGGATATTTTTTAAATTTAATTTACAAATCTATATTTGGAAGTTTATCTGGGAAAATATTACCTAAGGGCTGATATGCTTCTTATATCTCTGGGAATATTGACAATGGGAGGCACAGAACTCAGCAGCCCATGAGTCTGTCTAAGGAAGCATCTGAAACCCCCAGATGATGCAAAAAGTGTGGAATAAGTAGCAATTACCTAATTCTCCCTAATTTTAATTGGTCTGTGCAGTATAAAAGATGTTCTTTCAATATTTCTTAACTGACTGAGTCTTTCAAGGATCCTGAGTTTTAAGTCTCTAGGCAAAGTGGGGCTTGCTGTGGAGGAAAGGCAAGAAGTAAGTTTTCTTCCTCTTTTTTGCCCTCTGGGTCAGTTTCTTTAAGTAGTTCTTGCTTTCCACAGCCTCATAATCCTTTTTCCACTTCTAAATCTTCACTCCTGTTTCAAGTCAATATCATTAGATTAGCTCTTTGTCTTAGTTTCTTTCACTGTAAGATTGGGATAATAATTGTCACCATATCCCAAGGGAAAAACAAAGAAGCACAGGGTGCAATAAAAACTATGCAGGAGATGGACTGGTACTTGAGGAAGATAGGATGAGATGGAGACTTGAGTGAGGAAGTTTAAAAGAAGAACATGAATAAAGCAGGTAGGTGATGGGTGTGGGAAGTTGGGCTAATTCAACTAGAGGTCTTGACCTAAAAGAGAACAACAGTGGTCTTATTCCAAAGTCCATACTCTTTCTCACACAGCAAACAGAGAACATGGTTCCTGTTCTAATGCAAGTGAAAGCTGCCAAAAGGGGGTTCTGGGGGTAGGCTGGGAGAAAGCTGGTTGTAATCTCCATTCTCATCTAACAACCAGATTGTCACCCCTATCTATGTGTAGATATTCTGAATGTGCCACTAGTACAATGCCATCATTATAATATGTTATACATGTTTGAATCATTTATTGGATACTTTCCTGTGATAATCATAGATTTAATCTGTGCACTTGTATAACTAATTTTATACTCAGGAGAGGAATGGTTGTCTCTGTCACCCCAGATAAAAAGCAGAATGGCCCTGAGTCACACTTAGGTGTGTCAATGTTGGCTAATTTGTCACTATCCTGATTTTCCCTGCAGTAAAATTCTGGTCATAAACTTAGCAGGAACCTTGAGAGTCATAGAATTCCTTTCTTGGCTTATCAGCCGTTGCAGGCAGATAAGGAGATTAAAGCCCAGGTAGTGATTTGAGGACTTGAATTACAGAGTGTTTCCATTTTCAGCTCTGTTTGCTATTAGTTGATCAGTTGACTGGAGAAGAATCTCTTGACCTTTGAAACATTAAATTGGTGCTTCCTGAATGCAACAAATTAAAAAAAAAATTTTTTTTTAGTCTCCCATCCCTACTTTGTAAACAGTGAAGGACATGGACGCATGGTTTACAAATGGCTTTGCTGTTTTCTCAAGTGAGAGGAATTTTCTAACTGCTCATCTTCAGGCCAATTAGGCTGATTTTGAAGACAAACCAACTACATCATTTTTCTCAGTGGCACCCACCTAGAAAAGAGGATTATCACTCCAGGGGAAAGATAGATGATGACAACCTCAGAAAGACACAGTTTACTATGGTTACGCTTGAGACCGAAAAGCCCATCTGACCAAAATTTCCTTGAATATATGCGGTCCTAGAGAGTCATTCGTTCTAGTTAATGAGCTAAACTTTTCTAACAGAACCATTTCTGGGAATGTTAATTCACTGTAGCTCTCTCAATCCCTTACACCTTAGTGAGACTTTGTTGAATGAAGATGAAACCAACCTGATAGAGGAAAAGCCAGTGGGAATGGGGAGTTGATGTGAGGGCATCCCAAGGAAGGACCTTATTTTTTCAGGGAAGAGAAAGCAATATTAAGGGGAAAAGACTGGAAAATAATCAGGACAAAATTGAGTTATTTTGTTATTTTCTAAAGATAAAGAAAGGTTGGATTACTGAGCTAGAAAGAAAGAAAATACCTTATAATTACATATTTATTTTCAGTTCCTTCTTCTTCAAGTCAGGATTTTTGTTTGTTTGTTTAAATTATTTATGCCTACAGCACCTGGTCTTCCCAGGTGGTCTCCTATCCAAATACTAACCAGGTCTGGCTCTGCTTAGTTTCCAAGATCAGACATCGCGCTTGTTCGTGGTGGCATGGCCATAGACCACAGACCGTGGCTCCACTAGGATGTGAACCCAGGACCTTCTGTGTGTAAAGCAGACATGCTAACCACTATACTATCAAACCACATCCTGAACTTTCTTAGAAAGAAAGAAAGGAAGGAAGGAAGGAAGGAAGGAAGGAAGGAAGGAAGGAAGGAAGGAAAAATTCCAAGTCTCAAGTGATCAAAAACTGCTTTGGCTAAAAACATGTATAGAGAAAGTTAGCTATGGCTCTGTCTATTTAGCACAAGGACATCACTGGGATGCCTTTCAGGCAAAATATTTGAAAGTTTTCTCTATTTTGAATAAAGATTTAAATAACGCTTTATTAAGATATAATTCACACACCATACAATAGACCCATTTAAGATGTTAAGAAACAAAATTTAACCAAGTAAATATGAAGATCTAATTGGCTTTACTAAGTGATTCATGAATTGGGCAGCCTCCCATCCAGCAACTGGAAGGGATCTCTAAAGGATTGTACAAAATGGATGGTTTTTATAGAAAAAAGATCTGGCAAGAGAGCTATTAACAAAAGAAAAAGGATTATTCTTGGGCTTAGATATTTTTCCTTTGGAGGAAGAGTTTTTATTATGCAGATTGCCTCTTCTTTTTATGGGGGATGGAGAGGGCCTTATGACAAATTACCTTCCCAGTGCTAATCAGAAAATTCCATACGGGTTGATTAAGGTTATGTTTCTGGAAGAAGTTAAAACTGCAGTGAGATTAGGTATTAGATCTAGATTTGGTATCAGAGATTTTAAGCATGAGCAACACTATTTTGGGATTGTTGTTTTATCTTTAATGAAGTATATTTGCTTTTTGATATATTGCATTATCAATTTTTAAAACTTGTGGTAAGATATATATAACAAAATTTTCTATTAGAATCATTTTTAAGTGTAGATAGACTATAATTTTAACTTTTTTTTACAGGGAAACTCTGTGACTTACAACTTGCTCATAGATGTGAATCTGAAAAGTAAATACATTGGAATATAAAAGATCAATTGAAAAGACCCATTGAAATGAACTCTTCTGTAAATGAGCAGCAAATCATTAACTGTTCTTAAGAGACTCCATCAGCTGCCAGGTGTCCTATGATTCCCAGGGGCCTTATAGACCCTGGCTTCCTTCAACACCATCTTCTCAAAATACAGCTCCAGGGTCATTACCACAAGGAGATAAATGTTTAAAAGGTGAGAGTTTCTCACAGCTTCGCTTCAGGAAAGAATAAAGATAAGAAATATATAAAACAGAGTCATTTTAATGAAGCTGCTAAAATTATTAACATTATGAAGGTTGAGACATGAGGAAAGACTCCGTTCTTATGCTAACTAGCCTAAGAACTTAAATTTTTTTGTAATTTTCAGTTCTGCATCAATGGCTGGATATACATCTAGACCTCTAGAAAACCCTCTGACTGCTTCATGAAGGTCTCCTATATCCAGGCCACCCGACATACATTATCCAGACCATCAGGTATGACCAGATCTCTCAGCACCCATCCTCCAAACCATTTAACATCCATCCTCCAGACTGCCTGACACTTGACTGATAACCATCCTGGACCAATCCTAGGTCTAAGAATGCAGGACTGATTCTTCTCAAGAATGCAATTTTCACCAAGAACTCTCTTTTTTTCTTTGTTATAACAGTCCCTTTCTGGACTTTTGCCTAGCTATATTGCCAGTTAGCAAAACTCCAAGACCACGAAGAAATCTTTACCACTGATTTTTAGCCAAAGCCTTCAGACTCTTTTTGAACATCAAGTATCTTTTCAACTAGAGGCAGCTGAATGGAGATTAGAATCCAAGGCAGGAAAAATCTAATGTACACTATGATGAGGGAGGCAACTAGGAAAGTAGGAGGGGAGAGAGAACAGTGAGATCCTCCCGGAGGCCTGGAGCTTCCAAAAGATGATCGGGGTTCAAGAAAGAGTCTGCATGTTTAAAATTGTAGCATGAAAATGGCAAAGTATTTAGTTAATGTTTCAAATCAAGGGGCTCTTGCTGTCCTTGTCCTCATAGAACTCCATTGTCCCTTTTACTAGTTGAACCTGTGTCAAGAATCCTCAGCTTGTGCCCCTGCACTGACCCTTCTGCACTGGCTCCTCTTTCTTCTGTCACAGTCTACCATAATCTGAACATTATTTTTTTGGCTCTTGGTCATGTGTGGTAGTAATACTGCTTGTTTTCTCTTTTGCTCTTCATGTAGATGCCTCATTTTCTCTGGGGGAATGTAGACCTTTCAATTAGAGTCACCGCTTTTATAATTTTGGCACCCCCACAGCTCTCGACATGGTGCTATATCTGTAATAACTGAGTAATTCTTGCCCAGGAACTTTTATCATAATCACTTGGTGAGCTTTCTTTAGAGTATTTTTACTCAGTCCAGATCATAAAAAACCTGGCTTATTAGAATGTTGAAGCTCTCCAAGGCAAATCTGATGAGCAACGCTGAGCTGTTCTATTATGTGGTTCTATTACTCAATTGTTGACTGCCATTGGTAATCTTGGTTCAAGATTTCACAGTAGCATAATTTCTATGTTCTGTCAAAGTTTTTGGTTGAAAACAATAATAGCTACGAATTCCTGAGCACTTTCCCAGGTACTGTCATGTGTGACATACATTATCTCCTCTAATTCACACAACAAATCTGAGAGGAAGGTACCCAGTGTCAGGTGTTATAGCTGGTAAGTGACAGAGCCAGGACTCCAACGCAGACCTCATACCTCCTGCTGAGTCAAGATGCTGCTAGGAGGACAGATCCAAAGTGATGCCCTTGGATTGCTCCACCTAAACATCTACTGTGGACAGGTCTAATGAGAAATATCAACTGGATGCATTTTTTGTCTCAGTTACAATGATATGCAATTACAAATGAACCAGGATAAAAAGATATATACCATAAAAGTCTTTATTTTAAAGAATTATTTTGTAATTTCTGATACTTCAGACTGTAGTAGCTGCTGAGCTAGGATGCTTTCAGGGTTGGGTACAAACTTTGAGGAAACAATGTGTGCTCCTCGCCCCAGAGCAAATACACTGGTCCTCCCAGAACTATTTTAATTAGTCTGTTTACGTGAAGCACTCGAAGCCAAGTTTACGGGGCCCGCTAACTAAAGCCTCATTCACTTAAGGGCCCTGTGCTTTTCTTTGCAGATTGTATCCACTTTTTGTGTCTTATGCAAAATGGCATTTAGCTGTCAGTATGGACACAAGATGAATCACATAACTTAAGAAAAGTAGAGGTATTTGCAAAATCAAACTTTCAAGGAGCTGAACAAGGCTGCAAGCATTACAGCCTTTGGTTCTTTCATCTTTCACATTAGCAAAGTACATGATGCTCAAGACAGATATGAATCTTTTTTTTTAGGTCCTGTGACCTAAAATTTTCCTCCTTTTTGACATTATTTGCCTCTGTCTTTAAAAAGTGCTGAAACATAAATGCTATTCTAAACTGTGCTATTTGTAAAAATAATTTTTAAATTGTTTTGCTACCAAAAGTAAAGTAAAAAAGTATTATTGTTATTTATTTATTTTTTTTTTTTTTGGTTTATGTTTTTTAATCATGGGTTTGGAAGACAGGAATGGAAAATAAATCATCAGTTCAGGACAGGTATTAAGTGTTAACCTAAAATGGTTAGGTTAGCCTAACAGCAACATCAGTGTTTTTTAAAGTGTGGGTATCAGACCACCTACTTCAAAATCTCTATGAACAAACCAACGAACTCAATCCAAGACCATCTGAACTCAACTTTTTGGGAGAAAAGCTCAGTTATTTACATTTTTAATCATCTTACCATGATTCAGTAGTGTGCTATAGATCTTTTCATTCTTTTCTGACTATGAATGGCATGCTGCAACATCCACAGTTCTGGTCGGCCACAGTGGCTGTCCTTGCTGCCAAAGCAGGGGTTCCTAACATTTTGTGTGTCACAGATCTCACTGGGAGCCTGGCAAGCCTCTGAATCATTTCTTAGAGTAATGTTTATAAATGCATAAACAAAATACATAAGATTTCCAAAAAACAAATTATATTGGAATGCAGCTTCAGAGAAAAAGCTGTAGAATTTGCCTTCTTTATAAATACATAAAATAGTAATATCTGGTGGTAGGTATAATAACCCCAAAATTTCAAAGCAGTGATGAGCATAAATGAAATTTTGATATCTTTAACAATTGGTATATCTATGATTCTATGATTGCTATTTTTAATAGCACTGCTTTATTCCATGAGCTTAAGATAGAAGGATGCTAAATGTTAGTTAGAGGTTAATGAAAATAAAGATGTGATTTTTTTCCCTCCTCATCAGTATTCATGAACTTCCTGAATCCTAACTTTGAGCTTATGTTCTGTCTGAATTCAAGCCCCAAATTAAGATTTTCCTCCTAGAAAGGGGTAGATAGTAGTCATGGGCAAGCTTCTCTTGCTTCTCAGTTCAAACACATCATTCCTAAGAAATTTCTTCCCGAGAGACTACTAGGAAGAATCTACTAAATATAGCACATGGCAGGGCAGCAGACACACAAAAGTGCTATTCTTATTTGCCTTGGAATGGTATTGGGTGCCTACCTCTTAGAGACTTCTTACCTGCTCACCTTAGAGACTGACCGTGTGAAGTAACAAACAAGTTGTTGGATGGGAAATTCAAACCCTAACTGGGGCAGCTTTTTTTCTTGGATTATTATTCATTTTTCAAGATCCCTGAAACAAGCTTCCTCCATAGAGTTTCCCACATGGAGTTGGAAAGGATGAAAAAAAGTTTGTTCACCTCATGCTGGGTCTTAGAGTTGTGGATTGAAATAGAAGTGTGGACATAAATTATAGGTGCACGCATTTTTAAACCCTTCTCACAGCCAGTATTTCATCATTCACACTAAAGGGTCTCAGCTGTGGGTGCCTCACCCCATAAAGGTGAGTGAAGTGCTGAGAGACCAGAGGATCCATCCGGGTGGAGATTTGGGTCTGCCCACACATTGCCCCTATCATGGCGCAGAACTGCTGAGTGAATATGGGCTCTTCAGTGTGACCTCTATTGTTCTCTTAGGAGTGACCCCCTCAGTGTCCTCCTGATAATCAAATTGCTCTCCTGGGGTGGTGAAAGCTCATTGAATTGGGAGTCAGGAAACCAGTTCCTGGCACTGATGCTAACTAATTTGTGATAAGAGCAGTGCCTTTTCTCTCTTTCTGTTTCAGATTCCTCAGCTAGAATCAAGAGTTACATTAGGTAATCTCTGTATATATTGATTATTTTGCCAGGGCTGCTTTAATAATATACTATAGACTGGGTGGCTAACAAAGGGACATTTATTGTCTCTCAGTCCTGGAGTTCAGTTGTAAGTCTGAAATCAAGGTGTCAGAGAGCGTCAGAAGGGTCCCTTTCTTCTAAGGGCTGTGAGGGAAGGATCTGTGCCAGAGCTCCGTCTTACAGATGGCCACCTTTCCCTGTTTCTCTTTATGTCATCTTTCCTCTACCTGTGTCTCTGTGTTCAAACTTCTCTTTTTGGTAAGGACACCATCATGTTAATCCGGGCCCACACTAGTGATCTGATTTTAACTAGATTACTTCTCTACAGACCCTATCTTCACAGAAGTCACATTTTGAGGTACTGGGGGTTTGGATGTAGGACTTTTTAGAGGAAGGTGGCTCACTATTCAGCCCTTAAGAGCGATCTTTCATATCTCCTTTATGTTAGATGATCTTAGATATTAGATAATAGTTCTGACCTCCAGTAGGCATAACCATCTATCCCGAGACTCTCCTACAGGCAGAGCCAGAGCACTGGGCTCTGAGGCACTGGAGGACGGGCTCACCCTCAGCAGCCAGAGCTCTGCAGTGTCCAGAGGAGACTGTCAGGAAACTCATTTCTCCCCCGCACAGAGACAAGGCTAGAAAAATGGGGTTTTCTTCTTTGGGAAATCACAGGCGAAAGGACCTGGAGTGTAGTAGCCAGCACGACTACAGAAGGCAAACTGAGAAAACTCTCCCTGTGACAAATCCCGTTCCAGCTTCCTTCAGATTCCGTGCTGGGGGCCAGGCAGACAGCTAAAGAGCACTTTTCCAAGCAGAAGGAAGGGTCATGGTGTCCTTGACCCACGCCCTGGCAGCCCCACCTTAAACACACAGAGCCAAACACTCTTTGTTTGAGGAGAGCGCTCTCCTGGAGCCAACACCAGCTTTCACATGCTTACCCTGGCTTTTAGCAGTAAATCGCTGGCTGTTCTCATCGTGTGGTATTTACTCGCACGCATTATCTGTGTTTATAAACTCTTTACTTAGTTTTCCTGCCAACGTCAGTGTAGGATAACTGAAATTAAAAAAAAAAAAAAAAAAAAAAGAATGAAACTAAGTGCCAAAGACTGAAATTTTTCATCTATAAAACCAAAAGAGAGAAAAAACAAACAAACAAACAAACAAACAAAAAACAGCTGAATTTCTAAGCTAAAACATGTTCTATTTGCTGTAAAGCAATTTTAAAATAGTTTTAAAAATAAAATCCAAGTGAGGACATGTCTTTGAATTACCAAGGAATTTTGTGCAATTCTTAGAATATAACTGCATACAATCTTATGGTGACTTTGGTATTGACATTTTCTTGTTTATTTACCACATTACCCTAGATATACACAATTTATAAAATATAGACAATTAAAAGTTATCTAAAATTGTACTACAACGAGTTCAAAGCATTTTTAAATCTATTCAGACTAAGAATTTTTGACTTCTAAATTGTTACATTAAAATCTTGCTAATACTCTGTGTGAAGCAAGTTATTTTTTCCCCCACAAATAAGATCATGTCACTCTTCTCCATGACATGCTTTCTCATTTCACTTTTTTCTTTTTCTTTTTTTTTTTTGGTAAATTGAGTTCAGCGATTTTGTTCTCATTCAGACTCTGCACTGCTGGAAATCCAGTTTGAGCTATTTCATTTTTTTAGTTTTTACCCTCGTGTTGGCTTTGAGGAATGTTCTTTATATGCATCTTCATGCTTTCTTTTTATTTTGTTCATAGAAAAGGTGGCTGTAATTTACATGTCCAGTGGTCTCTTTTTAAATCTTTCTAATATTAATCTCCTCAACATTCTGCAACTCTGCCTTGCTCCTTAGCCACTCTAGTTTTTGCCTGACCTAAATACCTAGATTGTAAACTCCTCAGGGTAGGGATATTGTCACTTGGTGTTTTGAAATGTGTTCTAGAAACTTCTTACCAGACTTTGAGCACTCATAATATGCAAACTGGTGTAATTAGATTATGAATCTGTGAATGACAGTATATCCTACAGATAACATTCTAGGCTGGGTTAAGGTGTGGTCCAGTAGCATAGATAGCCAGAGATGGAGAAGACAGTTATGCAAAGCAAAGGGGAAGTTGAAAATAAGTTTATTAAAAGGGTAAAGTAGCCCAAATCTTTTGCAATGTGGCTATTAATGCCAAAGAGAAGTTGCAAGTTAATTATCACATACTGGAGATGACATACACTTTAAGAGGCCTATTGAATAGGCTAAATGAGAAAATAAGAAAGCTTAAGTCTGCTCATTTGGAGCTTGTTGGAAACTGGAAAACAAAAAAACAAATAAACAAACAACCCTGTTGCTCAGAAACAGAAAATCAAAGAATATCTGAAAAACATGACGGTAATACACTGTCCCACTTGGAAACTGATCTGACTAGTCTGTGACCCAAATGAACTTCTTTCCTGTCTCTATATTGTTATGGCTACAATCCCCAAGTCTCCTAGGAGCTTGGAAAGTGACAAGTTGAAAAAAGAAATTTGGAGACACTTCTCTAGTCTCAGCTCACTTCTGGTCACTTCCTCATGGGCCTTTAAAAATCAACTGAATGGGTATCGTCATTAGGTATCTGGAAACCAATACTTGTAAATACTGAAAAATGCCTTCTTCATTTTCAAAAACCAAAATGAGGTAAATGAATATAGAGTTGAGAAATTAAAGAAAAAAAAATATTATGGCAAAAAGAAAGCCCTTTCCGTGGAGGTTGCCTATGGGGACTGCGGCTTCTTGGAAGCCCCTTTCTGGTTGCTGCCTCTGAGCTATTGCTGCAGCCACCCTCCTGGAAACGTGGTGTGGAGTGTGGTTCTACCTCAAATCCCCATCACCCAGAGAGCAAGTCTGAAAGAGCTCTTCAGACACTGTGATGCTGAAGCAAAGCAATGCTGCATGTTATTTGGCTCTGAAAGTCCTCCTGAATCTCAGTCTCTCTGGGGCATTCGTGCTCATGAAGAATAAAAGGAGTGACAGAAGAGGGTCTGCAAGGGCTATCACTTGGGTTGACTCAGGGAGCATAAGAATTAGCAACCCCTCACAGTACAATGTGACCTCTTTGGGAGGAATGTTGGCAGCCTCAGCTGAGGAAGGGAGATGATCTCTCTCTAGAGGAAATAACAGGCACAAGAAGACATAAAGACATAAAGGGAGCAAAATGAAGGATGCAAACTTTCCATCTTTTCTGGCAAGATTTCAGAAGTGACAGATTGGCTGAGATTCACTAAGCAGGTCTGGTAGATCTTCATGATGCTAGGCCCTATGGGCCTTAGACCCTTTATAAGGTAGACTAAAATTAAATAAAATAATGTAGGGTGTTACAGACTGAAAGTTTATGTCTCACCCAAGTTGATATGTTGAAATCCTAATCTCCAATTAGATGGCATCAAGAAGTGAGATTTTTGTGAGGTAAGCAGGTCATGAGTGTGAAGCCCTATGACTGGGATTAGTGCCCTTATATGAAGGGAGTTTGCTTCCTCTCTCCACTCTTCACTGCATGAGGCTATATGTGAGAAGACAGGCATCAGCAAGCCAGGAAGCAGCTTTCACCAGACACCAGATCTGCCTTTACCTTGATCTTAGACTTCCTGGCCTTGAGAACTGAGAAATAGGTGTTTGTTATTTGAGACACTCAGTCTATGGTATTTTTGTTAGAGCAGCCTTAACTGACTAAGACATAGGTCTGAAAAAGAATCCTGGGGGAATATGTTGGTTTATGCTTTTGGGGAGTTCAAGAAAAGATGAGAAACAAACAATATATTTGGGAACAACATGAACATAACTTAGTATTAAAATTAATATAAAGAATAAAACCAAGGAAACTCTGATTTACTATCTTTCCTGCTTATTGTCTTTGCATGAATGTTATTATTATTTTAAAAAGTTCTTAACTAATTAATCAGGAAACTTACACTCTAAAAACATTACATAGGATTATTAGCTTTGTTATCATTTCTGGCTCAGTGTTCTCTCTCTCTGTGTGTATATCTATATATATATACATATATATAGGATTTTTTAGATAATAGGTAGTATTCATGTAAAGAATATATATATATAGAGAAACTAAATATAAATAAATAAATTATATATATATATATATATATATATGTATATATATATATATATATGGAGAGAGAGAGAGAGAGAAAGAGAGAGAGAGAGAGAGAGACATATATGTATATAAAGAGAGAGAGCACACAGAGGTCATAGTCTATATATACAATCAAGAATATCACACAAATGGAACAGTTTCCTCTCACTGTAATCAAGCTGTGCTCTTTCACATCAAATACTACTAATTAAATTTTTTTATTGCCAGCTTTATGGTTGTCACATAATTCATTTTTTATAAAACAAGTTGCAAGATTGTTTTTTCTTGAAGTGAAGTCTAAGTGAGTGTGGTTTAAGATTCTCAGTTAAAACGTTGAAACAGAAATTAAAGCCACTAATCTCAAGTGATCACATAGAAATAATTAAAATTAAAGATATATTAAGATATGTTATCAAGAATAATCTAAAGTCACAATTTCTATAGTTTAATTTCTAAACAAGATGTTTTGAAATTTTTGTGGTTCGAAAGTAAGCCTTCTTGTGTTTTGTTATTTAAAGCAAACCCTTCTTAGATGTTTCTAAAAGAACCGAAAGAGATACTATTTTTCACACAACTTTATTTTGTTGTTCTATTGGGTAGAGTTTAGGAAACTCAAAGCTTGGGGATCCAAATAACATAAGAAGTTTGAAGTGTTAAAATGGTATTTATTTTCAGGATTGTCAACTGTGAAGTAAAGAAATAAGTAGATGTTTATGTATGTAAATGTAGATATGCATACACATAAAATTACATACATTTTTCTCTTTCTATAATTTTCTTTATTATTATTTTTTTTATTCTCTCCACAAATGAACTGTAAACCTCATCATGTTTCTTTCCTGTGATTCCACGGAGTATAAAGCATGTAGAAGTTGAGGTGGAAGACTCTGGGGCCTATATTTGGTGATGGATCCTTGGGATAAATCCATTGTACCTGACATATTTGGAGTTTCCTGTTGTACAAAATAAGCAACCTTCCTCCATTACCTTTAAGATTAATATCAACATCTTATTCAGGGGTCAAGATACCACAAATCTGTGCCTCCCAGGCCTCACACAGCAGGAAGCTTCACCCTTTGGAAATAACTCATTCTTTTTTATCCCTCAGCACTTGTAGTTCTAAGTTGGACTTAGTTTTCTCTATATAACCATTTTTTCAACCATCACAATGTGGTTTTGTTCCCACTACCTTCCCACAAGTGTTCTTTTCAAGGTTACAAACCATCAAAATTCTTGTCACCAAATCCAATAAACACTTGTCAATCAGTACCTTGTCTGTTCACAGGTTGCAGTGTTGTTGATTACTTGCTCGGTCCCTTGGGCTTCTGTGTTAACATTCAATGTTTGTTTATCCCTTACCCCCATGTGTATTCCTCTTTCTTCAACCCTTTTATATTAGATTGCCTCTCAAGTGCACTCTTTGTTCAAAATTTGCTGTCTTAGTGACAAGACCCATCCATCATGATAATATGGATGGTATGATATCGTTGTTTGATAGATAAGGCAATGAGACACACCTGGCTCTAAAATATATCTTTGCCACTTGGTGTGCTTTTGTGAAAATTATGTCTCCAACTCCAAACTTCTTCATTTGAAGTTGACAATAACTATGTCATAGGATTATTATGAAGATTAAATAAGGTCACGGATATGTATGACTAGTGCAATGCCTGATACATAGGAAGGATTTAATAAATGTTAGGCTCTTCTTAATTTTTTCCCTAATTATCTTAGCCAGAAGCTTGGAGTTGTCCTAGACTCTTCCCTTTCTATCATTAAACACCATGATACAATGTTAGCAAAATACTATTTATTCAACCTTCTAAAAATTTCTAGAATTCATTACCTGCATCTATCATCATAGCTGCATTATTTGACTGGATCATTGCCATGGTTTCTCTGACCCACTTAAACCGGCTCCCCCAATATAGCTAAACTAAAGTTTTGAGATGCAAATCTAATTTTGACTGGGCCCAAGAAAATTCTTCTTTGGCTTTTTGCATAGTTCACAGTGGTCTCCATAGGAGGTGGGGTGGGGGGAGGAGTGCTTTACAGCCAGGCTCTTCACTATCCCTTCACAGTTAACTTTTGCTACTCTCACCACAAATCACACCTGAATTTCCTTGAATGTCTCTTATTGTCTTCCACTTCCCACATGTGGTTCTCACTCCTTAGACTTTTCTTCCCATTTTCTCCCCTGATTTATCTCGCTAACCCCTAAGATTTTCTTTAAAATCAACTCAAGCTTTACCTCTTCTGAGAGGGAATCCTGATGAGCTAGCCTGTTTTGAATGCCCTTCCTTCCTCTATGTTTTCTATCAGCATGGATATATTGTGGCCATGGCATGGATTACCTAATGTTTCTCACTGATTTAATTATCTGGTTTCCCCCATTAAACTGGAAGCCCCTTAGGGACATGTTATATCTTCTGGATATAATATATGCCTTATACATGCTTTATTTCAATACCTGTATGTAGAATGAATGGAATTTTGAATAATTCATTGGAATGGCATGAATGTTGAGTGAGTGAATGAATGAATGAATGAATGACCTAAAGTTTTCAAAATGGGCCAGACTGGCAGGCATTTGGTACTTTTCACACGTTATTTTCCATATCAATATCCCTGCCTTCTTTATCTGCCTAACTTTTGCCTTCCTCTCCTGAGTTAAGCGCCCAGACTCTGAGACTCCTTAACGCCCCATACATGTTTTTATATTGACACTTACCAGCATATTTCTGACAAAGGATTGAAATAAATTAATGTCAGTGTCAGTTCTCACTAGAGTCCAGAGTCTAGACTCGTCAGTAAGCTTGAAGGCCATGGCCTTGTATGATTTATAAAATTTGCTTTTTGGAGATTTTGTTAACCCTATTTACAGATGAAGAAATCTACTTAGAGAGGTGAAATGACTTGCTCAAGTGTATAGACTTACCCAGTGGTAGAACTAAGGTTTAATTTCCAAATGTCATGCTATTCTACATCCTTTATGAGAGTCAAAAATAAAGTAGAAAAAGAATCATATACATTCATTTCAATTTTCACTCATATAACTGCTGGATCTAAAAGTATAGTTTAAATTTCTGGTCCTTAACTGATATATGCAATTATCATTAGACAGTTTGGATTAATTTTATGTTTTTTCTTTTAACAATTGCAAACTAATATGAACTCCTTTTTTGTGTATGATCAGTGAGGAAAAAGAGAAGAAAGTGATTTTAAAATTTTATTTATATTTTGTTGATTTATATCTATTTCATATTATATATACAGTATTAAAACAAATGTTATTATTTCTGAGACATAGTAGTTGTGATCAAGAGCTGAGATTGATGACAAGAAAAACACAAATATACTGAGATAAAATTTTTTCACCTGAGTTAATTAGGTCTTAGGTGACAAATCACTTTTCTTTCCTTCCTTTCCTAACTTTTAAAAAACTTCTTTCATTAAACCTTTGTTTCAAATCTCTCTTTCTTCCATATTAAAGGGTGGCTTCTAGACAAAGGCCTTGTTTGGGTCATTAATAGTCTCACCTGGACAAGTTCCCACCTTATCTCTTCTGTCTTTTGTGTACTCTAGACAAATAAAACAGATGAGGAATAATATTTTGATCCAAAGAGTACAGTGCAGTTGGAAATACTTGCCTCATCTAGCCACAGACATGTTTATTATTGCTGTAGATAATAAATGTTAAATCAGTACAGAATGGGAGATAGGGGTCCCAAAACATACTGCTCTCTTTCTCACATTCACACCTTTGGTCCTTCTGAGATCTCTAGTGGACTTCCCTTTTCTTTGCCTTGTGAATTCCTCTTTACCTTTAAAACTTTAGATCCTCTCATTAACCCTTTCTAATCTGCCTCTGCAGAGAGAGTTGCTCCTTCTTATGAGCAGTACACTTAGCTCAGAGGTACCCACCACCTTGAATAATAGCTATATCTTTGCACATATGTCTTCTCCACTAGGTTGTGAGCTTCTTGGGCACAATAGACTGATTATTTTGCAATTGTATTCTCAGAGCCAAGTGCAAGGTAAGCTTGGCATATAGTAGTCTATTTGCTGAATAAATATTGATAAATATGAATATCTGTCTTTAGTGTGAGATGATGTAATATTTTCTAACCATTGACTCAGAAGGTGACATTCTAAGCTGATCAATTAGGTAATGTTAAAAAAAATGACCAAGTTTCTTTGTGCTTACACAAAGTATACTGAATGTAATGATTTTAAAGCTCAGAAAAACATTTTGATTGAAATGTGTCAGCTCTGTAGAGCTGGCTCAAGGTAGAGAATGGCATGATGGCTAAGACAGTGACTTTTGAAATCAATATACTTGGGTCATAAAGCTAGTTTTGGTGTTTACTAGATTGGTAACATCGAGCCTCTCTTGACTCCATTTTATTATCTGTAAAATGAGTATGATAATGTCTACTTCACAGACTTAATTATAAAATTAGAAAATGCCAGCAAAACTATCAGCATGGTTCTGGGTTCGTAGTAAGCACTGAATAAATGGTTTCCATTATTAGTGGGCCATGCGTTTCTGAGGCACACCTTTCATATAGAACTGTGATTTTACTCTAAAAGTTCTGTTCATTTTCTAATTTCCCCTGGTGTGTACTTTGCTTGTAGGTGCTAGGATCTGACCTTAGCCTCCTCTCAACAATTCTTAGCACAACTCCACAGATGACATTGAACCTCACAGGACCCAATTATCGTGAGTTACAACTGATATTTTAAGGACATGCTTTTTTTTACTGTCTTTTTCCCTTTTTCACTCACTTGTCTCTCTGCTTCTTTTCTGTTGGAAGCCTTTCATCATAATATTTGAAGATGAGGATGATAGAGTAAATAGATGACCATATATGTTCATATCCAGACTTGGTTTCAGATATTGAATAAATCTTGTGTCCTAGGGGCTAGAACTGAGTATAGGACTGGAATCCAGGAAATTTGAGGCATAGTAGGTAGAATAGAAATTAATACAGAAAATTAAGTAAACAGTTGAACCAGGGCTTTAATATAAAGATGTTGGGCCTACAAGTATAATTTTGCTGTCAGGTAACTATGAAAATTGTAAAAAAGCAAAACTAAGAAATAAGGTTAAAGGAAGACAGAATGATATATGTATCTGGAGAGATTAGAAATCCTTAGAGCAAATTCATGGAAGGGTAACATGGAATAGTGGGAATGTCAAGGCCTTGAGACTGGACAGGTTGTATGACTGTAAGGAAGTCACCTAACACCTTTGAGTTCCATTTATTACATTTGTAAAATGAAGATACTAGTAGTCATTAGTTTTCTGGGGAGATTGAGAAATAAGGCAAAAACCTAAAGCAACTGGCACTTTCCAGAACACTGCCCTCAGCCTTGGTTGTAGCAGAGGAGGAACTCATCCAGCTACTAAACACAAGAGAGATCTCAGGATAAAAGCAAGCTTTCATTTCCAGTCTCCAGCCCTCTCGTCTGACCCAGGCTTATTGTAGAGATATAGACTGGAACAATCAGATGAAGTGTTGCTGATGTTTAGATAAAAGGCACCAATAAGTTCAGCATTTATATTTGTCATGAACTACTAACTGGAGGATTGGCTCTGATTGAGTGCTGGTGATCTTAGCTTCTGACTCAATTCCTGGTTCTAATTTAGGGTGAAAAATAGTTAATATGATGTCTGAGAGAGAGGATTGTTTCATGATATACCTGATCTCTCCTTAGAAGTCCAGTGCCTACTTTCCTGATAGGGTTAGTGACCCTAGCTTGTCTGAGCTATTTTGTAGAAACGGTGAGGTTTGGTATAGTACAATTTCCTCTATGTGCAAAAATGACCATGACACTTAAATAATGAGTATTTAATCAAAGTGTATTGAGCATATATTATTTGAGAATATAGTTGAGTACTTTGCACAAATGCCAATAATTATATAGAATAGCAATACATAAATGATAATGTGAAATGTAGTTGCTATTGATTTTACTTACTGTTGTTTAATTTCTAGAAAATAAATTTAGTTTACTTCAGACTAACTGAGAACACTTGATTGAGGTACTTGTCATGACTTACTTTAGTGCTCAGCTAGGTGGAAGTTTAAATAGGCAAAAGAAAAATGATATCAAGCAATAAATGAACCGGATATGTGTATGCTTAAAGCAGCATTAGAAAAATGTCCTAATGCTTTTTCACAGGTCATTCATTTTTTTAACTGTTGTAAATATCAGTGACTAAATATAGAAAGAGGAAATGGTTATTGATAAATAAAAAGTGCTCTTGATCTTTGAGAAACAAATGTTTCCTTATTTCTCACTTATGTTTCTAGAACTACCTGCCAGGCTACTTATTGTTTTGTGTGTGTGTGTGTGTGTGTGTGTGTGTGTGTGTGTGTGTGTGTGTGTTTACAAAAAGAATCTCATATGAAAAATCTAATAAAATAAGAATATTTTATGATAAAAATTCAGAGCAATTTTTTCATTTACTCTTTTCCATTGAGTCCTGCAAGAGACATGGTAGTGAATTAAGAGAAAAGAATTTTAAAAATGTGTTCCCCTCCCTTTTTCTCTAAATAAACAAATTGTTTTGGCTCCTTTTGTGCCTTGACTCACTTCCCATTCTCCCTCAGTTTCACTTATTTGAGTACCACTTGTCCCTCTGCTCTTTGTTGTCTTTCTAGCATAAGATAATTCTCTTAAGTCAATAATCTGTTTTCATCTGAAATGATTTACTTATATAAAAAAAATATCATTAGACGTAATAATAAGAATAAGCCTCCTTAACACTATTATAGAGAAAATTATAAAAAAAACTCTGGGTCTGATGGTCTTTTCTAGTCATGACTCAGCCACTCACATTGTGATATTGAGAAACTGACTTATCTTCTCTGAACCTCAGGTTTCCCATCCATGAAGTGGGATGTTGATGCTTCACAGTGATTATAAGGACCAAATGAAATAATATTATAAAAACAGAACTGCTTTCACTTTCCAATTGTAAAGCTTTTAGATTGTTTTCTTATAGATTACAGGAACAGTATCTCAATCATTTCTGTCCTGAGCACTTAGCCATGAGCAGGTATACAGTGGGCACAGAAGTGCGTGTTAAAGGAGATATTGATATTTTTCACAAGTACTTGATTCATGTCAAGGCTTGTTACCCATCTGTGAACAGCTCCAGGACCAACATTGGACTTACTCAGATGTTCTTCATAAATCCTGACACTGTGCTAGGCATATACAGTCGTCTCCTAAGTATTCCAGAATAATAAGTGAGGGTTTTAAGGGAAGCAAAATAATCTAGTGTATCATATATATTTGACCATTCCTTTTAACTTCATCAGTGAACAGAGCCGTTTTTAAACTTCTCTAATGACATGAAAACCTAGACAAGCATTCATAATGAAAGAATCATGCATAACACTGGGACTAATAAATAATCCCAAAGAGATCACAGATGTTCTATCATAAGTACTTCAATAAACTTTATAAAACTATTTCCTGAATAAACGGCATATCCTCTAACAGCAGTAATTAGAATCCATAATAAAACCAAAGAATTGGAAGAGATAATTTATTGTGGATAAGCACACCAACTACATCTGCTCTGCTGTATTTTCTAAAGCTTTGTAAAAGATGTAGGAGTCAGGGTCATGGCCTATGACAACGCTGTGCTGTATTCTTAAACCAGACCTTGTACAGCTCACCTAATCACTTTTGTTTTCATCTTGGCCTGAAGTCCAATGGGCTAGAGATGTAGATTCCAAATACTATTCTGCTGCTAATTTACAAAGCGAAGAAAAGCAAATCGATTAATGCCTGCGTGTCTTGATTTCCTAAATGCGAGAGTGGGTATTATAATATACTAGTCTTATCTTTCTCTCCGGGTGGCTGTGAGGATTAAATGAGGGAATATAGGAAAGTACTGGAAAATAAACAAAAAACTCTCTTTACCCAGACATTTTGTAATGATATAGCAATTGCTAATCATAAGCTTATATAATTTATTTTAAACAGTGTTATGAAGATATTCCACTGGCATGCCTTCAGCTTCTGTTGCTATGTTTTTTTTTTCTCCTGATAACCATGTTGTTTCAGTGTTATATATTAACCTACCATCAAAATAACCTCTTTAGTTGATGGTTCACCCTTATGAAAGTTGAAGCTTTGGTACTAAGAAAGTTGAAAACCATAGTAATATTTGTTTAGTTTTGTTATTGTTTTTTGTTTGTTTGTTTTTTAGTAACCCTAATTTAAAGTTTTCAATCTCTTGGCAAAGAAAATATCTGTCTTTTTTTATTACTTTATATTCATCATCTAGCATAGGGCTGGTCACAGAATTTGTACCTAATCATTTGTTTAAATAAATGAATGAACAAAATATATATTATTGAGTGATTTTTCCAAAGGAGTATTTTTAAGTATCCTACTAGTTTCTTTGAAAAATTAATGATTAATTTAGTAAGAAAAAATGTTTTGAGTAGATATAATTAGTCACCAGATAAATACTCAATTAGGTTAAGAACAATATGCATAAATTGCTAATTTGATAGATCTTGTCTGAGCTCAGGCTTTGTGGTGGGCAGGCCAAGAAGACCAGAAGGCTGAGGTCAAATGGAAGAATAGCTCATAGGTGGAGCTCTTTGGGGACAGATGAACTCACAATAATTACTATTTTTTCTCTTTTATTTTTTTCTTAGTAGTGAATGACATTTTCACAAGTATTTAAGAAATGTAGTTGTACATTAAATGAAGAGTTTTTGATGTGAGTTCATTTATTTAACAAATATTGGAGTGCTTCATATTTCTCAGGAATTGTGCTGTATGTTCAAAGTCAAAGGTGAGTAAGAAAGATTTGCTTTCTGCTTTTGTGGGTCTTATTATACACTAATAACGCAAACAAACAAGTAAATATGACCTTTATGATAAGGGGAACATGGGAACACATAACAGGATCACCATATAGAAATTAAGCAGGGAGAGGTCAAAATAGTGTCTCTAGAAGAGATACTATCTAAGAAGAAAATGGAGAAAACAAACAGTAAGGCTGGTCCATGGAATAGGGGAAGGAGTGAGCACGAAATACTCCTGTAGAAGTCCTGTGACGTAGGTCGCACATGGCTTTGAAAACAGTGCTAAAGAGTTTGGTCTTCATAAGACCAATGGCTAGCTCTTTTAGAAATTTAAGGGTATGATAAGACCAAGTTAGCTCTTTAATGATTCTCCTGGCAGGCAGCATAGACAATGAACAGGAGGGTGAGACTCAAGAGAAGGCTGCCATAGTCATTCAGAAAGAAAGGATTACGGTTGGAACTTGGATAGAGATAGTATTAATAGAGAGAAGCAGAGGAATCTGAGAGATGTCAAGGGATAGAATCTAAGGGTTACCACCCACCCAGACTAAGGATCATGGCTGTGGATCTAAGAGACTATAGTATAAGAGGGACCCTGGGACTAGTGTCTATAAAACCGTACAACCTTGTAAAAAGCAAGCCGTGTGAACTTTGAGGATGGAGCTTATGCAGGGCTGGCTTCATGGGCCTACATCCTGTCCAATAACACAGAGCTCTGCACTTAGAAGGGCCATGCACTTGGTTTAATGCTCTCTTGTTGCACTTTGAAATTCTTAATAATTTTTGAACAAGGAGTCCCACATTTTCATTTTGCACTGAGACCCACAGCTTACATAGCTGATCTGCAGATGACTACAATGGTTAAAATATAGTAAGTGCTCATAAAAGTCAGTTGAATGAAGGAATTCTATATAGTAAACATAGTAGATAGCTTAGGAGTCACAAGGCAAGTGGGAAGTAGCAGGCTCTGAAAGACAATCGGCTTCTCAATACTAGCAAGGTCTCCTATATTCTGCTACATGAGGGTAGAGAGGACTGGAAAGTGTGTCCTGGCAGCTCAAACCCAGCAGATGTGCCTCGGGGGTTTGTCGGCTGAGTCTGCCTATTCAGCCGGCTAATTCAGCTTTTTAGGTTATCTTTTCAATTGCTTCTAGACACCAGTCTTTATTTAATACTTATTTAAATTATCTAGTGGTGATTTCTTTTTCCTACTGTGTGGACTTTCAGTTTTGCTTATAGGTTACTCATATAGTCTCTGAATCCTTGATTTTCTTTAGTCTTCATTTCCATACCAAGCGTTATTTTGTTGTATTCAGTTGTCATGCTCTGCAATTATTTTTAGATCAAGTATACTTATTGCTTCCATTGCTGAGAACAAATTATATATCGTACATCCTATAAATTTGTTGTTAGATTTAGGTACTATAGGATTATTTCTAAGTAAAATGTAATAATTTATTCTTCATGTTAACTTTTGAAATTTTCACTTTTATGTGCCTCAGTCACACCTCAGTCACACCTCTTGTTGACATGTGGCTTTCTTGAAGACTCTTACTATTTTCAGGCCCTTTCTACTTCAAACATTGCTGAAAGTCAGTCACTGGATAAACATGGTGTATTAGTTCAACGGAGCTGCTATAAGAAATATTATAGACTGGCTGGCTTATAAGCAACAGAAATTTTATTTCTCATGGTTCTGAAGGGTAGGAAGTCCAAGATCAAGGTGCCTGCATATTTGATGTTTGATTAGAACCTGCCTCTGGTTCCAATTCTCACTGTGTCGTTGCATGGCAGAGGGGGACAAGCAAGTTCTCTGAAGCCCCTTTTGTAAGGGCATTAAACCTATTTATGAAATCTCCATTCTCATGACCAAATCACCTCCAAAAGACCCCACCTCCTAATATTATCACGTATTGGAAGGTAGGATTTCAACATATGAATTTTGGGCAGGCACATTCAGTCCACAAGACAACCTAAGAAGCTAAATAACACCTTGCCACATTTTAGAAGCTGGGAATCAGGGGTCCAAAATGGAAAAGCAAAGACTTGGAAGTCACTAAAATCTTGGTCTGAATTCTAGTTTTGCCAGAATGAGCTGTGTAATTTGGGCAAGCTATTTAATTTCTTTGACCCTCAGTCTTCTTATCTGTAAGAGGGGTAATAGTGTCTATTTTGCAAAGTAAATGAGAAGAGCAATTAGGTTAAGTATAAACTAAAAATTCAATAATGGCAGCTACTACGCAAAATATGTTCTGCATTTTCTTAAAGCTTTTATAATTTAAGAAAGACAGGAAGTACTCTGTGTAAAAGGTAAACAAGAAAATTCTATTTATTTTCATCTATCTGTCTATTTATATATCTATCTACCTATCTATACCTTACATATAATTTAATTTTCAAATCTTACTGGCAGGGTTTCCTCTTTCTTCATAAGGCAGGAGACTACACATCAACTTTTTAATTGGAAAATTTTCAAATCTTTG
Organism: Cynopterus sphinx; assembly: GCA_030015415.1. NCBI lineage: Eukaryota > Metazoa > Chordata > Mammalia > Chiroptera > Pteropodidae > Cynopterus > Cynopterus sphinx. The sequence continues at coordinate 95,113,179 of CM057386.1, read as the reverse complement.
TAAAAGTTTAAATACTAGTACAATAAACACTGATAAACTTTTCCTAGGGTCATCGATTGTTAATAATAATCAATTGTTAAAACTGATTAATATTATATATTGTATACATACTCTTTTTTGTTAAATCATTTGAAAGTAAGTTAAAGACATCAAAACACTTCACCCTTAAATACTGCAGCATGTATCTCTTAAGCATAAGTACATTTTTCTGTATAATCCCATTGTATCTATTATTTAATAATAAAAACTTTCCTGTTAGGAGAAATCTTCCATTATTTTTGTTCATTTTCATTCTTTCAGCAAAGTGAGGTTATTAAGCATTCTTGTCAGCACTGGTGTTAGTTTCAATTCAGAGACAATTGAGAGAGAGGGCAGCTCAGTGCTTGGGTGTCAGACTTTACAGTCAATTATAATAGTATGAACTAGCAGAGTAGTGAGCCAGTTCTTAACATTCCCCAACTTGTTCCTCTGACTCTTCTACATGAAAACTGTTCTTTATTCAGACTGATTTTCTCTTTCCTCAGCATCTCTTAACTTACTCACCATGTTCACTTGCACCTCCCTCTTCCATTCCTGACTCTGATGTCTTTCTTATTCCATTTGTGGGAATCTTACCACACCCTGGTTTCCCCTTGTCTGTGGACTTCACCGAAGATATCAGCTCATACCTATATCTGCCTTCCCTGAATTATTGCTGTACTCTTTGTCTGTATCAAATTATTGAGCATTATCTTATAATTTTTGGTCTCAAATTATTTTATATGATTTTTACAAAAAAAAAAAGATTTAGGTTTCATAGAGTCAAGGACTTTCAGAGCATAATAGGTTCTTGACAAATATTTATTTATTGATGGTTTTATTTATAGCCCTGTGTGTCTTTGCCTAACAATTCCATTGTGCTGACTCAGTGCCTTTTTCTGAATGGCATCCAGCTGTTGTCAATGAAAAAGTTTCTGGAATTAACGCACTTATCATCAGTTACACTTAGAGTTGCTTTGCATTATTGTCTAGTCTTTGCCAAAAGTTACTGATCTATCATTTGCATCAGTATCAGTAGAGACATCTTCATTTAGGTGGAGATTTCAAAGCCAGCTGGATGCCAGGTACCATGACATAATTTATACTGTTATGTAGCCAGAATGATTAAAATGTTAAAGTCATCAAAATAACTGTATTGTCACATGATTTGCTTTGTTATGTCAACTGTTTATTTATTTGACTTGTAGAGTATATTCTTCCAACTGTGTTACTTCTAGAATTTATATTATTTATAGTATGAATTGATATTGTATTGATTCAATTGAGCTACAGTAGCTGTTAACAGACATGATAAGTTTCCTAAAACTGTAACTCTTTCTCTCTGAAATGATTGTTTAGTTTACCATTTCTTAAAACTTTTAGTATGACTTGTCTCGCTTTTATTGGAAACAGATCATTGTAGGGTATTTGTATTTTTTCTAAAATACCAAGTATACTTTCAGCCTTTCCAAACAGCACAATTTTTTTAGTTATAAAAATGACTATTTTGGCTACATAATTTTTGTTAGTATAACAGCAGGAGGTTCTCTATAACTTGGTGTGTTTATTTTGAATGCTCTTGAAGAGAATATGTTGTTTTTCTAAGTTTTGGTGCTCTTTGATTGACATAGTTCTAGAATTCACAAATAAATCAGTTTCCAGGGGCTGAGTGTGCTCCTCTTAGCAGTTTTAAGGAATGCATCTCCTGCTTTCCACATCACAGTGCCACAGTGCTGAGGCAGGTGAATATTTGAGTTGCCAGGTGACCACATTGGAGTTGGTACCTGCTAGCTATAGGTCTCACTCTACTTTTGCTTTTTGTATTAAGGAAGTCTGCTATGTTCTCCACATGTGAATTCAATGTTTAAACATAAAATTACATTTTGGCTTTTTCCATACATCCACTGAACTTAGTTAAAGGAAAGCAAAACAAATATTATAGTTTTAAGCCAGTCAAAGTAGTTAATTTGACCTATTTGACTAATCATAATTAATTTGACTGATGTGTTCATGGTTAAACTAGTTTTGAGGACACATTTCCATAGAATTTTATCATAGTAAATTCAGAAAGGTAAACTAAAGTAATGCATCTATTATAATATGATGCTTTCACATCATTTACCATTATTTACATTTATCTATTATAAACTTTAGATGCCATCTCAATTTTTTTTTTTAATTTGACAACTATAGAACTGTGTTTTAGAATTGACACAATTGTAAAGTAAAAGTCAAGCTTGTTTTCTCCTCCTGAATCTTTGTCCTATGTGACTTTATTCTCATGTTGATGTTAATGCCTGAGAATAATAAAACATCCATTTACGCACCTTCTTCGGGGACTTTAGTTTTCATGGTGAAAGCTGTTCTTGTAACATTTAAATACATAAGTTGTGGTGAACAGTTTAAAATATGTGAGCGATTTAGCTTTAAAAAATTTTTTTGAATACATTAGAATTGAACTTAGAATTAAATAAGACAGTGATATAGAGAAAATAGAAATAAATGGGATTTTAAACAATCAAGAATTTCTGAACAAATATGCTTTAATATAAGCTAAATAACAGAAGAAAGGTAACATTTTATTTTTTTAGAAGATTATTTGAAAATTATCCATTTTTTCCTTCCCTTGCCTCTCTTTACCTTTTCTGAACTTTTCCAAGTCACTTTCATTGGAAAAATCATTTATTTCTTATAACAATCTACTATGTATGAGTTTTCAGCCAAAGATTGAAACATGAGCAGTCTTATTGTACCAAAATATTTCTTTTCTTCTCTGTCTCTCTCTCCCTCTCATTCTCCCTCTCCCTCTCCCTTTCCCTCTCTCCCTCTCACTTCTCTCCAGAATTGCAAGATGTAAATTTGTGGTAATTTGCTATAGCATCAACAGAAAACTAATACAGAGAGGTTAAATTACTTGTTTATGATCACAACAATTTTTAAAGAGTGGGCCAAAATATCATTGCTGGCCAATTTGTCCAACTTTCTTCCATGCCACATTGCTCTTTTGGTAGCCAGGAGAGAGAACTGATATTTCTGTCTCAGCATATTGAATCTAACACATTTTCTTCCTTCTTTCTTCTTCCCAGCCTTTGGGTTGTTAATTCATCTTTGCTCTTAAATATCTGGCACAATACACACTTCTTAACAGAAGCCAGGTTATGAAGGATAGTAAAAAATTTACACAATCTATGTAATTATTCTATAGTAAGTACTTCATTAACAATGAGTTTAAAAGTAAGAGCTGAAAATTGAAAAATGAGCAGAACTTGTATCTCTCATGTAGTATTTGGTAACAAGATCTGTGGTTCGACATTGTTGTAAGAAAATGTCCCTTTCATTTTAGTATGAAATGCTTGAAGTTAAAATTATAAGTTAACTTAGTATACAGTTTGTATCATAAGGTAACAGCTAGGTTTCATACTTATGCATCAATATCACTGCTCATATTTTATTGTCTCTCTATCGTTCTATTTACAGAGGAACAATAAAGAAGGTGATCTGTAAAAACTGACTAAACAAAGGACACTTTAGAAAAAATTCCAAGAAGTCCCCCGTACTTTCATTATCACTACACTGACCTTTACCTTCTAAAGAGGCTAAGATTGCAGCTGAAAACATTCCAGCAGTATGTACCTCTTACAAGTCTTCAATGTAAAGTTAAAATTCAAGACAGAAAACAGCAGAGTAGAGGAATGAAGAAAATAATTAGAACACTGAGTTATTTTAAAATAGTACTAAACCTCTTGTTTTTCAGAACATTTATGGAATAAATTCTCTTTGTTTCCTCTATAGGAATTCTTGAAAATTATGTCTGAAGGCTGAATAATAAGCTTTGAGGTAAAGGATTAACAAATACATTAATATCAGTTTTTCTTTTCTAAGAAAAAGATTGCTAAATGAGACCCTCACCATGTCCTTCACAGAACCTCATTTCTGCTCCGAGAACAAAAGGCACACTTTCTGTCACTCAGGGCTGCCGACTGGCTTGGCTTCTGATGGGGGCTGAGGGTCTCAGGAAGACTGCCCTGGCCCAAATGTCTTCCCTTCGGATGCGCTAACGCCCACTGTTCTCAGAGCCATTCTTACCCACCAGGGCTTCAGCAAGAATGACCATAAAGTAAGTTCTAAGAACTTCACTTTTTTTTTTTTTATCAAGGCAAGTACAAACAAAAGACCAAAAAAAAAAAAAAACCCAAAAAATAACAAAAAAAGGGTTATTATCTTATTAAAAAATAATAATTTCTGGCCCTGATAGTTTATCATATAAGGTGTGTCATCTAGGCCCTTTTAAAGCTAACTGTTCACTCTGTCTAATTTACAATATGAACCATGTTGCCAAACAAGAGATTTGCCATGGTGTTTCAAGTGAGAATGCAGGTTGCAATAGTGATGGTGACTGTTCCCTCTTGGTTTTGAAAACCTCTGTAAACTCTGTGGTAGAAGTTTCTACTTGAGATTGACCTGGGGACTCAAGATGAGGAGTCTTGGGCCTTTTGAAATTTAACATTTTATAGCTGAAGCAAAGAAAAAATAAATATCTGGATTAGTCCAAAGCTGCCTTCTCTTCCTGACAACTCTGAATAAATTTGTTTACCTTAAATAAATATCAATTGCCATTATGTTTTTTTTTTTTAACTTGAGAGTAATAGTCTCATTTTTAAATCAATTTCTACATATCTTTTCTTGTATGGAAAATTGACATTCATATGTCTTTGCATTTTTTCAATCTATAAGAAGCTTTAATAAATATAGTGCTGTGTAACTCAGGGAAAATCTGTTCTATTTCTGAATATTTGACTGGTAGTAACTTCCTTTTTTATAACAAAGAAGTTGACTTTTTCCAAACACATCATGCCAGTACTACTGACCTCTTATTACCCTGACTCCCTAGGTTGGGTACGCCAATCCAGTGAAGAAGCATCTATGCAGACTGGGGCTGACCAACATGTTCCTGCTACTGCTCCCTTCTTACTTGTTAAATTGGAAGGACCCTAGAGGGTATAGCTGTTGTTTTCGCTGCCCTGTATCCATTCTTCTTTCTTCTGTTAGCTATATCAAGATTATTCTTTAGGGAGTCACAGCTGGGCCTGTGTCTCAGATCAGCTCACCTTCTGCAGTTCATCTGCCTGGCTGTAGTGATTGCTTCAGGGATGGGCACATGATTCAAGATATCCAGTATGTCTCTAAATCATTAACTGTGTAACTGGGGGAGAGACATCTCTTCTTTTGGTTGCTAAGCTAATAGGAAGGACATAAGCCTAAAATTTTTGAGGACAATCTTACCCCACAAAGGTGAGTCCTGAGTTAGAAAACAAAGCCCCGAGTTAATCAAAACTGAGGACGGGGACACGTTCCTAATAAAATTGTCAGGAAATGTGGATTCAGCTGTGATTTTCCCCTAGACTTCTGAGTTATGTAAATCAAAAATTATCTTTTCTTCTCTTATGTCTCTTTGAGTTATATTTCTCTGACTTGGAACTGAGTCAAGCCCTATTTGATGAGAAAGATAATGAATCAGAAAGATAATGAATCAGAGACATTCCTGTCATATCTCAAGGATTCTATAATAAATCAGAAATCAAATTACTTTGTTATTCATTTTAGAGAATAGATTCCAACACAGTGTCCATACTATCATATTTTTCTTGTGCTTACAACAGACATTGATGATGAATTAATATGTTGAACTGTGAGTGTTGCATGGAGCCACATCATTGCACTCCAAGAAGTTGGAGTGGCTTCTAAAACGGTCCTGTCTTGTTTCCAGTGTCTTCTTGGTCAGAAAAAAAGAGGTATATCTTGGGGATCAACAGTTGCCTTCAAGTATCACTTGCTTATTACTTGTTTGCTCTGAGTGGTCAACACCCTCTGATTTCAGGGGCTATGGAAGATAGATACTACTTTCTTCCTCTCTCAAATCCTCCTCTGCTTCTACCCTACATTCTCTGACTCCTGAAATTATCCATTAGGACAGCAATTCTTGTCTTTATATTTCAATGGTTATTTATAATGTACATATAAAGCATTTATGAGAAACCTACAATAATATTCTTTGGAGAAAAGTTCTGGATACAACTGAATGGTTGGCTCTTATTTTTAATTTTGTCATTTGTATAGCTTTAGTGTTTTGAATAATCTTAAATATAATAGGTTGAACTTTCTAACTTTATACATGAGTTATTTTTATATTTTAAAATTTAAGTGGATAATGTTTTTTTATTTTTATATCTATGTATTAAAAGCCTATTAAATGTCCTATTATGTATCTACATGCATATTATAGGCCCATTAATTTATTCAACAAATATTTGAGCCTCTACTTTATACTGGGCTCTGGTTCAGGTCACAAGCACAGCCATGAGCCCAAGAAACAGTTTCTGCCTTCATGAAACTTTTATTCCAGTTTCCAGAACTTCTCTAAGAAAGTCACCCAGATTTTCTCTCTCTCTCTCTCTTTTTACCATGGTATTTGGAGAATGGTATTATTTTACAGATGAGGAGGTCATAAATGTAGAGGTGCTAATTCTTTTGTCCCAGGTAACACAGTAGTAGGTAGAAGAGGCAAAATTTATAAGTAGAGGCAGTCTGACTCCCAAATCTGCAGATGATATCTGGCTGCATAAATGACTTTCAGTATCTGTGACAGAATGTCTAGTTAATACCTGTTAATGTATAAATGTCTTTGGGAAAAGTGTATACAAAAAGTTGTTATTTAATCACTTGAGTTTGGTCAAAGGATAATAGCATATTTTTCTAGTGTTTAGAAAGTAAAAGGCAAGTGGGCTAGAACTAGGGAAGTGGTGACTGGAGAAAAAGGAAGAGGGGGAAAAGTAGGGGAGAAAGCCACTTCATTGAAGGGAATGATGACATACCCAAAGCCAACTTAGCACATACTATCTGATACCTTGGCCATTGGCACTTAGCATATTATATCATTTAATTAGCACTGTTTAGCTCCATTTAGCTCCAGAGCTCATGCTCTTGTAGCTCACTTCCAGCCCCAAAACTTTTTTTTTGTCTGGATTCATTTCTGAGATGAACCAACTGAGAGGGCCCCAAAGTCGGGATACAAAGATTCAAAGGCATGGCATCCAGAGAGCAACACAGCAGCACTGGCCCTCTCTGGGAAGAACATAAAATGAAAAATATTTGATTTTTAAAACTTTAGTATTATTTGATGGTGATATTTCTGGTTGTAAAATTGTGGAGAGCCCCAAGACTGGATTTAGTCTTTTCTTAGTGACGGCAACAAAGGATCTGGTCTACTTGCTGGGAAAGTAGCTCTGAAGCAGAGAAGGACTTACATGGACTGAGGCTTCCTAGACCAGCTTAACACATTTTTGATGTCTGGTACCTTGGCTGTTGGCACTCAGCACATTATATTATTTAATCCTCATGCATGGGCCCCAGAAGCTGTAAGTGCATGTGTATGTGTGTGTGCGCACGTGTGCATGTGCACATGCATGTGTGTGTGTGTGTGTGTGAGAGAGAGAGAGAGAGAGAGAGAGAGAGAGAGAGAGAGAGAGAACAGTGTAGAGTTTCAGGGAAACAATTCCCCAGGGAGGTATTAGTTCTCTCCTGGATTGAAAGTGCTGTTGCCAAGCTGTCTTTGAGACAGCAGCAAGAAGAGCCAGACAACCTTTATTTAAGCAGTTGTTGTTTTTGTCTGACCCCAGGTTAGACTTAGAAAAGTTCTTTCTCTACAATTATTTCAGAGCTACCAAGAGAAAATTCTAGGCATATCCAGGCCTTCTTACGGTTATTATATTTCGATGCGAAACTAAATGTGACCTCACTTAACTATTCATTCTTCCAGAAAGGAGTCTAGTGATCACAGCTGTTATTTTCAAGTGGGTTCCTCCAGAATTTTTTTTCTTTATGTATTCTAGCAAGAAATACACAATCTTTAGTCTAAAACACAATTATAGTGTTGTATTTGTATCTAATACTATGTAACTAATCACTCCCAACAACTTAGAGGCTTAAAACAATAAACATTTATGATCTCACAATTTCTAGGAGTCAGGAATCCAGGAGTGGCTTAGCTGAGGATTCTGGCTTAGCAGCTCTGAAAGGCTGCAACAGAAGGATCAGAGAAGGCTCCAGACTGCTCAAGGCTTAGCTTGGGGAGCATCTCCTTCCAAACACACTTCTACAGTTATTGAGAGGCCTTAAAAGATCTGCTTTCAAACTCACTCGTGGGGCTCCTCAACAGGTCTGTCCTACAAAGGGCAGCTGGTTTCCACAACAGTAGTGATCCAAGAGAGAAGGGAGAACTCACAAGATAGAAGTGACAGACATTTTGGAACTTGATATTGGAAGTGACATCCTATCACTTCTGCTATATTCCAATCCTTAGAATACCAGGAAGGATTACTGGGAGCCATCTCAGAGGTTATCTACTGCAAACCCTTCACAGAAAGCTTATGTCTGGAGACATTCTTGGTCACTGTAGGTCCTGCAGGAAAACAATGCAGGCACTTTTAGTGGGTACCAGTAAACTATAGGTTTGGGTCTAGGAATAGTATGTTATAGTGAATGACATCAGACTCAGCAGGACTTGTGTGTGTAAGTGTGTGTAAGTATGTGAAAGAGAGGGCGGGGAAGAGAGAGAGAGAGAGAGAGAGAGAGAGAGAGAGAGAGAGAGAGAGAGATAATGCAATGATTGAGATAAGGTGAGTCAGGTCAACAGTAAACTTTCTCTTAAGTAGAAAAGGAAGAGTTTGGGCCTAGCCCTGTGGGCAGTTAAGGATCACTATACATTTTTGAGTAAGATTATTATCAATATAATGAAAAAAATATTGCTTTAAGAATATTAAACTGGGACAATGAAAAGGGAGAGTTCCTATTTGTTGGGGTGTAGAATTCTTGGGCAGTGGGTGGGTAGCGAGAGATGACATTGGAAATATAGAGGGAGGCCATATTACAAAGCTAAGCAGTCATGGAAATTTAAATTTAGGAGCTATCTTTACCTATTAAGATTAATGAAGAGGACTTTGCATTAATATAGGCATGATGAAATGTTGAGGGTCTGGATTGGGCTGGCAGCCACGGCTTTATTCCTGTTACTTAGCTCAGAATTGGCTTAAAAAAATGATTGGGTGGCTCTGAATGGTGATAAATGAACATTTCTTCAGATCTGGGATCTAGTTGAATATCCAGTCTCAGATGACATTGTGTAGGAGTAATAATGCACACCTATATACATATATTGTATGCAGACTAGTCTTTGGGGTTGATACTTTCTTCTTTTAGTATTGGAAAGGACCCCCTGGAAAATTCTATTCTGGGGCTTAGGTTTGTTTTACAAATGCCATTTGATAACTTTACATTGTCCCTTTGATTAAGAGACTGTCTTCTAAATTACTTAGAACTTAAAGGCATTAAGATAGGAGCAAGATAATGTAATTTAGTTATGATCCAGAAATTTGAATCTATCTACAAATGTTTGAAATGTAAGATTATGATTGACTTGTAGTAATACAATTTAGAAAACTTGTTCCATTACTTGTGCTTGGGAAATCAACTCCTTATTCTTCATAGGAATCATTAAAAGTGTCTTCCGAGGTTCTCTTTACCAGGTGGCTGTGACTAGGTATATACTCCAATCTGTGTGATATCCATAACACAAGAACCCACTGATAGAAATGCTTTGACAAGGCTGACCTAGGTCCTCCCTTAGGTCCTCCTTCTTACCTGGAGTAGTGGGAGCTGTCACTCTCTACTCTCTCCTGGAAAGCAAATAAACAAATAAAATACAGTCCATCCTTTTTCTCCTTTTCTAAGGTGGCTGGGCTGATGTATCAAAGCTAGGTTTATCTGGACACACTTGATAAGCTTCTACTCTCAGCAAAACAGCCAATTTGTTTAGAATAGTGCTTCACAAAGTGTGGTTTCCAGGCCAGAAGCATCAGCATCATCTGGGGACTTGTTAGAAATGCAGATTCCTGGACTCCAGACCAGATCAACTGAATCAGAAACTTGAGGTGGGGCCCAGTAATATGAATTTTAATGAGCTTTCCTAGTGATGATTTTAAAGTTAGAAATTTTAAAGTAAAGGAATGATAAAGTATGAGAATCACTGGGTTAGAAGAAATCTTCATTCTGAGTTTCATCTTTGAACTGGGGTTTGAAAGTTAACGCAGACCAATGGATCTCTGCATTTGTTGTGGCAAGAAATAAAACAATACAATCATCATCAAAGAGTCAATTAATTGTAAGCAATGTCCCAGAAAGACCAAGCATGGATAATTAGATGCAATAATGAGGGAATCAGCTCCCTGGGAATTCCTGCTCAAAGCTGTTTGGGGATATTTCCGACACAGAATTTTGCACGCCATACGGGAATACTCTGCACATTGAAAAAAGGATGCAAGTCGATCAGCAATATTATGTTTACTTATCAACAAACACAATCTGTGGCTCCCAAAGCTCCCAGCAGCCAGCTGTAGCTGGTCAGCCCTGCCTGGCTACATAAACCATGAGAGTTGCCTGTGGGCTGGAGTTTGCTTCTGTTTGCCGGTCGCTCTCCCCCTTTCCTCTTTTTGTGCCATGCTTCTTTTGAGAAAAAGCTATTTAAAATGAGATACTAGCCAAATTTAAATGCAGAAAGAAAAAAAAAAACTCATCTTCTTCTAAAAAATTGAGACAGGTTTCCCAGGATCTAAGCTATTCTTTAGCTGCAAATGTACCTTTGGAAGGAGTATAGTAGGGCCTCCCCGTGCAGGAAGCAAAGTAGCTGAGTGCACCTCATACAACAGACAGGTCTGAAGGAGTTTGAAAATCAAACCTTTGAAAATCAAATTGCATTTTAAATTCAGTGAAGAAATTGCCATTTAAGAGGAATTTTCCAGCAGATCTTTCACCAAGAATATAATTATTTCATTTTTTTATTTCTTACTTAAAAAAAAAAGAATTTCCACATGCAATAAAGGCTCAATCAGAATTTTCAAAAATTTGGGAGATTCTTGTTCTTTCTTTTTTTGACTGACAAGACTTAACTAAAAAAAACAAAAAACCTGTTTCCAACTTATTTTGAAAATCTAAAATGCTTAAAGTTGAGTTTTTATTAATTGTGGGCGGTGGAAATAATCAAACCTTGGTGATTAAAGGCTTTGTTGCACATTTCTGTCATGTGGAGAGTGATATAAGATTAGGCTGAATTTGTGTTGACCATAAAAGGGTACACTAGTCACTGAAATATTGGAATAAACTCCTTCTACTTTTATTTCTTTTTAGTTGGTATTATACTTAAATGTTCAGCAGAGAAGAATATTGGTTTACTCAGAAACTTTTTGCTGTTTGGGTTCTGGATGCAGTTTAACAGGTTTACCTAATAAGAGTATATTTTCTAGGTTTAGGAAACTAATAAATAGAAAATGAACTGATTTAAAATACCTTTGGATTTAAGTTTAAATTAAATTAAGGTTAAATTAGAAGCGGTTCACAAGCAGGCCCTGTGATTTGGGACCGCCCTCTGTAGATGAACAGGATGGGAGAACCCAAGTTTAGAGTCTCGCTCACTAACCTACACTGGGATTAAATTAACTTCAGCAAAGTTTATTATACCTTTACTGTGATTATTAGTCCCTAACTCTCGGTGCCACAGCTCCAACCCTCAGAGAGCTCACAGCCTAGGGTGGGAAGCCCTGGTGTACTTGCGGGGTGGGGGAAGGGGTGAAGGGGAATAGGGAGGTAGGTTCAACGGAGAGAAATGTGATTTGAAAATCTTTAAACCTGTTTAGTTGGTGATGGGTGCGGATGCCACTGAAGAGCACTATGGAGTGCTGATTCGTTTTATTTCACTGCAAAAACGAGACTTCATCTTGCAGGCAGAAAGCATGACTATTTAAATCTATGTATGTACTGTAAAATTACAACTGTGAACTCCCGGGCCCACAAAAATAACTCCAAGCTGTTGAGCTAAGCAGGATGGGCTGTTTCCCCATTTCTCTGTTCATGTTAATACACTACGTGTTAATTCATTTTGTCATCTGCTAGCACTTGCCGCCAGACAAGCATTAACAGGTGCCAAAAGTTGAAGGAAAGTGAAGACTTGAGAAAATTCTATCCATTAACTTAATTTAAAACTTGATTTGGGAAGTGACCATGATCTCTCAATTTCTGTAGCAGCTCAGAGAACCCCAGGGGTCTGTTGGAGGGTGTGGGAGCATCTGAGGTGGAGAGAGAACGGGTGCTGCTGTCCAGAAAGATTTACTGTCATTTCTGCCTTCACCAGGAAGTCCCTTCAGAAAGTAGTCCCTCCTGGGGGCAGGACAGGGATAGAAGTTCCTAAATGGTAGGGCTGTACCTCTCAGCTTTATAAGGTTTCTTAGCTCTAATATTGCTTCAGAAAGTAGCTGCCCAATAAATGAACTGTTGAATGGCACTGAAAGCTGGAATTTTGGACATTCTCTCCCTATAAAGTAATGCTAGCATGATTATTAGGTATAAACAACACAGTGTTAATAATACAAGAGATACAAATTAATAAAATATGTTTATAGGCTGATCTTATAAGTTATCTTCCTACTTATGACATTATTTATACAGAGTGGTGCTTTTTTACTTTTTAAAGATTCAATTAGCAAATATTTATCTCAAGATTCTCCTGTGCCAGACATCTCTGGACACTCTGGGTCTCACTTTTCTTTTGTGTTAAATGGGGATAAAAATGGTTTTTAATGTCATAAAATTGTCATGAAGATTAAATAAATTATAATATGTAAACTGTTCAAAGAGTATCTGACTTATACAAAGTGCTTAATAAACATTAACTAGACATTTGTCATAGTATTGTACAACAATATGATACAGGCATGTTCCCTTTCAACGTGGAAATTCAAACAAACATCTTTTTAGAACAGAGCATCCTGGTGACTGGGGCCTGTCTAAATTATTAGAGTTTCTTGGTCTTTAAGGCATCAGCTGTTCTCCTGTAACTGGGGCTGCACTGCCCTGAGAGCAGTTGGTATTTGTGCAGTTTGACTGGTAAGCAGAGCCCTTCATACTTTTTTGCTGGGTCTGAAGGATAGCAGAGCAGGGAAGTGGTAGAGACTGCCTGGCTGCTTCTGGAAATTCTAACCAGTGACCTTGACCCAGGGGACTTTGCAGCTCTGCTCTCTGTATGTTTACTTGATGGCAGGGGAGGGGCTGAACCCACAGATGTGAGGGCTGTAGGCTTGCACGCCTATTCGCAGAGGCTCTTATTTTGTGAACATGTGGGTCTCTCACTGCCTGCATAAATCCAGTAAAGGCAAAGTCTGATATCTTGGTACAAAGACTTTCTGGTCTGACCTGGAAGAAGCAGGCAAGAGAAAAAGTTTGCCTTCTTCACTTTTCAAAATATGTCGAAGTCATAGAGTGAGCTTCTTCAATTATGAAGTTCCAGAATTGTTTTGAACGTCCTAAAGCAAACATACCAGCTTCTGAAGCTGTCAAAGAATTGAGATGAAGCTTCTACATGCTTTCTGCGACCAAGCCTTGCATAGCTCAAATTAGTCCCAAGTGGATGGAAGGGCCAAAGAACTATACTTTCAAGCTGTTAAAAATCCTGGTAAAATGAAGCTTATAAACGCCTGAGTAGCGCCAAGGTATACAGCTCTGACAAGCTTAAGATGAACTGTGACCAGGGTAAATGGGAACTGTCTTTTGCAGAACAGATGGGCAACTGTTCTTCGCACTGATACTCACTGCACTATTTGGAGGCTACATTTGTCTTTTCTGACTTGTCTTTCGCAATTAGCGCCTCCACATTCAAGGGACCTCTGTTAATTTTGGTTGGGGTCTCCCTAAATTCCCATTCTTTATTTTATATTGTGGTAGAATTATTTTCATGCATTCAACAACTTTATATGTTTTCACTCTTAACTGGTTTACATGTTACCCATACAGACTTGGCCTGTTAGGGAAAAAACAACAAATCTAAAATTATCTAAAAGTATACAAATTTAGTTTTTAATCTTGGTAGAATTTGCAGAACTTTATCTTGTTAATTTAAATTTTTCAACTTGAAACTCAAATAAAGATTTACTAACAAAAACATTTATTTTTACCTCTGCTCTCCAAGTTTCTTAAAAAGTAATGGTCCCAGGGAAAGCTTATGAAATCATCTTTATATCAATATTTACTATGGGGAATACTAGGCATCTTGAAGAACTCCTAAGTCTTACTTTGGTACCATCTCTAGTACAGAGCTTGAATTTAATTGGTCCTTCAATTAAACATGGGACATCAAACTGGTTTTTATCAGCACAGGAAGCTGTTAGTATCAGTAACCCAAGTACTGGATTCTGTTTGTATTTTCTGAGCAACGGTGGGTGAGGGAGTGGCCACAACCATGCAGGTGAACTTCAGATAAGGTCTCTTTTTATTATTAGATCTTTACAAGCTGATGATTGATATAGTGGCCCTTCAGATTTAATGTAGGACCAGTGCTTGAATTTGCAAATAAGGTATAGGGGAGAAAAAAAGCATTTAACTTCTAAGATAATGTTTCCATGTTAGTTCTGATTCAGTGTCAAACGTCTCAAAAGACTGTAGCTCTACATTAGGACCTTGATACCACTATGGCAGTGGAATGTTCTTTGGGTTCAGGAGCAAGGATCTTAGTGGAAAGAGAAGTGGAAGTATGGGGCATGCTCCAGTGGGATCTTGCTGCTGTGCCTAGACCCACTGTTTGAGAGGGACAGGCCAACTATGATAGTAAAAGAGACTTTGAGATATAATTGGGAGATGCTTGAACTCTGTGACTCACATAACCAAGACAATTAAGGAAGAAGTACAATTACCTGTACCAAAATTGATGACCTTCACTGAATGAAGAAAACTTTACCTGCCTTGAGATGAAAAGATTGAGAAAGAGACAGAGAGGCTGCATCATGCTATGATTTACCACACACTTCAGATCTGCCGCGTTCTAATTCTAGCTGTGTGACACTGCACAAGTTGCTTAACCTCTCTGGCTTCATTTTGCACATTGTACAATAAAGATATATACATGAGGTTACTGTAAAAATAAAATGATAAACGTGAAAGTCTCAGCCCAGTGCCAGGAACATAATAAACACTCAATAGCTGTTGGTAGTATTCTTTACAGTTTTATGGTTATTTCAAGAATAAGAACAAACATGGAAAAGCAAATCAAAGAACAACAAGAAAATGTGTACACTGACTCTACTGGGAGGTAAAATGAAGATGACTAATATCACACATGGAATTCACTCAAGATTTTGAATAGTATCTTCAAGGAAAATGTTTCTGTTATTTTTCCTTTCTTAAAAGGTAGCGACATACACAAAAGTCATTTTATTTTCAAGATTTTAAAGAAATGAGGAAATTGAAAGAAAATAGCATACGAATGTGACTATATCACAAAACAAGTAGCAATCATGAGTATAAAAATGCATTTACCTTCTTAGCTTCTCTGGGTAGATGAAATTTTATGAGTACAGAGTGGAAAACTCAACATCTTTACTATTTAATTCTTTGATCTAAAGAAAGATAGTATTATAATGAAGTTACAATTGTTCAATATATTATATTCCTTTTTATTTTAAAGTTAGGTATCTAATTACGCTATATTATTCATTTTTTTATTTTAACTCTAGCATTTGTAAAGTGCTTTACAATTTTTTAAAAGTATTTTTATGCTCTTTTAAAAATTCATTCTCCAGAATAATCTTCTAAGGTAGTCATAGCAAGTATGCTACTATTTTTTAAAAAATATATCTGCAAATAAGAAACAAATAAGGAATGTTAAATGACACAGCTAGTGAAGGCTGGAGTTGCCATGTTTGGATATTTATAGTTTGAAATGGATGATTTAGATTGATCTTTCCAACAATACTTAATGTGAAGCAGAATATTTTTTTATCTCCATTTTACACTTTAATCTCAACCAATGGGCCTTCCTATTTAATCATACAACTTTATTATCAAAGTTACATATAAACTATATCCATTTTTTGAAAAAATATTGTCTTTGTATTCAGTCTGATTATGTGGCTACTGTACACTATTTCTAATGAATAATTCTTATTGTGAAATTGAAGCCAGACCTTACAAGTGTCGAATTTACTTACTATTTGGGTAGATATTATAAACTCTAACCCCAAGTTGAGTGAATACTGAAATTTTCAATCATCCAGATATCTTTAAACACTAGATGACTGGTTATACATACATACATATATATACATATAAATATATATATATATATATATATACACATATATGTGTGTGTATGTATATTTTAATTTTCACATAGACATGTGGTTTCATGTAGATATGACTCAAATGATGAAAACTTGGGAAACAGTTCTGAACGCCGCAACAAGTACCTGTTGGGTTTGGATGCTTCCTTTTGAGGAAACTTCTTTCACTCTTCGGAGTCTGGCCATCTTCGGGACCTGCTGGAGGACAAATATTCATCTGCTAGCCCCCAGTGGGGTCTTGGCTGGTGTGGTTTTCACTTATTCCTATAGAGGACCCATCTACAGGATCTGCTGAAAACTGCAGTGAGAGAAAGTAAGTAACATTAAAGCAGCTACCTTCCTGGCCAAGGCAGACTTAAGAGAAATTCTTTAAAAAATAATCCCGTGAGTAAGTTTGAGATATCACTCAGAAATAAAGGATATTTCCTTCCTATATTGTGCTACTTTGGAATGTACTTCTTTCCCATTGAACCCTGCTCGTCCTGAATCAGTTGAGTCACATAAATGATGGGAATTAAACATAATGAAAGTGGAGCAAATATTTATTATTTTTTTCCTGATTCAAGATAAATAAGAAAACAGTCGCCTTTTTAGCCTTTGATAACTATTTAATTTTTGATTAATGAACATCTGTAACTTTTATGGCTCGTAGCACTTTCTTTGGGGTTGTTCACCTTGTATTGTACTATTTCTCTTATCTATTTAATGTGCATGCCTTGCTTTCCCAATTAAACTGAGGAATAGGACACATTCTACTGTTGTTGAGTTCTTACATATTTACTCTGGTAATCTTCAATGGTTGCTGGTTGTAATAAATACAGATTCTCTCTTGCAGTGTCTGATACTTTCCATTGCCAATCATGGGACTAGAGTGTGTCACTTTCCTAGAAAGACACTTGTGACTGGTATGTTGCCACCCTGATGTGTTTAAGCATGGATAAGTTGGAAGAAAGAGGTCAGAAATTACTTAGATAAACTAACTTAAGTCAAATTTCAAAAAGTTATACTATTCACTTGCTTAAGAGTTCTAATCAGATTCATCAATTATATAAGAGCCCACACTGAGTTCAATTATGTGGGAACAGTTGAGTTTTTTCCTCCCTTGTAGTTAGTTCTGTACCTTTTAGAAACAAAATTAGATTCATAAATTTTGTTGGGAGACAAGATAAATTGTATAACTGCAATCTTTTTTTTTTTTTTTTTTTTTCATTTGGAAGAAAAGATGGAAGGAAGATCTATTTACTGAAAGGACCAAGCAGTGAGGCCAAGAGAGCCACACAAACTTCACTTGGTAGACAAAGTAAATAGTACCTTTATTACTTCTCAAAACAAGTCACACTTGAGATGATAATCATACATAGGAAGCTACTTCAGCTCGCAGCACTAACAGCATCATACCTCTACTTCTCCACCTGCCTCTTCCATGCTCTCTCCAAACTCTAGATTTACCTCCATTTTAGCTGGGGCAGGGAGAATGTTAAAACGTCAACCAGTCATTTCCGGAAACAGCAAAAGAATATATGGCAATTACTAATTTGGGTAATTTAACTTTCTCTCAAACTGTACAGATAATGGTTTTATTTTGCCATGGCAGTTTGTCTACATAGAACAATTAACTTTAGCAAACCTAAGGAAAGCCATGAATGGAAATACTATCCCTCCCCATGTTATGCTCACAATGACATTTAAAGGTTTTAAATTTTAAGATATATTTGCATACTGTGTATGCCTCTAAAAACAACTTCACTGTGTATATAAACACACCTGTTTTTGAAGGACCCTAAAATTTCTGCCTGCCCAAAATACCTCTTCTGTTAGACCTCATATCACCTTGGTTGGAAATTCCTTTCAATAGCAGCCAGTCTGACCCCCAGTTATAACTTTGCAGAGTGAACTTACACATCTTCTAAAGTACCTTAGACTCAATTTCCTTATTTGTAAATTGAAGGGGTTGGATAAACCCTACTTTCTCTGGCCTGTATTTCCATGTTCCCACCTTTCTCACACCAAATAACTTAGGTTTGTGTTTAGTGTTTTCCTGTATTCAATGTGCAAAGTAATATAGATAACTTTAATTATACTGCAATCAAAATGTCACTTGTAATCTTAGGAAAACAGATTCTAATTGACTAGGATTGCCCTTAAGCACTTTTTTATCAAAAGATCGTTCCTTATGCAAATCTCCAATAACTTTTCCCTATAGGGCTCAAAAAAGTTTTTAACCTCCACTTGGACATTTGTTTTTTAGCCCTTTACATCTTCATCACCTTCTATGCTTCCAACAGTTGGCACAGAGATAGCCTCCATTTTAACAGGTCTTACTTTTCTTTTTTAACTCCAGATAGTATAAATACTGTCACTTTTTCCACTTTCTCATATCATCTTGAACTGAGAGGCACACATCTGTATCCTAAGAAAGAGTTAACATAATTTCCGGGGAAGCAAAAACAAGCTCGAATTCTCTGCTTCTCACTGTAGGCCTTGTGGCCTTAATCCCAGAAATTCTCAGCTGGCGCTGTCTCCCTCAGTTTGCTTCTAGCAACAGCAGTTGTGCGGTGAAAGAAATACACACCCAAACACACACACATACACATGTACACAGATTTCACGCAGTTTCTCCTAATATGAGTAAAATACCACCTAATGGGTGCATTTGGAAGAGGAGGAGGTAATGAGGAGACTCAACTAACTCAAAGTGTGGATGAGAAAGGAGTTCTATGGAAAATAACCTCACAGGGCCATCTGACCTAAATTCCTAACTAGGTGGGTCATGGTGGGTAGTCACGTCCCAGGCATATATTTTCTTTAGTAAAAGGCTTATCTTTGCCCTAATCAAGCCCTGTTTACTGTTTCTGTGCTTCTAGACTAACACACTTTTGAAATGCTACTTTTCAGACCCCTCCTTCTAAAGCTGACTACCCTCAAGATAGCACAGAATCTTAACTACACTGTCAGATCCCGCCTGCTTCCTATAAGTAATCTTCCTTAGGCCCTCTCCTTAATTTCAAATGCGTAAAAGAAACTGCAACACTTTATTCTTGGAGATTGCTTCCCAACATATGTGGTCAGTTCGACTCAAATAAATTTATAAAAAATTTTCTACTGGTTTGGAAGTTTTTTACATTGACAGAAGCCTGGAAATAGGTCCTACGTTATAGTTAGTTATATTTCCACATGGCACACATTTATTGACATTTATTGAGTATCCACTATGTGTTAGTCAGGAGGTAGATTCCAGGTAAGGGGTATACAAAGCTAAATTCTGTGCTTCTTGAATTCAGTTTCTAGCAATGGGGCTCCCCCAACTCCTGAAATGCCTCATAATTCAAGTACCATTAAATGTACAATCCAGGAAAAACTTGCCAAGTTTAGTCTTGAACAGCACTTGATTCCCACCTGGAACTGAAAATAGCCTCAGGTTTGTTCAGAACTTGGCTTTAATACAGACACCTCAAATTCCAGCTCAATGAAAGGTGAGTAAGCCTTGAGCACGCTCTCAGCACTTCAAGCATGAGCTTAGAAAAGTAATAAAATGGACGCCCAGACAAGGACTGCAGACTGAGAAACCTTCATTTAGCTCCCTAAAGATGATTGCAAAGAAAAAGAAATGTCCACCCTCCCTCTCTCCTTTTCCTCTTTCTTTCTTCCCTCCCTCCCTCCCTCCCCCCTCCTTCCTTCCTTCCTTCCTTCCTTCCTTCCTTCCTTCCTTCCTTCCTTCCTTCCTTCCTTCCTTCCTTCCTTAACTATAGGTATTAGTAGAATCTGTTAGTCTTTCCAGAAGAATAGTGCCCTTCTCCCAATTGTGCATTCTTTATTAATCAGAATGAGACTGTAAAGTATGAAATTCATCTTAGTGACTGCCCAAGAAATCACTCAGAATTTCTCCACTCTGTGATCTACTTTTACAAGTGACAGTTTAGAAGCAGACAATTCTGGGCAACTCTAAAGTAAGGTACCATCCCAATTCAGCAGTTATTTCCAACAAGACCTTAGTGCTCTCTTTACAGCTGTCAGTTGAGCACTTGTACAAACTGATGCTGTCATTGCTTTCCAAATGTTTCTGCCAAGTTTCTTGTGCCAGGAGCTCTTGAAGGTTTTACTAAAACTTACTTTAAGACATTGTATGTTTTCCCTCTGATGAGTGATTTAATCTGATTTATTAGGGGAAATCATTTTTTTAGAATGATTTAGCATCTTAGCAGTAATCCTTTACTTGTCATTTTGACTTGGTTTTTAAATGAAAAGATTTTACCTTTATTTCTCTTTTATTGATTTAACTTAATATTTGTTTTAATCTTAATTTAGGGACAGAAGTCTAATCTCTTCCATTTATTTGAATATTTGGGGGTGAGTATAGTTAAAGAGGATAAGTTTCACAAAATAAGACCATAGTCTACAAAACAGTCCTAATGAGAGTAAAAAGGACTCACTTCAAAGCCCTTATTTAAAACTCTGTAAATTTTACTCTTTTTAGGAAACCTTTCCTAATACATGAAGCAGTGAGTTGGAGGAAAAGGTTAAAATAATCTTTCTAAAAACTTTTTTGAGTTTTCTTATTTCATGACTTTTGTAAGTTTTCACTCATAACATATAGGCATATAGTTTAAGACCAATGAATTATTCATATTTTTTCATTATAGTGTTTAAGCTTTTGGAATTCAAACATCTAAGTTTTGATCATGAATACAGAACTCAACTCAATTTCGTTGGCCATTGATACCTAAAGTTATCAAAGGTCCTAACTGTTCTTCTTATAAGACCTCTGTGTTTACACTGATTCTGGTGACTCAGGCTAATAATCAGTCATTTCCATAAATAAATAAACAAGAAGGTAGAGCTAACACACCTTGAGGACTGAAACTATTAGTCCATGTGAGTTCTATGAAAGTTTACAAGGGAAATACATTTCCTTGCTCATCTACCATTCATTCATTCATTCATTCAAGAATCTTTTTTCGTTTTTTTTCTTTGCAAGCCTCCTATGCATAGCAATAGCCATTCTAAATCAGAGATTGGCCAATATGACCTATACACTAAATCTGGCCAACTGCTTCTTTTCATATAGCTCGTGACCTAAGAATGTCTTTTACATTTTTAAATGGTTGGAAAAAAATCAAAAGAAGAATAATATTTTGTGAAACATTAAAATTATATATCATGCTTATCAATAAAATGTTTATAAATAAAGTTTTAATGGAACACAGACACTTCAATTACCTATTTTCTATGGCTGCTTCACGCAACCAAACCAGGGATCAGCAGTTGCAACAAAGACTACATGGTCTGCAAAGTCTAAAACATTTACTATCTGGACCTTTATAGAAAATAATTAGCTAATCTCTGTTCTGGAAACTGGGATTCAGCAGTGAAAAAAATAGAAAAAGTTTCTGTACTTATGAAATTACATTCGAG
Organism: Cynopterus sphinx; assembly: GCA_030015415.1. NCBI lineage: Eukaryota > Metazoa > Chordata > Mammalia > Chiroptera > Pteropodidae > Cynopterus > Cynopterus sphinx. The sequence continues at coordinate 95,091,535 of CM057386.1, read as the reverse complement.
CTGGAAAACAAGAAAACAAATAAATAAACAAGATAATTTCAGAACTTTGAATATATAATAAAGAAAATGAAACAGGCTGATGTGAGGGACAGTGAAGTCAGTTAATGTAGACTGGGTGGTAGAGGAGGCCTCTGTGGCGGTGGGGCTGAGAGGTAAATGACAAGAAGTCAGCCATGAAGGATCTAGGAAGAAAAGGCTCCCATTAGAGAAAACAGCAAGTGGTAGATTTGAGGAACAAAGAAGTGTGGTTGGATGACAGGAGGAGTAGTAGGAGGTGAGATCAGGGAGGGAGCTAGGATTAAGCAGAGGCCAGATCACAGGCATTTTAGGATGAGACAAGCTTTTATTTTTCTTTATGGGCAAAGAAAATTCTCTGAAAGGTTTTATGCATGGCAATAACATGATCTAAATTATATTTTAGAAAGATCATTTTGACGACAGTGTGGAAAAGAGATTTTAGTTGAGGTCAAAGTGAAGCAAGCAGTTAGCGGCTGTTGCAATTGATTCGGTGAGAGAGAATGGTGGCCTGAATTAGGGGTGTAGATAGGGTGATAGAAGAAATTGGATAACTTTAGAATTTAGCTTGGAGGTGAGATGTCAAAGCTTGCTGTGGGGAAAAGTGAAAGAAAGAAAAATCGAAGATTACACTCTGTATTGGCTAAACCACTGCCATTTCCTAATGTAAATTATACTCAAAATATATAAACTTAAGTTGTGTCTCAAATAGCACTTTCTATCCATCTAATGGTGTTTCTCATTTTTTTTTCTTTAGAAGTATAGTTGTGCATCTATCCCTTGGAATTTTATTAAGCTTATTTTTCTTTACTATTTCCCATGAATGTAGAAAATAAATGACAACATCCACAAAACATACTGACTAAAAGAACAGACAGGGAGCTTTACACTGAAGGTCCATGCGTGGACATCTTTCAACAGAGAAAGAGAAGAGGTGCAAGTAGCCTTAAGACCAGCTTCAAACCACTTGTGATCTTTGTCTTACATATGTGATCTGTGTTGATTTGTAGCTAATAAAACAATAAACAATTAAATATCCTTTTAACATTTTCATATTGATCTTAATTCCAACAGATAATTTGTAATATTGATTGAATTGTTTCATTTCGGACTGTTAAGATATATAGTTGATATTTCCAGCCGAACAGCTGTAACCTATATTTTCCCAGGTTGTGGAAATGTTATGGTTTTCAGAAAGAAAAAAATATCCCTCCCAGTTTTGTCAGCATGAACAAATATTGACAATGTGTACCTGCAGAAAATTATTGTGATAAAATTGGGGATATCATTTTACCAACACCATCATTGAAAAGATAAGAGGAAGAAACAGAAAACCCTTTCCCAGAATTTTTTTCAATGTTCTATAAAAAGAAAAACAGAACTTTAAACCTCCTCACAGATGAGCATTTTAGTTATACTAATAACTTATGAAGATTATACAACTTCAAACAGTTTCTTCACAGAGATGGTTGAAAAGATAAATGAACTTAGTGATAGGAAGGTTACAGTGATTGACATCAGACTCAGCAAGACTTGTGTGTGTGTGTGTGTGTGTGTGTGCATGAGAGAGAGAGAGAGAGAGAGAGAGAGAGAGAGAGAGAGAGAGAGAAAATGACCCTTAAATTTAGAGTTGAGCTGAGCAATTAGCTGGTTGATGATGACTTTTACTGAGACAGGAAACCTCAGCAAGAAGCCACTTGGGAAATGAGGGGGTGACTTCAGTTTGGGGACTATGTTTAGTTTGGAGCGCTTGTGAATATCCATTGGAGATATTTAGGAAGCAGTTGCAGATATGGGTCTGAAGTTCATAGGAAAGACTGCGATTAAAGACTTGGGGGATTTTGAAATCTTGAGAATAAATAAGAAAGTCCAGAGAAAGTGTACAAAGCAAGAAAGGCTGATATTTACTCTGTAAGAGGCAAGGATAGGAAGATAAACTTGTAAAGGAGACTGCAAAGGAGGAATCAGAAAGGTAAGTGGAAAACCAGCAGTGTGAGGAACCATAGAAACCACAGAAGGAATATGAGTGACCTGCAATGTCAAATGCTGAAATAAAACAAGTGAAAAAAGGACTAACAATAGCCACTGAATTTATTCATACATAGACTTTGGTAATTTTGGTGAAAGCAATTCTGGTAGAATCATGGCAGAAAACTAGATTACAGTGTGTTAAAGAGTATGAGTGGGAAGAGAGGAAACAAAGTGCGTATAATCAAGTTTTTCAAGAAGTTTTACAATGCAGAGTAGAAGTGTAATAATGCATTGGATAAAGGGGATGTTGAAAGAGGGTGGTCTTGTTTCCTGCCATCAGATTTGAGCTTGTTTATATACTGATGAGAGGAGTACAAAAGTAAAGAATAAGAAAGGAGGTTGAATATGTAAGAAGGAGGGATTAATTACTGAGCAGTGTCCCTGAGAACATTAGGATGAAATTCATAGTACACAATGTAGTTGAAGGATTAACTCTATATAAAATGATGGATTCTGTTATTTTTCCAGTATAAGAAGAGGAAATAAAAAAGGGGGTTGCAACCAAAAGTAGATCTGATCGCTTTAATAGTCAAAAGTTGGGTAGTTCCATTATGATGATTTCTATTTTTTCAGTAGAGTAGGGGATAAGTTATTGGATGGAAGCACCAGGTAAAGTGTCAGGTAAAGAGACTCCAGGAGAGGGGAGAGCTTAAAGCAGAGTGGAAAGTGGAAGCATGGCTAAGGAATTCTGATAGGTTCTTTGACAGCTAGGTTGGACAGTTCAGCCAAGAGTGGTGATCACAGATTTATGATAGCAAGTTGTCTATTGTTTCTTCTTACTTATACCGGGCAGCACTGAACCAAACCTAAGAAGTCACATGCAAAAAGGAAACAGTTGAGTTCACCTAGGGTTGAGGCTTTGTAAAGCGAATGCCTTGGAAAGACAATAGGGCAGGGGAATATAGAGAATTCGAAAGAGAGGTGTTAGAATGTTCAACCATGGAATCTAGGCAGGATAATTATGGAAGTGAAGATAGGAGGGGACTGTTGGGCAAGGGAAGAGTAGAAGAGGACTGGCAGTCCTAGTAAGATTCAGCCCTCTTTTGAGATTTAATATGCATTTGATGGATACTCAATAGTGTGAATATACAGATGCCTGCCCTCAGTTCCAAACACTAAAAGTCACTGGATTCTCACCCATACACCGTGTTCCTCCATTACCAACACTGCTCCAACTGAGGGGTTAGTTTACTAAATCAGAATAAATCACCCTGCCTCTGAACCTTTTGTTATAATGTACTGTATTAATGCCTATTCCTTTCCTTTTATTCAAATCTTACCCACCTTTTAAGGCTTAGCTCTCATTTTATTCACAAAAATTCCAGCTGAGGAAAAGCAAGAGGGATAAAAAAAAAATCCTCTAGTTCATTGACTACTATTACGTCCTAGGAAATTTGGTTTTCACATAAAGTTCTAATTCATTTGGACATTGGAGCTCCCATCTTCCTTTTGAATGTAAGTTATCTTCATTGTCTTTAGCACTATATAGCATTCCTTTATGTTTACTAGTTTTTAGAGATTTTTGAATCTATCTCTTAACCTCATATTTGATAGTAATTTCTTCGATGGCTTAATTCTGTCGTATTCTCATTTTAGAGTATATTGAACATAGCAGGCACAGATTCTTGCTTAATTAAATATATGAAAATACAGATAATAGACTAAAGAGTGTGGGAAAAAGGAAAAGAAATGTGAATGCCGACTATCAACCCTTGTAAATTCATGACTTATTCTGGGGATTGGGAAAATTTGAGAAATATTGCCCTAGTGCTCCAAAATAATTAATATACCTTCTAGAGTGAATAATCTGTTGCTCTCACAGTAGATTCAGATCTGATATATTTATTATGGAATGTCATAGCCAATTACACGTGACTATTTCATTTGAAAAACGGTCAAATGTGATACAATTACAAGTAGAGACGGATTTCTTTTTAGCAGTTGCATTTACATATGTTTGCATCGATAATTTAATAAAATATAATTCAGTATTTGACTTAATTTTGAAAAATGAATATTGTATAAATTAGGAGTTTTGCATTAAAAGTTTGTATATTGTTTAGTAAAAATAGCATTTAAATTACAGTCGGCTGAAAAATTTCCTTAAAGACTTGACTCAAAGAAATAGTGATGTTTATAAGTTGGATGTTAATGCCCATAGTTCATATTTGAGCAGTAGCCGAGTAACTTTTTGGAATTAAAACACTGGAAAAGCCTCATTAAAAATTTTTATAGTACCTCATTGACAAATGGCTATAAAATTTTCTTTAAGAAACTGTCAAAACTTCTTTCCTTTTCCAAACTCTCCACCTATTTCATATTTAAGAGTTTTATAATATTTTTATATTTAAAAGTTAAGCTTTGTTTAAAGGCCTTGCCAATAGAATGTTCATTTCACAGACAAATTAATTCAAGCATAGACAAGTTATACATGTCTGAGTTTCTGCAGAAAATGTTTTCCGGAACCAGCAATAGAACTGGAGTTTCCTATTTGCAAATGAGGTAACGATTTTAGAACGCAGATGCCATGTGTGTTGTGGGTAAACACAGTCAAACTTTGTTTTACAAAGATGAATGGATTGGTTTTTCTTCTCTTTAACAATGTTACCATCATGTTCTGCATAGAACTCATCATTTTCTTTGTTAACCTCAAATAAGTTTCCTGAAGGAGTGTTCATTTTAGTGATACCTTACAAACCTTTCGGTATTTTAAATGCTTAGCAGGCTCTTGCCACAGAAGAGGCTTTTTGAAATCTAAAAAGTGACATATCACTGAGATGACAAAGCCTAGGCCGTGTTATATTTCATGTATATAGTGCTCTGATCCCTGGATATGCTGTAAGAATAGAGTCTGGTAGAAGCTGCCAGAACATAATGAAACCTTGTATTTGTAAAACAAGCATTATGCCATGTTTTCATATACTTTATTTTATTTTTAAAAGTTACTTTTCATAATATAATAGAAACACATGCACATTATAGAAAAATTAGAAAATACAGACACATAAATGAAAATAGAAGAAAAATAAAATAGCATTAATCTGAGTTAAACTCTTTGAATGCTTTGATGAGTATAGTTTCATATCTCCATGTCTGTCTGTCTAGCTCTCTGTATATGTGTACAGTATAGTTCCATGTGATCTATCTATCTATTTATCTATCTATCTATCTATCTATCTATCTATCTATCTCTCCATCTATCTATCATCATCTATTTAGATATATCACATTATATGTATAATTTTTTACTTGCTGGTACATATAATAATTACATTTTATGCTGTTATGTATCAATAGCTACATTTTTAAAATTTTGACATTATTTTTAACAGCTATATGGTATTCTGTTGTATAGGTATATTCTAATTCACTTAATCAGTTTTTATGTTTGAACATTTGGTCGTTTCTAACATTTTGTTATTACAATCATCACACTGATCAACATCTTTTTACATACATCTTTTTGCACCTTCTTACTTATTTCTTTAGGCTGAATTTCCAGAAAAGGACTAACTAGGACAAAGGTCTGGGCATCTTTAAGGTTGATATTTATTGCCAAATTGTCCTCCAGAAAGTCTTATGATTCACACCCTGACCAAATACATATGAGAGTGGCTCTTTCCCTCACTAATAGATATGAAGCTATTAATATTCATCACCTCACTCTCCTTCTTATAATACTGTCAGGTGGAGAGAACAGATTAGGAGAAATGCTAATGGTCACTCATCTAGAAAATAATAAGACAGGGAGTCAAGTTTTCTGACTTGCCATGTCACGTACTCCTTTTACATCCCATGCTTGTTGCCATCGCACTGTTGATAATAACAGTTCCAAGTGAACTGTCAGGAAAGAACCTCAAGCAAGAATTCTTGCATGCTGCAGCCTGACTCATGTTTGTGCTGCTGGCAATGCCCTGGCCTCCAGCCATCGGACTGTGGGTGGCACAACTCTAGTATTTTGAGAAAAAGGCAATGTTGTCACACTGCTTGTCCAGGCCAGCACTAAAGCCAATGGGAGAGGGAGAAGAAAAGAAAGTTAGAGGCAAAGAGGCAGCTGAGAATGACCAAATTATAGACCTTGTAACAACATGTCCCTGAAGCCTTTTGATTTTTGCCCTACACTATGACTAAAATAATCCAATCCAGACATCTGATCTGAATATTTTCAAGTAATGAGCTTATTTTAATTATTTTTTATTGTAAGATTTATATAAATAAGATTCTGTTTTTTGGTTTTCATGTATACAAAACATTCAAGGATTCAAGTTCTCGTAAGTGAAACAACAGAGGTGGTGAAAAGGAAATTTCCTTTTGGATAGAAAAATGTAAACTTTTTTTTTCTTTATCATATGATTTAGTAAATTTAACTCAAATAAAAAAAGATTGCAGAAAAATAGCAATAAGTGCAATTTTGTAGGTGTTTGTAAAGGTCTAAAAACTATTTAGCTATAGAATGTGTAAGAAAACTGTTATGCAGAAGGGATATTTGTTAAGGGCTCTTAAGTCAGGTATGGTACTAGTAACTATGAGATTAGTGAGATGAAGAGTTATAGGCTCTGTTTTCAGGAGCATCTCATCTTGTAGTGGAAAGAAGATCACTCCAGGAAGATTTCCTGACCACTAGTCTTGGTTCATTCACCCTTATGCTTCAATATCGCCATAATTTTTCCATCATTAAACTTACTTTATAAATTAAAGTCATCTATTTACATGTCTGCTGTACCCATGAGACTGTGAGCCCATCAAGGGCAGGAATTGTGCCCTGCTGCTTATTGTGTTCACAATGAGAGACTGTGTAGAAGAGAGGTCATGGGGACTAAATAGACAGAAAGAAATTATACCATAGGAAAGATATTTTATCATTTTGGGGAAGGAATTATTTTTTGATCATTACATTTAGTTCCTTTCAAAAATATTAGACTATAATTTTCAAATTGATAATTTATATAACATTTAAAATATTCATTTTTACTAATTTAGCAACCTTGAGCAAATCATTTAATTTATTACCTCAGTTATTCTCATCTACAAAATAAGGGTGTTAGACCAGTCCCATAATTCTCAACAGATAATAGAGAGATCCATTTCTATATTCAGAGATGGGGCAGGATACCTAAGAATCTTCATTAGGATATTTGTGTTTTGAAAAAAACATACTATCATTATATAATTTTTTATAATATTTAAAAAAAACCAGAAAATATAATTCTGAAAAATGTTGGTTCTGAGGTTTCTCAGAAGTTAGGAAATAACTTTTCCCGTGTTATATATAAGTATGGGTATGTGTGGGAGAGGCCATGATTTACATTTTTTGTGTTTTTCAATAAGTTAAATAAAGGCAAGAGACACTGCATTAATCCCAAGAAAATCACCTAGGACTCCATCATGGTTGACACTAACTTTATTTGTCTTTGGATACGTTGGAAAAGTTCAGTCATTTTTTTTAAAATTACTTTGCAGAGAGGCAAAAACTATAGAACATTTTAATACTAGGTTCAGAAAGATAAAGAAGATAAGAAAAAGGGCCAGACTGAATTAATAAAGTGTTGATACTTAATATAGGAATATTAAACTGTTTTTACTTCCTAGACTAACCCACGTGGTCAAGGAAGGGCGTATAGGCCCACCTGGGCTACTTTTGTTCTCCATTTCACCTGTGTGACCTCAGATCTTCAGAAGCAGAACCCATTTGTCCTGTTTTGTGTTTTTTTTTTAAGTTCTGATTCTAAACTAATATATACCTTTAGACTAAGAGCATTGTTAAATTTGGGGCATAGTCTACAGATTTAGAGTCGCAGTTTTTTATTTGACATTTAGACCTAAATCCTAAAGTCACTTTGTCAATTCAGGTCCTTGGAAAAGCAGATGTCAAGATGGAATTAGATGAGCAGGAGATTTATTGAGAAAATGGCTTATGAAAAAAAAGTGGGATGGAGCATGAGTAGGCAAGGAGCACCTTTAGACCTTAAAGCAGGCTGTAAGAGGAGAGAGAGAAGGGAGAATTGGGCTAGAAGGAGCCTCAGATCACAGTGCAGTTCTGAGAAAATCTCAGCCAGGCCAATGAGAATCTCTGCGTTCCCTGCACTCAAATTTACCATTAGGGATATCCTATCTCAGGCAGAAGTGGTCTGGGCCTACTACCCTCTATTATGCTCTGTCATTGTCTAGGAGTAGCCAGTGGGAAGCATGACCTGACTTGAATGTGGTGGATACAAAGGTGTGGCAGTTTAAAGATGTCAGTCAGCTATGCTCCTGAAGCAGGTCCTCTGGAAAGGGAGAGATGAAAGGCCATGGTCAAAAAAAGTACCCAAATCCCAGGAGATTCAGCAGGACTTTTCAGAGGTTATTGGTATTATTCTCTCTGCTCTTCAGTCTCATTGCCAGCCCAGTCCATGGCTATTTACTTCATCCCTAGACTCTCAATTCTCACAGAGCAAGCTTAGATAGGGAATCTACAACTCTCGAGGCTCGCTTTTGTGTATTTTTATTTTCTACCCAATAAAACATCCCTTTTTCAAAATTCTGATTTCACAAACATCTTTGCGCTGAAAATCTCAGCGCAGTGTTAAATACAGAGGACCCAAGATGAATAAGACACTTCAATGGGCTAGGGATAGTGTGCACATATTAGCAGAAATTTGAATAAGGTGACAAATAGAGGAACAGACTGGACACAGAAGGGGTCTATCATGACCAGCCTGGGCAAAGCCTGAGCAGAAACTTTAAGAACAAATACATTTTACTCTGACTGAAAAGGCAGACAGAGGCAAGTCCAGGCAGAAGTATAAAGAATGGACTATAATAAATGAGGTGTTCCTGAAGGAGAAAGAGAAAGACTAATGAGGTAGACAGAATTTAGATTTATACTTGGGAACTTGTCCTTCATTGTGTTAACTAACCATGGTCACATGTGCATTTAACATGTGTGGCAGGGTGTTGGGCTGGGCAAGATTAGAGAACAGCAAGAAACCACTGCCTATTGAATATTTATTTTCATCCATTTACTGAGGTGTCCGCCAGAGGACAGGAATCCTGGGGAAAGACTGCCTGATTTATACTCAAAAGGCTTGTATCCAACTCAACATCAGCGTTTACCATAGTTTAGGTTAGTCACGTAACTCTAGAAGTACAAGTTTCTGTTATTTATAAACTAGAAATAAAGGTACTTGCCCTATTGAGCTTTTGGGAGGATCAAATGAGTCGAGACAGGACTTTCTGAAGGCACTTTGCAAACTTTCAGCACTGTAAAAATTAAGGGGCTGTTACTATGTGCTGCTCAGGAAATAACAGGCATCTGGGAAAACCCGCAGCCTGTGGTTTTGTAAGAAGTTGCTCAGCCTTCAAGAGAGAAAATGTCTGGCTCAACATTGGCCAAGAGGAAACGTCTGGGAAATTACAACATGAGGTAGAGCAAACGGGGCTTTCTGTTTTGTTTTTGGAGATCACAATTTCTTAATTGTCATTCTCACTGATTACCCTTCCTCACCATGGGTGTTTTTGAGGTAAGAGGAAGTTGGGTTGGGGAGTATTAATAAAGCAAAGGAGATGGTTTAAACTTACTTGATATAGCAAATAGAAATTGAACTGCTTTAATGTGGGGAAGGTAGTATGAGACAGACACTGGTTATGTAAATGAGGATATGTGTAGGAATGAAAAACAAATTTGGCTTTATCAGAAAATTTCTGACTTTTCAGAAACACTATGGGATCCCCATAGTGTTTTTTCCTACAATCTCAAGGAGAAATGGCAGCATGTTATCAGATAAATAAAACTGGCACTAACACTTCTCTAGGAAAATTAAAAGAAAAAGTCTCTTCTTTTATTAACTTTTATTGATAGTTTGTTTGATTCTCAGTGAAAAAACCATCAAGAACATCATCAATATTCTTGATGTCTGTGAGACCCAGAAGCTAGGCCTTTATATATATATAATGAATATATGTATAAAAATATAGAGAAATTCCTCCATGTAAACAATCTCATTATGGAAACCCTTCCTGGAATAACATTGATTTCCTAGAAAAGTTGTCTATTTTATAAAGAAACTTTTTTTTGGATAGAGGAATCAGCAAGAGTATTGGTGTGTAAGTTGAGATAGTTGTTGATCCATATGAGACTTGCTGGCAAAAATGCTAATTATTTTTTTCTTGAATACTCATAAGATAGGTTGACCTTTGGCATTTAAAAAAAACACACTTAGGGACCTTTAAAACATCATCTGACCTATAAGACACATTTTAATATAGAATTCCTCAAAGAGGGGGGTGGCTGATATTACAGACTGAGTCCTGCACCACCAACACCAGCTTCTCTTACTGAATTTTAGAGGATAAAAAACTAAAAATGACATTCCCCAAAAGCCCTTGGACTTTAACTTTGAGGAGCAACCTGGGCTTCATCATGAAAATGAAAATATTAATTTTCTATCACTTTGTAACAAATTACATAGATTTAGTGGCTTAAAATCACATCATTTCTTGGCTTCCAGTTTCTATAGATCAGAAGTATGGGCTCGGGTTAGCTGGATTCTCTGCTGAGGCTGAAATCACAAAGCTGAAATCAAGATGTTGGCCAGGGTTACACTTTGATTAGGGCTCTCTCCTAAGCTTATTGTTGTCAGAATTCAGTTGCCTGCAGTTGTGGAACTGAATTCTCGTTTTCTTGATGGCTGTCAATCAGGGGACATTCACAACTTCTAGAGACTTTCTGCCATTCTCTGACATGTGATGCTTTCCACAACATGGCAGTTTGCACCTTCAAGTCCACCAGGAAGGTGGTTCTGGCTTTGAATTTCTGGGTTTTGTTTTGTTTTGTTTTTTTTGTTTGTTAGTTTTTTCCTTTTCACTGAATTTGGTCAGGCCCACTCAGGATAATCTTTGTTTTGATTAGAGTCAACCAACTGGAGACTTTAATTATATTTGCAAAACCCCTTGTTGTCATGCACTAAAATATAAATATGAAAATGATATCTCATCATACTCACAAGTTCTGTTCACACTCAAGGAGAGGATATTATTGTACAAGGGTATTATTGTACATGGAACAGGAATCTTGCGGACTATCTCAGAGTTTTTCCTACCACAGTATGTCATTTAGAGGTAGGAGCAACCAAGATGAGTAGTGTTCACATGCAGGGAAATCGTACATTTCAGCAAGCACAGTGGCATTGACAGTGCTTCCAGGGCAGCAGTAGTAGTCTACGTGGTATCTGTTTTCTAATGCCATGTGTCAAGCAGTGAGCAGCAGTAGCAGAGCTGTTTTTGCTATGAACAACCGATATGGTTAAGCATCTTGCTGACTTTATCTTGTGTTTTTCTCAGTAGCATTCAAGATTAGTTCTTTGGTCTTCCTACAGATGATATAAGTTAATGACTACTTTATAATAAAGCCCTTTCTGCTTAAATGAGCTATAGTGAAACTTTTATCTATAACATGTTGATTGACACAACAGGATCATAAATGACCTCTTTTTATGTCTCCATTAAATGCATGTAATTCTCCATTGCCTTCATAGATTCATAGAAATTTAGAGCAGGAAAGATACTTACACTTGTAGAAATTTTTCAAGCTATATTCTATAGAACCTTTGTAATAGAGTCCAGGATAGGAGAATAGGTACTTTTTTAGGAGAAAAATTGTTCAATAATCCTGCCAGTTTGAGATTCACTACACACCCTAGGAGGTTATAATACCCATTAGCATGTCAAAGATTGAGAAATCCTACAGGGGAAAATAAAAAACAAAAACTCAAACTGCTAGACTTCTCTTAATCCAATCAGAGGTTTCTAAACTAAGGCCCAGAAAGGCTAAATAAGTGATCCAAGTCTATGAGTAGGTTAGTGATAGAATGTAGGCTGAAAACTAAGCTAATGAGGCTTTCTGACTCCCAGAAATGTTAAACTTATTCCTCACTCCCTACATCCACCTGAAAAGTAAGGTTCAATGAATATAAATGTAGCCTTCTGAGAAAGTAAAATGTATTTATATAGATCGTTCTTGCAAATATATGTTAATGATTTCTCCATGGGACATGCCATTTCTCTTTGAGAAGCTTGAAATCCTAGATACACCTACCCACACACCACTCAGCAGTAGGTGACTGCCCAGAGAATTGACCCAAAATGGATATTTCCCTGGCTCTTTGGCTCTTTGTTATTAACACAATAGCTGGAGGCCAAGGCCAAGGGCTCCCAAACCACAGCAAAAGAGCTTGTGAAATTAGGCTCTAGGATGTTTTGGTAACCATAGCACAGTTATCTTCCATGCAGTCATTTTGGGTTTAGGACTTGATAGAAAATGAATCCTTTTAAAATAAGTCCAAAATTAAAATTGTAAAAAATGTATTAAGGTCACCACAACAGGCAGTAGGGATCATGTACACAATAGAAACATAATTCCTGGATCAGAGTGCTTGCAAGCACATGCCTCTCCTGCATTCCATAATGCAAATCACATCACACATCTGACCAAGAGAGAAGAGGTTCCAGGAGGTGCATATTTTCAGCATGAAAACAAGAAGCCATTAGTGTTACAAGCACAGCTTATGGTCAGCTGGCTGGCCTCAACACACCTTGGCAATTATTGTTCCCCAAGGCCACATGGTTTCATCTTGCAGAGGCCAGGGGTGGATGTGGACGTGCTGAAGCAGCTTCAGAACTTGAATTCCACCTCCACTGTTCTTGGAAGGAACTAAGACTAAATAAAGAATCTAGTCTCCACCACACTTTTATTATTGGGAAATGATTTCCCCTGCAGGGCAGAGAGGTAGAATTACAAGTTAGACTTGCCTTCTCTCCCAGTGCTTCCCCTACCTCAATATTTTCCTGGTACACTGGTTAAAAACAAAAACCCAAACCCAGTAAACTACCCTCACAGTAATGTTTTGTAGCCACTTGGACCCTTAAAAGAAAAGAAATGGTAAACAAACCAGCCTTTACATTTAGTCATAAAGGAACTCAAACCACAACATAAATCCACCACAATTCTAGGGCCGAGTTTTCACATTCGGGCATATTCTCCAGGGTTTGTGGTATCCCCCAGAGCTGCAACTGAGGCTTGACTGTGGCAGTACACTGTGAAAGGCTCTTGGCTTTTAGGGCTGCATGCATTATGCTTGAAGAGGCAGGAAAGGGTAAGGGAAGTTTGGGTAATGGCATAGGTAGTTCCATTTGTTCTTACTTTGCCTTGTGTCCAGTAGACATTTTTTGGCCTTTTTAGTTCAGCGGTTGAGCCTCCAACCAGATGCTTTTAAACTAAAGCTATTAGGCCAGTGGAAGTTGGTTGAGTGAATATTCTTGAGGCCTATAAAAGAGATCTTGTTTCTTTTAAAAACTGGCAAAGCAAGTATCCAAAGAATGAGATGTACTTCAGCTTTTAACTATGATTCTGGAACATGCTTATAGAAGAGCGAAATAATTGGTAGTTTTCAAACCCAAAATGTTGGTACGTTTGTTAATCAAGAAGTCAAATAAGGTTTTAAATATTTTCCTCTATTATTAGTCTTCAAAACTGGGTTCAAACTATATTTAGTGTATAATTGATGATAAACCATACACATTTTAAGCAGAAAGACTTTAAATATGATCAACTCCATGCTTTATTAGCTCTTATACTACCAGGACGGAGTTATTCTGTGAAAGAACACACACAATAAATGCAGATTGTAATATGGACACAAGCATTTCTTGTTCTAGCAACAGGACAAAATATTTACATCAGGAATACCAAGAAAACTCTTAAAGTATAAGTTGCTTGATGCCTATATAATGCTTCTGTCTTTCAATATTACAAAAAAAAAGTTCTCCAGTAAGTTTCCTGTACCTACTTCTCATTCTAGCATGATATGAGACCTCACTGTATTTTAGAGCTCATTAATTAGAATATTTTCTATTATAAAAATATGGTTCACCTCTCCCTGGGAACTATTCATACTAGATTTATATTAAAAATGGATTCTTTGAGAAAATAAGGATTTAAGGCTTGAGGTGGTGTAGGATAATCATATTTTCATTCCTTCTCTTTCTTTTATCTAATAGCCTGAATTCATTTTGATCTACCAAAAGCAAACAAAATTCCTTCCTTTGAAAGCCTTGATTTATAATGATCTGAGGACCAAAAGGAAGATGTTTTGGAAGTTCCCAGTGGAATGGACTGGTGTTTCCTCTGTCACTGCTGCACCTTTGAGATTTTAGTGTAAACTCTAAGAAAGAGACAAGAGAAGTTAAGGGTATAGATAAAGTTCTCCTATTATTTTTCTTTCTTTATCAGGCTATAACTTTAAATGACTATATTCTAGGTTGAAAGCAGCAATGTATGCTCCTTTCAAATGAGTACTCAAACAATTTTATCTGGCCCAGAAATAGACATATTTCTTCTGATAAGTGAATGTGGAGAGCTGATATCCTATCCTCATTACAAAGAAAACTACGGCAAGCCAGAGAGAGTTGGTTCTCACTAACTTTCAGAGAGACACATTAACACAGGCCGGTAGCCTTCCGTGGGTGCCTTGGGCCTGTACTTTGGACTCTTCACTGCTGTGCTAACAGGTGAGGCCCCAGATGCAAATATTTGGTTTAACCCTTTATTACTGTAAACACTGCAGACCTTGGTATGATGTGAAGTATAGAATTTATCGATGTTTGCACAGCCATTGTTAAAATAATTGTGAATTTGACCTTCTTATTTCTTTCTTTCTTTTTTTTTTTCTTTTTATACCTATAGCACCTGGTCTTCCTAGGTGGTCTCCCATCCAAGTACTAACCAGGCCCCACCCTGCTTAGCTTCTTAGATCAGTCGGAATTGGGTGTGTTCAGGGTGGCATGGCTGTAGACTACAACCTCCTTATTTCTAAAGAATTCTGGGACTTGGCATTTACATTCAGGCAGAAGTCAGAGCATGGAGCAGTTGTCCAAAGGAATCCAAATTTCAAATCAGCACAAGTAAGGCAATAATTAATAACTCACTATGATGTATATCAAAGCTAACCTCCATTCCACACAGATTGTTTCTCTTTACCTTATCCCATGACTGTGCAGTACAATTCTTGATGAACTTCCTTGTTGCATTTCATTGAATCCCATCTTGTATTAGTATTTTTTTTTTTCCTTATCAGTGTAAATCTTGCCTCTCCCTGTGGATTTTAAGCATCATCAGGGTAGGCCTATTTGCTATAAGGGCACAGTTTAGTGTGTAGAAAGAGCATGGACTGTGGAATCAACTTAATTGCTTTCAAATATTGGTTCTTTCACCTACTAATTATGAAAATGTTAAAAAGTTATGGATTGGAAGCTTTAGAAATTATCTTGTTTCAGTTTGTATCAGTTTAGAGAGATTTAGTTCTTAAAAGGCCCACCTGCCTTCCCTTTGGTCAAAATGTTCTAATTTCTTGCTGAATATTTCTCAGTACTCCTGCCTTAATTCCCCTTTGCCCGTGTAGACACGGCCTTAATATTCTATCCACATGACCATGGTGAAATCTGGAAATAGGTTTGTCCAGAGGCAAAGACCAGGTGGAAAGTGGAGAAAAAAAATAATGGGGTGAAAACTTGGCAAAATATCACTTAGAGGGAATATGAAGAGCAGAGCTCTATAAAACAAACTGAATGAAATACATTAAAACCAACAAAATTTTGTTTAAGCAATGTGATTCTTGTAGCATAGGGATGGTATAGTCAAAAACTTAGGTATGACACGATCACGCTTAGTTCATGCCCAAGTGCTGAAGAACATCTACAAATGTAGATTCTCCAGTGAATTAGATAACTGAGGGCTAGGATGGAAAGTGAAATAAATAAAATTAATCAGTCCTGCTGTCTAAAAATATATATGTGCATGGCTGTGTCAAAAGTTAAGAAGATTTGCTAAAACACAGAAGCTAATCAGTAGCAGCATGGAGAAATTGTAACATTTGAACTATTGATTCAGGTCTTCGGATAAGGTCTCATTTAGGAGATTTTTGCATAATCTGTGTATATTATACATAATATTTTAATATTGCTATGTGTAGGTATTGGAATATTCTTTTTATCAGCTATGTATGTCTTGTTCCCTTTGAGGATATTTTTAGCCAGTAGAATATCATAAACATCTTTTAAAAAAATTTTCAACAGTTAAATTTTCTAAAACTTTGTGAAGAGCATTAGAAATGTATCCCAACTGCTTGTTGAGGAGTCCCAAAGTTCGTATGAATACATTTTCCACAGAGCCTTTTTTTCCCAACTCCTATAACATCTGATTCTTACTTACCAATCCAGTTAACTTTGAAGTGCTGAGAATATAGAGTCCAAAATAGATGGAAGAAGTATTGAGATCCTTTCTTTTGTTTCTTTTTTTTTAAAGCCTTGAGCCCATCAAACATGGTGACATGGTGACACTGCAATGCCTGCTATCATGAGCTGCATTTCCAGGGAACACCTACATTGAATACTTCCTAACTCTTCCCACAGTCTGATACTTATTTGGTGTTTATGCACTTCTCAAGCAATTTGTCCATTTATATTTAACAACACTTGCCCTTTGCAAGAATTACCTGTATAATGTCAGCTTCTCACAACATGATACTTGGCACATATTAGGGAGTAGATTTGGAAAAACATTTCTGAGCAGTCAGCTTTGGTTGTCCTAGGATCTAGGAGATCTCCTAGTTAGCCTAAGTTATTAATAGCAAGGAGTACCTATTGTTTATTTGATAGAACAAATATGTTGGGTTATTTCAGTGCTAAGTGCTTTTTTATAAGTATGCCATTTTTTCCAAGACCCACCCTCATGGCCTTTGATTTTTCAAAAATAAAATATATTTCTGTGAGAATAAGTGATTGCCTATGAGGTCCCAAATTCTTAAAATAAATTATAAAATCTAAAGCCTATATAATATACTAGAGATAAGATTTTTATATCTATATTCCTACTGGTAGTTGAAAAGGCATTTTTAATAGTCATTGAAAGCTACTCAGATACTGGCTTGGTACAAAGAGAAGGAAATGCTCTGCTAAAAACATCATCATTTGGGTGGACATTCTACTTGGGAGCTATCTTGTATTGAAGAGCAAAACATAGAAGTATTTTGCATATCATTTGAATTTGGTATGTATAAGATTTTGACCTACTGTGTTCTAGAAATTATAAAATGGGGTGAGCCCCTTTAGAAAAGAATGCATCAAAATTAATATTTGATAAATGGTTTGGGGGACAGACAAGGGCTTCTTATATTCCCATCTCTATTCTTGTGAAGTTGAATTTGATTAAAGTTTATTCAAAATTTATAAATTCAAAAACATTATTTAAACTGCAGGAAAGTGAGTATAAATGGTAGACCTAGAGATCCTCATTGAAAGATAGCTATGGGCTTTGCCTTTGAGTTAGCCTTCTATATGAGATTTGGAAGCATTTAAAAATAGTACTTGTGTGTACCTGGATTAGCTTGAAATACCCAATTCAGTATGGTTCTGCAGAGAGGTAGTGGTCACTGTGCATAGAAGTCTCAAACCACGTAAGCATTTTTTTCCCCTGGAAATGGTATTTGATTATGTTATGAAAATGAGTTCCAACATTTGTCTTTCGTGTTTCTCAGTGGTTCTGCATGGGCAGATTCCAAATTGCAAGTGAATATTTAATTACAGATTTAAAAACTCGTTTTGACTGTTTAAAGGGCAGGCACTAAGAATGATTAGCTGCCTCTCTGAGATGTACAGTGTGCTAAAAGGGAAAAGAAAAGAAATAGCTCTAAGTTTTTTTTTAAGTAATTTTGGAAATAAAATTAGAAGTCAATGTCCAAAGTTCGTATTTCATTTTTCTTCTCGCCTTTTAACTTTTATCTTAAACCTAATATAAGGACTAAATAAACCAGAGGCAGTGACAAAGTAGGGGGTGAGAAGGAAGTGTAGAAAAACTGGCAAGGATCAGCAAAAGTGAAAACAAAAGGAATTTGTAATGAACAAGCTGAACTATACACATTTAAAGTAACAAAACTGCATCTAAATGGATGTGAATATTGAAGACTATGAAATCAAAGTTGTAGGTGTAATTCGTATGCTTAAATATGAAAATTAATTAAGATGCAAATGATCTGACGTGCTTTCTGTACTCTAGCAAAATTCTTCATTTCATTTCAGTTTTAGTTCTAGTTTAGTTGAATAAATATTAATTGAGCACCTGCTGTGTTCCAGACACAACAGCCAGAAGCTGGCGACTTCATGTAAGCAATGAAAGAATTCTGGTGTAGTTGGACAAATAACAAGTAAGTAGATACTTTCACTATAATAAAATAGAATGCTTTATTATACAAAAGACATAGCAGAAATAATTGCTATTAAAAAAAATCTTGTTTAAATCCAGTTTAAAATATATAAATGACCATATATAAGATGAACTAAGGTCCTGGAAACAGGTAAACATAGTAATTAATCATAAAGGATTCTGCCCTTCTGTGACTGAGCAAATAATTTTATTTGTAAAAGACTTATTATGTATATAAAAATAGGCACTAAAAATACATACATCATATAATAATTTTGAACTTGACCATTATTACATATTAATTATAATTATTACATTTAGTTATTAGATATTGAATTAATTCTATTTTGCCATGTTTACACAAAACCATAAAAAATAATTAGATCCAAACAGAAAACCATAGAATGCTTAAATTTTATATACTGTGGTTTTGTGAAATATACACTTATTCTTCCAAAATATCCAGATGTTTGGCCTTTGCAGAAAAACTTTTTGCTTCTGTTTTCTCTCCTCATTCAGATGCTTTGACATTATATAGACTCTAATGTTTTTGTTGTCAAGATGTGATTAGAATATTCTTAATTACAGTCTATGGTGTTCAACGCTACTTATGCCCGTATTAGATTATGCATTTAATGGTCACTTGAGTTTATATGAGTTTTGTATCATACAAAATTTGATGCCAGAGCCCTTATAGCAGATGTGCTCAATAAGAAAAAGCTTTACAAGAAATTTCATCCATACATTAGTCGTCATCACCCATCAATGTGCTTCTTCCTGGTACAGTTAAATCTTTGTCTCCTCCAGCCTCTAGAGTCAAAGGAATTTTGACAAGGTCTTTACCACACTGATTACATTAAGAATTAGACATTACTGAGTCTAGTCCTGGCCATAGGCTCAACTGTCACCTCCTTTCACAAACTTTGGACTTGCCTTTGTCTCTCCCAAAGCATCTCCAGATATGGTTGGGTTTCTGCAGGTCCTAAAAGACTCAGTCTCAAGGTTCTCCCCTAACACTCCCATGAACCTCAAAGCCACTGCTTTTGCTTTTCTCTCTTCTAACTAAGCATTCTTCTTGCATCAATCTTAATTTCCAAGGGTTTATCACTTAGTATTATTACTCATGTTCTATGGGAAATACACCCATGTCTCCCAAATTTGTTAACTTGATTTCATTCTTTTAAATTGCTTAAAGACTTGCTATATCTGAGGAAGCCTTCTGTAGTTTCCCTTGTCCCTTTGGTATGACTCATCAATGGAATCTCCCTGCTTTTCCTTGCCTAAGTATGAGTCTAGTGTAAGCCCACCAGGAATTTTCATAACTTCTTGTCAACTCTGAGACTTACAAAGTGTTGAGCTCAGTTCCTCATTTCAGTAACTATGGAACTAACCCAACCAAAAAACAAAATTTAGGGTGTTTGTCATTAGAATGATTTCTAAACAAAAGTGTGAAAGATGCTGTTTGTCCTTCAGAGATCTTATTCACCACTTTCTCCCAATATTTCCCCCTTTTAGATCAATAAGCCTTCCAAACAGTTTTCCCCATTCCATCCTTCTCTATCACGTCCCCTATTGTTAACATTTCAGATCCTCTTAGCACTTCTTATATTTCGTGGGGCCTTTTCATGAAGGTCAACTCTAAGATATTAATAATGATCTAGCAGGTTTCACTGCCAAGGTGTCTTAACAAAAACAAGCACAGACACTTTTAAATGAAGAGTGAAGTAAACACACTTTTAAATAAGAAGCGGGTTGAATAACCAATGCTCTCCTAAGTCAGGGGAATTTTGTGCACAGCGGTGTCTAGATGGAGAGGGAGTGTAAAGAGTTCAGTGCTTTCTCATACTCATCCAATGCCCTATATCCAGTCATATATACATAATAACAATTACTTATTGTTCCAGATAATTTAGTTGTGCTTCCAACAGCACTCTTAATCTGAAAACACAAGTAATCACTGTACCCAAATGGGAGAATCATCATTTCTGTTTAGCCCATCTCTTCCCCCAGCACTTCTTAAAGATCTTGTTTTGGGTATTGTAGACAGAGACCTTGACCCTGCATTGCATAACTACCCTGGAGGGAGAGATGTTCTCTTCCCTTCACATAACCTTGTTCTCTTCCAGAGAAACCGCTCTGCAAGATTAAATACACTTGAGGGAGAATGATATTACTGAGAAGACAATATTTAGTTGTTCCCTCAAAACCTAAAAGGCAGTGATCCAAAAATTTTGGGGGAAATAGAATAACTTGTTACAAGCCAGTCAACCAGTGGCTAAAATCTTTCATTTGGTGATTTCTTATAAGTGCTCAGTTCCATTACTGTAGGATAAATCATGATATTAACACACTATTTAGGATTTTAACAAGATTAGTTAGGGCCTCAAAACCTTTCTGAGCTCATTTAATAGATGAATTCTATCATGATGGGTGAACTGCAAGGTCAGTGGTTCCAAAGTGAGGTGCACATAACCTTTGATTTATTGAGGTATAGGGAAAAGTAAAAATAAGTAAATGTATTTTTAAATATCATATTTTTAAAATGCCATTTTTGTGAATGCTTTATATTATTCATAATATATTAGTTGAAAGCATAGCTATATAATCCATTAATAAAACATAGATTTTTGGGGTACATGCTTAATTTTTTTTTAACTGGAAAGGAGGTGGGATCAAATAAGATGAGAGCCTATGGATCAGGTAACACTTTGTCTATAATACCCATCCCTCCAGTCGAAGCACTGTAAGCACTGTCTCTTACATAAGTAGTATAGCCAAGAAAATGAAAAGATAGTCCTTCCTCACTCAGAATCCATTTTTCCATCCATCCATCCATCCATCCATCCATCCATCCATCCATCCATCCATCCTTCATCCCTCCAGAAGTGGAAATGGGTTTAGCCACCTTTAGCATTAGTTTAGATAAAGTTGATGGCGGCTCTTGAAGGAAAACATTGATTTTTTCAGTGAGAATACTTACTTTTTGCATCATCCTTCAATACGACAGTTAGACATCCCTATTAGATGGACAGCTACAAGTGCTTCACGAAGTAGGGATTTGAAGAAACCACATGGATCAAAATCAGAGTGAGAAGAATGAGTGTTCATGAAGATTACCTGTGATCTGTTCTCTCTAGAGAAATAAAATTGGAACCTGTATTATTCTGGACATCAAAAGAGAAGACCCCACCACCCCTGCCCCATACCAGAGAAGTTTGCCTGCTTTGACTTGTCACTGAAGGTGTTACAGGCATAATTCATGCCTGTGTGTTTCTTCAGAATTTTGATAACCAATGGACTCAAGATGAAAGAAAAGAAGGAAATAGATGTTTTCTTTTCCTCCTGCTGCATCAGCCTGCTTCAGCTCACAGAGGAAAGAGCACATTCTGGCTTTGAAAGCCTAAATATGTGTTCAAATCCCAAGAAAGCTATATCACAGCACAGCTCTGGGTGTGCCATTCCCATCATAGTCTAGGTTGTCAGCCACCCCTGGAGCTGTGCTCTGCATGACTGTCTGTCTATACATGCCTGCCTGAGTCTTGGTGCTTTTATTACTTGGTACATAGTCTTGGATGAGTTGCTTATTCTCTCTACTAGTAAATGGTTAAAATACCTCTTCCACGAAGTTGAGTATATTGTAAGCCATAGCATTTAGGCATTTTATGTGTTAACTCTCTTTTCCAGTCTTTCTTTTTTCCCCTGGTCAGTTCAGCCTGTCACCTGCATCGTGTCTCCTGACTACTTTCCTTCATATCAGGATCTGACTTTTTGGGTATCAGTGATCAGGAGCCTTTTGTGGATCCCTTTCATGTAAGTTCTCCCTCTTAGAGTTCTTTATCTTCATCACAATTGTTTTACCAAGAATTGGTCATGAAACACTAGTTGTGCTGTATTAATAGCTGTCACATAAAAAATAAAAAGGAGACAGAGGCATGTTTCTGAGGTCTTCAGTAAATTTGAAATATGGTAGATCTGACAAAGGTGCCCAGGTTTCTCCCAAAAGGTGGATGTGATACAGTGGATATCACTCTGTAGGGCTTTTCAGACGCCTAACTTTGGGACATAAAACATTTTTTTATGTAGAGTAGCTCATGGGCCTGGAGTTCTGAAGAACATACTTGAAGAAACATTATTCTAGACTTATCTGAACACCATTAGAAAGAAGTTTTCATTATTGCACCTGCTGTTTTCTAACATCAGCTGAAGACTGAGTAAACTCTGATTTTGTTTCATTATTCCAAGTCACCTCATTCTAGTTCTTTAATCAAAAACCACCACTCTAAGACCATATCCAGTACCCATGCCCAGGACTGAGAGAATTTTAAATATCTTGCCTTTTACATCAACATAACAATGTACTTCTACTTTCACTACCTTTAAAACATTAACATATTGCCTTCCATACCTTCCTAGGATTTTATATATGCAGTGTGTAATTTTAACTTTCGATGCCTTTGATCACAAAATAGCTCCATGTTCAAACCAAATATTTTCTTAAGACATCAAAGGCCATGTAGAAAAATAGAATATAAAAAGTATTTGCAGTAGATATACCACAGAAACAAAAGAGAAATTACAGCACAATATTTGCTGAAACCACAAGGGAAAGTATGTTTGTGGTATCTATTTGTCATATATTTCTATTTTAGAAAATGAATGCTGATGTTGAGTAATCTAACCCCTTTTTTTGTAATGTTTGCTGGTATTTATCACATGAAGAGGATGAACAGTTTGGTTGCCTGTCAGGACAAGCCCAGGGGTGGCATTATTTGCATTTGCTGATCAGTAACTCTTTGGGGCTGTAAAGACTCCTTTCCAAGGAGTGACTCAGAAAGCCTGGGACTCAAGTCATTCTGCTCTGAACTCGGCAGCATAGCAGTGTCATGACTCGACTTAGTCCTGGAGCTCTCTTGGCTTTTGGAGTTCATCCCTGATGGTGCCATGAGCAAAACTATTGGCAATTCAGAGTTCATGACCCTACTTCTAAGTCTTTCCCCCTTATTATTGCTCCATCAGAGGCTGAGGACAACAGTGAAATGATTCATAGGCCCTACTTCCTGGAAAGTAATCATTTCCCTACAGTGACGACTTCTGCTGGGATAGGGGTAAAGAACGTCATTTTGCTTTTTTTCCTATTCAGCCTTTCTGCTTAACAGATGATTGGCAGCAATACTTTGTCTCCATTTGCAAGGCTATCTAAAAAATGTTTTAAAGCACTTTTGTTTTTTGAACATGGGACCTTTAAATATATATTCTCCATAAAGAACTGGAATATGATCATTTTATCACACACTTTGTTAAAAAACAAAAGCAACTTTGACATTTCCTTTTTTATTTTGACATGTGAGGACTGTGTATGTCTCATAGAAGTTGAGAGCTGGAGAGACACCCCTACCACAGCCTTATTTTATAGATGAGAAAACTTAGACCCAGAGAAGTTACAAAAGTTGTTCATTCCCCAGAGTTGACAAAGAGAGACTGAGATTAAATCAACTAATTTAGGTTATTTTACCTGACAACAGGCTTACTTGTACCATGTTGTTAAGAAGAAATCTAAGTATAAAGGAGTCTGTGGCTTGCGCAGTGAGTCACATGAATTAGTGGCAGTAGGGCTTAGGGGAAAAGTATAATAATTATATCAAATGGGTCTTGGATTGAATCTTGGCTCTAGAACTGGATGATGTTGGCTAATTTCCTACTTAATTTGCCTGAGTGTGTTTTCTCATATAAGATAAGAGCAGGACTAATAATTTCTATTTCATACTATCTGCTGTAAGGATAAAAAATAATATATTCAAGGCTGCTGGCACATAGTAGACTCTCAATAAACAGAAGCTATAATTATTAGTTAAGACTTAATGACATTTGCCCTTCCTCTCTGCTGTTCCCCTTCAAAGCAGCACGTGGTGTACTTTGCACTGTCTTAGAGTTATGCCTTGTCAGACTCAGCATGGTTCAGTTAGTTTTCTCAAGCCACTGCTGATTTTTTTTTTTCCTTTGTGATTTGCATCTGAGTTGTCTCATTTCCCTGAAACCCTGTCACAAGCCAGGAGATTGTAGCAGAACATGATCTGAAACCTTACTGGCCAGGGAAAGTCCCCTCCAAAAGAGGCAATTTTTTCCCCTTCTTGAGTCTTACACTTCTCCTTCCAATTGTTAAGGAAACCCCTCAGCCTAGCAGCTGACTGACTGGGTACAGATTAAGGACTTGCCCTGAATGTCCTGTGGGTAGTGTGAGTGCAGTGGGGAAGTAAAGGTCTGTCTACCTTTGTTCCTGGTGTCTTCACCACCACCCATCCTGCCATTGAGCCTCCAAGTTGTTTCAGCTTTTCCTGAAAAGCCTTGTTGTTGCTTCTCTTCCCTTTGTTCCCCTCTTGGCAGGGCCAACTCTCAATACCTCCAATGGGAATTTAGAGGCTTCTGTGGGTGTTAGGGGGTTATTGGGGCTTTGCATTTTCTGTGTCCTCACTTCCTTTATAGCTCACAGGGACTTCCTGAGAAGCCTTTTCTGTGCCTAGGAGTCTAGGCTGGCTCTTCTTCCCTGTAATGGGGAATCACCACTTAGGTGCCTATGTCTTTTTCCTTTTTTAAACAGCTTCATAAATATACACCTTATGTTCAGATCTTACAATGGAAACATTTCTCCAGTCATTTTTGTGACATTTTTCTTTAATTCAAATATTATGTACTTATTATAATAAAAAGTAGTCCATTTAATCAAATGGATTCATTTTTTTAACCCAAATGTGTTTGTGTGTGTGTGCACACACGTGTGTGTGTGTGTGTGTGGTGTGTGTGTGTGTGTTTTAATCTCTCTCTCTCTCTCTCTCTCTCTCTCTCTCTCTTTCTTTCTCTCTCTGTGTTGTGGTGCCCTATTTCTAGATATTTTGTCACCAGGGTATTTTCTCACTTACGGATATGTTGCAACACAAGTGAACTATGTGTAATACTTAAAAAAAAAATAGATGTGTGCTAAGTCTTTGAAAATACTTTAGAAAATACATTAAACGTCATAAAAGAATTTTTTAAAAGAGAAAAAACAGCTCTAATCTCACCCTTTTTTTTGTAATGACATATAATTTTCATGTTACCTTTCATTTTTCATTCATTAGTCATGTGTTATGCTTTCGTTAAGAAAGGCTTTAAAAATTTGTGTCACTAAAGTGAAACTAATATTCCTTCAAATTTATTGCAATGGGCCTATGCACTTCTCTGACTTTATGTACACTGGCTTCTCTGACCTGCAATGCACCAAGTAACTATGAAGCCAACATTCTCTTGCCCTGAAGATTGGGCCCTGATAAGGCCCCTTGATCACGCTCCATTTTTGATAGTTTCTTTTCCTTTTAAGAACAACATGGAAAGCTTCCAGCATTCTTTTTTTTTTTTTTTGGTTGTTGTTATTTATTTCACAAATGTCTATTGAATGTCCAGTAAGGATTGAACGTTATTATGTTAACTGAGATAAAAGCTGTATGATTACTTTGCCATGTTGAAGATGGGAGTGGAAAGCATGGAGAAAACTTATATATTGTGATTCTGCAAGTGGCTCAAGGCCAATCAGAGTGGAAAAGTAACCTCTGCTATTATGTTCTGCAACATGAGAAGAAGTGGATGCAGGGGTGCTGAAATAAAATGAGAGGGCATTGTAAACCATGGGCTGATAATGGGTTTCAGTTTGAATTTGAAGATGGATAAATTAAAGTAATGGACCCCGAGAATAATAGAGTTAAGTTGAATCGATAACCATGGATTGGAGAGATTGTAATCTGGGAGCAATAAACTTGTGACTTTGTTTGGTTGTTCATGGGAAGTATTTAAATAAAATTAGCGAGATTAGTTATCACTGAAAAGGAGAAAAAACACTATTCTAACAGGTTTATACAAAAACTAAAATTTATTCTTTAGGCAACTAAAAAGTTCTAAGGTTTGTCTTCAGCTTTGAATGAAATTATGTCTTTGATTGAATGTTCTTATAATTTTGTCTTTCTCTAAATTTCTATTTAGCTTTCTTCCTTATTGGCTTCCATCTTAGGCAGGCTGCTCCACATAGTGTCAACAATGACCATCAGTAGCTTGTAGCTTATATTCTATAAGTTTTGGTGCCCTAATGGAAAGTATATGCTTTTTAAAATTTTAATTGGCCCAGCTTCTGTCACAGATTCACCTCTGGTGCCAGGTGGTGAGATGAATCCGTAAACCGTGTGAACTGAGGCTGGCAAAGTGGTGTTCTCTTACCCATATGAGAAGGATGCTGAGCAAATACTAACTCCTACACAGATCCCATTGAGTATCCGATGAAAGGACAAACTTCCTATTTCTAGAAAATTGCTCATAAGAACTGGACACAATATGATTCTATTTCTAATTTCAGTTCACTGAACTAAATTTATATATCCACATCCTAGATTTTCATAGACCTCAGCTTAAAAAAAAACAATAGTATGAAATAATTGAGGGCAAGCACCATGACTTTTTGAACATGATATCTCCCACACTTAGTAGAGAATCTTGTACATATTGAGTCCTGAATACATTTAACTAATCAATCAATCTGTCAGTCAATCAATTAATAGCAATTTTGGTTATCCCTATACTGGTAGTATGCTAGATGTTTTATATGTGTTATCTTAATTCATTCTTCTAACATTATACTATAGATGAGGAAACGGAAACTAAGCTAGGAATAAAGTGAGCTGAACAACTAGAATTGACAAGAGTGGAAAGGAGATGAGAGCAGATCTGAAATTCAAAGGAACAAAGTCTACATGAGCAGGGTGTTAGTCTAAGGAAAAGAAATGTTATAAGATTCACCATTGTCCCCCAGCCCCAACCATGGGAGCCATTACCTCTGAGGCCTCCTTAGGCCACTATGTTGTTGCTGATCCCTGGGTAGCACTTGTCATCAGTGGCAAAAATGTATTTAAAGGGACTATTATAGAAAGGAAAAGTACTTGGGTCTTTTTCATTTTTAGCTTCCACCTCAGAACCTGCACCCAAACTAAAACTTTTTTGCTATTATGGTTAATATTTGCTATCCGATTATTGCATTCACTCATTGGATAGTTAGGATGAGTATAAACTCATTGGAACAATTATCAATGAGTTTGTATTCATCATTAGAAGATCCCAGAACTGCCAATGTTACCCTTCTGAGAAAATGATAAAAACTATGGGCCATCTTCTAGAATGCCAGAAAATTGGATAGCTAATAAAAAAGGATGTCCTCAATCTGTGGCATAGTGAGTGCTACGTCAGCAGAAAAAAGTGCTTGAATAAATTACTATGAAGTTTTGGCGTTTGGTAGATTTAAGAGATCACATATTTACACAGGACTTTTTGCTTTGTTTTCTTACGTCAAGGACCATGTGAACTGATGAATATGAAGGCACCAAGAGGACAGAAATAGGAGTTATTCTGCTCAGACCCTGCAGTAAGGAGAATGAGATAACTGACTACCTGTCAGAAAATTATCTCATGTTACAGGAATGGAAGACAACTAATAAATAACTTTCAGCAAAAAGATATATGGCTTATGTTCCCATTAGTTACTAGTGATTTGAACCTATGCATATATATCAAGTGGTAGTATATGTATGTATGTATAATACATATGTTTATATAAATAGTCAGAAACTTGAAGCATTTTTTTATATTTCTTAAGAACAGTACTGACAGCCAGTATGAGAAGATATTTTACTTCCTTTGTCCACTAATTTTGATCAGCCTGAATGAAAATACTTTCTTTTCTCCTATTCTTGCTTTGTGAGGGACATTACCTTTTTCTCTGTGTGTATATTTGTGTGTATATATCTTTATTAAGAAACACCCACTGTAACCCTATATGGCAAAAGAGACTTTGTAGATGTGTTTAAATCAAGGACCTTGTGATGGCAGGGGTTATGCTGAATTATTCTCATAAATTCAATGTAATCACAAGGGTCCTTATCAAAGGGAGGCAGGAGATCAGAGTGAATAGTAGGAAATGTGATGATGAAAAAAAGAGTTGGAGTAATGCTCTTTGAAGATGGGGTCATGGGCCAAGAAGTGCAGGTAGCTCTAGAAGCTAAAAAAGATAAGGAAACAGATTCTCCAGAAAGAACCTCCAGAAGGAAGCCTCCAGAAGGAACACAGACTTGCTAAAACTTTCATGTAGGTTTGTGCTCTTCAGAACTGTAAAAGAATAAACTTTCATTGTTTTATTTCACTGTGCCTGTTACAGCAGCAATAGGAAACTAATACATCCCTTAGTCTCAAGGAGAGAAAATTCCGGTAGACAATTAATCAAATATATTAATGTATTTTTCTGTCTAGGTCATATACATATAGTCAATCTAATCATTTTTTCCAGGTGCTAGCTCTCAATATTTTCTTATTACTTCTCCTAAAAAATATGTATGATTCCACATTTAGTAATAAGTTAGAGGAAAGAAGGTGCATACTTGAGGACATGCTTAGGGAATCAAGAGAACTTGCTATAGTAAGACCTGATAATCTCTGTATTGGTTAGAAATGCTACATTATGATGTGGTAACAAATTACCCTAAATCTTTTTATTCCCAGTTATTTTACTTTCTTTAAGAGAGTTTTAATTAATTAATTAATTAATTAATTGTTTTTCAATTACAATTGACATTCAATATTATTTATGTTAGTTTCAGGTGCATAGCACAGTGGTTAGACACATATAATTTATAAAGTGATCCCCCAGGCTAGTCTAGTACCCACCGGGCACCATACATAGTTATTACCATGTTATTGACTTACTCTATATTTCAGTTAACTTCCCTGTTGATAACCCCAAATCTTAAAGTGAAAGCAGTTCCTTTCTTCCTCATGTTAAGTCTGCTGCACAACTAGGTGACTCCCCAGGACAGCCCCTTCCACATGATGGCTCAGTGTCATGTCTCCACATCAACATGTGCTTCTGTAGTAACCAAAGCAGGACTGGAAAATGCTGCAGAGTCTGACACCAAAAATTAAACGCTTCTGTCTGGAAGTAGCCCTCATATCTCATTGGCCAAAGGAAGTCACGTGGCTATAGCTAATTTCAAGGAAGAGAGGAAGCGTAATACTCCCTTGTGACAAAGGAAGAAAACTAGGAGTATAGGTAAGAAGCATATATCTATACTCCATGACTCTGACTTTATAAAGTAGCAAAGTATTTTAAATAATTTTGGTATTTACACATTTTCTTCAAATATATAGTGATAACTCTATGCTCAAATTCAAGGCACTCATCTTCTTCTTTAAAAATGTGTATAAGTCTTGAAATTTTAGTATTGTTGCAGACCCAGATTTCTGTTTAATAGTTAATGCTGAATAAGTATTATGATTAACAGAATAAATTGACTTTTAATACTATATTCCTTGACTTTAAAGGACTTTAGAAAACCACTTACAGAGAGCTAGACAATATGAATACAAGTAAGCTAATAATAAAGTTAGAACTCAAGTGTTGCTGAATTAAGTATTTAGCAACATTTGTAAAGAAATGGAAAATCATATCTAATTATTTCATTGTGCTTACTCTTTCTCAGTGAGAAAGCTTTTGTCATGCAATGCATTTCTATAGACATGCCATGGTGATTTAATATCAATTAATATCTACTTGCAGCAAAGTGTTGACAGTAAGTTTCTAAATTCACAGGCTTTGACATTTTGCAGCGTAATTGGGCATAAGTGAAAGAGCTTTCCAGGTGGCTGCTAAAAGCAGCTCAGAAAGCTGTGAACTGGATTTTAACTCTTTGCCAAAGAGACCAGCTGAATCTTGCTACTTCCACACAGGTTGTTTCCAGAAGAGACTGACCATCCCAGTTCTCTAATCTACGTGTTGTAGCTGAGGTTTCCAAAACTCTGGGAAGGGATTTACTTGCAGCTTTTCTATGGCGGAGGCAGGAGCTTGAGAGTGAGTGCAGCGGGGCTCTCTTTGGAATTTCTTGATAGTGATCACTATCCAACTCACTTTTCAGCTGGGCTCAGAAACATATCAGGGCCAACATGCCAAAGGTGCTGGTGTTAGGCTTAATTAAGCAGACCTGGGGGAACTCCAGTATCACTGCTAGATCTTTTAAAGATTTTTTATCACAATTTTTAAAATGTATATATCCAACTGATTATAAATCTGGGGCTAAACAGTTACTTAACTAAGGAATATATATTTGTTTTATAAAAAATGAAATTTGTGGAAATGTATATTAATAAGAGATGCTGCATTTTATAGAACGCTTCTAATGTGTTAGGAACATTCTATGTTCTTTCCATGCATTATTTTATTCAAACCTCATAATAAGTTAGTGTAGTTGGTATTTTTATTTCTTTTTTACACATGATGAAACTGAAATCTAGAAAAATGGGTGAGTTGGCTAAAGAGACACAGTTTATCTCTTACCGTATTTTCTGTGCACACACTGTGCGTAGGGCCCCTTAGTAGGCTCTTTTAAATACCTTATCTTGATTAGGTGCCATGATAGCCTAGTGTTCTAGATATTGCTATGTTACAGTTGAAAAAGAAGATTCTCTAGTTCTGAGTTATTCAGTGAGATGTCCAAGTCTACACAACTGATATGTGTAAGATCTTGGATTTAAATTCTGGTCTCCTGACTTGAGTTTTCTATTTGTTTGACCATACCATGTCTACACCTAGATGTTGGTGGAACCAGAATTCACAATGCCTAGATAGTTCTAAATAGGTCCCTGTCTGAGTTTAGCAGCTAAGAAGTCAGGGTTAGGTTTGTAAACTCGGTGCTTAACAGGCTGGCTTTCCCCGTGCTCTTCTGGGGTCCATTTGCTGCAATTTAAGATCTGTTGGAACCAGGAATTGTGTTTGTTCATTTCTTTGTTTTTCCTTCTTTCAAGTTAACTAGTGTCTTCAGCACACAGTAAGCAATTAGACCCCTTATTCCTGAAAAGAGTGTTCTGCTTAAAGGGCTTTTTAAAATGCCTCTCGGTAGAGTCACTATTTAATTTAGGCAGTTTATTTTCTCAGAAAGGAGTCAGCAAGTTCTATAGGCTTTGCCAGATGAAACCTTTAGTTTTAATCACCTCCCTAAAAACATTCTTCCTAATCCACTCTAGACAAGATGAGGATTTCCTTGCACCTTGGTCTTTAATTCTGACATGTCATTACTAATCACCGAATCATTGCATACACTATTCCTTTTCTTATCTTGCTTAGAGTTTATATGAAGAGGCATCAAACTCAGAATCCCTCTGAATTTACTGGGAGTGCCAGGTGGTCTGAATCATCAAATAAGAAACAGGTTTCTTTTAATGTAAAATCTGCCATGTACGAGGTCTGAATGACCATTATTTTTATGTATTTAATGTGCATAGAAAAAGTGATCTGTGACCTTTCAGAATGTGCCAGAAGTTTGGAATGTACTTACATAATCGACCCCATCTCAAATCAGTCAATAAGCAAAGAAAATAGCAATCTTAGGGAAATTAGCTTAGAGGTTCTGGAACCCTATTCCATGTGCACCTTGTGATGAAGAGGAATCTGCTCTTTCTGGACTCAGAACCATTCATAGCAAGCTCCTCTGTAGACTTCCTGTCTCTACCCCACTTCATAAAAAAGTTATGTCTTTTTGATAATTAAAACAATCAATAAGCTTGAGAAAAGGGAAAACCCACTTCTAGCTTTAAATATAGGTAAGAAGTATATTTCTCTTTGGAAGATCTCACCCATGTTAGAAAAGTGATTTCAAGTGAGCATTTAAGACACTCATTTAGAAATATTATCTGAGTACTGCTTATGTGCCAGGCATTCAGCCAGGCGCTTAAGCTTGAAATAAAATAAATAGAATGGAAAATTAATTCTTCTACTTTAATGTCTTAAAGGTAGTGAAAGTAGATAGAATCTCTGTCCTTGTGGGGTTGGACAGTGATAGATTAAGAACCAAAAAGGCCAAGGATAACACAGTGTGATAAATGCGATCAAAAGGAAAGTACACGTGTCCTGAGAATACCAAGGAGGAGCACCTAATTTGTACCTGGTGGCGGGGAGGGTGTAGGAAAGGTTTCTTGGAAGAGGTGAAGGTAAACTGAAAGATAAGCAGGAACTGAGGACAAGGCTGGGCCTGGGCTGGGAGGACAGTGTGATAGGCTGGGGAAAGAGCATGAGCCAAGACTCAAAAATGAGAAGAAGCATGGCTAGAAAGAAGGGTAGTATTTGGGCTAGGGTGGCAGGGATGAAGTCCTGCAGGAGCTTGTAAGCTAATTTTAGGAATTTTTCTTTATCTCTAGGAACAATGGCATTTATTGAAAGATTTTTAGGTACAGAGTGATCAAATTTGTACTTTAGAAAGGTCACACTGGCTTTAGCATATACAGGACTGGGCATCTAGTTCTCTGTACTGACCAGAATTTTGCAGATTTAGGATTGTTAGACAACCACCTGCAAGAATAGAATCTTAGTCATCTTCTCCAATAGGCCCTTTTTTCTGTACTCACCAGGGTTAATGCTCCATCTTCTCAGAAGTGCCTCTGGCTTCTCAAAGCAACATTCATCATGGGGGAACAATTATTCTTTGTCTTTCGTTAGTAACAGAATCCACAGCTCAGAAAGGAAAAGCCAGCAGTGAATTTTCAATCACCCCTTCAACCCCCCAAGTTCTTCTGAGAAATCCCCAAATTTCTTGTAGGAAGAACATGCAATATATTTAGCAACAAGTTCCTCCTTGTCCTGAAGTATGCCAGAAAAATACGTTTCGAAGGCTCATGGAAAATACAGAGAACTTGTGGGTTTTGTTACTTGGCAATTAAGATCTGAACTGTTAAAACAGGAAATTTGCATTATTTAATAATTCTAAAAATGCAATACATGTCATCTATCTATCTATCTATCTATCTTCTATCTATCTATCTATCTATCTATCAATCATTTATCTATCATCTATCCATCCATTTATTTATTATTTTTGTAGGAGGAAAAAAATACTATAGTTTTAGTATTGCGTTGTTTCAAAAGCCCACACTTGTTAGACTGGCTTTCTTGCTTTTATATCATTGTTATCCAAGGTAGATATTTCATGGGCTGGTGATCTCCTGGTAAAGCAGCAAATCTAGCTGGAATTCCCAAAAAAGCCAAATAAATATTCAGATAATGAGAAAAATTTTATCTGGGAACTAGGAAAGCTCCCTTGCATGTGGTGGTAGGGGGATAGAACATCAAGAAACAGAGATCAGAGCAGTGATATCTTCTTCAGATTATAAGAGAGACATTGTATCTGCCCAACTTCTGGGAAATGTGCCTTCCCTCTTACTGCCCAGCCCTATCTCCCTTGCTGCTACCCTACACCCATGAGGATGCCCCTGACTTCATGTCCAATGTAGGAGAAAGTATATTTCTCAAACCGTACCTTGGGACTAGTACTCTGACAAGAGCAAATGAATAATGAGGAAAATAAAATACCTGACATAAGCTTGGAGAAATGGGATAGAGGCAGTCTTTCTGTATGAATCAGACTTGGTTGAATGAACAACTTGGGTCAATTGAAGCTCAATATTATATTAGGTATGTTGGGAATTTCTGGATTTAAGGGTGTATTTTACTCTATCTCTGCTCCCCTTCCAGTGTTTTTATAAAAAGGCTTAGGGTTATTGAAGATGAGATCTTACATTCTCATTGCACATTGGTGGGTCAATAGGAGGGGAGTTCATAGGATAAAATGTTCTTTTTAATTCTGGAGTTTCAGGTAATAACTATAGGGGAAATTCTTCCTATTTAAAAAAATGAAGAAGATAAATAATGACTTTGGAATTTTGGTATTAAATGCTTTACAATAAAACTTTATTTTGCCTTTATCAAAAATATAATAGAAAGTAGTTCCTTCTACATAAATTTATGATGAGCTTATAGTAAATTCAGGAGGATGAACTCTTAAAATATTGACTCATGATCTAGAATAAAAACTTTGTTGTTATGTTTATTGATATATTCCTAACTACCTAGAAAAATTTCTGGTAGAGTTTATGGGTATAAAATAAATATTTGTTGAATAAATATCTTAACTGATTGTACTATGTATAAATAGTCTAAAATTATTTTTATGATTTTTGTGAGATTAAATTTTCATTCAAATTAATGTATTATATTTTCAGACATAGGTCTCATATTATGGCCATCTGTAATTTTGCAACATTAGGTACAGGCTATGACATTTTATTATTTGTTAACATGTTTTTTATTTGAATCACATTCAACAAAATGTTTTATCTGAGGATTTTTTTAATTTTAAAAGGCAAAAAATCTATAAGTGTAGATTAATTTTGAGGCCACTTTCACTTATAACATCCCATGGTTCTTATAAAAACATACAAAAGAATAAACATACCCATTGGTTCTACTTGACACCTACTTTTACAAGAAGGCTTTGTGAAATTCTGAAAAAGGTGAAGCCAAGTCATCTTTGGTGGTTTACAGAATATCACCACATATAGAAGGAATGTTAATTATTGGCCTCTTAAAGTTGTAGCTGATTATCTGGTCAAACAATTCATTAACAATGAGGACCTACAATTTATTAAACACCTTCCACATATTGTGCTAATGCTGTCCCAAGGGCACTTTAAGTATAATTGAGAAGACAAACAAAAACCAGTAATGATCAAAAATCGTAAAAAATTGCCAAGACAAAATGTAGTGTGGCAAAGGTAGAAGATGAGCTATTTCGATAGGGAGGTCAGGAAAGGTCTTTCTGAAAAGGTCTCATCTGACAGATGAGAAGGAATCAGCTATATTCAGGGCAAAGGAGTAAGTGTTTCAGCCAGAAAACACTGCATGAGCAAATGAAAGATAATTTTAGAGCTTCTTGTATTTACAGATGAAATATGATATTCAGGATTTGTTTTAAGATATTCGTTGAGAGGCTGGGGAAGGAGAGTATAGGGATATAGATAAACAAGATTGGCCATATAAGGATGACTATTGAAGCTAGGTGATGGATACATAAAACTTTATTATGTAGTGTTCTCTTCTTACGTATGTTTGTAATTTTCCATAACAAAATACTTTTTAAAAACCTTTGAAACTTCTTTTATTTTTAGGTCTACTTATTGTCTAATTCTTTTGGTAGTTTTCAAAATACAACCCTTTTTCATCACGCACCATTTTAAGGATATAGAAACTGTTGGTCTGAGAGGAGAGCTCAGTAAAGTCAGTAGCCCTGGTTTTTTCTATCAAATGAGGGAAAAAGAATATGTAAGGAAGCTTGACCAACTGTAGCTTTTAAAATATCAACTTTTTTTGAGGTATAATTTATATGCAATAAAGTTAACATATTTTAAAAATAAAGGTAGATGATACTGTGGAACTAAAGCCCAATCAAGATATAAAATTTTCCATATTTCCAGAAAGTTTTCTTGTGTCACCTTTTGTCAATTTCCTCCTCCCCCACTTTAGGAAACCACTAATCTGATTTCTATCATTACAGAATAATTTTATGTGTTCTATAATTTTATATAATGGAATTGTACACTATGTACTTCTTTGTCTTGTCTTTTTTTCACTCAGCATATTGTCTGTGCGATTCATCCTTGTGGTGGTGTGGATCTGTAATTCATTCTTTTTAAAATTACTGAATAGGGCATTCAATTACATGACTATCGCACAGTTTGTTTATCTATTGTTGATGGACATTGGGTTGACTCCAGGTTTGGACTACTTTGCATAAAACTGCTTTGAACGTGAACATCTGTGTACAAGTCTTTTGTGTATCCATATGTTTTTATTTCTCTTGAGTAAATATCTAGAGTGAAATGGCTGGGTCATATGGTAAGTATATTTTTAACTTTGCAAGAGACTTCCAAACTGCTTTTCAAACAGCTTTGCACCATTTTACACTCTCACCAGCAATGTGTGAGAATTTCAGTTGTTCCTCATTTTTGGCAATGTTTGATATTGCCAATCTTTTACATTGTAGCCTTTCTAGTGGGCATGAGGTAATATCACGTTGTGGTTTTAATTTACATTTCCCAAATGACTAATGTTAAATGTTTTTATTTTTCATATGTTGATTGGATAGAAATATATCTTTGTAAAGAGTCTACTGAAATCTTTTTCTTTTTTAAATAAATTATATTATCTTCTCATTGGGTTAAAAATTGCTTTTTTATTCTGGGTATACTCTTTTATCAATTATATGTGTTGCAAATATTTTTGTCCCAGTCTTCCTTTTCATTATCTTGAAGTTTTCTTTTGAAGAGAACAGGATTTAATTTTGATAAAGTCTAATTCAATCAATTTTATTTTATTTTTAGTGCTATTTCCATCTTTGCTAAGAAATCTTTGCCTACTATAAAGCTACTATATATGTTTGGGTCTATTTCTGAACTCCTTATTCTATTCCACCATCTTGATTTCTATAGCTTCATAGTAAGTCTTGATTGCTGTAGCTTCTTAGTAAGTAAATCAAGTAGTGTTTTCCATTCTGTTTGTCTTTCTCAAAATTATTTTTTCCTTTAGATCCTTTGCATTTCCATAAACATTTTATAATCAGTTTATCAATTTCTTTAAAAAAATACCTGCTGAAGTTTTGATAGGGATTACATCAAATCTATAGATTAATTTGGTAAGAATGGAGAACAATACTAAGTCTTTCAATCCATAAACATGGCATATAGTTCCATTATTCAAGTTTTTAAAATTTTTCCCAGCAATATTTTATATTCTGTACAAATATTTTTCACAGCTTTTGTTAAATTTATTCCTAAGTATTTTATGTGTTTTGATCCCATTGTACATACTATTCTTTAAAATTTTTGTTTTCTATTTTTTGTTTCTTAATTTAGTTTTTATAAGCTTACTTCCAGCTTTTTTATTTTGAGAATACCTCTTAAAAAGAACATAACTTGAGGATAATTGAGGAAAAATAAACAGAGCCCTTTGTCATCACTGTCCAGAGAATGTATACTAAATGTCCTTCACTGTAATTTTTTAGAACAGTCACCTTACCCAGAGCCTAGTCTGGTGAGTCATTGTGCTTTCTCAGAAAGATCTTAATTCTCTGGGTTTATTTTTTTTCTAAAATTAAAAATTGGTAATAATTCATGCTTTGATTCCTTTATAAAACTTTTTTCCTAAGGATTAAACGTTAAAGCTCATAAAAACCATTTGTAAATAGCAAATCTTTGATAAAATTAAATATTAATATGATTGGAACCTTTTTAAAAACGATTATATAGAAAAATCTAGTAAAAAGTGACAATTGGTTGATTTTTTTCCCCCTTTAATTTAGCATAGGAAAAAGTGAGAGAGGGGGGCCACAACATATACTGAATATGTGCTGTGTGCCAGGCATCTTACATATATTGCTTCTTTTAATCTTTACTACAACCCCATGAGGGTATGGTGGGGATTTTGATGTAAGCGTTATCATTTCTTTGCAAATGAAAAACAGGGGTTCAGAGAGATTATCTTATACAAGCTTTCTCAGTTATTAAGTGTCTGATTTTAAAACTTTGCATCTTTTACAGAACAAGTTATCTAACTGAGAAACTGGTGAGTGGTGGAAATGAGTGTGCAAGGAGAATACATGGGATACAAGACAGTTCAGAACTCAACAAAGGGCCACTGGATTTGTCTCCCACTTTTCCCTGGCAAGGCAGGCCAGACTCTTGACACAACTGAAATCACGCTTCCTAGATTATTATTCAGGTGTTTTAATAGATTTCAAGTTCATTTAGTGTCTGTACTAAAATTTATTTTTGGAAGCTGTGGTTAAATGTTTCTTAAGTACATTTATGTGGTAGACTGGTAAAAGATGCTGGGGAAGACGCCTATGACACAGTGCCAGCCCTCAAGAAGTTTTCTCTAGATGTGGACACAGGACATATTCCCAGGCAGATAATTAATAATTCCCAGTCTTAGGAAGACAAGGTAGAACATTATGCTTCAAGATACAGAGAAAGCTGAGAGCATCAGTGGGCTTCTATAGGCAGCTGAAATCTCACCTGGGCTTCGAATTAGTATATAAGAATCAGGGAGGAAGCAGGGGGAGTATATCTCCTGAGAGAGTGATGGGAGTGAGAAGATATGTTGTCTGCTAGAAGGACCTCAGGGAGGTCACATCGTTAGAGACATGCCAGTCTAGCAGCAGTTAAGCATGAGCTCAGGAAGGAAACTACCTACATTTTACTGATATCAATGATTACCTTTGAGGTTCTGGTCAAATTCTTCAGCCCCTGTGGGCATGCTTGCACACATGCAAAATTACATACACATGCAGATGCCCCTATTGTAAAATAGGGGCAATAATAACGTTCATCTCCTAGTGTTATAGTGAGGAACCAGTGAGACAATGCATGAAAGTACTTAGCCTGCTACCTGACACGTGACAATGATTAAAATAACTGTTACATTACTAGTGGTTGTAAATGCCTAGCTAAGGCAAAAAAAATTGCTCAAATTCCTATATATAACCTTTCAAGTTTCTGAGTGTTTGATTACTTTGATAGGGCTGCCATAACAAAATACGAACTATGTAGCTTAAACATCGGAAATTTATTTTTTCACAGTTTCAAAGGCTGGAAGCTCAAAATCAATGTGTTGGCATATTTGGCTTCTCTGAGGGCCCCTCTCCTTGGCTTGAAGATGGCTATGTTCTTATTATGTCCTCACGTGGCCTTTTCTCTGTGCAAACAAACCTAGTGCCTGTCCCTCTTCTTATGACACTAGTTATATTGGATTAGGGCCCACTTTTATGACCTTATTTAACCTTAATTGCCTCTTTAAAGGTTCTGTCTCCAAACACAGTCATATCCTGAGGTACTGGGGTATAGGGGTGAGATCACAATTTACTCCATAATAGTAAATATTCTTGCTTTGTTACCTTCTGCTTTCAGAATGCTATTCTTCCTTTTCAAGCTTAACCCTTCCACATGGCCCCCTTTCATCAAGTATTGCTTTCCTCCTCTCTTTTCCCATGGCTTATATATTTGGGGCTTTATGTCTGTCAAATATCTTGCTATCTATCAACTGTCTGTCTGTCTGTCTGTCTGTCTGTCTGTATCTATCTATCTCTCTATCATCTATCTATCTATCTATCTATCTATCTATCTATCTATCTATCTATCTGTCTATCATCTATCTATCTATCTATCATCTATCTATCCATCATTTATCAATTTATACATTTTTTTCTTTGAAGAAAGAGGTAGACAAATATAAATTTTCTTCACATACTATTTTAAGGAAAAAGACCCTTTGTTTTAAGATTTTTGTACAGTGCAGATTAGGAAGCAGCAAGTGAGATACTAGGAGTACATGTGTGTGTGCATGCTTACATGCATGTGCATGTGTAAATTTTGCATTTCGCTTGAAAATTTGGAAATCCTCACTCAAATTGAATAAACAATTTTAAAATGCTTGCTCTTCAACTTAGAAATGTATCAAAAATGAGAAAACCAAGTATAGAAAAAAGGGATCATAAAAATATAAATGCTAAGTACAATTGCTTATCTATATTCAAAATGCAGATTACTTTTAAATAGAATAGAAAAAGATAATGAATATTTAAAAAGCAATGTCAAATAAATGGGCACAGATGTATAATTTACTGCTCTAACATGGTAAAATAATTTAGAGTTTTCTTCGTAACATGGTTCTGTTAAACAGTCAAGTGTGCTTAGATGCTCATCCCTCTGCTCTCTCAACTCCCCTCTAATCTCATTGAATCCCTGCCATTTCAGACACACTGTAGACACGGTGTTAACTTAAATGGTACCCAGGGAAAATGTGCATGCTGTGTATAGAGAGAAGCCCACATTCTTCCTCTTTTTATGAGCCGCCAAATCTTGCTGCTGGTGTTTACATTAACAGAGAAATGTGATATTAATATTTAGCTCACTCTGCAGAAATATGCATTTAAATTGGGGCAATTTCAGTATGCAGGTTCCAGAGCAAGATCTCTGTATCCCTGACTTTCTTACACACACACACACACACACACACACACACACACACACACACACACACACACACAATGCTTTCTAGCTCACATGGCTAAGAACCCTCAATTATCCTGAGGAATAACACATGGCCAGCAGAAGGAGGGAATCCAGCAAAATGGCAATGTTTACAGCTACAAGGGATGCCCAGTGTGCATGAGAGTTTTGTGAACCCTGCTGGAGATGGAAGTCCCACATGGACAGCTGCAGCATCAAAGAATCCTGGTGACCTAGATTCAGCTATAGATTGGGAACTGCTCTGGCCTGCATTGCTATCACTACGCCGGCAGCCTGTTTGCAGTTTCATGGGCTGCCTGGCAAACAGTGCTGACCCATTTCACCATGACAACCCGGGCTGCTCTACTAAAGGCTGTGTGCAGGAAAACGCTCACTGTTGGCATTTTAAAGATTTCAAAATTAAGTTTACTTAGAGTTTTTGAAAAACGCATTTAGAAGAATCGACTAGAGCTGACATCCATTGACAACAGTGGAAGAGTCGGAGAAGAGAAATGTGAAAAAGTTGCTGTTAGCTTTTTCCATGTCCTAAACGATCAGCAAAACTATCCATTTTATGTTTTACTCAGCCAATAGCATTTAATAGATATGTTTCTAACTGAAGTGAACTGAGAAATAGAGAATAAGAAAGTGAAAAGGTTAAGGGATTAACTTCCACGGCTATATATATTCTGGTTTATTAAAACAGAATATATAAACTCAAATAATATAAAATATTCTGATAAATAAATGGAAGTGTTTAAAGGTGGATTTATTACAGCCTTGGCTCAACCTTGAACTATACAGAATCATGTTTCATTGGAGAACTAAAATAGTATGCCCCTTGGGGAGAAAATGGTCTGTGCTTTGGTAAAGGAATTCCATTTAGTAAGTGCAATTTAGGAAAATCAGGGCCTGGTATGTGCATGTGATCACATTAAAATGCAATCTCTGCTTTTTTGACAAAAACCATAGCACAGAATTAAAAGCATTTGCAAGTCTTTATACTAAAATCTATGCACCATTCTCAGCACTGCTTTTCTTGTTAAATTAGCTCAGGAGTTAAATCCTAGTACTTCCTGAGTGATTTTCTCTATTTCCTATGCAGAGAAAACAAAATCAAAACGGGCCATATGATGAAGAATCTGTTCCCAATGACAGATCCTATTCTTGGGCTATGTGCATCTCTACTTGGGGACAATCACACAGGTTTTACTTCTTAAGTAGAGGAAGAAGGAATGTAGCCATCACCTGACATCATGGGAATCAGTCCAATGCAATTTATGGAAACCTGGAAATAAAACTATGGCATATCTTTGTAAAATAAGTGAGCCATTTACTCCTTTTGTCTTGCTAGATTGAAACAAAACAAAACAAAACCCTCTTTTTATTCTCTCTTAGTCAGCAATTTCCTTCAGAGGAAATGCCTAAAAAGATTTCCTTTCCTCCTTCAAGGGCTTAGCATCCTTTCTGACAGATCTTTCCTGTCTCCAAGTCTTCCAGGAACAATCTTTATCCTGTGTGAAAGGAACTACTTCCTATAGGGGAAGCAGCTAACTCTATTTGCATCTGTGTGTGCCTGCTACTCTTCACCCAAATGTCAGCTGTCAGTAAAGGACTTAGGTTAACTAAGCATCTAGTACATTGCTACAAATTAGATCAGGGATTAGAAAGCAAATGCCATTTGTAAATGGTAGTACCTTTGGACTTCAACTCTCAAGGACAATTACAGATGAAAATTAATTAATATACCAGAAAAATAGCACTAGTTTTTCATGGCCGAAAATGAAGTTATGAGGATAGCCACACATTCTAATCTATCTGTCTTCCTGCCATTCTGATGTAATTATAAATGGTGGCCCCTTTTGTGTCCTTATTTAAATGACAAATTATATGATCTTCCTAACAATAATATATTTAGTGCTTGAATTATCTTCCTTCAGTGTCTTTCTATAATATATTTTCTGTGTATAACTATGATTTTATCAGCAAGTGGGATATCTTTAAGAATCTGAAGTCACCACCTCTTGGCAGAAGTTCTACCACTTTACATTTACAGTTCGTGACAGATTTAATTATCACAAGAATGCATCTGGGAGTGACTATCACAAAAACTGGGAATTGGGAAGGTTCAAACTGGTGTCTGGTCCTTCCAGGAAAATCTCTACCCTACTCTCCTTAGTTACATGCTTTCTTCTACATTTGTCTTCCTCTGCCCCTGCTGCTTTCACTAGTTCCACCTATTCCCTCCCTAAGGCCTTAAGCTCTCAGACCCTTCACTAGCACCAATATAATTTTGGAGGGTTATTTGTGATTTTCAAAGGAAAAAAGACTTGAAATACAAAGGGAAACCTTCTCTGGTGGAGTTTCTGGCATTCACCCTTAAAAACGCTCCACTCAAAAAGCCTCTTCATTTACCTTTATACCTATGTCACCAAAGTCAATGCAGCCAACAGACCCTAGGTGATCAACAGGATTTCTAAATGCAAATGATCTGAAATACAAGGTAGAATGTGGCCTTTTGGTTTCAAATACTTTTCATTCCTTGAGCTATGAAGCTATGTTACATGTTTCTGAAAATGACAATTATGAGAAAGCACACATAGCCATCCAGAGTGTGTCTATTATTTCATACTTGGAAGACAGAAAATATAATGCCAGAATTACGTATACAAGACATATTTAAGTTACCTCCTAATTATATGGTACTTACTTTTTATTGTGTGAGGAAGAAAGTCATAATATATCAGTAGATTTCGATGAATGTTTCCTGTAGAAAAAGTTTTAAAATATAGAGTAGAGTATTTCAATAGATCATTCAAAGTCTTTCTAATGGTTGCAATATTATTTCTCTTCCACCCCTCCATAACTGATTTATGAACTTTTATTGTTTTTACCAGTGTATTTAATGACTAGTGTAAACATTATTTTTGCAAATGCTTTCAGATATCTAGCTCTGAATTTCTGCACAGCTTTAATGAAATTCATGGAATTCACTATCCAGACATGCACTATTTTGTGAGCTCAGTCATCTTTGTGGATTGATCATGGGTTCACTGATGCTTTAACTAAAAAGCATTTAATGATGCAAATGATCAGCCCATTTCTGAAATACTGGAGCACCCATCAGTGGAAAAATTCATTTGCCTTGACCTGCAAAGCATAGTTGAGAGTATTTAGTCCTAATGTAGGTAGGAAACATAAATGTTCAGTTCTGGGGCAAAGTTATCATTTCCCACTTAAAATTTTCATAAGCAATGGCTTATAGCATGTTTTATTCAGTAATCATCTTACTGGCAGATAAAGCTGTGTTTCTGTTCTTTTTAAAAATTGTGATCTTGCCTTTTTTTATTTCTTCCTATGGCTGTTTTTATTTTTATTAATTTTATTAATTCATTCACTCGGTGAATATTCAATCAATACTATCTCCCTCCTCCAACAAAGCATTGTGTTAGGTACTGTGCCATGAAAGATATGACCTCTTCCTTCCATTTGATTAGTCTGTTGGGAGGGCTAAGACTTGTACTCATACAAATAATATTCCAGACAGTGATGACATGCCATATCTGATGAAGACCATGTGCTCTGGAAATCTGAAATGACAGGGATTCTGACTGTAGAGGGAATAATGTTTAGAGATAAAGGATGAACTTTAAGATAAAGACTGAAGGACAGTGCTAAGAAACTACAGCAGGAACAATAACACAGAGGCCAGAATGGCA
This sequence comes from Cynopterus sphinx, assembly GCA_030015415.1. Lineage (NCBI taxonomy): Eukaryota > Metazoa > Chordata > Mammalia > Chiroptera > Pteropodidae > Cynopterus > Cynopterus sphinx. Next base: position 95,047,591 of record CM057386.1, on the reverse strand, counting down.
CTCTATGATCAGAAACTAGTCCAAAATAAGTTGCATTTAGAATTCAACCTTGAGGAATAGTAGGGCTTAAGACTAGTTGGGAGCCAGACTTTAAGGTTAATTGGTTTGGTCTTAATTCCATAGGCAGTTAAGAGATGGTCAAAAACTTTAAGTACACACTTTGCAACTTTTCTGTGCATTAAGAAAGTGATTAAAGGCCATCTGTAGGACAAATCGCAGGAGGGAGGAAGGTCGGTTAGAAAGCTACTGCAGCACTCAAGGTATGTTGTGATAAGAGTTGGAATGAAGGCGGTAGCAGTATGAATAAAAAGGAGAGAAGATATGTAATGCGAGAGTGTTACTTTATTTCCCCAGAGAATAGAGTTTGGGTTGATTAGTGAAGCAACACCATCAGTTATGCTTTTGCTAAGCTTTCCAAAAATGTAGCAACTTATTTTGCAGAAACAGTGCCTGTAATTTACTTGTGAATGTTATTAAATGGACTTAGTCACTGATTTATAAGACATATGTCAAGTGATAATTATTATCATTACCTGAAGCCCAATATGTTTTCATTTTCATCCTTCCACTCCTCACCCTCTGCACATGAAGAGGACTTTATGGACACTACCTATCCCTTGAAAACTCAACACATTTCTGTTTCAAAGATGGGGAAATGACAGCACAGAAAGTTTAAGAGTACAAGGTGACACAAAAACAATTCCTATTATACTGGTTTTCTTTAGCAAGAGACAGGTCTGGATAACTTAAGGTAACAGATATTTAACAGTGAAACAATTTGACCAAGACAAATTTTTGATAAAACAGGCTGATGGGACATAATTAAGGCTGAACATATGTGAAGGTCTCACAAGGAACTTTCTTTAACTGGGTAATTTAGGAAATTTAGGACAATGACATTGGATTGTTTTCATGGATTGTTTGGAATAATTTTTGTCTTCTTGTTAAAAAAAAAAGACTGGCTAATAATTTTTGATACTTTGCTTTGTGCTGAGTATATTGCAATCTACTTGCTGCCACCATAGGTCTATTTGTTTAAAGATAATCCCTGACTAATCAATGGAAAGAGAAACTCAATAAATCAAGTAGAGGGCAACTAATTGATCCAGGTTTTGACAACATCATGAATATACATCCTAGCAGATGACTAGTAAGCAATGATGAAATGATTACTGTGAATGTACATTAGTTATGTGCTGTGTATTTGTGTATCCATTTGGGAATATAGACCTTTTGACTTCACGTGTGTGTTTGACATGGAAGAAAGAAGAAGAGAAAAAAAATAAGAAATTTTCTTTAAAAATGTTTTCTGAGTATGCTTAAAACACTTTTCCGCCCCTTAAATTACTTAAAAACTTAGGATCTAAATGTTTGAAATGAAAATCATTTCTTTAGCATCCTATCCTATCACTCGTTTTTGTTTGTACAGAGTTGCCCAAGAAGGCTGCATTCTAACATGCTGTGATTTACTCTTCCTTCACAAATAACAGAATTACTGAACTTTGAAAGCTGACAAGGGGGGAAAAAGGAAAAAAAAAGGAAATGTTTATACCTCTCTTCATTTGGATTTGGCTCCTTTAGAAATCCAATACTAAATATCTTCCTGCATCTGGAGGAGGGAAAAAAGGGACCATACAGGCATTCTGTACGTAATGTTGAAATAAAACCCTCTATTGTCCATTAGGACAATAGAACTAGTCTATAATAATGTAGTACAAGTAGAGCATAAACTATACAAGCCAGCAAAGAAATCTTTGTTCCAGTGTAATCTTCCATATCAACCATCGACAATCCCCAGAGGTAAGAGAAAAGCCTTTCTCCTATTTCCCACAACGTGTCACCACTTCTTTCGCTCTCCTTACTGTGTATAGGAAGCAGTGTAATAAAGTTCACCTTTGGGATGGCTAAACATGTTTGACAGCATAGGAACTGTCCTAAATATTGACCAGTCTCAAACTAAGCCCAAACTGTTCATATGCATAATAAAACAAGTTAACTTCATTGTCTTCTTCAAAGTCTGTAGGAGGTGTTTATTTTGCTGGAGAGAGAAGTAGAGGTGCTCACAATCAAGGCTTATAAAATTCATAGCTTCTTGACAATCTACCTTCCTCACTCTCGAAGAGTCTGGTTCCACATCTTTCTCATGCACCTTTGATTCTGGTACATGTCTTAGCAGTTGTCACGTAATAATGTTAAATAATACTTATGAAAGATCTATAATTAGTGTAGGAGATATGCCAGTGAATAAAAACAAAGACCATGATCTCACAAATATTATAATCTACAGTGGAGACATACAATAAGTACATAAATCTTTGAGGGAAAAATGTTAAAAAGAAAGTATAAGGGTAATGGAGAAATTTATAAAATTGTAAAATTGTAGAGTAGTTTTTCTGTTTAGAGATATCAGGGAAAGCCTCTTCTGACAGAGGACAGAATGATTTCAACTCGAATGATTTGAAAGACTTAGGTAGGTATCTGAGAACAGTGACTCTAGACAGAATAAATAGAAAGTGCAAAGGCCCTGGGGTAGACATGCATCCAGTGTTTTTATAACTATGAGGTCAGTGTGCCTCAAACATAGAGTAAGCTGGAGCAGAGTTAAAGAAGATGAGATCAGAGAAATGAAGAGTAAGGTGAGTAGGTAGAACATGGATGGCAACATTAGGCAATATTAAGGAGATTGAATTTTATTTTGAATGAAATGGGTAATTTTTCAGAATGAGAAATGAAGCTGCAAGGATACCCATATTTTGAAAGTGATCTTGAACAAAGAGAAAATGGTTAACACCAAGAAAGTTTAGGTTATATGTATAAAATAATGTTTGGATTTTAAGACATTTAATCATTGAACAAGGTTATCGAAGAACAATAATAAATCTCATTCCCCAGAGCAGCTTAGGAAGAACCATGTTTATTTGATATAAACTACCACTTAGAAAAAGTAATCAATGTGCTTTTCCCCCTAGTCACTTATGCAAATCCATAGTTCATTTGATTAACTATGTAATCAAACTGATTTAATAATTAAGACCATCAGGAAAACTAGAATATGTTCAGCTCTCCCGTCAACTATTTTTTATCAGGAGGTACTTCCCAGGGGAAATACCCATTTGTCTCTAGGACAGTGGTTCTGCTATATTTGGCTCATGAACAACTTCAGAAGATCTTTAGCTATTTATTTTAGGAAAAAATTTTTTGTGACTGTAGCACTGGGGTGGACTAGGACCTGCAGGCAACTTGGGACAATGCTTGATTTAATATTCTTTCAAACTAATATTTAAAAATAGTAGCCCAATATTTTTATCTTATCTTAATGGGAATGCAGATAAATGAATTGTCTTTTATTAAATATTATGTACTAACCAGGTTTTTATCAATTACCTTTCAGTGCCTAATAAGAACATTCTGTTGAAAAAATTTGGTAACTCTTTTTCTATTTTTTTTTTATTGCTTCTGTGCTTTTTCAAAGCCTCAGTTTGTTGATAGCATAGGAAATTGTTAATAAAACAAAGCATTTCTGTAACTAGGAATGTGTTGAACACTTTTTATTGTCAGAATTCAGCTATCTGTGATCACGATGTTCAGCTGATGACCATGATGCCATTTTCCAAGGATATTCAAGTGTGATAGGTTTGTCCTAGTAAGGAATGTTTTCTTTCTTCCTCTCAAGGGCACTGGAAATGAGATCGATGCACATTGATTCCTGTGATATTTTGGTGGCCTTTATAGATTAGTGACAATTAATTGCCAAGGTGACTATTACCACTCTTAATGTGGCTTTGTGGCCATATGAACATGTTGTAAACAATAATGCTACATAGGACTCACCCAAGGGCCATGGAAGGGACTTCCCAGGCCAGCAGAGACTTGGGGCTGGGTGGCCAGGATGAAGAAGTATAAGTTCTGCTTCCGACTCCGACTCTACTTTTCTACCAGGCATCACTGAGACGACTGTGTTGTTCTCTTCTTGTCCCTGTGGATCATTGCTTGACAGGCTTATTTTATCCCAGTATCCACAGAAGTAAAAGTTCATACTTGTTTGTTGGTATTTGTTACTATTTGTTTTAAATAGTCATGATGAATGTTTTAGTTGCTTTTAGAAACTAGGTTAAGGAGTTAGTTCGATGGTGTTTGCACATACCTGCCAACCAAGGCTTCAGAAAACCAACCTGTCTCCAATATCTAGAGTAGACACCCTATTCTCTGGACCCAGGCAGAAGAGCCAAATGGCACTGCTCATTCTTCTCTTACCCTCCCATCTCAGGCTCCTCTGACAGCAAGCTTTGTAAACAATTTGTCAAGAGCAGGGCTCTTAACATACACTTTTGCCAATGACACACCAAATTTCCATGTGTGCAAAGTGAAAAAAGTCCAGGAAAGGGAAAGTGGAGGTGCCTCTAGTCCACCTCTGGGAATTTCTAATACATCCCTAAGTTATATGAGATGAAGAAAGAATACAAATTTCCTATTGCTGTGAAAGATCTGGGATGCTTGTGCAATTCTAATCAATCTATTTCTAGGTCTGAGCAGTCAATCCTATGTCCCCATTATATATACTTCCTCGCCTCTCTCTCCATGGACCCATCATTGAGCACTTAGTACACACTTTTAGCATTAAATGCAATTTATACCACTCATGCATCTTATCTAAGTTCTGAACATGATCAGTCATGTTATCAGTTATTGTAGCATTTAAACTTTTAATAAACACTAGTGCATATATCACTGATAACTGGGACTAATGATAACAACAGACATTCTTTGGCAGCAAAGATAAAGTATATGATATGCAGAAAAGAATTTGAAAGGGGGTGCAGAGAGAAGAGCATGCCTCTCCAGCTGAGACACATGCACAGAGGACAGACCACACATGTAATTAAAAGTAGTGATGCTGGGCTCAGTTAGGGAGCGAAGTCTCAAGTAGTGAGACTGGGGTGTGGAAAGTGCCTCATTCTTGGTCTGCCTTCAGGGCAGCTGGAAGCTGGTAAGAGCACTAGTCTCAGAGTACCCCTCTGACACCATCTAGCTGTTCCAGCTCAAAGGGAAGTGAAGCAGCTCCTTAGAACCACCATTAACGTATTTTCAAGGTCATGACTTTTGACTGCCTCTGCCCATCTCCACTTCCCAGAACAGCCACAGTAACCATCCTTTCCCCAGACGCTATTTCCCCAACTCAGTTCCGTATCACATTGCGTGGAAGACATGGAGTACAGTGTGGGATAGCAGGAAGGTGAGGGAGAGAAGGAACTCCTCAGATTGTTTTCTGAAATCATTTTCCCTGACAGTTTTGTACTGAGAATAATATTTGTAATGAGAGCATCTAGAGCTCTTCATTTGGAGAGAAGAAAGAAGCATCATACTTTGGAGTAGAATCTGCTCGAATGCTTCAACAGGGCTCCAAGGCTTTGTATGGAGAGGAAGAGTCCAGTTCCTCTGAAAAGCACATTTGCTGTTAATACAAGCTTTCTAATACTAAGTTTTTTAATATCAGAAGTTATGTAATTGATATTATTGCTTTTATTTTATATGTTAAAAACTTGGGTAGAGATGCTTAAATAACTTATCCACGATCATGTAGCTAAGAAGCGGAAGAATCAGTATTCAGAATTCTTTGTGTTCACAATTCCTGTCCTTTTCACTACACAAACATGTCTTGGTTCAGACTTCTCTGAAGAAAAGAATAGAATAATTCAATAACCCAGTGATTCCAAGCTTTAAGGCACAAAGAGTAATCCTTCCACAGTGAGTACGATATGGATGCTCTAGCCAGATGTAGGTCCACTTGCAGTGAAAAGAGAGTGTTGTTTAATTACTCCCGCCCCCACCTCAAGAAGCTCTAGGCAGGTCCATTCCAGCCCAGCCCCTCCAGTGGCATTGGGAGGAAGACGGTGTTGGTGACCTTTCTGTAGGGGACTATGAGGTGAGTCTGGCTGTTGAGTCACTCCTCTGCCACTCAGCAACTTGCTCATTATATAAGTGCAGAAGTATAGACAAGTCCCCATTCCTCTCATACATGGCACCAGGGGAGATGACCCACCCTGAATCTGGAGTCCCACCTTCCTGAGAGAGGCATCTGGGAAGCCAATTAGCGCAGCACATTCTCAGTGCCATGGCCAAGGCTGCACCGTGGGGAAAGTAGTCATTCTTCCCTAAGCAGATGAAAACTGAGCCTCTTATTTCACGATACAAATCACCAAGTAAACAGGCGCTTTTATGCTGACATCTGTGTGAAGGCAACTTCGCCCACTAGCCTCCTTTCTGCCTGCGTGTTCTCACTGAAATACCAGCAACATCTCTGAGCCACCTTGGCTCTGGAGGGGCCACAAACTGTCCTGGGGCTTATGCCATGTTCTACAGAGGCTTGGGCTCCAGGACTTTCATTTCCTCTCAGGGCCAAACAACCCCCTTGATGTACAGTATCCATAAACTGCTTTGGCAGCTGCAGAGGCCCTTTGAGTGGTCTTCATAGCATTTGTGTGGATTCTAGGGTTTCCCTTGGGTGCCTAGTTAATTCACTGGAGGACTGATTTCCTGAGAGTACCCTAGGTTTGCTATAAGTTTCTTCCTTGCATGACTTAGGCCAGTTCATTAAACAATTCACATACTCCGATGCCAGATTTATAAAGTGCAAATTGAATTCTGCCCTTGGCCTTCTCTGCCCAACTCCCACCACTTCCCTATTGTAGCTTCTCTTAAAGCATAATCACATTTCCCTTCTAAAGCCCTAGTAAATTCTGCCAGATTAAGGAATCAGGGGAGGGGGAATGATGACTTCTTATGCATTTTCATATGCAGGCTTTAAACAGTGCCTGTTCTCCGAGATCTTCCTTGCACTTTCCCTAAGGAACCAGAGTAGTTATCAAGTTCCAGATTTTACAAGAGAAAAAGCAAGAACCATTCTTTTTCTTTCTCATTGTCAAAAAAAAAAAAAAAAAAAAAAAACCCAAATCAACCGACCAACCAACCAACAAACAGAAAACAACCCCCAATGAAGTGACTTAAAGATGAAATCAAAAGCACAGAGGCCTCTGTCTTTCAGCTGGGACACTTTGTGATTTGGTTGCTTACATTTCCCTCATCCCCCCTCAAATCTCATAGGCACAGACTCATTACTCCATTAGGATTTGGCTGGGGAGGCTGACAGAACAATGAGAACATAGAAGAATCTGGTTAGACTGCCAGAGTTAACAACCACTTATGTGCAATAAAACCAGACAGAATTTTTTGATGGACCACATTCTCATTGCATTTAAACAGCCTTGGAAAGCTTCCACGACTGTTGATGTCACGTAAAAAAACATCCTGGAGGAAAGTGGGCAGCAATGTGTCCTTTGGGCTTGCCTCTAACATTTGCAAATGGAGGCCCACATGCCATATGTTTAAATACTTAAAAGTTATCATTCAAGCTTGAAAACTCTTAAATAAAACATAAACTAAATTCTATGCTCCATAACAAACATATTTTTATTGGTGATATAGAAGATGGGTTCAAATTTGGAGTTCTTTGACTCCTTGGAGTTCCATCTGGACCACAATGGCCAGGGAGAGCTGGTCTCTCACTGCCCACACCACTAGGTCCACCTCCATCTCTTCGCATTCTGGCTCCACCCTGCAATGTGTGTGGCCTCTCACACGCATGTAGGACACTCTTCCTCACGTGTTCAAGTTCCACCGATACTTCTAATACTTCCAACAGCCCTCCCCTTGCCCCACTTTCCACCCAACTGGGCCACTGCTTAGCCTAGAGGTGTGTCCAGTTTGCACTCAGGTGGACAGATCAAAGAATGACTCATGCGGACCCTAGCTGATTGGAAACTCTGGCTGCTTGGAAAGGAAATTCCGAGGTCCTGAGAACCCAACGCACTGTTAAAAATAACCAAGCTGGCCCTTATAAGTAAAGGGTATAGAGCAGTGGCCCTATTGCTTGAATTTATGAATAATGTATGTAAAGCATGTATAAGCATCCTTTGTGTTGTTTATATGTTACAAAGTGGATACTTGCTGCAGTGTCTACAGGAGGTACAACAGGGCAAGATACTCTTTGCTCTGTATGCTAAATGAGAACAGATGTCTAGCTGTAATAGTTCTCAATTCAATAGTGATATCACTTGGGATAGATTCCTCATGACTTCACACATATGGATTCTGATTTAATTGGTTTAGGGTGGGGTCTGGAAACAAGTATTTTTAAAAAGCTCCCTAGGTGATTCCATGTACAGTCAAGATTGATAACCAGTGGGTCCAGCCTGGTGATTTTGCTTCTCATATGCCAGGGATATGCCAGGGTATTAGCCCATGTGCCTGCATCAGAGAACTCAAAACTATTATGGCCTAGGAGATATTCATCTCCAGAATAACTTGTCTCCTGTACTAAAGCTAACAATTGGTTCTGTGCCTGGAGCTGTGGTCTATATAGGTTCTGCTGGTAGCAGGCTGAAGGATTTTAAACTGGCATTGCCACTGTGCTCCATGCAGGGTGAAATTCTAAATATTTAAAATTTAACAACCACTGCAGCAGTCTATCATCTCCAACTGTAAAATACTGGTCGTCCTTATCATTGTCTAAAAGGGTAATTGAGTTACCCCTCCCCAAAATCCCTTAGGGAGGGCATTACAATATGCTCACACCATGCAAATATATGATACTTCAAAACCACAAGATCTCTTTCATGGCCATCTAGTCTACCTTTGTTTCTGGGAAAGTCGGCGTTTAAGTCATCCCAGGGACAGAACTCCCCCGCTGGAATATAATTTCTTTCTCTGCTCAGCAGGAGGGCCTTCTCATCAAAGCCCAGGTCAAGGCCTATCTTTGCGGCAAAGTAATTAATTGCAAACCTCCCTCCTCAGCAGGGCAGATTCAGGTTGTAGGGAATGGAATTTAATAGAATTTGGGGAGTTCCCTTTATGATAAAGAATACAAAATTAGGTACAAAAGTGAATATTTATTAAGAATGAGAAAATAAATCATAAACTGCTGGGGCCTTTGAGATTTAGGTCTCTTGCCTCTAAGATCCCTTTAGGCAATTTTCCAGACTGCTCACATAGAACACTTCCTGTTTGCTGCCTGGTTTTCCCACGCTACCCTAGAAACCCTAGAAACTGGTACATCTGCCTCTGCTCTTCTGCAATTATCTGTATATGTTACTTATTTGCTTATTTATCTATTTATGTTTCTCATCTTTCCAGAGTATTTGAAGCAGAGAATCTTGCTCTTACTACTGTAACAATGTAGCACTTTGCTTTTGCACATACTGTTCCTACACTTTCTCATTTCCCAACTGCATGTGTGACCTGGCAAAATCTTACTTATTCTTTAATACTTTTCTGGATCCTTCTGGACAAATAGTTCTGAACCGGGAACAATTTTGTTCTCCAGGTGATGTTTGTGAATATCTGGAGACTGATCATCACAACTGGGGTGAGAGTGGAAGTGTGGTATGGGGTGGGACAGTAGGGGGTGGTGCTACTGGCATCTAGTGGACAGAGACGAGGGACAATGTTAAGTGCCCTACAATACACAGGAAAATCTCTCACACCTACCCAGACTCAAATCAGTGGTGCTGAAGTAGAGAAACCCGACTCCTGCCTGAGCTGAATTCTCTTCCTCTGTGCTGCTGGAGCCCCATATTAGATTCTGATTTCCACTCAACACAGTGATTATAATCATCTGTATATGCCCCTATTTCCCCCATGGACATTGACTCCTGCCAAAGACATTTTTCTGTTTTAGTTACCTTAATATCGCCAGAATCTGTCATTTCTTGGCACACAGTAGATGGTCCTTGAAAGGACAGAAACTTCTACTTATACCTGAATTGTACAGTTTAGCAAGTTTGCCATATATTGCTTTGTTTTAAAATGTTTCTTATGTGTAAATCTTACCTCTTCAGTAAGACAGTAAGCTTCTTAAAGGAAAAGACCATGTCAATATTTTTTCTTTTTTTTAACAATTAATTATTATTATTTTTTTATGGTGACATTTATTTACAAAATTCAGTAAGTTTCAGCTGTACCTTTTAGCAGTAAGGCATATATATATTTACATTGTGTGTTCACTTCCCATAGTTAGATTTCTTTCTGTCACCACATCTTTGACCCTTTTTACCCCATCTACCTCCCCTTTCCTTCCTCCCCGCTACCCTCTGGTAACGACTATTCTATAGTCCATGTCCATGAGTCTCTGTTTGTCCTGTTCATTTGTTGCTTTCAGGTTTATATCCCACATATAAGTGATATCATGTGATTTTCAACTTTTTCTGTCTGGCTTATTCCACTTAGTGTGATTATCTAGAGGTCCATCCATGTTGTCGCAAATGGCAGTATTTCATCTCTTCTTATAGCTGAGTAATATTCCATTGTGTATATGTACCACAGCTTCTTTATCCAATCATCTATTATAGGACACTGGTTGCTTCTATGTTCTGGCCACCGTGAATAATGCTGCTGTGAACAACAGTGTGCAAATATCTTTTAGGATTTATATTTTTTATTTATATTTCTCCGCATAATTTTGCTGTGCTAAGCATCTAATAGATGTCCAATAATTATTTCTGGATTAGCTGACTATCTACCAATTCTTGAAAATCTCTACAGAGGTTAAAGTGATAGGTTAAGATAGAGTGGATTTAATAAGGGAAGTTTCCTCATGGGGATGTACTTAAAACTGAATTTTAAAGAAAGAGGAATATTTACTTCAAAAGGAGGGACTCTAGATGGGAGGTAGGAAATAGAGACAGGTGTTTAATAATTTTTTTTTTATTTATTAAGAGAAATGTGAGTTTATAATAAATATTTTTAGTAAAATGTAATTGACTGATGATAGGAATATCTTCGGGTTGGTTACAAGAGCTATTTTTAGTTGAATTTTCAAAACAAATATTGTAATTTTAAAAGTAATTGTAATGATACCTGATTATCAATGGGCAACTCTCAAAAATGTTTCAGTATAGAAAGTAAAAAAACTTGATGGACCAGTGACTAAGGTGGATCAAAACTGCAGAAACTCCTTGAGTCTTTGACAGCTCTGAAAAGAATAGTGGCATTTCCCTTCTACATAGGCCTTTTTGTGTGTGACAGAATGGCTTATGTACAGGCTGACACATGAAGGAACGTTTTAGATTTTCACATCCATGATTTCCATTCATTTCTGTTAGTGTGGTGACTAGGAAGGTGATATGCCACAAAGTGGGAAATGAGCTCCCCTTATACAACATCTTTCTCCCAGATAGGTAAAAACCACAAGAACATGGAGGCTGCAAAGAAGTCCTGATAGTTTTAAAAATCACATGGGCACTTAAACATCTGTCTCAAGTCTGGTGGTATAATAGCAAGCAGGCCAGAGACAAGCATAGCATTTTCCAGATTCCTTATGACAATCCTAGTTAATTTAAGCCAAATCCTGTGTCTCATCACCTCTGCTACCAGAGGGGTTTGCAGGATATCACAATCCAGGTGTGCCAGAGGGCAGTAAGTAGCAGAGGAAGCATCTGAAGCTCAAGGCTTTCTTTATTTAAACACAGGCTTACTCATTGCCCCATCACTTTCTTATTGATTGTTCTGGTGGACAAGAACTAATATATTTCTCAGTTTACCCTTTAGGCTGTGTGTTAATTATTATATGTTACTTCTATCATCTTACAACCTTGATACCTCTCATTTCTTCTCTCCCAGTGCACAAAGTACAGTGTGAATCACATGGTAGGAACTAAGTAAACATCTTGATTGACTGATTTTTAAAGTGCTTCATCTCAATAAAATTGGGCCTTCACTATGTCTCCCCATCACTGGTCCAATTTGTGCAGAACTTCACATAGCATAAGTGCTAGATAAATTTTTACTAAAAGACATTTTAATAATATTCACTTTCATAGTAATAAACTCACCTCTACTACTACCTTCATTACTTTAAATAATTAAGAAAGCTGGTTATTAAGGGTCTCTACTAGCCACATGTGGCTGTGGAATACTTAAAATATGGCTAGCCTGAATTGAGATGTGCTGTAAATATGATATATCAGATTTTTAAATAATGTAAATAATCTCACTAATGAATTTTACATTGATTGCATGCTGAAATGATACTATATCTATTGAATAAATAAAGCATATTCAGATTTTTAAAAAGCTGGTTATCAGAAGGCCTGATTTAACAAGTTATATTTCATTTCAAACAGGGAGGAAAGGCTTGTGTGGGTTATAGTTAGCTATTGATTTTATTTATTCCCAAGATGCTTTCTCATCTCTCCTATTAGATAACAGTTATAGCGTCTCTAGCCATAGGAGCAGGCAGGGACAAGACTGGCCTAATAATCTCCTAGCTATAGAGATACAGTTAAAATGTGGGCATATAAGCTGACCAGGGCCACTCAGGGTCTTTCCCTAGTTTTGTGACATGAGAAACAGGAGGAATGAGTGACCCCCTTCTGGTGGGGTTATTGAACAGAGCGGATATAAATCTGGAACTTCCTTCAGCCATTTTCTTGAGCTTATCAAAGGAAGTCTTCATTGTAATAGAACATAAGGCAGACCTTTCAAGGAAAGCAGGGTCAAGAGATGAAGGGTGGGAATGAGGAAGGAGGGAAAGGATCAGACAAATATTAGACGTTTATTGACCCCCAGATTTAGTCATGCTGCAAGTCTGTGTCTTTCTTAAATTTTCCTGTTACAAGAGTCAATAATTATCTTCCCCACTTTATTTTCTTACTTATTTATTTGAATTCATTGTTTCCACTGAAACCAAAGAAATCCTTTTTAACAGTATCTGTGGATTAACCAGGTGGTTTATTCAAACTAACTTGGTCAATTTGGGACAGAGTATTTTTTACGAGAATTTCTTTCCTTAAAAGAACTTTCCCGATTGAGTATAAAAGTTCTCAAAATGAATAAGTAGTTAACTTTTGTTTCTAAGATTATTATGAATATTAAATAAGCCAATCATATAAAGTTTTTAGCACTTAGCACCTGGCTCTAATTGTTTAACTATCATAGTTATCTTTTTCAACCTAAGTATTTACTAAGAGTTATTGAGTTGAGAAATTGCCTGGAAGCCAGAAAATTAAGTCTATGTGTTGTGCAAGTATATTTTCCACATGGTATTTGTTTTTTTTCCCTATATGACAGTCTACATGACAATAGCATATGGAGAATAATGTGCTTCATAAAATTTTTGTTGTTTTTGTAATAACTGTTAGCATTTTCAGTCTTTCTAAGTCAGTTACAAAAGTTTATTTGGGGGAATTGGCAAGATTTATTTTTACATGAAAAAATAATATATCACTTTGACTACATGCATAAAGGGAGACAAGAAGTAGCTTATTGATTTAGGCTATGATAACTCATGAAAGCAAATGCAATCTTATCCTTCTTCATGCACTGCTGTCCAGATAACCAATAAGATCACTTTAAAAAGTAAAACTTTATGTCATGTTTGAACTAACATGAAAATTTAAAATAAATTTTTAAGAAAATATGAGTATTGGTCATTGAAATTAACTCTAAATTAAGCAAAAGCTGTTGACATCGTATTTTGAAAACCGTTCATGTCTCTTCTGACTCATGTGAATACACCAGTTGTAACAGGATAGGAGACTACAGTTGTCATAATCTGGGGAAAGATGCAGTAAAAAGACAGAAATTGAAAAAATTATGTCTAAAAATCACCTTTTTTTGTCACAGAGTATGCGAGTTAAAAACATCTTTTTATTTTTCACCCACAATTTTATTTCTGTTCTCACACCCCACCCTCCTTTACATGAATTTTAAGGACTAAGGCTTTAGCAACAGGCTTTTGGTTGTGGGGGAGGTAGGGCTAAATGGAAAAGTGTTGTGTATGGCTTTTCATATGTTAATAAGTTGATTCCATGACAACCATTGAAAAAGAAAGGCTGGAAACAAAGACTGCAGCCAAAGAGAGGATCAGTGCTCTTTCTCGGGCGCTGTAAGAATAACAGCCAGGACTCCCGCTTCTGAAAGGTATCCGATGTCTACTCGTCAAAAGGCTTTGTTTTAATAGTGCAGAGTCAGTATATAATTAATGCAGAATTTTATGAGTCCAGATTTCATCCTCAGTGATGCTTCCCTTTTAAAAGTTGGGAATAAGAACCTGAAACCAAAAGGATGAGTCACTACTTCCAGGAGAAACCTGGAATGTAGTAGACTATTAGTTGCTATGATCGTGCACTTCAGTTTTAAGTAGAAAAGGTCAAGGGCCTGTATCTTTGAGTATAAAAGAGTGGTTAGAGCAGGGCCACTGAGGGAACGGCAATGGGAAAGGCTTGCTTTTCTCTCCCCACAGCCATTGAACGTGGTGCAGCACGTTACCCTCAGTGACATGTTGAAACTGTACAGCAGACACAGGCGCGGGCCCTAGGACACTGATGGCATTCTTGGGCTTTCCTGACCAATACAAAGAAATTTCTGCTGGCTGTTTATCCTTCTAGAAACATAAAATGACATTCTCATGCCAGATTTCCTGATGTCTAGTATGGCTAAGTTTTTACTTTAACTTCAGTAGTCACACATCAATTAGACTAGACAATGAATTCCTTCCAGCCAGTTCTAAACCAGTGTCAAGTATTTCAGTCAGTGATAATGGTGACTTTACTAATTTTCTGTTCAGCCTTGTTTTTCTCACATGTGTATTACCCAGTCTTTGATTGAATTATATTAAATTCCTCTTATTTGTCTCCTTTAAGTAGTTGCCAAAAACTTGCCATGAGTAACTTGTGATACAGTGTTTTCTCTGTTTGGATGGACACAAGAGCTTTCATCACAATGGAATGCTTATGGAATTACATATTTCAAAGGACATTAACAAGAAAATACAACTTCATTCAGTCAGGTCACAGTGATGAATAGTAATGCCAAAATGATTACTAAAAGAATTTGCAAATTGCTTTAAAGTATTGGCATTTGTCTTCACTGTAATTCATGTTTTTTTCCCACAAACTTCATGAACTTATATGAATCTCGCTTTCATGATATTAATTACTATAGTAGTGTTGTTTGATGAAAAGAGATATTGTAGCTACAAGAGTCAGGATTTGAGATCTGACAAAACCGTTACCAAGATTGTATCAAGAAAATGCATTTTCTTAAAATAATTTTATTTCCAAATGCATATTTTACTCAATATTTGCAGCATGATATTTATCATTGTCCAACATTGTGGTAAAAATCATTGAACCATTCATTCATTCAACAAACTTAATAAGTACTTATTGTGGACCAGAACTGGACTAAATTCTATAGATATAAAGGAGATATGACCACTTTCCTTTAAGAATTCATGGTTTAATGAAACAATTATGTTAATAGAAATTACAGCTTTTGTTACTTTTTATATTTCATCTCTTCTGAAATTAATATTTGATGTGGCTTAAATAGATATCAGGATAAAAGATAAAAATAAAACAAATGAGAATGAATAGGTGAAATAAAAATCAAGACAGAAAAAGAAAACAAGATGAAAATATGAGTAGGTAAGCTCTAAATAAAAACCATAAAATCTTGTATTGGTGCAGGAAGTATTCCACAAATTTAACCTTAAATTTTTATTAATAAGTCCAAAGTATTATTTACAAAATTCACGGTATACATAAGCGCAGAGCCAACAAAAACTATTGATAAGCCAGGCTTTTACTTGTATTGAGATGTAAGAGAAGTTTCCCTTATGCATCTGTGTAAGAGGTACCTGGTGTCATGTCATGGTATACTCCCAATAACATTCCTATGATAAATACAATATTAAGTATCTTATGAATATTTTGTATACTATTTCTCAGTGCAAAACAGGGCAGATGAAGATTATAATTTCTTACAATGGCTACAGATCTCCTCTAAGAAAAGGAATATAGCCAGTTGGTTTGACCACAAATAGCTGTGCTCTGTACCAGATAGCCTCCCTTCTAACACACACACTCACACACCCAGTAACCCAAACCTCCTAGTTACAAACATTACGGCCACAGCTAATTGGCCTGGGAATGAGAAAGGCACTTGACTCTTGAGTAACTAATGTTTACAGACTGGCCAGTGGCCTACAAAGCCATCCAACCAAAAAGGCTTTGCTTAAAAAGGATGAACGAAGTTGAAGGGAAACAATTGGGCGTTTTCTTTCAGAGTGTTTGAAAATAAGAAACGCGCAGAAGGAGGCAATTATTTGGAAATCTGAGCAGGAACCAGAGGGCATAGAGAAAAAAGTTAAGATGCAAAGGCCAAGAGGCAACAGAGACAATAAATAGGCACAAAGTATAAAGAACATACAGAGCAAAGGATGAGGTGATGGTTCCTCCAGGACAGAAATGGTATCATCACTAAGCTCCTGCTGCAGAGCTGGCGTTTGAGAACAGATCACTGGAACTGTGGGGGTTTCTGAATGATATAGAAGGTAACTCTCCTATGGATCTGTTTTTCCTGAAAGATGGGGGTTTGTGCTTATCACTTGAGCCTACATGAGGGAATTTCTGATTTCTTCCCTTGTCAGAAGAAGCCAATTAAATAAATGGCTGATGATGATACACTCAGTATAAGAAATCCTATAAGGGAGTAAACAGTGTAGTGTAAATATGTAGCCTCTCAAGTTCTAGCTTGATTTTAGAAAAAAGTCTATATGTACATAAAATATGTAAACCATATAGATCATACACACACACAAACGCACATGTATTTGCAGTTGTGGGATTGCATGTCCTACAGGATATCTTTCATAAATGATATGACTATGACTTGCAAATAAATTCTTCAGGTAGAATATCTGGGATTGCATTCTGGAGAGAATATGGAGTGCAGATGTCTCTTGTAATTGATTTAGGGTCAATATAAATGTTTTGCTCATCAACAGACTACAGGATAAAGTCAATGTCCTTTTGTGGAATTTTTTCAAGTGGAATTTTTTCAAGTGTGGGTACTTATCCTCTGTCCATCGGTAGACTGACTGATACACAGTTGGTGGGCTAGAGCAACATTTGCTAACAAAACAAAACAAAACAAAACAAAACAAAACCAGACAAGAGAGAAAACAACCTCCCACTTCTAATCCCAAACACACAGAGAAATATAAGTCTGAAAACCCAGAACTCCATGCCCTAAATCAGAGCTACAATGATGTTTATCTAGAAACATTTTAAAGCATGAAGAGCAATATTAGCCATAAAACAATTTCCATTATATCCTCATAAAACCTCTTGCATGGTATGACATTATTAGAAAGAACCAATTGAGTTTTAGAGTTCAGCTGCCCAAAGCAATGGTTTTAATTTTAGCAATAATATAAATATCGGAGTTTGTTTTATGTTTGTTTTATGAAGTCCTTCCTGGTCATCACAGTGATCAACACAGGAGAGGCATTAGAGAGGACTGGGAAGGTATATGAAAGGAACAAACAGTCCCGTAGAACTAGAGAGAATTGGAACGTGGCAGTGAACCATGACAAGTATGAACTCACAAGGCTCTGGGCCCCTGATGATAGAGTCCATCCTCCCATTCACACCTCCCAGCTTAAAGCCTGGCCTATGGAGAACTTTCCATTCCTCCCTTCCACTGTGCATGTGCGATTAATTGTAATGTTGGTATACTCATATGTAAAAATGGCCAGAGAAGATGAAAGGCTGATGTAGAACCAGTATAAAAATAGCAGCATATGTATGATGAAAAACGAGGGGTATGTGGACCAGAATCATGGAGGACATGACTGCTCTAGCAAATTCAGGTTGACACATAACCCAGCAGTTTTTAACCGAGACAGACATCAAATCACATATGAAAAATTTTCAATTTCAGAATCACTTTGAGATCTTATCTTCATGTTAATTGGAATCTACTTTGTATGTATGTGCTTAATTTAATGGTTTAGACAACTATATCTAGTACATTTCAAAGTAAGGACTAGGCCTTTATTAAGTTCTTAATTAAAACAAATTCAAATATTAAGCTTGTTTTATAACGATAATGTTACTTATTTGTGCCAGAATAGGAACAACAATAACAACCTATTGGATTTAACTAATTTTGTGAAGTATAAGGATTCCCAAATATGATTTTATTATTCTTTCTAATTTTTTTCTCTTAATCTCTTAGTCTGCTGAGCCAAACTAATTGACTTTCCAAAGTAATTAAGATTTTAATTTACTAGCAAGATTTTGGGGGACAGAAATTAAAAAGGAAGCTCCAAATGTTTTTGATATTACTAATTTAGAGATGATTTCCTGTTTTTTAGAGGCTGTTACACTAAAAAGAGAAAACCACTAAAAAATACTACTTTTCAATTCCTCAATTAGAAATTTTTTCATCTGTGTTTCTATGTTGCATAGATTATTGAGCTTGATATAAGAAGAACAATCTGATTCTTCATGTCTAAATGTTTGCTGAACAAGTTTCTTATCTTTTTAAAAAATCTTGACTGTACCTCTTTGCAAAATAGAATGAATGGTATCTGCCATATAAGGGATTTTTTAAATAAAGAATGAAATAAAAATAAACTCCACTAATATACTACTGTCCATAGTCCTTGATCTAGTAGGTATTTAATAATTATTTTTTCTTTGCCAAACTTCGTTAAGTTGGATAAAAACTGAACATTGTGAATCTAACCAAGATTCTACTAAGTCATGGTTTTAGCAGGATGCTGTGAATGGATTTTGTTTTGGTCACTGTTGAATAATTTCTCTTCTGAGATGACTTCTCCAGTCTAATAAGTTTCATATCACAAGTTTTGAATAAAATGTGAAACTGTGTACTTAAAATTTTAACTATGTTTTTTTCTTTTACTTTAAATTGTCTTTATAAAGGGAAAATTAAGAGAAAAATTGAGGCAGCTGTCAGAATAACTACAGCCAAACCAAAAAGAGACTATGATCAGTGAGTATGACTATCAGTAAAGGTGGTTCTTAGCCTAAATTATCTAGATAATTGCCACAACTTTTGTTCTATTTTGTGTACAAATACATAAATACACTACTATCAAAGAAATGTGAGGGGAGAATATTCTCACCAAATTTTAATTTCAAATTATTCTTTCAGAGCTTCCTTGCTTATTAGTTTAATAACCTCAGGGGAGTTACCTTTCTTCTTCTCTATCATTTGCTGTACCCTGTTGGAGAAGAAGGTAGTGTATAGTATTTTCAAAACAAAAGATGACTAGTACTTTAAAAATATTTTTTGAGGGGCTAAGATGTTTACATTTCCCTGAGAAGCTAATAGTACTCTGGTGATGGGTGGATTTTGAGATCTTGAACAAATGCAAGGAGTGGAAAGACAGACATCATTCATGCTGATGGAGGCAGCAATGTCACATCACAAAGAAGAGTACATGGAAGGAAGCGGGGGAATCCGCGATCGTTTTTTGCAATCTACCAACAACTAAGAAGCAATTTATTAACTTTGAGGGATCATTTTTATAGAGAAAATAAGTATTGAATGAAAATTAGAAAAAAGAGCTTCTGCTGGTCTGTTAAATGAAAATTAGACAATAGAGCGTCTCTTTGTTGTGATACTGGCTTCTCAAAGGAGAAATAATTGCTTACCTTCTTTATTCTTACTTAAAAATAGGGAAGGGTTTATTTAGATTAAAAATCCAAAAGTGAAAACCACATAAAAAAAGGTTGTTATAAGAAAATATTGACATTGATTATCTACACAGCCCATTTAATAAAAATGAGTTACATAACCAAAAACTCCTGAAAATCAGTGAGAGAATGATAAACAACTCGATAAAAATATGAGAATAAAAGCTACCTGAATAGTCATTTTACAGAAGAGGAAACTCAGAGACATGAAAAAAGCTCGACCTTATAAGACACTGAGGAAGTACAAGACAAACTCTCAATCAGATACCATTTTCAACTAAAAAGCTAGACAATAATGAATGTTGTAAAGGATATGAAGCAATAAGAACTCGTATTTTGGACAGGAAATAGTATAAATAGTTTTGAAAATGATTTGGCACTTTTTATAGTGTTAAAAATGTGCATATCCTATGACCTAGAAAAATCACTCCTAGATTAATAATTTCTACCCATGTGCACCAGGAAACATGTACAATAATGTTCACAGCAGCAATGTATGTAAAAGTGAATATCTGAAAACAACCTAAATGTTCACTGACATGAGAATGTATAAAACATTTTTTATTGTTTTTATACTGTGTCATTTATACGGCTACAAAATCAATAAACAATAGATTCAAATATGGATGTGAGTGAAATAAATCTATTTTCATCAGGGTAAAGAAGTATGAGTACTTAAAAACTTTTTTTTCAAATATACAATCCATGCAAAAACAATACGTTGTTTAGGATACATGTATATGTCATAAAAATGTTGAGCAAAAAATAGAATGATAGACAAAATTTTAGGATATTGGTGTTGAAGATAGAATGCGATACATGAGAGTTTCAATGGGGATGTAGTATTTTATTGTATTATTATTTTTATGCCTTACATATATGTTATATGCATTCTTTGGCATACATGTACACTTTATAGTCTTAAGAAAGAAGCTAATGGCATGTAGGTTGATATCCCTTATAATCTTTAAATAGGACTTCTTAAAATGTTACATTAAGCATTCATTATTCCTGAGGGTCTAGGGATAGAGTCAAAGCCCCTTGCTTTAAGCACAGAATGCCTGTGAATTCTCCAGGGACATATAAAAAATTGATCATTAATTTTGCATTATACTCTGTAATATTTCAGTGATTATTTTTATATTAAAATGAAGCCATTGCTCTAAAATTCTGGTAGAATTGAAGTTCTAAGAAAATGACTCATTTTATCCTTTAACTTTGAAGACTCCTCAGGAAACCACAGACTATGTCACATGGTAAACATAGGTTGGTTACATTATAAAAGAAGGCAGAATTTAAAGGCTTTAAATTTTTTGGTTTTTATAGTATAACAAAGAAAGCAGAGTGGAAACCCTTAAAAAGGAGTGACAAAAAAATATTGCCATAGTTTTAAAAGTATCAAAGAAAGTTAGGTCCTCACTTTTTATACATCATCATGTCACATACTACATTATGTTATAATTATATGTTTCACTGGCTGCCTGCCCTCCCAGAATGTAAGCTCCTTTTGGTCAAAGATGTTCATTTTTCTGTCCTTACACTGCAGCAAAATGAATGGCACACAGAATGACCTATAGGAATCTCCCTGGCTCTCTTATTATAATACAAGTTTGTCAGTAGAGGACAAATCCTGGTATAGGGAGGAGTTGCTGGCATTTAAAACACCAACATATCCCATGAACTAACTCTTTCCTTTACAATCTCACTAATCACAATTGCTGTATTTTTGTTGGCCTCAGGATGCACTGCGCTTTCCTTAGCACTTTCTGAAATTAGTGGGCATGGACTGTCCCTTCATACCACACAGTGTGACTAGTAGTAGGCTTTAACAAACCTAAAAAAAGTAACTTACTGATTAGTTATTGTTGCTCTACAGTCACCAGTCCAAATTGATGCTTTTGTGCCTTACCTGTCTCTCATTCTGACTTCCACATGCTAATGACTATCTTTTTTCTCTTATTACCCCATAATACTTTGAAGAATATCTAGATTCTAGACTCAAGAGAATGCGGTTGCAAAAAAGAAAGAAATCCAGTTTACCTGCTATTTAAATTCTGTCTTTGAAGACATAATTTTCGGACTTATGATCTATACCATTCCATTATAATCAACAAAGGGAACTCCCTTTCCCTTCAGTAGATACCAGCTCCAGCAGAACAATTACACACGGATATAAATATTTAGCACCAGTAGATGAGATAGACCAATTTGGAGAATGGGAAGCAGGGTTGGGAAGGTGCATACAGGTGGTTAAATGTATTAAAGGGCCAGCGAAAAATTTTGGAGTGTACTGTGCTGAGAAGATGAAAACGAAAATTGAGAAATAAAAACACAGAAAGTAGAAAAGTAAGAAGACCAATTTTTATAAAATGGAGTAAGATTGATTAAATGTTCTTTTTGTTTTTGCCAACTTTTTTTGAAATTTAGTTTGTTGTAATTCCACTGATGGGGTGTGCCAGCCTTCTGATGGGGCCTTTTGTATGACCTAATGAAACAACACTGCACACAGGAAAGCAACTCACAATATTTGCCAAGGGAGAAAGAGATTCTAGGCACACATTTTGGATGGTTTTCAAGTTTGGTGTGTACGTTTACTTTAGAAGTCTGAACACATGAACAATTAAGAAGGCACTCCTTGGATTATGTCAAATTATTAGTGAAATGGGCACATCACTTAAAAATGTTTTAATAGAAAAGGGGAATTATAGAAGATCTGACTAGAAACATCATTCAATCACTCACAAACTTTCATTGTGCATTTCTATATGAAATACTTTGCTGGGTTGTAGGAATACATTGGTTATTTATACACATTCTCCTATTCCTAGCAATAAAACATCTATAAAGATAAAAAGCAATATAGATTATGTAGGCTATTAGAAAGGACCTCAAAAGTGTCAAAAAATAGCAAAAATACCAAAATCCCCAAGAATGTGCTACAGTAAGATCTAGCAAATCTAAATACAAGCATACCTCATTTTATTGAAGTTGGCTCAGCCTCCAGCCCCTCTCTCTCATCCCTGGAAATCAGGAGGTGGGACTGAAATTTTTAATTTTCTATTTACCTGGCAACCAACACCCACCATTAGGTGGCTTTCAAAATTCACCTTCATTAAGTCAAACTGAAGACAAGAGTTCCCATTGCTGTTATTGCCCAGGAAATGCCAGAAACTGTGGATGAAGACAAAATATACCTGAGAAAGCAATTTCAGTCATCTGAATGCCCAAATATATTTCTTATAAATCACAATATTGCACCAAAACAATTGGAAACTCAGAGAAAAAAAGAATGGAAAGCCTACAGTTGCAAAGAGAGAGTTTACAGTATCTAATCCTTGTTGGTGTAAAGAATCATAATATTGGGCTAATGATTCCCTGGAAGAATATATATTCTTCTAAGTATATATGTGAGTGAAAGAGTCAAGAGAAAAACTAGTGAGAAGAGCAAAACATTGAAAATAAGTAAGTATGAAAAGGTGAAGATCAAATTGTAAGCATTTCAGAGTAAAACTTTTATACAAGTTTGAACTGTTTGAGCTGTAACGTCATCGGGCATGTTGTTTGTTCTGCTAGTAAAATGATTATACCAATTTACAATTAACATATAAATAAATACTTTTTATAATTTTGCTTTTCAAAAGTTAAAATTGGAATAGGACAGTAAATACTTGGGGTTAAATGTTCATGTAAAAGATTATTATTATATCACTTCCATAATTTTTTTCCTCCCAATCTGAGATAGAAAAAAAAAAACAGAAAATTAATCTTTTGAAGATTTTAAAAACACTAGTTTATTCTATACACATTTGTTAACTACTTCTTACATGTAAAGCATTGTTCTGGATTAGAAAACTACTGTAATATTGTATTACTTTAATTCTTCTTAAGCATTTTGCTGTCTTTCACTTGTTTTTACTTTGTAACTAATAATTTTTATGAAGACAAGAATCTGTTTAATTTCTAGTAAAATCTTACATAAATACGTTAGATAAAATAAAGCAAAAACTGTAACTTTCGTTGTGCATGTGGCAAATATACTTACTACTCATATGTTTAAACATTTGTTGCCTGAAAGTGGTAGCAGGTAGAGCTAGTTTTCAGTCAATAGCCATCTTCCTCTTCTTTCTTACCGAGAGAACACTAATATAATCAGATGTTCCCAGTTAAAAAATATTTCTCTCCTTAGACTCGTTTGAAATTAGACTTGGTTATATAGTTCAAGGTTTACCAATGAGATATAAGAAGAAATTTACTGATATAAAAGGACTAAAGCCTCCATGATGCCTTTCACCCTTTGTTCTTTCCCTGATTCCTATTGGGAATGGAGCCATGATGCAACAGCCATCTCTCAATCATGAGAAAGTGACAGCATTTGAACCGTTAAGGAAAGACAGCAGTATGGATCTTTAACGGCATTGTGGTGCCTCTTGCTCTAGCCCTCCCACCTCTCAACTTCCTTGTTATGTGAGAAAAATAAATTCCTGTTTGACTTGGCCACTGTGATCAGGTTTCCATTTCATGGAATTTAAGAGAGTCAGGGATAAAATAATAATTTTAGAGGAAGAAAGAAAAAAGAAAAGATGGAATAGAAAACAAATCAATAGAAAACTATCTTCTCATACTCTAAAGTTGACATCAACTTCTATGAAGTAGTAAAATAGTTCTACCTAATGAGTTATAGCTCATTCATTAAATACTACATTCAATTGATTCTAAGATGTACATTTTTTCCCATATTTTTATCTGTAAAATTGTGTGTTTTACAATAGTTGCTGACTAAGTGGCACTGATATTATGGATGTTAATATTTGTACATGTGCATAATAACCAGAGGAATTAGTGTCAGTGTCTGGAGAGAAAATTTGGGACACGATTGAACTATCTTGTAAGAAATGCTGTATCACCAGTTCTCGATGGCACATATGATAATAGTGTGTAGAAAAACACAGACATTAATTCTTATACAAGACATGATTTAGTAGAATGCTTTAACCTGTTTATTTTGCGTATGTTGTCATTTTCAAATATGCACAGAGTAATAAATGATCCTGAATAAATTTAAATAGGTTCTTGTATATAAAGTTAAAATTTTAGGAAAAAACAAGTATAGATCATAATTTATTTGGCAGCTTTTTATAGTCTTTCTTAGTGCTATGTAAAACAATGATATATTTTACAAGATACAATATCTTAAATTTGGTGCAATACCATAAAACTGCTCTATCAGGAGCAAAAGTCAGCCTTCTTTTTCACAGCAAGATGTTGTACTAGGCTTTGGGGAAAAAGAAGCCAAGGACTCATCCCTAAGTCATGTTTTGTGGATTATGTGCAAAGTGCGTAGCAGAGTGCTTGGCAGTTACATTGCCTTAGAGACTCATTCTATGAATTGTTTCAGTGGGTAGCTCTAAACTCTGATCTAAATCTATGAAGGCAAGCCAGATCTCAAACTTGACAGATACACAAAATATTTATTCATGAAATGAATTAACTTTTGAAAACTCAAACCAACTTCATATATCATGCAGGTTATTCTGATATTTTAAACTTTTCTTTAAGTATAACATTTTATATAAACATAACATAAACATAAACATAAACATAAATATAAATATATACATACTTTTGCTTTCCAAAACTTTTCTATTTCAACTAAATTTCAGGAACTGTGTTGACTTTTTTCATATAGAGGCAGGTTTTTATACATTTATTTTAAAATGGAAGAATCTGAGGTTCCAAGAAAATAAGTGACTTGCATAAGGTCACAGATCATGATCAGGATCAAAATTCACATTTACCTGCTTTAAAAGTTCATGTTCCTTATACTAAATGTAAATTAAAATAAGCCTTCTACTCCTCAAATTCCACCCAATAAGATACTGGTATCATAGAGTAGGTTGCAAACTAAAAAAGCCAAAAATCATGCAAAAATTAACTGTAAATATTCAAACAAAAACTAACCAGTTTGTATCAAGTTAGCACTATTCAGGAAAAGGAACAAAAGAAAAAGAAAAAGAAGATGGAATGGGACATTTCCTATATAATTAACAGAGAAAAAGGAAGTCACAGTCATGAATGACAAAATATCCTGTCATTTTAAAAAATGTTATGACAATGGTAAAAATAGTCATTTGATTGCCAAGATGCTTTAAAAAAAATAACCTTTATAAAGGAATTCAACAAGGAACATGTTTTGGACAATTACACAATTTTTTTTGTTGAGAGTTAAATTTGCCAAGTACTATCAATTTAAATGTGAAGATACAAAATCATTTGCTATACCTACGTGTGCTGCAGAATTATTTAATCTGATTGGCTAGAAGTTTAAAATGATTGGTACAATGTGTGAATGTCATAGCTAAATGCTTAAGCCTATCTTTGAAAACTGGTTTCATTAGACTCATTATTTCTGTTTTCTTGATATTTAACCCGTAAAAGTATTATTTAATACAAATTACTTGACATTTATTATGATTATGATTATTATTATTAATTATCATTATTTAGTACTTTGACATGAAAAGTAGCCCATTTCCAAAGCTAACAAAATGAACCTTAAAGGCTATGGTCTCCTCCTGTGAAGATACCTTATTTTGGTTTTTAAGGATTTCCTAACTGTATACTTATATTAAGCGAAGAACATTTCTATTATTCTTCCCTATGAAACTAAGTAAGATATAACTTGAATTTGGGGAAGCTAACCAGACTCTAGTCTGAGAAATAAACTATGGGTAATGATTATATAGCTATGAGAGCTATAATCAGGAGGCTTTGTGTTTGAATAGGAACAAATATTTTAAAAAGCTTCCCTTAGTGAAGTTCAACATTAGGTTAAATCATATGAAATTTCACTTTTAAGGCTCAAAATGGATAAATAACAATAATTTCATATACTTCAACATAATACCTTGAGGTATGAAATAAGTTAAAGCTATAATGGTTATTGGCCCAAGACATAAAATACAACTTGGATCTGGAATAAAAAATTAAATTGCCTATGAGAAAATCAATATTAAACGAAAATAACTGCGACAAGCAAAGATTGTCAAAATGGATCTCAGGATCAACAACATCAGAATCACCTGGGAATTTATTAGGAATGTATATGGTAGTCCAATCCCAAACCCTATGAATCTGATACTTTGAGACAAAGCTTAGAAATCTGTACTTTAAGAAGCCTTCAGGTGATTTCGATGTATGCTAACATTTAAGAACCATTATGTTTTTCCAGAATAAACTATATATGTTCTCACTATCATTAAGAATTAAATTGAATTGAACTTGTATTTGTTAAGTATCCAAGCCAATTAGTATAAAAAAGTGAACAGCAGCACAATCTTTTTACATCACAAATTAGAACATTGGAGTTATTATACAGTCCACAGTAATATATTTTATGCTATCTTTTCATTCTCCCAGTTGGAAAATCTTTGATGGTAGTAGGAAATCATACTTCCCTATTGTCAAGGAAGAAGGTGAGATTTAGAAGAAATAAATAAAACCACTTGGCACATATATCATCCCAAATGTAAGGAAATAAGTGAAATAAAGATCTAAATTTATGAGATGCTAAGCAAATTGGAAAAACAAAGAAAAGTGATAAAGAGAAAGAAGGAATAAAAATTTGAATATGGTACAGTATTTTGAGCAGTTAAGAATAGTGGGGAAAAAGTGAGAATACTGGTCTTATAAATAGGTCAAGGCTGGTGTTCAAAGCATGCAAGAATTAGAAGTTCCACTGCTAGAGCGTTCTGAGGTAAGGTATGTTAGCTTCTTTAGTGTATAGTTATAGGAGAAAAAATGCTTTTTGTGTTTTTGAAACCTATGTTTTTTCAAGTGAAGCAAATGAAAGTAATGCCATAAAAAAGGTGTGAATTCATTCTGAAAAAATGGGTTTAAACAAGATAGAAACTTTTTAACATTCTTGACTGCTCATATTCTAAGATTAACTCATTCACTTTTATTTTTTGTAATGGCCTACTTAAAAGTGTAAAAGTGTATGCTTTTGAAATATCACCAAATAATTTGAACTATTTCAATTCACAAGAAACACAAGGTATGATAAACTTTGTGAAAAAAAAATCACAGCAAGTATCAGCCCTAACAGAGAGGTTCCAGGCCCAGTCCATTTATATTTAGGGAAAAGACTGTTTTCACACCTAATCCTGATGACAAAACATTCTGGGAGCTCCTAGCCAATGAAATAAGATATGGAAAAGAAATAACAAATATGTGTAGAAGAGTAGAAACAAAAAATAGTCTTATGTATATATAACAGAAAACTCAAGAGAATCAATACACTATGAACATAATAAAAGGAAAGATAGACTTGAATAAACAGAAAGATATACTTAATATTTTATATGCATATCTATTTAAAATTTTTACAACTTAATCTATAAATTATATCTAATCCAGTCATCATCCAGGAGGAATTTTAAGTAACTTTAAAAATTGATTCTAAAATGTACATAGAAAGATAAAGGTCCATGAATAGTTAAAGTAATTTGTAAAAAGGAGTCAAGAAAGGACTTGTCTAAACAGAACTTAAAGCACATTATAAAACTGTTGATAAAAAAATGTGGTCCTATCACAGGTATATATAGGTAAATAATGAAATGGAACAGAGTTCTTAAAGAAGAGGGAAAAAATATGATTGAGGTAAATGATAAATTAGCAAAAGAAAAAAAAGTGGATTATTTAATATAAGGAATAGAAAAATTAGATCACCACATAAAGAAAAACAAGTTTGGAATTAATATTTCATACTACAAAAAGAAAAGAAAAAAATCCACTCCAACCTCATGAAAGGCCTACATTTGAAAGGCAAAAATTTAAAGCTTTAATGGAAAAAAATATAGGAATTTAACTTTGTGATCTAATTTAAGGAAAACCACAATAATATTCCAAAGCACAAATGAGAACAAAAGTTGCTATAGTTAGCAATATCCAAATATAAACATTTTGTGTAACAAAAGACTCCATAAGTGAAGTTAACAGGCAGGTATTGTTTGAAAGAAGTTATTTACAATGTGAAAAACCAAATGATAATTATATTACACACACGTTTACAGTGTATATTGATTTCCTGTAAATAAACAAGAAACTTTGTAAACCCAATAACACATACATAAAATATATGAATAGATTCACAAAAGCGTCAGGATGAGGATCAGTTAATAAGCAGCAGATATCTACTAATTAAACAATCATGAGGTATCACTATCAGACTGACAAATATTAGAAAGCCTCATAATATCAAGTGCTCATAATATCAACTGCTGGTGGAGATAAGATCATGCAGTCCCTTTGGACAATAATTTACCAGTATTTAGTGAAATTAAATATTCATGTAACTATGATCCAACAATCCCACTCCTAGTGGATACCCCAGAGAAACTCTTCCCACATTCATAGGAATATCAGTTTATTCAGTTTTAGTTATGCTAGCAAAAGAGTAGGAGGAAACTACATGTGTTTATCACAAGAGGAATATGCAAGTATCATGTAAATGCAAATCATGAAACCAGGATTTACCAAAGTTGTTGGGGTCTCCCAGGAGGACCCCAATAAAGAATGATCCTCTTCCATACCTGAATTCTGAAAAAACTGAGGAATAAAAGCAAGAGTAGATGAAAGTCTAAATATTGCTTTTATTGATGGTGCAGCAATGGAAGATGTGGTTTAGTATGGGACAAAAGGGACCCACTAATTGAAAACCAGAGTAGGCAGAGTCTTCACTTCTGAGCAGAAGATAAAGTGGACTCCAAGCAGGTAGCCAAGACTCATGAGGAAGCATACAGAACAGAGGAGATCATGCCAGCCATTCTCAAATTTACTGATCAAGAACTCACTCTGCCTCCCAAAGAAGAGTGAAAAACAGGGTTGAATGTGTGGGAAAGTGACAACCTGCATGAGGAAGATTAGCAACAGGGGTGGCTTTAAAAGCAAATATTGGTGATAAAGTCAGCAATAATACAATTTACAGTTCAACATAATTTAAATAAAATTTTTAAAAAAGTACACAAGTACAAACCAAACAGCATGTTTTTCAAGGATGTTCATCTAAGGAAATATATGAAAGGTAAACTACAAAGGTGGCAATTATATATACTTTGTGGACGTCAATATCTCTGGGGGATCACTACTAAAAGTAGCAACAAATAATAATAAAAGAGGAGATCTGCACAGAGAAAAAAAAAAGTATGACCTGAATTTAGGCATTTAAATACTCACTTTTGTACTCCGGGGATTAAAAAGAAAACATTACAGGTACAGAAATGAAATGGCGTATTATTATTATTATGCTTCGGTTTGCATTTAAATGTATGAGCAAAAAATTCGACAAAAATAAAAAGTTATTGAATGACTGCAGTGGTCACAGGACTCAATGATGGGCAAGGTATTGAGCTTTCTCTGGAGCTTGGAATCTTTTGAGTGAAGTGACAGCTTTCATTTGCACACAACGTTTACGTCTAAGGAGTTCATTATCTACCAGGCAATACGATGTGTGTGAGAGAGAAGGGAGAGCAAACAAAAGGTCATTTCAGTGTTCTAGGCCTCTTTTTTGCTTCCAGGCTGTGCTTTGCACTTCCCTTCCGGATGGAGAATGCTCTTTAACTAGTGATCTGCTATGACATCACTCAGTAGGGACTGAGACAAGTTGCTCCTTCAGTTCCTCTTATTTCTTGCCCAGAATCTGGAGGGGTAAACAGAACCAGTTTTGCTGTGTTTCTTATGTAAATATCTTGGGAGAAATCTGCTAAGGCACTGCCCCTGCACGGAGCCAGGTGGGTGGCCAGGCTAGGGAGGGGTGGGGAAGGGGACTGCCAGCTGGGATGGATCTCCAGGGCTCCAGGCTTCCAGAGCCTACATGCCATCTTGAGGCAGCTCCTGTTTGGGCTGCGTGTACCGCACAGGGCTGCTAAGCGGCAATGCTACGGGACTTGGAAAGTACCACTCAGCCCCACAGTGACAGATGGTATTTCTTCTGCGTTTGTGTGGAGGGGGTGGGGAAGTGGTGGGAACAATAAGCAGCAGTAGCCACTTGACAGGCTCCCTGCTGCCAAGAATTTGCATGACGAGCGCTTGCTGCCATCTGGAGAACTTCAGCTCATTGAGGAAGAACCAGAATCTCAGCTTCACGCTCTCTGTGCCCCAGTCGGTGCAGAGAATCTCCCCTCCCAGTGGAAGGAGAGAGCAGAAGGCCGATCAATCAGACGGAGCCGGCTGGAGGAGGCAGGCTACACTGCCCCTCAGGGGCAGTCAGGGCGAGCTGACCTGCTGGTATAATCCAGAGGAGGTGTGGACAGGTCTGGCACTTCAGAGTGGATTAGGTCAGTGGAATCCATCACTTTTTGAACATGAGTTTGTTTATGTGCCGGTAGTTGGTGGAGGAAATGTGGGGCTGGGAAGGAGAAAACTAAAACAAGTACCCCCTTTCCCATGACCTCCAGAGTACAGTTCAGTGAGGCAAAAGGCTGACCATACACCCGGGGGATCTATTCACAGGCCACAGTCCTGTGTATTATAAACATGTGTGTGGGCCATTTAATTAAACACATAACAAATTTCCAGCTGCTGGGATTTTGCCTGGTTAAAGCAAAATGTAATTTCAAAGTGTGAAAAAAAAAATCACTTAAAATTTAGTTGCACATTTTAGATACTTTTTTTCCTTCCTTGTGAATTATCTGGAAAACTTATGGTATGGCGCTTTTTCACAAAACTTTTCTCTGAAATGTTTTTGCTCTAAAATTTATCTCTCTCTAAACAATATTTTTTCTATCTGAAATGTCTCTAATTGTATTTAAATTTTATGAGAATCAAAGCTATCTTAAATGAACATTTTGGGGGGAGATTATATCTTATAGCTAAACAACAAAGTTATCAGCATCAGTTAGGCCTATATTTAATAGACAGAACCACAGAGCTTTATATACACCCCGTTTTCCCAGAATTTCTATCATTAAACATCAAGGGAATTCCCCCTAGGGGAAAAAAAATGAGCCCATATATATTAATATAGACAAATTAAGTAACTGAGATTTACCATTTACCATTGATGCTCTTATGAGATTTGCAAAGGTGGAAACTGCATTATATCTGTCCCTGTCATCCTAGCACCTAGAACAATTCTTATCATGGAAGGGAGTCTATGTCTGTTTCAGCTTTGGGAATTATGGGAACAGAAGTTAATGAAAAACTTCAGCCAAAAGGGGATTTATTGAAAAGGTACCGAGTCATCGTAGGGACTCTAAATGATGAACAACTATGACTAGAAACAAAGGGCTAGCACTTGCACAGCAGGAATACTTGGGTCTGACGTAGGCTCTATAATTTTGCAATAAGTGTCTGCATTCCAGTGACTTCTGGTCTCTGTACCTAAACTTAAAATTCTCTGAAGATAGATTTTGATGGACCCAGCTTGGGTCAGTGTCAGTTGACCACTCTGGACCAGACAGGGGAAGAAGGTTGCAGGAGCAAGTAGTACAGTGGTGACTGTTGGGGGCCTGACTCCGGGTGTTACAGGCAGTTTTCAGACAAGGGGAAAGACAGGTCTACATATAATGTGCCAATAATAATGGGCAATCATTGTGGGAATTGTGTAGCATTATCAGAGATAAAGCATTCTAACTGCATATTTCAGAGAATTTAAGCTTAATGCTCTGTTTGCCAAAACTTAAAATTTAAATTATTTAAAACTTTTAATGTATTTCCCTGCATTGTTGGGTAGAATGATTCAAGCCATTTAGTATTTCAATGATTCAGAATAATAAATATGCACATTAATTACTATACAGTATTGTAAGATAACAATTCTCTCAAGAACCACTGAAGGATATGAGCGGTAGGCCTGGGACAAGGGTGAGTGGAGTGTGGCATCTAAGAAATAACATTTAAGGAGGCACTTAATCCAGCAGGAGAGTGAGTTGAGTATTTCCTTACACGTTATATCCTAGGTTCAGAACTTGCCTTGCCCT
Organism: Cynopterus sphinx; assembly: GCA_030015415.1. NCBI lineage: Eukaryota > Metazoa > Chordata > Mammalia > Chiroptera > Pteropodidae > Cynopterus > Cynopterus sphinx. The sequence continues at coordinate 95,015,049 of CM057386.1, read as the reverse complement.
GCTCCAGGCCATGATGAGAGGGCTATTTATGTATATACAAAAGTGTCTCCATATTATTCACTTGGGTAGTTTTGTCAGCTATCACTTCTCAAGAAACTCATGTTTTTGTAGGGCCTTCATTACAATCATTCTCACTTTTCAACCTATTCGAACTTTAGTTCTAATCTTTTGTTTGTCATAATTATGATTTCCTAATAGGCCTTCTCTCACCCCCACCCCCCACCACTTATCTAGGGCAATCCTGATGTTAAATATTCTATCCTATTGTTTCATTGCTGTACCACCACAAATGTTAATGTAATTCTCACATATACATACATATCTTCAACAATTTGAGACTTTCCAAAGGATCATTTTGAACCAAATACAAAATGAGTAATCATTATGTGCAAACATATTTGAGTAAACATATTTCTTATCAGAGCATGTGTCATGACTTTTAGACCTGAAAATGTGGCAATCATATTTATAATCTAGGAAGGACTAAAATTAATGGAGTAATCAGACTATACTAGTAAAATTACATACTATATTTTAAATAAAGTTCTAAGACAGCACAGATTTTGTATGAGTTCTTGAAGGTGTTTATAGTTCTGGCCTGTGGAAAAAATAGTACATGACCTTTGTGATAGATTCTAAACTTATTTCTAGGTACTTTGTGTGGCCATTTAGGGCTTAATTCTGAATATGAGGGATGATTCCCAGACAAGGGTGATATGATGGTAAGATAGTAGCAGAATAACTTTAACCTGGATGGAAGACAAGTCTCAGGTTATTTTTCTGGTTCCACTCTAATTTGCTAGATTACCTTGGACAAGTTACTTATTCTCTCAGACCTATGTATGTAGTTTTCAGGCCCATTTTTAATTGGGCTAGGCAATTTTGAAGTCTCCTTTCGGCGGAAATATTTTGTAGTTTCATTATGTCAAAGTAAGCTGACTACTTTAAACTGGAAAAAAAATTGTACTGTTTCAAGAAGTGCCTGAGGTGATCGATACATATCAGATAGAGAAACCATTAATTTTAAGGGTTTTCCTTTGTGGTGCCCATTTTATAATCATAAGAATAAAATATTGTGCTTATGTGACCTGTGATTATAGTTCTGAGTCATTCCAGTGATATGGCAGTTTGTTTTTGCTGTATGTATACAAGGTTTGTTCAACTTTATAAAAACTGAATTTTAAAAAATTAACCAATTTGTATCCAAAACAATAAGCTCAATCTCAGGATGTAATTAAAACATCCACATGTTCTGGTATTGTAGAGAACTAGTCTTTGTATAATAAAGTAATATAGATACCCAATTTGGTTAACTATACTTAATAGCTTTTCTACCTCCTACTCTACCAATGTTGTTATTTTTTTAAGGGATACATTAATGGTTCAATTGTATCTCCCCAAAAAAGATATGTAACTTTATTTAGAGATAGGGTCTTCTCAAAGGTAATCAAGTTAAAATGAAGATAGGCCCTAATACAATATAATTGACGTCCTTATAAAAAGGAGAAATTTGAACAGAGACATGCAAACAGCGAGAATGCCATGTGAAGATGAAGGCATAGATCTAGATTGTAGTGATGCTTCCCAAGCCAAGGAATACCAAACATCATCAGTTAACTGTCAAGTCTGGGTAACAGGCACAGAAAAAAATTCTTTTGCTCAACTCTCAGAAGGAACCAATCCTGTCAACACCTTGGTCTTGGATTTCTAGCTTCCAGAAGTGTGAGACAATACATTTCTATTGTTTAACCCACTCAGTTTGTGGTATTTTATTACACCAACCCTAGAAAACTAATACAAGTACTTAATTGAATAGTATCTATATAAACAAATCCTTATTAATTGCAACACTGGTTTTGAACACATGTATTCACACATATGCAATGCAAAATTACCCATTCTTTTAGAGATCATTGTGAAACAAAAAATATGCTTTAAAGGGGGGGCCACACTGAATTTTTACTTTGTACACATGCTTATCAGTGGCTTGCAAACATAATTGTTTCCTGAACTTAATTTTATTAGTTGAATGGTTACTTTTGAAATAATTTTCACAATCATCTTGCTACTCAAAAGCACACAAAGAATTAGAAATTTAGCCTAGAACATTTATAAACCATTACTAAGCAAAGATTTTCTGTCACAGAGATTGATACCCCACCCTCACCCCATGGAAAAAAAATAGCGTCCTGCCACTGGTGAGTTTATGGGATTTAAGAGCATTCACATCTTCCTTTCTCTAGGAAATATTACCAGTAGACGATAGCCTTAAAAATTGTGATTTTCTTCCTTATCATCTCGTTTAAAATTCCATAATCTTCCTGGTTTTTTTTTTTCCAGCATTTTGGAGTCCCCTAAAGGAAGATAATTATTTCTAATATCTAAGTAAAATTTCCCTTTTTAGAATTCGTGCTTAAACTTCATTTATAAGAAATAAAAAGCTGATTACTGTAGCTAGCACATATTTCATGCTTTCAAATGGAGGTAATGAATATGGAAATCAAGGATATAATATTTTTAGTCACTTTTATTTGCTTTGCCAGGTTTAAAGTAAGATTATATGCTTATAGAAATGTTGTTTTCCCTTTGACTGGCTAGGCTGATTTCCACCACCACCATCCCCTACCCCCTCTTTGATATACAGGGAGCAGAAGTAGGGCAATTTAAATATATCTTTTGAGCCAAGGAAGCTGGCAAGAAATAATCACAATTTTAAGGAAAAAATAAGAAATGGTGACAGTGTTTAAGATTACATTGTGTTTGGATTCTGTTAATTACCATTACCAGTCCACAAGCTGTTGCAAAGTTTCCCTGGAGATTATTTCAAATCTATTTATGGAATCTTCAGAAGCGAAGTTATGAGAATGTCTTTTTATGATATTCTCTTTAGACTTTTATTTTTAATAGCTCCAAATTAATTGCCTGGAATGAGGATGTATATTAGGCTAAATATGCAAGGGTCATGATTTTCTGACCCATTTCCTTCTTCATGTCCAAATACATTTGGGAAGAATCTTTTCCAGATTCTGTTTGTCTGTTGTATTAACTCACAATGACATCTTTTCAACTGTCTTTGCTTCAAAAGTGTCCTATAGCTTTAAAGTGGCAATTTCTTATTTGACAGGATCCATTACCATGCCTACAAGAATGTGGGTGGATTGAAAACGCTACTCCACAATAGATAGTAACTTGTGGAGAAAGCTTAGAACTGAGACGAGCAGACAATTAAAATAAGAGAAAACTGATGTTGAGAAAGAAGATGGATTGTAAAGAGAAGCTGGTGTAACCATCTTGCAAAATGGGCTCATTCAAGCAGTTTTCTCTTTAGATTACAATGAAAGTTTTTATCTTTTTTATTAGAAAACCATAATTGATAATTCCATTTGTTTATAGCTCCTCTCTAAGGAAGAAAGAAATATTTGGTTTTATTCATCAGTTTTCACAGAGTAGAATTTTATACCTTTCTCTTTGGCACCATATGTTCATTTGACTAGTACAGGCCTTCCTTAATTCCCTGAAATGGGCTTTGTGTATGCCAAGGGGCAGCATGTGACATTCTCCCATCTGGCACGCAAGTTGCCACTTGGCTGCCACCTGTGCTGCCACCCAGGACCCTTGCCACTTCTCCCCCATTCAGTGCTATAGACTCTGTCTCCACAGCCCCTTACTGGCTGCTGTCACTTTTCTCATGGCAGATGTTAGGGTGGAAAATACTTTGAGGGCCAAGCATCTACTATTACCAGGCTGGCATAGACTCAAACCCTCCTGTCCTGGCAAAATATGAAAAGATTGCCTATGTTTGTCTGTAAGTATATGATTGCTTTCCTCCTTTTCTCCCCAACCCTACTTGTTCCATGCTAGTGAACCAGGTTAACTTGACTCCTTCCTCTAAGTTGGAATGTGTCTACTTGGAATGATGCTACCTGCTATGCACACCATCCTCAGTCCTCACTAAAGAGATCTTTTGTGAGCCCTCTTTTGCATGAAGAGGATTGATTCATTCTGTCTAATCAGCTGGGTTTAGGACCCTGAGATACTCCTTGGACAGGCAAATCCCAGACCTTTAAGTTTTTGCAGTCCCAATATGATTACTGAGCTACTAAAAGTGCCACAGAGGCCAGGAGGTGTGAATGGATATGATGCTTTTGATGATAAAATAACAGCTCTAGGATCATAAACTCATATTATTTTTGGAGCTGAAAGTGATCTTAGGACCACTCATTTAACCTATTTTACAAGAGGCAGAAAACCAAAGTGTCCCGTAGCTTGATTTTGCATTGTTTATGCATTGCTGCTATTCCCATTAATTGATATTCTATAAAACCACATCATGAAATTTATTGTTATAAGTATTTGAGATTTATACTTACTGTTCATGCACATACCTTTTGAACCTGGGAAATCTTAGGAACAAAGCAGTTCATTTGAACAAGGCCATCTGAGTGTTAAGATTCCCTCCAGGGCATGGGTTAGGGACGTTTTATACACTGAGGAAATGTTCTCATTCCACTACTTGAAAGTCAGTAGGACTATCTTTAGGGAAAAAAGAATTATTCAAATATGTAACTATTTACTTATTTAACATGCACTTATTGAATGTTTCTTGAAAAATCCCAGGCACTATTTATTGGAAAAAATTTTTATTGGAAACTAAACACTGGGGATACAATGAAGAACAAAACAAGATTCCAGATGCTAAAAATGAGTAGCTTATATTTTTATTTAATGGGCTAGTGAATATGGTCATAAGAATATAAACCTAGTTCTTGTTTGTTTTTCCATTTCTTTAGTGTCACCATCGCTACAAAGTGTTTGTTAGATACCTAAGCATATTAGAATGCATTTGGCTTTGAGTAAAAGAAAAGTCAATTAAATTCAAACTGGCTTAAATAATAAAGGGAATTTGTTGGCTCAATAACTTAAAAGTCCAGCTGGAAGGTGGGCTTCCAGCATGGTTTAATCAGGACTCCAGGTCAGTTGCTCTGTGACTATTCCAGCTCTGTCCAACTCCATACATGTTTCTCTCGGGGTTGTAAGAGGACTATCAGGAAAACAGAGTTTGATGTTTTCTCACTCATATACTGAAGAGAAAAATAATATTCCTATTTTGGGATTCTAAATAAGATTATGAGATCACTCTTTCTGAATTTGATTAGATCAGGTGTATACACATGAACCAATTATTGTGGCCAGGGGAATGAAACATACTATTAGACTGAAAACCTAAAATTGGAAATAGGGGTGAGATTTGTTACCTTGGAGTAATTAGCTAGATGTGGAATAGCAGATACTTGAACCAGATATGAGTGCTATTGAAAAGCAGGAAGTACATAATGGATACCAGGTGGAAAATCATCAAATATTTACTAGATAAATTTTGCAGTACCACCTCAGGTTCTACGATGTTGCTGGTCACCACCCAGATATTTAACAAGTTCAAATGAATTTACATTAAAGACATTATTTAAATCAATAAAGAAAAGAAAGTAAACATTAAATAGTCAACAATGAATTATTCAACTTAGTAAGAAAAACCACAATAAAACAAACCAAAGTATGCTAAAGAAATTAATAAAGATAAAAGCAGAAATTAGTGAAAAAAAGAATGAAATTTTTCCTTTTGTGGCCATAGCAGACTATTTAATTTAAACCAATTCTTTGCACTAAGAAAACTTAAATAAGCTGAAGGACAACAAAGTCTGTTCAGAGCCCCTGAGGAGCTACTGAAGTGGCAAGGATCTGAGGGCCAAGATTCTGGAGAGAAGAGCACATAGTGATAAACCCTGTTTTGGACACCATCTTCAAGCAGTACTAATAGAAACACGGTGAAGGCTAGAAGTTTTGCAGACAGTGGTATTTGAGAGGCTGAGAAGCTGGGCAGAGTTTGAGGAGGTCTTATGATGCTGAATTGACCCAAACTAGAGTTGAGAGCCCACTTAAGAAGAGTTGCCCTGGTAGGTACTCAGAGCTTTCAACTACAACTCCCAAATGCTTATATCCTAGAAGTATGGGCTAGTTGGCTAGCTCTCATAAGAAAAAAAAATGTTCAGATATTAAAATTATTGGGCACAAATAGTGAAATATCTCTGATTCATTCATTTACAAATTAAATACTTAGTATAAAAATAAGATGGCATTTTAATTGAGGAAAAAAATGGATTAGTTAAAAATGGTGCTAGACGAATTGTTATGATGCATAAAATAATAAAGTTAGTCCTACCTTAAATGAAGACATAAAATCAGTTGCAGTCAGATCTCCTAAATGTAAACAAAGAAGCAACTGTTTCTCCTCCTCTTCAAAAGAGAACTTGAAGACAGTGAAATAAATAGATGTAAATAAAACAGAATCATCTTTCAAAGTAATAAAGCATAGAAAAATCTTAAAGACAGTGTTAAGATATTTAATTATATACATAAAGATTAAAAAGTCTGAAGATCAATGACAAATAAACACCATAAATCAAACCTGAAGACATATGGCTTGCTGTGTACCATGATCCGAATCGACTATGACAGTTTTTATATTCTGAATTTGTAAATAGCAATTATAATTCTATGACCAAACTGTAAATATTCCTATAAAACAGACAAAAGGTGTAAACTAGAAATTCATAACAAATGACCAATACGCATAATGAAAATATGTTTAACATTGTTAGCAATCAGAGGAATGAGAAATACTATAAAACATCAATGAGAGTGTATGGCTTTCATATATTTGGTTAGGCATGACTCGTGCTGTTGTGCCTAATACATTTATATCACTAAACCACCCTTATTGTACTTAATTGAACATTTACCTGCTAAAAGAATATTTGAAAATGTGGCAGGTTGGTGGTGTTTGTCTGCCATTTCAGTTTCAAAAGTGTCTCTTTTATCTTTGTTTATACAGCAGTATTTACAAAAAATTTAAATATTTTATCATATTTTGTTTTTTTTTTGTCTTAAAAAACAAGTGGAAATAAAAAAATCAGAATTATTTATATTATGGATAAGAAATGTATAGCTCAAAATCAAGATAATATAAACAAAGATGGAGATCACTGAACATTTTGAAAGCAGACAGTAGTTAGTCTCATTTAGTTGCTTGTTAGCTATTCAATTCAAAGTACACTTTTGAAGGCCGTCATCAAGAAAATACATACCAATGAGAGGAATGTCTGAAAAAGCAAAGGATAATGAGGAATGTTATATTTTTTGCCTTCTTTGCAACATAATGATGTATTACTTTATTGTTCTCCTTTTCCACATTTGAGTGTCACGTTGGTTTGCAGAAATGCATCATGTGTGAAAGTAATGCAGAGGATACATTTTAACTCATCAAATAAATAGATGTAAATCAATTTGCTCAATTTTAATAAAGTTTTAAGCCACAAACCCTTTAACAAATTGTTGTTGGTAAAGTCTTGCAGGGCAGCATGGATGAGTGTATCAGAATTTTAAAAATGTTAATTCCCTGAGCCCTACCTATTTCATTTATAAGTATTAATGTCCAGGAAATAACTATGGTGTATAAAATGATTTATATATCAGGATATCCTTTTCATTGTAGCATTATTATGAAAGTGAAAAATGGAAACCACCTAAATGTCAACAACAGAAGACTGACTAAGTAAATTATGATGTAGTCATGATTGGATACAGTACCTTAAAATAATGTTTTAATGACATAAATATATTATTTATGTATTGATAAAAAATTATCTCACAACTTTGTAAACATTGAAAATGTATATTATACACGTAAAGACAGAAAATATATAAAACAAAAACATAACAGGTTATTTCTCTGAGTAGTGTAGTTGCAGATAATTTTAATTTTTTCCTTTGGGGTTTTCTGTAATTCCACATTTCAAAATTTCCACAATAAACATGTCCTGTTTTTGTGATTAGAGAAATAGTATTTTAAAAATTTTTCTTAAAGTAACTGAGACAAAAAGATGAGGTTATTTCTTTTCACAAGAGCTGGAAACTTTTTAAATAGTTTCCAACACTACATCTATGATTGGGAAAGGTATATTGTTTCCTTTGACCACCCAAATTAAGCACTGCTTACATACTATTTTTTTCTTCTTAATAGCTAACATTCAAAGGTTGTCCTCTGATTCTAAATGTCTCATATGATACTATGAGATGAGTGGAGAAGATAAACTTGAAAGCAAGATAAAGTGATGTGGAAATAGATTTAATGAGAAGAAGTTTACTTGGGTAATGGTTGTAAATTTAGGAGTTCTATGGAAATATATTTAATAAGAAAACTTCTAAAGAAACTATAATATCTTTGGCAAGATGAGCAAAGGCATTACATGCATTAAAGAAGAACAAAATGAAATAAAAATGAGCAATTAGGGAACAGAAATGAATTTTTAGATATTGAAAATATGTAATGAGAATAATTAATGAGATATTTAGAATGTTTGTGACAATTTCCCAAAAAGCAGAATTAAAAACAAAAAATATATAACAGAATAAAATAAATATGTGATTAATCAAGGATATCTTACATCCTGAGGCCCAGAACATAAAAAGAATAACATGAAAACACTTTTTAAAAATGTGATAAAATTTACCATAATGAAACAGCCTGCATCTATAGGTTGAAAGGGCTTGCAATCCAGCTGAAAGCAGAGACAAACACTAAAGCCCACACTAAACTATTGCAAAATTGTCCCCCCAAGGATAATGAGACAAAGCTAAAGAGCAGAGAGAGAGAGAGAGAGAGAGAGAGAGAGAGAGAGATACAGAGAGAAAAAGAGACAGAGACAGAGAAAGATAAAATGGAAATGATGAATAGAAATGAAAGCATAATTTTTAACAGCAACTCGTAGCAGAAGACATTGATCAAAAGATGCTTTTAAAATTATGAGGATTTTTATTTCATTCAGGACTTATCACCTAGTCATTTTATTAATCAAGTGAAGGTAATGGTAGATGCTGTAAAACATAATTCTTACTTTTAATGGGTGAAACAGAAATTTTTCTCACTCACATAGTCCAATACAGGACAAGATTGGTGAGGGCTCTGAGCCACTTAGTCATTCAAGAACATAGGTTGATAGAGAATCCACAAATATAGCATATGCCTTCCAAGGTGGGCTTGGGTGTTAACTACTAGTCAACAGAATGTAAAAGAGATAGAGCAGCCCCATTTGCTTTTTATAAACCACAGGCTGGAAGTGTCACACATCAATTCTGCTTACTTTTCTATTGTGGAGAACTAGTCTCATGGCCTTACCTGGATATAAAGGGCCCTGAGACTCAAAATCTCTGGCTGGGTAGGCACATGCAGAGATAGTCCCAACTTATAAAATGAGGAGCACAAATTTTGGTGCACAACTAGCCACTATCAAAACTTTGCCTCCCACTTACTCTTTTTGGGGAAGGTAATGAGAGGTGTATACCATTGAAATAAGGGAAACAGAAAGAAAGATAAAAATATGCAATTGTGAAAACAGGAGATCCATCACAGGAGAGAGGTGAAGCGATGTTCCAGGACGACAGCAATACAGCTATACAGAAAGCCTGGAAGAACAGACAGTCCAGACTAAAGAGAGGGTAGGATAGTGGGGATGGAAAGTGATTTAGTGTAGAGAGTGAGTAGTGTAAAAGGGATAAAATATCTTCCATAATTGAAAGTCAGCAGATGATTTACAACCATATTAATAGAAATAAACAAGCAGAGGCCAGACATAAATAACTTAAAAGTTTTTGCAAATATTTGGCTTGGGAATTAGGGCCTGATGTGGAGCTGTGCCACAGTGGACACTGATTTTTCATAAGTTTTCTGAAACTATATGACTTCTCAAAACCATGTACTCAAATTACTTTAATAAAATTAAAAATTAATGACTTTTAAGAGGTCATACAGCTAGTGAGGGGGCAAAACTGGGACTGTACAAGAGCTAAAATCATTGGCTTATATTTCTAGGCTTATCTCCAGAAGTAAGAGTTTAGTCTGTCCCAAGTTCCTCTAATGTCAAAACTTTTGTGGTCTCTGCCTTGGACTTGGACTGTGGTCTTCAAATTCTATAAACTTGTCACTCTACCAGTCATCTCAAAATCACTTGGTATGTTGGTTTGTGTAAAAGCAACTTGACTTCAATTATTCTATTGGAAAGATTTTCCTTCTCTGCTTCTCTTGGTAATGAAGACTCCTGGGTTCTCCCAGAACTAACTTGATGTTAAACAGTCCACCTAATCAATACAGTTAAAAATAAAGTGTCTCTCTGTCTCTCTTATTAAAAAGACCTTTTCTTTGCTCTTGTGGGATGTTGGTACTGAGCCAGTGGACTGTGAGCTCTTTAGCGTATAGCTTTGATTATAGCAAAATTCAAAGAGCCATAGGAGAAATAACTCAACATGATTATTAGCTATTAACATAGAAAATATTATTAAAAATTCAAAGGGCCCATTTGGAGTACATATCTGTGTGGGGTTGGTTTGAAGGATAAAGTAGGAGGAAAAGAATTTGGGGAAAGTCACTGGAGAGAGGATTTGGGACACAAATATATAAGCTTTGCAGCCTCCAATGTTTTGCCCAATAGTCCAAAACTTGGAGCAGAGGTTCTTTGCAATTCTTTATACTTGTGATAATGAGAAAGTTAAAAGAAAAGCATAGCATTGTTTTTTTTGTTTTTTTTTTTTTTTGACTTTGATTCTTATCCAGATGGAGAATGTGATAGCTCCTTTGCAAATCATTTGTTCTCAACTAAAAGATCTCCCATTGTTGATGGCTTCCGGAGCTGAAACTTAATACTCTGGGATTTTACCCAAGGCTATGTGCCCTGCTGAGAGAGGAGCCCAGGCTTAGTTTTGGATCTCAAGGCAAATATTCTAGGGAAGATTGCTTTGGCACATTTTTAAAACATCTTACCACTTCTCCTTATCCTCAGCCCTTCCTGGTGGAATTCAGAAAAGGTTGGAGCTGGTTTGCTCCATTTCATGCCAGATAAATTATTGAACGTTAAAGTGCAGCTAAATGCAAAATGATTAGGGAAGTACTTTCCCAGACAAATTCTTCCAACTTTGTCAGCAAAGAAAAAAAAAAAAGCCAAGTTATTTTAACACATAAATAGTCTAGGTTTGCTCTGGTCAGCTTTCGGGTGGGAATGGAGTGGTAGATAGGATTTCTGGCCATCAAGAACTAAAGAAACCCAACACTCATGTGACATTATTTAATTCATGACCATCTTGAAATTTTTCTTTGTAATCTGGTTGCATTCAATCACTCACAGATTTGATTTTAAAGAGTTAAAACTCCTCTAAATTAAATTTTCTTTAACTATTTGTGTATGCATGACAAACAATGAAGTGGATATATATAGTTGGGGGAAATTAAAATGCTTGTATGATAACATGTTCTGTTTTTCTCCTGGGTTTGCGGCATAACATTTCTAGTCTTCTAAGATTACATCATCTAGGAAGAACCAATAACATGTTTCGGTCTCCATTTATTTTCTTAATAGCGACAGACTACTCTACATCACCACTCAGATTTCTATTCTAGTCCTGATGGTGTTTGCTACCTAATGATCTGTGACATTGGAGCTGAGCTAATAACCATGAGGTAAAGGGCATTTGTCATATTTATTACAAAAGTATATGTGTCCTTTGTTTTAAGCTCATTTTCCTTAACTGTTAGAGTTTCCATGTCTAAGTGCAAAAATGACATTGAATATTATTATATCACTATATAAGTCTTAAGGTCACAAGTAATTTTTTCTTCAATTACTTTTAATATTTCATTAATACTATAGCCAAGCTTTGTAACACACTCCTATAAAATAAATACATGTATATATACATAAATGGTGAGGATAAGACTGGGGGAGATGAGTGGGCTTCAGCCTTGGAAGAATTAGTGTATAACTTGTTCTCTCACTTTCTTCTTTCCTCTCTTTCTACACGTATGTGTGCATGTGCACACGTATGTGTATATGTGTGTATATATAGATACACATACGCACATCCATTTCATCGTGTCTTACACTATATAAGTTTGAAAAAATACAGAGAGAGTCACTGCCAGGAAACCAGAAGGTCAAGGGCTAGAACTACAAACTATCCTTACTTTTCTTATCAGAACACTGTCAGTTATTTTTCATCTAAAACAAATTCATTTTGGTTTCCCTTAAAGCAAAAATGAATGGTTATCTACAATTTTTTTTTTTTTCATATTGAACTCAAAGTTCCTCCCTCCTTGGCCTTATCTGGTTCCAACTATTCTTTAGAATGAACATTGTATGTTTTCTTTGTCCACAAATATGGATAAAGCTCTCACTCTTCTGATTTGACAAAGGGCAATTCAGTCTGAATCTCAGAACAGTGCTTTAATGTATTTGTATGAATAAGAGCATCCTCAAGAGGCACCCCACCTCCCACAGACCCCTGTGCAAGCACGTGTAGTTTCAGAGCTCTAGACCCTACAAACAACACTGGTACCTGGGGTTATTTCAAACTTCATCATTTTAGCATCTGACTTCTCTTTTTCACTAGAATGAGTAATTTAATGAGGATTAGTTTTAACAGACTAAGATATTAAAATGTATTTTGTCTTTCTGAATGAGTTATTTAAAATATACTTCATCTTTAAAGCAAGCAATTACCCCCTTTTCCTAAAGATAATTTCTTAAGACAGGTTTTAATGTACATTTTAACTTTTGAACTGTAAAATGAGTACCATTTTGGAAACAAATACTTATTTTCAAAAGGAAAAACATAATAAGCAAAATAAAAAGTGTCATTTCTGAAGTTATTTTTTATTTACCCATTTGTTAGAAGTTCCTTCTACATGGTATTTATATCCTCTATGAATGCAGCATTAAATTCAATTTTTAGTTGTAGGTTATCTGTAAAATATATATTTGGTTTAAGGGCCTATTACCACATATTTCTAACAATTAGAAAATGTTTTCTTTAAAATTTATGCATCATTGTACTTTTTCCTCAATATAAATTGGAATTGTAATATATTTTCCTCTAATAATGTAAAGATAATCTTTTTTTTAAGTTCCTGTTATGTGCAAGCCACTGTATCATTCATTTAGGTTTCAAAAAGCAAATATCAATATCCTAGGAGAGTGGCTTATAAAATAAACAAGCTTTTAGATTATAAGCAGCTGATGATCTAGTTTGGTAACATAAGAGTCCAGAGAATTAAGAGCTAATTGTGTTTGGCCTTTAAAATGGAGAAAATTCAGGCGAAAAAAGAAAGGTATTTCAGGAAGCAGTAATGAAGTGAGCAAAAATGTGGAGACATGAAATAGGAAGAGTTGTTATGAACTGAAGGTCTGCATTTCCTCCCAGTCATGTGCTAAAGCTCCTACCCTCAATGTGATGGTATTAGGAAGTGGGGCCTTTGGGAGGTGACTTGTTTAGATGAAGTCATGAGGATACAGACCCATGATGGGTGAACTTTTAAGATGAAGACATGCTGGAGCTTCCTTTCTCCACTATGGAGGATACAGCAAGAATGCAGCTGTCTTCAAGCAAAGGAGAGGGCCCTCACCAAGAACTAAATGTGTCTACACCTTAATCTTGGACTTCCCAGGCTCCAGAAGTGTACGAAATAAATGTCCATTGTGTAAGCCATCCAATCTATGGTATTTTGCTATGTGGCAACTTAAGCTGACTAAGAGGGAATAAACAAATTGACTCAGTGGATAATTTAAGTTAAGAATTGAATTACTTATATATTGCAGTGTAACAATATTAGCACAAATGTGGTGTGTTAAAATAGCACAAATTTATTACGTCATAGGTATTGTGGATCTAAATTTGGGGCATAGCTTCGCTGGTACTTAGCTTGAGTGTCTCACAAGGCTACAATCACTGTTGGCTGGGGCTAGTGGGTCTTATCTGAGGCTTGACTAGGAATGGATCCTATTCTAAGCTCAGATGGTATTGGCAGTATTTTATTCCTTGTGGGTTGTCAGATTGAGTGTCTCAGTTCTTTAATGGTTGGTCATTAGCTGTTGGTCAGCTCTCAGCTCCTTGCTGTATGGACCTTACAGACATGATTGCTTCCTAAAGCTAGGAAGAAAAAGTCTTCTAGTAAAAAGGACGTTACAATTTTATGTAACATAATTATGTATATGCAATCATGTACATCCAGTCACCTTTTCTGTAGTCTATTGGTAAGACAAATCACCTACACTCCAGGGCAAAGATTACACAGTGTGCAAATACCACAGGACAATGATCAAGAGGGCCACTTTAGGGTCTGTCCACCATAAGGATCAAGCAGAAAAATGTCAGAAAATAAATCAGGGTAATTTTTAAATAAAGAAATGGGTAAGTATAAATGATTATCTTCATTTTAAGTAAAAAATGTATCAATTTCTATTTCTTACTGATTTCCAACTGAACTTTCCACTAAGATATGTTAGTGATAGTACCCTGGATTTATGAATAAATACTATCCAACTCTATGTAGGGAACAGGTAAGCAGTGATTCAATATTTTAAGACCTCTCTGCTACAACCACGGTATTGGGATACATGGAGAGTAAGGTGGTGAGGTTTTTGGACAAAATCTGGTGACTAGAGGGGAGAGGAACCATTGGGAAAGGATTCACTACACATGCATCTGAGCAGAGTTTGATAAACACGAGGGCCATATTTAGGAAGAAAATAAAGAATAAATTACAAAAATTATAGCAGGGAAGTGGAGGAGCCAATAGTAAAATCCAAGGCAGCTTGACCCTAGAGCTTGTACCCTTAACCACAGCCCTGAGGGGCTCTGAAGTACCTGGCTCTTGGTGAAAGGGAGATGTTAGAGGTCTTTGTGTTCTACCTTATTATCTTCAAGATGAGGAAACTGTGGTTCACACAGGGGTTAAGTATCAGCCCCAGATTATGAAACAAGTCCTCTGGCATAGCCAACACTGCATATTAAAACAAAATTCAAAGCACTGCTTCAAAACTTTCTTAGATTATAGTTCTTATTTTGTAGAAGGAAAGCCCTCAGAATAGCATTATCTCTTACAGTCTTTAGGAAGAGGCATCCCATATAATTGAAAAGAGTGAGTGTCTGAAGATCTCCTTCAGGCCTCTTCTGCTTGGGGGATTAGGATATAAAGTAATTTTGTCACATTAATATTTTAATAATAGCAGCGCCATGTCTCTTGAAAAAAGAAATATACATACACGTATATAAAGCATTTAATTTCACAGACTTTTTCTTCTTTATTACTCCATCTCTTTAGTACATATCCAAAGTAAGGCTTTCAAAAGCAATGTAGGATGAGGGGCATGGTAGAAACTTAAAGAAATCAAATCAAGGATTTTTGTCTGCTAACTTCAAAGGGAAGCCAAGTGTGAGGGATATTTGTGAAGATTCAGCAGGCAGGAAGCTTTAAGATATCTTATGAGTTTGCTTGTATATGTAGCATTTTTAAGTGTTAAGAATGTCTAATGAAGCCAGAAGAAGCCTTGCGGAAAATAAGTACTACCTGAATCAGGTATATTAGTAGTAATATATCAGGTTGACAGATTATCTAACAACTTTGTAAAGTGTTTGATATTCCAAACAAAGATGTGATTATATCTTCATTGGTTTGAACCAATCAATCACTGTCTCACTGCTGTTTATTAAACCTAGATCAATAGGTTTAGAAATTTGGTGGCAAGGACCAGATACAGAAGTTAAAAGACTTATGGAAACGATATGTGTTTTAATTGTAGTGCAGGTGTTTGCTATTTAATCTTCCTTTCATTGGAAGCAGTTCATATCAATGCTTTAACCATTAATAGCACTGGCCTCAGGTCCTTTACATGTGTACAACCTGAAGCCCAGGAAAGTAAAGTAACTTGCCTTGGGCACAGGTCCAGGTGGCTCCAAAGCCAGAGCTTGGGCCCAGGTCTTCAACAGTTTGTCCACTGTGCCAAGGCTCCTAGTTTTCATTCAGTTCATGTCCATTGACTTCACAAAGAAAAAAAGAAGATAAACTGAGATGATTGCACATATGTGAAAAGAGGAATAACCTTCAATGAATAATTTTTTTATTCCCATCCAGGCATTAATCTTTGGTCTTAAAATTCTGCAACTTCTCTAACACGTAGAGGCTGAGCTGATGGTGCAAGACTTAATTATTGACTGAAGTATACTTAAAAATCTTTAGATAAGAGGTGCTACATAAAATCAAAGTATTCTTATTAGAGAGTAGCTTCATGGAGCCAGGTACACATTTAGATTAGATGCACGTCATCTGGTTAGCAGACACCAGGTTATTTTGGGAGACTGTGTATATTTGTTGCAATAGCAGAAACAGAGAGAAGGGGACACTGACCCTAAGTCTTCTTAGAACAAGCCTCAGGGTAAGTCCAACCCAGACCTCTCCTCCCATTAATTATGTTTCATTTTTTTGGTCTTTTATTAAAATTTTTTATATTTTAAGGTTTATCACACCTTACCTGGTCATAGCATTTTATAGTTAACAAAATGTTCATATAAATTCCCTCTTTTGAGAGTCTCAAAGTGTGAGGTGGCAAGTAGATATCACCATCCTCTTTGTTTGCATAAGTACAGCCAGTTATTAGGACTATAATGTCAGAAAATGAAGTTTCTTACCAGAACAAGCCTGCTTCCCTAGCTCAGCCCTGAGTGAGGTAGCGTTGATGTCATTCTTCTTAGGGCAAGCTGGGGCATCGCTGCTGAGTGGGAGGTCGACCGTTCTGGGAGGATTACTAAGAAGGATTCAGGTTATCCTGGTTATAAGTGCCAGGAAGTTAGATCTTCCCCTTTGGTTTTATCACCATGTGTTAAGAGGTTTTATGGAAGAATTGCCTCACCCATTTGGTTCTCAGGTCCATATTTTAATGCAACTGAGTGACTGTGTACATTCGAGCACAGGGAAAAAGGCACCAGGGATAACTTCCAGGGCTGCTGTGTATGGCTGTGCAGGCTGTACAAATCTAGGGTCACCGTTCACATTTAGGATGCTACAGACGTTTACATTTCTCATGATATTGTTCGAATAGATTCAAAGTAAAGTGTTGAGAAAGAAGTGCTTTTTTTATAATTTGTACAAAAGTTCAAAGCAAATAGTAACCCTGAATCAGGACTTAGTTATAAAAAGAAAAAAAAGGTGAACATTAAGGCAAAAAGAAGGATTATTAGGAGTCTTTATTTCACAGTCAATTCATTAAAAAGGCATTTAATGGAGAATATAACCCACTTTATATTTAAGGACAAAAAGACAGTCATTAAATTCTGCCATATGTATCCCATTATACGACATTGTGAACACAAAAATGTTAGGAGTCAGGCCTAAGTTTCAAAAAAATTAGAATTAATTAAGAAATAAGTTTACATAGCTTTATGTCTCAAGTAGTTTAGAAAAAGAGGAACAAAATCTTTCCCACAAAGATTTCACAGGCGACTACAGGATATAGTTCTAGATCATTGGAAGAACTTATCCAAAGATATTTTCATTTTTCCTCATCCCTATAATCTCATTAAGAGGAACTTTTCTCAAATACTTCCCAATACTTCCTCAAACTATGTCATAGTGAAAAATGAATCTATTTATAAAAGAGTAATGGTTTAAAATATTTTAGCTAGCTTGAATGAGATTTGATGGAACTAAGGCTTGACTAATAATTTAGAGTTAAAATTGAGTGTAAATTTATAAATCAGTAAACCAAGGAAAGCCTAGTTACCAAGAATGCAAGTTTCAAAAAAAAATGAAATAAAATAAGTTTTATATGTTGAATTCAACAACAAAAAAAAGTAAATACAATGAAAAGAGCAGGCATCAAGCAATTTTATCCAAAATTCTATAAAATTTATATTTTCTAATTATGTTTCCAATCAGTTTCTTACATCATGTGTAAAGGATTGTAGGTATTTCTTAAAAACCTGCAACATCTTTTATTTTTCTTAACCACATTTACAAAAGATATGATCTCTGGCTTCAATTACTCAATGAAACCTCTTGGTAATGTCTATCAGACCAAACCTACTTTTTCTTTTTTCTGTTTTGACACTGTTCTAACTACTAACCCCTCTGTGCTTAATTTCAAAGTTACTGTGCTCTTTTAGCCATCCCCACACTTCTCATTTCTCCTTTAATTTATACTCTCCTGGACTGCTCTACTTCCTTGTCTTGTAGTCCATCTACATGCCTATATTTTTCACATGAACTTTCTCAGCATTTTTATCTGTGTTGATGTTTCTTTTCTTTCTTTCTTTTTATCTCCTCCCTCCCTCCCTCCTTCCCTCCCTCCCTCCCTCCCTCTCTCTCTCTCTCTCTCTCTCTCTCTTTCTTTCTTTCTTTCTTTCTTTCTTTCTTTCTTTCTTTCTTTCTTTCTTTTTTCTTTTAACCCTTTCCCATCCCTACACTGTTGGTCATATTACTATATTATTTTGTTTGGCCAGAAATCAGTTTACCATTCATTCTGTATTTATTTCCCTCAGACATTTTCCCAAGTCTGCTCTTAGTGTTTTTTCATTCTATAGACAGAGTCTCAAACATGCTGCCTGCAGCAATGTCTGTGCCAATTTTCTTGCCTTTAGTCTATCTTCATCTGATAAGCTGCTTTTACACAACAAATGTCATTTTCTCTATCTTATGTGATATCTTTTGTAGCAGATTCTAGTAATCTGACACATCATATTTAAGCACCTTCTCAAAAGATCCTGGTCCTCCCATTGCCCCCTTTCTTCTCATCTCATTATCATCTTCTCTCTGTTAGGAATTATATATCCTGATTCACCCAGGATAGTCTTGATTTATGGCTGTTTCTCCAGGGAAATTATTAAATGTGCCTTCTTACACTCAAAAGTGTTTTGTTTGGATATTAAATTATAGGGTCATTCTGTCTATGTGGAACCTTGGTCATGACTGTGCCCCCTATACAAATCTCCTTCGCAATTCTCTGTATTTGAGTTGCCCTCATGCTTGTCAGTAATGATACACACTATTCTTCATGAAAAAAAAAATTTTTATGCTCTCCTGATCATGACTTTCATAGCTATCAAATTGTGCTCAAGGTCACATCTAGTAAAACCTTTTTCTTCTCTCCTCCAGTCATCTTATTTTCTTCAGAAATATTGGTACATTTCCTTTCCTATAGCCTGATTCATTAAGGCTGCACCCTGCACAACAGTGACTGTCTGGAAGTTCTACTTTCTCTTTTTTATTAATGTCACTGGTTCATATTTTAAATTGGGATTATAATCACTACCTGTTTATGACTCAAAAATGTTATATATTTTTAAAATTGGGGCTATAATCACTACCTTTTTATGACTCACGATTAAATGACTACTTGTAAAATCCTTAAAAAATCAAAGTTCGGAATAGAAATAACTTGAAAACAAAACAAAGAACAGGATTTTGATCTTATTTAGTACACTCATTATCTAATGATACAACTATTCAGGAGCCATTTTTGATCCATGTCTTAATCAATTTGTAATGTTACCTTCTACATTTTTGTGAGAAATAACATAGATCTGAGATCTTTTATTTCATTTTCTCTGGAAAAGAGTCCGTTCAATACTTAAAAGCATCTTAGCTATAAAGAATTATAAAATGAAACTGCAGCTTTGTAATTTTTAATAAATAAATAAAAGTGGAATTTTTCTTATGCAAGACTGTGAGATTTTAGCACCTTTAGTTTTTGCACACTGGTCAAAGTCAAACACGATCTGGAGCTGCTCTTGTTTCCCTCTTGGGTTCTTGCTTTTAGAAAATAACAAGGTTGCCAAGTGTTCCATAGGATCATACAGATTTATCACTAACTGTAAAGTTTTCAGTGGAATTCAGGAAAAATGTTATAATCAGCTAGGGAGTAACAGATGACTAAAATCAAGGATTTTTGTCTCTCCTTGTTCCTGAAGGGATAATGCTGGGCCTTATCAGAATTGCTAGAAGAAAACAGCTGAGAACTAAGCACAGTGAATTAATTTCCTCACTTCCTGCAATAAACAGTAGTTGGTGAACAGGAAAGTAAACATTCTTATGGAAAAAGGAGTTTAAAAAAGCCCTAAATTGTTAAAATTAATAAACCAATAAACCCAAACATAAAACTGTATAACTATTTGCATGGCTGATAAAAAGAAAGAAAAGGATTTCAGATATCTTTTTAAAGAAGGAATAATAAAACAAGCATATTAAAAAATAAATCAACAGTAAATGCTATACAATAGAAAAAAATTAGAACACCAAATTAAAGAAAGTAAACAAGCTTCTGTTGACAGAGAATGCCCTTAAGAGCCATGATTCAATTAGCTAACTTCCTTTAAAAAGGAAGTTTCATTGCCTGGAATTCTGAATTTTTTTTTTCTAAAAAACTCTCCTGTACTTTTTACCTTTCCATAATCATCAGGACAGTTCAGGAAACTTCATTTTTTGACTTATTTGTTCCCTACATGCTGCAGCTATGGTTACATATTTTTCAGTTCTTAGTACTTGCAATAAACTCTCCACAGCCCACTTCTGTTTTTTTTTTGTAATACAGTTATTCTTCCTTTCCCTAAGATGTTACTGATTAGCTAGCAATACAAGGTGCTTCAAGGTTGTTTTCTGAAAGTGATGATGGATTTGCACTATCCACTCATAATTTTCCAATGTCGTTCCCCGGCAATAATGGGCATTAGTTTAAGTGAAGGTTTTTTGGGGGCTGAGGGTTATCAGAATAATGTAGGGAATTCAAAAAAATCTTGGTATCTAGGTCATACCACTTACTAATTAACTCCAAATTTCTGAGTAAGAAACCCAGGAGTCAGGTTTATTGTTATTGTTGTTTAATGTGTTCATGAAAGATATGGCCCTTTAGTTTTGTACTCTTATAATATCTTTTTCTTTTAAAACAACTTTATTGATTAATTCACATACAAGTTTTGACATAGGCATACACCTGTGAAATCATCTCCCCAGTCATGATAATAAACATATCCATATGTTTCTTCATGCCTCTTTGTGAATTCTTTCTCCTGCTTTTCCCTGCCATCCCCAGACAACCACCGATCTGCTTTCTGTCACTATAGATTAATTTGCATTTTCTATAATTGTATATAAGTAGAATTGTACAGTTTATACTCTGGTCTGGCTTCTTTTGCCAGAAGGATTTTGCATGTATCAATGGCTCATTTAAAAAAAAAAATTGCTAAGTAGTATTCTATTGTGTGAAAAAACCATAATCTGCTTACCAATTCATTGCTGATAGATATTTGAGTTGTGGCTATTACAAATAAAACTGTTATAAAAATTTATTTATGAGACTTCATATAGGTGTATGCTTTAATTTTTCTTTTCTTTCTTTCTTTCTTTCTTTCTTTCTTTCTTTCTTTCTTTCTTTCTTTCTTCTTTCTTCTTTCTTTCTTTCTTTCTTTCTTACTTTTTTTTTTTTGCATATATATCTCAGAGTAGAATGGCTTAGTCATATGGTAAGTGTGTGTATGTTTGACTTTTAAGAACCTGACAAACTGTTTTCCCAAGTGGCTGTACCATTTCACATTTTCCTTTGCAGTATATGAGTTCAAGTTCCTTCACCATATTTGCCAACACTTCATGTGCTCACTCTTTTTAATTTTTAGTCATGTCTAATTGATTCACAGTGATGTCTCATTGTAGTTTTAATTTGTGCTTGCCTAATAATAATGCATATTTTCATGTGTTTATTTGCTAACCATATACATTCTTTGCTGGAGTGTTTTTTCAACTGTTTTTTAAAAATTGGGTCATTTGTTCTTTTGTTATTTAGTAGTAAGAAATTTTTAATGACACTTAAGTACTTTTTTGCATTGCTAAAGGAACAGAGATGTTTTTAAATGACGTTTACATTGTCAGGAGCCTTGAGAGTCATTATTTTGTAGCTAATAAAATGAGGTCTTTTTTGGAAAATTTGAATGGGTGGTGTCAAAATGCTAATAAAAGCATGGCTTAGAACCAAATTCACTAGTTGAATTGTTCATAGAGACGTCTCAGTATCAGTGAAACAATGTTAAACTCAATAATAATGTTTAAATTCCATCCATACCATCTAGGTGAAAACAGCCAAATATCCTTGAACTTCTTTTTCTCCCTAAGAACCAAAAGTGTTTGTTTTAAACTAAAGGAATAAATCTTGTACTTTCAAATGCTTTACATTTCAGCCAAAATTTTTAAAGGGTAATGTAATTCCAGAAGTTTCTTTTGTGTGTGTTTTAGGGGGTGGGGGAGGGAGTGAGTGTATGAGGAGGGAGAAAAATTGTTTCATTATAGTACATGAACTAAAATGTGGCAGTTTTAAAACATGTCCTCAAATTCTTGGACATTCCTCCCATGTAGAGGTGGGGTCTGTGTCCTCCCCTATTGAATCTGGGCTAATGGCAGAAACTAGCTTGTAAACAACAGAATGCAATGGGAGCAACACGGGGTGACTTCTGAAACTGTTAAAAAAAAAAGGCATGCCAACTTCCTACAGTTTTTACGTGGATGCTCACTCCTGCAGCAGTAGCCCCCATGAAGTCCAACCCCTAAACCACCATGTTGGAGATGCCATGTGCTAGAGCTCTGCTCCACCCCAGCTGAATGCCCAGTGACAGCGGCATTAACTGCTAGCTCTATGAGGTAGACATCTTCAATGACCAGCCCAGTAGATCCTTCTGCTGACTCCAGTTCCAGCCCATATCTTGCAGTGACCTCCTGATAGACCTCAGCTTTTTCTACAATCTTGATCTACAAAATACTGCTCCAAGTAAAACAGTTGCTTTAAGGCACTAAGTCTTATGATAATTTGTCATGTAGCAAGTTTAACTAGAAGAACATCAGAAAAAATATATAAAAGTATCTATTTATTTATTCATTTATTTATATATCTGGAACAATTTGTAGGTTTGAGGTCTTCACCAATTAAGATCACATACGGTCTACAAAAATTGGTATACTGTACAGATGAATTTTTGCCTAATTTAATTGTATATTCTTAATTTTACATATATTTATCTAAAAGCAGTCACCAATTAATTATATTATTGTTAGTGGAGAGAAGTCATAGTTTAAATGCCCTCAGAAGGACAGCCATTGTCAGGGAGGAAACACATTCAATGTGCTAGAGACTTAGGCCTCAATTTTTCTGACTCTGCCACCTGTTTCAATTGAGCTAAAATAGCTGTATGCAGAGGTTTTGAAAGTAGACATTAGGAAAAAAATAAACTATACTCATTTTGAAAACTCAATTTTATGGAGAGAAAGAAATTTGAAGGCTCAATTTAGGGTATAGTTATGAAAGCAATTTGCAAATGATTTAGGATTTTTTAGTGGAGAATTTTATATTCAAATGATAAAACATTTGGCACTGCTGATTGTAGCAAGAATATGAGGCTGTGTTCAGAAAGAAGTTTGGTGATAGCTGATTTCATGAAGCTGCATTGTTGGAAGTGATATAGTCTGATTAAGTCACTGTACAAATACGGCATATAAACCTTCTGTTCTCAGGGAGTATGTCCTCTAAGTGAGGCATGGGATATGGTGCCACATACAAAATAGAAAGAATTCACTGTTATATGAAAATGTCTCCATAACCAAGTTATTATAGGTATTATACTTGATGGCTTTAGAAATTGTACTAATTTTCTAAAACTTTCAAACTACTGCCTTTATTATTTTTCTCTTTTTTTCTTTTACTTTAATTAAACTAATTAGAAATAAGTAAATTAAAGGTGGGAGAATCTGGGAAAAGAGAAGGAATATGGAAGATCACTATCTGAGAAAGAAAAATTAAGGTGTGAAATAATATTATCGATAATTTTTAATTAACACATCTTATAAGTGTTTTGAGGAGAATGCTGGTACTTAATACTATTAGGAATCTCAGTCTTTGTGTGTGTGTAATGTTTCAATTGTTTTGTCTTTTATTTTAAATCAGAATACTTAGTTATGTAAATGATTTAATAAATAGGCTGGTCCTGATAGGGTATAAATCAGAAAAATATTTTTTCTTCAACTATATTTTAGATTTTCCTTCCCAGGAACCAGAGATCCTATTGCTTTTACAGTTTTTATTAGGTATTAGAACAATGTTTTCTTTTTTCAGCTTAAAAGATGGTTTAATTAAAATTAAAAAGATTAAGTTGGGACTCAATTCAAAGGTCTTTTCCCTAACTGAGGCCTGACCCAGGCATGGCTTCTGCTCCTCCAGGCATCAGAGGAAACGGAGCAAAGTCCCCCCACCTGACTGTTGTGTACAAGTCCAGCTATCAGCCCCCTTTGTGGCACATGGCCCAATCTTTGCCAGGTGCATTGGTGGGCTCTTTGGGGAAGTGCCATGGGGATGTCCACACCATGATTCTCTCACACAGACGAGGCTTTCTCTGGTTCACCTCCCTGAACTCTCCTCTTTTCCTGCTACAGAGGCACACCCCTGGGTTTCCTTCATTTGTTGGGTAGCCTTCTCTAATGTGATCTTTTCAAGATGATGAGAGCTTGGCTACCTTCTGGAAATTCCACATGGCCTGAAGGAGAACTCTGAAAGTGCAGGCCTTCCCCACTGCTGCTCTGTTTCTTCACCTTCTGTTATAGCATCTTCTAGCCAGCCCCTGTATCCTCAGACTTCTCTAAGGAGAGGCAGCCTTCACATCTATCTTCATGGATAGCCCCAAACTCCTGGAGACACTTGTCAGTATATCAACTTTTCCAAGTCCTCCCTAGAGGGGCAAACACCTAAGATTCTGCAGGTCAGCAAATATCCAGCGTGAGGCTGAGGTACTAGACATTGCTTAGAGCAGATAATTTCAGTCTCTATGAGAGTTTCCTTCAGGTCCTTCTCTTGGCTTAAGGGGTATGGTGTGTGTGTATAGAAGAGGAAGTATCACAAGAGGAGGTGAGAAAAAACATCATGTTCTCTTTATTTCTACTAATGTCTTTCAAGAAAATGTTTCTATATTTTGAGGTAATGATAAGACTGAAAATTTGATAAGCTTTCTTAACTGAATTATTATTATTATCATTATTATTTTCATTATGAGAGTTCTTAAGGCTAGTTGTTATATTTCTATCTACTTTTTAAAATTTAGTCTTTCCATGGATACCACCAAAACAACTGTTATGATGAGAACTCTCTAAAACTTATACGGTTTAGAAGTTTTTCCAAATCAAAAGATCCATCGTCTAGCTATGGAAGGTAGCATCTATTAATCTGTATAGCACCTCGAACCAATAAGGTTTTTTTGAACCTAATTAAGGAAGAGAGTTCTAAAAAGTACGCTCTCCAAGCTAGCCTAAGAAAGATGAGGGACCTTGTATTTTTTTAAATAGTTCTTCCAAAATGCAGGAAATCACATGTCTCCCCACCCCCAAACACTTGAACAGAATAGGGTTTTGGATTCCCTAAGCTTGGATTCACAGCCTACAGATGCATATGCACTTTCTAGATATCAGAGAAAGTAGACCAAAGAAAACAATCTCTGGGAGTAAAAGGATCAAAGAAACAGGGGTACTCAAACCAAGTTTTTATTAAGGCCACTCTGCCCAAGGAATACATCCACAATTATTTTCTCCTGATAAACTAAATTTAGAAAGAGAAAAAAAGATCCTCACCATTTTCATTTCCACATCTAGCAAGGTAGGAGATGGGGCTGATATGATAAGAACTCTTATCTCCTGCTGGTCTCTGCCAGATGCTCCAGCATGTCTTCATCTGCAGCAGTCTCAAAGTAAACAGTGTCCAGCCAGTAAGCCTCCTGGCTGGCTTGACATCTGTGATGGAGGGGAAAATTTCTCTTTTCTGTCTTAGTCCTTCTGGTTGACCTAAGAGTTAAATTTACATAAAACAGATTCACAGGAGAAAATAACCAAGCTTAATTACATATGTACATACAGGAGTGTGGAACCAGAGGATACATTGAGCAACTGAGGCTTATATGTCATATTGAGCTAAGGAGAAGGGGAGTAGTGGTTTGTACTTCAAAGGGGAGGAAGGCAATTCACATGGAGATGGAGAAGCAAATATTTAGTAAACATTATGTTGTCTGGGCCATCTTTAACAATGGAAACAGGATTTTGATCAAAGGGGTCTTGTCCAATTTTTCTCTATCATACCTAGCTCATATTAAAATACAGTTATCTAGAATGATAGCTCCATTCCTGGAGCCAGTCCTCTATCTAAATTATTTTATGCAACTAGGTATAAAGTCAAAGCTTCTTGAATCTGTTATTTCTTAACAAATAACCAGCTTAAATAGGAAATATAATCAATAACATTGTAATAACTATGTATGGTGTCAGATGGGTATTGAACTTGTTGGGGTGAGCACTTCATAAGATATGTAAATGTCTAATCACTACATTGTGCACCTGAAAGTAATAAAATACTATATTTAAGTGGTAATTAAAAATCAATTTAAAGAAATAACTAGCTTAAGATATACCAAAGAAGGCATATTTTGGAGTTGCAAACTCTCTCCTCCTCAGTTGGATCTTCAGCTCCTCCAGGCTGATCATAGCTAATTGAACTTGGTAGTTGAATAGCCCAGTTTGTCTGCCTCTAAGTAAGTTCTGGGGATGTGCCTAGAACACCTTTTTAGAATGGGGAAGGAAACCATAGTCAACTTTGGTTCTTAGATTTGAAGTCAAACTTCTGAAATAATAAGAAAAGCTTTGTTCCATATCTTGTTACTTTAAACTTGGACATCATTAAATGGCAATAAATGGTTAACAATAAAGTTGGAGAGCAGTTCTCAAATTTTAGCTTTGAAATAATTTTTATAAAATTTATGCCTATAATAATCTATACTCTATTTCCTTTTCTATGACATTTTCACAGTTTGCATTTTTTGAGACTTTCATTTCAGTTTATAACTAGAAGAATATGGCCCTTTCCTTGTTTTATACTTTTCTTTTTTCATTTTCTTCTTTCTTTCCTCTCTCTTTTTCTTTGTTCTTTCCTTTTTTTTTCTCTTTTCCTTTGATCTGTGACTTATTTCTTCTCACTTTACTTGATATTTTCTTCCAATAGCAACTGAGGTATTTTACAATGAAACATAAATTATTCGTAGTTGAGAAAAGAGAAAGCAAATTAGAGAAGGATATAGCATGGACCTCAGAACAAATTGAATATAAAAACACATTCCATAAAACCTACACAGTTTGTACAAAAGAACTGTGAATCTGGTACTAATTGGCACCCTAGCAGCCATGAAGAGAGAGAAAGCTGCTTGATCACTTATACAGCTTTCAGGGTCCATGACATAAAAAGAAACTAATTGGACAGGAAAAACTTAACTATTGCTCGTAATAAGGACAGACAGGAATTTCTCCTGAGGGTATAACATTATGAACAACAAACCCAACAAACTACCAGATAGTACACACAAAAATGGGTTTTGTGGGACTGTTTCATAGAGCAACCCTTGGTGTAAGCAAATGGCATCTTGCCAAAGCTCAGTTCAGTAACAGCAATTTGATGAGCCCTAGTCAGTATTCTCTCCCTTCTTGCCAAGACAAGAGCATGACTCAAAAAGCTCAGCAGAGAGAGTGAAGGCAAACAGTGTAAGCATCACAGTGTGACCAGAGGCAAACACCGAGAGCCACATCTACATGAAATGGAAGCTTAATAAGAGTCATATTCCATCCAGAGAGGAAGCAAATAGTCTATAAAGCTGAATTCCAGAGAAGATAAATTGTGGTAGTATTTTCTTATGTGCAGTCTTTGATCAGGACCAGCACACCAGGAGGTAAATAATGCCCAGAGCAAAGCTGGGCCCTCCTGAGGTGTGAAAAGGCCAGGTCCTAGGGTGTATCACTTGCTAACAATTAATTCTCAATTTAGATTTGATAGAAAATATAAAACTATTATTGCACTTCAGTTGAGTCCAAAAAGTATACTTTTAATTCAATAACATTGAGAAGATATTCCAAGGAATCAAATATGTTTTCTATGACAGCTGTCAGGCAATAGAGAGAGTTTCTAAAATGTTTTCGGTGTTTTGTTTATTTTGTTAATCTCTTTAGGATGTCTCACATCCCATAGCTCCAAATTCCTAGGGGCAGCATCTTAATCTGACATTTCATTTGCGATCTCTGTTTTCTGTTTGTTCTTGACATATTTCTTAGTCTCGGTTCTGACTCTTGGGCAGTGCTTTTCAAAACATTTGTGGCAAGAACCAATGTATTTCTTCTTCCTACCATCTGTCCTAAACTTATATTTTTATAAATTTCAATGAAAGTAAATGACTAGAAAAATACTCATGTGTTTGGGTATCGTGGAAATGTCAAATTGTTAAAAACAAATTGCTAAGAGCTTATTCTCAGTTTCTGCATTGGTAACAGTTGCAGACGAGCTTGCACTATTTGGGCTACACGTGGAGGAGCATGGATCCAAGATGCCTGATGCTGTTCAAATTCAAATTGGTGTGTGATCAAGCTGAGAGGCTGTGTGGCTTAAGGATTTTTTGACAGTTTTAGCTCATTTTCTGTTCACTTAGAGGCTATTATGCTGACTAGCAGATAGGAAGGTACAGGGCAACTGATGGGGCCAGCACTGACTATGTAATGTGTAGGGCTCAGTGCGAAATGAAAATACAGGGCTCCTTATTTAGAAATGATTAAGAATTTCAAGACAGAAATGGCAGAATAGTAAACCAAGCATGGGGTTTTCTGAAGGTAGATGTCTGTGTAATTGCACAGTTCACGTGCCTATGATGCTATCCAGATGCCATGTGCCTGCAACGACAGATGCTTTAAGAGGCATCCCAGTGAAACGCAGTCTAAATTCTACTCGGGCCAATATCTAAGTCTAAATTCTGCTGTTGCTGCTGACAGAGTTGCCCCTTGATATGTATAAAACCTAAAAAAAAAGACATAAAAAACAACAGACCTTTTCATATTGCATTTAGGTGAAGCCATGTATGTCTTAGAGACTATTGTTAATGCTACTCTAGCTTCTTAGCCTTTTAGAGGTCATTTACTTAAAACTGGCTTTTGTTCTTCTCTGGCTCCTAAATGCCAGGGCAACAAGATAGATAAAAATGGTCACCTTGTGGCAAGTGCCAGAATTATTCTTAGGGAACAAACTTTTTTTCCTTTCTTTATGAACAAAGTTAAATAATCAACAGTATATGAAAAAAAAGAGGTTCCAGTTTCTTTTGGAAGGTTTTTTTTCTGGAAGACAAGGACAGAAAAAAAGGCCTTTTAGGCACACTGCTGTTTACAATTCAATTTTAAGTTATTTTAATTGCTGTAAGGCAGACTTGCTCTATCCACCTTCTCAAACCTTTAATAAAGTCTGTTATACAAGTAAATGCTTTGTGTAATATCTTTTTCTCTTCTCTTTTGTCTTTTTTCTTTCTTTCCTTGTTTTGAGAAAATCAAATAAAGAGATTATTCTATTTGGGGCAGGGTCTGTGAGGTACAAAAGAAAAACAGCACATGCAAACAGGACAACATTAAGTCAGCAAAACCCAGTAGGCAAGAATTTGGGCTTTGGAGCCAAATTGCCTGGGCTTGAATCTCAGGGCCAACACTTACTAGTTCTATCTTGGTAAGCTATCTTCTCTATGCTTGGTTTCCTCTGGTAATACAGGTTACCCTTGAGAAACCCTGGGGTTAGAGACACCAGCCCACATGTGTAACTTAAAGATCCAAGTATAACGTTTTACTCCTCGCAGATTTAATTTCAGTCAACCCTTTGTATTAGGAGATTCAACCAACCACAGATCAAAAATATTTTTAATCCAAGGTCAGGAATTCGCAGTTGGTAAAGCAAAAATACTATTTCAATCTGCAGGTTGTTGAATATGTGAATGTGAAATCTTCGGATAGGAAGCACTCACCATATTGAAAAAGAGCCACTTGAAAGTGGAAAAGCCAAGCACTTTAAACCCTTGTTATTCAAGGTGGACTGTAGTAATAGGCAACTTTGAGATTGTTGTTGGTGTGAATATTAAACAAATTCCTCTCTGTGAAGTTCAGAGAACAGCGCCTGGTTCGGCAGGTGTGTTAGCTATTATTATTAATCCATTACATTAATTTGATGAGGACCATAACAACTAAGGTCCACTGGAAAGGCATAAGAATCTCTAGAGGACATTGAGCTGTTGGGGTTTATATCAATCTGATCTGAATCTTAAGAGTCTAGATGACAGCAGTGGCCATTGTAACTGTTCTAGATTGAATTCTTCATTTTTCTTTACTTCTTGGATCCATAATGTCTTATTAGGACCACATTGATGAGGCCATTTGATGAGGCTATTTTGGCAAAGACTAAAACAAATCATTGAACTTCTCCCTTTTTTAAAAGTTCTGAAGTGATGGGACCATTCTTTATCCCTGCCATTCCTCCAGTCATCCATGATCCTCTCTCCTGTATTTCTTCTTTACTTTTTCAGCTGTAGAAATATCCTCTTTGGGTCTCGATGGCTAAGCTACATAGCCTAATTTTTTTTCTCTATACAATCCATTTCTATAATGTGTTTTTACAACACTTCCCTTAGTTATTTGGTATCTACCTAGCCCTTTTCCAATAATTGAGTGCCTGTTTAAGAGTTGTAATGTTATTCACCTGCTCTCAATTTCTTGTCCAGGGAGGCTGGTTCTTCATTGCTCTGAGCACCTGTGGAAGATAGGCCATAGCCAGTGGCCCTATCCTAGACAGTGAGGAATCTGTGTGGAGGCTTCCTTGGGGTCAAAAGGTTACTATCAATGCAACGAGTGCAAATACTTCTCAACAAGAAAGTGTTTAAGAGCAGCTAACAAAACAGTTTTTGAATTATGCTCATGAACCATTTCAAAAAGCTATATAACTATAATGGTGCAATGGTAGTAATAATAAGCTAATATTTACTGGGCATTTATGTGTCAGGATTTGTTCTAGGTATTTGATAGGCATTAAACTTCTGATCTGTGACACTGGGTTCCAGATTTGAGAAATGAAAGGGCTGTATTGCTATGATTCCTCTAAACTCTGAAGGTAAGAATGATTTGGCTGGGGAATGCAGTGGTGCTGTATTCTAAACCAGTAGTCTTCAAACTTTGGTGCTCATCAGAATCACCTGGAGGGCTAGTTAAGAAGCAGCTTGCCAGGCCCCACAGCCAGAGTTTCTGATTTAGTTGATTCTGGATAAAGCCTGAGAATTTGTATTTTTTTCCATTTCCCAGGTGATGCTGATTCTGCATTGGACTGGTCTGGTAATGGGAGGTCATGATGTCATTCAGGACAGCGCAGAACCTAAGAGAAATCTCTGGCTGTGGGATCACCATTCATATAAATATGTAAGCTGCAAGGCCAGTGAGATATATATGTCTGTCTGTCTATTATTTATCTGTCATCTGTCTATCATCTATCTATAGTTCTGTCTTTTCCACTGGAATGAATATATGTGTGTCGCTATATATATTTTAGTATATTCAGTGTGTGTGTGTGTGTGTGTGTGTGTGTGTGTGTGTGTGTGTGTGTGTGTGTGATTTGTGTTTATTCCACTGGAATGGGGAAAAATTACTTTTTACTTCTTTTTAAAAGCCTAGAGAATAAATTTTTGTATGTCTTACTTAATAGGCTAATTTTTTAGAGCAATTGAGTGGGAAGTACAGAGTTCCCATATACCTCCTGCTCCCAAACATGCACAACCTTCCTCACTATCTCCATCCCCCACCAGAGGGTACATTCTTATCATTGATGAACCTACATTTACATACTATAATCTACAGTACAGAGTTGAAATTAGGGTTCACTCTTGGTGTTGCACATTATATAGTTTTTGACAAATGTATAATGGCATGTATCAAAATGCTGCTTTTAAAAAAAGAAATTATTCTTTAGATATTATTAGGTAAATTTTCACATTTTTCTTTGCTTTTATGGAATATGTTGTAGTTTTTCTCAGAGATAAAATAATACTCATTTTGCTGAAAGAATCCAGCTGCTCCCCACTTCCCACCTTCCGGCCCTCCCAACCACACACATACTCACACACTTTTTTTGAAAGGTAAGGAGGGGGCAATAAAAAGGTCTTACTGGCTAATTTAAATATTTTTTCAAAGTTAGGGCATTCCCAGTAAAAGGCACTCTGCTTCAGATTTCAATGGCAAATTAGCCATGGAATTAAGTAGATGATTGTAAGCTTTCTGAAAAAGGAAAAGAAATCCGCTCTTATTTTTCTCTGAGTGAATGTGTCTGATTTCAATGACCCTGACAGTACCAGTACGAAAGAGCCATGACACACATGGATGGTAACAGCTGCCCGATAACACCAGGGAGACAGCAATTGTATGTGCAGCACACAGCTCTGAAAGGCCTCTTGTCTTTATGTGATTCCTTTTACTGTGTATGATGGGATGTCATTTCAACAAAGCTTCATTTTAATATATTAGCAGTATTTGAAAGGCAGTGTTATAGTGGAAAGCACTATAGGTTTTCGATTTAGTCAGGTCTGGGTTTGAATCATGGCTTCATAGTTTGGGCAAGTTCTTCATTCTCTAGGGGACTTTTGAAATGATGGCGATAGATAACAAAACTTACCTTCTCAGGTTACTGTGAAGTTTAGCAATGAGCTAAAAAAAATGTCACTGAGTATTGTTGTCATTTTTGCTAAACACTTCTTTAAAGCAACAATTCAACTTTCCACAGATATAACTATTTATAAATGTATTCATGAATTTATTTGTTCATGAATTAATTCATTTTTGTCAAGCACTTACACAAGTACCAGAACATATCGATAGTTCTTTTTCATTACTGCTTCCTTTTGTCATACTGATATCGCTAGGAAAGATGTAAACATAAAGTATATTAGATGGTTATAAAAGTATAGATATAGCATGATATCTTGTTTTTAATTTTTAAAAGTCAGAGAGGTAGAATTAAGGACCATCTCTAAATGCTAACATTGATTTTTCTAGAGAAGTGAAATTATGTGTTTTTCATTTTCTTCTTTGTGTTTATTTACATTTTCAAGACATATCTACCCTGAGTTTAGATAATTTTGGGATAAGAAAAAGGACAATATTTTTTATTAAAATAAAAAAAGTGTTCGGCTAATTCTTATCATCATCATTAATAATAGTCATTAATTGGTTCCTCCTGTGGATAGGTCTTAGTGTTATGCATTGGGTTACAGAGGGAAAAATCAAAAACAAAACTTGTGCTTACATGTAGTTTAACAAAGTTATAGAGGGAGCTGCTTCTCAAATATTTTTAATGTGGCTACAGAACCTGAATGTTATGTCATAAATCAGGTGTATTGTTATTCATTTTACAGGTTGCCACAGCTCATTTGATCAATGATTTTCCACTACCTTCAATTTTTAAAAAAGACAAAGGATAAAGCTTAAAGTTTGTAAATAAAGGACTATCAAAGTAGTGAGAAGTGATAACAAACATCTTGCCCAGGAAAAAAGAAATATAAATTTGTAAAAAGATCTTAGGATACTTCTTCATGTTGCAAAGTTAAATATTTCATATGTTTACTCTACTAGGATAAGAAATTAAAAATTTTTAGTTTCATTTCAGTTCTTTATTATCATGGCCTAACTATACCTCACACTAGCTCTAATTGTCCAGATTAATATGAGCACTGATAGGCTTGTTCATTCTAAGAATATTTATTATGTCACTGATAATGTCATTTACCATGTCTGAGTGATTATGGGAATAAATCCAAAGCAGGAAGAAAATAAAATCGTGTTGCAGTTCTCCACTATGACCAAATTTGTGACAAATGGAAGCTTGTCCTTTGTATAAAATATTGTAGCTATTTTCTTCAAGATGTCAAATGTCAATTGCTCTGAGATCACAAACATAAAACCACCTGAATTTAATTAAAACATTTTCTTAGTTATCAACCAATTCAGCAGACTGACTCATAGAATATTTCAGAATGTTGAGGTGCACCCAGAGACTAGGGAGCCTTGGCAGAGTTGTGGATTCTGGAGACAAAATATTATAGTTAGAATATTTCTATCACTTCTTGATATTGGAGACCTGAATCAACTGCTTTGTGAGTGCTGCAAAGGCCTCAGAATTTATATTTGTAGTTTGAGACCTGAGGAGGCCTGATAGCTCAGACTCTTTTCCCAGCATGAAACTCAAGTATACTTCAAGGACTTATAACAGCAAAAATAATTATTTCTTTTTCAGACTTGCTTCAAATCATTATCACAGCTGTCAGGCCTGAAATAAAAAAAAAGTCACATAAGGCATGATTATTTTTTAAAGGAAAACAAAATGTAATGAATACTATTTACTCCCCAATTCTCTTTGAAGAAAACTTTTATATAATAGATATAATTCTTATCAATTTAAAGATATTTTATCATGGATTTGATTAGTAAATTTTGAAAAAGAGAAAAATTTATTCCATTTAATGCATATATACTTGTAGTTGGTAAACATGGTTTTATATAAAATGGCCAGCAGGTGATCAATTAAGTCATTCACGGTGGTCAAATGTGGGCATTGTGGTGGACCTCCAGGGATGCAGTTGACAAGAAAGCAGTGATAGTCTCTAACACTGGGTGTTGGAAATGCTCAAGGCCCCCCTGTCACAAAGTGCTTCATTCTACAAACATCTTTTGTGCTCTTGGAGCCAGGCACCACAGTTCATTGGGTATATAAAACCGCTGAGGCACATCTCTACCCTCACAAAACTCACAGCATAGTGGGAACAGTCATATAGATATCAGTGCCCTGACAGAGGGTACTCTGGGCGCCTTGAGTAGGAGGTTCTAAAATTTCTAACATAGTGAGGAAAAGTTTTTTGTTTTGTTTTTTAGAGAGGATGAATTTTGAAGCTTAGAGGGATCATATAACCAAAAAGAGAGAGAGCTGGGATTTGAACTATGTCAACTTCTCTGGGGGTGGAGATGTAGAGGCAGCAGTGAAACAGAGATAAATTAAAAAGATTTTAAGAGAGAAGATAGAATGGCTGGTTGAATATTGAGTATGACTTAGGAGAACTAGTCTGGATGACTCTTGGGTGGAACTCTGGCTTGGGCAACTAGGGAGATAGTGGTAGCATTTACCAAGAAAGGGAAATGGTGGAGTAGGAAACAGAGCAGTGGGCAGACATGGTGGTGATCCCGGTTTTAGATCTGTTGTGTTCCTACTGCTCATGAGTCTAGCTAGTACTTGGAGCCCACAGGAGAGAAATGCGAACAGGCAAGTGGGTTTTGGAAGTCCTTGGCATGCAGGTGGTGGTTGAAGCTGTATGTGAGGATCACATATCTTGGGGAGAATATGTAGAAGAAAAAAAGTGATTGTAGTCTAGGATTCTGAGAAACACAGGAGTGGAAAAAGAAGAGCAGCAAAAATGAGTTAGTGAAGAAAGGATTAATGATCTGCAAAAGAAATTGAGAACTAAATATGTATCTAGGTAAAGAAGTAAGGGACATTGGTTAAAACAAAAGATAACAGTTACATGTTGTGTGCCAAGCACTACTCTGGACACTTTGCACAATTAGCTTATTTGACCCTTGCAACAACTCAATGAGGTAGGTGCCTTATTATCCCCATTTTATAGCTGTAACTTGACTAGGGTTATGCAGTTAGAAGATAGTAAAGCTGGGATTTGAACCCAAGCAATCTGGCTCCAGATTCCATGCATTACATTGCATTATACAGAGAGTTTGGCTTATAAAGTTTTCAAAGAAGTTACAAAATATGGTGGCCTCTTTATTCTATTTTTTTTTGTTTTTATACTTACTTTTCCTTTCAATATTAACCTTGAAGTTCTTTTAAGCCTAATTTCTCCTGTGTAAACTCATGGGGAGTTTGTTAGATTGCTCATTGCCTTGGGGGCTACTCTACTTTGATTAGTCTCCTAGTAAAAGCTCCAACATAATTGCTTAATATGGTATCTTGTCTATAACAAATGCATATTGAAAGAAGAAATGAATGTGTGTCACCTTGACACTTACCAGTGATGTTTTCAGCACATCGCTTTTGCATCCATATTATACCATACATACCTAATACCATACCATACCATACCATATACCATACCATACCATATCATACCATGGTAGCCAGTCTCCAAGAAGGCTGAAATGTTCTTTTGTTTCCTGGTTTGCATGCCTTCTATAAACCTCTGCCCTCTAGTGTGAGCTGGGTTCAGTGTTTTGCTTCTAATGAATGGACTAAGGCAGAAATGAGGTTCTATGACTCGGAGATGAGGCCAGAAAGGGGTGTCTGGCATCACTCTCTCTGAGGGAAGCCATGTTATGACCTTGTCTATGGAGAGGTTTACGCAGTAAAGAAACAGCACCCCTTGTCAATGGCAATATGAATAAACTTAGAAATGGATCCTCTCGCCCCTGTCAAGTTTCCTAGATTGCAGTCCCAAATGAGACTTGATTTAGTGCGGATCAACTCTCTAGGTTTTCTAGGGACTTTCCCACTTTCAGTGCTGAAATTTTGTATCCTGACAAATTTCTTCATCATGGGCAAACTGGGAAAGTTGATAATGCTAGCTTGATTGTAAAATCCTGAGACCTGTTCTCACCCCGCCGCCCTAGCCAGAACCACTCAGCTAAGCCATTCTCATGGCTTTCCAGAAACTGTGTGAGATATTTTGTGTGTGAGTGTGTGTGTGTGTGTGTGTGTGGCAATTTGGGGGTGATTTGTAACCAGCAATGAGCAAGCTATATACATGCTGTATCATACCACACCAAGAATCCAGATTCTGTCCCTGCCGAAAGGGTTTTGAAGAAAGAAAATACAAGGGATATGGCTGTAATTTTCTGCACCTCTGCTTAGGAGATTTCTCCAGGTCCTTCTTTTCTATATGCCAGAGAACGTTTTGGTTTTCCTGACACCTTAATTTATATTTCAACTGCTATGAAGACATATTAGTGGAATCTCTTCTCACTAGTGAAGTAGGAATGCCTGACACGAAAATTAATGGAATTATTGCCTGGGAACAACAAACAAAATGCTTAAACTGAATAAAATATAAAGTGCCAATGTCTTTTATCTTTTACTACTGTTTTACTATAGCCGTGGAGAACAGCCTGAAGTAATGGTTTCATGTTAGAGATGGCTTTAAGCATCAATAGAATGTTATAATATTTACAGGTGTGTTTGTAGTTAGAAATGAAAATAGTCACTGTTTTTGCATAATAAATAGATGAATTTACAATTCTACACAATAAATTAGACTTTTTAATATCACACTTTTTTTTTCTTTCTGGTAGTAAATCTTACATCGTTTTATGTAGGTCTTTGGCTTCCAGTATATAAAATAACTTGGTGATAGTAAACTTTAAAGATTTTGTCTAAATATTCTGCAGATATAGCTTCTGTATTAGTACATATGCATTGTGTTACTGTTAAGTATTAATCAAGCACTATGTAACTGATTCTTTGAAGTCAGAGCAAATACATTTGCATTTAATCTCAAATAATATGCACATGCATTTTTCTGTTGTTTCATATAACCAAAGGCAGAAAACTAAACTCTCTACTTGTATAATTGTCTACTTGTATGAACTTTATTATATTATGAAAACTGAGTCTTTAGAAATGGTTATTTAAGAAACTTTATTGTGTTCTTGATGACTGAGATGAAAATTAAATGCCTTTGGAGAAAAAGCATGAAAAAATAAAGAGCAAGGCTGCGCTCTTCTTATAGTTGAAGGGATACAGAAGCCTGGAGAATTTTGGGGTTGGGTTTCATGAAGGCACTGATAATGGAGGAACCCAGTGGATAGGAGTGGAATATAAATCTCCAGATGTTAATATTGCAAATTAGAAAATGAACCAGTATAGTTAGAACCATTTAATAAATTACATCTTATCTAGAATCAAATATTTAAGACCATTTATTTAATTCTTTATTTTTAATGCTTAAATAAAAATTAGTGATGTTTAATATAAGATTTGACAAAGGCAGCTTTATGTAGGTAAACAAATACTTTCTTGTCTATAAAGTTGGAAACTTTCTGATAAAATAAACTATTTTTCCCTTTCCAGTAATTCCTTGTTCACCTTCATCTCCCAACCAAAGGATGTTAGATCTAATCATCCATAAATGCTGATACATTTCTCTGTCACTTTTTTTTTGAGTTAAAAGCTCATTATCTCAATTTTTTCCTTTTTATAAGTTTTATACAGTAGGTGTTAGTTATCTGACATATTTATTTCTTGAAGTCTCTTGTTTTTCTAGATCTCTTTGAATAGTTTTTTTCATTGTCTATGCTTCTTTGCTCTTGTCTTAAAAGCATTCACATTCTATTCCCTGAAACTTCCAGTTTCCACACACTTAATCACTCCCTGTGAAACCTGCTCATTGTAACCTTCCTCGCCTCTGACCTGTAGCACCCAGATGCTTCCTGTGAGACAAAGCCCAGGCGCTGACTTGTGAGTTACAGGAAGCACTGTTCTTTTTTTTACTGTTGAAAATGCTAAACTAGTGTAAAAATGCAATGTTATCTCTTGATTATTGCTTTTAGATTTTCCCATGCTTTTAGATTTTCCTTCTCTTTGGTAATCAAAGTTATAACCAAGTTTCATGTCATTTACCACCCCTGTTAGCGGCTGGATAGAAACCAGAGACTCAGGTGAAACTTGGTCTTCTTTTTGACAATTCCAGTGAAAAGCTTGTAATGGAAGGACATAGAAACTATAGGCAAACTTTGATTGTATTCTCTCTTGGAGGAAATGTCATGCATTTTCCACAAAGGGAGCAATTTTAAAATGATTACTTTTCAAATGTAATTTAATGACAACATTTAATTTGAATATGTTTGATATTCTACAAGTTCATAACTTAAAATACATATATATGGCTGAACTGTTAAAAGGAAATGGTGATAAAAGCATTAGTCATACTCTCCTGCTCACCTTTGCAGTAGAAAGAAATGACATCACCTCTTAGATTGATAAAATGCTGAAAGCCTAGTCAGCAGGAAGGCAGCCTGTTAGTCTACATTCATTTATTCAACAGATATTCATGAGAACCAACTCTTGTTAAACATTATTCTAAAGATTGAGGTTAAGTGTGCAGGAGGGGGATACACAAAACATTTTGAGATCTGGGGAGGGGTGGGAGCTATTACTGTGAGAAGAATATGTGTGTGTGTGTGTGTGTGTGTGTGTGTGTGTGTGTAATCATCTCATTCTCAAATGAGATAAGTAGAAGCTAGACAGGTAGGGAGTATTGGCAGAGGTGGGGGAAGATAAGATGAGATAGGAATGAAGACAGGAAGACAGCCTGAGCAAAGTATGAAGGCTAGAAATTGAATGCTCTATGGAAAACTATAGGCATCTCAAGCTCCTTGAAATATGAACTGTGAGATTGAGTGGTGAAAAAAGCGTAAGATTGAGTGGCAAGAAATGAGGGCATAGAGGTTGGCAAGGGACCATTTTTTATGTAAAGAAGCTTGGACTTCATTCTGAGGAATAAGAGAGTCATTAAAGAGATAAATATTTTACATATAACTCTAGGGACTAGTAGAAGATGAAAAGAATGTAAATAAGATGATTGAGGTCAGCATACTGAGAGACAAGGGCCTTAGTTATAAAAGTAATAGTTAGGGTAACAAAAAAGATAGATTTTAGAGGTAAAATCATCAGGATCATCTGATTTTATTGATTATATACAAGGATTGAGAGAATGTCAAGAATGACATTCAGGTTTCTAGTTTAAATATTTGTTTGAATGGCAGTACCATAAACCAAACAGAGAATATAGAAATAGGTACAAATTTAAGGGAGAAATAAATAATTTCACTTTGGACATGTTGAATTTGAAATTTTGTTGTTTATTCTCATAGAGTTATTCAGTTCACAGTTCACCATATGAATCTGTCTCCAGTGGGAGATCTGAATCCAGGATTTGAATTTGGAAGTTAATAACAAACATGATTCCTGAACTATAAGTGTAGATGAAAGAACAGGGGTACCGAACATGGATGAAGAATCGTGAGAGAAAGCTCTATGCCTGGGCAATATTCAACGACTGTGCAGAGAAAACAGCAAAAGGAAGACACAGAAATATAAGGAAGGTCAGGAAGGTGTGGTGATAGGAAGACCAAGGGAGTTAGAATTTTAAGAAGTGGGAGGTGATCGACAGTATTAAAACAAAGTTGCTTTCCACAGGTAAAGACTGAAAAATATCCTTTGGATGTAGAAAATTTAGAAATTGCTTGTGACCTTAGGAGACACAAATAAGAGCCATTTCAGTCAAGTAAAGAAGCAGATGTCAACTTTCACTGAGTACACAAGGAACTGGGAGTGTAGGCTGTGCTTCTTAGAAATTTGGAGAAGGGGTAAAAAATTTTAATGTTAGGCCTGGATAGAATGGGGATCAAAAGAGATTAGTTTTTAATGATTACAGGAGAGTCAAATACATGTTTAAAGTCTATTGGAAGAGAAGGTTCAGAGAAAGAAACTAGAAACTAACCCAGGCTTCCAGTGTTTGATGTACTGCCCTAAAACACACAGCTTCACGGAGGACAGAAATTCAGAAACCTGACCTTGACAGAGCAGAATCTAGTTGATCCAGTTTTGCCAACCACAGATTCTCACTAATGAAATATGCTGTCTTTCTGGTTAGAACTTTGCTTAGGGGTAGGTTGAGTAATTAGATGGATTAGTTGAAGAAGAGTGATCTAACTCTTTATCTATAGACTACTGCTGAAGTTTTAGAAAATAGAAATTGGATGGAGATTTAGGAAGGTGAACAGGCAAAGGTATTAAGAAATAAAAAACAGTGTTTATCATGAATGAATTAAAATAATTAAAATTGAAGATATTGTTTAAAATGAAAGTTTTTAGATTAAGTAAACTAATCTTGCTGCTTACTAACATAGATAATTGAGGGCTGCTTACTTCTATTCTACTTTGACCCTATTTTCAAAATAAATGTTCATACACTTTCTCTAGGCACTGCTTTTTTTTTTTTTTCTTTTTTACATATAAGAAAGGGGGCTTATCTTAAAAAAAAATGTTTCTGGACACTTCTAGGTGTGAAGCTCAAGCAAATAGAATGCAAAGGACATTTGTTATGAGTAGTCCAGATTTGGATAGAGCCTTAGCAAGACTTGGAAAAAAATGATGCCACTTCCTTATTTGTGAGCAAGACTAATATTCAGGGTTTTTTATTTTTGTTTTTATTTTTTTATGCTGTCTAGGCAGGCCTTTAAGCTTTTAAGGACATTCTTCCTGTGCTATTCTTATATAGGAATACTATAGTTTACCTGTGATAGATGTGTTCCTGAAAATTGGTAAACAAATTCTTATTTAAATGCAGTAAAAAAGCTATCTAAAGAAATCCTCTAGCAAATCTTCATAAACACAAAGGACATTTTTGAGTGGATCCACTCAAAAAAGGTAAACATTTTTTTGAATCAAGCTTTGTCAGGAGGGGATGGGAAGACATCCACAATAGACAAAGTCCTACCATAGATAAAGGTCAAAGAACTTTAATCAGAGTCATCTCCAAATTCACTTTAATGAGTCAAGCTCTGATTAGCAGTAATAGATCCTGAGACCAGGACCAACATCTCCTTCAAGTATAATTGCACTGAGCAATTGGAGGATAAAGAAAGCAAGAGGTCCCTGAAATGTCTGTAAGGTGAACTGAGCCGGAACAAATAGCATGTGGAGCACAGATAAGCCTCAGTCTGGATGTGGATGATAAACAACTATAGCACACAGAGCAGTTTGGATAACAATCAGTGGAACAGTCTCGGGCTAAAGGTTCAAGGTCATTCCATAACATAAGGGGCTGCGTGGTAAATAGGGACAAGTTCTGCAAACATCAGGTATACTTGAAAAGAACAAAGTTCTTTGATTTATACAGTCTCTAAATGTCACTTTAAATATGCATCTTAGTATAGCTAAGTTATCATATACTCTAATAGCTATATTGCTAAATTTTAGATTGCAATTATATTTTATTTGTCTATTTTATCACCTCTGTACCAACTCATTTCTTCTCTCACTTTGTCTAGTTGCTCTTCCTTTTCTCTACTTCTATCCTTAGCATTAGGACCACCTGTCAGACATCATCTTAACATACCTTCTGTCACCACACTCTCTTTTTAGATATGATTTATAATATTTCCCCCCCTTGACATGAAATATAAACATTTGGAGAGAAAGACCACATGTCATATTTATACAGATGCAGACTTTTAGTGATACCCTGCTCTAGGCACTCCTTTTGGGTTTTGTTTTTTAAGAAATAACAAAAATTTTGCTGTGCATTTAAAAATAATACGGACTGTCACATCCACTAGTATATTCTCTTTTCACAACTATCACAAGATAAAATGTTATGAATTTTGTTTTTCAGAGAAGGAAACTGATGTTCAGAGAAGGTCATGAAACTTTGAATGGGCGGACTGTGAACCTATAAGTCAAATGAACATTCTTTTAGGGAATCATATGGGCTATTTCCTCAAGTAGATTTAACAAGTTTTGTATTTAGTTTCAGATAGCTAGCAGAAGAGTTGGAAAGCAAGTAACTTAAGGAAAAAGAACAAAAAGCAGCAGCCTAGTAGTTGCAGCTGCTTCTTAGGTCACCAACCAGCAACTTGGGCAAATGCCTGTTGACTGCAAGGTATTATAGGACCCAGCCCAGACCATTTCCCAGTTTTTATCAAAGGTTCTTTTTAGAGAGTCCAAGATTGCAAAAAGATGAATAATATTCTGTGTACATTTAGACTTGTGCAGAACGAAGATATTTGGATTTAGTTTGTGGAATTAGTAACTTTAGAGCTCCTGATTTAATTAATTATGAGGCTTGCACATGTGCATGTACAAACACAAGTACATAGATATATAAATCAATTTAGACAAAGTAAAAATTAGAGATAATATTGGTTAATTTTAGTCCACTAGTTAAAATGATATAATAGTTACTTTGCATGTACCCAATCCTCTTCTTCCAAATAATTTTAAAATGTATTACTGTTATAATGGGTTAATTAAGAAAAAATTTTGGATTAAATTTTGAAATAATTAAACTTTAATGCAAAAAGAGCAGAGTTAAAGGAAATTTAGGACTTATTTCTCTGGCATATGAAGATTTACAATGGAAAATGAGTGGTATCTTGAGAATTGTGAAATTCTCAAGAAATTATCTCCTTAAACTCCATCACCTTTTAACTATTGATTTGGGCCCCAATTGAGTTGGTTATGAAATACTAGTCCAGAAATATACAGCCCATGGTAGCTCATTAGTCAACACAGTTGAGTATTTGAGGTGTATAGATGGGCTGCTGGGATTCAAGTGACTACATTTCCAGGTGTGAAATCCCTTTAGCTTCTGGTT
This sequence comes from Cynopterus sphinx, assembly GCA_030015415.1. NCBI lineage: Eukaryota > Metazoa > Chordata > Mammalia > Chiroptera > Pteropodidae > Cynopterus > Cynopterus sphinx. Next base: position 94,971,852 of record CM057386.1, on the reverse strand, counting down.
CTAGTGCTGATCTGAAACACAGTTTCAGTTAGGTGAAACAGTGAGCACCTGTCTAGGCACCTCCTCTGGGAAATCTCATTATCTTGGCTGCTACTTTTGCTCAGCATCCCTGGAGTTCTGGGCAGGATGGTAACACTTTTATCTCCCTAATTTACAAAGACTGCATGAGAATGCGGATGAATGTGTAAAATCACAAAGTACCTTCAAGGGTGCGGGATTTTGAAAATGAGCAATTAGGTAATAAAAACATAAAGACAAAATTAAAAACTTCTCCTTGTATCACACAGAACAGTAGCAGCCTACATTGTTAAATTCTATCTGGACAAAAGATTCCAGGCTTCATTTTTCCCCCCTGACTTCTTGAAAGGAAAATCTGTCTTGATCTTCCAGTATTTAGAAACTTATAAGCCCATAAGAATTCTTATTGTTTGACTTGTACACTGGAACTATGTTATGTTTGCCATAGGACTAGATTAGATTGGCTCACAGACTTTCAGGAACTTATAGGAAAAAAAAAATGAAATACCACTACACTACACACCCTTCTGTATGTGGAGCAACTAGAAATCTCACCTATTACTGGTGGGAAAATAAAATGGTATACCTATTGTAAAAACGTATGGCAGTTTCTAATAAAAAGATACTTAGCGTAAAACTAATCCATTCCACTCTTAGATATACATTCGTAAAAAGGTTTTACTTAAAGCATATCTAGACCGGCTTTGTCCATAATAGCCCTTGGAAACAACCCAAATGTCCATCAATAGAATAATGGGTAAACCAACTGTGGCATGTGCATGCACACACACACACACACACACACACACACACACACACACTTGAGATGTATTGATGGGTTGCTGAAAGTTATATATAAACTAAAAAACTTTTAGTAGAGAGAGCATATGCATGAGCAATAAAAGTGAATAAATTACAAATAAATTCAGAGCTTATTTGAGAAAAAGAATTCTGACATAAAAGGTAGACGTATAATTCTAATTACATTAAATTATAGAATAGATCAAAGTCATCCATGGTGATAGAATTCAAAATAGTGGTTACTTGCAAAGGTGGGATATTATTGGTTGTGAAGGTACTGAAGAAATTTTTCGGAGTTGTAAAAATATTCTCTATCTTGGCCAACCTTTATTGAAGTATAATGTATGTAAAATTTCATCAAGCTATATACCTAAGGTTTTTGATTATACTATCTGTAAATTATGAATGGAGTACTATAAGCATAATTAAAAAATTCATAAGTTATTGTAAAGAAATAAGAAATCACAAGAAAAATTTGTGCTAGATCCTCAGCGAGGACAGCCTGAAGAGGTGGAAGAGGTGAAGGAGAGACAGTTTAATTTACGTTATAGCATTTATATTTTGGTTGAGGGAGGGGGGAGCTTATCTGTCACCAGTAGGAGGGGTGGGAGAATAGAAATAAAGAGAGTTGATGATGGAATATTGATTCAAATCCTTAGCTTAGAAAAGATGAGGACATAATTCTGTTTCAGTACCTTGAGGGCCATATAATTTCAGTATGTGAGGAGATAGACAGTACCTTTAGCAAGACCATGTCCTCTAGAATAGTAGAAATAATGGTGAACATCATTATCTGTTCATAGGCATGGTGGTTGACTGATACAAGCTTGGGAAAAGTTACACTATGTCCAGGATTAGGCTTGTTCCAAAATGCATATGTGATCCTTGCTGAGAATTCTTCCCTAATACATCTTTGAGGCAAGAATGTTATTTTAAATGAGGCTAAAATTCTGTGTGAAAAGGTAAGAGATGAGTCAGAGACATTGGGTATAAAATTAATGTAACAATAACCTCAGGATTGGGGCATGCAAGGGCTTTGGGTTACATTCAAAAGGTAATGGTATGTGTATATTTGTATTTGTTGTGGGCCCTTGGCCCCAAGGTCAAAGCTCAATGAGTTTGACTAGATTTGATCATCAATTTTATTGCTATAACCCATAAGCAGTTAGAAATTAACTTTCAGTTACCAGACTTCCAAATAACACAGGTGAGCTTGCCAGGAAATTGTGTAAAATCTTACAGCAAGTCTAGCAGTCGCTGCCAAGAGATTGAATCTCCATGGCAGCAAATGACTATGCTCAGTAGGAGCGAACCCCCAAGTAGAGGAAGCCAGTCTTTTTGGAAAGGCTTCCTGATAGTCCCAGACTCCTAGAATGCCAGGACTGAGAGTTTCTCACTCGCAGAGTAGCCTAATAGTACGTTGCCAAGATAAAAGCAAAGGTCTTAAAAAAGTCTTTTCCCTCCTGCGTAGGAATGGTTCACAAATAAGAGGTAACTTCCCAAAGAAAAAGCACAGGGAAATGGCCCAGGTGTAGTTTTTCTGTCTGAACACTCAGGTAATAAAGCTAACCCAACACGTAAAATCTTAGCTAGCTGTCAGTCTGCAGGTATGAGTGGCAATTCTCTAGGGTTTTAAACTAAACCTTTAAAATAACTTGCAATATAATAGAAGTATATAGAGGTCACAAGGAAGCAAAGAACTATTTATTTTAGTTTTACATTTGGAAAACTCTGATCCCCAAAACATATTGTTATACATTCCCCCACACCCCCAGGAAAAAAGTAAACTTCATTAAAATAATTGAAAACTTTAGAGATCATAATAAATAGTGGAAAGGGCATGGACATTAGAGCTAAACAGACCTGAGTTTAAATTTTGTCCTCATCAGTTATTAGTGACTTTTCATCAGTGTAGGTTAGGTTAAGATGCGCTGTTACCAAATCTTTTCAGTAGCTTACAACAGCAGTCTCATTGCTCACTCACATTACACGTTTTATTGGGTTGGCCAGGCCTCTGCCCCACGTTTTCTTTATTTCAGAACCCAAATGAAGAAATAGCCCATATCTTGTTGTTGAGGACATTGTTGGCCTCATGGGAGAGGGAAAGAAGAGGGCCTGTGGTGGACAATGTGATATCTGCTCATTGGCCTAAACAAAGCACATGGCCAAGCCTGAGTCAATGGGGTAGGATTGTATAACCTTCACGTAGGGAGGGGCTCATTGGAAGCAGCAGGGAATAGTATGAATACAATCTACTTTAGTGATCTTAGTAAAGTTACTTCTCTAAATTTCAACCTCTTCAAATTGAAAAAGCAAGGCTAATAAATCTCTGCCTCAGACAATAGTTCCTAGTAAACAGATATAGATTATCTGACATTCAATACGCTCTGAAAAAATCTAGCTCTTTTTTTCTTCATAATGTCTGTGTAAGAGCACTGATTTGCATTACTATGAATTTCAGAGAGTTTAGAATTTAAAGCGTTTAATCTTCAGAAGTGATAATTTTTTAACAACTGTTTGTAGGCCACATTTTACAGTGTGCCCTAAAAGTCATTAATCTGAAAGAAATATAGACATTGTAATTTTTCTTTAAAATTTTACTAACCTATGGAGGAAACCAACATGAATAATTGAATGCAAAGTGTAATACTGTTTCTATTACACTTCATAACTGAGACTATGGGAGGAAAAAGAGTATAATTAGTCCCCTTTCATAGTTCAATAAATTAGACCAGTAAAAGTTATTTTTTAATATCTCAATTTGTTGCGAAAGTTTTAAGATTTTTTTTATCTGATTATTAAGCAATAATACATGTACCTGATAGAAAACTGAAGTTACAGAAAAAGATTTAGAAGAAAAATAATGCACATAATTTCACTCAAAGTGTATCTATGGTTAACATTTCATTATACTGCCATAGTCTTTTTTCTTTGTGTGTATTTGTGTGTGTGTGTGTGTGTGTGTGTGTGTGTGTGCTTATGATATTGCACAGTTGGAATCATAATTCATGGTTTTTTAATAACTGATTTTTTAAATAGTATGTTTTACTTTCCTACCCATTAAAACATCATTTTTCAAGGATGTTTAATATTCTTCTATCACATATTATATCATATATGTACAGTTTCTATCATTAGATAGTCCATGAATTACTCAGCCTTATTATCTTGATTATTTATGCTGTTCCATTGTTTTCTGTTGCTGTGTTTTGTTTTGCAATCAATACAACACTGGATTGAACATATTTGCATATATATTCTTTTTTGTATTTAGAATTACTTATTAAGACTGTGGTTCTAAAAGAATAACTAGGTCAATGAATATGTTTCTTTTTTAAGTACTTGATGTATATTGCTACTTTGTTTTCCAGAATATTTTTGACAAACATTTAAAAAACTATTTTTGATTTTTACCATATGCATAATTCTGGTGGGATAGGGTTGGGAGTAGGTAAGGATGAGGGATTGGGATGGAAGATGGGATGTAGACATGAACAGGACCTTAAAGAAGATCTGGCCTAACAAGGAAAAAAGATTATAAACAGATAATAAAGGGGCATTTTGGAAAGAATTGAGTGGGAGCTAAATCTAAGAGCAGCCAAGGTCACGTTACTAGATGAGAACAGTAACATATCAAAACTGTAGCCCAAAGAGTGATGCATGGTCTTGTGTTCTAATTAGTTTGGAGGACAGGCAATGGACTAGTCAGTCTAGGATTGGGCATGTATGGGTCTTCCTCAAGGCCACAGAGCTAATTAATGACCCAGGCCCTGGGTCTTCTGATCTCATAGGCAGTGTACTTTACACCACACCACACAAGGCAAACACATGTACATTAAAGAGTCAAATTACCACACCAGGTTTGGTAAAAATAGGTGACGAAATGCATGATAGACATGTGCTTCCTGAGTCAGTGGTTCTCTACCCAGGGACTCTGATTTGAGTCGAATTAATTTCACAACCATTACCGAGAATGTGCTCTTTCTTAGTCCTCATGACCTCCTGCACATTGGCTCACTGTCTTCTGCAATCCCTACTTCTTCCCCAAACCATCCATGTGGTGATTCTAGTTGGCAGATACAGTCTCAAAATGGTATTTCTCTTGATGTTCTCTTCCCCCTGACCTTTAACAAGTGTTTCGGATGTGCCTCTTCAGCATTTATTAATTTATATAAAAAAATAATTGGGCATTACTGTGTATCAGCACTGGAGTCAGAGTCATGAACAAGAAAGGCATGGCTGCTCTTCACAGGGTGTTTACATTTTAGTGGGGGGAGGGCACACGAAAACCAAGAAAGGTAATGGACACAATCATTTCAGAGGACAATCTGTTATAAATAAAAATAAAACAGGGTGCTATGATAGTGATGAGGCATGAATCTTTTTTAGGTTATGGAAAGGAAGGATTGTTTGAGGTGATGTCTTAGTTAAGATCAGAATGGCAAGAAGGAGCCAACCTTATGAATCCTGGAATAGAGTATTCTGTACAGAAGAAACACCAACTGCAGAGGCTCCACATCTGGAGTAAGCTTGGCTTGGCAGTTTGAAGAAATAACAAGAAGGCTATAAGATAGCGAGTGAGAGGGATAAAGACCACAACAAACATGCTTAAAAAAAAAAAAAAGACTAATGATAATTATGGTAGTAATAGCAACAAAAAATAAATCTAAGACTGCAATCTCAAGTTCTTATCACAAGAAACTTTTGTAACTATGTATGGTGACAGATATAAAACTAGATTTTTCGTGATCATTTCACATATTGAATCATTATGTCGTACATCTGAAGCTATTATGTTATATGTGAAGTGTACCTCAATTTAAAAAAGGCAATAAAAATAAGGTTAAAAATATAATGAAAAGTAGTTTGGGTCTTCTCTTCCCAGTCCTTGCCCTCCTCCATGTGAGGGGAGGGTGCTAGAGAATCATAGCAACAAAGGACTCTGGATTCTGATCTGGCTGCCACCCATATAAACCTCTGAAATTCCCGTGGAAGTTACTAACTGAACTCTTTGTTGCTTCCCAGTGGGGGGTTTTCCTCTACTCTTCCCTTAAATGTTGGCTTTCCTCAGAGTTCTGTTCTTAAGTACCTCCTTTCTCACTGGACACCTTTTCAGATTCATCTCATTATTTCTCATATCGTCAAATGCCACCTGTGTGGAAGGTTCCCAAATCTGCAGCTCCAGACCCCAGCTGTTGGCTCAGTCCAGACTCCCATCCCCCTACTCAATGGAAACCTCTTCTGGAGGTTGCACAGGCACCTCAACTTAACATGAAAAGATAATGAACTCAGTGTCTTCACCTCCTCTACCCCCTCTATGCTTTTACTTCTACCTATTATACTTAGTGAAGGTGCCACCATCCACGTAAAACTTCCAGTCAGCCAATTCCTCCCTCTCTTACATCTTCCACCTCGAACTGGTCACCTCAGATCTCAAAGCCATCCCCTTTCCATTCCTACTGCCATTCCCTTTTGTAGGTCTTTATCATGTTTCTTTGAGATACAGATAGTCTTCTAATCCATTTCCTTAACTTCAAATTTCCTTATCCTAATTTCCTCCCAGGCTAACATGGGAGGGATGTTTCTAAAATGCCATCTATCTGTACCATTCTCACTTTTAAACGACATGCAAAGAAAAGCCTTTCCAAAACAAGTAAAACCCCTCCTTACCTGGCCCAGCCTAATTTCTTACCACGCTCTTCTCCTCCCTTCACAGTCCATGTTTCTCCCTTTTTAACTCCCTTCCTCATTTCACTTTTGCTGAAGCCATCCATAGCTACTCTTCCCAAAGTGGCCATGCTTGTTTTTGCACTAGCACCAACATTTCCCTGTCATGCACAGGGATCTCTACTCTGTCCTCTTTCTCCCTCTCAATTCCCCTGCTCTCACAAGAGACAGAACTAGTGCCCTGGTGCCCTAGCACTCTGTATTTGCTATTATTTGAGCTTCTGTTACACATTAAAAATTTTTTACACACCCATCTTCTTCACCTGTATGGGAGCCCCTGGAAGTAGGGCCTGAGTTCAATTGCCTCTCTGTTTCCAGAACTAGAATAATAACAGTGCTAGTCACTGAGGGGGTGATCTGTGAGTATGGGAAAGAGGTACACATCCACTGTGGGTCTGAAGAGGTCATGTTTTGGGTGGGAGGAGCCTTGAGGTGCTTCTGAGCCCTGTGGTGATTTGGAGCCTGTGGAAACTTCATAGTCTCAGGAAAACTACTCAAAAAACCTTGTAATGCTAGTCTTCGGTTATATGAAAGATGCTAAACAACTTCCTAGTTCCAAGTGCTTTATTTAGACATAGCAGAGGCTAAATAAATATTTTATAAATTAATGAATGAGCAATTAAATGACTTGAAATATTTTTTCTATTTCAAAATAGCCCTGGCAAGAGAAGTACCTTCTTAAAGAGTGAAATATTACCATATTCTTTAGTGCAAAGGAGAAATATATCCTTAGTTTTTTTTTTTCTTATAAAAAAGTCAAAATTTATTTGATGTTTGCAGATTATTCCTATTGTGCCTGAAATAACTATTTACTTAAACTCTTCTCAGGGCAGTTCACATACTGATCCTAAATGTATTTGTGTGTGTATGGTTCATTTTCTTATATTTGTGGAAAGGAAATATTGTATTTACTCACACCAGTTTTCTCCGAACTCCCTTACTACAGTCCCAGAAACATGCATCATGCGAAAGTTAACTATTTCCGGACACACCCAGAGCACATGTTCACACAGACAAGAAGGAAGTCAGAATGACGAAACTGTTTAAGGTAAACATGTCTGTGCTAAGATGTCATTTCCTCAGGCTTCAGGCTTTTACTGTGGCTCATTTGATCACATCTGAATGGATGGACTCTTAAAAATTAAAATATTGGCTAAACTAATCAAGTATTTTGAGAAAAAATAAGACTAAAGCTGATTATTGATTCATAAACTTAAGAAATTAATAAAATATAATGTAGTGATCTATTCAGAAATTCATCACAAAAAGGAGCAGATATATTAGATGTGATCAATATTGAGTTACTTGCCATCATCACATTTTAAAAATTCTGGAGAAGTATTAAAAAAATCAATAACTGCAGATATGTGAAGGATGCTTTTATTCTTATTGTGACTTGGATGTTATGTGAAAATTGCAAAGTTATGACTAGTTCTCTGAAACTGGCAGCATAAAGAGGATGTGTTTTGTATATATTATGAAAACCATAATCCTTGTCATATGAAATATATCTGCTCTGCATAAAAAACTCAGATATATTAGTGAATGTGGTGTTTCTTTTTTCTTCCTATATTTCAGTGTTAAGCAATATAGACTATGTTTTTTTTTGTTTGTTTGTTTTTGGGATATGTATTCCTAAACCAAGATCTCTCTTGGCATGCAGGTATATACGATTTTTATTGGCGTTAAATAATACTGAGCAAAAGAAAACTGCCACACCTAAGAGACTAGGAGAGTAGGAGAAAATAACAACAAAGGGAATTCTAAAACTGTAAATTCAAAGTCCCAATTCAATACCAGGCGCAGGCCCAGGAATCTATAATTTTTATGAGCACTCTAGGAAATGCCAAAGCATAGCTAGGTTTGGGAAGCCCTGGCAAGAACCCAGTTCTTTCTGCTTCAAATTAATTTTAACATCTGACAGAATGCCCTACTATGCTAGCTATGGGTGCTAAACAGCGTCCCTAGCCTGTGGCAAGGGAGAAGAAAACAAGTATTTATTTTTCTCTTTGTTCCCCTTATGATAATAAGTAGGTCTACAGTAGGTAGATACTAGCTAGCTGCAACACGTAGTTTGTCCTATTGGAATTGTCAGCTGACAGAGTTGGTGGGAAACACAGAGATCATTTTAGTGTAATTCATCATTTTACAGTTGAGGACACATTTATATAGATATTAAGGTACTCGACAGTCACACAAATATGGAAAGATTTGGGAATAGAATTCAAGTCTCCTGAGAGCTCGTCCAGTGCTTATTTAAAAAACAAACAAATAAACAAACAAACAAAAACCCCCCAAAACAAAAAGCAAAAAAGAAAACTTTTACAATGAGACTTCAACCCAATTTTTCAGCTTTATTTCCTATCACTTCACTTTAGAAAATACTGTTAACTTTTCCTCAGAACCCCCTGCATGTCATAATACAGTAGACATCAGTTGTAATGCCAGCCTAGTGCCCTTTCTTTCTTTTTTAGTAAAATCCTTGACTTGTCATTGCAAAGTCACTTATCCTTCACTCTCATCTGGTTTGAGTGGGTTCACTTCAATCCCTGACCTAAAAAAACAGAGGATGACCAAACCAAGATGACTGAATACTGGGTTGTTGGTTTAAGGAGGGTAGGGGCTCATCCAGGCCAGTGAGAATAAGTCAGGGCACTTTGGTGGAACCACTGAGAAAGAGCCACTCTATCCACTATGGTCCTCATGAGCAAGAGGTAAACCATTGTTGCTGGTGGCTAGGTGTGATGACAGCTGAAGAGAATGAAGCCCACACAGATGAAAAAGTCACGTGGATAAGTGAGACTAATTCCTGGTGTTACAATTAGAGTATCTACATTCAGTTATGCCATTTCTACTTCAATTCCTGGACTTTTCACTTATACAGTCAATAATTCAACTTTTGGATGATTATAAAGTTTAATTGGGTTTTGGGTTACTTGTAGATGACAGAGGTCCTGTTGAAATACTTGGTTTTGTCATTTTGTAGCTAATCTAGCATTTCACTGTAATACTTATCCTCTATTTTTCCTCCTGAAAAGCTCTTTATCAGAAAAGGCATGAAATAGTTACCTGTGATTGTTATGTTTATCATTCACACAAACCAACTACCTCATCAGCAATAACCCTGTCCTGGTATCTATTAGGTTGAACACATTCAAAGTGTTTTTCATAACTTAATACACTGGTCTAGATCAAGGAAATGTCATTGAACAAAGATTCTTTTGTGAAGTTTAACTTTTTTTTGCTTGGAGAGATAATTAAAAAAAATGAAAATCTATATGTTTATGTTTTAAAAACATAAAAATCATGGGTTAGAAAGTGATAAGAGTAATGTTAAAGACACCACCAATGACAAAGAAATCAGAGTAGGGGATATTAGAAATGCTGGGAGTCAAAGAATTTTATTTAAAATAAAATTCTTCAGAAAAGCTAACTGAGCAAAGACTCAGTGGTAAAGGAATTAGGCAAGTGGCCACCTAGAGAAAGAGTATTTTAGACTTTCAGAATAACTAGTGCCAAGGGCAAAGAGGAGTATGTATTCCAAGAACAATGAGGCCAGTGTTGCTGCCACATAGCTAACAATGGAGGGATAAAGTTAAAAAAAAAAAAAGTTAGTTTAAATTCCATGTAGCCATCTGTGAGCACCTGTCTTTTACTCAGTGAAATGAAGAGCAAGTTCTGTTCTGTTCTATTCTGTTCTGTTCTGTTCTGTTCTATTCTATTCTATTCTATTCTATTCTATTCTATTCTATTCTATTCTATTCTATTCTATTATTTATTCTATTCTATTCTAGTGGATGTGTGACATGATCTGATTTGCAGTGTTGAGAATAGGCTAAGGATAAGAGTGGAAGCAGGAAGACCATTTAGGAGACAGTGACAGATAATGTCCACTGACAGTCAGTTCCACACTCAGTCTTCCAAACTCTCCTCTGTACCATGAGTCTGGAAGTGTGCAAATTACTATTTCTAGACTTCCTTGCCAGCTGATTTCCCCATAGGATCTGACAATGGAAAGCACAGTAGAAGAATGAAAGTAGGAGAAAGGGAGAAGCCTTTCTTTATTTTTTTTCCTGGATCTGGAGGTATTTTCAGGTTCGGTGACAGTAGGAACAGTGAGTAACTGAGTATTCAGAATATAGAAAAGCCATCAACCTTTATGGAGATGAATGCAAATGATGTGTGTTTAGGGCAGAAGTGAGTGAGTGAATATGAAAGAAAGCAGAAGTTCACTTTTGGATATGTGATGTTTGAGATGCCTATTAGCTATCCAACTGAGGACACCAATAAGTGACTGGATAGTCTGGAATTCAGAAACAAGATCTTGGCTGCAGATATGAATTTAGAAGTTAATGATGTCATTTAAAGCTATAGGATTGGGTGAGCGCATTAAAGAACAGATAGAAAGAACACTACCCCTTAAATCCTGAGACTGTCTGGCATTCAAATCTCAGGGAGAAGAAGAGAAACCAGCAAAAGAGATTGAAAAAAAGTGACCAGTAATGAAAGATGAAGACGTCAGAGAAGAGAGTGATGGACCTTGTCAAACTGGCTGATAATTCAAAAAGACAAGGACTGAGTCTGGACAGCTGGATTTAGCAATCAAAAGTGATTGGTGACACTGACAAAGTAGTTTTTAGAGAGTGTGGGGCTGAAAATCTTGGCATTGGTTTATTTATTCATTAATTCATTCAAAAATATTTATTGAACTTCTGCTTGTGCCAATTACTGTTGATTTGAGGTGAACAAGAGACATTACCCCCAACCTCTAGAAGTTCAGAGCATTCTACTGTAATGAATGACAAGCTATAATTTCATGCAGGAATGAACTTCAAATCAGATCCTTATTGTATGTGTGCGTGTGCATATACATACACACAGTTAAAAGACTGAAGAAAGCAAGAAAAATACAGGTTAATGGAAGTTTACTGTGATGGCTGTAGGACACATTAGAACAGTCACTGCCTCTTAGAGCTAGGCCTTGTTAAATGCTATTTATATTAGGAGTTAAAGCATCTATCGTCTTTAAAAAGGAATTATCAATTCTCTGTGTTTTTACTTGGGGAAGTAGTTGACCAGGTGCCACAATTTGATTTTAATCTGATTTTATCTCTACAGTGCTTAGTTTAATTGCTGGTTTGATCAGGCACCTAAAATACAAGTGGTTATTAAAATAACACGTTTCATTCTTGTAGGCAAGATTGTTTCCATGGATTCTCTCTTCTAAATACGAGTGGTTATTCATGACTCTCCAGGGATTAGTACTTGAAACAGTATTTTGTTCATCTAAAAATTATTTGATAGCAATCATGTAAAGCAATATTTGAAACTCTAATATATTCTTGGGTAAGTTTTGGCATGAGGTCCTGTGCAAATTAAAATAATTACAGCTGAAACCAAACTTAAATGATAGATACTCTAATGTGCATTTCATTATAATATGGGTCCTAAATATTAGTCTCCTGCAATTCTCAATAGCAAAGTAATCACAAAGAGATTAAAAAAAAAAAAGGAGTGTTAACATGGTTAGGAAGTTATTTCTTTATAAATAAGAGACCTCTTGAAAAATACAGAGAAACTTTATTTTTGCAAATATAAATTACATCAATATTTTGAGTTTTCTATTTGAATTTTTAGACATTCTAAATAACCTATAAACGAATGCTCTTAGGCCATGACAAAGTCCCACTGTGATGAAGCATCTGTATTTTGTTAATTCAGGCAATGAGACTATCCTGCAAATATTTTCCTCTCACAAGCTACTGTGAACTCGTCCGGGGAGTGATACTAATGAGTAGCTGAATATGACTTACACATTCAGAAATCTGAAATATAAATGATTTGTACCCTAAAGATGGGCATTTCAAAAAAGAAATTCTCTCACTGGAAACTTTTTTCAAGAAGTAGGTGAATAAATGAGAAACTAGAGCACAGTTGTTAAAAAAAAATTGTTAAGTAGTTCAATATTTTAAAAACTGTCTATAATTAAATGACATTTCATTCCTAACTTATGTAAAATATGTTTTGAGTGGTAATAGGTCAAACATTATTTCATAAAATCAGAAAGCCCCGGTGAACTTTCTGGCCTGATTTTGGCTTAGAATATTTGAAATAACCAGCCACCGCTCCATGTGTTCGAGGTGTTTGCCATGTTTTCTTAGGTTTCATTAATGGGCCTATGGAATCCGTGGCTAGAATAAAGACATTAATTTTTTTTTTTAATTTTGTTTTAGTTCTGTTATCTTTTCTGTTAAGATTTTTTTCTCTCTCCTCTGCTCTTGAACTGAAGATGAAAAGTTGTTTCCAGGAGTCTTAGTCATGATTTGAGCTCATTTTTACCCTTATGTGTAATTCCAATCTAGACAGCTTGCTTATTAGCTAATGAAACATAACATTATTCCATTTGTCAAAATTAGATTTGTGAGAAAGAATCACAGAAATGTTCTCCTCTTGTAGCCCTTTGCATCAATGTGATTATTAATTCATGCCCGACAGGATATGCAGCAAGGTCAGAAGTACTCTTGGGATGAACCGAGAAATGGCTTTGTGCTCACTTCCATGGATGTTCATTTAGCTGACAAGAAGGATGTAAATCAGGATTTGAAGAGGACTTTTCATTATTTAAATGGAAGAGAGTGATTTTCACTGGTCATGTTGAACTGCATAGAAAGCATAAAATATTATTTTTTGAGAAACACTATGAGAGCAGTTTCGAATTTTTTCTTAGAATCAAGGGGCTCCCATGAAGTGAGGTGGGGAGAGAAAAGCAGAGACTCAGCTGCTAGTTATGGCCCCTCACTTCCTATTTTTAACGAAACTAGCTCTCTCTTCAGCTCTTTTAAATAGTAATATGTTACATTTGAAAAACAATACCGCAAAATGGATTTGTTATTTTAAAAATTAGTTTGACACCCTGAGAGGAAAGTCTTTTTAAATTAAGAGAACAGCATGGTGGAGTCAGGAGATCTGAACCCAGATGTGGTAGAGTCAGATAATTTTCCCCACTAATCCACTTTTTTTTTTTTTAAGTAATAGATCCCTGATCTCCCTGCTCTCCTCTCACTTTATCTGATACAAGTACACCCAATTAGAAGCATTATTTCCCTGGTTCTCTTGAGCTAGCCATGAGTCGTATGACCAAGTTCAGACCAATAAAGTGTGAGCAAATGTGATGTGTGTACATACTGTGTCGGTTCGAAGGAAGGAAGGAAGGAAGGAAGGAAGGAAGGAAGGAAGGAAGGAAGGAAGGAAGGAAGGAAGGAAAGAAAGAAAGAAAGAAAGAAAGAAAGAAAGAAAGAAAGAAAGAAAGAAAGAAAGAAAGAAAGAAAAGACAGAGAGAGAAAGAAAGAAAGAAAGAAAAAGAAAAGGAGGAAAGGAAGCTGATTGTCTCCATTTTCTTTTTATCCTCTCTCCAATGACTAGCACAGCCACCTTAGTCTCTAAGATGGAGGTCGTGAGTTGAGCATGTCAGAGCCACCCTGCCAAATCTTAACTTCTCATTTTGAAATATGACATGAGTGAAAAATAAAGCTCCATGTTGTTGAGCCCCTATATTTTGAGTTTTTTGGTAGCTCAGCCTTTCCTCAAAGTAATGTGACAAAACAAAGTTCATGCTGGAGTTGTGAGGTCAGTTTCATTACAAAGGCTGACTTTTCAGAATTTAATCTTTAGTATAATTGCGTTTAATCTCATGTTTACCATGAAATAACATGGTACAAGTGATATCACAGCAATCAGTGCTGTAAGGCCAAAATAGACAGATTCCAGTTGTTCTTGCTATTATTGGAGACAGCACAAAAGCAGGGCAGGATTAAAGATGTAAGCACATCTAAACAAACAAATATGGGCAGGAATTAAGAAGTGGAGGTGGTATTATGACATGCATGCCTAGAAGTTAGTGTCTTCTGAAAGGAAAGCATGAAACAAAGAGAAATTTAGGCAAAGTAGCAGTTGGGGGAAATTTTGTGATTATTTATCATTTTGTACTTATGCTGTATCTTTCCTATAAGGAGCTTCTGAGTCTTACAAAACAACTGTTACTTACTTCTCTTGGTCCACTGCTTCACAGATATCTTATTGTGGTCTTTTATCGAAGTGTTTGTCGATGCTTGTGACAAACCTTCACTGGGATGTCCTGCCATTGCTCCAAACCGAACACATTAAAACCGGAACTCTTTCTTCTCCTGGAGAGCACTTCCTCTGTCTATTGTCTGCTTGTCAGTGTCCCATGTTTAAGCTATCTCTCTGAGATTCTCTTTGACTTTTTTTTTCCTCCTTCATCTGTCTAGCCAATATTGACATTTTCTTCTTTCTTTAACTGGTTGTTAGATTCACCCATTGCTCACACTCACCCACTTAGTCCAGGACCAGAACACATCAAACCCAGGACATAGACAGCAATCTTTGATTTAGTCCAATTGACTTAGCCATATCCAAATTCTGTTTGTTTTCTCATGTCAAGAGCAGAGAAATTGTTCAAAAAATGGCTTTTAGCATTTCACTTCTTTCCTCAAGAACCCATATGCTGAATTCCATGTGGCTATTGTGTCTAACTCCTATTTGCCTTTCTTCCAGACCTTCCATATAATGTCCTTAATGAAATGTGTTCTGGCATAACTGCTAAGAGGATAGATTTTGATGTTCTAGTGACCTGGCTTCAAATTCAAGCTTTACCACTTATAGACTCTATGGTATGGCGATTTTAAGACTCAATCTGTTATCTATAAAATAACAGTAATGTCCCCTTGATAAGGCTTTTAGAGGTGTTTAATATAGAATGACATCTGTAAGATGTATAGAATAGTACACAACACACAGTGGGCACTCAATTCATGGACTTGCTATTATCTTTCAGTCAACACTCCCTCTACTCCTGTCCTCTGTGTTAGAACTTTTACTCTTCTGGGCAGCAGCATCCCTGTTATTTTTTTGGCATTTCTAGTGCCATTCACCATTAATTACCAGTTAAAGTCCTTCTTTCCTAACACAGTTTTCTCCCAATTCCTATTATTTCTCTGTTGCTTGAAATATTTCCATTTAGTTTCTTTAGCTAAGACAAGGAGTAATGCTTAAGGGGCAAGAATTATTCTTGTACTTCTTTTCTATTCTATCCAGCATCTGGCTAATATTTGTCATCTACATTTAAGAATGGAGGTATTAAATCTATATAGATTCACAAATGTGATAAAATAACAAACTCATCAAATTTACTATTTTAGGAAAAATTTAGAGCACATGTTCTAAAGTAATCTTAATGTTGTTATGGCCTCATTCTGTCCCTTCTTCACATTATTTTCCATGTGACATGACTAAACTTGGTAGTAATTCATGTTATGTGAAGCAGCTAATGAAAAGACTATTAAGTGAATGGGATTGAAAAGGGAGATTGAACCTGAATGTCGAAGGGAGAAGACTCAAAGGAGGAATAAAGGTGGGATCGAGAGAAAGATATGCAGGTGAGGGAAAGGATGATAAGGCTAAATATAACACTAATCCAGTGTTATGCTGAATTCTTGATATCAACAGTCTCCTCAAATTCTAACTATAAGCCTGAAATATTGGTATCGTTTTATTAACAGACACATAGTGCTCCCAGGAGCCTTCTAGAATCTCTTGATCACAGACCAAAGCCTGAGGTTCTCTGGGATGTCCAGAGCACTGCAGGTCTGTGGGAGGGCTGGGTCACTTCTGGGCCAGCTCACCCTGAGGGCATGGGGTTCCAGGTTATACTGAGGGTGATTTATCAGAGTCCCCAGCTTTGGTAGACTCTGGGCTTTGCCTTTTCATTCTCTAGTGTCTATGGCTGTTAAAAGCTCAGCTTAGTTTTGCTACTGTTTTATTTTTTCTAGATCAGCAGGTGACTTTAGTGGTTTTGAGCTTTGGCCATACTTCTCTAAAGTCTCATCTTTTAGATTTTGGTCCAGTAATTCCTCAGTATCTTGTCACCTCTTAGATGTTTTTAAGAAGAAATTATTATTATTATTATTATTTTGTTGAGTTGTTTCATTTATTCTCAATAAGAGTATGGATCTGAAGTAAATAAATCATAATTATTAAAAGGAAGCTTGCCATTGCATTTTATAGATGCAGAAATGGAAGTTTAAAGAGAGACATCTATTCATTAGAACTAGAATTTGAATCAAATTTGGGCTTCCCTAAAGTTATTGCTCATTCTGCTCTGTTATATAGACTAACAAATGCATAAGGTAAAATTTGGCTATGAGGTTGATGTATTGTTTAAAAATGATAGGAATCAATTTCTCAGTTGCCTTCATAGTTATCTTTACTTCACTTTTAGCCTTGGTTCACAACACTTTCTTCCTTAACAGTATTAGGTTCTAAAGAGATAAAAGAAAGGAGATTAATAAGACTGCTAGCTGTTGCTAACTCTATACATTGTACATCAAAGAAAACTGGATTTAAAAAAAAAAATCAGGTCTGTGGTAGTAAACTGAGGGAATCTATCTCTAAGAGGTTTAGAATACTTAGTCAATGTAATTTTATTATTCCTCACAACATGATTTTGATGTCCTTTTTAAATAACAGGTGCAATTTACTAGTAGGAAGTAAATTACTTGAACAGATTTTAAAAACTCTTCTTTTTGGATCCTCTAACTGTTATGCATATGCATGAGCTGCCTCTGTGTATTGAAAATTTGTGCTTAATCTAGTGTGACAATCAAAAGTAAGGCAATGTGAACCCTCTGTAAGACCCAGTGTAAATGATGTTAAAAGTATAATTAAAAGGATGTGTTAATGGGATGATGTTAAGGTAGTAGTTATAGTGTTAGAGTGGAAACTTTTCCTGGTTTGATATAAAATGAAATGTAAAATTAGAAGCAATTCATCTATAAAATCTGGCTAATACCACAACACACCTTTAGATAAATGTAGAAAATTGTGATTAAGTCTTCTGCTTCAATTATGTGGAAAATTGTCCCATTCTACACTACCACCTTATAAAAATAAATGAATTACAAACTATGTTATATATTTGCTTTGAAACTGAAGAATTAGACAATTTAATATTGTTTCTCATAACTATATCAAGGAGAATACACACTTGAAGATTGACTGAGTTCACCAAAACTCAGAGAGATTTTTATACTCTTAAAAAGGGTCCATAGAAATATTTTCCTCAGGGTTTAGAATCACACATCCTCTTGTTCAGAGCTTGCTTATACACCTGATATCTACATACCAGCAACGATGCATGCCAGAGAGTCAAAACTTTATTGCTGGCCCACCCTGAACTTTTGACAAGAAAGGTCACATATCCAAATTGTAAAGAAGCAGGAAGTTCAGATTGTCTTTTTGCCCCATCCTGGTAGTTGTGGACTTTGTTAGGAAAGTTGGAAGATTACAGTGGGGCAATGTGTTAACTTCATCATGCTTATGAAGAAAGGAAAAAATGACTGCTGGGCTAGTTGAGGACACCCCCAATGAAGTCAACCTGAGTTAAATATAAGGAAAATAGCTGAACTGAATGAAACATATTAGCCAGATATTTGTTATAGCTGGAGTCCAAGAATGTCATATGCTTTTCAGTATTCATGGGCATAACCATCTATGCTGAAGCAAGGCCTCATGGTGAGATGGGGATATAAATACCAGGTTGTGAGGATTCGTGGTTACACTGTCATTTTACCAGGCAGTTGTTCCTTTTGTTTCTGTTGTCAGGGCATGAAAGATTCTATTTCTCAGAGAAGTCTATGTTGTTAGAGAATGTTTCAGAGTTCAGATAATGGCCACTCAAATAAGCACCCTGAGAAAAAAGATGACTTCATGTCAAGACATGGCTTGGAGAATAAGCTGAAATCACTACATGTTTGCATGTTAATGAGAGGGAGCAGGTAACCAGAAACAAATGGAAGCACAGAGGGTTGCTGGTCAGATTGCTAGGGCCCAAATAGTTTGGTTTTAAGTCCCAGCTAATGGAGTGATGCTTTAGATTCTACCAGGCTTAAATGATCCATGGGGAACTAAGGGTTAGACGTACTAATTTCCTTTCCTCTTCATAATATAGTATTTCAACTGGCATTATAATAGTAATCAGTGATGGAGGGAAGTAGATGGGGTAAAAGGGGTCAAATATGTGGTAACAAAGAAATCTAACTATGGGAAGTGAACACATATATGCCTTACTGTTAAAATGTACAGCTGAAACTTAACTGGATTTCGTTAACCCATGTCATCATAAAAATAAAATTTTTTTTTTGTTCAAAATTTCTAGTTTCTTTTAGGTTGTATTTGGCCAGTACAATACCTTCTGA
The DNA here is from genome assembly GCA_030015415.1 of Cynopterus sphinx. Classification (NCBI taxonomy): domain Eukaryota; kingdom Metazoa; phylum Chordata; class Mammalia; order Chiroptera; family Pteropodidae; genus Cynopterus; species Cynopterus sphinx. The sequence goes on along the minus strand of CM057386.1, from coordinate 94,953,034 downwards.
TTTACACAAATCGATTTAGGCCTACTCCAGAAAGCTATGTATAATCATATACATGGGTGACTCAGGCGTGTGTGGTGTCAGGAGGAGCGGACTATAAGGAAGACACATGTTGTACGTGTTGGGAATTTTAGCGGCACCTGTAGAATTTTAACCAGTCACACATTCTCTGATATAAAAATGATGTGGATAAATTATAAGATATAATTTAAAATTTGCATAAGGACTTTAAAATGATTTTGAGTTTGAGGTGGGTGTAATGTAAAATGTACAATGTAAAAGTATTCTTCCCTGACATTAAGGTAATGTGAGGAAATTACAGAGAATTGGCAGCGACCCCACCCCATCATGCAGGACTAATTTTAGCTTTATTGGGCTTTTATAAGACCCATTTTAAGGAAGTAAATAGTCTTTAATTACTTTTTCTAAAGGAAAAAAGATAAGGTTTTTGCCTTTAGTTATGCATTTTAAAAGCTAACCTGTTCAGCTGAGTTGTTATTAATTACTGGTCTTAATACTTGTTAATTTAGTAGTTATAAAATTGTATACTTTTTTTATCTTCATCTTCCTCTTCTTTTTTCTTATAACTGTACCAAGAATTAACATTATCTTGGTATTTATAGTAAGTATGTATTTAGCCATCTAAGGCTATATTAGGCAGCTGTTGCTTTTTACTGTATATTTTATTGATTTTAGACAGATAAAAAAAATGTATTTTGAATGCTACACAGCTTTGATTCAACACTACAATCATATAAGTTTAAAATTTTTTGAGATGGGAAAAGGAAATTAAAAAAATGACAAATAAATTAGCCCCTTTGACTTAGCACCTTTGATTATATTTTAACAACATAAAAGTTTAACACACTTGAACCATTACCTACTGGGTTATGTTTCAACATCTAGGCTTCTTGATTTGTGAATTAACATATAGAAAAGAAGGGTTTATTTAAATAGCTGTGCATACATTGTCTAAAGCAGGGGTTGGTGAATGACATTTTAAGGACTAGATCTGGCATGTGGCTTGATTGTGTACAGTCCAAGAGTTAAACACGGCTTTTACATTCTAAAGTGTTGTAAGAAAAACAAACAGAGCACAAATATTACAGAGACTGTATGTGGCCCACAAAGCCGAAAATATTATCTGGATTTTAACAGGAAAAGTTTGCTGACTCCTGGTCGAAAGGATTATACCATATATTTTCTTTTGATTTCTATTAATGATCTCTATATTTGTTAATGCTGTTGTCCTTTCTAGGACTCAGTGCTGTTTGATTGTCCAGCCTCTTCATGAAATATGCTTGAGTTAACAAACAAATATGATACATTATTACTCAAAACAAACAACCTAAAAACAAAACAAAACAAAACAAAAAACTGTGGCTTTTCCTGGTTGTTTCATAGTTTATTACAGTAGCATTTCAAATTCAATCTCTAACCTTTATGCTATTTAGAATTAATCTGCCCTGATCTTGAGTAGAATCTTGTTCTTTGGCCATGAATAATCCATAATGTTATTCAAGAATAATTCTCATTATTGGGTGTTAAAGGAAAGCAGAAAGACTGAAGTTTAGAATACTAGTGGGTCCTCAAAATATATAAATACATGTTGCAAAAGAATTCTTTTTCATAGTGAGAAAGAAGGCATGACAGAGGCTCAGGAATTAACCAGTTAAAGAAACAGCCTTTTTGCTTTTAAAATAGAGACAAGAGCTATTTGGTACGTTGAGAAATTATAAATTGCTACTTTTCTTGTATTGCTTTTTTTCTCAAGTGGAAATAGACATGTGAAAAACAATCCTCTTCCAGCAGGAAAACAGAAAACCTTCCCTCCTCCTTCTCTCTCTCTTTCTCTCTCTCTCTCTCTCTCTCTCTCTCTCTCTCTCTCTCTCTCTCTATTTACCACTCACAACGCAGAACATGGGCTTATATTGACATTCTGGGTCCAGATAGCTGCCCTTTGTCTATACCATTTTATGCAGAATTCCTTCTGTTAACTGAATAAAGGCAAACAGCGCAGTGCAGAGCAGAACCAGTGACTAAAGAAAATTTGACTTAGAGCAAGGCAATTTTGAAATAAATAATACTAAAAGGTCAAAATAATGTTGTTAACTGTTATCAGACCACCTTGGATCTGTGAAAGGTTTTCTCTTGAGATTTTTTCTGAGAATTTCCTCATTTGATTTTTAAAGAACTAAACTTAGTTTTATATATGTATACTATTAATACATTTTATTCAGAAAGTATTCTGAATTTTAATTCAAGAATAAATCTCAGTTCATTCTATTTGCAACTCTCCTAACTGTCCAATTGTGTCCTCATTTTGACGGTGGTCCTAATGTAGAAATAAAGAAACTAAGGATTAGATTAATGATTTTTATATAGACAGGCAAAGTTTGGGCAGTTTCCTTAAAAATTCCCTTTGGACTTTGTGGGAATGGTACAACCAACCACAAAGCCATTCCTGGAATATTTACTCTTGTCCAGTCCTGGAGGATTCTTGGTTGTCACATGGCCTTGGAGAAACACATGGTCATATTTCTTTCCTATAAGGGCCTCCTTCCCATGATACTGGCTGCAGCTCTGTGCTGACCTTTGATGGAGAGTGACACCCACTTCCTGGCTGCCAGCTAAAACATCCTTGATCCTTCTTTTAAGAAAGCAAATTTCATGGAATGGATAGCCAGCCACAGGAAGTCTGGAAGAAAGACAGAGATTGTAACACAATGAAAAAATAAAGCAATTTTGGTCACTTCAGGAAGAATACCATAAAGTTGCAGGTTCTGACCTAACCCATTTACTATCAGATACACTTTCAGATATGAATATTGTTACAGAATATACAATTAGCAAATCAGCCATTCATTTTCTTTAGTACTCAATGTTATATCACAACTGGCAAAGCCTATGCCTGGAATCAAAGGATCTGAATCTGAGCCATTTACTAGTTGTGTAACTGATAGTACATAAACCTGAAGATGCACAGGATAGTCTGTTCTCTCTCAGCTTCAAGGTTAACATTCTTTATCTTCTCTTAACCTTGCCCTGTATCTTTCAGACTCCTTTGCTTCCAGTATTGATAGGAAATTGGAAGTTTGGAAGATGGAGAAAGAGGGAGAAGCTGCATCAGTATTTTGCATCTGATTCACACATATAATCACGCACATGTGTGCACACACAGATACACAACAGCTTCTGGCCCTTTCAGCATTCCTATCTCACAGCTCTTCATAATAATGCTCGTAGCATAGAATGTGCTCGATAGTTGTTACTGTTAGTATTGTTTTACACATAAAATGTTCCAGCATTAGACTGATTTAGAAAGGCTGCAACCTCTGTCTTTCTTCTGAAATTTATAATAAAGGGGCTAGAGTTCCTTATTTAATAAACATATTTAACCTTAGTTATTCCAGAATTCTCTAAACCTATTTGAACGCAAAATCCCACCCCCCTTCGCCATAACATCAAATACCCTTTTGTAGAAGTAGAGTTTGATAAGAAATATTTTAGAAAATGTTGATCTACTGGAACATCTGCAGAATTCTCAGGCTGAATGGGGCTTACTCCTAGAACTCTCTGTTGTTGTATGACTTGAGTGGGCTTCTAAACTTCACTGAATCCCCTTTCGATTTCTCTATAACATGGCCGCTTGCTGTGGTAGACATAAATATCTTAGGGTGATGCCTACATACCTTTGTTTGAACCTCCAACCTTTGAGTGTGATGCTTCTAACCAATAGCATATGGTAAAGGTGATGGATTGTCACTCAAATGATTATGTTTCATAATATGAGACTGTATTGTAGCAGACTGGAGATAGAGATAGAGAAGTAGAGATAGGGAGACAGAGAGGGGCAGAGACCTCCCTGCTGACCTTGAAGGAGCAACCTGCTACAAAGTGAACAGTATGGAGAAGGTCACATGCAGGTCATTGTGGGCAGCTAAGCTTATAGGACCTTGCCTCAATGATACAGTAGCAAGCAAGTGAATGCTGACAACTATAGGAGCTTAGAAGACCCCAAGCCACAGAAAGGAATGCAGCCCATCCAACATTTTGTAAGACCCTAAACACATACATAATCAAGCTAAGCCATACCAAACCTCTGAGTCATGGAAACTGAGATACAATAAATGTTGTTTTGAGCTGCTAGATTTGTAGTAATTTGTTTTAGTAAGAGTAATTAGGAAATAATACGGTTGCCTTTCCCAAATCCATTTCCTCCTCTTTTTTATTACTAACAAAACCTAAATTTTATTCTGAATGTCAAGGTGCTCAGAAAAATACTTAATTTTCCTGAATCTTTTTGCTGAAAAGGAGATTCAGCAAGAGTTCTAACTGGAAGTCTGATGAGGATTCTTGAAAGCTTGCTTTCCTGATGAAGGAGAAAGATACACTGGTATTCTCCTCTTCCCCATTCTTCCCTCTAAATATAAATCTGATATAGGGAGCTATAGCACCATATTGGTGCCAAGAGACTCATAGAGAGGACAGCCTTGACCTTGTTGAGCCACTTAATTAACACTAACATCTACCTACTTCCACATACTTTGTTATGTGAGAAAAATAACCGATTTGTTTAATTATTTTATTTATGTTTTTTGCTGTGGGTATAAACATAGTCTTTAATTATTAACATATATGATGTGAAAATATCTATCACAGGGCCTACAAGTTTGGCCATTCTCTCTCTCTCATATGTGTATATGTGCATTTGCTTTCTCGTTCCTCTGCTCTTTTACATTCTTTCAGTTCTTTCTTTCTTGTTCTATGTTCTTTCATTCATTCAACAAATATTTACTAAGCATATGTTCATTCCTAATGCTGTGCTGGCTATTGAGGATATGCATGTAAATAAAACACACATGTTGTGTCTTTATCTTAACATTCAAATCTTTGCCTCATTAAAATGAGAATAATTTAATCGTTGATTGGCTGACTACATTTCAGTGTACTTGAGTTCCATTTGTGATCTCAAGACATATTTGAATTATTGATTTTTAATTCAACTTGTAATAATTTCCTTATTCCTAGATAAATAAATTAGTAAAAAAATGATAAAGATTATTTTATATATGGGTTGGAGATTTTATGTGAAAGCAGGTGGCTGACCATGGATAAAGGAAGCTATCTATGTCCTTTGTAATTAATAATTTCTAGAGCCTGTCACATGTTATCTAACAGCACCTTCCTACCCTCCACCTAGTCATTCTTTCTCTTCCCTATTAAGTGTACTTCAACTTTTCCTATGTTCATGCCCTTTTCCTTCTCTCTTTTGGCCTCAAAATTCTCAGAAACATAACCATCCTATGATTTTAAGTACTTTTTTTTTCTTGATTGTATAATACCACTATTGTACTATGAACCTATTATCTGGGAATACCATTATTATGATCTCTATCTTATTTCTACATTTGGTAATAATAATTCAATCCAGTAAGTGTAGTAATGAAATTCATTCTCTTCATTAAGAAGATATTTCTGTGCCCTTAACTAAGTATGGAGTGCTTATTCTGTTTTTTACATACTTCACTGCACTATATGTGTTGCTTTGGCCTATCTCAGACCACAAGACAATTGAAAATAGAGAGAGTCTGTGATTCATATCATGTTATATTTTGAGGTCAGCAAGTGATAACGGTAATGATGGACTGTCTCTGCAAAAGCAAATGCAAAAGGACATAAAATTTGTTAAAGACTTTTTAAATTTGTTTCAGGTGAACTTAAGATAATATATTTAATGGCCCTACCATGATTATCCTACGAACAAATAAGATACAGTGACTGATGCACACCATCTGGCTAACATAAGACTATTTGTCTTCAAGGAAAGGAAAAGGATGTGAAGGAAATGCAGTATTCTGTGTTTGGATGTTAGAGGAGTCATTACTAACCACTCCCTTTCCCTGCCTGAGTTCAGAATCTGTTGATTGAGAGAACACACCCTCAAGAGTCAGGCAGATAGAGAGCAAAATATTACCTTTAGCATCAAGAATGCTCCCAGGGGATGTAATTCTTGGCTTGTCAGTGAGGTGACCCTGTTAATACTTCTGAGTCCCTGGCAGTTCTGGCCAACTGCAGGTCCTCTCTCATGGGGGCCACCTATATAATGCAGCACAGAGAGCAGGGCAGGCTTCGAAGGAAGAGCACACTCAGTTTCTTCTCTCAAAATAACCAAACAAACACCCATTCATCCTCCTAGAGGAAGAAGGCTGAGCAGGGCCAGGACTAGGGTGAAGCAAGTGAGGCAGAACTATGGTAATACAAGATCAGATCCTATCTTTATGTGCAATTTTGCTATGTTTTTCATCATAGATTTTTTTTTTTTTGCATTCATTTTGACTTTTAAAAAGATTGCATTACAAACAGAGACCCATGGATGTGGACTATAGATAAGATGTTAGGGGGTGGGGGGAGGGGCAGGTAGATGGGGTAAAGGGGGTCAAATATGAAATGACAAAAAGAAATCTAACTATGGGGAGTGAACACAGTGTAAATATGTACATACCGTACTGTTAAAGTGTATAGCTGAAACTTATTGGATTTCGTTAACAAATGTCACCATAAAAAATTAATTAATTACTTAAAAAATATTACATTAAAATGTTATTTTTCTTGATTATTGAGTTACCTGGCACCTCCTTATGTTGTATTCAAAGCAGGTGCCTCACTAACCTCACCCTAGTCCCAGCTATTCAAGAAGTTCAAAGGGTAACATCAACAGGAGGCCCTTTCAATTAGAAATGTGTGAAGCAGGGTCCTACCTGGCTAGATTTTTAGTAGTTTAATCAACTATACCTTACTGTAATTGTGCTAAGATACTCAAGTAGTCTGGGAAGCTTTCTTTAGTCTATTGAATCTTTTTTGATATAAAAGGAAAAACAAAAAGCAAGACAGGTGACAGAGATACTAAAAAGGGATTATAATGTTCACTGAAGCTATTAAATAAGGTTGGTTCTAATAGTATGCAGAACCAAGTAGTTCTTTGTAACAACCATTTGGCTAGACCTTGCTTTTTCCTTAATTAAGATTCAGAAAATATCTCAATATACATAAAAACATGAAAAATGTAAACACAGATTTGGATTTGTGGAATGTAATGCTTGCATTTATCCAGCTAAGTCTTCAAGCTGTGTCCATCCGGAGGACAGCCTGTTCTTTGACAAGTGTGTGCCTGCCTTGGGAATTCATAACACATTCCAAGAAAATCACATCCTAACTGGTTTGATTGTTTATTCTGAAGAAGGCATTTTGGCACTTCACTTTTTGACTCTTTCATTTGTTTACATGAAGCAAAACATTCTCACACAGGAAGAGACTAGATATTCTTTCTCAGTGGAAGGAGGCTTCTCTTTTCAGGGTCAGGAACTTTATGACTACAAAGTTAATTATGACGAGATTTTAGACCAGTCCTTCAGGCTCCACGTCTGTGTCTCTAACCTTTGCCAAGGGCACATTGCCACCAGACATACCGCAAGATATGCAAAGTATGGGTCTAACTTGAACAGCCTTATTAACTTGTTTACTGATGCTGATATAAAGATTCTCATTATAAATCATTGTGGTGCATTTGGGAGAGTTCAGTTCAAAAGATGTAATGGTCTAGTATCAAAATCTTTACCCAACTAACTATAACATCTTAAATTCTCCCAGCTAGACCTGTAATGGAAAGCCTTTCACATTTAGATAAGACCTAATCAAGTCACGAGACCAAGTTCATCAATATTGTAATTTTGTACGCTTTGACAAATCAAAAACTTTTTAGTTCTATAGCTTACCTTTAAGTAAGATCTAATATCATAGTCATTGGGCAAGGTTTAGTCAATCACAAAGGCTTAGCCATTCAGAAGTATTATTCTAAATCTATAGCTTAGTTCTGGATGGCTTTTATGAACTGATTACCTAGACCTGTGCTGTCCAATATGATAGCCACTAGACACATGTGGCTACTGAGCACTTGAAGTATTGCTCACCCAGACTGAGATAGACTGCCAGTATAAAAAACCACACAGGAATTTAAAGACTTAGTTGAAATAATAATACTTTGAATAGAAAACTTTAAATAAAAATATATTATCAAAATTTGTTTCACCTTTCTTTTTACTTTATTAAATGGTGCTACTGGAAAATTAAAAATTGAATGAGTAACTCATTCTATTTCTATTGGACAATGCTCTTTTAGATATTTTGGAAGTAAACATATAGAGAGGTTCACTTTGTGCATTTATACTTCTTTTGAAATACTCCAAAAGCAGCATTAATTTACACAAAACCCCTGTGAGGAGGATAGGAAATGCCTCTTACTAACATTTCAAGAAAAATAACTTCAAAGGATGTTGTCATCAAACTAGGATTTATAAGTCAGAAAAAACTTTGGGTTCATGCTTCAGAGAGTAAAGCATTCAGGGTCAGCTGTTTCCCTTATAACTGATTCTTCCTCAGGTCTAGAAAAATCTTGGGGTGGGAAAGGGGACTTATGTAGATTTGAATAGTTAGGTGTAGGTAGTAATCTTCACAGTATAACTAGCAGAGAGTATGTCGTTAACAAATGTTTGTTAGGAAGTACTAGCCACAGCAATCAGACAAGAAAAAGAAATAAAAGGTATCCAAATTGGAAAGAAAGTAGAACTTTCATTTTCAGATGACATGGTACTATATATAAAGAACCATAAAGATTCTACCAAAAAACTATTAGAATTGATAAATCAAATCAATAATGTAGCAGGATACAAAATAAATATTCAGAAATCAGTTGCATTTTTACACACCAATAATGAGCTTTTGGAAAAAAGAATTAAGGAAACAATCCCATTTACAATTGCATAAAAAAAAAACATTTCTGGGAATAAATTTAATCAAGGAGATAAAAAGAGTGTACTCCAAAAATTATAAATCATTGAAGAAAAAAATTGAAGAAGCTACAATAAATGGAAGCATATATCGTGCTCATGGATAAGAACAATTAACATCATTAAAATGTCCATACTACCCAAAGTAATCTACAGATTCAATGAGTCCCTATCAAAATACCAGTGGCAATTTTTGTAGAACTAGAATGAATAATCCTAAAATTTACATGGAACCACAAAAGACCCTAAATAACCACAGCAATTTTGGAAAAAAAAAAAAGTTGTAGGTATCATGCTATCTGATATCAAATTATACTACAAGGCTATAGTAATCAAAATTGCATATTACTGACATAAAAACAGACACATTGATCAATGGAACAGAATAGAGAGGCCAGAAATAAACCCCGTTAATCTATGACAAATGAGGCAAGAACATACAATGGGGTAGAGAAAATCTATTAAATAAATGGTGTTGGGAAAACTGGACAGCCACATGTGAAAAAAAATGAAACTGAACTATCTTCTTACACTATATACAAAAATAAACTCAAAGTGGATTAAAGACTTAAATGTAAGACCTAAAACCATAAAACTTTTAGAAGAGAACAAAAGCATTAAACTCTGACATAACCCTTAATAATATTTTTTGTTGATATATCTTCTCAGGCAAGGGAAACAAAACAAATAAAAAATGGAACTACTTTAAACTAGAAAGTTTTTGCACAGCAAAAGAAATCAACAATGAAAAGACAACCTACTGAATGGGGGATATTCACCAATGATATATTGATATATTCAAAATTTATAAAGAACTCAATTTCATATCAAAAAAATAAACAATCCAATTAAAAAATGGGTAGAGAGTCTGAGAAGACATTTCTCCAAAGAGGACATACAGATGGTCAATAGACATGAAAAGATGAACAACATCACTAATCATCAGTGAAATGTAAATTAAAACCACAATGAGATGTCACCTCACACCTGTCAGAATGACCATCACCGATAAATCAAAAAAGAAGCGTTGGCGAAGATGTGGAGGAAAGAGAAACCTCATGCACTGTTAGTGAGGTTGCAAATTGGTACAGCCACTATGAAAAACAATATTAAGATTTCTCAAAAAATTAAATATAGAACTATCTATGACCCTGTAAATACACTTCTGGTATTTATCCTAAAAAATCTAAAACACTAATTAAAAAAGATACATACACCTCCATGCAGTGTTATTTACAACAGCCCAGGTATAGAAGCAGACTAAATGTCCATCAATAGACAATTTGATAAGAAAGGTATAATACATACATGCAATGGAGTTCTATTTGGCTATAAAAAAGAATGAAATTTTACATTGATGGACCTAGTGGGTATTATGCTAAGTGAAATAAGTTGAACAGGAAAGAAATATAGGATTTCACTTACATATGGAATCTAAAGAACAAAACAAAAACAGACTCATAAAGAGAACAAACTGATGGTTGTCTGATGGGAGGGAATTCAGGGGACTGGGTGAAAGAGGTAAAGAAGTACAAATTAGTAGTTACAAAACAGTCACAGGGATGTAAAGTACAGCTTAGGGAATGTAGTTAATAATATTATAATAACTATGTATGGTGTCAGGGGGCTACTAGCTTACTGGGTGATCACTTTGTAAATTATGTAAACACCTAACCACTATACTGTGTACCTGAAATGACTATATAATAATACCAAATGTCAACTATAATTTAAGAATTAAAAACAACAACAGCAACAACAACAAATGTTTGTTAAATTGTGAAAATGAGATTAAGAATTTAAATTGCAAGCCTCATGTTGTCAGATTGCAATTAGTTTTCTGGAGGGCCCCGGTGCAATATTACAATTCCACACCTCGTTGTAGTGACAGTGGTTCCATTTTCACCATAGCGTGGCTAGGCTAGGTCCAGCGGGCAAATGAAGGCATGAGAACTCTGAAAAATAATATAGGGATGGAGAATTCTGAGGGAGAAGAGGTGAGTGGTCAGAGGTCCAAATATGTCAGGAAAGTATGAAAAATGCACACTGTGACAAGATATCAAAAGTGTTGGGAAGTGAAGACTCAGTAGATGAGCTCCAGATTAGTGGGAGAGCTGCTCCCAGAGATTAGTGTAGGTACAATATCTTGAACCCTGACAGAAAAGCAGGTAATAGTGCCATAGGTTAAGCTCTTCCTGCCTGAGCAGAGACTGGTGCCTGGTCACACGTATGTCTGAATGTTCAGGTACCAATAGAAGCTGACTTCATCTGATTGTAGATAGTATGAGATAGTAGCTGAACTTAAGTTCTGACAAACTTTCCATGAGTTTGGAGTTTTGCCATCTAAAATGAGAGCCAACCTTCTTTAGTTGCTTAGTTGTGGTTCTGGATTGGAGGAAAAGGACCAGAAATAATGGTCATGACTCTTCTCACCACTGATTGAGAAAAGAGAATTCTCTTTTTCCAACATTACCACAGACACTAGGCACAAGCTACTACGTAATCTAAATATGTGGTTCAAGATGCCTCTTTTCTCTGTGTTCTTTGACAACTTGAAGAACAGAAACAAAATGTTTGTCATATAGGAAGTTGTTATATGTAGAGACTATCTGTTTTCACCATAATAATCTATCTTAATTGAAATGATCTTGTCTCAAAATGACTTTAGGGTATCAAACTTGAAAGCTACTCTTTTTAACTTTATATTGTGGTGTATAAATGATGCCTAGCAGAGCAAAGGCCTTTATGGACCTGACCCTGTGACCCTAATCTGAATTTGATGTCTTACTGATTTTGACTACATGACAAAATTAATAGTTAAGCAGCAGCTGCTTCAGAAATGTGATTACTCTACTGCTCTGTGGGAAAACATGGAGTCTTTATGCTGTTATTATTAGTTTGAAATCAAATTGGTGACCCATATGTAATCTAACAGCTGCTCTGGGAACATCATTAATGATTTAGTGATGAGTCCAAATCATAAGTGTAACTTTTTGTTTCCTCAAAGAACCTAAATTATATCTTCTTCTTCTTGAATAACTTCTGGATAGATTTGGTCTCTCTTAAAAATGGGCTTGTCTTTACCCCATTGCTAGAAATGTGGTGAATCATAAAAGTACTTACAGCTCTCAGATTTGACTATTTAACACTTTTCCTCAGTACTGGATTTACTTAGAAAATGGACATCTTCAAATTCTTGGTTATGGAACATCTGAACAAGCACAAATACTTCTACAGCCCATAATTGCCAGTTTGGACCATAAAAAAAAAAAAGCATGGCTTTTTGTGGATTAAAGACTTAGATTTCAAGCACTGACTTCCCCAGCCCCCACTACCAAATCTAGCAGTCTTATAAATACAACATGCACTATAATTATTGTGGTCAATTATGCTAAACCAAGCACATACTTTTTCCTCAAACGTTTTCATAAGCAAGAAAAAAATTGCCTTCACGACTCATTTTCAGAGATGGGCTAACAAGTTCAGGTCATGTGAAAGCTGACTCACTTTTTTTTTTTGATTCCACATTTAAGATGTGTACATGTTTAGAGGAATCTAACTAAACTAACTTTCTATTACCTTGATTGAGACCAGATGAAAAGGGACTAAAAAACAGGTCAGAATTTTTAAATCCTTAGGACATCTTTATAATAAGCAGACCTCTTGCTTACTAAGTAGTTTATGACCAGAAACCTTCTAAAGTAATGCAATTACTTTTTTAAAACAGCTTTATGGGAGTACGATTTACATACCATAACATTAATCTATTATAAGTATGCAACTCAAAGATTTTTAGTAAATTTATACAGCAGTGCCACCATTACCATATTTTAATTTTAGAACATTTCATCACCTCTAAAAGTTTCCTTGTGCCCATTTACAGTTCACCCTACTTCCACCTCTAGGCAACCACTGGTTTGCATTTTCTCTATATAAATTTGTTTTCTTTTCAAATAAACATTTTAAGAAAGTATCAGTTATGCTATCCTTTGCTGAAAAATATTTCATTTTATGGATATGCTACATTTTAAAGATCCATTTACCAGCCTATGGACATTTAAATTGTTTCCAGTTTTTGGCTGTTATGAATAATGCTGTTATGAACCTTTACATTAACCACATACGTCTTTGTGTGGACACACGATTTAATTTCTCTTGCATAGATTCCTAAGAGTTGAATTGTTTTACTGTATGATGTTTATATTTACATTTTTAGGAAACTATCAAATGTTTTCCAAAGTAGCTGTGCCATATTATATTCCCACCAATGATTCATGAGGGTTCCCATTTATGCACATCTTCACCAGCATTTGTTGTTGTCTGTCTTTTTGCTTATAACAATTGTAGTAGATGCAGAGTGGCATCTTATTGTGGTTTTAATTTGCATTTTCCTAATGACAAATAATGCTTAACATTTTTTCATGTTCTTAATCATTATATCTTCTTTGGTGATTTGAGTTTAAGTATTTTGCCCATTTTTAAATTGGGGTGTTTGTTTTATTATTTAATTTTAAGTGTTCTTTATATATTCTGGGCACATACCAGTCTTTTATCAAACATATGATTTGCAAATATTTTCTTCTGATCTGTGGCTTGTCTTTTTATCTTCAAAAATGAAATGTAAATGTTTTTAATTTTGATGAGGTGAAATGTTTTAAATTTTGATGAAGTCCAGTGTTTTTAGTTTATCAGTTTAAAATTATTCATGAGTTCTCCATGAACCATAAGGACACAGTCCAAAATTCATAGCATGACATACAAAGTCCTCTCAGATCTGACTTCTACTTATTATTGCATAACTTCAGCTCTTGGCCACATTTTATTTTTCATCCCATGTCCTAATCAAAATGTATCACCTGCACTCTCTTAATTGAGAAGCACTTCTGCTTGTTCTTTTGGTCTTTCTCTCGGAACAACCTTCCACGTCCCTTCCCCTCTCTGGCTAAGTTCATCTCTCTCTGTCTAACTTTTTTTTAACTAACATCCTCTGACAACCTCCCCTAATATGCTCCCTTCCTAGCAAGGTTAGGTGCCTTTCCTAAATGTTCCTTTTGCCTATCTCAACCGTAGCACATTTCACATGGTTCTGTAATATTTTATTATATTGTCTATTTTTCTTATCGATAAATAAAGTTATTTAGGTAAAGGAATATATTTTAGTTTATATTTCTAGTGCCTAGCATAATAACAAATTTATTACAAGTACATAATAAATTATCTATTCAGAGTATACAGTGTTTCAAAGAGTTATCAAGAGCCAGACCTTTTTAAAAAATTTTTATTTATTATTAGCTTCAAGACTGTAATACATTGGTTAAACAATTATGTATTTTATAAAATTATCCCCCTAATTGCTCTTTCTTTTCTCTAAAGATCCTGACTTTTAAGAAATCCAGTCTACTTGGTGTATTGTGAACAATCAGAGATAAACCTTTTTTAAACCTACATGTTCTGAGAAAAAAAATATCCGATGGATTCTGGAATCAGCATCAAACCATTTATCCTTTTTATATTCTGAAATCACACTGAACAACATAATTACAGGCATTTTCTCTAATAGTCAAAACATTCCTGTGCATGAGAGGTAACTATTAATGTCCCTGTTTTATAATAAAGAAAACTCAGTCTTAGACTAAGTGACTTGACTGAGGCCACAGATATTTGTAATGGGAAAGAAAACTGGTCATTTATAAACTAAGCATAAAGAGAAATTGTAGCTTCGAGAAATGCATTTAACAAATTTTCAGTGAGCACATACTATGTGCCAGGCAATATTCTAGGAGCAATGAATATAGAGGGGTACTAAAATAAAAAATTTTCTGCTATCATAGTTTATATTCTAGGTAGTTATATCATTTACACTAATATAACAGATTCTATTCTAACTAGTATTGACTAGTTAAAGCATTGACTCCCTTGAGGCAGTGAGGACAGAAAAAGATAAAAAATTTTGAGCAATACAGACATGAAAGTGCATATTTTATCTTTCAGTGTTTTCTGTGTGGTAGTTGAGAAACAGGAACACATTTTCATGTATATGTGCTCTGCAGGCAGCAGGGATTGTAATCTGAATTTAGACCTGGGCCTAGAGGCACCAGCTATTTGGCCATGATATTTGTCTGAGAGACGAAGTAATGCCCATGTGTACATTGACAGGCTTAGGGAGGAGTCAGAGTCCGAAGGGCAATTGGAAAGAGGCAAAAAGAGGGTAGGAAAATAGAAAATGCAGTGAGGAAGAGAAGGAATTAGGACAAAAGAACCATCTGTGGATTCTTTCTTTGCACCCTGCGGGCAGGGACCTACTCATTCTGATTGATTACTATTGTATGCTTAGGAAAGTAGTTGTTGTTCTCTGAGTGTATTGGGCTTATGGAAACAACTATATTTATTAATTCAAAAAAATAACTGTTAATTGTTCTGATATCCTACTGTGAGGTCTTGATTTCTGCCCGTAAGTGGTAGATGGAATATTTGGAAAAAGAAATTGAAAGTATGGGAAGGAAAGCATCATAAATACTATAACAGAGTCATTAACAAACTGCTATGGAAACTCTTTGAGGGGCAACTTGCTTCATCTCAGGACTTGGGAAAGGCTTCATGGAGAATGTGGCATTTGAGTTGGAAGGATAGTTAAGGCATGGTCTGGAAAGTGACTGCCTGGCTTGTTCAGGGAATGATGCAAATGTAATAGTACTCAGAGATAGAACACATAGACAGAAGAGAATAAGATCACATGTGGGGGTTGCAGGCCAAGCCTAAAGTTTGTATTATAGCCTGGGGTACTGGGAGACAGAAGGGGCCCAGTTAGTCCACCATCTGCTCTGCCACAAGAGCTATCTTAAATTGTAAGTTGTATGATGTCAGTACTCTTCTTTGAAGCCACAAAGCCACTCAGCCAACATATTGTATTATGAAATAGGAGTTTCACCTACTTATGAAGCCTCTAGGTAGAAACCAACACAAAAGTCTTGCTGAGGAAACATTAATCCACATTGGTCATTGAGCTTCTCTGGTGGTGGCCTCAGCCCCAACAACTAGACTCCATGAGCTGGTGTAATCCCCTCCCACATGTATTGATCTGTGTCAGCAGTGGAACAAAGAAGTAATGGTATGTCATTCCTAAGGCTAGGTCATAAAATATTTTATGTCATCTGTCTTGTTCTTTTTTAGGTTATTCACTCTGGGGGAAGTCAGTCGCTGTGTTGTAAAGACACTCAAGTAACCTGTGCATTGCCCCACATAGCAAGGAACTAAGGCCTCTTGCCAACAACCAAGTGAGTGAGCCATTTCGGAGGCAGGGTCTCTAACCTCAGTCAAGTCTTTGGATGACTGCAACACCTTCTAGCATTTTGAATGCACCCTCATGAGGGACCATGAGTCAGTGCCACCAGCTAAGTCATTCCCAAATTCCCGACCCACAGAAATTTTGAGATAATAAGTGGTTTTTGCTTTAAGCAACTGAATTTTAAGAAATTTGTTATGGAGCAATTGATAGTTAATATAGTAATTGATCACAGAAAGTCAGAGTTAGAAGGAACTATAAAGGTTAAGTAGGGCAAGCACTGTTAATTTGGTCTGACATTTCCCATGAAGCTTGAAGAGATTTATGGAGTCCTTCTCCACTACCATTGGTCAGAGATGGCATACACCTTGAGACCTCTTTACTTCCCCTGATCCAAGAGATGCAGGCTCTGGTCCAAACCTGCACGTCTAATTAATGATAAAAACTTTATTTTCTGACTGCAAGTCCAGGGCTCTTGCTACTGTATGGTGTTATCATCCATAAAATGACTTACTTTCACTTCTTTAATTTATATGAGATACCCACCCACTTGTTGAAGATCAGTCATCAGTGTCTTACTCATCTAGAGAGAAGATACTCTACTGCTAAAGAAAGTGAAAGCTATTTCAAATGCTAACTATGGTAGGCTGAATAATGGCTGTCAAAGATATGTAGGTCTTAATCCCTAGAATCTATGAATGCTACCTTATATAGCAAAAGGAATTTTGCAGATGTAATCAAGTTAAACATTCAGAGTTGGAGAGATCATCCTGGATTATCCAGGTAGGACTTAAATGTAATCACAAGTGTCCTCATAAGAGGGAGACAACAGGAAATTTGATAAGAAACAGAGATGATATGATGCAGAACAGAGAGAGAAAAGATGATGTGATGCAGGGCCATGAGACAAGGAATGAAGATAGCATCCATCCTGGAAAAAGTGAAGAAACAGATTCTACCCTAGAACCTCCAGAAGTAAGTAAACCTACCAACCCTTTGATTTTAGCTCACTGAGACTGATTTCAGATTCTAGAATTGTAAAAAAATAAATCTGTTGTAATTTGTTACAGCTGCAATAGGAAACTAATACTCTAATCTTAGCTCCAGTGTGTCATAGTTCTGTTAATCTGTGCAAGACAATTAATATTTAAGAATGTTTCCTAATCTCTAGAATGGGAATAATAAAATGCCTATTTCATAGAGTTGTTGAAAGACTGAATTAGATCATTCTTGTGAAATGGTCAGCATAGGACTTGGCTCATGGAAGTTTCTTTAGAAGCTTGACTATTGAATTGATCTAGACAGATGGCAACATTTTTTTTTTTTTTTTGCCTTCTCTTGAAAACTTAAGCACACTACTAAGTAGCCTTTGGAATAGAGAAAGTATTGAACATTTATTATCTATTCTTTTGTTACCATTCTATTAGAAATCCTGAAGTCTATTTGCTTCATCATCTCTGATTGTCTTATCCTCAGAGGTGTAGACTGCAAGATGGGAAGAAGGCAAATAGAGAAAATGACCAGAAAATAACTCATGAATGAGAGAATTAAAGATTTTTGAAAGGATTTCTTTACCTATTATCTGCTTTCAGAGAAAGCAACACAAAACAGGTGAAAAGTTACCCTATTTGTGAAGATCTCCAGGGAGGGATTGCCCACCAGCTTTCTTAGTAATTGTCTTGGTACACATGAAGACTGTTCTTAATTTTCAAAGATTTCACCCATGGCTGTACAACCCTCTTTCTACAAAAACGAAATGGTTTTGTGTTTTGAAAGTTGCTCAATACACAGTGCTGCCCCAAAAAAATCTTCTAGAAAAGCAGCCATGTGTTAGCTGGCCATATTTCTAATGCAGATTCAGGACTACCAAAGGTATGAAGCAGCACAGCTGTATAAACCTATTCTTTATCCTGGATTCAATGTCAAAATTTTACTAATTAAAAAAAAACTTGTAATAATCATATTTACTTTTATTATTTATCCCTACTATTCGTTTTTTTTGTAGTTTCTTATATTTTCTATTTGTATTCTGCAGTTTATATGTGCTGTGATCACATTTACATAGTTCAAGTGCTCTGTGGTTTCTATCACAAACCCTAGTGAGTGGGAACATCTCTACATCATTCTTTTGTACAGTGCTTGGTGGGACATCTGGTGCCTCATGATTGTTTTATGATGATAGAGCTGACACTGTAAAATGAAGTCAAAGGGACATTTTAAAAAATAGGGTCTGAAGCTATTGGGTCTACATTGAATCTGTCTCATTTACTGAGGAAAGAACTGAGGAATGACTGTTGCATCATTATGACAAACAACTAACATTGTCAAGTCCAGTGATTTTCTAAAGCGCTGTGAAATCCTAGTCCTATAAATCAGACATGACTATAAAAATAAATGAATCTGATTTATCGACTTGACTTCTAATGCCACACTGAAGTTCACCAAAAGGGCTAAAGATCAAGGTCTTTTCTCTCTCTGAATATGCCTCAAACCTGGGTATTGGTCCTCAGTCGCTGAATCCCAGGTTTGCTTACCATCCTGGTTGGCAGTTCATTAGAGGGGAGAGCATTTTTCCTCATTTTGCCTGGATTGGTTTATATGTGTTGAGCTAAAAACACATGGTACCTGGTACGGGAACATGAAGTCAGCTGACCATCATGTCATTCTCTCTAATGTGGAGACTCAACTACCTAAATGGTAATGGGAGCAGACATCTCCTTATTGAGGTGGTTTCTTGGTCAATTGAGATTGACAGTTGGGGTGGAGCTTACCTCTGTCTTTAGGGGGTTTACTGCCTCATGGTGCCATCTAAAGGTGTCAGTTTAAAAGTCACCTTAGTAGGTCTTTTGTGACAGCTTTGAAGTCATTGCCCCTAAATATATAAGGATTGCAAGAATGTACTATTCCTCACTTAGATGTTCTCATTGTCTCAGATAGGTGAGGGATAAAAAAAGGCATCTCCAGAAGGTGGTATTCCAACTTTGTCTAGATAAGGAGCTCCTGCCTGCCTTTTGCTATTGTGGGGAATCAGAATTTAATATATAACCTCAAATCCTCCCAGCTTACTGAGATCAGTTCATGGGTACTAGGAGAGAAGATGAAACTTAATTTATCTTCACTCTACACATGGGTAGGTACTGTGCATAAGTACTTCAGCCAAAATCTTTTAGATTTTGATGCATTTTATCTGTTTACATAAGATCAACAATGTGTTCCTACTCGCGTTGTAAACACTGAATCCTGTTTACAACAGAAGGGCAATATCTGCAGGGAGCATACTCCCAGTTTTCCATGCTCCTCTCGCCTTTGCTCAGAGACTCCAGAGGAATGTGCCTTTGCACAGTTTTACCAGTATCCCTAATCATGATTAATTTAAAGCCTTTCCATCTTTGGTTTAGGCCTGACACAGCAATTGGTTTTCCGTCACATTGATTTTTCTGTCTTTGTAGATTCAAGGCCAGGGTTGAATCCTCCTAACAGGGTGAGTTCTCTGACAAGGAAGTTTTGCAACCTAATTTACAGCTGGAGTCAAGCTTGTCAGTGAGTGCCAGAGGGGAACTGTCGCAATCTGCTGGTTAAGTATGCATTTAATAGTGTTTATCCAAGCGAGGTTGCGATTTCTTCACTCTCCAACAAATACGTTATTTGTAATACCTATCTTCTCTAATCTAGGTGTTTTAAAAATGTTTCTAATGTGTGTGGGCTAGAATACATTTTGTTTTCCTGTGGATATATTCATTTAATAAAGGCAGTCTTGGAGGAATTATCAAAAACTGCCTGCCACCTTTCCAAATCATCTCTTTCTGCAGTGACCATGAGCTAATCCTGAAGGAAAACAAGGAAATCTTTTCAAATAAACACTCGCGAGGATGTTTAGAGGGAACCCAATTGCTAGTACGCAGAACCCTCCCACTGATTGAAAATAGTTATACTGAGGGAGTACAATTACAGTAAGTTGGAGTGTTTGTAAGCATTTGGCATTTTCAGATGATTAACAATAATAAGCTAAATTCCAACAAAGATATGTTTGTGTATGTGTGGGTGTGTGTGTGTTCAGAGTCACTCAGGATCTTATTTCTCAATCTGTTGGAAAAATGATGCACAGAGGAGTTAAACACTTTCCATAGATAAAGGAGTCATAAGGAACATTGGCAATATTGGAACCTAAGCCCATTTAACCTATTTCCAGTGAGTAAATAAGATGTAAAGAAACATTTGATCATTAAATAAAAAGAGAGCACTGAAGAAAATTCTATTGGTTGTATGAAGCTTATTATTGCAATATTTCCAATCTCAAGGAATTTGCCATGCAATAGAGAAAATGTAGACTATGAATTGAAAAAGCAACTCATTACTTGGATGAAATCATTAAATAAATTAATAGACCATGATGCTGGAGTCTATTCATATTAGTTACAACTTTATTTCGTATTAAAAATTATTTTAAATTTTTAAATTTTAAAATACCTGTCAATTTCCTTCTCTGGTCTGTGGGTTTCTGAAAGACAAATCTCTTTACTGTTTGGGCCCAAAGTCCTAGGAGTTAAAGTTGATCCTGGCACAAACGAAGGCAGGAATGATTGAGTGTATGAATTTGGTCTTAATTTAACATTTTATTCCCCATAGTTTGTAGGCCTGATGTTTTCTAATTTATTTATCATTTGTTATTTAAAATGCCTATACATTCAAAGCATATTTTTAATATGCCCTTGCCTATACATGACTTAAATATATCATTACCTCATTAAAAAATCTTATAGCAGTTCATTTCTTATTTTTGTCCAACAGAAATACAGTATGAGCCACGATATAATTTTAAATTTTCTAATAGCCACATTAGGAAACTAAAAAGAACAATGTATCTTATCTTATTCAACTCAACATATTAAAACATTACAATTTAAACATGTAATTATAAAACTATTAATGATACTTTACATTTCCTTTTGAAATTTGGTGTGTAGTTTACACTTAATGGAAATATCAGTTTAGACTTACCTTTACACTGCAGTCCAGACTACAGTCTACATTTCCAGTGATTGGTGGGCATGTATGGCCATCATATTAGTCAGCATAGCTCTCTAATTCATTTGTAGATGTAAGGGACATTTTCTTTGCCCAATGCTCAACCTTTGCTACTATTATGGCCATTCTCAGGCCCTGTAGTTTGGAAACTCCCCGTCCTCAGTGGTCTGCATGAAAACTAGGTGACTAACCATCCTGATTTGACCAGAGTTTCCACAGGTAATCCATGCCTGCCCAATCAATGTATTTTATCCTCCTGGCCACTGTGGATAGACGGGACATAGCATATATAAACTTGATTGCCAATTATGGGATTTTGTGGGAATTACTAGGGAAAAGAATCTCATTTTCTGCTGTGGTTATTATATAGAATTTCAGCTAACCTTCTTAACATCATGAGGGGTGAGCTTGGTTGACAGTAATTACTACTTTGGAGAAATCCAAATGTAGAGAGAAACTGAGTCTTGGTGACTTTTTTTTTTTGAGTTCCTAGATCCACCCTTGCCCAAACCTACCACACCCTTGGACTTTTCAGTAAGCCAGTGAATTCTTTACATTGACATCATTTTTTTTTCTTGTTTACATAAATCATTCAGGTTGGATTTTCATTGCTTGAAAGTAGGACAGACCTAACAAATAACAAAGGTAAAATAATTTAAAAAGGTGGGAGAGTACAAGAATCTAGTGCAATTCTTCAGGCTAATAAGAAACACAATCAGAGGTTGTCTATATTTCTTTTGTATAGCTTCTTCAAGCTATTCTGGTGTGTTTTCTGTGTGTGTGTGTGTGTGTGTGTGTGTGTGTGTGTGTGTTCTCTTACGCTGCATATAAACTCTGGGTACCTTTGTGGCAAAAGGGTCTGAAGGCAGTGAAATAGTTGCATGCTGGCAATAACCTATGAATTTAGTGGGGATTTTTAAAAGTAGGAAGCAATGAAGACCTGCTGTTTTTTTTTTCTTTTGTCTTTTTTTTTCTTGCTCTCAGACCTTTGTGCTTTTCTTGTGCTTGTGTATTTTGTTCCATTATAATAACTCTCATAGTGACTCATAGGCCTCATTCTAGGTATTGTAACATTCTCAAATTTATGAGATTTCTAATCCGGGGGCTAAGGACACTTGGGTAATTGTAGAGTTGCAAAGTTAGGCATCTGAAAATTTATTCATCCATTTATATCTTCTTAATCAATGAATACTAAAAGTACAATCATTGCATGTGGGAGGATTGTAACACTTTTTGACAGATGCAGGAAAAAAGTGAGTAGGCATTCAATAGACGTATTGTCTACTAATATGTAACTTGACAAGGTTAAGTACCTTACATGAAGCACTTAATTTATGTTATAGCATAATATTTGGACTTCACAGCAGTGTTACAAGGCTGGCATTATTAACCTTGTTTTGAAATAGAAAAATAAAATTATAATTTTATTTTATATACACACACGTATATTATTTGTTTTATTATATATATATTTTATATATACATCTCATATATATAAAATATATGTTTATATATATATCTCATTTATATAAAATATATAAGTTTATATATATACACACATGTATATATGTATATATATGTACTTCTTTATTCACTATCCATTTAAAAAACCTCTTTTTTAAACTATTATGTTTTAAATGAATTTAACATCTAGTGGAGAAAATAGACTTATAAACATATGACAAATATTATCTGTGAGTATATAAAAAAATGAGAAATACCACTGGAAAGGAGAGAGAGAGCACCTGACAGCAAAGGTAAGGATGGGGAAGGGGCATAGGTTTGATCAGAGAAGCTCACCGGAAGCAGGATGCCTGGTGTCTGATATATTAAAGATTTTCTCCTCTATTACAAATTTCTTTACTTTTTTCAGGAGAGAGTTCCATTATTGGACAGTGACAAATTTTAGTTTGTTTTTGTGCATCACAGTGACATAACTGACAGAACCCTGAACTGTGAAGTGAAACTTCTGTTCCTAACTAGATTTATTGGATTTACAACTGATGAGGATGTGCGCCAAGTCTCTTAAACATTTGGGGCTCGCATTTCTCACTTACAAAGCAAGGTGCATCAGCCATAATACTTAAGATGCTACGAAGCCTTCATATAGTGCCCTCTGTTCCCACCTTTACTGTCCTTCTATTAAGAGTCATTACCTGGAAACTGCAGTTCAGAAGCAAGGCAACTCAGCTTACAAGGACAAAGTTTCATCTCATTTTATTTTCATTAAAGTCAAAACATCACCTTGTTATAGCTTCAAGGTTTCTTCACTTAAGTATAGTCTAAGATGAACTGCTAAAGATTTGGCAAATCAAGTTAATAGTGGCAGAGAGACAAAATTTCACCAAATGCTTCCATCTAGCATTCTCAGATTCACAACTAAAGAGTAGTGAGTTTTATCTAATATTTAATTAATATCCTGGAAGTTCCCTATACAAAAGCAAAACAAATCAAAAACAAAAAAAAATCTAACATTTTCAATGGATATACTTTGGAAGCAGATCAAATTCTTAATCTTGGAACCTGAATTTTCTAGGAAATTATCTTGCTTCTTGTGTTTAATTTTGTTGTGCCTGAGAATGCATTTATGTATGTAGCTACAAAATCAGGTATAGAGAAAGAGAGACAGAAAAGAGAGAGAACTGTCGGTTGTATTGTGTTCCTGAGTTTAGCGTAGGTTCCCAGTTTGAAGATAGAAACCATTTTTAAGATTATGTAAAAAAAAAAACATGAGAGGATGGAAAGGGAAAAACTATTTACTGACCGTATTGATGCACTCTCACACTGGATTTTTTTTTTTTTGTTTTCAAAAAATTTCTTAACATGCTTCTTGTTTTGATTTAGTTGACAATATCATGTTTTATGAACAAAAGTGGCAGTTACTTTACATTGTACGTTAATATGCAAAGTAATATACATTGGCCTTAGGAGACTTGATCGGGCTTAACATAATAGATGTTTTTCTTCACTGCAGGTTGAAACTGATATTTTACTTCTCTGTAGCTAAGCATGTGACAGTTTTGACCTCAACATTGGGGTCCGTATACTGACTGTGTCATGATGCTCTTCCAGAATGAACTGTTTCTTTAAAGGATGAAGCCCTGAATGCTCAATATGGTACAACCAGGAAGTCATCCAACTCCTGATGTCAGAATCACAGACGTTGGGCACATTTATTTAAAGTCAACATATCCAACGTCTGTTTTCACTGATTATTCAATAACACTCACATGAAAGTCTCTGGTATTTTTCTATTTAATGTTTGCTACTCTAAATGTGATCAGCCCACCTTTATGCTATACTGTGATTGGCATGTAAATGCCAAATAGAAGATATTATTAAACGTTAACAGTAATTGTCACCAACAACTTCCTGTTTAGTGTGACTGCAGCTCCAGCTACTACCGCTACCGTTTATTAAGAACTCACTGTACTGGGAATGTGTGTCTCTATGGCTTGACTTCCTCTGTACATCTCATCTTCCCCCTGTCTGTCTCTTCTCATTTCCCCACCTCCACAGCTTTGGCTTCACTTTGTTCAGGCTGTGGTGTGACTACTCCTACGAGGAGGCTCATTTTCATCTGGCTGTAAAGCTGAGTAAACTCATCTGAAAAAAACTGTTCTGCTATGCATTTTAGTCTCTTCCTGTTTGGAATTAATCTGTATATTGACAACCCGCAAAGCCTTTGAAGCTGAACTTTTTCACAAAGCTGCACCCAGACCATGGTGCACCGTCACCACACCATCTTGTCACTTAGCCTGCAAGGCAGTAAGTAATGTGCAGTTAGAAATTTAAGCTTTTTTCTTCCTCTGTGTAAAGTAAAATACCAGATTGGTGTGCAGAAAAGGTAGCTTGTTGGTATGGTAGTATGGGCCCATTGCAAATCTTTTAAAACATTTACCTCTTCTATCTTTTGTCTGTTTTCTCTTGACTATTTTCTATCCTCCAGCATTTCATTTTTACATTACAAGAGAAGGGATGGTATTTGACCTTGCAAAAGACCATGCTGCTTAGTTCACTCATCTAGAGTCTGGTACAGAGAAATAGTCAAACTTGCCCTGAGCTCTGTCCCCTCCATCCACACTATTCAACAGCTTACCCTGACCCATTCCTTAAGGAACTTGACAAGAGAGAACAGAAACCCTCCTTTGTTTGTCTTTCATTCATTCATTAAAGATGGATTGCAGACCTACTAGCTGCAAAGCACTGAGCTTCACCATGAGGATCACAAAAAAATATAATATCTGGTTTCTGTTCTAAAAGGTCTCCTCTGTTTATGCCCTTCCTGCCTTCCAGACTCACAACCTGAAAGGAAAGCTACAGAAGGGGCTTCCTTTTCTGGAACCTCCACTGCATTATAAAAGTTGGGGCAATTAGAATTTAGTGCTTTTTCTAGATTGGCTTTCTTTCACTCCCCTAAGAACAGCTAATGTGGCAACCAAACTACTGCTTAGCATAGTCTCAGGCCGTGGACCAGTACCCGTCAGTGGCCCGTTAGGAACCAGGACACACAACAGAAGGTGAGTGACAGGTGAGTGAACAAAGCTTCATCTGTATTTGCAGCAGCTCCCCAGTGTTAGCATTACCACCTCAGCTCCACCTCAGATAATCAGATATTAGATTCTCATGGGAACATTGGTCCCTGGTGCCAAAAAGTTTGGGAATGGCTGGCTTAGCATCCCCTGAATCCAACTTGCTCTTTCTTGCCTGCAAAATTCTTGGAATGCTGCCTTCTACACACAGCAGTCTACATTGCCCCCAACACTGGTAAATACATTCCTTTTCTGTTTCAAAGGCATATTTCAAATATGTCTTCCTTTCATCTGGATAGCATTCTATTTTGCCTGGGAACCCAGAGAAAGTGACAGAAAACAAACAAACTTTGAAGCCTAAAGGATCTCATTCTGCACTTGGGCTCTACTGCTTACTAACCGTGTCCCACTGGAAAAGTTACTGGGTCTCTTTGAGCCTGCTTTCTCATCTCCCAAACGGAGATGATAATACTGCAAAAGAGTTATGCCTTTTTTATGAGGTAGTTTATATAAATGACCTAGTGCTGTATCTGGCACTTATTGGGTACTCCTTAAATGTTAGTCAACATCCCTTCAGTCTCCAATATACAATTCTGTCTTATGTGGCTGTTTGCAGGACCATCTCCTGTATTGGATTCCAAGTCATTTAGAATCTGCACTGCAGGTTATCCACGTGTGTGTAGCCTTGCACAGTGCTTTGTGCCTAGCAGATACTCAGGCACATTGGATCCATCACTGTGTTACTGTAAAAATACAAATGATCATAGGACTCTGAAGAGCCAGGCTCCATGAGGTGAAAAGCAGGCCCAGGTAAAAAGCCCAGGTGCTTTAAAGCCTTTGCTGAGCTCAGCAAGGTTGGTGAGGGAAAGGTAGTTGTAGCGGGGGAAATAACAAGCTCTCTGTGCACACTCATGTAATTTAGGGCTCCAAGGTGACCTCTCCATAGGGTCACACACAAAATGAATCAGGGAAACACAGAACAGAGACAGAACCAGCTGTTCTCAGATCCTTAGACGTCTCAAACAAGGGGGAGAGATTCAGCCTTTCCTGATTAATCTTTAGTGATTTATTCTTTGAACATCATTTAAAAGGAGCATTTTAAAGTAAATTAATTGAACTCCCATGGCCTTTTACCCTACTTATATCATCAAAAGAAACTACATCTTGAATTTTTAAAAAATACTTGATTTATTTTCTGTGACTTACAAACTACTGAGAAATATCAGTATTGTGAGTGTGTGTGTGTGTGTGTGTGTGTGTGTGTGTAAAATTTTAAATTATAAATAAAAACTCCAGCCATTTCAGCAGGAAAACATCCCAATTTTAGCAAATAAGTATTACATGAGGGGTGTCATAGGCATGGATGAATGATAAATGCATTACCTAAGACACACAAAACTGGGAAAGTACTGGTTGTCTTCAAAACAGCCATTTCTTCTGTCACACTGGTTTGATAATATTGCTGGGTTCTCTCCTCTCCCACATTACTTGGGTAAATTCTCCTTAGTACACACTGGTGTTTTTGCAAGTATAGATAGCAGTCTGTTAGTGAGTTATAAAATTAATTTAGCAGTTGATTTTTTAAAATTATAAATGAAGTAGAGTAGTATAGAGAATATAATAAAATATCTGAATGCAATGCATAGTTGAGATGAATTTTGTTTTATAAAACTTTTATTTGTGTTTCCTATATGTATTATGAAATGTATTTATGTGTGTACCAAGTTGGGATGTGCAATGTATTTTTCACTGTGATTGTATTTCAAAAACCTTGGAAGCTTCCCAATCTGTCTGGCTTTGCAGTCCTTTGTTTACAGATTGCCCAGTGATGATGGTGAAATAGCTTTGGTCAATGAGATGTCAAAGGAAGTCAGGCAGAGGGGGCTGGGTATGGGTGGGGATATGGGAAAAGATTCTTCACACAAAAGCATGATACACCATGAAAATACTGTCTTTTCTTTCACTTTCAGTGGATGTTGTCATGTCTATATGTGCTTTCTGGAACTGTGGCAACCACAAAAGTTGCTCATGTGAGGTTGTGTTGAATATTACAAAGTATAAAGATAGGAATCCAGGTTCTAGGTTCAATGTTAAACTGTGGCATTAAGTATCTCTGTACCTATCCTACCTCTGGATTTCTTATAATTTCCCTTATTATTTAAGCTATTTGAGTGGTTCTTTTCCCCTCATAGCTGAAAGAATCCTAAAGGATAAAGAAAGCATATTGTAGGAAATGTAAGTAAATCAACCACTGGAGTACAAGTCTGGTGAAAAGAAAGCTTGGAAAGGTATTCTGGGTTTGATCATGAAGGATGCTAAATTCTAGGCCTAAACACTGATGCTGAGACAGTACAGGTTTGTAGCTGTGAGCTACTCAGGAGTAGACTGGGCTTGAAACTCTGTTAGCTGGGTTCCCTTGGGAAAGTAATTGTTTTAAGCAGTATGTTGGAACATTAATTTCAGTATGTTGAAACATTAATTTAGTGTCATCGTACAGGGTGCATTGAAAGTTGGGAGAAGGGTTAAAGAAGTACAACTTAGTAGTTGATAGATGGTCATAGGGATGGGGAGCACAGCATTGGGAATGTAGTTAGCATTAATACATTGGCTAAGTGGAAAACCAGAAGAAAGAAGGACCAATTAGTAAAATCATTTTATAAACTATATAAATAACTAAAGAATGCACTGTACACTTGAAACTAATCAAAATTCAAAAAAAATAAAGAAGAAGAAAAAGAAAAAGAAAAAGAAAAAAAAAGAAAAAAGAAAGAAAGTTGGGAGAAAATAGAGGCAATGAAAGTAGTCAGATGACCTTGGTGAAAATCTAGTTATGAATAATGAGGGCACATGCTCTGATATGGTAAAGGAAGGGAGGGAAAGATAGTTGAGATACTAAGAAGGTGGACTTGATTATAGACTGGATATGAGAGATGGGGCTAAGGAAAAAATTAAACCCAGCTGTATGATTTCAATGCTCAAGTCTGAAGTGGGAAAGGGATGATGTGTGTGGTGGGATAGAAATAGGGAATGGGCAGGGAAAATGGCTTCCTATGATCTTTAGGGGATGACACTATATTTACTTAAAAGTTTCTCATCCAATTTTCTATTTTATGGATGGTGAGGCAAAATTCAGAAAAGTTAAGAAGCTTCTCCTGAGTGACATAACAAATGACAAAGCAAAAATTTAATCCAAGAGAGAATTATTTTAATTCTCTCTTTTGTCCCACAATGCCTCTTGAGAACCACTCATGAGCAAAACAAGAAACAGAGAAATCATGAGGAAGTGAAAAGGTTTTAGCGAGTTCAAACTATAGATTTATAATGCAGATAGGAAATAATGGAGGGATGATGAATAGGGTTTGAAGATAGGTCTTTATAGAAAGAATTTTTTTAATTGAAGAAAAATGTGGGGTGAGAAAACAAAGGCAAATATTAGAGGAGACAGATAAATATAAAGAATGGCTGAGAGGAAAATTAGGTTGGTATAGACACAGTCTAGACACATTCTATACAGAATTCCAAGGGAAGAGTGTGCAGCAAAAGATGGATGGAGGCATAGTGTCATTTTTTGAGAGAGTAAAAGAGCATGGAACTGAGAAAGGGGCACAGAATATAATAATAAGTGGCTTTTTGTTGACTTTCAAGCAAGAAATCCCAATAAGCTTGATAACTGTAAGTGCTAGATTTTATGATACAAGGGTGAGAGGAGGGGGCACTATGGACCATTAAGAGAAAGTCACAATGGAAAGCAAAGATTTGACTGAAACAGAAAAAATTTTCTTGTTTAATATAGAAAACAAGGAAAATAATTTGAAGGTACTTTTTGAAATGAGAATAATTGAGATGGCAGGAGGAGAGAAGGAGAAGGGGACAGAGAGAGAGAAGGGAACAGAGAGAGAGAGAGAGAACACTAGCGAGAGTGAGAGAGACTGACAGAGAGACCCTCAGAAGATAGAGAGAGATTCGTTTTGGCAAAAAAGAGAGAGAGAGCAGGAAAGGAGTATGGAGGCAATTTGTGTGTAAACTGTTTTGTAATCCAATTGGTGAGTGAAGAGATTAGCTACCACCCTGTAGCTTCTAGGGGTGGGGGAAGTTATAGGCTATGATGTAATAATGCCTTCAGGAGAGATGAGGAAAAAATTCACACTGGAGAGGATATGAAAATTGCAATCAGTGACTCAGGGATGGCAAGGGTATTAGTGAAAGCAGTGCTGCAGTAACAATGGAGTCCATTCTCCCGTAGCAAGTTCCAAGTACCACTGCCAGTGGAAAGGACTCAGGATTCTCGTCATGGCTATGCTCTAAGAAGTGAGAAACCCTTAAGTCGTTTTACCATAGGACCTTAGTATTGTTTGCTTGTTTTTAAATCTGTATTATGGGACACTTTGACCACGTTTCCTTACAGCTTGTTGTGGAACTTCAATAAGATGACACAGAAGATGATAAATAATAATAGCAATAGCAACAGCACCTAAAAATTATTTGGTTTTTTTTTTATGATAGGCAAGATATTGTTCTAGCCTTCTACATATGTTACCTTTCTTAACCTTCCCATCAGTTCTATGAAGCTCTATAATTTTTCCCCAGTTTATAGAAGAAATTCAGAAATAGTGAACTTAATTGCCTAATTTTAACAACTAATAAGCGATAGAACCAGGATTCAACTAAAGTATCCCTATCTAGATAAAGAATTTCAAAAATATAAAGTCTTGTATTTTTCTAAGTACTGGTAAAGGAGAAATAAAGTATTATATTCTTAAGACATGGTCAAAACAATTTTCAACAGAGCACTTTTTTGAATTTATTTATTTTGATTGTTTAAGGTATCTGTTTTTCTAATCCCACTAGTTCTTGATAGCATTATGTTTCCATAGTTTTGTTTTTCCATGAGAAAACAGTATCTCCCGTCTTCAGGTAGTTTCTGAAGGAAGCTAAGCCTCTGATGTTGCTCTGCAGTGTTTATTCCTACAGGCAGGCCTCTCCTTTAATGGGTTGTCCCTACGAAGCTACTTCGAGCTTCCTGTTCTACCCTGAGCCAATTGGTATATTGGGCAAAGATGATTGAATTGCAAGGAATATAGCTATTTAAAGGCTAGATAAAATTCTTCATCATATTATTAATATGTAGAATCAAATTTTGAATGTATTTCTTCAGAGTGTCACTTTAATAACTTCTGCCTCAAATAGTTGTTGAGCTAGACACCAAGCAAACTGAGTTGGGTGGGTGATATTTTACACCAAGAGCTATATGGCCCCAATGCAAGAGCTGTATGACTGTTAATAAAAGGCTTAAAAGGCTGTTCCAAACAGCCCACTGTGCCTGGTAGGATATCATCGCTTTCAATACTGTAACAGCCGTAGAAGCTTATTTGTAATATCTTCAAACTCAATTGGCTGCCGTTTGGAATTGCTATAGCTACCTGGGAATATGATCAAAAGAAAGGTTAAAGAAGTTAATTCAGGGTGACATCCCCTGTTAGCATCATGAAGAAAACAGGCAGAACACAGCTTAATCACCTCATTGTAGCCACCTCCCTCAGGGACAGCAATGGGTTTCTCCTACAAGTGACACAAGGCAGTTTTGGAACTGGCCTTGATAGAGTCAACAAATGATGAGCTGCTGGTATATGGATTCATGGGGTTTGTAACTCATGTAAGGTGTTGTCAGAATATTTGCTTTTCACTTTCCACACATCCTATCTGACACAGCCAGAGTCTCAGATCAATGTTCTACAGGGTGAACAATAGTGTTTAGCAACTCTGAAAAAGTACACTTTCTCTTTCTGGCCTGGTTCATATGTTTTTGACAGAAGCTTCTGTACAAAAAAAGAAGGTATTGATTCAGAGCCACAGGAACTAGAGGGTAAACAGTAAAAACCGTGCGGAATCCAGGCAGCCAAGCCAGCGATGTCGACATAAGCCCACACAGCAGTCTCAGAGATGGGTTAGGCACCTCGTGCTGTGTCTTCAATGATACAATAGTTCAGGCCCAACTGAAAAAAGTCAATTGCAGACTCAAATGGCCTTAGTGCTCTGAAAACAGCCCTGATTCTTCACATGGCCATACAACTTCCTGCTCAGGTTTTAGAATACTTCTAGAATTGCTTCTAAAACATATTTTTAAAAATCTATTTCTATATCTTTTCCCTAGGTTCTATTATATATTTTTCTGGGGGAGAAAAAAAAAGGATAAAAGCACCTCTAGTGTTGGACAGGCTGTAGACAATGAGCTTTCTTCATTCTAGCTTTTGAAGATCTTATTCAGAATTGGTGGGAATGTGTGGCCTTGCTCTTTTTGATATTTCACAGGTTCTGCTGACTTTTCTTAGATGCTAGATTTTCTTCGATGCTAGCTAGATTTATATAAAAAATTTACCGAAGAATACCATGCACTTTCATGCTCTGAAAATATATCTAAACTTGCTTTCTAACGTATTCTGAAATTTACATTCTGTTTCTGCCCCATGCCCCACACTTAGGGTAGATTTGAGCCAAAAGAGTTGAAGTTGTGACAAGAATCTCTGACTCTCAGCTGTCTCACTACACTTTATGCTTGACCATAGATTCAGGATAGAACTGAGATTGTTCCAACCCTAAAATGGAACCTCTAACATTTTCTAGTCTTAGTTTTTGTTAGCAGAAAACCTGAAACAAACTCATATTTGTACAACACACAATCTTATCTGCACACTTTAGGATTTTTGCTTTTTGGCATTTTGACTATTTTCAGTTCCCTGTGAAGGCAAAGAACTACCTTAGTTATCAATATCTCCTTAATATTTAAAAAAAATATTATTCAGATTGTAATACTTTCCCCCTTAAAACTCTTTATTGGTTTCTCATTACACTGTGTAAAGCAAAAACAAAAACAAAAAAAAACTGAACAAAAATTTTCCCCTTGGACCTGAGGACCTGCATGATGTGGACTCTGTCTCATTTGAGGCCACCATTCCGGTCCCCTGCTCTCCAAACAAACAAGCCTCTTTCCATTCTTGCAAGTTTTTTCCCACCTCAGGCTCTTCACACATGCTGGTTCCTCAATCTGGAAGGCTCTTTTGCAAGGATGACTTCCTCTTATTTAAATGTTGCATCTTTAGTTTTGGCTTCTCCAACTGTCTCATTTAATTGATACCCTCTTCTCTTCCACGTACTTCATCCCCATTTTCTGTATCTCCACGATGACTGTGTTTCCTTAGAAATGCTTACCATAGTTTATCTTTTTGTTTATTGTCTGTCTTCTTCACTTAGCCATGAGCTCTATGAGGTCAGCAGCCACGTGCCTGTGATATTCCTAGAACTTAGTAGAGTACATGATATATTGGAGATATTCGAAGGGATGTGATGATAAATGTACCACATATTTGTCATCCTCAGTGTAGAGGAATACAAAGAGCAGAGTACTCTGTAGTGGGTCATAATCAGTAATGTGATCAAGGGACTGTATTTTAGAAAGACTGATCTGACAGAAAATATAGCAGGCTTGACAGTAGAGAAATAGTCTTAGAGAAACCAGTAACAGTGTAGATGGAGAGAACTGACACCATGGGGAGTGTTTTAGCTAAGGAGCAGTGCTGATTAAAAACTTTGATATACTAAAGCAGGCAGACAAGAGAAAATTTCTTTTGATGATTAATTCATTCAAAATACATGTTTTAGCAAATTAGTTAGGAAAATGCAATAACAAATTATTCACTACCCCAACTCTCAGTCCTGAGGGGGTACTTTCAAAGACAGAGCTTGATGTAGTTCAGCATCATTTTAGTACTGTGGTTCTATAGAGGATCTTCTGGTCATGTCTGGGATATGAAAATTAAACTTTTTTTAAAAATCAGATTCTCTAACGTCTTCTAATACAGTGATACATTAATTGAAATGGATTTGATTTTCAAACCCTTCTTTATGGGGGATTGTGGGAAAGGAGGGTCTGGATGCATTATTTTGATAAAAGTGTTCTCAGGTAGAATATGAGATCTTGAGTTCGATATTCTAGGCTTGAGTCCTGGCTCTGTCCTCCACTAGTTGAGTAAAATTGTACTAGTCATTTAGTCACCATAATCTCATTTTCTGATCTATAAAATGGAAATAAATCATATCCTAACTCACTGTTAAATACTTTTAAACTTTAAGCTGCTCTACAAACCCTAGGGACCAGGATGCACAGATACTCCACATCTCCCCTTTGCCCCACAAAGCTGCATATCACCAGTTTGACTTCTGTTTATCTAGAAATTAGTGGGAGGGTGTTTATATAGATGAAGGAGGAAGGAGGAAGAAAAGGAGACATGGAACACATCAATTCGACTAGTGTGTCCAGTAGTAGAGAGCTTGTGGTGTGTGTGTGTGTGTGTGTGTGCATGTATATGTATATGTGTGTGTGTGTGTGTGTATAAACCATCAGGGAATTATCTGTACCAAACGCTAAATAATAAATATTGTAATTTGTAATTTTTTTTTGCAACTTTGTGAGGTTAGGATGACTAGGGAATGAGGGTAAGAATCATTTTGTCATGTTGTCTTTGTTCTTGATAACAATATTATCACTGTTAGGTAATGATTTCTAAACTCTTGGGTCAGGAACTTCTTGGAGTCTCTGATGAAAGAGACTAGAAAAATTATCATGTACTTCTTCACACCCCAATTTTGCTTACTGATCACCTGAAACTTGGCAATCTGTGAACCTTAGGTTAAGAAACCTGACTATGAGCTAGCAATTGAATTTTCTCTGTTTACATTTCAGTCTGTTCTCTATTTTTGTTATGTTTTGTTTTAATTTTCAATGATATTGTTCTCCTGGTAATAAGCAGTTAAGAAAGGTCTGGCATGGTGCAAGGAATTTCCTCAACCTTTAAATCTTCTAGTCCTTTCAGTAATGTTTCTGAGCAATGGGTCTTACTATTATCCATGTAACATTGACTAAATGACTGAATCAGATGTTCTGAATTGCTTATGGATGAACCTGAGGATACTGAGTCTGATTCCATCTGGAGATTATTAGCTACTTTATGCCTTTCACCATAGAGCAAAATGTATTCCTGAGGAAAGACTACTCTTTTTTTTTTATTGTCAGGTGCACTCCTCTGCACCACCTCTGGAGGGCACACATCACAGAGGAAGAAAGATCACTCCTAGAATACTCTCACTCTTGGGTTACTTTACAACATGTCAGGTCACCATAAAAGCCAAAGAGTATGTACTCATGTATTTTTAAGAATAGAAAGAAGAGTTTTGCTATTCAAATATTCAAATTGAAAAGATTTGCTTTCCTAGGTCATTAGAATTTCTATTCTTAACCTAGAAAAGAGATGCATTTATTCTGGTACTCCTTACAGTGATAAATCTTTAACTTTGATCAAACATCTGTAATCAATTCCCAGGAAGCAAGCTATTTCTAAAACATCAAAAAGTGCACAAATATTCTTTAAATAAATAAAGTGTATAAATGGTTGAAATGTTAAAATTGAGGGATTCTGTATTTATGATTAATGATAATATTTGGAACAAATTTACAAAAGTGCATATAATTAAAAAAACAGGTTTATTTAGGTAAAATCAAAGTATCAGTAAAATCTTCTGAGATGCTCAGATGAAAGGCACTGTAGAGGTATAAAAATCATTATTATGATCATCATCATTATTTGTAGCTAGCCTAGTATTCTAATGATTTTCTTGAAGTTGCTTTATTTATACTGTTGGCATTAAATTTCTGGTCTTGATTTCAATTAGGGCATTACAAACTCCTGATTTTGGTTAACTCTGAGAACAAAAAAAAAGCAAACCAAGCATCACCAAACCCAAAAAACAAACAAAACAAACAAACAGACAAAAAACAAAACACACACACACAACTTAAGAGGACCAAATTTTTTATGCCTCAAGGTTACTTTCATATTTATTTCTAAATATATCCTTTTATGCAAATTAATATCCCAGAGAGAAAGGTGGTCATATCAGAGAAAAACAGAAATTATGCTAGATCTCATAATGTAAGATAACACTAGGCATTTATAGGTAATGACCATAGTTCAGGCTATATGAAAATAGAATTTCAGCAAATTGTGTCAAAAGAAATGACATTATCTTGTTCAAAGTCAGAAAACCCAGTGATTCTGAAATTGGTTCTTTGGAATAGGTTCATGTGGTTAGTTAATGTGATTTGATGCTATCTGGGTGGTGTTTTGAAAAGCAAACTTGCTTTTTTCTGTACAGAAAAACCAGAATCCACATACTCGCATAGTTCTTTACTTGCACATTAATATTTCACTCTACTTTCAACATTTTGAATGATAGCATGTTCAGATAAAGTGATTCTTTTCCTGAAAGAATGATTACACCTCCAAGTGAAAATCCAACTTGGTAAAAGAAATGGTCAGCAATATAAAGCAAGGAATCTGACTGTTAAAGGAAAACTTTTAATCATTAAAAAAAAGAACACCTATTAGTTACAAACTGATTTTTAAAAACGATGTTAAAAGAAGTACAAAATAATCGTAGAAAATGTTACAAGCCATTTTTCAAAAATTTCCTTATTATCAGGTCTTGGATGGATGATTTTACTACTTAGAACTTGAATTACGAGTCTTAGCAACTGAAATCCAATAGGAAACAAACAAACAAACTCCTGGTAAGTGAAGTGCACTGATAAACTAAAATTTCAAATTAAACAATATTTTAAGAAAAAAATGTTCAATTAAAAAAATTATTTTATAAAAAGTTAAAAAAAATTTTCCTAATTTAGAAATAAAGTCAATCTAATCAAGAGTTTCTTGATAACTGAAATGTCCAAAAATATCTAAGGACCATTATTTTAAAAATAAATTTAATGTTAAGACTGTAGAGCAGTGTTTGCTTTTTCAAATTGGAATATTCTAATATATTTTTTAGTGTGTGCAAGTTTTATGAGAACTTTTATTTATTTATTTTTTCCACCTCACTGAATTAAAAATGTATATGTATTGTATATCAAATTACCCAAAGATTGCCAATAGACTTGAGGGTCTCTGTTTGTATTACTCTTTTATCAATGCTGAAAGATCACCTAGAGAGTTAGTATTTAACTCTTATAGTCTTTGGCCCAGTCTAACGTCAAAACAGCATTTGTCCCAAGGTAACCAGCAAGATGAATTCCTTTTGCCAGTTGTAATGAAGGAACTTTATTGTTGCAATAATAATTTGCAATAGAAAAACATTTTTATTGACTAAAATTTTAATTTCTTAAGTGATTTAAGAAATTGAGATGTTTGATTGGACACCATAAAAGTGAGTGGGTAATTATTGTTATGGAATAGTGAAGAAAATAATAGAAATGGACTTATTACATAAATAAACTGTATATTCTTGCTTTATGGAGGCCAAATAATATCATGGAGTGCTTTGAAAAAGATAGTTTACCATAATTGATTAGAGAAGTAGTGGGAGTTTGGGGCCTTTCCTTCACATGCAGAACAGACACGTTCAACTGAAAAGAGCCTGATCAGAAGCTATCAGCATCATACTCAACCATATGCAGGCTCTGAGAAAAAGTTCGGTGTGGATCTTTCTTGCCTTTATATGACAAGGCACCTTATAAAAAGTTCAGTAGCAATACATGCAGAAACAAATATAAGAAATTTTTTTTAATTCAAAGATATTCATTTTTTACATTATTTTTTTGTGGTTCACTATTGAATTTTATGTATAATGGATTGATGGTAAATATAAGTTCATTATCAAAATGTTCCCTTTTGAGGGCGATTGTACAATATAGAAGTTTCAGAAAAACTGATAGAAGAATTTGTTTTAATGTAGATTCACTCTTAGACAAACTGTAAAATTGTTTGAAAAAAATAAACAAATACTTTGATAGCAGCATCTTCTTTCCTTCCTCCCTCCTCCCTCCCTCCTCTCTTTCTTCATCTCCTATTCTCCCCTTCTCTCTTTCTGTTCTTCTCACCCTTTGCTCCTGAAAGTTGAGAATGACAACATAACACCCAGTTGTTAATTCTGGGTAATCAAAATGTTATTTATCAAACACAAATGTAAAATTCATTTTATTTTTTCTTTAGTGTTTAAATATCAAGAATGGCTTGAGTTTCAGGACATTTGGGCTACATTTCTTTTTCTACTGATTTACTCAGATTCTACTCATGTGAAAACTCCACAAGTTGATATGCAATTAGAGTTTATTACTCTTCAAAAATCTAGGTGTTCCTGGAACAGCTCTCCCTAGAAAACTAATTCTTTAAAGATGTATATTCAGTTCAGTTTAGTAAAAATGATTTGAGAGTACACTCTGCACAAGACACTATCCTAAGCCCTGGTGGTAAAGAGATGTTTCCATTATTTTAGTCACTGAAGAACTTAGAATCTGGTGTAGGACACTAACACAGAGGAAGTAGAAGGTAAAAAATAAATGTTTTTATATATTTTATGTTATGCTACTGGAGATTTTTTCCCCCTACTTTTTATAAAAGCTTTCTGGTCCTTTTATTTATTTATTTTTTTAACTAGAGTTCAGAACTTGTGAAAGTGATATTCTTATTTTACTAGTTTTAAAAACATGAGAGGAGAGGCATCATTATTATATTTGATCTTTTTCATAAGACATAAATATTCTCATGCTGGGACTAATGGATAATAGAGAAAGTAAAATAAGTAACAAGTGAAACTGTGATGAAAGTGGGCTGAGTTCCACATAGGAACATTAGCTAGTATTGAATGAAAAATGATAACAATGGCAGGACATTTTCAGTGCTGGTAGCAGGGAATAGGAATGAGGAACCCAGATGGCCAAGGGTGGTATGAGTCATTAAGGAGAATTTCCTGAAATTTTATTTAAATACTGCATTAAAAATGAATAAATAAACCCAAATAGTACATATTTTTAAAGACAAACTATAAACTAAACATTAAAATAACACAGCCTTTAATCATTTTCCTTTGATTTTTTAAAATGCTCAGTATTAACGGAAGGAGGAATATTCAATTCATGTTAGAGAACAGGACACATGACTTAGTAAAACAGCCAAAAACAAAACAAAAACAAAAAATACCTTTCTACTATCTGTACTTAAGCAATTAGGTGAAAATAAAGGCAAGAACATTTGTAAGGTGGGTAGTAGACTGAAAGTGATGAGCTCAAAATGTCCTCTTTAGATCTGAGTTTATAAAGTAGGTCTTCATAGGTGCTAGTATCATGGGAAAAACGTCTGTGGTCAAATAAGTTGCAACAAATCAAGCTAAACAGATGTGTTCACTGTATGGCTTCTTAAATGAAGATGACTTTAAAGTGCTGATGTGCCCTGTAACTCACCAGGTAGGGACCTTAGTATAGCCATTCCCTAAATGCTCTTAACTCTGGGACACTTTTGGAAGAGCTCACAGGGGAAACAGTTCCTTGGGACATAGTTTTAGAAATTTCTGTGTTAGTATTGAGCAGGTGAAAAACACAATTATTGCTCTTTAAGAGAAAAGAAATGAAGCCAAACTGATTATCTTCTGGGTTCAACATGGAGTTATGCATTTGATATGTGTTGTTTCATTTTCTCTTGACCTCTGTGATGTAAGTATTAACAGTTCTTCCCATGCCATGCTTCCCATCTCCCTAAATTCCCAAGTAGACTTAGGAAACTGATGATCTGGACTGTTAAGTATACTATCTTAGGACATTGGTAAGATTTAGAATGAGATTGAAATTATAATTTTTTAAAAGCTTGAATTTTGGGAAACTTGGATTGCAACTGGAATAAGTTAAATAGGGACTGGACTACTTCATGTGATTGATACATTGTTGCACTGAAGGGACACCTACATGAAAAGCTCTGATAGTACAGTGATAAAGATATGGCCTCTTCTTAGAAACTTAAGGTTTGGCGGGAAAGGCCAACTCAGAAACAAGTGCAATACAGTTATTAAAAGAGGCACATGCATCTCTTTTCCTTTGTTCATCTCTCTTCTTGAAGTACAGTGAACCTAAGCCTCGATCCCCATTCTTTCACACATGTAAGTTTTACAACTGAATCGTAATACATGTTCCTTGTGAAATGTTTTCTAGGCACCTTGTTTGAAATTAATTGCTCTCTGCACTATGCTCCCATAGCACTTTAGTTTTCCTCCATCAAAACCCTTATTTTCAAAGTGTGGTTTAAGGTATATCTGTTTATTTTCCTCCTAGATTAGGAGTTTCTTGAAGGATGATGTTATTGTAGATATTCTCATAATCACTACTGCCCCAAACAGTGCTTTACTTGGATATAAAAGATCCTCAATCAATGTTTTTGTTTGGTTGCTTGTTTGTCTGAAATAAAATGAACATTTTAAAGTTAAATTTTAGCACTGTTTTAAAATCATTAATAACCTGAACTATAGCATCAAGAACATTCTTAAAATCAAAAGCAACAAACAAAAAACAAAAACAACAAAGAGTAGAACATTTTTCTATTTTACTTCATTTTTACCTCCCTCTGTTTTGTCATTAAGTCATAGAATATGAGGAGAAGTCAGAGGATGTAGGACATGAGCTACTAGCTCAATAGGAAACCTATAAGATCCTAACAATCCAGTTTGATTACCAGGCAATTTTATCTTTTTACACAGTGAGAGTGAAGACCAGAAGAAAATCTCTTACAGAGCCTTTAGCGCCAGTCTTTCTTTGAAATTTTGAGGTGTAGACAAGTCCCATGAGCATTCATATCAAGCCTAGGGAAAATATGATGATTTTAATCAGTAATAATTCAATCAAGATACAGGCATTTACTTTTATCACATTTTGTCCAGAGTTTGTAGACTTTTCAAGAGATTTAAATGTATGAAAAGATCTTTCTTATCTGTTTATGATTTGAAATTTGTTGGTTATTTAAAAAATTAAACTAGAAAATTATAACCATAGTATATATGATTCTTGAATATTTAGGATGATGAGAAGTCTGTTTAATAGTTTGTATGTTTAATAGTTTGTTCATAAACTATTAAATATACATAATGAAAGACAAATTTAAAAATAAATGTATTGCCTCATATGTTTTAGCTTTTAAAAAGGGGTATAAATAATAAAACTTCTTAGGGTAAGTATAGGAGTAAATGCACGACTAATTAATTTTCTTTTAATGAAACTTTTAGGGACTGGAAAGGTTTGTCAAACCTTTAATTAGTTTGGATTTACTTAAACCAAATTTTAAATCTAGATATTACCTGAGGTAATTATTTAAGGGAGGGATCAGCACATTTTTTATGTGTGTAAAGAACCAGATAGTAGATATAGGCTTCGCAGGCACCACAGTCTTTATAGCAGCTATTTAACTCTTGCATTGAAGGGCAAAAACAGCTACAGATATGTAAACAAATGGGCTTGGCTGTGTCCAATAAAACTTTATTTGTGAAAGCAAGTAGGGAGTCTGTTTTAAAGAATTGACCCTGCTATACATCAAGATTATCTGTGGAAAGTGACTGAAGGTAGGAGTGGACACACACGGTTTTGAATGCCCAGAACAGTAGTCTCCTTCTGATAAATGCTCACCCCACACTCACACTGCAAATGTGGACTCTTTCTTTGAATTGAGAAACTTATTTTTCCTAGTCAGTTCTTCCTTTCATTGAGTTGATAAATTTGTCTTTGGTCTAAGCTGCTGTGAGTTGTGTTTCTGCTTTTTACTACCGGGAGAAACCTGTCAATACAAATGATTAAGTGCCACTGGATTGGAGATGAGGATGAGAGGGAAGTGGGTATAGTGGTTAACCCTTTGTCTTCACTGGTTAGGCCAAGCTGAAGACTAAAGACCCAGATGTTTTCTTTTTGGTGAGGCCTTCCTGAAATTGCACAGCTGGTTGAAGCAGAGATCTCCCAGTGGAGGTGATTATAGATGAGCAATCATCTTCCCCTTGGAGAATCCCCCAGGGAGCTCTCTAGGTAATGCTACTCTTAGGGAGCTATTTATTATCTTGACACGCTTGTCCTATGTACAGATCAGAGGTTGTAAACTTGATCACTCTTCTGTGCTGTGCTGGAATTCATGCTGGCTTGGCTGTTGTCCAAGTGTTGTAAACATTCTAATTCCTCTGAGAAACTTTTGTAAAGAATATTTTGTTTCTCATGGTAGTCATTGGTCCCCTTTCACAATTCTGAGCAGCATAGTCTTTGGGAAAATTTCAGCAGAAATAAGTGGGAGACATCCCAGATGGGCCTGTTTCTTCTTGTCACTTGAATTATTTATTGTTTGCTCTTGCCTACTTTGAGAGTCCTTCCCATCCTCTCTCCTGCAACTGGTATATTTCTGTTTAAAGTGAAGCTTTGAGCAACCCAAATTCCACCATAATTTCAGAACACTTTCGTTATGGTGAGTAGGTGGGCCCCAAAAAGGATATTCTTGGCTGATATTTCCTAAATGCACACAGCTAAGTATGTTGTGTGTTTATTGAAACAACTCTGTGGTTTGTCAAACTGCAGTTAGGTTGATGTTGACTATGTTACCCGGCACTCCCACTGCAAACGAAAACTGTGAGCTGATGCCACAGAAACAAGTGACTGATGTGCATCCAACTGGGGTAGCTAAAGGCA
The DNA here is from genome assembly GCA_030015415.1 of Cynopterus sphinx. Lineage (NCBI taxonomy): Eukaryota > Metazoa > Chordata > Mammalia > Chiroptera > Pteropodidae > Cynopterus > Cynopterus sphinx. The sequence continues at coordinate 94,910,824 of CM057386.1, read as the reverse complement.
AGTGAAAATAAAAGCTGGAAAGAAGTCTAATTATTTGTAGGTCCTACTGTATGATTATTTAAATTTGTTCCAGTTGATGAAATTTGTCAGTTCTGATTGGGTTAGTGGTTAAGAAAAGGGATGACATACCTCCTTCAATGAACCTGAATATGAATTGTGTGATAACAAATGGTTATTTCGTAGGGGATCCAAGTTTAAGTATTAAGATATGCTATTTTATTTGACCCTTGCAACAATTCTCTGAGCTAGATATTGACCCCATTTTGTGATGAAGAAAACAGAGATTTAAAGAGGTCAGATAATAAGCCCCTGATCATGCCAGTGGCAAGTGGCAGAGCCAGGACCAAAATTTGTGGAAGCACTAGAAACAGTGCTTATAACCTGAAAGGTGTAGAAGGATTTAGAAGGATTATTAATGTACTGGCCTCTTTTAGTGGGGTTCGTCGGAGACCATGGTTATTTTGTCCTGGCCTCGTGAAGTTTTCATCTTTGATGCATAATATTCAAATATGAAATACACAGTTTATCTGAGAACCTTAAATCGATGTTTTATCCTCTAGAGGAGTGAATTTCAATCAGCAGCAATTCCTTCCACACAATGCACCCCTCCCCCACCCCATTCCCAACCCTGGGAACATTTGGAAATAACTGGAGACATTTTTGGTTATCATAACTGGGTAAGAGCTGCTACTGGCATATTGTGTAGAGAGGCCAGGGTTGTGATTTGCTGCTAAACATCCTACAATGTACAGGACAGTCTTCTTTCAAAACAAATTACCCTTAAATGTCAATAGTACCAAGTTTGAGAAACTCCACTCTTGGGTGATCTGGAAATTAATAGGAGAACTTTGGAAAGATTGAGAACTTCGTCAAGCAGAGCTATACGTCTCATATCCATAGAGAACTCTGTCCTGTCTCTAGCAACTCTCACATATCAGCCCCTTTAACATGTGTCTCCAGCACGATTGGTCTGTGACATCACCAATATTATAAAAAAGCTAAGCTGATCATCAAAGTGAAGCTCCAACATTTCAGAGAAGATAACTTTGGCATACGTGTGTCTTTTTTCTTGTTTCATGTTTCTTGGCAGCTATGTTCTTTTTTTTTTTTTCTTCACTCTTGCACTGAACATTTTTTCCAAAAAATGGCAACTTCTGAAACCATGCTTCTTCTTTTGAAATACAGCATATGCTTGTTTAAACGCTCCATGTGGCCAGAGTTCCAAACACAGGGCTTTTCACATTTGTTTTTCATCATTTTTGACAATTAGCCTCTCTTATTTTTATAAACATCTCACTCTTAAGGAGTAGTTCTTAAGTACAATTTATCTTTTCCTGGGTGGAGCAAAGATTTCCAATGAATAAGCGTTTTACATTTTTCTTTGCAAAATGTTTTCCCAAGTGTTTAACTCTGTGGGCAAACCTATAAGCAGACACACACACACACACAAATGTTTCGAGAGTTGAAAGTCTCCAAGTTCTTAATGCTAATTCTTTAGTTTTCACCTTAAGGAAAGCCCCTGCCTCTCAAAACAGTCATGATTTAACACTGGGGATATAGTATTACTTCAGTATAGGCACATATCATTTTTTTTTGTTGGGCAATTATCCAGAAAATAGAATGGTATTTTAACCTAACATACTTCTATGAATACTTGAGTTTAATAACCTTTCATTATACCACAATTTCAGAGATTGAGTAGAAAAAAAAATAAGAGAACATTAAAATAATTAACTTCTAAATTTTATTGGAAACAAACATTGATTGGTATACTGTTCCTTTCAGGGACGAATCAATTCAATCAAATAACATTTCTAAGTCCTGGAAAAGTATAGAAATGGCTGATTATCTTAATTGAGTTTTTAAAGTCATGTCTAGGATCACCTCTAGATTATGAAATTATCCTTTTAGGGGCACTCTTATATTGGTATTTGAGAAACTGCTTATAAAGCAAAAGGAAAGTAGCAGAGGCATTTAAAATACCGAAGACCTGTACATAGAAAATGAAGCCAAAGTTTTCCAACTTTAGCTTAACTTCATCCAACCCAGACAAAATCATGAAAGTGTCTTTCTTCTTTCTCATGTGTCACTGTCTTCATCTTAAACATACCTTTTGTGTCTATATTCCTTTTCAAGAAAAAGGAATTCCAAAATTTAAAAAAATTATATTAACTTGATCACTGTGTGGTTGGGCACACAGAGCAATACTTGCCGAGTGCCTTGGGCTCAGAGTTGGCCCTGACAATATCAAACAAAGAAAATGCCTTTAAGCTTATAAGCTTAGGAGATTGGTTTACACGAGTGGTAATTTATTTTGGCCCCATTACCCCAACTGTTGAGGCATAGGATTCCTAACTGTTCACTGTTTTCTTCATTAAATCAGGTGTGTGTGTGTGTGTGTGTGTGTGTGTGTGTGTGTGTGTGTGTGTGTGTGAAGTGTATAATCAATTACATAGCATAAAGGCAAACTCAGACAGGAGTTATAATATGTACCAGGGTTGGACATATCGTTTATTTGTTCCTGAAGGAAGTTCTTAATTGAAAACTGATTATTAGTTTTCTCAGTCTAACTTTGTAAAGAAGCTTTCTCCTTCTCCTCCTGCTCCTCCTCCTGTCTCTCCTCTTCTTCTTGCTTATCTGAAATCAAAGTGAGGAGATTTAAGTATAGATCTAAGCTTTACCTTCACCACAGTGTGAGTTTTACGAAGAAGTATTTAATAGTCTGGATTTCTTTGTTTATGATTTTATTAGTAGGCTGCTCTTCTCTGGAGAAATTAAGTCTTTAGACTTCTAGTTGGCAAAATTTTGGTGTTCCTCTGCTGTGCTCCCCTTGGGGGATGGAAGGGTTTCAGGTTGGTCTACAGTGACTTCTTCATTGAGCAGCATACCACTGTTCCAGGAGAAACTGCCAGTTGGCAGCCAGACATGAGTGATTTGGACAATTAGCAGGCTTCTGTTCAATTCTTGGTCTTATTGACTTCAGAGCAAGCATGTCACTTGGATGAGATAAGAATTTAGACATGTGAAGTAACTGGCCTAGATCCAGTGACAGCACCAAAGGTGGCATGGGTCACTGTTTTAGTCTCCTACCCCAATCTTTGTAAGCTCTCCAAACATACCAAACACATAAAAATTCAAATCAAAGGAAACAGTGGTCTTCCTATGCATGCAAATTCAAGAGAAATATGTACTTCTTTTATTGCAAAATAGATTTTTATCTGTAAGCTCTTTTTACGTAGGAATGATAAAATTGCCTATGCCAATAGTTTAGGAGGAGATATTTCCCAGATTTATTTATGTATGTATGTGTATGTATGTATGTATATATATATATATATATATATATATATATATATATATATATATAAAGAATTATGGTTACTATTAAGCTTGTTCACTGATAATTCCACAGTCACAGTGAGCATCCTTGGATTATGTAGCTCTTGAGCAAAAAAAGTTTACAAAAGTGAAAATCTACAGAAGGCTTATGGTTTCTGGAATTATAAGAAGTGAATAAACACTTTGAGCAGAGGCATCTTGGATAACCAGGAAAGAAATGTTTAAGATTAAACTAGATTATTAACCGATGTTTGGTAAACATGTAAAAAAAGAAGGTGTGATTGCTCAGAAATTCCATGGATTCATTGAAAACAAATCATACTACAGAAACAAGATTTTCACAAGATTTTCTATTTAAAAAGCATTGTTGAGTGGTAGATGAGAAAAAAGCTATAGGTACATTGCATTGTTTCATTTTAGTGAGACATTTGATAACGTCTCAGATGAGAGAGTTGCTGTGTAATGAAACAATCATTGGATTTAGAATTGAAAAACTGACCTGACTCTTACTTTTCAGTTCTATAAGCTTTCACAAGTCACATAACTTTTCTGAAACTAGGTTTCTTCATCTTTAAAATAGGCATGTTTATGTATTTTCAATCCCTTTCCAGAATTATTGAATGCTTGAGAGCAAGGTTAAGGACTGTGCCTTGGATGATACTCTAGTTAGATGGATTTTCAGTGAAATAAAAGACTAGGTTCATGTCAATTATACCTCAATTAAAAAAAAAAATAGACTCAAAGACCATTGGCCAATGGATCAATGTCAACTCTACAAAAGTATCCTAGGAGATTCTCCTAAATTTTATTTTGTTCAACATATTATCAATACATTTTGTAAAAATATAGAAGTGATAATTATTAAAGCTATTCATAAATATGGAGGTTAACTTCCAGTTATAGAATCAAATTATCAAAATATTTTATACCTATAAGGCAGGGCTAAAACATGATGTCAGGTTTATTATGTATAGATATATTATTATGCATAGACATATTCTTTAAATTATAAAATATTAGTAATATTATTACAAGATGGGAGCCTACTATAATAGCAATTCAAGAAAAAAAAAACACTGAGGGATTTAATTGAATATAAGCCAAATGAGGGGAAAATTAAGATGATTTTAGGAGGTCCTTTCTTCCCTCACTTTTGCAAATAATTCACTTATTTCAATTAAATAAACACATTGAATTGTCTTGGTTCCTGCCCATGCAAGATTCACACTTAACTAGGAGTATTTGTACTGTGATGCAATTCGTGGTGTGATAAAAGAAACGATTGGAGCTGAGAAAATGATGTGCACGAGACTGCATTTATGTGTCTTTAGGTGTGAGTGTACCTGTACAAGCCAGTGGAAGCTACAGAGGCAGGTAAGGCTGAGTTGAGTCCTAAGGAATTGGAGTCATCTAATTGGACAGCATGGGATGGGCATCCCAGATAAAAGAGATCATGGCATGCAAATGCGTATGTATTTTAGGAGTATTAAAAATTTTATATGACCAAGGCATAGATTTGTGTAGTGTCTGAGCCAGGTTATGAAAAACTAATAATATAATAAATTATTTGAACAAATCTTGGAGGAGACAGGGAAACATTTCAGATATTAATTTGGCAGCATCACTAAATCTGTGTTTGAGAAAAACAACTCTAATGGTTTAGTGCTGCACTAACTAAACTTGGAAGAGGCTGAAAGCAGGGAAATACATTAAGAAACAGGTTAGTCAAGAGTCTTGGTTGCAATATATAGAAATCTAAATTGATATAGTTTGAGCATAATAGAGAAATGATTGGATTCTATAACCAAGGATAGATGTAAAACTGGCCTTAACAATGACTGTAAAAATCAGGTACCTACGTGCTATTTGGATTTTCTTTTCCTAACTCTGTCTTTATTTCTTAATATGTTAACTTCCTTCTCTCATACAAGATTCTTTATTTGGTTTAATCTATGACTATAGGCAGCTGTCTCACCAGAGACAGCTAGGTTGGATCATGTACTCATCTATGGACAGATTATTAAGGTCATGAGTTGAGATGTTTTGACTGCCATGGGGCTAACCTACCTATCCAATACCTATTTCCAATTTCTTAATTAAAAATAGAACCCTGATTTTGTTTAAGGATGTAGTGGGTTCAGTCTCATGCACTAGATCGTGATTAGTTTAAGCATTACAATCTTATTCTGTATTTTTCAATTTTTTTTTTTTTTTTTGCCACTGATGATATCCTTGAAAATGACTTCATTTCAGGGAGATTCCAAGGAAAGTGTGTGTTAGGAGTTTCTAAAAACCCATTTACTCTCTTGATATAAGGAATTGGACCTGATTGGGGCCCTCTTTTCTCCTCTTGCTTTTCCTTTTGCCCTTAGAAGATACATTTGAGCAGCAGTAGCTACCTAGTGACCATAACTTAACACGTCTGTGGGAAATGCCAAGGGAATTGCAAAGACATAGGCAATATTTCTGAGACACTATAACTAATGCGAGCAACTACCTACCACCAGCATTCTTAAATTATGAGAAAAGCAAATCTTTATTTGCTTTAACTGTTTGGGTGACTTGCAGCCAAATACCTTTCTAAGTGTTCAAGTATCACTATTCAAATACTGTGGCCATGGGGGTAAGGTCAAGCAAGAAATTGGTAGCTACTGTTCGGAATACATGTTCATTAGAGTGGGTGAGGGGAGCAAGTTTTCCCCAAAGAAGAGAGCATGTGTAGCATAGACAGTCACCGTGGAAATCATTGTAAATGGCAGAAACCCCCAATTTGAATTTGATATTGAAATATTTGGAAGAGTCACTGCCTTGGCCCATCCAAGGAATCTGGACAGGACAGGAGAAATGAGGCTGCAAAGAAAAGAGTTTATAAGAAGCATGCAAGAGAGAAAAATGTAAGGGACTTAATTTTGCTTAGGTTTATAGTGGTTAGTGCTTGTTAAAGGTCACACTTAAGTAGAGGACAGTAAAGGTTAAAAAATTTTAAACAGGTAAAATTTTAGTCAACAGTGATAGAAGCATAATATCAAATTCAAGGAGTTTTAGAGGGCCTATCATCTATCTATCTATCTATCTATCTATCTATCTATCTATCTATCTATCGTCTATCATCTACCTACCTACCTACCTTCCTACCTACCTACCCAGCTCTCATCACTATTGTCATAGTCATCTATTTATCATTTATCATCTGCTTTTAATAAGATGTAAGTAATTCATGGAGATGTGTACATAAAATGAGATAAAATAAGTGTAAAATAAACAAAAGTTGAAATGAAGGGAAACTCAACACAGAGCAATAAGTATGAATTCCATAAGGGCAGAAATTTTGTGTTGTCTTTGTAGCTCCAATTATGTAGACTGCCTGGCATAGAAAAGAAGTTGAATAATGATTTGTTGAAGGAATAAATGACTGAGTGAGTATGTCCCAAATGTTCAAAGACCTGTATATAGAAAAGGAATTAGACTGATTTATAATCTTATCTTGGTGTGATTTTATTTCAAAGTAAGTCAGAAACATAAACTGACCCTAAAGTTTTGAGGCAGGATGTGTATCATTGAATAACCACCAGAAAGAGATGTTTAGAGGAAATTTGTACTTATTTTTTGTGGGATGTAGAACTGTGTTCCCACAGATGCAGTAAAGAGAGCTCAGCAGCCTATATTCCTCATTGCCTGTAACACTTAATAGCACAATTACAACACTCACCTCCACGTCATGCAGTCTGCCTATGAACTAGGGTACAGAGTGCTTGTGTGGTGGTAGGGTCAGAGAGGAAGAAACTCATTTAATTTTTTGTCTCCTTTGATTATCCGAACTTCTAGATAGAAGATTTTATAAAACAAAGGAAAAAACGGGGATGGAGGGAAAGAGACAGTTTTATAAAAGAAAGAGAAAAAAGCAATTTTCCAAGTCTTTCAACAGTATACATTTGTGGTTGAAAGTCTGGGCTCTGGAGCCTGATGATCTGAGTTCAAATTTCAAGTTCACCACTTACTTAATATACAACCCTGAGCTAATTACTTAACTCTTCATTTTCAGTTTTCTCACTAGTAAGGGAGAAATAAATAGTAATACCTATATACAAAGGTTGTTTGAGGATTAAATAATTTATGCAAAGCTCTCAAAGATGACTGGCACATACTTGGCACTCAGCAGATATCACCTAATATTTTTTGCTCACTGTTACTCTTCTTTTGTTAACCTTTTCCATGTTTAATAAAAATACTAATAGTTAAAAATAAAATCATAAATATTATATATCTTATATAAATATATAAATAGTATGTTGCAGACATAATTAGACTATATGGGGTAATCAACCATGCTCTCAAATTGCTCATAGTCTACTTATAGAGGCAAAATATAAAAACTCACAAGAAACAGGAACACATACTAGAAGAGGAACATGTACAATAATGCAAGCAATATCAGGGGATGGTAACATTAGTTGGTGAATATATATTTTTACATACATATGAAAATTGATTCTTAAATGTTTGCTGAATAAATTTTTGAAAAAAATTTGGTAAAATTTAATAGTGTCTATTTTGATATTTCATTATAAGATATGTGGGAGAGGGGGGTGGCTTAAAAGAAAGCCAAATGTGAAAAGCAGAACAGGCAGGGACTAAGCTAGACCTAAAGTCTCCAAAGGTATGAAAAATTACAGATTATGTGGGTCATTAATAAATGAGTAAAACATAAAGCAGACTTCCAGCATTTGTGAAGAATTACTCTTGGAAACAGGATAAAAATGTGGTATGAGTTTATGAGGAGTTTATGTATGTATCTGATCCGAGGCCAGGAATAGATTCCAAGCATATCCACAGAGTTGGTTGCACATGTGAACGTCCTGGAAAATCTAGCCATAATTCTATTTCCCTAAGTTGCTCAGCCCTTGACTGAAATTTTCTTGGAAACATAAATATGCAGAACACTGTAGAAATCAGAACGATTTATATGATGGTTTTTCTACAGAGAAATGTTTTAGTCTTTGTAGCTAATAGGGTTAGATATTTGTTCACTATATTCTGATTAAAATTCTAATTGTATTAACAATCATTTTCCTTTCCTTTAAAGCATTTTAATAGCTTCCACCTTACTCAAAACCACAGTTTATTTTACATGCAAACGAAACAGAAAGAAAATAGAAAGAGCCAGACATGAAGAGAGTTAAATTGTAGAGTTTAGCCACAAAATTCCAAGTATTTTAATGGATATTCTTGGTTTTTCCTGGACTTTAAGAAAAAAGTTTGCTACCTTTGCAATCTGAAATAATATTAATTTCTGAAAGCTATTTTGTTTAGAATCAAAGGTTCACAAAACCTTTACATGAGAGGAAGTTTTTGGAATCCAACCCACCCAGAAATCCTTTCCACAGCCTGGCTGACAGTTACTCATCCAGTCTTTTGCTGAGTCCTTCCAATGACCACCAGTACCTTATCACTGCACGAATCAGCCCCTTTTATTGTTGAATACATCTAGTGGAAAAAAAGTTATTCCTTATATAATTTAAATTCATTAGCCTTTTTTTATCATCTGAATATTTATAGGATTGTGTTTCCATTAAAACTCAAATTATGACTTTGAGTCCCGACAGGCCTTCATAAGAAATTTAGTCTTTTTTGACAGTTCTCAGGTATTTTTTATCCCCAGGGTGTTATTTCACATATGTTTTCATATAGATTCAACCCAGTTCTTCACATTCTTCACTCTGGCACTCATCAATCTTCCATGTTATTGGAATGAACGTGAATGGTCCTCACGAGGTGGCCACTTTGCCAGGCATAGCTGGATGTTAGTGATGGTCACTACTTTGGAGCTACCATCCTTCCTTTGGCCATCCATCCTGAATATAGAACAAATTCTTCATGTAATTCTATATAACACAGGCTGTAATTTTTATCAATATTTATCAAAAATTTTGGATTATTTGTCTTTAGATATGGTTGCCCTTGAGGCTTGCCAGCCATAGGGCTCTCATGAGAAAGTCCCACCTAGCACTTGGTTTTCTTCTTTTTGGCAGGTCAATTTGCCTCCATCAAACACAATATCCTTAGGCTCCAAAAATTATTGGGCAAGGGAGGGATAAACATCTACCCTGCATGACAATCTCAGGTCTACATAATTCTAGGCCAAACCTGCTTTTTTTAAAGATAATTATCCTTGAGATTCAAGGACAATTATGTTAATGTGTAACAATCCAACCTGAGTAATTTCCTGAAGGTTTCTTGGTTAGGAACTGCTAACTAAAGGACCTTCTATCAGGAAAGATTCTTGTTTTATTTAACAGAAAATAACTGTGGCTAACCTAAACAGGAAATAAATTTGTTAGCAGGAAATAAGGTGGCTCCCACATCAGGCTATAAAAAACAGACAATGACCTGTGAGGTTAGGCTGTAAGAAGCTGCCCAGGCCCAGCTATGGCTGAAGTCTGGTTAGGAAGTTGCTCCTGGTAAAGCCACCTCCACACATATGTGTCAACCATCACTGCCAGACTATATGTTCCTTTCACTTTTATACCCTAAACTAGTGTTGTCTAATAGAAATTTCCATGATGATGAAAGTGTATCTTCATCAGTCCAAAAAGCAGCCACTAGATGCGTGTGACTACTAAGCATTTGAAATGTGGCCTGTGAATCTGAAAACTAATTTTTAAAGTTTTATTTAATTTTAATTAAAACTAATACAAATAGCCACATGTGGCTATTAGTTACTCTATTGGATAGCATCGCTCTAAATTATAGGAGTTTATTATCTTGGGATTGTCAGTCAAAATTTTTCCAGAATACACTTTTCTAGATATGAAAAGTGCTATCCATACTTCTATTCCTTGGCACATAGATCTCTATATTTAGCCTATGAGAGAAACAATACTCTATAGGTTATTGAGTCAGTATAAATAGCATCTTCACAATAAGTGTTGTCCATCAACCATTGGACTAGGATGACTTCAATAGGCTCTTCCATCACTTTATAGGTCCAAGAACACCAGAGTGATGGGATAATGATGATATCAGCAGATCTATGGACCAATCCATGTCCACAGGGTCTTAGTTCAATGTCATGGCTCTAAAGCTAGACTTTCTAGATTAGGATTCTGTTTCTATCACTTGCCAGCTTGATGACCTTAAGTAAGTTACTTAACTAAGGCATTTGTGCCTTGGTTTCCCTATGGATATGATGAGAGTACCTAATTCAAGCACTACATAAATTTATATAAAACACAGAAGAGAATCTCTGTATATATTAAGCACTCATGAATGTTGGCTATTATTGTTTTCAATGCTACAGACACCCAAATGATTTGCAATAGAAGATCCAGGTTTTCTATGAAAATATGAATAAATATGTCAAACTACTATGAGTCATAAAGTAGACTCTAGAAGGGCAACCCTCACCTTCCTAGATAGATGAGACAATCCTGAATTGTAAAATAGCACCTTCTAAAAACAAGTAGTAAATTGCTTGATGATGAAACTTTTACTCTGTATGTTGAAAGATTAAAAATAAAATTTAAAGTCTGCAGATTTAGGGTAGAGAGTGTGGAAATACACACAATGAAGGAAACACTGCCAGTGAGACTAATCTGTGCTGACTCCGAAAAACACATTAGTGGCTTCAGAAATTATTCCTGTCATTATATTGAGGGTTTTTATTTTTATAAAAACAGAAACCAAAAATGCAAAAAAAAAACTCCATTGCTCAGATTAATACATGGAACATTACAGTGGTGAAAGAAACTATGCTTGCCTTGCGTTTAGACATTAATTTCAGTCTTGAACTCTGCTTGCACCTCACCGTAGGCCTTTAGCAACCAGTGTTTAGCACCAGACAGTACTGTCTTAGGCAAGCTTTTTCTTTTTCTTTTGTAAAAAGGAAGAAAGAAAAAAAAAACACACATACAATAATACTAGTTCTTCAAAGATAATTTTCTTTTTTTTTGCTAAAGAAATTTTTAAAATGTGGAAGGTAGAATCTGGATGTACTCTTTTGTATGTCTATAGAAGACAGTGTATACTATCTATCTAGCACAATTTTCCATCTGACTTTTAAAATAAGCATAACATATTTTAGTTTTCTACCATATTATAGGCATCAAATGAAAGAGTTATAATATGACTTATTTCTGAGGGAACCAACCTGGAGATTCTACTTCTTCATATGAGATCAATAAAAGTTCCCCCATGTGCATGTGTATATAAATTTTGCAAGTCATCACATGTGTTCCTCAAATGCCACTAACTCATAGAAAATAACAAATGCCCTAGTTTTCTAAAAAACAAATCAATAAGACATGGAATCTTCATCAGTCAAGAGCTGAATACTTTGAAGTATTCATATATTCCAGCTGGAAAAAAAAATACCATTTCTACACTTAAACCTAAACACATGCATTGCATGATACTACTACTAAATTGGATATATTATGGATCACAAATTCTTGGTTGCAACTAAATACATTTATGTAATTTCTAGGTTGTTAGAAAGTAAAAAAGAGAAGTGATAGTTAAACTGTTTTAATTAATTTATTTTTTTGTAATTGATTTCCTTAAATAATATGACTTCATTTAAAAAATAAGATGTGTATTTTGAATTGGTTTTCTGATAGTGGAGATCAGTTTTCCTCAATACATGTACCTAAAGTTTCCATGAATGATAGCATACATTTGTGGGACAGCTGGCCAAGGTGAGAGGAAATTTTACTTACGTAAAAGTGACATTCACATATCAGTGAACCTACAAAGAGTTCATAGCACCATGTTTTACCCAATTATATTAATAAATTTGAATTTGGACTACTTATATTTACTTGCTTTTTTCATAATCCTCTTTTGTGATGAAAATCCAGAAAAATCTGCACTTATATAATTTTCTGCTTTGAAATAATAATTACTAGAACCAATGAAGAGTGTTCTCATAGGGATTAGTCTGACCTTGTCTTGGAGGACAGGGTCAAGGGAGGTTGTGGGAGAAGAAACCAAGGAGACTTCATTTCTCTGTTCTCTTCCACTGATTAGCAGTGAGGTCCCTCTCCATCCCACTTTGGGTCGGACACACACATAGCATGTTGCTTATCTCATTAGTGTACATTCAAAGACAATGAGCAGTCCATAGCAACTGATGAACACTCTCCCTAGATCAGTCTAGGCATAAACTTCAACAGTGAAACTTCCAAAGAAAAATAATTCTTTGTGAAACTGCATCTTTTATTTACTTACAAATCTTTTCCTTTTCCCTCCTCTGTCCCATTTCTCACAAACACTACATAGCTAGAACAGTCTCTTATTACAGAAGGGGTTGAAATGTAATTCAAATGAGTTAATATTCTTTGATGAATGAGAAAGAAAATCTCAGAGATTAGCAAAGGCCTCTGGGGTCATTTCCTCTTGTTTTGGAAATAAGTTAATTCAGACACATTATCAAGGAGAATTATATAAACATACATTGTATTAAAACAGCAGGTACCTGGTAGAAATCCAACTAACAGAGGATGTACTGAATGAATGACAACCTTTGGGCTGGCAAAACCAAGTCTAAATAGCTTTTGGAAGCATACAATCAGAATCTCTTCATATGATATGTTTATCAATGCTTTAACAATTATTTGAATTTTTGGCTGGTGAGGTGATCTTTTTCTTTATAAAACATCTAGTAGATTATTTTGCTTGACTATCTGACTAATTCCTCTCCTTTTATAACTCATGCTTTTACACATACATGCAAACACTAGTCTGATATAGACATCACACTTGAATGTGAATAGCAAATTTTGGCAATCATTTTGTAATCTCATCATGAGTGATGTCTTATCTAAAGGGTTTTGCTTGTTTGTTTCAAACACAGGTGTTTAAACTCTAACCATTGCCGTTCTGAAGTAGGAATGAAGTGTAATGCAGTCTTTCAAAACACGATTCTAAGTATCTGACCTACCCTAGGAATATCCTCCTACTCCAAAGGAAAGTATGGTCAAAGTTTTAAATCCATTTCTTGGAAGGTTGCTTGAGGTTTATTCTATCTTTTCTGCCCATGGAAATCTCTGGTGTCTGCTGCCTCATGCTGGGGACCAATAACACAAAAGTATGGTGGTGAATCAAAGTTGCAGTTCAAGGCCTGAAAGAGAATTTCTGTTAAAATAGACAACAGCTGTGAACAAAGAAAAGCAATAGATCAAAGACGTGAACTCTTCAGTGAGATTATTTGCAAACACGAAGCATGCAGGTTTTTGTTATTCCTAACTTTCATCACTGCAACTTTCTGAGTGGAGAAAGAAATAACACCAAAAAATAAAATAAAGAAGAAGGTAGTTATGGAATAGAAAGAGTCATATCTGTGTAATGGAATGGAATTTAAAAGTAAGCAGTTCCATACACATTTCTGAGCACCTTATTTATGTATGCATGGGTGGGGACAATGTGGGCAGAGGAAGTATGACATGCCATAATCTCCACCTTGAGAAGCCCAGAGTGCAGTAGAGAAATCCAAATCACAAAATAATTGTAATATAAGAGAAATGTGAGAATTTTAGCAGATACAAAGTTAAATTATTCATTATGTATGTTGATACAAACCATTGATATCCTTTCCTTTTCAAGAAATTTGAGGTTTTTTTCATAATTAAATGATGATCTGAGCAATGGTTAGCTGTTGCATAAAAATTGAAACAATTTGGAAAGAAAACAATTGCTGGTTCTTATGGTTTACTCTACCCTTGGGTTGGGGTGTACAGAGCAGTTCTTTAGAGGCCACAGATAGTGAATTTGGAGCATGTGATTTTCAGCACTTTTCTGGATTGTTTATGGTTAGTCATTTCTTTCAACTTTGAATCTTACCACTCTCTCATTCCTTACCAACCAATTAACATTCACTCCACAAGTCACAATGCCTTTTATTTGCTATTTAGCATCTCAACCCCAAGTAAATACTCACAAATTAACACCACTTACCCCAGACTTCACTATTCTTTGGGTACAATTTGGAGATTTCTTTTGAAAAAGCAGAGTAATTATTGGATACTTGCTTATATAGCTTTCATTTTTCTAAATAAATATTAAGGCCAGTGACAACTGTCAACTAACTCTCACAATGGCTCTATAGCAACAAAAGATGAAGAGAATAACAGCACTTACTTTTTTTTTTTTTAAGCACTTGCTATTTTCTGATGGTCATTAAGCAGATATCAGGAAATTTCAGGTGAAAAACTTTACCCGAGGGAGTAGAAGAAAATTGGGGAAATTATGGGAATTTTCTTTATTATATAAAAGCTTGCTTTTTTATTTTAAGACACATCAACTGGATCAACAATAAAGATACTAACTACTTATTTTAGGACCTTGAAAATGTTCTAAGTTCTAGACTATAGTTCAAACTTTTCCTGGACAATGCTCTGTTTTGGTGGGGACACCCACATCAAGTCCAAAAGCTGTTCCAAATTCTAAATCAGCAAACAAATTAATTATTCTTAAACACTTAAGTAACATATAAATTACAGTTAGCCTATTGTATGAGTCAGTGAAGTTGTATTTTTATGTGCTAATTTCTTTTTGATGGTGGGTATTCACATCAGTTGTATTTAATGAAGAGCATTGTCTTAAGAGGTTAAATGACTGTAAAGGTTTCTTCTAAAATTATATTCACCCAAAATTAATTCATGAAATGAAAGAAAATTTGCTTTTGATTTCTCTTATACTGCATAGCTAGGGCTAATAAAAACGGAGATACCTAAAGAGATAAGAGGAATAAAAAAACAATATTTTCTGAATTGCACTTATTCCTATAAAAAATAGTTTTCATTTTTAAATAATCTTTTTTTTTTCTTTTGTCACACAGCTTCCAGGAATATATTATGGTAAAAGGTATACTTGCACCTTTAAGTAATATAACTTCATGAATAAACACATTAATTAATTGAAAAGGGTAACATTCAGTTTCCTACCCTGATGAAATGAAAAAGGACATAAAGTAAAAATGAATCAACAACACTTCAGAGTGTTTAAATTATTTCCACAGTAAGTAGATGGATTCGTGGACAAAGGGAATTTTAAAAGGAGAGTCAGACATAAGAAACAGGTGGCTATTTATGGTCCATAGGATCATAAAAGGAAATTAGAATGGCAATTCAACCTAACAACATAGTGATTTTGATTATTAATGATAATGAAGGATAGAATGAAGAAAACATATAAATGAAAAATATAGAAAAGAGTCAATATTTCTTCAGGTAACTTTTAATCTACATCTCACCATATTTTTTAAAAATATTCTTTTGGCTTACATGTAATAAAATTGTCTTAAGTCAGTGTAACCTGTTCTTTTCATCCTCTTGTTCTGATGAATATAGCACTATATCAGACAAGGACCTAGTTTGAGGGAGAGTAATACCTAGCTGGATGATCAGTTCTTGAGAAATTAAGGACTCATTATATGTAGTTGTAAAGGAGGATTTGCAGTGATAGAAATAATAGAGAATTTTAAAGACCATAGTAGACTGGATATAATGAAATGGGGTGGTTTTGTGCCTCATTTCTATATGTTCATAAATAAGGCGAAGAACACAAAGAGAAACAAATTGCTTTGTCTCTTAGGGGATATCATAGTTCCGATTCTTGATTCCACAAATTGGACTTTTTCAGTCCCATCTTCTGTTATGTCCTGCCTTGCACGTCATTCTTCAGAAGCACCAAAGTATGCATTGAAACCTAACTCCCCCACTCCCTTCTTCCAACGCAACTTATACTATCTTATTATAACCTCAAAAATTTCTTTATCCATGGAAAAATTTCCCATGTTCTTTGCCACTTATTTATCTTTTAATATATGCAGTTTAGACATTATCTACTCTAGAAAAATTTTCCTGATCTCTTATTTGAACTTAGTTGCATTTTTGGAAACATTCACTAAAATCCTGTGCAATTACATATATGAAACCGCCATCCATTTCCTTGTCTCTCTCTTTATTTATACTTTCAGCATCTCCAGTATAGGTATGTGCTCCATCTCATAGCATGGCACAGTGCTCAATATATACCTTGTGAAATGAACCCAAAAGAACTGAAAGTCAGACTAGATCGATGGTAGTCAAAGTGATGCTGGAACCAGACCACAAATTTTGTGTCTGATTTTCTGCAATGAGATATCTACAGAAATTGAGAGTAGTCATGTAAAAACTTTAATGCAGTTTAATATTGTTATTATATTCCAGCTCATGACTCATCTCAGTGAACAGGGTATAGACCAGGGAATAGACTGTTTTCAAATTTGTATATGAATCTTATGTGGCATGAAGTGCATAATAATTGTGCACAGTAAGAATACATTGTAACATGTGATAGTTTCAGGTAATCAACTGTAAACTGTAAATGTATAACAATATGAGAAAATATAGCATTTGTTTATTCTTATAATTTATAACTTTTCAGTCATTATATTTTAACCCAATTAACTTATAATTTAATATCATTAGCTAAATAACAGACATAAAATATATTCATTTGCATTTCTAAAAATAATGACGATTATTTTTTTGTTAAAAAAGAAACATCTCTCTAAATATAGTTATAGAAGTAAATGAATTGATAGTAATTACAACAGAATTTTGAAGAAAACAACCAAAAAAATTTGAACTGCTTACTTTTATATACTGAGTTCTCTTTTGTAGCTATAATTGATGACGAAGTGCTAAAATCATAGTTGCTTATTAACTAAGATGTACTAGCTAATGAAATAAAGAAACCATTTAAAGTTAAAGGTCATTCACATATAAATCATAAACCATAGCTATAAAACCAGTATTCTAAAAGAAAAACTATTAAATTTAAAAGCTGACAGAAGCAATATTTAATATTTCGCATATAAATATTTGTCTTCTTGTAAAGTAGCACTTGGGTTGATAAGAGTAAGAAATCATGTACGACTGCTAAAGCACTAGTGAAAGATTGAATCAAAAAATGCTTTCTTAGGAACATGGGGAAAATCTGCAAAGAAGTAATATTATGCATCAGTTTCCAATGGTTTCCAAACATGCAATAGTTTGATGTTTTCAGGAACTGGTGAATTCTATGGAATACCTATGCAAATAAGAAACAAAACTAGCAGGATTTGTTTTTATTGCTTTGACAAATGCACATATGTTATTAACACAGTAATTCTTTTAGTATTATGTGTAATCTGAGTATGATAATGGTATAAAGAAATAATTTTTTAACTTCATTAGTGACAATGAATGCTTTGAAATGTATAGAAGTAATAAAAATATAAAGAAGTACATTATCAATAAATTTGGTTTGGGGTTTAAGTTTTGCCTAGGAGCATGTTCTGATGGTTTGCTGGCTGTGACAGAAAACTGTCCTAGAGTAGTTATCTAGATTGAGGGGCTTGGGATAGAATACAAGTAGTGCACTTCTTTCATCACAAAAGCCTTGCTATTAAGGTAAAAAGATACCTGCACTAAGTAATGTCCTTAGCAAGATAGTAGAAAGTGTGAAGGCTAGTACATTAAATTAGTGATTATTCTTTTTATTACGAGACAGTATGAAAACTGATTACTAACTACTGTTAATGAATGATAAAGTGAAAGGGTGAAAGAGAAGAAAATTTATGTCAAGAAGGTTTTAACTATGAAATACATTCTTTGTGCATCTGCAAGATAAGAAACAGGTCCTGACTGTAAAGATGGGAATTGGTCATCTGGACTTATTGTCTCTCTAATATATTTGTTTTTGTTTCTCAGATGATCTTAGTACGTGCATGCATGTAAAAAGGCAGTTTAACTGTTTTTCAATGGCAGGTAAAATTGAAGAACAGGTGTAAAAATAAGACACTTAGAATTGGAGATCTATAGATTACAATAGATTTCATAATAAAACAACAATTATTAATAGTGGGTGACCTTGATATTGCATGTCTGCAGAAAATTATCACCAAATACTTTATAAATTTGATAGAATGTTATTTTGTCTGATTCTAATAGAAAAATCAGAGTTATAGTTTGTATGTTTTTGCTTCTTCTATGCCACAATTCTAGTTATTTATTTTTATTATATTTTACTAAAGTATAGATTTTAAATAAGTCACTAATAAAACAATTTATTTACCAAATAATCACTAGTAAATAATCACCCATGAAACAGTTTAAGAAGTTTAAGTTTACTTAAAAGTTTAAGAACTACTCTGGATCTGTGCTTCTCAAACTTCTATGTGGATATGAATCACTTCAGGGTCTTGTTGATATGCAGATTATGACTCATGAGTTAAGGTGGGGCCAGAGTTTCTGTACACCTAACAGCTCCAGAGTGATGCGGATGTTGCTGTCTGGGGACTACACTCCGAATAGCAAGTTTCAAAAGAACAGGTCCTATGGTTCGTTAGATAACATTTTTAGTTATTAAAGTCACTACATACTCTTATTTTATGGGAAAATGCTCTTCAATTTTTGATAAACCATTTAAAGAGGATATAGATGTACATAAGAACCTCATAGGGATGAATAATTTTCCCAAAATGACCACTGTTCTTGGTGGGTAGGGTTTGCTCCAATCATGTGTCATGTGTAGCAGTGACTTCTGGTAAGTTCTGAACCTGATGGGAGTGGACCTTGGTCTGAGTGGTGAGTAACTTTACAGATTGCTCAAAAGGAAGAGAAGGTCAGTAGAACTTTGCAATTTGTCATTAATAGTTTCCTGAGGACTTAAGTCATGCTGGTTTTAAAAAGAGATATGTCAGGCTCTTTAATACTTTCCTTGATTTTTTGATGAGGCTCAATTCGATGGCATAGGAATTCTTTGCATTTCCTCTGTGGGTAAACTGGGCTAGGATTTTTCTATAGAATAATCCTTTTAAAACTTTTAAGTATTGGTATAAAATGTGGAAATTTAAAGCCTTGTTTTCTCATGTGTTACTTTTTTAGGCTAATGTATGATATATGCCAGAAAGATAATAATTTCTTCATGAACAGTAATATCTAATGAGTGTGGGTGAGACTGTGATGTTGAACTAACAGAAATATATCTCTTTATTTCTAGATAGTTTTCAGGCTATGCAATGTCTATATTAAGTATGTTCAGTTAAATCCGGAAATATAGCCAAGAGCCTTTTAAATGAAAATAAATGAAACTAAAAGTCTACAAAGTGCAAATTGATAGTTTAAAGAACTGCATTTATTGATTGCAAACAGTATACAATGCGCATAAGTAGAAAGCTATGCGGCTGGATCATGGCTATGAATATGAACAGTGAAATAAATGCAAATATAAAATTTATCTTCACAGCATTATTCTGATTCTTCCGGAGAAGTATAATTTTTGTGTTATGCCAACCTCTGTATGTTATCATGTGTTTTAAATGATATCGTCATTCTACCCTCATACTGGTTGTCAGTAGCATTAAAGAAAACTGAGATGGCAGACCACAAACAAATATTATAGAGAGAGAAAAAAATTTTATTTTTAATCTCATTTGAATATTAAAAAAAATGTTGATAATGTGAGGTAAAAAAGACTTTTTTTATTTTTACTTACTTTTCCAAAGAACTTCCTTCACATTTGTATACATCATAAAACCAAACTTAAATGGTCATTTAAATAAATTGTGGTACATTACAATAATTAGCAACCCTCAAAGCAAATTTAAGAATAAATAATGATAATAGAATTCATATAGGTATGCATAAGTATTAAAAAAAACTCACTTGACATAGAAATTATATGCTGCCATTTAAAGAGTACTTTTAAAATAATAATGATAATAATGATAAAGATAAAAAGCTTCCTATAATTTTTTAATTTGTTGGCTATAAAGTATATCAGGAATCCCATTCAACAATGTAACACTGATTAAAATTTCCAAGGTGGACACATGGCATTATTTTTCCAGATTCCTCAAATGTCACTTGAAGTTTTTTATTTTTCCAAAATGTTTAAGATGAAATCGTTTTTTAGACTATATCATTTTCTATTTTTCCAACAACAGTAAAATTATTAGCAAAGTTACAGAGTATTTTCTGACAACCAGCTGTCTCAGAATCATGTTGGTAATTAAAGAAAAAGAAGAGTTAGCAAATAAAGAAAATAAATCAACAAATTTATTGCCTATGCCAGATATATGCATAGGATGTTTTGAAATAAAAAAGGCCAGAACAAAATTAGGGATTCTAATTGAGAAAAGACGGTATCTTTTAAAGCACAGTAAAATCCAGGAATATTACATTAACTTTGATCTAGGATTTGAAAATCTCTGAAGAAAAGAATAATTTGTTTGATTGAATAAATAATCATTATAGATCATTTTTTTAATAACCAGTTGTAAACTTCCTTTGTGTGTTTTCTTTTATATAGTTGAGTAATCACATTCCTTGTATGTAGATAGCCTATAGATATTTTTATGATATAATATTAAAATATATGGCTTTCCAAGATATCTATTTTCATCAGTACTCTTTATTAATTTATAAAAAGAATTGCCTTTATGGATTGTTATTCAATTTAGGTTGTTATGCCTGTATCAATTTATATCTGTTGGGATCCATTGTTGGATTCTTAAGTCATTGTGAATGCAATCATTTCTTTAGGAAATGATATCTTTGTAAGAATGCCATACTATGGTAACAAAGTTTGGTGATGTTTTCTTTTGACTCTTCATCAAATCTTATCTTCAAATCTCCATTCTCATTAACATAATGCCTTGGGTATTATAATTGCCATGAAAAAGACAGTAGAGAAGTTCACTGTGCATAATTAAGATAGATAATAACATGGAGGAATAAGTGTCTTTTCAAAGTTTGAATATGCCAATAAATGTTTTATTTACCAGCTAACTGACACTTTGTATATCAAGATGTCTAAAAGTGGAACTAAGATTAATTGAGACTAGGCCTTTAGATACAAATTCTGTGACAATAATTCTTAAGCCCCTAACCCCAATTTCATGATTTTGAATAGTATTTGTGTCAATTGGGGACTATTCAAATCTACTGTTTAAGAGTGTTTGCCACACATGTTCTAAATGAATAAATTGGGCCAACCATCACTTTCCATGTGATTTTTCTCCATGACTTATTTCTTTAAGCTATTGTAATATGTGCACTATTTTGAATGAAATAATAAACTTTGATAGGCATTTAACTTATACAAGGCTGCCTTAATTTGAGACTCAATATTCATTAGTGGTAAACATTTACATTGTTAAAGAGGACTCCCACAACATTTGAGAGGCTAGGACATGAATAAAATTGTATATTAGACACATACTGTATGTCTAAATATTCAAAAGTATAAACCGAGGTACCAAACTTTTAACTAAATTTGTTCAGTCTTCCTACTTTGTCAATATACTTTCTTACCAAAAGAGAATTTGTGTAAAGCTATGATTTTTATATGCTGAAAGTTGAGAAGGTACCTGAACTAAATTATTATTACACATATTTGGATATTCTATTTATATACCATATATGTTTAATATGTAAAATATAAATACACCAGTTGAAAATTTCTGCTACGATTACATTGCTATAATAAAAATTTTACATTGTTTTTGTGTATTGACAGTAATGATATAAAGATTCAAAGTAAAGTATACACATTGATCACATTAAAATAGGTTTCATGAAAGTATTTTTCTTATAAAATATCACATTTATTAAAGTAAAGGCAAAATGAAAATTTTAATTTACATATGCCAAATGTTTTAATAAAATGAATATTCTAAAATTTTATTTTTTAAATTTATTTAAAAAATTAGTTGAAACTTATTAAATATTTTTGTTAACATATTATTCTAAGATTCAATATCTATTTAGTTGTCAATGTAAAGAATCAATTCCATGCCTTAAGCATGTTGCTTGACTATGTATATATGAATTTAAAAGTACTAGGAATTGTTCAATATTGCAAAACGTTCATTAGTTGCCACATGCAATTTTTGTGTATGCCAGGCTAATCTGTGAACACTTCAGAACCACAAATTGGAGCACAAAGAGGAGCATGAAAATGAATGCTCTCAGCACTACTGGAAGATCATATTTCGTCATGCAAAAATTTATTACATTCATGCTGTGTAATAAATAGGATTAGAAAGATTTGGCAAGTTAATTCATTTGTCTTTTTTCGTACTTAATGTGTTTGTCTCCCAAGTCTTTTTTGTACTTTGAAACAGTGTCCATCTCTCGTATTGACAATGGCACAACTCACAGACTTTTGAGCACTGAGCCTTTTGTTTTGTGACATAGGGTAAAAGATGTGATGAAGCATTTTCCTGGGGCTAGAATGATGTTAGACATAAAAGCAGACATTTAGGGTTTCAGGTGTAGGTCAGGTTCAAAAACTGAGTTCTGCATTCTGAGTGACATATGAACCCATATTTTCTTTCTTTTTAATTAAATTAATTGGTGTACCATTGCTTAATAATATTATATAAATTTCAAGTGTACAATTTTATAATACATCATCTGTATATTGCATTGTCTACTCACCACCCAAAGTGTAGCCTCCTCTGTTGCCATATTACTCGATGGCCTTTATAGTGTTCAGACTCCCCCTACTCTCTCTTCCCCTCTGACACCCACCTTAATGTTGTCTGTGTCTATGAGTTTGTTTTGTTTGTTTGTTGCTTTCAGTTTTATATCTCACATATGAGTGAAATCATATGGTTCTTGTACTTTTCTAGCTGACTTATTTTGCTTAGCATAATATTCCCAAGATCCATCCATGTTGTCACAAATGGCAGCAATTTGTTCTTTCTTATGGCTAAGTAGTGTTCCGTTGTATATGTGCACTACATCCTCTTTATCTAGTCATCCATCAAAGGATGCTTAGGTTGTTTCATGTCTTGGATCTTGTGTATAATCCTACAATGAACACAGAGGTACATATATGTTTATGAATAAATGTTTTCAAATTTTGGGAGTAAATATTTAAAAGAGGGATTGCTGGGTCATATGTTAATTCTATTCTCAATTTTTTGAGGAAGCCGCATACTGTTTTGCATAGAGGCTATACCAACTACATTTCTACCAGCAGCGTATGAGGGTTCTTTTTTCTCTACATTCTCTTCAGCACTTGTTATTTCTTGTCTTATTGATGATAGACATTTTAACAGGTGGAAGGTAATATCTTACTATGGCTTTGATTTGCATTTTTCTTATAACTAGTGAAGTTGAATATTTTTTATACATCTTCTGGCCATGTTTCTGTTAAGGCATTTTTTCTTATTGTTTGTGACATATAGAGTACTTTAAAATATAGAGGCCTGGGTAGAAGCCCTTTTTGTCCAGGTTTCAGGGCAGAGTTTTATGGGGTGTTTTTGTTTGGTTTTTAGAATTTAATGTAGAGGGCTTAAGAAAAAATTTTAGAAGTTTAACATACAACAATATTCAGTCATGGCATTGTAATAATGGAAAAGGTCAAACTCACTTAAACTTTTATTTCTTTAAAGAAAAAAATCAATCTGCTTTATAGATATATATGATTTGCATTTATATAAATTACGATTTTCATATTTTGGAGGTAAATGGGATTTGTGCACAGAACATGGACATTTACAATTAATATTTGTAGGTCAGTACCAGTCATCTTCCATTAGAGATTATTCTATATGATCCTGAGAAAATTCCCCTGAAGAATCCCATGTGTTTTGCAAAATATTTTGTGAAGCCATGATTTAGTTTAATTTCTGATCATTAACAATATGTTAATTATATCTATGGATTATAATTCTACTGAGTAAAATCATTTTTATATAAAAAAGGACAAAATAAGAGGAAAACAAAATAAACACACACACACACACACACACACACACACAAACACAAAGAAAAGAAAGAAAAAAGGGAGAGAAACTTACTAGCAAGCCAAATGGCAAAAGTCTGACAATTTATAAATCTGCCAAATATGTCCTGCTGCTTTACAGTGTGGCAAGCTGCCAAATAGCTCTGTATTGCATCCTTGGTAGGTTTGACAAGAGGGAGGAAAAGGGGACTCCAGGGTAATGCTGTGGCTCAATTAATAAACACTTGTTCAGAGAATTTTTAATTGTTTAAATTGAGTATCCTGTCTGATAGAATGTGGAAGCTTGTAACTTAACAAAAACAGAATTAATTCTGATTAGAAATTTAAAAGGACCTGTTTCAAGAACAACTCTTATTTATTAATTATGTGCTTAAGATCTATATTTTAGATAAAGGGCAAGTAAAGTACA
The DNA here is from genome assembly GCA_030015415.1 of Cynopterus sphinx. Lineage (NCBI taxonomy): Eukaryota > Metazoa > Chordata > Mammalia > Chiroptera > Pteropodidae > Cynopterus > Cynopterus sphinx. The sequence goes on along the minus strand of CM057386.1, from coordinate 94,886,295 downwards.
CATCCTGGAGGGTTTAGTTAATAATAAATAGAGCATAAACATAAACTCCTCCTCTGTTTCACATTTAAAAATTTATGATTTGGGGTTTGAACCAAATGAATTTCTCATGAGTAATGCTTTATTAGAGTCTAGTGTTCCCATTACTTTTTAAATTAGTTACATACAAAGTTGTTTAAATGTCCAAAGCAAGATATATCATTCTGTTATTTTAATATTCATAGGTTAAGAGAAATTTTAAGTGGGGGGAAATAATGGCTTTACAGAATTAGGCACTGGGGGATACAAACCAAGAGAAATAATACAAAGTATTCAAAAGAAATATAAAGAGCAATAGAAAAGTTTAACCTAGAATCATGGAATATTTGAGATGAACATTACTTGAGAAATGATCTAATCGAACCCTTAAATGTAGATATAAGTTAAAGAAGGACTTAATGTTGGTAGTCTAATGCTATTTTTGGGCAGTTTGTTAACTTTGACAGCCATTAGGACCATCTAGAGAGCATGTTAGAATGCCAGTTTAGAGTCCTAGTGATTCATGTGGCAGAAAGTCACATTTTTAATAGATGTCCTAGGTGATTCTCAGGCTTGTGGTTCATGGTCTTCACCTTTAGAAACACTTTAGGTTCCCATGTAATGCCTCTGCATAAAAGATAGTAATGAAGGTCATGAAGGCTAGGGGAAAGATGATATCTACTTAGTAAAATGATAAAAATGCAAAAAAATAAGTGTATTATGGTTTTTCAACTGCCATAACTCTAAGGAACAAGAGCAAAGAGCAGTAACTCCAAATATGACACCAATGTTTTCATTTTACCCTTGAGATGGGGCATTTACATTTCCAATTTGCACTCATCATCATTTCCTGTTCTCTCCTTATTTACCACTTTGTGTGTGTGTGCATGTGTGTGTGTGTGTGTATGTGTTTGTGACTGTGTGTTAATATCTAGCTCTCCCTCACACCATGATCTTCTTTGAAGTAAGAAACTGTCTAACTTGTATACCTACTCTCTACTTCCCTCCCCTCGCTCAGAACTGTTCACATAAACTCTTGCATGTATAAAGGACTAAGGAGAAAACATGCACCCACAATTTCTCTCTGAGACAACCTTGTTGTTAAAAAAAAATCTTAATATACGTATCAGATACCTTTTATGTTGAAGTTCAGCAGAAATAACTACACTCACAGTCTGGTGATCTGACAAGATAGGTTTTAAATAGGGATTTATACCTGAGAAGATATCAGTGAGCGCTGAGATAGATAGATGGTCAAGGCTAGAATTACTTGTAGATGGAGTAATGCTTCTAGGTAGGACCTGAGGGCAACTGAAGAGGACTTCTGTCCAAATGTGTAGCCTCTAGCATATTGTTAATACCTAATGTTCATTGCTTTGAATGAATGCATTTCCCTCATTAAAATTCAAATAGTCTTAGGAAAGAGAACATATTAAAAGTCGTATTAGTATCACCAGTGATAGCAAGATGCCTGTTAGTTAATCAATAGTAGTCAATAAATATATGTCAGATGAATGAATAAACAAATGTTTGCCAAGGGCAATTGGAACTTACCAAATTTAGAGAAGACCAAGGGTTAAATGCAGCAGGTTGATAAGTTCTTTTGCTCCCATGCCATAGCCTGTGGGTGTAAATGTCTCCAGATGGGGGCACAGAAGAAAAGCTCAGCATGGTGGCACGGTGGTGGGGGGGCGGGGGTTGCTCTCTCAGCATTTTTTCTGCTGGCAAGAAATTAATGGCATTTTCCCAGTTAAGAATATAGATGAATGAAGTCAATTCGGTCTAAATTTATGTACATTATCTTTAGCAAAATGTCACACACACATCACGCAACTGCATGGTGCTTACATGGCTTCTATTAGAAGCCCCAGTTAAGTAGAATTAACAGAGTTGGGAGGGTATAAATGAAAATACCACTGCATTCATTTGGTATCTGCTGCTGTGTTTTATTTATAGTACCGCATCCTTCATTTTTTTCTTTTTTTTTCTTTTTTTTTTTTAAGACTGACAGAGAGAGACAACTGCCAGAGCAATTATGTTTACATTTCCCTTTTTCTCAAAGTATTTCAGTGATGGAATGACCACAGTAAATGATCTTTCTATACTTGGTTACTGCCAAAAATCAATTCTTGGTGTATAAATGAGGGTAATGAAACTCTTCTAAAAGCAGTCTCAAGGGAATTAAATGAGGTAATATCTGTAATATTATCTCAGCTTTTGGACCAAGGTTAGGGCCTGATTAATGCTCACTATGATGACAGTGTATGTGCATTGTTAAGAAGAAACAAAAGCAAAAACAGTAGTGGTTGCTCACATTCCGTGATGCTTTATTAGGTATTTTAGACCAGAAGTCCCCAACCAGTAATCTGTGCTGCTATGAGAATCTAATGCCTGATGATTTGAGGAGGAGCTGAGCTGGTGACACTAGTGCTGGAAAACTACAAATACAGATGAAGCTTAGCTCACTTGCCCACTGCTCACCTCCTGCTTAGGAGCTTGGTTTCTAACAGTCCACGGCCTGGGGGGTGGTGACCAGTGTTCTGGACAATAAATGAGGTAATATGCTTAGAATTTCCTATATGGACAAGATTCTTAAGGTTTTCAAATATGTGGGTAATGAAAATGTTTGCATTTTAAACTGACAAAGAACAGAACAGGTGTTGGTGTATTTTGTGAAAGAGCTATCTAATTAAGAGTTAGACTAAGAAAGTTGAAGGCTATGTAGAATATTCAAACAGTCTTCAGATGGATTCGCATCTTAAAATCCACTGGTAAAAAGATGAACCCAAACACTGCTTTTAGTAGGTAATAGAAACAACTGTTTATATTCAGGACTTGTAATATATGAATGGTTATACATAAGCTAGACATTTGAAATAAAAAAGAATTTAAAAACTATTCTTAGATAAATATAGAAAGTTAAAATAATTATTATGCAAGCCTAAAGAATTATGTCTTGCTTTTAACTAAGTTTGGCTACCCCCCACCCCCTACCCAAACAGTAGATATTTTATAGAGATATCTCATAAATACACTTATTCTTTTCCATAAATCTTACTTCTGAGGAACATATGCATGAAAAAGCACTACTGTGTAATTCCTGAAGTTGGAAAAATTGTTTATTGCATTTGCTGTAGTGGGAAGGGCTTTGAGCTCAGGATCAAAAGGCCTGTATTTTCGTTATCATTCTACCAGAAGGTGCCAGATAAGTTTCTTACACTGAGACTCAATTTTATTATTTTTAAAATAAAATATATGATTTCTCTCTACTTTGTAGAGTCAATAGGGTCATAAATGTGGGCTGCTTTGAAAAATTTGTAAAGCGTGCTAAGATGGAAAGTTTACATGAGAGTTGTTATGCTGTTGTTCAGCTCCTGCTGTTTCAATTACTGTTCCAGAAAAACCTAGCTAGGCAGACACATTGCTACCTAATAGGCAGGAACTGATTCCCTCACATCTATCAAACATGACACAGACACAGGCACATTGAGACCCTCTTGTTTTGCATTCCACTGAACAGAACATTATTTGGTCCACAAGTTGACGGCCATCTTCCTCTTTGTCCACCCCATAAAGATCTGGCCCAGCCTATGAAGACTTCCCTGTGCTCCAGCCTTAATTATCTCATTTTTCTCTGAATTCTCTACACATTACTTTGTGCAACTTGAGGACTACATGGTTTATCCATTGCTTTGTGTCCAAGCAGACCACTATCCTGAGGGTAAAGCCTGTATCTGACATATGATTTTATACCCAGTGGAATCTAGCAGAGGGCTTGACACAGAAGAAGTGGTCTATAGAGGTGAGCAAGCATTTATTGATTGATGAGGATATGTTACTGGATTTGAAATCTCACTCAGCATACACTTTTGGTAGTAGCTAGAGAAGCAAGAGAACATCAGGCAGTTAGGAGATAGGAGATGAGCAAAAGGTAAATTGAGAAAACAAGGTTTAGACATGATGAATGAAAGAAGAGAAATGGAAGATTAATTCAAATCCACAGGTGAAACTCAAGGAAATGTACTTACTAGAAGATTTCTAACCAAGAAATAATGAGTGATTTTATTAAATTATAATTTAAATTAGTTATCTAGCTATCATGTATCAAAGATGCAGCAAGATATGTAAAAAGAATAAAGGCGAGGGAACTATTATTTCACAAGCCTATTATCAGGGTTTGAAAAAATGCTTTATGCAAACTCTAAGAGAAAAGATTTTCTGTGAAACTACTGAGAGTGCAAGGGTGAAAACAACTATAATGATGATATTTTGGATTAAGAAAGATGAGGCAATTCCGGGATTAGGTTTTCTGTTTTTTTTTTTTTTCTCTCTCAATATCAGGAATTATAACAGAAAATGAACATTTGCCAATGCTCATTAAAAGAAAGCCCGAGAGTGCTGGAAAAAATAGGTAGTGACAGATACCAGAACTATTTCCTATGACATTGCAGTAAAATTTGCAAGGCACGTGCAGAATCTCTGCAATTTGTAAGTAAATAGAGAAATCGTGCCGAGTTATTTACTTTTTATAAAGCTCATCAAAGAAAAAAACGAAATGAATTTCCAAGACATATTTTTGAGAGAGATGTTTGACCCATATAGTGAAAAAACAAAATGAAAGTAAATAGCCATCTTTTTTTTTTTTTTTTTTTTTAGGAGGGGACCATCAAATAGTCTTTTGTTTTTCTTCTAAGAAAAATTTAAAATCCAATGGACCTTAGACTATCTCTCCCTTTTTGAGGCTATTATTTTTTCTATGGAGTGGTTGATAGAATGATATTTTTCCTATTGTATGTAGATAAGAATAGGCCAAAGCTGTAATTGTTTTCAGAAGTTTGAAGTCACCAGAAACATATTTTAGTTGAGAATGTAAAAGAAAAAGTATGTTTAAACCATGGGAAAAAGATATAAAAATGGCATTTCGAAAGAGAATAGAGTGTTATTAAAGTTATTTTATGATAGAGAAAAATTCCATTGGCTTTGATTCTTATAGCAGACCCTCTTTGCTATCGAAGCGTTATTGGACTATATAATATGCAGGTAAATTCTTGCTGTTTTCATACTTGAATTTTAACCAATCTCGGGATTTGTTTTTGCATGTACTATATACATCGGTAGGTAAAAGACACACATTAATAAGTAACTTGAACTTTATTCTGCTCTTGGAGATTTAAGATTTGAGCCAGGTTAAAAAAAATGTGTAAGCCAGTCCAAACTTGGTGGATATCTCTTTTATTTCCTTAAGTAAATTTTCTCAAGTGCTGAATAAAAAAATTTTAACTTATTAATTTACTCTTAGTAAATTAATGAATGATCCAAAACAAATAAACCCTTTTGTATATTTAGTTATACAAAATTTTAAACATACTGCCTCATAAACTGAATTTTTTGCTAAACTTAAAAAAAAAAATCTTGACCCCTAAGCTTCCAATCATTAAAGATATCCCCCTCTAGACATCACATCTTTTTATTTTTTAGGCTTTTTTCCTCCTTATAATAGTGTCAGTATTTTATATATATTTTGTCCTATTATGTTTGTGATGTTCCTCAATAGGCATTTGACTAACTAATTTTAATGATGGTCAGCTGTTTCTGTGAAGATGTTAGTTATTATTGACTTTCGAATATAAACCTGTGGTCGGTATTAACATAATCATCTCTGCCAATGAGAAGAGTGAGCTTTGGGCAGGTCGGTTCATGAACAAGATAATTTTAATCTTAAATGCAGCACTCTTTTGGGAGGGGATGGGTGCTGTTAAGCCATGTTCTTTGTCTCTGATCACTCCTTTGCTCCATGATCATGTAGAAGGCTTGTCAATATTCTCTTTGGCTTCTGCCCTAGAGATGCCTTGACACTCCGCATTCTGAATTGGGTTCTCTTTATACTGTCTTCTTCACCTTCCACTTTCCCCTCAGTGTGTATAGCAATTTGGGATCTTATGTTGGTATCATTACTAATGTATATGTCAAACACTATGCCATAAGACCCACGAGGGAAGAGATTATATATCTTTCATTCCTACTGCTATACCACCAGTGCCCACCACAGAAGCTAATGCAGAATGGACACTCAGTCAATATTATTGAAAGAATGCATTAAGGTGAGATTCACACCCAAGTACATATGACTCTAGAGTTATGGATTTACTCATTGCAGGTGTGGTTGCAGGGTTAGCATGATCAATCCTTGCACATGAATTTTTAAGTCCTGGTGGCTATATGAACACTATCCTACATCCTATATTGTATACTGGATTGGAAGCTCATTGAGAGCAGGTTTCATAGTTTATGTTTATTGTAAGTGAAGCATTTAGTTGGTTGGTCCTCAATAAATACTTTCTAATTGCTCAAGAACCGATCCTAAAGTTTAATCTACTACAGAGAATTCTCTATTTCACTAAAGCCATATTCCTTTCACTATTCTTTGACATGCTTTATTCTTCTGTTTCAGGGACTGACAATCATAATCACGATTATGTCACCAGACAATGCTTAGTGTTAATGTTCTTTTTTTCCCCCTTCTTTATTCCCAAAGATTTGGAGCAATCAAGCTTTCAAATCCTTGAAAAGGTGAACTGTACTGTCTGTGGCAAGCTCCATGTTTTTATTATGTGCCACACAGCTCTAAAAGCAACACAGCAATTCAGGGTACTCAGGTTGAAAATGAGTACTTTCCACATTTAAAAGAGAGTTACATGTTTTTGAAGTTACATACATTCTTCATCCTATTTATAAGATCCAGAGCCCATGGCTGGGCACAAAACAGGAAATTCAACACTCTTCTACTTGTGGGTCTTTGTTGTTTTTTCTTCCCACCCCCCTGCTCACACCCCATCCCCTTTGCTCCTTTTGTTCTTCATAGTTTTGTGCTAACTTTAGAGTAGAAGACATGCCATAGATCACAGATTTATATATGTGAGCTAAGAGCAGGAATGCTAAAATAATTTCATTCTCAGGCCTTAAAGATAGATGGTAGGTCAAGACACTTAAGTTCATAGCCAAATATACTAAGGCACAGAGCAACATGGCAGTAATTTGAGTTGAGAGTGCCAAAAATGCTTGTTCAGCACTAACAAGAAATAGGAGAATGGGATCAGTATAATCTCATAGTCTTATTAAATTAAAAAAAAAATGGAATAATGCCAAGGTTATGACATGAACTGACAAGACCAAAAATAAAAACAAAACTTAACAGAAAGCAAAATACACAAACTCAGAGTTTTTCTGATGCTTCATCTTCTGCTTGCAGGCACATGAAAAAATAAAAATAAGCCTCATGGCATGAGTTATAGCTGAAGTATCTGCCTTTAGCTTGGAATTTCCTGGCATTTTTCAGTGTGTGACACAGACTTGATGTGATTAAACAAAGGCTCTCCTCCAAATTTGAAGTTCTTTTTTTTTCAAAGCTGAATCTAATATGCATTTTTTTTTTTTTAAATGAGAGCAGATGCCTCTGTTCTATGAACTGGCTACCAGACTCAGAAAGAAATGAAGAGTGGAGTTCTGTTCTGATAGAGGCTAAAAAAACTATCTGCCACATTTACCCTTCAGAACTACATATTATACTCAAGCTCTGCAGAGTCAGGGCCCATGTTTCTCTACATATTGAGAAGCTGAGGCAGAGGGGGCTTCCCTTAGATTGGACTTCTCTAGGACTCTCTTGAAGAAGGCCCCTGCTGAAACACAACCTTGGATCCCACCTCACCCAGTGAGGGCCACAGTAACCCTCTCCCCAAGAGGAGAAAGAAGGAGGGTCAAGGGGCACCTCTAGCAGGAAAGTAAAGGGTTGTTAAAATTATTATTATCATTTTCTTTTTCCTACAGAGAGAGGTAAGCAGTAACCTGTACTGGGGACCCCCTGAGGCAGTGAGAGGATGGACAGCCAGGGGTCTTTGCATCCTTGGTATTTTTGTGGGTTGAGTCTGGTAGGGATGAGATTCAGGGCCAGCCTCTGGTAAGCACAGCCTCTTATCCCTAAGGTAGTGGTTGTCACTGTCACGGAGGGGCAAGGATTAGACTAGGATACTAGGGCCCAAGAAACCAATAGCAAATGGTGGGAGAGGGAGAAAAGGATCAGAAACAGACCTCACCTCATTTCTTCCTTCTGTAGGGGAAAGTAAAGGCTGTTAGGAGTTCTCCTTGTTTTCCTCTCAACTGCATGGTCTTGAAAATAGGCAGTGAAGGTAAATATGTAGTCTAAATGTCTCTGGAAAATATTCCCTAAACTGTCCCATTGCTGAAATGTCACCACTTAGATAATATATTTGGAATACTAAATAATTCTTTAATAATTTATAGTAATAGTTTAATAATAATTATATAATAATGCAATAATTCTGGTGAGGGTTGGAAGAAGGAGATTTATAGCTCTGTGTAGATTCATTTAATGAAATTATTATCTTTACTTGCAAATCAGCTCTACAAATGAAATGTAGAATATTGATTGATGGAAGGACTGAGAATTTGTTTCAGTGGCTTGTGGCTGGAAACTTCAATTCTTGTCCAGTGATGTAACCATGTACAGATCACCAAGCTTTTTGGGGTTTAGATTTTTCTATGTATGTAAAGTGTGTGTGTACAAGTGGACATGGAAGCCAATTTGGATAATCTTCAAGGTTCTTTCTAGCCTGACATTCTATGATGTTCTAATGGGGAGGTGATTCTTGAGAAGGAGGCAAACCTTAAGACCTCATGGCTGGCAAGGAGCTTGGAAGTGATGCTGAGAGTTTAAAATAAGTGGTTTTCTATGATAAAGACCATATTTCCCTAAAAAGATATATCTGATTGGAATCTATACATATTTATCTATGGAATCTATACTTATTTATATATCTATAAATATATCTATGATATGTTTCTTTGGTCTTAATATTTACAAAGGAATACCATCCACTCTGTGTGTGTATGTGTGTGTGTGTGTGTGTGTGTGTGTGTGTGTGTTTGGTCATTACTTGTTGTGGCTCTTCTAAAGCCCATCCCACTCATAATGTAAATTTTATTATTTGGTTCACAGATTCTTGATATTATAGGCTATAAAAGCTACAGTTACATACATATTAAAGTATATTAAAGCCTTACATTAAGAAAAGCACAATTGAACAATTTGAAATTGTTCTGCACTAAAATAAACTTTTTTGGTAATTAGTTTTACCACCCACTCACTTTTCTGAATACCTATAAACTATCTATTCAATAAAGAAATTATGTATAAAAATATTACATTAGGAAATGTAGGGTGCCTTGAGAATTTAAGCAACAAAGATCATATGGTCCTTAACACAGTTCAAACAGAATAGTCGAAATGTTTTGCTCAAAAGTGCTAAAACTGATTTAAGACTGTGCTCTAGTATTTTCCTTGTAAAAATATTTGAAAGCTTCTAAAATATGAAACCTAGAAGTCCTCAGAATAAGCCCAATCTAACAATATCATCAGTCTTTAACTTCATAAAATGTTGATAACATTAAGGAACTAGCCATGGAAAAAGAATTGCCATTTCCCCTACTAGCTTTTTAGAAATGATGGACCTGGTAGAGTTAGAAACTGTGACCCAAAGAAAATGAAGTGGTAAGGTAGAGGTTTCACAGAAGAGCAGAATAACTTAGTGGTGGAATATCAAAGGTGATATGAGTCAGAATTAGTCATTGCCTTTTAATGTTCTTAAAAGGCTTTTTGGAGGGGGCCCGTTATAGCCATTGCTAAAGATGTCAACTATAACACATTGAACTGTGGACACTACTGTCCTTTCAGTGCTCTGATGGCTCCTCGAGGAAGGGAACACTGTTGTTTATTTCTGTTCCTTCCACAACTACTGTTGCAAAGGTTAAAATGCTCATCACTAAAACCATTCAAGCCTTTTAGTTTCTAAATTGACTATCTTGACCAAGCACTTGAAATGTTTCCTCAAGAGTGTAATAATCATCTCAGACTTGATACAGCAACACAGAATTCTTGCCTTTCACCTCTCCCTCTCCCATTTCAGTAGTTGGCATAACTCTCTACTCAGTTTCTCAGTTCAAACGGCAAATGCTATCCTTGATTGTTTGGTGATTTGTTCCCTGTTTTCCAGTACTTCAGCACAACCTGAAAAACTTACCCTGAAATCACACACTTTTTTCATCTTCAAAGGTCATAACTCAAACCAGCTTGACTACTGTGATAGTATATCCCACCTTCCACATTTGTCCTGTTCCAGCCCAAGCCATTCTCCTTGTAGTAGCCAGAGTGAACTTTTGAAAATTTAGATCTGAGTATGTGACATCTGTGCTGGACCCTCAACTGGATTCCTTTTGCACTTAGAATAAAATCCCAAATTATTTTTGTGATTACACAACCCTGCAGGCCCTGGCTTGTTTTACTTTTTTGACCTCCTCTGTACCACTCTGCCTATTGCTCACCAGATTCCAGCCACACAGGCCTTTTCTCTATTCTTTGAACACAAGGCTCAGTCATATACTTGCTCTTTTTTTAGCAGTGACTACTCTGCTCTGTGAACCTCAGAGGGCTGGATCCTTCATATTGGTCTGGGGTCAGCTTAAATATCTATTCTCTGTGAGGTCTTAACTAACCACCATGCATAAATTAGCATGTGGCTCAATACCCTTTATCTCTACCATATCATTCTGTTTTATGGAGTATTTTTCACTAGTAAACATGACTTTGTTCACTTTTTCTGTACTTGTTATTATTTGTTTTCTGCCATGTCATCTACTCTCTGTTAGAATAAAAGGCTGAGGTGAGCAGTAACCTTACCAACTTTGTTCTTCATTGCAGTCCTAGTCCTGGAACAGTGCCTGGGACATAGTAGGAGTCTAGGAATAACCTGCACCTGAATAAATGAACTCATAGCCACATTCCCAATTCCATTCCTGAACTCCATCTTTAGTGAGAAGCAAACAATGACACCATTGGTATAGAAATTGATGAGGTTGGTGAGGGACAATAAGAAAGACATATAATATGCCTTTGTTTCCCTTAGTTTTCTAGCTCACCCACCAGCAGACACAAGAGCACGTGGTAATACTGGGATAATACTGGGAGGTCTGAGCATTCCTTCCTCATTCTACTTTTCTTGTTATCATGGACTGATAAATGATATTAGAAGTGACACAATAGAAATAGAAAATGAAACAATAAGTTTAAAGTCTACATCTACAGTCAGGCATTGTTTTTATTAGACTCACCATTCTACTTGGTCTAGACCAAATTGAGGGTATCTTGGTAGGCTGACCTTGTAGAGGCTCTGGGTAAATGGACGTAATGCATTTAGATGAGTTTTTTTTTAGTCTACACACATGTATGTACACACGCAACATGCACATGGCTATATCCTTCTTCAGGGGCCACTTAGATCTATGTGCTTTGAGACATACCAAGACTCTATCTCTGGTCATGAAGAGCTCGAAATATATTTGGGAAGGCATAGCATATACATAAAGAAAATGAGGTAATTATTAAAGGGAAAAACTTAATAAATATTACAAAATAATAATGGATGCAACAGTATTGAGTAAGGGATAACAACACTATTGACTTCCAAAGAAAAGAGAGAAGACTACGAGGAGAGTGACTAGAGAGGTCTTCATTCACACTTTACCAAGCTCTGTGAAACCGCAGTGGATGTGGTATGCTAGGAGAAAGTAGTTTTCTCAATAAACTGAAACTAAATGTTTATTAATTTTTTGCAAGATACTGTGAGACCCAAAGTTGGATCACATTTATTTAACAATAATTAACATAACCGACATATCTTTTAAATTTTTAAATAATGGACTAAAGGATGAAATATTCTTACATTCTTAAACATTAAGATTTTTCTAAGATAAAGCAACTCCCCATCCTATTTTCCTATTTGCAAATTTTTATTCATCTTTTATTATTCAGAGTCTATTTTTCCAAATACAGATCATAGAGTTCCTTTATTCTCCTTTTCATTTATGTTGCCCTTCTTTTTCCTTTTAGCAACTCAGAAAGAAAGAGAAGTTCAATTTAGTCACATTTATTTTTTTTTTAAGTTTAGCAGCTATAATCAAAATCTTGGAAAGAGAAAAAAATTAAACCTATTATTTAAATGAGATATGGGGTTATCTGATGATTTTCATTGTCTGTGCTCTTGGTATCACCCAAGATGCTAGTGTACGTAAATGCACACAATTATGGGTGCATGATTGTGAATGAGTTGCTCCAGTTTATCAGACAAGTTTTTGGAATGTGTAATGGCTGTTCTCCACTGCTCTTGTGTAAGGAAGCAGACCCTCTTCTAAGAGGTTTCCTTCAAAGTGGCATGAGCTCTTTCAAATCTTTAGAGAATACTGCTAGTTCATATAGTAACTTCACACAGCACTCTTCAGAACTCTATTGTTCTAAACTAACATTATTTTCCAAAACAGAAATGCTTGTGACTTAAGATAATGCAAAGAATAAAGTGACTTGGTTAATATAAGTATCCTCTGAAAAAGACAATGAAAACCTATTTTTAATTATTTAAACAAATTTGATGTGCTTCTGTTTTTATTCATCTGCAGTTCCTCAGTAGGAATATTTTAACCAAGGATTAGAAGGTTGAGATTTCCTAGGGTCATTCTTCAATGAGACATTTGCTGGTCGAGTAGCCATTTAGCCTAATTCCTTATCAGAAAGACTTCACTAGGCAGCCAAATATTTTATGGCCTTTTTTCAGTCTAGTTAACAAGGGGAAATAACCCTTTGAAAATACATAAATGCATATTCAATTTAGACTGTAGCAATTTAAAAAATGTTTCTGGAAATGCCATGAGCATTTTATAAATTGTGAACTCTTCGATTTTCAAATTTAGAATTTATATCATAGCCATAAAAGTTTTTGAAGACCTTTAGAAAAAAAATGACTTCTTCCTCATAATTTATGTCTTAAACTTATTAGTCTCATACAGCTTCCCTTTGTATAGCTAAAACTTTCATAAAATCTGGGGCTTCCAGTTAAATCAGGACCCATTTACATCTCGAATCATAGTTCTTTATACCTGGCATATACATCCTGGCTTAGGCATCTCTTTATGATTCTCTGTTTGTGAGTGTTAAGTGTACAGAGCATGCATAGAAGTGCATCCAATGTTTATGTTTCCTCTAAAACATTGCTTCAGTTGGTTCTCCCAGGGTAAGGAGAAGAGAAGTACCTGAGGCCTCTGCTGGATATGTAATCGATCTATTCTGACAGCAGGCAGCCTCTTTAGGCAACCACTAAGATGCTGTCTCTTAACTCTAACTACAGGTCAGGACAATTTGCTAGTTTTCAATATTAGTCATTTCATATAATGAATTTTATTTATTTACATATAATATAATGATATTCCTATTTATTACTACTACCAACAGATATTTCAAACAAAAATTTATATAACAAGAATGCTGTTTCATCTTTATGGAAGTTTTTTTGTCTCTCTTTGATATGGTACTTTATATACAAAGTGAATCTTGCAAATCAAAAATAACATTGGTACAAGAAAATCATTTACTTTAACCAGAACCTCAAAAAAATTCAAACTATAATGGGATATTTTTCTATTTTAATGACTGATGTCACTATATATATTATATATATTATATATTTGGAAAGAATGCTCTATCAATTTATTTCTATCATCTGTCATCTATCAGTCATCTATCATCTATCATCTATGTATCTATCTATATCTAATCTATCTATCTATCTATCTATCTATCTATCATCTATCTATCATCTATCTATCCATCCTTCCTCTATTTTATAATGATGAAAATAACATAGAGTTCAGCTCAAAATATAGAAAGAAATATTTGAAACTCTTCCTGCTAATCTTGAATTTGCTTGCTAAACTAAAGTTGGTATAAAATGCTGGAGCATTATATATCCCCAGTCCATGAAAAACATGAAATAACTGGAAGGTTCAAGGAAGGAACTCTTTAATGTAGGCCAGCAAATGTGACCAGTCTTTATATTTTTATATTTCAGAACCCTAAGACCTCTCAAGGGTTTTTCCATGGTGATAGGCTTATGTTTAAGGGAGGCAGGTAGCATTATTTTTATTATTTTTATAATACAAGAGTTTTAGTTTCTAAATTTCCCAATCCTTTCATTTTGAGTGAGAAGAAATGGAACTTCTGTTTTACTCTTTGTTTTTCATCCCCATTATGTTTCTAATATATTTTATTAAGCATTAGACAATATAGACAATCTGTAAGATGCATATAATTTCTATTTCAGAGGTAAGGGAATTGAAATTCAGAGAAGCTAAGCAATACTCAAGGTCACGGTTATTAAGACAAAGCTAGGATTTTCATACATGTCTTTGATCGCTTCTCAGCCTTTTGTCTAAGATCAAGTGTAATATCTGTTCTTATCAGTTTAAATATCGATCTCTCTGATTCTAAAACTCATGTTCATGTTCTTTCTCTTGTGGAATGTTTCTCTAGAGTCTTTTGCTTTCTTCTATTATTCTCAGTGCTTTAATATTTAATCATTTTGTAACATCTCTTTGAGTGTGCTTCGGATTTTCTAAGTCCTGGTTGGGAGTGGGGCCCAGATCTGTTTGGAGAGCTCTAATAAAGAGCAGGTCCGTCTATGGAGGAAGTTTCTACCTGGGGCAGAGAATGCCATATAACATAATTCTACAAATGTTTTCAGTGAAATGTGGTTAAAATTAATATCAAGGTCTGTCTTAAAGTGGAGCAGCAAGGGGATAGATGCTCCATTTAGCCCAGAGAGTGGGAGAACTTTAGCTTTGGCCATTGCGTTTGTAACTGTATATGGATCCAGGATGGTCCAGCCTGGGTCTTAAAGAAACTGAGACTTACCTGGATTTGTCTGATGAGGTTGGGAAGTTGATAGGCCCAAGTAGACTTTCATGTGGTTTTACTTGGCTTTAGGGGGAGGTGGAAGTATTAAAATTAGAGTCTTTCTGTGGTAGACTTCCCCTAACCTCCCTATTGTCCACAGTGCATGGACTGAAGAGTTGGGGTAGAACTGAAGAAGGTGGAATATCTCTGTGAGTTCATGAAAGGGGTGGATAAAGGGGTTTGTGGTGACTAAGTGTGACTCAGTGTGGGGGTAGAATTATCTTCCTACCTCTGTGGGGAGTACAGTTTGGTCTGGTGCATACAGCTGGCAGCATTGGGCATATTAGGGCCTGTTTTCAGGAGCACTGAAGGCACTATCAGGAATGGTGAAGTGGCCTGAAGAAGAAATGCCCAAAGGCCCACAAACCATTAGAGGAATGTAGCTAAGACAGTTTCTCAGACTCCTAGAAATATCGAGGGGAGAATCTGTAGGGACTTTGTGTGTGTGTGTGTGTGTGTGTGTGTGTGTGTGTGTGTGTGTGTGCAGGTTTAAGTTTGTGTTATTACTTTTACTTATTAACCTGACCATATATATGCATCTATGATACGGTGAGCCAGGGGGAGCATTTGAGTTTTAGTTTGTGGAGGTTATTAACTCTCTCAAATCAAAACTTTCATGTTACAAAAATGGCTGGAGAATTGGGAAGTATATTAAGATTGCAAGGGAAGCAGAGGATTATGGGTCTCTATACTGCAGAGGAAGGATCCACTGATTTCTGGCTACAGGTTGACATCAGTGACAGCAAAATCACAGGTCATGGGACTTCTAGTACTCTGCCCTAAAAGCATTACTCAACTCCTGCTTCCTCTCTGTCTTATACACTCCTTTTGGAAGAGAAAGTTTCCACCTCCTATTTAGTATTTTTAAGACCCTCAGACCAATCGTCTTGTCTGTGTCCTGTTCTATGCCTCATGTAGCTAGAAGTTAGTGTTGTGTCTGAATACATTAGTGAAGAACGTACCTCTAAATTTAAAGATGTTGTTTTCAATTATGTGTGTGTGTGTGTGTGTGCATGCCTCATTAAAAATTCCTCCTGTGCAGTTTCTGTATAGTGAGTTATTTCCTAATCATCTGTTTTGGACCTTACATATTTAATAGAGTATAGCTTCCATCATCTCATTAAAAATTCTCTTAATTGTTTCAAGAGTTTATCCAGCCTATGTCCTGTTGACCTGCCACCAATACAATTACTACTTCTGCGAAGCATACAGTATAATTACAGAGTCAATAGAAAATCAAAAATTAAAAGAAAAGGGCAAAATTAGAAGGAGACAGAGTATGTGTGTGTGGAAACCTGAGTCGTAAATCTCTTTTCTCGGTTCCAGTCAGTGCATGGAATCCCCAATCACATTTTTAACACGCATCCCTCCAAACCGGGCTATAATTAATCACCCAAGACCAGGCCTTTGGAAATGTGAGTGAAATATCCATGGTTAGACAATGACAAATGATTGCAGGATAAAAATGAAATGGCTGTTTATTTTAGTTATATTTCACATTGAAAAAAATTCAAGTCTCTCTTTTTGTAAGGCAAGATATTTAACCCAGTATTTCCCAAAGTGCATCTGAAAAATATCAATTCTGCCAGATGCTAAGTAGAAACCAAATTTTTGAGTTTTATGGCCTTATAAGTAAGTTTGGAAAGTACTGTTGTATGAAGGTCGATACATTTCTCTACTGCTAGGGGAATAACTCATATGCACTGTCTTTTTTTCTGCGAGGTCATTTTTAGGGCCAGTGAAACCACTGCGGGAAATGTGGGTTAGCCCAGTGGAAAGCCACTTATTAGTAGTGACTCACCCAGTCAGATTACAGGATCAAGATTACTAGCAGAAGGAGCACATTTTCTCACTGAAATCATTGGCAGATTAAACACTGATGGGATTCTTTATGGCTAAATCTAGTAATTTACATCTAAATTAAATAGTTTCCAAAAAGTTACCTGGAACCAATGCCTCTTAAATTTGAGATACTGGTTTTGTGTTTATAATAACTACCTAGAAAATCAGGCATTTAAAAATAAAATTTATACAGTTGGCCTAAAGAATTTACTGTCCCCTCCTTAAGAAATTTAGAGAATGTAGAGGAGGCCTGAGGATGTCTCCAGACAGTGATAGCAGAAAAGAGGGGGAATTAGCATGATGTTAAGTAATATAATTTAGAGTTTTCTCTCCATATAGGAGTCAGTTCTTCTGCTCCAAAGCTCTTAACATTTTCAGCATTCTATGCCTATCCTTCTAGGCTGAAATGTGAAATTTCCAAGTTACTCTTGGTGTTTGGCTGGATAGACTTTCCCACAGGTGCTACAAGCCAGGCTGGATTCAAGACTCAGCTGCTGGGGAATTTGCAGACATAGCCTTATGTACCAAAGGAACAGAATGTGATAGTGTCGAAAGACAGATGATGTGGAAGTCATTAAAAGATATTTAAGAAATTCTAATTCAATAGCATGATAATGAAGAAGTATTTAGAAAAGCAGGTAAATGTGCTCTTTAAAACAATTCAGGAGAGAGAATGTACCACAGACATCTTCCTGCATCTCTGAGGATGGAACTATGAGAGACATAAGCACTTCCCAGTTTGGAGAAAATATGACAGTCCAGGCTAAGAGCATAGATAGTGGCTATGGAGCCCTCTCCCCAGGCCCTTCAGCAGGAAGCCACATAGAAAGACAATGTTCCCTATTAACTTTAAAGGCCTTGCATACACCACCAGAAATTCACTAGAGAGTAAGCCAAGAAAATCACCTACCTCTTCAGCATTCCTAATTACTCATAATAGTTTGTTTTTTCCCCTCCCTTATCATAAAATATAATGTAATATATTATACTGTAGCAAAGTATGATCCAGATATACAACTAATTCCTATAAGTTAAGACCTTTAGACTTCCTAGTAATAGGTTTTTACTTTGTTATATAAAAAATTAAGATAAAATAAAAACTAGACTTTACAAATAGTTCATAATTTGCTAAAATTGTGACATTTCCAAAGCTGATATCTGAATAATGTAATTCTTAAAATGATTTAGACTTTATCTTATGATTTCCCAGAGGTTACTGCTAAAAAATTATAGCTCGCATATAATTTTAATTTTAATTTTGAATCACAGGGAAGAATATTTTAGTTATGATAGAATCATTACTTCTTTTTCTTTCTCTCTCTTTCCTGCCTTCCTGCCTTCCTGCCTTCCTTCCTTCCCTCCCTCCCTCCCTCCCTCCCTCCCTCCCTCCCTCCCTTCTCCTTTCTTTCTTTCTCTCTCTTTCTCTTTCTTTCTTTCTTTTTCTTTCTTTCTTTCTTTCTTTCTTTCTTTCTTTCTTTCTTTCTTTCTTTCTTTCTTTCTTTCTTTCTTTCTTTCTTTCTTTCTTTCTTTCTTTCTTCCTTCCTTCCTTCCTTCCTTCCTTCCTTCCTTCCTTCCTTCCTTCCTTCCTTCCTTCCTTTCTTTCTTTCTTTCTTTCTTTCTTTCTTTCTTTCTTTCTTTCTTTCTTTCTTTCTTTCTTTCTGCCTCTCCTTGCCACCCTCAAACACTGGCTAAAAGGAGAAGAGGGGAAGGGAAAGATGTCTAAGTTTTTCACACTAAAACAATTGTAATAAATGTTATGCCTAAAGATTAAGATTCTGTTTAATATCTGTAATGGAAATTAGAAGACCAATTTAGTACTTTTGCCCATCATTTTTATTGACTTTTCTAAATGAAAGGACTTATAAACCTATTGACATCCAAGAATAAATTATATATATATAATTTATATATATATATATTATATAAATTATATATATAATTATATATATATATAATTAGTATGTTTGAATTTCTATACATTTCACATTTTACCAAGTAAGTATATTTCATGTGATAACAGCTCTGGTCAAGGACTAAGAAATATTTATATGGAATTAACAATTTGATTTTAAATGTAAGCATAACATCAAGAAACATAGGTACATTTTAAAATCATTTTTATATCACTCGAGGAGTCCTGAATGAGAATTTGGGTAAATGTGCAGGAGATAGAGAAATGTAAGATTTACAATCCATTCTTCAGAGACCTTATGACCCAGTTGGAGGAAGAAACATACATCTATGGAAAGTAAAACTATTAACAAAAAGAGAAAATGTAAAAGGCAAGATGAATAATAAATACATGATTTGTTAATGGAGTTTAGAGGAGAGAGAAAGAGGACTTCATAGCAGTGGTAGGACTTGAACCTGACAATATGCGATGGGTGAGATTATGTTGTTGGAGAGCTATAGAGGTGAAAAGGAAAAATGAGGTTAAAGGCTGGATCATGGAGGGTCTTGAGTGCAAGATCAAATTTGAATTTTATAACATAAGATTTGAGAGCACAGGGATATAATGACATCAGTTATTTTTAGAAAGAGTGAGTGCTAGTTGGGGGAGGAGAGGAAGCAAGGAGTCTGTTGGTGTTTACTGACATGTCTCTGGACCAGTGAGCGGTAGCAGTGGTGAGCGAATGGGAGAGAAGCAGAGACAAGACAGTGGTAGAAAGTGGGAGACAGAAACATCAGTGACAACTTTCTGAGACTGTTCTGAGCTGGCCTTTGAATTGTTTGTCTGTTTTTTGCCTTTCAGTAATGTAGACATTAAAATTTTATTGCATTTTAGCCATGAGTTGACATTATCACTGTATCTTGGCACTAGAAGATCAAGCAACTTCTGACCAGATCCTCTGCTTTTAGTGAAGTGAAGTTAATTTATTCCTATTTTATAGACATGGTTATTAGAAACCAGGGAAACTGAGAAAGAGTTACATTTGCAGTAACACAAGGGATCTGTTCTCTGGGCACTGAAAGTGTTGCCCTACTGTGTTGCCTTTCCGCAGCAAAGGAGTTATCATGGATGTGAGCAAAGGTCGCAGGCTGATTTTTAAAAAATGTATGACTACAAATATCTAATATTTTATTACAATAACTTAAAATATAAAATTAAAATCACAGCATACTCAGCTACATTTTTTCCATTCCAATGCAATTCTTTTTTTTACCAAAAGAATTCTATTTCAAACACACACACACACACACACACACACACACACACACACACACACACACTACTTTCTGAAAATTTTGTTTAGCAATATCTATCAGCTATCAATCTTGTCAATCCTTAAATAAAAAATATCCTAATCATTTGTAAGTGAATTCTTTCTTAAAAAGATAAAAAAGCTATTATCTAATAGCTCTTAGATCTTATTTTAAAAAGGAACATTTGAAATAACTTTTGAACTTCTTCATTGTAAAGATTCTTTGCAATGCTGTCATATTATTACAAACTCAATATCTTGTGTTAGCAATACTTATTTAACTAGTTACAGTTTACTTTTATGGGAGAGTAGGGGATGTAAAAGGCACATAAAACCACAGCCAAATGGTTAATATCTGACCTTTAATAATCTTTTGGACTCTCCTATAGTAACACACCATTTCTTCTGCACACATACAGTTGGTGTATCATTGCTTCTTAATTTACTAAACATCATGGTATTGCTTATGAAAAGAAATTGCTTGGTTTCTTAACCTTGGTTGCCTTCCTCAGCCCCTCTTTTTTTTTTAATATTATTTTCTGATGTTGGCCCTCTAAATTGCCACTTTCTTTGTGATTAAAGTTAAAATTGGAGCCGCAGGAAAATGTGTTAAAAGGTCACACAGCTACTTAGAGTAGAACTGGGACCAGAAAAGTTCTGAGGCCCAGCACTCCTCATTTTCAACTGTGCCTCCAAACACAACATCTGTCAGATGAGGAATGCTATGCCCTAAATATACAAACATTGAACAAGAATGTCACTATTCATGGTAAATCTGGAACTAGATCCCATCTTTGAAGCAAATTTCTTGATTGCTTCCCTGGTTTCACAAACTTGCAATAATACGTGGCCCCCAAACATTCTTACTCTGTCGTGTTTTGTCTTCGGTGGATGAGAAAGGTTATGAAAAGCCGAGAAACCTGACCTAACTCAGTCAATAAAAAGGCTTTTGTCTGTGAATCTGACCACTAGTGAGTCATTAGTAGCTGACTGAAAGATTTTGTGAGGAATACCCTTTCCCCCTTTTATCAAAATGAACAATTCAAAACAAAACTAAAGTATAAGATAGAATCAATTCCCACTTCAAAATAGTGCTGTCTATGACATGTGTAGTTTTTTATTTCCTATGACAAAACATGTGTTACCTCTTCCATAAGTATTCCCTTGATTAAATCCACTGTTTTATTTTGTTAAAAGTGAAATAGGAAAACTTCTTTATAAAATGTCTTAGCACATCTTTAATAATAGGTCAATTAGTTAAAATTTTAAAAATCCCTCAATTTTGTGTTTCTAGCAGATAAATAATTATACACTTTTAATTTCAGGCAGTGTTGTATTTTCATTTATTATATTAGTGTTAAAAAATTAGTAATTAAACTGGATGTTTTATCGTTTATTCTTTAATGCCAACTAAAGATAAGTGTTACCATTTTTTGAAAAGTGCTTACAAGGTGTGTATTATAATTCACTTTCATAGTATTCTTCCCTAAGAATGATTCATAATGTTTGACCTTTTAATAACTCACTGCAATTCAAATAAGAAAAAGTGGTGGCATTAAATTATATTCAACATTTATTAGTACAGCATTTAAATCAGGGAAAATACCAGGCTCCAAAATTCTGACAATGAAAATTTATCCGAATCAGCCTTTGTCTCTGCCCTTTGTAAGAATTGCAAGAAACAACAACTTCTAGCCTCATCTGTAAAGATAAAATATTTTCACCATATTTACTTTTAACTTTTTTTACAGGTATATATCCTCTGCCTCCCTAATGAAAATGTGAAAGGATCAACAGACAAATGCACATATCATCACTAAGGGCTTGGAATTCTAGGGACAATCTTATTCAGAGGGAAATAAAATGTAAATTATGTTTGCTAGCAAGGTGGTGGTGGTGATGGTGATGGTGTGGTACAGTGAGCAGTTCCTATCTACAGGTTCCAAATTTGTGGATTCAACCACAGATCAAAAACATTAAAAAAACCCTACTATGTGATTTCTGACATGTACTATGTAGTTAGGCTTACCAAAGTTTGCATTTATAGAGAATATGTGTATATTTCTTTTTCTTGTCATTATTCCCTGAACAATACAGTATAACAACTATTTACATAGCATTTACATTGGATTAGGCATTATAAGAAATCTAGAGATTAAAAGTATATGGGAGAATGTGTGTAAGTTATATGCAATACTATACCATTTTATATGAGAGACTTGAGCACCTGCAGATTTTGGTATTGCAGGGGTTCTGGGACCAATCTCCCTGTAAATATTGAGGGACAACTGTCTTTATAATTGGCGTAGTGTACGGTAAGGTCTCCTGTAGAATTCCCACAGACACTTCACTATTAATCTTCAACTTCCTTTGTAATTGCTTATATTCCTTTAAGAGTCTAGTTCACTCGGTGAACAACAAGGCCTAAGCCCTGAACCTTCTAAAAGCAGGGGCAAGTGATTTAGATGAAGGTCTTGATTCACATACTCTCTTTACAGTTCTGCTCTAGCAAGTGGAGCATTTCCTGGAAACCTGCCCACGGATTCTGGGGCTATTTTTAGCAGCTCACCCTCCGGTAAATGCAGCTATTAGATATCCAGATGTCCCTGGCCCTTTCAGGTGCAGTAAAATAGAACATAAAAGGGTGTAATTGAATGATTACAGCTAAGGGCTGTAACCAGGAGCCACCAGGTCTCTTCTTCCTCCTGAGAGCTCTGGGATATGCCCGACCAGGGGAGTTTTCTTCCCCATTGCTGGGGTAACCTGCACATAAAGCAGGCATGGGGGCATGCCCTACAGATGCAACGGGACCTCAAAAAAAAAAAAAAGCACTATTCGCATTGTTTTTTATTCATGCACATAGGGTAGAAAAGAAGGGAAAGGAAAGTCACACCTTTGGACAGCTACTGTGTGCCAAGTCCCGTGTATTCATGTAATTGTCACAACAGCCCCATGAGGTAGGCAGGTAACATTTCCATTTGACCAGGGAACAGAGCTTTCTGATCAGCCGAGTTTTCTGACTGCCCAGGGACATGAGGCTAATGTGCAGCAAAGTCCGATTTAAAACCAGCCCATGCTACACCTTGCTCTTTGAGGGGAAACTGAAAAGCCAAAGCCAGCTCTATAACTAATAATTTATTATTCAAACCAAAGCATGTCTAAGACAGAAAAGGAAGCTGTTAATAAAAATGCCTGGTTGACAAGAATACCCATAAGGTCTTAGGAAAATCAAGATTTTTATCATCAGCCTGCCTCTAACGCTCCCTTGCTCACATCACCAGAACTAAGAGTGAAGTTGTGTTCCCTGATGATAGCTCCTTGCCCACAGCTCAGCGTGGGAATGGCTAACAACCAGAATCTTGCCCTAGGTCCCTCAGGCATAGGAAATAGAATTTAAAAAAATATATTCTTTTCAAGGTTTTAAGTATTACAGTTCTTAAAGTGCTTATTTTATTATTTTAACTACAAGAGGACAAATTATGCAAAAAGTATCTTTACAGTTGTTCCCCTAATTCTTTTGTGGCAATGAAAAGATATCTTTGGACTGCTGGTCATTTGCATTATAATACTTTAAGACTACATCAAATTACCTAGCGTTTATTGACTTACTACTATGTGCTGGGCACTGTGCAAAGAGCTTTTCATGCATTATCTCATAATTTTCTTTGTGAGGCATGCACATTTATTATCTCCATTTGAGATATGAGAAACTTAGGCAGAGAGAAATCTGCTCAGCAACACTCAGCTAGGAAGTGGCTTAGCTGTAATTCAGGTCGAGGCCTTCCACCTACAGAGTCTACCCTTTTCATTATGACGCTATGCTATATGTGTTGTATTGATCTTGGAAATCACAGAGCCACAAAGCAGTGTAATAGGGTTTCTGACCTCTTAAAGCTTTTAGATTACTAAAGAGAGTCTCTTTTATATTACTAGATCTTAACTAACATCTCAGTGTTTGTCAGAAGCCATCATGTGTATATTTTTGCAAATGCTGTCAAATGAGTAACACAGACCATGCAATGTTTGTGGGTAAGAGACAAGTTGGAATGTACTGGTGGAATATATTGATATTTATCTTTTAAAGTATGGATCATATTCTCTCTAATAGTAAGGAAAGTCTCTCAGGAATTGTTCTACAGCTCTTGAAAGCCCCCTCACAGGCCCATTGTAGACACAAATGACCTTATTCTTCATGACAACAGAAGTTGTTAAGGAATCATAGAGCATTCACAGGAGGGAAGTCACTGGGGTTGCAACACAGACCTGGAGGGCTTTATGGAGAATATAAGATTTGAACTGGGCCTTGAAGGAGGAGAAGGAAGGCTTTGAAAAAGTAAAGGAGAGATAAATGAAGGGCATTTTAGGTGGGTAAAACAAATTAAATAAGCAAACTAAGGAATTGTGAGGGGAAAAGCAGGGAGACTAAGCTGTCTGGCTTGAAACATATTAGGGGAAGACTGGATTAGAAAAGTAAGATTAGAGAGTGTTTGATGTTGTGCTAGGTGATGTCAGTCAATCCATGTTTCATAAAGTAAAGCAGCCTGACCTGGTGATATAGAGCAAGGACCCTACTCTTGGTAGCACATGGAGGGACATGAACCAGACCAGGAACTTTGTCTTCTGCATGGTCTTTTGATGAAGAACATCATGATAGCTGCTGGCCACTTTTTATTCAATTTGAGAGGAAACCAGAAGTTCTTAGGGATAATGGGAAGAAGAGAATATGGTAAAGTTAAACCTGGTGGAGGTGATCAAGTAAAATAATGGAGGCAGTACTTTCTCATAAAGATTTCTACCGTCTGGGAGGAAGAAAGGAAAGATGAAACTTATGGAGAAATGGGTACCTGAGGAGTGTAAGGAAGAGCATTCAGAGCTCTTCACAAAGAGCTGACTTGCACTGCTCCCATCTTCATTCACACTGTGAGTTAGTTTAGACAGCAGGCACTGGAGCAGAAAGCAATGATGAAAAATGAATTTTCAGTGGCTGTTTATCTCATTAAGTAATGTTTCTTTTGCCTTTCCTCATCCTTCAAACATTTTGTTTATTTTAGAAGAAAATGTTTCAAATTCGAGTTGAAAAATTTACCCTTATAAAATGTTACAAATTTATGAAGGCCAAGACTATACATATTTTTTGAATCCCTACAGCATCTAGCATCAGAATAGTTTTTCAACTATGTGATGAACTCCCCATCAACAGTGCAGGGAAAGCATTGTGGACACCCCCAAATTAGCCAACATTAGTGCTTCCGTAGTGTAGCAATTAAGATGTGGGGTAAAGGTAAGAGTCTAAGTGCCTAAAATCAGTCTGATTGTAGTACACACAGGCATTTAGAGTTTCGTGAAAAGGGACAGCTACTTTGTGATGACTTATTGGGATGAAGCCATTTTAGAAGCAAAGTTTTGTTGAACATTTGCACATAGATTCTTTTATACCACTTCGTATGGTATTACAGTTGATGTTTCACCCATATGGAAGGCACCCTTCCATCAAAACTCTGAAATAGGACCATGATTCTGAAAGCAAATAAAAATAATCTGTAAGTGGAAAAGAATTCTCACAAAACCTGGGCCTGTTTTAATTTTGTAAGTGCCTTTTTTCAGGATCCTAAGCCTGGCACTACGAATGAAATAAAGCAAGTTAAAAGAAGCCTGTACCTTAAAAGGATACCTTTAGGGATGACAATATAGGAAAGAATAAAAAAAAGTACCAGTCCAAGAGGTAGCTAGCTAGTACTGAGAGAAAATGGATATCTGTGTCTTGGTCACCCTGGAGGGCATCAGTATTATTGGAGTCCATGTTAGTTAACATGGGCTAGGTTATGCCACAATCCCAAAATACCCTGGTATCTTGGTGCCTTGGAACTAGAAAAGTTTACTGATTGGTCATACTGTACTCTAGTTGTGGATGGGCTGGGGGTCCGCTCTGCAGCATCATAGTCCTTACTCTAGGCAGATCCACCCCTATTCAGAAACACTAGTGATGACAGCAGAAAGAAAAAAGGGAATGGTAAAGCACAAAAGGACTCTTACAACTTCTGCAGGGAAGTGACCACCTTGCTTTTGCTTATTGTTGGCTTTTGTAAATCACATGCCCATTCTCATTTCAAAGTAGCAGGAAAGCATAACCATCTCTCAGCGAGGAAAAGCAGGCCTTGGTACCTGGTGTTGTGATCCATCACAGAGCCCTGTAAATAATGCTCATGAAATTAGGTAGTCTGAATAAGGAAAAGTTAAATGATTCCACATATACTCTATTCAACAAGTATTTATAAAATTCTTTAAATATTAGGCAGTGTACTAAGTAGTATTTAATAAGGCAGATAAATAAATAATACATATTTATCCAATGTTTGCACTTAAATGGAATACATTTTATCTCTCTGAGAAAAACATTTGTATATTAGCTCATTTCTCCAAGACAAAGCAAAAGTACAATGTGGCCTATTCAAGTTACCATAAGCTAAGTGGTTTATAAAATTCAAGTTTATTTTCTAACAGTTCTGTAGGTCAGTGTCTTGGTGTGGGATGAATGGATTCTCTGCTCAGAGTCTCATCAGGCTGGAACAAAATAGCCCTCGAGCTGTGGTTTTCATCTAGAGCTTGGGGTGATCACTGGTTGTTGGCAGGAGCCATTTTCTTGTGGCTGTAGGACGGAGGTCTTTGTTTTCCTCATAGTTCTTGGCCAGAAGCTGTTCTCATCTACTAGAGGCTGCCCTCAGTTTTTTTGCCCTGTGGCCTCCACAGGTAGTTTACAATCTGATGTTTACTTTCTGTCGGGCCAGTAGAAGCGTGTATCTCTGACTTCTTTTGTTCTACCAGCTGGAGAAAATTCTCACCTTTTAAAGTACTCATGTGATTAGGTTAGGCCTGCCTGGGTAATCTCTCTATTTTAAGGAGAGCTGATTTAAGATCTTAATTACATCTGCAAAAACTCTTTATAGCAGTAACTAGATTAGTGGTTAGATTATCGGGATAAGACTGTGTGAATGCCAGGACCTAGGAATCTAGAAGGCCTCTTAGGATTCTGCCTACTTTTCTGGCCTCACTGCAGAATGGTGGGTGTTAGTATGGCTTTCCTATGATGGGACTGATGAGATGTTCTAGTGTCATATGGTTCTCTTGAGTAAGAACTAGAATTGTTAGGAGAGTTATGTAATTGAGGGCATTCATTGAGTAGCAAAACCCTGTTTCTATGTTTTTGACCTGGTTTTTCTAAGAATCACACCAAACTTAATTCCTTAAATTCTAAGATAGTTACTGCAGTAGTCAGAGCTCTGGCAAGAAACACACAATGTTCTCAAATTGGTAACTGGGAAGAGTTCAATAAAAAAATTTTCCTTCTTCTTTCTTTCCTTCTTTCCCTCTTTCCTTCTTTCCTCCCTCCCTTTCTCCCTCCCTTCCTCCCTCTCTTCCTTCCTTCCTTCCTTCATTCCTGTCTTCCTTCCTTCCTTCCTTCCTTCCTTCCTTCCTTCCTTCCTTCCTTCATTCCTTCCTTCCTGTATTCCTTTTTTCATTCCTTCTCCTCTCCCATCCAAGTACTCCTCCTCCCTTTCTCCGTCTTCTTTTACTTCCCCTTCTTATTTTTTTTCTTCTCCTCCTCCCTCTTCTTCCTCCTTTAAGGAATAGTACAGTACCTCTTCTAGGCAAAAAGAAAAAAGGGGAGAAGGGGGCTGGGAATCTGGAGTAGGAACATAAATATAGTGGGACACCTGACAGAAACTATGGCCTTTGGTAGAAAGATGCAACCAATTCACGGACACTGAGCAGTGAAGAAGTGAGGAACACATAGCTTGACCTCATTCTTTTCCCATCCTTTTACCTCTAGCCAAGAGGGTAAAATAGCCTATTGGTCCAAGAATAGCCTATTCGTCCAAAATAGCCTATTGGGGCAAGAACAGGATGGAGAAAGGTAGAGAGCAAGTCTAGAAAGGTAAACAGGAGATATGCAGCATAGTTACCAAAGGCATATTCTTGCCTGTGGTATGGGTCATAGGCTCTGCTGTGACTTGCAGATGAAGTATTTCCTTCTTATCTCTGCTGAGAAGAATATTTTGACTAGCTTGGCTATAACTTACATCTCATTAAACACAATCATTAGTATTCATGTCTGTCTGTTCTGCTCTTTTATGAGCTTCCTGCAAGCAAGGACCATGTCTTATTTATATTTATACCAACAGTACCTGTGTGATTAGTCCATAATAAGAGATTAACAAATATGTGTGTAATTATAAATATAAAAAGTCAATGGTAAATTATTATCAAAGTCCTATAAATTAATTGGGTAATAGGGGTATAAACAAATACACAATATTCTAATTGTCCTTCAAAATGTTCTATTACTATGGGCCGATAGAAGAGTCACTTACCACTGCTATAATGAGTCTTATACTATGACAGTTTGATGTTCCACTTTCATTTTTTACTTAAAGGTCATCAATTTTAGGTTATCCCATACATTTAATTTAATAAGCACTAAAATCTATCAACAGAGAAAAAGAAACAGCAAATGCAGGGTAAACGAGACATCTCAGAGCTACTATAATTAAATTGCAATTGGCCTTCTATCCAGGTCAATGGCCTTGGGATGAAAGGATTGGATGCCCTGCCTTCCTGATTTTGTCATGTGTGGTTCTGGCTGCAAACAGGGAGTGGACCATCTTAGTGTATGAAAAAAGACTTTTTTTTCCTATTTTACTTTTTGACATTTTAAAGCACTAGGTAAGGATAAATTGGCCAACTTGATTTATGATAATTGTTTTGATTCATATGGAATCACATGCTAACGAATCACAGGGACTGACTGTCCAGAGAAGAATGTAAATGTCATAATTTTGTTAATTATTTTAGCGTGTGTTTCGCCCACGCATCTGAAAGCAACTGTAATTGAGAGTTGTGGTTTCTGGAGCATGGCCAGAAATACAATGTGACTAACAACTGAAGAAAATATCATGAGATACCATGTGATGGAGGATCTTTTATCTTTTTTCTTTCCTCTGCCAAAGTGAAGGTTTTTCAGTATTTAAGTATGTTACAGAATATGAAAAATGATACAAATTAAACCCTTGGACTGGAAATTTTTATCAGATAAAAAATGACATACAAAATGCACTTTTAAATTTGGTGGCTATTCTATTCCATCCTGAAGTTCTCTATTTCAAAAATTGGATTTGCATAAAAGAAAACAACTCATTCAGTTCTTTAAACATTTCAGTGTTGATAAGGGTCTTTCTCAAGCAAACATATCTCAGGAAATTCTAATACTGGTATGAAACCATAATCTCCTCTCACCTTGTTGCTGCAAAACATAATAACTCTATTGAGAACTCCAGAAACTAATGGGTGATCTGACTCCAAGGATTCATATATGATTTCTTATTTTTATGACTGGAATTTCACGACTTCAAGGGAATGGTTGAAAAACAGTCTATTTCTCCTCTTCAGCAAGTGATCAGGTTGCTACATGAAGAAAACAAAAGCTGAGTTCACATGGCTTGGCCAGGAGCGTTCCTGCTAGCTTCCTGGTTTGCGATGGACTGCAAATGCTATTAGTACATTTCCCGGTATTTCAGTGTTATGTGAATCGCACAGTTACTAGATCTTTGAACAGTGAGCATCTGGTAGCCAGGACCCTATGAAGACTTTTTCATGTTATGCAGAACCTTCTGCTCGTCTTGAGGCTATTCTCTCATTGTTTCATAGTATTCCTTCTGTTTCTCTCCCATATGTCTGGGATTCACAAATACTTTTGTTACATATAAAATTGACTGCACATAGGTGACTAAACTGATCATTCGTGGGTCTAGCAGGTCATAGGAAACTGCCGCTGAGGTATATCCTCATTTCCCCCACATACCCACCACCTCTTCCCCCCATCCCTGTAGACTAGCCCCACAGTGACTAACTGTGAGCTGCAGGAACAAATAAAAGTCTGTCCTGCTATGGATGGGGTAAAGATTTCAAAGTATTACTGGAAATAGTGTCGGACAAGAAAATGAAATTACAGAGAGCAGAGAAAGCTAGAATAGGATTCTAGATTTTTCAAGGAGCTCGGTAAGGGCTGCGGATGGCCTGAAATGTTATATAAATATCTGCCTATATGAGCCTATGTACAATTGGTTTTTTTTCCCCCTAAAAAGAGAGTCTAAGAATTACATTATTTGCACAAAGGGTTCAGGCAACAAAAAATTTTTAAGAGTGACTATCTTCAAGTAAATATGTTTAGTTAGCTAACTTATTCTAAACCTTAAGAGAAAAGGAGAAATAAAGAAAAGTAAGAAATAAAAGAAAGATAAACTAAGAAAAGAAGGACAACAGAGAGAATAGTACTTTATCACTTTTATCAGTTACTTAAGACTTGGCCTTGTGAAAGTGTGTGTGAGGATAACATTTATAGAGCCAATATATATCTATTTTAGAGGTGAGGAAATATCATCCAGAGGTCAAGCAACATGTGCAAGGTTACTTAGGAACTATCAACAGTCACCTTTTGGAGGCTTCTCTTAATCACTATTCTAACCAACATACTTCTCTTTCTCTTTCTTGATATGTTTTATGGAACATATTTTCTATAATATGGAGCATGAAGTTATACACTAAAATATTATTTCTGGATGTTATGGTTCGGGTAATTTAGAATTTTATTCTTACCTACATCTTATTTATACAAAACATGTCTTAATTACATAATAAAAAAGAGTAATAACAAAATAATTTTCCTATTTCTAAGAAATTAGTGATCACATTTATAATGAACAAAGGGTATCACATAAAAGCTGTGAGCAAGAAACTCGGAAGACTGTGATATTAATTTATAATGGCCACTGATTATAGTGAAATGTGACTTGTTTTTAGTAACTAGCCAGATAGCTTGATGAAATCAGTGAATAAAACACAGTTCTAACATAGAGTAATTTTAATGTAAAATCATAATATTTGTTTAACTAAATACTTTTTCTTCCTTAACATATACATTGACACCTCATTACCACAATTCCTGGCTGTGTCTCCAGAGGCAAGATGCAAGGGAGATGGGGCCATTTACATGATAAATTCTGCTTTGAAAATTTCCAGGTAAAGCTCATCTTAGTAGAAGTCTTCAGTGACAATCAGCCATTTGCTTATTTGCTAGAACAGACTTCTACACTGTGTAGAAGCTGAACAATTCTCCTTTGAGGCGAGTCTTGGTTAGGCTTCTTTATTTCCATGAAAGCATCTGAAACTGACTGAATAACTGACCCTTCCTCAAAATCCTTAAGTATAAGATTCTCTCTCAAACAATAAACGCAGCATGTGGTCTTTAGATTCTCCCTCCAGACTCTACATTCTCCCCATAGACTCCACACTCTCTGTAGAGAATGCATTCTTGGGTTGCCTTCAGACCGTTTTCCCAAGGTCCTGCTGAGAAAGTAACCATTTGAGGGTTGTTGAAAGGCGACTCCCTGGGTACTGAAAGTTTCATCCATATATCAGGTTGAATCACCAAAAGGTTGTACCACTTAGAACACATAATCTTGAACCATTTGGAATTATTTTTTTCCCAAGCTGTAATGGAATGTTTGACTACATTTCATAGTATCCAAAAAATGCTGTGAAACTACCTGCCATCTGACTGTTTCTAGGTGTCATCTGCTACTTAGGTCAGAGTAAATAATGCACCATTTTACTTAAAATTCTTTTTCAGAATTAGCATTAGAAACACTTTTTTTCTTGGATGGAGTAACTCATTTCTTCCTCTCTAATGATAAGAATATTTGAGCAGGGTAAAGATCAGGGTGGATATCTCTAAGAGAAGGCAAGACAGCTTTCTACTAAAATTCTCACAGTTGTCAATGTTCCAGAATTGATAAGACTCGGGGAGGCTGCTCACTCTGATCAATCTTCTAAGAGTATGATTCCTAATCTGGAATGCCAATATCTTTGATCTGAGGTCTTCTTTTCCTGCCATCTTTAAATTTGCTCAGGAAACATAAGAAGCAGTCTAGAGAAATGGACAATTTTAAGAAAAATTTCTTTCAGGGCTTTGAACCTGGTATATATTACCCTGATGAAAAAAACATTTATTTCATACATATGTATGTATGTATATATGTGTGTACATACATATGTACATGCATGTGTATGTATCTGTTATTCCCTACTGTCTTTTCACTCATCCCTCCACCCTCTGGTAATCATCAGTTTGTCCTCTGTTTCTATGAGTCTGTTTTTGTTTTGTTTCTTTGTTTTGTTTTTGCGAATTTCACATATAAGGAAAATTATATGGTTCTTAGCATAACATCTCTAGGTCCATCCATGTCTCAAATGGCAACATTTTATTCTTTTTTTTTTATGGCTGAGTAGTATTTTAAACACACACACACACACACACACACACACACACACACACACACACATACACACTGAAGTAATACATACCCACACATACACATTGAAATTATACACGCACACATATCACCTCTTTTTTATTAATTAATACCTAGGTTGCTTTCAAATTCTGGATATTGTAAATAATGCTGCAGTGAACAGAGGAATGCATATATCTTTTTGAATTAATGTTTTTGTTCTAATTTGATAAATACCCAGGAGTGGAATTGCTAGGTCATAAGGTACTTCCATTTTTATTTTTTTTTTTTTGAGGAATCTTCATACTGTTTCCCATAGCGGCTGTGCCAATTTTTATTCCCACTAAAGTACATAAGGGCCCTCTTTTTCTTCATATTCTTGCCAACACTAGTTATTTGTTGACTTTTTGATAATAGCCATTCTGACAGTGTGAGGTAATATCTCATTGTAGTTATGATTTGCATTTCCCTGATGACTAGTGATGTTGAGCATCTTTTCATGTTTCTGTTGGCCATCTGTATATCTTTGGAGAAATGGGTATTCATGCTTCTGCTACTTTTTAATTGGATTGTTTGTTTTTTTGATGTTGAGTTACTTAAGTTTCTTATTTAGTTTCAATATTAACCTTTTATTGGATATAACATTTGCTCATATCTTCTCTCATTCAGTAAGTTTTTTTTTTTTTGATAGTTAACACATCTCTTTTTAATTTAAGGCCAATTTATTTTTCTCTGTCTTCAGGATAGTGCTATATAAAAGTGCCAGATTCTATGGCTTTAACTTTCTCTTAACTCGGAGTAGAAGGAATATCTCCTTTCTAGTTATGTCACAGTTCTCCAGGGTAATATGTAATTTTTTAGGATTCCTCTTAATATAACAATAACATCATAGATTTGCTTCATTATGTTAAATTTCAGTGCACCTAAGTTTGAGTTTTGGATATTCTAAAGTTTTTTATGTCTATGTGTTTGTATAAAAAAAAACATATATGTGTACATACACATGCACTTTATATACATATGTAGGCATATATACAAGTACCTATACACTATATATGTATATATTACTATGATCTCTCACAGCTTGCAGATCACACTAATTATGGATTTTACTAACAACACTGAGGACAAACTTCTTTTAAAATTGGGTCATTGGGAAGTACATATTAATAAATATTACTACCAAAAATATTAAGTAACTCATTTTATCTCTCGTTGCTTCCACTGCCAAGAAAAAAATATCATACAAAGAATCTAGTTTAGACCATGGGACTACATAGGCTCTTAAAGTCTGCTTATTTGTGATATTTGTCCAATTTGGCTTTCAATATCTAGTCTTAGTTATATTTCTAAAACTACAATCTCATTTCATCTTTTTTTAGTGTCTTCATTTTTGTAGGTTTTTTCAAATCCTCTGTGGACAAAGGCGAAGCAAAGAACCTAACAGACAAACAAGCAAGCAAATCAGCCATTTCTGGTCCCTCTCTTTAGTATGTGAGAGTTTTCTATTTTCTGTTGAGTAAAACCAGAAATCCCTACTTTCACAATTTTCCATTGGTGAAATGGGAAACACCACAAATTTCATAGTAAAATATAGTTTACATTTGAAGAAAATTATTAGAAGTCAAATTTTTCATAATTAGATCAGTTTGGTAATTAAGTATTTTGTTTAACTGAGAGTTATCTTTAATTTTAGGCATAAATCATATGCATGTACATATATACACATAGAGGATATACATAATCTACCTAAATATCTATCTAAAATACACACACACACGCACACACACGCACACATACACACACACATAATAGAAGTAGATCTTATACTGAGATCTATGTAGATTTTTGCAGTTGCTCCAGGTAATCAAATATCATTAGAGAGAGCTGGAAGGGAACTAATCCTCTGAAATTTTACATTCTGGTTTTAATTCTAGGTTTTACAATATTAAGCACAGATGCATAAATATGCTATGTTCTACTCAAAGTAAGCAAATAAAACAGTTAGTGCATCTAATAGATCTAAATTCATATACTACCAATTTTGTTGTGAATTAGACATGAAATAGGATGGCTTCTTATGACCCATGCATATAAATGTCAAGCTTTTTTTTTCTGCTTTCGATTTCCCTCAAGTCTTAAGTTTTTGACTTTTCTAGGGGCTTCTTGAAGAAGACATCAGAAAGAGATAATTTATCACATCCTTTCCCAAGTATGAATCTACAAAACAGGGAAGAGACTGATAACCTAAAACTGTTTATAAAAATACCACCACACATTTGATCTCATTTTTCCCGTTTCACAGGAAACTGTGTAGAGAATCTTGTTCCAACAGTGAAAAACAAAGGCTGTTTTTTGAGAGGATTTATATATATCATTTCCCACAAAGTCCCCTCCGCCCTGCCCCCAGACTGTAATCAAGACACAACAATGCACAATGGGTGTAGTAAGTCTGTGTTATTAATGATATATTTCAAAGAGTTTTATGGCTGCTATAAGTAAATTAGTGTATGTAACTGAAACAAGTTACATTGAGGATGTAAAGAATTTTGAGAATATAGATGTGATCAGCTATATGAAAAAGGAATGAATCCAATTAAAACATGATAGCAGAAAGTCTCATTATAATTCTCTATTTAGATTGCTGAAGACTAATAAACACAGGTCTGACATATAGGGAAGGTATGTGACCAACTTTGCTAAAAAATTCTTTCCATAATTTGACAACTTGGAACAATGGTATCAATGTAGACCATCACATATATTTCTTTCTCTAGAGCAAGAATTAGTAGTTATAGCCATTTAGAGAATTTTCAGGATTGATGACTATCTCTAAAAATGTGGGGCCCACTCATATCCTTTGTGTTTTTACCACTGGCAAAGTATATACTTTTACATTTGACCAATGAGGGAAGACTTTTGGAGGAAAAGAGTGACAGAATGGTGAGGACACTGGTATGGTTACATAGCCAAAATTGTTCATCTCTGAAATCAAATATGTAGGTTCATATTCCAGCTCTGCCATTTATAAGTTATTTTAACAAGACTCTTTTTAAAATGATATATTTCCCCTCTCATTAAGACTTATTAAACAGCAGAAAGAAAAAAATGTCTTTCTCCTGTTTCATTGACCAACTACCCCAGACAGATTTAGAATGCAGAATATGCTTGATGTTTACCTCATCTGCTGCATAAAAACTTCTGTGGTATGTAAGCTCCTTTACTGAAATTGCTCAGGAAAATATTGCTAATCAAGGAAACTCAAGAAATCATCACCATATTGCCATTATCCATGTGTTAAGGAGCCTGTTAGCATTTGCTAAGGCATCTGTCTTTCCAGATTTAACACAAATCACTCTGGCACTGGGAAGAAATAGAAAACACCTGGATAACAGAGTATATACAAGTGCAATAATACACAGTCTTTACTAACTCCCTGAGACAGAGCCACCTGTATATTTTTTCCACACCTAATAATATTAGTTAACAAGGTAAGCGGAATCTTCCTGAGAGAGAGATCTCCAAACTCTAAGGAGGCTTTTTGAACATCTCTGCCTGATTTTGCATACAGTAATGCTCATTGGGAGGTGATCTATTGCATTTTGTTTCCATCATTGTCTAGGATAGTCTCTTTTTTTAATCTTCTTTAATTTCCTTTTGTGTGTTTGGGCCTTGAGTAGCTCTTGAGATAAAGCAAACCAATATCATTAGGTACTTGGTGAGTATATAGCACAGAAACAAAATTGCAGAAAGGAAGCTTCCTAGTTTTGAATCCAATGAAGAGCTGTGTAATGTGTGAGTCAGATTATTTTTAAAGAAGTTACCATTATCACATACATACACAAACACACAAAAAAAATCATAACAAACAGCAGGCTGCAATGATTTAAATCATTCTTACTGAAGAGAATGAACATTTATTGCCAACTGTGAAAGGGCAGATTTGATGACTGATGGAAAAATCACACTGCTTTGTCAGTTCACATAAATAATAATTCATCAAAGAAACATGTTGATGAGTGCAGTCTGCTTTGAATTTAAACCACAATGCATTCTTGGGAAACAGATGAAGTACCTGAGCCTCATTAAAAAATCTCTAGCACATTATCTACGCATATAAATAATCCTTCCTAGGTCATATAATGAATCTTATCAAAAACAGCAAGAATATTTATTCATGCTCAAGGATGAATAGAGGCTGCCTATATTTACCTTGAGAAAAACACATCTGCCCATGAAAGCCTGACAAGTACTTAAGAAATATGATCTGAGTTGACTTTTGCAATTGATGCTCAACAAAGTGGCTTGAGATCAGACGAATGTTTATCAGACACTAAGAAAAATGACAAGGTTTGGCTGATCAACTTTCTCTGATAATCATTGTTCAGTAAGAAAGGATAGAATGTGATATTTTCTCTGGTAAGCATTCTGTCCTTGGGCCACCCTGATCTAAAGACCCGCTGTGCTGTTGATGAACTGACGGGACTTGACAGGCTGGTGTGTGAGTCTGGCGGCCAGGTGTCTTGGTGTGGATGAAACAGGAGCTAACGGATTTGACATGTGGGACTATTAATCCCAGATGCTCCCCAAAGGGAAAGAAAAACTTTCTTTCAGTGACCTATCCTTTCAAGATGAATCCTATGGCATACACACTGCAATTATTTAGCCCTGTGAGAGGAAGCAATGCATCATGGGTGCCGTTCTGCCAGAAAAAAAAAATAAGCACTTCTGATGGGTTCTGCCTAATTCCTTAGTAAAAGTCAGTGGTCTGTGTCTAGAGATCATCTAAAGCAAACCAAAGAAAGAAATCTCCTGATGTTGAGGAGATAAGGAAGAAACAACACACTAAGCGTGGATGGTGTTGATTTTAAACTGAAGGGAAACCTAATTAGGCTAAGCCATGTCACAGATAGTTATGGCCCTTATTGAAAAAGTTTTCATGGAAAAATACAACCAAAAGTTGATGTCCATTATGCTGGTGCTCTGATGTTCATGGCCTCATAGCCTATCAGGTCTCAAATACTATTATGTCATTTGGAGACAAATCTCTATCTGACAATATTTTTATGTTTATATTTTAAAAATTGTGATACTCAATATGAATTGCATTAACACACTCTCAGTTTTCATTTCAATAGATATCTTAGAATTCTGCACATCTTCCAAACTCTAGAAGTCAGTGTTTGTCTTTGCGGTTAATTTCATGTTTCTCAATTTCGTATCCTGAGAGTGAAACACAGTATGCAGAACTTGACTGAAAATATTTGAATTCATGTTAGTAATGTAACAATTTAGAAAAAAGGCACAAATATTGAACAGACAGTTTATACTACCCAGGCTTCAGGGGAATGAGCCTGAATTGCGATTCTGCAGTCTTCTAATAGTCTCTGTCCTGTACCCAGTGTCTAACATGTAAATTTGATTTGTCTCTTTTATTATATAAATGTATGTTATTCTTTTATTCAATAAAATAAAATTATTTTTACTTAGCAGCCCCAAATCAAACAGATTATTGTTCTATTTCACATTGTCGTTTTTCAGTGTTCCATCATCTCTTAACTACTCTGAAGCAGAGAAAAGTAAGTGAAAAATATTTTCTGTTGCAGGTTCTGGTTAAGATAGTTTGAGACATGCCAAAAATATTTCAAATACCTCAAACTCATAATTTCAGGTTACATAAATCTGCCTTTATATTAGAACTTTTTAAAAAGGAATGTGCCTAATTTCTGGGGTTTTAAAACCTGTAGTCATTTGAACTCAAGCAATATGACCTTTACCAGGTTCTATATTCAAATTTTTGTTGTTTTTTATAATTAAAAAGGCATTTATAATTTTATTTGTTGAATGAAATATGATAGATTAACTGTCATAGCCCTTCTATATTCTATTAATTTTATAATACATATTGATTTCCCTTGTTTTTAACTTTGCTTTGAAACTTGTGTCAGTTATCAATTTATTGCCTTTTAGCTTCAAGTCCACCCTTCCTTGCCCTGCTTTGTAAAAATGGAACTGTACTCTGTGAATATTTTCCCCTTGACAGCTGGTATGATGCAAGGCTTTGCCAATAGAAGGCACCAGAGGGACACTGCAAGGTGACAGAGGCAGGTAGATCCTTTCTCCTAATCCTCCATTGCGTAGCCCAGCAGTGCCAGCCACATTTTCAGGTCACGCATTCCTAAACCATGGCTGCTTCCGATCACTTTTGGGTCACACCTGTGGTGGCTTTGGTTGAACCCTCAGATCACACCCTCTTCAAAGAGATCTGAATCAAAATTTTTGGGAGGTCTCTTCTACATCTTGAGTCCATTTCTTATTCGCTTTTTTAAAGATGAGAGCTAGTAGTTGTTTTTATGCATCTGTAAATTCTGGGCTGCTCAGAGTTCTCTTTTAATAGCTAACCTACTTCTATGAATTAATTCTTTTTTATATTATTTTTTTTTCTCCTCAGAGTACTAATGTGGTTTCTGTCTCCTGATGGGACTCTGACTGATATAAATTTGTTTATATGTATTTTTAATATACACATACCTAACCCATCTAAGTAATTTTTAAGTACCCCAAGGGACAAATAAATACTTACTTCTGTAGTTTTAATTTTTTAAATTTTATTTAAGACTTTATGCAAAGTTTCTCATTTATTAAATGCCTCTGACAAATAATACTAAGTCACAGACATCAGTAATTTCATTATTTAGTAAGAGAGAAAGATATGTAAATAAGAATTTGTTTTATTATTAGAGGATAATAGATACGATTATAGAAGAATGTACGAAGTACAGTGGTGACACTCTATTTTGGGTGAGGCTGGCAGGAAGGATTGGATGGGCTTTTCAGAGCAGTTGTCATTGAGCTAAGTTTTCAAAAATAAAAAGGAGGATGGTGTCCATAGATTAGTGGATGGAGGGAAAATGTTTTGAAATGTCAAGAATATATGTAACAAAACAAGGCAAATTTGAGGACTATCAAATAGTTCAGCATTGTTCTAAACTAAGGTGTGTGTGTGTGTGTATGTGTGCTCGTGCACATGTGTGTGTGTGTGTGTGTGTGTGTGTGTGTGTGTGGTCATGGTGATGGTGATGGTGATGGTGATGAGGGTGAATGGGAGTAGGGCCCCGAGGAGACAGCATCAAGAATGATGCAAAATGAGGCTGGAAAACTAGGCTAGCCACACCAGAGATGACTAAAAAAGTTAGGATTTTATTTCATGGACAACTGCAAACCCAAAGAACTGAAAAGATATGAAAACTATAAAGAAAGTTAATTAGTCGTTAGTTTATGCACAATGTTAGTTCATATACAATGCTTCAGTAAATGGAATGTGGTATTGACGGATTCAAATACATTCAAATCCTTAGCCTCGCCGTGGAATTAAAAAGAGAGACTGTCGTATATGAGATCCTTAAGTATTAGGAACTAACAAGAAGCACTATATCAATAGTCAAGAACAAAATGTGCACTGGAGTTTGAAAGCTGGAGAGACAACAGTGATTAAGAAAGACGATAGAACTCCAGCAGGGCCCTGGAGCGCTGGAAGGTCGGTATTTTGGGAAGAGGGCAAAATGAGCAACATTTTAGGAAAGGGGAAGTATGAACACGAAATGTTTGGGGCAGTAGGAGGGAATCTAAGCTGAAGAAGAGTGGTGAGAGAGAAGGTTGGCATGTGGGACAGAGCTTCTGTAACAACAAACCTGTGACAACATGCCTCTACTTACCCCTTCCACAATCATGCTGTCTCTCTTGTTCTTGCTGAGCTCAGATTCTTTCTCAGTCCAGTGTTCAACGAGGCATTTCCAATTGAGAGGCTATTCTTTAGGATACCATTTGAAAGTTTTTGACTGATAGATTCTTGATTACAAAATTTTTCTGATTATCTTATTATAGATAATGAGTAGAAGATCCGAAAGATGGAAACCAGAAACTGTTGAAAATTTCTTTTGTATGTAAATTACATTTAGGTATTAAGAGGCTACATGTTTCAGCTGTTGTGCAGAAGATACAAGTATTTGTCTTACATTTACATTGATGCTATCTCCAAAGGAAACAGAGCCATAACACACCAAATGTCATAAATCAGAATGTCATGCTAAAAAAGCATTGTTTCACATTTCCATTTCTCCCTTAGGGTATGGTTGTCCTCAGACAAGGAAATCAGAAATCTCCCTGCCTGCCTCCATGCCACTAACAAAGCAGACACTGGTTCCCTGAGCCCCTGATTAAGAAAGAAGCTGGAAGAACAAACAAGTTTCCAGGACTGTGAGTGCCCTTGCTAAAACCCAGGGAAGAGTCTCTAGAGAAACAGGTCAAAGAAGTGTAAAAGTTTGCTTATTTTCAAAAGTTTTTACTACCTTCCCAGTAAATATTGCCTTAGTTCTTCATTCTTACTACTAAATTTTCATTTTTAACCCAAAAATTCCCTCATTAAAGACTCGAGGCTTATTATTTTCAGGGATGGGTGAATTTGATTGCCCTGCTCTCTCCCACCACTTTGCAAAGTATTTCAGGGGACCAAGTTCTTTTCATATTTTCCATTGAATATGTCTTTTATTGTGAAACAAAAACGCCTCATGGTAAGTGATCGCTCAGTGGAGACGACCTTACACTCAGTTCTAGGCGTGGCTCTGTGAGGGACTGGCTAATTCTCTAACACTCAGAAAGTAACTTAACCTCTTTGTCTTGTCTTTTCAATGAGTACGTGTGGAATATAAAAATTTTCTGACTCTTTAAAGGAGGATTATTGTAGAGATAAAATAAAATAATAGATGTTGAGAGTTGTTTTGAAAAATATAGTGTTATAAAAACATAAGAAATTTTGTTATCCTAATTATGGTTACCCTCATCATCAAGAAATTTAGATGGTGGTGCTGGGAAATATTTGTCCAGTGTAGTGAGGTAGGACATTACAGTGTGTACAGAGGACTGCATGTTTTAGTTCTCTTTGTGCACGTATAGTGACATATCAGCCAGCAGACAATGTTCTCCTGCATGGCTAAATCTTCATATTCACTCAATTTATTTATTCAACAAATATTTTTTTTAATGCCTACTATACACCAGGAATTGTTCTAAATATTGAAGATACTACCACTGCGGCTATTGGAGTTCTGGTAACACACCCCTCTAGGTCCTTATCGCTGATGATGAAATGAATTTCAACTAATGAATTATGAAAAATATTTGTTTATTAAAGATATATAATGAGATAGAGGACCAGGCAAGCCTGATACTGGCAAACCACATGGAAATGAGGAAACTGCTGCATAGGGGTTGGGGGTAGTACAGGAAGGGGGTATAGGTTATAGCCAGGGAAGAGTGAGCTGTAACTCTGGGTGAGAGAGAGGTGTGCAGATATATGAGGGCCACAATAGGTGGTTACAAAGCCCATCTAGGGTGATTGGTAAGTGATGTTATTTTGATTGACACTTGGCTGCTATATCACTCTTTGCCTAGTGCTTTTGTGGCATACCCAGAATTCAGTCTATTATAATTAGACTCATGAACTTCCAGGTATAAACATAGTATTATAATAACAGTATAATGAGGCTTAAATTGTAGACAAATTAGGGTAACACCTTCTGCGCAGGAATCTGGGGCTGGATTAAACTAGCTAAGATTATGACCCTCCTGTCCTTTGTCTCTGGGGAAGCAGGAGGGATTCTCTAATTACCAACAGGGTGTTCTTTGGTCAGTCTCTAGGATGGGCCTCTATTCCTTTGTTCTCCTGTGGCTCATGTCCAACCACCTACCTAACAGAGATACTGCATAAAAGAAAGAAATAATGTATTTGACCTCATGCAGTTTATATTCTAATTAGAGAAGACTAAAAAAATATGTAAATTAACTATGTCAGATACTGTTAAGAGCTATGGAGAAAAATAAAGCACAAAGTGAAATCAATATTAGACAGAGGTTGACAAATTATGGTCAACTGGCCAAATCTTGCCCACTGCCTAGTTTTACAAATTAAGTTTTTATTGGACCACAGCCATGACTATCTATTTACATTTTGTCTGCTACTACTTTGAGTTAAGTAGTTTAGATAGAGACCATCTGGCCCACAAAACATAAAATATTTACTCTTTGGCCTTTTACAAAAATAGTTTGAGGCTCTCAATCATAGGCCATTGTGGGCCATTTTAAGGAGTTTGACTTTTATCCTGAGTAAAACAGGGTCCCAATGGAAGGTTTGTGGAGTAACATGATCTGGCTCATGTTTTAAAAAGATGATGCAGGTAACTCTAATAAGAATAGATTCTGGTGAAAGTGGAAGCATGGAGACCAGTTAGATAGCGATTATAGTGCTGTAGAGGAGAGATCACTCTAGGGTAGAAATGATAGTAAGAATGAAGTGACAAATAAAACTGGCTTCTAAATATGTTTTTAAGGTAACAGTGAAGAGAAGTTGGGAATTTAACAATGACACATGGGTTTAGTTTTGAAAAACAAAATTATAAGATGCATGTCTTTGTCTGCTTCCAAAGGTAGGATAATTTGTCCCAAGAACAATTCTCAGAATAGGTAAACATGAGAAGAGGAGAAGGTATAGGCAGTCAAACCTACTGTGTTCCAGGGGTTTTACAAACAATAATTCATTCTATAGCTTCACTTTTTTATTTGCGAGATCAGACTGGAGTTACTCTAATATCTCTATCATTTTATTCCTCCAGATGGATATTCAGTGAAGACAGTTTTGGGCTCTCACTGTTTTAACATTTCTTATATCAGAAAGAAATTGAAAATAAAATGAAAAATTAGTGCAAACACATTCCTGACTTTCAAAAAAGTTCACTTTCAGGTCACTTCTAAATTAACATGCTATTTAATCAGAGCAGATTGGTCCTTCCCACTAATTGCTGTTTACTTTCCAAGGGTAAATACAATTCTGTAAAGCATCAAATTGAAGAATATCAGTTTTGAAAATTCCCTAGCATTATAATGATTATTTTTATTTAAAATAGGCGTATTTGTAACTATGGACTAGGCAAGATCTGAGGACAGTGTAAATTTTTCAGCTCTCTAAAGTACATAGGTATTACACACAGCTGAGAACAGAAATAGAGGCAATCCATTGACTGAGCCATCCATCTGGAACTGCTCCCTATTACTTGGAGCCAGGTTTCTCAACTGTGGCACTATTGACACTTCAGGCCAGATAATTTTTTTGCTTTCAGGAGCTGTACATATAGCGTGCGTAGCAGCTTCCCTGGCATTTATCCCCTAGCTGCCAGTAGCAAAACCCTTCTCCTAGTTGTGAAAACCAGAAGTGTCTCCAGAGATGGCCAAATGATTTTAGGGGTCAGGCTGGTGTTGAGAATCACTGACCTAGAGCTTACGTTCTCCTTTTTCACTCTGGCATCAGAAATTCTCTATGGTTTACTGCCAAATGTTTTCAAACTTTCTCTCCATAAATCTGCCTTTAGATGCCTGTTCTTCTTATTATTCCTCCTAACTGTTTTGCTCCTTTTAGAGTTGGTGCCTTTGTAAATACCCACACACTGCCCCTTTGTGGAATTCCATCCCTTTCTCTAGCCAAATACTAAATGCTTATAAACCTGGTAAAGTCCTTCACACTTCATGAAATTATACCACCAAGTCACAGAATGGGATGGGCCTAGTCTAGTTATTACTTTGCAGTTGAAGACAATGAGATCAGAGGGATCACAGGTAGTAGAACCCAGAGCTCTTCCTCTACATCCACTATGCTTTCCATCCCACCTGCTTCCCAGATGTCTCTGGTCTTGTTTTACTTTCACCATTTCTGAAACTCTTAGGAATTTTGTTCTTATGACTCATTTTAGCAATCGGTGTCCTTCCACATAGTAACATAAACATGTTGTCATTTAACACATGTATGAAGTACAAGATTACTTACAAAGACAGTACAGAAGAAATAATCAGTCAACTTCATAGATTTATCACAATTTAGTAATACGAATTATATTTTGGGAGGAGTGCTTTTTAACTTAACATTAATTTCTAAAAAGCTTCTTTTGTTAGCACTGTTCACTAGAAATCTGAGCATGTGTAAATTTAAGTTTTAGAAACTATATTAAAGGAAAAGCAGGTGAATTTAACTTTAGTAAAATATTTTATTTAGCTCATTATATCTAATAAACTATCATTTCAACATGAAATCACCATAAAAATGGTTACTGAAGTATTTCT
Source organism: Cynopterus sphinx (assembly GCA_030015415.1). Taxonomy (NCBI): domain Eukaryota; kingdom Metazoa; phylum Chordata; class Mammalia; order Chiroptera; family Pteropodidae; genus Cynopterus; species Cynopterus sphinx. Next base: position 94,841,875 of record CM057386.1, on the reverse strand, counting down.
TTTTTCTGTATGGAGTCTTGGAAATCTGATGTGTATGTTATACTTCTAAATACCTCAGTATGCAGTAGATACATTTCAGTGTTCAACATGCTAGTGGCCACCCTATTGTACAGTGCTCACTATACTTACATGTGTCCCTTTACCTCATGGATACTGGGTGTAAACTACTTGATCATCAAACTAAATCCAGTGTTATTCCCATGTACCTGCACCTCCCAGCTCCCCATCAGCAGGCTTCATTTGAGCCAGATGCCTCTGCACCATCTTGGCTCAGTCCCTATCTCAAGATTTTTTTACATGCCCACATTTTACAGGTCTCCAACCAATGTCAATGTCAACACAAAGATTCCAGATGTCTCTCCTATAATCCCATGGTTATCACTCCATTTCAGGTTCCATATGCATCCTACTCCACTTTCCTATTTGCGGCCTCTCACCCTCTTCACCCCTTCTCTCCACTGCTTTCTATGTGGTATATAGACACTGATATAGTTGTGTCTTTCCTCAAATCTCACATGGATTTCAAGATTCACTCCCAACCCTCTGCCCAGGATTCAGTGAAGCAAACACTGTTCAGTCAGGCTTCTTGTTCCCAGCTTCCCACGAGGACCTTGTTTCCAGGGCTGCAGGTCCCAATCTGTTTCCTAAAGACACCATGCACTTTCCTCACATTTTCCCATAGCTTCGTCTCTCAGTCCAATGTCCTTTACCCTCATACCCCTTCCATGCTTGTTGAGATCTTACTTAACTCATATAACTCAAACCAGCTAGAGGCTCCTCCAGTAACCCTTGCAAAATGTTCTTCCTCTCTTCCCTCCATCTTCTCTGTGCCCTGCATCTTAGAGAGTGTGTATGTGTGTGTGTGTGTGTGTGTGTGTGTGTGTGTGTGTGTGTGTGTGTGTATAAGCAAGCACACATACTTTGAAGACCACTGGCACTCAACTTCTGATGCGCTGGGAAGTATACCTCCTGGTCCTTTTCCTCTGCTCTATTACCACTGGCAAAACAAATCAATCCTCTTTTTAAATGAATTAATTGAGATGGAATTATTAATTTATTCAGCAGACAAATGCCCCTTAAATATAAAAAGGCTCAAAATTGCCTCAGTACATACCACAACAATTACAAAAAAAGCATGCCCATTTCTTTTTGTTTATATAGGTAGAATAAGACATTTAATTATAATTACATGTATTTGCAAGTCAGTTTATAGCCAGTTGGCTATAAACCCCATGAGTACTAATTTTATGTTTTATTCATTTTCATAACGCAAGACCCAGGACCCGAAAGTGGGATTGCCCATAATAGGAACACCATAAATGTTTCTTTTTAGATGAAATAACTGTTATTGCCCCATGAGTTTAAAATGAGTCACGGTTGGCGAGCCTCTTCTTCACCCTTTAGTCGCAGCACATTGTAGGCTCTCGCATACCACGTGCTCTTACACGTGCACCAGCACAGTCTCAGGGACAGAACAAAGGCACACATTTGCACATGCACAGGTGACTCGTTAAAAACAAAATCAAACTTATTTAACCTCATGTAAACCAATACCTGGTTTTAGCTAATATTGTAAACCACATTTTTTTCATTAAATCTTTTGCATGAAGACCTCCTTGGAGGTCTTAACTTTTCTGATTTACCAGGCTCAAATATTGGTGCTAGCCAATGGACAGTGAAATAACAAAAAGTTAACTGGAAAAGGGGAGTGAGGTGTCATTGAAAAATATCATATATCATTATAAATCCTTAATTAGTTATTAAATTTTAAGAACTTTCTGTATTCCAGTAGCAATGATGATATTTTTATTATTTAATTAAAATTATGCTATTTATAAATATTAGGTTTGGGAGTTGACAGCATCAGGTAGTATATCTTTATAGTGAAATGGGATTAAGTGGCTTGCAATTTGCTTCCAAGTAGTTTGGCAATGAGGAGTGTTGATGACATCTAGTTGGTTACATTGACAGAAGTAAAAACAAGACACAAAGGTAAAATTGTCAACTTTGAAGGATATTTTTATTCTTTAAATGCATTCCTGTGGCTAAGGCTAAAATGGACACATTTGAGGTTTTTTTAAAAATAGATATTCTTAGTAATATTTGAGCAGCTGGTGCAGTAGATGTTGATGCATTTTATAACTTCATGTTATTTATTTAGTTATTTATTTTTTTAACTTTGGTTCCCTTCATATTATATTTAAGAGATAAATCTAAAGTAAGCCTTTAATTTTTTAAAAGAAGAAAGAAAAGGGGTCTAATATCTAATTAAAAGTAATTTTTATATGAGCGCATAAATTTACATTACTTTTTTATTTACAAATATTTTGTGTCTTTCATATCAATATGTTGTCTTATGCTTGACATTAGTAAAAATCAAGAATAAATTTATAAAAGATGTTCTCAATTTGAGTCATGGATTCTTTTTCAACATGTTAGCATTTTCAAAAAAAATTTTTTTCTCATACACAGCTACAACTCAGACATAACATTCCACTTGACCCAAATTCCAGACCCATTCTTTTCAAAAGATTCAAAGAAGTTTCTTTCTTATCTGAACATTGATGTAAGGGCTGCTTCACTTAAATAGTAATTGCTCCTGTTATGGCACCAATTCTAGGTAATTCTAGTTACCTACTCTTGGCTGGAGAACAAAGACACACAAAGACACAATCTGGGTGAGGTTATCTAGATCAAGGACTTTTCTTTTTCAGGTTCAAAGGGGCATTGTTGTTTGCCTCTGTGTTTAATTTATTTTTCCTCTCAACATTATAAAGACCAAAGAGGATTAGGGAGAAAACATAGAGAATGGTACTAACATTATTGAATTCTATGTTGTGTTAGGCATCGTATCTTTTTTATAAGAATTATTTTGATTTATAAACATTTTATGTTAGGTATTATTTTTAGCCCCTAATGCCCAAATGTAAAGATAAAATGAGACTTGTGAAAATTAAGGTTGTAGAGCTAACACATTTTAGGATTAACTTAAGCAAACTTACACATGCTGAAGACACAGTGTGTGTTAGAGTTGGCTTGTACCAACTCACAGAAGAGCCGATTGTTAAATTTTCAAGTGTTGGTTGTTATATGTGGACATTAACAAAAATTCTATAAATTAAAATCTAATAAATTATATTAAAAACAAAGGTAATAAAAACTCTAAATGTATCACATTTTAATTATATTTCTACAGTTTACCATTCTCTGTGCTTTTGATATTGTTTATGTCTATCGTGTCTATAACGGTAGAAATACTACATGATGATATGCACATGTTTTTCAACTCCACATTTAGTGACCTCACGTTAGTAGCATGAAAAGTGTTTATACCATGGAAATTATAAAACTCTGTAAATCAATACCACCCCCTACCCTAAAAGACCCATTTGTTAATATTTATTAGCATACCACTGTGCACAGCATTTATAATTATTTGCACATTTTTATGCTATTTGTGTATATTTGTGAACATTCAATGCATATTTACTTACATCTCACTATGTGTCAAATATTTCAGTGCACACTTCGACCAGCATTATCTCATTTACATTTCTTAAAATAGCTATAGGTATCACTACTCTCATTTTGTAGATAAGTAAAGTAACTTTCCTAAGGTCATATAGCTGCTAAGTAGTGGAGCACAAGCTTGATTCTATGTTTTGTGAATCTACATTTCACAGCACCACAGCTTCAGTGGCATATTGTAGCGATAGATAGCCAGGGACAAGGTTATAGTGAAAAAAAATATATTTTATTAAAGCCATACTTCTTTGTCTATTTTACTACTACTATTTCATTTGAATGCAATGTGACAGTCTGTAGTGTTGAGTAGAGAAATAAAGTCTAGACTAGAGAATGAGAGGAGGTAAGAGGAAAAAGGACAAAACAGGTAACAATCCAGAGTAGTTGTCTCATACAAAAAAAGTATTTGTAATGTCCTTGTACTAAAAACTGGGCAATATAGTCATACTATTCTATTCTGAGCACACGGTGTTCCCAAAAATAACTTTACCAAGGACAAATAGAGTTAGTGGCACCTATTCTTGAGTTGATTATGCTATGAGATGCCCACTTGAAACTTTGTAATATAGAGAGTCAAGATTGCTTTCAGAAAGGAAATTTTAGGGGAACCTTAGTTCTTATCATTTTCAAGAGTCATTTTATAGGTCAGTCGCACAATCCCCAGAGTCTCAGTGGTTTAATACAGCACCACTGATGGAGCATGGCTTACTCCTTGCTCACATTATAATCTGATGCAGGTCAGCTGTTTAGTCGCCCTCCAATGATGTCTCAGGGATCCAGCTGCTTCCCTTTGCAGTGACTTTATTTCAGACTTCCTCACTTTATTATTTATTGATCTATTTAATGGTGACATTAGTTAATGAAATCCAGTAAGTTTCAACTATACATTTTAACAGTAAGTCATATATATATATATTTACATCATATATTCACCTCCCATAGTTAGATTCCTTTCTGTCATCACATATTTGATCCCTTTTACCCCTTGGTTGTCTGAGGCTGGGCTTCCATTCACATTCTTATCAGCGAATCCTCAGTCACATGGCCACAACCTAACTACAAGGAATACTGTGAAATGTCGGAGAGCCACTGACAGCTGGTGCCAGAGGCAGTCTCCTCCATGTTCCCTCAAGCTTACAAAAGCTTTCTTTTATTCCACCTACTCTTACTTTGCCCTCTAGTCAAAGTAGATTGCAGTCTGCCAAACATACCAGAAGAAATGAAGCATGACTCATTAAAAATATATCTGTTCTTTAACGGCAAGATTTAGACAATACAGTTTGAAGTCAGGTTGACAGAGAATAGTTGGTGAAGCTGCTGAGCTGCTTCGCTTGCAGAACCTCCTCTAACAAAAAGGCTGGATTTCTCATTACATTTCTTCTTGTTTTAGAGTCAAGAACTCTAGAAGAATATTGGAGAATCTATCATGGCACTTTCATATTTTAGCCAATAAACCACTCAGTTGCTAAAGCTTAACTTTCATTTTTGTGTATTTTATGTACATTTTTTGTTTCTTTAGTTGGAAATATTAAATATATTTTACTCACATACTTAACTTTTACTCATTTTAGTGGGCTCTTGAACATTGGTTTTTGGAACTCTCAAGGCTCAGCATAAATTTTACCCTTAGAAATTAATGTGCAATCTTCAACAGCTACTCTTCCATAGTAGCTAAATAATCACTAAGTATTATTGTGGGGTTTAAGTGACCCATTTCTAATCTCTGCCTCAAATTTCACACCAAACAGTTAAAGGAATAGAGAATGGTTTGCCACAAACTAAGTTGGTTCTTAGGACATAGGACCCTTAAAACTTTAGACTGCGAAAATTCCAGGCAAAGTATTACTAGTTAATCACTCTGTGAATATTCCTTTTTGAAATGTAGATTTGGTTTTTTTTAGTAACTGACCTTGTGTTTTTATCTCAGGCCCCACTTCCTGTCCTACATTTGGGAAGGAGACACTAAGAATGCAACACTTTAACTAGCCCCTTGTATTGTATATATCAGAGAGTAGTTTCTAACCTTTAAAATGCATTAGAGTCATCTGGTTGCATGTTAAAACACAGATTGCTACCCCGCTGCTAGAATTTCTGATGCAGTGATGCTGCTGGTTTAGTGACCATTGGTACAAGAAAATAGAAAGACTAATCCTATAGTTCTATACCAAGTTCAGAGATACTTCATGTTCCTCAAAAGATCAACAACTTGAGGAAATGAGTAAGAGTTCGTTTTGTCAAATTCTACTTTGATAAAAGGACTAGAGCAAAAACAAACAAACCATAACAACAACAACAAACAGGTTTCTGTGAGTATGATTTCCTCTAAGTGTGGGAAAAAATCCTTCGGTTTTTTAAAGAGCTCATGTTCTCTTCTTATTTCTGAGGGTCAGTCTTTAGCTAACACTAGATTATAAATGTTATACTGGCATTTAGGATTTTGTTTAGGGTCATGGGCATGTGACCTGTGCAGTCATAATTAGTTTACTGCTCTGCTGTAGCTGTCATAATTTTTAATTTCTGAACAGGGGTTTCCACAATTTTATTTTGCACTAGGCCTCACAAATTATGTAGCATGTACTGTTAGTAAGAAGTGTTTATTTCACTGCCATATTCATAGTGCCTAGAAGACTGTCTAGCATGTATTAGGTGCTCAATAAATATCTGTCTATTAAATGAATGAATGTAGTACCCATGCTCTCTAAAGAAATTATATAAATTATTTAGATATAAATCTGTAGTTCTTAAACTTTAATGTATATAAGAATTCTTTGGGCTTATTTAGTCTTGTTAAGATACAGATTTTAGGCCCTAGACCTCTCAAAATTTAGGTGATATAAGGTGAGGCCTGCTGAAATTAGATTTTTAAATAAGTATCTTCTGTGATATTGAGGCAGGCAGCCCTCGATCAGCACTTAAAGGAAATTACATATGGGAATAGAACTATATGATTTTAATCTTGATGACCTCACCTACTAGTTTTATCTACCTTTCACCACTAAAGTACTGGGGTGAGGAGGGGGCATAATCATCTGGGTAACTCTTACTTGTCATCCATAATTTAGGTCAAGAATTATTGTATTAACTAAATTTTTCTTGACATTATATTCCTTATTTTCCTCAGTTATTCTTCCACTATGTTTCCACCACTTTGAGGACATCCTTTTTTTCCCCCTGCTCAGTATTTGTTCTTTCTTCTGCCAGTAATTGTACTGTATTTCATTTGGGTACCACCTCTTGTCCTCTCAGTCACTGTACTTCAAGTAGAGTTGATTGCTCCCCTGAATTAGAGTAGCAATATGGCTCTCATATGTAGTCAATCAGCACATCACATTCATCTGTTCATGATAATTTGTTCAAAGATGAGCAAATGACCGAATCAACGCAATGTAATAACATTTTACTGGAAATTGTTGAAGAACATTCTTTCAGTTACATTAGAAATAAAACTGAGAAAAAAATAGAAGCCGCTTGATTCTGTGGAGCCTGAAAACAAAGCCAACTGTCGGAATGAACAGAGATGAAAAGATGAGGATATTTTGATATTCCTTGAACCCTAAATCCAGCTATGCGTGAAGCTAGCTTCACCTATGAACTTTTCAGTTATAGAAGTCAACTAATTTTCACTTTTCTCAATTTATTTTGAGTTGGGTTTGCTTGTAACCCAACCAATCCTAATACACATAGGAATCCTTAACTGATAAATACTCTAGCATACTGGTCCATAACCGTTTTGGCACCAGAGAGCGGTGCTCCTATGATAATCTAATGCCTGATGATCTGAGGTAGAGCTGAGACAGTGAGGCTAGCACTGGAGAGCAGCTGTAAATACAGAAGAAGCTTTGCTAGGCTCACCCGCTGCTCACTTTCTGAAGTGCAGGCCGGTTTCTAACAGGTCACAAATTCATTTAATCTGTGGCCCTTGGGTTGGGGACCTCTGCTCTAGTACTTTTGCTGATTATAACTGAGATTTCCTTTTCTACCTTTATACCTACTCCACATAGACCACCCTGTAGCCTTATTATTCTGTGGGCAACTTTATTTATTTTTTCAGTTTTATTGAGAAATAATTGACATACATTACTGTGTAAGTTTAAGGTTTACAGCATGATGGTTTAATTCACATATATTATGAATGATTACTACAATAGTTTTAGTTAACATGTAGATACAATAAAAAGAAAAATATTCTCCTTCTGACAAAAACTCTTGGGTCTAACTCTCTTAAAAACTTTTCTTTTTGCTGTATGTGTTATACAGCAGTGTTAACTATAGTCATGTATATTAATTAAATCCCTAACTGGAAGTTTGTACCTTTTCAATCATCATCCTCCAACTCTTTCTTTCTCTTTGCCCATCTCTGATAACCACAACCTAATCTCTTTTTTGAAGTTTGGTCAGTTTTGTTTGTTGTTTTTTGTTTTTTAGATTCTACATTTAAATGAGATCATACCATATATTCTTACTGTCTGACCTATTTTACCTAGCACAGTGCCTTCAAGACCCATACATGTTATCACAAATAATAGGATTTCCTCACTTTTTCTGGCTGAATAATATTATGTGTTTGTGTGTATGTATATATACCACAACTTTATCCATTCATCTATTGAGGCACACGTAGGTTGTTTCTATGTCTTGGCTATTGTAAATAATACGGCTATGAACATGGAGGTGCCAGAATTTTTTTGATCTAGTGTGCTCATTTACTTTGGAAATATTCCCAGATGTGAAATTGCTAGATCATAGGGTTGTTCTGTTTTTAATGATTTGAGAAACATATGAGCAATTTTAGAGTAAGGAATGTGTTCTTTAATTTTATATTTCCTGAAATGATTATCAAAATATATTGCAAATATCAGGCACATAAGTAATACTTGTTGAATGAAAGAAAAATAAGTTAAATGTTCTATTTTCCTAGTTAATGTTTTGAGCTTCATGTCATTTTCATACCTTGTCAGTGTTTTCATCTTTTTTTCTTTGTATATGTTTACTTTTTTGGGCCTTTTATCATTCTCATTGGTAAGAAAATCCCTGATTCTTTATCTTTTTATTTTTACCTTTAGAAGCTAGCCGTTATTTGTTACCTAGCCACCTGTGTTATTATTTATTCAGTTTTTAGTCTTGATTACATTATATATTTTGTTTTCTTTTTTTGATAGCAAATAAGAATCATTTATAGGCTATTTTCTATAAGCATTTCCTCTCACTTATAGGACCTGGTATTGAATTTACTTCCCGACACCTGGGAATAATATTTACCACCTATCTTTTAATGCATATCTAAGGCTCTGTCTCTACTAAACCTAGATGATAATTGAGTAAAATTATTCTCTATGAATCTTTCCAAAGATAAGGGAAATAAACAGACCACCTCTCATTTATTTAATCATGGGTAATATGTCAAATGGACATCATGTGGCTGATTCTAAGGCAGGTGATATAAGAGTTACAAAGATAGAACACACAAGGCCCTGACCTTTGAGAACAATGATGGTAGAGAGAAACAAAGTAAATATAATTCAAGACAAAGGGGAAAAAAAACCCTACACAGGTGTGTAAGAGCTAAATGAGGTGAGAGCAGAGTGCATACATTTGATTTGAGACTCGGGGATGATTCAGTTTTGGCTGTGAATCATGGGTGAGAACTTTAAAAGTGAGAATGTGTCACCCAATGGAGTTTAACAGTAAGAATAAAGATATGGAAGTCTCTATTCTTAATCCAGTGCTACATTTCTAGTATAGGAAGTAGAGCAGAATAAAATGCACTTAAATCAGAGAAAAGACAAGCAGTACCTGAATTATTTGGAGGATGTGAGTGAAGAGGGATCTGGTTTTTCGTTACTTCTGAGTGGTTCTCCCAGCGCAGCAGGCTTCATGTGTGCACCGGCAGCCAGAAGCTGCCATTCGGAACACAGTGGGAAGTGAGACCAGAACAGGTAAAGTACTATTTTCTATCACTGCTTTAACAAGTAACCACAAATGAAGTGGTTTAAAACAATACGAATTCATTATGTTGCAGTTCTGTAGGTCAGAAGTCTGAGTCTTATTGGGCTAAAATCAAAGTGCTGGCCAGACAGTGCTTCTTTCTAAGAAAGAACTCATTTCTTAGACTTTTCTAGCTCCTAGAGGCCCTTTTAGTTTACCTTCAAATCTCTCTGACTACTCTTCTACAGTTTCACTTCCCTCTCATCAAAGCTGGAAAAGGCCTCTCCTTTAAAGATCTGTGTAATTAGATTGGGCCTACCTGGATAATTCCGAATAATCTCCCCATCTCAAGGTCCTCAATTTAATCATATCTACAAAGTCCCTTTTGCTATGTAAGGGAACGTTCATAGGTTTCAGGGATTAAAATGTGGACATTTCAGGGGGCCTACAATGGTTGCCTACAATGGTTGACTTAAACAAGATTATTAAGGGAATTTGCCATACATGCTCTAGCAACATATTTCAGGTTTCACTATATAAAGTATTATCCTAATGACAGCAGATGCAGTGAGAACAGAGCAGGGTGAAGTGTTTGAAATAATCAAACCTAAATATCTTTGGAAGCCATGACCTTACAGACAATCAAACTGTTTTCAAACAATTTGCTAAGCCCTTGAATTCCCCTCTGTATATACCACCACTGTTTGCAAACATATCAATGAGTAAGATTTACATTTTGTATATTAATTTGCCTTTGTTTTCCTTTTCTCTCTCTAATGCCATTAGTAATACAAATACCACTGTGAATATCTTTGAACTAGGGAAAAAAATGGTTTTGTTTTGTTTTGTTTTGTTTTAGATTAGGTATTATAGCCCTAGAAGACATATTATAGATTAGTAACATTTGATTTATCAAAGAACTCTTTATAAATACATAGAAATTTCTATTGAATTTAATTTGACTCAACGAAGTCACAAATTTTAAGTAAATAACTTGTAAACATGTAAGAGATACAAAGAATTTACATGTCTTTGTTCTATAATTAATTAAACAGATATTTATTATGGATCTACTATGTGTCAGGCACTGCTTAACCTCTGCAAAGAAAGTAGTAAACGAAACAGGCAGAAATTCCTCCCATCATGGCACTTAAATTCTAATAGGGTGATAGATACTCTTCAAGATAAGTAAGCAGGCTAAGTGATATTTTAGAGTGATAAGTGATAAGGAATAAAATGAAATAGGACAGGCAATATCAAATATTAGGGGGGGTTGAAATTTCTGATGATGAAAGTCACCGAGATGACTTTCAAATAACAACTTGCAGGAAATGAGGTAGATCAGTTTTATAGTTGGAATATTCACAGTTGAAGCTTAGGCTCCAGTTGACTGGTACCATTTTAACTAGCCACTGGGTACTTCTTCTCCTATTGCTGCCAGGCACTTTTCGAAACATGAATCAGACCCGATTCTGCCCTCCAGTTGTTTACAGGGAGGAAAGACAGGGCTCATTCAGATTAGATTTGTAATCTAAGGTACAAAATGGTTACTAAAGTACCATGAAAAATTAGGAAACAAAATGTGTTTAAGTAAGAGTTCTGTTTCTCACCAAGAAAGAAAAAGAGCCAGAAAAGCATTTGATCCTATAAAATTCTAAAATCAGTCCCTCAGAGAAATAGGGGGTCACAGTTGATATTTGAATTTTCTTTCTTTTATTATGAATATGAAGCAAGAAGTTAAGCAAATCAGAGAAAAGACAAGCAATACCTGAAATATTTGGAGGATGTGAGTGAAGAGGGATCTGGTTTTTCATTACTTCTGAGTAGTTCCCCCCAGCGCAGCATGCTCTATGTGTGCACTGACAGGCAGAAGCTGCCATTTGGAACACAAACCCTTGTCTGGCATCTTATTTCTGATGTCTTGCTTGTCAGTCAGTTTCCAGCCACCTGGTCTCTTTCCATTATGTTTTTGTTCCTTGTAATAAAGTGTATTTTTTTTCTTGTCAAACGAGCATAAAGATACTCAGAAAATAAAACCAGGTGCCCATTGAACAAGGCTCCAGCCAGCAAGCACACAGATGAAACATCTTAGCCTCTCCTGTAAGTTTCCCAAGAGGAAAATGCTGCTGCTGACATGAATGAATAGCAGAAGCCAGACAATGATTCTTAGGGAAGATAAACAGGCCTGTGATTCCCTCCTGATGGCTTCTACTCCTCTCCTGGGTGACCTATCACGGGGCAAAAGGTCATGGGGATAATTCTGCACCTGCAGCCGGGGAAAGCCAGGCTTAGTCCTTGAAAAGAGCTTTCCTATAATTGATGTTAATTATTATTGAGCCAAATGCATCCTTTCTTTGAGGGGCAGGTGGGAGGCTCTGTCACTGTCGGGGTGATTCAACCAAGAGCAAGTTTAGAATTCTTTGTACAGCTGCACATGTATATCCAAGAAGCCCCAAGTGTTGCATACAGCCTGTTCATAAAGAATGTATCATTAGAAATTTCTACAACTTCATAATGAGATGTTCAGGTGAATGACAAATTCTATCTAGTACCCAGTGCCAGAATATTGAGAGGAAGTCTACGATTTATTCATTGGGGCTTAAACTCCACTGCTGGGACTCTGGTCTGCTTGTGAGATTTTGCACCCTGCCATCTGTACTCTGAGACAGGTTAACAACAACTTTAGAGACCTTGGAACCCTCTGGGATCTGCTTTCATGGACATCCATCTGCTTTCTGGTGACTTTAATGAGAAGGCAGGCCCAGTAAGAACGATGAAGAACAGAGAGTAAATGTAAGAAAATTCACCCAGCTGGAGGTAAAGCAGGACTGGATTTAGGAGAATGCCAGAGTGGATATAGGAACTTAACATTAACTTCTCCCTGTTTTGGAGAAGAGTTTAAGAGAATGTTATATTATCCTGGCTCAATATATAATTTCTACTTTTTCCTCCTTGGACTATAGCTTAATGTTATTTTTTATATTTTCACCATTTATGTTTCTTTTCTAAAAAATTAACTTTATTGTGATGACATTGGTTAACAAAATCATATAGGTATTTACCCCCCAAATTTGAAAACATTTATTCCTAAAGATATATGAACCCCGATGTTCATAGCAGTGTTGTTTATTGTGTCTAAGACATGCAAACAATTGAAGTGTCCTTTGACAGATGATTAGATGACTTAATGTTTTTTAAAGATTGCTCTTACATGTCAAAATAACACTACAAAACTATACAAAGTGTTATATTGTGCTCAAATTTGCAATTTTGTTTGTAATTCTGATTGTTTTATTTGTAAAACTATAATAACATCCCTTACTCTAACCATTCATCAGAAGAGCAAGAGTCTACATAGTCACTAACTCACCAGAATTTTTCTACCCAGACTGTGTTCTGGGCATTTATTCTGGGTTCTGACACAAGATGAGGAAGGCCCTGTCATTCTCATTATTTTTCTTCCAGTATTTGAAAGATGCTGCTCCACTATCATTTAGTTTCCAATGGGACAACTATTGTCATTCTTTGTTTCTTTGTATGCAATGTGACTTTTTTCCTCTGGTTGCTTTGAAGATTTTTCTCGTTCTTAAGGTTATAAGCAATTAGGGCTTGGAATAATTTTCTTCAGTTTTTTTGCCCTTGGGTTCTTTGAGTTTTTTTGAGTCTGTGGATTTATTGTTTTAATCGAATTTGGAAAAAAATTGGTCCATTAATTCTTCAAATATATTTCTGTCTTTATTCAGGAACTGCAATGACAAAATGCTCGAGGTTGATCCACAGTTTGCTGATGCTCTATTTATTATTTTAGTCTGCTTTCTATCTTTCATCTTTTGCTAGTTTGAATTGCTAGATCGTTAAGTTCACCAATTGTTTTCCTACAACATTTAATCCATTGTTAATTCTGTCCTTCAGACATTGTACTTATGATTTCTACAAGTTCTATTTGTGTCTTTTTAAATATCATCCATGTTTCCTTTAACATGCTCATGCTATATTCCTTTTTTAATACATGGAATATAGTTATAATAACTTTTTAAAATGTCCCATCTACTAATTTTTTCATCTGTGTGATTTATGAGTCTATTTTTGTTAATGAATTTTTCTTCTCATTATAGACCTGTTTCTTTGCATGTCTGGTAATTTTTAATTAGATGCAAGTATTATGAGTTTTTCCATTTGAGTAAGGAATATCTTTTTAAATATTCTAGAGCTCAGTTTTGCAGTGTAGTTGTTACTTGGAAACATTTTAACCCATTCAAGTCTTACTTTTTGCTTTCTCAAATGGGACAAGAATGCCATTTGAGCTAGGGTTAATTTAGCTTTACTACCGAGGCAATACCCTTCTGAGTACTCTACTTAATGCCTATCTATTATGAAAATCCTTCACTCCACTCTGGCTGGTGGGAACATGAACTATTCCTGGTCATATATAAAGTCAGAAATTGCTCCAACTGCTTTGGTGATTATTTTCCTAGCCTAGAGTAGTTCCCTCAGAGGCATGTATTGATCACTTCATAGCTGAAGGTTTGAAGAAAACCTTCTGTAGGTCTCCAGAGCTGTCTCTTCATTCTGGTGCTCTGTCCTTGCTACCTTGGCCTATCCATATCTTCAATTCTATCCTCTCAGTTTTGAACCTGCTTCGGAATTACCTGTGACGCCTGTTAAAATGGAGATTGTGAAGCCACCCACACCATCTAAATTGTAATTTCTTGATATAAGGTCCAGAATTTTGCAGGTTCATAAACTCCCAAAGTAATTATCTAATACTACTAACTTTGAGAGCCATAACTTTGATGAAACCTTTCTCAAGATTTATCAATTGCCAGATCCAGCAACCTTCTCTGGATCTTCTTTCTCCTTAACTTTACCTGAGATACTACCACACTCATGCTCTCCTCTTGGACATCCTCAGAATCATAATGTATTAAAACAGGTATTTCACAATTATTCCACTCAAGAATTCCTCATGCATTGGGTCAAGGAGAAGAATTTGACCTGTGACTTAAGAAACCCAAGTCCTAGACTGGACAGTGCCACTGACTTATTCCATTAGACTATGTCCAGATTTTAGTTTCCCCATCTGCAAAATGAATGATAATAATTAAATTTACCTTACAATGTGGCTATAATGATAAAATTAACTTGGATATAATGCCTATATTTATTCTAAAGATCTCTCAACTTTTTTTTCTTTTTTTTTTTTTTTAAGTGGGGCAACCCTTGGTCAAGATTCACAGATTGCAAGAATCTTGTCAGTTTACAGTCCCTCATTTTTTATTTTTTACACCTACAGCACCCTGGTCTTCCTAGGTGGTCTCCCATTCAAGTACTAGCCAGGCCAACCCTGCGGATGGAATTGGGCTAGTTTAGGGTAGCATGGCCGTAAACTCAGCTTTTCTTTACATGTTCCATCTATTTGTCCTTTCATTCTACATTCTAAGAGTATCCATCAGGGAGATTATATATTCTATCTTCTATATATTCTATCTTCTGCTATGTCCAGAGTACCATTCAGCACATTTATTGAGTTGTTTTTATTTTTCTAAGATCTCTAATTGTTTCTTTATCATAGAATCCTGTTATTGTCTTATGAATGTGATATCAACTAAAATCTTGCTGAAGATATTAATTGTATTTATATATTGTATAGCTGTCTTCTGTTCTTTTTACTTTAATGCCTTGGATCTTTTTTATTTGGTGAATAAGGTGCCCTTTTTTCTTGATGCTGGTTTTCCTCAAATCTTCAGTGAATCTTGATTGTTCATATTTTCATGTGTTTAATTGTTTGTAAATGTATGTTCTGATTAAAGTAGCCTTCCTTGGAAGCTGTATGAGAGGATAGGTATGTTGTCGGCCAGATAGTGAGGATCCTTTGAAGAGTGAGAGTTCCCTATTTATCTCATAATTTTAAATTAGTTGGGATATAGCTGTACTTCTATATGCCCAATATTTGTTCTGGGAGTCTTTCATACCAAAAAATACACTCAGAAAGACTTGTGTATATGGCTTTCACATGGAAAACTGTTCTACTGCTCTCCTTGTTTATTTCTTTCTCTGCTTTCCTCATGGATGAAGAAGTTTATTTAGATTTCATTTTTTCCTCTATTTCTCAACATAGTACTAAGAACCCTGTCCTGGAAGGAAGTCTCTCATGATATAAAATATATTTATATATATTTACATATATAGATATATGTATGTATGTATGTATATATATGTATACACACACACACATATATATTTGGACGAGTTAAATAAAGAATATTTGGAGGAATTCTATTTACTGTGTGTTGTTTTGTATAAGTAAGCATAAGAGAGGTCACATGCCTAATTACTCAGAATACGGTACTTTAGTTACTCTGATTATTTCCTAAAAGTCTCTTATTTATTGACTCTAAGCTTTGATTATATGTGAATTTGCTTTTAACATAATTTTCTCACATGTGTTTTGGTTTTTTGTTATCTCTGATTTGTTTCTCTGACATTCTGACTCCATCTGCTTCCTATTTTTCAAGAATTCCTCAAAATTTCCCATGAACTGGTGGCATTTTTTTCTGTTTGTCATTGTTGTTGTGGATTTGTTCCTTTAAAAGCATTTAAAGATGGCTGAACATGCCCAGCCGCATCTTGAAATAATCTCTACCATAGAACCTCTAATTTCAATGAGTTAAATAAATTCTTAGAGAACAGTTTTTTCTAACTATCTCCAAATTTGAATGTGTAGCTTATTTGAAACTTGTTTCAATCTTTACATGGTTGCTTCATAGAAGACCTCTTATCTGATCTCAAAACTGGTTGATAAAATGAAAAGTTGATTGAAAGAGATAATCACAAATATGATACAAGGATACATTTTATCAACGTAAATATATATCTGTATGTTCTTGTGTCAATCTTTTAATTAAGGGTCATTTTATTTTTGATTACAGATAACACTGTTTATAATTCCCATTTATTAGTCTTGAAAAAAGAGCATGCCCACAACACATTTTCTGTGTTTCAAAGTTTTGTTTTTTTATAGTTGGACAAGATCCTAAGGTCTTCTATGTGGAGGATTCCCCTATATTTATAATTTTTATCTCCTTGCCTAATTTATTTACAGTCGCCTAGCCCACACCTATTTTTCAATAATTATTTTTCTCTTTTATAAAAATAAATTTATTTATTTAAATTAGTTTTAAGTATACAGTACATTGGTTAGACATCTATAATGTTCATAAAATGATCCCCCCAATTGCTCACTTTCTCCCCTGGTCCTCCACTTAGCCAGCATATTAATGCTAACTGCATTCCCTCTGCTATGCTCCCCGTGCCCAACTATCAACTACTAATTTGTACTTCTTTAACCCTTTACATCATTCTCCCAGCCTCACAACCCCCTCCCCTCTGTCTACCCCTTAATTGCAATAATTATTTTAACAATACTCTTTATTGGAATTCTTCAAAATAGTTTTTTTTATTGAAACAACTTTTTTTATACTTTCATTTTATTTATTTATTTAATATTTAAATTATATAGTTGCAATAATAAGTATGGTAGGCATAAACAGTTTTGGAACTAAGATACTTAATTTTAATGAGCATACAATTTAACTGGTGGGTACAAAAGTGTAAGGGCACATAATAGAATCTCAGCTGTGAGTATTCAGAGACTGTGAACATCAAACTATATTTAAAATGGAAAGAGAACTCTGGTTGATGTGACAATTATGTTAAATGAATACTGGCAAAAAGGCTTTGTTATGAATAGATTATCACCATTTACTGCACAAAAATATTCTAGGTATTGTGCTAGACTCTGAGGATATAAAGATCAATAAAGTGAATAAGAACAGGTAAAGAAAAAAGAAATATACTAAAAATGTTCAAAGACAGGCTAATATGTACATACATGATAATGAAGTCATTGTGAATAATGGAGAAAGAAGTAGTTGTTTAGTAGATGATGATGGGGAAATTATTCACCATAAGAATAAAAATAAAACTGGATCCCTATCTATTGCCACATGTAGTAGTAGACTACAGATGAATTAAATACTTAAATGTAAAAGACAAAATCGAAAAGTTAATAATAAAATAAGGTGAATATTTTTGTGATTAATAGATAGAGAAGGACTTCTTAAAACTTCAAGTACAAGCCATGAGGTAAAATATTGACTTTTTTTACATCAAAATTAAGTATTTCTGTTCTGCAAGAAATTTAGAGGACAATACAATGAACAGGTGGCACAATGGGAAAATATAATTCTAAAGTCTAAACCTGACTTTACACAAAAAACCCCTGACAAAAATCAACAGTGACAAAAAGCAATCCCAATGGAAATATGGTCAGTGATGCAGAGAAGAGGAGGAGCCTCCAAAAGGCTACACGTTTAAAGTTATCTTCAAACACATTAATTATCAAGAAAGGCAAATTAAAAAC
Source organism: Cynopterus sphinx (assembly GCA_030015415.1). Classification (NCBI taxonomy): domain Eukaryota; kingdom Metazoa; phylum Chordata; class Mammalia; order Chiroptera; family Pteropodidae; genus Cynopterus; species Cynopterus sphinx. The sequence continues at coordinate 94,824,003 of CM057386.1, read as the reverse complement.
CAAAATATAATTTTACATTGCTAGAAAGAAAAAATTTGAGAGATAACACTAAATGTTGGAGAGTGCATGAATGTATTGATATTCTCGTGCACTGTTGGTAGGAGGGTTGACAGATTAAGCCATTTTGCAAAGAGTAAGTTTGCACTACTTAGTCAAATTAGTATGTGAGTTTTCACTCTTAGGAGACATTTATATTTATGCACACACATGTATTTTTAACGTGTATATATATATATGCATGCATTATACATGCATTTATATATATGCTTATTACATATTGTGTATGCATATATATGTATTATATATGTACATATTACATATGCATATATACCATTAAACACACATCACACACACATACATCCTAAAGAAATTATCAGAGAATCTAAAGGGACCTCTTAAATGAATCTCGTTGCTGCATTTTTGTGATGATGAAGATTTGGAAGCAACCAGTAAATGTCTTAGGGGAGTGAACAGGTAAATCGTGGCATCTGGATACCAGAGAATATTATACACCAGTTAAAAGCAATAGATTGAATGTAAATGTGGTGTCAAGGATTGATATTAAAAGTACATTGTTGAATAAACAAAATGCAGAAAAAGATTAACAAATTAAAACATAGAATATAACACAGTACCACTTAAAATTTTTTTTGAAATAGATGCACATGCAACAGGAACAGTTTACAAGAACACATATGAATGCAAGAGTGAGCATCATCACATTACACAGGTTGCCTATGGCATGGCATAGAGGCATTGGAGTGTTATATAGAGATTTAAAGTACATGAGTAAATAGGTCAAACTAGGTCGTGAGTGATCTTGGAAGGAACAAGTGTGACAATATACAGTGAACTCAGAGGCAGGATTATCTCAGCCCTCCTTACTTGAGATTCAAAATATTTAGAAGAAAAGAAACCCTCATAAAACATAAATCCAATCCTCTGAGGGCTCATGGAATGACTAAGTAATCAATATAATAGAATATAGCAAGACTCATTATAGAGAGAAGTATAAGGTGCTAAAGTAAAACTTGGGAGAGATATCTAAAATTTAGAAGGCTCCCTGGAAAGGATGACACATAAACTGAATTCTTATAGATGAATCTGAGTTAGCCAGATGAGATAGATGAAAAGCAAATTAAAAAAAAAATAGGGCAATATTTTCAATAAGAAAGAATATTTATAAATTTTATGTGGATGCATTTATAGTTTAGTAAAGATTTAATGTCTTGGTCTTAGATACCAATATTAGAACATATTTGCTGAGTTTATCCTGTGAAAATGATGTTTGAAATTTTTAAATATTTGTGGGAAATCCAGACAATCGAATGTGTTTATAATCACTATATTAATTAGAAATTACATTTGGCTGTAAGAGACATGAAAAACACTGGGGTAAAAAAAGATAGAAATGTATTCTTCTTTCACATAAAAGAAGTGTGAAGCCATAATGTCCAGGGCAGGTATGTGATGGCCAGATATCATTGTGATGGTTAATTTTATGGGTCAACTTGACTAGACCACAAGGTACTCAGATAGTTGATCAAACATTCTTGGTGTGCCTGTGAGGGTATTTCCAGATGTGTTAACATTTGAATCAATAAACTGAGTAAAGCATATTATCCTTCTTAACATGGGTGGGCCTCTTCCAATTAGTTGAAGACCCGACTAGAATAAAAAGCTGAGTGAGAGGAAACTCCTCTTACCTGATGGACTTCAAATTGGAACATCATTTACCCCAGCCTTCAGGCTCAAACTGAAACAGCTTTTCTAGATTTCCAGTGCTGACTGTAGATCTCGGTACTTCATAACATATATATCTCTTATTGATTCTGTTTCTCTGGAGAAACCTAACTAATAAGTCACCGATGTCCCAGTCCTTCCTTTGTTCAGCTCTGGCATTTTGAATGCACTCCAGCCCTCATATTTGTGTTCCAGGCAATAAGCCAAAGAAAGATGAAAGGGCTAACATCCAGCTATATCAGCTCACCCTTTAACGTCTGCTGCATGTTACCAGCCAGTCATGTGGCTGTACTTATCTGAAAAGGAAGCTGCGAAATGTAATTTCTCAGCCTAGAACACTGCCATGTCCACATGCAATAGAAAGCAAGGTTCTGTGTTCAGGAAAAAGTGAAGATTAAAAATTGGATAAGTACATACCAGACTCACAGAAGCCAATGGCCTTTGCACATAGTAGATATTCCATAAATGTTAATTAAATTAAAATTTAAAATTTTCATAAAAGTATTATCAAAATTTTGGAGAAACAAAATATTGATATCTGAGCCTTATTCCTCTCCTTCATTTTAATGAATTCTTGAATTAGTATATATTGTGCATTCTAAAAATGCCATTGAATATTTTTTATGTACCACGAGTTTTTCAATTAAGTCAATGAATTACTGTAAAGGAATCTTTAGTGAACAACAGGTAAAAATTTACTAGGCAGATAAACACAATGTATACATATAAATTAAGTATGTCAGTGCTTTAAGTTGTTTTAGTATGTTTAAAAGTAAACCATTTTTAAGACATTTAAACATTACCTCATAGGTCTTATGATATTGTTAATTTGCTAAGAAAAATTTCTTTATTTAAAGTAAAAGCTAAGTTTCAGCCTGGGCTCTAAGTAATTATAAAATATAAACAGATGAATACTATCTCATGGAAGTTTCACCTAAGTAGATAAATATATTCCCAACCCTAAAACATAAAATATATATATATTTCATGCATTTTAAATATAATGTGTTTTTAGTATTAACTGGTGATTAATTATGTTGAATATTTTATGCTTTTTTCTTTTCTTTTGTAGGTTTTTTCAGACTAGAACAGAATGGCAGAGCCCTAGACTTCATCATGTAAATCTTAACATTCTATGCTCAGAAAAGAGGTGGGTCAATATAGTAATTAATTTGTCATATTGATGTATTAGAAGTCAGTTATGCTTAACATGCACACACACACCACCACTACCACTTAATGGCACTAAGTTAAAAAGCAAAAATGATCAAACTAAATAGCTTACTCTCTTAACCACTTTAGAAATGACACTTTCTGATTTTGAAAAGAGGTCATAGGTGAGCCACCTCAGTCCCTGTCCTGAGCAGGTTCCCAGTGTAAATGATGCTATTGCTGATGCTGCAGTTTCTGGTAGAAGGATCTCTACGGCAATAGAGTTCCATGGAAATGGGCAAATAAAAATGACAGCCCACTCCTGCCAAAGCTCTTTGCCAGGCTGTAAAGGGAGAGGATGTGTCAACTGTAACTAGTTTTTGGTATTAATAGCTGGGAAATATGTTGCTCCTCTGTGAAAACCATCAGTCCAAACTGCATATTCACTGGTCTGCATTCTGTGTACCTATTAGCCAACGATTGCCCTTCTTTACCAACCATCCCACAATGGAGTCTAGAATCTGTGATGTAGGATATAATCACTGCGATTGGATTACTGTTAAAATCAAATAATAAGGCATGTCTAAAAAGTTCCGCATCTCTCAAATTTGAGAGGGACAACTGTCTAATTTAAATGTTGAACAATAAAAAATGATATAAGCTTTATATAATATCAGACAATCTATTTTTCATCTTTGAAATGTATTCCACAGTGGGAATATTTAACTCTAAGTAAAATTCTAGTATTTTGAGTCCAAATTATTTTGATTCAACTCGTGGAATTATTCATAAAACAGCATATTTTAATAATATTTTTTCTATTATGTTTTTTGAAGATAATTGGTATGACAAAAGTTTATTTAACAATAATGGAAGAAAACAGTTTCTTACTGTACTATAATTCATATCAATATGATTATGAGGTTTTTGAGATGAGCCCTATACAAAATTTGTGGTAGGAACTATAATTTAAGATGATAAAAAATATTGTAATGAACTACTATATGTATTTTCTTTCACCATTTGATTCACAGTTCTGGAAATAAAATAATTAAAATGCAACTTCATAAGTGGGTTTAAAGGTTAAAGCAAATATTCAAGCAAGGAGTTTCTATTTTTTTCTTGAAAAAGTGATATAGTTTAAGAACACAAGTCTCATAGCATTATCCTAGCAAAGGGAAGGAGGCAGAAAATATTTAGTGCTACCATTCACAGAGTCAAGTACCACTAGAATGTATCAGAATAGATATTGAAGAGACCAGGTAGGGAAATTGAAACATGTTTTGTAGAACAATATTCCTGGCATCGGAACTTTTAAGCTGTAAGGTTTTTAATGCCTATTTTGAGATCCTTAGTAACCCATATGTGACTTGGCCTTCTGGGCGTTTCAGACCTAAGAACTGACCTTTAAATACTTTTCTTGCAATGATTACTCAAAGCAGCTGTTACATAGAATTACTACTTAACCTTACTTGATAAGTGAATGAGTTGGGATCTTTGTCATCCAGTTAAGTCAGCCCTAATCAGAATAGTAGCTCTGTCCAATCTGGGGTGCCCAAGGATCTCTAGCATGCCCTCTGCTGGCAAGCTTTGCTCACCCAGTCTCACAGTTGTTGGTTGCTCTTGTCAAGGTCAGTTGAGCTAAGCTATTAGAATGTCTTCTCCAAATTGGTATTTTCATTCAACAGTTCCTCCTCTTGTGCAGTGGATCTCAAAGTATGGCCTCTAGGCCAGCACCATCAGCATCACCTGGAATTTGTTAAAAATGCACATTTAAGAGGTCCAATTTCCTGATTCAGAAATTCTAGAAGGTGTTAGGCAGTCATCTGGATCTTGTTTTAACAAGCCCTTCAGATGATTTTGCTGTCTACTAAATTTTGAGAATCACTGTCCTCCTGTTCTGGCCAGTGGTCAGAAGTCTTCAGCAATGTCCACATCTGTTAACAGTGCTTTGCTGGAACCCTGGCTGCCTTATTTTAGTCTCAGCTTTGCTTCTTAGCCTCCATGAACACCAAAATTATAGTTTGTCAACAGCAATTTTGAGCAGTTACAAGCGATGCTGCTTTGAGTATTTGCTTTTACACCTCTGTTCTGTGCTTATGTGTATTATTTCTATAGTATAAATTCCTAGATGGTAACTTCCTGAGTCAAAGAGCATACATATATGTATTCATATGTTTTCTTATTTCATGTGTTCTCGATGCACTGGCATCTCAATTGCTGATCCTAGAGAGACTGGGTTATCTAATTCCAAGAGACAGCAAATGAATTGCCTTGCAAGCACACTTTTGATATAGAAATCAACCAATCCAGAGATCATGTTCTGAACTCCAGCTGGCTCTTACCTTTCACAGGAGGCAATATCCTTTATTCTAATTATCTTATAATCCAGAGACTGCTGAAATTATTCAAACTGTCAAATCCTAAATCCACTCAGCGTGACTCCCTTGCATTGCCAGTTTCTTCTTGCAAAAACCAAGCAAGGCTCTCGCTCATGCTTTCCCCTCACTTCTGCTTTCAGACTAACCCTGGTGATTCCCTGTGAGCCTCTGCATGGCATGGCATCCAGCCTCCTCTTGAGAACTCTAAGTAACAAACTATCTTTTCAGAGACAGTCATTCTAATCTGTTAGCCTCATCATCAATCTAGGTATATTTTCAAATAATATAGGAAACAGCATGAGGTGATATTACAGAGAAGTTAAGGTCATGGACCCTGGTGCTAGAATACCTGAGTTTAAATTCCTGCTCTATAGGTATGCAAACTTTTCACTAGGTAAGTTATTTGATGTCTTTGTGACTTGATTTTCTCATCTTTAAAATGAGAGAGAATAACAGTGCCTACCTTACAGAGTTACTTTAATGATTAAATGTTAATAAGCACAGAGTACTTATAACAATACATAGAACATAATAACTACTTGTTATCATTATTGTTATTGGTAAATGTTCCTAAACAACCTCTAAAAAGTTGAAACAATTTAGTCTTTCTTAAGAACTATTGTGAAAGCCTCTTTACCTATACTTCTAAGAACACTGAATAATTAAATAACATCGATTTATTGATACTGAATTTTATTGAAATTGGATAGTTTTTTTACTCTTTTCCTATATAATAGATTTTATAAAATGATCCTTATTAGCATTATTTCACTACTAGAATGATTAAAAATTGTTATGATGTATTTGAGCCTCGATTATTTTCTGCAGTCAATCATTTGACTAGTGAATATTATTAGTCTATTATTTAAAATGGAAAATCTTTTTGCGACTGCATCTTAAGATTTTTATGCCATCTTTAGTGAAAGAAACATTTAAAATTTTGTATGGCCATTTGGTCATACTTTTCCTTTATGCTCCTGGTCTTTATTTATTTAAAAATTCTCATGTAATTTCTGCTAGTACTTTTATAGTTTATAGAACATTCTTTTTTTTAAATAATAGAGTCCTTTAAACTGTTTTGAGTATCATAAGAAAGGCATTTTCTTATATTCAAGCAAGCCAGTGTCAGTATAGTCATAAAATTTCCAGAAATTTTCCCAATATCCGTGTATATTCTGTCCCTTACCTACCTGACTAAATTCATGAAGTGCCTTCTCAGGTTCTCTTCCAAGGTTCCCAATCATGCCAACCATTTCCACGTGCCATAGGCAACTCCCTCACCAACGGGACCTCTTTACTTGGCTCTGTCTTGTCCCTCCTTTTTTTCTTTCATCGGTGCTTTTACTTTACTAAAAAAGTCATGTTCAGACTCGTTGGGGTTTCTTTTCAAATCACTATTCAAATTCTTTTCTCTATTGTATATTTATACTAATTTATTTTTAATACAAAAATCATATTACTGGTTAATTATAAATAGCTTATCTGTGGCACACATTTGGGATATATCTGTGGCATTTGGGATATATCAATGACACAAATCCCAGTGTCAGAGACTCCTGTTTTCGTGAAGCTTTTATTTCAGGACTTCTTAAGATATCTAGAACAGTGTGTGTGTGTGTGTGTGTGTGTGTGTGAATGGTGGACTGTGCATGTAGTTGGTTGGAAGTGTTAATCAACTTGAATGAAGTTATTTTCTTCTCTCAATGCATATATACATTTGATCCTTGAACAACATGGGAGCTGGCAGCACAACCCCCTACACAGTCTAAAATCTATGTATAATTTTTGACTTCCCCAAAACTTAACTACTAATAGCCTACTTTTGACTGGAAGCTTTACCAATGACATAGTTGATTAACACATATTTTGTGAGTTATATTCTGCTCTTACAATAAAGTAAGCTAGAGAAAATAAAATGTTACAAAATCATAGGGAAGAGAAAACACATCTATAGTATTTCTTGAAAAAAATCTAAATATAAGTAAACCCACACAATTTAAACCCATGTTGTTCAAAGGTCAAGTGTGTGTACACACACACACACACACACACACACATACACACACACATTTGCTTTTTAATTAAATTAACAGGCTTCATTTTTTAGAACACTGGTGAGTCTGAAGATAAATTTAACAGAGTTCAAGTTCCTATATACCTCTTCTCACCTCCTCTTCTGGTCATCCCCTGACAATTTCCTCTATTATTAATGTATTACATTAGTATGCCACATTTTTTTGCAACTGATTAACTAATATCCATATATTATCATTGACTAATGTCCATAGTATGTATTAGGGTTTGCTGTTTGTGTTGTACCATTCTATTGGTTGACAAATGCATGTTGGGATGTATCTATGATTATAATATCATACAGAATAATTTCACGCTCTAAAAATCTCTTTTGTTTCAACTTACTTCTTTTCTCCCCACCCCCACTTCTTAAATCCTGAACTGTTAGAAAGCACTGATTTTTTTTTTTTTATTGTCTCTATAGTTTTGTTTTTTTTCAGAATGTCACAGAGTTGGAGTCAGACAGTAATTAGGCTTTTCATATTGACTTCTTTTGTTTAGCAATATGCATTTAAAAGTTCTTTCATGTCTTTTTTATGGCTTGATAGCTCCTTTTTTAAATTATTGATTAATACTTCTTTTTTATGGATGAACCATACTTTGTTTATCCATTCACTTTAGAGCTATCTCAGTTGCTTACAATTTTTGAAAATTATAAATAAAGCTGTTATAAACGTTCATATGCACTTTTTGTGTATCTATTAGTTTTTGTCTCATTCAGAAAAATTCCTAGGAGTGCAATAGCTGTACCATATGATAAGACTATATTTAACTTTGTAAGATATTGCCAAGCTATCTTCTGGAGTGGCTGTATCCTTGTGTACTTCCACCAGCAATGGATAAAAGTTCCTGTTCTTTGCATCCTCATCAGCAGTTGAGATTGTCAGTTTTTAGATTTTAGCTATTCTAATAGTTGTGTAGTAGTGTCTCTTCATTTCAAATTTGCAATTACCTAATTACATAATATTTTCTTTAAAATGTAAAAATTTTAGAGAGGTAATGTATTAAGCTGAAATCAGTTTTTTAATCACATCAGTTAAAAAGGAGACAAACATTATATCACTTCCTCTCTTCTCTACTCAAGTATTTTCAATAGATGCCATCACCTATAAGAAGATACATATTATTTAATATGAACTAAAAGACTCTTTGTTGTCTAATCCTAATTCTTTAAACCAAATTCGTGCCTTTCCTTTATGTTTATGCTAAAATGCATATATTACTCTTTCAATATTTTAAAATATGGATTATAGTCTATCAAAAATCTGTTCCTTTGTACCAATGACTCCTTTTGCTAGAAATTTCTACTTGCCTGGTTTTCTTAGCCTGGCAAATTGTCTACCCATTCTTGGGCTTCCCTCTGTGATCCTTCTTTAACTCACACAAAAAAGCCAGCACCTTACACAATTCTATATGGCCTTCCTGGTTAGAGCCTACTGATTGTGTGGTAAATGGCCTCTTGACTGAGAAAAATATTCATAAAGGGGAAAAATATTTCTAACTGAAAATTCCTAAAAGGGGATCTTCACCGATCAAATGAAGTGATACGAGTGAGAAAGCAAATCAGAAGAACTAGTGTTAAATTATTTGTGTTAAGAACGGTTTTAGGAAGGAAAAGATTAGATGTGTGGGTAGATAAGGCTGGAGCTAAATAGGCCAAATTACTAGGGTATGTGTATATATCGGGGAGGGGAGTGTTATGAAAATTGTGTGCCAAGAGATGAATACCCAGCACCTGGCAAGTAAATAGAAACCTGGCAGAAAGAATAATGTGTTTAAAGGTGATTTTAGCACACAGGTAAATAACACATTAAGATTTTAATTTGTATGTTTAATAGATGAAACCTCTGATCGTTTTTAGAGGGCTAATTAGAAGTGGAGGAATTGGTGAAATCCCACCCTGCCTGTTCATGTGGAACTGTGGCAGCAGCTTTACAGGGAGCAAGATCTCAGAAGAAATGGCTGTATGTGAGGCCTATGAAAGCTGGATCAGAGGGTCTCAGGAGTGGCAAAAATTTCTGTTCCTTAAGCATCGCACAAAAGTAGTAAAGCCACCAGATCAGAAGAGGCTCTGTAGTTTGGGATAAGAAAAGAATCATATCAGTGGTAACTAGCGTGGACCTATACCTGTAGACCAATAAAGACTTCCTGACTCTTTAGTGATCCCTAAGACCCTGAGCCATGGACATAACCTTGGATAATGTGTGTGGAGATGACCTACAACACTGAGGTAGAATTTCCCACCAGTCCAGTAGGAGGGCGTCTCAAAATAAGACTTAAGTAAGTTTAAAGAGAATTTTAAAATGCAAAATGAAATTCTCATTATCTGCTAATAATGTTTTTCTATAAAGAAAATTCTAGATAATGGAGGGGAAAAGTATTAGAATTGATGAGTGTGCAGGAAGATTTATGATTAGTATTTAGAAATCAATTATGTTTCTATATACCAGCAGGAAAAAAATTAGAAGTATTTTAAATACTATTTATAATTGAAAAAGAAATATATATATGTGTGTGTATATATATGTGTATAAGAAATACACACACACACACACACACACACACACACACACACACACACATATATATATAATACCTAGGAATAAGTATAATAAAAGAAAAAACTTTATGAAGAAAGGTATATAATTTTGTGGACCAATATTAAAAATAAAGTATAGAAATGTAGGGAATCATCATGTCATGGATAGGAAGATTAAATATCACCAATCTATACTCTTCTGATGATTTGATGCATATATTCAATGTTATTTCAATTGAAATCTCAAATATTTTTGTGAAAATTAAAAAACTGACTTAAATTAAAATCATTTAGTGAAAGAATAAGATAGTAAGAACACAGCCTTCCAGGTACCAAGATTTTAGTAATTAAGTCAAACTTTAAAATACAGATGTAGCCATTAATGAATATGCTATTGGTGTGGGAATATACATCAAGATTAATGTCTGAGAACAGACAAGCAAAACATGTAAGACCCTTTATTCTATTCATTTATGAGTCTATAAGAGAGGAAACATTAAACATAGAGGTATAAACTGCTTGTAATAAAAGGGCTATGAGGAAAATCTATTGTGGGGAAAAGGAAAAGATTTCTTTTTCCACACCATACACAAAAATAAAGTAAAAATTTAAATCATTTAGGAGAAAATATAGGGGGATCTCTTTATGGCTATGATCTAGGGGAAAAAAATTTTCAAACAAGATACACAAAATATAAATTATAAAGAAAAGGAATGATAAAATATACTACACTGCATTTCCAAACTTTTGTACTACGAACTTTGGTAAACCAAGTAAAAAGATAAGCCACAGGAACATGTGTTTGCTATACTTATAACCATTAAATAATTAGTTTCAAACACATAAAGGACTTCTATAAATAATAAAAGAGATACCACAATAGAAAAGTGTAAAATATATGAATAAATCACAGGAAAGAAAATCTCAAATCATGCATACCTTAGCCTCATAATCATCAAGGAAATGCAAATTTAAAATAATGAAATATAATCTCACAACATTAGATTTCCAAAAACCATAAAGTCTAGCAATACAAAATGTTAGTGAAAATAGGATTGACAGGAACTTTTAAACAAAGTTAGTGGAGTTGCATAATGGCACACTACCTTAGAAAGCAGGCCACAATTTCAGAACATAATTCCAATGACTCACGCATTAGTAAAATGTGTTGTGTGTTCTTTATATATATTGTATTCAATAGTAAAATTTTGGAAAGCAATGTCAATCAATAGAAGAGTATATATGTTTGGAGCTTTCAGGTTCAATGATTTCATAGGACTCACAGAACTGAGAAAAATTATTATACTCATGGTTATTACAGTGAATGGATACAGATTAAAATTAGCAACAGAAAAAGACATATAAAGCAGAGTCCAGGAGACAGTAATTGTGCGCTTCTATTTGTCTTGTCCCAGTGGAGTAAGACTAACAGCATTTATTTCTACAAGCGATAATGTGTGACAACACACACAAAGTATTACCAGCTAGCAAAGTTCATCTGAGCCTTGGTGTCCAAGATTTTCATTGGAGTTGCTCATTTAGGCTTGGCTAACTGCCTGTGTGGCTGATCTTAGGCTAATCTCATTGTCTAGCCCCTCCAGAAGTCAAGCTGATACTACATGGCCCAGGTCCGTCACCATAAATCACACTGTTAATGTAGAGTGCCTGGCACTCCCCAAACTCGCTTGGTAAACAAGGACACTTTTATTAGGCAGGATACTCCAAGAGCTTAGAAACTGCCTCCCAGGGGTCTGGACAAGAAGCAAATCCTTCTTTGAGATGTGCAGGATGTGGACATTTAGACTTGCTGAGTTAGCCTTTTACAGCACAGTGTATAAGTAAATTCTGTTGTATTCACACAAAGGAGAAACTACATCTATAAGTATCAGTTGATTTTATAAACCTACTGTTGAAAAAAAAGCAAGTTGTAAGATAGTAGGTACAGTACAAACCCATTTTATATAAAGTTTAAAACCATGTAAAATATTGCTTTATATTGTGCATGTATACATGAAATGTAGAAAAAATATTAAAATGTTAATAGGGATAATAAACACCAACTACAGGGTAATATTTTATCCTAAGGAACAGAAGCTGGGAATATCTTCTAGGAAGTATATGTATGGACGTCAATTAAATTTGTTCTACTTCTCAGGCTGGGTGGTGTGTACATAGATGTTTCTTTAATTACTATCTAATGGTTGGCTAAGCCTAGACTATTTCAAATTTCAAAATATCATATATGGTATATGATAGTAAATTTTTCATATAACTGAGCTTATTTACTAAATATATACTAGCTATAGTTATTTGCTATAAAATTTTGATATAATATGAATTTGTTTGATGTTCTGAGCAGTCAGATATATTTTGGGATTAATCACACCACTGAATTCAACTTGAAGATAGACAGAAATAGGGCAAGATAGAAATTAATGTAGTTACTTCCTTCATGTTTCTTCTTCTGAACTATCTCAAGGACAGAAACTGTGCCTCATCTCTTTTCTCCTGGCACATTACAAGTACCCAACAGATAGATATTAAAGTGATAGCTGCATTAATGAAAAATTGATAAATACTCAAAGTAGTGTCCAATGAGATGGGACATTTTGAGAGAAATTGGTGATGGGTTTATTTGGGGGGATATTCTCTGAGTTTCAATGTTGAAAATAGAGGAGACAAAAGGATCTGCTGACAGGTCCTGTCCATGACTGTAAAAATATGTGCTAGAATGGAGGTGAAGAGAGAGACTCTTAGATAAATTTCATCAGCTTCATGTTGCAGAACTAGTCCTGGCCTATGTTAAAAATAAAAGGGCTAATAAATAAGACACATTTACCAAATCACAGAAATTAAAGGAGTATTATTATTTGGTGATAATTGTCCTAGGATTACATTTAAAATCATTTAGAACTCTCTAGACTGAAATCCCCAGTGAATTACAATGGCTGAGAGCCTAATTGGCAGATGCAGAGGGAAACTTTCATTTAGTAGTGGAGCTTTAGGAAATGCCTTTCTAGTTTGAAGTCCAGAAAAAGAGATCACTTTATTTCTCCTAATATCTGAATAGGGGACAATTAAATGTGATTTTGGGGGTTATAGGAAAAGTAGAGACTTTTATATCACTCACCGAAAATCAGTAAAATCAGACATTGCTCTCTCTGAAAGCTGAAGCCAGAGAGAACATGTGCTGTCCAATCACACAGAGTAGTGTAAACAAATCATGGGCTGTTCTATCTTTAAGAGTGGCACCCTTGTCCTTAATGAGGGGGTGACATGTTATAGTTTTAACTAATTTGACATTGATAAAAGTGATAGATTATATAATTAAATATATATGTGGCATCTAAGATACTTAAATTTTATTTTTAAGCTATAATTCATTCTCTCTCTTTCCTCTTTTTATATGTGTGTATGTGTGTGTGAGAGAGAGAAAGAGAAAGAGAAAGAGACAGAGAGTGAGAGAGAGAGACAGAGAGACAGAGACAGAGACAAAGAGAGACAGAGAGATCTTAATTTTAACTTTCCTACTAGTAAAACTATAATTACATGGCTCCAGGAAAAGTCTGGTCAAATTTCCTAAGTCCAGACTGTCTTAGCATTATGACTGGGAAGAATTCAGGATTCTGCCTGCTAAGAATGATAGAAACTACAACATATTGAAAACTGTCTGTGCACAGGCACCCTGTATTTTGTGATTTGTTACTAACAACAGCCTTATGAGGAAACAGAAAGAAGTTGAATAATGTAACCACGGAAACACAGGTTGTGGAGCTCAGACCCTTCTTACCCCCAATACTATGATGACATTTTTCTCTTCTTAGTCAGCTTTGTCATTAGCATACAGAGCAACTGTGTTTGCTAAATATACCTATTGGAAAATAAAAATATTCACATTGACTTACCTGCTTCATAAAAATTTATATGAATATGAAGTAGATTGGGACATATATTAAGTTTTTATGGAAATGCAAAAAAAGGGAGAAATACGATTATCATTAGTCTCCTTAATGAACCTTTATCTCCATGGATGGAGGAAACCGAGCACAACTTGTGGTGTTGGAATGATAGCCATCTCTTACAGCATTTCCTTTCAAAGTACATAATATAAATGACCAAAGATATACAATTTTCTAAGTTGTGCATTAAAATGAGGAGAAAGATTGATGGTATTGACCTGTAAGAATTACCATTAATTTATCATTTATAAGGGCCCAGCTCTCTGCTAAGTGTTATCTGTAGATTCTCACATTTAATCTGTACTATAACACTATAGGGTGGTATTATTCTTTTAAGTTCACCACTGGTTAAACTGAGGCACAAAGAAGAAAAGTGACTTACCCAAGGTCATGTCCCAGCAATATGACCTGAAAAGGCAGACTCCTACCAATGTGCAACATAGCCTCTGCTTAATCAGAATGGTCAAACTAACACTCTTCTGAAAAGAATAAAATTTGGCTTTTAGAGTTGAAGATGAGAGCTGGAATACACTCCTTATGTAAAGACATAAACGTAAGTTTTCATATGGTCTAGTATTAAAAAGAAAAAAATAATAAATTCGTTGGTGATCTGTTAGTTACTACCTTCATATTCTAAATTAATAAGAACCAGTTGTTTCAGAAGCTAGGAAGGCAGGTAAAGGACTGTCCACACTCAGAAAATTTCACTGAAACAGTTCTTGGTAGAAAAAATGACAGCAGAGACTGAGCCTTTGGATTACTCGATGAGTGACTACAGAGTCCTTCCTCTTAATTGACTAAGAAGGGAAAGAAACAAATACATTGAAAAGAAACTTGCTCTCCCATCCTAATTAATCTGTTTAATAGACCCTCAATGTTTTTATTTTCTTTAATTCCTAAGGCTGTCTTGCCATTTAACTTGTTCGTAATAATATGGATTTGACTGAGAAATGATAGTCTTTTTTAAAAAACTATCATTTTTTTTTTTTTTGCCATCACTATAGTTTCTACACTTACTGATTCACTCAACAACTATTTATTAAGACTCTACTGTATGCCAGGCTGTCCTCTTAGAGGAATATCTAGGTGAACAAGATCAAAATACCTGCCCACATGGAGCACACATCTAACGGAGAAGATAAGAAATAAAAACTAATGATAGAGCTCCAGAGAGTGACAAGTGCTGTGGAGGAAATAAAACACGTCTCTGTGGAGGAGTAATCTGCACAGAGACTACATGTTGTGTTAAATTGGATCTTGTTCTAAGGTGAAGAAACATGTTCCAGGCAGAAGGCACAGCCCAGGTATAATGCAAGGCAGGAATGAACTTGACACGTTTGCTGGACAGCCAGATGCTATTTATCATTTTATATCATGATTGCCACTTACATGGCTGCCTGCATAAATAGAATGTTAGGGCATACTTCTCGTTCATTTTTTATGTTTTAGCAGCTAACATAGCATTAGAGATACCTGACATCCAACATATATTAACAAATAAATAAATGAACTGAAGCTCCTTTTCTAGAAGCTATCAACATGAACTTCTGTTAGCTATACAAAGGTGAAATGAATAATCTTCTCACCCAGCACTCAGTGTATTTACTGAAATATACTACATTTTTATATATTTTTTTTGCTCAACATGTTAAAATAATGAACGCATCCATGTTAAGATAAGGTTCTGATGATAATCTTGTTATATAGTTTCATTTATTAGATGAGCTTAAGGTATTAAATCTACTTCATTTAGAAGTATTGTTAAATATGATATTAAGATCATTTAGGTTTTCATATAAAAAATTTCTGGACTTTAGACCTTAAGATTAGTTGAAATAAAGTGACCTTGTGAAAATCAAGCTTTGTACCTGATTAAATTTTGTGTGATATTTTAGAATTGACTCTTATAACACTTTTGGTATTATCACTAAAACAAATTGTAAAATTAAATATAGTTATTCTGAAAATGTGTGTTTTTAAATTTTAGTAATCAATTTTGGCATCATTAGCATATTTAGGACTACAAGTGCTCTACAGAATGATGTTAAAATAAATTTAGAGGATATGAAAGATTACAGCATGTTATAGTGTACTTTTCGAGACTCCGAAACAACAGTAGCAGGTGTGGCTTGACTACCATGTGTGATGATAATTTCCACATGCAAACACAAATATTTATAGCTGCAGAGCATTGATAGTAACATTGCTGTTATATTAATAAAAAACAAAAGAAGAAAATTCCATGAGAATTGGGCAGCTTTCCATGAGCTATAAACTTATTGATTAGTGACTGACAATATTTATTTCCTTCTGCCTTTGCCTATGTGCTGCTAAGACTGATCACCTTGTCAAATATCCAACAATATGTAGAAGTTGAAGTTTCAGTTTAAGTAAACTTAATTATTTTCTTTCTGTTCTTTTATTTTATTATGATTTTTTTAAGTTGGCTTTGGGGATTGCATACTGAAGACTGCTTTATGAGCCTCCCATATTTCACGAAGTCTGACACCACAGACAACTGTAAGCATTCTTCCAATGGGGAGCACTTCATTCTAGAACAAGGACCCCCAAATTGAGTATGTTTCAGATTCCTTTTCTTGCCTCTTTCCTATGCTCTTAGCAGAGATTGACAATAAGAAGAGGGTCACTGACAGAAATAATATTTCTACTCTGAACAGATTCAAATCTTAAAAGGAGAGTCTCATTTAAAACATTAATTTATTTGTTCTGTTTTTTTTTTCTTATGTTTTCCCTTTCTTATTAAAACATATGGATAGGTACCGATAAGACTGATTTTCGTTAAAAGCTGTTACTGTTGAATGCCGGATGATCAAGACTCAAATGGTTTGTGGAAACTTTAGACAGACTGTAGCAGCAAGCTCCTTAGGGAACATCCCTCGTCAGAGGTGAGTTCTGTGACTGTGCTCAAGTCCTGCATTGTTTCCACGCATCTACGTGCAGAACTTTATGCTCCCAAGTTCCGCTGGGCCTTAGACTCTGTTTTTATCTATTCAACAATATGGTACATGGAAAACTCATTATTATTTTTTTTTTACAATTCTCCTCTGCTAGTAATTATTTAGTGGTTGTGTAGATAAAGATGCAGGAACACAATTCTCTTTATAGATAAAAATTGCATTTTCATAGTTCCAAATCTCTGGAGGAATTCATTTATTATTATTATTGTTATTATTATTAATTATTATTTTTGGTAAGTGGTTATAGATTAACTGCTCAGGATTTATCAAAACAAAACAAAATAACATTGTCTTCGTTGGCAGTAATTTGGAAGGAAATTTTCATGTTTATGTTACATTTTTGCAGAAACAAATAAGCTAGTATGTAAAAAGTTATAAAAAAGGCTTAATAAACCCTCATACTGATGCAAAGTTAACATTGGTCACTTGGTAATTGAATAAAAATTCAGCTCACAAAACAGCATTTTGGCTGCAATCAATGCTTATGAAAACCATGTGCAGTTTGTGCAAACTCTGCTTGATTTGGCAACGCTGGGAGTCAGCTGTGATTCCTGAGCATAATAAATGCATTGGTTTGAATTCTCCTGTCTGTTGTATGTGAGGTTTGTCTGTAGCTCATTCAGATTCAAGATACACTTTAAGGTAGAATTAAGAAGAGAACTGAAGGAAAGAAGAGAGTCTTCATTTGAAATCCTTTTTTTTTGAAGTGTGGCCATACTGGGTGATGCCATAGTGGAAATAGATAATTTTCAGAAATGAAAATAACATTGCTTGCCTCAGTTCAGATTTCACCCACAGAAACTACTAAATTCTTATCAGACTCAGCGTCAGCACTGCATGAAAACTTAGTTCTTTATGGAAAGGGGATCATCTGGCCTCCTGTTTTTAATATAGACTAGAGATTACTCACTTACTTCTCTGCAATTATAGCCATCTGATCCTTTGAAATTGTGGAAGCGTGAGATGATGACATGATTGTAACACAAATCCATCCCGAAGAGCCCAGTATTTAAAAATCCCCCATGTTCTTGCACCAAAGGTTACTTACGACCTGATATTCATCACTGACAACTGTCAAATATATCAAGTTGGTTTCTCAGCAGAGTGAAACAGGAAATGCATTCTATTGTAAACTTATAGTCTTTGAATATAGGAAACATTATTACAAAATAGCTAGAGAGTTTAGTAATCTTTTCAGTACAATATCTAAACTGCAAGGGAGCACCCCCTAAGGGGGCCTTTGTAGTCAGATGAAAAGGTCATTATTTTTTACAGATGACAGTTTGGAAAATTCAAGGCTAATTGGCCAGATTTTAGCCTGAAGCTCTGAAGGCAAGGAATAGCGCTGCTCCTCCCTCTGTTCCCTCCTACTCTGGGTGTCGCTTCTGATGTCTTTTACCTTTCATCAGCAAAGTCCCAGCATGGTGAAATGGAGGTTAATGAAAATATTTTCAAGAGCCAGAATTGCCACTGTTACATTTGAATACTTATCTTCTAAAGGAGTTATAAAATATAACTCCCCAAATCCTTACTTAAAAAAATTATTTAATGTACTAATGACAAAATGCACTAGATTAGGATTGAGGTTCCAGTGCTGCCTCTGCTGTATACACATCATTCAGCTTTGGACTAGGCTGAGCTCTAGTTTCTTCTTCTGAAAATTGGAGATATCTGCTGACCCCACATCAAGAACTTGTTGGGTAAATTGGTATGAGATAGGGACCTTGTGAATTGTAAAGTGCTACATAAAATGCATTTATTGTCTGTCTCTAATCAATAAACCAGCAAACAGGTATCATATGCTTCAGCAATATTAAACTTCCTTTGTGCTTTTTTCTACTTCCCAAATACCCTTATCAGTTCTCCCTCTTTCCATTGTTTTATCCCATATGGATCGTGTAACTTTTTAAAACTGTTTCATCTCATATTTATCACTCCTGCCCCTGTTGTACTTCATTACTTGACGTTTGACTGAATATTACCTTCCATTATTCAAAGGTTCTTTGGTCATAATGTAGTTTCTCTAATAATTTTGTAAACTCTTAGTTATTTCATGTCTATTCTGCTGATATGTGTATGGATTTAAACAGTGCTGGGCAAATTTGACTTCTCTATTAGGATGGTTTGCAACAAGTTTGGCTATTGTGATCTAGAACCCTTTGTGTTGACCTTCCACACTGTGCTTCATATTTTTTGTTTGGTTCACCATGACTCAAATATCTGTCTTTTTGACCAGCCATATCCTTAGTCATCTTCTTTCAGCCTTTAGGACCTTGACTCCTTTAACTTAGTCAACTAAAATAGATTTGAAAGAGAATAATTTTTTTCACGACTTGTAAGTAAACTGGAATAATGGGAAAGATATTCACAAGTGTGGAAATAGCTTAGATAGAGACAAGAATGCCTGTCCCTATTATATCTATTCAAACTTATGCTATATAATTGGATTGGAGGGACAATTGCCTTCAGTTATAAAAAATGATACACTGCCAAAGCATAAACAAACAAACAAATAAGCTCTGTGTCTTTTAAGCAGCCAATTGCTGTACGTAGAGCAATATTATAGAAAAAAAAATACTGAGAGGATTTTGTTGCATTTGTCAGTGTTGTAATCATATCTCTTTCAAATGAGTATACTTGTGGTTGTTCAGAGGTCTGTATTCAAATGGTTCCCTGGAAATTAAAAATATATATATATATTCAGATGAAATTACTATTTTTTAGTGGGATCCCAGACAGAAATTCTGTTATTGCCATCTGACAGCCGATTTCCCTGTTTAAGCTTCTGTGTAAATATGCAAACATACAGTCGCCTTCTTTTATAATTATAGAGCCTTGAAGTGCTAGAAAGAGGTGGCAATTAATAACATACATTACAAAAGCATGGTAACTTAGGCATTAAAAATGCTGCTTAACAGACACTATTGTAATGGGAGCTGTGCAGTGCGATGCTTATAATAATCAGAATAGATTTAATGTATGTATTCAAACTGTAAAATGGTTGCAAACAACAGCAGGAGAAGCAATATGTTACACGGGGCAAAAAAAAATTGAAATAGGGAATAAAATATATTCTTAAAATATTTAACCACAATTTTGTCTCTTAAAAGATGATTTAACACCATGAGTCTATCAACAGAATCAGCTATTTATTTTCAATTCCAATGCATTTTGGTTATGAACCATGAAAGAATTATTGAAACTAAATTTCAGTTGAATTTTAAAACATCAATATGGGTGAATATGTAAAAGGCCACCCATTCTGTTTAAATTTCCTGACCAAATAGATTCAATTTATATGCCTTTTAAAAAATCATTTTTATTCCTCATGTCCCAAGAACTGTTTGAGATAACACTCCAACCACTTAAGCAAATCTTATGTAATCTTTGAACGTGATTGCATCTGATGTACAAGGATATGAATTTTGATAGGGACTTTCCTGGTATACTGTAGTACCACCAGCAGTGCAGTTTTGTGATATTGAACAATATGAGATTCAAAAAGCCACAAGCTTACTATTTGCGAGTGCTCAGAGTCATGGTTAAATGAAACAGGGGGTGTAACAATCTCAGAAATGTATAACAAGAAAAGATTTTTGTTAGTAGGGCCTCGGTACTTATTTAATAAAATTAGTGTGTAAGAGTGCTCCAAAATTAAGTTATGAATAGTTTTTAAGTGTATTTTTTTAAAAATGAAATAACTATCTTATTATGACTATAAGAACTATATCATTTGTTATAGCCAGCTATTAATTATTCAAATTTTTAAAGCTTTGTAATGCTCATGTCCCCATGTACATCAGTCATGAGCACTAGGATTCCACTTAAAGCCCAAATAACATTAATCCATGTTCTCTCCCTTTAAACCACAAAAAGTCCAGGAAACTACAATGTAATATATGCTAATCCCCAACAACACTAACATGTTTTACAAATCAGTATCAGTGCCATGTTCATTCCACCATCTTTAAAACTAGTTGGAAAGAGGGAGGAAAGAGAGAGTAATGGAGAGAGAGAGTGAGAGAAGTATTACCAATATCCAGTGTGAGACGCGGAATATACCTATTGATTCTGTACATATAATAAAGATAATAAAATCTTATGAATAACTTTATGCCAATATATTTGATAGCTTACATGAAATTAACAAATACCTTTAAAATACAAATTATAAAAATGAACTCAAGAAGAAATAGAAAATCTGAATAGTGTTTACCAATTTACATTTTAATATTTTCATAAAGAGCATCCAGGAGCAAATGATCTTACTGCTGACTTCTATCAAATATTAAAGAAAAGAAAGAATACCAATTGTATACAAACATTCTTTTGACAATATAAGAGGGATAATACTCCCTAACACTTTATTTGAGGCTAGCATTTCTCTGATTGCATTTCTCTGAGCTATACATTATAAGACAGTAAACTATAAACTAATATTTCTCAGGAATGCAGTAAAAAGTCTTTGATAATAACAAATTAAATTCAGCATCATATAAAAATAATAAGTTACAACATAGAATATTTTGTCTCTACAAGGTTGATTTAACATTTGAAAATCGCTGTTTAATTAATCCATTAACTGAACAAAGATAAAAACCATATGATCATCTCAATGGATTAAAAAAAGAACATGTAAAAAAATTCAGTTATTATTCATGATGAAAATTTTTAGATAAGCTAGGAAGCTAGGAGTAAAATGAAGCTTTTTGTTCTGAAAAGGGCACTTAAAAATGTCAACTAACAATATATTTAATGATGAAAGCTCAAATCTTTTTCTTTAGAATTGGAAACAGGCAAACATATCTGCTCTAACATCACTTTTATTCAGCATTATATTTGTATTCCTAGCCAGCACAATAAGGTAAGAAAAATAAAAGACATACAGGTTGTAAAGGAAAAAGTTAAGCTGTAAGCTGTCTTTATTTTCAGGCAACATGATCATGTAATACAGAACCCCCTAAAGAGTCTACAGAAAAGCTGCAAAAATTAATAAGTGAAACTTGGCAAGGTATCAACATACAAGGTCAATACTCCAAACACAAAAGAAATTATACTAGCAATAAACAATAAGAAAATAAAACTTAAATATTTTATTTATAATAGGATCAACACATGAAATATTTAAAGATAATTTCAATGAAGTAAGCGATAAACCTATATATTATAAACTACACAACATTGCTGTTAGAAATCGAGTACCTAAATAAACGGGTGTGTGTGTGTGTGTGTGTGTGTGTGTGTGTGTGTGTGTGTGTGTGTGTGAGCTCATGGCTTGGCAGACTCAATATTATTAACATGTTAATTCTTAAATTCGTCTATAGCTTTATCATAATTGTAATCAAAATTCCAAGATTTTCTTTTTTTTTTTTAGAAATTGACAGACTGATTCTAAAATTTAATTAGAATTACATTTTAAACCACTGTGTTATATGGTCTCTCTGCTGCTTTCATAAACCTGCACCATGCCAAAGAGCTACTCTGGTCAAAGGTGCTCCAGTCACCCCAAATTAAGTATTAACAGGGCAGTCATTAGTCCCCTGATGGAGTAAAACCACATGAGTAGTGAAAGACAGGGATTCACAAGGATGCCAGATATATTTGCATTTCATAATGAGATGAATTGGTGGAATTTTAAGAATGCAACAGTTTCGCTTAAAAATTCTGGCTGAATACATCCGATCTGTTTGTCCAGGGAGGTGCCACCAACTATTCAGAATGTTTCAAGTTCAGGATATGCCACAAGGGCAACTTCTCTTCCTATGTTTCATAGCTATTTGCTTTCTCCTGAGACCACAGATGCGCCAAAAGTTTTTTTTGTTGTTGTTGTTGTCATTGTTACTTTTAATTTTTTTATTTGTTTGTTTCTTTTTTTTTCACAATGCCTCTGCTGGCACTAGTGGCTGTTACTGAGGACTTTAAGAGGGATGTTTGTAAGAGGCAGAACTGCTTACTTGACAAAAATTTCCCTATAATATTTCATCATTAGTAACTGTGGTTTCTTTCCTCTTACAAAAAGGCAGACTTCATTAACATTCCTCCGTCCTGCTGAGTCTAGCCACAGCTCTCAGCAGGCATTCACATTTCCAGAAAGCTTGAAGGTCAAAATTCTGCCTCTCCATGTGTCAGAATCACTTCATGACTTCAACTTACATTCAGACCACATTGGTCTCTGTTCTTTGAAAACAAACCCAGGAAGGACTCACTGGTTGGAACAGCCACGTTGGTAGAGCAATAAATAGAAAGTCTTCAGTCATGCAGTCAAATGAAACGAGGTTGTGCCATGAAGAACTAACCAGACAATGTACCAGAATGTGATTGTGGATTGTGGTCATGAATTAATTACTTAATTTATAGTTTATGATTTACAGCCAATCTAATTCAAAGGAATTCTGGACAAAACATGTTAGGGAACTTCCTAAGTACGTGAAATGAATGTATAGAGGTTAAAGCTCAAAATGTTCCCATTATTTTAAATTTTAGAATAGTTTCAGATTTACAGAAAAATTGTGGGATGGCAGAGTTCTTATGCACCCTGTACCAGTTTTTCTTATCTTAGAATTAGTGTGATACATTTGTTACAATTAATGAACCTTATTATTAACTAAGGTCTGCACTTTATTTGGATGTCCTTAGGTTTTATTTTGTTTTGTTTATCTAATGTCCTTTTCCTGTTCTAGGGCCCTATCCAGCATACTATGTTACTTTTAGTTGTCATGTCTCATTAGACTCCTCTCGATAGACTGATAGTTTTTTCAGACTTTTCTTTTGATAACCTTGACAGTTTTGAGAAGTACTTGGTATAGAACCTCTCTCATTTGGGATTTTTCTAATTTTTTTCATGATTAGACTGGGGTTATAAATTTAGGGAGATACAATGCCATTTTTATCACATTACATCAAAGGCACATGCCATCCACAAGTCTTACCACTATGGACACGAACCTTAATCACCTGGCTCAGGCAGTGTTCCTTGGATTCTCAACTGGAAAGTAACCATACTGTAACCTTTGGAAGGAGCTCGTCTCCCGAACCGGACTCTTTGTAAAGAGCTGACTATGTGCAGTCCACACCTAGTGGATGGGCATTGTGCTTCTCCTCCTTGGCAGCAGAGTATATACATGTTATTTTAAATTCTTCTATATGGGAGACTTATCTCTTCTTTCACTTAGGTGGTAGTTCAGCCATTTATTTATCTCAGTATGGACTCACATATTTTTATTTTAAACTTCGGGTTATAATCTAATATTACATTATTTTTTTTTTCTTGCTCAAACTGTTCCAGCTTTGGCCATTAGAAGCTCTTGTCTCCTGTATCCCTTTGACAAATCCCCATTTTTTGGGGTATGATCATTTCCTGACTTTCTGGCACTATAAAATGCTCCAGGCTCATCTTGTCTATTACCTGTGGATTTCTGGGTCATTTAAAAGTGTTTCAAGTATGGCACTTAATAGAGAGTCAGACTAAGTAATATCCATTGTTTCCATTGAATAATTGACATAAACAGTACATCGTGGAGTGTTAAATGTATACAGATTTTAGAAACATAGACTCCATTGACATCTCGGAGCAGTGCTTCTCAAGCTTTGATGTGAACACTTACCACCTGTTAATCATTTAAAATGCAGTTTGTCATTCATTGGGTCTGAAGTGGTACCTGAGAGTCTGTGTTTCTAACAAGTTTCTTGGCGATACCACACTTTTGATAGCAAAACCTTAGAGAAGGCCTTGGCAAATTTTTTTCTGTAAAGAGCCAGATCATAAATATGTTAGGGTTTGTGGGCCATACGATACCTGTGTCAGCTATTCAATTCTACTGTTGTAGCACTGTAGACAAAACATAAAGAACGACCTTGGCTGTGTTCCAGGGAAACTTTATTTTTTATTTTACTGTGTTCCAGTAAAACTTTATTTATGAACACTGACATTTGAATTTTATGTAATTTTCACATGTCACAAAACATTAAGGTAAAAGCTATTTTTAGCTCCAGGACCATATAAAACAGGTGGCAAGTCATAGCTTGCTAGCTCTGTCTAAGAGCAATGGTTCCCAAGTCTGGCCATGTATCAGAATCTCGGTCAGGAAGTTTAAAGTACAGTTGTCCAGATTTCATGCCAGAGTTGTGCCATGGCTTATGTACTTCACAAAGCTCCAGAAGTGATTCTGAAGCACAGCTAGATTGGTAAGCCACAGCTGCAGGGCCCTTGCCCTGTTGCTCTCCATTCTGTCTCTGCTTCTAGTGAAAGGAAGCTCACTACCTGGAAAGTAGAACAATTCCATTTATGGAAACTTTTAAGAATTGTGAGTTTTTGTTCTTTTTTGCTACCACTGTGCTTAAATTTGCTTCCTTGTACTTATATGTATAAATTCTTCCTTCCAAAGCCAAGAGGAGTACATCTAATCCAATTTCTGTGTAATATTGCTTCTAAAATGTTTGAAGAAAACTGTTATCACACTACCTTCAAATCTTAAATTTCTTTTGCAGATTGAAAATCCTCATATTCTTTAAAGGATTTGTATACAATGTATTTTCAGCTTCTATCACTTAGGTCATACTCTTCTAGAACACCTTGTGTTCCACTTTCTTTTGTCATTTATAGTACGCAGAACAGGTAGGGTATGACCACTGCAAAGGTCTGGCAGACTGTTGGCTCCATTGGCTTGATGCTTTGATGCCAGTAATGCCAGTTTCCATTGCTGGTTTATACTGAGCTTGTTATCAACTAAAATTCCTAGTTAAATCAGGTCTCTTTTTTTTCTATACCTACCTAGGGGTTTACTGAATGCAAACGCTATATGTTATATTTATCCCTATGAGATTTCTCCTTGGTCTACCATTCTTAATTGTTCTTTCTTTTCTTTTCTTTTTAATGCCTACAGCACCTGGTCTTCCTAGGTAGCCTCCCATCCAAGTACTAGCCAGGCCAAACATTGCTTAGCTTCTGAGATCAGACAGGATTGGACAAGTTCAGGGTGGCATGGCCATATACTCACAATTCTTAAAAATTTTTAAAAAGTTTGTTATCTGTGTTACATTGTTGCACTGATGGATATAAATTTATTTATACTTTCCTTTATTCCTGCACTAAGCTAGGCCCTCTATACTGATCCAGAGCTTGGCAATGTAGTTTGTTTTAGCCAATAGAACAATAGTAAATGTGACATAGAAGAGACCTGAGAAGTGATTACAGTAAGGTTTGTCTTCTCTTTTGCTGTCTTCTCTTTCGGAACAAGGAGACTTACAGAGTGAACACACTTAAGCTAGCCTGCTGGGGGTTGAACTTGGGCACTCTGTCCTATAGTTAGCCAGTCCAAACTGAACTGCAGTTGATTATAGACACATAAATGAGCCTTAGCCAAGATACATTAAGCTTAGCCCAGGTCAGTAGAACTACCCAACTGACCCAACTTAGATCATTGAACCATAGAACTATGAGCTAATAAATGCCTGCTATTTTAAGCCACAATGTTTTTGGATGATTTTTTTATATATAGCAAAAGATAATTTACACAACATCTAATATAATAGTTATCTTTTCCACTTGCATATCACTCACAAATTTGATGTGTTCCTATATCCATGTTATTGAATAGATTCTGATAAAATAAAGAGCTGTGAGATACAACTCTAAATGATGACAATGGCCAAGTCTCTGTTCAGCCAGCTATTAAATACTCTTAACAATTTTATATGCAGCCTGCAATTTGAGAAGGAAAAATTGCACTGAAATAAAAGATGAAACTAGATTGTAATTTTAACATTTTTCTGCCTTCTGATTACTCTAGAAGATTATGTTCTGTTTTCTAATGTCACAATATTATTCATAGTCTGAATGTTGAAAGTATCTGGAAATAAATTATCTTCACTAAAAATAGTTAAAGCTTTTCTGAGAATGGTAGTTAAATTGTTTCATGTAATGAAAACCAAAATGAGGAAACTATTGGACATTTGAAAAATTTCTTAAAACCTTTTTCATATTGATTAATTTTATAAACCTTCTAAATGCAATGAGTTTTTTTTTAATTTGTATTTTTTTGTTTGTTTTTTTTTCCTCCTGAGGACCCTCACTATTGCCTTCAGTCTGAAATAGAAATGCTGAAATCTTGAGTGTGAGAGTTGAGGAAAAGAATGAAAAAGACATTTCCTGCATGATTAATAGCAGGAAATACCGGAAATATCATCCAAAATATTCTTTTCCCTACAGATTTCATTTTGTTCCATGAATTATTTTTACATTTTTTTTTAAAGAAACATATCTTCTTCAATGCACTATTCCTTTTGTACACAGTACCATTACTACATTGAAAAGAGAAATAAAAACTTAGAACAACTTTAGAATAATCAGAGACAGCAAACCAATTATCTTATGATAAGAAAAAATAATATAATGGAAAGAGCACTCAGTTGGGAATCACATAGTCCTGATAAGATTGTCTCAGATGTCAATTACTAGTTTTTGGCTATCTTTCAGAATTTTTGTTTTTTTATGTATAACATGAGGATGTTAATAATACCTAACTTATTGGATCCTTGTGAGGACTATATGTATAAAATGTCTATTACACTGAAATTAATAATTAAATAATAACAGCTATTCAATGATAGCTATTAAATAATAATAACTATTCAGATTAATAAGAATAGAAAATCTCTTATGAGCATTTTGTTGTGTCAGGCACTATGCTAAGGGATTGGCTCGAATGGCATAAAAACCAAGGCTTATTGGTTCTATTCATATTAGTCTTTATACAGATTGTCTGTAGTTTGTATATTTTGTTCACCTTGTGTAGTTTTCATTCCTGGTCCAAGATGGTTGCTGGGAATTAAATTATAGAATCTCTGCTCATACTAGCAACTGAAAAAGGAAATAGATTATTTCTCCCTTTAAGAACACTTTCATCTTCCTCATGTGGCAACACTTGGCTATAAAAGAGGCTGGAAAATGTAGCTTTTTTTCTATCTATCTGCCCACTTAAAAATTAGAGATTCCATTACTGGGAGGAGAAAGGATATTGAGGGGGATAAACTAGGAATCTAGTTACAGATGTTTAATATATTGGTTCTTTAGTGCATTGGCATGAACATGTTTTTCAAACACATTTTTTTTTGTTTTAGTAGGTGAGGTGGGAACAAAAATAAGGAAGGATACCACAAAAAATTTTTACCCAATTCCAAGTTTGTCCTAGAGCTAGTCTGGAGGAGGTATTTGATTAGAAAATGATTTTCTTGGTACCTCGAATGTTAACACACTGGAGTTAATTTCTTTCTTCCTTCCTTCCTTCCCTCCCTCCCTTTTTATTTCTTCCTTCTTCACTTCTTCCTCTCCCTCCCTCCTTCCCTCCATCTCCCTCTCTCTCTTTCCCTGTCTCTCTCTCTCTCCCTGTCTCTCTCTTTTAAGTTGGGACAAGAGTTAACTTCTAAAGATACTAACACTTACATGAAGTTCAAATCTAATTTACTTTTGCACAAAATTTGACTTTTTGAATAAAAGTGTGTCATCCATCTGTAAGAAACAAACCTAAATTAAACCTGTTTTCATGATAGATCAGTTAAACAGATCTGAAGGGTAGCCTCAGGGAAGACTGGAGGACATGACATAACAGTTTCTACTTTCATTAAGAACTAGGCTTAAAAAATCTTGATTCATTTTTGTATTTTTTTTCCTCAAATCTTCTATTTTGTTCCCTGAAACTTTCTAATTTCCTGATATCAGGATTTAATTTTTCCATCCTAGTTTTTCTTTTGTAATACATGGTAGTACATACTGTAGACACAGTCTTATAATGACAAAAGTTCATAAATTTATAAAAAGAATAACCATCTTAAAAATTTATATATGTTATAAATAGCTGTGTTAGTTTCCTAGGCCTGCCATAACAGATTACCACAAACTTGTTGGCTTAAAACAACAGAAATTTCTTCCCTCATAGTTCTGGAGACTAGAATTTCAAAATCAAGTTGTTGGCAGGGTTGGTTCCTTCTGGAGATTCTGAGAGAGAATTCCATGGCTCTCTCCTGACTTTAGTGGCTGCTGGCAATCTTCTGCTTGTGGATATATCATTGCAATTTTTGCCTTTATTTTCACATTGACTTCTCTGTATGTGTAATCAACCTTTGCTCTATTTTACAAGAAAGGACATTTGTGATAGCATTTAGGGACTACCTGAATAATCCAGATTAATCACCACTTCTTAAGATTCTTCATTTAATTTTATTTGCAAAGAGCCTTTTTCAAAATAAGTAGCATTTACAATTTCCAAAGATAAGAACTTAATGTCTTTGATCATTGTTCAATCTGCTACATACAATAATTTATAAATGCTTAATCTTTAATGTTTTGTGAACTACTCAATAGTAACAGAGTTCAACTCTTTACACTGACTGTAAGGAGGTTTACATTTGGTAGACTTTGTCCTTTTATGAAAATTTTTAGTAAAATATGTTTTTCACAGAACAAATAAAATTATTTGTGAAGAGATACTCTATATATTTATCACCTGATAATTCCAGGAGTAGGAAAAGACTTTCAGGTAATGGATCTGCAAGACCCTGAGCTCTTCTTATGCTGACAGCCTTTCACCTTGTCTCAGAAGTTTTTAGCAAAGTTTCAGCCATTGTAAATATTAGAAAGTGACAAAGATTGTATCACCAAAGACTTCATGGTCTTCTCCAGCTCTGAGTAGAATACTCAGCCTCTCTTTGTTGGTAACATGATAAACCTCTCCCCCACTGAACTTAAGGGCACTTTGCTTTACCAGGAGAAGCTAGCACTTATTATCAACATATGTATCGTCGATATGCACTAAAGATAGAAAGTAGCCTGGGGTGGAAGATGGTAAGCCTGGTGAATATCCTGAAGTAACCTTGTATTTTAACACACACACACACACACACACACACACACACAATTAAATGCAATTTTTGTTTTAAAATTAGGCTATTTAACTAAATTTGTTTTCTTTTTAACCCTTATTTGTTGATATGCATTGACTCAGCTGATGCATAATTCTATATTGGGGAATATTTTGACTGCAAAGTCTCTGGGAGATGGAAGAGAAGATTTTTCACATGCATAGTATATACAATTGAATTCTTTCAAATTGTGTGTTTTTTTTTTAACTTTCCTGAAGCTGTTTCCTCAAAGTACTTCTCTTCCTATTCAAAGATGATAATAAAAATTGAAAATGTTTTTTTTTAGGCAGTCATTATCATTTTGGGGGCAGCGATTTTGAATGACTAGACAAAAAAAGAAAAGGAGAAGCAGCAAAGAATTCAATGACGAAGTGTTAATAATTAAGGCAAGAGATTGCCTAGGATGAACTAGTCTTTTCTCTATAGATTGAGGAAAACAATACACTTTAGAGATAAAGTGAAAAGAGATTAAATAAAATAGGCTGAACATTGTGATAAGGGTAAAGAGAAATTACATGGTGGAAGGGATAAATTAATTTGTATTTTTGTTTTTTGTTTTTTGTTCTTTTTTGGTTCATTTGTGCTTGCTATTGGCCAGACCTCATATCTGGCTCATTTATACCAAGTGTTTGAATCAGATCAAGTTGCCAGGCTTGGAATGGTCAAACCCAATGAGTGCTCAATGAGTGTTTTCCCTTCTGAACAATGTCATGAACATAACTCACCTTGATAACAGCAGCAATTAAGGTATTATCACTTAAGAATCAAAATGGCAACATTAGCTATTTCAAAGATATTCTATGAATAGATTTTCTTAAAGATCACAAAATGGGAAAAATGATGGGTAAGTTTAAATTGTTACAATGTTGCTGATTGTTACACTGGAAGTGAAACCAGTGCTATTAGCCATAAAGAATTTGGGGTATTTGTTTGGCAACAGGACCAGTGTCTCACAGAGTAATTTCCTGAGAACAGATAGTAATACTTAAGGCCTAGGTTGGCACATAAACAATTTATTGGCACAGTATCTCCTCTTGTTGCTTTTTTATTTTCACATATTCTATATTTCTTATGATTAAGTAAGAGATTCCATTTTCTAGTTTGTCTTCATGTCAAAGGAAGGTCTGGGGAATTGATTTAGTTATTTTGCTAATGACCTCCTTTCAGAAGTCTTATTTGAAAATGGAATAACCAATGCACTGTATACTTGAAACTAATAAAATAAAATTTAAAAAGAAGAGAGAGAAAATAGAATTTCCACACAGAGCAATTCACCAGACTGACCTCGTCACTGATAATACCTCTTTACTTCCAAATAATAAGTAGAAGTGGTCTCTGGGAAAAATATCTTGTTTTATATGATGTTTCTTTTGGCAATCAGTATGTCATTATAGTAAGAGAATACTGTGGCATCTTTGAGCAGCAAATACTTCTAAAGTATAGGGCTTAGAACAGTCAAATAAGAATCTTGATTTATGGATTTTAATTCTGATTTTGTTAGAAATTAACTGTAGTCCTAGGCAGATGATTTCCTAATTTCATATATACAAAGTAGAGATAATAAAGAATATAGAGTAGCGAGGAGCAACATATATCTGTTTGTGTGTATGTATGAGCACTTTGGAAATCATAAGAATAATACAAATATAAGACTTCTTAAATGATGTTAATGGTTACATGTTTGAAAAAAATGTGCAAATATCAAGACTCACATATATGAGAACAGTGTTGTTTGTTTTTCTCCTGACCTCTGTTCTATGCACATCAGGCTATGATTTCATTTAAGTAGTTCCATCTAGAACAAAAAGTAAAGAAAATTTAAGGAAATAATAACATGCCTTCTCAATCTTGCAGACACTATCTCCCTAGAGTTCAGGATATGGTATGCCTGGGAATAGTTTACAACATTCTATACTTAAAAAAAATTCCTTCCTCCAACAATATGAATTCCTCTGTAAAAGACATCCAGAGCCAATATTCAGCATGTTTAGAAAAACACCTAATTTGGGTTCCACTACTGGAGTGGCCAGCAGGAACTCTGCTTAGCTGGAGCATTTATGGAAAATACATACAAAGAATACATTAGTTATAGAGCACTCACAGAGTAGTGAAACTTTTGAGTTCATTTTCTCCAGCTTAGATGTTGAGAAGCAGTAGAATGATTATTTTAAATTGCTGTCTGCTTTTTTCATGCCAATTTAAAGGAATTTGCTATACATTTTTAAAATAAGCTATCTGACAGTTTTTATTTTAATATAATTAAAAATGTTTAAATTACAGTTGACATACAATATTATATTAAAGATGTACAATAGAGTGATTGGATATTTATATACCCCATGAAATGATCACCCTGATAAATCTAGTACCCATCTGACACCACACATATGTGTAGCAATATTGTTGACTATTTCTCATACTATACATTATATCCCCATGACTATTTTGTAACTACCAATTTGTACTTCTTAATCCCTTCTCCTTTTTCATTCCTTCTCAAAGCTCTCTTCTCATCTGGCAACCATCAAAATGTTCTTTGTATCTATAAATTTGTTTCTGTTTTGTATATTTTGTTCTTTAGGTTTCATATGTAAGTGAAATCATGTGGCATTTGTCTTTCTATGTTTGCCTTGCTCCACTCAGCACAATACCCTCTAGGTCCATTCTAGATGGCAAGATTTCATTTTTTTCTAGAGCTGAGTAAATTGTATTCTATATACGTACCACTTCTCTATCCATCCATTGATTGACAGCCTGGTTGCCTTAATTTTGACTATTGTAAATAATGCTGCAGTGAACATATGATTTCACATGTCCCTTCAAAGCTAGTGTTTTGAGATTCTTTGAATAAATACCTGAAAGTGAGATTACTGGTTTCTTCTTTACCTCTTGTTATAGCCTTTGTTTTAATGTCTATTTTTTTCTGGTATAAATATTGCTATCCCAGCTTTTTTGTTTGCTTGTTTTTGTTTTCATGATATATATTTTTTCATCTCTTTACTTTCACTATGTATTTGTTTTTTGATCTGAAGTGGATCTTTTATAGGCAGCATATGTAAGGGACTTGTTTTCTTACCCATTCAGCTACCCTATATTTTTTGATTGGAGCATTTAATCCATTTATATCTAAAGTAATTGTTGATAGATATGTAGTTATTATTATTTTATTATTCATATTTTTTATTTTTTTCTTTTTCTTAAAGAAAGAATCCCTCTAACATTTCTTGTAGTACTTGCTGGTTTGGTGTTGATAAACTCCTTTAGTTTTTTCTTGTCTGGGAAACTTTTATGTGTCCTTTGATTATAAATGATAGCTTTGCTGAGTAGCGTAATCTTGGTTTTAGACCCTTATTTTTCACCACTTTAACTGTTTTGTGCCAATCCTTTCTGGCCACAAAGTTTCTGTTAAGAAATCTGCTGACAGTCTTATGGGAGCTCCCTTGTAGGTACCTAATTGCTTTTCTCTTGCTCCTTTTAAGATTTTATCTTTATCTTTAACCTTTGGCATTTTAATTATAATATTTCTTGGTGTGGTCCTGTTTGGGTTCACCTTGTTTGGGACTCTCTGAACTTCCTGAGCTTGAATGTCTATTTTCACCAGGTTAAGGAAGTTTTTATAATTATTTTTTCAAATAGGTTTTCATTTCCTGTCTCCCTCTCTTCTGCTTCTGGTACCCTGATGATGCGATGTGAATGTTTGTATGCTTGATGTTATTTCAGAGACCCCTTAAATTATCCTCACTTTTTTGGATTTTTGTTGTTGTTGCTATTCCAATTGGGTGCTCTCTGGTGCCTTATCTTCTAAATTGCTGATTTGATCCTCTTTTTCATCTCATCTATTATTGATATTTCCTAAGGTATTCTTCATTTCAATTATTGTATTCTTCATTTCTGACTGGTTATTTTTTATGTTTTCTATCTTTTTGTTAAAGTTCTCAGAATTCATTTACTCTTCCCCTAAGTTTATTAAGCATTGTTAAAAGTGTTTTGAACTCTACATTTGATAGACTACTTATCTACATTTTGTTTAATTCTTTTTCTAAAACATTTTTCTCTTTTTTTTTGTTTAAGACATGTTTTATTCTCCCCATTTTGGCTGCCTCTCTGTGTTTGTTTCTATGTATTAGGCAGCACTCTTAAGTTTCCTGATTAGTAGGGTGGCTTTATGTAATAGGTGTCCTATAGTGTCCAGTGGTACAGTTTCCTTGATCACATGAGCTGGGTGCTCCATGTATGTCCCTTGTATGGATGGTGTGTACCCTCTTGTTGTAGTTGAGCCTGGTTGCTGTTTGCATGTCAGTGGAAGGGATTGACCCTTGGGCCAATTGGTTATGAGAACTGGTCGACAACTACAGTGGAGGAGTTGTTGTGCAAGGACTGACCCTAAGAACAGGATTCACTTTAGCAGGTGGCTACCAGTCTGCCCTTTGCATATGTCATCCTCAGTTGTGGCCTTGAGTAGTGCTCTAGCTCAGTCCAAAGCCATTCAAAGGGTGTGCCAGCTCCATAGTCTCCTGGGAGGAGCCACACCACAGGCCAAGTTCAGCCGCTGCCTGTGACCTGCCCAGGGCCACCTGGCATGAGCCATTAAGCAATCACAGATGACTGCCACCCACACTGGAGTTAGAGTTTTCTCAAGAGGCACTGAGTCTGGCTGCTACTAGTGCCAGGTTTAAGGTGGCTAAGCAAGGGGTAAGGGGCACACTGAAGTCAGATGCTGCTTGTTTAAGGTTTATAAACTTTTGAGAGATCTTAGGAGAGTCTACAGCATGAGCCAAGACAGCCACTGATATGAAAAAGCCATTGAAATTTGGATAGGGCAAGGTCTCAGGGAATCATTAGGGCAGGGCGACTGGTGTTAGCCAAGTGGATGGTAACTCAAAAATGGCAGTCTTCTGCAGACTGGGTTGGAGGAGTGCCCAACAAAGGAATAGTGGCCTCTGCCAGCACTTCTGTTTGGGAAAAAGCTGTCCCTCCAGCCCTCACCCTGAAACTCAGTTCCTCTCTGTATGTCCCTGGCACCTTATGAGCTGCTTCCCAATAACCAGAGCTCAGAGTGAGTGAGTTCGTTGGCAAGTAAGTCCATGTTTGGGCTTTTTAAGAAGAGCACCTGAAACCCCTATAGCGTCTGATCTCACTCAGCCACAGTCTTCATTGATTTTCACATTCAGCTTTTATGGAGACTTCTCTTCCTGGCACTGGAACCCTGATCTGGGGAGCCCAGAGTGGGGCTGGAACCCCTCACTCTTTCAGAGAGATTTCCACAGCTAAGATATCCTTCTCAATTTTCAACTGTCACAGCTTGTTCCACATCTCTGTCCCTCCTACCAGTCTTGAGGTGACCCCTTCTGTGTGTCCTCAGTTGTAGGACTTCTGTTCAGCTAGATTTCAGGCAATTCACTGGTGGCTGTTTTGTGGCTTAGTCATAATTTTGATGTGGTCGTAAGAGAAGGCAAACACAACATTTACTAACTTTGCCATCCTGACTAGATTTTCACAGTAGAATAAATTTAATTTATGTGCCCTCTGTGGAAGTTTCACCTTTATTGGATGAAAAGCAAATTTCTAGCAGAAAGGACCTTCCTTTGGTGGTCTCTATTGAGTGACCTTTGTTTGCTATTCTCTGAGCAGTGTTAGAGTCCATTCTAAAGGCTCATTTCTGAGCATAATTGTGTCTGTAGTACTTTAAAAAATTTTTAAAGGAAAGTGAAACTTTGTCAGTCATTCATATATGCTATGTGTTGTACATATTCTAGGCATTGTTTTTGATAAATTGTAGATGTATAAAAAATTCTAAATGTCACCAGGAGGATAAACTATATATATATATATATATATATATATATATATATATATATATATATATATATATATATTATATTTATTACATCAGAGATCCCCAACCCCCAATCCATGGACTCATACCAGTCAATGGCCTGTTAGGTACCAAGCCACACAGTAGGAGGTGAGCGGTGAGTGAGCAAGCTAAGTTTCATCTGTATTTGTACTCTCCCCAGTGCTAGCATCCTGCCTCGGTGCCACCTCAGATTATCAGACACTAGATTCTCATAGGAATACTGGTCCCTGGTGCCAAAAAAGTTGGAAACCACTATATTACATGACAAAGAAGAGAGAGAGAAAGAGAAAACAAAAAGGAAAGAAGAGAAATGAGAAAAGGAAAAGGAGAAAATTACTAGTTATTACCCAGTTCCTTGAGAGACTCTTTGTGGAGTCCATGCCATTGACATCCTGTACATTGTGTTGACAGGGCTGCACTCAGATCAGTGGAAATGGCATTGGCTCTAACATTGCTGCTCGTGTAGGTTTTACCTACCCAGAAGGTATGAACTATATTTACAACTTAGCAAGTGAGTGTAGAATAAATTTAATATTCCTATTATATGTAACATTTCTTCGGCTGTTAACTAATGTCAGGATCAACACTGTTTTATAACTGAAAATGTGTACCTAGGACAAAACAGGGGGACTTGGGCGACAGAAAATGGTATAAGCCAGTCAAGAAACTTTAGATAAACAGTGCTAAGTATGATTATCTAAACATTCCAAGAGTAAAAGGAGATGGTAAATATTCTTTAAAAGGTCAGTAACTTATTTCTTTGTATATAATCATTATATCTTTTAATATGATGTTTTTTTTTGGAATCCCATTCTATAGTATTAGGTTAGGCATATAAAAGGTGTCAAAATTTCATTCTAATTTAAATTTTATAACTAATAATTTTATTCCATACATTTTCTGATAGAACATAAATTTTAGCGCATGCTTAAAGTCTTTTAACTATTCCCATTTTTGCGAGAAACTATAGAATCTCATCCTGAAGTTCATAAAGTGTAATCATTCATAATCTTCTGTGGAATAGCTTTTAGTTAATTATACTACTCCAAATGCAATTAGAATAATATAAATAGCAAGTCCAAATTACACATATTTTAATTTTTGTCTTGAAAGTTGTATCTCTATTTCACCAGCCACTTACCACTTCTATAGCAAGTACTTACCTTAAGCTACAAACTCTTAGTCTTTCTATAATTGAACTTAATCTTTGTTTTGAGCTTTCATTCTGCTAGGTAATGGATATGTTTTCTAAAGTTGCACCTCAATTATAGGAGTCTTACAAGGTGCCAACATGTTACAAATGGACCTGAGTCAATTTTCTCTCAGTAGATAATGACAACCTCTCAAGAAATTTAATTCCAATGTTTAAAAGAAAATAAGTCTCAGACCAAATTCCACCACATATACATACCACACACACACACACACACACACACACACACACACACACACACACATGCACACGCATGTGCCCTCACAGAGAGAGAGAGACAGAGACAGAGTCAGAGAGAAAAGGGGAGAGTAAGGAAATATTAAACAAATTTTTATTATTTAGCCATTACAAAACAGTTCATAAGCCTGTTTCATAGTCTCCACAGCGTCCCTGTTTCTCTTCTCTATTTTTAACCTGCTTCAACCACCATTGTACATGAAAGGTACCCTAAAGCAGATGTGATAATCTTCCAGAGGCAGGATTCCATGATTGTTTTTGTTGTCAACAGGTGTCAAGAATTGTAAAAGATCTGAGATTTATCCTCTTTGTTTATTTGTTAATCTGCTGGTAGTTTTGTGAATAGTAGCAAAAGATGCAATTCCTGGGTCAGAGACAAAGGTCAGCTATTACTCATTACTATAGCAAGAGCCAAAGTATCAGCATTTACACTGGTTCTCTGAGCCCTAATTCCAATAGGGCAATATAAAGAGGGCCAGATTATACCTGCATTCTCAATCAGATACATTTCAGAAGAGTAAACCTGAGTTTAGAGAACTTTGAATCTTTTATGCTGAATAGTCAGCCTGACTACTCCATGCTCTGGAGAGAAATATTATTTTTATTTCCAATGTTGTAAGCCATGTATTGGAAAAATTTCATAAAGGGTGAGAGAGTAAGTATTTTAGGCTTTGTTGGCTAAATACAGTCTCTGTTGCATATGCTTCTTCGTTTTTTGTTTGCTTTATAACTCTGGCAATTTAAAAACTACTTTGACCTCACAAGATATGCAAAAATAGGTAAGCCCACTGGCTGAATCAGGCCTACTGGCCATTGTTTGCCAACTCCTGCTATAAAATAAACATGCCAGTTGCCCAAGTGGGAAACCCATCTCTGTCTTCCTAGGCTGTTAACAATACAATAAGACTCAAAAAGATAGCCCAGAAAAGGGACAGTAGGCTTCTCTGCTCAAAGAATGCAAGAACCTAAAAGACCAATGGAAAATTATGTCCAAATAATATCTACCCCTCATTTCTACACTGTCATAGTTTCTGGTAAATTTTCTCTTGAATATACCACTTCATCGGTAAGTTGGATTAACGTAGTCTATGGAAGCTGGTACCAAATTTGTTCAGATCACTTGCATAGCATTTAATACAGGCTGTTACCAAAATGACTTCAAACAGGCAAAGATAAGAGCATATCTAAAATATTTATTCAATCCACATTCTGTAAGATTTACTGTCACCAAAAAAATATATATCTAACATTCTTCATGATATTGATATGTCACTAATTTGATTAATGAAAACTCATTTTTGACTAGCCTACTAATTAGTCTACTAATTAGCTAAAATTTTGGTATGATCAGAACTAATGATACTTAAAGTGCTTGTAAATGACATATCTTGTTAGGAGGTTCTCTAATAGACCATTAGCTGACCACTCCTGGGGTGAAGATTCTTAATTAGGATGCTGGCTTCACATGAAATATCTTGATGTGCATGCTTACCTATGCTAATGAAAATTACAGATATCAGGATATCTAACATTAGGTTTGAAAAGGGCACCTGTTTTTTTGTTTTTTTTTTTTGTCATTATCAGCTGTCTTTGCAGGCATTTGCTAAATTATCTGATGCTGAACAATCATTAGTCATTAGTTTCTGTGGATACATCCCTTTTTCTCAGTCACAAAACTTTTCAAGGTCCATCCTCTGTCCATTATTTTGATGTTGTTTGGAATGGCAGGAAACTTAACTACACCTATTCTACTTTGGGGTCTACAATAATTTCCGTTTGACCATTTCCTGGCCATACCAATGTGTATGGGATCATCCCAGGCTAATCTTCCAAGACAACACCCTCAATAATTGCTGTTCAAGTGCTTCTGTGCTATGTTGAGGCATGGAAGGTTCTGAAATTTTGCTGGTTTCTTAGAGACTACCTGTGAGTGAAGTATACATCTCTTCAGCTCTCAGTTCAATTGTCTACCTTTGTGAGGGTTACATTGACAAGACTCAAGCATTTTCTCAGGGACACCTACTAAACCTTCCCTCTGTTAGTAAATTTCTAATTTTCTTTTCTCATTTTCAGCCTCATTTCAGTCTCTAAATAAATGCTGTCCAGTAGAATTTTCTTTAATGGTGGAAATAGTCTATAACTTTGTAATTCAGTATAGTAGCCACTAGTCAAATTTGATTATTGGGCATTTTAAATGTGGCTACTGTGATTGAATTTGATTAATTTTAATTAATTTAAATTTAAATGACCACAAGTGACTAATGGCAACCATATTAGGTAGTACAACTCTAGAATCTCTACATAACCTGGAATGTATGATGATGAATTGGAAGAAAGGGAAATTTTCTAATATGCAGTCTCTATTTATCAAAACGTTTTTATGCCCTAAACTATTTTGAATTTTTTTTTTAAGTCAAGAATTGGCTTTGTTCCAAAATAGAAAACGCCAGGCCCAGATAGGTACACAGGGGAATTCAACCAAACATTTAAGGAAGAAATTATACTAATTCTTTATATTTTTTAAAGAGAATAGAAGCAGAGAGAATACTTTCTAACTTATTCTGAAGTCAGCATTACCCAATAACAAAAACCAGACAAGAAAACAGTCTCTTATGATATAAATGTAAGAAAATATTAGCAAATCAAATTGAAAAAAAAAATGTATGCAAAGAATTATATACCATGACTAAGCAGGATTTATCCAAGATATGCAAGGCTGATTCAACATTCAAAAATCAATTAATGTAATCCATCAGATCAATAGACTAAAAATGAAAAAGCACAACATACAATAGATGCAGAAAGTGCATTTGACAAAATCTAATATCCATTCACTATAAAAACTCTTAGTAAACTAGGAATTGAGAATTTTCTTAACTGTATAAAGACTATCTACAAAAATTCTAAAGCAAGCATTATACTTAATGGTGATAACTTTAAAGCTGTCCCTCTAAGATTAGGCACAAGGCAAGAATATCCCTCTCATCTCTCCTTTTCTACATCATACTGGAAGTTTTCCTAATACAATAAAACAAGAAAATGAAATAAAAGATATTCAGCTTGGGAAGGAAGATTTAAAATTGTTGTTACTTGCAAATACATGATTGTCAATGTAGAAAATTTAAAAGAATATAACAAATTTGCAGGATACAAGGTTAACATATGAAGTCAGTAGCTTTCTTAAGTAGTAACACTGAACAAATGGAATTTGAAATTAGAAACATAATTTTATTTTTATTAGCAACCCATCAAAATTAAATACTTAGATATAAATATACAAGATATTTAGAAGAAAACTATAAAAATCTAATGAATGAAATTAAACTAAATAAATGAAGAGACAGTTCATGTTGATGGGTAGGAAAACTCAGTTGTCAAATGTTAGTTTATCCCAACTTGATTTATAGATTCATTGTGATCCAAATCCATTGTGATCCAAAGCCCAGAAAGAAACTCTTGTAAATATATTCAACAAAGGAGCAAAGGAAATATAATGGAGCAAAGATGATCTCTTCAACAAATAGTATTAAAACAACTGTACACATTCACATGCAAAAAAATGAATCTAGACCTTACATCCTTCACCAAAATTAATTCAAAACGGATTGTAGATTTAGATTTAAAATGCAAAACTATAAATCTTTTAGAAGGTAACATAGATAAAAACCTAGATGACCTTGGGTATTGTAATACTTTTTTAGATACAACACCCAAAACATAATCCATGGAAAAATATTTGATAAGTTGAACTTTATTAAAAACTTCTGTGTGAAAAACAATATCAAGAGATTTAGAAGATAAGTCACAGGGTGGGAGAAAATATTTTCAGAAGACACATCTGATAAAGAACTATTATCTAAAAATATAACAAAGAACACTTAAAATTCAAAAAAAAATCTGATTAAAAAATGAGCCAAAGATTTTAATGGAAACCTCACCAAATAAGATATACAGATGGCAAATGAGCATATAAAAAGATGCATCACATCATATATTATCGGGGAAATAAAAATTAAAATTGTAATACTGCCTCACACAGAATGGACAAAATCTAGAATCACTGACAACATCAAATGCTGGTGAAGCAACAAAAACCCTCATTTGTTGCTGGATGGAATGCAAAATGGTACAGCCACTTTGGAAGGCAATTTGGTGGTTTCTTACAAAACGAAATATGCATACTCTTACCACATGGTTCAGCAACTGCACTCCTTGTTATTTACCGAAAGGAACTGAAGACAAGTACACGCAAAAACCTGCATGCAGATGTTTCTAGTAACTTTATTAATAATTGTCAGAACAGAAGCAAGCAAGATGTTCTTCAGTAGGGGAATGGATAAACTGATATTATCAAGACAATGGAATATTATTCATTGCTAAACAAGAAAGGTACTATGAAGCTATTTAAAGACATGGAGGAAATGAGTGCATATTACTAAGTAAAAAAAGCCAAGGGGAAAAAAACTCCTTGCTGTCTGAGCCCAACTATGTGACAACCTAGAAAAGGCAAAATTATAGAGGCAGTGAAAAGATCAATGTTTATTATGGTTTTGTGCGTGTGTGAGAGGGGGAGGTAAATAGGTAGAACATAAAGGATTTTTAGGGCAGTAAAATTACTGTATGTGATATTATAATAATGGATTTATTTCATCAATTTTTGCAAACCCATAGAATGTACAACACCAATATAAGATAAACTATGAATTTTGGGTAATAATGATATGTCACTGTAGGCTAATCTTTGGTAAAAAATGTACCATTTTGGTGAGTGATGTTGATAATGGGGGAGACTACGCATGTGTGGGGACAGGGAATATATGAAAAATCTCTATACTTCCCTCTCAATTTTGTTGAAAACTTAAAACTGTTCTAAAAATGACATATTTGAAAAAAATAAGTCACCATGAAAAACAAAACAACAAAAATAATTGGCCTTTGTATTCTGCTTTATTTTTATTCTGTGAAACTCCTTTCCTCAGACAATGAGTGCTGCTATCGGAACATGGGAAAGATGTGTGAATGAGTCAGGGGCAATCTTGATTGCGAACTTGAGATGTAATTCTTCCAGATTGTTATAATAACTGCATTTTTCTTAGGTCTCAGTTTTGGAAAAATCAAAGTGAGGGACCATGTGATTAACTTCTGAGTAAGAAAAGCATAGAAAAACATAGCATAGATGTTTAAATTTTAATCTGACTTTTATTACTCTCTTCTAGTATGACCTTAGGAAAATCACTTAATTTTTCAGAACCATAAGTTATCAACTTATCAAATAAGAGATGATAATATTTTCCTAAGATGGCTTTGGTATTTTAAATTGAATAAGATCACTTATATAAAGCACTGTGATATGTCAAAAAATACTATGTAAAGTTTAGAAACCATTAGCCATTCTGTCTCTGTTTTTGAAAAAAGATGTTTCAAAATAATTGCTTGGTTTGCGTTGGACTCTATTTGCTCAATGTCAGCTTCTAAGAAATGTATGTACAATAATATTTTATTGAATAATTGACAATTTTATTCTCCAAATATTATTTATCAAGATTATA
The DNA here is from genome assembly GCA_030015415.1 of Cynopterus sphinx. Lineage (NCBI taxonomy): Eukaryota > Metazoa > Chordata > Mammalia > Chiroptera > Pteropodidae > Cynopterus > Cynopterus sphinx. The sequence goes on along the minus strand of CM057386.1, from coordinate 94,781,407 downwards.
AGATTATTATATATCGCTTTGTGACAGCTACTTATTTATAACAATTATATATTTCTATGGGTGTTATCAGCCCAAATTTTACCTAGCGATTATATAAATACATATTTAACCATATTATTTAGCCATATTTAACCTTATTATAACCATAAGTCAACATGGTAGAAAACCTTTACACTCAAGAATAAAGACACTAAGATATATTCATCAAAAGATGTTATTAACGAACTCCAACTAGAATAACAGATATAAAGGCCATTTTACTCTTTGCTTAATGCTATTGAAAGAATACACACCAAACTGTTGGATGTATATAGGAGTAGGAGATAGCTCTAGTGAATAAACCATTGACAAATGAGAAATGGTCAAAGGAGTTTGAATCTTTAAAACCAGATTTGGAACTTTCAGTAGAAATGTTGGCCTGGGACTATTTTTTAAGGGATAATGCCCAGGAGGGTCTCTGCCAGAGGGTATGATATCAGCAGCAGAAAGAACTAAATGTTAACAAATAAATGCTAAAGCTAAGGTGATGCTGTTGATGACCGAAAGGGCCTTGCCAGAGTCAAGGGGCTGTATTCAGAGAGGCCAGCAGAAGAATCAGGAAGACAGAGTGCCCATAAGAGTCTTTTAACAGCTGCTTTGGCCAGAGGAAACTCCTGCCAAAGAACATCAGTACCAGCCAAATAAAAACTGCCCTACCTTTTTTTCCTCTTCTCCCTCCCTCCTTCCTGGCCCAGTGAGTGGGCTTCCAAAAAGAGAAAGCTAGGATAAGAAAATAAAAAAAACCAATCACACATCCCTTTGCCTCTGAAGGAGGTATCCAGCCCACTGTAAGTCCAAACTGGAGGATTACAGAAAATTTAACCTTAAATTTTAGAGAGTAAACCTCTTCCCACCTTGTCTTAGACATATTAGTTAATAAATGATACTTTTTGTACTAGAATTGACTGGAGGGATTTTTTTGTTGTTGCTGTTCGAGAGTAGTAAACTATGAACCTTGCTCAAGATTATCTGAGAAGTGGGAAAACTATATCCATAGGAAGAGGTTCATTTTGAACCTCTGTGTGGAGAGAGCATAAGATTCCTTCTGATTGTCCTGTGTGTTCAACTTACAGGCTACACTTGGGACCTATGTTGACAGCCAATAACCCTGTCATTGAGCCCTGCAGGGACAAGAGCAAGTTGACTATTTTAGAAGGTGGGGTGAAACCAACCAGGCCTAAGGGGGCATGTGACAGAGACTCATGTAGGAGCTAAGGGGAAACTGAGTTTGAAGAGTAAGGCCATTGAGGTGAGAAACAGTAGAACCCAGGTGAAAGAAGGCAGACATCATCCATAGAGGTGGAAGGTCAACTCAGGGATGTGGCCGGGCCAGCCACACTTCAGCAATGCAGATCAAACAGTTCACCTATAACTATCAGGAATCTAGGCGAGGCAGCAGGCTCTTCCCTCTACTTGCAATATCACACAAATCTTCACCCTATATACCCTCCATCCCTTTGACTCCATCTTAGAGAGAAGAGTACTGAACTAAGAAAGCCTGAGAAATGGTCTCCAAAACTGATTATAACCTAAAGAGACTGTTTATTTTATCATAGTAGTTTAAAACTAGATTGGACATTTCTTATTTTTATCCCTGCCATCCAGACAGGGGGAATACCTGAGGGAAATCAGGGTACTTTTAGGCAAAAACGAACAAACAAACAAACAAACAAACAAATGTTTTCTTTGCCCTTGGGACTGCAATTAAGCATACTCTGTGATGCCTCCCCTATGCATTTAGCCTGGGCACTAAAATAACATAATTAAAATGTCAGACACACAGTTGTAATACTTATTTATTCATTCATTTTCCTCTTTTACCAGGGATCAGTGCATTTTCCTACCATTGATGACTAGAAGGGCAATCCTGACCTCAGTTTTCTTTTTTAATAGGGTCCTTTCCATGAGAATCATGCTTTTCTTCACAATGCTTCATATGCAGCAGTGCTTAATGCATGTCAAATGAGTGAACAAGGTATCTTCTATTACAATAACATGTTTAAAACATAATTGTTGCAGGCCGCTGCAGATGTCCTTGCATATCCTGAAGCCTCCTTCCCCGTGTATTAAACCGAACATCTTAACTGTAGCATCTGCTCTTACTCTTTCTGAAACTCTTTTGTACTTCATCTAAGTCTTTGCATTTTTCTCACTTGTATTTTGCATTTGGCTTCCAAAAGAAAGATATTTCTCTTGGTTTAGTCATCAAAAATTTTTCAAGCATTTATTTAGAGCTCTGCACTAATCTTCACTAGGATTGGTTTTCTTAAGGCTCACTAACTTCTGGGCTTTCGTCTTGTGTCTTTGCATCCTATTTCTCCTAGAGGTCTTCTAAAGAGAGCCCCTATGGATAGTATGACTACAAGATACATAATCTCAAAGGTCATCTTCTTTCTGATCTTTATGACATTGTCCATAATGACCATTTGCTGAACCTACATGTGAGGCCCCTATTATGGTCATAACTCTGTGGTCTGTTAGGATGCTTGAACCTCAGTAATTCCCACTATTTCTCTTTGGTTTCAGCCTTCTGGAAAGTACTGTAGTATTCTCACCATTATTTTGGAAATGCATAACTTCTGCACAGGGAAATTATGAAAACAATCTCTCTGGAAATTATATTTCTTTTCCTTGTTCTTAGTATTCATGCTTTTATTCTCTCCTATATTAAGAAAGGCTTACTTGTGTAACAAATAAGATATTTCAGAAATGAAGGTGTATGACTTCCAAGCTAGGTTGTAAAAGATTTATAGCTTCCACACAGCCCAGTCCTATCTCGTGTACTGTAGGTGAAGCCAACTGCTATGTCATGAAGACATTCAAGTAGCCCTATAGATAGGCTCATGAGGTGAGGAACTGAGGTCTCCTGCCAACAGCCAGAACCAATCTAACAAGCATGTGAGTGAATCATCTTGAAAGAATATCATTTAGTTCCCACCTAATCTTCAAATGATGCAGCTTCAGTTGACATATTGACTGCAACTCATGAGATACTCTGAGCCAGAACCACTTAGGTAAGCTGTTCTTAGATTCCTGACCCACAGAAGTTATGTAAGATAATAAAGCATATTGTTAGTTTAAATCTCTTATCTTAGAAAGGTCTGTATTGAATTTGACATGAAAGAACATGATAGAACAGTGTTGACTTGAAAAATAACTTAGAAGGTAATAGTAAGTTTACTCTTTTTAAAAATTTAACAAGAGAAAATGACTTATAATCTTGGAATATAAGGGACAATGGTGGAAACACCAAGGTCATACCATAAGTCAAAAGAAGCAGCCACAGTTAAGGGTTTTCAGGAAGAGAAGAAAATATGATTAAGTGAAATAAGTCCCATTGATTTTCAAAGAGGAAGGGTACATTTCCATTACTCTGCCTATGGAAAGCAAAAGGTTTAGAAGGACTAGAGAGTGACTCATCATCAGAAAAAATTGTCTTTACCATTGCAAGAGGTACCAATGTCTTTTGATTTTAATTCCCTTACAGTGGCTCAGCAGCATCCATGAACTACAGTAAATGATAGAAAGAGTAGAAAGAGATCTTCTACTTTTATACAAAAAATCAGTAACACGTATGTCACATGGAAGATATTTATCAATTGATAAATCATTTGATTACAGATAAGGGTGTATATTTTGGCAGAGAATATTATACAGTGATTTAGCTTGGTCAGAGTTAACAAAGTCAATCTCTACTTATACACAGACTCTAAAGTAAGTTCAATTTTATCATTTGACTCAGCAATGCTGGAGAATATCATAAATACTTGAAAGCAGCTGTTACAACATATTTTTAATCCCTGGAAATCTCTTCCCACTCAAAAGCCACATGTCATCTAAGAACTATTTTATTCCGCTGTAGGGATTCTAGAAATACACACATACACACACACGTGTGTGTGTGTGTGTATGTTTACATATATACATACATATATATATGTATATCTGCTTTATACACCAAGGAACTCAACAATTCTATTTCATTAGCAGAAAGTAGCTAGACATGCAGATTAAGTTTTGTTATTTTTCTTAGGAGTTTAATTCTACACAGGGCTAATAATCAGTTGAATTAAAACTATAACTATACCAGCCAATACAATTTAATATTTAATTTAATATTTAAAATAAAAAGGTACAGTAACAAAAATCCCCAGCCCTGATTACCAGAAATATCTACACTTCTCACCAGAGAGATATTCACAAGGTCACAGGCTAAGATACAGATGGCCCAGCATAATGTTACCATAGGAATCAACTAAAATAGATTTCTCTACAGGGAACCTTGACAACAGCATAGTTAAAAGCAGACTTCTCTAGAGCCCTTTACTATCAACAATTTTAGTCATATTTGAGACCTCTCAGATCGACAAAAATGCAAGGACTAGATTTTTTCCCCTTACCAGTGCAAATGCTGAAATAGATTTACCTGATGTTCCTATAGTCAGTGATATAATCCCAAGACAGCCTCAGTAAAATGATTTTGACTAAGGGATTGAGGATTGTAGCCAATGCAATTTAATATTCGTGTTGGGTTTTCTGAGTTCTGTTTAGTGCTTTTTTCTTCTCTGTGTTCTTACCGTTGTTTGCTGTTGCAGTGATCAAAGGTGGAGTTTACCTGGCATAGAGTTCGTATGTAATGAAGAGCTTTGTGTGGAGGCTTATTCATCTCCAGTCAGTTTCTCATTATTATTTCAAGAGAAATCCATTTGTAGGGAAACCAATTTGATGAAGGAATACTGTATAGTGTATTCATTTAAAGGGATCTGGGGAAACGGGGCCTGGAGCAGTGGTTCCAGCTCCAGTGTGTAGCAGAATTATCTGTGAACTTGTTATAGGACAGATGCACAAGACTTCCTCAGGCTTATTCAATCAGATTCACTCCTGGGGTGTATCTAATATATCTAATATGAATATATTTTTTAATGAGCTACCATGTAATTCTGAAAGGTACCAATGATTGAGAACCAGTAGCCAGTGTGGAGAGAAGGGCAACCATGGATCAGAGCCACTGACCAGTGATTCTCACTTCCCAGATTCGTTTCCCAAGAAAGGGCTTCTTTATTTTCTAGGCACCAAGCATTCGATGTCCCAGGAGACGTAGATAGGCTTCCCTGTTCATCCTTAGAACCAAATTTTTCTTCTCCCAGGAAGGAATGAGAATAAAGCTCGATAGAGCTGTACAATTTTTACAAAGTTATCCCTTGACTTTTTTTTTAGTGTTGACTTTCAGATGTAAGAGGTATCCATCCACTTCACATCTTTAAGAGGAAGAATGAAATTGTTAATTACAGCCATAAAATTTCATAAAATTTAAAATGGAGCTAACCTTGGCAGTAAGACACATGACATTTCAAAACTATTGTTAAATCTTTTTGTTGGCAAATTTCTTATAACAGTTTCTATAATAGAGCAGGTGATAATAAGCATTCTACAACATGAAAAGAACAGATTTCCTCATCCAGTCCTGCAGATTTCTCATTCTTATAGTCATTTTTTTTTTATTTCAGTCAGATGAGTGAATACTGATTTTGAAAATTTATCTCTTAGATTGTGGTTTGAATGAGGCTTTAAGGTATACCATTTCATAAAACAAACCAATTAATTCTCTTTCTGACCATAACTTTGTTTTCTGGTGGTTGTTTAACAATAAAAAGAGAATAACTTCAGTCTTGCATATCTGGAAAGCCAGAGACTTTTAAGGAAACAATTGAAACCAACACACTAGTGCTTCCACTACTGGCAGGGTAGCATCAGGATGTTTTTGATGATTTCCAAGTCTCAGGCAGGGGAACAATTGCCAATCTAAGATCTGACATAAGTTTAGCCCTTTGTAAAAATACAGTTATAAATGGTTTCTGCTTTAGTGTTTCCTTTGCCTCTTTGTATGAAAAGTACAGCTCCAATCTGGCTGCTTCATTAAAATTCTGAATCACTGATGAAATAACAAAACTCTGTTGAAAACGAGCACAGGCACTTCTATAGGATTGGGCCTTTGAGTGCGAGCATTTTTTTCTGAGCAAATACCATCACTAGAGAATTACAAAGTATAAAGACAGCATCAAGAAAAGCATCTCTAGATATTTTTGAAAGTAGCTAGACATGCAGATTAGGTTTTGTTATTTCTCTTAGGAGTTGAATTCTGCACAGGTTACCTGTTGTCTCAAACAAATGAGAGGCATATTTGCATTTTCCCAATTAAAACTCAGTGATAGATTTTGCCAAATACTGGCACAAAAGGGCTAGTCAGGTATCAAATTCAGGGGACAGACATGCCAGGTTCATCATAGGAACATAAGGCCAAGAGGTAAGTTGTTTCCAAAACCTTGGAGGCATCAAGGGAGGGAAGCATAAAGAACAAGCAGGGTCAGTAACAGCATTCCACAGACGGTAGTAAAAGTCATTTTGAAAGGCTACAGAAATACAAGGTCCAGACTGTACTGCTGGGTCAGATGCCAGAGGACATAACAGAATATCAAGGATAAGAATAAATGATCAAGTGGGGAAGATAAGACAGATTTTATCAAATGATTTGCTTACTGCTTCTCCTAGATTTCTTTTGGCCTGTTATGAGTGATGAGGCTTTTGTTCTGGATGACATCTTAAAGGCACCATATAATTCTCTGATAGTACTTCAGTGTGTCACCAAGAGACGTAGAGATTAAAACATAGAGTACGGATCAGACAGTCATCATTTTTTAAACTTTATTTTCTAAAACCAGCTATTTACTTTGTACATGGCAGGTGGATAATTTAAGTTATGCAAAGCTCTGAGGAAGAGAGACTCTCTATAAATTTCTACTTTGCCTTAGCCATTATGGAAAATAGTTTTATATAAAAATGCCATCATGTAGATGAAAGGTTTTATTATTACTATTTCATTCAAATATGAAAAGTCAGAGTGATAAGATGGAAAAAGCATTAGAGTAGGCAAACATTTAACCTTTTAGACCTCAGTTTTCTTCATTTACTAAAAGAGGCTAATAAATTATTTGTTGCCTAGTAGTTGTTTAGTGAGAATCAAATGTTATAATTCATTTAAATAACTATGTTTTTCAAAATCAATATTTAAAAGAAAACATAAAGAAATTAGGGCTGATTCCTAAATCATCATTTTATTAATAAAGAACCTGGAGTCACCACTTGGATGGATGATTAAGCAGATATCTCTGCCCTCTAGTAACTTACTGTTTAGTAGGAAAAATAATCATGTGTTGTGACCTCTCCCAGTTACTTTCACAGCATTTATTTCTTCACCTCTCTTGATATCTTGGTTCTAAATTTCCTAGCTGAATAAGTTTTAGTGAGATTAATGCTTCTACGAGTTATTATAAGTGGCTTAGCCTACCAGTGATCTAAAGACTGGTATGGGGAGAAGGGATTTGGTAATTAAATCAAGACTGGTCTGATCAGAGTGAATCTGATATTTTACTCAGAATGTTGGAACACAGACTCTGCTGGGCTGATGCTATAAGGATGAGAGGCTTGGTATGCCACAACCACAAGGAGAGAGCCAGGAACTACTTGCAACAACCCAAGTGGAAGGAATTAGTAGATGTGGTTCCTGGTGACATAATTTAGGTCTATGGAAAGATACCCCCTAATCTCCCCCATCACCCTGAGGATTCTTATACAGCAAGTGAGTGATCTGGGACCCCAAGACATTTTTAAAAGCTTCTAAGACGATCGTCACTTGAGCCCAGTTTTGAGCATACTGTCCTGCAGGTTACTGAAGGACGGAACTAAGAGCACTAGCATGTCATTAACTTCAGAATGATATTTTTCATCATGCAGTTGTACAAACCACATTTATTTGTCTTTGTTTATTATTAAAATTAATTTTTCCTATTGATGATACACTATACTTTCACATTATTTAGTCCACGCATTTACTTATTCCATTATTTATCTAGTAGTAATTGAATGCCTATTTACTGCTCAGTGTGTCCATGGATACTGGCGTTATGTAGAAGGAGGGAGGAAGAGCTATGTTCTCTGTTAAATTCTGAGCTAGGTAACATATTATTCCATGCTATAGGACTTCTATCAGGAACTTTTAGGACTGGTAATAAACCACATCTACACACAAAAACCACATTTACACCCATTATATAAATATTATGGGTGAACTTCTTTTTATAATTTTATGGTAAAAGAGACTTTCTAAGTATGAAGAGGAGGTGATTTCATCTAGTTTGAGGAGGGGTCTAGAATGACTTCATGGAGGAAGAGAAACTTGCATAGGCCTTAAAAAATAGTTAGAATTTGGATAGAGAAGGAAAGTTGTAAAAAAGGGAGGAAGGAGTGTTTTTCAGGGATAGTCAATAGGCTGGTTAGATTGCTTTAGCCAAAGGTGTAAACTTGGAATAGCCATGTCTCTCTTCCTAGCATAGAATGCTGATACACAATTTCTCCCTTGTTCTTTAATGAAAATGAAGTCTGTAATAAGATTTTTATATGCTGTTGACAACTCATCTGTCCATGTGGGCCACAGGCTTCTGTGTGAAGGTCGTGTGGTTATAATAGAGTAATACTGGTGCCCTATTAAGTTTGTTGAAAAAGGGTTCTACCTGTCATGTGTAGTTAGCCTGCTCTGGTCAGCTCTTAAATCAATATTTAAATAAGGAAACCAGGAGACCCAAGGGACAGAGAGTCCTTCCCAAAGTGTGTATCTAAGAGTTTTCTTTAAAAGAAGTGGAAAATAAATAAATAAATAAATAAATAAATAAATAAATAAAGTGTTGAAAACTTAGGAGAGTTTAAGTAGTGCAAAGTGCTTGCTTTTTTTTTTTTTTTTTTTTTTTTTGCGTGCTGTTCTTGGATCCAGGCCATTTTCACATTACCCAGTGGTGTTTTATGTTTTACCTAATTTATTGGGGGTTTTATTCTTTGACCCCTAATCCAGGAAACACCACATAAGAAACACACTGAGGAAACTTTCCTATCATAAATTTTAAATACACAAAACAATAGTCATCTCTGGGTGCTTCAAGTACCTAAAAATCGTGTGCTAGAGCAGATCACGGAAAATCATTAAGCCTTAAGAAATCATAGGCGAGAACTTGCTTTTTCTTTATGTGATCTGATTACAACTATTAAATTGAGGTTTAAGCAGGACACATTATTGTACATTCATCATTAACATAATGTGACTTAACACCTTCTTGAGCTACTCCAGGAGGAAGTTCTAGTTCCACAAGACCAGCTGGGATGCCCCAGCTTTCTTGCTCCAATGGATTCTTTTTGGTTAGCACATCAAGTACCACATGCTTCTGGTATTTTTGATGCCAAGTGCTGCTTTAACTTGCTCTGTTCCTGTCTCTTGAGTAGGGCCTGGACTCAACTGACATTTATTTCTATCTGGCTGTTCCTCTTGATTCTGGCTTCTGGTGTAGTTTCTCATCTAATTCAGCCCCGGCTTTGATTCAACTTTGCCCTTAACCCCTAGATTTCAAGCAACCTACTTTGGGCCCCAATGTGGTTCACCTGTTTAGTTGGAACTCTTGCTGGCCTTTACATGGAACTCTCTTCTTCCTGTGCATTCTTTCAAGTGACAGAAACGGCTGCCTCCTATTGGAAATTGAACTCTGATTTAACCCTTTTAGATAGAGGAAAGTCTAATCTGTTTCCCTTTTTGTTCATTCATCTAGAATTTATCACTATTAAAATTCATGAAAGGTATTTTTTAAAATAAAATTCTTTGATGTAATCTTCCAAGAATATATCAACACAGAGGACTAGAAGCAAGCATCCTCATAACATCTTAAAATCATCATTTCTTTATCACAACAGATTATGATTTGGATTTATAGTTGCCACATCATTAAAATGTATTTTGCAACAAAGTTGAATTGTATTTCTAGAAAAATTCATCTATATATTTAAAATACTTCTTGAGTTATCAAAGAATTGTTTAATTGGTTAAGATGTGAGGTATCATTAGCTGTTCACTTAAATTCTGGGCATCTGTATTTTTATGAACATAACTGATTGTTATGTGTAGTCAGTGCTTCTCTTACATATGTTCACAAACCAGCTGGGAACTTTGTTATAAATGCCAGCTCTGATTCAGGAGGGCTTAGTTAGGGCCTGTGGGTGTACATTTTTAACTAGCTTCAGGTGTTCTAATGCTGCTGATACTTTTAATTAAAGAAAAGAGTAAAGGATAAAAAACAAATGTTAAAAATTTGGGGAGGTTAAGGGTTTACTGAATAAAAAAACTCAGAGCCCTAGAAAATGAATATAGACATAGGTCATCATCCAAAATGTATTCAATGTTATGACTTTTTAAATGATGCTATGTCATGATTCTGTCAACTCTTATATGTTGAGGTCAACTACATACCAGAGACTGTGACAGATAATAAAAGGATGACAAATGAATTTGTAAATAATTTATTTTGTATTACAATTTATAAAAAAAAATAACATTATTTGGAAATAATACCTAAAAATAACTTGTTTGTCACATTTATTGCTAGGGTTGATCCAGCTATAGTAGCTACTTGGTCATACCTATTTACTCAACATCACATGCAATTCTAAAGCTGGGTGCTTGTTCACAATGAAACGAAAAAGTTCTTACATAGGATAGGAACATTGAATGGAATAAAATAAGCCATATCCTATTTTTAAAAATAACGACAATGATGATGGTGAATATAATAAGGATAATAAAAGCTAACATTTATTGAGCACACAGAACAAACTAAGTACTTTACAATAATTATTTTATTAGTACTCCCCAACATTCCTACGAAGGAGATACTACAGTTTTCCCACTTTATGTATAAGAAAATAAGACTTAATAAATAAAGTAACTTGCTCAATGTTACATGGCTTAGTAGGTGGTAGAGCCAGGATATGAACTCAAGAAGCATGGCACCTCTGAAGTTCATTCTCTCAGCTCCTAACATATGCTTCTGTAAGAGAGAGATAAACTAATGTGATAGAGAGCCCAAGGAAAAAGAGGCCACATTTGACTGAGGGCATTAAGCCTAATCAGATGGGATTTAAATAGGTACAATAAGATGAGATGACACTCTAGGAAAATTCACTAGCCTGAACAAATGCTCCAAGACTGAAAAAATCATGACTTTGATATTTTAATTCTGGATAAACAAGAAAATAACCTAGTTTAGTGTCCAACATTAACACTAAGAGGAAATCAAGAGGAAAATTAGGAGGTTTCTTGAGCTTATTAGTAGATCATGCCAATTAAACTGGAAACTATATTCTTGAGTTTCAGGGAAAAAATAAAAAACTTAGGTTGAAAATATTGACTTGAGAAGTAGCCGCACATTTAAGAAGAAATTTTTGAATATACACTGTTTTGAGAGTGAAACTAATGAGATAGGAGATGACAAAATTACAACTGCTTTCATGTGTCTCATAAGACAAAAATGCTAATTTTTGAAGTAATCTTAACCATTTAATATTTTAAATTTTATTCCCAATAAAATCAAATTACATCGAGGAGGATATATATATATATATATATATACACACAATTACTAAAATTTAGCAAAAATTATTTCTATAGTATATCAATTTAATCAAACCTAATTAGAGTAATTTGTTACTAGAAGGACATATAATTATTATTTTTATTCTTAACAATGACTCTTAAGTACATGATATATTGATAAATTTAACTAAAATAATGACCAAAAGGATAATGTGTCTTTTCACACATCTTCAGTTTAAATCTGGAGTCAGAATGGCAGAGTGGATAAGAATCTTGGCCTAGGTTCAAATCCTGGTTTATTAGGTTGAGTATTAGTGCTCTCATCTAGAAAATGGGTGTAATAATAATACATACATATATTTTTAACTTTTGGGGGAGAATAGTTGAATTAATACATGTACATTTCTTGGAATAATGTCTGATGTAATAATGTAGCTCAGCAATTATCTGCCAAGAACTCTTTTCAATAAAGAATTAAATGTTAGTATTACTGTCAATAGCTTTTAGAGAAGCATTATTTTACACCAGGAACATACCTACTAAAATGATAAATTATCCAAACGAGATAGCCATGTCACTTGCTATACTTTTTTGTTTTCTTATCTCCCTCTATATTTTAACTCATTTAGTTTTCAGAAAACAGTAAGATAATTGAAGTTAATATTTAAAGATAAATTTGTTCCCCCTTAAAAGTTATAGCAGAATAGACATTCCCCCGCAAAGAGGCATGTTCACAGTTAAGGTAATAAAATATTTTCTTTGTATTTTAGGGACACAAGGTAACATGAGAACTTCTCATAAATTCTGTTCTACCGTAAAAATAGTGAATTTTTTTTTTATATTTTAAAATTCTGGACCAATTGAGTTCTGCTCAAGATCTACCACATTCTAACTCTTTGAGAAAAATCTAGAGAAGTTTTGACACCCTTTGCACACTCCCTAATATTATTGTCACTGACTAAGCAGTGCCCCAAACTCCTAAAGCACAGCATGGAGAAAGCTTTAATTATCCAAATACTATTCTACTGGTGACTATTTTTTAGTTCCATTCTTGTATTTTACATAGATATAACATTTATTTCCTAGAGTTCAGGGACTTTTTTTTTTCACTATTATCTGTTTGTATGTCTATCTCTTTAGTCATTTCAGAACACCTTTAATTCCATAATCAAAAGATTATAATAACTTAACAGAAGGAAATAAGATCAGAAAGGACATTTTTTTTTACCCAAGAATTCGTGGTGTTTAAATAATTAGGGAACCACGTAAGTAAGAAAAGTAAAAATTGTGTCCATAATGTTCAATATAATCAAAATATAAAATTTTTCCTATAAATGTAACCTAAATAGCCATGTTTTAATATATTGTAAAAGCAAATGCACTGTATCTGTTATTAGTATAAGTTCTCATGTTCTATTTCATCTATGTAGGCATTGTTTTGCTTTAGGAATGCAACTTATATTTCTGAAAGTTTAGTAAGTAAACTGAAACTTAAAAGACAAACATTTGATAAAATATTTGAGGGAAAATTAGATCAACCTTATTCATAGTTCCAAGACAAGTTATAGTAGAGGGGCCACAAATTCAAATTCCCCAAGAGGTAGAGAAGTGAACATGAATGAGGCAAAAGGCCTGGTGCAAATCAGGGGTGGAGAATGGTAGGACTTGAAGATGGCAGCTTGCATGCCACACATAAAGGCATTATAGAAACATTTTGAGCCAAGCAAACCACCTGTGGTTTGGCTATAATTTTACTCACTGACTTGTAATTTGCTGCCACTTATTTTAGGAGATTTGATATATGCTAGTTTTAAATACCATTTCTTAGCTTCACTAATCCACATCTGTTTGCCGATTTCTATTCCAGAACTAGAATAATGATCCATATCATTAAATTATATTAGCTGTTTAGAAGATAAAGATAATTTGAATTAATTCAAGAAACATATGTTGAATGTAAACTATATACCTTATACAGCTTGCTGAAAATGACATAAAGGCCAAGAACTTATGATAATTCAATGTACTGTGCTGAAATAGCTACAGGAATAAACTTCAGTTAGACCAGAGAGGAAGAGAGGCTTAATCCATCCTTTCCTCATCTTATTCGCCTGAATGGTTTAACCTGGTTACACATATATCTTAGTCACCTCTATGGTTTTCATTTTTAACAAATTAGAAGTGCAAATTATGTTTCTAGCTTTGAAATTTGTGGGGAGGGAAGCAAAGAGGAGAAACAGCAAAAAAAAAAAAAGAAAAAAAATTCTTTTCTGCATATGAGGAACTCAGTATATAAAAGACACAACATGACAAAGGCTCTCATAGAATCACTAATGCTGAGGGGAGGGAATAAAACTTTAGGAGGAGGTGGCTATGGTTGTGAGTTGAATTAGCTTCCTCTAGAGAGTAAAGAGGTCAGAGGAAATTTTAGGTAGAAGCAACAGCAGATAATAAAAGTCTTAAGATGACCAAAAGCAGAGTATACTTATAAATGGCATGTCTACATCCTGCTTCCAAGAATCATGATTAACAGTAAAATAATGATGTTGCCAAAAGTTTAGCATTATCCTCAACAGTTCAAACAATATGGTTGTTGTAAATTGATTCCTTAAAAAATAATTAAGTAAATCAGTCCTTGAACAGTATATAATAAAAGAGAGGGTTGACAGACATTCTCCTTTTCAGTCATTTGCACTAAATGCCTTCATTGCTTTTAGCCTCATGCCATGAGCTTGTCTGTATCTTTTATTGCTGAAGACCTTATCCAGTGCCTCTGATGCCTGTGACCAAGAGATATATTATGAATAATTTTGATGATGGTGATAATCTACTCTAACATTGCTTGAGGAAGAAAAGAAAAAGAAATCAATAGATAAAAATGATGATTTGAGATTCAGTAGTCACTGACACTCAAATACCAAGATGCCATGGATTGTATAGAATTATGCTGTAATGAAGCATTAAGTCATACCAAGTGACCTTAACCTCAGCACAGTGCTTCGCTCCCTGTAATGCATTAATAACCTCATTCTCATTCTTTAAATACCTTTCCCGTTTCCATTGCTCCACTCCTATCTGTAATATAAATAGAGGAATAGTGTGTACTCTATAGGATCCTGAAAGGATTAAAAGATACACAAAGCATTTGGTACTATGAGCTCATAGGCATTGGTAGGATTAATAAGAATGGTATAGACTGCATCATCTAACCTGGGACTATAAATGTCTTCTTGGCTGACTTTCCAATACCCAGAATTTGCCATCACCTTCTACATCTTGTTTCTTAAATGTCCAGAATTAGAATATCTTTCAGAATATCTGTTTTGTGCATGATTATTTCCACAACAAAACCAGTAAGTACAAGACATTTTGAACTAATAATGAGAAATATACATCTTCTAAGTCACTCCATTCTGTGTTCATTTAAATCAGACTGTTATATAGTTCTCCCTTTTAGCAAAATTCCTCCTCCTATGATTTATACTCATTGGTCCTAGACCTATTCTTTAGCCTCAAAGAATAAATCTAATTCCTTTGATTCATGTTTTGATTAAGTTTAATTAAGCCTACTTTCTTTTATTAAATTTTATCTGATCAAAACTTTTACGTCATTTCCATTTGTCCAAAGAATAGATTCCAAATTTTCCTACCTACCTTTGAAAGATCTTCATGATTTAACCTCAACTTACTTGTTTTGCCTTGTCTTCTATTTTAATATTTATGATATGAACCCTAAGTTAATCAACTAAATCTTCTTATAATTATCCTGTTACCCTTCATTTACTTAAACCCTCCCCCATTGCTCCTGCTCTTTCATAAGATGGCCAAACTCATCTCTTCTTTTTCATGTACTAAAGTTCTTTGGGTCCCTTAGATGTCATTTCTCCTGGAAAAACCTCATTAGTTTCTGTTAATCTTCTCTAATCTTCTGTAGCAAACTTTCTCTACTGTCAAACTTTATTCAATTCCAGTCTTTTGATGCTTTTTACCAGTTTCAAGACTCATGTTTTTCTTCTCCTTCTATTATATTTATATGTCTAATTATGTATGAGCTGTTTTTCTAACTTAATTTTATAATTATTCAATGTAGGAAGTAACTCTATGGATGATATTTTTGGTATTACACTCTGATTTGTTGTCATTTAACAATTTAATATTTGTGAGCCTGGTTTCCCAAATAAGAGAGTAAGCTTTATAAGGGTAGTATTTCTGTCTTATATTACCTGTGGGGTTAAACAGCACCTGATACATTCCTATATAGTACATGCTCGAATACGAATTGATTGAAATCACCAGATACTCAGTGATTTCCTACTGCACACCTGGTTCTACACTGGTTATTGTGAAGAATATAAAGATAAGGCATGAACTTTTCCCTCAAAGAACTTGGTGTTGGGAATAGATTGTTCTTCCAAATATGTTATCCTCTTATCAGGAAACCTGGTCAAATTACATGTCAGTGTGTTTAGAGAGAAGCGTTTGTTTAATTCATTGTTATCACATCCATGACTCTTTCTAGTTATGAAGTCAAATCAAAGGTAAACTTGAAGAAAGTTTTATTTACAACTTCTAGAAGGTCAAGATGTATATGTTCTAGTAGATTTTGGTAGCACCTCATAGAATTTTTTTTTTAGAAATTTTTTTCTCGACGTTAATCTTCTGAACAATTCTAGGAACTATACAGTTCTAAACCCAAGTAAGTCAACAGTCTTATCTTGAACATTTAAGCCAATATGACATTTGTTTTAAACTAGTAGCTAACAGAAATTTCTGCAAACCATCTGGAAGGGTAGTTTACCACATTACATCCTCTTCCCTCCCAACTTGCCCCAATAACAGTTTGCCAAATGGAAGATTATTCCATTCTTTCTTTCCCAGAGGACCATTTTAGACACAAACTCCTAAATTAGTTGGTAAAGCAAACTTGGTTGAAAATTTCACCAAAGAGTAACAATATTTACATGTGTAACTATTAAAACAAGAGAATGTTTAGGCTGTTGTTTCTATTTATTTGTTAGTCTTTTTACTTACTGCTTTTGTAGAAAGTCAGAAGTACAAAGTGATGGATGTTTCACAGTCTATTTTCTCTAAGTCAATGTTTTAGAGCTTTGTTATTGGAAAGCAACAGTGGTTACAGTGTGGAATGCCTCTGAAAATGCAGCATTTACACAGCATCACAGAGTCATAATAACTGTGGAGTTTATTTTTCTGAACATGGTCATAAAGGAGCAAGATGCAAAGGTTTTCTCTACTACAAATGGCATCCAAATTTTGAAAAACCTGGAAAATACACTTAGAGGAGGAGGTTATATTTTGAGAAAGATTTCCTTTAATTAAAACAGAATCAGCTATTTCTGGTACAGACATTTTGAACAAATTATACCAGAAATTAAAAGATAGGGAAAAAAATTATTCTGCAATAGATTGGACTAAATTATGTTGGCATTTTAGAGAATAAAGTCTCAAGGACTACAATTTTAAAACACATTTTAAAGAGTGACTAGAGATGCTTTCAATGACTCTTCAAGCTGGACTTGCCTCCTGCTGGATAATCATCTGATCCCCACTTAACAAATTCCACTAAAGCCTCGGATGGCTTGGATTTGCTTTGCATCTTGCAGACAGTAACAACTGTGATACATTACCACGTTGGCCCATGATTAGATTCATGTCTGTACCAAAATACTTTCTGTGCCACTTTAGATTACTCTAGAGTAGAGGTGCTGGCAAGAATAAAAACA
Source organism: Cynopterus sphinx (assembly GCA_030015415.1). Lineage (NCBI taxonomy): Eukaryota > Metazoa > Chordata > Mammalia > Chiroptera > Pteropodidae > Cynopterus > Cynopterus sphinx. Next base: position 94,764,163 of record CM057386.1, on the reverse strand, counting down.
GTAACAACATGTTTTACTAATTTTCCTTAGATGATTAAGTAAAACTGGTGTGTGTGTGTGTGTGTGTGTGTGTGTGTGACATAGTATGTGTATGATGCAAAAGAGAGAGTGTGTGTGTTTTTGAAGCCTTTTATTTGCAATTTTATTTAGAATGTTGCAGTCATAGTTAGATTTTGTATTTGGGTCATAGAAATTCAATTTGCTTAAAATTTTAAGAAATGCTTTTCCTAGAATCAACAAGTTTGTTTTGTGTAGTAAGGATAAGTTTAATTTGAACATAGAGTTTAAATTCTACTTCGATTCCCATTACTTTTAGGACTTTGGGATGACTTTAATAGTAACTCTGTAAGAGGTTGGGTAAACATTGATACCCAATTATCTATGGACATCTTCATTATGTATTATCTATTTACTTCTTTGACAAAATGTTTTGGACACTTACTATATAACAGATACTTTAACAGGTAACAAGGAACAGAAATGAAAAATATGGCCTCTGCATTTAAGGAGATCTCAATTCAGTAATGAAGACCTATATCTTTCATAGCAGGCCAAAATGCAAAATGAGAAATATACAATACATATTATTAGAGGACAAAGAAAGGAATAAGTACTTTTTCCAGGTTGGGTATATGTGAGAGGAAGGACATTTCAACATAGCAAATATTTCTTGGGAAAGCATCAATAGCTCAAAAGAGAGGGTGGGTTGGAATGCCCTTAGTTTCATGATATGACAGTTGAGGACTCTAATGAAAATGACAAAAGCCCTTTATATTTTTTTAACTTTTTACTGCTCCAAAATACTTCATAAATAACCTTTTTATTTGATATTCAAGCAATTGGGTGAGATAGGCATTACTGACAAATGAATGTAGGCTGATAAGCTTTTTATAAGAGGAATGCAATGCCTGTCATGGACCCGTGTGTGGAAGTCCAGGCTGGGCTAGATGAAGCAGTTTTGACCTTCACTGGGACCATGTTATGTTAGTTTCCTAAAGCAGGAAGCAGTCAGGGGTTGAGTGACTCTTTCATATAGAAACTAAGGTAAATGATTAATAGCAAATTATTCTCTTTTTTCATTAGACTCAATAATATGATTTGTTTAGTATTTTATAGGAGTCTCAGTTATGTGTTGACTCCTGACACCAAAAGAGCAAAGTGGGTACACTTCTACTGAAACTGTGATGCTATTTTCTGGCAAATAGTGTTGTTCTTTCCAATTTATATTCTCTGCCATATTCTTGTGGAAAATAATATTGGGAATAAGACTGATTCTCTTTCACCTTCTTAGGTAGGGTACATTCTTCTTAATCTTGGGAGGGGAAAATCAGTGCATAATACATGTTATTTGCTTTCCTTCAAAAATACGTAACTGGGAAGAAAGGAATACTATATAATTTTTCTAATCACATACTCTAAGTAAACAAAGAGTACTCTAGGATACATTTTATTTAAAGTCATCACCTTTCATAATTATCTCATTCTGCATCATAATTTCCTAATTAAGCAATGTAATTACAGGTTGAAAATCCTGTAATCATATGTATTTAGGTTAATTATGTTAACCATTAATTACTGTTGAACTACTGAAATGGTGCAAATGCAATTCTTATAGAGAAGAAGCTCAAATCCTGTATGAAACTCATTAAGTCAAAGAAAATGACAGTCAATTTCAATATTTAAATAAATTTGATCAGCATTTATTTAATATTGAGTTCAAGGTACTGATAAAATTAAGTTTAGATGAATTTATAATTTGTAATTTATGCCTATCCATATAACAGCAATAAATGCTTCAGTAAGGAATTAGCTAGCATACATGCTATAGCTAAATAGTGAATGTTCCCTAATGAAAAACACAGTGAAGAAAAAATAGCATCTGCAATTATATTTTCTTTGCACAAATAAATCTGGAATCATTTGCTCAGTTAAAAATGTTTTTGCCATTGGTAAGTGAAAACATGTTTGCAGTTACATAGGAATATATAAACTTCATCAAGCCATTATTTAACCATGTTTTGTTTGTGGCTAAAATGTATACTAGACTTTTTGTCAGAGCCAACAAAGCGAATGGTATCTTCCTCTGCTCTGAGAATTTAACCTTATTATTTATATTTTATTTATTTTACATTATTTATATTTTAGGACCTAACATAAATTTTAACTGTTAGTCAATTACTATGGGTGAGGTGGTAGAAACTAAATTCTAATTAGGACCAAAATAATCTTTTAATTTGGTGAAGATTTCTTCCAGCATTCAGATGGGTAGCACTACATCTATTTTATAATTTAACTTATTTTGTTCATTTTTTTTAGGAGGGGTTCAATTTGTTTCTAATGTATTATAGTGAAAACAAAATTGAATATAAATACAGAAAATAATTGAAAGATATTTTATAACACAGATAAAATATCTGCTTCATAATTACATCTCTCGAAAGTTAGATAGGTTTGGGTATCACTATCAGCTCCATACTAAAAAGTTTTAGAGAATCAGTTGTACATTTGCACAACCTCTTGCATAAAGTATATGTGAAATTTTGAGAACTAATCATGTCATTTGAAAACTTTAATACATAAAGTGTGCTCATGAACCATACATAACTGTTGGTGCCTCTTGGAGCTTGTTAGAAATGCAGAATCTCAGTCTCTACCCCAGAACTATTGGATCAGAATCTGAATAAAACCCCAGGTGATTTGTGTCCACATAAGATGTGTAAAAGGCTGACCTAGATAACATTATTTGTCTTTCAGTCAACAAAAGAGTACACTAAAGTTTTCACCTACCTAGGGATATTATTTTCATGAGCCCTAGAACCACAAATTTAAGTGCAGTTAAGGCAGTTGATGTTTATTGAGTAAGATAATCTATGGGATAAGTGAACACTTAATTATATATATGTATATTTATGTACATATGTACATATGTATGTGTATATATGTGTGTATATGTGTACATATAGTCTAGAATGTTTGTTCAGGGATGATGACTAGTTGTTCACTAGATAACTGAACTATACATATTAAATTTAGATTCATTAAAAAGTAATAATAATTTAGAATTTTAATCTAAAAAATAAATATTTTAACCTAACACATAACAACTTATTTGCCAAAGTTTAGTTGTAGGTTCTGGGTGATGTCTTTGAATATGAGTACTCTGAGTGGATTTTGAGTCTCTCCTGTTCATTTCAGTTTTGTTTTTTTAAATGAAAAAAAGAAAACCAACAAACAATCAAAAGAATTCTAAGGACACTTGCTAATTAGTCTGAATATAATATTTTAGATTTATAAATATTTTTATAATTTTTTTTTTCAGTGTAACAAGTTGAGTAAATACTACTTATTTTGTGTCTTACTATTATCATTTCTTTGCTCAAGGTCATTTTATTGCTGGATTAACCAACATTAATACCTATTCCTTAATCTTGTGTTTCTCTCCATTCTAATGTGTTTGATGTAATGACAACCATTTTTAATGTATTTGATTGTGTATAACTTTTGTGATGTGCGTCCTTGTAAAGTATACAGTATTAATATGCTATATTATAAATGTAGTATAAAATATAGTATATCTCATTTTGTCTCTTTATTATATTTTTTAGTATCCATCCACGTTGGTTTGTTTATGATTTGTCTGCTACTTCTAATGCTTCATGATACTCCTTGATATGAATCATTATAGTCTATTTTCAATTCTGCAGTGATGGCCCTCACCATCACAAGCAATACTGATGTTTTGTGATATATAAAAATATCACATGTCTGTTTTAAATTGGAGTGAGAATTTCTTCTTTATAGATGTACAGGAGAGAAATTGTTGGCTCATGGTGCATGACATATTTCTCTCCAATATCTGTACCAGTCTATAATTCTGCCAGTAGTGCATTAAAGTTTTTATATTTGCATATTCTCTGCAGCATATTGCATTTCCCAGTGGTCTAATTTTGGTTAGTCTAATAGGTGTAAAAGAATATTTAATTTTACTTTTTAAAATCTCTTAAATTTTGAAATAATTTTAGATTTATGTAAAAGTTGCAAACATAATACAGAAAATTTTTATACATTCTTTATCAAGCTTCCTCAAGTGTTAACATTCACTTGTCAAAACTAAGAGACCAACATTGGGAAAAAACTATTAAGTAAACTTGAAACATATTTAGATCTCGCATTTTTGCACTTGAGTCCTTTTTATGGTCTAGATTCAGTCCAGAAAACTACATCGCATTTAGTTATTATGTCCCCTCATCCTCTACTGTTTGTCACAATTTCTCAGTCTTTCCTTGTTATTTTTTTTTATGACCTTGAGACTTTTAAAGAATACTGGGCATGCATTTTGTAGAATGTCCTCTCATTTGGGCTTGTCAGATGTTTTCTCCTGATTAGGCTTGGGTTTGGAGTCTGTAAAGAATACTGTAGAAGTGATGTTTCTTTCTCATCATGTCTTATCAGGTCACACGTTATATGAACATGATTATCACTGCTGATTAAGCTAAGTGAAACTCATCGTTGTTTTAAATTGCATTTCTTTTTTTACTAGTAAGTTTGGATGTCTTTATAAACTTGGTGATTTATTGTTTCCTTTTCTATAAATTTTCTGCTCACATATTTTGACCATTTTCCTTTGAGGATTTGTATTTTTCTTTGATTCAGTTATGTTTGTTATAGAGTTTAGTCCTCTGTTGGTTTTAGACACTGCTAATGCTTTCCATTTGCCTGTTTATTCATAGAGTTCTTCTTTGACCAGACATCCTTATTTTTCATGTAATACTATTTAATTTTTCTTATAAAATTTTTATTGAGGCTTTTAAAGTTTTAAGAAGTACTTCTCTGCCCTTAGATCACAGAGCAATTCTCTATTTTTCTCTATTAAATATACAGTTTTAGCTCTTATTTTAAATGTTTAATCTACCTATCGTACACATTACTTATTTTTTTGCATAGATACACAGTGTTTTTTTTCACATAGTGAGATAGTTTTACAAAGTTTATTTTCTAAAAGTGTCATTTCCAACTAATTTGTTGTGTCAACTCTATTGTAAATTAAGAGTCTTCTTTGAGTTCTCTATTCTGTACCATTAATCTATGTGTCTGTTACTCTGGCAATATCACAATAGTATTTTTTTCACTTTTATCTCTAAGTTTACTAATTTTCTCAAATATTCAGATACAATTGTATTAGGGTTGTATTGATTTTACATATTAAATTAGAGAAAAAAAATTGATGTGAATATCTTTTCCAGATAATCATTTTTGTTTTTTTTACTTTTTCCTAGTTTACAGTTTTATTCATGGAAGTTTTATAGACCCTTGGCTAAGCAAATTCCTCATAATTTGTACCTATTGTAAAAACCATTTAATGATTATTTTTCTAATTTGCTATTGCTGGTAGAGAGAAACACTTTTCATAAGTTGATTTATTATTTATCAACTCATTTACTTCTTACATTTTACAGCTATGTTTTCACACTTATTTTCATTAATTTATCTAATATATATTGTGAGTCTATTTTGTGGCAAACACTCTTCTAGGCATTTGGTGTAGATCAGATAGCAAAATGTTCCCATGGCAATTGTACTCTGTCTACTTCATGACAAGTAAGAGACATAATATATAAGTAAATTATATGCTATAATAGGGGTGGAATGTGCTATAGTAAAAAGAAAATTAAGGTATAGGGAATTGGAAATGTGGGGAAATGTGGGGAAAAGTTTGCAGTCTTACTACAGAAATCAGGGTAGACCACTTGACAAGAGAGTGTTGAACAAAAACTTATATTTAGTGAGTAAATTAGTTATCTAAGTGTGTGAGGTAGAGCCTTCCATCAAGAGGATCAGATGGTGCAAAGGCCCTGGCAGCTACACTAGGAATGCATTTAAAAGGAAAAAGAGAAGGAATAAGTTTATCAGTAAGGAAACAATTTAAATAATCCAGATGGAAAATGCCTTGACCACACTGGTACCAGTGAGTGGTAAGAAAGAACTGGGTTTTGGATATATGTAAAAAATTTGAGGGTTTTGTTTCTTTGTTTGTTTTTATTTTGTTTTGTTTTTAGAGCAAGATGCTTATATCACATCTTTCTGAAGCTTTACATTCATTTATTTTTAGGTATAATCTCTTTTCGCATTCTCATTTCATAAATACAGTTTACTTAATTAGATTATTAAAAAAACAAGTGGCAAAAGATGAAACCAGCTTTAGAACAAACACAACAGATACTAGTATATTTATAACTCAGGACAAAGATATACCAGAATAATGAAGAGTTATCTTCTAGTAGGAGTATTAGTGTGTCCTGGGCAACAGCCAGGTGCTTTATAGAAGAAATGGAGAATATTAGTTAGCCTAACAAGTAAGCTAAGTGAAGATCATTTCAAGTTCTCGGCTGATGTGTGTGTGTGTGTGTGTGTGCACACGCGCACTCGCGCACATGCACGTGTGTATGTCTATAGTATATAGTATATATTTTACCTAGTTTCAGGAAGAACTTAAGACAGCTTTATAAACATAGAAAGCATAACAAGGTAAAACATAGTTTGAAGTATGTAGATGAGGAAAGCAGACAAAAAGGGGAAATGAAATCAGGAAAGCTAAAGATAGGCAAGAAGACTATTTACTAGAGATGGGTTATAAATTTGTTCTAGTTTGAAGCAAGTTAAACTGCCACTCTTGAAAATTCTTTAGGCTGGTCTCAGATGTAAATAATAAACTACTCTTTCGGTTTATTTGACTGACATTTCTTTGTTTCTGTTAGAACTACATCTTAATGATATGCCATAGGATTTAGTGAAGGGTAATTATGAAATATGAATAAATGTGTGTGTGTATTTATACATTATATGTATACATTACATATATTATCAGACATTAAATTATATAGTGCTACCCCAAAATACCCACATGGTTCTCTTCAAAGAACACCTTTTTGTCTTCCTGTCTTTTTTTGCTGGGCTTACTTTCAATGAACAATGGGTATCCAGTAGCCTGTTTTCCTCTTCACTTTGTCTCTAGGGAGCTTAGGGTTGGTTTCTGGGGACTTTCTTAATGTTTTTTTTCTGGTGTGACGATATTCTTTATTCTCAGGCCTTCATATTAAGTGGCTCTTCTGTTTTTAATTTTTAAAGTAATTTTATGTTTTATTTTATTTGTGATATAGCCACTTTAAATCCTTTTTGATAATGCTGTTTGTGAATGTGTGTGTAAATTGACCAATTTATAATTCCTTTCATTAAAATTAATAGAGATCTATTTTCAGCAAAATATATTTGGATATTCTTTTAGGGTTGCCGGTTAAGGACTGTATTATAGCCTTTGGGAATAGGGACTAGAAAAGGGATCAGATACTGTTACCCAAGTTCCTCTTAGCAGACTTGTTTTCTTTTTCCTTCTTACTGTGTGTGTGTGTGTGTGTGTGTGTTTTTTTCCTTCCTCAATTCTTATGCTAGATGAGAGAGGTCCATCTCAGTTCCTCAGGCCTATGGTTTATAAGTCAAACCACCAGAGAGATTTGACCTCAGCCTTTCTCATTCTCTATCTCCTTCTCTCATTTCCTCCCTCCTCTCTCTCTCTCTCTCTCTCTCTCTCTCTCTCTCTCTCTCTCTCTCTCTCTTTCACTCTCTCTCTGTCTCTCTCATCTCTCTCTGAAGGATGCCAAGTAAGTCCAGCTTTGTTCAAAAGCCCACTTTTAGATCCATCAACTTTTCTTAGGATGGGTTCATCTGACTGCTGGTCCACCCATTATCCCACAAGTCAAGGTGTCACAGTTTCAGATTTTCTCTAAAAATGAAAAGAAAATATCATGGTTTAAAAGATGAAAATCAAAACCAAAATAAACTTAAAAAAATACACACATGTATTCATGCTTTTGCTTGTAATGTAGCTGCTTGACACTACAAATCAAGAGCCTTTCTTGTTTGACATGCCCAAATATTCACATAATTTGCAGACTTTAATATATTTGTCTATACATATGTATAAACATACATGCATACATCTATACACACATATGCACATATACAAATATATGTTTTTTGAAAAATTAAGCAAAATAAGAATTTACAATTTAAAAATATTTATTATGTATCAACTGTATTTCAGACAGTGTTCTAAGGCTCTAGATTCTGGGGATATAGCAGTGAATAATACAGACAACGTTTTTTATGACTGTTGAGTAGTAACTATCTTCCTATCTGTATATTTAGATATTTATAAAGACAAATAACTTATAATCTCATTACAAAAAGAGTTTAAGGTGGTGTGTGTATTTGTGAACCCTATATACTTTTACATGTTACATGTACACAGATACATTCCCTTTTGATTTGATGTCCTCTACAAAAGTAGGTTAAACAAAAATATTTATGTACTAATGGAACCTCATTTTCAAAATTTCTGAGAGCTGGAAACTGCACAATTGCAAGATTGTTTCTCAATTTGCATTATTACAAAGATATATGCATTGGTATACATTAAATTAACACAACGGAAACAATTTAAAGTTAGATTTATGTCCGTTAGTGAAAAAACAATGTTGTCACAATCCTCATGCCTGATGGGCCCTGAGGCAGCCCAGATGCTAGGTCATCCTTCAAAGGCTTCAGCCCCCTGAGGTCAAGGCTCTGGCCCCCTCAGGCGCCAGAGCCACAGAGGAGACAATCCAGATGCAGTCTGCTTTGGGAAGCGAGAGCCTAGAATTCTTCCATAGGAGGAACCAGCAGGGATTTCCCGTAAAGGAGGGGCAAGTAAGTAAATTTACAAAGGTCTGCTCAGGGACAAGTCAAGGAGTGATACTAATTTGTTGTGTTTAGTCTGGCCTTAACTGAAAAGGAAAGATAGTCAATTTGCTCTGTGATACCTTAAGGTATTGTTCTAGGAGACAATATGGTACTGCATTAATAAAATAAAATATTATATGGATATACACATATTCGATCTCTCATTTCAAGACAAAAATATTTAATATTGACTATACATGTGACTTTTAAAATATAACATTAAAATTTTAGCAAATTAATTTAAATATGTAATATCTATTATTAATGAAAAGAGATTAGCATAGAGAACTATAGCCTTAAATAGCTGTTCTTTTCCCGCTAACACTAGATATTATGATACAATTTTAATATGATTGATTTATTGAGACACAATCACAAGTTCCTATTTAAAAGTGATTTTTAGCCTCCACTATGAAAACTGTGGTATTTTTTATAAATGTTTTTCCTTTGAAATTTATGCAAACATATGAAATAAAACCTCACACACACACACATACACACACACACACACACACACACACACACTGGAAGGAAGATAGATACATATATCAGTTTGATTCAACTGGTGACTAATTTGGCAACTGAACAAGATTCACTAGACACACATTTTCTTTGAGTTAATATGTGGTGTGGGTTAATTGAATAAATTTTCCACTTGAATGAGTGAATAGCACTCATTCACTTTATTTAGATCCCTTAAGTCACACTCTCTTGCTAGTGAGATGGTGAGGTCTTGACATATGGGTAGGCTTTGACTCCCATCCTTCATAATACCTGCTGTCACCAGAAAACTCCATCTCTTTCCCATCTGTTGTTGAATTATTTCTGATCACTGGTCAATATGAATTTCTGAAAGTTAATGGAACAATTTGAAAAAAAGAAAAATGTATAAAAGAATCTTTCTGGATTTACTTGGAAAATAGTCTATCTTCTAATTGCAAAACTCATATCAGATAGGGTTGGTCATTTTATTTGTTGAGAATCACATTTAATTCCATTCATTTGCTTTCCTTGTAATAGTGAACATGGGACTGAGCAATGGAGATTTTTCTTAACAGGATATGGAGTAATACTTTGGATAATGTGATAAAAGTCAATGAAGTAAGAACTTCCAGGCAAGGAAAGTTTAGAAGGTAAGAGACCTTCTGAAAACAAGGCTGAGGCTGTAAGTCAACACTACCATTCTAAAGGGTGGACTAAATATCTAAGTCAATCAGAATCTATCCCTGAGGGAAGCAGTGAAAAGAACAGGTAGGACTTCAGAGGTTTCTCTAAGCCAAAAATGGCATTTGCAGTCAAAGTCAATTTAATTCAATGAGGGAAATAGTCCATCTGGTATTATGATTTATTTTGAAATTACAAAAAGATTGTTTTTTCTTTCCTGTTACTCTCCATTTAGTAAATCCTTAATGCTTCTCTTTAAAACCTAGGTAAACACACATTAAGGGCTCAAAGAGATTCACAGTTTGTTTGTAATGTCTCTCTATATTTTTCTCCTTTGAGTAAAGCAATATTATCCCTAGAAGTTGGAGAAAATTACAGTGAACTTTACTGGTGATGGTATTTAAAAGAAACTTTCAACAGCAGAGCTTTGATAACCTTTAGGTTACACATTCCATTTTTGTCTATTCATGATTAGCCCTGAAATCTTTTCTCCAGAAAAAGACATATACTTAACTGAGCTCATAGTGCAGGCAAAATCTCTAGGCCAGATTATAATATGCAATGCCACACAAGTCTTATTGTGACCACAGTTTTCAATTGTGTTTCTTAGCAATAAATGTTTAATGAGGTATGAGGGCTATTTTGATGTGATCTAATTCCATCAAGAAGATGAGCTGCAATAAAGTTGCTATGTTTGTTGTTTTATAGTAATGAAAGATATAGGTCAAAAGGAAATGCTTGTATATAGTTTTAAATGAAGAAATAAGGAATGGGGATGCATAGTAGATTTGGAAGTTCTGCTACAGTCTTCATAAACTTTGGTGAAATAAATTTAGTCTGTTCAGAAAAGTCTTCTGTACATCATGGGTACCATTTTTAGATTTCTTCATCAGCTTCTCTTTGTGTTCCCCACTTTCCATACACTCCCACCAAAGGTATATGTGGAGCGCCTATTCCTACGTGATTTCCTTTTCATTTCTCTGTTAATACCTGGGAAAGGTAAAAATCCACTTAAAAGGTAAGAATTTTTTCTGGCTTCTTCACAGGAGAAGCATCTTTGCTCTCTTGAACTTCCCTATCAGTCTACTGCCATATTTTCTGCTAAAACTAAATAAAGAAGAGACACTTTAGAACTTCCCCTTTGTAGTTTTGAGCATCGACAGTGTTCCAGATAGAGTTCCAGATTCAGAACTGTCTTATATCCACCATTGCTTTAAGACCAAAAACTAACAAATGACTTAGGAACTAGAAGATTAAAAAAAAAAAAAAAGACTGGATCCCTTTGCTTCTAAGTTTGGGAGCTGGCTAAGGATCTGAGCTGGAGGAAATCAAGGCATCAACAAGATGTCCTGAGCAGGTATTGAGTTTTGGGAAGGATAACTATTCAGAGAATGCAAGCTGGTGTTCTGAATCCAAGAAGTTAGGTGGGGAAAGAACTAAAGCTAATGATGGATTTATTAGTCTACATATCATCTTATCTATTAATGATGAAATTCATCTCTCAGTGATATGACAACCAATAAGACATGCAAAAAAATGATCATTTATTAATGTTTTCTGAGACAAACACTATCATGTCTTTCAAATGTACCTCATCACCATCCACTTAGATAAAAGCCCTTCTGACCACTACTGGTAAATTCCTCTCTACCTTCCTCAGAGTGCTGGTCTCCTCGTTCCTTCCTGAGCATCTAAAGACCTTTTATTTCCTGCTAACCATAAGGCAATGTGTTTTTAAGTTTTTGGGTTGAAACTCATTAAAAAAAAAAAAAAGAAAGAGAGATCCTATCATTTTGATGTCTTAATGAAATGGGTGTGATGGTTACCAGACTCTGGCAGAAGAACTCTCACTTATTTTTTTCTTCCATTATTGAAGAAATTCAAATGAGATTCTTTGTTTCAATTTTGATTCTGAGGTGGCTTGCTTTTCTGAGTATTACTTATATTTACACCTACCCAAAAACTAAATAAAACTTTTTCTTACACCCAAAAAAGTATTTAAGGAAAATCAACCATCAAAACGCCTTAGTCAACATATTTCCACAGAGGAAAAACAAACAAAAGGATGAGAGGAGGGAAGAGAGGAAAGCTGGAGGGAGAGAGGACAGGAACAGTCATGGAAAAGGTCTGTAGTCCTGACTGCTGAGCTATCTTTAAGTACAGTATCCTCTTTGAATCTTCATAGATTTCTAAGCATGATATGCTTGTCTCAGTTTTATAGATGAGGAAGTAAAGATTTAAAGAAATTAAGAAATTTTCTGAAAGGACCAAAGAGAAAAGAAGAAAAAGGGTCAGGAAGTAGCTAGCTGTTTGCCTGAGTCCATTGTCCAAAATTGAACTTTCCTCCAAATTTTTGAAGGTTATATGATGATTGAAAGACTTATGGTTATATAATTGGAAAATGAATTCAAAGATCCCCCCCAGAGGTCACGAGGCACAGAGGAAAGTTGAATGGAAGAGGTTCTCATACACGGTCAGGATGCAAGGGTAAGACAAGTGGCTTCCTCTCACTCCATCAGCCTGCACAGACTACCACCAGCACCTAACTCCACTGCCCAGTCTCCAGGTGATCAACGTGCATGTCAGCCTTGAAGTACATGAAAACAGGGCACAGCCCCTGTGTAACTTCACATGCATGCATAAGAGCTGGCTGAATGCAGGTGGTTTTGATAGATAGCCACTGCTCAAGAACTGAGAATGGCTCCTTAGTTTTCTCCACATCCAGATAAGAAAGCACCTGACAATTTATGGTTCCATCCTTTATCAACTGTTGTTTCATTCCTCTTCTCTACTCTGTGAGGAAGTTGTTTCCATGAGCACTCAGCCTTTGGGCCTTGGCCTGAATGATTTCATTTGCCTCTTTTTGGTTGACTTATTCTTACTGACTTTTCTCAAATTCCGTTTTCTGTATAATTTTCCTGGGAAAATCAGGCAATTTGATCATTTTTTCTCCCATCTCATGCTGTTTGCCTATATGATATATGTTAGTCCCCAATGTTGTTGAATTTAGCACATTATTTGTTTAACTTATTTTATGTCTAATTATTTAATGTGTGAGAACTGTATATCCCCCAAATGACTATATTTCTTTGAGGCTTGGATTCCACCAAATGCTTCGTACTAAGGGAATGAGGCTAAGGAGGAAAGGGTAAGCAGGGATGAGCTTCCTCTCTCAAACCTTCAATACACTTTTGGGGAATTCGGGGAATGCCAATGTGTAGAAGTTCCTATGGCCATGCCCCGACCTGTATAACACTAAAATAATTTCTGAATGGTCTTATACAGAAGTAGGTTGATTTCCATAGAGCTGTCCCCCTCAATATGGTCCACTGTGAAAAGGGCTAATTGTTTTCTGACAGATTTATAGTTCTGCTTACTTGAGTGTCACTGTTAAGACCAGATGGAAAGTTGTGGACTTGTACAGCATAGAGAAATATGAGACTCCACTCTCCTTTCTCCCTCTTTTAGAGACAGGCAAGCCATGGTGGGAGTTATGGGGAGGTGGGAACTTAGGTAAACTGCTCCTGGAATTTCCTCATATATAGGATGATGGGGAGTAGGGATGGTATCATACAGCCTGTGTGAATATTTTTATAGTATATTAGGCAAAAATACTGTGCTGCACACTTCTCTCTATTCTTCCAGACAGTACACACTGGGGACATTACAATAACTGTTCAGTTGAAGAGCTACTTATAATTATACACAGTTGAAATCTCTCTGAGCCATTCTTCTCCTGTTGCAGTCTAAAGGAGGCAAACATATAATACGTTTGGTTCTCCCTTTGCATTTTGACAACTTTTTAAAAGGCATTGGGATAATGTTTGCATGCATTATGTAGCTTGAAGAATGAAAACTCCATTACATGTTCTGAAATCATGGGGCTCTCTTAAACTGACATGAATCAGGTGCACTTCAAGCACTCGTATTGTAGGCATCAGGCAGATTATGTAAATGAATATGTTCCTTCCTAGTGACTGCAAAGGTGAATCCTCACACAGAAAGTCTTAGAATTAGCCACATCTGATGCACAAAAATACAACTCTTCTTGTTGCGGACACAAGTGAGTGAGTGGAGCTATTTTAACTGCCAATGACCATAATAGTTTCATGGTGTCTTATTGATCTGAGGGTTTAATATCCTTATCTAATGGAGTGCAGACCATATAAGACATTTATAACTCCTGCACCTCCTCCCAACAGATAGTAATGTGCCCTTGGCTGTATGTAATAGGGCTGTAATTCCCCTGTGGGCTCTGGGCACATCCTAACCTGGAAGTGAAGCTCCCATGATTTAGTAATGCCATCAGTGATCTGGGGTGCAATTATCTTTATATATGCACTTGTGTACTTGATTGTTTATAATCTGCTTTGTTAAATTTTTAATGATTATGTAGCATCACTTTTCTGCTTTGGAGGTATGTTTTTATGTGCTTTAAAAGTTGAAGTATCTGTTTAATTCTTTAAAATATCTTTTATTGGTAACTTTGCTGCCTTAAAAAATTCAGATCATAAACTGTTCTAGAAGCTTATGATTTTTTAATAGAACATAAAATTCAAAAGCCAAATAGTTTAGATAAAAATATTGATATAAAACCTCTATTATGATATTTTTAAGGTAATCTTGGTCTGAATTTTTTTAATATTTCTGTTCTTTTAACAGAGATGTATGAATAAATATTATTCTAATGGAGCATGTGCATCTCTTTCTGTGAGTGTGTGTGTGTGTGTGTTAGAGAGAAAGAGAGAGATATCTCAGTACCAAATACCGAGATCATCTTTGTTTTGAAATACACCTTTATAATAAAACTAGAAAAATTAAGTAACAAAAATACTCCTGCTATTCATTTTTTATCAAAATTAAATATACAAATTACTCTCATTGTTCTAAATGACAGCGTAATTTCCACAAAATCCTCTTAAACTCATTCTTCCCTCAATATTTATTTGTCTAGCCATAAACAAACATAACAAAAAACTGAAGTAAGCCCTGTGTGTACACATTTGTATGTGTACATGAACACGTGTGTGAGCATGCCTGTGTTTTTGTGTATGTTTGTGCTTTTGCATGTGTACAAACTATAGTGAATATACGTGCATGCCTGTGTGGTTTTATATGCATGTACAGTCATGTGTGCTTGCATTCATGTGAGCTACGTTTATGTGCACGTTCATTTGTATAAGCACATGTGTGTAAATATGTGTGAGTATAAATAAAAGCAGCTTGCGCAGATTACATATTGTTAATTTTCACATCAATGTAAGTTAACTGAACACATGTTCCTAGCATTTTGTTAAACATATGGGATACAAAAATGAGCGTGACCCTTTTCTGGACCTTGAACAATGTCAGAACAGAACAAGAAAGATAACTTTGCATACAAAAAGCAATAAAGCAAAGAAATGTGTGTTTACTAATTTGTGAACAGAATGCTTAGCTAACCGGTAAGATGAAATCATACACTGAGAGGAAAGATAGACAATAGAGGAAGATAAAGATAATGTGTACGATAGCCTTGAAGTTTGAATAGAATTTTGCCCTTTAAAGAAAAGAGGGGGCAGGTAATTAGGATAAAGGAAGTTAGCACTGTAAACAGGAAAATAGAGTTGTGAAAGTGCATACTCTGTTGGAGAAGTGTTTATTTAAATGACAAGCGCATACGATACATGGAAGTAAAATGGAAATTAAAATTACCTGAGTGCCTGCTGACAGGTAGGGAGATAAATGGTGATGAAGATAGGCTTAGGCATCAAGATACCTCTCTGTAAAGCTCACCTCTGCTCTTTATTAGCTGCGTGGTTTTGTGCAAGTGGCTTAACCTCACTGAGCCTCAGTTCCTTTTTCTGATAGAAACTATGGTGAGGATTTGTTGAAATAATACACTTGATACAATGATTAGTATATAGTAAACATTTACTAAAGAGTAATTATTATTATCTTGTACTTGACCTAGAGATAATAGTAATAGCTAAAATTTATTGAGCTTACTACATGACACTGTGCTAAATATATATATGTATATATATATTTCCATTTAATCTTCACAATAGCCTTTTAACATGGCTATTATCATTATCTCCTCTTATTGATGAAGAAATATCTTAGAAAGTTCACAGGGAAGAGTAGGATCACGCTCAAATTTGTCTTTTCAAGAGGGGATACTGGTAGAAAGTAAACTAGAATGAGAGTCGAGGGCTCAAAAGATGTGCTGCAATGGTAAGGCAAAGACCTTGGCTTTTCTTCTCTTAAAGTAGAAAACTGTGAAACATTATTTTGGAGAAGGGACATTATCATTCATTCATTCATTCATTAGATGTTCATTTAACAGCAACATTTTTAATTCAGTTAGTGAAATACATAGCATTGTTTTACTGCTTTTTCAATACAAAGTTCTCTTGTTTGCTACAGTCTGACATTCCTGGGTTCTAACTTGTGTTCTATTAATTTTTGCAACGTGGGATACTATATGCTAGACACTGTGCTAAACATTAGAAAGAAGATGCTGAGCAAAAGTGAATGTAGCTCCTTTTTCATGGAACTTACAACTTTGTAAGGGGGACAGGTAACTTAAAAATATAAAGCAGTAAAGTTTGCACTATGACAAATGCTAGAAAGTTAAGGTTCATAATGATGTTAAAGCAGATAATAGGAGAATTGAACCAAGCAAAGTAGGACATAAATATTTTCCTTGAGGAAATGAAGCTTGAGCAGAGAGCTGAAAGGTGAGTAGGAGTTAATTGGGCAAAAAAATAGAAAAGGAGAGCAACAGCATGTGCAAAGGGAAGAGAAGAATTACAATTCGTTCAAGGGACAAAGAAGGGACTGGTGTGAAACAGATCGAAAGCAGCACTGTCAATAAAAACATAATGAGAGCCAGATATGTAACAAATTTTATAGTAGACAATTTTAAAAAGTAAAAATGTAATGTGAAATTATTTTTATTATTTTATTTAATCCAATGTTTTCAAAATATTATCATTACAACACAATTAACATAAAAAGTATTAATTTGATATTTTATGTTCTTTTTCATGTAATGTTTATAATCCAATATGTATTTTAAACTCATAGCATATCTGAGTTCCATGTTGTTTCATCGGGAATACTTGATCTGCATTTAAATTGCATTAAGTTTATAGTTGAAAAAATAACTGCACATACTAAGTTATTTCAAACATACTTAAAAATTTCCTAATAACAGAATGAAGTAGCTTTTTTAAATTTAAATTGTTAAGATAGAATAAAGTTAAAAAATTTGTTTTTTTAGTCACACTGGTTGCATTTCAAATGCTCAATAATCACAAGTGAAACTGATGGCTACTCTGTTGAGTAGTGCAGAATTAAGACAGTGAGACCATGTTCAGATATCAGCCTTCAAAACCTTATTAAGAATTTTGTCTTTCTTCCAAGATCAGTGAAACACCACTAGAGAGTGCTAAGCATGCAGTGACATTAAATGATTTGAGTTTTGAAAAGAAATCAACAAGCAATATAGAGAATGGCTTGAGGTTGAGGTGAAGGCAATAAAAGAGTGACCAATAAGAATGCCATTGCCATAACTGAAGCCAAGGATAATGGTAATTTGACAGAAGTTACTGGATTCAAGAGATGTTTAAGAGACAAAATCCACAGAAGTTGATGATGGAGTTGAAACAGAGGGACATGAAAGAAGACCATGGTTGCTATGCACTGCTGTGAAACAAATGGAGTAAGAATTTAAGCAGGGCCCAGGGAAGATTGCTTGTCGTCGTTCCATAGAATCTGGAGTCTCAGCTGCGAAAAATCAGATGGTCAGAAATAATCTGAATGGCAAATGGAACTGCCTGGAGGCTCCTTCCTCTTTCTCCTCTGTGGAACTTGGCCTGGGAGGACTCAATGATTTAGGCTCTGCTGGATCTCTGTACTAGAATGATCATACATGTCCTCTACATACAGCTCAGGCTTCCTCATCTCGTGACAGACTTGAGGTTATTGAAAGTCATACATAGCAGCTTTCCATGAGCATTCCATCAGTCAAGGTCAAAGCTGCATGATCTTTCATATTCTAGTCTTAAAAATCACATACCTTCACTTCCACTGTACTCTATTAGTTGAAACAGTTATAAGCTTACACAGATTCAAAGAGAGGAGACAGAAACTCCACATCTCAACGTGAAGAATTTCAAAGAATTTATAATTATGTTATAAAACCATCTAAGTGCAGTTTGGTACATTCTCATTTGAAGGTGACTTTGAGTCATCTAAGAGGGGTGATTGGATATCCTGGTCTGGAGTTCAGAGGAGAAGTCTGGGATGGAAATATAAGTTTAAAATTATCTGTAATGATGTGGTAGTTAGCAGGGCAGATGAGAACCCCAAAGGAGGGAATCTAGATTTAGTATAGTGCCTTGAGGAATTTCAGCCAGTCTTTGCTCTATAGGAAGAGCAATGATATTGCAGCCAGAGCAGCAAGGAGACAGACAGGAGAGTGTCATGCCTTGGAAGCAAGAACCGTGCATTTCAAAAGGGAAAGAGTGTAACCATTTTAAATTTGAAATGTCAAGAAAAATAAATGCAGATAAATATTGCATTTATTTACAGAGAAGACATTGTGTACATTTTAAGAATTATTTTGGTGTTTTAGAAAAAAATATGAGTGCTAAACAGATGAGTTCCTTCAGGGAGAACCTGAAAACCAGAAGAAAATGATGACTGGTTGATTCTTCCCAAATAGTAGTAGCTCCATTACATCAAAATGACAATATAAATTGGATTATAAAGGGACACAAATAGATGGATAAAATGCAGTTTCTTTTTATTTAAACAAAGATGAACATTTTCCCTTAGTCTTGTATCTTAAATAAAATTTTACTAATAATACTTAGAGTAAATAAAATTCTAGACTGAGTTTTCTTCATGCACCATTACAACTTGAGAACTATAAATATTGTCATAAATATGACTAAATTTTGTTTTCAGTTTGGAAAAATATCTAGGTGCTATGGGTTTGATTCCTAATGTGATCAACATAAAACTTCTAAAAGAGACCAGAATTCTTAGAAATGAGGGACCTATGCTTTCCATGTCTAGATTCAGTTCCATCTGAAAATTTTTTCTATAATAAAATAGAAAAATAGAAATTTTTACATTTTTAAAAGGGGGCTGAGAGTTAAGTTACTTGAAATACACACAAAAATCTAATATTGTGGGATAAGAATATATCATCTCAATGTAAATATAAATATAAGACATTTTGGTTTGGCATTTTATATGCATGTCGCTCTTTATTAAATGAATTTAAAATATCTGCCATTAATTCTTAAAATCATAAATTGATATAAACTCATTGGAAGCAAGAAATTTCTAGAAATGTAACTACTTATAGAATCCTTTAAAAACTTGTTATACTAATATTAAATGATGTTTAATGAACTAGAACTAGAGTGTTTTTTATTTGATTATTGAGACAAATTCTTCAAATCCCCATTGCCTTTATGACTGCTGAGCTAGGTGGCACTCTATCTGATCAAATCACACCTTTGGCTTTCATAATCTGTACTTGTTGCTGCTGCTGAATCTGTACCAGTCCCAAAGCATAATCACAATAGCCACATTGATTGCTTTGTGTACCCTAGAGCAGGTTCACTTTACATTCACATTTCTGCCAAAATCTGGAGAAGAAGTCATAGAAATGGTAAATGACAGTTTTGTTTTGTTTTTTCTTTTTTGATAGACTGGCTTTTGTCACAACAAAAAGCATAGTTTAATTTAATGAAAAAAAATAATTATAGACAATAAAGACTAGTCAAATAAGTTGCTTTGTATCCTGAAGATCAAGCAACAGTTAGATTTTCAACATGTTTTCCTGGATATACAGATTCAGTTCCCCTAACTTTCAATTCCAGTGAAGAGAGAGCATTTTTGTCTGACTTCATAAATGGAAATATCCCAAAATGAAGAACAAGAAGAACACAGATTAATGAAGCTGTATTCGACAATACTTCTATCTTCATTTCTTTTTCTAATTTTTTTCTTTTAAATCACTTTTCTTGTGCTATTTTCTTTTACAATTCAGCTTCAGTACTTTTACCTATTTTTTTCTCCTATCCTATTCCTTTTTCCTCTTTACTCTCTCCAGATCTTTTAAATTTGATATTTCATTGAATCTCATATTAATAATACATTTGTCTATAGCAGATGTCTTTTCCACAAGAAGTTATGCTTCCTAAATGATGCAAGATGTAAAAGATCATCACCTCTTAGCATCAGTGGTCAAAGCAAGGGAGGAACAGGTGAAACCTGTTGATTTGCTTTAAAACAATCCTTCAACATTCCTTAGTGTTGGCTTGATATTCAGGTAATTTTATGAACCCTCTATGCAGTCTTTTTGAAATTTAAGTAATATATTGATTTCTCTCAGATAGAAACAATGGACCATATTTGTAGTGTTGCCATTAGTTATTTTTATTATCTCATAGTCATTTTTATTATAATGTGATGTACACATATATCACAAGACTTTATATATATTTACAGTTATTATTATACAGCTAATAACTAGTCTACACATTAAATACAAAATAATAAACACAATAAACTTAAATTTTAATGTAAAAATATAGTCAATGTAGTCATTTAGATCAATTTTTGTGTTTTTTTTTTGCTATCAATCGACTTTAATCAAACAAATGCAGAATATGGTAGCATTATAACAGTATATAAAAGGATGCTAATAAATTCAAATTTAGGATTATCTGTCATTCCTCTATAAACAATATTCTAATGTTGCTTTAATGAAAGATTGCTTTTTAAGTCTCTAAAACTGTCCTCTTCATTTGGAGAAAAAAATATATATAATGTTATTAAAATTTTCATTAAATGGGTATGTAATCCAATTGTTTCTGGAATCAGGAACCAGAAAATAATATCTGAAGGTTATTTCAACTCTAGGAATATTTAAACCCTACTGAAGTTATTATTTGGCATTTGGCCTTTACTTGACTTGACCATCTTATTTTAGGATTAAGCCACTTTTCTTTTTAATTTAATTCAGTATGAGAATAATAACTTAGATCAACCCTGCTATTGGTTCCCAGATATGTTCACTGAAAATTAAATGTTGCCATGATCATTTGGCATCTACATGATTATAAACAAATACAGAAATATGTACATCAAAATCTTCTGGTAAAAGTTGTTGATAAGATGCTGATCCAGATAAAATTTTTGAAATAAACTTATAGTCTTAGATTTACAGAAAAGTTATAAAGGGAAGACAGAGAGTTCTTATATACCCCATACTCAGTATTTTTTATTATTAACATTTGATATTGGTTTGGTTTATTTGTCTAATTAATGCACCAATGCTAATATTATTAACTGAAGTCCTTAGTTTGTTCAGATTTTCTTAGTTTTACCTGAATTTTTTGTCGTCTTTTTTCCAGCATACCATATCTTATCTTAGATTATATTTGCATTATATTTTATTGCCATGTCTCAGGTTTCTCTTTGCAGTGACAATTTCAAACACTTTTGTTGTTTTCAATGACCTTGACAGTTTTGGGGAGTACTGGTCATGTAAAGAATGTCACTCTATTGGAATTTGTCTGATGTTTTTCTCATGATTAGGCTGACATTATAAGTTTTTGTGAGGAAGATCACAAATGTAAAGTGCCATTCTCATGTCAGATCAAGTGTCATAAGATAACTTGTCATTGTTGATGTTAACCTTGATAATATCACTAAGATAATGTTTGTCAGACTTCTTCACTGTAAAGCTACTTTTTTACTCATTTTTATATATTATTCTTTGGAAGGAAGTCACTATGTGCAGCCCACACTTAAGGAATGGAGAGTTATGCTTCACTTCCTTGAATATACATTATTTGGAATTTTCTGAATAGAAGACTTGTTTTTCTCCCTTTTTTATTCATTTATCAATCATTTATCTCAGTGTAGACTCATAGATATTTATTTTATACTTTGGGTTATAATCCAGCAGAATGTTATTTAGTTTATTGCTCAAATTGTTTCAGCTTTGGCCATTGTGAGCTGTTTCTTGTGTTCTTTGGACATTGTATTTGTTTTATCATTTTCTTACTTTCTGCCACTACAAGATGCTCCAGGCTAGTCTTCTATATTTCCTTCCCTAGTCCTAGAATCAGCCATTTCTCCAAGGAAACTAGAATATCTTTTATCATAGAATGACATTCAAAACCATGATCTGGGCTCTAGATGTATTCATTGCTACATGTTGTCATTGCTTCTAGGCCCTCTCAGATGAAAGAGCAAAGAAATATATGTGTGTGAGCTACTCTGTGCATATACATATTTAAAAACATGGAATAGATTTTTTTTCTAGAGCCTGTAGAAGGAATGCAGCTCTGATGACACCTGATTTTCACGTTGTAAGATCCATTTCAGACTTCTGACCCCAGAAACATAAAAGAATAAATTTATGTTAGGTTATGTCACTGTTTGTGATAATTTATTATAGCAATAATAGGAAACTAATACCGCTAAAGATAAATGATGTTGAACATCTTTTCATATGCTTATTTGCCTATGTGTCTTCTCTGGTGTGACATCCATCTGTTCAGAGCATTTGTCCTTTTATTAAATTGAGTTAATTGATTTCTTACTGTTGAGTTTTAAGAGTTCTTTGTATTTTTTAGATAAAAATCCTTTCTCAAATACGTATTTTTCAAATATTTTCCCCAGTCTGTGGTTTGTCTATTCATTCCATTAATACTGTTTCTTATAGAGCAGATGATTTTAATTTTAATAAAGATTAATTTTTTTATAGATTACACTTTTGGTATTGTATCTAAAACTCATAAATTTAAGATCATATAGATTTTTCTCTTTTTTTCAGAAATTTTTATAATTTTTCATTTTAAATTTAGATGTATGATTCATTTTCAGTTAAGTCTAGTGAAAGATTTGTGCCTAGGTTCATTTTCTTGCATATTTACAGTTTCCTTGACCAAACTTCAGTTAGGCTCCTCTGAGCCCTCTTCTCGACTAGGCCTTTACCTTCCCCAGATTGTAGGTTTTAATACCATTATCCAATAAAGACGGTTTTATTTCTTTTTAATTTGCATAGTTTTTATTTCTTTTAACTTTTTTATTTCACTAGGACTTCTAGTACGATTTTGAATAGGGATGGTTTAATGTACCTATTCTTATGGGGAAAGCATCCAGCCTGTCATCATTAAGTATACTACTTGCATGATATTTTTGAAGGTGCTCATTATCAAGTTGAATAAGGTCCCCTCTATTCCTAATTTACTTAAAGCTTTTTAAAAATTATGAATTGGTATTATCTTTTGTCACTGGCTTTTTACACATCAATTGACACTAGCATATGATTGTTCTTCTTTAGGTGGTTGATATGTAGATTATAGTAATTGATTTTGGAATGTTGGACACCCTTGTATACCTGTAATAAATCCCACTTGGTCATTGTGTGTAATTATTTTTATACATTTTTGAATTAAATTTGATACATTTTCTAGAGAATATTTGTGTTTATTTTCATTTGGTCTGTTCTTTCTTTTCTTGTAATGTCTTTGTCTGGATTTGGTATTGGAGTAATGCAGATCTTAGGAAATGAGTTGTGAGTTAGGAAATAGTCTCTCTATTTCTACTTTTTGGAAGAGATGGTGGAGAATTCAAATTCTCTACAGTAGAGAGGTGGAGGACTGTTCCGACCCAGTCCTTCCTTGTGAGAAGAAATACTTTCCTCATATAAGAAAGACTGTGGGTGCTTCATGTTACCCATGGCTGAATGTAATCCCTCAATATATTTTTAATTATGCTTGATTGTGTGTGATTAAAATTTACATGCAAGATTATTAATTATCGATTCAATTTTTCTACCATATAAGCTATTTTGTCTTTTTCTTCTTGTGTGTTTTGGTAGTTTGTGTCTTTCAGTGAATTGGTCGATTTCATCTAAGTTATCAAATTTGTGGGGATAGGGTATAATATTCCTTTCTTATCTTTTAATGTCCAGGGGTGATGATACTTTCATTTATAATATTGGTAAATTGTAACTTTTCTTTTTATGATGTGGTTAGTCAGATAATATTTTTCTTTGGAGAGTTTTAAATTATGAATTCAATTTTCTTAATAACTATAGAGCTATTCAGGCTATCTATTTCTTTTTGTGTATATTATAGTGGTTTTTGTTTGTTTGTTTGGGGAATTGCTCCCTTTAATCTAAGTTGCCAAGTTTATGTGTATAGAGCTGTTTGAAGAATTTGCTTATTATCATTTTGATGTCTACAGGGTTCAAGTAAACATCTTCCTGTGTTAGTCTATATACTAATGATCTGTGTCTTTTTTTTTCACTTGGTAGTCTTGCTTACATTTATTACTCTTCTTGATTATTTCAAGTAGTCTTGCTTACATTTATTACTCTTCTTGATCATTTCAAAAAACCAGCTTTCATTTTTTCCTTTTATCTGCTATTTTTCAGTTTTTAATTTAATTTAATTAGTTTCTGCTCTAATTTTGCTATTTGTTTCTTTCTGCTTGTTTTTGGCTTAAAATACTCTTATTTTTTAGTTGTGTAAGATAATTTGTAGGTTATGGATTTTATATTTCTTGTTTTCTAATAAATACTTTTAATGCAATAAATATCCCCCTAAACACTGTTTTTACTGCACCCACACATTTTGAAAAGCTGTATTTTTATTTTCATTAAATGTAAAATATTTTAAAAGTTAGAATATGGGTTGTAAACATATATTAAAGTTGCAGTATAGCAACAAAAATTTCATTTAGAGATGCTTTTGGATTATGAGAATACCAAAGATTGTGTTTTTTCACATTTGAGATACCCTAGAGCAATCAGTAATGGCATTTTATCATGATATATACTATAATCTGTTTGACTAATAAATCAGAAATTGCACAATTATGTTTAGATAAACATAGCACCATGATTTCTGCAGTGAGACCAGAAAATTAAGACTGTGTGCTGATACTTAGTAGCAGAAAAATTTGTGCTGCTAAGGGAAATCTTTGATCAAAATGTCACTGAAGTAAAAATCAGCCATTTTGAGCCAAAGAGCTTTAAGAGTTGTGCATTCCATGAGAAATCATGCTATTCAGACAGACTTGGAGACTCTTGCTGAGGTTTCACAATTACTAACTAGATAACTTGGGTCCTTTCTAGTTCAGTAGGAAAACTGAAGAACTGAGTGCTTCTTTCTGATAATCAATAATAAAGAATTGTCTCCTCTTTTTCTGTAGCCACATTTGAAGCTCTACTCATAACCATGTAAGGATGACCTAAAGCTGATCTATTTGCATCTTTAATTTGATTTTGCTTCTCTGCATACATTTTATATTTTAAGAGTCCTTATCCTGTATTCTTACTCAGTTTGAAATTATTTATTATATGTATGCATGGTAAGCCTTAAGAATACTTTTTAAAAACAAAGTAAGTAGTAATAAAGGAAACATTAGATGAAAGATAAAATTATTTTTTAAAAACTTTTTACAAAACTTAGTTTCCTATTTGAATACAGGGGGAAAGTAACACCTGTTTTCCTACGTAATTATGAGGCTTAAGTGTATTATCAAGTAAAAGCTTAGCATAGTTTCTGGCACATAGTAACTGTTAAAGGAAATTTTAGCTTCTCTTTCTCTCCTACTAGGTCAGCCTAGGAGCATGAATAATTTAGTTTTGTTTAATTTAGGTTTTCTAAGTCTTCTAATTATTTCCATATTTTTTTACACCCATCTCCTATATTCTCTCTATACTCTAGTAAGAAATTACAGACTAAGTATTGTATCATGAATAGACACATATTTATCTAGCACTTAACTGTATGCCTAACCCTGTACAAGGGGCTCTGACAGACACATAAATGAAACAAACTACTCTTTTCATACAAAAATTACAGTCTTGTTGGATGGACAAGACTATCACTAATAAAATGATTAGTGAACAATATAAATCAATATACTACCAAGCCTTGAGTGGTTACATGACAACCGTAAATAGTCTCAAAACATCATATGAAATTACCCACAATGTGCCTTTTACTTAAGGGGAGTTTAAAATTGAGCATGTTCAATACATTAGTCAAGAGCATCTCATCAGTTATTTTTATTGGAAGGGACAGAAAATGAGTGGAAACTAAAATACCCATGTAATTAATAAACACAAAGATAGCTCAGGTCACTGACCTTGAAAATTATTTTTTAATGCATAGACAAATCAATTCCCCTGATTTTGTCTCCTTGGATGATTTCTGGAATGTGATATCCATTAAAATGGAAAATAATTATTTTTGACTGAATTCCAGGAAGACATGGCCCTGTCTTGTTCTATAATGTGCATGTACACATATATTTGTGTGTATGTGTGTGCATGCATATGCGCATACATACATATACACATATATACACATGTACAAAGGAAGAGTAAGATCCACTGCTTTGTGCTCAACTCAAATGCTTGACTCTCTATTGCTTAGAAATGGAAAAGGGTGTCATTCACTTAATACTCCTCAAATCTTTCCCTTCACATCACAACCCTGATTAACTAACACCTGCTGTTTCCATGAGGTAGGAAGATGCCTAAGGATAGTGGCTGTAGAGTAGAAACTCAGAATGGGGCTGATTGCACACTGGTGGTAAGCATACAATGACCTGCATGGAGCTCCATACTAATGGTGTTCCTGCTAAGTGGACATCACAACAGCCTCCTATTACCTGCTTTGATGTTTCTCCAACTAAAGGTATTGGTATGCCACTTTTATGACTTTTGCCAGGCCTGTGTATAATTTATACCATTATATTTAATGTATTCTTTTATTTTTTCATAAGCTACTTAATACATTTAACAGCAAGAATAGTAGTACTACAGGGCATTTTGTGTTACTTCTGCAAATAAACACCAGCATTTTATGACCTTCATAGAATCTCATTTTAAAAAGATTTTTCTCCAAAATGTTTAGTCAAAAATAACCAAAATATCAAAAACAAAACAAAACAAAACAAAACAAAAAAACCTATAATCAGCTTGTCTCACTTTAGGAAGTAGGGACATAAAGAACAAATTCCACAAAGTCTTTGAACACAAAGCCTCAGTGATCTGGCCTTGGTTTCTCTCCAGCTTCATCTCTTTCTAAGCCATGCTTCATATTCCATTGTTTAGCTTACTTGAATAATTTATATTTTTCAATTCACCCTATTCCAGAGGCCTGGTTTATAGCAATCCTGAAATGCCAGAAAAACTTTCACTCCTTCTTTACCTAGAAAATATCTCACATCGTTTAGATCTAGGGCATTGCCACTTCCCTAAAGCTTTTACTGATATCTAAAAAGTGAATATTTATGTATCTCCACTTTAATGCTTAAATGACCTTTCTTGTTTTGGGGTCCTTCTTCCACTACTAGATTAGAAATGCTTTCTGATATCTTGTAGGCACTAATGCTTATAGAATAAAAAAAATTAAGTCAGAGTAGGTGACTGATTGCATGAGGTAATCTCTGAGATACCCTCCAAATCAGTGTTACTACATACTTGCTCAAACCTAAAATTCTTGAAATAGAGACACAATTCCAGGCTTTAAGGATCTGTGTTTGCTGTAAAGTTCAATTATCCCTAGTATTGGAGCCACTCAGTCATGTCAAAGTGTTTGCAGATCCATGTGGAGGTTCTGTATGCCCGGGAGGAAGTTTTGAGAGAAAGGAATTGGGAGAGAAGTAGGAATATACTCACTGAGAGGAGATGGTCCCCCCCCCAAAATATATATATATATATTTATGGTATATATATATACCATAAAAAATTATGCAAAGAGATTGTTCATTCTCAGAGTTTGTCTATACACCATCATGTTGGGAATCTCAATCAGAGCATGCTAGACAGTACAAATGGGGAAAATGTTACCTTCATTTCCACCTTGACCAAAAGCTTAATGCTGGCTCCAGGCTACAAATGGCTGTGGGAATGGAGGAAGTTTCATGGGAAAAACACACTGCCTGGGCTAGTAGGAAGTAGAGCAATACATATCCTGAGGAGACTCAGTTTCTGATAGTTTGAGAAATAGCAGAAACTGTATTCACTGATATTGACCAAAAAGGCAAAGATGCAGTGCCATGGGATGGTAATGTCATTTATTGTTTTTGTTTGTTTGTTTGTTAGATACATGTAGTAACAAGCTCCCACGTAGGAGGAAAGGGATAGCAAAACAAGAAAAATATTATGTTAAAAAAATCTAAAAATAATTTTGCAGTGTCACAACTGAAGATTGTACAAGTCCAAGGAATTGAAAAAATATTACAGGAAATAGTCTTTGCACCACTTCAATGTGATTTTCTCAGACCTCAGGCAGAAGGAAGTAATTCTCATCTTTCACTGAGACTTGAAAGGTATAGGACTAACTCTTAGGTCTGTTTGTCATATGTTTGTTTGTTTGTTTGCTTATTGTTTAATAGCTTTGGTGAAATAGTTTTGTGGGGCTATCTTTTTTTTTGTTTCTCTACTTACCTCTTTGAGCTAATTGATTTCCACAAATAAAATAATGCCTTAGTATATCATAGAATATGTTTAAAACATATAACATCTGAATTATTTTTATAGTAAAACAGAAATAAAACCAAGAAAGAGCCATGGCAACACTTGCCCCAAATTTAAAGGAACTATGACTATTTTATTTCTTTAGGTAAATTTATTTCATTTCTGCAAACTATAAAATGTTTTCTTTTTAAAGAAGTTTGTGAGCTATCTCTTGATGAGGCATATGAAGGATTTGCTCTTGATTAGGAGACCATGTGAACCCATGGTAGACATTTCTAGCTGTTTTATAGATCGTCTCTTTCCTTTTACTCTTTGAAGAATTCTGTACAAAGTGAAAAGAATTAAAGAATTTATTATATATATATATATACATACATATATATATATATATATATATATATATAATTTCAATTATGTGAAACTAGAAATGCACTAGATTGTAGAAATAACTGTCCAAATTAATGAAAGGCACTAGAAATAGAAGTTTGGTTACCATCATTGCAAGGTGACCAGCTGTCATAATTCTGGTTCAGTTCGGTCTTTAGCTTGGGGGGTTGTCCTATTCATTATCTTTGGAATGCATATAATAAGTGATTCTCTGAGGATATCATCTGATCAAAATACCATCTAGACATGTTATTTCTACCTCTTCCTTACCAACTTAGCTCTCTAATTACTAAAATCAACTAAATTCACAGTATTCTTTCCCACTCAGCAGCTGGTTATCTAATTTCTCATGTTTGAAATCCCAGCCCAAATAATGGAAAAAGAGCTTATATCTCTAAGAAAGACATATTTTTATATTCTAGGATGAACTCAAGTAGATACTTTCTGAAGTTCTCATTGATGATATTATAACTTATATTATGAATTTTAACACAGAAATCATGTAATTTTTCAGAAAATTCAATGCCTGCCTTAACTGTAAGTTTCAGAAAGCATACTCTAAAATGTTTAGGCATTATCTTAGAGCAACACTTTGCTTGGACAACAATGTATAGTATCCAGCTTCTTTTTATAGGCAAATCCTTTGTCGTTATTGTTATTTCACACCAAGAGCCCATATCCTGCTACAAAACACAGTAAGTAGTAGCATATGTAAAAACAATTTAAGTTGTGTAATTTTTATCCTAAAATTCTTTCCCTTTGAAATATGTGAAATATGAGCTCCTACAGTTCTCTGGAGCTTGAGACTATGGCAGTGTGTGTGTGTGTGTGTGTGTGTGTGTGTGTGTGTGTGTGTGTGTGTGTATTGGGGAGTGAGTGGGCAGGCAATGGAATGATTTGGAATGGAAGAATTCTCATGACACATGGGCTGATGGAAGTGAAGCATTAAATTCTTGGGCCTTCTGAGGTACCTTTCCTCTGTGTTCAGACTCCTAGAGATTACCATAATTTTTCACAAAAAAAGTAAATGTTTTTCAGTTTCTAAGGCAGCAAGAATGATGCAAAAGCCCAGTGGAGCTTTAGCAGGTAGAGCAGGAAGAGGGCATCTAGACAGAAGCTCTTCATCATATCTTGTATAGTGTTATATACTATGTGGCAGGAATATAATGCTTTTTAAATTCTAAGTATTTTCCCATTTAGAAAAATATTCAACCAAGCAGACAGTTTAAACAGCTGAAGTATACAGAGGTAATAAGATATAGCGTATCTACCTAGTATGAATGTGTAGAGCTGTGACTGGTAGCGAGTGCTTCAAGATGAACAAGGAAACAGTTCCCAGAGCTGCAGCAAAGGAAAATGTTCCCAGGAGGTTTTCATTCCAACAGCACTGTAAGCAGACACCTAAAACTCCATCATCTACTACTAAATGATAACTTTAAATTCCAAGCACCTAGGAAATTCCCAAGTTGCAACGGTTGTGACCTAGAACTCCTCCAGCGATCCCAGGGAGTATCCTCTCTGGCCTAAGAAATCCCAATCCTGAAAGAATCTAACTCTGCACCTCTACATCTGTGCCCATGAAATCAAGCAAAGAAGAAATACAAAACTAGGGGAATCTGTGCCATTTTAAATCCATGGTCACCCACATTATGGGGGCTTTTAACACTTCATAGAAATTCTAATGAAAATTTTTTGTTGTTAGCTTGCTTCCCCACTGTCTGGAATGGCAATTTAAAACATTTTCCACTCAACTCACATCTGCAATTTGCTTTCATCTTGTTCTTAGCAGATGTCTTACTTCACAAAAAATTAAAATAGAAACCATAAAAGCACACCACCTCAACTTCCTGCTATCATATCTGCAAATCTACCTCAATTTACCCTTTTTTTCTCTCCTTCCTTCCTGTCACAAAGTACGATGTGTTCCTTCTTCAAGTTACCTGTCTAATGGATTTACACAGTCCTCCTCAGAAAACAAAGCTGGGGCCTGTCCAGCAAGCCTCTTCCTTGATTATACCAGAGGCCTCCTCCATGGCACCCATGTTTTCTATTATCCTCTACTCTATTTAAATTGCAACCAGACTGGACAGGTAAAGCATAACTGGGGTCATATCACTGTCCTGTGCTAAACCTTCTGTTTTAGACTGAATTGGGACGTCCACAAAAGTCACAGGTTGAAGCCCTAAACTACAGTACCTATCAATGTGACTGCATCTGGAGTTTTTAGAGTGATCCTTAAGTTAAAATGATGTCAATAGGAGTGGCACCTCATTCAATATGACTGGTGTCCTTACAAGAAAAAGAGAATAGGATACAGTCTCACATAGAGGAAAGATCATGTGAAAACACAGGGACAAGACAGCCATTTAGAAGCCAAGGAAAGAGTCCCCAAAAGAGACCCATCCTGCCACCACCTTGATCTTGTACTTCTAGCTTCCAGAGGTGTGAGAAAATGAACTTCTTGGTAAGTCATTGTTATGGCAGCCCTAGCAACCTAATACGTCTTCTAATGACAGTGAGTCATCTCTAGCTTAAAGTCCACAGTCTAATGTGGTTTCTAAGGCCCAAATGACAAGGCTCATGCTTTCCTTCCCCATCTCTTCCTTGGCTGCTCTCTGCCTCTTACTTCACTCCAGCTGCAAAGGCTTTTTTGAAGTTCATTGAATACACTTATCTTTTTTATTCTGAAACTTCTGGATATACTGTTCCTTCTGCTTGGTATGTTTCTGTCAGCTCATGCTACACGTTCACCTAGTCAGGCCCTCATCTTTCAAGTCTTAACTTAATCATCCCTCCCTAGAGAAACCATTTTTTGTTCTCTAAGACTAGGTTAGGTCCTTATAAGGTTCTGTGGTAACCTTCCATAGAATTTTCTACTTGTACTCTACAACACTATCACTCCCCAATCATATGATCGATATGTCTTCTCTGCAAGATTTAACTTCCACAAATTCATAAACCATTTCAATCTTACTGTTGCCCTATGTGCAGCATGTGTGCTTGTATCTGTCATGTATTTGATACTCTATATATGCTTGGATGAAACATCAAAATAAACAGGCTAACAGACAAGTTTGTGACTTTTGCCAAAAAAATAGACAGCTATAGAACTGCTTCAGATATGGCATTACAAGGATTTCTAATTATAAACAAAATCCAATTAAGATGTTTGGGTTTTTTTTTTTTTTTGTTTGTTTTTTTTTTTTGCTGAAACTGAAGTAGTAAAGTTATTTCCTGTAGAAAAATGTAGTGTTACTAGAACAATTCAGCTTATCAGAGACAAAGATTATTTTTTTTTATTTTGCAGGTTGAATTTATCAAATGTTCAGAATTCATTAGACTAGACATATATAGGCCTAATTTATTTTCATATCTAAGTGAAACGATTCTGTAAAAAAAAGATTTTAATTTTTTTTTTCCCACCGGGCATTTATTATCTTTATAGAAATAGCCAGAATGTGCACAAAATTTGGGCACCATCCTAGGACATATAGTGATGTGTATGTTACTATCACTGGAAATTGGGTTTGCTTCTGCTCTTCACTTATGGTTTCTACCTGAGGGTGGAAACCCTTTAAAGAAGCACTTTAGGTTCAGAGCCTTTTGTTGTGGTGTGCTGTGGGAGGTGCTAGTCATATGTGGGTTACTAACATGCAATGAGGAGGGAGCTTGTTAGGGATTGCTTTTTGCAGGAGGACCCACAGTTGCTAGAAGAGGAAACCTGTGGTCAAGAAGAGGGTGGATGTAACAGTGACACCCTGCCAAGAGAAATCTCTGTATTATTTGTGTGCTAAGTACAATGGTGCCATCTATTTGTGACTGATATTTTTGATTGGGACAGCTCTTCCTGAGTGGGCTGGGGACAAAAAGAGTGATGTAGCCAGCTATCATTTGCACATTTATTTATATGTCAGGGTTTTTGTTCAGATTGTGACTGAAGCCTATTTGTAGAGTCAGGCTTAATGAAGTAAACCTCATTGAGATTCTCTTCAGGGCATATCCAAACAAACAAGATCTTCATTCTAAGCCCATCCAAATGTTCGTAATTTGGTAAATTACTCATTCTATTTGAATGCATTAGTCATCATTTATGAATGTTAGTGAAATTGAATGGACTTCCCTCAGAGCACTCTAAAACATTTCCATCATGCTACAAATGCCTCATTTTCCCCCTGAAGATATATTTTTTCGTTGTGTTTAAAATTTCTGATCTATGAACCAAATAGGCATCCCCCAAAATAAAGAGTCATGTCCAAGGACTGGGCCTTTGTAAAATAAATATATTTTATATTTGAACAGATTAAGGTCACATCACATAAGTTAAAATGTATAAACCTTCATAATTCTTCAGATCTAGTCAATAGTTATTAAGCACTTTGAAAATCTTTGAAACGTTCAACATAAACAGTTGTCAGTGAGAAATAAATAGAAAGACAATGCCTGAATAGCTCACCCCCTTGGAAAAAAATTTTTTTAAATAATAAAAGCTGTTTTTGAGTATATTGACAAATAGAAAATAAATAAAAATAAACCTTTGAAAAGAAATACTGCCCAGAACTTTTCTAATGCCTTAACATTTTGTGTTCTCTTTAAAGTCAAAGATTTTAGTGAAATGAGAGAAAATTGACATTTGACCATTTATTCAGTATTTTCAGTATTTGGAATTTATATCAATTAAAATTTCCTTTGCCAACACATTCTACTCACTATATGCCAGCTGAGAGTCTTGTAATACATTATAAATCCATGATGAAGACAAGACATGAGATAAAGGCTCACCATTGAATTTCTGAGTGTATTTATGCAATCCTCTAAATTCTGAGTTATTTGGGTCAAAGGGATGTCCTGAGTTCTCTTTTATATCTACTTAAGGAGTGACAGAGGCAATGATGCTTATAAATCATTATTGCTCAAATGACTAGTATTCTAATTTAGCAAGAAGAGGTTGTTCTCAGAAAAACATTTTTTAACTCTTCTCCTGGAAAATTAAGAGCGAATTTTTAAATGAAGTGTTTACAAGTGGTCATAGGTCTACTAATCCAAATGCAAACTCTTGTTCTTATTCCATATTGCAGAACTGTTTCTATGCTCTGTAAAGGCACCACTCATTTTTCTAAGGGGAAAGCTAGCTATTTTTTTAGAATCTCTCTCTGTGCAAAATGTTTCTTTGATTGACCCATTTCATTTCAGCTGAACGTATGCCGTCCATTCTCCTTATACATTTCTTGTATTTTAAATTCTAGAAAGCTTTCTTTCAATATAGGAAACATTTAATGATTCAGACTGAGGGATATTTGCTTTATGATTATATGTATAGCTTGCATTTTTAAGCATGTATGTGTGTGTAGCAAGTATTTATTTGTGTACCATATTTCATTCTGAAATTGAAAGGCTAGGTAATTCTTAGAAGGGATGTTAAACTTCCTCATGTAAGCATTTTTAGATTCAAATGTTTAAGGTTCCAGAGAGGAAAGGAAATGAATAAAATGGTTGTGGGTATAATGCTGGAGAGCACTTGTCTTGTCTTAAGGCACTAGCATCTACTCAACTGTAATTAGTTACTGACATTTAAGAACAGTCTTAGTGTTGTTAAGTGATCCAAGTTTAGAAGAGTAGTCAGAAACCTGGGTTTTTATTTGAAATCTCCAAATATGTAAATTCTGATAACTAATTCTAATTAAAACACTATGTGACCCAAATGAACAAGTTTGTAAGTGCCCAGTATGAAATTTCTTTTGTAAAATGACAGGTGTATTATATCTAGAAAGTACCAACTTTATTTAATAACTATATGAAATATCTATAAAAGAAATATAAAATGCACACCTGGATAATGTATTTGAAAGAAATACCTGGAGTGGGAGAAGAACATCTTTCTACCCTTGCTTTTGAAGAGTCTTCTGATTCCAGGGACAGGTTCCATTCAGCACCACCCAGTTCCTCACCTGAGTTCCCACCAGTACAGGTGCAGGACCTTTATATTTCCCACCTCCTTGCTCATTGTCCAGGGAAATATGTTTTTTGGTTTATGGATGCCCTGGGATGTTTTGAGAATCAAAGAGGTTAAAAGAAAGCTTTCAGATTATGGACAACATCATTCATGCAAGACACATACAGAGGAAATTGATAGTAGAGAAGAGAACTGTCTGTGAGACAATAGCAGGAAATTGAAAAGAATGGTTCTCGGCCATGTTGGCCTCAATTTGTAGGAGCGAGTTAGGGCTGGGCATTTTACATATGATCACTCGGCTCCTAGGCAGCCCCAGAGCAGTGGGGATCATAGATATGGAGTAGTGTACTGATGCAGATTCAGCTCTCACACTGCTGAAAGGTTGAGAGAAAGGCCTGTTGCAGAAATATTCCTCATTTCTGTGTGTCTATCTCTCTTCGTATCGCTTCATCTGCACCGCCTCTCAACACCTCTGCATCAGACCATCAAGCTATTTGTCTTAAACTTACACAGTGATGTATGTCAATTGTTTTTTAGTAAAACTGGAAAAAATATCTGCTCTCACCATACTCCTTTTGCTCTCACACTAGATGTTTCTTCCCCAAAGTTGTCCATGCCCTAAATTTTCTCCATATTTCTCAGACCTGATGATTTTGGAAATAAACTCTAGAAAATTCTCTTTTTCTCAGCTTTCATTCTGTCACTAACTCTGTCATTTCTAACAAGGTGAACACATTGAATAGACTGTTTGAATGAAGATAAGGAAAAACTCTAACCACAAAGATAAAAAAAAAATACCAAAAACATTAATATCTCAAAAAATGTTATCCTGCCACACAAATATATTTAAAGCTATTCTAATTTTATGTTAATTTACATATCTGGTATAACATTTTTTGGCCTATGAAATAAAATTACATATTCAAAATGAAATTCTACTTGAATGGATAAACTTTCTCTGCGCTCTTCCTCGAAGCCCTTTTGCAAAGGGTGTGGAGGTTCCAGACAGTCTTTAGTTGTGTGCCCTTTCTTCTGCTCCTAAGGTAGAGAAGACAAGATAAATACACTAAAAAATGTAGAGTAAGCATGTTGTTTCCTACCTTTAAGCATCATCTACTGTTATGAGTACTACAATGTATCAAGTGCTCTTAAAGCAATGATTAATAATGTCTAGATGATTTTAGTGCTTACCAGGACTCATTATCTAATAGAGAAGCCATTTTTTTTTTTCAAAACAGGACATATTTGAACCTAGTACTTTTCTGACAGATAACTAGAAATCTCTGTATAGGTTAAGAAGAAAAATAAACATAGGTCTATTTGACTCTATTATTTATAAATTCTTGTCAGTTTAAAAAAAAAGGGAATTTAATAAAGTTCTCACCTCAATTACTGCATCATCAAAGTCATCACACACACTTTTTTCACCTGCCAGGAAAAAACCCACCACCATCACTACCAAGAAAAAGACCTCTTGGGTTGTGTTACTTTAATGCACAAAAAGTTTTTAAAAATGGATATGAGACTTGAGGAAAGTGTCTGCTGATACCTTTAGAAACATTTTATTACGAGAGTGGGGAAAATAAAATAACTTGTTTTAAGTGCTCATATCTTTGGTTATTCTCACTTCTCCAGACTCCCTGTTAGCATCCATCACTTCAGCTTCCACATTTCTTATCTTAAAATATTATTTGTTTCACATACTAATAAATTATTTGTATATCTGATAGATATCAAGACCTTTCACATGCTATATGGCATTAAATTATTATAATTACCTATTAATTTATTCAAATTAGTGAGCATCTATCATATGCAAAGCTTTTCTGAAATTAAAAATCAATAAATAAGAGAGGGCTCACATTGAGCTGGGAGAGCAGGATGTGTAAATATGGCAATAATATGTTATTGTATGTACTGTAATAGATGAAAACAGATTGCTCTGATGGATCATACAAAGGAGGTAAGCTTTCTAGGGAAGATGGCCCTTTTGTTTAGTCTTCAAGGATAGGTTGGTCATCAATCAGAGCAAGTGGAAATGAGAGACTAGCTTGCACTAAATTATGTACTTACAAGTGCATCAGTATAACTAGAACACAGGGTGCAATGTGGAGAATACTGCAATAAAAGGTTTACTGGGAGACCAAGTATGAAAGGCCCATTTGTACTTTGGTAAGGCTTTTAGATTTTACTTTAGTGTGGAACCATAGGAAGAGTTAAACCAGTAGAATACTTGTTCAGATTATCATAGTGAAAGCACTGTTTGGCTATGGTTTAAAATTGAGTGCAAATGGGGAGACAAGTTCTGAGAGTTAGATGTAATCTAGAAGGAGGCCTGAAAAACGCAGTGATAACTGAGATGGAGAAGAGGGGACAGATTCAAAGACTAGTTAAGGGGTAGAAATTATAGATATGACTCAGTGATTTTTGGATGTGAAAAATAAGGGAAGAGAATCTTGATTTCTGGCTTTGACAACTGGGTGTACAATGATGACAAAAGCCAGTACAGAGAATTCAAGAAGAAAATGAGATTTGATGTGGAAGGTGATGAGTTTATTTTTGGACACATCTAGTGCAAATACCTGTAGTTTATCCAAGATCAGACATATCAGATGTGGGTGAAAGATGAAGATCTGAGATATACCAAGTCTTAGTTGAAGCTATGAAAGTGAATGAGATAAACCAGGAAAATGTATAGAAGGCAGGGTAAAAGTTACAGATCTGAGAAACATTAGCATTCAGGAATAGGCAGAGAACATAAAAATTGCAGGTAAAAGTTAGGTATAAATACAGAAGATTAGGTCCTTAAAAACAAAGAGGTAAAAATATTTTTAGATATAAGTTAGAGAAAGTAGTCACTGGCATCACATCCTGCAGAGTTAATTACTGAAAAGAAAAGAAGGGTAACAGCTGGAGGGCTGTAATATTTGTTTGATTTTTTAAAGATCAGCTAGACTTGAACATTTAAAGGCTGGAGGCGGAGACATAGCAAAATGGTTTAAGGAGAAATGAAAATAAAATAATAAACAAAAGGTCCCGAGGAGGCAGAAGAGAATTGGATCTAGAGACAGTTAAGAAGAAAAATTAGACTTGGATGGAAGGAGCAAGCCTTTCTCTACAGATACAGAGAAAAAGAGATAAGAATGAGCAAAGATACAGATAAACATATAGGTGAAGAAAATAGCAAAGAAAAAAAAAGGATTAAAAATTAGCAGACATAAAACAAACAACAAATGCTGGCCAAAGAACACCAAATAGAAGTACTAAAAAGATAAATTTCCTAGTTGAGAAAAAGTCAATATACAGGCTACTTCAAAGTGGACACAGAGTGAGACTAAATAGCCCAGCAGTTTTCTGGAATGTAAAAGAAAGGAAGAGATGAATTTAACAAAAAGGTCAGAGGGTAGCTAAATGATGTGGATGGTAGTAAACAAGTTTGTAGATGTTTAAAAGAAATTTCAGAAGTTAATAAAAGGAATGGCCTATGAATAATATTGAAAGAGATAATACATTAAATAATTTTTAGTATTGAAAAAAGATGACTAATAAATTAAAAGGTTGACATCAACTGCCACATAATGTGAATAAAAAGCAAACTGTGATTGTGAAGATGAAGGGAAAAGAATATTCAAAGCCACAAGAGAGAAGATAGTTTACCTGTTGTGGCAGGTTGTATTATTTACTTACGAATCTTCCCTCCCTACCCTTGCCAAGGTTGCTGTTATGTATTTTCCTGGTCCTTCATTTTGGACTTGGCCAGTGGAAAATGGGTAAAATTAACAAACTCTAAACATAAAGTCATCTTGAGTTTGAACTCTTTCTTGAAGGACATCCCTATTCCTTCAGCCAGGATTCTACATTAAAGGTAAAAGGAACAGATCCTTTTGCATATAGCAATATGACTTTAAATTATCTAATGTGAAATAGATAAAATTTCTAGGACAAATTGCCAAATGATAGTTATAGTAGTGATTTTAACACGTTTTAGAAACCAATAGATTTAACTCACAAAAATTTAGTAAGTCTTAGAAGATTTGAACAATAAAATTAGGTAATGGAATATATATTTTATATTAGTATACTATGTATTATTTTTTCAAGCTCAAATGGAGTTAAAAATTGACCCTTTATAAGGCCATGGACTCAAAAAATTCCAAAGAATACATACCATACAATTTTTCTCTGACCATAACTTAATAAAATCAGAAGTTGACATATAAAATGGTCAATTCCCTTATTTCAATACTTTAAAAAATTAAATTAAACTAAAATTTATGGATTAAACTGTTTCCTTGGAAATTAGAAAATACTAAAATTAAAAGGAATTAAAAATATTATATAAAATATTGTGGGATGCACCTGTGGATCAATGACTCCCCCTGTGCCCTGACTCCAGATTTTAGAAAAAATGTTTATAATCTATATTATTTAAAAATTTAAGAAAGTTGGAAAATAATATAAGCATTCAAGAACTAGAAACAACTCAAGAACTAGAACACAAGAAATAGTAAAAATTAAAAGATAAACTGTTGAAATAGAAACAAAACCAACAAGGGTAGAAGCAATAAATGGGAGTATGTTCTTTTCCCTTCAGGTAGATGTGGTCTGTCACTGATATTTCAAAGTTATTTTATGAGCTATAAGGTAAAAACTAACATCTGCAAACATCTTCCTTCAAATACTCTCTTGTAGAGTACACTTAGTCAAAACATTCCCTGCAAATTGTCCTTTATCAAGAAAATTTGGCATTATTCAATGCAGTGATGTCAACTTTGTAGTGAGCAAAACATATG
This sequence comes from Cynopterus sphinx, assembly GCA_030015415.1. Taxonomy (NCBI): domain Eukaryota; kingdom Metazoa; phylum Chordata; class Mammalia; order Chiroptera; family Pteropodidae; genus Cynopterus; species Cynopterus sphinx. The sequence continues at coordinate 94,724,571 of CM057386.1, read as the reverse complement.
AAACTAATATTCGCTTTTGTATTCAGTAACTGTTGACTCATCATTGGTCTGTTGTTACATGATCCAATGTTGTAGTTTTATTTAAAAGATTTTGATAAATTATAATGCCTTTTGTTTTTGTTATTTCTGACAAGCTGCAATATTGACACATAAGGTTTCTTTCCACATTTGTATCTATGCCAGTAACACAATACCAAGATCACAATCAGAAACAACTCAAATATATTCTGTAATAATGGGAGGCCCATCAGAACTGGACAGTAGTTTGCCAAGAAATGTCAGACTTTTATACAACAGGAAATCAGGTTTCTTTTAAGGCAATCCTCTTGCAAACTTTCTTAATCAGATTATGCCTATATGTAGAAAAGAAAAAGGAAAACTAAGGCACTTAGCTTAATATTTCTAGCATTGAAATTGTTTTGGCTAATAAGATAATTAACGTCAGGATGATATCCAAATGCCTCAGTTATCAAGTTTGTTTTCTTATTTCTGCATTTTTAATACTTTGTGATACACTCTATGTCAGGAAATAGAATGGAAAATACAGTTCTCAATCTAGTTATATTTTGGGAAATGTATGGAATTCTTAGAGTGGACACATGTATTTTTTAACTAAAAGAAGGAAAGACATTTTAAAAATTATAATAATCTGGCCAATACTTCTTGGATTTGACACAGCCTACATTCCGAAGCCTGTCATTATACTGCCTGCAGAGTTAGACCTGTATGAACCATCCATATTAATGTGTAGAAATAATGACAGCAAGTATATTTTGCATTTCACTTAGCATTCACAAACAAAACAAGGCTATTTTTAATGACTACAATCAACAGCCTTTATGCCCAAGTCTGAGCTTCCTAAATCAGAAAGTGCCAGAAATTACACTTTGAACCTCCAAATAGGGTGAGTTGAACAGAAGTGTATTTTTAGACACCAAATGTGCTCTCGTATCCTTCCAACTCTGCAAAATCAAACAAGTAGGAATTTCATTATCTAGTGTTCAGGCTTTATCCCTCACAACTGGCCCTGTCTTCCCGTGACCCTGTTCCACTGCAGCAGACAGAGCCATAACTGTTTCTCAGTGTTCATTTCCATCATACACACCCCTATCTCCCTCCCTTTCCCTCTCTGCTTCCAGCAGTGAAATGCCTTAACAGAAGGAGAGAAAACTCAAAGAATCCCCCTTTACTAACTAGAACTAAGATGAATTGTGTCAGAGTTCAGAGCCCCGTTGTTGCTTTGACGTGAAATCACTGCCCTTGGTTTCTGCCAAGGCGGGTGTCAGCTGGTGAATTATAACACTGGCAGACAGGACTGAGATAAGCAAAAAATACAATGACAGCTGCTACACAGAACTATTCTTTCTGGCCTAGTGAATACAGAAATACATTGTGTAAATAAAGACAGACAGCTTCATTATGCAATTGTCTGCTACTGTATCACCACTAAAGAACAAGTATTGATTCTGGAAAATATATAGAGCCTCTTCAAGCTCTTGGCGTGCATGGGGCATTAAGGAAAGTAATCATCTAATCTAATTTCTTAACATTAGAGTTGAAACAATATGTAAAGTTAGAATAATGTCTCATTACTTTAGGCATTCGATACGTACCTTTTTTAAAAGCCAATTTTGCATTTAAATTCACAACTATATATATGTGTATATATGTATATATACACATATATATAATATGTATATATATTTAATATATATATATATTTTTTTAAAGTAAAATTCCAGGGTTTTGACTGAGTTTTTGTGAATTATAAAGTAAGTGTGTGTTATCTCCTCAAGTTGTCATTAAAAATATCATAGACCAGATATTAAATACCATAGGAAAAAAAATACTGTAAAAATACTAGGTGGTTTAAACAACAGAAATTTGCTTTCTCACAGTTATGGATTCTGGAAGTCCCTGATCAAGGTCCAGCAGGGTCACTTTCTGGTGAGGATCGTCTACCTTCTTCCTGTTTCCTCCATCACACGATGGAGAAAAAAAGAAGCTCTCTGATGTCTATTCTTATAAGGACACAAATCCTATTGAATAGGGCCCTACCCTTATGACTTCATTTGATTCTAATTACTTTCTTAGAGTCCCCATCACTAAATAGAGCCATACTGGGAATTGTGGCTTCAACAAGTGAATTTAGGAGGACAAAAACATTCAATCCATAACAGTGTGTTTGGGCCAACTTGACTGTTATAAATAAACTGCTTATTGAATCATTTATCTTCTGGTAGGGATTTCTAATATGCTAAATAGCATTTTCAGTTAAATATTATTTAGTGACTATCTTTTTGTAACACAATAGTAAGAATTAATCAAGAGAAGCAAGATGTGTATATAACGTGCCAGTGTTCAAAGTATGGTTCATGGCCACCTGTGGGTCCCCAAGATCTTTTTCGGCAAGATCAAACCTATTCCCAAAATAATACTTCATTGCTATTTGCCTTTTCCATGACATTCACACTGACGGTTCCAAAATGATGGAAGTAAAATTACCGGCACCTTAACATGAATTAAAGCAGTAACACTAAAATGAGGTAGTAGTCATTATATTATTTATCACTTGTTGTTTAGTTTGGTGTCATTGCCTCTATCCATGTTAATGTGCCAATAATTTTACCCCCATAATATTTTAATTTTATATACACACACACAGATATGTAAATATCTATATGCATACACATATATATACACATTTGTGTTACATATGTGCCAATTTCACTGAAGATTATTCTTGAGGAAAAAGTAAAATTTGTAAATAACTTTTATAATATTTTTACCCTTGAGTACCCATCTCTTTAAGATATTCTGTGCAAAAAGTATTTACTGTATACTGAAGTGTGGTAATTGATGGTGATCCAGAGCAAAAGCATTTGTGCGGTGGTTTGAATTGTAAAGCTGAACTGGCTGCCATTTTTCATGAAACACTATTTTTACTTGAAAGAACAATTGACAAACAAATTATAGTTATTCATACTTGGGTATTGGAAAGACATTTTCCTGAAAAGTAATAAAGTTAGCCTCATTTCAAGAAAAACTGACAATTTGTTTCTAATGATAAAATTTGAGCTTTCAAGGGGAAATTCAAACTTTAGAAAACTAGTATTTACCATTGTGGCTTGAAAATTCTTAAAAGACTTCAGTGATGTTAACATGTGATTTCTTCCTTTTTTTTTTTTACATAAAGAAATGTGTCCACATTTAGAAGCTGCATAACTCAGTGAACCAATATTTTTCATATGATCATTGCTTGATGTTCATGAACAAAGGAGTCATTCAGCATCAATATAGACCAATGGATTTCAGACTAACAGAGTACAAAAAAATTCCTCGATATGGTTTCAAATTTCATTGGAGCTAACCTTCAAGAAACTACCTCTAATTGAGCTTTTGGCATAATATCAAAGATGAATCTATATAATATTTTAAAAGGCTATTGACATACGCTTCCCTATCCACTTGCATGTTGGTATGAAGCTGAAATTTCTTCATATGCTTTAATCAAAATAATATATTTTGATATATTGAGCAGAAGCTGATCTGAGAATCCAGCTGTCTTCTATTAAAACAGATTTTGGTGAGATTGGCAAACATGTAAAATAATATCACTATTCCTAGTAATTATTTTTGTTTGGAAAAGAAAATTATTTTTCCTTAGAAAAAATGTTATCTATCTTAGCATGTAATGATATGCTTATTATTACTGATTTAAACAAATTAATAAACAATATTTTATAAAATTTCAGTTTTATGATAAACCTTGAGAGAAATAACCCACAGAAACAAAACTTTTTTGTGGTCTTCATAGTTTTCAATAGTGTAAAGCTTCCTGAGACCAAAAAAGCGTGAGAACTACCGGTGCAGTAAAAAGATAAGAGCATTTGGCAACAGAAAACTTTTTTTTTTTTAATTTAACTTCTGCAGGTTACTTTGTGAGTTAGGACAAGTAAGATAATTCTGAACTGCATTTACCTAATTTATGAAGTAAAGCCTACTTTACATTGCTTTTCTGAGGATTTATTTAATGAGATCATGAATATGAAAGCACTTTATAAACTGTAATGTGTTAAACAATTTTAGTTAATGTTTGTCTCTAGCAGAGACTTACGGGACTGGCAAAATTTGAAGTCTACAAAATTTTCCTTTATCTCTTTATTCTTGATTTGCCTCTCTTAATTCTGCTCATCAACAACAAAACAAGATGATGATACATGTCACTCTTTTATTCAAGACTCTCTACGAGATAGCCCCAATTTACTTGTCCCCAGTTCTCTTTCACAGGTGCTTTGTGTGACCAGGACTCAGAGAGACTGTGGTCAAAGGAGCTCTTCTTATAGGTCCTGTATTGAGCTTTATACTCAGGCTGTTCTTCCTGCCCAAGATGGTACATAGAACATCTCCATCTTCAAGACCTGTTACAAAATTCTTATGAAGCCATTCTGCCACTCCTCTTCTTAATTCGAAAATTATTTTTTTGTTTTTGACTCTGCATATTAATTTTGCCTTTTGACAAAATGGCATATGAAACTCAAATTTTTGTGAAGTCTGAAAACAATTCTCTTTACATGTATTGTAGGGGAAACTTCAAAAGATTATTTGATTTTCTTATTGGTGCAAGTCAATAGAGATTTCCTCTCATATCTCTCTCATAACTTCCTATCACTGGTGACATATGTTATGCAGAGCTTCGTAACACGCCTATATAAATTTCTGTGGGCAAATTTATTAAGTTGATTTAATAAATTGAATTAAAAAATTATTCAAACTATTTATAGTCCATTTCTAAAGCCATATTTTGCTTTTGTTTTCTTTTTTTTGTTTTTTTTTTCTTTTTTTCTTTTTCTCTTCTTCTTTTTTTTTTTTACTTTTCAGAAATTTGTTCCTATAGAGATTATCAAATTACTTGTTTTACGTCTCAAAGGATCCCTAGCCTTCGACACCTTCTGCAGATAGCCATATAGGTTAGCTGTACTCTTGGTAAACTGAAAGATTAATGTGCAGTAGTGCTGACCAATAGAACTTTTTTTTACAATAATGAAAATGTTCTTTATCAGTGCTGTCCAACACAATAGCCACTAGTTGCAAATAGCTTTTGAACACACGAAATATTTGTAATGACACTAAAAAACTCAATTTTAATTTTTTTCAGTTTAATTGATTTAAGTTTAATTTAAATTCAAATAACAATGGCTAGTGCTGCTGTATTGGACAGTGCAGCTGTAGACTGTGAGTCAAAAATTTTTGCCTGTCTGGGGCAACTGGCCCATAAATTGGTAAATTAAAAAAAATCATCTAAAAGTAACTAAGATTACTCTTTTTTCTTCAGGAAATACATGGCAGGAAATGCCTTTCATTTTTAAAATGAAGGGAAAAAAGAAGAAGAATTTATGAGAGACAAAGAAAATAGAAACACAAAAATAGATATATAAAATAACCAATATAAAATTAAACTAAAAATTAAGGGAAAAGCAAAAAAATAGAAGAGGGGGCAATATTTGCCAACTCATTTTATGAGCTCAATATTATTCTGATACCAAAACCTGGTAAAGATAATACAACGAAGAAAAACTATAGACCAATATCTCTCATGAACACAGATGCAAAAATCCTAAATAGGATACTAGCAAACCCAATACAGCAACATATTAAAAAGATTATACACCATGATCAAGTGGGCTTCATCCCAGGAGCACGAGGTTGGTTCAACAAATGCAAATCAATAAATGTGATACACCACATAAACAAATTTAAAAATAAGAATCATATGATCATATCAAAAGATGCAAAAAAAAAAAAAAGCCTTTGACAAGATACAGCAGCCATTTATGATTAAAACACTTCACAAAACTGGTATAGAAGTACCTTAACATAAAAAAGGCTATCTATGACAAACCCTCAGCCAATATTATACTTAATGTTGAAAAACTAAAACCCTTTCTCTAAGGTCTGAAACAAGGCAAGGCTGTCTACTATTGCCACTGTTATTCAATATAACATTGGAGGTCCTAGCAAGTGCAATCTGACAAGAGGAAGATATAAAAGGCATTCAAACAGAAAACAAAGAAATCAAACTGTCACTATTTGTGGATGACATGATTCTCTATATGGAAAACCCAAAAGACTCCACAAGAAGACTACTAGAAACAATAAGCAAACACAGTAAAGTTTCTGGATACAAAATTAACATTCAAAAATCCAACATTCCTATAACAATGAAGTGTCAGAAAAAGAAGTAGGAAAAAAATTCCTTTTGCAGTTCCAAAAAAAAAGAATAAAATACCTAGAAATAAATTTAGAAAAACATGTGAAGGACCTAAATAATGAAAACTATAAGACCCTATTAAAAGAAATTGAAGAAGATACAAAGACATGAAAAGATAGTCCACATTCTTGGATTGGAAGAATCAACATAGTTAAAATGACCTTATTACTTAAAGCATCATACAGATGAAATGCAATCTTCATCAAAATTCCATCAGCATTTTTTTAAAGAAATAGAACAAAAAATCATCAGATTTGTATCAAAACACTAAAGACCCCAAATTGTCAAAGCCATCTTGAGAAAAAGAACGAGGCTAGAGGCATCACTCCACCTGACTTCAGATTATACTACAAAGTGACAGTAGCTAAAACGGCATGATATTGGCAGAAAAACAGACACACTGACCACTGGAACAGAATCAAGAGTCGAGAAGTAAACACATATTTATATGGGCAAATAATTTTCAAAAAAAGCCAAAAAAATACAGTGGAGAAAGGAAAACCTCTTCAATAAGTGGTGTTGGGAAAACTGGAAAGCCACCTGCAAAAAAATGAAACTAGACTGTTGTCTATCACCACACACCAAAATGAACTCAAAATGAATTAAGAACCTGAATATAAGACCTGAAACAATAAAATGCATAGAAGAAAACATGGGAATAAAACTCAAGGACCTTGGACTTAAAGAGAATTTTATAAATTTGACTTCAAAGTCAAGGAAGTAAAAGCAAAAATAAATGAATGGGACTACATTAAACTAAAAAGCTTCTGCTCAGCAAAAGCAGCCATCAACAAGGTAAAGAGACAACCATCCGAACGGGAAAATATATTTGCAAGCAATGCCTCTGATAAAGGCCTAATATCTAAAATATACAAAGAACTCATACACCTCAATAACAACAAAAGAATAAATGATCCAATCAAAAATGGGCAGAAGATTTGAACAGACACTTCTCCCCAGAGAACATACAAATGGCCAACAAATATCTCAAAAGATGCTCAACATTGCTAGTTATTAGGGAAATGCAAATCAAAACCACAATGAGATACCATCTCACACCTGTCAGAATAGCTATAATCAACAGAACAAGTAATAACAAATGCTGGAAAGGAGGCACAGTAAAAGGAACCCTCTTACACTGCTGGTGGGACTGCAAACTGGTACAGCCACTATGGAAAACTGTATGGAAGTTCCTCAAAAACTAAGAATTGATCTACCTACCAAATGATCTAGCAATCCCTTTACTGTATATTCCCCCCAAAGACTTAAAAAATCATATTCATAAAGATATTTGCACACCGATGTTCATAGCAACAGTATTCACAGTGGACATGGAAGCAACTGAAGTATCCTATGATAGATGATTAGATAAGGAAGCTGTGGTACAAATATACAATGGAATATTACTCAGCCATAAGAAGAGATGAAATACTGCCATTTGTGACAACATGGATGGAACTCAAGATAATCATGCTAAGCGAAATAAGCCAGACAGAAAAAGTTGAAAATCACATGATATTACTTATATGTGTGTCCCGACCCGCGGGACCTAGTTATTCGCGGGCTCGAAGAGGGTCCAGCCTGAAAGAGAAACGGGCGAGAAAAAGGAGCGGAGGCAAGACAGTGTTCTGATCAAGCCTCAAATTTTTTATTTTAGAGCAGGTATATTTATACAGAAGAACAAAAGGGAGGCAGGACTGACTAGGCAGGGGGATACTTGTTACAATTTCATTGGTCCTTGGTTGATGGGGTTAGGAGGTACAAAGGTTAGAAGTGAAAAGAGGAACAAGGAGGAGAGGGGCTCCTTGGGCAGGTCAACAGCCATTCAGTAGGTCCTTCCTTATCCGGCGGGTATGTTAATACATTCTGTGGTTAACTATTCCCTGGGACATTGTCTGCTTATGCATTCTTTAGATAGCATACAGGTTTGTTAACGGCCAGGTTCTATGCCGGGGGGCTGGGCGGTCAAGATGAAGGCCTTTTGGCTCCCAACATATGTGGGATATAAACCTAAAAGCAACAAAGAAACAGGACAAACAGAGACTCATGGATATGGACTATAGACTAGTGGTTACCAGAGGGTAGGGGGTGGGAAAGAAAAAGGGAGCTAGATGGAGTAAAGGGATTTGGATATAGGGGGTAGGGAAAAGGTCAAGTAGGCAAAGGGGATCAAATATATGGTAGCTGAAGGAAACTGGACTTTGAGTGGTTAATACACAATAGAAAATACAGATGTCAAATGATAATGTACTCCTGTAAATTATATAATTGTGTTAATGTTACCCCAATAAATTTAATTAGAAAAAAAAACTGAAGGAAAGGCAAAGAAAGATAGGATATTCTGGGGACTGAGGAGTCAATTAGATAAACATCCATTTTACCCTGTATTTCATTTGGATTGTGTCTTCAGTTTATTATCACTTCTAATAATGCCCTTTTATATTGTCATTTGCTACTCATTATTCTCCAATTGTTTTCTTTCATCCAACTTAAAGAGGATCAGTGTTCCCTAAGATAATAAATTTACTGTTTTGCTGCAACAATGTCCTGAAAAGTAGTATCCCAAGGGATACAAAAATAAATCAAGAGCAGGTGTGGGTATGAATTTATTCAGAAGAATGAATAAAAAAAGTATTAGGAAAATAGGATTTTTTAAGAGAAATAAAGAAAATTGTTTTAAGTTTTATGGGAAATTTGGTTATATACTAGAGAATCTGCTACTTCTTTGAGCCCCTCATTCCTTTATTCAATGATCTATGAAACTATAGAATTTAAGATGTTGATAACTGGCAAACGTGCTTAGTAAAGGTCATTAGGTTCCATAAAGAAAAGTTAATAGTCTTCTTAGTAATCTCTAGACTGTAAATAATATTGATTCAGCTACATCTGCTAAACCGAGTGGTAGGGCTAATGACCACTTTAACAATAAGTCAAATTTCCAACAGTACCATAAAAACTGATAATGTTCTTAAAGACCACCATTAAAGTCGAGAAAGTCGTAAATTGGAAATAAGGCTCATGATTTCAGCTAAACAAACCATATTAATTGAAATGGAATAAAGTTAATTTATAGTTCTTCTAAGAATATTCCTTTTCAAGACTTTTCAATGCTCTTGAAACCTTTTAACCTTTAATAATCTATAAGATTGCCATAATTTCACCAGTATTAAAAAAAATCAGTAAAAAAGAACTTTGAAGTAAGACTCATTATTCATGAAGTCTAAGAAAGGCAGTGTTTTTAATGTAATGGTCTGAGAACATTGTAAAATTAATCAGGGGTCTCACTAGGAGGATTTATGTCTTTAAACAAAAATTGGGTGGGATAGACTGGAGTGTGTTGCAGGGAGCACAGGTAAATATTATAAAATGAAATTTTGTTTCATTTAGATAAATATATATTTATTTGTATAGTGGATCTATTGTATAATATTTTTTTCTGTTGTGGGTTACTTTGGTCAAAGACCATTTAAAGCAAACATTCAGTCGATTTAGTGCTAATTCTAACCAGGGCTAACCCTATGCACAGAAGCACCCATTTTTTTTTTTTTCTCCCATTGGCAATGGAGAAAAATTTTTAACATATTCATGGAAATTTCCTTGTTTACTTTTTTGGGTTAAAAAGTGTAATTATGAGGGTTAATTGAACAGAAACTGAAAATATATGGAAAATCTGAGTATCATTGCGTTTCATTTCTGCAGTTAATTCATGCTGGACACTTTTTCGACTCTTTTAATTTTGATATACATGCCCTTCATTTCCAGAAAATTTTCTTGTATTACTTCTTTGGTAATCTCCTTTCCTCTATTTCTTTTGTTCTTTTCTGGACTTTTATTTGGATGTATTCCTAATGGACTAATCAGCTAATTTCTCATTCTTTGTTTTTGACTGATTTGTTGTCATTTGCTCCACCTTCTGCAAGATTTCCTCATCTTTACCATCCAAACCTTCGATTGAATATTTTATTTCTTCTACCACCCTTTTAATATCCAAGAGCACTATTGTTTCATCTTATTATACAGGTATACCTCATTTTATATGCTTAGCTTTATTGCACTTCAGAGATGTTATATTTTTTACAAATCAAAGGCAAGACCCTTCACCAGCAAAAAGTTTACAACTTGCTTTGTTGTGGTGGTGTGAAACATGCAATATCTCTGAAATACTCCTTTATGTTACCATTTAGTGAGTCTGTGCCTCTGGACTGTGAACTTCACAAGAGTTTCTCAGTTTATTTTCTCCCCTGTTAGGTGAAACAGGATGGCTACATATGGGTGGAGTTCAGAATTTCCATTTCCCCAGGTCAGTTAGGATCTAATTATACCCCAGCAAGTTAGGCTTGGGTTAATTAGTTTCTCCTGAGGGCAGGCCTCATTAGGAAGAACCAAGTGCTCTGGCATCTCTCCAGATGGTTGCTTTTCCCCTCCCCCTACAGGAAGCCCAAAGGGATTTGTCTAGCTTTTTACTGTTCGGGCCTCTTTGAGCTTCTGGAAGGAAGACTCACAATATTGTGGAGGTACCCTCTGTGATTGGGCCCCCCTGGAGCTTTTAACTCTCAGAGTTGTCCATGCTGAACTTGTTCTGTTCAGTTTGTCCTACCCGAGCACCGTTCCCAAATCTGTTTCCACTCCTGACTCAGCTCTGGTAACCTGTACATATCTTCTGTTTTTCAGGGCTGTTTCTGCACCTGAGTCTGTTCTGGTAAGTTGTAAATACATTCCATTTTTTACAGCATCTTGTTTCGTGATTGCAATACATTCACTTATCTCGAAAAAATCTATAATTTTTAAAACTTACTTCACCTTCCTTGCCTAGTCTCTGTTTCCCCCATTTTGCTCTTTTTCTGTTTTGGACTAGTAATCACATTGAATGCTGTCATGAAATATCTGATGATTTGTAATGTTGGTCATACCTCAGAGGAGAGTGCTGCTGAAAAGCTGATTGGAGGCTCTGTGTATGTGGGTGGGTCCTGTGACCTTCATTGTTGAATGAGCCTCTTAGACTTTGTGGAATGACTTCTGTTGGTGTCAGACCTTGCTCTTTTCCCTCTCTCTCTATCCTTGCGTTGACCTTTTGAATTTTTATATAAATTATATAAATATAAATTTTATATAATCTGTGTATGAAAATAGGGTATTATTCCTGCTTCTTTCTACTTTATGTAAATTACATAGAAAATTTAAAATTTTTTTTTAAATTTTCACAAAAGGACAACCCTGTTTAAATTGTATTTGAATTTTGTGATCCTTAAAACTCAGCCCCCACCCACTGACCTCCCATTTATTTAGGTTTTTACTTGTTCTCAATAATATTATAGAGCTTTCTCTGCAGAGGTCTTGTACATCTTTCATTATATTCAAACATATATGTATATACATATATACATATATGTTTGAATATAATATATTTATATAAAGATATATATATATTTAATTTGCTTCAGTAAATGGAATTATTTTATAAAATCTTTCCCTAATTGTTTTTTTCAAGTACATAAGGATACAAATAATTTATGTATATTGATCTTTTTTAATTCTATTAATCTTTGTTTTCTTTTGTTAATTTCCTCCTATATAATCATGTTGTCTGCTAATAAAATAGTTTTCACTCCTTCTTTGGAATCTATACACCTTTCATTTCTTTTTCTTGACTCATTACTCTGGCTAGGACAGCTATGAAACAGGAATAGCAGGCATTCTTGTTTCGTTCTACCTCAAGAGTAAAGCATGGAGTAAAGCAGTCCATAGCTCAACAATAAATATGCTAATTAGATTTCTTTCCTTTAAAAATGTCTATCAGGTTAAAGAAGATTCTTATTTCTATTCCTTATTTATATTGTATTTTTGAAATAGCTATTGAATATTGAAATTTATTAATGGATTTTTTTTTTTTTGCATCTAAAAGTATATGGTTTTTCTGTTTTAGCCTTTTAGAGTGATGAATTAAATGGATTGATTTTCAAATGTCGAATCATTTGCATTCTTGAAATAAAACCATTTTGGTCATGATTATTTCTCTATATTGCGAGACTTTGCTGGCTAATATTTTGTTTATGGTTTTCACATATAAGTTCATGAAAGTGATTTACCTGTTGATTTATAATTGCCTTTTATTATAATGCCTTTATCAGATTTTGCTATCAAGTTTTGTTGGTCTCAAAAAAAAGAGTTGCTAAATATTTTCTTTTTCTGATCTCTAGAAAAATTTGTGTGACATTGTATTGGTTCCATACATTCCTTAAATGTTTGGTAGAAATAAATAATATTACTATCTGCATCTAAAATTCTCTTTACTGGAAGATTTTTAATTATAAATTCAATTTTAAAAATTGATATAGTACTACTCAGATGACTTATTTCTTCTCTAGTATTAATGTTGATTATTTTTCTAGAAATTTGTTTAGGACACCTATTTTTCAAAATTATTGGGTAAAAACTTGTTTATAATGTACTCTTATTGACTAGTGATTCTAGGTTCTGTAGTGATTCCCCTCCTTTGTATTCTGATATTATTTATTTGTGTTTTCACTTTTTTTCTTTATTTTAGTCTCATTTGGGGTTTATTAGTTGTTTCAAAAAATCAACTTTTGGCATTTTTTCTCTAAGATCTATGTTTTATTAATTTCTACTTTCAGTGTCATTTGCTTCTACATAGTTTCTCTGAATTTACATTCTTTTATTTTTATTTTGCTTCTCTCTGACCTTGGATTAATGAAAACCATCACCATTGGTTTTTTAAAAACTATGTACCTTCTCAAATCAATCAATGGAGTGTATGGTGTGGATAATTGAATCTATTAAAGAGCCATAATTTAAAGAATATATTTAATGAACACTTCCTGTAAGAAAATTGCAAAGTTTTGGATGTAGAAATCTAAAATATGCTGACAACATCATATAATAGGAAAAATCTAAATGCAATTAAAAGATTTTGATTAAATTAACAGATGTGTTAGAGGAAAAATGTTACCAAAAATAGCATTATTTTTAAAATTGTAAGGAAGAACTAAGTATAGGAATTCTTTGGATTTATAATAAGGTTATGCACAGATAGCAAAGGTATTAATTACTAAAAATTATATTTAAAAAGCTGTATGTAAATGTCAAATAAATTACAATTATTGGTATACTTTAAATTTTAGATAAAATGGTACTTATAGTATTACTTTAGCTTTTAGAAAAGGCAAAAATTAAGACTATTATAATCTTCCATATGTAATTTTAAAAATTATATATTGTAGATCTGCCTCAAAATTTTTGAAAGCTGTGAAATAAATTTTCGAAATGTGAATGACTTACAGTTGAGTTCAAAATGTACTAATATCAAATTGAATGTTGATCAGATTTCAAAATTAAGATTTAATGGAATTAAAAATTACTATAAATTTATGAACACAGCTTGCATTTTCATATTTTACTCTTTTTTTCCTCATCTTTTTTAAACCTCTTTTGTTGAATATGTGTAAGAGTCTAAATTAGCCTCATTTAAAATAGCATTCTGTTAGAGCATTTATAGGAAGTATGGCATGAGATAAGCTTTCTCATGAATATTTGTGATGAATGAACATTCTCTCCAAAGCAGTAGTAATGGTTGTGTAATCATCGTTTGTAATGATTAAGATATAGCTTTCTCACTGTATCAGTAAAGAATTCTTAAGAACAAAACAGTGGTCATTGGGGCTTGTAATCTAGGACAATGTTTATAATACATTAGTGATTAAGTGTTCAGTATGTGCTGCACAGTATACCAGTCTATTTATATGTAGAGTCTCATTTAATATTCACAAGTAACTGCATAAAGGAGGTAAATTTGACCCCTTTAGCAGATGAGATAGCTAAGGACTAGAGGGGCAAATGCTGTCCAAGGCCAGTTGAGTAGTACTAAAATTTAATCCAAGAAATCTGATAAAGTGCTCACTCTTAATATATAATTTTTTAAAAAATATAGACTAATGAAAACAAATATTATAGTTCTCTATTATTTAAACCAATGGCATCATGAAACTCAATGTTATCCTTCATATGAAAGGTATTTATAGCTCTTGGATTACCACTTAAAGCTTTGCGATGTTTGAGATGATCTTGTATTTGGATTTGAGGATTTTCTCAAAGACTTTTGATAGTCAAAGATACTACTGAGAACAAAACGAGAAGCTTTTCTTAGGCTCTGAATATCCTTCTATTTAGAAAGTGTGCTTTGAATAATATTTTGATATTTTTCTTCACCCTGCAAGGAAATGATGGTTTTATAGGCATCAACAATAATATTTTTTGTTCATAAAAATATGCTGTTAATCTCAACACCTTGATTTTACCATTGAGACAAATTTTAAACATATTTGTAGGACAAATGTGCAGGTGATACGAATAATTAAAACTGCTTAAAAAAGAAAATACCAGAGCATCCTTAATACAAACAAAGTTCTATTTCTAAATACCATCAGACCTTAAAATTTTAGCCTTCTTTTCTCAACGGTGTTTTCTTATTTAAAGGCTTATTGTTTCCTGGGCTTTCATAGTTCACTCTTATAGCCATGGCTGCCATCCCCAAATCCTCAGTTGTAAGCTATTTTTGTTGTGTTCAGTAAAAGAAATGGTCTCTGTTTAGGTAAGGGTGATGGAAGAAAATCATATTCCACCCAGAAAGATGTTTCCTCAATGCTTTCAGAGATGCATTTTATAATTAAAAGTAAATTGCTAAAATGGTGACAAGTTTAACCAATTTCAGAATATGATCAGATGTGAAATTTCACAAAGGATTTTTTTTTAATGCCAGGGTTATATAATTTTAAACCTGTTTTTGAATCAAAAAGAAAAAGGAATTCCTTTCTGAAGCATAAAGCAAAATTTCTATTAACAAGTACCTATAAGATTGCTTTTCACAGTCTCTATGTTTTTGTGGCAACGAGAGAGAAAATTTAATGTTCTTGGCTTTTTTTTTTTCTTGTTGTATATAGCAAAATCTGATGCTGCATGGACATAGTGATTTTACTGTGCCAGACTCTCAAACTATTCATGAAGTTAGTTTATGATAAAGCTTACATATCTTCTAACTAAATTGAAGAGAGGAGATTTAATCATCATGTGCTTTTTGTTGCTATTGTAGTTTTATGTGATTACTCATTGGGGAATGTAGTTCACTTAAGGACTTCACATAATTTCTTCCAAATTTATTCAATTCATTTTGCTCTGGAATTCACAATGCCATGGCTATTCTTAAATACCTTTACCTCATTTTATTCCCAATCCACCTCCAATTTTATATCCTTCTCAAACACATAAAATTAAAATAGCAAACTGTTAAAGCACATTACTTATAAGTGTTTTTTTTGTTGTTGTTGTTGTAATAAGTGAGTTGTAATGAGCTGTCAATTTTAAGGATCTCCAAACAAAAGAGTAACAGTAAGCTAAGTGATCAAGATGCTGTAATTGCTTCTATTCTTAGCTTTATCGAGAAGCAAACAGGGTCAGAGTCTACAGGCCTTTGTTTCTAATATTTCCTAGTACCTTCAAACCAGTCCTTGGAGTTTCATGACATGTTTAATTATATTCTGTCTAAACATAGACAGGTTTCTCTAAGTCTATATTTTAAAATGGAAGAGCGAGAAGGACTCTTGAAGCTCCTCTAGCTCAAACTGTGCATTTCAAAGTTAGTACAGTGGAGGACAGAGACATGTGTCCTGTGACTCACTTAAGGAATCTCAACTGGCAGATTCTGGCAGATGCAGAGAATCAGTCTAAGGTTCTTGATGCCCAGCCTAGTGCTCTTGGTAACATCACATTGCCTCCACTAGCATCATGTCCGAAAATGTATATAAATACATTTTGGGCTTAGCTGTATTTGTAAAGATATATATATTGGTGCAAGATTCAAGCAAGAAGTTAAGTCAGACACTGAAAAGGCCTGAAATTTAACCAGCGTTTTTGAAGTAAAAAGCCAGGATATATAAGGCAAGTGAAAGGTATTTTAAGCAATGAAAGTCATTATGAGTCCATGTTCTGTCAACAACAAATTTGAAAAAACTTCAAGGGAAGGAAGGTATATCTCAAGGAAATTTTAGTAAGTTGACAGCTTTAGCCAAAAATGAATAAAATACAGTGTTTACATGGAAAAATTGGCCCAATGTCATCTATGATGAAAGTATCTGAATTATGTTTCTCTTCCACAAACTAATAATCAAAATAATTCATAGTGTAGTGTTGAACAATAAATATAAAGTGATAATTATTTATGTGAACTATAAGAATTACTGCTTAGAAAATATAAATGTTTATATTTGATTCTTTTTCTTGTCTCGAGACATTTGCTTAAATAATACATTCAACCTAGTACTTCTTTTTACCCTTAACTGGGAAATCTTATTGCCTGAAATACTGTACTGTTGTTGTTTTTCATAATATTCATGCATCTATTAAAAATACATTTAATCTGTCTTGTATCTTTCTGCCCGTATCTGTTATCATAGCAAAAACTTCTTTACAAAGCACTTCACAAAACAGTAAAAGCACCAGGAATGGTGCTGTAAAGACAAAACTAACAAAGATGTCTTGAGGAGCTTCAAACTGATCATTTTTCTCTAAGTGATATAAACAAGTATTTTAAACATGTCTACAAATTAGTAGACAAAGTACACAATATGATAATCAATGAATTGTACAAATTTTAGGACACTTGCTACTACCAATTATCCATCATGTATACTAAACTTGAATGTGAATGAATTTTTGCGGTCCAAGATTTTTTGATTTTTTTACATAAGATACTAACAATTTTTAAGTGATCTCTATCTGCAGAGAAAGATGATTTTACAGATTAGGCATTGTTTGTGTTGTTATTCTTTAGAGGGGTGGTGGGAAGTTCCTTGCCCAATTCCTGCTTCCTCAGGGTCCCAAGCAGTTATTGTTTCCTCTGGACACAAATATTCTGAAGGTCTGCCCTGCTGCCTTGTGTGTGCCTTAGAGGAAGGGAGGGGACACTCTTTTTCACTCCCTGATTGTACAAACACTGAGAGGATGGAATGGGTGGAGGAAAGCTATGTGTCTGAGAGCTTGCTTACCTAAATGACAAAGCTCCATCCAACTGCTGGACTTTGCTCTATCCCCAGATTACTACTAAATACATCAAAAATTCTTACAAAACATTACCAAGTTGATTAAAAGCTTGCATGTAATTATTTTTTTAAAACCTAAGCATGTCCTTTAGAGAGCATAGATTTTTTTATATATATATAATAAAATAAACTGATCATGTAAAACTCTTGGTAAGGAGCAACAAAGAGCTTGAAACATTTGTTTTTCTTAAAAACTTTATTTGATATAGTTATTTTTAAAGTAAGAATAAACCAAAAGATATTGTTTTCTAATGAGTTCCCACCACATTTACTCCTTTCAAAAAAACTCATAACCTGATGTAGGTAATATGTCTTTCTTTGAAAGACTCAAAGGAGTGGTTGATTTTTGCCTTTCTTTTAATTTAATGTAATAAGCTTTTCTTGAATGGTTACCATATGCTAGACATTGCTCTGGGTGCTAAGAATATAAATATGAAGAAAACTCTGACCTCATAAAGCTTTCTAATGCAAGAAACAAATATTTACTGTACGAAATATGTGTAGATATAAAATAAATTTTCAACCCATGGAATAAATGCAAGTACATTTATTGTACTTGTGCACAGGCAGCCTAGAGGAGATAAAGGTGAAAGGTGATACAGTTAGGGAAGGGTCTCTAAGGAGGACTTTTCAGAACAGATTTTTAACAAGTGAATAATAATTTACCCAACAGAGAAGAGATGATGGAGTAGTGTAATCTGAGCAGAGAGATGGTGTTATGAATTGAATAGTATCCCTAGTACCTCAGGATATGACCTTGTTTGGATCTTTACTAAGTTTAGATCTTTACCAAATTGAAATGAGGTCATTAGAGTAGGCCCTAATACAATACAACAAGTGTTCTTATAAGAGAGAGAAATTTGGAGACAAACTAGCACACAGAGAGAATGCCATGTGAACATCAAGGAGAGAATAGGTAATCTCTAGATTTTTCCCCATCGCCCTCAGATGAAACCAAAATGCCAACACCTTGATCTCAAACTTTCCAGTCTCCCAAAATGTGAGACTTGTTTAAGCCATTCAATGTGTGGTACTTTGTTATGAAAGCCCTAACAAACAAATACAGATGGACAAATTCTTGGAGAACTTAATTAATAAGAAAAAATAGTTACTTGAGAAACTACCAGTAATTCTGAATGCTAGGATTATAAAGGCCTGTGATGCAGTACTTAACAGTGAGGCTCAATCAGAAGATAGCAGTGGTCTCCAGAGGATTGTGCCTAGATGTGGGAATTTGTCGTGTAAGTAATGAGAAGTCAACCAGGAAGCTTAATTAAAAGTGATACTGCCATATTTTTGTTTAAAAAGGACCAGTCCGGCAGCAATATAAATGCTGTTTTGGAGAAGAAAGAATAGTATGAAGAGGTACTGTAAATAGACATATTCTTGACCATACGTACCAGAGTCTGGTGATGCTTGGGTGATTCAAAGGTGACTTAAAGGTATCTATGGGGCAAATTGCAAATGGTACTAAAGAGTCTGGCCTATAGAGACTCTTATATCAAACCAAACCAGTCGGAATATCATTCGATGTGTATTCTGCACAGTAACCAAAATGGAAAATAAGGAAAATGCTGCCTGAGTCTTAGGAGAGATCAACATTTCTTTCCTTCAAATTACAGTCATTATACTCCATGGAAAATACTTACTGTATAGGGATTTTCTTGCTGTGTGAGGAATAGAATCCATATAATAAGATGCATTTTGCTAATTGTAGGCTTTCTTACTAATGGACAAGGCCCTCAAAGGGCTAACCATGTCTTTCACTGGCTCTTTATTAAGTAGCCTGCAGAAAATCATAGGTTGAAGAGCCAGAGTCTTAGAAGTGAAAATTATAAAGCTGAGGTTTTTTGAGCCAGTTGGTCTTTTCAGTACAAATTTAGTGTTTGACAATGTTATAAAGGAACTTGACTGAAAATAAAAACAACTCTAAAATACATTTCTGTGTGCTCGGCAAATTATAACTTTTAGCATGGCTGCTTAAGTACCTCTGTGAGGTTTGTTCTTCCTTTTTTGACAGGCTTAATACATATGACAGTATATTGATGTTTTCATCTGAGGGATGACTGAACATCTGTTTAGAGCCTTACCCACTCATGTTGATAAATGTTCTTGTCCTATAATCATTTCTTACATTTATTTATTTATTTGTTTGTTTGTTTATTTATTTAATACTTTTTATATATTTCCTGGAAGACAACTTCCCTCCCAGCCCATCAATGGCTTCTCCAACTGGCAACAGAAATGAAAGCTGATTATCATGTAAACTATGGAGATAGAAAAGTTTTCTGAAGCATTTAACTATGGAAAAGTATATAATACAAAAGTGAAAACCTAGTAATAATTACCAGGCTAAATTGTCCCATGTGTTCAGGATATTATTCCACCAATGCTCTTTTAGAAATAAAACAGATCTGTTAGAAGGAAAACCATGGTTTCAAGGTTATAACATTATATTAACAATTTACAGCATTTACTGAGTCTTTATCGTATACTAGATACTTTATCACATATTTTGTATGTTTTACTTTATCTTCACATTATATAGGATTATAATGATTATCCTTATTTGATATGAGGAACGGAGTCTTAGAAAGATTTAGTAAATGACCTAATAAGTTTAGTCTATGGTGAAGATGGTTTCTCATGGGAAGAAACAACCATTAGGCAAAACAGTGTTAAATGCCCACAGGAAATGGTGTATTGTATGCATATATAGGCTGTGTCAGTGTGTATGTGGTGTGTATATGCATGTTTATCTTTGTTGTATATGAATGTGTGTAGTGTGTACATGCATGTTTATATTTGTGGTATGTGAGTGTATGTATTGTATATACATGTTTGTGGTGAGTGTATATGATGTGTGTGTTGCACATTGAGTCAGGGGCTGAGGCAGAACAGAGGAATATTCTCTCTTCTTTAAGGAGACTGTGTTGGTGTGATCCATCTCTATAAAGAGAAAAATATGATTTTCTTTGTATTGGAGAAAATACGTCAGTATTTACTAAACTATCTCAAATGAGTTGTGATTTGAAAAATAAGTTTATTTGGACTCGTAAATGTGTATTTCACAGGCCTTTTCCCTTTTCTTCATACTTACTCTCCCCACACGGATAAACACATGTCATCTGTAATGCTATACAGGCCACAAACCCAATGATTCAATTCTCAGAAGGCCTTGTGAGGAAATTTCTTGTAAACCAGAAAAGAATGACCATATTAAAATGAAGCAGACTCAAGAACACTTTATGGACCTATAGAACACACCTAATTATATATGTAGAGGCCCAGTTTGTTGTGCCTGTGGATTGTGTAATGTTTAAATTTAGTTGGCAGCTTCTGCTTGCTGGGATTGATTTATTCAAGGAGGAGGTGAGACCAGTTTAATGTTTCGGAAATGGCTGGGCTCCTGACTGGAAAATCCCTCCCCCTAAACAGATATATTTTGGTAGTCTAATACCACCAGATTTCTGATAGAGGATTATTTCTCCTTCCACTTCAGATATATTAGTCACTTGCACTTTTGTGTTTTGATCTCCTTTTATCTGGATGGAAACTTTTCTTTGTTGAGATTCAACTTACATAAACAAATGCAAATATTAAACTTCAAAATAAAAGACTAGAAATATATTTCACTTTTTAGACTCTCCATGACCTTGGGAAATGTCTGCTAGTTGGCAGCAGCCGCTTCATGTAATCATGCTGCTGACCTCAGCTCTGCCTTTCCAAGAACTCAAATGGGAACAGAGCTCTTAAATGGAAAAGTGACTGCCTCGCTTAAACATTTTGTTTTCAATTCCCTCACACCTGCTACTGGACCCAGGGAGGAGGTTTGCAAACACAGAGAGATACAGTGGGAGAGATCTTAGGTCAGGGCTACAAAAACAAGCACTGTTTGTTTTGCAACAACAAAAATGGCCACTTCCTCTCTGAAGAGCAGTGATAAGCGCTCCTGGAGGCTGGTGTTGGACTCTTAATAACATTAATCTTTCTGTCTTAAGTCACCTAAAGAGTCTACAGCCTTCATTGTTAATGCAAGTTCACACCCCGTTTCCTCAATACCACCCCTTCTTTCTCACAAGCCTTCTTCCTCTTCCGAAGCCCCAACAAAGCTAAGAAGAATAAAGACACAAAAACAACACACACACACACACACACACACACACACACACTCACACTCACACCTTACAGTAAGTGATACCAGTATTTTCAGAGATTAATATTTCAGTTTGCAAAGGGATTATCTAAAATGAGGCAGAGAAATATAAAAGAAATACATTAATTTTTTCTTTCTCCCCCATGCCATTAGTGTAAGAATATACCTGTCTGCTGAAATGAGGAAAAGTAATTTCAACCCAGTACTCAGTACAAGTGTTCATTGGAACAAATATTTATTGAGTATAGAAAACTTGTTCTCTTTGTATCAGAAGAGTGATGATTCAGCTTCATTACATTAATACAAATTTGCTAATTCTTAGAAGAAAGGTAGATATTTTAGGATATAGATTAAAATTCAGAGTTTATTTCTGTGACCATTCACTTAGGATTTGCTTCTTATATTACCTTCCTAAAAGACAATTTATAAGGTTAACTAAGACCTTCTAGGGCAGCATTAACTTTCCTAGGAAGAAATAGACAATAACTCTCATAGCCACCATAATATGAAACTTGAACCATTCTTTTCTTGATAATTATCATTCATGGAGATAACATTGAGTGTCAGATTTTATCTAATGTACATAGAGAAAGCTTAGTTTTCTATGTATCTGTGCTGCACATGTGGCTTTTGAGTATCTGTAATATGATTAGTACAAATCAAATGTTCTACTAATGTAAAAAGAACATAAGATTTTAAAGACAGAGAATAAAAAGTGTCCAATAGTTTGCACATAATTTTCAAAATAAAGAATACATGCTGAATGACAATATTTAGACGTATTGCACTAAATATAATTTACTATTGCCAGTTTAAATCCTTTTTAAAAATGTGGCTGTAAAAGATTTTAAATTACACACGTAACTCACATTCTATTTTTCTTCGAACAGTGCTGCTCTAAGCAATTGATTTTATTTTCTATCACCAGCTTTCGGATATATTTTGTAAAACAGAGTTTTAAAATTTTATTCTCCTCAAAAATACAACTTTAAATTCATGATTCACTGTTTGATGTCACTTTTGTTTCCTTATGGAATACCCAGCAGTTAGTCAAAGTGAAAATGTTAAATTTAAAAGAAATGTGTCTTTATATGTGTTTAATATTTCTTCATTATGTGTGTATGTCTGTGTTTCCAGTATGACTGATGGTTACTCTGTGTGTCAGATTAAAGTTTTTCTCAAAAATACTATCTTACCTTACTGCTGCCAACCCAGCTCCTTTCTACCATAGCACCACTTTTCTAAGATTCTTAGATGTTTTTTCAACCTTAACAATTTGTATTTTTAAAATAGTTTTTGAATTTTAACTCTGTAGATTCAGGCCTGCTCTTTCCTGGAAAGGATATAAGCAGTTAGTCATTGCTGTCAGTCAGTCAGTCAACCATATCTACAATATACTTTCTTTAGACATGGCTCTCTGCTAGTGCTTTTGAATAAGGAGAATAAGAATCATGGGTCCTGCTCTCAAGAAATTGATAGTTTTGTGGTTGAAGAGACAAAATGATTTGCAGTGAATGTGAATGAGGTAATATTTGATAGATTTCATATTAAAATCAACATTTCTGGTTTCTCTTGAAAAATGGCACTATTGGCCTGCATTATTGCAATGGCAACCATTGTCTGAAGTTATGCATCTCCAGTTCACATAAATGGGTATAGAGTCTGTAGTGCTACTTTACATTATCTGTCTGGCTTATTAGGTACTTTGAGTTTTCAATTTCTGGTCTAGGTAATTATGAATGTTCTGTTCAATTCCCAGCTTTGATTATGAGATTCTTGACTTAATAACTTAAAAATCTTACTCAAAGGATTATATTGTCAGAGTTGGGTCCATTAACTTAATAATTTCTATTGATAAAATGTAAGCCTATAAACATAGCTTTTCTTCTCAAGTGGCAGGAAAAATATCAGATGGAAGTTCAAGTAATAAACATATGGAAAACCATGACAATTATTTATTATCTGGATGAACTTTTCATGATAGTAAAATTAACTCAGTATTTTACAGACATAGTTTCCATTGTGTGAGATGCTTTGAGGAATAATAAATACTGGTATGAGGTAATTAAAAAAATTACCCTTGTTTTTATGGTATTTAACAAGCAGAAAATGGGTTAGCTGTATAGTAAAACATTGTTACGTTATTGTTCATTAGCCCATCCCAAATTGAGAATGGTAAAATGCATTATGGAAAAAGAATTGCCTTTTTTTTCATATGTTCCTAGATTTCAAAAAATGTGTTTATCACATACAATTCCCTTTTGAGAACTATAATAAGCCAAAGTTGTTCTTATTAAGTATCACCACAAAAGCAATATATTAGTGGTTTGTTGTATTATGTCTTTTGAAATGCTTGTAGATGATGGAATTCTATCTTGAAAAGTAAAAAAAAAAAAAAATAGTAGTGGAGAGAAGGACTATAGTAATATGTAGAAATAACTGTATTATTATAAAATTGAAAAATCTAAAATTATATATTAACTGAATAATAATAATAGAAATTATTGGGTCAACATTATGTCACTTTTTTAAAAATTGGCAAATTATTCTTTTTCCATAGTAGATTTGAGTATTTTAAACAAGGTAATTTATAATTAGAAAGCCTTTTTTAGAATTTTCTACCATTAAACAACAAATAGACATTGTACTGATAATTCAAAGCTGGGTCAAAGAAAGAGTAATTAATAGAGAAAATGCCATTCTGGCAGTTGTGAACAGTTGTTCAGGGTGAGGACATGACCAGGCAAGAATGAAGAAACTGAACTTTTTGGTTTTTATAGTTTCATATTACTTTCTGTGTATACTTTTGGTAGAGTTTCTTATTAGTCAGGGGCTGACAAAGACACTAATAATCCATTTTTATCACCTCCTCCTATATACTAAATAACTTTCTAAATTATGTGAGGGCTACAGTTCAATACAAAACGTAGTCCCTCCTTTCAATAAGTATACACTATGTTTTGGGATTCATGTTATAAACAGGTATTATAAGATGCTACTTGATAATATGCAATTAGGTTCTGCAGGATTTTAACAAAGTTTAGTGAAATTTTGGACATTGAAAAAGCCTGGGAAAACTTCATGTATGAGGTAGAACTTGATGAAGACAAAGATAAGACTACATCAGTGCTTGCATATGGTAGAAATGTATAGCCACCAAGAAAGTTTAGACAGAAATTCCTTTTCACTTGCCATTTCAATGTTTTAAGTCTCATTTTAAAAGTATGACAAATTATGCATTAGAATTCTAAATCTATTTTTCATCTGTGAAAGAGAGATACTATCCTTTTTATTTTCTCTACAGTTCCTTATAATGTAGAATTTTAGGAAGTCAACCTTGTTTCAACTCAGTTCTTTCATAGACGAAAGAAACCAAAGCCTGAGGAGATGAAGTGCTTTGACCAGGCTTGCTCAGTTGCTTCTAATGTCCATTGTGAACATTAATTGATAGCTACTATCATGGCTGGATTATACAATTGACAGATTAAACATGTTTACAGGGTACCATAAGGTCTAGCCTCAGAAATATTTTAGAGAAAGATGGCAGACTTTTATGTAGATGTTAAAAATTCTATCAAAAGAAAAAAATCAGAACTTAGTTGGATGTTCTTATTTTATGATTGAGTATTGTTTTTATTTTAAATTACGTAGATAAATGATAAGAAGTAGGCACCTGATATTTTAGACTGTTGGACTTCTTAAAATCTTCATGTAGCCCTTGTATTTGACAACTGTTTTGGTCTTTAATTTGGAAGCCATTTTTACATTTTTATTGGAAGAATCTCAAATTAACTTTACATTATTTATAATTCTTGTTAATATTTGCATTTTACTATAAAGCCTAGATTTCTCTGCCTTTCCCAAGTGTATATGCTCTTTCTCTGATAATAATACCCAGACCTTATTGCAGATCTTCATTCCCCAAACAAGACATGGGTGGGGACAGAACCAGGCATGGGATTGGGGGTGTCAAGCACAACCATAGGTGAGTATTCTGCAGTCCCATTCTGGATTTTGACCTTCTTATGACTTCCTAAAGAGAGCCAAACTTTTTGAGAACACATGGAAAAATCAGGCACAGATAAGCAACAAGGCAGTTCTCATCAAAAGCATGAATAAATTTTTATGAATTAGGCTCCCCAAGATCAAAGAAACCATGGACTTGGTCCAGTCCTTGCAAAAGACCATATTACCAAAAGTTACATTTAATGGGAACACTATTACATAAAAGTTGCCATACTAGTGAAACGAGATGGAATTTCATTATTCATTCATTTGAATGCATATTACTATCAGTTAAAAGGATGACTTTCATCTATATCTTTAATTCACCCAAAAGGCTGATATACTTATTTGGCACATTTGGCCAGTAGAATGAGAACCAGCATTGGATATTTGAAATCTGTGATTCTGGCATTATTTAGAAAGGTTCTTGTAATATTAATAACAAAATAAAATAAAGCTTGAATTTTTACTTTCAGTATTTTTTTTTAGTGAATTATGCTGATATATTTAACTAAAGTAAATCTATTATGCAAACTTTGCATTTCAATAACCTGTGATGAGATAGGTTTTCTCTCTAGCTATTGAGTCATTTCTTTCTGACATTGAGTTAAGTAACTCTTTTTATAATGATTTCTGCTAATCACAGTGCTAAGCCTCTAGTGCATGCTAAGTGGATGTGAACTGATGAGGATGATATAACTTTAATTTGTCAATGCCATGAGGGGAATTAGGAACCAGAGCTTTATAATAAGAAAAGACATTAAAGTATATCTTTACAGACTCAGCTAAGAGTTTTAGTTTAAATCTGACATTTTCACTGGATAACCCTTGCAAATGATACGAAATGCTATTTACCTGCATCATCTTGCCTTTTTATTTATTTATGACACACAAATATCTTCCACAAAAATCTGGGGAGGAGTGTTCCCATAGTAGGAGTATGGCAACATTTCTGGATATCACAATTGTGTTCTCTGCTCTATCTGTGGTAATGCTTAATTAAATTATGAAATTATGGGGACAGCAACACAATTCCCATGGGCCTGCTACAATAAGGTTTTTTATAATTTTTTTATGTTGTAAGTTTTATCAGAAAAATACTGAGGAAATAGGTTTTCTGCTTGCATTATGAACTTGATTTCTCTGTTGATAGTTCATGAATATTAGTCATTGAGTGACAGATTTTGTTGTATGTGTTTGTATTCATTGCTTTCCAGAGTGGTTGTTATATCTTGAATATGCCAGCTGTCTCTCGGGACCACTTCACAAAATGAGAGGCTTTTTTCAAAGGATAGTATTTTTCTCCATAAAGTAGATCAAGTTCTATTTTGTCCCTTCATTATTTGATAAAATTAAATATTGTGAAGGAAAAACATTTCCTTTTCAAATTGTTTCTTTTACATAAATGGCATTTATTTCAAAGATTTTTGCATTTTCCCCAAAACAGAAATGAGTAGCACAAAGAAATCTGGCAGGATTTACATGGTAAACACTGCATCGCTTTCAACAATGACATATAATAAGACCTTTATATCAAGAAATAACTATAGGATAGAATCTGCTTTACATCAACAGATAGGAAATGAATATTTTGGAGAGAGAAAATGTGAAACATACTAAATCTGGACAAGCATAATTGTATCTGGTACTAAAAAAAGATTTTTTTTCCTTTCTATAATTAAAAGTATCTGTGAATCCTAAAGATCAAGAGTAGCTAGTATTGAAATTAACATTTGAAGATAAGTGAGAATCATGGTTTGAACAAAGGATCATACCTTCTGTTTAAAGTATAGTGGATAAAGAACTGAGACAGTCTCATGACACTACCAAGACTAATGAGCTTAGGAGCCATCAGCAGGAAGAAGACCAAGAGCCTGCTCAAGTATGAGGATTAGTGAGGATGGGATTACTTCTCAAATTGTCAGATTTATGTTGCAGGCTTTAGTATTCCTCTGCCTAAATTTACAGCTGACTGATGGAAAGTTCTGTAACCAGAGGGCAAAAAATATCTCTAGAGTCCAACAACCTAGTACCTACAAGAATGAAGTCAGGATATGTTGAAAAGCGAACCAATAAGAATCCAGTCAATAGGAGTTGAAGGGAAGTGAACTGTTGAGGAATATGAGTCAATGGAAATGAAGGCCTCCTGCACAGAAAAAAATTTTGATGGGATCTGCAAATTAAAATCATTTTTATTTGCAAATCCTTTGTTCCAAAGACCAATTACACTGTGAAATAAGAATGGTATAGAAAGCCCTCTTGCTCCATCCTCAAGGAAGAGGGAAAAAATCCTGTTTTGTGGTGATGTTTATATCCAGAGAGGTAGTATATGTCAACTGCTGGGAGATTGCGCAACACATTCACTGCTCAAATAACCAAGCAATTATTTAGACCTCCTCCAGTTAGAAAATTGGAATGGGTCTTAGAAATCTTATTTTCTGAATGCAATGCTAGAACCACTGATGGTTGAACCACACTACTAGAAAATGACTGCTTCCTCCTCTCTAGCTCCTCAGGGTCACACTCTGTGAATATGGCCACCTTCCATTAGTCAGTCTGTGCTTCTACCCCTTTCCAGGAGCTGGGATTAACCTTGTCCACATGGAGTTATCGGTACGTCTTTTTTAACATTCCAAGATTACTTTCGTTAAGATACATCTTTTTATTTTGGAGATTACTAAAAGAGGAGTAAAAAGACCACATGTTTCAGTGCAGCTAAATGTGCAAGTGTTTGTTGAGATCCCAGATACCAAGCATCGCATCATTAAAATATGTTAATAGATTTCTCAAGTCTTCTCAATCAGTGATGCTCCCCAGGAGAAAACATTTTTAGCCAGGGTGAGGAGTCTCCAGCATAGGAAGGCAGCCAAGAAAGCCTCTACGATAATCAGCTGTATCATGTCATATTATGAAATTGAGAGAATTCCTCTAATGACATTTTAATAATTAAGAAAACCCTAAATAAAGAAAAAGCATTTAAAGGCAGAAAGATAATTGTCATCCTTATAGTTATAAAAACTAGAGTTAATTGAGGATTTTTTTACATATAAAGCACTGTGAAAGACACTTTATAAATAATACTTTATTTTATTGTCTTGACACCTTTATAAGTACGAATATCCATCCATTTTTCATATGAGAAAATAGTCATTCAGAAAGGTTAAATAACTTGCCTAAAATCAAACAATCACTAAGAACCAAGGCCACATTTTCAACTCAACACAGTTTTCTGAGTTTGAGTTCTTAACAACTTTTATAATGGTTAACTCTTTTAGAAACCACAAAGATAGAGATTTGGTTTTACAAAACTGGAATAGTGTCTACATATCTAAAATACTATAAATAAAGAAAATAATAATAAATATCATTAATTTTGTGCTTGGTATTTCCTAGATTTATTGCTTATGTCTATAACTGATTTTACCATCCACCATACACAGATATATGGTGGATGGTAAAATATATATAGTAATATATAGTAATATATATATATATGTGTATATATATATATATATATATATGTATGGTAGATGGTAAAATATATATAGTAAAACTTTATATATATATAAATATATATATAGTATAACTCTTAGTGAGCCATAGTGGCTTGTCTAGAGTCACATAGTAAACGATTGAAATCAGATTTGAAACCCAAGTTTGCCTGCCTGAAATTTATTCTCTTTCTTAAAGGTTATTTTGCAAATGGCCACCCAAAAACAGATTTTCTTCAAATGTGATAAACAAATGCTTAATAACTTTCATATAGAAAAATAAAGTAGAAAAACTAAAATAAGGAAGATGGATAAATGTACAGAATGTGTACAATACAGCAATAGCAAATAAGCAAAGAAAGATAATTCTAATGGTAAATAAAAAAAATTTAAAGTAATATAAAGAGAGTGAAAGAAATGCAATTATTTAGTAATTCCATTATTAGGAATTTAACTCATATTTAACAAAAATTTAATGATATAGTAATTATAACCTCTTTAGAATGGTACAAATCAAAAGCAAAATAAATGTCTGGTAACAGGGATTGGTTAAATAAGTTAAAGAAAATATAAATAGAATGTGCAGATTTTACAAATGATAGTGCAAATGTATACAGATTGATAGGAAATATAGTCAATATAATACTGAAAATAAAGATAATTAAAAGTAAGTACACCTATGTCATCTTTTTTGTTAAAACAAGTTTGTTCATAGAAAATACTGAATATATAGACTCTAAAATATTAACTTTATTTAAGTAACGGATTTTGGATGATTTTTTTTCCTGCTTCCCTAAATTTCTAATTTTTCTTGGTCCAAAAATATTTAAGTAAAAATTAAACTAAAAAATTGTCCATCACATGCATACACTAAAATTTCAAATTTAGAGATATGAAATTACTACCATATTTTTGCATATTAAAAATTAAATTCTAATTTCCAAACAAGTTAATGTCTGGTAAATTATCCCCTAGATACAATCAAAGAATTGATATAATTTACCAAAATACTAATAAGCACTAAAATCCTAATTTATAAGAAGACTGTTGAGGTGAAAAGAATAGATATTTCTTTCTAAACAGTCATTTGTTTGATAAAAGGAGAAACCAACTCAAGATAAAATATATCCCACAGACAATAGCAGAATAGGTCAATTCTTATTTTGACGATTAATCCTGCTCGTGTTCACCAATGTATTGACCATGAGCATTGTTTATCAACAACAGATTAATTTATTTATATAACTAATAATTTGTGCACTGCAAATTAAAAAACAATTTGATATTTTTTCCTAAAATCAATTGTTTTAATTTTAGGAAGCAATAATATTACTGGTTATTTAAGTTAATGACAAAGTTTCTGATATACCTTCACTAATTATAACCTTATAAAAGTGAACTTGATAATATGTTACAATGGTAAATTGGTTTCATAGTCTCAGAATATTTTTTTACAGTAATTCAGATTTTAATAAAATATTCTTGTAGAATAATAGAAGAATAAAAACTTAATGTCAGGGATTTTTGTTTTCTTTTTTATTTTACATATACATAAAATCACAACTGAACTGAAGATACTATTTTGATCTCTGATTCCTCAGCTGTTAAGACTTAGCATCTATTTCTCAGTTTTTTTTATCATCTGTCCATCTGTCTTTATCATCTATCATATATTTTTATATGTATAACACTGAGTGTTAGGAATAGAAATAAATAAAGATGTATATACTACCCTACTAATTGGAAATACAATTATACATAAAAATATATTTTTGAAATTTTATTTTATGAACTAGAATAAAAGTCTACTAGATTTGAAAAATGTACTCAATTTTCTCCAGAGAGTCTGTGCTGTCTTCCTCTTAAAAATATTTAATATAAGTTTATATATGTATTTACAGAAGCTGTATACACACACATACACACATATATACACTCATTGATTTATAAAGATGTATCAATTTACTTTATCAGTTTGGGAAATAGATATTTTTATATCAGCCCTCTTGCCTTTCCTGTTGTTTATTTAAAAATCATTTCTTTTTTAAATATCTATATGAGGTGAGAGATGTTAACTAAATTTATTGTGGTAATCATTTTATAAAACATAAAAGTCAAATTGTTATGCTTGTATACTTTTAACTTGCACAGTACATATATTATATCTCAATAAGATTGGAAAAAATTATTTCATAAGTATGAACAACTTCTTAGGAGAATGACCTGAGGATTTCTTAGCTTGAATAAAAATCACTTTCTTTAAAAAAAAAAAATGTAAGATACAAAAATAAAAGAACGGTATCAGGAAGAAGATTCTGTCCTTACTTATGATAAAAATTCCTTTCATGGAATTCTTAACACAAGGGCAGAGAACCTGTAATTAACCCCAGCCTTTTAATTCATAGTTTCTTTTATCCTATACAATTTAGGTACAAAAACAATTGATCTTAAGTGATCTCACATCTATGATGTTGTGTCTCATTCAGTTCAATAATAAAACCTAAGCTGTTTTTCCATCGTCAACTATCTGCTTGAGCTAGGGCCTCCTGAATCTCATAAATGATTTGTTCCTCTTGTGACATTTATTGTTAGAGACATACCCTCTTTTCACTGTTGCTGAAAAGTGCTGTGTCTGCAGGCAGTGTTTGGGGAGTGTAGACTGTACTTTCCTCTCCAGCTGAAAACAGACAGAGGAAAGGAACGTGTCTTCCTGCAGCCCTGCGCGGTCCTCCTGGTAGGATGCTCTCTGCAGCTGCATGGCTGGCCACCTGGGCCGGCGGCCCTGCTCAATAGCTGGATATCCTGTTCTGGTTTTCTGCTGCTGAGTTGTCCAGGATGATCGCCTGGGAAGTGAATTGTGACTTTCCAGGGTTTTAAGCTTGCCAAGATTAGTTAGGAAAACACAGTTTGGGGTTATACAAATTCCAAATCTTCTGGTACTCTTGCTGCCTGAAATTTGAGAAAAGGAAAAAGAATTTGTAGGAGTTGTGAGCTTAAGCGTGTTCTAAAATGAGGCTTTTGTTGAAAACATATAAATTATAAGAGAATATATTATACATGCAAACCCAGGCACCCTATTGAAAAAATAATTTTTTAAATGATATATTTAAAAAGTAAGAACTTCCTCTGTGCTGTGTGGATTAACATGTGGAAATTGTTCTCAGTGCAGTATAAAATAAGTGAATGTGAAATTTAAAAAACATTTTTGAAGTTTACTTTGGAATTGCCTTGATGATCCAGAAAAAAAAAAAAAGAAAGGAAAGGAGAGAGGTTGCTGAATACTTCCTCGTATGGCAATCCTGATACTATTTCTCACAGACGGTTCTATTGCCGAATAAACTCATGTGACAGGGTTCCAGAATACACTGAGACACAGCAACATCAAAAAGTCTGCTTTAGCCTCACTTGAAATGGATAAACTTATGAATCTATTAGGAGATTGAATTTGACCAAATTCTCTCTATTCTCTATTGACTACTGATAGTCTTGTTTGTAGGTGCCTCTTAGGGAATATTCAATGTTTGTTTGCTTTTCAGATCATGTTTTGAATTCTGAGCTTTCTCACTAAAATGTCTAAACGTTTTTGTCTGCTTTAAAATCAAAGATATTTCTTTTTCTATTTTTTTTGTTTGTTTTGGGAAGTATCATTAGTAAATGAAACCATTATCTCTATCTTGAAGAAGTTGGCTTATGTAATTGAGTTAAATCCATTTGGAAAAACAAGTATATCATTTGATCACAAAATTAAATCATTAATGTCAAATGACAGATCTCATAATGATCAGAACGTTTAACATTGCATAGAGCCGTATGATTAAAAAGTACTCACACAACATTTTGAGTAACATAAGATAAATGTATCACCTAGTTAAAAAGCAAAAACAAAAACAAAAACATGTATTCCCTTTTTACCAACATCATCTCCACCCCTATCCTCCAGCCACACATGATAGTTTTATGCCAAGTGATTTCAAGGAGACACTCTAGGAGAATATTTATGGTAGCATTTTTTTCTTCTCTGGGTCACCACTTTGCTTTTTGCTGTGCCAAATCAGACTCATAATCACAGATACTTTGAGAGATAAATAAAAATCAAATACATCAAGAAACCAAGAATTCACTAAAGGCTGATATTAATTTGGAAGTCTGCATTTTTACATGTGAGTCATATAATCTGATCTTCATCTAAACATTGCAGTTCACTTTGCCAGCACTAATCCATAGAATACAAAAACTAAAATTTAGTTGAAGAACAAAGCATTTAAGCTTTCTCAAACTCAAACAGGAACAATAATAATTTACCACTGCCAAACTTCATAATCTTAAATCTGGGACTAAACTATTGGTCTCTGATGTTCTTTCTATTAAAATTATTATATACCGTGAAAAGGTAAAATATCTAAGTATTTTCAAAAATCTTTTATATTATTTTTAAATCTATAGTTTCAATTGAAAAGTTACTGGATTCTAATACATTGGCATCAAAAATTAATCTTCATATTTACCTCTAAGTGTATCCTTTGAAAAATTTAGTATGTAAATGTAAACTTCTTAGAGACTCTTGCCAAGAATGAATATTTATATCCTATCATTCAAACTATGTATAAGGTTTATTCAGAGTTTCAATTTGTAAATGTACATGCACACACACACAGAGACAGAGGCACACACACATATATGACTATATAAAAACTCAGAATGTAGATCTTCAAAAAGATCAAGTTTTAAAAAAAGTTCCATTCATATTTTGATTTTATGCATGGTGTTTTTTTCTGTTTTTTTGTAGAGTTGTATCTTCTGTTTTTAGTGAAAACAAAATGAACAAATTAGAGATTTATTTATAATAAGGCTAAATGTTAATTAACATGCATTCTTTAGTTTGGGTAACTGTGTACCTGTGTGTTTAATTTCGTCTACCAATATGGTTAACCATAATGATAAATATTTTCCAGGGTTAATTTTAATTTTTTAATGTAAGAATTTTAATTTTATATGAGTTTTCTAATAAAGAGAATTAGGTTTAGAATAGCAACATTAAGAGAGGTGATGTTTGCTCAACATTAATGTAGTATGGGTAATATAAGTCACCATGTCTTGGAAGCGTAATTTTTAACATATCATCAAATAATCCAGACTGAATGTTCGTTCATCCATTCAGCAAAACTTTCGTTTTTAACAAAAGATAAATTCAGTTTGCTCAATAAATCGACCATAATAGCAGAAAAAACATTTGCAAACATTTTCATATTAGGTTCTAATTTGTTGCTTATCCTCAATAATGTATACCATGAGGTCCTCTACAGTTGATTATGGAAGGTATCTACACTTTTTAGGTGTACAAACCTAGCATTTGGCAATTTTAGAATTATAAAATATTTCACATGGGCAATAATCTTTTAGCACATTACAAACATGCTGATTCTATGATAAGGTTGGTAAAAATTTATGTATACTAAAAATATGAAATATAACAGAATATTTCAGAAAGGTCAAATTCTTGGTATACTATTTTAAATATATATGTGAATGTGTATAGCATTTTAATTTATGTGCTTTGTATTTCATGTCACGTATTAAAATTATAAATTATATATGTTTAAATTAGATTCAAGTAATTGTTTTAAAAGTTAGGTTTTAATAGATTTAAAAAGAATTTAAAAATTATTGAACTTATTAGATTTAATAAAAATAGAAGAGTGAATACTTTCAAATTTATACTATGTAGTCAGCATCACTCTGTTACTTAAGCCAAGCAAAAGCAACACAAGAAAAAAAAAATTACAGGCCAATATCCCTGATGAACATAGATGCAAAAATCCTAAACAAAATACTAGCAAACCAAATTCAATTGCATGTTAAAAGAATCATATGCCATAGCAAAGTGGAATTTATCCCTAGGATATAAAGATGATTAAACATATTCAAATCAGTAAATATATTATATGACATTCACAAAATGAAGGATAAAAATTATAAGGTCATCTTGATAGATATGGAAAAATTATTTTACAAAATTTAACAAATTTTCATGATAAAAACTCTTTAAAAATTACGTATAGAAGAAATGTAAATCACCAGACAAAAAGCCATATATGACAGGCTTACAGCTGAAATTATATTCACCAGTGAAAGGGTGAAAGCTTTTCTTCTAAGATTAGGAACAAGAAAAGGGTGCCAACTCTCACCACTTCTATTCAATGTAGTAATGGAAGTCCTAGCCAGAGCAACTGGGCAAGACAAAAAAATAAAAGTCATCCAAATTGAAAAGAAAGATATAAAATTGCCCCTGGTTGCAGATTACATAATTTTTATATATAGAAAATCCTAAAGATTCCATCAAGAAACTGGTATAACTAAAAAATAAATTCAGAAATTACAGGAAACAAAACAATATGTAAAAATCAATGATGTTTTTATTTGCTTACAACAGACTATTCACAAATAAATTAAGAAGACAATGCTATTTAAAATAGCATCAGAAATAAATTATTTAGGAATACATTTAAGTTGGTACCCTGAAAACTAAAGCTATTAATGAAAGAAATGGAAGAAGACACAAATAAATAGAAAGATATCCTATGTTCAGGAATTAGAAGATTAATATTGTTAAAATGTTCATGCTACCTAAAGCAATCTACAGATTCAATTCAACTCAATTCCTATCATAATTCCAATGGCATTTTTTCACAGAAACAGAACAAACAAACCTAAAATTCGTATGGAACCAGAAAAGACCTCAAATAGCCAAAGCAATCTTGAGAAAAAAGAACAAAGAAGAATGAAGCTAGGGTAATCACACTTACTGATTTCAAACTATTTGACAAAGCTGTAGTAATCAAATAGTATGGTACTGTAATTAAAAAATGGAACAGAATTGAAAGCATAGAAATAAACCCATATATAAGCAGTTAATAATTGACAAAGTCACCAAGAGTACACAAAGGAAATAGTCTTTTCAATAAGTGGTTTGGGAAAACTGGAAATATGCAAAAGAATAAAATTAGACCCTTATACACGACACACACAAAAAAATAAACTCAAAATCAATTATAGATCTCAATGTAAGATCTGAAACCAAAAAAAAAAACTCTTAAAAGAAAACAGGAGAATACCTAGACATGGAATTTTGCAATGATTTCTGACACCAAAAGCAGAGGCAACGACAGCAAAGACAGCATATGTGAGACTACATAAAACTAAGTTTCCTTTGCACAGCAAAGGAAATAAAATGAAAAGGCAACCAGTGGAATGGGAAAAAATATTTGCAAACCATATACCCAATAAAGAATTAATAATCAAATATATACATAGTTAAGGAATTCACACAACTCAATAGGAAAAAAAATACAATTAAAAATCGGCAAAGAACCTGAATAGACATTTCTCAAAAAAAGACAGACAAATGGTACATGAAAATGTTCTCGGCATCACTCATCATCACCACAGTGAAGTATCACTTTACATCTATTTGGATGACTGTTATCAAAAAGGGTTGACGAGGATTTGGAGTAAAGGGAGCCCTTATACACCATTCATGGAAATATAAATTGCTAGAGTTGCATGGATATTTAACAAAATGTTAAAAATAGAACTACCCTAAGATCCAGATATCCCACTTCTGGGTATATATTCAAAGAAACTGAAATTAGAATCTTGACGAGAAAGCTATACTCCCATGTTTATTGCAGCATTAGTCACAATAGCCAAGAGGTGGAAGCAGCTTAAATGGTCATTGACAGATGAATAAAGAAAATTGGATATATATATATATATATATATATATATATATATATATATATATCCAATTATATATATATAATTATATATATATAATTATATATATCTATGATATTTTATATATATATATATAAAATAGAATATTATTCCAACAACCTGGACAGTTTGCTAAGCGAAACAAGGCAGAGTAAAACAAATAGTGTATGATTTCACATATATGTGGAATGTAAAAAGTCAAAGTTACAGAAACAGACACTAGATGGAGATTAATGGGGCCTAAGGGATGGAGAAATGAGGACAGGTTGGTTAAAAGGTAAAAGTTTGGAGACCTAATATATAACATGGTGACTATAGTTATTGATAAGGCAAACTTGAAATTTGCTAAAAGCAATTCTCAGGTGTTCTTACCACACACACACACACAATTTAACTATGTGGATATGGATATGTTAATTACTTGATTGTGATAATCATTTTACAATGTATAACATGTTGTACATCTTAAATATACACATTTTTTTGTTGTCAATTATACCTCAATAAAGCTGGGAAAACAATTTAGATGGAATAAGTTTAAGTTATTGTTTTAATAGATTTTTCAGTTTTGTATTTTTAATATCAAGATTATAAATCAGGATTTGTAGCTTAGTTATAATTATGCATGTACATATAACTCATATACATATAATATATGGTAGATATGTTGGAAAATACTGATAAATAGTGTTTTCACTATATTAGTTAACATTTTGAAATAATGAGAAAAACTATTAACAAATACATTTTGTAAAAGAGGCTCTTTTAATGTGAAATAAAACAGTTTAAATGAACACAAAGACATCAAAATCAGGAAGTTAAATGAAAAATTTTTTCTTATGTACATTTGTTGTCAGATTGACACATATAATAATATTTGAATGTATAAAGCACAGGAAAAATGTTTAAAAGCTCATCATGAACTATTGGACAATGTTCAGGTAACCAGATGGGGGAAAAAACCTTCCAAATTCATGTAAAAATATAATGAAATGATTTATGACTATATCTCTTAAACAATTGAGAAGAATTTGAGATTGTGTGTTATAGAGTATATGCAAAAACTGCTTTTGTTATTTACTAAATGCCTGTAGTTTCAATGAATTTAGAAATACCAGTTGCTTTAATACATAATTTATTTTTATTATATATAAGTTTTTGTTATGTGTTCAGTAGTTTTAATTGATTTGAACATCTTGGCAAGAAAAATTGTCAAACTAAGCTGTACATATAGACATTATTTGTGTCTTTGAATAAGATTCAGTTAAATTCACCAAGCAGAATAATATAAATCTTAACCAATATAGAGAAGTCTATTTTTTTTTTAACCTAGAAAATAATCCATATTGTAAGAAGTGTAGAAGTAACTGGATTAACCCTTCAAGTAGGAATAAAGCTTCTTTTAGGCAAGACATTGTAGGCCGTCAGAGGTGAGATTTTTTTTCATGTCTAATTACTACTTACAACAGAAGAGGAAGAGAAAAACAATATCACATACATCTTTAACTCCCAATAACTATTTAAGTAGTAACTAAATGTTAGCCATATATATATGTGTGTGTATATATATATATCCAATGCACACACAGATAAATATGTTTTTACTTTGTCTTATTTCACATAATAATATTTTTTAATAATCACATATTTACTCCTAAAGGTTACCAATGGAAGGCATCTTTTTCATTAACAGAAGAATTATGGTAACGGTATTTGCTAGTTAAAGAAAGTAAAGACACAGGCATTTTAATACCATTTCCCAAACAGTGCTTGGTAACAAAAGTCTAAGTTATTAAAGCAGCATTAAAATTTACTAATGAATAGTAATTTTAAATATTTCCTTTTGAGACATTACATAAGCTTGTTTTCTGAAATGTATCATAAAGTTTCTTCTAAAGTGCTTAACATTTTGAATAAATTTATGAGAACAATGAAGCAAAGAAAAATTAATAAAGCAGTTGAGCATAACACAAATTTTATTGAAAATATATCATGTAAGTCTGATAACCATGTATTAATTTCCCAGTACTGCCATAACAAAGTATCACATACTAGGTGGCTTAAACAGAAATATGTTTTCTTACAGTTCTAGAGGCTAGATGGCTAAGATCAATGTATTGATGGGTCAGTTTTCTCCCGTGGGCCCTCACCTTAGCTTGTAAATGAGTGCTTTACTATTGTGACTTCATTTGGTCTTCTTCTGAGTGTCTCTTTGTATTTCCAAATTTCTTCTTCCTTTTTAAGGACACCAGCCAGATTGGATTAGGACCCACCCAAATGGCCTTTTTTAAACTTGAACACATTCTTAAAGGACATATCTCTAAATGCAGAGCTACTGAGGATTAGGCTTTAACATATGAAATTTTGGAGTGACACAACTCAGCCAATAACAATCTTCTAGTCAAAAGTGAGAAAACATAGGCACTTTTAAAGTAATTTGATAAATTTGCTCACATTACTTTTAATGATTGAGATTATTTTATTGGAATTTAGCAACATTATAATTTGACTAAACTATTCTCAAACATATCAAGGAGGCAGTATTATAATAACAATTTAATAATAATATTAGCAACAGCAGAAATAGTAACAGTATTAGTAATACTAGCAATACTAGTAAAGGCATTTATTTCTCATATACCAGGGGCTCTACAGTATTTTTCTCTTTACAACTATACAAAATTATTATCATCTCTATTTTACACACAGTAAAACAAACTATGAGTCAGAGAAGTAAAATATATATTCAGTATCTTTAGTCATTGAGTTTTAGAAGAACTAGGATTGCTTCAATTACTAAAAGCAATAATGGTAATGGATGTTGATTAAATGTGAATGACATGCATTCTTTAGAAAATCAATGTGATTATGGGATGAGGAAATATTCATTAAATCATTGAACAATATTTATTGTGCACCTATATATGCCAGGCCCTAAAGTAGACACAGTTTCAAATAAGACAAACTTAGTATTTACCCTCATGAATTAAGTTGTAGAGGGGATGTAAAATGCCTCATTGGAGAGACCATGTCCAATTCCTGGAAAGCATTTTTCACATTTCCTTTCAGCAGTAGCTGACAAATATGCTGATAGCATTATTGTATAGCTTGTCATTGCTGATGTAATTCAGTCTTAGTCATTTCTTTGGTCTTTGGTATTTAACTTTTATTGTTTTTCCTATTTTTTTAGCAGAATTTAATAATTTTAACAAGTCATCCTGGTCAAAGTGATTTTATGTTGATATAAGAAAATACTTTCAAAATAAGTATAAAAATAAATGTATATTTTAAGGTAGAAAAGTTGGAATGAGAAAATAAACTAATATAGTCTACAATTCTAACTTTTTTTATAACCAAGATTTTTTTGAATTGTGAAAAAAAAAGATTACAGTATGTTTAAACAATTGAAAGGAAATGTAAAACAAAAAAGTCATCACAGAGTTTTCATTTGGAATGAAAATTATCACCAAGGATTTGTCCATATTCCATTTCTTATAAAATTCATGACATTATTGAGCACTGTGTCTTATTTCCCTGACATTCCACTGAGTGAAAAATGATAGAGCTCGGTTAATGATTTGATTATGGTATAGAATTGCATCTGATATGTCAAAATAAATGTTAACACTGATATATAATCAAGTATTTGTAGACAGCATTTAATTTTTGGAAAAATATTTTATCAAAATTATTAATCATTTATTACTGTCAACAGAATTGTGTGGCAGGTTTCATTACAATTGCAGTAAAAGATGTTAAATGTAAAGTATTTTTCTAGCCTGATTGTCATGTAACACCCAAAGCATTTTGAAGAGGTATGATTTTTATCTATTCACAAAGATTTACACCATCATCAGTTTTATTATTAAGAGAAACACTCTGCCTGGAGAGAAAAGATACCTGCAAGTAAAATGTACATCAGTATAAATGTGTCTCCATGAGATTACTGGGGCCAGGGGTCCAATTACTAATTCATTTTGTATTTGCAGCAAGACAGAACAAAAATTGCTAATCTTCTACCATTATTTTTTTCTCTACAAAGTTGTTTTCATACAAAATTAATTTATAAAATATTTTCCATATCTATTGGTTTGAAAATAAATTCTACCTTTATTTCAAATAAGACCACTTACTAGTAAGGATGTGTTTATTCAACATCAAATATTCCAATTAAAATTAAAAATATTAGCAGAGTGTTTTAAAAAGCTGAAATATTTTATGTATAATTTCACAACCTTCTTCAGAGTGAAATGCTAAATTGAAATGTGACTTTTCACCTGATTTTGTTAGTAGCGGGTAAGTTACTGTATGATCATACTGACACTCATCTTAGCAAATTAACTCTCTTCTTATGCATAGTAAAACAAACAAATAAGCAAACAACAAACAAATAAAAGGATTATTCAGCAATCTAAATTGGAAAACCTCTGCTGTTACTTTATAGAAATAAGTAGCTATAACAAGCAGAAACAAATGAGTTGATTTCTCAGGATAATTCAGCTTGAAATAAAGTGATTACATAAATATATGATTTAAATCATATGCTAAAATCATGAATTAAATGCTCTGGTGAATCATTTAAAATATAATGACTTTAGTATGCTGAAAATTAAACCTTGGTGGCCTTAAGAAATTAATGTGTTAAAAAACAAAAAACAAAACAAAACAAAACAAAACTCTGTATACTCCCGGAGAGTAATTTATTCACTGGGAAAATTGGGTTGAAAAATGAAAACTTATAAATGAAAGCCAATATGTAATGAGTATTAGATTAAAAAATCTATAGAATACACACAAGATAGCAATTCGGGTTTTAGTTGAATTCTTTTGAAAAGAGACCATCTTGATTAGATCTAAGAAAATGGCTCAGTGGGGAAATTATATGTATATATTTTGAAATAATAATTTATTTTAAATGACCTTCTATATGACATGAGAAAAAATAAACCTGGGTGATTTGAGATTTACCTTGAATATGTTCTTGGCTTAATCTTTTTTTTCAATTAATGACTTTCTAATACAGTGAGCCTTAAACCTCCCTTTTTAAAAACAATGTTTCCTGTGCTCATTGTAGAGTGAACTCTCCTTTTGTTACTAGTACCAAATCAAATGGATAGCAATGGAGGACAATGTGAACCGTTTTATTGTTATAAATACTTCATGTAAGAAATATTACTATCATAGAAATAGCTTGCTTTTAATAAAAAATGAGGATCAGTACCTACGTTAAAAACCAGATAAGCAATGGATTTAGAAGAAAACAAGAAAAGTACTGTTTACTACATGACAATTCCATAGAATTGTCCATGTCCAATGTGGATGTCCAGTCCAGACAGACACATTCATTGTTATGCCTCTCCACAAAGATAAACCACATATACTGGACCACTTTAAAGTCTTTCTCAGTGTATCCTGATCTATCTTGAGTTGTTTTTGAGTTGTATTTGCTTCTGAGCTGCTCTTCATCTCTTATTTATGGTTTATGCTTTGCTTAGCTTTTTTATCACCTGTATTTGTTATTCCTTTATTAACTCTTGCATCTCTCTTAGGGATTTAGTTTAGCTTTTCTACTGACTTTTACTGTTCCCAACTTCACATTCAACTGGCCAAAAACTCATGTTTCTTTTCTTCTTAACTATTTGTGGAATGTGACTCCTGCTCTCTATCATTAGTTCCAGTTTCTTGGTTTAAAATGTTTTATTCTCTCACTTCAAATATTATAATACCTAACCACCAGTTTTCTTGCTGAAGTCCTTGTTAACTTCCAGTCAGTGAACACACTACACTTTTCCAGAGTAATCTTTCTAAACTAAACTTAGCTTCCTGCTTAAAACCATTCAATACTTCTCTAAACCTTTTTAGATATAATGCATACTAAACTGTATGACAGTCCTTTATGGTCTGACTTCTGCCTACCTGTTTATAATTGTTTCCTAACAATTTTCACAAGGAACACTGTACTCCAACCATACTGAGAGCTACTTTCTCTTCTTTGAACACATCATGTTGTTTCATAACTGTGTACCTTTGTACAGAATGTCTTGTCTGCTTAAAATACCCTTTCTTATTTATTTGTGACAAATTTGAATAAAATTCTAAATATGAAGACCAAATATTTCCTGTTATACATAGGGGGGATGTCATGGATGAGTTGAAACATGCATAGCCCCCAGATTACGAATAGCATCAGTTAAGACTCTCAGAGAGAAGTAGGAACCCAGTTCTTGTCTGAGAACTAGGGTGACCAGCTGTCCTGGTTTGCATGGAACTGAGGGGTTTCCCAGGACATAAGATTTTTGATTCTAAAACTAGAGGATTCTGAGCAGTTCAGGATAATTAGTCACCCTAATGGGGACTCAAGAGCTAGATAGAAACAAATCTTCCTCTTACATGTCTTAATTGTTTCCTACATCTCTTACCCTTAGCACTATTTTATTAGTGTCTGATTTCCACACAAGGCCATGACCATCTTCAGAAACTGGATCTTATTTAGCTCTGTGTTTTTATCAATTACTTTGTTGCCAGTCACACATTTTGTCTCCAGGAAATGTATGATAATTATCAGTGAAGGAATTGATGAGCAAACAAATGAATGAATGATATAGAAAGATTGAAAAGAGGAAGAGAGGACTCATGTTCCAAAAGTTCCAGACAAATTAACAAAATTAATTGAGAAACTAAGACCTGGAATACATATTTCAGAACCAAGCAAGAAAGCCACTTCTCAGATTCCGGGATGCAAGAATATTCGGGTCAAAGAAATCTGTTGGTCTCTAGATGTTTGAACTCTGATTCCCATGTTGTGTGGAAGTCTAAATCTCTTTGCAGTACATTCATACATTCTAGAAAATGGGGAGGATTTATGTTCTGAGACACATCTGTCTGTGGGTTCTTGGTTTTTCAAATATCTCATATCAACCAAAAACAGATCTTGCCCATGTTTTTCATAAACAACCCACTCACTCAAAACTTTTACAAAGTTGTAGAATTTACTAAAAATTTGGAGTGAATTAGAAGAAATTGTATTACAAAAAATGTAGAAAATAGCAACAATAACAGTATAACTTTGAGTTAAATATATGGCATCTGTGATTCTGTTCTAAAATATCCTCTGACCATTAAAAACAGGAAAATTTCTGCTCACCTTCCACTGAGAGCCCCCTCTTCTCACACTAACTCTCTGGGTTCTGTCCCTCCGCCTCTTCTTCTCAGATCTTGTTTTTATTTTTTCTTCCTCCTTTGCAGAAATACAGAAATTTCTCCTTTTGTCTCCTGCCGAGCAGAATAGCCTTGATTCTTTCAAACATTCAAGTTCCTTTGGACCTACTCTCTACTCCAAGTGACTTACCAAGGTTTAGTCCCATGAAAAGACAATTCCCATCCCAAAAAGAAGTTGTGGCCAGCCTCTTTGATGAATACATTTTTATCCCATTACAAAGGTCAGAAACATTAATCACAGTGGTACAGAGATGATGAATCTCAGAGTTGGATAAAAGCTAGTAATTTCTTGTTACCTAGTAACAGGCAGAACAGGTAGAGAGTGAAACTAGATTCTGTTCTACTTGAATGTAGAGATCATTCATGGTTTATTCATCAA
Organism: Cynopterus sphinx; assembly: GCA_030015415.1. Taxonomy (NCBI): domain Eukaryota; kingdom Metazoa; phylum Chordata; class Mammalia; order Chiroptera; family Pteropodidae; genus Cynopterus; species Cynopterus sphinx. Next base: position 94,680,170 of record CM057386.1, on the reverse strand, counting down.
GGTATCATCAGCACTTAGTCCAGTGTAGTAAGTACTCACTAAATGTTTTGAATTTTGAATACATGAACTAATTTGCAAATGTGGTGATACAAACATTTGATCAAATTAAGTCGTTGCAATAAGTGATCATATCAAAGAAAAACAGTTAATCCATTTATTTAGCAAAAATAGCCAGTCTGTTAAAAGTCATTTGTTAGCATTCCTGAGACCTATTAGCAATGCAATTTCACAATTATTTGAAAAGTAAAAAAATAAAATTACTGAATAATCCTTTTAATGTAACTTGAAAACAAGTGTTTATATGTTAACTAAATTGATTCTTACTTTTTAAAACATTGTACAGACAGAAATAAAACCACAAATATGCATGTTTCCAAGTGTATTATTGCAACAGAAGACGTTTAATTGATTTTACTCAAAATTAATATTAAGACATTAAACAAATAAGTATACATGTTATTTAGAAATTTATAAATATATTGTTAAAATAAAGCAAACAGGTTCTTAACAGAATGTTTTAATATGGCTAACACTGTTTGTTCATAGTCATGTAGAATGGTAAAGGCCTAATTTATTTCCATAAACATTACATAAATCCACAGTGATGTCAACATTACCAAAGATGTAGGAGTGATTTCTTCCCATACCAGGGTTAAAAGAATATCTTGATTGATTGATAATAATAGCAAATTTAATCATCAGTGTGTATAAAATACACAAAAATACAAAATGAAAATCTTAACTGCACAGTCACAGTTACATAAAAAGAATACGTCAGTGGGAATATTTTTAGAGGCTTTTTTCATCTTTTTGTAGTTCTGTAATTTAAATAAATACATGTATTAGAAGTACTTTACTTTTGCCAGTTTTGGAAACAATTTTTTGATATTTTATTAATTTGTTATTTTTCTCTGGGATTATTTCTACACTTTTTAAATTCAAAATTAAAGAAACATTCATGATTTTTTAAAATTTTGTTAACAGACAGCTGTAGATTATTACATAATGACAGAAATAGAATAAGAGAAAATCTAGATATTGTGTCAGTTCATCATACAAGTTAAACAATCTTAAAAATATTTAAAACCTATCAGCAGGTTTTTCAGAAAAGGGTACTTTCAAGTGTTTATTCTTCCCTTTTTCCATTTTACAGAGTTTAAAATGGAAAGGCACATCCCTTTCTTTTTTTCTGGACTTTTTTCTCACTAGCCCCATGTGCGACCCAAACACAGCCATTAGCTAAAACGTGAGCTTCTTCCACAATATGAGCAAACTAAGATTGTTAAGCAGCTCTGATCGCAAAAACTCCCTTTAATGTTTTTCTCAGGGATAGCAAGAGTTACTAGCATTCTAGTCTGAAAAAAACAAAAGACAAAAAATAAAAAACAACTATGAGGGGAAGGAGAATTTGTCCATACTGGTTTTAAGTCTGGTGTGGTAGAAAGGAAACTACTTTTGATTTGTTGAGAAATCTTTTCTATAAATTTTCTGAATTACTGAAATCTAAATGTATAATGAATACATTAATTTTTATGTGTCACTTTTATAAGCTTTGAATTAAAAAAAATGGACTAATTGCAAATATGGGGCAAAATGAATGATTTAAATTTTTCTTCTGGAAAGTTCCCCGACCCTCTGCTTTGCCTCTTATTAACTATGGATCCAGAGAGACTATGTTGGTTTTATTTTGGTTATTTATGACAACACAGTCTGTTTCTGACTTCTTTTGGCAGATAGGTGTCTGGGGAACGTTTTTATACAGTTCTTAAAATTACTAAGTCATCTATCTCTTTCTTTTCCCCTAATAAACACTTTGGTTGTTTTTGTAATACATCAGATGTGGCTATAGTTCAATATTTAAAGTAGAATAAAGCTGTTCTTAAAAAGAAAAATAACTATTAACTAGAGGAAATCATATGTATATGTTTATTTGTTTGCTGTGTTTTCTTAGATAAAATAGGATTACTCAGGGCCTATGCTATGAACAAGCAAATTCTCGGGGTTATCATGGGCGCCTTGGGAGTTGCATTAAGTAGAAGGAAGATCATGTGAAATAGGTTTCAGTGAGTTGGAAAGTTCATACAATTTCCAAAGGTCCCTCCTATTGTGTAATTAGATGCATAGAGAATCTAGCCCATTTTGTGTTTTAAAGACCAAAGTGTGCATTCTCTCCCCTAGCATATTTTTAATTGTTATTTATTATCATAGATGTTGAAAAGGAAACACATTCATATTACCATTTTCTCAGAAGTATCTTTTCTCAAGATATTCTGACACTTTGTATAGTCAAATTTTAAATGATTCCAAGGGTTTTTTTTAATCATTAACTTGAAAAAATGTCAAATTAGCACTTTTAAGTTTTTTCCCTGATATCTGTAATTAATCCCCCAATGTTACTAAAGCCAATTTACCTAAGTCATTCTTCTATACTATAGTCTTCAACGTCTGTGGGATAAAACAACTAAAACTCCTTTGTGTTTTCTTCTGTAGAAATTTCTTGACGTCATTTATTAGTCTTAAGTAATGTTCTTTGAATTGTTACATTTTGATACATTTTTAAGTCTAGAGTATTGATGCTACATTTAGTAGTAGACATATCATAATTGTTTTGCTCTTAAGATATATTATTAATTATATAAAGTTCAGTCTGTTATATCATTGCACTGCAAGTACTGGTCAGTGTAGCTTCTACTAAAATAGTTTAATCTTAAATATAATAATTTTATTTTTTATTTTATTTAAATCAAGTAAAAGTTTAGATGTACTTTTTGCCTATATGAATGCACATATTAAATAAATATGCTATCCTTGCATTTATTTAGCATATCTATTGAAGGTTAGCTATACTACTGTTCTAGGTATTAAGAAATGTCACAATAATATGAGAAATTATTTTGTCTGTAATAGCACCTAGCATTCTTAAAATTTCAGATAATTACCCCTACTGTATCATTGTAAATGAATTATCTATTATCTTATGCTTAATAAATAATAAAGTGGCAAATATAAATTCCTAATAAATGCTCACTTGTAAGTTAATTTACAATGTGTTTTGTTAGTTATAATTTTAGCAAATATGGGAGGGTACATCAACAACTTTTCACAGGATAATTTGGAGTGAGAAAGTATCCAAGTTCTACGAAAGAAAGTTAACTTTAAGACAAAGTCCCTATTCTTTTGTAGAGCAAAAATTGGAAAATTCATATTTGTGGTTCTTTTGTCCCTTTGCACATTTTCTACTGGGAATGAAGTATACTGGGCTTGAAAAAAATTTTAACTTCTTAAAAATTTAAAAAATATAACTTAAAGTGATGAAGGCATTAAGAGGTAGAAATTGCTAGTTACAAAATATTCATAGGGATGTGAAGAACAGCAAAGGGAATGTAGTCAATAGTATTGTAATAACTATGTATAATGCCAGATGGGTACTAGACTAATTGGAGGGAATCACTTTATGGATTGTGTGAATGTCTAACCACTATGCTGTACACCTGAAACTAATATAAGATAATATTGAATGTCAACTCTAAGTGAAAAATAACAGTTAAAAACACATAGATATCTTATTATATATGTATATAAAATAGCTAATTATAGTACTATGCAATTAAATTTCTCTTGAGTTGTTTACCAGAACTTGGCAAACCTTAGGTGCAGATGGTTTATCTTCTCTCCTGAGGAAATAATTTTTAAGAAGAATGATTTAAACAACTGTAGATAAAACAGTTTTAATGTAGGAATTCTAACATCATAAAAAGTTAAATCATAATATAAATTGTTAGTTATTGTAAGTTGTAAGCGTTCGTTACTATACTCCAGACAGCAGGTCCTCTATTGAAAAGTGTATTAGAAAGACTAGCTCACCTCTGTGGCTACCTAATTTGTTCTGCAATATTGAATCCATCTCACAGAAGCTAGAACTCAATTGAAAAATGAGAAAAATGATACTTCAAAAATTGTGTAGTGTCTACTAAAGTATATATAAATGTTTCTGTGTGTGCGAGTTATGAGTTATGTTACATAGAGAGTTTCTCTTTTATTTTGGGCTGTAACCTCCCAGAGAGTTCTGAATATGGCCCATAACAGGGGGAGAAACAGGAGACAAAAGACACAAATCTAAAACAATAAACATTCACATAAATGTTAAAGGTAAGACATTGGAGACCTGACACATTTTTACAAAAGTAGATGCCTGCTATTGAAATATTAATCTCAGGTTAATGCAAAACATCTAGTTTCTTTATAGGCTTTTTGAATTTTTAAGGGTGTGTGTGTGTGTGTGTGTGTGTGTGTGTGTGTGTGTGTGTGTGTTAACTTCCAGGACAACTTGCTAAATTCTCTTGAGTTTAATTTACATTTTCTGTGTTTTTTAATCTATAAAAAATCAGACTGGAACTGAACTGATCTTAAACTAATTCATGAGTTAAAGTTTTACTATTAACATAACAAATGTATGTTAATTATAATTAAATATATCCAGTAAGTACCTATAAAAGGCAAAGTCTAAACTCTTGAAAATTAATATTATTATTGTGCTTGCCAGTTTTCAGTATTTACCGGACTTATTTAAAGTTTCATAATGTAACACATGCACACACATTTGGATATTTAGAATTACATCCTAAAAGTCAGACTCATTTCCCAATAAAAATGTTTCAATCCAAATATGCTAAACTCAAATATTAATATCTTTCTCCTTTTATTTTACTAAGTACTTATGAATAGTATAGAAACAATATTGCATTTATTGTTTTATGAGATTGAGCACACAAAAAATATTGGAGAAGAGCTACATTCTTTTCTGCTTTTAAATTTGTGAGACCAAGTTTATGCCACAGAAGTGTTTTAGAGATTTATTCCCTGAACAAGATATATTGTCTATTCTCACCCAGGCTACAGGTTCATGCTTAAATATTAAATAGTCTCAGTCAACATAGTAACCACAGTATTTTTAAGACAGCTGTAAAATACAAGACTTCCTTACAAGGAATTCATTGTGACTGAATCCTTACCGTCAAGCCATGTCATTGCCCAGTTTTAATCCTTTATGCTGGGACTAAATCTCACTTTTGTTGTTGTTGTGCTCTCAGTAGAAATAAAAGTTTCTATACTTGCTAAACTCAATATATTTATTGAATGAATGAATGAATGAACAAATAGCTAATTATAGTATTTTGCTTATAAAATTTCTATCAGTCAATATTTAACTAAAAATAAATAACTCAAATAGAATTTTCCCATTCTATTTTTATTATATTGAGCTCTTCAGTAATATCCTAAATATCATGATATACTAAAACCGATCATTCCATGTGTAAAATAAAGATGCCCAATTTATTGCTTGCTCCCAAACCTATAAATTTCCCTATCTGTGCTGAGTCTCCCTCTATCCTTTCTGTCTCTGTTCCAAGTCTAATCTTCCTGTCCATGTGCTACATGTCACCAGCTTCCCAGATTCTAAGGGAATAATAATGCTCCACCAATAATGCTGCTTTCTCTCCTGTGGTTGTACTTTATCCATCATTTACCGAAGGTTATTTTCAACATGAAGTTCTTCCTAATTTGAAACAAGAAATGTGGAGTGGTTCACATTGCTGCCTGTCCCTCCTTCATTGCTGTTTGTACTAACTCAGATCCAGATCCCTTCCTCAACACTCATTTAAGCTACTCATACTGTTCATTACTGGCCACTTTACTTGAACATTTTTTAGTGTTCATTTAATTTGACTTCTCAGTAGCATTGACAGAATTACCAATGACTATGTCTTCTGTACTGAAATCTCAGTCTCAGAAAAACCATTCAGTTTAGGTTCTATTCATTTGCTAGGTATTGCTTCTCAGGTTTGAGTAGCCTTATTTTTCCAAGCACTTTTTAAATAATATACTTCCCCTCCTCCTAGAGTACAATGGTGGGTCTTCTCATGAATACAACTGTGGGTCTTTATTTCTTCTTATTCTGTGAACGCTCTACAAATTGATTCATACTGACAGCTTCCACTGCTATCAGTACCTCTTTGCTTCAGTTTCTACCCCTTCAATTTCCAGGAGGTAATTACTATATTCTCCTGATTCCAAATAGCCTGGTTTAACTCTTATTATTTGGGACTTTTTTTCCTACTCTGTTATATTTCATTTAAAACAAAAATAAAGCACTTTATTTAAATTGTTAAGCTTATCAATATTATGATTTTTTTATTTTATAAATAACAGTAACGTTTAAGTATTTCATTGAATAAACATGAGCATGGATTATAATAATATCATGTTATTTATGTAATTGTACATTTTCAAAGGATATTCTCATATTTACTCTATAAATCCTCACAACCACAACGTAACTTTGTTATTATTTTGTGGTAGGAAACAGGCTTCTAGAGGTTTGGAGATCTGCCAAAGTTCACACTAGAAAGCAACATAACAGGGACTTGAAATACTTAGGAAAAATCACATATCATTGCATGAATATTGCACAGTCTTTGTTACTAATCACAAATCAGACCTTACTAATACAGTAATCATACCTTAAAGTAGTTTTCTTCAAAGATGCTGCAAGGGAAATGTTAAGTTTCTTATTCTTTACTAACTTGTCCCTTTTTTTATAGAAATCATAATTTAGTTCTCAGGCATAAGACGAAGAAGAAGATTAAAGAGGTAAATCAGAGAACATATACCACCTACGACTTGAGTTTTCTATTCTAAACAATGAAGAGTCAGTGACTCTATGTATGCTTTCCTTTGCGTGAAATTCAAAATAAATGCAAACTGGACATTATATATCTAAAATTGGAAAATAGACCTTACTTTTTTTCCCCCTTAAATAATTAGAAAACTACCTCTGTAAGATTCAGAGAAATCACCTGTCGTTTGTATTTGGCTCAGTTCTCTCACAGGGCGATGGCCTTTTGACATTTGCCTTAAGGGCTTTCACTGATCTTACCACTCATTCCACACATTTAAACAGAGCATGTGGTTTGACCATGTCCTGCCACCAACTGGGAAACATTATCTCTGAATAAGCCAAGAGCCCAGAAGTTCTTCAGAGTTTTATGCTGGGTTGAGACTCAGAGCTAGCAATGAGAGGGCAGTAACATTCCTCTCTGGCGCCTGCTGAAACAAATTTCACGAATGGTAACGGGCTTCTTTTAGGATTTTAAAACTATCAGTCTGGGATCAGCAGCCTGTCTGAGAGGCCATGGATGCCAAATTCCAGCTGTCACGACTTACTTCTGTGAGAACCTCATACTCAGTTGATCAGAGACTTGGAAGATGAACTTTGTTAAGACTATGCTCTGCAACTCTTTTTATAGACAGACCAAACCCAAACCACAAATCTCCTTTTTGAAAACCCTGGCCCTTCCTTCCTGGTTTGGAATACAGGGTCAATATAAGGTTATCTGTAGGTTGGGTGTGAGCACCCAAACAAAATATTTAGTTAACTCTATGACTAGCTTGTGGTTTCAGGTTTTTATTTCAGAATCTTTGCAGCCCATTAATCACCACCATGAAAGAGTCTTCATAAAGAGTTCACGCTCAGTTCACTTACTGGGCTATGGAATCAGTGTTTGTATTTTCATAGCACAAAGAGAAAAGTGCTAATTGACCAAATTGAATCTGAGACTTGCCTAGGATTTGGGACCTCAAAGCAAAGATTGTTCTCTGTATGAGATTTTCAATTATCTGTACATGACTGTACAGTAGCTACTAGGGTGATATTCATTTTCTTAGGGAAGGAATGATAAACTTTCAGAGCAGTGTATACTTTCCCCAGACCAGACCTTGACTAATGAATTGCTCATCAATGGGAAGAATAGCTGATCTTGAAAAAGTTGAGAGTGTTTAGTTGGTTAGCTGCAGGGAGCTTTATTCATAGTAAAGTGTTTATTGGGTCTGAGTGGTCTCTATTTACACTCCTTAAATAGAACTTTTACAATTATCTTCAAAAATAATTAAGTAATAATTAACAATAATCGAATCCTTAATGGGCACAGGACACTATTCTGAGTCTCTTATTTGTACTAATACATTAATCCTAACAAAAATACTTTGAAGTAGCTGTTTTCATTACACTCACTTTATTGACGAGAAATAATAGATCCAGAAAAGTTAAATAATGTGTCCAAGATATCACAGCTAGAAGGTGGTAGAAAAAGGATTCGAGCTTGGTGTTTTGAGTTAAAATAATAGAAAGCAATGGATGGATGTGTTTATTATCATGGAACTTGTTCTGTCATTGGCTTCCCTCTCAAAACTTGTAGGAGGTATTTATACTAGGCATATCTATGAAATAATAGTATAATTGGATTTTCAGTAACATTGCTCTTCTCATTATTATGATTTAGCTTTATTATATGAGTGGTCATTTTTAATAAGTCAGCTGCAGTATCAATAATCTTATTGAGTGCTTTGGAGGATGCACTAGTGTAGGAGTCAGAAGGCATGGATTTTAGATTCACCTCTGCCACAAACTTTATATCCTTAATAAGTCACTTATCCACTTGGAGACTGTTTCCTCTCTCTATCTTATGGTAATAAGGCTTGTCCCACTCTGGCAAACTAGCAGAACTACTTTACTCATCAGAGGTAAGAAATATGTTAAAGTGTTGTGCCCATAAAGATATCATATGGATGTAAGCTGTTGTTATTGATAAAATAAATACCCATTATTCTTAAAGCCATCTGAATTATCTAAACAAAAATTAATAGCTATTTACTTGTGAGGCTGGCAATTCTGTCAGATGTTATAGTACTTAATTTTGTTAAGTACAAGTTGTCTATTTTTATTTCATTTTAGTGCTTTTGATGTTATATTTAAAAACTTACCATCAGATTCAGTCACCTTGATTTTATCCTGTTTTCTTCCAGAAGTTTTATAGTTTTGTATTTTATATTTAGGTCTATAATAAAGTTTGAGTTAACTTTCATGAATGGTAGAAAATCTGTGTCTAGATTATTATTAATTTTTTGCATATGGAAATTCAATTAGCACAATTTGTTGAAAAAACTATCTTTTTTTTCCATTAACTATTTTTATTCTTTTGTCAAAGATCAGTTGATTATATTGTGTAGATATGTTTCTGCTCTTTAATCCTATTTCATTGATCTATGTCTTTGTTCTTTAATCAGTCAATCACTGATTGGTTACTATAGCTCTATGCTAAGTATTAAAATTGGTGGTGAGAGCCCTTCAGCTTTGTTCTTCACTATCATGTTGGCTATTCTAGCTCTTTTATTTTTTCATATAAATTTTTATATAAGGTGTATCTACAAAATAGATTGTTTAGGATTTTGATTAGAGTTATGTTTAATCAACCAACTTACAAAGAAATAATATTTTAACAATATGAGTCTTTCAATCCACAAACATAGAATATCACTTCATTTATTCAGATCTTCTATTTATTTTATCAGAATTGTTTTCTACATATAGATACAGTATATATTTTGTTAGATACCTAATTCTTTTATTTATAAAATACTCATTTTATTTTTTGAAACTATTTAAATGTATTTTTTTCAATTCCAAATTCCAATGTTTTATTGTTAGTATAGAAAAGCAATTAATTGTATATTTTTAACTTGTGTCCTGAAACCTTGCTATACTTGATTATTAATTCCAAAAGTTTTTGTTCTTTTGGATTTTCTATCTTTTAATTAGATTTATTGGGATGACTGATTGATAAACTTATGTAGGTTTCAAGTGTATGTTTCTATAATTCATCTTCTGTATATTGCATTATGTGTTCATCAGCCAAATTTAAATTTCTTTCCATCAGCATATATTTGACCCCCTTGCTCCTTATCTACCATCCTTCCATCCCCCTTTCCTTCTGGTAACCACTAAACTGTTGTCTGTGTCTATGAGTCTCTGTTTTCCTTGTTCATTTGTTGTTTTCTGAATTATGTCTCACATATAAGTGAAATCATATTGTTCTCAACTTTTTCTGACTTATTTTGCTTAGCATGACAATCTCCAGTATCATCCATGTGGTTACAAATGGCAGTATTTCATCGTTACAGCTGTAATATTCTATTGTATATGTGTACCACAACTTCTTTATCAAATCATCTATAAGATTTTATACATATAAATTTGTCATTTTATATAATTCTTTGTATATATTGTTGTATTTGATTTGCTAATATTTTGAGGAACTTTGAATCTATGTTTATGAAATACATTAGTTTGTAGTTTTTCTTTCCTATAATGTGTTTATTATAGTATTTAACTCTATCAAAGAATTACTTCCAGTGTGAATTAAGATGCTAAATCCAATGGGCAAAACTAATTTACAAGTGCAGGTAATAACACATTACAAGCATTTTTTCTTACTTACTTACCCTTAGTCCTGCTACATTGATTTGGCTAGATTCACTAGAATGTAACCTAGAACCTGAAGTTAAATAAAAAAGTCTTTGATGATCTACATATATATCCATTAATGAAAATACATAAAAGAGGTCACCAACAGAAATTATTTATTCTTGTTATATCAACAATTTTGAAAATGTGTCCTTTAAATCCACAGACTAGAAAATAAGAATAATTTGATTGGGGTTGGAGAAGCATCTAAAGAAATCTTATTTACAGACGTGTGAAATTGTAGTTGCCATGTTTGGAGCACTGGTCATGTGAACACCAGTCACAAGAATACCAAGTAACAGTAGTATAGTTATAATTTCAAAGCGCATATCTCATTAAGCAGTGGAAGTACTACTGTATTATAACTAGACACAATCATTGCTTTCACACTGATGTCATTGAGTCCTCAACACAAGCTTGAATTATATCTCCAGCATTTCCATTCTACATACCCATTCATTTTAGAAGAGACAAATACTTGATGTGGTTCAGAAAACCTCCCATAAAATATCATTAAACTTACAAAATGCTTCATGGTATGATAAGTTTCAGTTATCTTTAAAATAGCAATGCAGGATATTACTTTCCCTAACAATGACAAAACAAGTAAATTTTGGCACATTATAGTATATTATTTGATTTGCAAAAGTATTTTTGGACACATTTTTTAGACTTTTCTTCCTAGAAAAGCAAATTCAGATCAAAGATTTAGAAATGGAAAATGAAAGGTCAGGTACAGAATAACTTTCAGCCTCTAATCACACAGGCCATAGTCACTTGAGTCAAGTTTCTTGAGGCCATATATGGCAGTTGATACTTTACTTTTTCACCTCTATTTTCTGCTTGATAAGTAGCATGTAGCATCTTCAAATTTCTCTTTGATTCTTATGTACTTTTCTGCCTTTCTCTTTCATGTTCAAGTTCTCTTGTAATTACACTGAGTTTACCAGGATAATCTGGAATAATCTTGTTTTTAAGGTCAGTTTATTAGTGACCTTAGTTCCATGAACAAACTTAATTTCCCTTTGCCATGTTATATAACAAATCACAGGTTCTGGGATTTAGGACAAAGACATATCTGGAGGAGGCCATTATTCTGCCTGCCACACCTATATTTCTGGATGGCAAACCCACAAACCAAAAGTCTGCTATTCCTCAGCTTTGAACACAGTATGTTACTAAGACTTATCAACGTTACACTCTGATTTTCCTTAGGTTATCCTCTCTTACACACAATCTCTGATCCCTTCTTAGACACAGAAGTTCATGTTTTCATCATTTCTAGCTCAGGTTAAAAGTAGTATCCTCCTACTTGTTCTCCCTGTGGCTGATCTTGCACCATCCCTGCTCCCACAATCTTACCCCTCTGCATATTTCAACATCTGCCCTTTGTAGACATTAAAATATAGATATATAGATACAGAAGTATATATTCTAAGATTCAGAGCTGACTTTTCATTTTCACTGAAAGTCTCTTTCAGTGTCTCTTTATGGCATCAAACTGTGATGCTCAAATATCTGAGACTGCTATTCAAGGCCTTCAGGCCTGGTTCTTGCAAATCTATTCATCTTTACCAACAGCACACTCTCTGCCACATGCCCTATGTTCTAGCCACAGTATATTCTTTTCAGTTCTTGATTAAGCGAAGTTGCTTCTTGATTTTTTGCTTTTGCTCTTGCTATATCTTCTATGCCAAATGCTTGCCCTCTTCTATCATTTTTTTGATTTTTTGGTTTGTTTGTTTTCTAGCTATACAGACTTATCCTTTAAGACTCTGCTCATCTTTAAGAAAAAGTCATGCCTTCATGGATGGAGAGTTAGCCTTTATGCTGAGTTCTACTTTTCTATTAGAATACCTAGTCTGGTTTACTCGTCCATCTCCTTCATGACCTTGAAAACAGGAACTTTAACTATCATTTGTTACCATCAGAGCTACAAAATGATTGGTAGAGAGCAGATATACAGAAATTGCTTAATAAATGAGTGAGTCCTGGGGGATATTCTGTTCTGGGAGCTAAAAGAATATTTCATCTTGAGCTTGCTAAGAACAGTGCTGAAATTAATCTAGTCTTCTAGGCTTTCTCCAAGGAGAAGCAGAAATTCTAATCTTTGGCATCTTAAGAACTGGACCAGAATTTAGATGCCTTCTATAAGAGGAGGTAAGTAAAACATTTCCTCTGGCTCTAGTTTAGAGCCATAGACCATGACATGAGGTTATGAATAGCAACAAGGATATATGTACCAGATAAATTTTACAGGAGTTGAAATGACATTTCCCTCTTGTGTCAATTCTTAATTGGCTGCTCATCATCACTGGGGTGTTTATATAGCCTTAAGGCTGGCTCCATTCTGCTGCCATCTGTCTTAGTTTTAAGTACACTACAAGTTCCATATGGCTCCTTAATTCCAGTGAGCCTAAAGCATTCTCTTGTTCCACAGGGCCAGTTGAGACAAATAACTTAACTTATTTGTTTTGGGTTTGGTATAACTAGGAAATGAAATTAGTAGTAGCCCAAATCTCAAAATGATTTTCTTTTAAGAGAAGAGTCTATTATGGGCAATGTGCATCTGTCATGTCTTCTCACATATTTATCTACTCTCTAAATAGATAAGACTTTTTCGCTCTTAAAATAATGAAAAGGTTACATTTTTATTTGTAGTCAATAAAATTAACATAATTATCCACCAGATTTATGTTCAAAAACTATCTTTCATAATACAGATTATTACTTTTTTTGATATTGCTGTTTTACTATACCTAGGCACCTCATGATCAGAAATTACATAGACATTTATTGAATCAAAGATTTTTTATTTAGTGCAAAGATTTCTCTGTTTATCATCTGAGTTGTTCTTTCATGAGGCTACTTTGAACTGTTATTTTCTTGCTCTTTGTTATACTTCATAACTGTCCTGCAGTATCCTAAATTCTTGATTTTACAGCCATCTGTCTTATCAATTATAAACAGCACAGGAGAACTTATGAAACCATCCAACTTGGGAGATACATTTACTGTCTCCTAGGTTTGATGATCCCATAGGTTGTTATCAATTCCTTTCTTGTTGTTCAAAAGCTTCTATTCTAGGACCCTCAATAAAAATTATGTAGCTTTACCATTTTCTACGTGATTGAAACACTTTTCTTCCTCTCCCATGCTGCCACTTAGTTTTCTACTTCTTATAGCTACAGACTACTCACTGGGCCCACCATATCCTTATCCTCTTTATTCTAATCTAGTAGTATTAATTATTTCATTGAAGGTTAATCCATCCAACTGTGTTCTCCAATATACTCTATGTCTTCTCAGAGGGCCTTTCTTTATCAGTTTCCTGCTCTGTCTTTAATTATGTCCCACTGCTCCATCACTAGATTCTTTTCTTCCTCAATAAAATATCCAAGTCAACATACCCTCCACGTGTAAAACATAAAAAAAAGACCCTGCTGCTAATACCATCCTTAGATTATATCAATCTCTTATACTCCTTTGTCATCACAGTTCTTGAATTCATTCTCTATACTTGTCTTCATTTCCTCCCTCTTTTCCTCCACTGTTAATTATCTTGAAGGACACACTCTTATGTTTCATATTTTATGCTTTTCTTATAACTCTGCCTTCTATATAGTCTCCTTTTACTCTGTCCCTTAAACTATAATTGTTTCTAAGATGTTGCAAAAGGACCTAAGTTAATTAGGAAATTCATGATCTTAAGTTTCATTTTTTGGTAGGTGGTTATAGTCATCCTAAGAGCTTGAGGTGGTAAGGGCTAGCTACATTTGCAGACTTGCTGCTAGATTATAATGAAAGCAAGACACAGACCAAATTCTGCATGTAGACTAGACACGTTCTTCAACAAATGTTTGCTAGAAAAGCAGGCATTAAATGGTTCTCTATGACTGTTTTGGTCTTTAATTTTGTACTGTTTTTTTCTTCAGTTTCATTAAATGCCATGATTTGAATTATATGTGTATATATGGGGTGGGTAAATGAGTGTGTCTGAGTTTTTTTTTATGTTTATATTGGCATGTCATGAAACAGGTGGAAAAATCCAGTGACAAAATCTCGAACACATTCTACATTCTTCTACACTAACTAGAGAGAGAGAGAAAGGGAAAAAAGTTTTATATTTTCTTCAGTCCTCTTCTCTTAAAAGTACACTAGCATTCAAAACTATTTTGGAACAAGTTGCAAAAGCATTTGATATTCATTTGGAAAAATTCTTGGGGATCTAGGAGTTAATTATAATACCATTTGATTTCCTTTTTTAAAACCACCTCTTTTAGAACAGAGTCATAACATTTTTTGAACACAATTGGATCTTATTTAACCATATTTCACTTTAATAGTGACTTGAAATGGTTGAACGAGGCATCATTGGTTTCTAAGTCAGAAATATTTATAATACATATTACATTCTTGCAAAATTAACTAAAAGAATTATAAAATTACTCATAATGTGTCAACCTAGCAAATCAAATAATTTTTATTTTTCTTTTAGTATTTATACATAGCATATCTTTTTTTACAGTTTTAACCCTAGTATAGATATAATTTCTTTTCTAATATTATTCTAATATTTATCCATGTTGCTGCATAGTTTTTATAATCACTATTTCTAGTTGTGACAAAATGTCATGTAGAAGATAAATATTCTCTTCTTACTTGCTTACATCTCTATTTCTTGGCATTTGCTCCTTATTATTTGCTGATGTGAATATGTTGTATAAACATCTCCATAGATTACATTTTCTTTCCTGTCATATTATTACTTAGAATAAGTTCCCAGAAGTGATATTACTGAATCAAAAATATGAACATGTTTATAATTCTTGGTGCATATTTTACATTATTTCCCAAAGGATTCAAAAAATAATAGTAACAATCACTTATTAATTATATAATAATGTCCAGAAAACATAGTGCTGCTAGATATATAGAAGTGAAGAAAAAGAGTCCTAGTCCTGAGAGAACTAATTCTATATTCTCTCCCTGGGTGATCCATCTATTTCCATAGATGAGAAGACAATTTATCAAATTCTAGTGGCCTTAAAAATTATATAGAGTGTTTAATTAAAATGCAGATTTTTGGGCCACTCTCCCAGAGATTCTGAATAAGTACACCTAAAAGGACATCTAGGTTGCCAACATTTTTAAAATATTAAATTTATTGGGGTGACTTTGGTTACTAAAATTATATAGGTTTCAAGTGTTCAGTTCAGTAATACATTACCTGTATATTGCATTGTGTGTTCACCACCCAAAGACAAATTTTTTTGTCACCATATATTTGACTCCCTTTATGCTTATCTACCAGTAGGGTTACTGACCATGTCTCTCGGATAACCACTCTACTGTTGTAATGTATCTATGAGTTTTTGTCTGTTTTTCTGGTTCATTTTCTGCTTTCAGTTTTTTATCTTACATATGAGTGAAATCATATGATTCTTGACTTTTTCTGTAATGTTGTTGCAAATGACAGTATTTCATCTTTTATTGTGGCTGAGTAATATTTAATTGTATATATGTACCACATCTCCTTTATCCAATTATCTATTGAAGGACACTTCAATTGTTTTTCATGTCTTGGCCACTATGAATAATGCTGCAATGAACATTGGGGTGCATATATCTTTACAAATAAATGTTTTCAAAATTTTGGGGTTGATACCCAGAAGAGAAATTGCTGGGTCATATGGTAATTCTATTAATTTTTTGAGGAACCTCCATACTCTTTTTCATAGTGACTGTACCAATTTACATGCCCACTCCCAGTGTATGAGGGTTCCTTTTTCTTCACAACCTCTCCAACATTTGTTATTACCTGTCTTGTTAATAATAGCCATTCTTACAGGTGTGAGGTGGTATCTCATTGTGAATTTGAATTGCATTTCTTAAGTAGTTAGTGAAATTGAGCATCTTTTCATTATTCTGTTGGCCATTTGTATGTTTTCTTGCAAAAAGTGTTTGTTCCAATCTTCTGCTCACTTTTTAATTGAATCATTTTTGTTGTTGTTAAGTTTTTTATATATTTTGGATGTTAGCCCCTCATCAGAGGCATTGCTTGCAAATATCTTCTCCCATTCTGAAGGTTGCTTCTTTGTTTCAATAAGGGTTTCTTTTGCTCTGTAGGAGCCTTTTAGTTTTTACACAGTTAGCCATCTAGTTTTATTCTTTTGTACATGGCTTTCCAATTTTCCCAGCACCATTTATTGAAGTGGCTTTTTTTTTCTCCATTGTTTGTTTTCGGCTCCTTTGTTGAAAATTATTTGCCTTTATATATAGGGCTGTCAATTCTGTTCCTTTGGTGTATGGGTCTATTTTTTCTGCCAGTATTATGCTGTTTTGATTATTGTTGTTTTGTAGTATAATTTGAAGTCGGACAAAGTAATACCTCTGGCCTTATTCTATTTTCTCAGGATTGCTTTGGCTATTCAGGGTCATTTGTGATTCCATACAAATCTGATGATCAACTATATTAAATCTTCCAATCCATGAATATGAAATATCTTTCCATTTCTTTGTCTTCTTTAATTTTTAAAAATAGTATCTTGTAGTTTTTAGTATATAGGTCTTTCACATCCTTTGTTAAGTTTATTCTTGGGTATTTTGTTCTTTTTCTTGTTAGCATTTTTAACAATCACCCCCTAAATGATTCTGATACAGGTGGTTCACAGACCACAATTTGAGAAATACCAATCTGTATGTTAGTAATATCCAAACCTGTATTTCTTGACTTGCCCTAACCTAAGTGCTTCAGTCCAACTGAGATAAATTTAACATATTTAAAACCAAACTCATTATTCTCCACCCCTTTAAACAATGCTCATTTTTCTGATTCTAGGATAGCATATATATCTTCTCCTTTGTTGCTTAATTTCAATTTCACTATTTGAATTTCAATTTCACCATTTGATGACCACTCTTTTATTGAGGTATAATTGACACATACTATCATGTTAGTTTCAGGTATACGACATTATGCTTCAATATTCATATATATTGTAAAATGATTGCCACAATAAGTCTAGTAAACATCCATATATAGTTACAATTTTTTTTTTTTGATGAGGACTTTTTAGCACTACTCTCTTAGCAACTTTAAGGTGCAGTGCAGCATTATTAACTATAGTCACCATGTCATACAATATATCTCATGACATTTATTTTGTAAATGGAGTTTTGTAACCTTTTGGCCACTTTCACTCATTTCACCTACCCTGCACCCCAGCCACTGGCAACCATCAATCTATTTTTCGTACTTATCAGTTCATTTTTTGTTTGTTTTAGATTTCACATATAAGTGAAATCACACAGTATTTGTCTTTCTCTGACTTGTTTTATTTAGCATAATGCCCCCAAGGTCCATTCATGTTGTCACAAATAGCAAGATTTTATTCTTTTTTTATGGCTGAATAACACTCCATTGTGCATGTATGTATATACATGCATAATGTATATGTGTATACATGCATACATACATATGTACAACATACATACATACATACATACATACATACATACATACATACCATGTCTTCTTCTTTATCCATTCATTCACTGTTAGACAGGTTGTCTATGTGTCTTGGCTATTGTAAATAATGCTGCAGTGAACATGGAGTTGTATAATGTCTTCTCAAGTTAGTGTTTTCATTTTCTTTAAATAAATACCCAGAAATTGAATTCCTAGATTATACGGTACTCTATTTTTAATTTTTTGAGGAATCTCCTTGCTTTTTTTAATAGTAGCTGCACCAATTTACATTTCTATCAACAATGTGTCAGGGTTCCTTTTTCTCTACATCCTTACCTACACTTGTTATTTCTTTGGTAATAGTCATTCTAACAGGTGGTGGGTGAAACCTCCTTGTGGTTTAGATTTACATTTCCTTAATGATTACTGATTTTGAGAATCTTTTTATGTATCAGTTGACCATCTCTATGTCTTATTTATAAAAATGTCTATTCAGATCCTCTGCCCATTTTTAAATTGTACGTATTTATTTACTATTGAGTTATTTGAGTTATTCATGTATTTTGAATATTAATCTCTATCAGGTATATAATTTGTAAATGTTTTTTTACCATTCACTAGTTGCCTTTTCATTTTGTTGATGGTATCCTTTGCTGTGTAAAAGATCTTTAGTTAGATGTGAACCCAATTGTTTAATTTTGCTTGTGTTGTCTTTGCTTTTGGAGTTGAATCCAAAAAAATCATTGCCAAGACAAACGTCTAGGAGCTTACCACTTATATTTTCTTCAAAGAGTTCTACATTAATAGGTCTTACATTCAAATCTTTAATTCATTTTGAGTTATTTTTTGCAGATAGTGCAAGAGAGTGGTCCAGTTTCATTCTTTTGTATGTGGTTGTCCAGTTTTCCTAATATTATTTATTGAAGAGACTGTTTTTTTCCCATTGTATATTTTTGGCTCCTTTGTCATAAATTAATTGGCCATTTATGCATGGGTTTATTTCTAAGCTCTTTATTTTTTCACTAATCTATGTGTGTGTTTTCATGCCAATACCATACTACTTTTTTTGATTACTACTGATTTATAATATAGTTTGAAATCAGGGTGCATGATGCTAACAGCTTTGTTCTTCTTACTCAAGATTGCTTTGTGTAGACTGTCTCTTGTGGTTCCATATGAATTTTAGGATTGTTTGTTCTATTTCTCTAAAAAATGTCTTTAAAATTTTGATAAAGATTGCTTGGTATCTGTAGATTGCTTTCTGTACTATGGATATTTTAACAATATTGATTCTTCCAATCTATGAATATGAAATATCTTTTCATTTATTTTTGTCTTATTCTATTTTTTTAACCAGTGCCATAAATTTTCATCTTTTTTGGTTAAATTTATTTTTAGGTATTTTATTCTTTTTGATGCAGCTGTAAATGAAATTGTTTTCTTAATTTCCATTTCTGATAGTTTTTTAATGCCCATTTCCTTATAGGCATGAGTTACAAATAATATTTTCTATGTGATAAGTTAATTAAGTTCCTAAAGTTTTCTCTGAAAAATAAATGCAAACTCAAAAATATTTAATTTTATATTCATTACCTTTAAGGAACCTATTAAAATTTTTACTCTAGAAATTCTCCATAAATAATAATCTTGTAGTAAAATTTGGGGAAAAAAAAATATATATACACACACACACATATACTTATATAATAGACAGTTCTTATTAGAATGAAAATGACTAATATGAAGATATTAAAATAAAATACTCTGCTTCTTTCTACATTTATTTTTTTTTTAAATTGAAGGGATCAACTGAAATTCATTAGAAAGGTCCAATATCTTAATCCTTCTGTATAACCCTGCATGCAAGTCTCTCTTGCCACATTCACCGTGAACACTGCAATGGATTACCCTTGTCACTATAAAAAAAAAGTGTTATAATTTCTTATTTTACTTAACCTGTGTGATGATAAATTTAATTCACCTGACATAGATTTATTAGTTTATTCATTCTATCAAAAATTAAATCTAGTCATTTCATTGCATTTTTAATAAAATCTTTCATGAAACTTTCTTTTCTCTTTATTTTTATAACATTACTCTCTTCTGATATTCTATCTCCTTCCATGTCTACTTCTTCTCAGCTAAAATGCATCTAATTCTCCACCCATATTATAACTGTCACTGTTTTTCAGAGCTCTTCCTTCAACCTCTATTTTACTCTAGCCCTCCTGGGTTAATCTTATATGCTACCATGATACCAAATATTGCTTTTATATGTTATCATTACACATCTATTAACATCTCCTGATTTATATATTTGTCTGCATTTATTAAAAGTTACAATTATGTTTCCCTAAGTTACCTCCAAAGATGATATAATCGTTACCCTACCACCTGGACCTATCTTCTGTGTTTTCTCCAACAAGTAATGCCATTGTGGAGCCAAAATAAAATATAACAGCAATAACACATGCTAGCAATATTCTTTTCCTAACTCAACACACACAAAGCCAGCACATGAGCAGTGTAAAGGAGATATTTATGAAAAGAGTAATGGGTGTATGGATGTTCCTTGAAATTTGTTGATCAGCACCATCCACAAAAATGAGAAAGCTACTAAATCAATAAAAAAAAATGCTTTCAGGGTTTTTTCTTTTTATATCATTAGAATAGTAGAGGAGCTCTTTCAGCCCTCATGAGTATACCTATTCCCAAACAAGTGCTTCCCTTTGTCATTTCTGATGGCCTCATTAGGCCTAGAGCTTTATGGCTTCAGCCTTTTAAACATATCTTGATTTATAGTCTGATCTCCACCGACGTTTGCAGTAATCAGTGATACCTCATTTATGCCTCATTACCACCTCCACTTTACAGTTTCCTGAGCAAACTATGCTTCAGGTTTCATCCTTGCCTTTGTAACAAATGTTGCAAAAAAAAAAAAAATCTAGACTACTTTATCTAGACTGTATTTGCCCCATCTTTCTTCTTTTGGTTAATTTCTCCATTTCTCAACACTCACTTTTTTCTAGGTAGCCTTTCCTTTTCTGACTCTTTCCTAGTCCTAATTGGGTACTCTTTCTATATGTTCTCTTTGCCATAAGTTTTATTATATTGCAATCTTATTTCCTTTCTGGGTGACTACACCATGAACTTTTTGAAGGCAAGAATAGTGTCATTTTTGCCTGAGTCCTCAATGCTAAACATAGTAATCTCTGAGGAAGTTATCCTAATGTAGAATATTTGATGCCATATGTTAATGTTACTATGAAATGTAAGCTAAAAAAAAGTTCAATAACTCTTGGAATTTACTATCCCATTTAGGTTGCATTCCTTTCAAGCTAAGGACGCAATGATTCTATTTCAATATTTTTTCAGCAAAATTTACCTTGGTAACAGTCAACTCTAAGACTTCTATGACAATCACCACTTGGTCGTCATGCTAGGGCACAACTATAGTTTCTATGTTGAAAATTATCAAGATCTTCACAAAACATTCTTTACTTATTTTAGAGCTTGAGAAGCAAGATGAAATCTCATTACATTTTCAGAAGACTTTTGCATTTTGGTTGCACGCGTGGATAACAGAATTTACTTTTGGAACTCTGATCTTTTAGGAACATCTAGTTCAGAGAGTTGGTATATGAGCTTCCTTGAACTGATTATAGCTCCCTGTGGATATCGAATGACAGATAGACTGCATTTGACACACAAGGTGCTTTTCTACTTAATAATTATTACCAGAAATGTGAAAAAGAAGCTAAACAGGAACTCATGACACTGAGAATTTGGGAAAATGTTGTGCTGGTGAAATATTCGTGGCCTGGACTAGTTTGGGATTTTAGCTACTTGGTGCTGTCATTGCTCAGGTTATGCCAGTTTCAGTCATGATTTTTATCTTCAGAAGTGGCTATAACTATCACTGTTAAGTTTTCCTTTCTTCTCACAATATTGAAAATCAATAGTAAACATATCCTCTTTATTCTGAGAAACTTAACCCATTTAAACTTATTAATAGCCAAAATGCTTATTTTTTTAGGTTGGCATTTTTAACCTTATGGCTTGCTGTAATAATAATGAGCATATTTTACCTTCTTTCCAGGTAAAACAATGAATGTACCAAAGTTATTTGATAAATTATTTATAATACCCTCTATAGGCAAAGTATCAATAAGAATAATGGCCTCCATTTTTCAGAAAAGCAAATAAGTCATGGTGCTGTTTTATGACTTACTTGTGGCACATGCTGTACAGATCAGTAACTACCAAGGAAGCAAACTGGCAGCCACATAACTACTTGCAGATTCCTGAACATATCAAAGCCAATGGCAGGCATAGTAATAAATCACTGAAAGGATTATTTTCAACTATTCCCAAATGGGATTTTCCTCAAATACAGATTTTTTTTTTGAGAGAAAGAAATGTGTGAAGAATAAAGTTTTCTCTCATATAAAAATTTATTTTTGTGTATTATTTAAATTATTTATTTTTACATCCATTCATTTAAAGTGATAACATATACCACATGGTAAAACAAATAAAAAATATAAGGTACATAAAATTAAAATGTTTCTTAATCCTGTTCCTTTCTCTTCCCCATTTCTCTCCAGAGTCAACCAGTTACCAGTTTATTGACTGACAGTTAAGACCTGTGTGTGTACATTTATACACACATTTTTTTTCTTGTTTAAGAGACATAAATACATTTTAGTCTCAACGGAAAATTTTCAGCAGCTAAGAAAAAGATTATTAGAGTAATATTGATTTGCTTTTCAAAGAAAACCACAAATTTAGAGCCACCACAATTACAGAGCCATTATCATTTCTAACCAGTTATCTCGATTTAAAGAGAAACATATTTGTTTTAGTCAAAGCTGGCTGTACTTGTAAGGAACACATAAATATTTAAAGAAACAGCAAATGCTGCAAAGTAAAAATAATGTTATTGGCTGAACTCTCACAGTACATCTTATGTACAACATTCCATGCCTCTTTTAGAGTCATTCTGAAAAGATTCTTATAGAGGCCTATTTATGAAGTAAATTTTAATGCTTAGTTTTGGAAATATTGAATGTCTTCAACTGCATGCTAAAATGAAAGTTGTTATAAAGAGTATTACAACATTATTGTTAAGATGCAGTAAGTAAAATAGAAAAATCACTTGTTTTTCACTTTAGGAAGTTCTCTGCTTGCTTACTTGTGAGTTTCTTTTGTTATACATATCTGATGTGAATTCACAAGGCAAAGTAGAGTATCTGGAGAAATCAAGGAAGAGAGAATCATGTTTGCTTTTATCATCTTCTAATTTTGAAAGTTTAGAATCAAGAATTTGCTCAGTGGATCACTTGCTTGGAAATATAATTGCATTTTGGAAAATATTGAGCTTAGAAGACTCTTAGAAAAGAACACTAAATTAATTAAAAACTCTACATTTAATCACAAAGATAAATAAAACTTGGTAAAATGCTAGTTCTGTAGTCAGAATGTTGTTCAGGATGGTTAACTAAGTATATAATCAGATTATTTTGCATAGATTTTCTTTTGGTTAATCATATATAAATATACAAAATAATGAACATTAATTTTGTTTTTTTGGTATGATTTGTGAATCTATTTTCCTAAAAATGTAATTACCCACTTATAATTTAAATTAGAATTTAGTAATATTTTCTCATTGTATATAATGCTTTCTTTCACATATATCAACTGCAAGACATTTGATATTCTTTGCATGAATATTCTTTTGTGATTCATTGATAAGTATGTTATAAAATTATGAAACTTTAATTATTTTGCTTTATAATGAATTGCAAATGTGTGGCAAAGAGATACCATGGGATCTCTCTTAACAATTTCTTTAAAATTCATTAATATAGTATGTGTGAGTGATAGAATTATAGCATTTAATTATTTTTTTGGTAAAGTTATATTTCACTGTTCCTTCATTTTTAAATATTTAAAAATATTATTTGATAGTCTTTTACATTTATAGTTCCAGATGAATTTTAAATTAATTCCATTTTACTTCAGGAAAAATAATTGATTTTTTTTGTATTAACTGTACACATTTAATTTGGAAGAATAAATAACATGTATAATGTTTTCATCAAGGAAAATGCTGGAAATCATTATTTAAGACAGTTTTAAAGAGCTGGTTCTTTTGTAAGAAATGTAATAAACTGGAAAATATTTTTGGTATGATACCAAGTTACAAAAGAAGGAGAGAGATATGATTTTTTGTAATCATGTTACCTTCTATGATTGATTCTTCTATTTTAATTAAGTTTTCAATTTTAAAGTAATTATATTCATATGCAGTTGTCAAACTAAGAGATTCTGCATACCTTTTAGCCAGTTTCTCTCCGTGTTAGTGTCTTGCAAAACTATAGCGCAGTATCACAATCAGGATATGACAATGATGTAGTAGAAATACAGAACATTTCCATCGCCACGAAGCTTCCTCATGTTCTCATTTCATAGCTATACTATTTCTCTCCCAAACCACAACTTCCTTGACCTCTGGCAAACACATCACTGTTCCATTCTCCATTTCTATCATTGTTTCAAGAATATTATATAAATGAAGTTGCACAGGATATAACCTTTCAGAATTAGCTTTTTTCCTTTCAGTGTAATTCTCTGGAGATTCATCCAGAGTTCCATTTATCAGTAGTCTGTTACTTTTTACTAATGAGTAGTATTCCATGGATGGATGTACCACAGTTTATTTGACAGTTCACCCATTGATGGATATCTAAATTGTTGCCAGTTTGGAGCTATTATGAATCAAACTGTTATAAACATTGATGTAGACATTTCTGGGTGACCTGTTTTCATTTTTCTGAGATAAATGCCCAGAAGTACAATGGATGGATTATAGGATAGTTGAATATTTAGTTTTTAAAGAAATTGCTGCACTGTTACCAGAGTGCTGTCCATTTTGCATTCCCACCAGCTATGTAAGAGTGATGCAGCTTCACCACATCCTTGCCAGCTTTTACTGTTCTCACTATCTTTACTGTATTCTTTTTTTTTTTTCCAGTAGATGTATAAGAATATATCTTACTTTGGTGTTAAGTTGCATTTCTCTAATGGTTAATACAGTTGAAAATATTTTATGTACATTTTTGCCATCTGTATATTTTCTTTAGTAATATGTCCTTTTCTAATTTTTGAATTGAATTTTTTTAACTTTTAAGTTTTGAGTGTTCTTTATACAGTCCAGATTCTAGTCAGATATGTGGTTTACAAATGTTTTCTCCCAGTGTATAGCTTGTCTTTTAATTTTTACAAAAGGGTTTTATAGAGCAAAACTATCTAATTTTGATGATTTCCAATTTATCAAAATATTTTTATTTTATTTTGTTATTAGTATCAAGTATACAGTATATTGATTAGACATTTACATAGTTTATAAAGCGATCCCCCCCTAATTGCTCTTTCTCTCTATCTCTCCAGCTAGCCATTACATTAATGTTAACTGAATGTTTTATGGCTTATGATTTTGGTGTAAAATATAAGAACTCTGCCTAGATTTAGATCCTGAAGATTTTCTTTCACGTATTTTTTAAACTATAGTTTTACATTTTATAGTTAAATCTGTGATCAATTTTGTGTTAATTTATGCACTAAGTGTGAGTCAAGTTTATTTTTTTTTGCCTCTGAATGTTCAATTCCTCTGGGATTATTTATTAAAAAGACTTTCCTCAATTCAATTGCATTTTTACCTCTTTTCCAAAATTGGTTAGGAATATTTGCATCGGCTGATTTGTGTGTCTCCATTCTACTCCATTGATTTATATAACTTCTCTTTTACTCGATACCACATACATTTGATTACGTAGCTATATCGTAAGTATAGTAATCAGATAAACTGACTTTTCCTATTTATTCTTTTCAAAATTGTTTTAGCTATTCTAGTTCCTTTGCTTTTCCATATAAATTTTAGAACAATTTTGTCCATATCTTTAAAAAGTTATTTTGGGATTCTGATAGGGATTCTGTTAAATCTGTATATTAATTTGTTGAAAACTGATATTATTGCTATGTTGTCTCTCATTTATTTAGTTATTTTTTTATTTCTTTCATAGCATTTTGTAGTTTTCCTCATGTAAATTCTATACATGTTTTGTTAGATTTAGGCCTATGTATTATGCTTTTTGAGCCATCGTAAATAGTATTGTATTTGTAAATTTATTTACACATGATCATTTTTAGATTATCACAATATAATTTTTGTGTGTGTGTGGTGGTCTTATATCCTCTGACCTTACTGAACTCATCTTTTAGTTCTAGGAGTTTGTTTGCAGAGTCCTTGACTTGTTCCATGTAAGCAATTTCTATGGGCTGAATGTTTGTGTACCTTGAAATTCCTATGTTGAAATCTAATCTCCAATGTGATAATATTTGGAGGTAGTAGTTTGGGGATAAAATTAAGTCATGAGGGTGGAGCCCTCATGAATAAAATTAATGTTCTTTTAAAAAGAGACTAAAAAGCTAGCTTACTCTCTTTCTGCAAGGTAAGATATAATGAGAATTAGGCAGTCTGCAACACAGAGGAGGGAACTCACCAGAACCCAACTATGCTGATACCCTGATCTCAGACATCCAGCTTATAGAACTGTGAGAAATAAATTACTGTTGTTTATAAGCCACCTAGTTTAAGGTAATTAGTTATAGCAGGCCTAATTTACTAAGACAACAATCATGTTACCTCTAAATATGTATAGATATATTTTTTTTCACTTCTGATCTCTACGCCTTTTTATTTCTTTTCCTTGCTTTGTTGCACTAGCTAGAACTTCCAGCACTGTGTTAAAAAAGAGTGGTAGAAGAAGACATCTTTGCCTTGTTCTCAGTCTGAGAAGAAACTAGTCTTTCACCAATAAGCATATTAACCATAGGCATTTTATACATGCTTTTAGCAAGCTGAGTACATTTTTATCTATTCCTAACTTTTTGAGAATTTTTATCATAAATGCATTTTTAATTGCATTACATTTTTCTTACATAAATTGATGTAATCTTATAATCTTGTGATTTTTCTTTTTTAGCATATTAACATGGCAGAGTACATTGATTAATTTTTGAATATTGAACCAGACTTGCATCCCTGGAATAAAAATTCTTTAGCCACAATTCTTTTTATATGTTGCTAAATTCTATTTTGTAATATTTTATTAAGAATTTTTGGTTTATATTCATGAGAAATATTGGCTATAGTTTTTTTTTACTGTCTGTGGTTTTGATATCAGGAAAATACTAGCTTCACAAAAAAAAAAAAGGAAAGCATTTAAAAATTTTTTGGAAGATTGTGTAGAATTAGTCTTAATAATTCTTCAAATATTTTGTAGCATTCTCCAGTGAAACCACCTTGACCTAGAGACTTATTTTGGGAAATTTTTTATTACAAAATAAATTTTGAGTTAACTGGGTAGTTTGTGTTTTTAAGGACTTTCCATTGTGTGTAGAATTATTCATTATATTATCATTTTGATGTGTATGTCATCTGTAGTAGTAACCACCTTTTTCACTCCTAACATTGGTAGTTTGTTTCATCTCCCTTTTTTCTTTGTTAGGTATATGAGAGATTTGTCAATTTTATTGATTTATTCAAAAAATAAGATCTTTGTTTCTATGTACCTCTGTTTTCAAATACATTGATTTCTGCTCATATATGTGCTTTTGTTCTGATTGCTTTGGTTTATTTTACTAATAGTTTTAGGTTCTTGATGTAGGCACTTAGATTATAGAATGCTCTTTTCTAATGGATTCACTTAGTGCTATAAATTTACCTCAGCATTGTTTTAGCTACCTCTTTGACTCAAGAAATACTTAGAAATGTATTGTTTAGTTTCTAAACATTTGGAAATATTCTTGTTATCTTCTTGTTACTGATTTCTAATTTGATTTCACTGTGTTCAGAGAACAAACTCCATGATTTTCAGTTATTTTCAATGATGTTTTATATAGCCCAAGACATAACTTATGTTGGCATGTTTCATGGTCACTTGCAAAAAAAATGTGTATTATGTGTGTCAGGGTATGGTGTTCTAGAAATGCTGATTATATTTTACTAGTTGATGGTGTTGAGTTCCTATATATTCTTGGTGATGTTTCTATGAATTGTTGAGAGAGGGGTGTTGATATTTCTAACTATAATTGTACATTTGTCTAATTCTTCTTTCATTTCTATCATTTTTTCTTCAGATATATTTTGTGGTCTAGTTTTTTTTTGATGCATATACATTTAGAACTGCTACCTGTTGGTGTATTGACTTTTTCCCCCAATGTATGTCTTCCATGCCTCTGATAATTTTCTGTATTCTGATGTCTGCTCTAATATTAATACAGTTACTACTGCTTTTTTTGGATCAGTTTATATCATGTATCTTTTTCCATTCTTTTTACTTCAACTTGTCTATATTGTTATATTTTAAGTTAGTTCTTTTTAGGCAGCATATAAGTTTTAATGTAGTTTTTGATATGTTAAGGTTTAAATATGCCTGTTTATTTATTTTTGTTTTCTGTTTGTTTCCTTTGTCCTTTGTTTTTATGTTTTCTTTTACTTGATTTCCTGTAGGTTATTTGTATACATTTTAGAATTCTATTCTAATTTATCTACATTTTTTCTTAGTGATTGCTTCATGTAGCTTGATTTTTATGTATATAATACTGTATATAAATAACAGTCTAGCAGTATTGTCATTTATCAGTTAAAGTGAGGTATACAAACTATTCTTGCCTTTATGTTCCTTTACCTTACCCATTTATAAAGTACTTGTCTTAAATATTTCCTGTACTTATACTTAGAACTACATCAAATGGTGTCATAATTTTTACCTCAATCATTAAACATAATTTAGAAAACTTAAGAAGAGAAGGGACATCTTACTTTACCCATAAATTTGCTTATTATGTGTTTTCTTCCTTCCTGATGTTTTATGGTCTCTTTTGTTTATTATTTTCATTCTGTTTAGAGAATATTTCTTAGTCATTCTTTTAGTTTAGGTTTGTTGGAAACAAATTCTGAGATTTTCCTCAGATTTTAGAATTTATAGGGTTTATGTCTTTTACCAAATTTTGTTTCTCTTTCACCTTTCTATCTAGTTTCCAATGGCATACTGTTAGAACTTTTTCTTATAGTCCCACAGTTCTCTGAGGTTGTGTGTGTGTGTTGTGTGTGTGTGTGTGTATGTGTGCACTTCAATCTATTTTCTCTCTGTTGTTCAGACTGAGTGATTTCTATTGTTTTATCTTCCACTTCACTGATTCTTCCCTCTCTTCCCATTATTCTGTTAACAGTAATACTTAGTAATTTTATTTTGGTTATATTTTAGCTCTAAAATATCTATTTTGTTTTACTTTTAAAAATTTCATTTGCTGAAACTTTTCATTTCTTTCATTTATTTTAAATGTATTTGTAATTGCTATCAAACTGTATTTATGATGGCTGCTTTAGAATTATTTAAGATAATTCTAACACCACCATCACCTTGGTGTAGGCATCTATTGATTGTTTTCATTCAGTTTGAAATTTTCCTGGTTCTACGTATGATATATAATTGTTCTGATGATTAAAAATGGCATTATGGTAGTAGACTCTGAATCATGTACACCTATTTTAATTGGTTTTATCTGCAATGACTCCATCAGGGGAAGAAAAGGGTCTCTGATTTGTTACTGTGAGATGGGGCAGAAGTTTGAGTTTTACCACTAGAAGTAGAAGTTTAGATTCACCACTCAACCTTGGATAGTATTAGGGGAAAAGGGTTTGTCCTTGTTGTGGGTGTGAGTGTCATTTCTGGCTCCTCACTAAGCCTCGACTGTACTGCATTGGCAGGGGGGGATAAGGGTGCCTTATTACTGTTTTCCGTGTAGCACCCGCCACATTATGGTATTGGAGGGTATTTCTTACTTCTGCATGGCGATGAAAGTCCTGACTCTCTACTTTGTTTCCTCCTACACAGCCCTAGCAGACAGAGGAAGGGATGGCTTATTACTACTGAAAGGAAGTGGAAGTCCAGACTTTTTGATGGTTTCCACTAATACCCTTTATTAGAGGACAGATCACCTTGTTAATGCCAAATGGGATGAAATTTATGGCTACATGCTTGGTCTTCTATGACACCATCTTGGTGATGAAAGGGAGTGGATTAGATCGCTTCATTATCGCCTGGCAAGGATGGCAATCAAAGCTCACCCTTCAGTCTTGTTGACATGGATAAGGATGAGGTTACATTTTTCTTTTTCCTGTGGTGTTAGGTTGGAGTAGAATGGTTATCATCTAAAATTTTTTTGTCTTGTTATGTTGTCTCTTACTTTGTCCTTTTTCCAGGAGAGTAGTTTTCATTGATTATTTACTTATTTTTCCTCCATTTGTTGGTATTTCTGGGTTGTCAGCTTGTTCACCTCCAAATCTTGTATAAATGAGGGAAAAAGAAAATACATGGAGTTCACCACAGCCCAGAATGTTCTGCAGAAGAAATAGGAAAGTATGTCTATTTCATCTTCCTAAGAGCAGAAGTCTGAAAATCTTTGAATTTTAAAATTCATAAAGAATAGCATTTTAATATAAAATTTTTAAGTTCTTAGGGGCCAGTTAAGTTTATATTTCATTAGTGTATCAAATATTACTTGACATAACAAATCTGTCACAGAATTACCCAATCACCAATGAAATAATCATAAATTTTATTCAGAAATGTTGTGTTTACTTCAATGGGAAAATGACCTAGTGAAAAGTTGACATCAAGCCCACCACAGAGAGTGTCCAAAGGCTGGAAAGTCTGCTGATTAAAGAATCTCATGAGGTTATCATTTATCCTTCTTCATTTCTCTGTTTTCTTAAAATTACACTAATAATCCTAACTTGGTCCAATATGATTTCATTTGGGAGGAGTACAACTGCAAAGATAAAAACCCCAGAGTTTTAAATTTGTTAACATGTTTTACATTATCTTTTTATAATTTTTTTCCATGACCTAAGAGAAAACACTAGTTCAATGTTGCTTTAAGTCCCAAACTTGATGAAATAGTAAATTGTTTTTTAAAAAAAAATAGCTTGTTTTGAGAAATAAAGCATGAGCATCGTGCCTGTGGAGGCCTTTCTCCTTTTTAGCACATGGGCATGGGTTTTTTGCTGTATGGGGTGTGAGCGTTGGGACAGATAGAGACAGTGGAAAGCACCACCTTTGAGTACTGATGTCTGGAAAAAATGTACCTCTCTGCCAGTGCTCAGCGATGAGCCTGTGGGGTGGCCACTTTCAGGGCCAGACCTCATCTTGCTCAGATGGTTCTACTTTATCTGCGGTAGAACAAGATTATCTCCTTACTTGCCCATTTTCCACCTATTTTAATTCACTTAATAAAGAAAACACTTTTACCTTACTAATAAAATTTTTCATTCTTACTCAGAGGAAAGTAAAATAATTCAATAATTCTTTAAAAAAAACTATTAGTAGGTCAAGATAAATCAGTCTTGAATCAGAAAATGAAAGTTTGAGACAAAGAGTTTTATATATATATATATATGTATGTATGTATGTATGTATGTATGTATGTATGTATGTATCTGTATCTGTAATAGTCTGTCACATCACATATACGCAATAACATCCCATTAACAACCATCCAAATATTGTTTAGAGCCATCCTCTTAGAAATTGCTAACCATTGCCTATGCTAATTTTCCTTCTTGCTTAAAGCTTCAAATGTTTATTTAAGTTGCAGCCACTTTAGTGTGCACAGCAGATTTCAAAACAATGAGCTCTTAACAGTTCTTTTCTTTATGCTTAGCATGCTTTAGGAATCATTGATATTTAAATTTTCCTCATTGAGACATCAGTTCCTACGAAGATAAACATAGAGAATTTTTTATCTTATACCTGTGTTGCTTTGCTAAGAACTGCAATAGAAAATAGAGAACAAAACACAATACTTATATATTTTATGCAGGTCATAACTTTAAGCTATGTTGACATCTAACTAGTATGTCCTAGTTTCCAGCCATGTAAGATCACCGAATATTACTTTTGAGTGAAATTTATTTTCAGAAATACCTCAAGAGTGGGAACACACATAATTTGGATTCTGTTTTAGATATTTTATGGTAATTCCATACATCTATCTTTCAGAAAAGCCACATGTGAAAGATATGTCTATTAAGATAGAAATGTATAAATAAATATTATAATTTTTTAAAGAACTATTCATATGAAAAAAGAGAAAAGGGAAAAAAAGACTAATCATGAACAACCTTTTTACCTTTCCCAAAACAGTATTTCTGAGAAAGGGATATTATGCAAGGATAATGGGTCACTGAGTGCGAGAATTCAATGACTCTCTTTTAAGAGTGATCCTCTGAGCATCAGGAACTCAGCATAAACATAGACATCTTCCCTCTAGCAGTGTTCACTCTGATTAAATTTCATGCACTGTTTCAGCTCTGCAGCAATCACTATTGTCAGGCACTTAGATTCTGTTACGTGAGTACTTAACATTGCTGGATTATCAACTGATTAAAGAAAGTGGTATCCGTTCTTTGCAGGGGGCATTGTGGAAAATAGAATACATGATCAATAATGGAGATTATTATTACAGTGCATAACTAAGCTGGATTGTTATTGTTGTTTTATTTTTCTTCATACACATTATAAGATGTTAATATTCAATTTGCAAAACATTTCTTCACTTCTGGAAAGGAAAACAGAAATGTGCTCTTTTTATTCCTAAAGATGACAGATTCCATTGTCCACCAGAAGTTCGAATTCACATCTAGCTCTAGTGTCTTGTCAGGAAAAGGAAGGCAGAGATGAAAGGCCTAAATTAAACAAAACAAAACAAAAACAAAAAACAGCCCAGTTTTGTGGCCCATTTCAACAACCCTCGATTTAGTTGCTTTAAAATAACTTCTCAATGTATAATGCAACAATGTATTAATAATGATTAATAATAATTGATAAAATATCAGGCAACATGTTAATTTTTGAAGATAATAAAAATACCACAGTAATATAATCACAGAACTTTTCATTTTCAAAAGTGCTTCCATATGCATAATCTCATTTGCTCCTCAGATATCATGTTGTATAGACTGGAAAAATGTTATTGTTTTCATTTTTCAAAGGAAATTAATGTTCACAGAGTTGATTGACATAGATAAGGAAACACAAAATTATTCTGGTAACCAGGCCTTCTGATTTCTGCCTGGTTTAGTCCTCTAATCAACAGATTAATTTTCAGTGATTCCAAAAGAAAATTATTTAAGTCTGAGTTCCCTAGAAGCAGAGACTGAGACAGATAGCATATCATTCCCAAATGATATACTATCAGGTGAGTATAGGGAATGTTTCCAGGTGAGGAAAGCAAGACAAAGCAAAGAAGCTGGACAGAGATGGAGGTTCAGAAGTCTCCCTTCAGCCTCGTCCCACAGGCAGCTCTGGAATGTGAACTGCACCAGCATTTTTTCCATCTGAGTGTGAGAGAACTATTGTTACTACCTTCTCCTCCATCAGTCATTAGGTATGGACACCCCTGAGAGTGGTAATGGAGAGAGCCTCTCAGCCATTTGAGATGGCTTTCGAAGTCAACCAAGGACAGCACTCTGAAGAAGAGTGTGCAAGAGAGCAACAACTGTGGACAGGGAACCAGACTACTAAAGGTACCCCAATGGAACCTGCTATGAAAACTGATATCATTGTGGGTATTTTTTTTTTAGTTTTTTAATTTCATTGTTTTTTGAGAATTTATTTTTTTTATTTTATTGTGAATTATGTAAAACATATACAAAGGTAGAAAAACTAGCATACTGAACTCCATGTAGACTGACCCATCATCAGTAATAACTGACATGTGGCCAATCTTGTTTCATCTGCTGAGAGTAGAGTTTTGAAATAAAGTGTCTATTATTCTCTGTATTCAGGTATACCAACAGACACTGCATAGTTTAAACAATTATTTTGATTGAAATGGTCTAGTTAAGGAACAATTTAGTGTACTGGAGAGGGACTAAGATTTAGGATATATGCATTTCAGTATTGGTTCTGCAAGTGAGGGGACTGGGCAGATGTTTCCTATAATCTTTGTAGTTTAAATATGTGTTAATGTTGTAACCAAAGGTAGCATAGAATAAATAGTTTATATCCACAAATGCATTCAGCAGTTTCACACTAGTTCTCTAGTGACTGGTGAATCCAAGACAGACTTCCAAATGCAGCTTGTACAAGAGTGACTTTCTTCAAACCATGTAGGACAGAGGGGCATGCCAATTGGAGCCCTAGGATAAAGGGTCTTGGTGGATTCCTGTTGCTCAGAGAATGAAGTCCATATTCTTTATATGCAAGATTCTACACAGTCCCATTCCGACATACCTTTCCTGCTTTACCTTCCTCAAGTTTCCATTTACTCTGTGTACACTGTGTTCTGGGTACACTGAAATGCTACTCCTAAGTCACTATACTCTTTGGTGTGACTGTAGGCCTCTCAGATTTCTGTTCTTTGCCTAGACTCTCAGTCTATATTTCCGTATGGAAAAATTAGTATGGTGCAAATCACAACTCAAACATTATCTACCCTCAGAAATATTTTTGGCTTCCATTATTTCTTTTTTTTATACTTTCTTTCCTTTTCATTCCTTCTTCTCTCCACCCTACTCTGCTCTTTCTCTTCCTAGGCAAAGAGTGATTACTTTGTCTTGGTGCCTTCTTTACATTTGCATCAATTGGGAATCTAGAAAACAGTGCCCAGTAAATTATTGTTAAATGAACAAAAGAATGTAGCTCTCTCATTTTATTCCCATGATATTTATTACTATGACTCATACACATTTTTTTTTTGGTGTATGAATGATTTGCTTCCATGCCTATCTTACCTATTGTGATGGTTAATTTTATGTTTCAGCTGGACTGTGCTAAGGGATGTCCAGGTAGCTGGCACAACATTATTTCTGAGTGTTTCTGTGAGTATGTTTACAGAAGAGATTAGCATTTGAATCAGCAGACTGAGTAAAGAATATGACCTTCACCAATGTGGGTAGATATCCTCTAATCCACTGAGGTCTTGAGTAGAACAAAAAGATGAAGGATGGGCAAATTCTCTCTCTCTTTCTTTCATTCTCTTTGATTTGGGTCATCCATCTTCTCTTGCACTTGGACCTTGAAGCCTCTGTTTTTCAGGCCTTCAAACTCAGACTAAATTATACCACCAGGTTTTCTGGTTATTCATCTTACAAATGTTATATTGTGGTGTGGCGTAACCTCCATAATTATATGAGACAATTTCCATAATAAAACTTTTCCTCTTATATATCATATTGGTTTTGTTTCTCCAGAGAATCCTGACTAATACATATATTGTCATAATTTGAGTTTCCTCAGAAGCATATCCTAAGAGAAGGATTCTAAACCAAGTAGCTTATTTGGGGCTTGATATCAAGAAACATGAATAGAGGATTAGAGAAACAGCATAGTGAAGGAATAACCAACACTGTGGGCATCTGAAGCTTATGCCTGATAGGAAACTCTGGAATCTATTGAGTGTGGACTTCGGTGTCATCTCACCTGCAGGAGATTGGTATAGGGTTGCTTCTGAGAGGCATTAATGTCCAGAGCTTCAGCCTATTGTGCATGAGCAGAGCAGAATGTGATGGCCAGAAAAAGCTGTCAGATAAGGAGATTCATGTGCTGGCTGTTGGAAGTTTGGCATGCATGAAAATAATAGTGCCAAAAAGATATGGGTGTGTCACCAAGAATATCTATTATGCATGTGGATTTTAATCATGGTCTAGTCTTCTTTTACCCTATGCTTTCAAGCTAATGATAACATAGGGCACTAATTAAATGCTATAAAATGAATGAATAAATTGATAAATGAATAGTGTAATGAATGGCTCTACTAAGTTAGATATATTCTAAGTCTAACCAGACTTCTGGATCTACTGAGAATACCTCATGTCAGTATAACCCTTACCTGAAATGTGATATACTCTCTCCCAGATGGACAGATTATAAGACCCTCAGACCGAATACTTTCTGACACATACATACCACTGAAATGCCACCCCTGCTATATGTGGTCATTCTACTTTCCAAATGTGGCTTCTTAGCTGAAATCATTAAATATAATCATGAAATACCTTGATACTGGTAACCTAACACATTGCAAAGTTCCCAAGGCCATATTCCCTTAAGTTGCCAATGTGTGGTTATTTCAACTGGAATGCAATCCATATGGCTCACTTACATTTACCTTTCTAAACATTGCTTTATAAAAACAAAGTAATGACCCAAGGAACATTATCAAATATATTTTAATTTTAATAAGTATTTCTTTGCCTAGAAGATAACTTGTGGGCTTTGAGTATTAAGGGGTTTTAGGGTTGAGTTGGGTATGCATTTAACACAACCCAGATTCTGCCATCTGTGCCATATAAAGCAATGGGGGGTTTTGGTCAAAATAATTAGATTTGGTAAACAAATGATATTATAATTATTTAGTGTTAAAATTTTTGAATTCTCTGAGATATTTGCTATAAAATAATGTATGAGCAAATGCTGAGGATATTTAAGAAAAAACTGTCCATGGACCTTAAAAAAGCAGGTAGTAAAACATTAGTATAAGTTTGTAATAGAACCTACAATTTTGTTTTGTTTGTATTATGTTGAGTATTATGACCACATATATATGTTTATATATATGTGTATGTGCGTACACACACACACGCACGCACACACACACACACACACACACAGGGAAGGAACTGGTACTTCATTTTACTTGTGGTTGCTGCAGACTAATATATCTTAATATCATAAATTTAATATGCTTGTATTGTCAGAGATTACCTCTTTTATTTGCTTTAAATCTATGAGAATTTAAGATTTTATGTTAAAGATTTTTTTTCTCAGCATTCTTATGAAATGTTTCAAAAATACAGAACAGTTAAAATAAATTTACAGTGAATACCCATGTACCCATCACATAGATTTTCCATTAACATTTTGCTATACTTTATTATATAACTACCCATCTCTTTATTCTTTTCATCAATTCTCTTAATTATTTGAACACAAAGCAAATTTCAGTACTTCTTAAATATTTCAGCACAATAGATTACATTGAATAAAACCATGTTTTAAACGAAAACCCTAGTAATTTTAATACTATTTCATTCATTGTTCCAAGTTTAAGAGCAATTCAGAGTCTATCTCACATTTAATGTGCTTTATATTTGAAAATAAATACCAAAATATGTTTATATTAGGTGAGATCAAGGGATCAAAGGATTGGATTAATTCAGTGTGTCTTGACAACTGATCTAACTGTTTTGGCACCATGAATTGATTCTGCTCTGGCAGGCTCAACTAGTGAGCTCTTGTTGACAAAATTAAATGTGTTCATACCCAATAATGCCAGGATATATTGATATGAATATGTTTAGCAAAATATTAAAATGGTACATTTGATTAATGGATAAGAAATTTATGAACACTTTCTTTTGAACTAGATGTATTTTTATTGTTTGTGGCACATAGATGTTTATAAAAAGAAATAGTTCTAACACAAAATAGACTTTCAAATATATTGATTTTCAATTAAAAATAGGCTAACTATAAACTTTACCATATATATTCAAGGAATGTTTGTTTGCCATTCTAAATTTATCATAATGCAATTATATTCTATTTTTTAAAATATCACTCTAACTCATGGGTTAAATGTCAAAAAGGGTTTTGTTTTGCTTTGTTTTAAATTTGTTTATGTGAATTGCTGCAGAAGAAAACCTCTGCAACATAGATTTTGCTAAAAGATTTCTAGTATTTTCTGCATCTGTGGAAATGATTCCCAATGCAGCTTTTAAACTACTTCAATAAAACACAAGGGCAGATAGATTCTAAGTTTAAAATAATGTGGAAAATTGCTGATTATTTTTAAAATTAAAAAAAAAAATGTGTACATATTTTAAGCCTAGTTTCTGAAAAGGTTAAAATACTAGTTATTTCTTGTTCTATCTGAATTTTTCAGTCCCTTAGTCCATAAGTTAAAAGTAAGTTCAAGGAAGCACGGTTTAATTTATTATCACATGTGCTTTCACATGTAAAACTGTTTCTAGCAGTGTCAAGTTTTGAATATTATCATTTTTTTTCTATTGGTCTAGAAACCATGGTTAAAGAAAAATTCAATTTTATTGTACTACGTATTATTACAGCTCCACTGTCATTCCAAATAGCAATATTGAAACTGTCACTTGGAATTAAGAATTAATCTGCATAGGTTCATATACATTGTTAAAATTCTTTAAAACCATAATGGTAATAGAAAAAGTCGAACTTCATTTTTGATGCTTGATCACTAACAACTTTCAAGCCCCATCTTCTTCTTCTTTGCACTATCTAGACAAGCTAAGAAAGCTCACATATACTCCCCCATTTGGCACTGGCAAGAAGTTTAAACCTTGTAGTCCTCTAGCCCAGGGTCTAGATCTTTGTCCCAGTCCTAAACCCTTGTCACTATATAAGCTCAACCTACACTCTGTCTCACTTAGCTCAGCTCCAAACCTGGTTATACCTGCCCTGCTCTCCTCCAGAATTTCTCCATAGATTTTCCCTTTGAAGGGATACAATACACTTATCTGACTACCCAAGGGAGTGCCTTTAGAATCCTACCATGGCACACGATATTTGCAGACAAAGTCTTAGCCATATCCAACTTTCTCCAGGAACACAGGTATGGTATTCCACCAGTGACCTCAGCCTCACAGCTGGATTCACATCCTCTCCCCATAATAATTTCAACCATGCAAGTGTACTCATTTATGATGAATCAGCTCCAAGGCTGGATTCATCCCTTATAATTACCTAAACCCAAAAGTTGGACCAATGAGACTCATTCTAAACAAAGTCATCTATAGCCTTTAGGTTGTATATAAAGTTATATATTTTAAGCTTTATATATAAAACCTGAATGTATTTTCTACCCCCTACATTCCCATCTACTCCCATATCGCTTCTTTCCTAATTCAGCTCTAACCACTGTGAACGAGCCTTCCTTCTCCTTCTTCTCTTTTGTCTTCTGTTTCTTAAATCTGCTTTTCTAGCCCACCCTGACCCCGATATAACATTACCCACTTTGAAGGCATTACAAAATAATTTTTATGTAACCCTCACTGAACCAAAGCCCGTATGTGAAAGCATATTCTCAATTACCTGACCATACTTCTGCCTCTCTACCTGATCTTAAAGAAATTTTATAATAGCAGAGTCCACCCTGTCAATATGGTTAGCTGGCAACACCTTTAAACCTAAACCTAAATTGCTCTCCTGGTCTGTACCTTTAAAGAACTTCAGCTATTCAAGATGGTTTTCCATAATATCCTGATCAAAATACTTACAACATGTTAATTCTTTGTTTCCCACGAAAATGCTAAGTCTAAGATTTTAGCCCCAAAGAGTTACTGGTTTTATTGACCTAAATACCCCTCATCTTTATATGTACGTATACCTCTACTTCAGACTTCTCTTCTTTATTTGACTTTCACCCTCTGTATTTTGGGGCTAAATATAACCTTACTATTGTGCTGAACATAGTTATGTCAATATTTCCCAAACACATTAATTTTTGCCAACACTTTATTAGATAGGCTTCTTAGCAGCAGATTCAATTCCTGGTGCTGAAGCAGTGGTCAAAATATACTGGCTTAATCCAATCCTTTGTATTCCATTATACCACATGTATAAAACATATTTTCTTTTGTCATACTTTGTCAATTCCTTTGTTTTTGAATTCTGGCACCTGCAAATCTTGTCTATTTCTGCTTCTGACACAATATCTGAAAACTCTTGTTGTTACAACTCTTCCTTCAGTTTGTTGTTTGGTTCTTACTCATCAACTATACTGTTTACTTCCCTTGGCTTTTAGCTTCACCCATTCATTCATGTATCTGTTGCTCCCCTGCCTGACGTGGATTTCCTATATTATGTTGCCCTTCCCCCTCTATATCCATCATTTACACAGGGCATTCTTGACTTAAAGTCTCAAGTGTTTTTCTACTCCAAATCTTCATATTACTTCAACAACCACTGAAATTTGTCACCTGCCTCTTTTACCTCTCTGTCAAATTTTGGCTCTTTCAGGAGTTAACAATTATGGCTATTTCTGGTGGTATCATGGTGTGCAAGGAGGCACCTGTTATTTATGCCTACCTAACATTTACTCAATTTTCTTACAAAAAGTCTCAATTTTTCAATAAGGAAACACCTCTTTCAATTCTTAGTCCATGCAATTTGGAAGAAGTCAATTACACCTCTTCATCTAAAAGAACTTATGAGAAGTTCCTTGGGGTCAATCATATTTAAAAGATGAGCTTTTGTGGAAGAATAGGAAAATAAATAACTTCTGTAGGGATTGCTATAAGGTTAGATAAAAGCTTAGACATTCTTTACTATCACTTATTTGAAGGGAGTGCTTCCCTTGTCTCTTCATACAATTGAGAAGCAAAATCTGGATGGACCTATAGATTTAATCATTATAGATAAATCATTATCAGTGTGTTGAAGTGTAAGCCAAGAGCATAGGCAAGCTCCCTGAGGGACTTCCTGTCAAGAATGAGGATTTACCAAATAAAACTTTGAGGGAAAAAAAAGACAATATTTTATGGTTAAGTGGAGGAAGAAAATTCCATTAAAGAAAAAAAAAAGATGACTAAAATATGTAGGAAAAAATTAGGAGCCATAACTGAAATAGGCAGAGAAAATGTTCTGAGAAGTAGGATATGGTTGATAGAGATAAAATTGGCCAAGAAGCTAATTAAATTTGAACCGAAAATTGGGTGTTCTTCAGCAATCTTAGCAAAAGATATTGAAATAAATACAAGGGGGAATAGGAAATGAGGAAATGGAGATGAAGTACAACTCTTCTTTTATAAAGCTTGACTCCGAAGAAAGGGAAAGGTAAGGGAGCAGGTGGAAATCAGCAAAGGATCAAAAAGAGAAATTTTTTTCTGTAAATGAAAGAGAGTAAGATGTGCTGATACCTTGATAGAAAAGATGGGAGATGAGAGAGAGGCAGAGAGAGAGGGCAAGCGGGAGAGGGAGAGAGAGATGAAAGAGAGGAAAGAGAGAAAAGTTGTCATACACAGAAACATAGAGGCAAGATGTAAAAAAAAAATGCAGGTTATGTTCAAGGCTTTGGTTTTAGTTAACTACTCTTACCTGCAGTTATGGACCTTTCTTACTGAAATATTTCAAATGGTTTTCTTTCACTGACAAGTGAAAAATTTTTGAGTAGCAGTCTATTTAGAACTCTTAATTAAGAAATGTAAAAAAAATAAATCTATTGAATCTTTCCAATTTTGTGAGGTTATTCTGAAACAAACCTAAATTTCACTGGTTTATAAAAACAAAGGTTTATTTCTTTCTACCCTTCTATATGAGCTGAGCATTACTGCGGATCTTATTATGTGATCCAGTCTAAAGGAACAGTCCTTATTTAGGATATATCATTCTCAGGGCTGAGGAAAGGAACAATAACAGAACTATGAAATAGCTGTAAAGCTTCTGCCTTGCATAGCACACATACTACTCACATTCTATTGGCCAAACCAATTCTATGGCCAAATCTTTGTTAACATGATGCAAAATATTTTTCTCTTATGGCAAAGTTCTATAAGTTATAAGGCAATGAATATGATGTATGACTCATATGAAAGATGCTAAATAAATAACAGTAATATAATCTATCAAGCCTATTTCTTCCCCAAATTTGCCGTGTTCTAAAGTTACATTTTGCCTGCCTCAAGCTAATTCATCCCATTAAAACGTCACTCCTTCTCTTATCTAGTCTCTGAGACATATTAGGAAAAAAAGAATTGACCTGTACTAAAGATGTCCCAGAATTATTTTAATTGTTAAAATAGGAATGGTTTTAAAAAGAAAAATAATTTGGAATTATTTAAACTATAAGAGAGGAAATAAGTGGAATATCTCGGGCAGTATGAGGGAAATATATTTTGCATTATATCTGCTTGTTTCATTCTCCTCATAACTAGTCAATATTTTTCCTACTTTAGCTCCATGATAAGATACAAGGGCAGGGGAGCATGGTCTGGTAGTTACCTATCTCTTCCTTTGAAGCTAGACAACCTGTGTTGAAATCCTTCTACTGTTTCCTAGCTATGTGATATAGGAGAAGTTATTCTTCCTCTCTCTTTCTGAATTTCAACCAAATAATAGCCTTTTAAAAATAGAGCTACAAAAGTTAAGCAATTCTAGAAAAGGCAAAGAATGTAGAACAGTATTGAGTGTGAATATCAATCTTAATTATTATTAATCTAGAGATGTAGGTTATCTTGCTAATGATCACATTCTCAGTGCTTAACACTATGCCTTTATATATCAGGCACTGAAAATATATATTGAATAGATACATATGAATGACTATATGAAGGAGTGAATGACTATTTGTATATATATTTATACATGTGAATATTCATCAGCATTATATGTATATGTATATGTATGTATACATATATAATTGTTTTGTTTTTATACAGTAACACATTAAGGAAAATACATTTAAAACAGAAGTGAACAGAGTCTTACATTTTTAAAGCTACACAATCATTAATTTTGCAAAATGGCAGAATTTGAAAGGAAATCATCAGTGAAAAAGCCATGGAGATGTTTCTATGTAATGGAGAACAAAAGAAAAGAGGGATGGCATTTATTCTTCTGCCCTGTCACTTTGACTTTATGTCAGTTGCTTAAAAGACAGTATTGAAGCATGTGAGTGGTTTCATAAGAACCTTAAAAATGAAACAGAAAAGTGATTGCTTTATATTAAAACAAAGGTACAGCATAGTCAATAGACTGAAAGAGAATGATGAGCTAGAATAACCACATTTCAGTGTAGGTACCAATGTCTCTTTACTGTCTTGAAGCTGACAACCAAGAGAGCATCGGGCAATTGCTTTGTGTAACAATGGTTCTCTGTATTCGATACATACTTCTAGTGTTAGGGAACGTCAGCAGTGATAGCCAGCTGGGACCTTTTGTCAAATAGAATCATAAAATGCTGAAGCTAGAAGGAAACGCAGGTCATCTGACTCGAGGTCCAATGTTCTTTCCCTGTTCTACAACTGTTCAGTTTGGCCTAGTCTGTATCGTGGAGCCTGTTACGCAATGGAAAGAAAATGTTTACCAATGTGGCAAATTACATGCAATAATTTGAACATAGATAAATTATTCATTTGAATTTAGAGAATCTTTTCCTTTTTTTATATTTAAGACAGGGTAATTTCAAAGCTGAAAGTCAGTGCCTTTAGTGCTTTCCCAAACCAATGCTACTAATTGTAGTAGTGAATAGAGGTTTATTTAATAGGCATTCAATAAACAGTTTATAATTGATGAAACCCTGGAAAAACTATTTATTTTTCTTTTTAAAAGATTTTTTTAGTATACTTTACATACAATAAAATGTTTTAAAGTGTACAATTCAGTAAGCTTAATGCAAACAGATACAGCCATGTAACCATGATGAACAAGATACATAGACTATTTCTTTTACCCCAGAGAGTTGCCCATTTCTTTTTCCGGTTACTTCCTTTCCCCACCCCCAAAGTCAACCACTATACCTCTATTCTCATGTGTTAATTCGGCTTGTTCTTGAATTTCATGGAATTTAAATGATGTAATATGGACATGTTCACTCCTGGATTTTTTACTCAGCATAAGGATTTTGAGATTTTTTTCAAGTCGTATGTATCAGTTGGTTCACTTCTTTTAATTGCCAAGTGGGATTCTATTGAGTGAATGTATTAAACTTTGTTTCTTCATTTTCCCATTGCTGAACATTTGACCATTTTGTGTTTATTAGGTATTATGATTAAAGTTTCTATGAATGTTCTTGTATTAATGTTTTTTGTGAATGTATGTTTTCCGTTTCTCTTAGGAATAAAATCGATGGGTCAAGGGTAGGTATAGTTTTAATTTTATAATAAATTACCAAATGTTTTCAAAGTTCTGTTACCATTTCACAGCATAAAAACAATTCATGCAAATCTTGGTGGCTCTGTATCTCTCTATATTGGTATTGCCAATCTTTTAAAATGTAACCACTATA
This sequence comes from Cynopterus sphinx, assembly GCA_030015415.1. NCBI lineage: Eukaryota > Metazoa > Chordata > Mammalia > Chiroptera > Pteropodidae > Cynopterus > Cynopterus sphinx. Next base: position 94,636,227 of record CM057386.1, on the reverse strand, counting down.
ATGAGTGTGAAATAATATCTCATTATGCTTTTAATTAGCTTTTCTCTGGTTACTAATGATGTTGAGCATCTTTACAAATTTTTGTGTTCAAGTCTTCTTGCTTTTATGTATAAATCTATAATCCATTTCAAATTAATTCTTATATATGATGTGAGATAGAGGTCAAGTTTTTTTGTTTTGTTGGTTGATTTTCTTTTTAAATGTATGGTTATGTAGTTGTTCCAGAACCATTTTTTGAAAAGTCTATCCTTTCGTCATTGAATAATTGGCATATATGTCAAAAAATGTAGCTGGTCATGCATGGGTGGGTTTGTTTTTAAAAACACTATTCTATTCTATTGATCTAATTATTTGGTTACTGTGATTTAATAGTGAGTTTTAAATTCAGATAATATAGTTCTTTTAAATTTGTTTTACTTTTCAAGATTATTTTGACTATTTTAGGTACTTTATTTTTTTATAATATTTAAAATCAGCTTCAATTTCTACAAAAAAGTCCTTCTGAGATTTTTTTAATGGGATGACATTGAATCTATAGATAAATTTGCATTAAATTAACATCTTAATGATAAGTCTTCCAATCTATGAACATGATCTATGTCTTCATTTATTGAGATCTTCTTCAATATCTCTTTATAACATTGGAGATTTTTAGTTTGGAGATCTTGGATATTGTTGTTAAACATATTGCTTAGTATATTATGTTTTTTAAAATTACTATAACTGGCAATGTTTCTTAAATTCATTCCCTACTGTTTTGTTTGCTGCTTGTATATATAAATTAAGCTTATTTGTTATATTGGCATTCTATTCTTAAATCTAGCTGAAATCACTTTTTTTACTTTAGTAATCTCTTTATGATTTTATCACATGTGAATAGTACAACCACCACTGCAAGCGTTTCATTAACTATGTGCATGGACAGCTAGGCTATCAGCGTAAACATCTGCCTCTTGCTGCCTCTTTCTTAACGTTATCACCTCCCCCCAGACATCCCTAATCCCTGGCACCCACAAATCTGTTTTTTTCTGTCTGTAATCTTACAATTTTGAAAAATGTTATATAAATGAAATCATATAGTATGTGACCTTTTGAGATTTTTTTTGACTAAGCATTATGTTTTTGAGATCTATTCAAGTTGTTATATATATATATAGTTTCACTTTTTATTGTTCAGTACAGTAGTCCCCCTGACCTATGGTTTCACTTTCTATTAGTTATCTGTGCCCAACCTTGGTCTAAAATTATTAAATGAAAAATTACAGAAAAAATTTATAAGTTTTATTGAACACTGTTCTGAGTAGCTTAAAGGAATCTGATGCCATCCTGCCTGCATATGAGTCATCTCTTTGTCCAGTGAACCCATGCTGTATACACTATTTACACATTAATCATTTACTAGTCATCTTGGTTATCAGATGTTATCAGGAAAAGAGAAACTCCACTTTAACATAGCTTTTATTACAGTATATTGTTATAATTGTTCTATTTAATTATGTTATTGTTGTTAATTTCTTACTATGCCTAATTTATAAATTAAATTTTACCACAGGTATGTATGTATGAGAAAAAAACAGAGTATATATAGGCTTAATAATATATGCAGTTTTAGGTATTCACTGGGGCTCTTGGAGCATATTCCCCACAGATATGGGGGCAACTGTTGTATATCATGGCATAGATATGGCATTTTGTTTAACCATTTACCTATTAAAAGACATTTTGATTGTTTCCAGTTTTTTCTATTGCAAATAAAGCTGCTATGAACATTTATGTACCAGTTTTAATTTGAAAATAAATTTTCATTTCTCTGGGAAAAAAATGCTGAGCAAGGTGATTCCTGAGTCATATGATGAGTACATATTTAACTTTTCAAAGAAACTGCCAAACTGTTTTCCAGAATGTCTTTATTATTTTACATTCATATAAGCAATGTATGAGAGAGTCCGTTTTATTGCATTGTGACCAGCATTTTACATAGTTGCTATTTTGATATTTTAGTTGTCTCTTATATGTTTTGTGATATCTCATCATAGTATTAATTTGCATTTCCCTAGTGGTTAATGATGTTTAAAATCTTTTCATGTTTTGTTTGTTTGTTTTTCTTCCATGTATCCTCTTTGGCAAAATATCTCTTCATATACTTTGCCTATTTTCCAGATTATTTGCTTCTTACAGTTGAATTTGAAGAGTTCTTTATAAATTCTAGATATATCCTTTATCATACATATCATTTTCAGATATTTTATACTAGTCTTTTTATTATTTTAACAGGATCTTTTGCAGCATAAAAATTTTTAGGTTTAATGAAATCTTATTTATCAGGTTTTCTTCCTTTTATGGATCATGTTTTTGGTTATGTCTAAAAACTCTTCACCAAACCCTAATTCTTAAACATTTTCTCATTTATTCTAAAAGTTTTATATTTATTTAAATATGATCCATTTTGAGTTAAACTTGCATAAGATGGATCTTTTTAATTTGTTTATGTTTTGCTTTTGGAATATGAGGCAAAAAATATTTTTCTGCCATTAAATTGATTTTTAATTTTGTCAAAATCAGTTGGCTGTGCTTGTATATCCTTGCATATTTATATTTCTGGATTCTCTATTCTATTCCACTGATACATATGTTTAACCTTGTGCCAACACCACAGTTTTGATTAGTATAGCTATAGAAAAATGTCTTAAAATTGAATAGAGTCCTTCTACTTTATAATTCTTTTCCTTTATAAGAGTCTATTCTAGTTTCTCTGCCTTTCTGTAAAATTTTGAATAATCTCATCTATATAAAATAAATATCTGGCTGGAGTTTTGATTGTGATGGCCTTGAACATATGTCAACTTAAAGAGATTGAGATTTTTAGTGTTGAATATTTCAGTCCATGAACATGGTATGTGTCTCCATATCATTCAGATCTTTAATTTAAAAAAGTCAGTGTTTTGTAGTTCTCAATATGTAAGTCCTATACCTGTTTTGTTGATTTATACCTAAGTATTTATTATCCTTCTTGTTTACTTAGTATTATTTATTTAGAAAAACCCAAGTATTTAAATTTTTTGAATGATTGCAAATAAGATTATATTTAAAATTTTTGTTTCTGTTTGTTTTCTGGTCACTTATAGATATAATAATTGATCTTTTTATGTTGATCTTATATCCTGTGACTTTGATAAAATCAGGTATTAGTTCCATAAGGGTTTTTGAACAGTCCTTGGGATTATCTATAGAGATAATCATATCATCTGCAAATAGTGACAGTTAATGTTTTCTTTTATAACATTTATGCCTCTTATTTCTTTTATATTTGCCTTCTTACATGGGCAGGAATATCTAGTACGATGCTGAATAAGAGTAGACATTTTTGCCTTGTTACAGATCTCAGGGGAAAAGTATTAAGCCTTTCACTATTACACATAATGTTAGAGGTAGGTTTTTTTATAGTTTAAGAATTTTCTCTCTAATTTTTAATTTGCTAAGAGTTTCTATCATGAGTAGATGTTAAATTTTTTTAAATGCTTTTCCATCAATTTGTATAATCGTGTGATTTTTCTTCATTAGTCCATATGATGGTAGATTACATTTATTGTTTTTTAAATTTTGAACTGACTTTGCAACCCTACAATAAACCCCACTTGGTCATCATATATAGCTCTTTTAATATACCTTTTAATTTTATATGGTTAAAAATTTTTGAATCTATGCTCATGAGAGATATTGGATGCAATTTTGTTTTGTTTTGGGTATTAAGGCAATACTAGTTTCATAAAGTAAATTGGGATATGTCTTTTTTTAATTTTTTGCAAAAGATTATATAGATTAGTGTTAATTCTTTTTTAAACATTTGGTAGAATTTTCTAGTGCTATCATACATGTCTTAAGATTACTGCTTAATGACTTTTAAAATTCTGAATTCTAATTTTCTAATATTTTTAGAGCTACTCATAGCTGGACTACCAGAAACCATATGGTTTTTAAAGAACTTCATAATTCTGGGAGCTACACTTTACTTTCAGAAAGGATATGATAATTAAAAGAGAACTCTGTCTCTATATCACTTTTTGTTTTCTACTTCATATCTATCATTTTATTTTTCTATGGCAATAGTATCCAAACATTTTTTTTTTTTCATAAGGTGGAAATTTGGAAGCCCAATGTAGAAAACAGATAAAAGTATGATAATGATTGGGAGGGTGTTGTCTTGTGTTTGCTCCTGAGATGTTTCTTTGAAATGAATAAGTCTCTGTGGGACACACTTAGCATTAACCCTAATCTAGAGAAATAAAATACTGGGGAGTGAGTTAGCAGGCACTTACTTAAGAATTATCTCCGCCACAAAATTTCTGCGTGACCTCAGTTAAATCTCTTCATTTCTCTAGGTCTCATTATCCACTCTGCAGAATACAGCACTAAAATTGATCAGATGTTCATATCTAGAATACAAGAAATGCATGAAGTTATATTCAATATCTTGCTTACCTGTGAGCATGTATTTTTTTCTTATTAAAATCAAATTTTCAATAAGTTGTGTAACCTAAGAACATTTAGGAAACTTGAGACTAGCAAATGCTCTCTGTTTTGTTCTAGTTCTATAAAACTGTGATTCTGAGTCATGGCATTATAAGTATGATAAAACCATGGAATATAATAGTTTTAATTTTCAAAAATGTTGTAATTTTAACTTCACCTCCTTAGTTGGTTCTATACTAGTCTGATGACATGATAGAGCAATTACTTTTGTATACATTCTATAGGAAAGAAAGAGCATAAATAACTTGTCCAAGGTAGAAAGAGATGTATACAGAAGACAGCAAATGAATACAAGCCTTCTAGCTTCAGATCAAGAATTCTTTTTCCTACTGCCACTACATAGTCTATATAAGAAAAGTTTGCCAGCCATTCATTCTGAGAGTAATTTTACGCTAAAGCCATTTATGGTAATTCAGTTTATTTTTAGTGTAATACGTGGTCTACTTAAATACCAGACCTATTATCCTACCTAAAAAGTAGAAGATGTTTCATTAAATTCACCTCCAAGTTAAAGCTGGAACCACTCTATTATCTAAAGTGTGGGTAAAACTAAATAATCTAAAACTGTATTAAAAGCTTTTGGATTATTATAAGGAATGACTTTTAAAAGTTTATTTAATATGTTTTCCCCTATACTATTAGGAAATAAATTTGTTTTTTAAAAAATAATTTTGCTACAAATACAAATATTACACTTTCTAAATTTCTAGCCATGTGGCATCTAAAACCTCAAAAAATAGAAAGCCTCAAAAAAACTCTTAAAATAATGACAGAGAATTATTGTAAAGTGTTAGTATTAATAGCAATCTTAAAAATAAACAAGGCCCATGGGAGGTATTTTGGAAACTATATTTCACTGTTTTGACCTGTTTCTGAAAAGAGTTAAAACTATTCTAAAGAATCCTCAAGTAAATCTAGTCTTACACTCTAACAGCCTTTACCAGATTCCTAAAGTTGTTAATGGAAAAGTTTTTGCTGACAAGAATATTTTTTCTCTTTCCTTAAAATTATAACTCAAAACTCTATCTTGCTGAGTGGACTTCAATAGGAACTCAAACATACAAACTCAGATTTGTAAAAAAAAAACATTCAGAAGACGTACTCTATGAAGTGATTACATTAAAGTAATAAAGTTACTGAAAATACTGAAAGGTTTTTAATGGATTCTTCTTTCTTCTTCCAAAAATGTCTATACTTCCTAATTAAAAGAGAAAAAATTAAGTAACTGCCTTCACAATGACCCCTAAAAAATCAATAACATATTAAGGACCACCTCTGTTGATAATACAAATAAAATTTATGAAATAATATACATATTTTAATATTCTATGCATATTTATGATAAATCTATTTGTATTACTACTGCTTTAAAACAAATAACTAAAGCAGAGTCTGCTTTAGTTGTTTGTTTTCAAATTTTTCAAGACGATTGTGAACTAAGGTAACTATCTTTTAAAAATGTTTTAAGATAGATTTGATTATACACGATTATCTCCTAAAAAGAAATTGTCATAGTTTAGAGTTGTTTTCTTTGAGCTTTATTACTTATAAAGAAAATGTAGAGGGCATTTTCCTTCAGCTAAAAAAAAGAACCTCCTGCTTCAACTGACATCTGGTAAGCAGTAAACTCATCTGCACTTGGAGCAATGGATCTGAACTTCAGCGAGTAGAGGTTACAGTGAGTCCAAATTTTTAAAAATTCTCTCAGCCTCATTCAGTATTCAGAAATTCATCACAGTGGAACTATTGTTGTTAATGTTGCTCAAAAGCTTCACTAAATATGCATACCAAATTTTGTGGGAAAAGTTAGTAATAGATCTATTTCAGAAGAAACAAGAAGACAATTTCAAGCTGATAAAAATGAAAACTATCCAAAGCTTTTATTTATTTTAATTGCAGTAAAAACACATGACATCTACAGTCTTAACCATTTTTAAGTGTACAGTTCAGTAGTGTTAAGTATATTCATATTGTCCTGAAACAGATCTCCAGAACTTTTTTATCTCCTAAATTTAAAACTCTGTATTTATTGAACAAGACCTCCCCACTCCATTTCCCCAGCCCCAGGCAATCTGCATTCTACTTTCTCTTTCCATGAATTTGATTATTTTGGATACCTCATATAAGTGGGATTATGCAGTATTTATCTTTTTGTGACTCTTATTTCACTTATCATAATGTCCTGTAGGTTCATTCATATTGTAGCATGTGACAAGATTTCCTTCCTTTTTAAGGATGAATAATATGTATGTACAGCACGTTTTATTTACTTATTCATCAGTCTGTGAACGTTTTTGTTTCCACTTCTTGGTTAGTCTGCGTAGTGGTGCTGCAAAGCATTTATTTTATTTTGCTTTTCTAATTTAATGTAATTGTTAGGCTTATGCCAAAGCAAATATGGAAGAATATATTTAATTGACTAGAAGTTTTGTTTCGCTATAGAGCCAACCAAAAGAGTCAATGTTAATAGATGAACTTTACTAAATTAATCAGGTTCAGTTTCTCTCAAAGCAAATTCAGATAAAACATGTTCCAAGAGAAGCTATGGTCATTGGAACTGGTGATAGATATTGAGAATTGGTTGAGATGGAAGGTGAGAATTATGAGTGATTTGCCTTGATAATCTAGTAACCTATGCAGATGTAGGAAATCAGTCCTTTAATTCATGAAAGTTAGGAATTTAGAAAAGAGGAATTCATCTAAAGTGGGGGCCTTTCCAGTGCTATGTCATTAGTGAAAGGGTGGATCAGATAAAAAAGGTTTAGCTCCAGTTAGACAAGAAGTATCCTCTAATAATTTCTAACGTTTTGCTGGTTTTTACATAACTTTTGTGTTTGAATTATTACAACAAAGCGAAAAAGAACCCCTAAAATAGTCCCAGCCACACCAAATACTTGCGAAAATATGGAGACAATGGAATTCTCATACACTGCTAGTGAGAATTTGAAAGAGTACAACTGCTATGTAAAATAATTTGGCAGTTTCATAAAAAACTAAATACCTATTATATAATTCAAGCATTCTACTCTTAGGAATTAAAGAACAATTAAACATGTGTTCACATAAAGGCTATACATAAATGTTCATAGCAGATTTATGTGTAATAACCTTAACTGGAAACAAGCCAAATATACATCAATAAGTGAATGTATAAATAAATTGTGGTACATCTGTAAAGTGGAATACTACTCAGAAATAAAAAGAAGAACTATATTATTGATACATACAATTTTGATTTTTTAAATATCAAAATATCAAAATCATCATGCTAAACAATAAAAGCTATGAAAAAATTGTACCTATTATATAATTTTATTTATATAAAATTCTAGAAAATGCAAAAGATCAGTGATTGCCTGGGACAGGGATGGAAGGAGGAATAGGATGCAAAATATCACAATGAAACTTTTATATTGATAAGAATGTTTATCTTGGTTGTGGTAAAGGGTTCACAGATGTATACATATGTCAAACTAGATAAAGTTGTATACTTCAGCACTGGGCACTTAAAATAATTTACATTCATTAAAAAACATTGGTAATATAAGAATTATTGCAGAAGTTTGCTAAATATATGTTCTATGGAACTTGACAAAGTCTTTTTAAATTTCATAGGGAAGAAGAGCAAATATTAAAAATAGACAAGTCACTTTGAAAAAGGAGAATAGAGTGTGCTTTGAGAAGTATTACTCCTGCAAAATATCATTTATTGCTAACCTGTCCTAAGACACTTATTAAAAATATTACAGAGCACAACAAATAAATCAATGTAACAGAGGCCTGAAGCAGACACATACATAAATAGAAAAGATGTATCTTGGTGGCAGAATTACAGATTAATGGAAGAGGATAATCTATTTAATAAATGTATACAAAAATTAATTTCCACTGAAGCAGAAGTCAAATACAAACATTTACAACTTTTATAAACAAATCTAAAAGTATATAAAAATGAGACCTCAAGGAAGGAAAATTTTCTTAAACAAGATATTAAAATTATAAATCAAAAGGCTAATAAAAATACATTAAATTTTAAATCTTCTGTACCACAAACACAGTGAGAGAAGATATTGGAGATGTATATCTCATATATAGGTACCTTTCCCAAAAGCAGACCCATATAATATGAAGATATCTTCAAGTAAATAAGATTAAAGACAAAGAATTGAATGAAAATCAAACAAGTGAACAATTTACAAAAGAAAAAACCTGAATGGCCTATAAACATGTAAAAAATTAATTTCCAAGCAATGAAAGAAATGTAAGTTAAAACCAAAATTATAAATATCAGAGTGATAAAATTTTTTTTAATATGACAAAACTGAATGTTGACAAAGAATTTTGATATACTCATAATGAGAGTATAAATTTGTATGACTCCTTTGGAAATGTACTTGACAATATCCAATGTCTTTTAAGATTTGTTATCTTAAAATCTCAGTTTTATTTCTTGGTTATACACTATGAGAACTCTTTCACATATATCTAGAAAAATATATACATATTTTCCTTTCAGCATTATTTGTAAAAGCAAAATATGAAAAATCCTAAATATCTAGCTATATAATAAATAAATGAATTGTAGCATTTTCATTGTCATTGAAAACAATGAACCAGAAAATTCACCTATAAGAATAATACTGAAAAATATAAGTCTATTAAAAACAGCAATTCAAAGTACTATATGAACATTATACTACAGCATATATTTTTATTTCTAATAGATGTGTGTCCAAAATGTAAGAAAACACATTCATGAGAATGGTAAACACTAAAGTCACTATGATGGTTATATCTAGAGATGGAAGACTGGGAATTGTATTGTACAGATTTTCAATTGTATCTATATCATTTGACTTCTTAAAAGTAAATTTAAAGCATTTCAGTACAACATAATAAAAAGTTTAGATTGATCAGTTATATAAAAACTCTTAAAAGTGTTCATAAACAGCAAGGGGATAGGTTAAAAGGTATACTGATTGCATGACAATGTGATTTAAAAATTAGTTTCTCCATCATCTGCTCCTGTATTTATGTGACTTATTGCTTGATGCTGTAAAAGGGAGAATAAGTACTTGCAGGAAACTTGGGTAGTTATGGTTTGAGGATACCCAGGCCCACTCAGCCTTTTATCTTACACTGGTTTTCTTCAGTACATGTTGATCAATTACTGAATACTACTAATAATGAAGCATTTATGCAGACCTGAGAACTCTGGGCAATTCATTTTATAGGTTAAGGGCCATGAAAAATTTGTGACAGTTTTGAAGACTTTCTTGTTTTTTCAATTCATTATCTAATCATTTCAGTGGTAAAATTAAAGAGCATTTAATCAGGACTCAAGATAACTTTTTGATTTTGTAAATATTTCTTAAGCTCTCTTTGCTTACCATTTTTTTTTCAAAATTCAGAGATTGAACTAGCTAATGAATAACTATCTTTCTAGTTCTAAATGTTTCAAATTTCCATTTTAAAATTAATTCATATTGTTAGTCCAGAGGGAATTTATTATGTCTATATATCATGTTGACACAATCTCATTGTGACAGAACTTTAGGACACCCAGCTTGAGGTCTTAGATACTATTTGCTGACATAAATTCTCTAAAGACATAATTATATTTGGTTGATCAACTAAAGGCGCTGTCAGAGAACTTTATTAGAATATAACTTAAAATATACTAATACATTCCTTCAAAGATTCATGTACTAAAGATTTAAACATGAACCAGCTGATTTACAATCTGTTCAGGGAATTTAGATACTTCTAAGATATGCGTTAAATTTTGGTCACAGCATGTGTCTTCCTTCTCCAAAGGGCACACCATAATTAGTCGGCTTTTAAATATATGTTCTCTTTGTATTTCTCTAGCTGGCAAAAAATTAAGCAAAATTAATTATTTAACTTTTAACTTGAAATAAATTTTAGAGAAATTAAAAAAAAATTTGTCATATGAGTTATAGTTCCCTCAAAAATACAAATATTTTTGGGTCTCGAGAACTATTTACCTTGATATACATAAGGATGCTCATATTTTATAATATTTCTTTAATGAGGTATGTATTTTTATTAACTGGTAATAAGATGATTTCAAAGATAGGGTTGCAAATACTATAACAGTCTGCTATAGATTAAAACTAATACCTTCCAAGTGTCAGAAACTGTTATATACTGCAATCAACTACCATCCCACAAAATTAATTCTGGTAGTTACACAAAAATACTCTTTTTTTAATTTTATTATTTATTTGTTTGTTTGTTTGTTTTTAATGTCTACAGCACCTAGTATTTCTAAGTTGTCTCCCATCCAAGTACTAATCAGGCCCAAACCTGCTTAGCTTCTGAAATCAGACAAAATTGGGCACATTCAGGGTGGCACGGCCATAGACAAAAATATTCTTTTTTAACATTTAAAAATGGTGCTGCATGTTTAAACCTTATTAACTGTGTAATGAACTGTATAAAAATGTATCTAAAAGAACCTTTCCCAAAGTTTCCATAAGTTTTAGTATTTATTTTACCAGTGATTTTGGGGGAAAATCTGTTCATAACTAACTTTTTCTGAGTACTAATTAGGGTTTTATATGAAATATTTCATTATATAAAAATCAAAAAAATCTACGTATTTTTACCCAGTGTATAAAATAATACTCTTGTATTAATCTCCTATCCAATACTTGAGCAAGGAAATTTATTGTGCTACTGGAGGCAGATTAGCAGAATTTCTACATATAGTGAAAATGGGCAATATTTTAATTTTCACTGATTTATCAGAAAATTAGTCATATCATTAGATAAAATTATATATAAATAGTTATTGAAAAATAATTATTGAAAATGTTTAGTTGTATCAATATTTTGTTATGTACTGTGAAATTTGCAGATTATAGAAGACAGCTATATAGGACTTTCAAAACAATTGATTTCTTCCAAGTATATTTGTTAATATTTTACCTGTTAGCCTTGACTTTCTAACTGAATTTAAAGCCTCATATATCTTCCGACTCTCTGAGAAAATAGAAGAATTTAATTATATATATGATGTTTGTAATAGTTTCAAAATAAATTAATATATTGTTTTGGAAAAACTTATTTTTTCACAAATTCATATAAATAACCCTGTGAGTCTTTTAGTGATGGTCAAATATGTCTTTACTCTTTTGCTTGTGACTATAATGTGAAATTTAATTAAAACATTCTAAATGTAATAAGATTTTATTAAGTTTATTGACAAAAAAGCTCTGGGCTATTTTCAGGTTATGTAACTTTCTCATTGCTATTTCTCCAGTGGGTTACCAAGAAGCCCAAGTCTGTTTATAAGAGCTGTACTTATTATTTTAATTATATTAATGTCACAATAAACCATTAGCATCACATAAAAACAATGAGAAATGAGTGACAAATGGAACAAAGTTGTTTTTCTATGAAATTTCAGTGAAAGCTTTGGAAATATTAATAATATTAAGGTGTGTTGCCAAAGAAATAAATGCTAAATTAGCTTTGATAAGACATACAGAGGGCTTCACAAATGTCTTCAAGTGCTTCCTCAGCCTTAAAAGTCTGGTAATTACAGATGGTGGTTTATGGGTATAATTCACAAAAGCTGTGGGAACTCTGATCATTGGATCTACACCCAAATATTCACCTATGCATTAAAAAAAAATGAATGGATGTACGTATCTTTCATCTTAATACTTAAATAATGAGTCTACCAGTGACTACTCCTAAACATTTAAGAAAGTATCTATTAAATACCAGGCAAATTATGGATCTTGGAAATGGAATAGTAAACAAAGTCCTTGCAACTTTGAAAATCACTTGCAGTAGAGTAGAGTGTGAGAAAGGTATGGTAAGACAGACTATAAATATAAACATTAATAATTAAAAAAGAATTACAATTTAAGTAGTAAGTGCTATGAAGAGATTATAAACATATAGAGTAATAAAGAGTGGTAGACAATTACTTTGAGTGTGGCGGTCATGGAAAGCATCTTTAAAGAACAGAAATTTGAACAGAAACTTGAAAATAGTCATAAAAATATCTGATGCAAAAGAACCCAGGCAAAAAAAGTTAGATATGTTTATGGAATATCAAGAAGGCTAGAGAATTGTGAATAATGTGGAAAGTGAGAAGTTAAATTCAGAGAGATGAATAAGGGTCTGTTCACATAAGGTTTTTTCAGTAATAACAAGTCTTTAGATAAGGGTGTTAATTTTAATTAAAACACAATGAGAATATATTGGAGAATTTTAAACAAATATATAAAATAATCTGATTTATATTCAGACTTCACTCTGGCTACTTTATGGAGAAGCAAGAGTAAAAGTTAGAATAAAAGATACAGAATCTCAAGAATTAGCAGGGTAGCAATGAAGATGGCAATGTGCGATTTAATTCACTATCTTTTTTTTCTAAAAAGTAACTGACAGATACTGGTATAACTAGAGTAAAAGAGAGAAAAATAAAAAATAACTTGTAAGTTTTGGGTTCAGCATTATTAACTAAGATTAGGATGACTAGGGGTGGGTAGATTTGTTGTTTGGGGCATGTGGTAATCAAGTGATCAGTTTTAAACAACAATTTCAAAGTTGAGGTGCCAATCTGATATTTAGGTAGAGAGATTATGTAGGCAGTTGGATATGTAGGCAGAGCACTCAAGATCTCAGTAGAGGGGTTATAGCAGAGATACAAATCTTAAAATCATCAGTATGTCGGTGTATTTGAAGCCAATGGGTCTAGATAAAGCCATCTAGTAAAAGAGCAAGTCTTGAAAAGAGAAGAAAGAGAATATCTGAGACATAAGCCATGCTTTCCTTAAGATGTTGTGCCAGGGGGAAGGAGTCAAAATGGAGATTGTAAAGCAGTAGCCAAGAGGGTATAGAAAATTAAATAATTTTGTTGTAATAGAGAGTTAAAGAAAAGACTATTTTGAGAAAGAGAATGGAGTCAATACTGTGAATGGTTAGGAAAGATAGAGTGTCATGACTTTGGTAGCCTGTTAAGAGCCCTTCTCAGAGCTCTTCTTATGAGGAGTGAAAAGAAGCCTAGAGTTCATTCAAAGTAAAGACATGAAGAAATGGACCCCAGAAGTATACATGTCTCATTTAAGAAATTTTGCTATGAATTAAAGAGAAAAATGGGTGGTAACTCTAGAGGAATACTAGAAGTGTGGAAGAAAGCTAATATTAAGTGAGGCATGTTGCTATATCAGTGATAGTAATGCATGTGCGAAAGAGAAATTGAAGATACAGAAGAGAAGTGGGACCACTACAGAGTGAAATACTTGAATAAATAACAGAGATTTGTTCCAAGCAAATCTTGGAATCAAAGAGACTGACCTTAGATGAATGCAAGCATTTTTTTTTATGGTGAAAGAAGGAAATGCAGAGTCAAGGAGACAAGATGCAGAGGACGGAGTTGTATTGTTAAAGTTATCCCACTACCATTCGACTGCTTGCTGGTTAAGAGCACTGCTCTAAGGCTGACTGCCCCTGTTCCACTCCTGAGCCTGGCCTCTGACAGTTTTCAAATTTTGTACAAGTTACTCGACCTCTCTGTGGCTTAATTTCTTAATCTGTAAAGCGTAGATTGGCTTTGTAAGGTGGTTGTGAGAATTTAATGAGTTAATATATCTAAATACACTTAGTGTAGTATTCTATGTGTAAGCTGAGCTAGAAGCTAAGAATAAGAAGAAAGAAGGGAATGTTGGAAAGTTTTGTTTTCGTTAATATGTTTTTTTTTTTGTCTCAACAGTCTACTAGGCAGTGTTTTATTATATTTATTTATTTATTTATCTATTTATCTATCTATTTGTTTGTTTGTTTGTTTGTTTTAAGCGAGGCAATCCTTGGTTGACCTCACAGATTGCAAGGAACTTGTCAGTTTATAATCCTTTATTTTTTTATTTTTTACACCTATAGTACTTGGTCTTCCTAGGTGGTCTTCCATCCAAGTACTAACCAGCCCAGACCTTCTAAAATCAGACTAGATAGGGCTTGTTCAGGGTGGCATGGCCATAGACTACAAGCAATGTTTTAAATGCTTTAAATATGTGAACATATTAAATATCCACAATATCTCTATTAGACATATAGGTAAAAAATCTTGCCTAAGCTTCACACCTGGTAAGTGGTAGAGCTTGTATTAGTACTAAGGGAGTCTACCTCCAGAGCCTGAATGAAACCTTTTTTTTTTCTTAAGCAAGATTTTTTTTACATTTGTGTTGAGGTACAAGATGCATAAAGTGTCAACAAAGAAGATATACAGATAACAAATATACACATGAGAAAATATATTCAACATTATTAACCATTAGAAAAATGCACATTAAAATTATAAGGTGTCACACCTATCAGAATAGGCAAAACAAAAAATAGCAATAACACCACTTGCTGGTGAAGATACAGAGAAACTAAATTACCCATACATCGCTGGTGGGAATTTAAAATGATATAGATACTCTGGAATTAGTTTGTCACTTTCTTTCAAAACTAATTACTTACCATACAACTCAGAAATTGTACTCTTGGGCAATGTGGAGAAATAAAGACTTATTTTTATGCACCTATACATGAATGTTTATAGCAACTATTTATCATAGCCCCAAACTAGAAACTACCCAACTGTCTTCTGGGTGAATGGTTAAACAAACTATGGTACATCCATACCATGGAATACTACTCAATAATAAAACGGAACAAACTATAGTTGTAAAGAACAACTAGGATGAACCTTAAGGAATTATGCTGAGTAAAAAAGCCAGTCCCAAAAGGATATGTACTGAATGAATTCATTATATTACAATTGTGAAATAACATAATTATAAAGATGGAGAACAGATTAGTATTTGCCAGGGGTTGGGAACAGGGGAGAGGGACAGGGTGTGTGGCTATCAAGTGTTAGTACAGGTAATCTGTGATGTTTTAACAGGTGAGTATTTTGATTATACTGGTAGTTATGCAAAGTTACATATTAATAAAATCGCATTGATCTATGTATACAAAAGAGGGTGTATAACCTATGGCATCTAAATAAGTTCTATCATTTGTACTAATCTCAATATCTTTGTTCTGATATTCTAATATATAGTTGTATGAGATATTAAATTTAGGGGAGCCTGGGGGAGAATTAACACAATTTCCCATACATTTTTTACAAACTTCTATGAATCTATACATGTTTCAAAATACACGTCCTTGTATTAAGATTTTTAGTGGTTTTAATGGCTACTCCTGATAGGATACCTTTTGCTTCAATCTATATATGCCACATAATTTTGAAGGTAGTTAGTAGGTGAAAAATAGTAAGTTAGTTCTTTTCCTAATTTATTAAAGTATGTTCATATTACTACAACAGAATTTAATATTTTTATCAAGAATATTTACCATAGTGACTTTTATAAAGGGCAAATATTATAGTTGATTTCAAGTTTCCAGATATGAGGAGAGTCAACTTTTAACTTCCTCCTAATTTCAAAACCTCAGACCTTGTCTATTTTAATATTATATTAAGAGAATTTGTTTAGGAGTACTGATATTATTGTTACTCGTGCAGTAACTGATTTTATATAAAGCTACCAATTTTATTGTTTTAAAACCTATTTCGAGATCTTAGATGGCAAGGTTGAGACTGAATCTATTTTCAGCATTAGCATCATCTACAATGCAATGCTTGCAAAAAAAAAAAAACAGAAACGAATTCTAATGTGCTTAAACAAAAATTAAAAATTATTAAAAGTCTATATAGGGCTACAGCAGGAGTCTGGGAAAGAGGCTTTGGTACTAGGAGAGTAGCTAAGAGGCAAAAAGCTAGGAGCACATCTATCTTTTAGCAGAAACAGTTAAGAGGACAACTTTCTGAGGCTCTAGAATATGGTCTCTACAGCATTCTTGAAAGAATTATTGTTTTTCATATTTTGTGACATTCATTCAAGAGACAAGAACCAGTTTGGGCCACTTGATTAGCTGTGGCAAAGCAACATCCATATGCATTGCCTGCCAGAATAGAGCAAGAGAAATTCTTGCCCTCTGGTGTTGGCAGTGGGAGACAGACAGCTGACTTTCACCAAGATGACACACAGTAGGGAACTGCTGCCAAAAAAGGAAAAAAGAATGGAAGTTCATGGATTAAAAGGCAATACCAAACTTACAAATGATCTCTTCTCTCTTAAAATATATATATGTATACACATACATACACACATAAATGTGTATATAATGAATTAAAAATATTTATAAGTAAAGTATAATCTATACATGTGTATTTCATATAAATACATCCATATGTTTTACACACACATTTCAGAAGAAATAAAAGTCCTTGAGGAAAAAAAGGTCAATATGTACTTTTTTTCTATGATATTCCTCTCTTTATCCCCCTGAGCCATAATATTTTAACCTAGAGAAAAAAAAAATATCCTGACTGCTTGCTTTCTTCACCTCTGTGCAATGAATGTGTGTTAACTATGTGAATAAAATACACATAATTATATTTCAAAGATATTGCCTTCTAATAGTCAAACAGAATGTACAACCATTCCATTATTCAACTTCCCAAACAGAAAAAAGGAGAAATTGTAGTTGCTTATTTTAATATGGAATGGACAAGTGATGCTGCCACAGGTGCTACATGATATGTCCCACATATGTTACCCTGTTGGCCTGAGAGAACCCCATGACATGCTTCCATCAACCCTCTGTTTGTCAGGGGTCTGCGCACTGGGAGGAGACTGTGGACAGAGCTAACCTTTCCCAGCTGTGTCCTGGTCTCACTCCTTTCACTCAGCACTCTGCCAGGAAGAGGCTCTAGGGCTTCCAACAGCTTCAGCTACAGGAGTCCTAGCTAATTAGATTTCTACTTTTGGTGAATTTTCAAATGATATAGTTTAAAATTCTGATAAAAAAAAAAGTGGTACTTTCTCACACTAATACTGCATCTCAGAAGGGGAACCAGAATCTCTAGTCTAAAAAGTTTTAAAATATGTATTTTTAATTAGAAATGAGGCAAAGTAGAACACTGTATATTTCAGATATCAACCAGGAGATAGACAGTTTTAGATATATAGATAAACAGATAATGACAAAATTCGAAGATAATCATGTTCCATACTTATAAAGTCTTTGAGAAAAAGTAATACTTCTATTTATTTTCCTTATATTTAATTAAAATATATATATTAGAGAATAATATGTAGCTATATTTACAATTTTAAAATCATGTCTAAAGCTATATGATTTAAAGTAAATAATAATCTAAATAGATTATAATTGGATTACAATACAAAACAGTTAAGAAAAATTCTCCACTGAGTTCGTTTCTGTATACAAAAGTAGGGTCACTCGTAAATTCAAACTCTCCATGACACTGATCCTAGGCTTTTAATTAAAAAAAAAAATTAACTTACAGAATTTTAGGTATTTTCCTTTTTATCTTTTTGATATTTATATTTTTATTAAAATATAAAAAAAATATTTCAGCTCACTGCCCATCATAACTTAAAATTTGTTGGCATATGTAAGTTGCAATGCAACAATACAGTGTTTTCTGATGTTTAGAGATGGCTTATCAAGGAAACCTCATTTAGGGAGCAGAGTTGGCTCAAGTCCTTCACAGATGCAGTCAGCGTGACTTTAAAACAAAAGTAGAAAATGTATACATCCAATGTGATCTAGGTAACCTGAGTTGTAATCGAAGCTTGTCCTTCCTTTCCTTTTGGAAACCCTGAGTCTGCTCAGAAGCAGAAGTGGGTTAAGAGAGGGGACACCTGCTTTTCATTTGAGAGTTGACAGGTCATCAAACATTAGTGGTTCCTGCTTAGTTCTTAACATTCTTTTTCCCTGTTCTGATTTTATTTTTATTCCATGATCTTTATTATAAATCAAATTTTCAGCCCCAATGTCCAAACTAATTTTTACTTTAAGAACCAGCTTCTCTCTTACCTGCCTGTCCTCATCTTCTCTCTGTTTGGTTATTCTACTGTCATTTCTTTATTTCTTGGCTTTAGTGAATCACTCATTGCCCCCTACTTTCCTGCTGAGCCACCTCTCCATACACAAAGTCATTTTGTAGTAGCTGCTCTTAACTACTAAGAAGAAAAATAAAATTGAAAACAAACCTCATTATTTGTAAATGGAGGTGTGAGAGGAAAAGTACTTTTTTGTTTTCACATTCACACATTCCCTTTTTTTTCCAGTTTAGAAGTAGAAGGTAAGTATATCTGACACAGAAGCATATCTTATATTCCTTAAACTGAGGGAGAATAACAGGAAATCGTTTTAACCAGGGATAAAATGACAAACTTTTGCCCGTTGTGGTAGTACACATGCAGAGTACTCACATTGCTGGGAAAAGATCCTTTTCCAGAGGTTTCTGCAAATCAAATACATTTATTTTTAGAATGCCTTCGCCTTTCCTCTATTAAGTTCCTAAAACTCCATGAAAATGATTAGGATGGGGAGAATCTACTTTCTCTAGGTATATCATGGAAGAACTATTTTTTCCTGTTTAATTTTTTTTTAATTTCTATTTTTTTCTTTCCCCTACCCTCTGCCTTTACATAATTATGTCTGAAATAGGTTAAGTTACTTTAAGCACTTTTTGAAAATTAACAAATAAACAAAAACATGGAAATAATGTTAGCCACAGAAGCAGATGTTTATTCAGACCTGATTAAAGAAATAAAAATTTGATTCAAAGACTCTCTATTATTCCAATTTTAACTTGCCTCCAGCAATACTGAAATGACTTCCTCCTTTATAACTAATATTTTTAGGTCATTGATGTGGGACAGGGGCAACCTCACAGCATGAGTGAATTGAATG
Source organism: Cynopterus sphinx (assembly GCA_030015415.1). NCBI lineage: Eukaryota > Metazoa > Chordata > Mammalia > Chiroptera > Pteropodidae > Cynopterus > Cynopterus sphinx. The sequence continues at coordinate 94,616,877 of CM057386.1, read as the reverse complement.
GGGGTTGCAGGATGAAGAGGACTGGCTCCCATCCCCAGACCAGCAGGGGTTCTGTGGCCTCTGCCACTCCAGCAGTTACCCTCAGGGCTGAGGTGATGGATACTGGAGCCATTCTGCAAGCTCTGGTACAAGGAGGGGCAGCTTATCACCAAAAGTTCTTTGAAAATAAATCCAGTCAAGGGTCCTAAGAGAGGCTTCCCCAACTTTCCTTGAGTTGAGTCTTCTTGTACCAGACGAAGTGCATATGGAAGCATCTCACTTCCAGAACACTCTCCCTTCAGGCTGAGGCAGCCATCCAGGTAAAGGGAAGGCCAGGGAAAGTCTGGTTCAAACTCTTAATCAAAAGTCTATGGAGACAATGGGCACATGTTATTAGTATCAACTATATAATTATTTGCATGTAATCCATTCTGCAATTATTTGTTAGTGAGTAGCTTTCATTTTTATTATGACCAAGTAATTATAAAATATATATTTTAAATGACAATACAATTACAGATATGTATTTAACCTAAACAGATTTTCACAAAACAATGATCTATCCTCTTGTACTCCATTTTGTATCCTATTTTATTGATAATGAATGATGGTCAAAACTATACCATGACCTATCCACTAATGGGTAGTGATATATAGGTTGAAAAATTGTACTAAAAACCAGATACTGTATTAGATGCTGGTCATATAAATATGAATTACAAATTAACCCAACTCTTAAGAAATTCATAGTCAAATAGAAGAAAATAAATACTACACAACTGCAGGAGTCAATGTTATTTACTATGATGGAGAGAATAATAAAGCACTATTGGAGCAATTGTTGGGCTACCCAACTTTCTGTTTGTTTGTTTATTTTGTTTTTGGAAGGGCAGTAAGGCAGTAGACGGAGAAAGACTGTCTGAAAGAAATATGTGAGCTGAGTGTTAAATGATGGGTAATTGTCAGGTGAACAGTGAGGTGGAAGGGGTCGTGGAGTTTCATAATAAAACAGCATGTGCAAATGTACAGCTGACAGCATATTTTTCAAAGTGTAAGAGACTTGATATGTGACAAGGTATGAGAGGAGGACACTTTGAGAAAAATGAGTCTGGAGTATTGGGTGAAAGCCATATCTTGAGGAAGGCTAGTCTCCCGTACTAAGAAATAGGCACTCTATCCACTGTGGCTCCATAAAATAATAATAGGAAGGGGAGGAACACAAGCAAGTTGTAGAGGGAAATTTCTCACTGGGTGCAGCAGGCTGGAGAGGTCACTTGGAAACTGGGATAAATGAGTTATGGACCTTGAATTTAAAATTGTTGATATGTTTGGCAGAATAATGGTGTTCAGAAGAGGCCCACACCCTAATCCCTGGAACCTGTGAATATATTGTTAAATAGCAAAAGTAAATAAAGTAGCAGATGGAATTAAGTTTGCTAATCATCAGCTGACCTCAAAATAGATTGCTCTGGATTATCTAGTTGGCACCAATGTCATCACAGGGTTTCTTAAAAGTGAAAGAGGGAACCAGAAGAAGAGGTCAGAGTGATGCAGTGCAAGAACTCATCCCACAACTGCTGGCTTTGACATCGAGGTGTGGACCATGAGCTAGGAAATGTGAAAGGCCTCTACAAGAGAATGCAAAAACACAGCGTACAGAAAAAATCGCAGCCCTGTCAGCACTTTAATTTTTGCTCATGAAGACCAATGTCAGACTTCTGCCCTAGTGAACTATAAGATAATAAATTTGTGTTGTTGTAAACCACTAACATTGTGGTTATTTGTTACTGCAACAATAGAAAACTAATAGAGTAGGCAAATTAATTTTGTTGGGGTAGGTTGCAGGGAAGGCCAGGTAAGTCTCTCTCATTCAATATGGGAGATTCTCTCAGGATATTCTAGCTGAAGTCCTTACCTAGCCTCTTTTCATGTGGTCTGTGAACACCAATTAACTCAAACTGAATTTTCTAAGCAAATTTCATAAGTTCTATAAAGTACTTCTTCATTAAAATTACTTCTTTCCAACAGTCATTTGTGTAGCTTTAGAAGTTAGCGTTAAGATTTATCTCTCAGTGCCAGGATTTATCTATTAAAAGCTTGCCATAATCATAGTAAGGTTATACATCAAAATACAGAAGAAACACTTTGTAAGATCATAAGTTATGGTACTTGAAAACTCAAATATAATGTCTAAATTAGCTAACGAAATGAACTATTTAGTAGACAATTGAAAAAATACAATATATAAAGTCAAATGGATTAATAAAATTTCTTTTGTGCCTATAGTAAATATTTTATGCACTAATAACATTACAATTTAGTTAATTAGGTCTACTAGCCCTTGAAAATGAAAAAAATACGTAATTTACGTTTTAAATTCTCCATATATAATCTTTTTATTTGAATTTATTAGAGGTCAAAATTTAGGTGTTAAAATATATTTGTTTATTAATTTAACAGTGATGTTAAAATTGAAAGGCTGGATAAATAAAATAGTGGTCTACCTGCCCTGTGATAGTGTATCTCAGCAAAAAGTTTATAAAGATTTCCGTTTCCTCCAAGTAAAAGCATTATGTGGCAAGAAATATAAACAAGGAAGTGCATTAACAATAACATTTGTGAATGTTTTATGTTAGTGATATAAGGATACATTTTGAACAGTTAAATTGGAACTTTAATTTGTTTGCATTGTTTCAACATTCACATAAATGAGACAGGCAATAATTTCCCTGAAAAATTTAAGGAGCATCCTAACTTTCATCTCCACTTCGCATCAGCTACAGTCCTTAAGGAAAATCCATGAACTTAAATCATTATATGGAAAATGGCCTACCTTGAAAATCATAAATTAGCTTTCTCTTCTTTGACTACATTCTTCACTTCTTCAGTCTCACTCTAAATTCTCCAATTTACTCACTTTTCAAACTTATCTAGCCTAACTCTTATCATACTCCCTAATATTTTTTTCTTCAGCCTATCAGCCTTCCTCACTGTTTGATCATCTCTCACTTCCTCCCTCCCTTCCTACCCCATCCCTAACACAGTTGACACCAATAACCCCAACCCTGCCTTCTTTAATTCCTATGGACAGAGCTAAAAAAATCAATGGTCTCCACACATCAGTCCTGCAAATACTGATCTGTAATACTGGTAGCAACTTTTCAATTATTCTTGGTTTATTAGTGATAATTGGTTGTGCTGGTGTAGCAAATAAATCTGAAAATCTTGGCAGTTTAACACAATAAAATTTATTTTCTGCTCATATTGTGCTCTCATGACACTTGACATCCTTTCTACAACTTACAGCTCTCTCCTATTTAGAACCACAGCCTTTAAGATTTTCACAACCTGGAAGGAGAGCATGGAAGAGGTATGCCCACTCAAAACTGCCTTAGAACAGATAACACATCACTTCTATTCACATGAGCCCTCCTAGATGCATGAATGCTCAGGAAATGTAGAGAAGATGGATATTTGCTAAACACTAACACAAACATAGTTAGCTCAACACTATTTTTCTCAATGTCTATTTCAAAATTTTACCACGTAAGGACTTAAATGAACTTGTATTTCTTCCCACCTCACCTCCCTCATTTCCCCTCCCATTTTCTGGAGATTGTACTTTCTTCCATAAAAACTAGATTAAATTATTCTCTTATTCATTCCTCATCACTTCTCTTTCTACTGTCATGCCAATTTTTTTACTCCTACCCTTCTCCAAGAGCATGCTTCCTCAATTGCTTTCTTAATTCTCTGTCTTTAGACTACTTCTTTAGGGTCTTTTGTTCACCCCAGACACATGAACTTTCTTTTGTTTAATCCAGCCTAAATAGCTCATAATCTCCTATCTACTTCCTCTTCTCATTCAAACTTCTCAAAGTTCTGGTTTCTTATTTCTCATGCACTTATGATGCCATCGTAATCTAGATTTTGTTCTCATGAGGTTTTTTGAAATCTCACTTTAGTCCACATTACGAAGGCCATTTCTTAGTTATAGTCTTTAACCTACTATATTTACCTACTGCATTTGACTCTGCTAATCATTTAATTCTGAAAACTTTCTTTAATTTGTGTTGAAAAAAAAATTATCTCTTGGGTTTTTCCTGTCTTTGCTTTTTCTTTTTAATGACTTTTTCTCCATCAGATTTTTTAATATTGTTATTCCTGGAGGCTTCATCCTCAGCATCTTTTCTTTTCACTTTGCACTCTCTAAGCAAAAAAAAATTGTCTGATTTCATGTTTTCAATGACCACATAACAAAATAGCTCTAAAATCTATGTCTTTAGTCAAGGGCACTTATATGACTTTAAGACCTTCTATCCAATTGCCTTCTTGACAACTTCAATTAGATGTTCTAACGATACCTCAGATTCTAAAACGTAAAAAATGAATATCTTTTCTCAATGTCATTATTCAATTGACACTTTTCTTGAAGTTTATTTTAGTGGTGACAACATATTCTCCCCTGACACCAAAGTAAAATTTTTATCAACACCTTTGTCCATAGTGCCACTAGAAGCCTCAACCTCCTTTCTAATCTGCCCAATGACCAATCAATGATGATGGCCCATCACTGTGCATATTTCTTAAGTCTATGTGCAATCATTCCTAGCCCCACTGCCATAGTTCAGATACTTCTCAGCTCTCAACTTTATTACAATAAGAGTTTCCTAAATTATCTTCCTTCTAGTCCTACCTTTCTAAGCCTATCCTGTATACCCATAACCTCAGATAATGCCACTTCACTGCTTGAAATTCTTCAACGGCTTCTCTCTGCCCACAGGATAAAGTTCAAGTCCCTCAGAAAGGCATATGAAGGTCTTTGCCATCGGGCCCTTGCCTGCCAACTTAGCTTCATCTCTTTACCCATCTTGTATGTTGTGCTCTCACTAAACCAAGCTGTTAGAAGAACAGAAACAGACTGTGATGTTTTCTCTTCTGTTCCTATGACCATGCTCTGCCTTTTTCTGGAATATCTCTTCTCTCCTCTTCAGCTCACTAGGTCCTCCTGTCCTCCTTCTTATTCTTCACGACAATGGCATTGGTTTACAAAATCTTTTGCTCATGCACCATCTAAAAACCTTTTGAAGAACTATGTACACATTCACCCATTTTAAACTTGGTATCTTAAAATTTTTCATTATACGTTTAAGTGGTTACCAAAAATGTAAAAATGTAATCTTCGATATGATATAAATATTAGTATTACAGAGCAGGGATCAGCAAACTGCCTACACACATGGCCGAATTAGGCCCACCACTTGTTTCTGTAAATAAAATTTTGCTAGAAGACAGCAATATTCATTTATTTCCACATTATCTTTGGCTGCTTTTGTGCTACAAGAGCAGTTTGGTAGTTTCTACAGAGACTGTGTGGTCCACAAAGTCTAAATCATTTGCAATCAAGTCATTTACAGAAAAAGCCTGTGAACCCCTGTTTTAGGATTAAAATTATTCCACTTTAAAAACATAACCAGTATAGTCTGTATACCATAATTAATAAAAAAATACTATTGTTAATGTTAAAAATTAATAAACAAGTTATTTAATGACCAGGCATTATATGTAGTTCCTTTTTCTTCTTGAATTCATATTTTCATTTCCTGTTAGTACTTATATTTGTCAAGGTGCTCCAGAGAAACAGAACCAGTAGGAGATAAATACATCTATGTAAATACATATATGTAAAGATTTATTTTAAGAGACTGTTTCATATGATTATGAGAGCTGGCAAGTCCCAAATCTGCAGAGCCAATGTCCTTGTCCAAGCCTGAAGGCTGGCAGACTGCTATATCAAGAAGAGCCAATGCTCCAGTACGAAGACTGACCAGTGCTTTTGTGGGTCAGTGGTGAGTCAGCTTTTGTTCTATTCAGGCCTTCAACTGATTGGACAAGGTTCACTCACATATGGCAAACAATCTGCTTTACTTAGTCTACTAATTGAAATGTTCATTTCATTCAAAATATCCTCATAGAAACACTCAGAATCTAATTTGACCAAATATCTGGGCACCTCATAGCCCAGCTAAGTTGACATATAAATATAACTTTTATACTAGCTACTACTATTCCATCATATTTTATGCTTGAAATCTTTTATGACCTTATCATATTTCTATGCAATTAAAAAATATGTGTATATCTACATATTTACCACCTATGTTTAATTTAAAAATTTTTTAGTTATTTTCCAATTATAGTTGACATACAATATTATATTAGCTTCAAGTGTACAACAGTGATTTATAGAAAAGTTTGAAATTAACTTTTTGACCATTATGCTCTAATTGTTAAAAAAATTTCTTCTGGATTGATATGCTATTATAATGATAAATTTTTAAAAAATTGATAATATATTACATTTTAATAACTTTTTAAACATAAAATTTTAAATTTTACTGGGAATTTATATTTTAATAATAGCTGCTTTCTCTTCAAATACTTTTCATATATTTCCATATATTAATACAAGACTGATAATAGGTTTGGCATCCATCTGTCCCTACTTTTCACTTTTATAAATGTGAATAAGTAATCTTGTTTTGATATATCAGTGTCACTTGACTCTGTTATATGCAAAAAATCACATAGTGATCTGTTATAAAAAAAAATCGTCTTTTGATTGACAGCTTGATTAGATACTATAACTCTTGAATCAAAGAATCGGAAGCCACTTCAGTGTGATGACCTGAGCTTATTTAGATTGTGACAGGTAACACTGTCTAAACTAATCACATAAGTGTCTGCCTTTCCTACTGGATTGTGAGTCCCTAGAGGACAGAGACAACGTGGCATCTACCTTTGGTTCCACAGAGCTACACGATATCAGCCACATAATAGGTGCAATTTAATAAAAATTAAATCGATGATATATTGTGGTTTGTTTTGTGGTGATTTTTATTATCTCCAAGGACAGATAAACAACAGCTCTAACATAGGACATGCTAGGCAGCTACCTATGTCAACAAAATGTTCAAGTTTAACATATAGATGTATTTTTTTCTTAACAAAGAATTGGTTCCCCAGTTGTGATGGCAGTCACAGGAAGCCTGCAATCCACAGAGCAGACAGTCAGGATGGAAAGATCACAAGGAGGTTGGAGTTTTATGAGAGTAATTGTACCTCTGGCTACTGTTTGGAGACTCTTCATGTAGGGAAAGTCCACGCTATCTTAAAACCGAGTAAGCTCTGCCAATCTAGGATAAGCTTTCTTTTGGTTACCTTAAAATTATCCCATTTGGGACTTTCACTCTACCTGTAGAATCCCTTCATAGTGGCACTTGAATTGATTGAATAACTGGATAAAATGTGTTTATGTCACAAAATGGTGGCTGTCTCCCTTCTGTCCTCCAGCTGCACAAGAATCTATCCCTTGTAGTTCAGCATATCTGGAAACATACTAGAAAAGGAATTCTGGGACTGTAGTTCAGTATAGGCCAGCTGACATATCAAAAGGTACTTTAGTAAAGTATAAATTGACATTTATTTGAAATCAATAATTAAACAAACTCATTTTTGGAGCAAATAATCCAGTTAGCTCAAGAAAGAATTGCTTTCTTCTTTTCCCTTCTGTCTTAGCCTATTTTACCCAGAAAGCAAAGGCTGAAATGAGGTTTATAATCTCAGCCTTAGGAGCAGGAATGAGGGGAGAGGCAAGAGAAGCCAGGGAGGGAGACAGCATCGAAGAGAAGTCTTCATTATCAAACCCATCGCTAACTGGAATCAAGTGTGATAAATTATGTAATCTCTTGGGAACACCTTCTGCGAGGACATATAAAACGCTGATTCTCAGGGCAGGTAGGGGGATGAAAATAATTTATTTGACAGCCACCATCTTGTACTAGTTCATTATATGGGCCTTATTCTTCTCCACCTCCCAGTAGCTAATGTGTGGTGGGCCTGCATGGTTCTGTTGTTGCTTGCATTTCTGCATTACCAGAAAGCCTCCCAGTAGGAAATAAAAGTTTGAGCAGTGGAATGGAAGTTATCAGAATCTGTGGGGACAGAGCACATAGCAGGGGCTAGCTAGAGTGGACAATTGTTTCAAGGCCCCAGAGACAGAAAACTCTGAAATGTCAAGGAGTCCTCTTTAGCCTTATTTGCTGTGTACGTGCTCCCAGACAGCTGTCTTGCTGCTGTAACTCTCCAAACATAAGGATTTAATAACCTCACTTGTATTCATAGTGAAAATAATATGCAAGGCTTGGAAGTAACTGTGAGCAAAGCAATCCAGCTGTGGGGAGGGGCTCACAAGTATGTGCAGCTGGTCCCCTGAGAGGTGTTCCCGTCTGAGATTCATTATCTTTATTCCACTTCCTTGTTCCAAATCTGCTCAGAAATTGGGCTCCACTTATGTTTGCGCAGAAGGGCCCCAGGTAAACATAAGAACTTTTGCAAAGCACAGAAGAATGTCTATCCATAGCTTATATATAAATTAATTGTAGAGTTAAGTAAAATAACAGCTAAATAATTTTTATTTTAACCTTTATCTTCACATTATCTTCCTTCAACACTTTTACCAGAGCTTATAACAAGGACATTGGTTCTCCACATTGAAAATAGTGTACATTTGGAAAGTATGAGTGTTCTAAATAGCCATTATAACTTCCCTAACTCTTAGAGAAAATAATTAAAATAGCCAAATTTTAGGCTGGGAAAAAAGCAGGGAAGATGTAGAAGTCAAATTTATTTTACCCTAAGACTATATATTTCTTTTAATTCTGTCATTTCTGAGTAAATGTAATCGAAAAGGAAATTGGGGCCAAGAAGAAAAATTAAGGAAATCCTTTAATCAGAATGAATTATCCTTGTATTAGTTTTCTAGAGCTGCCATATCAAAGTACCACAGATTGGGCATCTTAACGGATATTATATTTTCACAGTTCTGAAGACTAAAAATCCAAGATTAATGCATCGACAGGACTGGTTTCTTCTGAGGCCTTTCTCTTTGGCTTGCAGATGGCTATGTCCTCACATGGTCTTTTCTCTATGCCTGTGTGTGTCCAAATTGCCTCTTCTAAGATCAGTTATATTAAATCAGGGTCCATCCAAATGACCCCATTTTAACTTAATCATATTTTTTAAGGCTTTATCGCCAAATATAGTGACATTCTGAGGTACTAGCCTCAAATATGAATTTGGGGATGACACAATTCAGCCCATAACAATTCCTAATTAATAAAATGGCTGAATTTTACCTTAATCATATCTTTGGTTTTATTTTCTGATTAAAATCTATTTCCCTCCTCATCTTCACTCAAATTACTGAATTATTTTATGCTAGGCCTAATTCTTAATTGTTTCAGACTATAAAGGAATTAACTTCATTAGCCTTCCTGTGCCCTTGTGCTGTGCCTACTTGCTAATTGCTAAAAGCAGCCAAAATTGTTCTATTAAATGGGAAGCCTTTTTATATCTATGTGTATATATCCACTGATCAAAATAAATATAGGTACACAGATGTATAGAGAGCTTAGCAAAAATGTTTGCAGTGGAACTCAATGCATTTGTTGTTTTGTTATTTTTCATGTGCTTATCTCCTGTACTAGTTCATGAGTTCTGGGAGGGCAGGGTCATGTTTAATTCAACTTAGAACCAAATGAAATGTTAGGAATATTCATAGTGGTCTCTCAACAAATTGTGAATGAAGAATGGGGATCAGTTAAAAATTGTGCCTTAGTTTTTCTTCATTTCAACTAATTATGTGTTGATTTTCATTTAGTTGGTTTAACTCCCTCTGGTCTTTTTGGTGTGCATAAAGAAATTACATAGTAATTCAATTTTATTTATGACTTTAGAAAAGAATGTCCTTAACATCCAGATGGGAGAAAAGAATGGGATAAAAGCAAGAAGTTTGAGTCTTTTGAGTTTTCTGTCCTTTCATGTTCAAAGCAACTGATACTTTATTTCCTCACTTTCAATACTAGTAAGTAAACTTCAGTGTTTTAGGAGAGGAAGCATCTTGTTCTATTTAGAACTTCTTTTCCTATGCAGGAAGCTTCTTTTTTTCTCCTTCTCCCAGAAATTCAGTTGTATATAACATAACTGTGCCTCGTCTTTTAATATTTGCAACTCTTCTCACTAAGTATTTGCAATTTTACTTCAGGATCAGCTGGGACATCATACCAGCTGGGACATCGTACTATCTGGCTATGATGTTGAAAATGTTTGTCTGTTTCAAGTTTAATACAGATGGTCATTTCTCAAAAACCCCCTCCTCATTTGATCAAACATCCTCACTAGAGGACAGAAGGGCATAACTATACAATTCTATGTGACACTTAGCTTCATTTTCCTCTTCCTTCAAGTGTGAGTGATATACATTCATGGAAAAAAAGATAAGAAATTATTTTTATACTTATATACAGAAAAATATTAATGCTAAAGATGAGAAATTTGTGTGTATGTTATATAGAAAGTATTGGTTTTTCTGCTTGTGGAACTACCTTATATTTGCAAACTCATTTCATAAATACTTTTAATAATCATGATAAACCTATGAAGTGGGTAATATTACTCCTCATTTACATATGAGAAAATTAATGCTCAAGGGGACTAAGTCAATGGCCAAAGATAATACAACCAGAAATGAAGAACTAAACTTGAACTATATCATCTTCCGAATTTACTATATTCAAACTTTCATGAGTTATGGCTAAAATATGTATTTAATGTTTAAAATTGTAAATTTGACCATGCATTCACTAATACACTTCAAAATAAAGAAAGATCAATGCAGGGCATGTATAGTTATAAAGGGGCCTGAAATGAGGGAAGCTGAGCTTTAACTAAACCCTCCATGATAGGAAGAATTCTTATGCGGGGTGGGGCAAAAGAAAATATTTCAGGAGAGGACAATAGCCTGACTTTAACCTGTATGCCACAAAATCTTATAGATACTCCATCAAATTCTGAACAGTTTATTAGATTTATGTTTACTACAAAATATAGACTTCGGTGATTACTATTGGATGGAGTATTGAGCTGAGCAGAGCTGAGTGGACAAATAGCTGAACATTGTATGGAGGACATAAGAGATATGGCTCAATGTTAGAAGTTAGCACCAAGGAAAGTTTGCTTTTTTTCTGACATGTGTGAGAATGTGTAAAAATAGAAAAGAGAATGATCAGGGAGGAAAATGATTTCTTTCAAACAGTTGAATACACAGGACAGCTAAGTAAAAGGAGAAATATCCAGATCTTTAAAAACATGCACTGAGCCAAGAGTGGTTATGCAGTTGTTATTGCTGACTTGTTTGGTAGTTTCTACAAAAGTCCAACCAAAAATACTAATACTATTTAATCTCATTTCTTTCTCTAAATTTTCTTTAGAGGAAACAAAAGGCAGAGGTGAGAGTCAAATAAATCAAAAATAAATCACTGAATATCTAATTCTGAAAGAGATGAGATGGAGATCCCTCCCCACCTGCCATAGAATCCCAAACTTTTTATTGTGTCCATCAAACATTTTAAGGAACATTATCTCCCTTGACAGGAATCAATGTACCTTAAACACATGTATTATGAATAGGCTTTTTCTTAGCCTTGACATGGTATGAAGATCAAAAAAACTATGAACCTCCAAAGAGCAAAATGTAAATAATTAAATAGAAACAATAGTAGTTACATGAAGGACCTAAAAGGACTTCAGTTATATTAGAATCACAGAAGCCCTTAAAATCAGTGGGTGAAGAGAAACCAATTGCAAATAAAAAACAGAGAATAGGTGAAGATGCATTTGATGCAAGACCCAGAGTTTTACAAAGAAACTGCATGCATTTAAAATAATCAAAAATGTCATAAATTATTACACAAATTATATCTTGAAATAGATTAGAAAATTAAAAAATAAAGTAAAATTGGAAAGTTTTGTTTATAACTAATTTAATACCGACTTAAATAAAAGCAATTACGAATTTTCAAACACCACTCGATTTATAACAGTGTGAATTTTTAGTCTTTTTAAAAAGTAAGAGCAACAGATAAATATATCTTGAAAAGATTAAATAACAAATTTTCTAACATTTAGAACATACTGCAATTAATTATTAGTTCCTCTAAGTGCATTTTTTTAAAATATTCTTAAAAAATACTTTGGTGGTAATAAGCTCAAGGTTGAATTCTTTTCAATAAACTAAAGAACTCATAATACCTGAATGTTATTTTAAACAGTTTATCATTATTTTGAGTTTAAAAAATAATGAGTCTACAGCCATGCCACCCTGAACTAACCTGATCCCATCTGATCTTGGAAGCTAAGCAAAATCAGGCCTGGTTAGTACTTGGATGGGAGACCACCTAGGAAGTCCAGGTACTACAGACGTAAAAAATAAAAAATAAGTGATTGTAAGTTGACAAGGTCTTTGCAATCTATGAGGTCAACCAAGGGTTGCCTCACCTAAAATAAATAAAATAAAATAAAAATGATGAAAATTTTATAGCCTGGCAAAATAAATAATTTTATGAAAACACAAAATAAAAATATAAAATAAAAATAATAGAAACTTTGTGTCAAGTAGCAATGTAAAGGAAGAAAAAAAAGAATTACATATTTATTCTTAAACTTTTCAAGAACTCATGAGAAAAATAAATATACAGAAGTATAGAAGATTTTAAAGCAAAAGTAGTAAATAGAAAATTAAAATAAAAAAATTGGTGGTGGTGGTGGTGATGCATGTTTGTATACATGAATGAGAAAGAGAGAGAGAGAGAGAGAGACTCTCTATTGAAAGGAAAACAACCAACAAGATTTTGTGACTAAATTTAAAATAACCTCAAGTTGTTATTTCAAGCTCAATGCATGGTACAATCATGAGATTTTAAATGAAAACCCACACAATATAATGTCATGTACTTTCTTTCAAGCAACCATGGCATAGCTGTGGATTAGTAATGTTATGAAGATTTGGCATTGAACAATTCATTAGGACAGATACATGAAACCATGGATTAAATCACATCTGTAATTTATAAATGCAATTTTTATATTGCATTTTATATAAAATGTAGGTGCACTTTTGGGATAATAAGAGATCCAGAAACACCTTTCAGACTATACTAAGCAAACATATTATATAGTAGTTTCATAATTCTTATACTCTCAATATAGAGTGAAAATAAAAAGAATTAGGAAAGAGAGAAAAATTTTTGAAGTCAATATGAGAACTCCGAAGTGATTAATATGTAAGAGAATAATAGAAAAGGTGGAAATGAGAGTATAGGAACATGAGAATCTTCCAAGAGTACTGAAAGGACAGATTTTGAGTGCAAAACAATGAGATGTTCTGGTAATGAGTATAAAATACCACAACAAAAATAGAATGAGCTAGTAGATTCAAGTAGATCTTCCCTGAAACTATTTTATTAAAATTAGAACCTAAAGCAAGTTTTATCAAAGACAATACACTGTCTTGAACTGACATCATACATACTTTTCTTAAGATTCTTCAATCTTCTCTTACAAGAGCTTGCTAATTGTGAAAAGGGAAAAGTGGAAAAGCTTGAGGAGGGCCAAGAAAGTATAATTACACCAAAACCATTCCCCACCCCCCTTCTTTTTTGCATCTAACACTATAAAACCACACCTGTAAATAGGTGGGGGAGGGGGATTTTTTTTCTGGTGTCTCAGTTATAGGTGACCAGATTGCTTTTATAGGTGACCAGATTGCTTTAAAATATAATTAAATTTTATGATAGAAGAGAAAATTTGAAGCTTGACTTCTTGAAACACTTTCAAATGATTGTTTTTGACCCTTTGCCTGAACCTATATAAACTGAAGTACTTCAAGCAATTGCCCTAGGCTGCCTGAGATCCTTGCTGCAAATAAATAGATAAGATTACTGCTGCAGTTTGCTAATATCTGACTTCTCCTATGGTAACAAGGTTATAAACAAAACAAAACAAAAAAATACTCCCAAGGCCAGTATATTCACAAGTAATAGAAAACCAGGCACATGTCAATCTAGGCAAATAACTATTGTACTTTCCATTTTCTACTTCTACTCTTCCAATTCAGTTGTCATAAGGTTGTCTGTGATAAAGTAGTGTTGCTAGGCAACAAGGTTAGTCAGTACCACTCATGGGTCTGAGGAGCTGCTGCTATGCAAAACCATTTACAAAAACCTGCATTTGTCTCTATATATCTAGGACCAATCACTGTCTTCCTGCCGAGAATCAAAATGCTAGCAAAGCCTATTAATATTTAGCAAATGAATACTGAATTTTTTGAAAATTATTCTGAGAATGAATCAGGACTTCACATACTACAAAGGGGTCCATTTCACACACACACACACACACACACACACACACACACACACACAGAAAAAAATTAATAATCCCTGGACTAGAGGTAATAAAGAATCATAAAATCAGAATTTAATTTGGAAGGCCAGAAAATTTACTAATCTGTATTATACATCATTAAATAAAATGTTGAGTTTTAACAAATTTAAAAATATTAACATAATGAGAATTCTCCACCTGTTTACCTGTGGGAATGTATGCAAGGTCAACTCAAAGTTAGGATTCCAGATGATATCTGCTTGTGTTTTAACATTTTCTGCTAGTGCTTTCCTACCACTGTGCACTGGATTTCTTCATGCCATTTTAAACATGATTATTATCGTGTACTATCTCCAAATATTTATGTTATTGTGTTATCAGATCAAACACTGTTACCTCATTGCTTCTTGTTTTGCTATTCCTGCCACTTTTTGTACTTGCCAATATTATTAATAATCCTTCTCTTGGATATATTCACATTAATGCTAAGGGAATTCTTTAAAAATTATAAGCAAAAAATTTAATATCTTCTAGTCAAATTAAAAGGTACATTGAGGTACATTTTATTTTACTTTTTGCTTTTTATTTTATGAGTTTCAATCCATTGCACACTATCACCATTGGTCTGTTTAATCTGAGGCTATTAATTTTTCTACTTCAGCCTCTCCTTCTAGAGTACCCCACTATCCATAGAAACTCAATCTAATGTATTTATTGTATGACTTTAGTATAGATGTATTCATTAAATATATATATATGTGCATATATAAACATACACGTACATGTATATATACATATATACATATACATATATATATATGAATAATTGCAGTATATTTTGTTTTAGGAAAATGGTATTGTATTCTTTTCTTTATCAGTTTTCCCCACTCAACATCATATAGATAAGACCACTCATAGCAAGATATAACACAAACACACATATTCACACACACTATGCAGCAACTTCAATGTTTTTGATTGCTGCAAAGAATAGTGTTATAAGTTTCCACCATATGAACTTCCCAACCCCCCAGAAATTGCTTCAATTAACATTTGTATGTCTTCCCATGAACCTGTAGGAGAGAGTCCCCAAGGACACACTATGCTTTTTTTAAGAATGGCTGTACTTGCTGGCATGCCTGTTAGAAATTTGTAGAAGTTTCTGTTTTCCCATATATTTAGTAAAATAGTATTATTGAGTATTTTAAAATTTTTCTTCTTCTGGATGAAGAAAAGACTCCATATGCTTTTCTCTGATTACATAGTCAGTTGATCATGTCATTGCTCCGTGAAAGTTACTTAGGACCTCCTTTTGTAATTTGTACTTGTCTTTGGACCATTTTTCTATTGTGTTTCTCATAGTTTTACTGCTAATTAATAAGAATTCTTTGTTAATTTTATATGCTATTCACTTCTCAGATTTAGATACCATTTCATTACCTGTGTTAGCAGAAAAGCCTTGTCTACTCTAGCATATGACACTAGAAACATTTACAAGCCACAGTGAAATATATCTGAATCCACTATAGGTTGTATTACACCAGAGCTGGGTAAGAAATACAACTATGCATAATGTTTTATGCCTGATTTATAAAAAGATATACTATGGCTGTCAGGCAAATTAAATTGTGGTAACAAGAGCACGAATAATCCTCTGGTAATATTGTTCTAATATTACCAAGTATTCACTCTCCTTTTATTCATGGCTCATCTTATATCATTATACAGTCTCTGGATTTGAATAATTATGCCAGACCCACTTGGCATTTATAATAAAAGCTTTCCCTTGAAGAAAAAAGTTGGCAAACACATGTTAGACAAATGCGAGGTACTATGGCATTTATGAGGCTGAGAATATTAGGAACATATGATCGTTAATGACAAACACACCAAGAAAGAATAAAGTGTATGCAACACGCCTTTGATTTTCCAAAACTGTAATGTGGAAAGATTGTGAAGTCTTTATTTGTTGCCTCTATTGCAAAGAATCTTCTCACCAAAATGAAAATAACAAAAGAATTTAAGAACACCTAAATATTTAAAATATTCATGGATAAAACACAAAACAAGTAAAATCTATTTTTATTGATATATATAAACACACATATTTAGATTAATCTTTATAATTATTTCAAAGTTTTTGATAAAGGAAAAAGCTTATATTGTCTGAAAAGTGCTAGATACCATAGATAAAAAAGGCTTAAAGGAGTAGATCTTGTTATCTTCTCTTTATTATTTCTTTTTTAATATGCTATAAATTAAGAAACCCAGAAATATAGGTGAATGGCCATGAAAGACACCATGTTAGATGTATTGAGAGAACCTAGCAATTATTTTTTTTATCTTTTTTTTTAATATAAGCTGCATTAAAAATTAACCAGTATCTTGTGAAGTTCAGATCTTGAGGCTTCTTCAAATCACTTAAGCTTGAAACTGTAGTTGTCTACAAAAGACTCTTTTCTCCAAGTGTATCTCCTACTGACAAATTCTAGTTCCTGCACCCCTGTATAAGTCTCTCATTTTTCCATTATTACTGTCATTGACTCAGTTCTTTCCCAGGAATAATTCTATGCCCTACTAAAATAATGAATAACCCCCTCCTCAAAAGAAATCTTCTCACACCTGTGATCTATTTCGTACATTACTCTCATATTACTTCTCAGGGAGAACAATTCCACTGAAGATTTTCCTTTCCTAATCAAAATTTACAAGCCTATAAACAGCCTAATGATGGGTCTTGTATTTCCTGGGTATATTCACCATGCCACTCATTTTCTTATGCTGTGCCTCAATTATGTATGGACAGATTTTAATTGTCCCAAAGCCTCCATGTAACATGAGGGCCTTTCTAGAAAACACATTTGTTCAACATTGAGTGCTTTATGTGTGACCTAAGCAAGCTTAAACTATAAACATCCAGTTAAGATTCACTTGCTTCAACTTTTTTTGATAGCAGGGCATACATAACCCAAGATATGATGATGGAAGAATGAAAAATTTATAGGCATTCCTTTTCTTGCATGGTTCTAAAAATTTACAGGCATTCCTTTTCTTACACAAATTTTAGCACAATTTAATAAGTTACATCAGTCTACCAATAATGTTCAATTTTCAATGATCACTATATTAACTTTAAGTAATTGTGTAAGTACCAATCATGATGAATATGACAAATCATGACTTGCACACATCATGATCAGGAACCAATCACACCACTCTGTCTAAAGTCTGTCAATGATCAGTCACTGCATAGCTATTATTTGATTCTCCCACAGACAGCAAAGGTGTAGTTGTGTTGTTTTCTTTTCTCCCAGTGATAAATACACATGGCATTTACAAAATAGGATAATCAAAAGAAGAAATTGGCCAACAGAGATCAAAGTGCAGCAAACAAATGAAGAATGATAAAGCTTAGAAATGATAGCTCTGTATCATCGTATATGACAAGAAGGAGGCAAGCACTGTTCAAACAACCACTCTTGATAATTTTTTTTTTCTAAAGAAATAAAACACTTTGATTCTCAATACTTCTAATGGTTTTCATTACAGTATATTAAGTAAATAATTTTACTTTTTTTCATTTTGAAATACATTTAAAACTGACAATAAGAGAATTTTTAATGTTTGGACACAATTATTATAAGTCCCAGAACAGTTGGAATTTTTCCCTTTGGTATTAATATCATTCTACACAGTTTCAGTTCATGTGATCATTTTCACAGTTCCATAATACTGTGCAAAGTGAGTATGTATGTGTATATATATACACATACTCACACAAAGTGAGTATGTATGTGTATGTATATATATATATATACACACACACACACACACATACATACATACATACATACATATACATACATATGTGAATGTATGTATCTGTGTGGTGGTATAATTGTTTATTTGGTTGTATCACTCTTGGGAAATAAAAGTTACAAATCTTTTCAACAAATTTAAATATAACATTTTAGAAGTCATTCTTAAAATGACTGTTTGCATATATTTTATACTAAAATTACAGATTATTAAAATATATATATCATAAAAAGCAATATTTTTACCAAAAAAGAAATTATACAAACTTAATTGGAGCTACTCAGAGCTTGTTTTTTATTCAAATATTTCGAATAGACTTTTAAAGTGTTATACAGTCAAGTACTGAGAGCATACTTTTCTAAGAAATCTACCTCACCCTCCCTGGCAAGTACATACAACATGGCAGTATTGCAGTGAACACCTTCCGGTCCCTCCTGACGAAAAGAACATTAAATAATTTCAATAGGCAATGTGATTGGTCTACTAATATTGAAATATGGTCATGTGCCACTTAAGGACAAGGACTTTTTATGAGAAATGCATCGTTAGGTGATTTCTTCATTGTGCAAACATCATAGAGCACACTTACACAAACCTGGATGGTGTAGCCTATTACACACCTGGGCTATATGGTATAGCCTATTGTGCCTAGGCTAATGCCTGTACAGCATGCTAGTGTACTGAATACTGTAGGCAATTATAACACAATAGAAAATATTTGTCTAAATATATCTAAACATAGAAAAGGTACAATGAGAATATGGTATAATAGATAAAAAATGGTATGCCTGTATAGAGCACTTACCGTGAATGGAGCTTACAGGACTGGAAATTGTTCTAGGTGTGTCAGTGAGTGAGTGGAGAGTGAATGTGAAGGTCTAGGACATTACTGCATACTACTGTAGCCTTCATAAACACATTTATGGTACACTAAATTTATAAAACAACACAAGATTGAATGAAGCACAAGAGAAAATGATGCAATCAAGAGACAAAGTACACTCAAAATATTTGAGGCTGTTCCCAGCACAACACAGCATACTGTTTTACAGCAAACTTCATGTATATATGTATGTATACAATATACTCTAAAATGATGATTAAAAAATTTAGTAAATAACAGTCATTTATTATCATTATCAAGTATTATGTACTGTACTTATAATATCAAGTATTATAGTATGTACTATACTTTTATGTGACTGGCAGCACAGCAAGTTTATACCAGGCCACCACGAATGTGAACTATGATGTCACTAGGTGATAGGAATTTCTCAGCTCCATTAGAATCTTATGGGACAGCTGTCATATATACTGTTCATCGTTGATGGAAACATTGTTATGTGAAACATGACTGCACTGTAAGTGCAATCACTGACCTCCTAGAAATAGGATTCTAAACACATTTCACCTTCTGTAATTATCTGGTTCACTCATTCTTGTTTCTTTTAGATAGGAACAAACCTTATTCTGTCATGGTGTGTATATTGTAATCCATTGCACAAATAAAACAGAATTTTTTTCTTTTATAGTGAGGCTTTGCAGAGTAAGAGTAAGGCTACCATTATTTGTCTATTTTCAAGGGTAAGGCTACCATTATTTTTCTGTGTATATATATATATGCCACTTAGAAAAACAAAACAAAAACAAAAATGCTCTATAGTACTTGATATCTTGTCCACATCTATAGTGAATGCTCTTTAATCCATAAATTGGACAATGGAATGTTCAAATTATTCAAGTATTCTTAGTAATGCAGTTACTTCACACGTGTATTCAAATATTAGTAAGTTTCACAGGAAAAGAAATGAATGGCACTGCTTTCAGTATAACTCTTAATGAATTAGAAGATATTTCAAATCATTCTTCAAGAAGAATGGCAGTTATAGACCTCAGGAAATACAATGCTGGTTAATGAGGATTTCTGGCTGAAGGGGAAAGGTCAGCAGAAAGATTTTTGTATTTTAGATTTTACCTAGCTGTCATGAGAAAAAGCAAAACTTACCAGCTGGGTCAGACTCACGTGTAAGTCATGTGGGGTTCCAGTGTTCTCTAAGGAGGTCTCTTCTCTAATGTCACCCTTCAGTAGTAACATATATCTGCCACCCCAACATCTACCTTACTCCAATAACTCACTCTTAACCTGTTATCCCTACAGTTATATCCTGAATATGGTTGAAATTCAGTTTGTATCAATATGACAGTAGTATCCATAAATAGGTCTTTACTCTGGTAAATGCATTTTTATACTTTCTACTTAATGCATTTCTCAAAGTTTCAAGGGACAGGCCCTGGTTCTCATATTCTGAGCTTGCTAAAGGAACTGTTCGCCTTTTCCACGCCTTTCATGACATTATAAACAGCAATCAAATCTGACAGTTAAAAAACAGGCAATTTACTAAATTTATGGTTTAAATACTAAAGCTTATCCTTATTTATACTTTAAATGTATATTTATAAAAGGCCCAGGAAGTGTGAATTTACTATAAAGTAGTGAAGAGTTTACAATAAAATAACCGGAGTGGGTAATTCTCGGTTCCCTGATTAATAGTTGCATGATATTTGTAATGTCACATATACTCTATGCTTCTCAGTCTCTTCATCTGTAACATGGGTGTAATAATAATTTATACTTCATAGTATTGTTGAGTAGATTAAATTAGATATATCTTTATCCTTAGTGGTTTCTGATAAACACTAAAATATTTTCAACTATTGTAGAACAACCACATTATTTATCACTAAACCTGTAAGTTGTGTCTGTTGTGTCTGGGACAAATGCCTAACTACATAGTGTGTAGGGCTTACAATAGAATTGTCCTAGAAAAACCTGGATGTATGGTGCCCCTAATTATTATATTCTTGTTTTAATTATTTTTTCTATGACAACTGCAATGAACCTTTCTACCCATCTATTCTTTAATCACTTTCTTAGTGTATTCCAACCTATCAAAGATGGCAAATGCAAAAACATAAGATGACATTAGTAAGTTAAGTGAAATAGTATAATATGTTCAAAGTGTCAGTAGACACCTGGGAATGAACTGATCGCTGGAGTAGGTCAGCCCAGCAATAGTATGAACTTGATGGCTATAGCATAATACATCATGGCCAGCTCAAACTTGCGCATCCCATTTCCTACATCCAAGTCCTTTATTGGCAACCTATCTTTTTTAAAGCTTTCATTACCATTACTTTTATTTACACAAATTTAGGGCTATGAAATTTCAGTTGTAACTTGTTATTCTGTGAATTCCAACTGATAGTTAATGTGCTTTTAGCTAAAGTCTATGGTTCTTGTGAAAGTAAGTCTTCAGAGTAACATAATTCTTATTCATAAATCTCATTTTGTTCTTCAGTTTAAACACTGTCTTATTTTTTATAGCTACAAACTCTGCAAACATGATGGTATTTTGCTTCCTGGAGCTAGAAAGATGTAAAAAGAAACCAACCACATTTATATAGTGATGGCTCTAGCACCTGGATTATGTCAAATTTTTTTCATTTATTACTTAAGATTTACCAATAATTACAGACATTTTTTAAATTGGCTTTTAGAGTTTGAACATATTTTACTTCTATAATCAGAGTATACTCCAAACAGATGGATTAAGAAAATGAGGCCATTTATTCATGAATGACAGTTGGAGGCTGTTGGACCTCAGTGTGTGAGACGTTTGTGCTGCTGGAAATTTCCTCCATATATACCAACTTTTGGAGTTAAAGAAGCATAGCATTTATATATTTTGACTAGTGTTGAGAATCATTTTTTTTTTTTTACTGTAATAAGCTTATTGCCAGACTAGGACAAAGGAAACCTGGGCATATCAGCATTTACTTAACCTCTCAAAAGTTCAGTGTTCTCTTTATATAAGAGAGGTGGAGTAAATAATCTTAAAGGTCTGTGCTGTATCTGTGATTCTGTACTTCCAGGGCTTTTCTGCTAATTTAGAAGAAAGTAGGTATACTTCTAGAGTAATAAATCTCATAATCACATGATACATTGAGAAGATTAAAAGAAGAGAGATAAACTCTCTTATGAGTCAAAGCCAAGTTCCTCTGTAATCATACAGAATCCCACTGATGTTATACCTTTACTTAAAAACATTTGTAATAGAAGCTATAGGCATTTTTACTTAAGATCAAGGTCAATGGTGGCCACAGTGTAATACTTGTCCTGAGTTACTCTTAGTACTAAGCACAAAACTAGGTTCTTTTGTGTGTACATGAGAATATTTCACATCTCAGAACCTTGGCATTCCTTAGGGCCTCTTGATATGTCTGCCTCAATTTCTCATTATTATACTGTTAATTATATAGGAGGATTTATTTGGTATAGAAACAGCCTATCAGTCACTGCAATGACCAATTTAACCTTAGTGGAGTTTTTGATTAAGTTAGTTTCAATGACTATCTGATAAAATTGTCCTGATTGGGTGCTATGTTGGAGACTAAGTAGAAAAGAGACTTCTCATTCATTTGCAAATTTTAATACATCTTTTTTTTAAACCTCTGACCTTGGAGACTAAGCCTTCATTTTATTGTTGCATATTGTCTTGTTTTATTTTGCTTTTTATGTAAATGCCATTGTCCTGATATTTCGTTCATAATCATTTCTTGTGTGGCACTTATCCTGGACATTTTTTAGAGTTGTAGTTAAATGGCATGATAATAGAATTTATCACTCTATCTCTGCGCTTTTGCCAAATGTCCTTCTTAGATCCCAGAACTTAACCGTTGCAATCAGAGATCTGTTCTTTAGAAACTATGCCTCAGATATGTGAGTCACAAGGGGAGAAAATAGAGTCAAGACCTTATCCCCAGACACCTATCAAAGGTGAAACAAAACAGAACCAAGTTGTTCCAACATCCAGGCCAAAAAGATTCCAGAGGAGATTATGCAGTATCTGCCAAGACTGTACAGCTTCATCTCATGCCCCACTAAGAATGCTTAAATTCGAACTGTAGGAAATTTTAATATGATTGTAGCTACAGAATAAATATTTTATACTTCCAAGAATAATATGCTTTTTTTCATGAGTTGACATATCCTGGCCTGCTTTTCTGCGTGAAGAAGCTCAAGTTTCAGTACATTAAATTTATGATGCCACTTGGGCCTGCCAGGGGAACTTAGGAAACAGACACATGATGTCCTAAGCTAAAATTTTGTTTTCAAAAACAACCCATTTTGTGTAAAATTCAACTATGTTCTTCAGTTTAAAAACAAACAAAAAGCAAAAACTACTCTGCATTGACCCCCTTTCCAGATCAGAGAATTGAGGTATGATTTGTAATTGGCTGAGAATATGTAATTTTATCCACTGCAAGTTGGACTTCAAGTTTTATACCAAATTCAAGGTTTCATTGAGCTTCATGTCCCATGAATTTGATTCCATGTCTATTTCTTACTTTCTTGCCAACTACAGCAACCTTGAAATACTTGCCTACTGTAAAATTGTGCTTTGCATAATAGTTCCCAAAGAAAGCCAAATTCAAACTTGGTCAATTATTTTTTTAATCTATGTTTTTATTAAGAATATCCTCATCTTAGTAAAAATAATAAATTTCATTTAGGTCACAGTATTAGTATGAGGCCTAGAGACTGGAAAACTTTTCCTGGTGTATCTGAAGCAAACACTGCCAGAATTCCTGGAATCTCTATTCATATACTGTGGAATGTCTTTTGTTTCTCATTGTGCAGTCTCAGGAGTCCCAAGAGTATATAATTTTTAAGTGATAGAAAGGCTTAAGGGCTAGAAAGTATTGCAAAAGCGGAAGGTACTTGACTAGGAGGTAAAAATGATGACTTGTAAAAAAGATTAAATAAAATATTTTTTGTTTGCTGAGTATCTGGAAGGATTAGGATAGAAATATCAATACCATAGAAAAAGATATGTGTATGTATCAAGGAACAACACATAAGATTAGAGCTAACTGGGTTATTTGAGCTCTTGGGTATTTTCTTGAAGGTCAGACTGAGCTAGAGGTCTCCTCTGGAAAAAAAATTTACTTTTGCAAAAAATAATCTATTGTCACTTATTGCTAGGTAAGAGCCTAGCATAAGCCCTTAAAAATATTGTGGAATGTACAAATGAATATACCCAGAAACATTGTATAATTAGAAACAAAAGTAACATTGTCATGAATTCTTATACTGTTTTTTCATGTAATGCCACCTTTGTCCATTCATTGTAAAATTCGTATCTATATTTCTCCTAATGTCTTACCAGTCAATGATAACCATTGCTTAAAATTTTATTTTTTTTTAGGATTTGGAAGATATTAATTTTTTTAATTACATAATTTCTTAGCTAGAGTTTTTTGTGTGGAATAATTTTTTCATTACTCTGTTATTTTTTTCCTGTTCCTTCACCAGTACCACACTGTTTAATCATTGTGATTTTGTAATATGTCTTTGTGTGTGGTAGGGATACCCCTTTATTGTTCCTCTTTATAGAAATAATCATATTTATTCATGGATATTATTCTTCTACATATATATTTTGCTTAACTTGACAAGTTCCCCCTAAAATCCAATTAGATATTTCTTTGGAATTGCATTGACTATATAGATAAATTTGTGAGGAAATAATTGACATTACATTGTAATGCTGTTATTCCATCTATTAACAAGTCACTTCTTTTCAAGTTTTCTTTAATGATTTTCTAAGAAAACTTTAGATTTTAATCATAAAGGCAAGATGCCTTATTGATGCGGCTACTTTCTTGATAATTAGTAGTATTTGCTATTTTTAGATAGTTTTGCATTTTCTACTATATTTTATTTATCACTTGGGCCTCTTTTTAAAAAACAAGAATGCTCAGATCCCATCTCTGATCAATTTAATCAGAATTGAGTCTACATTAAAGTGCTTATGTGTTTGTGGTTATTGTATATCTTTGACATATTGTGCCTTTTAATGGTTCATAATAGCCTTGTTCTCAGAAGCTAAGCAGGGTCGGGCCTGGTTAGTACTTGGATGGGAGACCACCAAGGAACATCAGGTGCTGTAGGCGATTTAGAAAAAAAAAAATTCTTGTATGATGGATATATATGTAACCAGTGTGGAAACAGTATATAATTAGAAAAGTCAAAGGTAAGTGTGAAGAAAACCTTATGCTTTTCACTTTAAATTCTATTTTGTCTTATGTTAAAATTGTTGCACTAACTTTTTTAATCCCCATATTGCTGATATACATTTTCATTCTTTGATTTTCATACTTTTTGTTTACTTCCATTTTTCTTACAAATGTATATTGTAGAATGTTCTTCTTAAATAAATCTGCGACCCTCTATCTTTTGATTGTTTGTACCCATTTATATTTAGTTTATTCTTACTCATTTATTAACTCTAATTATTCTTATATTTGTGATCTTATTTTGTGAGTGTCTGTGTGTATGAGAGAGAGAGAGAGAGAGAGAGAGAGAGAGAGAGAGAGAGAGAGAGAGAGAGAGAGAGAGAGAGACTTTGAGCATCTCGAGTTCCATGGCTAGCCAGTAAATACCAGCTGAAGTTTATGACTCAGGCTACCCTGATGGCAGCTCCTGCATTGGACACACTCAGGGCAATGTGGGAATGAGAACAGACTACAGCTAGAATGCTCTTCAACTTAGCATACTTTAACTGGCTATTTCATTCTTTTCTGGAAACTTATTTTCTTTTTTATCTTTCTCAAATAGGTTTTAAGTGTTCCTCATGAATACTTTAGGAGCAATGATTCTCTACCCTTACTGTACCTTACAACAATCAAGGGAATAGTTAAGAAATATCATCTTAAGGGACCCTGATTTAATTGGTGTAGAAGGAGATCTGGGAATTGATGTAGCGGGGTAGGGGCGCCTTTGTTTTTAGTTTGTTTATTTGTTTATTTGTTTGTTTGTTTGTTTTAAGTTCCACCACCCCTGGAGATTCTAATGTGCAATCAGGGTGCAGAACCGCTGCATGGCAAATATCACCTTTCACAACTAATAATTTTTACCTAACACAAGAAACAAAAGCCTAATCCTGAATGTGTGCTCTTCCTGGATTGGTTTGAAAACTTCCTAAATGTGGACAGCTGTTTGTGGGACTATGTGCTCTGTGAGTTCTGGACCTGGCTAACAAGCCCCAGACAACATTTCTGAGTACAATGGAGAGGGCGCTACTCTGCTCAAACCATTCTGCTAGGCATTTCTGGATTGTCCTCAACCAGGATAATAGGACAACTTTCTACCTGAGCTCATCTTCCACATTATCTTTCTCTGGTCTTCTACTCTAGGTTTCTTTTTTCTCCCAACTCAGGGACTTAACCTCCTTCTTCCAAGGGTCTTTCATAGTATTTTTTGTTGTTATTTCAGGTGTACAGTGAGGATTTAAGTTCAGTCAGCCTCACTTATACTCTCTCTTGTGTTGAATGCTTAAAGCCAGCATTTTCCCTTAGTTCTTTCTTCTGTTCCACAACACCT
The DNA here is from genome assembly GCA_030015415.1 of Cynopterus sphinx. Classification (NCBI taxonomy): domain Eukaryota; kingdom Metazoa; phylum Chordata; class Mammalia; order Chiroptera; family Pteropodidae; genus Cynopterus; species Cynopterus sphinx. Next base: position 94,590,350 of record CM057386.1, on the reverse strand, counting down.
TTGTCCATCTGCTATTGTAGGTTTACATGTCTAAATGTCTTCTAGACTAGACTGTCATCTTCTTGAGGTCAGAGCCTTTACCTCTGATAATTATTGTTTATTCTATGCCCAGAGTGGTGTTCATCTTATTACCTAAAATTACCCTTTTTTTCTCATTCCTATTACCTTATAATATTGAGGCTCTTCATCTTAAACAGATTTGATTTTACAAATTTCAATAAAAATATTTAAAGAATGATTAAGAAATAATACATATTAATTTAAAGGATGTGTAGAATTTTCTTTTAATAGGAAGTGCAGATATAATTTCAGTTTTACTATGGCATTTAGGTAGTTAAAAAGAGCTTGCAAATATCAACCTATTAGCATGCTATGTTTATTAATTTATTGCCATGTTATTTACACAAATAAATCTGATGTGTTTATTATGAAAAATCATATTTTATAAAAGATATGGACCTCTAAGATATTTTAGTTTCCTGGCTTATTACTAAATTCTGCTTTTATAATACCTAAAGTTCTGACAGCAAAGAGAGCCTTGTAGAAAGAATAAAATAATTGAGAGTTTTTATTACACCTTGGGATACAGAAAGGAAAGAACAAAGCCAAGCATTGGAGGAAATAAACCAAGTGCAGGGCATACCAGAGGACTCAGGAAACAGGTTCTAATCCCTTCTTTTAGTCTCAGGGTGAAGGGGTAGGTCTTAGAGCATTGTAAACAAACCATCTTGCAATAAGCTTTAGTGCAGGGCTGGAGTCAATTACATGCCTGAAGACACAGAGGTTATCCTTGTAGAAAAATTAGCCTAAGAGAAGAGTCTACTTCTGTTAGGAAAAAGGAGAAAGAAGAAAACCCTAATTGGGTTTTATGGCAATTTAGTGAAAAAACAAACCAAAGCAGGGAGGAGGGCGGGGAGAGAGACAGTGGGGGAGAGAGAAAATAAGAGAGAAAGAGAAAAAATGAGAGGGAAAATGAGAGAGAAAATGAGAGAGGGAGAAAGTCAGTCTTAGAAGTTCCTGTCATAACTAAATGATATGTTGAGAAAGTTTTTTTCTTTTCAGAAAATGTCACAATTTAAATGGAATTTGATCAATTTCTAAAGCACATTTACTTTCTTTTGATTATGGCCACCATACTTACCAAGGGTAGTTGGCTCAATATTAATTTTTCTTTTATGCTTATCAATTTATTTGTTAAATATGAGGAAAAGTATAATATAAAATAATTTTAATTTATAACATCAATATGAAATATTAATCCCCATCTTCCTTTAGAAAGAGTATAAAAGGCAAACTTCACATATCTATAATAGTATATGCACCACTGTTTGAAGCATTAAATATACTTTTAAATCTGAAGATCCTTAAAGTAAATAAATTTTATGTAAATGTTTAATTTATTAAATTAAAATAGCCAATAGAACATTGGAGTTAAAAGCTTGTTCGTGCTCTATAGTCAACATTACAGATAATTTTAAGATATTCAGAAATAAGACAATAGGGTATATCTAATTTGCTGGTAAACTAAGCTAAAGAATTTAAAGACTATATGTAAGTCAATTTAAACAGGAACTCAAAGATGTAAATTATCATGACCAATGTCCTGCTTTCAATTAATGAATGAAAAACACTGTAGAAAATCTATAGGTTCTTATTATAGAGAATTCCATGAAACAGCAATTGTTCCATAATTTATTATTAAATAATAAAACATTGTCTTTCCATCCATATAAAATGTGAATATTTTAAACAAAGCAGAATGCCATTCATCTCTTGAACTATTGCATCTGTTTTCCCCAGAATAAGGAGTCTATTGTTTTATAAACCAGATATGTCTGGAACTATCTACATGGCTGAAAAGAACCAGATAGTGAATGGTTCATCTATAATTCCAGCAAGTCAGTTTATTGATGATTCAGTAGTCCCTCAATTCCTTGAACTGAAAAATGTTATTTTTCCTCAGTTGATAGATGTGTCTGCTTCCAGTCTCAGAATTTGCCTAAAGCTCTTAAAAGATAAGTGCACATACTTTATCAGTCACGAAAAGCATGTTTGAAGTTTTGGACCATTGGTTCTTTGATGGAAGCGACTTCCTTAATTTCTGTTTTAGATTAGTTGCCTAAAAAATGATGCAATAGAGTTTGTATAGATTATATGATGGCTTTTTTCTGGCTCTAAAAATCTACAGCACTACCAGAAGATCTCATCCCACAAATACAATCACTAGAGTTATTTATGTTGATTAAAAATTCATGATGCCTCATGAATACACTCAGCACTACAATTGAGATGCAAGTGGAGTGTTTATAGTTGTCAATTTTAAGTCAAAATCAAGAGTAAAATCAAAAGTTGTCTGAAAAGGTAAAGTGATCCTAAATCCTAAGGTGTCTATACTGATTATAGTCACTAAGCTTAGTAATTAAAAGCTTTATTATAGATATTAAACTAAATCCACAACTTCATCAACACAACTACTGTGTTTTTGTTGAGATAACTATGCATGCATTATTGACAAATAATTCCATGGATGGTAATCATTGATCACTTTCTCCATTTATTTGTATGTCATTGCTCCAGGTGTTTTCAGGACTCCTAGCAGGAGTGGCTCAGATTTAAAAAGTTGCTAGCACAAGTATGCTATGTGCTCTGTAAATCAGCTCTTCACAGTTGGGCCATACTGTGTGCTTACTATACCTATTCCCAATAATTTATGCACATGAAATATAGTATAACGAAAATATTCATCTAGATTTGAATGAAAATTAAGCTAACCTTATGGTATAGAGATCTGAAAAAGAGTCTATTTTTATTCCTGTTCTGGCTTACCATTTTTTACAGTTTTGAGTAGGATCCAACTATAATAATCTGCATAAATAGTATCCTAACCCAAAGAAAATAATTATCCAGTGCCTTAAATCTCACAAAAAGAATTTTTGCTTGCAAAGTTTTGCAAATCTCATTAATATACATGGACTTTGGGCTATGTATTGGGGAAAGACTGGGGTTCGTCAATCATTGCAAAAAAATGAAAAGAATTAAAGCACTAGAAATACTCTTTGCAAAAAATAGGAGAAACTATGAAGTGCTTCTAAGTTTTAAAATAATTCCTCTCTTTGGGGGATACCTTATGAAATCAATTTGTAAATAAACATTGCTTGTTTTATCACATCTGTTCAAGCACAGTTCTATTCTTTTCCTAGAAAATTTACTATTGTTGCTTACCTTTATATACTTTAAATGCTCTTTTGACATAGATTCCATACTACTCTTTAAGCCATACCTTAAATCTTTTTTTAGAGTCTTCTTATATTTTATACAAAGAATGGTTTGCCTTATTAAAGATCAATAACCAAGACAGAGAACAGTAAGAATAACTTCGAACTTTTAAGATAGAGGATGGCATATTGATATATACATTTAAAAAATAAACAAACAAGAACATTTGTCAAAAAAATTTAAATTGTGAGAAGTCAGAAAAAACTACAAGTATAATGTCAATAGGGAAGAAATTAATAATAAACTAGTAGGAACTAAATCTAAGTAATATATCTATACATTATATGTGTCTATTAATGGTATATAACTATATATTACATATAGTATATATCTAAGTATTTATTTTATATCTAGTAAGCATTTTATAATTTTTCATATTATGAAGCAATCTTTAAAATTAATTACAAGCAATGATTCTCCTACCCTTTTCCTATTCTAGACCTATTCCTCAGAATTGAGCACTTTTACATCTTTAGCTCTTTCTTCTGGAAAATATTATTCTAGTGCCAGTTCTCCATCTATTATTTTAGTCATTGACTCCCTTTTGCATGTAGATGAAATGTATCTCCTTTTTGTCAGACCTCTAATTCTCCTCTTCCCATACTTTAATAAATATTTTTTCTCATGGTTTAGTTCACTTTTTAAAATGTCTCTTTGTAAGTAATGTCTTAACTTCTTATCTCATATTTCCTCAAGTACAGATAATCTACTTTGTAAAGTATGGATATAATCTTCCCCATTTGACACCCTGACAGCAGTTTCCATAATTGTGTATATTGTACATTGAAAGATCCAGGAGTGATTAGAATTCCATTTCACTGCTGCTGCTTTTTCTCTTTCCCCTTAAATTTCTAATTATTCTTTTTTATATACTACTTATAATAAATATACCCTTAACCTTTTATTGATTTATCTAATCACAAGTTTTCAGAGATCTCCCTGCAGAACTCTGTGTTTACTACTAACCTGGATTAGTACACTCTACACTGCACTTCTTCCCTTTTTCCTAGATTCTGTATCTTTTCCAATCCTTTTGTTTTTTTCTGTTTTAAATTCTGTTTTGCTGCAAGGCATTTCAGTGGTTTGGATTTAGGCCAGAGAGTGTGCATTTCTAGATGACATTGATGCTATTGACTGGGGAAATACACTTTAAATAGCATTGCCCTAGACCAGTGCTGTCCAGTCGAAGTACAATTCAAGCCAAGTTTATAATTTTAAAATTTCTGGTAGACATATTAAAAATGTCAAAGAAACAAGTGAATAAATTTTAATAATGTATTTTATATTACCCAAATATCCAGACATATACCATTTCAACATGTAATTAATATTTAAAAATTATTTAAAGCATGTTTTCATTCTTTTTCTAAATTTTTGAAATCTGGGACATATTTTACACTTTATAGCATGTCTCAATTTGGATGAGCCACATTTCGAAAGCTCAATAGTTAAATGTGGCAAGGCACCACTGTATTGGATAATATAGCTTGAGGGACCTCTTGCATATGTGCACCAGGAAATGTGTACAAAAATATTCACAGAGACAATGCTTAAAATAGCAAAAAAGTCGAAAAACCTAAATGTCTCCTGACAGAATAAATTAATAAATTGTGGTAGTTAAAGTATATTACGACATGAGATTGAAATTACAACCTTGCACAACAGGGATGAATGTTAGAACATCAACTTAAGTTAAAAACAAATGGGTTGCATAAAACTACATTTATTATAATTTTATAAAGCTAAAAAACATTCAAAAGCTAAATACTATATTCCTTTGGAACATATACATATATGATAAAAGTTTAAGAACTACCATAAGAGATTATAAGACTGAAGCCTGTGACCACAGTTCCCTGGCGGGGCTGGCGAGGGGCAAGGACTGTGAAAGGCTGAGAAATGGGGTAGGGAGGAGCCCAGAGGGAACTGTTATTTTTATATACTAGTTTGTGGATTGGGTGATGTAGCCAAGGATATTGTATTTTATATAATTATACTTCAAATCTTTTAATTTACTACCTTTGCTGAGGTTCCCCCAAGAAAATAAAGCCTGATATGAGGGTTGACATATAGGTACTTTATCTTTTGAGAAATAATTTCAGGGAGCAGGGTTGGGGCTTTGGAAGAGGGGAACAGAGAAAAGAAAGTTCACAGAGTTGTTGAGGACATCTGAGGCTCAAATCTGTGAGGACCTTCTGTGGAACCAAAAGAATAAAGCTCAGAACCACAGAGAAGTACTTTCTTCACTAAATCCCATCTCTCTTGGTCAAATGCTGCCCCATTGGGCATTAACTCTTCACTTCTAAGTCAGTCAGGAATGAGTGCCAGGTCCCAGGACTCCCAAGTAGAGGATTTAAGGAAACCATATCCCCCAAATGAGGGATTGCTACTCAGCTCAGGCAACATGGTTATGGTGGAAATGGCTGGTGGAAAAAAAAGGGAAACCTAGAGGAGACCAGAGTTATACAATATACTAATCTGCACACCACATACATTGTTATATATGTATAAATCATATTTCAAAAGATAATTTAAAAATTACATGTACTTTATTCTTTTCGCTAGATAAAATCATTTTATCGGGACTCAATACTTAACAGATGCCGTAGATACCCAATATGTCGTAAAGGCCTCTGTGATTGGCCCTGATGACTTCTCTAACCTCATTTTCTAACACTTTCCCTGTTCTCTATAGAAATCCACAGACATTACCTACTGATGTTCCTGAAACTCACCAATGCCTAGCATTCATTTTGGAGTCTTCTCTATTTCCTCTGTTCAGGCACTCTCCCCATGGTTCGAATCTCACTACACGGAATTCTCTGCTCATCCATCAGTTTATCTGTGAAGTCTTTACCACTTTACTTTCAGGCAAATACTCTCCTACTCACTTATGTGTCACATTCTATAATCCTGTGCTGCTTTCCTTTCTTTGGCATTTATCACTACTTGACATTATATTATAAAATTACTTTTGCTTTTACTAGAGTGACAGTTCCACGAGTGACAGGGATACTCCCTATTTGGTTCACACCTGTACCCCAAGAGCCTAGAATACTGCCTAACAATTAATAGGCATTTAATGAATATTTATGAAATGCCCTCAAGTTTTTCTTGATTAAAAAAATCATACCCTAGCTAATTCTCCTTTTAAATTTCAAATTTATGTAGACTGAGGGAGTTCACTCATTTAGTTTTATGAAGCTTTCAATTTCTATCTGAATTACATTTGAGTGAATCAAGCAAAATCTAACAAAATTGCACTTGTGCTCTTTTTCAAGAATTCAATCCTAAAAGTACTGCTTGGAATATATGACTTCTTTATAAATAGCTATTACTTTTATAGAAACTAAGGTGACATTTAAGTTTTAATGAAACCTGAAATTGGGCAAATTCACATGGCTTCAGGCCTAGCTGAGTGTTTTGCATGACAATTGCCAGCAGTGTGTAAAGTGTCCATTCACTAGCACTTCCAGACAATGCTTGGCTGCCCCAGAAGGCTATTTGGGCAAGCAGAGTTATAGCTGGTTATAGGATTTCTGAGGTGACACAGTCTATGCGTTTGTGAATCAAAACTGTGGGCAGTACAAATCTGCTTCACAGTTTAAATAAATTTCATATAATACTAACATCTATACCTATTACTTAACTTAGATCTAATTATTGTTTAATATTTTAGTTTCCATTAAGCAGCTTGGGTACTATTTAGACTTTTTTTCCCCTGATATAGAGTACATTTTCAACCAACTCGATATGCTTTCATATAGAAAATGCTTTATGTTAACAGATAGTTGGTATGAAATCCACATGATCTTGCTCATTAGGCTGATTGGAATTGCAAAGTTGGTCAGTGGAATGATGTAAATAACAATGATGATTTTTATACTAGAAAGTTACAACTCTGAAAGTACAGAACTAGTGAAGCTTTAGTGTTGGTACCTAGGGTTCCAATCCAGGTTCCCTATGGACTGAGTAAGTGTCTATTAAGTCTCATCTTTCACCTGGACTATATACATTATGGTTCTCTAAGGAAAAAGGGCATTTGTATTCAAGGACAGCAAAACTGCCTTGAAAGGAAACAGTAATTACACTTCATTAATTCATGAGATCCTATACATTAGGACCTCATAAATACCTGTTGACCAAGTTAATTAAATTCTTAATATCAATAATCAATTAGTTACTAAAATAAAAGCAAGTGCCCAGATTTAGTTTTTGTAATTCAAAATAGTTTATTCGAAAATATGTTTTCTCTTTAAAAAAAAAATTACTGTTGGTTGTACAGGGATATTTCTTTTTCCCACAGTATTAGATCAAAATAATTATTTTTTTCTTTGAGGCACTACATAACTACATATGCGTGTGTGTGTGTGTGCTGTATGTGTGTGTGCACACATTTGTGTTTATATGCAATGCAATAGTAAATTTGACATCAAAACATTAAGAGCCTGGATCCTCCATAATAATTGGAAGTTATTAGTTTCCCCACCTTTATCATACATATAATGGACATTTTTTGTTTTTGTATTTGTTCTTTTTATATCTGGAGATTTAATGAATCAATACATGAATAATACTCCACAGCATGCCTATTTAAAATGGTACTTGCTTTCTCAAGAAAACTAGCTGATAATGAGAATGTCTGCATCTAGCCAAATAAGTGGGAAAAAATGCTATAGTCTAAGATTTAATGCATCATTGCATCAAAGATTGTAAAATAAAACTTCAAAATACTGGTAAAAATTTTAAATTTTAAGCATTTTTAGCTTGTGTGGCAGTATAGAGTTGTGTTTTATAGATACAAAATCCTCATTTCCTTTGCTATTTCATGTCAAATATTTTGACTGTCCCATCCTCAAATATCAATTTGAAAATACATGTCTGTCAGCAGCTCATTTCCCCATTAATTTAAGTTACTAAACTATTTTAAGTTACTAAACTATGTTAAGTTACTAAACATTTGTTGCAAACTATAGATGACCTCAAAGATTGTGTTCACTGTACAGGAAATATGCTTGGATGCTTTCTAAATGTGTAGCAAAATAAGTTTTTTTTTTTTTTTTTTCTAAAGCAAGACATCATATCCTTTTCAATCAAAGTCAGGAAAATATTTACATTATCATTGAAATGCTCTTCATCAGTCTTTTAGAAAATAATATGCTTTCTAATAAAAAAAATGAGAAAAGATCTTCATGAAAGAGCAAAATGTTCTTAAGAAACCCTCAACCTCTAAGAACCACCTTCCCAAGATAAAGTCAACATACACAGACAATAATAGTTTTGAAAACCATACTTCTGTAGTGATGGCAATAATTTAAAAGTTTACTTTATTGGCTCATTTAACAAATTCGTAAAAAAATGTCAAGGCAATACAAAGGCAAATCCCAATTTGTATATAAAAAAGGATACCGATGTAATTATATAGTAAACCAAGGTAACAACCAGTGTAACATCTATTAATCACATTAAAAATCTTAAGTGATGAGTTTTTTAAAAAGTATGTACCATGACATTCAAGAACAGATTTGTTAAAGCTACTTTTTAATGAAATGTTTTAAGTTGATAAATTTTGAAAATGTGTTAAAGACAAGTTTGCATAAAGTTTTATGTATTTTGTGTGATTGATAGATAGGAAGGGGAATTGGCCTTGTGTGTCTTAAAGTACATTGAAGGTACACTACCAAAAATGAACTCTACAGAAACCTGTTAAGAAGTGAATTTATGACTTAAAAAAGAGACAGCAAAACTTGAGGCCATTAGACTAGCTTCTATTCTCACTTGCTGCAGTATTGAATAAGTCTTTAAATATCTCGAAACTTCAGATTCCTTATCTATGAACTGAAAATTTTAGACAAAATTATATTAAAACCCTATTCGCAAAGACCTTCTAGATTCTACCCTGAAAAAGAACAAAATGTTGCTTAGTTATTCTTCCCTCATTAAACCCAAATTATTGGACCCTAATGATATCACATATTCTTAAAATGATTTTATATACTGTTGATTATTGTATTATTATCATTTTTAATGACCTTAGATAGCTTTACATATAAAAATTTTAGCAAACTTTTTTTTTGTTTGAAGTGTGTATGTGTGTATGTATGTTTGTATATGTGCTGGTGCTTAAAATATAGCTTGCATAATTATAATCCCTGTATATCATCTAGATTTTATGTTTTGCTTTTTATTTTTGACATTATTTTATAAACCTATGTCAAGGTAGGAGGATGAAACTAGATTATATACATGAAAACAGTTTGAAAACTTAAGATGTCTTTCAGAATTTAGGTATTTTTGTCCATTTAAATGTGCGCACTTCAAATCCAAGAATTCTTGTTATTCATCTTATTATCTCTATGCTCTTAGCTGACAGCTAACATTCTGACATTTGTAAAAATAATAAAAATTATAGCTAACATTTATTCAACTCTTACATCAGATGGTAAGCTAATAACTTTATATATGCCATTTATTTAACAATTATAAGTAACTTTTAATAAAAAATACTATCATTTAATTGTTTAAATTTGAAAAATAGGGCTCACAAAATTTAAGTAATTTTCTCAGTTTAGTCAATTTGTACAAGGGGTCACCAGTTTTATAATCCAAACAGCAAGCTTTTAACAACCTTACTATACTTTAGTTCCCTTTTTTATATCTGTATGCTAAATGACCTTTTATCCTATTAAGAGTCCATAATGTTTTTAGCTAACATTATGAAGTGAAGTACACATTCAGGATGTGGCAGCTTGGTGTCACTGACTATAAAATTTTTCTCTAGGAAGTGATGGTTGAGAATAAGCCTTTGCCCAATGGAGAAGGCTCAAGAAAGTTGGCCATGACAAGGGAGCAGCATCGAAAACAAAAAAAAGGAACTTGAAAACACACCTCTCCTTTGGTATTCGTGAAATGTAAGGGAATAGTAGAAAATGGGCCAGAAGCTGTAGGTAGGAAATAGAGTAAAGAAGGCCTGTAAACACTAAAGAACATAGACTTTTTTTTTTTTTTGAAACTAGAAAAAGTAAAGCTAGAATAATACCATTAAATATATCTGTATCCCCTTTGTTGATGCTATGAAAAGAGCATAGATGTTGAGACAAGTCTCTTCTCCTCTAACTAGCTGGACACTTAGCAGAAAATGTCTTCTTGATAAACTTTAGTTTCTCTGTCTCTCTGTCTCTGTGCCTCTCTGTCTCTCTTTCTGTCTCTCTGTCTCTCTGTCTCTGTCTCTCCATTCTACTAGATGATCTTTAAGAATGCTCCTCATCCAAAAAATTATGAATTCAGTTTTATCAGGGCTTTACATATAAAATCTATACATATAGGACCTTAAACCTTGCTTGAGGTGGATTTGAAACAATTTATTTTCTTTCATCGCTGGCTATAAAAAGTAATTTTATCATAAAAAATAGAATAAAAGGTACAAGTTCTATGTTTTCATAAAAAAAATTAATGCCTTTATAAAATGTTTGAGATTGAAAACTGTCACAGAGAGAGGGAGGCAGTTTCTAATAGCAAATCAGCATTTGGATCATTCATGATGGACTATCATTTGGTATCCAAATTTGAAGGTACCTAAATTTCCTTTTTTAGTTAATACCATACCAATGACTTTTTTAGGGAATTTATTTCTCCTAAGCTCTCATGAGACTGAGTTTTAAATCAGAAAGCCAAACATTACTTTTCTTACCTGCAATGAAGGAAATATATATTTCTAATGATTGGAATAATCTATCAGATATAGTATTTCTATCCTTTGGACATCATTATCTTCTCACTATTTACATAGCAAAAAAAAAGTAGTTACCAAAAGATAGTAAAACCAATTCCTACTCATCTTTCAGAACTAAATGGTTTGTAAATTCTACTTTAAAATATCTTCCCTGATATCTACTTAGTTACATCTCCTGGTTATAAGTTTCACAGCACCATGTAATTTTCTCTGTAGAACTTATAATAAGGTAATTAAGTAATAATTATATTTTAATGACTACCTTCTCCCCAGTGAACAAGGCTTGTGACCACCTTGCTCACCTTCATAGCCCTAATACTATATCAGTCAGCAAACTGAGTAGAAACTTTGTTATTTGGAAAACATATGTTCTCTTTTTTCCACTATATTCAACTAGTATTCCAACTCCATATTCTGTTTAAAGCATTCAATGACCACCTAATAGAAATATTTTATTGTTATTTCAATCAATATATATTAAATGCATTCTACATGAAGCACAATTCTGAGATCAGATAAGGACTGTGTTTTCATAGAGCTTAAATTTTTAGAGGATGAACAGAGGAAACAAAAAAATGCTAGGTAATATAGTAGTATGTTGTACAAAAATTTTAAATAGAGTAATGTATCAAATAATGCCTGGCTGCTTGGTGAAGATCTCTCTCAGGTGACGTATATGGTAAGATCTGAGTGACAAGAAATAATCACCCATACTAGGATCAGGAAGAAAATTTTCCAAGTTAAAGAAAAGCAAGATAAAATGTTTTGAGATGGGATTGGGTTTGTCATATTTAAAGAACAACAATGACATAAAAAGACTGTGATATTCAAAGAAAATAAATTGCTGAGAGGAAAGTAGTACAAGATGGGACTAAAGTATTAGGTAGGGGCTAGATCTTGTAGGGTTGTGCTGACCAGAGCATAATTATGGCTTTAATTTTAATTAAGATGGAAATAAATGAAAATTTTAAATAGGAAAGAATAAGATCCAATTCATGTTTTAAATCAGATTCCTCTTCTCTTCAATAAATGGATTATAAAAAATCAAGAATGAAAAAAAATAGATTCTGAGAGGAATATTCTAGGAGGTAGAAAATTAAGTTAGAATTAAGCTAGTAATAGTAAAGCAAAAGTGAAGTACACATTCAGGATGTAATTTTTAATTAAAATAAACAGTGCTAAGTTGGATGTACTCTATAGGAGATACCAAGAATAATCATGGGAAACACTTGAGATTTTAGTGTAAGCAACAGGCTATATCTGTTATCATTCATTGAGAAGCAGGATATTTGAAGAGGAGCAGATTTGAGGGTAAGAATCAATAGTTGACCATTCTGAGTTTGAAAAGTATATGTAGATGTCAAGAAAGACTGCATATACAAGTCAGGACTTCTCAGGAGAAGCAGAGCTTGGAGATGTAGATTTGAGAATTATCAGCACGTGGAGGATATTAAAGTCATGGGACTGAATTAGGTTTATTTAGTCTATAGCCATGCCACCCTAAACAAGCCTGATCCTGTTTGATCTCGGAAGCTAAGCAGAGTAAGGTTTGTTAGTACTTGGATGGGAGGCCACCTAGGAAGACCAGGTGCTGTAAGCATAAAAAATAAAAAAATAAGATTGTAAGTTGACAAGGTCCTTGCAATCTGTGAAATCAACCAAGGGTTGCCTTGCCTACAGAGAGACTACAGAGAGAGAAGAGGTGAGAAGATCAATGATTGCCTTGGTCTCTTCCAGTCCACACAGGTCTTTGGAAGAAGAAAATAGTGAAAAAAACTGTGCCAATGTAATAATGTAATTTTTTTTCTTTCTTCATATATTCTCCTTCTATATCAATGTATTCCTTTTTCTTTCCTATTTAGTTGACACATTTTCTCATAAACATACCTTTTGGAAAATATCTCTATTTTAGGAAGCCTTAATTTGACATAAGCCCTGATATACTTGGTGAGTTTAATTATATAAGATTTGCTGATGATTCTTTACTAAACCATTTTGTACATGGACAGGAACTATTGAGAGAATAAATTTCACTGAGAATAAAAAAGACTCTTGATGATTAACTGAAATGAAATTATATCTAACAAAAATAATTTATAGAAATATAAATAACATGATTTCACTTGTATATGGAATCTAGAGAACAAAATAAATGAACAAACAAAATGAAAACAGACTCATAGATACAGAGAACAAACTGGTGATTGCTAGATGGGAAGGGAAGTAAAGGACTCGCCTAAAAAGGTGAAGATATTAAGAAGTACAAATCGGTAGTTACAAAATGGTCACAAGGATGTGAAGTACAACATAGAGAACATAGTCAATAGAAATATTGTAATAACTATGGATAGTGTCCAGTGGGTTGTAGACTAACCAGGGTGATTGCTTTGTAAATTATATAAATGTTTAACCACTATGTTGTACACCTGAAACTAATATGAAATAATATTTACAAATAAATAAAATAAAATAAAAACTATATATAGTCTAAGCCTTATATGTTAAGAATTCGATTATCAGACACTGAAAAAACTTTCAGATTTCAAAAAACCAAAAACTACAAACATGTACCTTATCACTAAGTCAAAAATATAGTTCAGGGCTATCAGAAGTGGACATAGAATGACAACATCTAATTATTTCCACTCTGATCCAGGTTTCTCAAACCGACTTGTTCCTAATGTCCACTAGGCAACCTTAAGTTCATCACTTGCCATGATGCAAATCCCTTTCATTGTCCCCGTAATATTTAGGCTGCTACTGCTATAATTTGAAACAGTGTCCAGGGGGATTTATTTTCATACTAGCTATAGTTCTTTGAGAAACCTGGATTATGCTCTCCTTTGATTTTTCTAAGGCCCAAGGCTGATTCATGAAAGCAAAAGGGTAATTATTTCATGTATGGCAAACTAAAGACACTTATAAGCCCTTTGCCACAACATTTTCTGGGGCTTGATGTGAATACATCAATCATTCTTCCAACCTGAAGTTGTATCCTAGTTTTCACTAAGCACATCGTGACAAGCAAGGTATTTTATGTTTTAGGACATCATACTTAAAGTTTTTGAATGGATCTTCTTTCCTTCTTTAGAAGAAGAATTTAAAACATTTAAATAACGTGATCTGGCTTCCTACGTTACAATAATTTGGGCAAATTAAATAAAAATATTAGAATTGCTTTTGTAGATTTTAATCATTTTTCTAAAATATAAACCAGAAATGTGAATTGGAGTCACTCCTTCAATGAAAACTTTAGATAGAGTTCCATAACATTTATTATAACAAAGTTAAACAGTACAATTGTATTATTGTATTACTATTAAATTATTAATATGTTAAAATATCTATTTTTTATTTATATATTTTATTATATATACAACTAGCATTTCTTATATGCAATTAGCATGTGCAATGACAAAACTATTAAGAAAGGAGAATATAGTTTGTGACTAAACATGGGATGAAAAGACCTATGTAAGTTTCATTAAAAGTTTATGTCTTTGAAAAATTCAGAATATGCACAATCATCAGACATCCATTTATACACTGGATTATGTTTTAAAAGTGCTATGTGGTTAATGTTTCCCCTTACAAAAATTATAAGAATAATTTAAAAAGATTCAGTAACAAATGCTAAGAAGCAGATATAATTTACACATATAATTATTATCTCTCTGTCACATGTGTGTCACTATTTATGAAGTAAGAGGCATGGCTTACACCTGATATCATTTGTTCATTTATTTCTTAGGATATATGAGTGATCATGTGTAATCCTTCTGAGCTGATCCTTGGGGAAATATATATTAGTGTTTATACATGTGAAGATGGATGACTGTGTGAATGGGAGGGAAGTAGTATACTGGGCTATGAATAATATCAGCCTGAGCCTCTCATCTTGAAATCAAGGCAAGCTGGAATGAGTGGGAGTGCAAAATTCTTGGGGGTGCTGTTTTAGTTGTCACTGTGCCTAGAGTTGCTATGTATGGAAAAGTCATCCGACTGAGATAAAAGAGTCTGATATGGACCATGCATCTGGGTTGGGTCCACTATACTCAGAGAATTCAAAGTAGAAAGGCAAAAGCACTCTCTCCCAACTGGAGTCATTTGTGTCCCTGAGCCTTTAGTATAACATGAATAGTTAATATATTCGTTATAAAATATTTATGTAATATATAATATATTCATGTAATAGTTAATATATCAAGGTCATCAATGAGTCCAGTGAAATCAGTGTTCCTCAGCCTGACAGGATGTCAGTCAGATCTCTGACTGGAGTATGAGCTCCATAAGGATCGAGGTCTCCCTTTTTTTCTATACTTGCCCCTCTGTGGGCCTCTCAAACCATGACCTGGGCCTCTGTTGGTGAGGGCCTCCACAAAAGTCTGTGCCACCCACTTTCCCCTGTCTATGTCCAGGCTGTTTCTCCACACAGTTCTGCGTAGACTTTTGCCCATAAGTATGTCTTAACTGCTGCAGCTCTGGCTTCATGCTCTGAAGAGCAATGAGAGGGGGTCTAGGTGGCTAATTATGTTTCTTCATGGGCTTCAAAGTTAAGCAGTCTGTAGTCAAGTCCCTGATATGCTACTAATTAGGGAATTTTGAAGTAAGTCAACATGACCTCTTTAAGATTCAGTTACCTCATCTTTAAAATGTAGAATTAATAATGTCTACTTCATAGATGTTAGATAAAAGGCTATAAACAATGCCTGCCCTGAATAAGAAATGAAGAAATGATATATATATATTTTTCCTTTCATCCTTCAACACAAAACATTGTTTTCTCAACATTCAGTTGAATATGGTTTTTACATAGACACTGGGTGGTTGCACATTCATACCTAGATTGAGAACGCGAAAACTACTCCAAGATGAACCTGAGGTAACAATGAAGACCACTTTCTTGGAAGCTCATCTTTCCTTCTCCATCTCCTACCCAGTTTTAATTTTGGTAATCTCTGTACTTCATTCTGAGCCTCCCATGATCCTCACTTTTACCACAATGAACCTCTGATGATCCTCATATGACTCTTCCACACTACTCTTTTCTTGCTTTCATCTCTTTTACACCTTGGAACTTCTTCCATCAGACTCAGTTCAAGTGTCTGCTCTGTAAAATCATTGCTGACACTTTCAGGAGGCTTGAGGTCTTTCATTTGTGCTCCTAGAATTTTTTGTATATACTCCTCTAAGTACTTTTCATATGAACATTATTTGATTCTTTTTGAATTTAAGAAGACATTAGTCTAATGCCTGCTTTTTAGGTTTTAATTCTCAGGAATATAAACATCTGAGAAAAAGGACATGTCAATAATAAAATCACAGAGTTTCAAGTCACAATTTAAAACACATACTTTAAAGGTTAAATGTATTCTCACTTTGGATTGACAAAAAGTATTTTCCGGATTAATGCTAATTTTCTTGATTCTAAAATGAACTACTTCATATCCAGTCTTATGGATCCTGTATTCAGATTTTATCTTTGTCTTTCTGAATTGGGATAGTATAACCTGCAAGTCTTGGGTTAAGGATGACAATAAACAATGGTAAATAAAATCTTTTGACCAGTTGAGGATATAATTAGATTGAATAAAGCATTTTTTAACTCCGAGTCGGTTATTTCCAAGGTCTCCTAGTATCTAAGTAGCTAATTTACCACTTAAGTTGAAGCTCTGGTATTGGACTTGGCTTAAAGTTTAATATCTATAAGGTAAATATTAGGCAACACAGTAGGCTCTTTTAGTGTTGTTTGAGACCAACTGAACAAAATAATGATTACTTTTGAGGGCATTATTCTTTCTACATCTTTATAATTTTTTGTCACGATTTTCCCACCAGTACCTAATCTGATAGCATTTTTAATGACTCTTTCATCAAATATCTCCAAAGCATCCAACATTTCTCTCTCTCTCTCTCTCTCTCTCTCTCTCTCACACACACACACACACACACACACACACATATGCAAACTCAAATAGGCTTTTATAATACAAAATTAATTGTATGATTATAATAGCAAAGAGAAACCAGCATGATCAGTTAAGAGAACAAACAAAATTGACAGTAAGTACAACTTGTGGGAGGAAATAAGTGTTGGTAAAAGATTACCTTGCAGATTGGTTATAAGCATTCAGTGTCCCATGGGAGTCTATCAGTATTGTTTGTTTAGTGAGCAGTTTTGATGCTAATTTATATCTGTTCTCTATTGTAGCTGCTATGAAATGTGTCTAAAAACAAAAAGGACTCAGCTAAAAATATGTATATTATGATATTTCAAATTTAAGAATCAGAGATTTATAAAACATGGATCAAATCTTTCTAGACAAGGAATGGATTCATACCTTTGTAAACATCATGAAATCCCTTCAATAAATGCTCTTCTTTTAAATATCAGTTCTCAGTGTGCAAACTGGGAGAGATGTGTCCTCTGGACATCACTCATATCCTTCCAAAGAAGAGTGCTTCCAAAAAGAATCTACAGGGCTAAGTGGCCCAACTTGTTTTCCCTTTAACAGTCTCTTTTGATGTCAATCAACATGTTTACAGGTCCCAAACAAATTGTGAGGCAATCTAGGGAGGAATTAATAGAATTTGTTCAAGAATTTTCCCACATGGTGACCACTATTTGCTGAGAACTCCTGATGCTTATTTTCTGTTTAGCTACATTGAATTTAGTAATAATGTTTATTTCATTGTGGGACTGATTTGTCCTCTTGCATGACTTTCCTAGCAATGCCCCTACTTGGATATAAGCACTAAGAGGTTATATAATAGATGTGAAGTTTCAAGGTAAAGTTTACGTGTTTTGATATCTGACAAATGAGAATACAGTTTAAACTTATCAGTACATCATAATTTAATCAGCTCCTTTTTTCCTTCTCAGTAAGACAAAAATGATAGGGTGTCTTACAATTGATGGTGACTTTGATTCAATAAAATATGGTAATAGTTCACACACATTGAATATTTTCATGTCATCCACAGTGGTCACCCATTACTTCTATGAAGAGAAATAAATCAACAAAATGTTAATTTTGTGTTAATAAGCCTAATACCAAAGAGTTTACAAATATATCTGAGAAGCAAACTTTATGTTCAGAAAGCAATAGCATAATAATTAAATAAAACACCAATGATATAAAAGGTATTAGTACACCTCTCCTTGCCAAGTTATTCTTTACCACAATATTTCTCCTTAGAAAACTGAAATACACCTACATCTGATAAAAGACTACCTGAAATATTATCAAGGCCTTTTACTAGTAAAGAAAAACTTTTTAGAACAGTAATGGAATCTATACGTTCAAGAAGCTGCTTGTGATTTTTTGAGGTCTCAGAATAACTCTCAGTACCATTTGTGCTTTGCTATACTAGGAATATATGGTCTAGCTTTACATCTGTTATGCCTTTATACTGCATTTATTATGCTACCTCTAAGCTGAGAAGAAAAGAGTAATTTTCATTTACTATTAGTTAATAAAAAGATATTTAAAAGGACAAATTAGTTTGACTTCTTGTCTATTTGAGAAATAAGCAAACAAAAAAATCAAGTTTACTCAAAGAGTTCCCTTTTCTTCACATTCTGGCCAACATTTATCGTCTTTTTGATAATAGTCATTCTAACAGTTATTAGGTGATATCTCGTTATGATTTAGATTTTCATTTCCCTGATGACTACTTATGCTGACCATAATTTTTATGTACCTGTTGACCGTATGATCCTGGGATTTTTTATTGTTGTTGTTGGGAGGTTTTTATTATTGACTCAATCACCGTACTAGTAATTGGTTTGTTCCAACTTTCCATTTTAGCATGATTTGATCTTGGTAGACTTTATGTTTCTAGAAATTTATCTATTTCTTTTAGGTTGTTCAAGTTGTTGGCTATAATTGTTTATAGTAGTCTCTATGAGCCTTTGTGTTTCTGAGGTTTCAGTTGTAACATCTCTTTCATTTCTGTTTTTATTTTTCTGAGTCCTGTCTTCTTTTCTCTTGGTGAGTCAGGCTCACCAAGAATTTTATTTTTACAGGGAAACAGGTCTTAGTTTCATTGATCTTCTCTATTATCTTTTCAGTCTCTATTTTTTCTATTTTTGCTCTAATCTTTATTTCCTTCTTTCTACTAACTTTGAGCTTTGTTTTTCTTTTTCTAGTTCCTTAAGATGTAAAGTTACATTAATCATTTGAGACTTTTATTCTTACTTATGGTAGGCATTTATCACTATGAACTTCCCTGTTTGAACTACATTTACTGTATCTCAATAATTTTGGTATATTGTATTTCCATTTTTGTTTGTCTCAAGGTATTTTTTATTTCTTTTTTAAAAATTTTTCTTTGACCAGCTTGCTGTTCAGTAGTATGTTTCTTATCTCCACACATCTGTGAATTTTCCACTTTTATTTGTTTGATTAATTCCTACTTTATTACCATTGTTATTGGAGAAGATGCTTAACATGATTTCAGTCTTAAATTTGTTAAGGCTTGTTTTGTACCTAATATACAATCTATCCTGGAAAATGTTCTGTGTGCCCTTGAGAAGAATATGTACCTGTTTCTTTTGGATAAAATGTTCTATATATATGTGTGTTAGGTCGATCTGTTTTAATATATCATTTTAGGCCTATGTCTTCTTATTGATTTTCTATCTGGATGATCTATCCATTGATGTAAGTTGTGTATTAAAGTCCTCTACTATTATTATATTACTTTATATTTTTTTTAAGGTTTTTAAATATTTTCTTTATATCCTTAGGTATTCTTATGTTGGGTGCATAAATATTAATTAATGTTTTATCTTCTTGTTGGATTGAGCCTATTATCTTTATATAATACCCATCTTGGTCTCTTGTTTTAAAGTCTATTTTGTCTATAGCTACTCCAGCTTTCTTTTGGTTTCCAACTTTTTCTGATCTTTTTCCATCCCGTCATTCTCATGGATATGCGACCTTAAATTTAAAGTGAGTCTCTTTAGGCAGGCTATAGACAGCTATTGTTTTTTATTCATTCAGCCACTCTAAGCCTTTTGATTGGAGAATTTAGTTTCTTTGCATTTAAGTTATTCATAGATATGTACCTATAGCCATTTGTTAATGGTTTTCTGGCTCGTTTTGTAATTCATCTCTGTTACTTTATTCGCTTGATCTCTTTGTGGTTTGATGACTTTCTTTAGTGGTATTCTTATATTTCTTTCTCTTTATCTTTTGTGTATTTACTATAGCTTTTCTTTGTATTGTGATTACCATGAGCCTTTTTGCTATGTTTGGTATAAGAAATAGAGAATTTTATTTGAGGCTGAAAATTAATTAATTCTAGTTATGCTAAGTGAATACATCTGTTTATGATAATCCCATTTATTTGTAGAATTCCTATAAAACTTAATGAACAGTGTATGAACTTTGAATTAAGATGAACCGTAAGAATATTAGTTAACGTTTATTCTGCTAGAGGAACAAGTCCAAATTAGAATTACTAATGGCAACTATCTGATTAGACCTTACACAACAGTAGGAGAGAAGGTAGAGTGGAGCAGACACTGCAAGGGGAATCTGTATTCCAGTCCCCGTGTCATCAGCGCAGGTCATGTGATACTCTGAGCCTCTGGTTTCTCACCTGCAAACTAAAAATCCCATCTTCCTTTTTAACACACATTTAAATTAGGTGATGAGTGTGGAAACCTTCTATAAAAGCTGAAAGATGCAATGATAGAATTTATGATTTTTAAAATTTTACATATTACATTTAATTCTTAGAAAAATCCACTTTTAAAATGGAAAGGACAATAGATAGTTTTCAAGTATGTTTAGTTGTCAAAGCCTTGTTTCAAACAAATCTCATATAGAGCCTCAATATCCATACTAGATAATACCACAGATAATACATATAATTGATCTAAAGGCAGAAAGTTCAGGGTTCTACTTCCTAAGACTTTCTCTTATCCTGTCCGGCAGCCTATAAGGCATCTTAACTCATTCCTAAGACTTCATAAAGTACGGTTCAACACCAGAGTTGCAGAACAGCACACACATTTTGTAGATAAGGGGTCTAATTACTAGAAAGGCCAAATAATTAGATTTGGAGAAATAGAAAGTTTGGGGTATTACTGTTAGAAGTTACTACTTTTTGGCACTTTGCTCATGTAATAACTCCTAGTAAAGAGCTCTACTTCGCATATTACTGTATTTTCTAGTTCACTGAAAGATGACTGCCAGTGTATGAACAGATAAGGAAAGTAATATGTATAGCCATAATATAACACATGTACCATCAACAATGCACCTAAGGCCAGCTAAATTAGGTAGGTTATTCATTCATTGCAAAATTCTCAGGCCATGTGTCAATAATAAACATATTTTGCTCACTTAAAGCTTTTTTTTTTTTTAATAAACCAAATTTGTTTGTATAAAATGTCAAGATGATGAAATTTCTAGTTGTTTCTTCTGGAAATTATTTCAGGAATAGAGACAAAAGATATAATTTCTATTTTCACAGATAGTATTATATTTTTCTAGATACTGCAGTAGTCTCAATCATCTCTCTCTCTCTCTCTCACACATACACACACACACACACACACACACACACACACACACACACACACTCATTTATACAGACATAAACACCCCAGGCAAAGAAAGAAAATTACTTCAATGGATAAAGTAAATAATGTTCTCAAAATACTATATCATTTTCTTATAAATCAGTCTTAGATAGTTAACAAGTAGAAAGGGTTATCATAAACTAGCCTTAAACTAGAAAGTGTTATTAAATAACCAACAAAAAACATGTGTATGGTTTTATTTTTTGTTAGTGGACATGTATGAAAAGTGTCTCTCATGCCGTAATAAATTAAATTTAAAAAGTGTTAAATATTTAATATTTAGAATGATAAACTAGATTAAGAATAAAAATTTTAAATTATCTGGGCAACTGCTCAAGTTCGTAAAAGAATTCAGTTGGTTCATCTTTGAATGTGGGAAAAGTTTGTTTGAGTAAAACAAGAGGAGTCCAAAGGGAATGGAACTTAAATATGCTGGAAATATTTAAGGAAAACAGGGGAACATTTTTGACCCATGGGAGAAACCAGAATCAAATTTATGTTGTAAAAATATAAACAAAGGATAGACGCCAATGTGGTTAACTAAGACATAACTGTAGAAAAAGAAATTAGCAGGGGACCTTGGAAGCACAAACGATGTGGTAAAGGAAACAATTTTGAATACATATTATAAAAATAAATAAAACTAAATAGAAAAGGATAATTAAGACATAAATGAAAATAAACAATATTAAAATCACTTAATATTTTTCCAATGATTGAAAATAAGTTTGACATATGTGGGAGTCAGCAGTTGTGTCTTTAGCAAACTTTATTTGAAGAATAAATATATTCATTGTAATTGAAGTTTTACCGATGAAACACTCCCTTTGAATATTTCCTTTTATTCATAATTTAATTAATGATAACATCCTAATTCTTGATCTAATTAAAGAGCTTCTGTTCAGAAACCTACTTCCAACTTTTCAAGCAGTCCCACCAAATAGATACAATTAAGTAGTAGTATTCTTCCCACATTCAAGTAACTTTGTCCTGGAATTTCCCAAGTCAAATAATTCTTTCCTTTATGTCTCTCTGCTTTCTCCAGCATTTTTTTCTCTTTGTTCAGGATTGTGAACTTCTACTGAAATGTGTGTTCCATCCTGTTTATCTTTATTCTTACAAATAAAAATAGAGAAGCAGACCTAACTTGGCACACTTGAACATGTAACACATTCAAGTGTAATAGAACGACATTTTTCATGCAGTAATATGTTCTGGATATCAGTTCTGATTTAGACGTTTTTAACTCAAGTTAATAAAGAATCAGTTTCTCCTCCTAATGAACTAAGTTAATAGAATGAATGTATTGTATTAGAATTATATTGATTAGAATGTATTGTATCCTGCTTTTCTTTGAAAATGTTTTCTCTAAAATATGTTTTGTGAATTTAGGATAGATTAGCAGAAATTATTAAATCATTCTCAATTAATAAATATTTATTGAAACCCTACTTTTCAATTAGAGCACTCTGGATGACACACAAAAAATCAAATACTTTGTCAAGGGAGACAGATAAGTATTTTCACAACTCTATTGCAAAATAGATAATAGTAAATTTTTAAACTGACTTAATAAAAGGGCTATGAAAGGATCTTTGCTCTCTGTGCATGAATTTTTCTTACACTGTGCTATCCTCATTTGGTTAAAGCTTGTGTCTCCGTTTTTGCTGATGGGTTCTCTTTACAATTCCCCTTAGACAATGAAATAGTGACTGGAATGGCAGAATTCCAGCTTATTTCTTCCAGAGACATTAGTAGTGAGGACCCAGTACAGGAAGATTACAAATTCTAACATGCCTTTTTTTCAGCCAGTGACCTCTATTCTTTGGAAACAGGAAAATGCGTAACCTGGAGCTACTAAGTGGCTTCATTCCCTTATGTTATTCGTGGGAAGAAATGTTCTGTTTTTTCATAATAAAACAAAAGCTCATATCTCAAATGTTTTCTGACCACTGTAGTTCCAGTATACAAATGTTCTATAATTAAATGAATATAACATAAATATGATTTAGAATCTCATTTATCACATGTTGAATTTTTGTTTTGTTTCAATTTATATTTAGAACACAATATATAGCAAAAATTTTAGCAGTAGAAATCTCTCTTGACCTTATTTCTCATATATATTGTGTCTAACTTTTGAGGGGATATTTTCATTATATGTTATAACAGATTTTTTATTACTTTCCTAATAAAACTTTTCTGATTTACTTCTGTAGAACTTTGTAAAATTGTGAAGAAGACATAAGAAGTAGTAGTTCAAAATTTTAAAGCCTTGATTATAAACTTAAATTTAAATTTTCTCTAGAGAGGATTTCCTATCGTTTTTGAAATTTAGTATTCTCTACTATAATAATGAGTGAAAAATTTTTAATTGAAATGAATGATTGTAGTTTACTAGTAAGAACGAAGTACTTTTTGTAGAGTATAATAGCTGCATTTATAATGTAAAACACCCCAACCCCAGTTTCATCCATTCTTCTTAAATTTCTGCATGAACCCAAATTATTCAGTTTTGAAATTAGTTTCAAATATCCCACTACTTCAGATGGAGTAAGAACCTTACAACATTATAGTTCCCATTCTTCCCTCTCATCTTTTATGCTACTGTTGTCATACGGTTTACTACTATATATGCTATAAGCCCAAACTATATTGCTATTATTTGTACATTAGATATACAATATTAAAGTATTTCAGAATAATCAAAATATCTATTATAATTATCTTCACTTTAGCCATTTCCAAAGATCTTTATTACTTTGTGTATCTTTCAGTTTCTGTCTGATATCACATTGCTTCTGCCCATAGAACTTAGTTTAAAATTTTTTGTAATTAGTTATCTGGTAATAATTTTATGTTTTTGTTTATTTGGGAAAGGCTTTATTTTCTCTCTATTTTCTCTGGTTATGGAATTCTGGGTTCAGGTTTCTTTTTTGTTTTTCCCCGGCACTTCAAAGTTGGCACTCTATTGACTTCTAGCTTACACAATTCTGACAAGAGGTCTACTGTAGTTCCTATCTTTGTTCTTCTGTATGTAATGTACACTGCAGATAATGACTCACTAATCTCCCAAAAGACTCACTAGTACTAACTCTCATCATGTAACATGCCTAGATAGATTCAAAACCATTTAAAAATAAATAGAAAAAATTGCATTAAATATGAGACTGCAAAATTTTGTAAAAAACATAAAGTGTATAAAAGATAGATGAAGAGACAAGGTATTTTGATAGTATACCTCAAGAAAGAAAAGAAAGTTTTAGATAACTACTTCCTTGAAATTTACAAGAAGTTAAAGAAAACATAGAGTAGAAAAGAGATGGAAAAGAAGTACAACAGCTTTTACATGCTATTGGTCTTTCAAAGTCAGAAAAGGGAATGTGAATATAGCAATCCCAGAACCTCAAATTGCTTTCAAATGCTTTCATCCTGTGCCTCTTCAAATTGGAGAATTATGGAGGAATTTACCAGCACTTCCTCTACATAACTTCATTTATCATGCCAGTGCTTTCTCAGGCCGTAAAGTTATATGCTGATTCCTGTCACTTTTTAAACTAATTTTACTATATCTGACAGAAATTCGTTTATGTATATATATTTGGCAATATTCCCTAATTTTGAGACCAATGAAGTGTCTGCCCATTTTTTATTTCTTTTTAATCATTTCAATTAGACTTCGGAAAAGGCATTTGTTAGCCCCCTTGCTGCTATTTTTTTTTCTAGAAATGTATGTAACTGATAAAAAATTTAAAAAGAAAACAGGAAACAATTTCCATTAAAAGTCAACAAACAATAACAGCAAAAAGAAAGCGTATGATTTCTTATTGAAATTTTGAATCTCATTAAAATGATTGAGATCAATTAATATATATTTTGCAGTTGGAGCTTTCATATTTTAAATTTACATATTTATTAAAATAACATTTTTATTATAAAAATGAGAAATTACAGGTTAGCGAAAAGAAGAAAACAAAGTTACCAGCGATCTCACTATTCAGGGCTAACCATTGCTGATTTATTAGTGTGGTGCTTTTAAACATTTTTAAAAATCTGTTTCTCACTTCTCCCTTTCCAGATTAACAATATATTATGATTTTTTCTCGATGCATTAGGTTTCTTAAGGATACTGTCACATTATTTTACATTCAATATTGTGATATTAGACATTTTTTAATTATTTGCTGTTGCTATATATTATTTTCTTAATTCTATTTTATGCTATGTAAAGTAATATCTAGTACAATTTTCTTATTCCTACGTAAATACTATTGTTCTTTGTAAGAGCTATTTATCAAATAAAAATCTGCTTTTTTGGACTGGAAGTCAAGTAGCAATGTTTAAAATTTTTATTTAAACCAAATAAGGTCCTATTCATATGGACTTGTCACACCGAGTTGAGGAATCAAAGTTATTTTTTAGGATTTCTGAATGTTCACCATTTTAATAAACTCTGTCATTTAAGGAGTATTACATCTTCAGATTGGATAACTAAGACAGAGCTT
Organism: Cynopterus sphinx; assembly: GCA_030015415.1. Taxonomy (NCBI): domain Eukaryota; kingdom Metazoa; phylum Chordata; class Mammalia; order Chiroptera; family Pteropodidae; genus Cynopterus; species Cynopterus sphinx. The sequence goes on along the minus strand of CM057386.1, from coordinate 94,564,240 downwards.
TATGTCAACACCTGTACCTGTCTTAAGAGCTATCTCTTCAGATAGCCCTTTAAAAAGTAATGCTAACTTATAAACTCACAGCAATATGTGAACCCATTGTCTTCCATAGCCTCACCACATTGGAGATGATAAAATCTACTATGTTTAATGTATAAGGGTAAAAATGAATCTCATTAATTGTTTTAATTTGTTTTTATAAGAAATAAAAATGAATATTTTCTAATTATGAAGTACCCAGTTAATACTACTTTTTATTGAGATATTTCTTTTCTTAGTGCTTGGTATTTTTCAATATATGAAGGGTGAATCTACATTTAAATCATCACCTGAATTAGTTTTGCATATTTTAGAGTTCAACATATGTTTTATTTCATACACACACACACACACACACACACACACACAAAATCCATAAGGAATTTATTTTGTGTAATGAATTTATAATGTATAATGTTGTGTAGATTGTCTATTCTCAGGTAGGTATTTTTTTTTTACTGAATATTCTATTTTTTCCTCAATTATTTCAAATACAATCTTTATTATATATAAAAGTCAGACTCAGTATTGTACCATATTGTTCTGTATATACTCCTGCAACAGTACTACACTTTAATAAATGTGGTTTTGTATTACATTTCTAATTTAAAAAGTTTTTATATAATTACAGATTCACATGCAGATATAAGAAATAATACAGAAAGATTTCATGTATTCTTTATGCAGTTTACTCCAATGATAATATCTGGAAAAGCTATAGTTCATTATCACAACTAGATTACTGAAATTTTTACAATTCATTAAACTTATTCAGATTTCTGTAATTTTACTCATGCTGTGTGTGTTTAGTTTTATACAATTTAGTCACCTGTGTAGGTTTGTATATCCATAACCATTGTCAAAATTTAGAACAGATCCTTCATGTTTCTCTTTAACACACATACCTACTTTCCTAACTCTGGTACCTAACCCCTATCAAATACTATTCTGTTCTCTATTTCCAAAATGCTGGTGAAGATGTAAAATAACTGAATCACTCATTCATTGCTGGTGGGAATGTAAAATGGTACAGTCAGTCCATAAAACATACAATTACCATGTGACCTAGCAATTGTACACTTGAGTATTTATCCCAGATAAATGAAAACTTATATTCACATGGAAACCTATACACACATGTGTATGGCAGCTTTATTCATAAAACTACTCAGTAATAAAAAGGAATTAGTGATACACACAATATCCTGGATGAATCTTGAGGAAACTCTGCTGAGAGAAAAAAACCAGTCTCAAATCTTACATAATGTATATTTTATTTATGTAACATTTTGAAATTATTAAAATTTAGAGATAATGAAGTTTAACATCTGTTAGTATACAACCCTTATCATGTTTTTCTAGATTTTTTGCCTAATCTCACATTTTTAAAATTTCTGATTCAATTACAAAATCTACCATATTTCTTAATTATTAAATTGCGATAGAGTTGAATCACTACATTAAATCAGGAATTTGACCCTGTGATATTAAATATTATCATATAAGACTTAATGAGTATGTCTAATTTACATGTTCTTTTGTTTTGCTCAGTGGATTCACCTATAGTGGTCTTGTATAATTCTTGTGTAAATTCCAAGTCACTTTATGCAAATTTCCTTTTATCATTTTATTTGTTATCTTTTATATTTATATTTATATATATATATAAAGACCACTGATTTATGTATTAATTTTATAAAAATTTATGCTATCATTATACATGAAATATGCTAGTTTTTTCCCTTAGTACCCATGATTATTGAACACCAACTTTTATGTATCAGTTGCATATACACTTTTGGGAGATTAAATTTTTCTGATTATATTATTATATAGCCCTTGAGATATCACTTGCATGATGGGTAATTTTCTTTTTTATTAGAAATTCTAAAATCCTTTGATTATTTAAGTGCTCTTTAATTTATATCTATAGATGCCAAAATGACATAAAAGACTGATTATTATTTGGGTTGAATTTATTTTTGGTCTCTTAGAGAAGACTGAAAAACATGCCAGTTTGGAACACAGATTTAGATTTATTCACATTAGACTGGGCATTTCACTCCTGCCACTGATCAATTATAAGACCTTGGTCAAAAGACTTTAACTTCTACCAAGTCTCAGCTTTCTTGTCTAATTAGATAAAAGCATTTATCTTACAATAGTGTCATATAGATAAAATATACATAAAACATTTGGCACGCTGTCTGATATAAAGAGGTCAACAAATATTTTTGTATGTGTGTGAATTATATATACATATACATATACATACATGTCATATATACACATATATATACATATACATATACATCATATATATACACATATATATACATATTCATATATACTATATGAGAAGATATGTCATGACAAGCTCTACTCTTCTTTTAGTTGGTCTTGCAAAGGATATGCAAACAAAGGCTAAACTGTATTAATGCTGCTTTTGTTTCAGGAAGGTTTTATTGTACACACAGGCCACAATGAGGTGCCATGGAAATTGTGCACAACCAAGCTCGTAGAATACCACTTAGTCAGACTTCAATGAGATGGAACCTTTGGTATTTGTGCAGTTCACAATCAGCAGGGCCAGGATTAAGAGGATGTGAATATGTATGACAATGATAATTACTTCAATAGAAATGAAACAGAAGTCTATAATCAGCCTATCATTTTTCCCCAAGATAATAGATAAAATAAATCCTTAAAATCCTAATCCAGAGGTACCTAACATCAAAAGGGATAAACTTTGAATTATTTATTTTTACTAGTTATAGCTAATTTTGATTGATATCTTCCAGAAAATTACATAAATACCACAACACTCTTCTGCTGACTTTATTATACAGCAAGTTTTTCTCTTCGATGAGCAATGTAGAAAAATGAATACTTCTCCATTTTTATTTCTGTTATTTCAATTAATTAAAAAGCTTGGAAAAAGCACAGCATCATAATGATGATAAATTATAGAGATTTTATAAATTTTACAAGCAACACTTTATAGTTAACTTGCAAGTTTATCCACTATCTCTATGTCTTATTTCACAAATGAGGAGTTAGAAATAGCGGGTACATTTTTTCATATATGTTCTTAGAGGAGTTATACTTATATTTAATTCATTCAGAATGCATGAATATAATAATAGGAAATAATAAGTGTTGTGGAAATACAACTGTACCATTATAACATTAAGTTTAAGCAAGTAATGGGGTATTTCAACTTAAATAATTGAAAACAATTAAAATATAACCTTATTCAAATCATGTAATCTCCATGAAGATTAGAATGTAAATATTTGAAAACACTGACACTGAATAAGTATTATGATATGTCTGTATATGTGTATTTGAGTATGTGTGAAAGACAGACAGAGATCTAGAGTCTAAGAGGCAATTTATTAAAAATGAACTTTTATAATAGAGTAAATCACAACAGGCAGAAGTATTATTACAACAATGAAAAATCATATATAGAAATTTCTTCACAAAGGTTTCAATGTTACTTCACAATAATTTGCATTTTAGCAGAGGCACAAGCACCACATATCATTTCATTCAGAGATATTGCTATAGAAGATGATTCTTGAAGATTATTATAGATAATGATTTTTAAAGTTATATATACTGTCAGAGAAGCTCTAAGTCTACAAACTAGTTTTACTGACTCATAATTAAATGCTTTATCTTCTGGACCAACTGTACAAGAATTATTGTGCTGTAGTTATAATTTGTATGAAATACCTGGTGCCAGTTCAGTTTATATAGATCAATATACTATAAAGCAATACAGCCATCCCTTTAGACTCTGTATCCAAGAGTAGCCATTGGGTTTACAGATGAAAGATTGATTTAAAATGTAATTAAGGTTTTGACTAAATAATAATCTCCCACTTATATAGATTTTTTTCACTACATAAAATATTGAACTGCCATTCTTTCTCCTGACTTAGTTAATTGCTTCTTTAGTATCATGTTTAAGTTCTCCTCATCCACTACTCACCAAAGCACACTGGCAATGTCTCTGAAAGGCCTCCCCAATCCAACATCTTCCCATTCCCCCTATGACTACCACAATTTAGGGCCTCATTGTTACATCAACAAACTCAGACATAATAAAGAAATTTTAAACACATTTAGTTTCTCTAACTCCTTGAAAATACACATTTATACAACATGAGATACCCATATTTTAAAAACTATTTTCTAAAAACATTTTTCAACAATTGTGTTGTGCTTCTCCTGTTTTCAACAGAATATCTACATGTATTTTTCTGTTTATTAATGATTTCATAATTTACCAAATTATTAGTCACAGTTCTTCAACAATAACAAAAATCTTTGTATTTTAAATTATATGGATTTCAAATTTTGAGGTAGAGATGCAATGGAAAGTTTCAAAGGTTTTACTAAGTGAAAAAATTATACATTTTCAGATATATTGTTAGGTTTCAAAATTTATAAGCATCATTTATTTTTATTACACAGAGAGCAAAAAATGTAAGCACAGACTGCCCTCTTAATGTGAATTGATGGAGATTTCAGACTCTGTATGAACCATTATTTCTACAAAGGACTCAGGAGGACCTTTATTTCTGATAGGTGGTGCTGTTCAATGCCTGACCCTAGTTTCACTTCCTCCCTTCCTTCTTTCCTTCTCTTCTTCCTTTGCTTTCCCCTATTTTTTTCCTCTTGGACTTTCACACCACCAAGAAGCATTCTATTTGTCATTTTTTCTCTAGCTTCACATCCAAAATCATCACAGGAATAGAGAGAGATTTCTACCACTGAAATCACTTCCCTGAAATTTAAGGTAACCCATTGTATTTGCAAGTAAGCCAATCACAATATTTGATATAGAAAGTTTATTTAAATGCCAAAAACTGTCTTACCTTTAAAAAAATAAAAACTATTTAGTAATTTAAAGAGAGTATGTCAGTAAATTGTTCATAAAAACTAGAATTAAATTTAATAGGCAAATTTATAGGTTTTAAGTTTTCTAGAACAATAAAAAGATGAATAAATTTTGCTAAAGCCACTAAAAGATAACTAAAAGTCACTTACTACATTTGATGTAGATTAGACCACATGAAAACTAGTAAAGGCAGATGACCCTCAAAGAGGTAACACAAAATCATCAACAATAAACCCCTATAATTCTCAGTTGAATGGAATACTAGATTTACCTTGCATACTTTCTCCTAATTCACAACTTTAAGTATCACAACTCATTTTCAAAAACTCCCCAAATCAGTAGAGATGAACCTGAAAAATTGACACAGTATTGGCTAATTTTATAAATGGAAACATTTCTGAAATTCACTGGGGGCAAAGCATCAGACTTTTATAGTCCCATAGAAGATTTTTATGTTACTATTGAAAAATACAAAGGACAGTGAAAGAATTCCAATTTTGTTCTCTGTAGGTTAAAAAACAGGAGTTATCATTAGATTTCAAAGTCACATTTACAGTGACTCCCCAAGAACTGAGAGTCCATGGAGGATGGAGGAAATGTTTTGGCTGTTGGGCATCAGCACCGCCTTTCTGGAACAGTAACAATTACACAATTCATGACTCCCTGTCAAAGATTTATATATTTTAACACTATGGCTAAAAAAAAAGAAAAAGAAAAAAGAAAAGAAAGAGAAAAGAAACAGTAATACATTTTCTTAAGAAACTGGCTTTATCTTGCTCAGCGGGTTTTCTGTGAAATTACTGGAATTCTCACAGTGAATTTCTGAACTTTTCTTAGAAGTAGATATTTTCATGTAATAAAGACTCGTCAGGGTTTTCCCTTAGTAACCACAGCTCTTTTTAAAAAATATTTCACAATACCTAGAAAGCAAGACATACACAATGAAAAATTAAATTTTATAAAAATTAAGGGCACTTCTTAAAGTATGTATACAGCATCTCTTATGCAATTAGTATCAATTCCATAATAGTTTTAGAGTTACTTTTTTGTTCTATATATAATTGTCAATTTAGTTAAAAAATTATTTCTAGCAGTACTGTTGTGTATTTTTTTTATTATATTTGGAATAAGACTTTAATTTTAAAATCATGCATATATATGTGTGGAATTGAAAAAAATTCTAAAAGATCTAACATTGTAGTATTTTTAAGGGTTATTTCTGAATGATTAGGACTGAGTAGTTTGTTTTTTGACTTTATATTTTATGCATATTTAAATCACACTTTTAACAAAGGGCATACATTATATTTGTAAATATAAACAAAAATTAAAACCACTTATGATCCAAAGTAAATTCTAAAATGAATCATAAAGTCTACCCATAGCATTTATTAAACCTTATGGCTTTTATGGAAGTTATCATTTAAAATTTTATGAAGTCATGGTGATTTTATATTTAAAGACAATTTTTAAAAAATAACTAATTTTGTTGGAAATTTTTAAATGATAGATTTACTGTGCCTTGTAAAAATATTGTGTCAAAATCATACTTAAATTTTTATACATAAAAATTTAATTTTTAATTAAAAAGTACAAAAAAATTATTAACATTTTTAAATTAAAAAGTACAAACAGGTGAACTTAATTTTTAGAATGTATTCTATTTAACTCAGTATATCCAAAATATTATTTTAACATATAATCAATATAAAATTATTAATGATAGATATACTTTTTTCTCTGTAGCAAGTCTTTAAAATCTCATGCATATTTCATATTTGAGATATGTCTTAGTCAGACCGCACATGCATTAAATGCTTAATAGCCACATGTGGCCAGTGCTTATGCTAATAGATGACAGAGAATGAAAAGGTAGAGAATTACATTTTGTAATTGCTTATAAACTCCAGCAGGAACTCTCAGCTAAAGTGTTGTTTATCTGAAAATTTAAGAGTCCATGTTTTTTAGTTTCAAAATTCTCAGGTAGAATATTTCAAGATTAAAACTTACTTTTTAAAAATAAAATAAAATAAAATTTATCCATGGATACAGTGTTTTAATAGGCACTGAAATTTGATATAAAATATTTATTTTTCTTTACTTGAGAAGAAATTATAATTAAAGAAGTATTGCTTCCAAAAAATACTGGACAAGATAATTTAAGGTATTTTCCTCCAATAATATAACTAGATAAGTTATAAGAACTATACCTTGTAATGCAGTGCTGAACATAATGAAGAACAATTTTCAAGACAAGTAGAGTGTTAGGAAACCTGACTAACCCTGCGACTACCTAAGATTAGGAAATGTAATCCTGAGATTTCTTGTTAAAACAAAACCCTCAAATAAATCACTGTGGCCCTGGTCTAATAATACTCCTTGGCTCCCAACAAAAGCAAACACATTTTCTCTTTCGAGAAAAACATTCTCCATTTGAGTTCTCAGAATACATACAAATTAAGTTCAGTCAAACATGAACTCACAATTAAAAAATTGAAAGCCAAATAACAACAAATATCATGATTGCATGAGAGCTATAAGGATAAATAATTTGAGCCCCAGAGAATACTGCTATAGAAATTATTAGATATTTTATATAACATAAAAAATTACAAAAAGCACAGGTGCACCTTTTAAATAAACAATAAATAAGAAAATATATTTACTCAAAAAATAAGGCAGAAGGAAAATACCCAGATAGATTTTTCTTAAATGAAAAAATATAATTATTATAATTAAAAATTCAATGGAAATTCCAAACAGTAAAGAGAATGCACTGGAAGACATACTTGAAGAAATCTTACATGTAACGTGGAGAAGAAACAAAGAGGAACATATTATGGCTCAGGTCATTAGTTCTTTGGTACTGTGCTAGTATCTGGTACGTGGTAGAAACTTATTAAATATTTATTTAATCACTTAAGGAATAAAACTAATTGTTTTACATTTAGTATATTTAGGTGGTACAAATTTAATATTTGAAAAATTAGCTTCATCATAAACTCTGCATGTTATTATTTTAATATGTTCCTAGCCATATGGATTTTTCCTCCAGATATTTAACAACTGCATTCTTAGAAACATTTGATTAATGAAATATTTTTTTTACAATAGAATATTTTCTATTATATAAACACCACCTCAGGATTTCTATAACTAAATATAAAATAAATCTAATAATATTTTATAAAACACTTGGAAAAGCCCTAGAATTAAGCACCAAATATTTTCATGTCCAATAGACTAAAGAAAATACACATATAATATTGACTGTAATAGGGTAGCATTTATCTCTTGTCATTCAATACTACCAGAGAATAGAAAAGAAACATGCTATCATTTGAAATTTAGACCTCTGTCTTTAAAGAAATGAGAGTCAGAATCTTATGCTGCTGATAAATTTTATTGTAGTTCATATTTAAACAAATTGGACACTTTCTCAGCATCAACAATTTAGTAATGGAAGAAAAAAGCACATGACATTTGAAAGTTCCTATCATAATCTTTCATGTCAAATTCTTACTTATAAAACGATTGGCAACACAAAGGTCCATCCTGGCAACATTTGCTTGCTTCTCTGTGTTTTTATGCATTTTCTATTGTTACCACTCAAATAGTATACACTTGCTAAGATGATATGATCATTGCTCAGTATACTGCTTGCAATAATATATAATTACCTACGTATTGTATTTTAGATCCCTAATGTTCAGTTGGTTTACCAAGACGTGATAGAGCTAGAATTAAACCTATTTGGGAGAGTCCAGTAAGGGAGAGGTCAAAGGCAATCAAAGAACTCCCCTCAAAATAATCCAGCTGTAAAGTTGAGCTTTTGCTTTGAAGCAAAGGTCACCCAAAGCCAATGAAATTTAAATCCTTTGCTAGCCACTTGAAAGCCCTATGCTCTGGCCTTAAGGCAAGTGTGTGCTGTGTGAGCACATTAGGAGACATGCACACACTGAAGTATGAAAAGCCCCAGTACAGGACATTTGCATACAGAGTGCAGTTTCCATTATCTCAGTGAAAGCTCTTGTTTTGCTTCAACCCCTGTAACAATCAGCCCAGCCAACTATTTACACATTCTCCATTATGTTACTGTTGGCTAGAGAAGGACTGTTGCAAAGAGTTTTTCTTTCAGCTTTCACTCTGTGGAACTGTGGGAATTTACCAGTTAGACAAGCCTGTCTTCTCTTTCCAAGAAACAAGAAAATGGCCTGTGAACTACTAAGATATCTGTGACAATGAACAAGGGTATATAGCCCAACTCAGAAAGTTCAGTTCTCAAGTGAGGGAGAGGGCAAAGCAAAACAGATAGGCTAAGAGAAGAGAATAGTCAGGGTCTTAGATTTGAGTGTGCTATGCTACAATTATTTCTTTGTAGACCAATAGGACTTCATTGATTGTTTCATATAGTTATCTTTTCTAGACTCATCATTTTATTATTAAAGTCTGGTTTTCTGACCTGTTGGAAGTGGGAAGACTTGTATTTTAAAACACTTAAGGCAGGTTTTGGAAATGGCATGTTATGATTTCCATCACCTGAATATTAGCTTGAATCAATAGCACTGCTGTTGTAGAATCGAAAAATAGAGCCTCTGGTTAACTCAACTGATTGTAACACATGCAAACATATCAATTCAAACTTCAAAAAAATACAAGTATATGCAAATACAATTAAAAAGCATACATACAATTTGCACAAGGAGTACTACAACCCCCTCTTTTCAAAGTATTCCCCTGGCTACTACTCATCTACCAGCACACCCCACTTTCACTGTATTCCAGAGCACAATTTTGCCTCAGAGCTTGTCTTATTCTTTCTTTTAGTGAAATGTGTTACCCCAGTTAACCATGTGAGCTGGTTCAAATTTTCATTATGGTCTTTGTCAAATGCCATTGTAGTGAAAACTGTCTTGGCCATTCTATCTAAAATTTCAAAATTTCAAATCATGCCTTAACGTTTTTTACCCTTCTGTTTCTTATTTTCCTCTTTAGCCCTTCCCTTTACTTAGCATATGTATACTTAGGTATTAACATACTGTTATTAGAAATCCTGATGATTTTCTATCTCCCCACCATAACATAAACTTGAAGTCAGGGATTGCTGGTCTGCTCTGTTCACTTTTATATCTCTGGTTGCTAGAACTGTGATGGAACCTAGTCTATACTTGATGCGTATTTGTAAAATAAATTTTTGAAAACAACCACTTAGAAGAAATGATTAATTAAAGATCACACATAAGTTGTCAAGAAAAAAGACAAAACCTAGGGATTAACCACACGTTAAACACAGATAACAAAACTTGAAATGATTTCTGAAGAATATACAAAAAAATATTTCAAGAGGTGGTTTTTGAGAAGCAGGATCACCATTAAATGTCAATTCTCCCAAGATAAAGTTAATACATTTCATGCAGTCCCCAATAAAAGTACTAATAGGATCATTTTTTAAACAATACTGTTCTGAAGTTTATATATAAAAAAAAAGAACAGGATACTGTATCCAGAAATAATATAAAAAGAAAAGTATTAAGCAATAATCAATAGTTCTATCAAATATTGAAATATAAGCAATAGTTATTTAAAGAGGTTCTGTATAAACTTTATTTGCCATTTAATTTGCTTGTGAATTGTTAAATCTTTAGATTTTTTTAAATGATTTTTATACTTCATTTAAGAAATTTTCTTCCAAATTTATTACCTTTCATCTAATTTTGAGGTTTCCTTTTTTACATTGGGCAATTCATTCCATCTGGAATTTATTTTAGCATTAACAATAAAAAGAAGATAGATGATGATTTTTTTTTTAAATCCAAAAGTCTTGCCAATATTCTTGACATCATTTATCAGTTCTCATATTGACTTATGTTCTTCCTTTGCATACATAAATTTCACCCATATATATGTAATACTCAGACACATAGTTATATCTCTCACTGTCTCTATAGGATTTAGCTGAGGAGAGTTTTGTTTTTCTCTTTTCTTTGGGACACATCTACTTCTTTGAGTTCACCAATATCACACTTTTTGATTTACTCTGGTTTCATAATATTTTTAATATTTAGTTCTCTCTGGTTAGTCTTCCTTTTATGAGCTTTCAACTATTATAAACTGTTATTCAATATAAAATATAAAATTATTTTATTAATAAAAAATAATTGAATGCTGTTTTGATGTGGAATTTTTATAAAACTAAGGATGAGATTGAGTAGTTTGATATTAATCTAAAACAGCATATATCTCTGTGTATTTAAAATTTCTTTCTTCTCAGAGAGATAATTATGCTTTTGTTACAGGTCCTATACATGTCTTACATAAGTGTATTCTTATTTAATATTTTTGTTATTACTGTAGATTTGGGGAGTCTGTTTCAAACATATCCTTTGGTTATTAATTTTGGCACCAGAGTTTAAAAATATTTTTCTTTTTTCAAAAATATCAATGATAGTTTAATAATTACTTTTTTCTACTCTATGACTGTTATATTTTGAATTTTTTTATACTTTATTTTACAAATTAGAATTAGGGTTTAAATTTTATCTACTAAATTTTCTATCATCTATCGATATGGCCTGTAGGAGGTAAAGCAATTTGCCTCCATGAGGTTAACATCAGCAAATGTCATTATTTGTTTATCTTATAGTAATTAATAGATTGGTTGAATAGCCTTTTATTGACAATTGATTTTCTTGTTGATACCATTTCATTTCAACATAGAATTCTGTAAAAATTTCTGTTTAACAATTATGTTATACATTGGTATAAACACATTTTATTCTCTGATATTAAACTTTATTGACATAAAATGTTAATTCAAGTAAATTAATTCTTATAATATCATTAAAATATTATCAAGGAAGAGAGTTCTTTAAACTGTCATTGATACAACCCATGGTATATTAAACTTTTGTTTATTAAAATAAAGTTATTTGTTCAATCCAAATAGTCAATTTTATTATCTTCATTATTCAACATTTATATTTCACCATCTGGAAAGTTAAGTTTTAATATATTAGTTGGGATTCAATGGGAAATAATTTTTATATAAATCATATTAAGTAAACAGCTCATTTACAAGTTTGTACAATTGTATTTTGCATTAACAAATGTTTGATTTAATAGTCATTACAGAAAAAATATTTTTTGTAGAGCATATATATATTAGGGTGAACTACATCAAATTGCCATTTTGCATCAATAGTGGAAATTTTACATGATTTAACCTAGTATACATATATTGATTTTATATTATTGTCCATGATTTAAATGAGCTGTTTTTCTATATGCATGTATTTCTGGTTGCTAAAATTTTCTTCAATCTGTATAAATCATTAACTCAACAAACTTAAATTGAAATAAATGAAATAAAGCTTTTAAAATGGCAAACTGCTATACATATGTGTTTCGACAGAACCATATAATCTTCAACTAATAAGAAAATTTATTCTTAAAAATAATACCATAATAGTCACTCAGCTTCCCCAGATAATACAGCATAAGAATTTGAGCAAAAGTAAAGACATAGGTGAAAGAAAACTGAGGCACAAATAAATAAGAAGTTGTGAGTAGAAAAGTTGAAAAATGTATTTTTAATGAAAGGCTCAGATATATTTTTGGATGTATTTTTTACTGAATATTATATAAATTATATGAGATTAATTTAGTAATAGAAAACTATTTAATATCACATATTCTGTACCACAAAGATATACCAGTTGAAAGACCAACAATGAATGAGTTTTTTTTAATGATAGTTAAACCAAAACTGCTTCTAAAACTGACACATTATCTTTAAAGGTAGAAGATTTCTATTTGAATTTAATATTTCATCTTAACATTGAAAATGATATTTTCCACTTAAAGAATATCCATTTTTTTAGTGCAGCAATAAAATATCATGAAGATCAAAGCTATGATGTAATATTTTCAGAAGATTTTAGGGCCCCTAAATTCAGTTTGAAAAGCCTGTATGTTTATCTGGAAATTCTATTTCTATTTTATTTGTATTTCTTAGGTGTTCTTATAGCTGTATTCTATAGTGGTTTGTGTTGAGTTAAGTACAGTTTTGTTTGCTTATTTATTTGTTTGTTCGTTTTAGAATCATAATGGTGTGATTTAAAGAAGCACTCTTGTTTAGTCACTGTTACCAGATTATTATTTCTTTTTCTAAGAATTTGAGACTTTTTTGGCTTTTTCCAGTCATTATTCCAGTGAGCCCTCAAAGTTCAATAGAATTTCACAATCCAGTGAATTAGATGGTGATCTTCTTAGAAGAAACTCCTAGAGAAATGAGAAAATATCAAGTCAAGAGACTTCTGAGTTCTCATACTGAGTTAGATCAGGCTCCCAGCTATCACTGTGTCACATGATGAATTATAGGTTAAAGTTCATAACTTTCTTGACCTGCACTGATCATGTTTCAAAGACTCTTCCCTGAACTTCCAAGAACTTCATGAGTTTCTATAAATTCTATAAATGTTAGCTACATTTATTACATTTATATTATTATAATGATTTTTATTATCAATCAAGAAGTTTGTTAGGTATTAAGGACATAATAGTAAACAAAAATACAGTTTTCCCTCATGAAAGAGAAAAAGAAATTCAAAATCTAGTATAAATGTTATCAAATTTACATATTTTAGTCAGTTTTTAGCTACCCGTATCTAAGTCTATGTGTTCAATTTCTTCAAAAAGGGATACTTTTGCTCAGATATCAGTTGATTCTATGGTGTTGAGACTGTAGCCACATAGATCGCGTCTCCCCACTCTTCTTCCTAGATAATGTTTGTTGAGTTTTATATGGTAACACTCACTATGTTTATATTAGCTTTTTAAAATCTTCATTCTATAACCAAGTGTTACTATGCTCATGTACAGAGAAAACTGAGGTACAGAGTGGTTTAGTGACTTGCCCAAGGCCACAAAACAGGCACCCTGACCACAGGCCATGTCTTCATAGGAGAAAAGAAAGCAATCGAACAGCCTCTCACTGTCAAAAATGGTTGGTATAATCAGTTGAATTGATTCAGAGCACATCATGAGACAGATTTATAATATTTAATTATTTTAAGAGTCAAAATTTGGGGGAATAAGCCAAATCTTAATAATGAGGATAATAAATTAAAATATAGTCTAAATGTATAGTGAAATACCGTATAGCTATTAGGAGTAATTAATTAGGCATGTTTAATGACATGGACAGAAACCTTATGACATATTGTTGAGAAAAAATAGCAGATTATAAAACAGCAAGTAGAATGTTATCATATTTGTGTAAAATTGCAGATATTGTATAGATACAGAGAGAAATGCCTGAAAATATGTCACTTGAAATGCTTATTTTAGGCTATTAAGATTTCATCTAAGATTTACATTTTTACTTGTAACTTTGTATAATATGTGAGCTTTTTATTATAATCATCTATCATTTTTATAAAAACAAACTATGTAATAAATAACACACACACACAAAGTATAACAAAAAGTGAACTCAGAGAGTGGATATCTAGCTTTGCATGTAGATATTGGTAACACCTTGGGTAATTCTCTTAATTTTCTCCTCAGTTTTATCAAGTATATACTTTAAAAATAAGCTTGGTCATCTTATTTTCTAGAAACTGATTCATCTAGTCAGAAGGCAGGCAGTTGGTTACCTTAAGTGTACAAAGTGGGGTTGGACCAACAACCTTCACTGACCTAGAAACTGGGAAAAGAACCAAAGACTTCTCTCAAAAACAACTTTTCTTCTTCCTCATTTTTTTCTTTTTCTTTAAACTTCTTTTCTATAAATTGTCAGCTATGCTGACAATGAATCTTGGCTATTCAGATAAACAGAATTAAACCACTATAACCAAAAGAAAAGATTGTCAAAAGAAGGGATCTTTGTCATTGTGGTTGGACTCTCTTGTCCAGTAACCTTGGAGTAGATGCAGGGTTGGAGAGTAAGTTGGAAGGACAGGCCTAGGGAAGAGTGTGTAATCAGACCTGGCATATTGATGCTTAAAGGATCTACTCTGGACAGAAATCTTCATAGTTGTTTAGATAATGAAATGAATAAATGAGAAGAGACTTCAGTAAGTTAGATCAAGGAAGCTCTCAGTACCCAGAGATATATCAGGAAAAAGCTACTAGAGAGTTATAACCAAATGTACTTTCCAGAAGGTTCTTTGAGATTCAAGAGTATTATCAAGTCATGCTACCAAATCTTAGAAGAAAAAAAAGCTTCAATTTTTGTGTCATTTCTTTATTAATATATATAGTCACCAAATATTTATTGAGCACCTACTGTTTATCAGGCACTGTGATGCAAAAATGAATAAGCTGTAGGCCTCAGAGAGCTGGTGGTATAATAAGGAAAACTTATAATTGTGCAGATATTGTAATACAGTGTAATTGTGCAAAGGAGGTGAAGAAAGAATACTACAGTAGATCACAAAGAAGAAGTCCTCCATATCTCAAGCATTTAGCAAGAGTAGAAAGTAAATTCCTTTGTTTTACCAAAGATTAGACAATTGTTTTCCAAAGTATTAGGAAGATCGACAGATCCCTCTAGGAAGGAGCTTTCCCATGCATTTCTGTTTATTAGGAATGGTTCTATAACCTATAATTAGACTCCATTTAGTTGTAGAAGGTCTAACTCACTCCCCACTTTCTCAAAATCCCAGACAATTTCCTAAATCCAAGGTCAAGACACATATTTGAAGATTTAAAAATCTCCAATTCTCCTAAATATATATATACAGTGGGGCTATAAGAAAAATTCTCTCTGGCTACAGTGGTTTAATGGCACATGTTCCCACTGATATTAGTTTCCTAGGACTGTTATAATAAATTGTCACAAACTAAGTGACTTAAAACAGCAGAAATTCATTCTTTCACAGTTATGTTGGCCAGATGTCCAAATCCAGATGTCAGCAGGGTCACACTACCTCCAAAGGCGACAGGGGGAGATTCTATTCCTTGTCTCTTCCAGTTTCTGATAGTGCCAGGCATTACTTGGCTTATTATCACTTCACTCCAGTCTGCCTCCTCTTCTTTTATGTATGTTTCTTCTCAGTTTGTCTCTTTTAAAGACATTTGTCATGGATTTAGGACATACCCAAAATATTCAAGATAATATCATTTCAAGATCCTTAATTTAATTTCATCTGTGGAGACCCTTTTCCTAAATAAGGTATCATTTAAAATTCCAGGGATTAAGACTTTATATCCTAATATCAACTTACTATACACCTGAGGCATCCCCCTTTTCAATCTCAAAATTATCTTCTAGTTGATTCTTGAGAAATAATGAAAGATTTTGAGTAGAATTACAGGATCTCTTAATGAAATGAAAAGATACTCTATGGAAAGTTCAGGATAGATATTTTGTTTTGGTATCACCTGACAGTTATTACAAAAACTGGGCAACCAAGAGAGATTTTAAAGGCATGGAGACCTGAGAAGCACAGCAAGAATTTTGGAGATAGATAGATTTCTGAGATTGCTCCTGTGATTTCATGGGTGGCTCCAACAAGTGAACACAACTTGTTTCTGATAAAGCTGAGATATCATATTTTTTTTTTCACTGTAGGCAGCAAATGATAAATTTGTTATACCCTGTCTCTAATTCCTAACTGAGTGGTTTGGCAAACATCCTGTATAGGTCATGTTTTCATACACTAGGTCCTATAACAGTGGTAAGCTAAGTTGAAAAACATTTTTATAGAAAGCAGAGTTCAGTTGATACCTTCAGGCATATTCTCATAGGGCTCTCAAATAACCTTAAATGCAACCATTATTCACTGTTTATAGTTTACGTCTTAGTCATCCACTGACAAAACTCCACCAAGTATATGACATTCTAAAGCCCATATTAATTATAATTTTTAAGAAGTAGTGACTGAAAAACGTTATACCTTTTTCCTCAGTGCATTCTCAGAAAACTAATTATGACTTAGCAGCATCTCATAATATTAGGTCACTGGCCATACTCACATGCTCAGTCATATATAGATTTTAAATTAGTTCAAGCATTTCCAGAAGCAAAAAAAAACTAGATCACATCAAGGAATTACTTTAATATGACATTAACAATTAAAGTTACAGCTGAACCTAGTTTGATTACTGTTTAACTCACCCAGTGGGTAGTGGAAATAGACTGTAGGGTTCCTGATATTTTTAGGCCAATTCTTTGCTTGAATAGCCATCCACATTTGCTAAGACAAAACTAATATGCTTCATTTAACTTTTCTAAAATAAATAATGCTTTGATCTGTTGGAAACCCAGTTGCATTTAATCTGTTACCTTTTTTATAATTTATAAATGACCTACCTCCAAACAGATACTGAAATGATGTATGTATAGTCTTAAAACATGGTTAAGAAAAAGAATTATTATTTATTTTCACACACAAAAAAAAACACTAAAAACAAACAGGAACTTTGATACAAAAGGAATCTGGGATAATACTATTATTACTGTAGAGGAGCAGTATGTTTAGTTTTGAGCTTGTTGGCAAAAGGACTCTTGTCAAATTGTAATAATGGTATGTGATAGCTATTGTTTTGGCCAGCATTTCTTCTCTTGGATGACCCTGTCCTTTGGCCACAAATGATCTACTTTTGGATAATCACAGAGTTTCATCTCTCTAATAACAATGATAGTGTCAAGAAATGGGCCTGTGACACAAGTAAGGCAAATCAAAATTTATCCTTAGAATTGTTGCACCTACATTGAAAAACAGTAGCTGTCCTTCCCCTGCCCCCACACCCGCCCCTGAGATCTTAAATTGAGACTTCCTGAACCATAATCCATAGACACCTTTTTATTTCCTTTAGGATAGTATGATATGAGCAAAGACAGAATAAGATTTGAAAGAGCAGGGTGAGATGGGGGTGGGGAAGAGAGAGAGACAGAGAGAGAGAGAGAGAGAGATAGAGAGAGAGAGAGAGAGAGAGAGAGAGAGAGAGAGAGAGAGAGAGGATGAGAAACACTTTGGAGACAGATTCTTGCAGCCAGTTTGTGAGCTGCCTCAGGGTCCTCAGCTTACTAAAAACAATAAATCCCTTTTGTGTTAAGGTTAGCCTGAATTTTACATCTATCACTAGCAAACAAAAAAAGCCCAACTGATGTCATTAAATCGTTCTCATTTCAAATAGAGAATTTCTTCCACTTTTTTCTGAGAAGGCATTTCCCCCTGGCATTGAATACTAGGAGATTTTGAGGTATTTTTTCAAAGCTACCCGCATCGTGGGGAAGAAACTTGAAGAAAACAAGTTGTTCCACTGTAATTTTGCACCTATAAAAAGATTCTTAGTTTAAATAGATATTTAGTTAAAGTATCTTTTTGATTTCTTGGAAAACTATAGTTAGACTTCTTTAGTGTTTCTTCAATGCTTTTTTTTTTTTTTTTCCAGTAAGAATCACCAAAGTGAAGATGCATCAACAAGGGGTTAAAAAACAAACAAACAAAAAAGCGAAAAGCTATGTTACATCCTGAAGAGGCACTTTAAAACAAATTCAGAAAATTGTAAACTGCCCTCTTTTAAATATTAGATGTTCAAGTGAGATTTTGTTCACTTTGGGGCTCTAGATGTGTGAAAAGCATTACTAACATTCTGACAGGAAGATTTCACAGACACACCTCCATCTTTCTCTTTTAAGTTGTCATCCTGTTACTAAGGAAGTGGTTCAAAGGGATGCCTTCGAAGAGGGCAATATTTTTTTTTTCTTAAAAATTGATGAAATCCACTCAAGCTCT
Source organism: Cynopterus sphinx (assembly GCA_030015415.1). Lineage (NCBI taxonomy): Eukaryota > Metazoa > Chordata > Mammalia > Chiroptera > Pteropodidae > Cynopterus > Cynopterus sphinx. Next base: position 94,545,547 of record CM057386.1, on the reverse strand, counting down.
CCCACAGATATTTAAAGTTCTAGTGTCTTTCCCATGTATGGACAGTATGGGGCCTTAAATACCTGATGTGATCCCTGAGGAATGTCAGAATCTGAATAGGGCTGTACCTGATAGACACACCAGGAACACAACTCAAAGAAATCTTTCAAAAGATATTTATTACATCACTTGGCACCATAACAATTTATATTAAGATTCCACAGAAGCCTGAAGACCCACAGTAGAAGAAATTATATCTAAAAATGATTTCCAAATGAATTACTTTAGAAAATATTGTCATTTGAATAGGGTTTAGGAGATTTCTAAAATTCTCTTGTATGCTCAGAATATAGGAGTCTCTTAGGTAATTATTTTGGTCATATATGTGAATTATGACTATAGCATAATGAGGAATATTTTAGAATAATGACTAAGACACTAAATCTTATTAACTAATACACATATTTACTAAAGTGTAGCAATGTTGAGTGGTGCTTTTATTAATATTCTCAATCATTTAGGTTTATAAATTTAGAGTGGATTATTTTCAAGTAAAGATATTATGAATTCAGAAATTTTCAAATTATCTCAAGAATCACATTTTTATTGCATGCATGCATGCATGCAAATAAAAAATTCCTGATCTTTGTGTTGTTATTGAAACATATTTGGCATACATATTGGTAGCTGATATGTTAGTATCAAAAGTATAATTAAATCAGTTACAAACATTCCTGCTCCCCTAGGACCATGGACTTCTCATTGGCTGCTGTTAAAAAAAAAAGCATGAGATTCTATTCTGGATATACCCTAGAATGCTTGGTCATAAGAAAAATTCCCACTTATCTACCACAATTTTTTTTTACACCAAAATGAAATTATTTCTTGAGTGTTTCAAAAACATGTGTTGGCAGAGCTAGTTCCTCTTTATAAAATATTCCATTGAAGGGCATCCTACACAAATTCTCATAAGTAAAATTAAGTTATTCTTTTTAAAAAAAAAACCTGACAATGTCATTTTTATTTAGATCTTGTTATAGATCTATGTATTATTATATTTCAGCAGGACACTGAAAAGCCTTTTTTGTGATTTATATTTGACCAGACAAATTAAGGTTTTTTTCTCCCTCCCACCAGATAATGGTCAAATTAATAAGAGTTCATACAATTGTCTTAAAATAAATGAGTACCATATGGCATTTAAATAATGGTGTTTTTTAATTTGAGTGCTTAACAAAGTTCTCTATTATAATCACAGCTCTTTACTATACTAGGCAATAATTAATGCTATTCATATGTGGAATTTTTCATGTAGGTAAAATATTATGGTTATTTATATTTCAATTTATAGTTGACATAGGTTTCATTGCATATTTTAATGGCCATGTTGACATGCCATAACATAACATTGTTCAGAATCAATTGTCATAAAGTTAATAAGAACTGGTTTTTACCTTGCTCAGCATCTATTCAAGACATTAAAATTAACTATTAATTTTAAGTTGCTTAATCAAAAAGGTAACAGTTTCTAAAAACTTGAAATTCTCTGAAAAAAATACAATAAAATTTATGTTATAATGCAAAAGAACTGAAAAAAATACATTTAGGAATAATTTTTTACTTCAGTGTGCCATCATTATAATGTTGCACTCTATTGCTTTGGCTGATAAAGTTCTCAGGTTAATGTTAAAATTCAATATGTTCTCAGTCAAATATTTTTACTCTGTGACCTCTGAACCTGTTTGGGCAAAAAATTAAGTTCTTGATTAAAAGACATAAATTTCTGTCTTCTTCCCTCCCTCTTTTTCTTTCTATTCCTCTCTCACTTTCTCTCTTTTTGCGTCTTGTGTATAAAACTCTTGCTATCTATTATCTATCTAATCTATCTATCTATCTATCTATCATCTATCATCTATCTTCTATCATGTATCATCTATCATCTATCTATCTATCATGTGGTGTGTGTGTGTGTGTGTGTGGAGAGAGAGAGAGAAATAAAATAAAAAGAAGCTAGGAAAAGGTTAACCTTAAAATTTGATATTCGGTAGCTGAAAACAAGGCAGGAAAACTAAGAATTTGTATAAATTACATGCAATAACATAATGGGAATAATGTGATATGAGTGGAGGGAGAAGGGAGGAAATCTATTAGGCAACTCTAAAACAAGAAAATTAGAAAAATAATAGTGTCAGCCTCTCGCAGATCAATTAAAGAGCGGGAACTGAGCCAATGTTGGAGAGAGAACAGTACTACATCTTTTGAAAGCAATGGCAACGGGCCATTTGTGCTGTTGGTTTTACCTTGGGCTGGTGCCCAGAATGGACAATTAATAAAATATTCTTGTTATGGTACTGGCAGCTTTATCTTGCTGCTGTTAACAACGTGCCACTAACAACTGTGTGTGCAAATCTGACCCATATTCTAAGTTTAAATGAAGTGAAAACATAATCAATAAAGGAATGCAATTGTAAAAAAATAAATCAGCAAAGGAGACCAATCTTTACTCTTTCTTAAGATGTTCATGTTTGAGTGAAAGCACAAATCAACCTGTATAATTTCATGAGAAGGACAATGTTTACTCTAAAATACCCAGATGATATCGGGGTATCTGAATGAATGTGTTAAGGAAGATACATTATTTTGTAGGACTCCAAACAACTGGATATTTTGGACATCCATATACATCATTCTTCACAAATACTCAGGTAAAAATAATCGACGTAAATGTGTGTTCTTTCTCGATAGCAACAAAATATATAGAACGTTCTGTTCTATCCCGATAGTACTCTAAATTAGAACCATTATTTAATATTCTATGTCTCTAAGCATTTTGAAAAACAAATGACCACAAATAAACTAGATTTTTTATTATAAAAGAATTCTTCAATACTTTAAGAATTTAGCTTCTCTATGGTTTTATCCTAACTTAGCTTTTCTATGCTTTTATCCTAATTTATTTTTATTAACCCCCAAATGTTTACTAATAGTAACATTATCATGAAAAATTATGTATTTTATAATAAAATTCAGCTAACTAAATGATTTAATATATAACTCGAAGTGACAAATTTTTTTTAAGAGCATAGTAGTTGCTTTTTGCTGAAAATTCTTATACTCTATAGTGTTAGCCACAACTGGGTCAATTGAATCTCTTTCAAAATCAAAATCCTGTCCAAGAACAATAAATCACTCTCATTATTTTAGTCAATCTACATAAATACTAGAAAAATATCGACAATCCAACCCACTATCTTTCAGAGCTTCCAGTCACCAAAAATAAATACACTGAATGGAGTCTAAGCAATATGATTATAAATTTCTGATAAATTTCTATTTATTTCCATCTTCCTAAATCTTAGTTTCCATATAACATAGTGGTTCACCAATAACTGAAGGTTTGATGAGTTTGTTGAATTTCTGTGAAATCTAATTTCTTTTCCATGTTGTTTAGCATTAGAACATACTTAAAAATGTTGACTTGTCAAATATCTTTTATTGCTTTTTCTTCTAATGAAAAATAACACTCCCCTGTTATCTATGTAATTTTTATAATGGTTGAAAGTTTTCATGTTTGATTATCAAACTTACCATTCATATGAATACACATACCTAGTATGCAAATGAAAATATAAACTTCTGAAGATTATGGTTCTATTACCATAAAAGATTAGACTTCTCTTCTGGAGACTTGTTTATGCTAAAAGGGACAAGAAACATACATGCTAACCCATATCTAGAAAATAGTAGAGAGGCAGTAATTAAATTAGCCACTGAACTGTGACCCCATTATTTAATGTTTTTGATGAACTGTGTATATATTCAGATAGTTTAGATAGTAGAGATAGTAAGAGTCCTCCCAAGCAGCATGCTTTGCTTGTATACCAACATACCATTATCATTTTAAAGTAAATACATTAACCAAACACAGGACATTTCTGTCAAAAGCTATGTTTTAGTTCACAGATTGTCTTCCAAAATATTAAGTACAAATTTTTAGTTTATCCTCTTAAAATATTCCCATTGAAATTAGGTGGAGTTCTGTTTGACTTAATGCTGAAGAATGTGGCTCACTGTAACCCAGGCAGTTGAAAAATTTTATAAAATACTGTAATTGAAACTGGAAAGGGATACACCCATAATGCTCACTAGAAAACAATGTAATTAAAACCATACTGATATATCATATGACCTAGACCTAAATGGAGTCAGTCTTGGAAGATTCAGCAAGGCCTGTTTATCTTTGCTTTTTAACATTTTTGCTCATTCTTCTTCAGTACTGAGAAGTAAAGCAAAGGGCTTATTTTTGTTGGATACTATCCAAACATCTGTATGTGGGTTTCTTATCTCCTAACCATCCAACTAGAGTGTAGGTCACTTCCTTACATATGTTGAACTCTGTATACAGACCTTACTAAGTAGAGTAAAACCTCATTTGATTTAGAGAATATAGGTATATGACAATAAAAAAAATGGTTATTTTCAAATTTTGTATATTTGAGTTTAAATTTTTTTTCATAATGTGTAACAGTAAATGGTTGTTTATTTTTAATCTTAAATATTTATTTTGTACCTGATAATAGTAAAAATATGTTAGCTGCTCTGATTAAATATGTTCCTACCTTATTCTATCCCAATCTGTCCTATATCATTAGAGGTAATTACACACATTCATGTGGACCCTCCAGCCTACATGTCCAAGCCCTGTTCACACCCCTTTAAACAGCTGACCTGTAGCCACACCTCAGACCTAGAGGTGTATACAGTCTAGAGCATAATCTGCCATAACAGGGTAAACCTGGGGAAGAGTTCTGCAAGGCCTCTGGAAGTGGGCCTTTGACAGATGCCAGAGTGCTTGATTTCTGGAGTGTGGTTTTAAAATGGTGACAAGAGGTTATACACTCTGGATGGGCAGGTTTTCTTGGTCCAGCAGATTTCTCACTCTATATGAAAAGACAACCAGAGGAAGATCGGAGCAGACTCCTAAAATATAGAGGATCAGGGCAGGGACGCTAGTACCTGGGAATGCAGAGTTCTAGGAAATAAGAGTTCTAGACAAAGGCGGTACACTGTGTCAGCCCTTTGGAGCTTGAGTGGAGGCAATTCTAGGCAACAGTTAGGATGAAACAAAGGTTGTACACTCAGCAGAGAGCTAAAATGAGCAATTTGGATACCGATAGTTTTTAAGTTACACTTTTTACATTCTTTGTGTTTATTCCTTTAGGTATTCGCTCTCCTTAATAGTTAGCAATATGTTTTGTATTTTTCAGCCTGCCTTAGCTGTGTTATAAAGAGCTGAGTTATCTATAACTGGATAAGAGCATTGAGAGGAGATAGCAACTCTAACTGCATACAAGACCTGAGGAAAATAATCAAAGAGAGGAGGAAATTTAGGAGAAAAATATGTAATTGAAAAGAACGAAGTTCATATCACTTAAACTCTATACAAAGGCAAACATGGAAGTTATTAATTTTATTTAATTAAGAGATCATTTCACTTTTCTCCACTTAACTTTAATTTATTTTTGCATGTTACTAAATTACTCTGCCTAAATTAGTGATATAGCAAATAATTTCCTAGTCCAAAAGCTACACATGACTCCCTATTACCTACTATCATATAGCTAATATTTAATTTACTAATTTATTATTTATTGATCATCTGTTATGTATCAAGTACTGTATGTGGTATGGGGCATAGAAGGAAAAACAGAAAAAATTTGTTCCTGACCTCACATAGAATGTAGCAGAGACCATAACAAGTAATTTAACTATAAAGAAAAAGAATAGAGTGTTGAGGAGAGAGTAGTAAAGGGAGGAGGACAACTTCAGATTAAATGGTCAAGAAGAGCACATTTAAGCAAGAATCTAATAAAAGGAGTCAACCATTCACAAAGGAGGAAAATTAGAGTGTTGCTGGAAAGGGGATAACATATTCAAAGGCCCTGAGGTGGCAATATTTGCTCTCTTTCTTTCTTCTCTCTCTGTGCCCTTCCCTCTCTCTTACACATGTGCAGTGCACACAGGCATCCAAACACAGGCCAAAACACTTAGAAATTTTATTTTTGTTTAGCAGAGTCACAGTAACCAGAAGTAACAGAAACTCTAAAATCTAAAATGCAATGGAAAAAGTCAATATGAACTATTCAATTTAAATAAATACTAAAGCAATTTTTATTCAGTATCTGTTTTAATGTGAATTGAGTTATTAGTGGCTTCCCTCTATCCAGCCCACCTCTTTTATTTTCAGTTTCTTTAATTTCAACTGTTTGATGGTACTGAATGAAAAAAGTTGCTTTGTCGCCAGTGACTTAGAGTTATTATTTAAAAAAATTACTAAGGAAAATCTTACATGCCTGGGCTTCTGCTTCTAAAAGATGAACTTTGGGGATGGCAAGATTTTCAATTTAGTTTTCGAGTTCTGCTATTTCGGTTTAGGAAAAATTCAAAAACTTTCCTAAGTAGGCAAACGGTCATTCTCACTTTTTATAAATTATTGACAAGGAAAATGCCAAATCATAAATGAGCTATTTTACAAAAACATACTTTTGCATTTTAAAAAATAAAATGAAAATCTAAAATTCAAAGAACATTTATTCTCTAATTTTCTGTTCTGCCAGATATTGTGTATGATCTTTGATATGACTTTGGCAGATGCCCTCCCCTATGTAAAAACAACTGTTTCGTGATCTGTAAATGATGTCTGAATATTCTTTTAAAACAAAAGTGTCTGGATTGATAGTGTCTGGAATTTCTCCAAGTTGCAAATATTTAATGGTTTTTAGCCAACCAGTCCAATGTAATAGCAAATACCTCAAATTTTAAAAAACTGAAAAAAATTGTTTTTAAAAACTTGTAAGCCTGAATAATGCTTGAATGGATGAAAGGAAATAACACCATGAAAATTCTGCATTTTTGTTGAAGGGAGAATTTTCTGTTCCCATAACCACAGACTCTCTAATTCCACTAGCCAATTACAGGGTGTGAGGTAGTAATGCTCTAAAAGGGAAATGCCATTCCATTGACCTCAGAACTAGAGGGAATAGGTAATGGGCTGGATAAACAGCATAAAATAATAAGCATGCACAGTAAGGTAAGGTGAAATGGAAATAGAATGTAATCATAACAACTTTGATCCCCGTGCTTTGAATTTGCTGAGCTGTTTTCCACTGTGGCTGAGAATGGCTTAAACTTCCTACCATAGGCACCTACTCAAAGAAATGTTGCTTCCATCAAGCAACTTCTCAAAGTTATGAGCTGTTTTGATAGACTTCAGGAAAATTTTCAAATAGATTTCTTCCATACCAACTAATTGATTTATTATTTGCAGAACACACACACACACACACACACACACACACACACAAATTTGAAACTCCTGTAGCATTTATGTCTGCCCAAGAAACTTATCACTCATTGCCTTAATCATATATTTTATATATGTGTATCTATACACACAAACATACACACCACATTAATTAATTAACTAACCAAACAGATGCTCTCCGTAAAGGCAGACTGCAGGCTTAATCATCTCAGTATCATTGTGGGAACCAGTACAATATTATGCTTAAGAATACAGAGCCAGGCTGGTTCTGCAACTTACTGACTATATAACTTAACCTCTCTGAGTCTTAGTTTTCTCATCAGTAGTATAGAGATAGCATAACCTACCTCATAGAATTGCTAAATATTAAATAATATAATATCTATTATGTAATATATACATAGTGCTTGATTATTAATTACTCAAAATTTGATCATTATCATTAACTACAAAATATAAAGGAGAAAGATGAAATAAGATGTTTTAAATTAGCTGATATGTCATTTTGGGTCCTTAGAGGCAGTGGTACACTCATATTGGAATAATTTGAATAGAATTAATTTACCAAAGGACTAATAACAAAGATATGAGAGGTATAGGAGAAGTACAAGGGATACTGCAGAGACCTGGAGGAAGAAAGGGAACAGATGGGTCACTGGAGTAAGTGCAGGGTTGAGACTTGCGATGTGCATCCCTATCACCCCTTATTTTTCTCCACTGCTTCATATAATTAATTGCTCCTTATTTGGCATTTTTAACCCACTTTATTCTATGTTCTTCTCTTGCCCTCTGATAGACAATCTTCTGATAGACAACCTTCATTTTAATTGTTGCTGCTTCAGGTTGATAGTGTCTGGAATTTCTCCAAGTTGCAAATATTTAATGGTTTAATTTAATTGATTTGAAAATTCAAGATGGTAGGTGGGGCTGGTGTTGCAGGATATTCAGCACCCTTCAAAACATCAAACTGACTATATGAATACTAAATTTTATGGGGGAGTCTTCTTGGATTTATATTATTTTAAATACAGCTTTCATTTCTTATTGAGACCTTGTTTTTTGTTTTTTTTGTTTGCTTGCTTGTTTGTTTGTTTTAATTTGGCCTTTTTCTAGGACAATAGCATCTGTGAAAGCTATAAACACAAAAGCAGAGAAACTGTTCCTCACTCAGGCCAACTGAGTTTTGTTGGTGTCTATACTGCACACTATGGACAATGTGGAGGATACAGTAGTATGAGGCCAAAAGAACTGAGAACTGAGAAATTTAGAACACCAGAGTTCATGGAGATGGGCTAGAGCACAAAGGAGTTTATAAGAACTTCAAAAATTTACTCTTTGAGATGGCTGGAAACTGGATACCAGTTCTACCTAATTTTTAAATTTAATCCATATGGAGCTCAATTTATTTACTTATATTACAGAGAACTTCTAGATCGGGAGTAAAAATACTTACTATTAATGCTGAGTTTTCCCTTTTTCTCCACCCATATGTCCAGTAGGCTTGGATTGTCACACATTTTCTTTCTGAAACCAAAGGGTCCTCTGAATCCTTCCCAACATGATGTGCAAGAAGGAACTATCAATTGATTGGAGCTGATACGTGAGGTGAAACTAAGTCATTTTTTGGGGGCCTGAATGAGCTCTGACATCTGAATTTATGAATCTAAAATATGCATACTGTGTCACACATATGGCAAAAAAAAATAAAGAGAATAAATGAAAGGTCTCAAAGTAAAGCCCTTTATGGATAAGAGACTGCTTTGAGTCAATCTTATTCTAAACTAACTGAATTCTCAATTTCACTCTGTATCAAAATCACATGGGAAGATTTTTAGACAAAGCAATACCCAGGTTATATCCAGAGATTCTGATTCATTTTTTTCTGGGATGGGACCCAAATATCACTTTTTTTTTTTTTCGGAATGAATCTAGTGTGCAGAGACAAGGTTGATGGCCATTAAACTGGAGGGTGCAAAATGAAACCACTGATACTCTTCCCAGATAAATCAAACAAGTGAGAAAGAGAGACAGAAGCAGAGACAGAGACAGACAGAAACAGAAGGGAAACACCAGCGCAATTTACCGTAGTATGTCTTCATATAATAGGCAGGGATTTTATTGGCCTTTAAAGATTAAGCACAATCTAAATAAATGTTATGAGGAAAAAAGAAAATTTCAGGTTGAGAAAGCAGATTAGATAAAAAATACAAAAATAAAAGCTTTGTCATGAGAAGAGAAAACAAAGATTGTTTCATGTTGGGGGCTTTGAGAAATTAGAACGGTTAAGTGTATGGGCTCATTGAAATTATCCAGTTTTTATCTCTCAAGTGTTTCTGAACCTGTTCTACATACCTGAAACTAGGAGTGTGTTATTACAAAGACATTCAATCTAACTTTTAGTGACTAAATAAATAACCAACTTGCTACTTTTGAAAACAAAACAATTTAAATTTTGGAGTTTACCATCAAAGTAGAGAAGCCCTTAATATAATAGGAAATGCTGGTAATTGAAATCTCTCTGCCTGTTCTTTTTTCAGTCCCAGAGATAAGTTTCAATTGTCTCTGAAAATGTTTTCATATTAAAAAAGTATAAGGATTTCACAGCTAGTAGAAAATAATTTAACTTAGCATTAATGTTGGAGAAAATCTACACTATAAGGATTACTTTTATTGTTTATAACAATATTGAACTCACTGGGGCAGAAAATGAAATCGTTTTATGCATCACCATGTCATTATAAAATGCCTGACATAGAGCTTTATAGAATGTATTTGGTACATGTCTGAAATTAGTAAAACATAACCAGTTTATGGTCCCTCTTTTTTTTTTTTTCAATTATAGCCCTTTTTGTTTTTTTTTTTCATTTAAGTTCATGTAGTAGTTTTTATCTTAATCAAAGCTTTTTTGTTTTCTTCACAACATAACACATGCACCCAAGGAGGCTCTCAGTTCGGGATGTATTTCTAAAGTTATTATGTAAGATAATATGAGCTGTTAAATAACTTGAGAACAAAATTAACTTAACATAAAGCAAAGGTTAATAGATGTGACTAGATTGTGAAAAAGGAGCTTTATACAAAATTTCTTTGCCATTTAACTTGAGTTTTGTAAGCAGCGAAAAATAATCCAGGCACACCTGTGTTATTGGTGACACTTCTTTATGCTATAGACTTTAGATTATACTGTTTCCACACAAGTATGGATAGATAGGCAGTTGCTCAAATTTATGTTACTTTTGAATGCTTTCAAGTAATCACCATTTTCCATATTATCAAAGAAACAATGGTAATAACTCATGCAATATAAAGTTCTTCATTTGGCTCTTGTAAGTGATAGGTCATTATTTTTAATATTGACCTTTCTGCTTCCATTAACTGACAAATAAATGAGACTGCATTAGGAATAATAATAGTAGTAGTAGTAGTAATGCTTCAGCAAAGAATAAATACTATGCATAACCATAGAGAAATTATTTCTCAAGAATTTTTTCTCCCTATTATAAACTGGTAATCAGATATTCTTCTACATTATAAAACTCTTGATGTCAATATCTTCAACTTTGTGTTTTCTAAAAATACATGCTTATAAACTATAAACTGAGAGGACTTCAAAAGTTCTGGGTTTGGATCAGGATCAAGATTAGGATGGTCCCAGAAAGCTGGTGTCAACTTTGAGTCTCTATAAAGGACACAAATTCTGAGGATAGGGGTTCTGTTAGAGCTCCAATGCCAATTGAGCTCACTCACATCAGGGACTCCCCAGTTTATACTGTGCTGAATTTTCTACTTCTGATCTAGGTTTTTAATTTTGTTTTTAATTCATCTGTAACCTAACTATGTAATATAACATGTTTTTATTTTAGTATGTATTTTCTTCTAGTCTTTTAATAAGCAAATTATTTTTTAGTCATTTGGGATATATATGTGTATATACATACACACATTTGAGTATCTTGTATACACACAACTGCACATATATTTCCACGTGTACTTAAGAAACATATTTAGCATTATCTTAATACTGCAGTATTAAAATGTCCAGTACACTATTTATCTGATACTTTTTTTGCTATATAGTATTCGATTTTATGCACGTGCTGCAGAAACTTTGGTTCTTGACAGTACTGAACTAAAGAATTAACCTGATTGAAAAATATCCTAATATGCAACATATTTGTAGGTGAGATAACGTTTCCCTTTTAAGCTATTTAGATATTTGTTGTCTAACTCGTACTAGCTGATATAGCAGATTGATCCAACTTATAATTACTGTCATCAAACATTAAATTCAAATGTAAGATGGTATATTTATTCTTGCTGGGCATTTTACCTAAAGTGAGTTTATTCAAAACAAGATTGCCTATAATTACTGTTCATAGCCCATTCATCTAACGTCTATCTTATTAGATTGGGCACACCATAGTGGCTGTCAAGATATAGTTTTGCCCTAATTTTTAGATTTAATATGTGTGCTATTCTTTTGTGTTTATTCTGTTACAAGTTGAGCAAGCCTACCTTCCATCGGCTAATCTAACATAATTATATGACACATAATATGTTTATCAAAATTCAGTCATTTTGTCTGTTATTATATTTTTTTCCCATTTAGGCAATTTATCTACCCTCCCAAATAGGAATGAGCATGCTATTTCAATTATTTCTATATTTAAATAAATCTTTTTCTTCCACTTGAAATGTCTGTTCTTAATAAAGTTGAGAACCAACTTTATTCTGCTCCATACTAATATTCATTTATTTTAGCAAAATTTATTAATGATGGAATCTTTCTAGAAAAGAGCCATGTTAATCTAAAAACACAATAGGTAACATTCATTCAGCATTTATTAAGTTGTTTATACTCCGCTAAATATTTTACTTATATCCTGTCATTAATTTTTTATAATTATTATCTCAACTTTACAGATGAGAGAACTAAGCTTAAATATTGTATCATCCACAGTAACATGTCCTAAATTAAATTTAAATTTTCTACCCCCAATTTAATAAAATATCATAAAAAATAATGTGCACCAACATGTTCTATTTTCAGAATGTTTCTTTAGTCTGTAGGAGAGGGATTCATTTTTTTTATTTATTTTCAATACCTTAAAAAATAAATATGCCAATCTTCTATACTCAAACACACTGGCTGTGTTCAGTATACACATATCCATTTGGTTTCTGTAGCTGTTTAATATTTTGAAAATTGCTCCACCTAAAAGTAGTAGCAAAAATATAACCAACCTATTATCTATATGCATATATAGACCCCATAGACTCTAACAACATTCTTTAAGAACCCTATATTCCATATTAGTCACCTAAAATATAGTTTTAGGTGACTAATATCTATATATTCCATATTAGTCACCTAAAATATAGTTTTAGGTGACTAATATCTATATATTAGGTGACTACATCTATATATTTCAATAGATGTAGTAGTTATATACTTGTGCCCTGTCATTTGTATGTCTTCATTTCAAAAAGGGTTGGTTAAGGCATCAAATCATATACTAATAGTACATTGAACACAGGCATCAAGTCACATATTAGTAGCACACTGACAAGACTGAAAGGGAGAGTTTTCTGAAGTCCTTTATAAAACTTTATTTATATCATGGTTAAACTACCATGAGGTAATTTTCTAAATCATCATGAGTTTTTGAACATTGGCATCAATGCCCTTTTCTAGCAAATCATAAAGCAGGTCACCCTGGAGGGTTCTCTGGTATTCCTGCTTAATGGCCATTTTACCCCTAATTTGCTTTTGTAGTCTGCAAGTGTATTTAGTCATGTCTCCATTAATCATCCCCAGGGGAACAGACAACAAAGGTTATGATGTTCTGTTTTAGGATGTCATTCCTGGCGTTTGCTTGAATACAAAAATCTCCAAGACAATTAGTTATGGCAATTTCAAAGCTGGTGCATGGAGGTCTTCCTTCAATTCAGAAAAGAACCCTGGGAAGCTACAAGAAAGGCCACAAAGTAGGGGAATGTCCCCATTGGAGTTATGCTGGAGTGTAAATGTGAGTAATGACTAACTACATAAGGGGGATTCTTACTTCATGAAGTAATTACTTCTTCCTCAGGCATTAATGTCTTTATAATAATAATGAGGTATGCCTCTGCTGCACATTTTTGTACTAGAGCTGCAATAAACAAAGAGAAATCATCAGTAGTAAAAGCTATTGGCCCATAGTCTTATAATAGATTGTTTGATTTCCTTCAATCAACGTAAATATGCATAGTGTATAGAACACTATTTGGGCAGGACTGGGAAATGTATGCTTTGGGAATCTCAGTCTATTTCAAATCCCACCTCTGTCACTAACATCCATGTAATCTTGGCCAAAGCTTCCTTACTTTATAGAATAAAAATAGTATCCCGCTCATAGGGATATTAAGAAAGCTAAATAAAATATTTCACGTGAAGTGCAAAGAACAGTGTCTAGCATGTTATAGGCTCTCAATTAATAGTAGCTATCATCATCTTTGTTGTGGCGTATGTGAATTATAGTTCTACTTTAAGACATTATTTGAAGCCTTTTATGCAATTTAGATATAGTTTAGATACCATCATTCATTGAGTCATTTGAATTTCACAAACACCAAAACACCTGAAAACAAGTCAAAAACTTGTTAGTATTTTTATAAACTAACTAGAACTGCCAAGGAAAAGACTAAATCATAAAATGTGTTCAGATACTTAAATGAAAGATACTTAAGTGCTATTATTCTGCTTTGTATGTTATTCAGATTGAATATACAGTTTCAATATTTTTGTTTTAGTTCTTAAAAATATTTGTCCTCATCTAGAAGGTGCTACTTAAGAAACAAAAGAAACACAAAAGGAGACCCAGAGCTGAGACTGATGCCTTATAAATATGACATATTTTATTTGGAAACACCAGATAAAGATTCTCTCCTCCACGTGACTTTCCTACTACTTTCTGTTTCTATTATTTCTTATATCTCCTTTTGCCCTTGAACTAAGAAAGCATAATCAACTATTCATATTCATAGCAATCATGATAGGTAATATGTGTAGTGAGCACATGAACACCCAGCACTGCTGTGAATGCTTCATATGTATTATCTTGTGAAGCTTTCAAATGAAGCCATATTGAAGCCATATTGTTATTATGAAGCCATATTGTTATTATCCCCACTCTATAGATAAGAAAAGGCACAGAGGGATTGTTTCCAGATCATGTAGCTAGGGCTGAGTATAACCCTTTAGAGCATGCCTTTCATCACTATGCCTCACTGCCTCCAAAGCCAGCCAGCCAGAGTATGGCCACAGAGCCATGTCTCTACCTATCATTATCATCCAGGTGGCTTGACCGTTCACCTAATAACCTTCCAGGTTATTTCATACAGAAGCTTAATTTTTCTCTGTCCTAATCTCTTTGTAAATATGTTATTTTCTTATTAAAAAAAAAGAATGACAAGTTTCATAATCACAAAGCATAAAGGTTACTTGTGTCTGTTTTCTTTTTGCCCATAAATGTAGTGAGAGAGACTTCCAGGATCAGATGTTTAGTCCAAAAAAAGATTGAGCCCCTAGTATCTATGAGATTTATGAGATTGAACTGTAGAGTAATTGATTCAACTTTTCAACACACCTCCAAATCAATTCTGTTCCATTCAGTTTGCTCCAGCTTGATGGTGATGTGACTACCATAAAGATGCCCTCACTGTTCTTATGGAATATTCTTTTATATCTGAAGCACTTTTTTTGTTATTCTTTTTAATTCTCTCTAGTGGTGAATAGCCATGTGTTGAAGAAATAATTAATTTATGGAAGAAGCCATGATTAATTTAAGCAAAATTATGGCAGAAAGACTATTTCAGTGTTGTAGAAGGAAGGAAGGGAAGGAGAGAGGAAGAAAGGGAGGGAGGGAGGGAGAAAGGAAGGAAGGAAAGAAGAAAGGACAAAGGGAAGAATAAAGAGAGAGAGGAAGAGAGAGAGAGAGATACCTTCTCTATCTGGTTATAATGGATCCAGAATGCAATTCTGAAAAGGAGTCTCCAAGGATATTTTGAGTGATATTGAGTTGTATGCATTGGATTATAGGAGTAATCTCTGCAGATAACAGCTATAAAGGTAACATTCATTTTGTTTTTCCTCAGCTTTGAGAGGAAAAAACTACCTTTAAATTTTATTATTTTACATTTTTATTTACAGGCACTGAGTCAAAAATTCTAAATTTTTGGATCTCCACAGAGGATAGCAGAATGGTGAGGAAAAGCAGTTTGTGGGATTGTGGAATTTTATTCAAGCCCAGGCTTGCATCCCTCTTTATGGATTTCCTAAACAACCAAATGCCCCATTTTTTTGCATACTGTTCCTCCTGGGGACCCACTGCTCTAAAATTTTGAGCTCTAATTCAGTTACAACTATGGAAATAGAATAGTTTTAATACTAATGGAATGTTACTGTTATTATTCAAAATTTACATCATCCTGGAACCAAAACATCTTGTTTGCAAGATAAGGCCTCACATAAGCCTGCTTTGTCAAGCATTCTATTCCTAGATTTAAGTAGCAACAAGTACCCACTTCTTTCAAGTATATTTCTCACCTGTCTCAGCTAGGTCACTTCCTGAGGTGTATTCTTCATCATCTTCTTCTCCTTGCCAAAAACTTTGAAAACTCTGAGGAAAGAATGTGGATTGTGTGGATTGTGTTGTTCATGGCAGAGTCAACATTGCTAATTCTTCCTGAACAAAGTTCTCAGGCTGTGGCTCGTCTCCAAAGCCAGAAATGCAAAATAATGTGATTTCTGAAATTTCTACATGATCCAATTTCAGCCATTTGGAATACTTACATTTTATATCATCAAGACATCTTTTTAATTTTTTTTATTAAAATAGTCCCTAAAATTATTTGCATGGTCAATAATAGATAAATTATGTGGTCAATTAATGGCATTATAAACATGTGCTTATGTAACCTCTAGACCCAGAGATCTATCATAAATAAATAAGGAAGATTTCAAATCCTGTGAGAACAAATTACATGCCTCCAGTTTCCCTTAGGAAACATCTGTACTGAATCAGGTGGATTGATGAAGGCCAACTACACTTGGCCCTGAGTTGGCCTTAATTAGCATCCATGACTTTTACTAAAATTTATGAGGATAAACTTTCCTTGGACACAATGGCCTCTGCCTTTTGTGATTTCGTGTCATGCTCATTGGCATCCACAAAGCATTTTAATAGTGTTCAGGGCCTGTGTGTAGAACCTCGATAGCATCTTATTCCTAAGGCTTTTCAGTTCTGTATATCTCTTAGATATATTCAACAACAAATTTCCATGAAACTTGTGGATTATTAAATGAGAAGTTTCTTGCTAGCTAGAGGTAATACGAGGAATCAATGTGAATAAAATCAACATTAGAAAATTCTCCTATGTGTTTTCACAGACATTTAGAGCAGACACCAGTTGCTAAAGGCTAAGTTGTTTTATTCAGCAGAACAAGTAAATAGGGTAAGGTTTTTCAGATAGTCACCATTATCTGAAATTTAATATGCACCTAAGTTCTGTGAGGTTTACATGGAAAGAACATCTTTGCATGCAGCTTCAAGAAATGCACAGGGGATCCATGCATCTCAATAGCTGTATAATTTCTGTTCATTGCCCCTACCCAAAAATTACCAGAGGGTGCTCAAGAGATTGGCTAAATCACTTGACAATCTGTAGATGGAAGTGAAAGAAGGTTTTATAGAAAGTTATTCAGATTATTTAAAAAATACTAGAAATAACATTGACTTGGTTAGATAATTTAGTAGTCATTATAAAATTAATTTTCTAAGGAAGTTAGAAATTTTTTATTTGAAAGGAAGTAACAAACAGAATAACTCAAACCATACCAAATGGGTCAACATTTAATTAGTCAGTTGCTTTTATTTAATAGTTAGGTCTCATTTACTTGTGATTTAGGGCCACTTTTGATTCTCATTTAATGTGAGTAAATAAATGAATAGATATTTAACAAGATGAATGTCTTTACTAATATTTTTTCAACAAGCACTTTCCAAGGCTCTTTCCCTATCTCAGAAAACTATATTATTCTACTCTGAGAAATAAAATTTATCTGTAAGTGTTCAACTGGGAGCTCAATATTTTGCCCTTTATAAATAAGATCATCCAGAAAAAATGTTTTTTTTTTATTCTGACTAGTTCTGAACACAGCTTTCGATTTTGATAAAGTTGTATTACAGAAACCACAGAAAATTTTGAAAATATATTTAAAAGAAAAGTAATCATAACCACCAAGATATAACTGGTCTTAATATTTTGGTATATAGTTTTCAGGCATTTTGCTGTGCACATAGGGTTGCACATATAAGTATATAAACATTACAATATATAAATTATACAACTATAAAAATAAGCAATTAAATATATAATCCAAACTATAGCATAATAAATCTTTTTTAATGAAAACAATTACATTCAACAACAATAGAGCTCACCATTTTTTAATTTTACCTTCTGCTTTGTATTCATATTTCTACTTAATTGTAATCATAAAATTTATACTTCAATAACAACTTTGATTAAAAAATTATAACCACATTGCTATTGCTTTAAGGCAATTCTTTTAACACACATTAATCTCATATTCATCCAAGAAGTGAAAAACCATGACATTTACATCAGAGGTGTTTTAGCCTTTTTGGGTGACAACTCAGTAGACTCATAAAAAGAAAGCAATAACATAAAAAATTCCAAACATCTTATTTCCATATGGGAAGCAGCTGTTCTTTTTCACGCTAGTGAAGGGATATTTGTGTGCTCACTGCTCTATTTGGCCTTCTGGGCCCTGATTATTGAAATCTCACTCCTGCTCAGATCTCAAATGCATCTTTGAGAGCTGATGATACAGATAACATATTGGAATTTATTCTGTGACACGTACTGTGCTATGCATTTTATAGCCATTACCTTATTTAATTCTTAGACTAAAACTTTAAAGATGAAGGAACTCAGGCTTAGAAAGGTTACATACCTTACCTAGGGTCACATAAATAATAAGTAGCAGAGCCAGGATTTTCATCTGCTTGTTGCCAGAGCCCTTGATCACCAGCACATTATCCTGCATGCCTTTAAGTAGCTACATTCCACTATTGATTGGGAGATTAGTAATTGGATGTCTTTTGCTGGAACTCTCCATATCCTATCAGTTGTCA
This sequence comes from Cynopterus sphinx, assembly GCA_030015415.1. Taxonomy (NCBI): domain Eukaryota; kingdom Metazoa; phylum Chordata; class Mammalia; order Chiroptera; family Pteropodidae; genus Cynopterus; species Cynopterus sphinx. The sequence goes on along the minus strand of CM057386.1, from coordinate 94,527,043 downwards.
TCACATCTTGGGCTAAATACTTCTGGCTTTCAGAATATAGCCTAGAGTTAGAAAATCTATCATTTGACTCCTGGGAAAGTTCCTGACACATTGTTTCTTTTCTAGCAATTTATTCTCATTTCTTGGCTCAGAACCTTGAATTAATTCCTTAGGCAGAATCAATCATTACCTGTTTCTACTTTATTTCTTTCCTCCAGACCTGTAAGCTTTATGCCTCCCCTCACCCCCAAATCAACTTGCATACTGTTCTTTGATCTTCAATTTTTTTATCTATTCAAGACATTTAAAGGGTCTTCTGAAATTTCTAAAACAATTTAAATTAAAAACCTTCCATATAGTTTTCCAGTTGCTTAGGTGAAAAATTTTGGAGTCTATCTTGAATCTTCTTTTTCTCTTATCCTACATCCAAATTATCTAAAATCCTATAGGTTTTACTTTCAAAATGTTCTCAGGGTATAATGTTTCAGGATAAAACCAATTTTTACTTTTTTCATTTCATGACGCAGGTCCAAAACCCTGTAATCCTTCTCCTTCTACTCCTGCCTCCCTATTCTATTATCCACACAGAGGGCAGAGAGATCCTATAGAAAATTCTGTCAAATTGGATCACACTTCTGCTCAAAGTTTTCCAATGGTTCCCATCTCAGAGCAAAAGCCAGACACCCCATGAGGCCCTCCATGCTCTGATTCTTACTCCATTGCTGTTCTACCAGCCTCCCTCCCTCCATTCTGTTTGTTTAGCCAAACTGGCCACTTATACTTTCTCAAATAAGTCAGTCATCTTATACCTCAGGATCTTTGCAGTTTTTTTTCTCTATGCCTGGGACATTTTGCCAACCAACAGACACATGACTTAACCTCTATCTTATTTCATGTCTCTGCTTATAAGTCATTCTTTCAAGGAAGCTGTTTCTGTTCACCTTATATGAAATAATAACTCTCAGCCTCAATGTTCCCTGTTTTGCCTTGCTTTGTTTTATTTTCTACCATAGCAGTTATCAAAACCTAACCTATAACATATTTATTTCTTTAATTGTATATTGCCTACCTACTCAAATATAATCTTCATAAGGACAGGAAGTCTGATGTTTTTACTGTAATATTGTCAGCCAAGAATAGAGTCTACCACATAGCAAATATTTGTTAAATACCTGAATGGAATCTCCCTCACTTTCAGAGGTATCATTGTTTTAGGATGATATTCATTACTTTGGAAGTAGGATGCTTAATAATGCAATTCACTTTAAAAATAATACTTAAAATTTATCTAGTATATTTTAATAATCTGTATTATACACTGACCCTGGAGCCCAGAACCAAATTTATCACAAAATTATGAAATTTAAATAATCAAATAAGTATCTAAACAAAGCTAGACAAATTAATTTTTTGATGATATATACGTATATGGATAAAATAGCACTTATGTTGGTCTGGTCCAACATCTCACCATCAATATTCCATACCTTGGTTTTGTGCCATTTTATAACAGAATGCTCAGAGGTAAAATAATGCTATTTTGCCTTCTTTTTTTCTGTTTTCATTTTTTGAGGATTCTTTCCTGTTCTACTCATAGTTCTCCATTAAAAACTGTGATAGATTTTAAAGCTGTGATCATAAGGCAAAATTTACTTTCCCCAAATGGGGTAAAAATCTATTTGTTGTTTTATGTAACATTTTCTATATTTTTCTAAGAAACATTTAACAAAAGGCATCAGGCAGAACAATAAGAAGAAAATAAAATTTTAGCTAAAAGAATTATGAATATTTTCACATATTGAAAACTTATTAGAATTAAACATTCACCAGCCAAACTTGCCTTAATGCTAATCTGAGCTCTATTCAATTTTATTTAGACAATGAACCTACGAGCAAGTAGCTCTTTTTTTAAAAAAAAAAAGAAAAAACTTATACTAATATATAAAAGATGACTTTAACCAAATACTGGATAATATACAAAGAGAAGAGGAGATATGAGTTAATTTATGGAAAAGGAAAGATTTCTTTTTTTTTTTTTTTTTTGGTGGTTCATTATGACCAAGGCTGAACCAATCTATTTACAGTTTTAAGGGAAAGAAAATATTTTTTCTGACTACAGCTAAAGGGAGACCCTGACAGAGCTTTCCTGCTCCCCATCTCCCATGTCATCAGTGTTTTCTGGGAGAGGAATCTGAGGTGGTTTTCCAGCTAAGTGGTTACAGCTGTTTCTACAGCATCAGTCAGATGGAGTTTCTGCTCATGTTGACTTTGGCTTCAGTCTTCCCCTGGAGCCCTGCAGCATAAGAGCATTTGCTCTGAGGCCTGGGGCTCAGGACAAACATTCCAGTTTCTGAGTTCTTAACATTAACATTTGATGAATTCTTCTCTTAATTTCTCCTGGAGAAAAGTTAAAGACACTGGAGAGAGTTCCTTTTGCCCTTTGACAATCATGGTATCGCCCCTGACCTACCCACAGACCCCCTTTCCTCTTTATATATAGCTGAAAACCTGAAAAAAATAATAATGTGCACAAACTATGCCAATCTATGAAAATACGCATTCTTTTAAATATGTTTCAACACATTTTGACAGTTCTCTGAAATATGAGACTACTTTGAAGATTTAAAAATAAAAGAGAAAAATAAGTTTTAAGCAAACCTTGAAACATTTGTATCAAAAGGCACTACGAGAAAATTTGAAATGTAGTACAGAGTTAATTAAGGGGGTCAGTTGTCATAATTGCACTCAGGAAGAATAGCACTTCTTAATGTTATTTTGATAACCTTTTAAGAATAGTAAGTCTAATGCTTACTTTTGTTTAAAATAGTTTTTATATGTATCCTCACATTAATCATAAGAGGCAAAATTAAGGATTGATTCTTCAACAGCTAAAGGATTGAACACAAAAGGTTATAATAAAATGGCATAAAGGAAATGGTTCATTTTTGTTAACTGTCTAGAATCAAATGAATCTAAACATGTAATGGATGAAATTTGCCTGGATTTAAGACTGCAGTAGAGGAATATGGCCTTGTTTTCTACTGAAAGATTCCAGTTGTAAATAAGAAAGTTATGAAAATGATAACTTGGATACAAAAGAATCCTTCAAATCTTTTGCTTGGTAGATTCTGAAAGCATGTTTTTAAAATTACTTAATAAATCTTCCAGGAAACTCAAAGTAAGTATTAAAGTGGTATTAAATGACATTTCAAATTTTCTTAAGTCCACTACTAGGATATTTATGTAATGCTACACTAAAATGTAGAATTACTACATGCATGGTCCACTTATTTTGCACATACACACACATAAACTAGCAAATTTTTATATATCACTAAGGTATTGTATGTGTATTTGTATATGTGTTACTTAGAAAATAAACCCTATCAGACCACTGCCCTTGCTTTTTATACTGATTCATTAGGTAAAGTGCATAATCACCTGGAATCCATAACTCTATTAACAGTGCTATTTGCAACATTCTAAAAGTAAACAAAATAGGCTGTGTTTATGTGGTTGTGTTTATTTATACCCTCCCTATTTTAGGACAATTTAAAAGCATGTAAGAGTAAAACTCTTCATTATGACAGCATAGTGTAATGTATCAGAGTGTGATCTCTGGTGACGGGCAGCCTGTATTTAAGTTTCATCTCAGTCCCTTGCCAGCTGTTTGACCCCAGGCCAATTTTTAACCTCTACACCTCAGTTTTCTCATTTGTAAAGTGAGAGTAATCGAGGCATTTAATTTATACACTTATAGAGATTAAATAGATATTCAATTGAAGGTGCTTATACTGTACCAGGCATATACAAAATTATTAATTTTGTTCTTTTTCTATTCTATTGCAACTTGCCTTCTAACAAAAATATGTCCTCTATAACATCGTTCCTGTGTCCTTTTAATATAAGCCTGAATATTTAAGTGACTTAATCTTTACTGAAAGCACCCAAGGCTTTGTTGGATAACCAACCCTAAGGGCTAGAAGTTTCATTTTCATTTTTCAATTTCGGCAAATCTACCTTCCTGAATTTTCTAGATGCCCAGATCAACACCTTCCCCACTATAACCTTCAAATACTTAAAACCTTTAATCTCCTAACCCCTACCTATAACTACTGCCATCCAAGCCAAACATGTTTTGCTTAATCAGCCATTTCTTCTATTAAATGATTTTATTAGTCTCATACTATCTGTGAGAGGTTTGAAATCTCAGTGTTTTAGTCCCTGAGCCTTGCAGGTTATTATCTTCTCTGACTTGTATACATACCTATACTGAAACTGTGTAAACATTTTTGCCATATTGTTTGTGGTCAAATAAAACCCCTTGGTCTCTTTCATCTAAATTTTTGGGTATCAGCCTCTCATAATTCTCTTTGTATTGTATAATTTCCTTTATATAAATAAGCTCTAAGACTTCTGTTTTTAACAATGATAGAGAAGCTTGTATCAAACTAACCCACTGGCCAAGAAAACCTATAAAAGCTGGACAAAAGAACAACAAAAATAATGACACAAATATGCCAAGTAGTTATAGACTTAGTAACCAAACAAGACAGCCAAGAATTGAGGGGTGCACGTCACTAAAAGAAGGGAAGTATGTTGATGTGGAGGCATTCTTCACCACTTCTTTCTCTCTAGGAGAGTAACTATCTGGATATTTTAGCCATCTCATAAAGTTGTAGAAACAAAAATTACAATTAAGAACTACCAAAGCAGACAGATCTCAGAGACAAGGGAACCATAAAGAAGTACAACTTATGTCTTTCTTCCTTTATGAAATTTGCTTAAACCAAAGCTTCAAAGAATTAAAAAGATAAGATACCCAATGGAAAATGACTATTGAGAGACTAGAAAGCCAAGCAGAGTTTTGGGCATTGAATAGGACTAGAAAAAAAAATAATATCATTTGGGTATGACAAGGAGCAGAGGCCTTGGTAAATACTCTTAGCTTTCAGCTAGGAACCCCTGAAAGACTATGTAATATGTGAAAAAGGGCAAACAATATTCATAGAACTTTCAACTGGGAAACTAATTATCTCAGCCTTTGATTGATCCAAGATGATATATCCCTAACTGGAAATCAACAATCTCTGGAAGAATAATTAATATAATTAATATATGATATAATTCAGAGCCAAAGCCTGTACAATTTTTAAACAAAATATCTGGAATTTAATAATACATGTATGTACATATTTATTCATTTACAACATTATTCTAAAGGTAAACAAATAAAATATACATTGTTAATATGATTGTGGTTGTTTATATGCCACCTTCTATTTCAGGACATTTTAAAAGAATGTAAGATTAAAAAGTCAACTTTAACAGCAATGTGTGATACATGAGTATAATCTCTGAATATGCTATCTACCTATCTATATAGATATATACACACACACATTTATACACATGCACACATATATATGTATACTTATATATGAACACACAAATATACATATATACATATATAAATACTAAATAAATTTCAGGATGAAATAAGGAAAAATCAAGAGGAAAAATGAGGCAATAACCACAGGCTATAGGTTGATCAGGTATAAAAGTTATAATGCATACATTTAAAAATAATGAATAGGTCAAAATATACATATTGATAAGATAGAGAATTTCATCTAAAATAGAAAATAAAATATCAAATGAAAATTCTAAAACTGAAAAGAAATCTGTATCTGAAATTATCAATAAATAGATGCAATATTATGTTAGATGCAAAAGAAGAAAAGATTAGTAAATTAGAAGATAGGTCGCTAGAAAACATCCAGGTTAAAGCATGTAGACAAGAAAGGTGTAAAATAGAGAGAGGGTGTAAAATAGAGAAAGGCTGTAAAGAGAGAATAATAGACATGTGGAATACAGTGAAAGTGGAAAGGTTGTGCAAATATGTCATTAAAAAGCAAAAGAAGAAAATTTAGAAAATATAGAAAAGCAAAACTTGAGGATCATATGGATGAAAATTTTCTTCAGTTTCAAGCCACAGATTTGAGTGGCTCTGTGAATCTCAAGCATTAAAATGCACACTTAAATACATTATGAGAAAATTTTTAAAAATCAGTATTCCCTTCCACAAAAAAGAACTCTATATTATCATCAAAGGATCAATAAAAATATTGATAGTTGATTTTTCAAAAGAAATGCCACAAACCAGAAAACAATGAAATGACATTTTTAAGGTGCTGAAAGAAAATTATAGCCAACCAAACCAGATGACACATACTAAGGGAAATACTAAGAAAAATCTTCAGATTAAAGAAAATAATCTCTGCTAAAATCATGGAGAAACAAAATTTTTAAATCCTTGGTAAATGTAAATGTATGGATAAAATGCAATAAACATTTATGTTAAACAATAATAACCTCAAAAGGGTATATATAACTCAAATGAATGGCTATAAGCACAAAAAGTTGGAGAGGGTAAACAGGCCTAAAGGGTTTTTAGTCTCTTAAGTTACCTTGAGAAAAGTTAAAGTGATAATTTGTTCTTCAGTTAGGTTAGATCAAATAATTAAAGGACAAATGTCGACATATTTAAACTGTAAATTTTATGAATTAGTTAATTTCATGTAAAGAAGGTAAACACTGAAGGAATAGTGAAGTATAGATATAAAACCTAAAAGAAAAGAGATGGAAAAATTAAGATGCAAACAAAAGTAATGAGTAAAAAAAGAAGAGATAGAAAAAATAATTAATGATGGTGAGGTTAAAACTCAAATATACTGCTATGTCTGTTAATGTAAAGGAACTAAGGCTGGAATTAAATAAGGGCTTGATATTGATCCCCATTAATTTTATCTTATTAAAATTTTAATATAATTTAGCTTTCTGAAGTACATGTTGAAATTAGAATTCTATAAATAAGATAATTAAACATCTTGCCTAATTTTCTCTGTTTACAAGTATTTAATAAAATGCTGAATATGATCAAAGAACATTTTTTTCTAAGACTATAAATCTGTCAGCAGGTCTGAAAAAATTAAACAGCAATTTCAGAGTTCATATCTCTGCGGAGGAAAACATGAAATTAAGGTGGTGAAAACTGAGATCTTCAAATATAATCATGAGAGAGAGGAAGAAAGTGAGCAGAAGCAAATGTGCAAAATATTAACATTTCCTCTATGAAGTGAGCACATGGATTTTTTTTATAGTAAAATTCTCTAAGCTTACATTTAAAATATATAATAGAATGAAAAGGAGAGGCAGAGAACCATTATCATATGTTAATTCATTTTATAGGATTAAATTGTTAATTACTTCCAAGTATTTCTGTGACAATTTTCATTCTAAAGTTATTTTGAGAAAATTTATTTTACAATAGTATTTAAATGACATTCAGTGAATTGTGTTTTTTCAATGTTTTTCATATCAGATCCAAATATAACTATATGTACCCATTAAATACCAGCAACTACTGCTAAAATAGTAGATGAGTGATGACTAAAAATATCAAGTAAAGAATAATAAATTTAAGTGGCAGAATACTTGGACCAAAATTCTTCTTTCCTCATCTGCATTTTCTGAGCAATGTTGGTTTACATATAATTGGAATTCTGTTAATCTTTCTTTTACCCTTGTTGCTTAAGTAGTCTATTTCCTTTCAATGGCTTTAAATATTCATTTTTCGAAAAGGAAAGGAAAAAAAACATTGTTAATTTAATTACATTGCTGTCAGCCTACAAATGAACCTGGTCAGAAAACTTAATGAGTGATATGAAAGAAGTAAAAGAAATTGATATAAGTATTAAAAACTCCATGCTATCTTATCAATGAATAATTATAATCAACTTGACAAATTGAGTGTTAGAGATAAAGTACATTAAAAGAAAAAACACAAAAATGTCTTCAAGTCTTAGCATTGGAGAAATCTATTTTAAAAGATATTTTCTGACGGGGTCAGACTAGATTATCTAACAAAAAGACTTGGAGGGTAGTTTTTGTACGGCACAGCTGAAAAGCCATAAGACAGCATTTTTATTCCTAGGCAAAATCAGTCTATTAGAAACTTTTCACACCTTAATTTTAGAATAAATTACAAATTAGAAGTGGAAAGAATCTTGAAAGATAATGTAATTAAATCACCTCACTGTAGTGATGAGGAAACAGAGGCACCCTCAAGTTGAGGGTCTTAATCAAAGTAACAAAGGGAGTCAGGGTCAGAGCCAAGAGTAAAACTCATTTATAACCTATGACTCAACCGTTTTTCAAGTCTACTCCACTTAACAGATGTTGCCATTAAAAATACTCAACTCTGCTTTAAAAGGGCAATCATTCATTTGTTTTCCATTTCTATATTCTGTCATTTTGAGTTTATAAAATGGAATCAAATAATATATGACCTTATGAGATTGGCTTTTTTCACTCAGCATAATGACCTTGAGGTGCATGTGTGTTTGAATAGTTCATTTCTTTTTATTGCTCAGTATTATTCCACGGTACAGATGTAACCACAGTTTGTTTGCCCATTAACATATTGAAACATTTGATTATTTCCAATTTTTAGCTGTTACAAATAAAGCTATGGACAATTGTGTCTACTTTATCTAGAAAAAAGGGATTAAAAAATAAAAATGCTTCTGGGAATTTTCAATGAGGATTTCTATGAAACAACTTCTGGGTTCTCAGTACAACCTAAGTTTAATGCTAACCAGGTGACTCTGTGTATGAGATCACTGACACTTTTCAGAGCAGGTGTCTTTGAATGTTCGCAGATTCCAGGCCAACTGCCAAATTGCCTAGGCAAGCAGAAGCACTGAAAATCACCCATTTGATTTTGGAGACCTGTCCAAATTTGTGTCCCTTCATTGCTAAAAGAGTCACTAGACCATCTGATATCCAAAGAATTCAGTTAAGTATGGTGAAAACCAACCATTTTCTAAGCTGATCACTATTTCTACTTGTCCACATTCTTTTCTTTTTATTCTTAAATAATATTAAGAACCACTAGCTTACTGTTTTGACAGTCATAGGAATCACACAAATAGGTTTCTAAATTAGTCTAGAAATATTTTTGGAATTTATTCAATATTCCAGGCAGTGTGCTAAATATATCTGAAAATATCATGAATACAGGATAAACTAAACAGCCAGGTCTTCCCTACAGGCTATTTTGACTCAGTATCCACTGTTGGCAATCCTTTTCTGATATAGACAATCAGACACTTCTTGGATCGTTGGTATTCTGTCATTCTTGAAGACAGTGATCCAGTGCACTTAGGGTTATTGAAAAATTTTATAAATAAGCTTGGATTTTATTGACAAAGGGAGATCCCTGTCTAATCTTTATACAGAGTCTTTCCTAGAATCTAATCTAGAGCCCTGACATGGTTCAGGTCACTTCTCCTGCCACCATTAGCATTAGTGCAATAACTCTTGCTGCCTTGGATCTCCTCAGCTCCAAGCTGAGATAAAAGTAAAAACAGGTTGGCTCATAGGAAGGAGATATCAATAGAGGTAGAGTTGGAAAGGGAAACAGCTACCATTTCTATAAGACTAGCACAAAGAACAAGAGCAATTTTTTTGTCATATTTATTGTTTATCCAAACAGAATTATTTTTACTTTTGTTGAAAGCATCAGGTAAACAACTGCTATATAATTCTTCCTATGTGTATGTAAAAATTATCATGTTAGCACAAGCAATGACACCTCTTATGTCTCCATTTTAAACAAGAGGAAGTATGAGAGTTACTAGTGCTGAATGAGAGGATTGCTATCTACACTGAATTAATTCAGGGAAAACAGGAGCTTGAAGTCAATGAATACCATTTGTGTATTTCTTCAGCAAATACTTAGGGCATATTGGTAAAGCTGTTTTAAAAAACAGAATTTGATGAAACTTGAACTATATCTTATTTAAATATTTGCATTTAAAATATTACTAATAAGAGCTATTAAGATTCTTAATGCATAGTCTCTTTAATATACCTTAGAGGGAGTACATTATTTTAGAAAACAATTTTGCTTCCAAATGGATCTGAGACTTAATAAACAGAAAATCAAAATAGTTCTGAGAAATACTCTATCTACCAAGTGCTCTGATCTCGAATGGGTATAGTAATTAACTTTAAAAAGTTAAATACGCTATAAGGGACAAGATTCTGAAAAAGGTAAAAAAAATCTCAGAAACATTGTGAATTCATGTTTTGAATCAAAAAATGATTCTTCAGAAATTATTTAAAAAGATGCAATATGGTGGTTTTTCTATGAAAAATTGATCAATGTTTATTTTTCGTGTGTGTGTGTGTGTGTGTGTGTGTGTGTGTGTGTGTGTACTTTCTATAAAACCTGTAGAATGGGAACTGGCTTTATAATAGATTTTATGGAGGATCAGATAACACATTTCAAGGCCTTGAGCCTTTCAGAATTGGGTGTCAGTTTGTTCACTCTAGTTTTTTTGAATTGGGAATAGATCAGGATGGAAGTATGTTGCAAGAGGCTCTGAGGAGTCAGAATGGAGTGGGCAAAAGACAATCTCCTTACTAAAGGACATACTACTTAAAATATTCCTTAGAATGGCTAAATTAAGGCATTCACCTTTGACTCATCTCTCTTAATCAGATAAGAAGATACCTTTTTTCCAGATAAAACAAAGATTTAAAGAAATTAACCAGATTGAGGAGCAAGGAGAATAATGAGGAAAGAATGCAGGCAGTACAGTATGTCATGGGGCGAGAGGGGCTGACATCTGCGAGTTGCATCACCACTGGCAAGTTACTGTCCCTGTTTAAGCCTGTTTCCCATCTGTAATATGATGATCATAATAGTACTAATCTTGAAATAGTTATGAGAATTAAAGGATAAAACAAGTAAAAAAAAACAGCATGGTAACATTAAAATGATTAGTAACAAATATGAAAACTGGAGGATTCAGCAGAGCATGGAGGAAGGGATCAATAAAGAGTAATTTGGGTACAATCGTGTGGTAAATATCCTTATCCAAAATGTGCTAGAAGAAGGGCAACTTTGCAGAGGGGTTAATGGACAAGAAACTAGAACTACTTCTGTGGGGAAGATAATCTCAAGATAAGGTGAACTCCAAAAGGATAGAGAACTTACTGATAACCAGGAAGGAGATGGTTTATTTCTCAGCAAATCTCTGTTATCTGTTTGTATAAAAGAGACCATGTTAACAGAAGGTAACTCCTTTTCTCCTTTGAACATATATTAGGGAACATCTCATTTTTAATAAACATATTTCTGTACCATAAGTCTTAATGATTAAATATTACCTTAATATATCTTTATAATTTTCTTTATCCTATGACTTATTATTATGCATTTAAGCTGTTTCCTTTCTTTCTTTTACGGTTTATAATTGATAAATGCTCAGTGCCTCAAGTCTTTGAGTGAATACATTGCCTACTACAATAAAAATTCTTTATTAATTTTTGAACATTTGTTCAATTATTCCTTTATAAGTCATCAGAGCTGAAATTCTTAGTCAACCAGTACGCACACTTCTTAACTGCAGCAATTACAATAAACAAGATGTCTTTTATCAATTTGTTCTAAGTTTTAATGTACAGATGACAGTTGAGTTGAGTAGATTACTTAATTAGGAGGTAATAAAACATTCAGAACATCTGGGGTAACTCTGTAAATATCCCATCTTGGCTATGTGTTTAAAGTAAAACATCAGTTGCTGTTCATGCTGCATACAGTTATGAATATGGGTCTAACTTAGATTGATTTTTGTTTATAGTTTTGGATATCAAATATAGACCTGATGCCTAAATTGAACACAGATTAAAGATAAGTTGAGCTGCATAAAAGTGTTATCAGGTCTTATCTCAAAGTGAATAAATTGGTCTAGACCTAAAGGCAAACTGTCATCCTAAGAGTTTCTTTGACAGACTTTTCAGTTTACTCTTTCTTAGAGCCTATATTTTGCTGGGATAACCTCTGTAACAATTTCAGGAACTGTACTTATCATGCAAATTTTCTGAGTGCTTGAGTGCCTAAAAAAAAGTTTTTTTTTTAATCTGGCCCTTATGCTTGATTGTAGTTTAGCTGGGTATATAATTAAAGGTTCAGAATAACTTTAACTTTGAATTTGAATTTTAAGACATTGCTTTATTATCTTCTCCCATTAAGGTATTACTAATGAGACGTCTAATGCTCTTTTGGTATTTTTATCTTTTCAGATTATTTATTTTTTTTCCCCCAACTAGAAATTTTACAGATCTTCATATATTTAGTGGAGTTTTATGAGAATGCATTCAAGTAGGGGGATCTCTCTTCTTTCATCTTATTGACACTTCTTTGCACAATATTTTTTTCTCTGAATCACCTCTCTGTTGAAAATTGCATCTCTTTTATTTATGCTTAATATCTCTTACAGCTCCCATAGAGTAGGTCAAGAAGCTGCCCTATTTCTTGAGACACTAAATGAGGAGATTTTTCAATATGGAACACTGACATTCACAAGGAAACCTTACGCAACCTAAGAGCAGCTTACCTATCATATCTGCCCAAATGACATAGTTGTTAAATCAGAGCTAGCACCATGTCCTAGTGATTCTGAGCCCAAGGCTGGTGTTCTTTCTTTTCTTCTTCTGCCTGTGTGACTCAGCATATGTGTTCATGGCCTATTAGTTTCATATCATAAATTTTTAAATATTATATATAAGGTACTGGCCCTTTATAGTTACCATGTTCTTTGGTATGTAATATAAGTCATTTAAAATTATATCATTTTTGAGGGTATGAGTCATTTACAATAATATATTTACATTTATAGAAGTTTTCATGCTTGAAAATAATTTATATAAGATATTTTAGTTGAGTAAGCTCTGCTGTGCCAAGAATGCTGATTTTTCCTTAAAATGTCAATGCTTTGAAGTCTAAGAAAAATATTCTACAGCTCCATGGCAGCTGTTTTCAAGGAGAGTTATAGGTAGTATTTTATAGTCACCTTACTATCTCAGTTTATACCATATCAATAAGGCTTAAGTCCTGTCTGAAACACAAAGTTACTACATATTTAGATGGATTTAGAGGGTATTTCTGCTCTATAGTTAAGCCGAGTCACTAGTTTTCAACTAGCAAAACTCATATCTCCTACGATTTCAAAAGTACCTTTCTAATAAGGGAGGGGTATGTCTTCTGAACTATTCAAGAGGGCATTTAACATAGTATGTCAGGCAAGAGAGGAGCCAGGAGGATGCCTATCATCTGGAATTCTTGGTAAGTTTTACAATGTCAAGGCCTTCACAAATAACCAGAGAATTTTAGGAGGAAATATGAAAAAATTAATTTCTAGTTTAAGTCACAGGAAAAAAAGGACTTTAAAAAATTACAACAGTTGATTTTTAAAGACAGGCAATTACAGAGAACTTTATCTTGTACTTCAGTCATACTGCAATTTCCCCATGGGACATCTGACTTTTCCTCGAAGAGTAATCAAACGTCTGCTTCCTAAGAGACAGAAGTGCCATAATGCCTCTGGGAAGTTTACCCACTAGAGACTTATCAAACATATGTGAAGACTATCAATTCTTGCCATCAGGTGGCAAAGCAGAAAAGCCAACAACAACAATGATTTATAATGTCATAGCATTCTGACTTCTCAGGAGATGATTTAAGTTTTAGCCTTTTTTTTTTAGTAATTAGTTTTCTGGGAAGATTTTTTTGCTTGTTTTAAGAGCAGAAAATATATTTTAATAAACACAGGGTAGTACACTTGATGGTAGACTTATGTTGAATTCCTCTGTGGATTTTCTTGTAAGAAATACAAAAATCAGAGCAGAATGAATACATTTTTAGAATAGTGGACAGGAAAAAAAAACAGAATATAACATGGAAAACATTTCTTAAATGACTCAGTAGCTTTAAAATGTCACAAAAACATTCAATAAATATATGATTGTCCAGACAGGAAAGCAAAAGTCCTGAAAGAGTTAACTGATTGAACAAGCTCAGTGTGCATTTCTACCTCTGGGGTGGTCATAGAAGTAGAAATGTGCTCTAATTGACAATTGTGCATATGCTCTAATATGTGTGCAGATGCCAGAAGTGCTTAGATCAGCATCATCAAAAGGGGAGTATTTTTGCTGATACACTGAATCTACTCCAGTAGGAATACAGACACGCCCATGGATAAAATGACAGAAGGCTTGAGTAGCGAAGTAATTTCAAAGTTTAGGGAGAATTTAGAAGACATCAATTTCAGAAACCTTCTATTTAGAGGTAATAAGTTTCTCCTTTTGTGTTTCTGTAATACCAAGTGTTATGTTGTTTCTCCGTAAATTTCATTAATACTTTGCTGAGTGACTCAGTGACTAAGATGAGGAGAATTCCAATTTGAATGAAACATCCAACATAGTACATAGTCTCTTAAGAGATCAAATTCCATTTGGTCAATAAAGTTAACACATATTGCTCTGCTTCAAGATAAAAGTAATATTTTACTGAGGAACAAAGTCCTGTAAATATTAAGAGCTTAATAATAATAACTAGTAACATTTAAACAATAGTAACTGAATTTACCAAAAGCTCTTTAGGATAGAGGGAGTTAATTCTATATTTATATATGTACTTAACACTCTGCTTTATGTGATCAAAAATGTGTATTTAGTATCAGGTCAGTTAGAATAAAATATAAGTTGGACAATCTTAGATCATTCTTATTATACAGTATGTTTATTATCTTATTATTGAAAAAATTCCTAATCTCATTTCTGTGCTTCAGGGACATTCTTTAGAATTCTGAGCAAAATTCTGATGATAGGGATTACTGTTGCTTGTTTGCTTGTTTGCTTGTTTTAAGATGGAACTCACACCTTACATAGAAAGACAGGAAGCAAACCCAAATTTAAGGAATGATTAAAAAAAAAAATTCAGAGAACAACCTCTGGTATTTCCCTAGCTTAAAAATGTCAATTGACAAGTACTATTTAGATTATAAATCCAAGGGAAAAAGTGTTAATTGGCAAGACATGGCCTGAGAGTCACACCCTAGTCCCAGGACCTGTGACTCACCAGAGCCTCTCGCTATGCTTCCATTTGAACCTGAACCCTTGCAACTGAAACATACAGGCTAACTCAATCCCTTGGCTGCATACGTTTCTCATTCTCCATCCATTCTTCTCTTCCCTGAACCCCTCCCCCTGCCCTTTTTTTCCTGCTCACTCTGTACTGAGTAATCTTTTTTCTATCATTTTGTAAACACTCTTTAAATCCTATTTAGATAGTCAAATACAAATGTTAAACTCCTAAAAAGCCTACCTTTTAAAGTGTGTAAAAATTAAGGGCAGAAAAACATTAATTAACCTTTTCAATGAGAACTTTGAAAGACAGCTTGATATTTTAAAGAGCAGAGTTTGTCTTATCAAACACCTGAATGCCTAAAGGAAATAAATGAAACAAGCTCTATGTCCTTTTGAAACTCACCTTCCCCTGACAGATGTTACCCTCTATATTAGTTTGCAGGGCTGCCAAAACAGAATACTACAGATTGGATGGCTTCAATAATAGAAATTTATTTCCTCATAATTCTGTAGGCCACAAGTCTGAGATCAAGGTGTTGGCAGGTTTGGTTTCTTCTGAGACTTCTCTCCTTGGCTTGCAGATGACCATCTTCTTGCTGTGCCCTCACGCAGTTAGTTGTCTTTCTGTGTTGTCTATGTTGGAATCTCCTCTTCTTACAAGGGCAAGAGTAATATTGGATTAGGGCCCACCCAAAGACCCCATTTGAATTTAATTACCTTTGTAAAGGCCTCATTTATAAATATAGTCATATTCTGAACTACTAGGGATTAGGTCTTTGACATCTGAATTTTTGGGGATGGGGAAACAATGCAACCAATAACACTCTGGAACAACATTCTCCTATTATCTTTGATAATAATTTTCTCATTGTTATGTCATATTATTATAGTTGCCTTTTTGTTGGCTGTTATGTAATTTTGGTTCTTGATCAACATTTTTTCCATAATATAATAAAAATCTAAGACTTTGAATACTTCTTGTATTAAGCATCTAATATTTTCAAATGAGCTTCCATTTTTTTTCTTTAGACTACCTTCCAAGGTTTTTGTTATTTACTTGGGTTTTCTTATACAAAATATCTGTTTGTAATATAAAATGAAATATAAATTCATGAGAAAGCATAGAGGGAGAAAAAGGAAATATTAGTTTCCAATCAAAGTGGAAACACAAGGAAGAAAAGTGAAGAATATAGCCAGAAATGACAAAGAAAATACCAGCTGGGATATCCGATTCATCTGAGGCTTGTCAGAAGGTGGTGGGATGGCAGTCTTCAGAGCCATATAACCACAGCTCTATCTGACGTACTTGGCTTTCCTAACTTTTAGCAGATTGATGGTTATGCCCCTTTGGCATAATGGCAGTCAGTTTAATTTTTAAAAATCAATGACAGAAGAAATATTCATTTTTCTCTTAAGTAATTTTCTGTTGGTGTGGCCATTAAAAACTATAGGTCCATATTGTCTTGCTCACATCCATAGTGCAGATATTCTTAAATTTAAAATATGTCCAATCTGAGGACTAAGTGTGTTTTTCTCTCTTTCCTGAGCAAAAATTTAAAACATAGATGAGTCTTGGAAAGTGAATGTTGTTCAGGACTTAAACAAAAAAACAAGAGTTCCTATTTTACTAATTAGAGTTACTAGATGAATAGAATATGGATAGGGTAGAAGATATTCTAGGGCAGTGTTTATTAGCCTTGTGCTGACACCTTTTTTTTTTATGGTATTCTAACATTATCAGTGTCTAAAAGTGTATGTGGTCAATATTATATTGTTGCTATTTGTTTTTTCAACACCATCTTGATTGCTAAGAATGCCAAGATTAAAAAGACAAATCAAACCAGAACAAAATACTAAAGCACAGAGATTCACTCATGAAAGCACTATACCTCAACACATAAGTTTATCAATCTTCTTACTGCTAAAATCAAAGAATAAGGTAAAAATAAGGACTCAGTAAAATCGTAAAGATCAGCTTAAAAAGCAGAAAAATAAGACCAAAAACTAACCATTTGATCACTGTTAGCAGAAATAACAGATACTGCAATTTGTTTCATGTTTATTTCCAAAAACCGAGTAAACTTAATTCATACATACATAGATATGAATTTTGCCTTAGCACTAGTTTTTGCCATGAAACCCACTTATATAAATTAACAACATAACATCTCTTTCTATTTATATAATTTTATAAATTGACTCTTAAAATTGGCCCTGTGTTCTCTATAAGCGAGAGTGACCTGGTGAGGTTGATGAATAGTCACAAAGTATAAAATATGTACATAGGTATTTGTTCTGAGAGTGTGTATGGGTATGTACATGCAATTGTGTTAGACAATTTAACCCACAAAATAATATATGGTACTTTGAAATTAATTGTTCTGTAGAGCTTACATTTAGAATTTTATTTACATATTATCCCACCAAAGGAAATTGCTGCCTTGGATTTTCAGATGAATATTGACTGAATGCTAAATTTGCTAGAGCTGTCTAACTCCATAGTGTCACCAATGGGTTTCTCAGGCACCTTTACTGTACTGGCATTTCAATTTGAGATTGATTTTCTAATTGTCTGCTTTCCCACTGTAATTAAATGTTCAGCGATTTAAATTTAAATCCCTAAGAGAGACCAAACAAAGCAAAACAAATACCAAATTCAGGATTGCTTATTGAACTTCTGCTTCCCCCAAAGCACTGTCCCCAGGGAGATTCCTATCAGGCCTATTGTTCTCAGAAATGCTTTTCCTGGAGACTGTGCGAGAGTCCTTCCTCTCAGGAGATCCCAAGGTCTTAGGAGACAGCTGGTACACTGACAACACTTAGTGAAGGGAGTATTATTCTCTGCTCTCCTATCTTTGACCCATAAAGTAGGGAAGTGCATCATTTTACAAATGGAAAGTAAGCATTCATGGTATTTCTTAACTTTGACTGCACCACTACTACAACCAAAGAAGATAAATAGCTCATCAGATTCATGAGAAAGGAAGAAGGAAATAAGCCCACTCTGCTTAACTTCAGACTCTTCTTTCCTGTCATCAGGGTGTTTCTTTTTTCAGTCAAGTCATTAGGGAAAGATCTGCAGGCCACCTCACTTTATCCAGCTGCCTGAATCCTTTGCATGTGAGACAGGGATTCTCCATCAGTGTATTTTCTTTTATGCAACTAAATATCAATCAACAGAAACTTAAAGTTCCTTATGTACCATGCAACTTTTAGCAAAGTTACATGAACATAGTAAGTTCTTGTTAATAAATGAATTAATTAAATTGATGTTGCAATCAGAAATCCATGTTTAACAGCTTTTATTAGATGGGAAAAACTTAATGAATATTACTTCAGTAGACTCAATTTATTAATAGACTTTTTAAGTGTTCCTGCTATCCTACTCTGCCTTTATCTTGAAATTTGCGTAAATACACTGTCACTGCTACCACAATACTACATAACTTGGCTGCTCAAAAGACAGCAGTTTTTAGTTGTCAATGTTTATTAAGAAAATTATCCAGAAAAGCAATGTAGTTTATTTGAAGAGCAGCAAATTAGAAAGTGTTTCAAGAACTATTAGGGGGAAAGTGCCCAGAAGGATAAGGCAAAAGAGTGCCAGGTGAAGAATTCTCAATAGCAACACAACAAATGATTTTATTTTAGTGAGATCACCAATTACAACCTCTCTGAATAGTTCACATTCTGCTTGAGAAAACTTGGCAGTTCTCTCTAGGTCTATAAGTTAATGGACACTATAAGAAAATGAAACCCTATTGATTCTTAACTCATCACATCAGACTTTCTTTTCTACTCTCAGTTATTAGACCATCAATTAATTTCTCTTTACACTCCAGGAAACAGCATGGAAAAAACCTAATAACTTCAAGCAAACCTAGAGAGCAATGAGATGATCACTTCCCACTCAGAGTTTAAATGTTCACAGCCCCTGCTGTGTTTAATGTAGATCCAGTACCCTGGTGGGAGGCAGGATGCCCTTTTAGCTCCTGTGTTAACTTTCCCATCATGACCTGTGGAGTCTCTTGTACTATGAACAAAATGGAATACTCATCTATAAATTCAGGTCTTCTGAAATTTGTGCAAAAATTCAGTTAGCAAAGAATGTCCATTTTCCTTGTGAACTTGAAATTGACAATCGATTTTTCTAAACCCTTGTGAATTGCAGGAGTCTGCTAACCTGAGTTACTTCTCACAGTTCTAATAATAAAGAACTGTCTTCCTCACCGAGCAGAATGTTCACCACTACAAATTTCCTAATGTTGGATCCAGATTGTTTCATTCTAACTTTCATTCATAACCCTCCTTTTGTTATGTTTATTTTTCTCCTGGTGTGTTATATAGCAGTCTTTGGGAAAATGACACTCATCATATGTAACATCCATTAGTGCGATGAATCTCTTTTTTAAGGCAAATGTCCCCAGTTCCCTCAGTGGTACCTCATACCATGTGGCTTGCTTAATCCCACCCTGTTCTCTCTAGAGGTGTGGTACTCAGAATGAGATCCAGGAAGCTGTCAGATCAGTGGATAGGTTCTAGATTATATATGCTACCCTCTGCCTCTTCTTTGTATTTAGAATATACTCAAAAACTGATCACTCTCTTGGCTAAATAATACCTAGTGGAAGAAAGTCAGGAAAATAAAACAGGAAGATAAGACTATCTTCAATGCCTTCCCTCTCTTAATCTTCCTTATTTAGGGTCCTCATTACTTACTCAAAGTGTGATCTTCCTCATGCATATCAGGATGCTTACAGCCCATCAAAATTTTCTTCTCTGTGCTCTATCCCAGCAGGAACCTGATCTTCTCTGTAGAAAATGGATTGGTATTAAGTAGAAAAGTTTAATCTCAGGCTTAACTCACAATATTTTCTATCAGCGTATTTGTGTACATAGTTATGCACAAATCCAATAGTTTTATAAATTGCTTAATAAATGTCTTAACCCACCTGAAATGCACATGCACCCAGAAAGTTCTTAAAGGATAGCTAAAGAGGACTTTTTTTTTTTTTTTCACATTTAGAAACACACAGGTTTGAGTTGCCTCTAGCTAGGACTGGTATAACGAAAGGACAGACCTTTTGTAAACCAGTGCTACTCAGAGTGTGGTCCCTAAACAGACTGTATCAGCAGTATCTGGGAACTTAGTAGAAATCAAAACTTGAGGCTCTGCGTCACACCTACTAAATCAGATTATTTGAGGATAGGGCCCAGAATTTAATTCAGGAAATTTTTATGCAGCCTTCTCAACCTTGATTCACTCTCATTCTCTGTCCCTTCCTTGGGGCTCTCACTTCATGTTGTCATGACAGCAAAAGTGGTAACCTGAAAGAAGAGCATATAATCCCTGGCATTTGAAATTTATAGTGTCGGAGATTTTCAATAATCCGATTTGTTAGTTTTATCTCCAACTTTCTCCCAATGGCTCTCTCCTGGATTACCAGTCTTGGATATACTTTTATTTGTACTATTACTCAACCTAGAATGCCAGTGGTCTCCATCTTCATCTGTTAGAATTGTATTCATCTCCAAAATAAAATCGGAAATTCCACCTCTTTTTTGTCACTTTCCTGACACTTAGAAACCACATCTAGGAAAAAAAGTCTTCTTTTTCTATAACCTGATAGCAAATCATTCGCAATTCTCCTATATTCATTACCACATTCTGCCATGTGTAATAATTGTGTTGCTAGAAAATGAAGACTGAAGCAAAAATGTATATGCTAGTAATTAATTACAGTGTAATCACAAAGAAGCAGGAGTGAGGGGAAAAGAGAGGAAGCCATGGGGAGAAAAAAATAAATTAAATTCAAAAGGGTGAATTCCTGAAATGGGTACTGTTTGATATCAGGTACAACTAATTGGTTATTCTTGAGGAAGCATCTTCATAGACCTTATTATTTGATAAGTTTTTATAGAATTTAACATGTGAACAACAAACTACTGGACATATATATGTAGCTGGAAGATGTAAGAATAAAGAGAGTAAGTGACAACAATGAGATTAAGGGCATAAAACATGTCTACTCAGTCATATGACCATACTTAATAGCAAGAGAATCTAGGGAATATAAATTAGTCACTGCTTATCTGCAGTTTTGTTTTTCATGGTCCAAAAATATTAAATGAAAAATTCCAGATGTAATAATCAACATAAAAATAAACAATTAATATGTTTTAAATTGAGCATCATTTTGAGTAGTATGATGAAATCTCACACTTTCCTACTCCATCCTGCCAGGGACGTGAAATATCTCTTTGTCCAGCATATACATGCTCTCTACACTACTCATCCTGCTAGTAACTTAGTAGCCAGCTCGATTTTCAGATCAGTTATCAGAAAAGGACCACATTCACAAAACTTTTATTATGATGTATTATTATAATTGTTCTATTTTATTATTAGTTATTGCTATTAATCTTTTACTTTGTCTAATTCATAAATTAAGTTTTATCATTAATATATGTAAATTTCTTCAAAACTTGCCTTTAAAAACCCCACTTATTATTCAGTTCTCAGGTGATTCTCGTGAGGTATAACTTAGGAACACAAATATCCTTAGGGGCATTTCTTCCATGAATTTTCATTTTAAATTCTAATGGCATGTTTTTTCCAGGTGTTGTTTTTTTCTTTTAGAAGACTAGAAATGAGAAAATTCGATACAAACATCTCAATAACAGAATATATATTTTAAGAACCACTGATCTTCTACTTTTTAGAGATTTCTTTTTCTCTCCTTTCTCACATACTCCTACCACCGTAACATCCATCTTTACCCTATGTCGCATCAAAATCAGCTTCATCAGCTATATTAAAAAAGAAATCTCTGACTAGATTTGTCCAAGCAGAAGAAGAGAGTCCCCTGCTCCGCTGCAAATGGCAGATTTTCCTCGTCTTCTCTCAGGCCATCAAGAGTTCCGTGACCTTTAGTGTCAAGTACACAAACACAGTCATGGTGACAAGGGAGCAGCTAACATATAGAAACTTTAAAATAGCATGTAAAAAATCCAATTATTCCATCTTCATTTCCTTTTCTCATGTAATTCATGTAT
Organism: Cynopterus sphinx; assembly: GCA_030015415.1. Taxonomy (NCBI): domain Eukaryota; kingdom Metazoa; phylum Chordata; class Mammalia; order Chiroptera; family Pteropodidae; genus Cynopterus; species Cynopterus sphinx. The sequence goes on along the minus strand of CM057386.1, from coordinate 94,505,011 downwards.
TTAGTATTATACTTTTACAATTTTCTATGATGTTAACATCTATCCTATATGTTGCATAATTAGCACCCAAAATATAAATGTGACAAATATTGTCTTCAAAAAATTGAAGTATTTAATATGCATGCACTCAGCAGTTACTGAATTTAGCACTTGTTAAATGGTGTAAACTTCATGATTGTTTCAATTTTCATAAACCCTTGGGTTGCAGTTTTTTTTCACTTGCATAAATGTCTTCTACATAGAATAAAACTACTTTAGGGTATATATTGTTTAATATTTAGATGATAATCTTATTTAACAGCTCAGTTTATACTGATTTGTTAAAAAATATATAAAAGTCATTTTTCTTTGTTTAAAAGCCATTCCAAAAAAAAATTCAAAAATATTAGTCAAAGAGGTATATCTGGAACACTTCCTTCCAGATTAAAGCAGTATTATAGGCAACTCAAGGAGATGTATTCTGTTTGGCCCTACATATTTTCATTTTGGAAAAAGCGCCTGTACTATGAAGAAATCATCCTTTCAGCACTGCCTCTAGCCTCTATTCCCCACAGCATCAAATACAGATTCTGTTTTTATTTCCCCATAGCTTTTTAAGCAATTGCCAGAAGCAAGATAAAATTTATCTTGCAAAGCATGTTTTATCCCAGGTGATGGGTGAAAAGTAAATGTAGTCATTTTTACTAAAGATATTTTCCAATAAATTTGAAATAGAAAACATTCTAACATTCCCCCAAATAAGCAAACACACACACAAAATCTCAGGTACTTGGTCCCCTAGCTGGAGGTCATCACTAGAGGAGTTTTAATTTAAAATAAACTACTTTGATTCATCTAATATTCACAAATGTTTATAAAACTATAATTACAACTGAAGCAGTGTTCAGTTTTGTAATTTCTAGATATAGAAATTACAAAATTTAAAGTCTTGACCCTGCTTTCAAGGAGATCAAGATATAATGACAAAGGAGACATGTAATAAAACAAATTATAACTCAGTATTACTGCAAGAGTGAAGATTTGCCCAGCTCACATGGAGAACACAGTAGAGAGGCAACAGGCCTGCCTCAGGTCAAAGTTCTAAGGAAGAGCAAGTGATTATAACTTTCAGGAGGTCTCCAGGTGGACAAGTCCATGAAGAGGAAAGGAAAGATTCTAGGCAAATGGAATAGCAACTGTAAAAGTAGGAGAGAGCAAAGTATATTTAAACAACTAAAATTGGCTCAACCTTGCTGAAGTTATAAAGTACAACCATGGGAGGAAGGGTAGTGGTGGGATGGGATGAGGCAGGAAAAGATGTAAATAGCAACAGTTGTAAAGAGCCTCCTGTCTCAAAGCATTGATCCCATAGCTGTTAAAGAGTTTTTAAAGAACTGTGAGTATAGGAACCATATAATGAGTTTGTGTGAATGTGTGTATGTGTGTACATTTATGTTAAAGAATACAGGAATTGTGCATGACATTATTTTAAATGTAGGTCAGTGGGTTTCATGATTTTATTTTTTGTTGTTGTTGTTTTCTTCAATGTATAAAATTTTGATAGATTGAAAGCTCTAAATTAAATACATTCAATCTACATACATCCCAAGAGTTATTACTTCATTATTTAATCATATATCTAAGATAGCATATACATGTAGTAATTCAGAGCCATCTGTGTGTGGTAAAGTTCCTCTCTTTCAATCCCCACATCACTCTATTGTTTCATCTAACTCTTTTATTTATTTGTTTGTTTGTTTATATTAGTTTCAAGTATACAAAACATTTTTTAGACATCTATATAATTCATAAAACAATTCCCCCAATTACTCCCTTTCTCCGCTGGCCTTCCACCTAGCCATCATATTAATGCAAACTGTATTTTTTCTGCCATGCTCCTCATCCACCTCTAACTCTTTTCTATCAATCATTTTTATTACTGCCTCATCCAATCTCTAAACCTTTTCAAAGAATATAGCTTCAAATTTCTCTCTTCCATATTTCTTCTGATTCTCCTTTGTTGACAATCAAATAACATCAGTTAAGAGAATAGAAATCTTCTCTCATGATATTCAAACTTTCAGCTTTAAACCTTCAGATGCTTCCTCCAAACACTTCCCCCTTCTGATGAGTCTATTTGGTTATTAGCCTATTTCAGAGACATGTCTTTCATCTCTGTTCCTCTGTCTCTTTATCCACAGGAAAATTTATAAACCTATAATTTAAAGTTCAGTCAATGCTAGCCTGATTTTTGTTTAAATATTTATCCTGCAAGGTATAACATTTAATACCTCAGACCCAAGTTTTCTGATGCATTTTAAAAGGATGACACCTACTCATAGGATGTTGAAAAAATTAAAATACTTCATATGTAAAGCACTTAGCATGGTGCCTGACAAATGGTGAACATGTCATATGTGTAATTTTGTTACAATTATTGTTACAGATATTCCTGGGTAGTTTAAGTCAAATAATTAAAAAATCTTCAGTTTACTGTACTTAAACATAGTTTAAACTGGCATTCTTAAGAAAGAATATTTTTGTTTCCATTTAGAAATTAACTTTGGTTTGTGTTTGCTCAAAATGAGTGACATATTATACTTCTCCAAATAGTGAAAACACTTGTAAAAACAAAGGTGGAATAGGTTAATTTGAACCAGTTTTCTAATTCTCATGTGTACTTTTGTTATGTTTTTATTTCCCACAATCATATGGTCATAGGAAGAACAATTTGTATGTTAACCAAATTAATGGTACTCATAAAAATTGTTAACTTGATGATTTGCTGATTTTATTATTAATGATTTTTAATAAAATACTCTCCAATGGATAGTAATTCAAAGCCCAAAATTTTATAAAGATAATAATTTAAAATCATGTGGTACCCTCTAACTCAACAAAATCATTTGTGGAATTCATGTTTCACATATGTTTGGATATGCAAGAAAGTAGTGATTCATTGCCTACAGCCAATCATGTTAATTAATTTCAAAGAAAAAATAAAATCATCCCACACTTTTATTCCATTTCCTATATGAAGAAGGATCTTCCTATTAAAAAGTGGAAAATAAACATTAATAAGAAGGAATGTATGTCTTTAAACACAAGGATGTAAAAGAGAATAGGCTGTTAGATTAAAACGTAATCTCTGACCAGGACAAATGGTGCCATAGTAAATTACTGAGGTCTCAGGGAAATTCACATATAAGATAGCTGGACCACTGCTAAGATTCTCTAAGGAAGCTATTGAACAAGAAAATCACCATAAATTGAAGGTTAGCAAAAATAATATGAATTTTTCACTGTGAAAATGATATAAACACTAATTTTTTGTCTACAAAATTGTATTCAGAGGATGGTGGTTGAGGTTTTGAAAGAGAAACCTGAATATATTAACTAAGGACAAGTCATTGCTTTCTAATCATTTTATCTTTTTAAAATAAGACAAAAGCTAGTCATTCAGAGAAGTTCCATTAATAGTATTTCATATTATCTCTAAATTCTAGCATGGAATTTACACTCTTGCTATAGCTTTATAAATAATATAAAGTATTATATTCTCAATAATAATGCAATTTGGAATATTTGTGTAGATTTGAATAGTAGTAATAAAAATTATTAGGGAGTCTTAATCAATTTAATAAGTGGAGAATTTGTCTACAAATCTCTCATTAAATTATTTTTAAAAATTTATATCAAAATAATATACAAATTAAAAAAAAATCTCATAGTACCAAGTAGTTTATGCTTAAAGTAATAGTCCCTACACTATCTTTTTCCATCCCAATCTCATCCTCCAGAAGCAATCATTTATGACTCCTGTTCTTAGATAAACTTAATTACCTTCGTATTTTCTAAATGATATGTTCATGTTGCTAAATTGCAATTTATCAACAGTAGGCATTATATATCGCTTGTTATACTATGACTTTAAGGATTTGATTTACTTAAAAATCTATGTTATTCTCTTCTCTTCTCAATAAAGTTATAGCATGACATTTTTAAAATGTTTTTAAATATACTTTAACCCATGGATTGGCAAACTATAAACTGTAGGCCAAATTCATCTTGCCACCTTTTCAAAAATAAAGTTTTATCGGAACACAGCCATATCCATCTGTTTATGGCTATGGTTGCTTTCATAATACAGTGCCATGTTGAATAAGTATAAGAGAAGCCACATACCTACAAACTTTAAAATATTTACTATGCCCTCCTAAGAAAATAATTTTCAAATCCCCATTTTAAACTTCTGTTTTTGGTTTGTTTTTTTTTTCAACCATAGACACTGTGTACTGGAACTTTTATTGCTAAGTAAGTGTATTAATACCCATAATAATTTTTTCCCTCCCATCTCTTTCCACCCAAGCACCCACCTACCCACTTGTATGAGCTATACAGCTGACCCTTGAACAACGTGGGAGTTAGGGGCACTGGCCCCCTCCACACATTTAAAAATACATATATATCTTTCAATTTCCCCCAAAGTTCAGTAGTCCATAAGTATCCATTAAGGATTTGCTCCAGGACCCTGGCAAGTACCAAAATCTGCAGATGCTTAAGCCTGCCCTCCCTAAATTCCCAGCCATGGATCAAATGCACTGTTCTTAATTTTTTTTTCAATTAGAGTTGGCATTTAATATTATTTCATATTAGTTTCAGTGTACAGTATAGCAGTAGGACATTTATATAATTTTCAAAATGATCCCCCAACTGGTCTAGTATCCACCTGGCATTATATATAGTTATTATAATATTATTAATTATATTTCTCATGCAGTACTTTTTATCCTCATGACTAAGCAGTATGGAAAATACTGTTTTTGATCTGCCATTGACTGAATCCCCAGATATGAAACCAAGGATATGGAAAGCAGACTGTGTATTTATTGAAAAAAAAAAATCCACACATAGTGGACCGAAGCAGTTCAAACCCAGGTTGTTCAAGAGTCAACTTATTTTGACTTTTACATTATCAAGGGTAATGGCATTTAAATTCTATTCTATTCTGACTAAACTTCATACTTTAATCCATGAGTTGAATCTAAAAGTTGAAAATCAGAACAGTTTCCACATGATTATATGCATAGTTGCCCCATGCATACCTCAGTATTTCAATTAGATTTATCAGTAGTTTGCTTCTGTTAGATTTCTACGCTGCTACTCAAGAAAGCATGGTCAAATGGATTCTCCTTTATGACACTCCAACATCTGGTCAAACATGTTATTTACTTTACATTTGATCCATAATTATGTTGGCAGAATTCTAAGATGACCAGCAAGATCCCCATTTCCTGGTGTGAACTTACATAATCCCCACAATGTGAATATGATGTATTTTAGTCCTGTGATTAAGTTATGTCATATGGCACAGCTGACTTTTAAAAAGAGAAATTATTTGCATGAGCCTGACTTTGTCACATGAGCCTTTTAAATCTAGGTACTAATTTCACATCCAAAAGAAGCAAATCAAGAAGTCAGAGACATGCAATCCTGCTGACTTAGAAAAAAGTAAAATGCTATAAAATGCCAATGAAGATGGATATCCTCTAGAAACTGAGAGCAATCCCCTGCTCAAAGCTAGTGAGAAAACAAGGACCTGGTCTTACAAGCAGTAGGAACCAAATCTGACTAAAATCCTGACTGAGTTTGGAATGGTATTCTTCATCAGGGTCTTCAGATAAGAACCGAGTCACTCTGACATGTGACACTTTGATTTCAGCCTTGTGAATCCCTCAGCAGAAAACTAAGTCACACTGTGTGAGACTGCTGACCTACTGACCATGAGTGAGATAATGAATGATCAGCTAATTAGCTGGTATTGTTTTAAGCATCTCAATTTGTAGAAATCTGTTACACAGGAATGGAAAACAAATAGATCTATCAACTGAGTTTTGGAGTCACAAAATCCCCAAAGACAGTTGGATTTCTTTTCTTTATCATATTGTGGTAGTTTTAGAACATATCCACAAACACTTTGATACTCCTTCTACAAAATTTGGAGTTTAATTCCTCTCCCTTCTTGAATATGGGCTTTATTAATGTCTTAACTTTTAAAGAACAGAATATGTATGGAATAGTGGTGCTGTGTGACTTCTCATGCTAAGTTAAAAAAAGTAATGCCAAAATCTGGAAGCAACCAAGATGTCCTTCAGTAGAACAATGAATAAATAAATTATTCTAGATTTATACTATGAAATATTATTCAGTGCAAAAGAAACAAGCCATAAATCCATACAACAGCATGGATGAAGCTTAAATATATATTTCTGAGTGAAAGAAATTAGTCTTATAAAATGGCATCCTCTATGATTGCATTTATATAATATTCTGGAAAAGAGAAGATTATAGAGATGAAAAAGAGATCAATAGTTCCCAGGCTCAGAGAAGGAAGGGGGTTTTCCAGGACTAGGTGGAGAACACAAGATTTTTTCAGAGCCTAGAAGCTACTCTATATGATATTGTTTAACACTATTCATTTGTCAAATCCCATAGAACTTCACAGCATAAAGAATAAGCTTTAATATAAGCAAATTTAAAAAATCAAACAGGCCACTATAAAAAATTTTTGGAGCTTCCTCAAAAGATTAAAAACAGAACCTTATCACTCAGCAATTCTGCTTCTGGGTATTTATCTGAAGAAATCCAAAATACTTAATTTGAAAAGATATGTGCACTGCAGCACTATTTACAATAGCCAATATATGAAAGCAACCTAAGTGTTCATCAATAGACAATTGGATAAAGAAGATGTGGTAATATATACAATGGAATATTACTTGGCTATAAAAAATAAAATCTTACCATTTGTGATAATATGTATAGAACTAGAGAGTATAATGCTAAGTGAAATAAGTCAGACAGAGATATAACCTCACTGGAGAGGGAGGAGAAATAGGGGTGTTGACATAAATAACTTAGAAAATGACTGAAAAAATAAGACTAAAGACAAAGGAATTTGTATGTAAGCATGGGACCACACATTAACAACAACTGTTAACCTCTATGCAGTTTATGTGGTGCTATCTATACTATCCTTATAACTTTTATATAAATCTAAATTCTGACATAAAGTGTTTGTTGGGAAAAAAGTGATAGGATTTCTGCCTGACTCTTTCTCAGGACATGTGCCTAGGGAGCCTTGAGCTGACATGGAAGTCCTGCTATCCCAAAGCCACTGTGCTGGAAAGATCATATGGAGAGACAGGTAGAGACAGAGAAATGCCCCAGGAGACACAACTGTTTCAACCCAGATGTTTGCCTTCCTAGTCTTTTGACATGTGAGTGAGCTTTCGAAAAAGTTCAATCTTTGAGCTGCCCCAATAACTAAGTAGAACAGAGATGAACTGAGCCTGGCCCAGACTGCAGATACGTGAATAAAAGAAAAAGTTTGCTGTTGTTTGAAGCCACTTAAGTTTGGAGGCAGTTTGTCATATAGCATGGGACATACACGGGACATTCATTTTCTAAGATTTTACAATAATACGTCTAAAAAAGATATCTTTATCGTTACTAATTTTACTCAGCATTTGTCAAGCTGTATGAGTTTGAATACATTTATCTTAGCCTTGGAAACTTTCTCATATTTTCTTAATGTATCATTTCTCTCCGATGTTCCTCTGTGCCTCTTCTCAGAACATGCCTCAGTTGACATGGAGTGTCTTAAATGGATACTTATATATATAATTGTTATCTTTTCTCTCACATTTTTTATGATTGTTTGAATATATATTTGAGGAGTTTCTTTGACTTTATTTTTTTCTGACTTTATCTTTTTTATCTTTTGTCAGAAGCTTTTCAAATTTCAAATATTTTTTTTGTCATCCTTTGCTAAGTTTACTACTCTTTTATAAAGTAAATATACATATATGTATACACAGATAGGCATAAATCTTCCTAAGGATAGATTACCCTTTTATTTATTACATATCCTCTGTTTTCTTTCCTATTACAAAATAATGGAATAAAATGATTGGCTGATACTACTCTATTCAAAATTTGGTTTTATTAATAGGCAGCTTTTGTCAAATGGTAAACAGAGTTGGATGTCAGTTTTTGTGCCTGGACTTCCCTAAATGCTAGAATACACTAGTTGTCCCACTTCTCTCTAGACAGCCAAATTTATTTAGATAATAATTGTCTTTGAATTGTTTCGTTGTATGCATTTGTTTGGGTAATAATGCCTGGCTCCTGAGTAAAGAATAGAGGAAGATGACTGCATATGTAAAAGCTCAATTATTCTTTCTCTTTCAGACTCACTTCTCTGGACACCACTTGAAATCACTTGCCTTGTTATCAGGGACAGCTTAGCCCCTACTTGGCTGCAGCCCTCTCAAGGTTTTATCAGTCCATCTGTTTTCCATCTTCCATTGGTGTTTCAGAAAGTTTGTTCTGGAGATGTCCCACTTTTTACTATGTTTGTGGTTATAGGATTATATCATTTTGATTCATTTAATATCATGTTAATGGGTATCAAGGAACAAGAGATAAAAGTATTTACTCCTAAATTAGAAGTTGAAAATCTTATTAATGATCTAGAAAAAGATATTAATAAGATACACCTCAAATGTTCATAGTACATGAAATTGAAAGGGAAAGATGAAGAATAAAAAGCCAAATTCTAAAAACTAAAATAATTGCTAGGTATTTTTCATATTATTATATGTATTATTATTATTATTATTATTATTATTGCAGCTACTTTTATTATCATCACTATTATTATTTTAGGTACTCTGCTACAAGTTTTATATGTTTGTTTGTTCCTTAAAACAATATAACTGCTTTTCACCATACTCTCTACTGTGATCCTAGTCTATCACCACTTCTCACCTAGACTATTGCAAATGTCTAGTAAATATTTCCATGCTTTCTCCATAATTCATTAGCCACCAGTTATCAAAGTGATCTTTTAAAAAGAAGAAATAGACCATATTGTTGCCTTGCCTAAAATGTTTCAGTCAACTTAGAATAAAAACAAAACCTTATAATGACCTATGAGCCCTACATAACCTGGACCATACCTATATCTTGATTCCATCCCATATTTCTCCTCTTCTCTATTCCTGATGCTCCAACCATGTTACCTTTTGCTCTGAAAATGAACATTCCACTTTCTTAGAATTGTTGTATAGAGATCAGATGAGAAAAACATAAATACATTTTCTAAAATATTAAAATATTAAACATGTATCATTACTAGTAATTGCATGCCTAGCTTTGAAGGATCTTTCGGGTGTGTATGTGTTTGTGAGTGTGTCTTGGCAGGTTGGTTTTTAGCACTTGTGGCTTATCAAGGAGTTAACAAAGATTCAATAAATTAACAGGTCATCAAACAGCCTAGAATTGCCTACTTATTTACTCTCTGCATCAGGTTAGCTAGTAATTTTCTGAAGAATATTTTTAAGATATCAAGAGAATAACAACTTTTTATAAAAGAGAAAGTTTATCAGCTGTTAGTTCAACAAATAAAAGGACTGAAAGGATAAGGAAGTTAAGGTTGAAGAGTCACAATTAGACAGATTTAAGAAGAACTCGTCAACATAGATGCATCCTTCTGAGGAGACATTGAAGAAACTGAAGGAATATAAATAAGTTTAGTTTCTTCATTACTCCAACATTTCTACATTTGCGGAATTTATCAGTTAAACCCTTCTACCCTTTTACTTGATTTGTGCAAAATCCCAAGAAAAGAGCACCTATTTGAATTTCATTAGGCCATTATACAGTTATCCCTAAGGAGGTGGGTAAAACTACCTTTAGTGTCCAAAGACTCCACTTCATCTAATTTATATATATTTCACACTGAGTACCTTCTACATTTGAACTTTCATTTCAATGCTTTCTAGTTAAATCCAGGGAGCAGAATCATTTAGTGGGACCATAATTGTGGCTGCAGGCCATGCAATGGCATTACAAAATTGCATTTTCTCATTTTTATCTAACTAGGCTGATACAAAGAATTGGTTTTGATGATCAGAATCAGTGACTATTTTGAATATTTTATAGTTACTTGCTTAGAAATGGTGTATTCTCTACTAACAAGTAGGCAAATGATGATAATTGGTGCTTCAGTCTATGTTCAGCCAGGAATGTGAAAATCATTTTAAACAGAGACAATTTAATTTAGTAAATTGATGTTAAACACAGAAAATTGATGAAGCAATACAGACTAACAATAACAAGAATCTCTATACTACAGTCTGGAAGAAGGAAGAAGAGAGGAGGCGATTTTACTGAAGTCCAAGACCTGGGGTTACTCAATGAAAGTTGGAATAATGATCACCATTTTTTTTTCTTATAGAAGCTGAAGCCACAAAGAAAACATAACTATTGGAGATGCTGCTTGAGGAAGGAAGTTAGAAAAAGAAATATCCTAGCTTTTCCTTTTCTACCATACTCCAATCTCCTGCCAGTACTTTCTGTTGGGCCAACACAAAAACAAAACAAAACAAAACAAAACAAAACAAAACAAAACAAAACAAAACAAAACAAAGCAGCTAAATCAAGAGGCTGGGAAACAGTTTATCAGATTTAGACCTCTGTGACCCAGAGCTTAGCAGAGGAATAAATCTGAGAGCGAGCAAGCTCAGGAGTGGCACAAATAATTTTTTATTTGGATCCAACAATCAAATGTATTCACTCAAAATTTAATTATATATCCATGCTGAAGTGGTCAGGTTCATAATTTATTTTTATTTATTTAATAATTTTATTTTATCTCAGGAAAGAATATCCAAAACAAGCAAAATGGTTGCATTTATGAATTCATTTATCTTTATATGGATCTTTAGGATAATATATTTATCTCATCTAACTTTTAATCAGGTGTTAAAATGCTCATATCTATAGAACTTCTGTCATTGTAGCAAGCTTTGTTTTTGCCAGTTAGTAACCTCTCTGTTCATCCAAGGATGCAATCTTGAAGTGTACATTCTTTGAGATAGAGAGCGCTTGTATAGAGCAACAGAAATTAACCCCAACTTTATGGAAAACTTTATGGCATACATTCACAAGCATGACATCTTCATATCTAAGAACAAAACAAAGAAACTTGGATTTTGCTAAACTGAAACAAACCATTATGCTCACTAGAGAAAAATTATTCAGTATATATTAAGTTTAATGTCTTATAATGCAAGGACTTGTGACTCCTTTTCCCATCCAATATCATATTTGTAAAACACAGAAAGCCTTAAACAAGTATAGAAAATTTTAGCGCTGATAAGTCAATACTAAAGATGTATCTTGGTGCAGGAAGACTTCCCTCACATTGCATATTATATACTTGCTGACTTTTTCCAAGAAATTTTCTGTTGTTCAGGGCTCCTTTACTTTCTAGAGTCCAATTCTCTGGATCAGAAGACTTACAATGGGCATTCTGAGCTGTTTTATTTGACCGATATAATCTGTTGAATTGGAATGTTTTAAATGAGATGGAAACATTTTAGTTATTCCCAGCTCCTATCATTACTATATTTTTACATCTTGCCTGCATGACTTCTTCTTGTATCTGGAGACATTGTACATTTATAATTCCTGTATTAAAAATTTTCTTGTCATCCGCTGCATCAATAAAATGATTAATTTTTTATTTATCAAGTTGTAATTGGATAACTCCCACTTACATGTCTGGAGAAAAGGAAACTTTAAATTTTATTATAAAAAATAGCAAACCTGATTACCAAGAAAATAAATCCTATAAATTAGTACTCATTTTATAATTGTCAAGCATTCAGTTGATAAAATTAAGCAGCATGCTACTGATCTTATAGAGTGTAATCCCAAGGCCAAGTCTTTTTCTTTATAAATAAAACTTTCTTGAAGCTGCTATATGAGATGGTTTTAAAACTAATTGGATATTGCTATATAAATCTTAAAAGTCAATAGTGCATTAGCCACGGAGATAGGTGGAATGAGAGTTGACTATTCTAGTTCAACAAAATGATGGTTACTTGCTTCAAGAAAGTAGAATGAAAATGAGCCCTGAGTTTATCCCATCTCTATTTAGATGAATGCAATGAAAAGGCCAAGGGGAAAAAAAACAGTTTAGGATTGGGGCAAGGGTGTAATTGATTATGAGTAAAATTAAAACAAAGCTTAGTTGGTTGAGAAAGTGAAATCATATAAGTAAAAATATGAATAGATGGATAGATGGATAGAGTAATTAATCATCTAGAACAAAAACACATTTGGTAATCGATATTATTTGTGTTACAAAAAAAAAAAAACACTAACATTTCTGTACCAAAAGTTTGACATAAATTTAAGAATATTCTATCCTTTTAACTGTCAAGAATTTCTTTCTTTGATATCTCAAATATTCAATATAAATCTGTGGCCAATAATATTTTCATCACTTCCTATAGAAAAGCCCTTGGGAATTATATTGAACACCTTAGCATACAATATGGTGTTTTCATAATGAGATTTTATGTCAGATCATCACCTAATTCTAGGCAGTTTTAAATGGGAATACTTCCTAGATATGCTGTACATAGTGCAATAGAAATGATACAAATACATTGAAGGTGGACAGAAAACTGAGACGGGTAAAATCTAAATAAGTTGATTTTTTTTAATGGTACCATTCACACCATTTACGTGTAACTTGATGTCTATTCACTTATAATTTGCTAGATTATATGGCATATTGAAAATAAAAATCTTTTTAGATTTTATCTGCTTTTGGGAAGCATAAAGTTCCGTAGAGGTGTCAGATGTGCAAGAAAGGTGATAATATAAGTATAAACAGAGTGCACTGCACAAAATGGGAAAATCTGACTAGCTACTGAAATGGAGAAGGTTCCTAAAGTAGGTAATATTTGTGCTGAGTCTTAATGGATAAGTTATCAAAGGAGAATGTGAAAGATACGAATGTTGATCAGAAAACATTCACTTCTCTACCTTTTGAGTGGAGCATATTTCTCAACCACATTGATATTGGGCTTGACCATATGTATTGCTTTAGTCAGAGGGAGTTAGAGGTTATGATTCAAGCAGAGTCCTTAAATGTGCTAGTGTGATCTAGTGTGACTATTTGTATTCAGTATTCTGCCAGAAAGAGAACATACTCAGGATAGTTGCTGGTCTAAGGAGAATAAGAAAAAATATGAGTCTGACCCAATTACAACCTACAGCCTAGAGCCAAATCTTGCAGATATCAGCTGAGCCTAGCCTGAAACAGAGCTGCCCTACACAATACCTAAGAGAAAAGCAAAAATGTGTGTTGCTGTAAGCCACTGCCATGGATTTTGAGGTATTTTGCTATACCTTATTATTGCCATGTAACTAAATAATGCAAAGGAAAAGGCTTACCTGGTAGAAGAAATACCATGTGAAAGAACATGGCTATTATTTCTCTGTAATTAGACAATAGGTGACTATAAGGAAAAGATAGGAGCTGAAAGACATAGTTTCAGACCCAAAAGGAAGCTAGAGATAGACCAAATCCCATAAGCAATGGGATGTCATCAAAGTAGTTTTCACAGAGTGAATGACAATCATACTCCAAGTTAATCCTACAGTTTTATCTGTGAGGATATGCACCAGCAAACTCACTCATTCAGCAGATATTAGTGAGCACCACTGCGTGCCAGACATTTGAGACATATTATTTAACAAAAATAAGTTGGTTCTTACATCTTAGTAGAATAAAATATATTTAAAAAAACAATAAGCATAATAAGTAATGTGTATGATATATTAGAAATGATAAGTGCTATGAAAAAAAATAAGTAAAAGCAAAGCATGAAAGAAATGCCTGCGATTTTTAAAATTTTAGAGGGGTTAGGTCTCATTGAGAAGGTTACATCATCTTGGAATCTGCAGTAATCAAGGATTCTTCAAGGTTGGCAGCTATCATGTTGCTATAAGCATATAGCCAAAAATTCCATGTAAAATACTCTATAATTAAGGGTATAAATGGTTCCTTATAAAAAGCTATGATTCATACAACTTGTAAAGCTTCAGATAGAAGTTATAGAACGTCATGACTCCCATAATAACAACAAATATGTCTTCTATGTACATCGTTCTATTCTGTGATAAAGTGGTTCATGAATAGGCAGTAACTGCTGCTGCTGGGCCACCTGGCATCTTATGACTAAACATATTTTCAGAACTATGATTTGAGTCTTCACTGGTGAGAAGTGATGTTTGATGCTCATTGAGGCGTACAGCAGAAACTTGGCAATCAACCCTGACTTGGCATTCTGGAACATGCCTTCAGGGTGGAGAATTCAAACACTGTACCAGGCCCTTCTCTGGAAAAGAGTTGAACTGCTCAGTTATGGCTTAAAGTTACATTTTATGTTATGGAAGGTAGCATAAAGTTATCTGAATAGTGTAAAAAAAGGTTTGAAGTCCTTTGCTATGTAGACAATATGACATAGGTCACAAGTATCTCAGTATTTTGTTTTAAGTGAAACCATACTGACGGCAGCCATACAAAATAGATACTGCAGTGTAATGTGCTATGCAATTTTCTTTCCTAGTTTGCTCTCTGGAGTAGCATAGATTTGTGGAAACCTTTCTGCAAGGCAAATACTTGGTAGTTCACCTTTGCACCTCCCTCTTTCTCCTCCTTCATATGCTACTCTATCAAGCCTGTCTCCCCAGTGTTGTTTCTCTTTGTCTGCTCAGACATAGGCTCATACACAACTACTCTCATTTCAGAAACTTCCCAGCTGTCCTCACAACAGACAGTCTTTTGCACCTACCATTCATGCTCCACACTGCATCCTGAATGATCTTCAAAAAATGAAGAACAGTCACTGGCCTGCTTAAATCTCTTCATCAGCTTCTCACTGTTGTTTTCTTTTTCTTTTCCCAGCTTCTATTTGTAATAAAAACTTACTTTTTCTTTCCATATTTAGATGTTGCTTATTCTATTTGCAGTCTTTTAAAAGTTGCTCTTGAATTTTGAGACTAATCTAACAAAGTCTTTCAGATGTGAATTAAAATGGCACTTCTTCAAGGAATGTCTTCTCCTGACAAGACCTCATTGCATCCTGTTTTATTATTTCATAGAACTGACTACAATTACACATAAAATTAATTATGAAATTATTTTATTACATGTCTTTGTCATTCTTTCCACCTCCACCCTACTGCAATAAAGGCCATAAGCTCCGAACAAAGATTACATCTATCAAGTTCCCACTGAATCCTTGGTGCCAGTCATAGTACTCAGCATTTAACAGACCTTTCTTGAATGAGTAAATGGATAAATAAATGAATGAATGAATCAATTGATCAATCAATCAAGATATCATCTGTATGTTATACTATATTTAACTACTGAAAGCACAAAATGTAAGAAAAAACCTAGCAGAGATTTTTTATTATGTAAAGCAGAAGCATATAGAGATAATATCTTCTGCATACTGGAAAAGTTATAATGTATGATCCAAACTGCAAGTACTATCTTCCTGAGTGAGAGAGAGAGAGAGAAAGAGAGGTGTTTCAGCTGTCTATCAAGTATCTCGCATTTATTTCAGAAAAAAAAAAACAAACAAAAACATATTTTGTCTATGGCACTGGTCCTTCCTAGAAGGAAATCTTGTTCTCTGTTTTCTGGGTTAAAAATACTTAGTTCCTCATGATATATTTCTTCAAAGGGAGTAAATTTTCACTTAGCAAAGACAAGTCTCATATTTGTAATTCTATAAGACATGTATCAAGGACAGCCTCCCAAATAATTCAGACATACAAAACCTAGCCCTGTCATATGCATGGCACTCTCCCCGGTCACAATCATGAGTCTGAATATTGGGAAATTTCCCACTTCCTTCATTTGGGAGATCACTCTCTATCCTAGCAGGCTATCTTCTAATTTCCTTCTTCCTTCTACTCTCTCCAGGTCCTCCTGAGAGATTGGTATTGCACACAATTTAAGGCCTGAAATCTAGGCATTAGCAACCTCCCTCTCCCTACTCTTATAGCTCCCCAGTTTCCCAAATTTGACCCAACAGCAGCATTCCTCAGCTTTGACTTGGGGGTTGTTCCACATATAAAAATGGAAAGCAATCCATTTAGAAAAGTTGTGAAGATTAGATTTGACATACAGAGTCTAGAGCAATGTCTGATATATAAAAGGTACATGAACAAATAAATGCATTATTTGAAACTGCTTGTTTAAGTTAGTTATAATTTTTATGCTCCATTTTAAACAACCAAGTTTTTGGATACCATAATTTTCAAAATAGAATATTCTATTTATAAATGATTGTTGATATATGTCCTCAATAATCATATTAGATGATGCTATATGAGTAAAGTGGGAACTACTTCTCTAAAGTATTCTAAGGATACCAAATGCCCTCCTTCTTAAAAGAAGCCTTCTGTGAAAATTAATTAAAATGGCATTCTCAACTATTTCTTATCCTATTTTTCTATATTCTTCATGGACCTATGGGAAATACTGAATGAAAAAATTCTATGGCAATCTCCATTGTTGTTCTGCCACTTTTGTATTATAATCATTCTGTATACTCAGCAGTTCAGATAGTCAGGGATAATTGCAGTGTATACTGTAGAAATAAATCACTTTTTTAAGAAAAAAAATTGAAAAAGAGTTATCACTTTAATCCTGTAACTTGAGATTTATAAATTATGAAATCCCTACTTGATGTGCATAATTGTTATCACTAGGGCATACTAAAATAAAGTAATATTTTAGTAAAAAGTTTTTAACATAAGGTTTAAATTCTTTTGATTATTATGTTAATGCAAATAGAAAAGCCTAATTCTTGTTTTGGGTGCTACCAAGTATAAATTCTGCATGTTCATGCATTGCAGTAAGCTGTTAAACAGTTTCATCCTAATATTAACAGAGGCCTAAATTGAAAACTTGAAGCAGTTTATCAGATGACATATATTCTTTTGTTAAACAAGGCTTTATTTTATTGGTTCATGTTACCTTTGTTCAAGGTCCATTAAGAAATAGTCTTATTTTTCATAAAGTAGCCAGGCCACATGAAACTCTTTGTAAACTTCCTTCTCTCTTGTCTAAGGAGAAAGATTATTTTGCCATTTCCTCTGGCTGATCTATAATTTGGTTGGTATTTTAGTGAAACAGCCTAAGCAGTGGCACTCTCCCAGGAGCTGACTGAGCTGGCCCTGCCTGGGACAGGAAGTCATTGTCTAGATCTAGAGGGAACCGAAAGGAGACAAGCAGTGTGCTGACTCCTGGATCAACCAACGCATGTCAACTAAAGTAAGATGATTCTATTTAACACATTTTACTTTTCACCACAGCATCATAGGCCTTATTTCAACCCACAGCATAAGATGAGATAGAAGCCTTTTGGTGATCTTTGTAGTTCCTAATTGCCTTCACGGGTTAAGGATCCTGAAGATGAAAGAAAACAAGGAAAAATATCAAGCTTTAACAGTCTCTTGGCCTGGCTGTGGTGGTACCTTCTCTGTGTCTCTTTCTGTCCAAATAAGCAAATCCCTGTAACTAATTGTAAAATGTGAAAGCCAGACTATCTGTCTATGAAATTTTTATCTCAAGGCTCAGAGGCAGAATTGAGTAGTCAAGAGAAAAAATTCTTAAATCAGAGGATCTAAATTCAAATTCCAGTTCTACCATTTACTAGCTACATGACAAACAAGTTTCTCACTTCCTTTGTCCCTGAGGTTTGTTCTTTCGACAAAAAAATGAGGGATACAATTAGAGTACTTAACACATAAGATTGTTTTGAGACTTAAATTAGCTAATGTATTTTAAATGCTTAATTGAATAAGCAATACTCAATAAATATCATCTATTATAATATTGTTAAATTAAATTATAGTAATTAATTAAAATACTCCAAAATTGACTTAATGAAATATATATTTGAATGTCCATTTTAAAAACACAGAATCTAGGTTTCTAAATTCATACTAGAGAACTTATGAGAAGATATAGGTATCTTGGAATGCTTGGCATCAAGCCATGAGCCTGAGGACACCCAAATATCAATTTCTTTTTAAATTGAAATTTCTAAATTAGTGTCCCTTATTTCTTCTTTTTTTCCATGTTCTCAGGGGGAAAAAAAATGTGCTTTTGACCAATTAATAAAAAGTCAGCCCACATTGCTCCTGTGGTGAGGGCCCTGTGAAAAGCAAATGAAATGATTTGCCCAAAATGGTATTGCCAGATAAAATATGACACCTAGTTAAATTTGAATTTCAGATAAACAATAAATATTTTTAATATATGTATATCCTGTGAAATATTTAAAAAATATTCATACTGAAAAAATTCATAGTTTATCTGAAGTTCAAAATAAACTGAGTGTTCTATATTTTATTTGCTAAAGCTAACAAACCTAACCCAAGAATTAGTTTCTTCTTTCTAGCATGAAGACAAAACACAAGAATATCCAATATTTTGCTTCCAGGTTAGGAGTAATTTAAAATAGTAAATTATAGAAATAATATTTTTAATAAGATGATAAGATATAAAAATAGCTATACATTTTGGGATCAAGAGTTATAAGTTATAATTATTGATTGGTTATTAGATTTATAAAACTCACCAAATAAAAGTATTATTTTATTTATTCCTACATCTAATTTATATTTCAAAGCACAAAATCTGGACTAAAAAAATTTACTTTCTATTTTCCAAAAGTCATAAATATTTACATTAAAAATTATTTATGTTATTAGTATTTAAAATACAACATGTTTAACAACACATAGAATTGTGGGAAAAAATTACTTCTAAGATGTTAAATGGTAGCATCAATCAATGCTGTTAGGTATTAAGCAGTTCAAGAATGATATCATTAGTCTAACACAGGGTTTACTTCAAAGATGATATTGAATATGTTATTTAGATTACTATGACTAACATATCTATCAAAAATAAGCACTGTAATCTAATTTGGATAATTTTTAATACCTTTTAGATTTCCTCCATATAGATCTCATAACTTCCTTTTTCATAATACTCCACTCTTCTCTCATATTCTCCCTTCCCATAATTACCTTTCTTTTTCTGGAAACTCTCTCTTCTACCCTAATCTCCATAATTTTTTTTCCACTCTCCATTCCCATCCTTTACCCATCTCCCCAATCTCCTTCACCACCTCCTTATCTACCATCACCATCACCACCACTCACCACCACCACAATCATACAAATCACTCATTTCACTGCCTAGTTGTTAATTTTGGCAAGGGGGCATTCCAGAGAGTGGTGGTTAATTTCATTTGTTCATTCTTCCCTTATTAAGCACCTTAGTAATGCTACATGTGTCTTCTCTTGGCTGATTCCACTATATCGTTCTGATCGTCTTGGATAAATCTTTGCAAACAACAAGTAGATGTGCCAATGTCACAGTTATCATACATCAAAAGACATAATACGTAGGCTGGTAAATTCTTGCTGTGCCATCATCTTTTTCAGTTGAACCAAATTCACATATTTTCTGCAGAGCTGTTTAATTTAAATATGCATATACATTTTTTAAAACAATAACCTCATTCAATGGCACATTTAAGATGCAACCAACTGCTCTTTCCTGTATCACACAATCATACTCTCATTTGAAAAGATTTTCTGTTTAAAATTCCCAACCTTAGCACAGAAATAAGTTTCTGGAATAAAATACTAAAAGCACAGATTGAAATCTCCTAGTCCATCTCTACGTAATTAAGACTAAGTTAAACACACACACACACACACACACACACACACACACACATACACAAAAGACAAATATTATTTATCATCTATATGATGATTTTTTGAATTAGATCAAAATATAGATAATTCACTACTACAGTGGTCATATGAATATTTTGTGATTATGCTGGTCAAAATATTTTCCCAGAAATTATTTGAAAAAGAAAACATTTATAAGGAAGTTTTACTCTGACTCTTACTTTAATGTTAGAGTTTCTCAACCGTGTTGTTTTCCTTGAACCATCAGTAGCTAACTGTAGAAAGAAACCAAAATAATAAGCTAACATCAAATTTATTTTTAAAAAGATTTGTCAAGTGCTGCCTAAGGAAAACAAATTTGTATTTTATCTACTTAGTTCTAGTAAAAAAGAAAACTTATGAGGGGAACGCTAATTGCAGTACTGCCTTCAATTCACTATATGTGTGTGTGTGTGTGTATGTGTGTGTGTATATGCATATATATATGCATATAAGTATATATATATATACTTATTAAGCAAGTAGTATGTCTTGGACTCTTGGAATAGAAAACACAGAAATGAACAAGACACAATTCCTGATCATGAGGAACTTCTATTCTAGCTATCTGGCTATATAACCTACATATATAGGGATAATGAAAGTTTAGGGCTTTTAGAGACTTACAACCAAAGTAGCACAGTGGAGAGAGAACTTCCAGTTGGCACGCTCAAAGACTTTTTGGCAGGGGTATAAATAGTGAAGATGAAGAAAATGGAAGCATGTCAAATTGAAACATTTGCCCTACAAATAACATTCCTCTATGTTATTCTCATCAAGACCGTTGATTTTACAATATTGCTTTCCAAAAACACAAAATATTAACAGCAAAATTTTACACATATTCAACTTCTGACGTGAGTTCACGTACTCAGAGGATGAATTTTTATTATGTGCAAAAATATGAGGAACTATCTATAACAACTTCAAAAGTTCCCAGCAGCATAAATCAGCTGGTTGATCATAAACAAGCCTAAGAGAAACAATCCTCATGATTTTTGTGTGTTTGCTATTTGAATTTGAGTAAAGTAGGGCAAAGTTGGTCAACTTAGAAACACATTGTTTTATTCCACATGTCTCCAGAGGGTGTAATTAAGACCAGTGATAGGAAGATACAGGGTAAGATATTTTGCCTACTTACGAGGAACCCCTTCCTGACCATTCAGTGTCAAGAAATAAAAAGGACCCCTAAAAGATGTTGTCAAATCCTAATTCAGTTACCATTTGCAGCAATATTGCAGAAAAGAATTACATATGAATAAGCTAAAAAGCTTGATTTAAAAACTCCATGAAGTTCCTTCTGATTCTGAAGTTTTGGAATTCTTTAAAATTAAACCCAGATAGCATGAGGTAGTGTGGAAAGAGAAACAGTTTATATGGGAAGAAGATATGACATGATGAAAGAAGTGGCCTTACTTTATAATTCTTCTCTTTAAGGAACTCTTTGCCAATTTCAAAACTCTTTTTCTAAGAATTTAATAGAAATTCAATAATGTTAAAATTTGTAACATATACCCTTTGGGCACAGAATAAAATTTTAATAATAAGCACATCATAAGAGCATAATAGTATATTTGAATATTAGTGATTATGGAAGGGGAAAATTGTAATCAGATAATGCTAGAAAATGGAGCAATCTAATCCTAGCCATTACTAATTACATATCATAGTATATTTTTGTTGTGAAAAATAAACACTCATCTGACAACTTTCCTACACTAATTTATTTTAAGAAATATTACACTTGTGGAAACATGTTCAGATATTTTACTTGGATTTTTATTATCTATTGGCACAGCTTTTATAATTAATTTCAAAGAAATATTTTTTTCCTGGTTTATTTTGAAAGAATAATTACTAAGAATTGGTCTCTGGGAATATTGAATTTGAGGAAGTCATTGCTTTTGTTCTTCTTTAAGTAAACATTAGTTTTAAAATTCAGTGAGAAATGATAAAAAGGAGATTCAATGACTTTTAATGATTAGAAGAAAGAAAAAAACCTCGCTCATTTTAAAGCTAGTATCTTTATTTATAAAGAAAAGAAGTCATTATGCTTTTGAATTTTGTACAATGAATATATCCACACCCAGGTGTAAAATTGGGGAAATAAAAAATGAAATAAATTTGATTCAGCATTTAATTGACTATGACACCGTGGGTATATAAAGGCTCTTTTCACAACTAATAAAGTAACTTTGCAAGCACAGGAAAGGAGAGTGGCAGATAAATGACATCAAGAACCTAGAATTGTATAAATTTGGCACATTTTTAATCTTTCTAACTACAGATAAGTTAAAATGTCATTCTTTCTTTGTGAATGTTAAAATCACACAAAAACATTTATTAATTATGGACCATAGAGCATATTGGATTTTATTTCATCTAATGTAATTTTTTGTCTGATAATACCACAAGTTAATTTTAATAAAGCATATTGTTAATAATGATTTAAGATATATGTTGAGCATTAATTTATTCATTGACTCAATTAATGTTTGTTATATATATTAAATTATTAGATAGCTCTGTAGATAATTCTGACAGGCACCAAAGTTTGGAAATTTCTGGCCTATGAAAATAATACTACTTATACCAGCTAATTTTAATTGGTACTGAAACAGAATAAAGAGCAATAGAGGTGTCCCTAACACCTTTCTGTTCTCTCCCATTTTTTCTACCATGATGCTACATCTGACCCTCATTGGCACTTGCTCTGTTAGGGGAGCCTCCTAACTGGTTTTCTTTTCTCCACTCTCTCTATTTGGTTATTAAAATATCCAGGTACTAATGCCTCAGTCCTTCTAAATTGACTCCACAGGTGATCTCATCCAGTCTGGTGATTTCAGTCATCTTCTCTACAAATTTACTCACACACTTTATGCGTAGCCCAAGTCTCTTTCTTGAGCTTCATACTGATACATTTCACAGTTTAATGTATATCTCTCAAATGATACAAAGATATCCAAAAACGTAGCTTGTTTAAACTACATATATTATTTCCCTTATCCACCTAATGTCTTGCCATCCTGGTCATCTTCTACTATATTAAATTTTACCTTGACCACAGTTTTAATCCCTGGACTGCTCCTCTAGTGACTCCATAAACTGGATCCATGGATCTTCCTATGTTTTTATTTATTGAACACTTTTAAAAAAATCTTCTGTTTCACACAAATCCACTACTCTCCTTTCTCAAAACATTCTGTGTCTGCCTCCCAGGCCATGATTCTGAATGTTAGTGCCTTAATCTGAACAGTCCTCCTCTCCCAGTCAACATTCTTGCTGGTCTTGATGACTATTCCCATGAAACACTCTCTAAGCACATTCCAAAACATAACTTTCCCATCTCTGTATCTCATATTCTTCATAATAATTTACAATATTCCATCTTTAACTACATTTCATTGGAAATATGACATACATAGTTAAGGGTAGAAATGAGATTTCTTTTTGAAAACCTGACATATCCTGCAACAGTCCCAGAAACATAGAACACTCAAGATAGTTATGAAAGAAATTAGTTGTTTCACTCTGCAGCTTTATCTTGCTCTTAAAGGCAATTTATTTTCTCATTGTTCAATGGTTTTCTGGGTATTTGTTTTTTATGTAAAAAACAATGCATGCATATTTTATAGAAATTGAAAATATTGAAAAACATAATGAAAGAAATTTAAATTGCCTATTTTACCATCACCCTTGGGCAAATACCTCCAACATTTTGCACATTTTCTTCTAAATTATCGTTCTATGCCTATAAGTAGATATTTTGTACAAAACATAGATGTTTTTATGATGTACTTTTTGGTATTTTGGTATACCTTATATCAAAATTTTTAAAGCAGCTAACCTAACAAAACTTTATTAATCAGAAGTGTAGATATTATAAGCACTTTCTGCTGGTTTTAAAATATTTATTATTAAACACCTTAAATACTCTAAAAATATTATATAGTAAGTACAAATAAGAGTTCCAAGATGAAATGAACTAAGACAATTTTGATTATAGCCTTATAATTCTATAGGTATATAACCCAAGCTTATACCCTGAAGGGTTTGGGAAATTTATACTTATATTTTCAAGAATACAAAATAAGAAAGTAATAGTTGTGAAATAAGTGCATTCTTTCATTCATTAATTTAAAAAGAATTTTACAAAACACTCAGCACTACATTAATTATACCATGAACAAGATTTGCCAGGTGGCTGTGCTTTTAAAGAACTTACATTTTAATTGAGGAAACAGACCATATATAGTTAAACAAATAATTAAAAGCCATACCGTTTGTAGTAAGTGCCAAGAATAAAAAGGATGCTGTCTAAAGAACAACTAGAGAGACCTACTTTAAAAAAGATAATCAGGGAAAGGACCAGCTACAAGAAGAGCAGGGGAACTGTACTGACAGATGAATAGAAAGTTCACAGTGCTGACAACAGATATGGTGTGCATTCTGCATTCTCTAGGAAAGGACAGATGGCCAGCCAATGCTGTTAAAGTTGGCAATAAGGGGAAAAGTAGTGTGAGGGGAATTTGGTGACATGGGCAGGACTTGGATCATGATGGGTCATTTTTTTGATCTTATCTCTTGTGTAGGAGTACAATAAATTAGATTTATAGTACACCTAAATATAAATACTACTTCGACGTGGCAATTTTTTCTATCTTGTCTTCATCAGCTAATTTATATATGGACATAAATAGGGACAATAGTTACTATCTACAAGTCTGATGACAAATAAGTATCTTTTCTAATTCAGAAATGTTCATTGAATTTGAATTGCTGTTATTACAAAGGCAAGGATATGAAATTCAAATATATTGGAGAATATTAATATCCAATATTAGTTACTGCTAATTTGTATTTTATCTTTTTAAAATATAAATAATTGAATTAGGAATTCATAGAAATGGAAAATAAGTCTGAATTCCACTGCAATAAATTGCTTTGTTAATTGTTTATGCCATTAACATCTCATATCCCATAGATGGCCCTAAAATGTATGATCTATTCACAGTTGATTTTTAATCTGTAGGCCATTTCTCACCACTCGGACACTTCTTGTCTGCTTTCTGTTCCATTATATTTCAGCTGAATTACGAACCTGCCTGAAGCTTAGTAAACCTTGCCAAAATGTACTTTAAAGTAGATACCCAGTGTCCCCATGATATAGTCTGCACTATTTCCCTCCATCTTAATGCCTTTTTTAGCGTGCATTTTCACCTACTTTTTTTCACACATTTTTCATTTGTTCAGCACATCTGGATTCATGACTTGATATTCTAGTTATATGGTTTATTGGGGGTGGAGCCTAGCAGACTGTGATGGGTAGAAGTAGGGTAGGATACACATCACCTTCCTCAAGAACGGCAGCCATGATGATGAGAGAAATTTCTATGATGCCTGAGCTAAGAAAGTTCTCATCTGCACACAGTCTCTGATTTAGCAGCTGAGAGACAAGGCTATGTGGTCCAAAGGCTAAGCAATATGCCAGCTGAGTGTACTTTCTGCTCTGCTGGTGACTGTAGCCTCATTAGCTCTGTCTTCTCTGTGACCAGGTTCTAGAGCTTGAGCTTCTATGGATAGTAGTTCTCTGTACCATCATGGAACTCCACATTGACCTTTTGCTTTCTTAACACCTAGAACTCTATAGCATTAGCTCTAGAATTTTCTTCCTGCAAATATACAAAGAAGCTAAGCATAAATCTTTTCTTTCAGATCAGTATTTATTGAAGATTGATATCAAAAGACACATATTTTTAAAAGCAGATTAGATTTGGGGGCTCAACTTAGACCTGAATCAAAATTTTTTGTCTGTAAACTGAAACTTGCTTTCTTAACAATGTCCCTGCTAGTATTTATTTTCACTAAGATTTGATAAGTCAAATTGTTTAGAATTCATTTGTTTATATGCATTTGTATCTGATAGCTGCCTTTTTTTATATATTGGATGACTAAATTCCTTAAAAATAAAGCAAAATAAAATGATGTGAGCAAAAAATAATAATATATGAATGACTATGGAAAATACAGAAAAATATTTAGTCAGTTTCTTTTAATTTGTCTAATATGTTGGTACCTGAGAGATAAGAAAATTTACTTTAAACTAGATATATTTTTCAAGAATAAAGAAAGTATTTAAACTGCAACTCAAAAGATTCACATTTCTGAGTGAGCAAGAGCAAAAAAGAGAGACATGATTTCAGAATCTCAAAAGCCTACAGGTATATGCAAATAAAGTAAAATTTAGAAAAACATATAGGTAGCAAAGGTAAAAGACAACTGCTAAAATTATCTGGAGTCTTGAAATGAAGGATCACGTTGTAAGAAATTCAGAAGAGCCAGAATTTCTAGGGAAGTCTTGAAAATGCATTAAAAAATAGCCCAAGTTATCTTATACCTCAAAAGCGAAGCAATAGAAACCCAAGAAACATACCTGCCTTCTAAATAATTCTTTACCTGTGGGAAAAATGGAGAATATAGTAGACTAATGGTACAAATTTGTTTTTTCTAGGAGGTGGAGTAAATTTTCCAGAGGAAGTAGCCTTTGATAAGCAGTTTTAAAGAAGAAAAGGCCTCCCTCACTTATCTGTGAAAGAGTTGCTGGTAAGTGTGTGCTTTGAAAGACTGAGCGATCATCCACCCGTGAATCTCACACACATACAAAAAAAAATTTGAATCAAGTCTCCAAGTAGTTGAATGTATAAAGTGAAGAATGTAAAACATTATTTTTATTTTTAAAAAAATCATATATTTTCTTGTACTCTATTTCACAGTGTCATTCCCTTCTCAGCAGCCACATTTGATAGAATATTTTGATATAATGTGCAGATAGCCAGAGTTATGGCAACACTGGAATTGGATAAGCCAACCTAGTTGAGATAGAATGGATTCAAAGAACCCATCTGGCCAAAGATCTAAATACTGAGCCCCTCTTTCAAAGATCAAAGACTGAGTTCAAGGGTCATGCTCTCAAATGAGAACTTCTGAGCCCTAAGCCTTATTTCCTGCTTTGTGGATGTCCAATCTTGAGCAGGTTATTCAGATTCTATATTAATTTTTTCATCTCAAAATTATACCTACAGAATAAGTTGATTAAATCACTAAACATATGTGTAGGTACCAAAAATGCTGTTGATTGCATCAGACCTAACATAATTAAAATACTATTAAAATTATATTTAATATGTCAAACAATTCTTGATTTTCAAATGGCTGCCAGAATTAAAAATATATATATTCCTTTGTGTATCACTCATTTATGTTTTGGAGCAAGCAATCCAAGATATCTGATGCTTGAAACTTTATGTTCAAACTCTCTATTACACAGGACATAACATTCTTCATTAACAAAATATACAGGCTAAAAGGCACACTACATAATTTTTATCTCTTCTATTGATTGTAGTCATAAGTAGAAAAATTGAATTATTCCTCAGTGGTTTATAACAGCTATTTGTTTGATGCTTTTGTTGTTGTTGTTGTTGTTGTTAATAATCCAATAACACCCAGATTCTGTGTACACTGGAGCACAATTTAGCACATTTTTGCAGTTTAGAAGTGCTTACTTACCTTTTCTTTTCACCACCAACCCCACACATAGCTGCCACTTTTCAGAGTCAGCCAGAAGTGTGATGAGCTTGCAGTAAACAGGATTTAAAGAGTTAGAATCGATGCTCAGCATTACTATACCACATACCCCAAAGCAGTGGCAAAATGACACATGAGCAGAAACTAATGGTTGTGCATTATAGACTATGATGGTGATTTTCCAATGGTTGGCCACATCGGTTTGGAGGCTATTCTGTGGGAGACATATCACTTCCATCCAGAAATTATAATTACTACATATTCCAGACTGAGATTGTGGGAGCCAGCTTTATTGGTGTATTATTTGTTTTACATTTCCTGTGAGAGTTTATATAAAATAGATAATTTTTGTAGATAACTATATATACACAAACACACAAAGAAACGCTAATTAAAACCATTTTCAAATTCTATTCCTACCCTTGTCAATACATTTCTTAAACACTAATAGTTTTCCAATCCCAGGGCCAGAACAAATTCTTGATACTGAGTTTAAATTCCGTGCATTTTTTTTCTCTTGCAATGAGGTTCTTCTGTTGGCACATGTGAGAGCCCACAATGCCTTCCACAACAGTGAAAGCAAGAAGAGTCATTGAAGCACTTTTTCTTTTTTCAAAATTGGGAAAAGTTTTAACAATTTTCAAAATTGCTGTTACCAGGATTTATGGCTTAACTTCACTGAGGTAAATAAGCACATTAATTCCATTTTAACTGAGAAAACATTTGCTAAGCTAGTCTAACTCCTCTGTGGACATTATCTACTTCATCTCCCTGAAGTTCTAGGCTACATATCAATTTCTCTTTTCAAACTTTTACTGCTATGTAAAACTATGCTGGTAGTGTTCTCCTGTCACTAAGTAATAATTTTAGAAAAAATGAAAAACCAAGATAATTATTAAACACACTTGAATAATATCTTTAGGACACAGGAAGCAATGGTTATTATGCACTCTGTTATTTTAGCTACTATTTTTCTAGCATTTCTTTTTGCTCCCATCCAGCTCAAAAATTAGTTTCAGCCACTCATTGTTACAGAAAAAAAAAAATACTAGCCTCTCCCTATGTTGAGAATTTTGTTTTCTTCTACTTAATTTGAAAGATTCAATCCTCAGGGGTGAAGTAATGGTTATAAGTGAGCTGATGATTCCAATCCTAATTGCTACTTTTATGGAGAAATCTGGGAAAATCAGAAGTTTCAAGTTCTTTTATAAAATGATTTTAGTAGTTCTTTTGGCTTAATTGTTTATCTTGAACTCTAATAGATTTGTGAAATAATATAATAAATAAATATAATATAATATAATTAATATAATATAATATGACATAATATATACTATAACATAAAATACAATATAACATAATACAATACAATGTAATATATAATAAATATGATATGATATAATATAATATAATTCAATATAATATATAAAACTATATAATTCTACATATGGCATTCAAATTTGCTAACACACATGAAGCACTCAATGTTAGTTGCTATATTTTATCCAAATAAAGTAACACATAAAAACTATACAGCCTCTGAAATAAGGATAATGTTACCTGTAACATAAGCTTTTACTAGAGAGTGGGTGAGTTTATTCTTGAAAAACAGTTGCTACATAATAAGTATTATGTAGGCATTTGAAAATGGAATAAAGGAAGTAGGGAGAAAGATTGGTCATTTAGTTGATTTTTTGATCTCAAGAAAGATTCAGTAAAAAGATGCATGTTATTTTGTTTATTTAAAGGGTGTGTTAGTAATTGGAAAAGGCTAATCTGTATCCATTTGCTTCCACATTTATAAAAATATTTTTATTAAAGAGACTGATAGAAGAATGTTAGCACTGTGCTTCATCATTCTTAAAGGATAAGTCATTACCTGTTATCACTATAGACAACATTGTTTTTACCACCCATTTAATTTGCTGATATTTGATCACGAAGCTTCTAACACTAGGAATGAAGTCTACATGCATAGAAGGACAGTTAAGTACCTAGATGGTTTCACTAAATAAAGTATTTTATTACAAAATCATTATATGCATTAAATGGTCATATTTAATATACTAATTTAGACTATACCTGTTATCCACCTTTATTTCTCTAAATTATCACCAAAACAAATAGACAATTATCCCCTTGTTTTTATTTATGTCATGAGGTAAGAAATCATACTAAAATAGAGAACTTAACCATACTAAACTTAACTTAATCATACTTAACTTAATCATACTAAAATAGAGAACTTATATATAAAGAAATTTCTATATATATAAGCCTAAGTAGAAGTAACTGGTTTTAAAATAGGCCTACTGCTTTAGTATTGAAGGAAGAAAATAAATAAGAACATATCTATATATAAATACATATAAATATTTATATAAACACATATGTGCATAAATACATATATATGAATTTATGTTAGTATTAATCACTCATACTTTTGTATTAGTCTGTACGTAAATATAAACATATACAAGTAAAATCATAAATAAAATAAAGACGTGGTAAATAATTTATTTTTTGTATCCAAGTAATAATGTTTTATCTTGAAATGTTAATAAAAAATAAATCATAGTTAGTCACTCTATTTGTTTTTAAAATTATACACAAAATAATAATAGAAGTTATCATTTATTGTTAGCCATTGCTAGACATTTTACTAGAAATTTTTGATATATTATCTCATTATTTCTAAAAACAATTTAGTAATAGTGGATATTATTATCTCCCTTTTAAAGGTAAGCTAAAGAAACTGAGAAATAGTGATGCTTGCTAAAGTACAACCAAGATATAATGCTGTTCATCTAAGTATTAAAAATATCCTATGACTTAGTACCAGGACGGATTTGCATTTCTCAGGCAGAGCTATTGGAAAATCCAACATTTATCATCTCTCCACAACAATTTATGCCTATTGTTGATGATAAAAATGGGGATGAAGGGTTAAAGAAGTAAGAATTAGTAGTTGATAGAGAGGGCCATGGGGATGGGGACACAGCATAGGAAATGAAGTTAGCATTAATGTAATGGCTAGGTGGGAAAGCCAGAGGAGAGAAAGAGCGATTAAGGGGATCATTTTATAAACTATTTAAATGTCCAACCAATGTACTGTATACTTGAAACAATGATAAAATTAAATTAAATATATATATATATATTATTTTATTGCCCCTTCTTTTATACTTTGTAATTGTACTACATATATCATTTTATTATATGCAGTTCTATTCTCTAGTTATCTGTACCAAATACTGCATCATGCTTTTACATTTGGGTATCAAGCTTCTATATATAATTATGTTTCTGTGTATATATGTCTTGTCTCACCAAATAAATGTTAACTTCACTGTGGGCAGACACTGCTAGGTATATTGTGAACTGTATAGTATCTAGGTCCAGTCAGAATATACAGGTGTTCATTGAATACCCATAGTCTCATAAATATATTTTTTAAAAATGTTACCAGAGCTATCTACAGATACCTCCTGCTTTTATAAAGTTCGTGTTGCACCATTGCTCTTTCACAAAAGACTTATATTAGTACTCATTTTCCCTAACTGAAAAAAATCCGAAGATTTTCACTTTTACAAAAAAAAGCTGTAATCATACTAACGTAGGCCTTTCCTTAAAGCAAAGTAGTGTAACACAACCCTTTGGAAAGCAGGGGATAGTCTTTACCTTAAGCCATTTTGGTTTACAAAAGTTTTCTTAGGAACAGTTTGTCTTGGGATAGTGAGGAAAACCTTAATAGTAACTTCGAAATAAGTTTACTTTATTAAAATAGATCTCTCTGCCCTTCAATGTTTACATCTTTTTTCTGGTCGGGGGTTATGCAAGACTAATGGTAGTGCTTTTACTAACCATTACCTTACCAGACAGACTTCATAAAGATCATAGAATTATTGATCTAGATATGTTTTTTTCTTCCTTCTCCTTTAACACAATTCTCCAGCCAAGTGCCAAATTACACAGAGTAGGTAAGTAAAGAAATTTAATATAAAATATACACCAAAACTGTTTTACTTCTTCACATTATTTAAAAGATCAAAATCCACCACTCTACAGTTAAAAAAAATTCAATACATAACAAAGAACAATTTGTCACCAATTTTTAAAGTCATATAATGTAGGACTAGCTAAACAGAAATAATACTTTTAATGAATATTAAAACCTGTCTACGTGTGCTCACATATTATTTAGCATATTATTTTGACTGACAGACCATAAATTATATTTTTTCTCAATTCAAGGAAAGTACAAAGTCAATAAATAATGTTATTAGAGATGAATGTCAACTTCAAATAAATAAGTACAATATGAAGAAATTTACTTCAAGTGAGAATAACTTTCATTTTTATATGGCTCTGAAATCTGAGATATTCTGATGATGAAGAGGCCCTTTAAGATGCTACTGCCTTTTCCAGAATGTTAAATACTTGGACATGACCCTAAATAGTTCACATACCTGTAAACTGAGAACAGGATTCATCATACACTAGGAATGCAGGAAAATGAAGTGCAGAGAAGAAAAACACATATGGCATTTCACATAGCATATTATGAAGCTAAGTTGCTCTTTGTATTCAAACTTAAGATAAAAATTTAGACCTTATAAAATCAAAAAGCCTAAAACAATAATTCAAACCACCAAGAGTTTCTCAGGCTTCTCCCAATTCTGATATTTTAAATGAGTTCAAATGGAAAATATGAAAATTTAATTGGTTAATCTTTGAATCAAATTTCACTTGTATGCAGTTCAAATATTAAATATAGAAAGAAGAGAAAAGAAAAAGGAAAAAAACTCGATTTTAATTTAACAGAGTATGTCCAATTAAAGAATTCTCTGAAATGATAAGTGTGAATTTATAGATTATCCATGCAAAATAAGGCATTCATGCATGCGCACACACATGCACACAATCTCTCTCTCTCTCTCTCTCTCATCTCTCTCTCTCCCTCTCTCTCTCTCTCTCTCTATCTCTATCTCTATCTCTATCTCTCTCTCTCTCTCTCTCTCTCTCTCTCTCTCTCTATCTATCTATCTATCTATCTATCTCTATCTCATCTCATTAGCTGCATGATGAATCTTAAGACTATTTAAATTATATCTTTCAGGCAAATACATTCAAATGCAAAATATTATTGCCTCAACCTTGGGACACCTATTTCAGTAGCTCAGACTTTTTTTCCTATTGTTTATTTTAGGAACTAAGTTATAAAGGATTTAGTTTGGTAAACATATGACCTTCAGATAAAGCTTTACTATTATAAACTTCCTTCAGAGTATCAATTTACAGTAATGAAATGCCAGCTTATTCTGTTTTCCTACAAACCACCATTTACAAAATTTAAATGGACCTGAACATAATTTACCATATCTTCCTGGATGTAATTAAGTGTATGAAAGAGAAAAAGCTTCTTTAAAAAAAATTAGATTGCTTGTTTTAATTTTCAAAGGAAGTTTTAAAGAAAGATGTTGATCGTTTATCCTAAAATGTTGCTTGAAATATTTTGTCCTATTGAATGATAAAAAATTACCTATGTGTCTTTCTTATTCCCCACTTTATTTATGAATTAATCTAAATAGAAATTACATAAAATCTCAAAAGACATTCAAACGTTAGCTGTTATTTTGTTATGAATTACAATTTATATTTTTTTAAGAAAAATAATATAACAATTTTGCATTTTGATCATCATTCACTATAAAATTAGTAATTATGTACCTTCTCTGGGGGGAGTAAAAATAAGCAAAAAATTATTCTGCCAATCAAAATTTTAAAAGTAAAGTAGAATAAACCTCCACGATTTTTTTTTTCTCAAACATCCACTTACAGTGTCTTTTGAATTCTATTCGATCACTGCCTCTCAAATTAACTTTCTTCCTGCATTTCTCCTTTTCTTCTTGCACTTTTTTGAGTGGTCTTCATGCTTCCTTAGAAAACAGAGATTGAAACAGGTTACAGAACTCACCCCCAAAGAACTTTCAGCAATTGTGGGAGACATTCAAGAACCGGCAATAACAACATAATTGGAAAAGTGTTCATGGTAGAGACTCACATTTACAAAATTTCTGAAGTCACCTGCCTTGATCCAAGAAAGTTAGAGAAGTCTTTAAAGAAAAAGTGATATTATATCTGAGTCTTTAGTGACAAGTATTATTTAAGGTTGACAAGGTAAGCAAAGGTGTACCAAGTAAAAATATCTGAAATGACCCAAAGGTACAGGGGAACATACCTCACTCAGGAAACTACAAAGCATATCTATAAACCTGGATAAGAATTGTTTTTTGAGCTTATATTGAGAGATTAAAATGGAAAAATGTAAAGAGGACAGATCATAAGGATCCTTGCAAACATATCTAAAAAGTTTATACTTTTGCCTGAATGTAAAGGAGAACCATGAATGATTTTAAACAGATGTTGATAAGGTTTACATTTTAGGAAGATTACTCTGATGGCTATGTGGTGGAGAATCTGATAGATTAGAGTTAGAGAAATCAATTAAAATGCTATTCTAGTATTTGAGGTAAGAAATAAGGTGGGTGGGCCTGAGCTAATAAAATCTAGTTGGAATGGGGAGCAGAAGATAAACTTGAAACATATTTAGAAAATAGAGAAGATAAGACTTTGTGATAAATTAGATGGCACAAGGGAAAAAGAAGAGTTTAGGATTACCCCCAAATTTCTATCTAGGGGAACTGAATGGACGTGGTAGTGTAAGATAATAAATACAAGGTTTGGAAAGGAAATGTTGTAGGTTTGAACTGAAACATGGAGAGTACAGTTTTTGATGTGTTGTTGGGTCTCAAACAGTTAGATGTACCATAGGTTAAAATGTCACCTAAACAGATGGAAATATATAACTGGAACCCAAGTCAGAAACCTGGGCTGGATAGAGAACATAGATGATAGATAAAAACATTTTTTATGGATAATATCTCTGGGAGAGTGTTTAGAATAGAATGAGCAAAAGGCTACTATCAAATTACATTCTCACATGTAGAATAATGAACCCAAGCATTAGTCAGATTGATTTTCCAATTGAGGATATCGGGGTGGGGGGTACATTGATATAGTCACTGAATAGACACAAAGGAATAGTTTTCATTTCCATACCTGTTAAGAATGTACCTAAGCTCTTCCTCCCAGGTGTTCAGTGAAAGGTTAGATTTTTGTCCTTTTATGTATGATTTGGATTATCCAGCTGCTATTTTTGTCCTGTTCGTGGAAACAGAAATGAAGCAGAGTGGTTAAAAAACTGTCCCCTGTGATCCCATGTGGCAGTTATCACATTTATTATTCTTGTGAGAAAATGAAATAAGTGAATTAGAACAAATACTAAGTGATATTAGGATATATAGTTTAAAGACCCTCGAGATTATGGATGGCCTATTTACCTTTGGCTAAAATAGGTTGATAGTGGCAAAGTCACTGCTGTGTGCTCACCAGCTCATTCCCTTTTCCTCATAGGAACAAGCTAATCTACATTTCTAGCCTCTTCTGCCTTTAGGTGGGCTCTATGCTTGAACTTTTGCTGACTGTACTATGGATGAAAGTGATACCAGTCACTTCAACCACTATTAGTTTCCTGTTGCTGCATAAGAAAATGCCACGAATTTAGCAGCTTAAAAACACAAATTAATTAGCTCACAGGTTCCATGGGGCATGGCATGACTGGATTCTTTCATTATCTCATCGGGTGTTGTGGGGAGAGCTGCTCCTCTAGGTATGGAGTTCTTCAAGGTTCATTGGTTGTTGGTACACTTAATTTTCTTGAAACTATAGGACTGAGATCCCCGTTTTCTATTAGCTGTCTGCTGAGACTGATCTCAGGTCTGCGTTATGTGGGCCCCTCCGTCTTCGTAGCCCACTATAAAATTAAAAAAAAAAACTGTCATGCATCAGATTCCTCTCATTTTGTGTCTCTGGTTACCACTGCCTCTGACCTCTAGACTCAGGTTTCATGTAATTGGATCCAACCCACCTGGATAATTACAAAAAAAAAAAAAAATTATGCTATGTAGCATAACCTAATTATAAGAGTGAAATCTCTCATATTCACAGAATGTGGACACCAGGGGGTCAGAAATCCTCAGAATCACCTTAAAATTCTAGCTATCGCATTGGTTAACCCATAAAATATCCCATGTGATCATTCACACCCTTTCTCTTTCCTGTATGCTGCAGGATTCAGAGATCCAATAGAGGACTATGATGCCTTTAAAGATAGTGGGGCCACTAGATGGAAGAAGGTTCACCATCATTAACTCCCCCAAACCACTACTTTTTTGCATGGCCCTAGGAAGTGAGTAAGAAATAAGTCTGCACTGCATTAGATTTTCAGAACTCTTTGTTCCAGTTGATAATCTATTTTGATTAATACAGAAACTGGTGTCAAATAATAGGATAATATTGTTGTCTATTAAGAGGTGATTATTTTCTACCTTATTATGTAGTGTTTTTTTCTCTAATAATTCAGGTAACATCTCTCACTTTATATATGTGATAGCCAAAAGCAAAAAGTTGAGATATCCTTCTGCTTTGATTTTTCTAAGTCATCATCTATAAGGAAGATTTCAAAATAGTCTTCCTTCTCAATCAATCTCCAACCAAAAGAACATCTGGTAATTATCTGTTACCTTCCTTCATAATAATTATAAATAAAATAATTAATTTATTTTACTTATATAGAATTGGTAATATATATCATAACATTCTTTAATCTTCCAATCAAAACTCATATTTTGTTACTTTTAATGTTATCTTTTTTCTATTATCTTCATCTTACTTCAGTTCCCTTCTGACCATAGTTCCCTCTTTCCTAGCTTTTTCAAATATATATACATAATCCAACTTTCATATTTAAAAAATTATAGTATCGTGTATACGTGAAAGTGGTTATACCCTCTTTCCATATTCAAGGATAATGCTTTAAACATCATTGATTTTTAATATTTTCATGCAGCATTGTTTTTATTTCATCTGTATTGTTATATGTAAATCTAGTTCTCATTTTGGAGTACTGCATGATATTTCATTATATGTATAGCCCATATTTTAACTGCTCCATCCTCTCAGCATTGATCAACAACTTACCTTCAACTCTTTTTCTCTAATGATACCAGGAAAATATTCTTATGTATTAACCAATATGAAGTTTAACCCTGAAATATAGCGAGTGGAACTGGTCAGTCTCAGGGAATGTGCATGCCCTATTTAATGGAATACTTTCTGACTTTTCTCCAGAATACCTGCTCCAATTTACATTCTCTAGAAGCAGTGCATAAGTCTTTGCACATCCATGTCAAAATTTCTTGCACATTTTAGATATTACAAATAATTTCTTCCATTTCTACATTCTTCTTTGTGTGATTTTTTTTTTTTGATGTATCTCATAGAGCAGAAACCTTTCATTTTGATAAAATCACACTCTTTAGTTTTTCTCCTTGGTGTTCATGCTTTTTGGAGTTTCGTTTAAGATCTCTTTCCTAATATGAAAAGAGAAACGTTATTTTCTTTATTTTGGCAACTCCTATTATCTAATTACTGACAATTCTGCCTATATCCATCATTTTTACTCATTTATATTTCTCCACCCTTCTCCCATGTCACTCCCAAATAATCCCTTTCCTGTGCCTTCTGGAAGAATCCCCTACCCACTCTCCACCTCACTAATTCAGTCTCCTACTTTCCTTATGTTTTCATTCAACTTACTCATTCATTGTTCCTTTTTAATTTCTTCATTTAAGATTTTTCTCCCCCATACCTGTACATTTTCTCTAACATTTCTGTTTCATTATCTTTCCTTATATGTTGAATATATTTAGAATGTATAGCTTAAATATTTTTTCTTTCTGTTGCATTAATTCTGCTCTTTAAGGTATTGATGTTTTTCCATTGGTGATTTTTATTGCATAGTGTTTAAGCTCCTCCGTAACTGGAAACTTGTATTTTACTGAACCCACTTATTGCTTTGACTAACATTTGTTACTGGAGAAGAGTTACAGAAACCCAGGCTCTAATTTGACCTCCCCTTGATTTAAGAGTGAAAATTCTAACGTTGTATTCCAGACTCATACCCCTCCTGGCCTTATCCTACTTCCAAGAACTGCTCCTGTAGTTGATTTTATTCTGCATGCTTACTTTCTGTTCTGACTAGCTCCTGCAGTATAGAATGAGGCTGGAGGTGCAAATATTCCAAAGCACTTCAGGCTATGTGTACTCACTGATAGAGGATCCTATTTACAATAAGATTTCAGATCTTCTCCTTGTTAACCCCACCTTGAGTGGCTGACAGTGGCACTGGTGCTGCTATATTCCTACCTCACAGAAATGAAAGTTTAGAGAGAAGAAGGGGCACAAACAGAAAATCTAGCCCCGCCTGTTCATTTGAGTCTCCTGGCCTTCCCTAATTTGAAAAATTTCCCATCTCCTGCTACCCTTGTTCTATTAATATTCAACTACCTTCGGTTTTTACAAACATTTTTTAGTCTTTTATTTAATTGAGTAGAGTTTCCTATGGCTGTTGCTTTATACTCCTGGTAGCAACATTCATATTGCATTGTATACTTTAGTGAGATGCTATTCACTGAGAATATAGTGTGATTAGTGTCCATCAGAATTTTGCAATGATGGACTTGACTCTGAATTTATAACCTCCCTAACTGTTCTATAGCTGATTCTATGCAGGAGTATGAGAGCTTATGGAGGTTTACCAGGTTGTCTAAAGCAAATAAATCATTATTAAAAAAAAAAATATATATATATATATATATATACACAACACTCTGTAACCACTGATGGTTCCTTTAGGATAAAAGACCATTTCAATCATCATTCTATACCCAGCATGAGATTCAATGCTTTGTTCATAGTGGAAACATAATAACAAAGGTTAAATCAATTTTTTCAACAAAATAGGAAGAAAAGGAAAGGTAATTTGCTTGAGAAACATCCTAGAGGAAACCAGAGATAAAGACAGAGACAAAGTGACAGACAGAAAAAGATAAAGAAGAAAGAAGAAAATGTAAACAGACAGTAATTGAAAATTTTAAGGGGAATCACACTGTTGATAAAGACTTGGCTTTCTTACCATTGAAAGAGGCTCATAAGAAGTCATTTTTCTCAAATATAATCACAGAACATGTGTTTGTCAGCCCAAAAAAGTAGCATCTCATATTATTATCTAGCTAATTACACAAAGAACCAATAAAATCCACAGCTTGCCTCATTACTGACTTATAAAAAGATTTAAAAATATGACTCAGATTGTCAAAAGCTATTGGCTTCAACATGAACATACTGACAGATTTTTTCTCAGAATACAATTTAATTAATCCGGGGATGTGCACATCAGTGAAAAAGCTTACTAAAAATTAAATGTGTACTTCTTTGTTGTATATATTACAAAAATCAAAAGGTTCATCTGTCTAGAGTAAATACTCTTTTGGCTACAAATATGATCCCGCCCCCCCCCCCCCATAATCACTACCAATGCTCGGAGTCCATAACCATACAGAGACTGCAATTTAGAGGGTTATTGACAGAAAATCCTTCACAGAAAATCAATACAGTTGCTGTTTAGTTACATGTTATGATTTTTCAGGGTTATACGGTTGTTCTTCTGGATTTCTGATCACTCTTAGAAATAATTTTAAGTAAATATCTGTCACAGGTATTTCATTAGATCATCTTGTTTGATTTTAAACTCATAAAATGTAAGTATATTTTTTGATTTTGGCTCACAGATAACTATACATTTTAAATTGAAAATTTAGATTAGCTTTAGAGCCAAAAAGAAGAAAGATCATCAGAATATATTCACAACAGTTTTAGTTTCAAAAGAATCTCATTAGAAGTCTTATCTAGAGCATGGGCTTCAAGGAAAGTATGGCAAATATCAGTGTGCAAAGTTCAAGGTGAGGGTTAATAATATGGTTATGAATGGCTTCACCAGAACTTAAGACAATTTGGATTACAGTTTTTAACAGGAGAGTAGAAAAAGTGGACATTCATAGAATTGCTCTAAATATCCAATACTTACTTACTTAATTTGTTTATTTGTTTGTTTGTTCATTTATAGAAAAAGTAGGATTTATCGAAAGAGAGAGACAGGCTGTGCTAAGGAAGGCTGCAGCCCTGTGGAATTTAGGAGGTGAAAAGATAAAATAGTACACCCCTAAGAGAGAGACAGATTTCCAGCCAGGAAAGCTGTAACCAAATATCCAATACTTTTAAATCAGGGTCAAAAATAAACGCTACCTGTGGGGAGAAGGAAAAGTCTCTCTAAGTTGGATACAGTTGAAGTTAAGTAATGGGAGAAAATGGTATTTGGCATTAAATACCATCTAATTTTATTCTTTATTTTAAAAGCTATTGGTCATTTCTTTTAAATTATTTTTAAATATGCTATTTCCTTATATACATTGTCTTTTCCTGTAAGAAATGAGTACAACCAGACTACCTATATTTTATTTAGAGTTTTCAGACAGATTTAATGTTTTGCTCTTATCTGACAAATGCACTTATTGAAACTGTGGTTCATATTTCAGGTAAATACAAGTACAGAGACATAGAAACACAACATCAGCATTAATCTATTTTCTGTTCTGCATTAAGTTGGAATAAAACATTCCTGAGTGACATGACAAAACCACACTTTATAAAAGGGAGAAAAGATCCAGATAGTTTTTGGTTTTTTTCCTCAAGTCTTGTTAGGCTTTTCCAGCTAAAAAGTCTTGCTTTAAACTAAAACAGATATGGAATCCTAGCAGATATATCTAAATTCTGATAGCATTATGAAAACATGATTTTCTTCTTTTTTTCCTTCATTGAGATGAAGTCCCAGGCTTTCTTTAAGTTCATTTTCTTCCTTGATTTAATGACAAATGATTTCCATATTTTGTTCATAGTTTCTTTAAAAGCAGATAACAATTGAATACATGCTATTAGTAAATATCTCACAGTGTAAAATCTAATTTTCTTCACAAAATATATGCCCTCAGATTGGAAGACTGTTTATTTCCAATCTTTCAGAACTATGTCATATGAATATATGTATAAATATATATATCAATATCACTTTATCTTTTTAACTCTCCTTTAGTTGTGATATGAAATAATAAACAAAATAAAATAAGCATACAATATAGACTTAAAATGAAAGAAACTATATAAGAGATAAATAATTTATCACAATTTAATTCTTACAAATAATTTTATATAGTTTTTAAGCTCAGGAAGAAAAATTTTAACTAGAAAAGTTTGGGAGTTTCAAAATATACACTCTCATTGTGTGTGTGTCTCAGTCTTGTATATGAATCTTTTTTTAGAAGAGATTGTGTTTTATATATTAAATTATTAGGAGCTTATGTAAATATAAATTATTGAGTTTGAGATTACTGAATATACAATTTAAAGAATGTAAACCAGGAGGGATTGTAAAAATTACAACAATGCGTGAAGAAGTACATAAATTTCATGTAATTATTTAATTGGTTTTCATTTTTTAAATAAATTAAATTATAAATGTATACATCTCCAAAAAAGTTAAAAAGCAAATAAAATTTGGAAAATGTCTCATATTTAACAGAAAAAGTCCTGTCATGTTAATCTCTTATTCACACTCAATATATAGGATTGATTTTAAAAATTAATAAATAGTCAAAGGATATCTTTTTAAAAGATAAAAAATTTAAAATTTAAAAATAATCATTTAATTGTGATTTAAAATAACATTGTTATAATGATAATGTACCTATAAAATTTTTATTTCTCTTGTTATTGTTTTTATGACAATAACATTCACCATTGTGTGAGGAAACAGCCCCCAGTGTTGGAGGGATACTGACTTGTGCCACATTTCTTGAAAAGCTTTGAAGAATCTCAAAAATGTTTATGTATTTTGAATCATTATTCTATCTTTAGAAATTTTTCTATGTATATAATTATAAATGTGAATAAAATAGCATTTTATAAAACATTCATGTCAGCTTAATTTATATTAACCAACTTTCAGCAGGTAAAATATTAAACTACAAAGGAATTATTGGCTAAATTAGGATACTATCTGATAGATTATTTTGGGCGTCACTCAACTTACTTTTTTGAAAAAGTTTTAATGACACAAGAAAGTTATTGCTATATACTATCAAGTAAGAAGCAAATAACATAAATAATATTAACTATAAAATATGTGAAAAAATTAATTATATATAGGTTAACTTAACCACTGTACTTAAGTTTTCTCTTTTTAAAATAGAGAAAATACTAGTGTCTAGTTGGTAGACTTATATATGAACTAAGGTACTACATGTGAACTAACTAGCTCTAAAACTTGTTCATTGTTAGTATTATATAAATGTCAGCTACTGTTAAGGACTAGTTATTTTCAAAGTATTAAGTCAGAAATAGGAAGGAAATTCTGTTCTTGTTAAAGAATTCATAGAAGTTTTTTTCTTTCTCTGAATAGAAAGCAATGATAACCAATAATTTCAAAAGTAGGAAAGGAAAGGTAAAAATTTTATCTCCCTGTTTCAAGGTTAGTGAATGAATTGACACTATCAACATAGCGAGGACAGTCAAGCATCAGATCTCAAGAGTCTGTCAGAACTCATACAAAGTACCTGTTGACAACTGTGTCCACTGGTCAAAAGTAAAGAGTGACAAGAGCCAGTTATCCACATACTTGGTCTTTGCCACCAACCTCTGTGTATCTGGCTCCCTCATAATGGTCTCTAAATGTTCTCTCCAAGTGGCCTCTTTAGTGTGTGTGACGAAAGAAGGATCCACTACTTCCAAGTGCACAGGGAAAAAGTTTGTGGTCAAAGGCCCTGTCAGTGAATGGTAAATTACTTCTGATGAAGTAAAGCTGAAAAAGAGGACCCAAGGTTCTGTTTGTGAGAGACTGATGATTCCATCAACAAATTGATGGAAATAGAGGGTAAGAGGGAGGGAA
The DNA here is from genome assembly GCA_030015415.1 of Cynopterus sphinx. NCBI lineage: Eukaryota > Metazoa > Chordata > Mammalia > Chiroptera > Pteropodidae > Cynopterus > Cynopterus sphinx. Next base: position 94,462,782 of record CM057386.1, on the reverse strand, counting down.
GGAAGAAAGCAGGGAAAGAGAGAGGGAAGAAGGAAGGAAGGAAGGAAGGAAGGAAGGAAGGAAGGAAGGAAGGAAGGAAGGAAGGAAGGAAGGAGGGAAGGAGGGAAGGAGGGAGGGAGGGAGGGAGGGAGGGAAATGTTTAATTTTGTACACATGTTCTAGATATAAATAGGTTGTATGCATGCACTTCCTATATTTTTTAGCATTTCTTTTTTTGCTTGTTTAGCAACAAATCTGTCAGGTATGTATATTATTCCCTCTGTTCTGTATATCAAAATTGAGATTAGTAAATTTATGTGACTAACTTAATTCCTCACCTAGAAAATATAAAAGCAATCATTCAAAGAAATGTCTTGATTTTTCCAGTCTCCTTTTGACCTTCTCATACTAGAAACATAAGTCACCTTCACTGGACTCTCAAATTGCAGTTTACCTCTTTAATTCACATTTTGAAGAGGTCTCCACACCCTATATGTCTGAAAAGTCAATGCCCAGCTTCACACTGCAACAGCGCAATAGAGACGGATGTCTGTTCTCTTTTGTAATGTCTTTATAACATCGCACTTTACAAAGAATCTTCTTTTTCATATCCTTTCTAGGGAAGTATTTCTGAAATTGCTTTCTTCTTGGAATGGGATAAACAGGGTCACCACCAAAATATGAAAATAAAATGAGCTCATTTTATTTATTATTATTACTGAGTGGGGTCAAAAAACAATCCCTTGCTAAAACAAGAAAATGAAGAAAATATCTGCAAAGTCACAGTTCTGAATCCAACAATATGTAATAATTTACAAATAGCTCATTTTCTTCTCAGATCACTTCCCACTTTTCTCCAAGAATGCTGGTGGGTATTTGTGTCATATTTGTTCAACTGTAGAGACAATTTAGTATATTTCCCAAAATGAACAATAGGTGACTTCAATTTCCACTTCTAGAAAGACCACTGTTAAGTAGCAGCTTTTTCAACTCTCATTCATTGAAGTTGTGATAATTGTTGAGCCTGTTTTTCAGTCTCAGCAGCATTTTATCAGGTACCATGATACATAAAGGACATAAATAATTTAACTCTAACTTGAAAAAAAATATATCGTGATTAACTGAAAAGTCTTTTAATTGAAAGCAGAATTATGGCATTAGAATTGGAAACAGTATTTAGGAGTTTTCACATAATCATTGTATCTTTGAAAAATATTTTTCAATTTCTCCCTGCATTTTAAAATAAATATACCATGCTGTCAATGTTCTCCTTTTCTATAATTTAATTAAGAACATTAGTTATAAATATATAAAACATTTTCAGTTGGAATATTTTAAATAGAGTGAAAAAGGAGTGGTTTTAATAGGTGGAAGATTTTAAAGAATGATTTCAATGGTCAGATCTAGTTATATCATTTGTTACAAATGGTGAGGGATTGCTATTAGAATAATTCATCTCAAACTGAGGTAGGAAAATACTTTGTAAGGTCTTCAGGGTCTTAGAATATTTTATGTTTGTTTGTTTTGATGACATCTAAAAAATACTTAATTTATCTTCTGATTACCCGGTGGTCCCACTTGTAATTGAATACTACAAGGAGATTTCAGCACTTGAATTCTTATAATGGAGTTCAAAGCTGAGCTAACAAATATTTTCTAATACTTTGATTTAGAGGAAAAAAAGTTTCAAGGCAATTGACTTATCACACAGTGCATGATAAACTTGAACAGCAACAACAGCAACAAAATATATGTGATGGCAGGCATTGTTGTAGTCATGTTTGAGGTAATTTGTTACACTGCTCTTGTGTTTATATTGCCAGTTACAACAGTTTATTAATAATATTAGAAATAAATATGCAACAATCATTTTATAAGAAAATTAACACCACTCATTTAATATAAATTTCAATGATAATATAACATACAAGTGAACAAGACAGCTTCACAAAACTATCAAGTGATATCTTTAAACGTATTCAAAAATTAATGTCAGTTTTATTAAAGGAGAAAGTCTGATTGTCCTGAACTAACAAACAGGGTCTTAATGTTTTAAACCATATATTTAACAATATACACAAGTAAAGCAGCATTCTTTGAACTTATACATTCATTTCAAAATATAAAGAGATTAAATGTATTGCTGATTCTGAGATGCCATCCTTCCACTGTTAGCATTAGAAGGCCACTGAAAGGTCATTCAGAAGACCTGAGGTTTAGTCCTGACACTTTCTCTCATTCTGTTATCTTGAGCATAAAATTTAACTTCCACAAGCCTCAGTTTCTACACTATTAAAGTAGTAGGACTTAAGTTTATTTCTAGTATCTCTTCCAATTCTAACATTCTCTGTAAAATGGTCTTAAGTATCTGATGTAAATTTGTGTCACATTTTTGCTTTCTTAAAATATCTATACTCCACAAGTAGTATATTTTTGTCATTTTCCAACAGTATTCTTCATTTCCAAATTGAATAATGGGGTGAATGATGTCAATGTTATCCTAAATTAAATGACTAAAAGAAAGATTCCCAATAAATTTGTTAATCACTACTAACTTGTGACAATAATCTTTTAAGAAACCATAATATGTTTAATTGTAAATAGTTTTAATAGAGTGAGAACTTCATTAACTATTTAATTGTCTGATAAGCTCTTAAAGGATAATATGTTCTGGTTTCAAACAAACAAACATCATTCATTAAATTAGGTGGAAACAATATGGGAATGTATGCATGTTTGGGTTTATTCAGAATCATCATGTCTATGATGACAAAAGGACAATGTTTCTAGGTCCTCTGTGATATTATTTATTTGGAAAATAAACTCTTACTGTTAAATTTTATAAATAGCTACCACCAGGATGCTCCTCAAAATTATTTCTTCCTTTGTGTATAAAAAATGCATGACTATAGACTAGTGGTTCTCAACTAGGTCTGATTTTGTCCTCCAGGAGCCATTTGGCAATGTCTGGAAACATTTTTGGTTGTTACCAACTGGGGGTGGGTTTGGAAAAATGCTATCAATATGTGGTGGTAGAGGTCAGGGATGCTGCTTAACATTCTACAGTATAAAGGACAGCTCCCCATAATAGGGAATCTATTCCCAAATGTCAATAATGCCAAGACTGAGAAACTCTGCTGATAACTGCCAAGTGCAAGTTCCCATTTTCTTCTGTATCAGGTTCATGAAGAAATTAAAGAATACTTTCCTCCACTTCCTCTCCTTACAAACCATAAACTTAGGGCTTTTATTCAACTAGTATAATCTCTTTTTCTTTCATTCTATCGATGTCAAATATATAAATAATTGAAAATCATTAAAATGCTAACATAGCCAACTATTTTTGTTATTTGGCAAATATGATAATTCCATTACAGGTCCTGTTTAGTGACCTTGCCAGAGAAGCTTATTTTTTAAAATATCATTGTCAAATAATGTTATTTCCATACTTTTGAAAAATCCGTTGATGAAGCCAGCACAGTCTTTTTTATTTTACTGTGTTTTTTCAATGTGTGTAAATTGGGGTTGCCCAGAGTTCTAGGAAGGATGAATTGGGGGAGTATTAGAGATTGAGAAAGAACTGCCATGATGATAATCACGCTTATATTTATTTGCTGGTTTGTTCACCATAATTATTTTCTTTTTGTTTTTAATTAAATTGGACAAGTCACTGTTACTTAGACTTATCTAATTTTTTATTAGCGTGTCCATTTTTTGAAGGAATCCCAGATCAATATCTAGGTAAACCACAATGGAGACTGTTGGTGGCTCTATCATCATTCTCATAGGATTGCAGCGCCACCTACAGGAGCCCTTATGCATACCACTGTTCGACCAGCTGTGCTCCTAGCAAGCACTCATGTGCATATAGCACAAAGGAGAAGTGGTCAAGTCTAGAAAACAAAATAAACATGACAACATACAAACAAACAAAAATACATGGGAAATACTTTCTTTGTATTACGTCTTTCAGTTCTTAACTTACTAAAGTCTTTGAAATAGCTACATCTTTATAATAAGAAAACCATACCTTTCTTTTTTTAGTGTGTTGAAAAGAAATGAGTGACAAATATTCAATGATACTGAGTTTTGAAAAATCAATACAAAATGCTATATATCGAACTGATCTAGAATTTTAAAAAATAAAACAAATTCATAAACTATTGTCAAATAAAGAGTAAATTGGGAGATGCTTTTGTTTTCTTTTTCCCCTGCTCTTCAAAACATGGGGTTTATTCAGTTGAGAACTTTTTTTTTCTATTTTTAGCAATAGTTCAATTTTTCTGAGTTTAAAACTCAAACTGCCTATATTTAATCATGATAACATAAACTGTGCTCTTTTTCCTTATCCATACGGACTTTACTAATGAAAACCTGTTACACAGACATCAGCATAAAATAGCATCTGTGACAACCTGTAAGAGTCAAAGGCAGATTCAGACCAAGTCAGCAAAGATGTAGCTATTCATTAAAAAAGAAGTTGGTTTTCAAAAATTTACATCTTACCTCCTGTTGAAATTAAATTTAATTCTTTTTTACACCAGCCAGAGAGGCAAACTTTGGTGATCACATCATTGAAATCTGTCTGCCTACTCTGCATGTCCCATGCAATCACACTCTTTGATGAAGTTCACTAAGGAATTATCATAAATCTTTTTAACTATTAGAATGCTTATTGGTTACTTTTGATAATTTTATGTATTGTGGATTAAAACTAGACTTTGTCTGTTCCTATCAGGGAAGGAAAAGTGGGAGAAACAGAAAGTATTTTCAGAATGAAGACCAGTCAAGCAAATTAAAGCAGATCATTAAGCTTAGTGGAGTTTGAGAGACCAAGGGGCAATTATTAGTTCAAAATAATGACCTTTAATTTAACTACAAGGAAATGTGTAATCACAGAATTCTCTCTCTCTCTCTTTCTACCTCCTCCTTGCAACATCCCCCTCCCCCAGGCAAGCTTACCCACTGGAGGACACAACAAATGAAGGAATGAAAGTGATAGGGGTCAAGAACCAACTAAACTAACCAATTCAGTAAGTTATATGGTTTAAATATATATTTTTCCAATACTTATACTTCCTTCTGTTAGGATTAAAATAGCACATCAAAAGGTAGTCATATGGAGTCTTCTAAGAATTCAGGTAAAAATACTTCTCATAAAATTTGGCCCCAAAGGGATTTACAGCTATTTATGACCTGAAAGTTACACACTAGCTGTGGTGAAATAAAAGCTGTTGTGGGTAATGTTATGAAAATAATTAAAACAGCCAAAAAGCTTTCATAGGATGACATTAGTCCTAAAAGTGGCAGGGGAAAACTATCCTTTGTTTATTCTGTTGTACTAAAATAGTGTATATAAGACAGATTAGGTTGCCCAGTTTAGGGAGTTTTAAATGGGCCCTAGATGAGCACTTCAGAAGTAGAATTATAACTTCATCCTTCTTTGTGAGTTTGAAATCTATCTATATGTACATAGAGTTTATTTTTATGTAGTTAACTCTTACTCAAATATTGTGAATAAAAAACCAAACCACTGAATGAAACCATCTCCCTAGTATGTATCGCTTTAGTAATCTTAATATCCAGTTTATGTTAGGGCGAATTATGACTTACAATACAGATTTAATGTAGCATACTTATATAATGTCATCACTATATAATTTTATAATATATAGGCAAAAATGTTATTTTCTGTCCTTTAAATCAATTTCAAATTAATGTCATCTACTTAATATATATATTAAGTGAGACAATATAGCATTAATTTTTTTTAATTTTATTTAAAGTATAAATATTTAAATATATATGAATAAATCTATAAATATTTTTATATGATTCTGGGAGCTCCTTATAAATAATAGTCTAAAGTACTCTGATTTGAAAAAGAAAAATCTCCTTTAAAAAAATAAATCAAAAGGAAAATCAACACAAAAGAAATCAGTCTTTGCGATCGAATTGCATTTTTCACATAATTTAAACAAAATTCATGGAGACTAAGATGCTAAGTCGATACATGACTTGGAATATATTGAAAGTTATAACATAAATTCTGGAACACTGTTGAAAGGAAAAAGAAAATGCTGTTAAATTTTTGATGCTACAAATGGGAATACTTTATTATCATTTAAAATCTTAGCCTAAAAAGTGCATTTAATTGAAGATAAGTGTGTTTCAGTCATTTTTCTGGATCTCTTCTTTAAGAGATCATTTTACTAAATATTTTTTTAAAATATATTCTTTAATTCATTTCTCTAAAAATGAATTTTCAAATATCTCTTCTGTAAGTATGCTGAGCTATAAAAATTGCTTTAAATAAAACAAGAATAAGAAAAGTTTTTATTTCCTGAGTAACAAAGTCACCTCCTATTAGAAGTATTTTATTTAGACCAATCTAAATAAAAAATAGTGCAAAGACTAAAGGCAGCATGTTCTAGTGACTGAACTTCAATCTTTGCTATGCTATTAATGGGTGACTTTGAAGAATTATCTTCTTTGAATCACAATTTTCCTATCTGAAAAATAGTAATAATAATAATAATAATAACCAGAACAATTCCTACCTCATAGACTAGTTTTATGAATTAGGTGACAAACATGTGTAAGGCCTCGTATACTGTCTGGCACAATAGATACTTAATGGAAGTGGCTCCTCAACCCTCTGGAGAAGTACACTTAAATCCCAGATCTTCTTTACAAATTTTGTTTCTTGGATATAGCTTTTAAAAGACGTTCTCTGTGTAATAGAGATAACAACATGCAGAAGCACATATGAAACTCCTAATGTGTAATGAACAAGCCAGTGCTTTTGTGTCTAGGTAATGTGTTGTTTAGGCTACACGGTTCTGTGATGGCAAGCTCCAAGACTGTAGTGACAGTACATAAAAATGTATTTCTCTGTCATTTAGAGTCACCATGGGCCTGGTGGTCTCCAAGGGAGCTCCTTTCCAAGGGTTGATTCAGGGATCCACATGGCTTTCATCTTCTACCATTCAATCTAGAGCACTTGACCTTCAAAATCAAGGTTAAGAAAGAAAGAGTGTGTAGAGCTCACACATTCCTTGAAGTACTTTGAACTAAAAGTGACACATCACTTTAGACCTAGAACTGGAGGTATGGCCCCAGCCGAACTGCAAGAGAAGTTGGGAAACGTAAGATATCACAAGGAAGTATTCCATGAATCCTATTGTTTTTGCCATGTTGAATACAATAAATCATTAGCAAAGCTATATAAAGTAGCTTATATATTTTAACAGTTAAGGTCCATTTAAAAACCGTATTCGATGCTGATTTTAATCTGTATTAAAAACATAAAGAGTAAAAAAACTTTCATTATGCTTTCTATTTGTTTAGAATATTTTAGCTTTCTAACATTTTTACACGTTAAATTTTAAAATAGGGATATGAATTAAAATATGTTTTGTATTAATATCAGGTTTTGTTTTGCTGTTCCATTTTAAAAGCAGCTTTTAACTTTCATAATACATAGACACAGAAGGATTACTGGTAATATTTGGACTAAAACCTTTCATAAGCATATTAAAAGAATCTAATGACCATAGTAAAGCTGCAGTTTATCAGAGGAGAATCATAATGCATCATTATAAAAATTTAAGAAATAATATTTTTCATGAAACAGAGAGGAGCTTATTTTGCAAATTAGAAAATTGTTTGTAAAAAAAATTTGTCAAAGTAGGTAACATTGTCCCTGATGATTCCTTCAGTAATAAAGTAAATATAGTAGATCTGCATTATTCTTATCAAAAATTAAATGAAGGTTTCAAGAAAGAACGTATACAGAGCCCTGATAACTGTAATGACACAATAATTTCATTCACAAACATTTTATTTCATGTAAAGAATTATCTCATGTTGTTTATCTACTAGGTAAAATTTGAGAATATGGGCTATTCTTTTGAAATTCCCTGTAAAAAAGACCATTATAGTCATTTTGACCAAAGCTATTGTGTGGGTTTTTTGCAGTCTGCCATCATGCTAGTATTACATTCTTGTTTAGGAAGACTTCTCATTTCAAAAGCTTGTAACTACTTCACATGTGTAATTTTTCCTCTGCTCCTGAAGACTACGCCTCTAGTTGATCAAAGTTGCACTGTAAAATGGTAAAACTTTAATCAGTCAACATTTTTTATTTTCATTAACAGATATCCAATTTCCATTGAAGAGACAAATATTTTAAATGTAGTTTGTCAGTTACTATCATTAGCTGTATTATTATCTGAAAGCCAGACCTATTGATGACTATGTGCAAGTTCAGGCTTATCTCTTTAGGGATAAATTTAGTTTTGACTTAAATATTAGTAAGAGTAAGTAAGGCACACAGGCTTAGTCCCTTGCCAGTAAGGACACCATCTTACTAAGGAGATGATTAGGAATACTGTTAGAATATATATATAGGTCCTCTATATATATATATATACATACATATAGGTCCTATATATATATATATATATATATATATATATATACACATACACACATTACTTCTTTCAGCAGTAGTCTGATGCATTGATACATCAAAAGCTATTTTTATCTTGCAGAGGACCTAAGAAGACCGCTTGACTACTTTCAGATCCTTTAAACAAAATGATCAAGACAAATAGTATGAAGGAAGAAGAAAACTCTCACAACTGCCCACCTCCTATTAATTATCAAAGATCTTGGAGTAGAGTCACTTTTTAGGATCCAAAAGCTATTGGTACAAATATCTGGCAGTTAATATTAACACTTTTTACTTTATCATCATTTTTAAAGTTCAGTCTTCCTAAGATGCCAAAATGATTAGTGATGATTCAGTGAAAATGTGTTTAAATTGCCAAAAATTTGAATTTTACACATTTTTTATTAATTGAGATGTGAGACCAAGCCAGTATTTCCTATAACAACAGTAAAATCTGACTATTTAGAAGTGTTCATTTAAAGGGAGAAATTATTATTTTTAAAAAATTGTACAACAAATTCAAATTAAATAATTTGCTCATTTCCCTCTGTTTCTTGTTCGCCATTTTCATTACTCTTCTATAGGAGTCTGAGTTTAGTCATAACTCTTAGCTATCAGGAGATAAAAAGAATAGGAAAGCAAGTCTGCCAGTTTATACTTCAAAGTCAGAAATAGCATGTTAAGTCTACTTTCCAAATCCTCCTTGAAAAGATTCAGTAAATAATTCTATAAATTATTCCAGGGGTATTGACAGAGGGCTTGGATTTAATTTTCAGCTTTTTAGACATTGCACAGAGGATCTTATCGATATGTAGCTAACTCTTCAAGTGCTTTAATTGGAGTGGGGGTGGGGAAGGAGAACACAAATTGAATACTCTCTCTCCATGCATTTATTTACTGACTTTTCATTCAGAAGTTCACAAATAATCGACAATGTGCAGAATAAATTTCCCTGTTGGACATTTTAATCAGCTGAAGAAGAATAGTCTCCAAAGACCTGACAGTGTTTGAAACATAGTATCATGACAAGTTCATATATTGACTCTACCAATTCTGCTTCTTCACATTTCACATTACTTTGATTCCATTCTTTCACAGACACACACTCATAATTCCTTTATTTTTAAATTTTCTAAAATTCCAAAAGTTAATGGCAAAGGTTTTTCAAAATTTTAAAGGCAATAATAATTGTCAAATACTGATAACAGTAAAAAAATAAACAGACAAATCAATGGAGTGGAATAAATAATCTAGAAATAATTTCATTTACAAAAGAGTCATATACTATTAAGGGCTTAACAAGTGTGGAGGGACAAGATTATTCAATAAATAATGTTTAAAAACTGCTTATTTTAAAACCTTAATCTCATTGTCAGATCAATATAAATTGATTAAAGAGATAAATGTAAAAATTACAGTGAAATTAGAAAATGCAAATCAAAAATATCAAATGTTAGGAGTGGCATAATATTTAATATTAGCGATAATAGGGAAAAATCCAAATAAAAGATAAACAGTTTTGTGCATACACACACACTAAAATTTTTGAACATTGAAAAACAAGTTAAAATGAGAACATTGAAAATAAATTTTAGAAACTTTTACAAATATATTTATATATTTCATGCAAACACACAAAAGGAACAAGACTAATGTAATGATATAGCACATAAACATATGGTTCTTTAACCAAAGAAAAAAGTAATATAAACTATCTAGTGTTAAGAGAAATGAAAAATAGTCTAAGCTCATCAATTTTGTACTTTTAAATTATATGTAAATATGTAAGTGTTGTACATACATTAGCAGAGATCATATGCATTTTTAAATAAAAGAAGTCAAATATTGTTATTAGTTTTTTAGCTATTGATGGAATACAGAGGTTGCAAATAAAATATCTAATGCTGGTGATCATGAACATTTTCAAACATTGTTGGTGAGAGTGAAAAAATCCGTTTCGGAGACAACACATGAAGGCTTATATAACAAGATATAAAAATGGTGCCCTTTCTTTATCGGTTTGGGTGGAGTCCCCAAGACAATAGGTGAAAACTGATGCCTTATTCTATAGTAAAATGCTAGACCTTCTCTGCTCAACTTGCAAAGAAAGCATCCAAGTGTACAGGAACTGAGCACATTATCTACATAAATGAAGATCAGGAATATAATTAAAGAAGTTGAAGGTTTACAAAAGGATTTATTTGGAAAAACACGGCAGTGCCCTGGTCGCATGGGAATGCTATTTTTCTTTTCTAAAAAATAGAGAGAAATGACTTAAAATGGCAACTCAGAAAGCTTGGTGTGATTTTTCTGAGCTGAGAGCCAATAGGAGTTGAAGGGGTGGCCTTGTAGAGGCGTGTCTGATAAGCCTAAGATATGTAAATAAAAACCTAGCTAACAGAGCCAGTGATAGCGTTGTAGATGGAAATCTCTCAACTGACAGAGTCAGAGGTATGTGTGTAAGAATGTGATAGATGATTTTTGGATCAGGGAAGTGAAGTGATGTGATGTGATTTGCATTTCAAAAATATATTCAAGCTAAGGAGTAGATTCATAATAATATTAATCGTGATGCTTAATTTTATGTATCAGTTTGACTAAACCATAAGGTGCCCAGACTTTTGGTCAAACATTACACTGGGTGTGTCTGTGGGGGTGTTTTTAAATGAACTTAACATGTGAATTGATGAACTGAGTCAAGCAGATTCCTTTCTCAAATGTGGGTGGCAATCACCCAAAGAACTGAAAACCTGAATAGAAGAAAAATGCTGAGTAAGAGAGAATTCCTGCCTGACTGTGCTGACTCATTTGTCTTTCCTTGTCTTAGGACTCTAACTGAAAAATTGACTCTTATAAGATTTGAGCCTGGAATTTATACCATTGGCTCTTCTAGTTCTCAGGCTTTTGAATTTGGGCTGGAATTATACTTTTGGGTTTCTAAATCTTCCTGACTGCTGATCTTAGGACTTCTCAGACTCCATAATCATGTGAAACAATTCCTTATTATAAATCTTTTTCTAAATATATGTCTATATATCCTGCCAGTTCTGTTTTACTAGAGATCCCTAAGACAATAATAATAATAATTACTAACACTGCGAGTTTTTTGTACGAAGTGCTATCCAAATGTTTTATGTTTACATATATCAATCTAATCCTCACAATAGCTCTACAATAGATATTATTATGGTCATCATTTTAAAGATTAAAAAACTGACAAAGCTAGTTAGAAGTCAGGCCAAGACTTTCATTCATACTATCTATCCAGAAAGTTCTCCTTTATGCCCTACTCCAAACTCCATAACTCAAAAAATAATAATAATTAGGGATGGAGACAATAATGAAAGCAGAGAGACCATTCTCAGGTTCTTGCTAGTCAGGCAAGAGATGATGGTGGCTGGGACTAGGCTTAGAGCAGATTCTAATCATATATTAAAGGTATAGTATGAGAGATGAGTGAATCACGAATCATGTGAAAGAAAAAAATGAGATTTGGGGGGTTAACTTGTTATTAGAGCATATCTAAACTATCTTCTCTTATACCAGAAAATTGTTTATAATTCAATCATTGTGGTTTTGATTCTTTTTTGCACCTTATTTTAATGCATTTGAAATTTTATATATCCATTCACATGTATACACACATCCTGTTAAATCCTTAACAAAACTGACCAGATATCATGAGAACTAGTTTGCAAAATGTCAGAGAAAAAAAAAAGAGCATTCTTTTTTAATATCATTTGCAAATGAGGTTTGTCTACAAACAACCTATCTTGTGTAAAAGGTAATATTACCAGGTAAGGCATTTGAGTTTTAAACATCATCCTAATTTACTTTACATACCATTTTAATAATTACTTTGAATAATTATTGGATCATTATAATTAATAATGGGCTCCTTTCTCAACACATATACACCTCACAGAGTTTCTTTGAAAGTTGTTGGAGGAAAGTCATTTGCTCTGTTAAGTTATTCATCTCTTTCTTATTCCTTTCGAAATAAAACTGGAAAGTGGAATAAGTGGATGTGCTTATACTGTGCAGCACAGACCCTTCAAGACGGCTTTGACTTCAACCATTTTATTTTCCTCTCTCAGCCAATACGAAGATGGATTTTAACCCCAAGTTTTATTTCAGGAGTGTTACATACTGTCCTATGTGAAAAAGGAAGCTATACATGGTGGGATTTTTAATTTCCAAGCTTAACTCTAACAGCTGCCATAGAAAATATCCTTCTCCTAGACACCTAATCACCAGGAAGGCTGCTTGGCAGCCTTGACCTATATATGTTTGTACAGTCAATAGAGAGATAAGCGGTTGTTGACCTGAATTTATCCTTTCTGGACTCAGAAAATATTACCAAGAAAACTATATTTGCACCACCTCACTTCAGTGCTGCCTCAGGACTACGGGGCCAGAACTACCTGGTGGGTCTATCTCCAGGGCCTCTGCACATCAGACCCGTGTCGGTGTCCCTATCCCTGAGCCTGGTGTCCTGTGGCTGGAGTCAAGTTGCTATGGTTGTCAGAGGCATCTGTCACTGAGATAAAGTGACCCCTTCTCATGCACCTGACAGCCTCCAGCCTTCAGCAAGTTCTGCATGTAAAGCTGAAAACAAAGAAAAACAGCAAAGAGGAAAAAGGGCCCTATAACTGGATGTTTAGTTTAGATTTTTATATTTTAAAAAGCACTTCTGCTCGGACACCTTTCTCCTGATTGAGACTTAATGATCCAATTAATGAGGACTCTGGTTGTTTTTAGTGATATCAACCAGACTCTGAAATAATTAAATGAGAAATGTGTCCTAAAATTTAAGGGGCAATACTTCAATCTTACTGATATAATTATTTATTCTAAATTTCCAGAAAAATGCTTAGAAAATAAGACAGATGATAGAGAAGCAAAAGGACCCATAGGATGTTGGATACTTTTTGTTATATAAGTCTGTGATTAGAAAAGTCAGATTGAGCATTTATTTATCATTTCAGTATGGCCACATAATAGTAAAGAGAGACTATTCTAAACCACAGATCTGAATCTTTAATGCCTTGCTTAAAATATACTTTTTGTTTCTTATGATGAGTTGTTAACAGAACCAATAGTAGGCCATTGTACATGTTACATATATACATTAGTGTGTGTACAGATGTTATATATATGCATGTATGTGTGTTGTCATCTCCCAGAAGCAAGAATGGCAGCACTTTGTCATAAATTTTACATATGGATTTACATTTACTTTTGATAAATACAGTAGAAACAAGATAAACAATAAACTTTATTATACACATAAAATAAACATAATTCCATAATTTCTTTAAATATATATTTAATCAGCATTTGAATGTTTTCTTTGTTCAAGTCACTGTATCTACTTACCTACAAAGTAGGTATGAAGTTGATAGTGCTTTTTCTTCCTTTTTTTTCTATTTTAGAGTATTGCTTTTCTTTTACCAATCCTACCCATTTCTTGGAGAAAATAAATTACATTTTAATGAAAAATAAAAAAGGGCATGTGTTACTGTGGAAGTAGTCAAGAGAACTAATTTAAAGCAAAGCCTTTCACACTATCAAAATAGATTTATTAAAAAGAAGACACGTTAAACAAATTGGTAATATTAATAATAGTAAAAAGAAAAACATTAACCTACCTAATAGTCTTAGAAGCAGCCATTTGAAAACAAGAGCAGCAACAAAATTATTTCATTGAGTCTGAAAATGTATATTATAACACATTGTTAAACTACTTTGCATTATTATTATGGAGTTAAATAAACCCAATTTTATCATGAGAATATTGTGTCATTCTTACTTTATTAACTCAACTTTTCCTGCAACTAGAATTAATTAGTAAAATTTTGATTGTATGTATGTGTATGTGGTTATTTGTATGTTTGAATGAAGGGACTTGTGTATTAGTAATCTTTTCATGGTTATAATTATGAGGTTTATTGTCTTTAATTTTTAAAAAGTAACTTTCAATCACTTTAAATATACTTTTTTGCTTTTAAAAAGATCTATTTGTCTACGGCCATACTACCCTGAACAAGCCCAATCCCATCTGATCTTGGAAGCTAAGCAGAGTCAGGCATGGTTAGTACTTGAATGAGGACCACCTAGGAAGACCAGGTGCTGTAGGCTTAAAAAGTAATTAAAAAAAATAAGTGATTGTAAACTGACAAGGTCCTTGCAATGTGAGGTCAACCTAGGGTCGCCTCGCCTAAAAAGATAAAATAAAATAAATTAAAAAATAAAAAGATCCATTTGCTTATTTCTTCTACTCTCACCTTATATCTATGAAGTGACAATCTATTTCATAAGCATTGAATTTTAACAGGAAAAGTTTTAGGTAATAGGTGTTGCCTTGAGAACTATGGTTTTAGAAAAATTACAATTGAAGTTGTGGAGATGAGGGTATAAGAGTAGGTGATAGTTAACTAAGTGATAATTTGCTTTTTTGAAAACTCAAAGCTCCATTAGAGATTTTCATAAAGTTTCATACTTCTAATGATCCTAACTTTTTAAGCTGAGGGATAAAGTTCCTATTTAGGTATTTGACAGTAGAATGTTGAAAGATCATTTGTCAGCAGTTCACGAAGCTATTAAACTTGTTAGGGAAGCTTGATACTGCTTGGTCTCACATTGTTGCTGTCTAAAATCCCACGGGCAGCTAGCAAAAGCAATTAGGCAAATTCTAGTTTAGTTTAAATCTACCCCTTTCAATATTTTGAAACATGCATAAGTACATTTCAAAGTATATCAATCAACTCTGCATTTCAAGATAGGAGTTGATGCTATTGGCCATGATCCCTAACTCTGCAGATTTAAGGCCAACTCACCGTCCTACTAAAGCTTTTCCAGGAGAAAGGTTATTGAAGCAGGCAGCAGATTAATGTAGGAGAGGCTATACTTCAACTATACACTACACACATCAAGTTATAGATCAGAAAGTACAGTAATGCCCTTTTCATAACTGAGCTATTTATATGCTAGCTCACATATTCTAATGTGTTTTAGTTTAAAATGTAAAAACAAGATTAAGTTACAAAATGTGATCTCTGAAAGTATTTTCACCTTTATTTTAATATCTTTTTTATCAAATATTTTATATGAGGATGGAGTGGGCCTGTGTATGCACAGTGTACATGTATGATCAGATTTTTGCTATATCTGTCAAAAGAGATAATTAGATGTAGTAACATCTTTCTGATCCTTTAGGAAGCCAATCCTAATTTTCAAGGAAAATTTGAAAATAAGTAATAATTTATGAACCTGAAATCATTTATACCTTATGACGTTGTTAGTTCTTAAGTTGTATGCCTAAGTCTTTGCAAACTCATTAAAAATAAAGAGCTAACATGTGTTTTTATTAATTAATTCATTCATTCCACAGATATTTAATAAAGGCCTATATATTCTAACCACAATTCACAAAACTCTATAATATCTATGAAATGGCTGAACAAGACAGAAAGGATCTTTAATCTTTTAGAATCTAAAATCTAGTGAAAAACCTTAGTGAGCATTAGTAAATCGATTCTGAATAACTCAATGTATAAGTACAAATTTTTTCCTTTGGGTAAATTATTCTAATTTAAAAGCGATTCTCTTAAATACCAGTGTATTTGGAGAAGTCTAAGCTATAATTTTATAACAAATATCACCTTATTTTTAGAGAGCAAAGGTACCAATGACTAAAAAGGTACTCAACTGAAACACAGAAAATGAGCACATACATAGACACGTATGCACATACATGTACACACAGTTCAACGTAAGCCATAGTCATTAAAATGATTAATGTTAAATGCCTTTAGACTAGTGTATTAATTTTCTTATAAAAAAACAATCGTTTGGAATTTTTGTTAAAAATAACACACCAAGGAAACCTTCCAGATATTCTCATTCAGTATGTTAAGTGTGCATCCCAGGAATATACATTATCAATTTGTCTAATCTGATTCAGGTGCTTTATGACTTACACTTTGAGAATTATTGCCTTAAATAATAAATAGATTGTACTTATGAGTTAAAAAATTAAAGACAGGACTTCTATCCATAAAGACTTACCTGCTAAGGAATCTGTTCTCCCATCATAAAAATTTTTAAAATTTCTTTAAATTTTAAAAAACTCTGAAAACAAATTTTTAAAAACTAGCAAACAACCCCTCAGGAAAACATATAAAAATCAGTGATTTTCAGACTTTCAAACACACAATGGGGAACAATCATTCCTCAGAGAAGGGAAACAAATGAGATGTGGTTGCTCTAGCTTACTTCATAAAATTAGTTCTCAGAACTTAGAGCTGGTTCAGAGAACTTAAAACTCCTTTGAGTGAGAACCCAGAAATTGGACTTTAGAACTAGAATGGCTAGAAATTGTGGGACAAACAACAGAGGACAGGGGGCAAGCAAGTAAGTGAGAGAGAGAGAGGGATATATGTATATATCCTCTAGTCTTTGGCTGAGTATCTGAATACATGTGGCATCAAACTCACTAAGACCAGGGCAAATCATTAGAAATTGAGCTGAATAATTCCCCATGCTCAGAGAGGACTAAAAACATTTTATATTCTCAACAGTCAAAATGGAAAGGTTTCATAATATAATCATAGAGTAGAATCAGAAAAAGGCATTATTTTGGATCCAAAGCCAAGTGCTTTGGATCAGCATTTAAAAAGTTTCCAAGCAAATTTTGAAAAGATAAACTTGGTCTGAAATAGCTCAATTGAATGCTAAAGAAATTTCAACACTCTTTAAAGTTATACAACAAAATGCAGTAACTAACAAAATAAAACTCATTAGGTAGGGCACTCAAACAAAAATCCCATGGTATGCAAAGAAGAAGAAACATATGACCCATAAAAGATATAATATCAATCAATAGAAATAGCCTAAAAATAGACTATGGAATTGCAAGCCAAAGACAATATAAAAGGAATTATGAATGTTATAATGCTCAGGAGTATAAAGAGAAACTTAAAAATGTTGAAGAGAGAAACAAAAGATATAAAAAGATAGAACAAATTTTTCTGTCATAAGTTTAGATAAAAATTTCTCAAATGTAAACCATAAAAGAAATTAATTAGCAAATTAGATTTAATAAATTTTGTTTAAATGATTTTCACCATATACTATTAAGAAAATGGAAAAACATGCCAAGTATGGAGAGAAAATATTTACACAGCACGTATCTGATAAAGAACTTCTATTCAGAACACACAAAAATTCTTACATGTCAATAACAAAAAGACGATTAAGATAATTTTTAAACTGAGCAGAAATTTGAACAAATACTTAACAAAGTAAGATATGTAAATTGTATATAAGCACATGAAAAGATGCTCAACATCACTAGTCATAAGGAATACAAATCAAAATTGCAATGAGATACCATCATATATCCAAAAGAATGGTTAAAATTAAACCTAATGACAGTACTATTTGTTAACAAAGATGTAGAACAGCTCAAATACACTGGTGTTAGTGGAAATGTAAAATTGTACACACCTTTGGGAAAATATTTGGCAGTTTTTTTTATAGAGATAAAAATCTACCTACCATATGATGAAACTATTCCACTTTTAGTCTCAAGGAAAAAAGAAAAACATATGGTCATATAAAGAATTGCATATGAATGTTCATAACAGCTTTACTCATGATTGCTCCAGACTGGGACCAAACAAAATATCTGTTTACTCATGAATTGATAAATTCAAAATTTGAAATACTACTAAGCCAAAAAAATAAGGAATTACAAAAATATGCAATACGAGTGGACCTCCAAAACAGTTTGCTAAGTGAAATCCAGATGCAGAATACTACATGCTTGTAATGGATTGAGTGTTGTGTTCTCCAAAATTCAGATTTTGACATTCTAACTCTTAATGTGATGGTATTGGGAAATGAGCACTTTAGAAGGTAATTAGGTCATGAAGGTGGAGCCCTCAGCAATGAGATAAATGCTCTTATAACAATGAACCCTAGAGAGCTCTGTCCCCCTCTCCTCAATGTAACGCTATAATGAGAAGCAGTGATCTGTCCCTGGAAGAGGGTTTTCATCAAAACCCAACCATGTTGTCACCCTGACCTCAGTCTTCTCACCTCCAGAACTGTGAGAAATAAATTTCTGTTTATAAGTCACTCAGTCTACGATACTCTGTCACAGATGCCCAAACTAAGACAATGCTGAGTGATCCTAAATTCTAGAAGGTTAAACTACAGTGACAGAAAGCAGAAAAGAGGTCAGGAGTATAGGGAGGGGCAGATGGGAAGAAATACACTTCTTGGAAGACAGAAATTTGCCATATGAAGATTTTGGTGAGAGTTATATGATTATATAAATTTTCCATCTACTTGCATAATTTGGTGAATTTTGCTGTATGTACATTGTACATTATTACCATTACCATTATTTACAAAAAGACATACTGAAGTTCATCACATATAAGACTTTTTCTAGTAAGTAAAATATACTTCCAAAGAAAGATAGTCTATAACTATAAGTAGCTCTTTCATTGAGAATAAAATGACAACATCTCCTCTATTCAATTTTACTGAATTTTACAGTCTCATACAGTACAATTTTATTGGAAAATTTCATTCCAAGCAAATGATTGTTAAGGTCATCTATTTATTTGATAAATCAAACAAAATTGGTCAAAAGCAAAAGTATTTCTTATTTTTTTGCTTTAGAATTATATCATAGGTTATGGTATATATAGTCTGATGCAGATCTGAAAATACAAATATAGAGAACATTATAGAAGCTATGTAGAAGCTAAGAGAAAAAATGATCCAAAGATGCCCCAAACCTACTGGGAAGAATTATATCATTAGGGCCGCCTGACCCTAGCTGAAAGAGTGGGAAGTCCCTGTTTCAGACCTTTATAATAAATTGTTTTACAACAGGTTATTTCATCAGTTAGTCATTTAGAGTAAGTTCCCTAAAGAAAAAATGAACTTGCTTTATAAATCAGAAATTGAAGACAGTAGTTGCTACTTTGATGAAAATTGCATGAAAGTAGGATTTTACATGTTGATAAAATGGAAATGACAGTATTTGCTCTCACTTATTATGAAATCCCAGTCATTCTTTCTCTCAGTTAAGAAAAAAATTGAACTAAATTATTCATTTGAAAGGTCAAACATCTGGTAAATTCTACCCTCTGAGAGTTCTTACCTAACATATGCAGAAGAACTAAGCCATTAAATACAGCTATTTTAAAGTCTCTATATTAAACCTTGCACTTAACTTTTTAGATCTTTCCAGAAGAAATTCAGGGAAATGAACAGCTTGTCAACTTTTGAGGAAAACCAATATTTGCTGGATTTCTAGTTCTGCTACTTCCTATTTATGACCTGGGGAAAGTACTATGAATTTCAATTTACCTTTCTGTAAAACTGGAGAAAGAATTTTTACTTTGCAATTCTGTTGTGGCATTTAAAATTGCTAGGTATTGTATTTTTTCTTATTTAATCTAGACAAATATTTATCCCAAATCTTCACCCATAGCAGATTGGAAACAGCAAATAAGAAACAAAATATGAGCAGAAAAAGAGAAAGACTAAATAACCCTATATCTATAATAGAAATTAAATTAATAATTGAAAATCTATAAAAGAAAGTATCAGGTGAAGATGTTCCATTGGTGAACTCTACAGAGTACTGAACAAAGAAATAATATTTTCTGCAATCTTTTTTAAAATATAGAAGAGGAAAAAGTGTTTTCTTTCACTCTATTACATATATATATGAAGTAACCATACATATATATATATATATATATGTATGGACTGCATATAGTGATTTTCTTCCAAAAAGCAGAGTACAGAAAGAAGGAATATTTGGTACCTTTACAGTTAAGAGACATTTCAAACTCTAAATTCTATTTTGTACAGGTAATTTAAGGTTAACATCCATAGCAACAAGTCATGTTAATAGCATGTACCCTTAATACAATGTAATAAGATGGCTTTTCCTCCAAAACCCAAAATCCCTGTCAAATCATGAAAGAAAACTAACAAGCTCAGTGAAAGGATATTTTACAAAATACTTGACCAGCACTCCTCAAAAATGTCAAGGTCAACAAAATCAAAGAATGTCTGAGAAACTGTCACAGCCAAGAAGAACCTAAGGAGACATGATGACTAAATGCAACGTGGTATTCTGGACGGGACCCTGGAACCCCACCCCAAGCCCAATAAAAAGACAGTAGATTAAACTAGAGGAAATCTGAATAAAGTAGTGATTTTAGTTAATAATGTATCTATAACGGTTCATTAGTTATGAGAAATCAAATTTATCATACTAATGTAACATGTTACCATTCGGAGAAACCAAGTATTAAGAGTATGAAAAATCTGTATGATCTTTGCAACTTTAATACATATAGGCCCATTTACTTATCTATTTTTATCTTGAATTAGTTTGGCACATTATTTTTTCTTTAAGAAATTATCCATTTCAACCAAAACTTCAAATTTAATGACATAAAATTCTTTATAATATTCTCTCATTATCTTTTTAATAATTGTAACACCTATAATTCTGTTTTATTTTTCCTTTGCATTTCTTACATTGTTCCATTGGGGCTATATCCTTATACTTTTCTGGGACAGATAAAGGTTTTCATTTCAGAAAGCAGGGCTTTGGACAAAGGACCCATTGTTCTTTTATTGGAGTAAAATGAAAATGACCTTTCATTCATGATGAAACTACAGAGGAAAAAATTAAGTTATTCTTCACATCCAAATGAAGCAAATTCTAAATAGAAATTTAAGTACATTTAATAAAATTATAAAAAAATTTTTTCCAATCAAATACATACTTTAGTATTTAATTGGACTTGTAAGTCAAGATCCTTCTACCAAGTTCAAGATATCAATATAGTAAATGATAAATTATTGACAAGTTACAAGTAAAATGAATATAATGCTACTATATATATACATGCAGTATAGAGCATATAAAAATACTGAATACTTTTTAAAATATTAATGTTATACTGTTAAATATTTTGGAAGCTGGTATTTTAAATTGCACAACTAATACTTTTTTTCAATGTGTAATAGACACTAGCGTTGCTTACCAGTATTGCCAGTTTTCTTGGACAATTTGACTCTTTATGGTCAATGAATATGAGTTGATATAATGAGTATCACTTTTGTATGGATCATTTTCAAACCAATGCATGATCTCTGCACTGGTTTGAAAATGATCCATACAGAAGTGATACTCATTATATCAACTCATATCCAGCAAGTTCTAGATTTTGCAGTTGGGGAGGGGGCAGCCTAGATCACTAAATTGCCCCATGGAAATTAGTTCCTTATCAAGTCTCCTGGACCTGCAGTAGACTTTACTTAAGTGAGAGATACATTTTTATTATGTTAAGCAACTGATGTGTGCGTGTTTTTAAATTATTATTGCTATTGTTTGACTTAGTTTTGTTGTTTTTATTTTTTAGTTATTCCAACCTAACCTCACTTAATCTTACTAAGATAGTATCAAGAACATATTAAACTCTGATACTATGGAGATCTCTGTCGTATAGATGATTAGAGAATAGCGAGTTAGAGCTCCAACCTGAAAAGTTGATTGGTTTCTTGGGTAGGATTTCACAACTTAGAAAAAAGATAACAATCAAAGCATCATGCTCATTTATGGTTAGTTTCAGGAAACTCTTATCAAACTCATATGTAGTTAAATAAAATGCTAATTTATGTATTTGTAGAAATGTTAAAGAGAGAGCTAATCAAGCCCAAGCTCAGTGATAAGACTTGTCCTTTCATTTAAGAGCAAACTAAACTATAATTTAAAAGTTTGATTATAGTTGTAAAGGCAGAGTATAGAGATTTGGTTGCCTGACCTTAATGACCGCAGAAGAGGTAGATGCTTGGGGAGAGAAGGTGTGGTTTACCTACTCAAGTCCTCTATTTACAGCATCTCTCCCCTGAAGGGAAATGAAACACTCATAAATTCTTATGCTGTAGACTCCCTTTTTCTAATTTCTATGTAAACATATCCTTCGTTCAGATGTCAATATCATTGATAAAGCCACAGATTTCTCTTACTGTCAAAACAAACTTTGTCCTTTTTTCAACTTGAAATTATGAGGACATTTAAAGTAATTTCTGCTGAGAATTCATGTCTTATATATTAATTTCATTATTCCAGTTCTTCCAGATTAAGTAATACCTCACAGATCCCTCATTCAACAAATATTTATTGGGTACCTACTACATGTCAAACATGATTCTAGGTGATGAAAACACAGTGAACAGACCAAAGCTTCTACTCCTGAGGCTTATATTCTAATGAGGGAGACAGACAATAAACAAATAAGCATATAATTAAAGTCAGAAATGGAGAGTGCTATAAAACACTTCACCATCACAAATATTTGCATTGGATGTTGGTATTTTTTACTATGGTTTAAAGAGAAATGATGATACACTTATAAAGTTTATGAATATTAACACATTTTAGGAATATAATAGATATTAGTTGCATTTTAAAATAGCTAGTTTGCTATAAAAACGGATTTACTAACACTTATTTGTATGCAATATATTTTTTAAAATACCATACAGTGAATTCATCTTTATCTCAAATGTATGTGAGCTAAGAAACATTCTATAAATAGAGTAATAATTAACACATTGCACAAATTTAAATTCAAAACACTTACAGAAGTGCTTTCACAGCTCCAAAGATGTTCCTGTGGATAAAACACCTAAGGAAGATGCTCTAGAGTGTGGCCATATTGCTTCTTATTTCTAGTTTTATTGGCCTATGGATAGCTTCAAAAGGAGTTTACAAATAGCAAAGCTTCTACTGTAAGCTGATTTCTCCAGGAAACAAGGGGTGTCTATATGACAAGAAATCATATCACTAAAATATCTGACAGAAAATCCTATGTTAGTAAGTAGTCCTACATCAGATGGCAATACTATATCTTAAACCACAAAGAAACAAAAAGGATGAGACGTTGCATTCTAAGAGATTTCTTAAATGATTACTAGATTGCTATTCTCTTTTCTAAATATGCTACAAGGTGTAACTTTGGTTATCTCTTATGCAAATAAAACTATAGAGCAACTGATAAGTTGTTGTACATAGGTAATAAAACAGGAAAAGAAGAGGAGAAAGTGCCCTTCTTTTTCAAGGAAGGAAAAATACAAAAGATTAGGATAACCTAAGTCTGAGAGTGTCTAAATCTGCATATACCTTTATATCTCAGCTCTGAGTCTATGTTCCCCAAAAGCTAAGGGAACCTGGTATTCTTTCTCCATTTCTTCGCACATTTTTTTTAAAGACAGAACAAAAAGAGTTAACATGAGGTAACTCGGGAAATATGTCTAAGGAGAAAAGATAACCTTATCAAGAAATTCAAGAAAGAGCCACCAGAGAAAAGAGTGAATGATGCCAAATTAAGATGGAGAGTCAGCTATAAATAAAGAAGTTCATTTTTCCAGAGACTGGCAGCTGTTTTATATAAAGGACCACTAGAAAATATTTTAGACTTTGCAGGCCATATGGTCTCAGTTTCAACTAATCAATTTTCATTATAGTGTGAAAGCAAACATGCAGGCAATAACTAAATGTTCTGATAAAACTTTATTTATAGACACTAAATTTGAATTTTATATAATTTTCATGTGAAAAATCATTAAACATGTTTTTCTTTTATTTTTTCTAAACATTTAGAAATGTAAGTCATTCTTAGCTGACAAGCCACATAGCAATGTGCTGTGGAGCAGAATTGCCCCATACTTTGCCAACCAGTATATAATTCTAAGAATATAGCCAGATAAAGGGCTGTATAAAATTTTCTTTTTATGTAATGACATAATTTATGTTTAAATTAATAATGTAAATGTTATATTAATAGATATTTTTTAAAATGCATAAATAAGAAAAGAAAATTGTATTTCTTATTCTAGTCAAGTTTGTATGTTTGTACATTCAAATCCTTCATTCCCTCACTGTATTAGATCCAAATGGAAGAGCAGTACCTAACTAATCACAACTTGAGAGCGAAAATTAAAAATCCAGGTCACAGAGGTAAAATCTTCAAAGCCTTGTCAAAATGCAGAGAGAGAGAGAGAGAGAGAGAGAGAGAGAGAGAGAGAGAGAAATGGCCATTGCAGATACATTTTTATTACATTTGATATTTAACTATATCCTCAAAAGATTAGAGGAATCTTGATGTCCTCACCAACAGTGGATTCTTACATGACCACCTGAGTTCATTCACTTTGGATTTCCTGGTTTTCTATCTCTAAACAGTTGTTTCTTCTGGAAACCACAATACTGGAGCAGGTCTTTGTTCCCAGTGGTGATTCTAGTCAAACCAAGTGTAACCAGGGGGATCTGGGTCCTGAAGCTTCATGCTGCTTTCTGCTCTGAAGCCATACAGTGATGGGAGGCCTCTGGAGGAACCGTGCAGGGGCCTTGCTAGAAATCTTGATGAACCTTGTATAAGCAAATATATTGGCTAATGTCAGTACATCTAATTAATACATAGGGGAAAGCATTTCTGGAGGCTTTGCCATGCTGCTGAGTAAGCAACAGCAGAGCAAACAAAACAGAAACCTCATCTTCAAGAAATACTAGCTATTTTTCCAGAAGTCTCAGAACTGCTTGTAAATTAATTTATTCGTATCAGTCATTTCCTTTGTGTAAACTTCAAGTCAGATTCAGTGGTTTCCAAACTTTTGTTTGCTTTTCAAAGCAGTAATTAGATTACTTTAAGAATCCAACAGAAAATCTCAAGATTAAATAAGTCCAAATTGGGGCTGCTCAGGCTGACTGTGGATGACCCCAGTGGGTCTAGTTCTCTCACCTAATTCAGTGCACTGCTCCTGGGGTTCTTCAAGTGAGACCTGACAACTACTGGTCTTTACTATTTTACTTTCTATTTTACCCTTGCTTTACCAAGGTAAAGTTTTTCTCCAGCCATGTATAGAAATGGAAATCTTAAAATTTTCTCTTTCAGAATAAAATTCGGCACAGATGTGTTATAAAGTTATGAAAGCTTTAAATGAGTCCAGTTCAAGTCACTTCACCCTTTCCCATAACAAATAGGAATCCTGAGGGATTGCTCATTGTAGGTTACTGTGTGGGCTGTTTTCTCTTTCGATTGCTTTTAGAAATAAAGTTTACCTTAGTTTCAAAACCTTCAATTTTGGAGTGCTCATAGAATGTATTCTTCACAGAAAACACAAATATTCCTACAGAAAGCAGAAACTGAAGGGTTAGGGGCAAAGAGAGAGTTCTTGTTAACAGGAAGCCTCTCAGTGATTCAGTTGGAAAGATTTCTAGAGATGGCAGTGAAACCAGGGATAGAGAAGCAACCCCCAACTGTGAACAGTCATGGGAAATTGAAAGATAGGAAGACATGCATAATTTAGTCTGGCTGACAAATTAGTATTCATTCTAGACTATGAATACTTGCTTTGGCCTGCCCACAATTAAAGTGCCAGCTTAGCTTTGAATTCAAGGGGTGTTATAAAGATCAGAAGAAAAAAATAACAAGTTTCTAAAGTCTTTTATTTAGGGTACTGAAAACATCTTGAATTAAATGGAAAAAACAACTCATTTACTTTCAACTACTTTTGCCACTTGTTTCCAAAGACCAAAAAAAAGCTGCAACATGGAGATTGCTCAGGACGTTTTTGGGGACTCCAAGAATTATTGGTGCCTGCTGCTGCTGATGGTTATGTGGTCTAAATTTTTAAAATATTAGGACTACATTGTAGTTCACTCTGATCAGTGTTAAATGTCACTAAATTTATTTTTTTTTAAATTTGAATTTAATAAATCCTGCATGAAACATAATAATTTGATAGCTCTTAATATAAACAACCTTTTTAAAATTAGATAACTCATCTAATGTAGGCTTAAAAATGCAAAAGAAGGCACATCTGGAGATGAAGTTGTATGTTAATTTGCTCCCTGATCTCAAGCTGCTTCCTCAAGTATGTAAGGATCTCATTTATTGTAGATTTTTTGGACTTCTTTCTAGGCTTTGTTTTCTCAACCTGGGAGGTCAGTCCTGGAGGGGATGAAGAATAGCAGTCAGGGAATCATTTTTTTTAAAGTAAGAAACTTCTGAGGTTGTATTTGTATCCCAAATATATGAGTGCATGTGTGTGTGCGTGCATGAATGCATTCGTGCATGTGCATAATGTAACCTCACATTTCTAGAATATATTTTTCTCCTAAAATCATACAATAGGATCTCCTGAGGATAGGTTTGGGGGTAAAATAAAGAAAGTTTTATTTATTTATTGAAAGTTCCTTAAAATTCAGTTTCCATTCTTCAAAAACTCCTCAATATATTAAAAACACATTTTACATATATTTTGTATATATATATATGTGTACATATATTATGTATGTACTTTTTTTACTTTGACTGTATGCCATCTGTGTACCTTTTCTAAATTCGGTTTTACGTGACTGTCTCTGAGAATGCATTGGTTCTTGATGTAGCCTGTGGCACAATAAAATGTAGCAGAAAATGAGCTAAAAACATATTTGGCTGTGATTATGAGGGGTCAGACCTTGCTTGCTGAAAGGTCACTAAGAATAATAATTATGAAATTAAAGCAGAATCTTCATGGTACTAAAAGACAGGCAGGTGAAAGGTGAAAATCAAGTCAATCTCCAAAGTAATCTACTAATGTTTTACAGTCTCAGCGTTGTTTATGCAAGCAAACAAAAATTTCCACAATCATAAAGAAGACTGATAAATGTACTGGAGAAAAAATACACATATTTTATTGTAGGAATCAGATAAACAGCATGCCAATAAATAAAGAACAATGATTAGAGGGGAGATGGAAAGAGACTATCCTCTAGTTCGTGGATTTTCTTTCAATAGCTTAATTTAATTTCACTAAAAAAATGGTGATTTCAGCCTCTTTCCAAGACGTTTTTTATTTACTCCTCCCTGATCTCCAAGAATCCTGCATCCCTAGTAGATAAAAGAAGAGTTTGTAGTAAAGATTGATATGTTGGTAGAAGACAAATTTTAATTTTAAAAATAAATAAGATAATGCTTTGAGATAATGCTGGAACAAAATCTAGTACTTTGCAAAAACCTATAAGACTACAACATTTTTTCATAATACACATTTTATGTCTCATGAGATATAATATGAATATATTACAGAGTATGAACATTGATAATGAATCAGAAAACAATAATATGGGATGTGATGAAATCAACAACATTTATAGGTAGTAGCAGCCATTAAAAGAGACTGGAACTTGCAATATTGAATAGAGGAATTTAAGAACAGTTATTCTTGTAATGATCTATAAATCTTGTCTTTAAAATACTTATTCCATGTTGTAATTGCATTGTAAAAGAGATATTGATGAGAATTGCCTTCAGTTAAAGCAGTCTAAAGCAAGAGATTCTAGAAACTTTTGAACTATTATCATAGTAAACCCAATTCAATGTGTTTACCTAACATGCCCATATTATTTCTAGATAATCTAACCACTAGGCATATTTTGAAAAATATAACTCAATAAAAGTTTATTAAATTATGTCAAAAATGCTATATTCAAGTGAAAAACTGAAAAAAATTAATAGAAAAATTTTATAGAAACTCCAACACTTTCCATTTATTTCCTAGGAATAGTTGCTACAATAAAATGTAAACAATGTATTATCAATTGTAACCTAACATTTTATAAGCAAAAGCCATAAAAACTTAGAAAGTGTAAGATTTACAAATGAATTTACTTGTTATGAATAATTTTGCGCTATGATTTAAAAATTACTAACTTTAATTTTAACCCTCAAAAGATATAATTTTCTGTTTCATATCTTAGATTGCCTTACAATCTGTCATACCATTTCATTTATTTATTTTGTTTCAGTTTTTTTGTTTGCTTATTTTAATACTGGAACCCCAAACCTTAGCTAATATGGGCAATATGCAGCCACTGATGTGGAGATCAGCCATTCATGTTACACTCTGTCTTGAGTGCTGCTTTTCCATTCTCTGACCATTAAAATCTGATGTCTGAAAATCCATTTGAGTCTGCTGGGTGCAAAAGCTGGTCCAGCACAATACCTAGAGGAGCATGTACTACAAATATTAAATTTTGACCTATGACTGTATTACATATATTTTTTTCAGTCAACAAATATTTATTGGGCATCATTTTGTTATATTTTTGAGCCTTTATAATATGAAAAGCCCTCTAGTGTTGGAAAACCAAGGCACCAGCACTCATTTGTTTTTCCAGGGCCCTGGATTGACGTGCAAAATGTAAATTTGATAATATTGTAATAACATTTCTTTCAAAATATTCAATAGCTCAGATCTTTTACTTTCATTTTTTTAGCCAGTAGTCTAAATTATGTGGTTTAATTTTGTAATGATCAGTAGAAATTTTCTAGCTCATTGAAAGTGTTATAATATATAGAAATGTGTTGTATATTTGTAATGTATCAATGTTATATTGTTATTAGCAACATTTTCATGCTATAAATATTAGACTATGAACACTTGGTTCCAAAACTTACTTCCAATATAGGCAAAAGAAAAAGAACTTTAATGTAAAAGGAAAATTATATTAATTTATATTAATAACTAATATATCAGATCATTAGTGTTTCCACAGTCAAAAAACATTATTTCATCTTCCACTCAAATATATTTTTGACTGTTAATTTAAAACAATTCTAGAAATACCAGATTGTCCATTTGTTCAAAAATAAAATCATAGTAAATTTTCATTTGACAGATGAATTTAGAAATAAAGTGAAGAAAAAAAGTGAACAAATTTTCAAAACATTAAAAATGACCTAAAATAGTCTTATTTATTTTTTAAGTTTATATTAATTTTCTATGACCAACTTTAAATAGAAACTCCAAAACATATTGTCAAAAACTGTCAGCTATGTTTTTGTAGTGGTTGTTTTATTTGTGTAATTTTAAATATATATTATACATAAATGTATATGTAGGTATGTATGTGTGTGTGTGTGTGTGTGTGTGTATATATATATATATAATGTGCTTATAGTATTTTGGTAATGGAACAAATAACGCCAAATTTTAAATAGTACTTTGCAATTGATTTTTGGCTATTCTATCCATATATCATTTCACTCTGCATGCTAATTGAATCCTAAAATTTATTGAGCAACAGTAAATTTCTGTCACTGCTATTGCCTCACTTTATTTTCTAATTTCATGTCACAACAGTCCTCCCATAAAGGCATTATTGTCTTGCCCATTTTATCCACAATGAAATGTATACTCTAAAATCTCAAACATCCTAGGAGACATCAGATAAGAAGAGAGAGAGCTTCAATTTTGAGTCACAGTCCTATACATGAGCCTCATTTCCTGAGCTGTGTGACTTTTAAAATTCACTCTTCTTTTTCCTTCCTCATCAGCAAAATTAAGTAAGGATAATCTCCAGCTTACTCAGTAGGAACACATCAACTTACACAGTAAGAGACAAGTTAATAATAGGCCTATGAAAGTACCTATCACATAATAGATGCTCAATGAACATGAATTTCCTATTCCCTTGTCTAAGTGGCACAAACAATAAATATCAGGTCATGACTCAAACCCAGATTTCTTGACTCCAAAACAAAGTGCTATTTTCCACATAATTGATCCATTCTCTGTTTACATATTTAGTTGAATTGTAATACATGCTACATTTACAGCCTATGTTGTAAAGGACAGAGTAGCAGTCTAATCATATGTTTGTATGATTAGAGCAAGATACTGTACACAAGATTCTGTCATGGCTTAATTTCTAGATCGTAGAAAGCTGGTTGCATTTTAGTTATGTCCCCATTTGTACTTCTTGGTGGTATAATGGCCTTTTCTGATACACATGCTGTTGTAAGCACCATGCATGCAGTGAGCACTTAGGGTGCTAAATGTCTAGATGTTGTTTACCTACACAATAAGGAGCAGGGAGGTGTAAAATTTTAACAATAAAAGATGATGACATTTTGTGGCCAGTGCTTTTTCTTTAAATGACTGTTTCGGTATCCCACAGAGATTTAGAGGAAGGGAGTAACATTTGAATATTTTCTCACAAGTATGTGCTATAAGCATGCCCATTGCCTGGCAGCAGGCATCAATACCCACAGTGGGCACCAATACTCACAAAGTCTTGCTCCTGGGGATCTAATAGTGTTAGGGGGGAAGACAAAAATAAAACAAATGTCTACTGTGTTAAATGCTTTGAGGATGGTGTACAGAGAAGGCATGAGAGTCTATAATAAGTTATTTGGTCCAATCAGATATGTAAAGGGAGGCTTCCCAGAGAGAGTAAAGCTTGAATTGGCATCTAAAGGATATATAGAAATAACTTAGTTGAAAAGAGGAAGGAAGCACAATCTAATGTAAGGAACAGAATGTGCAAAGAAACTGGCAGGAGGAACATGGTAAGTATGATAAACTGAAAGAGTTACAGAGTAGCTAGAGTAGAAGGAGTGAAGGGGGATACTTGGTTAAAATGAAAGTCACAGGAATAAACAGGTTATACTGTTCAGTACCTATAGCCTATTTAAGAAAGTGAAATTGTTAGCATTGGTTGTTACTTTGGCCTTAATGTTAAGAAAAAATTTTATAGAGACCAATATAGAAACCTAGAATCATGAAGTAGGAGGAGATAGAGATAGGAAAAACATGAGAAATTTTAGAATTTGGTAATGGATCAGATACAGAGCAGGAGAGGAGAGAGAGCTGTCAGGATGAATTCTAGGTTTCTGACTTAGATAGCTCAGGCAAAATCTCAGTAATTGCTCTGCCATCATCCTGATAGCACAGTACAGTGAGTGTGCAATGTCTGGGTCCATCAGCACCTCACTCATAGAGACAAGTCCTATGTCCAAGGAGCTAGTACCTACTTTCCTCAAAGAGACATTTAAGTTTAAACTCACTAAGCCACAGGCCTTTTTATCATTAAATGCATAAAATGTGAATTACTATTGGGTCCCCACTTTCCCCTACACCTTTGTATGAATTAGAAAAAGTGCCCTCTATATCCGGATGCAATCTTTTGAGAGGATGGGTTTCATCCTCACCCCTTTATCGTGCACTGAACACAATCCACAACTGTTAAACCACAGCACCAGTGCTTCCCAATCTTTGACTAAGGATCAGCTCTTCCTCTAAAACATTGACAAATATTCTTTTATAAATTTTTATGTTATAAATTATAAATATTTTATATTTTTATAATTTTATAATATATTTTATAAAATACTTTGTATTCTAGAAAATTTTTTCCCCTCTACATTTTTGTTTCTAATCTAAAATGTGACTCACTCTGTGAGGACTCCATTTTCATGTAGCCCTTTCAAGTTGTTGGGTTATTTTCTCATGTCCACATACCAGAGAGCCAGGAGTCCCATCACCACTGTCAGATTATTACTCTTCCATGCTCTTTGAATAAAAGGCCTAATTGCTAACCCATTAAAGGTTTGTGCATCACACTATCATGACTACGCACGTAAGCTCTAAAATCTGACTGCAGATTCAGATCCACGTTCTTTGCCCTTAATAACCCCAAGATATTTGTCAAGCTACTAAACCTCTTTGTGCCTAATTCTTTATTTTCTAAGGAGAAAAATTGGAGTTTCTAATTCATGGGATTATTAAGAATATTAGTGAAATAATATATGCAAAACACTTACTTAAAGTACTGTTTCACATGTTACACTTAATGTGTTAGGTATTATGATTATTATTAATCATAATGGTTATAATTATTAATACTATTTTCCTCCCTTGTTGATGTTGACCAACAAAATTTCAAAATTTACCTGATTCACTGGATACTTCGTCCTCTGAAACATAGTCTTTCTGACTTCAGTATCTACATGACCAACCACTCCACAATCATGACCTACCACCCTCTACTTCCATAGCTATAACTTTGACCATGTCACTAGCATTAAAATTCATTTTCTCAAAGCATTAATTTAATAATTTCTTTTTTTAACTACAGCCTTTAGTAAACATTTGTTCAAATGTTCTTGCTCCATTTTCTGATTACATGGGAGACTCCTACTAACTAATAAACTATTTAACAAACCAATAGCCCTCTCCTCTCTTCACTTCCATGTTATATCAGGCTTAGATTCCAGGTCCCATTATTTCACAAGTCTTGCTTTTACCCTAAATTCCCTTGACCATCTCTCCTTTTGGCATTTGGTTCTAAAAAACCATATTCTTATATCTATCCAATAGCCCTTTTTCTAAGCTGGGAGAAATCATAGAAACTAGAAAAATTTATTCCATTAAAATTCATGAACACCAACATCAAATAGATCCTCAAAAATGCACCAAACTTTCCAAAACATTATTTCAAACCAGTTACATTTGATTCTTTCCATCCAGCTTTACTTTCAGTAATATGTAAACTGCCAGATTATTGTATTAGAAAATGAGGCAGTTTTAATCTGGCTTTGTATTCTCAGTCCTAAATATAATTGATTCTCTAATGACCAATGATCAAAGGAACAGACATATTAATAAAAAAGTTTACAAAGTTAAAATCTCTTTGCACATGTTAGTGATGGCATTATTATCATTATTACATTTGCTGGTTTGCAGATTGAATGAAAAATGGTACCCTTTACTGAGACAGGAAACCCTGACCAATAAGACCAAATTTGAGGGAAGAGATAGGAAATAATAAACCCTGAATAAATTTATCACAGTTCTATTTCTAATATTTAGTGATATTCATATCTAAAGTTTATTTAACTAAATAACAAAATACGAAAGACTATTTTGACAGGTCCATTGACAATAGTTACACCAGAATCCTTGACTAAAATTTCCAAATTATTTTATCACTCAAAGCAAAGGGATCTTTGATCACAACTTAGATTGGAAAAGACTATATTTCATTTTTGTTATATATCAGTGTGATGATTGGTCAATATTCTAAACCATTTTGATAGTAATCAGGCAGTGTTATCTTTTCTTAAGATATGTGGACACATAATACAAGTTAGATGCATACATCCATACTATTCCCCTTTGAAAATACTCAAAGTGCTTAATATACATTTATCCCCTTAGGAGTAGGAGTTGAGAGAGAGCAAGAATCACGGATAACACTCAAAATATAAAAAAGCTTAAATACAAAGACTTATTTGAATTATCCAAAGATGCATGAAAAGGAATTAGTAGAACTCAAAAGAGAACTGTTTCTCAGGTTTTCAGCCACATATAACAAGCTTTTTCCCAAAAAAATTATACTTCCTTTTGCTGGAACTGCCATTTAAGATGATAACCTCTGGCTTCACATATATTTTATTCTTCTTTTTTTTGTCTTCTATTAAATCTCACTGAAGGACATATCTTATTCTTAAATAAGAAGTAACTAATACTTTATTCTTGATCTATCACATCACTCTAGAAGAATAAAATTTTATATTTCAGGCAGTAAAAAAAATCACTTACTGAGCACATATTATGAAAGATCAATCTGGTCTTCTTGTTTCCAATACACTGTTTTTAAATACTTACCAAAAATATCCATCAGGTCCTTCTCCCACCAAACCCAAGTATAAATTATGGCATCAGTAGGCCAGAGTTTTTGAGAGTCAAGTAGTTTCTTACATATTTCAGATTGCAGCAAATAACATAAAGCTGCTTAACAGGATCTCCAGCACTTTGCAGTATGTTCACTTCATATAAGAGATTTAGAGATGGACAGTGTTTGGGCTGCTTATTTTCCTGCTGTAGTATTTTTACAATGGCTCCTTCCAGACATATTTGTTCACTCTATGTGGAAAAAAAAATGAAGGAAAAGAAGGCATTGGCAGACAGTGGGCTGAACCTGGCTGATTGTAGCTGCAAGAGAGGCTAGGAATGTGATTCTTTGCTTTTATTTGAGAGGCAGACAAAAAAGAAAGGGAGTGGCCAAGGTATGAGTGAACCCACAATTTCAGCTCCACAATCACTCCTCCAGCCCTGCCCAATTCTATCTCAGCTGGCCAAATTGAACAGACAGTCACTGATTTAGAGAAGAAATCAGGGAGAAGCTTTGGGGAACTTTCCTAAACTAATTTTTAAGTAATGCCTGTACAAGCTCTCTGATTCTCAAAGTCAAAAATTCAATTAAAAACACAAAAATCATCTACAGATGTTTAAAGAATTGATAAAAGAGCTTTGAAAGTTATACTACAACGCAAATAAAAGCTTTATAATGGAGGTTTAAGACAGGTAAAATGCTGCTACATTTTTCACATTCTCAGCTTGATTGTTCTGTGTGTGTTTAACAATGTGGAGACCTGAAAGTAGCAAGGCCACCAAGCCATCCTCATGAGGATATTTGTATTTACACTTTTAAAATGACTTACTATTCTTTTACACTCACAATTGCCCTGCCTCAAGAAAAAAAAAGCCTGAGGTCAAAATCATCTAGCATGCTTAGAATAATACTGGATACAGTTTGTGGCACCTGTCATGTGCCCTTGAGCAAGATATTAAATCTTTCTAAACTGCTTGTATCATCTATAAACAAGGTCTTTATAAAGATACCAGAAGAAGGCCATGACTGTGAAGTGAAACAACATTTTTCACTGCACCTGTAAGGAATTATTGGCAATGCATTATTTCATTCCCAGAGAACTCTTATTTAAAGTTCTGAATCTATGAGAATGAAAAGCCACTTACAAATGAGATATTTCTCACTGTTCTGGAGCCTTTGAGTGGCAGGCAGATGAGTATCATCTGCCGAAGATGATAACAACACAATAAATATTATGTTATTATAGTTAACATGATTTCTGTAGTTTCTTATATGTCCATTATTTTGTTAAGAATATTAATTAGGTCCTTTGTTTCTCCTAGGAAAGTCACTTTTCAGATGGGGAAACTAAGGTGTGTAGGATCAAGTAACAAGCTCAAGATTACCCTACTGCTAAGTTGTGACACTGGATTCACATCCTCATTTTCTTAAATAGAGTTCAGTTAATTTCCTAGCACCTACAGTATTCAATAAAAGAATCTGAAATACTCAATCCCATTTTTTTGTGTCTGAATTATACATCTCCCTAACTGGAATATGCACAAGATATAAATCTGGTTCCTTGCTGTATCTCAGCAGCCTACAACAGTGTTCTCAGAGAATGAATAAATGAAGTTGTATTATTAGAATCAGCACACTTAATTATAAGAGGCCTGTTTTCTATCCCTTAAACTGGTAGAAAATTGTTCACATACTGAATCATAGAGATAGAAACCATCAGAAAAGATTTGCATCTTTGGAAATAGTTATTTAAAAACTCTGAAACCTTCCTCATAGTATTGATGTTCATGACCAATATAATGACAACTGCTTTAGAAATTAACAAAATATTTAGACTACAATAAAAAATTAAATAGAATATAAAACTTTTATAAAATAAACTCAAATATGTAAAACATTCAAATATGTATACAGGTAGAAAGAAATTAAAAAAGACTTTTCCAAGGCCAGAAAAGGCAGCAAAGACATGAAAGAAAGACTTCTTGGACTATGAGCATCAACAAAACTAGAAGATGGTCAGACAATGAGTGAGTTGGGAGAAAGAAGAACACACAGTTTTGTGTGCCCAGAGGCTAGATGCAAACTTGAAATGAAAGACTATATTTGAATTCTGCTTGCAGTCAGATGATGGAGTTATGTGAATGCCAGACCAAAAAAACTAAGTTTTTCTTTAAGAAATTTTGGAGGTTGGGAGAAGATGATTCTAGCACTTTCAATTAAATTGAATTTCAAGACATTCAAAAGGAAATAGTAAATGGCAATTGTAAAGATGATTTTGAAATTCAGTGAAGAGGTTTTGGCCGAAGAAATAAATATGTGTGTCATCTCTATATAAGTGGATGTGACGCCTCACAAAAGCAGTTTAGAATGAGCTGAGTGAAAGCTTAGAACTGAGCTGTGTGGAGCCACAACACCTATTGGCCAAGTGGAGCAAAGATCAAAGGAAACCAGTTAAGAGACTGTTTAATAATCCAGGCAAGGGTCTGGCATGATGACATCAGAACTAGAAAGAAAGGATAGAATAAAAGAACACTTCTGTTATTATTTTTTTTTTTAAATATAAAGGGAAAATAGCTAGTATGTGAGTGACCAGTTTGTGTCTATGCCAGTGATTCCTAAAGTTGGCTTCCCATCATTATCACCTAGAAATGCTTTTAGTAATGCAAATTCCTAACAGTTTTCTCCAGTCTTGCCTTCCAAAATCTGATTTACTAGGTTTTTGATGGGATCAAGGAGCTGGTAATTTTACAAAGCTCTACAGTTGATATCAATAAGTAGCCAGATTTGAGAACTGCTGGTCTAGGCAACCCATTTCAACCTCACTCCAGCCCCATGATCTAAGTGACCTTAATAGAAGTTGATACTGCTGTGCAAAGATGTTTTTCATCCTCAGGATGCCCGCAGTGGCAACTGACTCTATAAAGGCCTTCCTTTTTCAGTTTCGTTTTGTTTCTTCCTTAGGATACTTCCTTTGCTTTTCAAATAAATGATTTTCACTTAATTCTTAGACTCAGGACTTGCTTCTGGGAAGCCCAAACTAAGACATCTGGTTTCTAAGTGCAGAAATAACGTTTGGGGATGAGGGTATGAAAAGAGCATTGGGCACATAGTCTAGAGGCTGGTGGAAGCAGGGACAGTGTGAGACAACAGAAGTACTATAATCAACAGTGGGGAAACCAGGTAGCAGATAAGAGTGTTGGCAGAGCTTCAAGT
Source organism: Cynopterus sphinx (assembly GCA_030015415.1). Taxonomy (NCBI): domain Eukaryota; kingdom Metazoa; phylum Chordata; class Mammalia; order Chiroptera; family Pteropodidae; genus Cynopterus; species Cynopterus sphinx. The sequence goes on along the minus strand of CM057386.1, from coordinate 94,425,580 downwards.
AGATTCCTCAAGTTGCATTTGAATCCCACTCCTGCCTCTTACACACATACACACACACACACACACACACACACACTCACTCACTCACAATCCCCATGTCTTATAGAAGAAATAAGTGAAGAATAAAGGACAAAGGAAATACTGTTTTTTTGTTAATCGAGTGAGAGATTTTTGTGTGGTATCTCAAAATATGCAATATGCTTTTTCTCCCCATTGTTAAGACCTGAAAGTACATGTTGTATATATAAAGTATGTATGTATGTATGTATGTATGTATGTATGTATGTATGTATATATGTATGTGGTCAGAGATCAATGTAAAATATACTAAAGCCAACATAGCTTTGTTATGTTGATTACTTACTTTATTCAAATTTTTAAATATAAAATTAAAATGAAACAGACCTAAAGATGGTTATGTATATACTTCTTTATATATTAGGGGAAAATATCATGTCTGCAGTTTGTATTTGGGAAGTAATAACAACTTTTTGAAATCTAAGGTGCAGCTTAGGTCTGGATTCAAGCAGACATAGTGACTCTGTGGGCTGCATAAATGGCCTCGTTCCTTCCTTACACACATGTGTGGTTCTCCTAGGAATATGTGCTCCAGTGGTTACAAATGCCTAAGTCTGGGAGCTCAGATCTGAAGGAGAGGAGATTGCAACTCTGAGATAGTGACCTCCCACAGGGATGGCTTCATGGTAATGCAACCTGAGATCCACCAATTATGTAGCTGGTCCTGAACTCCTGTGTATAACAATGAATGTTCCAGATTACAGTGCACTGGCTGCTGTCAAAAACATAGTTGTCTATTTGAGGAAAGAAACCCAAGAAAGAACCTAGCTGAACTTAGCAGTAAAGAAACTAGAACAAAGCAAAAGGTGTAGTTTTAAAATTACATATACTCGTTTTTCTACTTCAAAAATGTGAAAGGCTCTGATTGGCTGTCTCAATGACTGAAGCCTTCTGGGTGGCATTATTTGGGAGGTGGGAGGGGTAATATAATCAACATAATCTACAAGCAACTGAGGTGTGATGTTCATGATATAGATTCTCAGCTGTACTTGGATTAAGTAAAAGGTTGATGAGCTTTTGTTATGCTTAACCATTTTTTCAGATATTATGCTCTCTTCCAGTGTTCTCTCTTCCTGCTCTTTCTGTTGAAAAGAAAGTTGTGCTGCTTTCAAACAAACACTTTATGCAACATATGTTTTCCTATTCTCCCTATGCAGGATATAATTAAAGAGTCTTATGTGGATTAATCATGGATCCATCTATTCATCCATCCATCCATCCATCCATCCATCCATCCATCCATCCATCCAACAAATCTTTATTGAATGCACTACTAGTTTTCAAACATCTTCCTAGAATAAAAATTTAACTTGTTTTAGAATCTTGATAAAATGAACCAGAATATAATTCAGAACTGGGTAAAAGGTTAAAAAACAATAGTTGACATGAGATTTTTTTAAATGATTGTATTATTTTACTGTTATCAGGTGAATATACATTCCAGAGACTCTAGACACTTAATAATGATTAATATGGTCTAACTAGGGATAGTCACAAAGCTCTTAATTGAAAATAAACTGGTTATTATTTTATTCAACTGTAGATTTACCAGTTAAATGCATTATAGGCATTTGCATTCCTTATAGAAGTGATTACAAGCAGCTCATCATTATTGGCAAGTGAAGAAAAGTTTAAGCCACTATAATGCTTTACTATTATAAATTTGTGTATACTTCTAAATTGGAATTAGTAGATCAACAGTAAAATGTTTGTTTTTATACAAAATAAACATACAGTTTCAAATGTTTATTTTAATTTGTATCCCCACACTAATTCCTCTAAAAAAGTGGGGTTTTTTTGGAAATTCTTTCTAAAATTGTTTTGTAAAAAGTATTTAGGATCTAAATAAATGTTATCCATTGGTGTCTGGAAGTATGTAAACTACGAGTTGGCTGGAGGCAATAAAAAATGCCCCTTCACAGAAGGCCCAGCCTAATGTCACTGCAGCACTTGATAAAAAATGACCTTAGCAAGGTACCACATTTTCACAGCCCCAGTTTCTAAGGGACTATGAAATAAGAATAATCATATCTACTATAAAGTTTCTATTTCAGTATTTATAGATATTATTTAGAGAATTAATTTTACCAGTAATCCATCATATTAGTGATGGAAAATAAAGTACATATGCATGAATTTCAATGGTAAGAATTAAACAAAATAATGAACAGAAGAGTAAGTAGTAAACCACTGTATGTGGTACATATGCTGTTAATATTATTAAATTTATGTAGTTAAGTTTTGTTACCTTTAAAAAGAAATTAGAAATATTTTTAGACTCCACACTCATGAGTATATGAGTACATTCCATCACTATATTATTTGTAATATACATTTGTAACATAAGACACAGGAGACCCTTTCTCGTACTGGCAGATAATACCAATGAGGCCTCTCTTTTTAAAAAGTGGCCTTTCTATAGGAAATGAGATGCAAATTCATCAGTCTGGGTCACATTTTAAGGTATGAACAGGGGCTGAATAGTAGGTTTTTTTGAATACTGTAATTTAACAGTCATCTAAGAAATGTTTATTGAATTGTAGCTTCCCACTTAATCCTCCCAGAACCTAAGATTCTCACGTAAAAAATTTCTTCCCAATGGTTGTTTCTAAATAATAATGGGAGGAAAAAGAAGCTGAACAATTTCTTTGATCCTCCAACCCCCAAGAAAATTATTTGTCTCTATTCAGTCTAGATGATTAAATAGTTTGGATGCTCAGAGTAAATTAATTTTCATCTATATCCACCTCTACATATTTTGGAAAATAATGATATTCAAAGAGATTGAGTATTAAAGCAGTAATTCAATTCAGGCCTGCTTCTAGATCTATACAATAATAGGTTTTCTGTGTGTTTGATGGAGTAATTCAGGGAGGATTTGATCAGACCTTCCAATCATTCTTATTTTTCCATTATACTTTTCTTAATACCATGGAAAGTGGATTACAATAAAATAGATATCATAAGATAATGTACTTGCTCAAATATATGCCCCACATACTTTTTTAATCATTGCAGTACTTTAAGTAAATATTCATAACTTTCTCTTTGTACATTGCTCAAATCAAAATCAAATTTTAGAAAATAGTCTGTTATTTCCTTAAAATAAAGACTAATCCATTATTGGATGTTGTATTTCAGCATTTTATGCAACATTCTGTAAAATCAAAAATAATAATACTTTGATAATATTGCTATACATAAGAAATGAGAGTAGAATGTTTCAGGTAACTTTAAATAATATTCAGACAGCTTATTTTCAGCCTTTCCATTACTGCTTCCTGATATTGATGATGGAAAATAAAGCATGCAGAATTTACATCATGAAACCTCTGTAAGAAATTATGGTGATGTTTCATTTTTTAAATAATTTATTATAATTCTACTAAAAACAGTCTTTCAAAAGAAAAGCAATGTTAACACTGTCCCAAGGAAATCTAAATAAAATTCAAATAAGTAAAGGCAATGCAACTGAATCACTAGATAAAAAGAAATATAGGGAGCAAACATATAAAGCAAATATTTGGGTATCAAAAATGTCCACAATTTAATACATTTATTTCAGCACAAACATTGGGAATGATTTAGATTAACCATTCTAAATTGAGTAGATTTTATATTTATATTTAGATGCTTGAGGTTAAACATTTTGGTGGCAAAAATACCAGCTGAAGTTTAGAATTATACTATTTTGAAACTGTAGAATTCAAAATCATAGTTCCTTTCGGTAGCAAAAGAAAAAAAAAGGGAATGAATACTACTGAATTTTGCTTTGGGGTTAGAAGACATAATAGTAAGCAAGTATATAAAAATTGAAACAAAGAAGTCAAAATATCCTTATTTTTTTGTTCAATCTTAATTTTTTTTAAGTGTTTGCTTTCATCTGGCTACTAGTATTACATAGGCATAGCTGTGAATTAATATTGCTATAAATACCATATAAGCTTTTGCCAAATGTTCTCTTGTATACATGCATTAATCAGTATCTCATCACCAAATAATAATTTAATGAGTAAATATGTAAAGTTACTGAAAACTTTGTTATTGCTTTAAGTTAATTATTATTTATGAAACCTGAAAAATAAAATACAGATAGTAGAACAAAAATTACATATTTCTATAGTCTGTGATGTTCAAATCAACATTTTATTATCAGGTTAACCCATATGTGTCTATTAACCAACTGCAATTAGAAGTATAGTTGTATTCTCATTTTTATTGCAGTGTCAATATTGATATTCAAGGAGTACTTCCCTAAATAATTTCTTGACTATACTTATAACTATGTTAGTTACTTCCTTGTTTTGGTTGGGGGGGGGGATTATTCGCCCTGATTTATGTTTCTATTTTTTACTTCCTGTATCATAAAAAAAAATCTTTCTCATAAATCAAGAAATTCTAAGTTAAGTTCTCAAATCAAAGTTTTAGTCTGTTATTCTGGACCAACATTACCGGAAGTAAGGAATGTTAACATTCTAGATTTTTTACTTAGGAGATTCTCTCTGATCCATACCTGCAATTTACAATGGAGTCAACTCATAATCCAATCACATGCAGATGTAGGTGTGTGGTTGAGGAAGTAACAGAAAAAAGGTATGAGGAGAAGCTATCCCACCTGTTGACTTGCTAGAATCACTTGGTGTCTTTCAGTCACCTTCACAGAGTGGTATTCCCTCGTCTTCTTCCACTTCTTGAAGTTTTTGAGTAGATGTATAAGGCTGAAAATGTAGCTACTTCTTCCTCCCTGCCTGTATCCTTCCTTCCCTCCTTCATTCTAAGCCCACAAACACACCCATCAACCCAACCCACACCCATCCATACCCCTTATACATATAAAAATTCTTCTGGACAAGCTTTGAAGGAAGGGGGTAGGTTATTTATTAAGTTTCTACAAAGATTAAGTTAAGTCATGCTATACCATAGTCTTAAGTCCCCACAGTCTTGGAGGAAAAGATGTATTTGATGTCAACAAGCCTCATATTTCTAGTGAGCAGTAGCATTCAGAAAACTATAAAAATATTTAGTTCCAAGAGGTGCAAATATTTGAGTTGAAGAGTTAATGGAGCCATATGTTTCACTTGGAAAGCTCCTCCTGTAGTGTTTCCTGTTCGCTAATTTGGGTTTACCTGAAGCATAACACAAGCAAATGCAAAAACTTCAATAGAATTTAATAAGACTTTGGGTATTTGCCACCTTGAGGGTGCAACAACAAAAATATACACATATTCTTTTACAGCTACCCTTCAATACATACATACACACATGCTATCCTGACCTCATAAGTGGCATCCATTAAATAAAAGTAATATTTGCCTCACTCTATTTCATCTGCTATTCATTACTCAAATGAAGCAGGAGCACATTTGCTATTAGAACAGTGGATTAAGGGACATTGAGGGACATTGTAGCATCTGATATCTTCTAATTTTTTTTTTTTTTTTTGTCATCAACTCATTCATGTTAAAGAAACATGAACAAGCTTGGAAATCAAGATTTATCAGCAACCACTGTAGATTTCATTGTAATTCATCAAGTGTGAATTTCCTGTGTAGGTATCTTACAAAAGTTGCTCTAGGCCCTTTCACTAATTTTTAGTATTCACCTGATTCTTGTTTTCCTCTTAAAGGAAATGCTGTCACAAAGGTCAATCATAGTTTGTACTATCCAACTATATATCCTTCTCTGGTGATACATTTCCCTCCAGCCATCTGCTTTTCTTTAAAATGAAATTTATCTGTATTTTTATCTAACTTCTTTGGTGAAAGGCCTCTCCAATCTCCTTATGTCTATGTTCAGGTACTGAGTAAATGTGTACTGTATATATGTCTTACAAATCAATTTCTATTAATTTCCATTAAGGCCAAGTCTTTAAAATATTGAGGCATTTAAAGCAATTAAGCAATGTTATTTGATAGTCATGTCTCAGTATCTTGGTTTTCAGAAGATAAGATAAAATCTACCTATTTTGGCTATTCCCTTTGCAAGAACATAAAACCATCTGATATTCATTTTAACAGTGCATAAATCATAGCAACTACATAAATCAAAGCGGTGTTTTCAATTTCAGAATCCAAGAGCCAAGAGAGATGAGCGATCTTAAAAGTTCCAACTAAATAAGTGAAACAGATGTCGGAGACATTGCATTCAGAGTTTTTCCTCTGTAAGAATATTAATTTCTCCTTTTGGTCATAAAACCCTAAGAAAGCAAAAAGCTACATGCCATACTTTGTCATGTTAAGTACCCCTATCATCCAGAATATAAGCACAAATAAGCAGAACTAAAATGAAAAAAATATAGGCTAAATGAGTGATCAGAAACATTACATTTCAGTGTCTCATTACAAAAAATATTCAAGAATATAGACCTAAGTAATGTGGATTTCTTTTGAGAACTATTTAATCAAATGTTTGGAAAACAACATATAAATACTACTTTTAAATTCACTATATATGTTATAATACATCAAAGGTGCACTAGTATTCAACTTGAGATAACAATAATAGTTGGGCTTTTATATCCACAGGTTCCATATCTACAGATTCAACTAATCACAGATGGAAAATAGTAGAAAAAAATGTTATATTGTTGTTGACGTGTGCTATGTTCTTAAGGTCTATGATAGTTGCATCTGTACTGAATATGTATAGATTGTTTTCTTCTCATTATTCTTTAAACTATACAGTATAACATCTATTTACATAGCACTCACATTGTACTAGTTTTTGTAAGTCATCTGGAGGTGGTTTAAAGGGGACAGGAAAATGCACACAAGACTATAAGCAAATATGATGCCATTTTATATAAGGAACTTGAACACCCATGGATTTTGTTATCCACAGGGTGTCCTGGAATCAATCCCCCATAGTTACCACATGTTGAAAAAACACTGGAGTTAATTCACATGTGAGTTCTAATATTTATTCTTACACTGTATTAACCATGGTATTCAGACCATGAATTCCACATAGCATCTCTCTTCCATTTCTTTAGCTCTTAAATTAGTATAGTAATACCTCTGCTAGAAAATTAGGATGGATATTGTGAGAATCAAGTGAGGAAGTTCTTTATAATGTTTTGAGTTTAATATAAAATCCATTTTGTGCTTACCAACAGCAGTTGTATAGACTAGTCAATAATTCATTCATTTAACAAAAAATATATTTATTCTTTCTGTGTTGCAAGCACAATATATAATTTAAAATAATAATTTGAAGTTTCTTATAATCAAAAGTGGAAGACAGGCATGCATACAAGTAATTGAGTTACAGTTTAGTAATATTTAATGCCCCACACCTCTATAAGAACATAGATGCAGGAACATTTATTTGTGCTTTCATGAAAGGGGAGACATTTTAAAAAGCTCTAGAAAGATGAGTGTCTGCTACACAGAAAAATTAGAGATCACTCTAGGTACAGAAACAATATGAGCTAAAAGTGAAAGCTAAGACTTAAAAATATTTTGAAGAACTTGAAGGATTTCAGCAGATGGGACATAGACTGAATACTGAAAGTGTAGTTGGTTTAGGGAAGAGGATATAACTGACATGTTGAACTTGGAGTGCCCATGGACCAGCCAGGAGGCTACTTTACATGGTCTGGAGCTCAGTGGAAAACTGAGTGAAATCAAGGTGCCCAGGTCCTCAGTGTAGCTGCGGTAGTTTATAACATCAGAGGGTGAGCAATGATTCAAAAAGTGTGCAGCAGTATCGCTAACTAGCACATTGTCACACAATACAAACCAGTTTTTAAACTTTTTATTTTTTAAAACTTTTTATTTTGAAATAGATATAGATTCAAAGGAAGTTGGAAAGATGGTACAGAGAGGTCCTATGTACCCATTATCCAGTTTCTCCCAATGATCATATTTCACATAACTATGGTACAATATCAAAACCAGGCGATTGACATTGGTACAATGGATGTATTATAGTTAAGTCAGTTTATCATATGTGTACATTAGTGTACCACCTTCAGAATCAGGATACAAAACTATGCCATCACCATGAAGATATTTTTTGTGCTTCACTAGATAGCCATATAACCACACTATCCTCTCCTTTATCAGTAGGTCAGTCAACCAATGAGCATTTACTTTTCATGAAATGGAGTTGAGCCTAGCACAAACTCTTCAAGTTTGCTAGTTAGATGATTATGCTGAGATTTCTTTTCAAGAGATTAAACTAATGGTGTTTAGTGAGGACCTATTATGTACAATCCATTATGTGCCTAAGTGAGAATGCAAATTCGAAAATTTGAAGGGGAAGAAATTTAAAACCAAAAATTCAGTTAACCCTGTAAGAAAAAAAAATTAACATCCTCTCTCTACCTTTATTTCTCTCTCTCTCTCTCTCTCTCTCTCTCTCTCTCTCTCTCTCTCTCATGCACGAGAGTCTCACTCATGCATTCACTCAAACCACAGTGATGAATAGCTTCTCATTTTAGCAATTCTCAGGAGAGGCTGAGTAGATAAATATTCAAAATTATGTTAGCTCTTCATAGACCTGATATCACTAAATATCAATAAAAATGTTTTTCCATAATTTGTTCCAATCTTATGATTTTCACTCATCAAGATGAAAAGATGAAAAGATGAAATCTGACTGAGCCTTTTGCTTTTACACAAATATTATCCTTTGTTTCTCTGATTCCGCTACTGCATTCTGTACTCTTCAAAAAACAGCAAGTAATCATATGAAAAATGTAAATCAGACTACAACACTTCATTCTGAAAACTCTTCAGTGGCTTCCCATTGTGCTTGAAATAAAATCCATATGCCCAGATCTCCCTTCAGGAACAAAGGTCTTATTTCACGAGCTGCTGGGAATGTGGCCAAGTCAGCCCTCAGGTATGAACCTTTCTTGAGGATTGCTTTGGCTGAAAAAAACTGCTTCTCCCAAGGTCACACCTCTTTTCAGGAGCAGCCCACATCCTGTGACAGATCAATGTGGCAAAATGACTTGGGACAACTCTAATGGGCCATCCCAGCTCTAGAGCTCCCATGGGGTTAGCTGACACCTTTGTTGGAACTGCAGTTTGCCCCTTTTCTCATCTTAGATACAATATCTTCTCTTGATTTCTTAACTGCACTCCCCTTTGAAGACCTTTGCATTTCACTGCTCTCTGCTGGAGTACTCTCCTGGCTCTTTATTCAGATGGGTGTTTCTTGTTTTTCAGGCATCAGCCCTTCAAAGTCCTTTCCAGACAACCTTATGTGTAATCATCCCTAGAAACTTCTTCTCAAGTCACACTCTGTTTTTTTTTCCTTTATTGTAGTTTTAATTTTCAAATGATCTTGACTGAATCCTTCCTCTTGACTAGAAGCTCCAGGAAAGCAGGGACCAGGTCTGTTTGGTTCACTATTGTATCTATAATGGTAGAAGGGTACTTGTCACATAATAAGTGGAAAACTCAATAATGCCTCAGAAATAAATTTTATTTTTCTGATTTTTATTTTCTGATTATTTTTCTTTAGATAATTTGTTTCCATTTTCAAGTTTTATAAGCGGTATGATAGCAAAGTCAGTAACACTTACACATCCCCACTCCTACCTCACACAAACCATTTGATACCAGTGTATCTACATACAAGTCTCCTTCAAACTGCAATAGCATTTTAAGTGGTAAAAATTTTAATTTAATTCATTAAACATTACTCAGATATCTGGCATTCTTATGAACTTTTTCAAAGACCCTGCAATCATTTAAAATTATGAACACATTTCTCTGAGTTGTCCTCTTATGGAAAACAAATGTCCTTCAATAGGTAGAACCAGGGTATCCCTACCCAATTCTCTAGGTGGAAGGATTATGCAAGAAAGTGACAGGGAGGAACTCTGACCACAGGAGAATGTGAAAACTCTGGAGAGGCAGAGGATGTGAAAGCAATGCTGCAGAATAAAATAGGTAAGAGCTCCAAACATTCACATGCGAATTCACTTATGGAAATTACTCTTTCGATGAGTCAGAGCAATCATTTGAGACACTCAGATTTAAAGTGAAAGGTAGAGCTTGCCAACTCATAAATTTTACAAAACGTGCTTCTTAGAACTTTCTTGGGGCCTGGACCAAATAGCAAATACCTGCCTGACTACGCTGTATTTTGCTATCAGGAATCTAATATGCAAATGTAGTTTGAAGTTCCTGTGACTCATTTGTGTCCCCACGTTCTTTAATCTGTGTTCCCATTTTTGTGTACACCAACACCTGGCTCTGGCAGGAAACCAGAAATAGTATTCAAAGCAATTCTGTGTTGTCAGTGCTAGATACAAACAGCTCTGTGTTGGATATTTTACTTATATTATTCCAAATTTGAATTGCAAAAGGATGAATAAATCATTTTAACCTCAATACACTAATATCCTTTAAGATGGCTAATTTACTTTGCAACAGAAGTATCTTCCTGAAAAGAAGACATCTTTTGATAGAAAATAAATTCTCTCTAGGCACACATTTTTTAAGTATGAATATTAATCATATTGGACCTGAGAAGAAAATATGAACATTTTGGTGGGGAGCTATTTTTATGAAGCCAGCAAACATATTTCAATTTTGCCTTTATTCTAACTCTTCCTTGTCAATTAGTTTTTCTGACGGTGACAGGATATTGTTGTTCTTGTTTTCTCCCGAAGATATAACATGGAAAGAGCTCTGTTCTGCATAGATCCTATCATTTAAAAAAACCCACAACTTTTAATCCAAACTCATTAAAGACTATTACTAGCAAGAGATTGCTTAAAAATTAAAATTCCTTTAGTTTTATATACTTGGATTTATGAGATTAATATTTTTATTACGTCTCCTTTTTTTTAAAGTAAATAGATATCAACCAATATTTTAGCTCTTTTTATTAAAAAACCACTCATCGAACAATGAGAGAAAAATTCACTCAATAATTAAGATATCAAATTTTTAAAAAAGCTAAAAGGTGATTGTGCCCAAAGATTTTTATAGTAATAAATAAGTCATCAAGATACATAATACAAAATAATAAGCATTTTAGGGATAAACTTCAGGCTTTTCTTCCTTCTCACATTTTTATTGATTTCCTATTGCAGTGCAAATAGTTATCCAGAGATATTTTTCATATATCCAGCTTCTGAAGCTCAACTTTTACTAAATTTTATGTATTAACCTATGCTTCACAAGGCAATTGCAGACTTAACTTGATGTGAGTAAAAATGATGCAAAAGAGTAATGAAATACATCCACTACTTACTGAATGATAAATATATCAGCATATAAATAAATCAATATTCAATCAATATTTAAATCAATATTTTAAGAAAAATCAGTAGTACATGTGGAAAGAGGCAATATGTATATGAGGAATCTGTGAGAAACTGTCATTTCCTAGCCTACATTGGATAACAAGGAAATACATAAATCCATTATTATGGTCTGACACGGATCTTGGGAATTTGGAAAGGGACTTAGAATTCTAATTCTGAAAGCTGGATTCAAAGTTTCCTGAGAGGAGATAGTTGGGATGATTCTAAGTAATTTGCTTGATGTTTAATGGGTAGGCTAACTTTTTAATTTATTGTCCAAACCTGTGTAAAATATGCACTGTAATAATTAAGCCGCTACAGTAGGTGAAAGCTAGGGCTGTTTCAGGTGCATTGAAATGATCAGGAAACCTACTGATTGAAAAAAAAAAAAAGATAATCATTGGACAGCTTGTCCATTTCTGGACAATTAGACTATAGTAGCTTGAAGAAGATACATGTCCACCTATATAGTAGATAATCGATAATTTTTAGTTAAATGAAAAATTACTAGTTTTAGTGCACAAATTTCCCCAGCACACTTTCACTATAGAACACACCTAGGCATGATTAAGCTGTGGACAGCTAGAGGAGTCGTGGAAAATGAATATCAGAGCAAATGGACCAGAAGAATAAAAGACTACATGGGGAAGCTCTCAAGCTTTCAAAGATCTCAAAGTCTCTTACAGTACTACCTAAAATCTAAGGAGATCTACTAATACTCCCTGATAGCCTAGACACTTGCTATTAATCCAAAATGTGATTCAGCAGCATTGGCATTATCTGAGCACTGTTAGAAATGTAGAATTTCAAGCCCCACCCTAGAATGCCAAAATCAGAATCTGCATTTTCACAGGATTTGTACATTAACAGGTGAGTTGTATACACACCTTAAACATTTCAAAGCTCTAGGCTGGCTGGAGAGAAAATATGTAGACAGAGCATTGACCCATGGAAAGATTACAAGTTCAAGACTAAATCAGTAGAGCAGTGACATTAAAGGAGCAGCTCTCTCATGCCTAAGCTTGTCAGCACAAAAGGAAATGCTGTGTGATTGGTAAATATTTTTTAGAACGTGGTGAGACAGATTCCCCAATTTTAATTTGCTAAATATTATATTTTTGCTTGACAATAAATCTTATTTAAAAGTGGAAGGCAATTCTAGTGAGCAATTTCTCCTGTTTCTTCTAGAAGGGGCCTTGAGCCAATTGAAGAATGAAAGCCTGCAACTTAGTTTGGGATCGATTGTCACATTTTCCTCTAACAAAAAATAAAAGAGGCTTTTTTGTGTCTTTAAAACTCATATGAAAATACTATCCTTCTAGATGCATTGTTGAACTGCAATCTATTAAAAGAAATATAAAGACATAATGCAGCTATATCTATCAGTTTTGGTGGCAAAAGAATTAGATTTGGACTAATTTCTTACAAAACCACTATTTTTTTCTGCATCAGAAAAATAGTTACAATCCTCTAAAGCCTACTTAAAAAAGTCATTAGTTTAAAAATCTAAATACATTTACTAGGGTTTACAAATTTCCCAGTAAGGGTACCACTTAATTCAGTATGGTTGACCAAAAGAAATAATATCATCCAGAAAGTAAGGAATCCAGAGGATCATGAAAAATATTGCATTGTCATGGAGAACTCCAACTCTGTTTATTACACACAAAACAGCAGATCTGAGAAATTCTGAATCCAAATAAACCAAGCTTTCTTTCAACCACAACTAAACCAATTCCAGAATAGTAGACTGTTGGAAAGGTTGGCAACTAAATAGGAAATAGGAACAAAAGAGGGGTGTTAGGGTTCACTTTAAGTGACCATAAATCAAAGGAGCTCAGGCTTCCGAAAGGCCTTTAAAATCAAGCCAGTGAGGAAAGCCAACAGTAGCTTCGCCAAAAGGGTTCTTGTATCTTTATTTCATTTCTCCCTTTCATGAAAAAATAATTTCTAATATCACTTTGTTTCAAGTAACAATAATTTTAAATGCCTTATAAAATTTTATTTATGCTACAAATCTAACTCCACAAAGAGCCATGAAAAACTCACCAGGCTATATTGGGAAAAAGTTTTTTTTTTTTTTTGGCTGAGGTAGAGGGTGGAGGATGCGAAAAGGTAATTAGACAATTAATGCCACCCTGATACCAAGCCAGAGGTCAGAAAATCAGGCTCATTAATTTAATCATGCACTGGTTGAGGCTGTAAGCACTTCTCTCTTAAATGTATCTACTATCTTTAAAAAACTCCTCAACAAATGCCAATTTCGAGAATAAAGAAAACTTCAACACTTGTCACAGCCCTGCCAAGGATGCTTGTGGGATGCTATTTTGATCATTTCTCTGCCTTTTAAGTAAAATCCAAAAGAAAATTTTCAAAGAGTCTTGTTTTGAAGCTTTTATTCTCTAATGCAAACACCAAAACAAGAATCCCAGACAACTCTCCCCCATCCTTCAAACGCACATTCAAATGCACATAATGGGATAATGGGTCTACCCTAATGAAGTGTAAGGGAATTCATCAAAAATTCTTACAAAAGAAGCCTAAATGGTGTGGTGAATTCTAAATCCTAACTTTTGGGTTATTAGGAATTTCTGCTGAAGACAAGGAAATTGATGAGAAATGTTATTCATTAAAGGAAATATGAGGACAAGTGTCAGGGGAAATGCCCTGATCATAGACAAAAACACATGTCACTATTATTACTCATCTTGTTAGCATAATGATTACCTTTTACAAATTATTTAGAAAATAACGTAAAAGAAAAATTAAAGCCATGCATTAACTCAATTCTTTAACTATCCAAATACAACTTTTTTCTAGCAACGTTCTTTTACATGTGCATATATTTTCATATTTCAACTCAGAATGTGACTATCATTTTTATATTTTTATGTGACATTGCTAGCATTCAGTCTATTTCTGTATATATTTACAATTATTAATAGGCATATAATATTCTATTTTGTTGTTAGAACAGGGAGTGCCAAATAATTTTCTATTACATAAAACAAATGGATTATTTCTACTTATATTCATTAATAAATTCAGTAAATAATACAGTTGTATTTATAGCTTATAGCTTTTTTGCTTATTCAGAATTATTTCCTTAGTTTGAATGCCTCTATCTTATATTTCCACATTAAGAGATCTATTTATGATTCCTGTTATAAATGTCTATATTGCTTTTCTAGATGTTTTATCCGCAATTACACTTCTACCAAAAATTAAGGGTAGCATCCTCACAAGAATATTTTTAATGATGATGACTAGTCTTCTTATATATATGAACTATTCTTTCTTTAGCTTAAATTATATTTTAAATGTAGAAAAATTAAAATTTTCTCACATATTTTTTAGAAATTATTTCTATGAATAACAGTGAATAAAATATTGGAATTCTAATTATTGTATGTATGGAGCATGCATGTTTCATTTTTATGAATTATTTATATTATTAGTTTACTTCATAATGGATACAGAATTTTATTTATAATTCAAATGAATTATTATTATATTGTATTTATTAACTATTTATAATATTAAATGAGAATATTTTCTAATCTGTTTTATAAGTTCCATCACATTTTAAATTTAATTTTTTAAATTTTTTTATTTAGAAAATTGAAAGTTTGCGTGCACTAATTTGTTAGTGTATTTCATAAAGAATGCCTTTTCAATTTTAAAGTAATAATATAGTATATATATTAGTTTTCTGCATGTCAAAACATAAAATTCAAAGGCAAACAAAAAAAGTGAAACAACGTTCTCAAGAAACTGCCTGACAAAGCATTAACATCCTTTCTATATCAAATTCTTATATAAATTGAAATTGAAAACCTAAAAACCATAGTAGAAAAAAAGAACAAAGAGAAAAAAAAGTCTCTAAAAGGTAAATGAATACAAGCCAACAAGTGGAAATATCTTTATTTGTACCAATAATTAAAAATTGAAATTGAAAGCAGTTAGATATTATCTGTTGCCTACCCACAACCTGGATCTGACATAGTAGCTGAGGCTTTCAGTTCTGTATCTCTCTGTCCCTCTCCCTCTATCTTTAGCTCCACTATGCCAGAGACCAGAGGACACAGGAGGACACCAGCAGCCAAAGTCAGAGGCAAGACAGACAGGCTAGATATGTAACTACTTCCCTCTTGACATGTGGAAACATACATAAATCCCGTAAAATGTAAATTGCAACGGGAGAAAAAAGAGGAGGAAATCTGGCAGAAAAGTAAAGATGCTCTGAGATGGGGACATTGTATTGGATAGAGAGCAAAAGTTTTATAAATGAACTGGATTTAAAAAAAAAAATGCTCAATTGTTATGAGTCTCCAGATTAAGTACAGTTTTCCTATGGCTGAGAAGAAATGAAGATTTGTTAAGAAATGTAAGCAGCTATAAGAATAAAGCAGGGTCGTACCACTCATACCAAGTGGTGCCTATCAGGTTATATCCTATATTTATATAAAATTAGCTAAGATTTTATTTTTTATTGCGAATAATCAATACTGCCAAGTTATAGTGAAAGCAAGACTCACAAACACAGTTGGAGAGGGTGAGATGGTTGTCACACTACAATGAACACCCCAGGCTCCCCACTGGGCTCCTTGGCTCCCAACTTCCTGGAGGTGGTAAAGTTAGTTTTTCTTCCTAGCCCAAATTTACCAAAATTTCATGATAGACAGCCTCTCTTCCCTCAGTGGGATTGCCCATGAGCAGCTTTCTTCTTCCTAGAGTTCAGTTCCCAAACCTCTATGCCTCAAAAAAGAGGAAACTTCTGTTTCCCCAATAAGTCCTTTTTTTTCTACTCTCTTAAAATCATGACAGTAAATCTAATTATTTTCTTGATGGGAAACTCATATCCTTAAATTTGGGGGTTGGAATCTCCCCAGGCTTCCAGTAAGACAAGCTACCTCCATAAAATATTTCACATCTTCTCTGAAGAAATTACATTTTTTTTTGATTCACTGTCCTTAGGTCCTCTCAAGGCCAGAGAAACAGTTTCTTTCCAAAAAGTGAAATCATGTCTTCATCCTAAAAAATCAAGCTTTTAAAACTTTTTTCATAATCAAGTCATTCCTCTCTAATTATAAAAATTCAACCTCTCCCAGACACCTCATAACATAATAATTTCATAAACAATAATTAAAATAGCTACCATTTACTTTGAACACTCACTTTCTAACAGGCAGTGTTAACCAGTTTAAAATGTATTTTCATATTTCACTTGACAAGAGTTGAACTTTGCATAAGCTCATATGTTACAAATTTCTACTTAACCAAGATATAAATGGCTTATTTAAATTTCATAACATAAACTCACGAGGCTGCGAGAAAAATGTGATTACCCATATTATATAAATGAAGAAACTTAGGTTCAGAAGGATTTCAAAAGTTACCAAAAGTTGCATAAGCAAGTGGGACCATCTGAATTCAGCCCATCTAATTGCAAGGCCCTTACTCCTTCCCATCTGTATCAAGGCACCTTTACAGGAAAGATTATTTCATGGTGCCTAGTTTGGTATGATTCCTCTGAAGGAAATCTGTCATGTTTCTTGAATTTCTATTAATAATTGATATAAATTAATTAAGTTATCAGGACTATCAAGGAAAGTTTCAGATTATGCCTTTGTTGTAGCAAAGTACGAGGATTCCTGCTGAAAATTCAATACACGATTTTGCTAACGATAGTGTTGATTCCAAGCTCAAACACAATGTGTTTAAAGTTTTTCCTTCATTGAGAATAGATCTTCTTTTATAATCTGAGTATGGAAAATATGCTCAGTTTTCTCTAGAGTCTATTTCTGTTTGATAGATCATTTCTCTTTGGTAAACATAATTTCTGTTTGAAATCAGATATTTTGCTTTGCCCTGGAATCTTATGTTCACATTCCCAGTCCTCATGACTGCTTAAAATGTTCTCTAAGCAAAGACATAAACAATCCTAAGTAATTCACTGCACTTCTTTTGAGAACACTAGATTTTAATTAGCTGTTTATTTGTTTGTTTATTTCTCTGGTTGCTCTTTGGAGGAGAGCCCAGTACAAACAAGGGTTAATATAAAACCTTCAATTTCTTTGTAAAAGAAGCTTTCTTCCTTGGATCTGAATAACAACATTATCTGTCCTGCAAAATAAACCACTCAACTGTCGCAGATATTTGGGAATGAATGCTTATCCACTAATTGACTTCAGCTGTTTTTTCTCTTCATTATTTGAGCTGAGAAAACAGCTGTTTTGGCAAATGGTTAAGCCCTAAGTCACATGGTTAGAGATTTATGCACTTCAATGTGCTAATGGATGCCTTGTAGAGCATAGTTTTGTTTATTTGATTGTTACAGGCCATAGTTAATGAATCATGACTTTAAACACACAGTGAAGCCTATCTCCATGCAGCAGGTCTTAATTTGGGAGGTCCATGTTCAGATTATTTTTTAGCTTATTATAATTTGCTTGATTTTTACTTCTCTAGGATAATAAGTAAACAAAGATAAATTGGAGATAAAGACTCTATATTTTTATGAAACCTGATAGACTAGCAAGTGAACAGGAAGTCAATTGTTACAGAACAGAGTACAAGTGAGGAAAAGGAAAAAAGTGAAACAAAACAAAGTGTCTTGAATTTGAGCTAAACCTACTTCTTGTACTGTTTTCCTTTGAGTAAGCCTATTAACATCAAGAGCATTGGCATTTGGTTACATTTTACTCTCAGGGAAGAAGAGGTAACCACAAATGCTTATGCTATTTTATAATTAAAAGAAATTTTGTCCTAGTCATAATAATTATAATAAAATATCAGCTACAATCATTTTCAAAATGAGCATGAAGTTACTTAAAATATCAAAATTTAAAATTAGAGACATTGTTAAAATCTGATGTCTTCAGGCGGACTTTATCTTAAATCATACTGGATAGGTGAGATGATATTCACTTTTCAAAGACTTTCAATATGGGTCACTTCGGTCTCTTTAAGAGCAGGTTCTAGCCTTTAATCCTTAATATAACAATATTCTATTTTACCTAAAAAAAGCTAATTTGATTTTCAACCAGTTTAACTTTCTTTTATAGGAGGATAGCACATTATTTGACAGCACATTAGAACTCTAACAACTCAGTCCTCTCAGCCTACAGATAAGGAAACATCTCAGATAAGTTAAGTGTATTGTTCACAGTTAGAAGCAGGCAAATTGACTGAAAACGGAACATTTCCAAGTTTTTTAGAATAGAACATTTTTAAGGTTTTGGTTTTGCATTATGTCATGGCTCTGTCTGTCCTGTGCTTGCCTTTGCCTCTGCTCTGGGCATGCCCCAGTTATAACCATGGTTGGTTGGAATGAACTTCATGAATACAGGACAATAGCTAGGATGAGTAAAGACCAAGACTAGCTGAGAATTGGAGTTCACGAAAAGAGTTGATAATACAACCTAAAAAATGGAATCATTGGATGATTGCTCAATTGTTTTATCTAAAATTAATTGGCAAGGTTGAGTCTTAAAGGCTGAAGGGGTTGAAGACACTAAAATTATATGACAGCACATAAGGCAAAGCTGAAATAATGAATGCAACCCTTTTGAAAGACAGAGCAAATTTTTACTAATATCTTCATTGATGGAGATGAATATCACTGTGCATTTTTGAATCTCAAGTGTATATAGCATAGAACAGAAATCTGTAAGAAATTTTTACCTCTTCTCTTTTTCTGGATCTAATTCGAGGGCAGAGTGTACACTGACCAAAAGAAATGAAATACAACAACAAAAAAATGATTTACCAATTTAAAGAGAAGTATTATTACTTTTTAATTCTATTAAAGTACACCCTACTACCCTCCATCCCTTCCTGCTCCTTTGAGCTCTTCTCTTCATCCCTTAACCATCCAGAATGGAATTCAAGTGTGCCACAAGTCTGAAAATAAAAGAACCCAGATAAATATAATTACTATAGGTCTTAGGATGAGAAGTCACAATATCCTTAGTGGCAAAGAAGGAGTACATCATTTGATGCTGTCCATACTGAATGTACTGTGTTAAATAACATCCTCAAAATTCATGTCAAGCCTGGAACCTCAGATTGTGACTTTATTTGAAAATAAAATCTTTACATATGTAATCTATTAAGTTAAGATGAGGTCATACTGGATCAGGGTGGAATCTAAATCCGATATGACTGGTGTCTTTATAAAAAGAGAAAAGACACAGAGACAAACATATACAGAAGGGAGATGACCATTTGAAGATGAAGGCAGAGATTGAATAATGCATCTACTAGGATCACTGCCAAACCACCAGAATTCAAAAGAGACATGAAGGATCCTCCTCTGGAGCATTCAGAGAAAGCATAGCTGACCTTGCCTGCATCTTGATTTCAGACTTCTAATCTCCAGAACTATGAAAGAATAAATTTATGTTATTTTAATACATCCAGTTTGTGGTACATTGTTATAGCACTCCTAGGAAACTAGTTCAGCTGGAGTGCTGTAGAATGTTGACTTTCATCTATAACATTCAAAGAATTGCAAGGTAAGCAAGATTCTTTGAGTTAGGGAACCTAAAAGCATGAACAGAGCAAGATAAATCCTTATGACAACAAACCTGAACTACACTGACCTCTTAATGTCAGAGACACTTAAACAAAGGAAAGGACACATTACAAAGAGGAAAATGTGATACACAAGTGCAATATAGAGATAGTATTCTAAAAACATAAACATTTCTTATAATTATAAGAGAAAGCAAGCTCTCTGGTAGAAACTTATCAAATAAAAGAAACAAAATAGAATACAATACTTTTTAACTAAATTGATTCACAAAGATTGTTAAACCTATTGTTAAATTGTTAAGCCTATTATAAGAGTGTGATAAAAATTGTTAAACCTATGATGAGTGTGAGGAGACAGCCACTCTACACTGCTATCCAAAGTAGGGTCCTTAGACCAGCGTTAATCCTCAAGCTCTTTATTGCTGATCCACAATTAGAAATATACAAACATGGAAAGTTAAGTGCTTAGAAATTTTTATAGCAAATTGAACTTGCTATGACATCCAAACAAGCAATTAGACTTGTTTATTCAGAAAGAGTATAGACTAGTTTGGCTGCTCAAGGTTATGTGATGAGTCTCATGTCTTCTCAGTTGCAGACTAATCATGAAAAATAGGTCTATGCTTTAACAAGAAATATTTTTTTCAGTTTTATGGAAATATTATTGACATATAGCATAATTAAGTTTAAGGTGTACAATGTGATGATTTGATATATGTATATATTGTGAAATGATTACTGCAACAAGGTTAGTAACACCTACATCACCACACTTAATTAGCATTTTCTGTGTGTGGCAATGACTTTTAAGATGTATTCTATCAGCATGTTTCAAGTCTATAAAACAGTACTGTTAATTATAGTCACCCTTTTCTTCTAAACCCCCGGCCCTGGCAACCACCATTCTATTCTCTCTTTTTTTGAGGTTAGCTTTTTTATATTCCACATATAAGTGAGAACATAACAGTATTTGTTTTTCTCTGTCTGACTCATTTTATTAGCATAATGTCTTCAAGTTTTATCCATTTTTCTACAAAAGATAAGATTTCCCTCTTTCTATGGCTGAATAATGTTGTATGTATGTCTATGTGTAATATATATATAATAACAAAGACATGAAAACACCCTAAGTGTTCATCAGTGGATGATTGGATAAAGAATATGTAATATATATGTTTATATAATATAATACACTGTATATATTATGTTATATATTTATATATTATAGTATATGTTACATACATTGGTACATATACATTATATATATAACTGTTCTATTGTTAATTTTCAACAATTGATTTTAAGATTATTTTATCAACAGTAACACAGGAATAAATAAAAATATTAAACATATAAGCAATTATATATTAAAACTTGTATTTTTTACCATTAGTTTATTTTAAATTAAACATGTGTTAAATTTATGGTTCAACATTAGTGGCTAAGTTAGTCCATTTTAGGCTTCTTTCAAATCAGCCCTGAAATTTGCTAAGATTAACTAGCCATATGAAATGGCCAACACACTTGTTTACAGATTACATTAGTAAGAGACTGCTTACAAATGTTGGGTAAATCTGGGCAGAGAATGAAGCTTAAGTACCACTTTCCAATGCCACCACAGCTCCACCTATTCAGGGATTAACCACTTATATGGCAAACCAACTCATAAAACGAATAACTAGCAAAGTATTTATTATAGCTGTTTGGCAAATATACAGATAGCTGTTAACACAGCAGCTATTTTTCATATATGGATAACCTACACATGTTGGTGCTATGAAGGAAAATTACCTTTTTTTCAGATCATTGTTAATAAATACAGCTAAATCTGAACTTTATAAACTACAGAGGATTGCACTGTAAACAAATGTTATTTTGAGTAGTGTGTTTTGCAGACAAAGTTGCAGTGACAGAAAAACATTCTGAAGTAGCAACCAGATTAAGATTTGCCTCCTTCATTTTGAAAAGTTCTTCTGTAAAATTCATATCAGTTGAACTGAACAATGTGTCAGGTAATGTAATAAAATTTATGAAAGTAGATAAAAATTAGTATAAGTACAAGGTTTTTCTCTACAATACTATCAGTCTGCTAATCATAAATAGTGAATATTATATCCTGTGGCAAAATGATTATCAAAATAAAGAGTTTTGGAAGAATTAGAAAATAAACCCTTAAGACTTTTATAGGATAAAAACAGTTTGACCTCAACATTTTAAAGATGGAAGTGTTCAGCCAGATTTACCTATTTGTCTGTTTTGTATTTTCAGTGATCTCAATACTTCCCCGTTAGAAGGAATGCAAAATATTTTCAGTGACAAATAAAAAGTCCAATACAAAATATAGACCTCTGGAAGAATACAATTTATACAGAATGTGATGCTGTGTTACATAATTTAATAATTATCAGTGAAATAGGTGATGACCTTACCTTTGCACATCTGCATCATATATTATCATTTGGGTGTGGGGGGATAGCAACACATAGATACCTAGGTGCTTTATATATTCATAGACTATTTCAGAGAGCATACATAAGAATGTTGATTTTCTCTTTAAAAAGAATGGGATTGGAGAGTGGGAGTGAGATTTCTCATCAAATACCTTTGTGTATGTTTAAAATTTTGAATCACATTCATGTATAAGCTACTCAAAATATTAAAGATAAAAGTAAGTGATAAAGTATTTTTGCTAACTACAGCCATGCCACCCTGATCTCAGAAGCTAAGCAGGGTCGGGCTTGGTTAGTACTTGGGTGGGAGAACACCTGCAGGTACTGTAGGCATAACAAATAAAAAATAAGAGATTATAAACTGACAAGGTCCTTGCAATCCATGAGGTCAACCAAAGGTTATCTCACTTAAAAAAAAAAAGTATATTTGTTAAAGAAATCTTTAAGAATCTGTTACTTAAGTGAGTATGGAAAGGTACGTTACACATGTTTATATTCTCATTCACTTAATATAAAGGCATCAAGTAATTATTACAGGATCTACCACTTATCAGCCTTTTCCAAAAACCATCCACCCATATGTTGAACTTCTTCAAACTTCAGGCTCATCACATTCTATTAGGATGATACCAAATCAGTCTTGACAGAGCTCAGGTGTATATCAGGAGCCCATTTTGATCAGTAGGTAGGCTCGGGAATGTATTCCTCTTCCAAACTCCAGCTTCCACTAAATCTAGGGCTCATCCATGTATACACACATACTTTAAGTTAGTCTGTACCCTTAGCCAAAAAAAAAAAAAAAAAAAACTCCTGATAACTGAAAAGCTATCATTTCATATATATGTGTATATATCTATATAGCTACATACACATATATACTATATATATGTATACTATATATATATATATATACATGTATATATAAATACTAAATAGATTTGTAGAGATACCTAGTTATATAGCTATATATTACATATGTGCATATTCATATATATTCCTGTTTCTTTCGTTGGTCCTAAAGTCCTGCCTTTGAGGACAATAAAACTAAACAATAACCCCCAGCTGCAGATCCTACCAGAAGGGCTAGATTTCTTTCCAAGAATTGATTCCCAACCACTGACTAAAAGATAATTAAAACTGAAGTCATTCAACATGACAATCTCATCATCGGAGTGTGCAGATTCTTTCCACTCCAGGATTCTGTGACCAAGCTACATCCCTCAGAAGGGATAGAAATCAGCATGGGTTGTGGCTACCATGACTTCTGAGTGCCTAACCTGGCAACAGTAGAAACCAACACTAAGCCCCTGTATGGCATGATTTCCAAAGGAAGAAGGGAGTCAACTAGTCATCAATTGATTACATTATACTTATTTTATCATGATAGAGACAAATAATTTTCTTCTCTCAAATAGAAAAGCCTTCTAGATTTGGCTATGCCTTTCTTGTTCATAATGCTTTTGCCAGCACCAGCACTCATGACCTACTGTTTCTGACCAAGGAATTCATCTGACAGCCCAGAAGCAACTGCTTGTTGGAAATGTGAGATGTTCTTAGTTACAGCACCAGGTGGATTTTGTCTTACAGGGTGCAGCATATTATAGACCAATAAATGATCTGTTTTTCAATAGCCAGAATAAATAAATCCAAGTATCAAGGAGTGACAGAGTGGCTACTCTCACTGTAAAAACTAACTCATTAGTAGAATTTTTGCTTCCCTGAAACTTTGAGCTCTGCTAATTTGGAGATCTTGATTCCCAAGAGAGGACTCCTGCCAACATGAGATGAAACAATAGTTCTACTAAATTGAATGACAAGCCTGCCACCTGGCCATTTAGGGTTCCATTCTTCATGCCACTCAACCAGCAACCAGAGAAATAATTTCTCTGCTGACTATGGCGACTGATCTCAATGACCAAAGAAAATTGCTTCCTTCATTGATGGCTACAAGAAGGGTTATGTTTGGAATCCAAAAATTCTCTCTAGGTTTTCTCATAAAATGTCCCTGTCCAATAGCAAAAATAAATACTAAAGTATAGCAACCAATAAGGCAGGTAGGTTTATTGAAGAATAAGACTCTTCAGGATTGAAAGTTTTGGTTATCACAGCAGAGAGTAGACTCTGACAAACCAAAAGCAAAGAAAACATAGAATGGCTAGTAGAAAAAGAAAGTTATAATTATCAACCATGGCCCCCATGATTAGTTACAGAAATAGGAACTGTCATAGTTATATATTTTTTCTTTTTTGACAAGAGTGATTATATATATACATATACACATACACATATACACATATATGTATGTATGTATGTATGTATGTATATATATGTACACACACACAACTCATTATTTTATACAGATTTTGTGGGAGAGTAACTTTACAGTTTAATATTCAGATTAACAGAATATTTAGGTGGACCAGGAACTGAATTTGAGGAGTAATTAACATAACACAAAGATAAGCAAAGTGACAGGGCTGTCTGTGGCTCTTCTCATTCTAGGGAAGAGATAAAAACATTTTCATTTGACTAAAAGACAGTTAAATATTGTTAGATAGAAACATAGAGTTGCTTTTAGTGTTGTGCAAAATTTCTTTTTGTAAGAAGGGTTGATAGAGATGACATGTAGCTGAAGAGGTAGACTATAGAAATTACTGAGTATTCAATCTCTTAGCTTCGCCCCATCCTTCTGTACTAGCTTTGTCATACTGGCCTGGAGCTCTGCAAAGCACATTTCTACTTGGCTAGATGGCACCAATATTAGAATCTGCCAACAAGGTGGATGGGGGGCATAGGGGTACAGCAATGCTGGAGTAGGAAGAAAGAACTTGCTTCTCCTGTTTGTAAACTGTGGACTCTCAGTGTAAGGTTCAGGTGCATATCTCCAAGCTCAGCATGTCTTCACTGCAGCATAAGTAGTTCACTCCTGCATTTTAATCTATTTTGCAGCTTTTCACGCTCTCAGATTTTAGCCTTATGCCAGTCAAGTAGTTCCCCTTCCCAGATGTCATGGTTACATCTCAACAGAAGGTCTACCCCAAGCTTCGAAATTTTAATAATGTCAGCCTGTTCCATTTTCCCCTTAACCTTAAGTGACAGGTGCCTCTTATAGTTGCCACCTCTGTGATACCTAGGAGTGTTCTTTTTACCTTTTCAGTTACTCAGTTTATAAATATAGAACTAGGTATAAACTACAGTGTTTTGATTAAATAACTGATGTAGTTCCTGTCTCCTAAATGAATCTTGACTGACATAATGAATAAACACATAATTAGAAAACAATATTTAAGTGCAATGCCTGTTATAACAATCATTAAAACTTATTGAGTTATTGCCATGTGGCAGGCACTATCCTAAGCTTTAATTTTATAAAATATATATATATTTAACATATAAATATATAATATACAATAATATGTATAAATAAATAATATATATAATTAATATTAAATATATAATATACTTAATATTAAATATGTATAAATACATAATATATATTTAATATTAAATAATGTGTATTTAATAATGAATAATGTATATTTAAGAAATATATTTAATATATTTAATGATACATAATATATAATTAATAAAATATAAATTGCTAATATAATTCTTAATAACTCTCATTATATTAGGGTCTAATTTCAAAGGGTCTTAGTTAACATGTTCAGAAGTTTAGATTTACCCTATGGATAGTAAGGACTGCCCAAAATGTTTCAAAGAAGAGGAAACAAGAGTATTCCCGGTGTTAGTTTGAAGTATATAAATTTTAGAAAAGAGATACTGGAAATATTAAGACAAGTTGACAATTATAAGTGAGTAGAGTAATGATAAAGAGCTAACTAGGAAAGGAGGGAAGAGACTTAATAAGAAACATTTTATAAGTATCATCATGGGACTTGATGGCTGACACGATGCAATTAGTAAGAAAGAAGAAAAATGGAGGAAGGACTCTGACATTCTTGGCAAAGACAACAGTACCAAAAAACACTACATGAAGAAAGAATTTTCAGAGAGGGGAGCAAAGAGTTACTGGGCTAATGGTCATATAAAAAATGGTAATCTGACTATCATCTCAATTGAACCACAAATTAGGTTGATTTAGCTGCAGACTTAGTTCTTTAACACTGAATTCACAGTCTGCTATCTGCAGTGTGCTTCCAGGTATAAAAGTTTACATATTGCTGCTGTATTTCATTAAATCCTCACTTTTTTAATAAGGCATCCCATTATTTTAAGTACCTCTAAGAAAAATAAAGTTGTGTATTAAAATATGACACAATGATTTTTTAAAATCACATTGATTATATGATAAAATGCACCCTTATTTCAGAGAATATAGTATTGTGAAAGCATTAGAATAAAGATGACTTTTTCAGAGACCACTACCTAAGAAGCTACTTTGTTACATTATACAATCATACAGACAATTTGAACCTCACAGTTTAAATCGATTTTGACTATATTTCTAAAGTGATCTAGGATTAAGAAATAGGAAAGAAATCAACAAGTACTTTATTGAGATGTAATGGCTAAAACAGATGCTTGTGGTTTGAACTGAAGATGCACTATTTAATATATATAAAATACATTTAAAGTCAATCAATTTTTAATATATTATCAAATTTAAGCAAAATATAAATGAAAAGCTGGCAAAATATCTCTGGACTCTATAAGGTACTTCAATCATAAAAAAGAATGAGCTGAAACATCATCATCATCATCATCATCATCCTCATTGTCATATAATCACGCAAGAAGTTGGACTCTATGACTTTTTTAAAGTTCCTTTTAACTCTCTGAGATTCAACAGTTTCTAGTTTGCCTTTAATAAACAAGGAGCTGCATGGTAATGAGTATACAGAAATTTATAATCTGCTATCTGTACCCTGCAAAGCTTTGTGTCTGATTTGAAACAGAAAATATACATTTAAAAAATGAGCATAACACAGGGCAGCCAGACTAAATGACTTGTATGTTGCAACAGAAAGAATAGATCACCGCAAGGTTGGACAGTCTGAAAGAAATTTCTCAGCAGAGGTGGAACTCGATGTAAGTTGTGAAGGATCACAAAACCAACACAGAGAAAGCTAAAGTGTAGACAATTCAGACAGTAACAATATCAGAGAAGCAAAAATATACACACAATTTCCCGAGAATAAGCAAAATAAAAAAACATTGGTATTGCTTCAGAAAATTTTTTAAATCTCATTTAAAATTTGAAACAATCCATATATTAGCAGAGATGCTCCGATAGAATAAAGATCAGCCCAAACCACACCTACTAAGTAAAGAAGGATGCTTTAAGCCTAGCACTGCTGACTACAAGGTTTATCATGTTAAATAAGAGCTTATTGTTGAGAAGTTTCAAAGAAGAGAGTCATATGAAATGGACTTGGAAAAGTAAGGTTTCAGTCAGATTATGGGAGAGTCTAAGGATTTAAAGTTCACATTACAGTGACAAGGAAACAGTTAACCTTGGAGCAGGATATTGGCACATTCATTGAAGGGAGATGAATCAGGCTGCTGCTAGAGAGGGTAAAGCCCTTTTTTTTGTTGTTGAAAATGTTAAAATCTAAATTCAGCCTTTTTGAAAGAAAAAAATTGTTTTTATAATAATTCTTTAAGAGAAACACCTGTTTGGTAAGCTTATGCCAATACATAATTACTTAATACAACCAAGAGAGCATCTATTATTTTATTATCTGTCTTGGAAAGCTGGCACCATAAGTTAGCTATTTCACTTGAAGTTAACTACTTGGTGTGTTCTTACAGGTTCCATGAGTATGTATATTACTCCCTTGAGCCCTGTCCTAAAAAGATCCTTTCATTTTCTGTCAGGTTCTTATGAGGATAGTTCATGTTGAAATGGCTCTGTCCTCTGATGCCAGGCCCTATCTTGTTCCCTGACCCATCCTATTCCAATATCTGGAATTCCAATATCTGGTGCTACTTGACTTGTTACTGAAACCAAGCCTCTCTATAAGAGAGGATTTTTAAAGAAGAAACAGCTAACAACTTAGGGACTCAGCAAATCATTTATCTTGCTGTTGTTGGTTTTCCTCTTTTTCCACTCCATCTGTAGCCGCTACCTCTTTACAGTCCTTGCTCAAATATAACTCTGATTCTGGTGATCTGCTCCAGATCCTATACTTTTTTAATTTATTGGGGAAACATTGATTAATAAAATTAAGTAGGTTTCAAGTGTACAATTTAATAATACATCATCTGTATATTGCATGGTGTGTTCACCACCCAAAGTTAAATCTCCTTCTGTCACCATATATTTAACTCTCTTTACCTTTATCTACCTCCCGTCTCACCATTTCCCTGTGGTACCCACTAAACTATTGTTTATGTATGAGTTTTTGTTGTTTGCCTGTTCATTTGTTGTTTTCAGTTTTATATCCCTTATATGAGTGAAATTTTATCATTCTCAACCCTTTCCATCTGACTTATTTCTCTTAGCATGAATATCTTAAGATCCATCTATGTTGTTGAAAATGGCAGTATTTCATCTCTTCTTATGGCTGAGTAATATGCCATTGTGTGTGTGTATATATATGTCACATCTTTTTTATTCAATCATCTATCGAAGGACACTGGTTATTTCCATGTCTCGGCCACCATGAATTATGCTGCAATAAACATCGGGGTGCATATATCTTTACAGAAAAATATCTTCCCAAATTTTGGGGTAGCTACCTAGAAGAAGGATTTCTGCGTTATATGGCAATTCTATTCTTAATTTTGTGAGGAACCTCCATACTGTTTTCCATAATGGCTGTACCAATTTACATTCCCACCAGTGGTGTATGAAGGTTTCTTTTTCCCCACAACCTCGATTCTAGTACTTTTAAGTGTAGATTCCCAAGCCCCATGTTCTAGCCTAGCCCCTAGAAAGGATGACCATTAGGTTCCTGTACTTTCCCCCAGAGAATGTAGCTCTGCCTTGTGCTGTCAGTTCTCCTTAGTGCTAAAACCTTGGTGCTAAGTTCTTACTCCTGCTCTTGGGTAAACTGTAGAAAATTCTATTGCGGATCTCTACTGAAATTTTATTCTGAATTTATTCATAGTGATTCGTCTTAGTAAACTTTTCCTATATGTTTATATATAGCAAACAGACCCAAACTTTCAGGCTTAAAATACCAAACATTTACTTCTCATTTGTGTGTCTAGGAGTTAACAGCAGCAGGCCTGCCCCAGGTTGTGAGTTGAGTACAGGTGTGCTCTATGTGTCCTTTCATTTTAGGACCTAAGCTAAAGAGTAACTTCCATCAATGGTATGAAGATGTCATGTCAAAAGTGTGAGAAAGGGAAGCAGAAATGTATATAATGTCATGCTTAGAAAACATATTATCAGTTCTACCACTTTCATTTGTCAAGGTTGGTCATAAAACTGAGCCAAAAGCCAGTGGGATGAAGAGATATACCCTGTGCATGGAAAACCCTACCACGGGCAGAGAAGTAAAGAGAAATGTGAATGAGCAGCACAATCTACCACAGGTTTAAGCTAGCTGAACTCCCTAAATTAGGAGGATTTGTTTATATACTCTTAGAATAAGTTGAACTTCTTAACACTCTGCTTTGCACATGGTCAAACAATTTGCTTTTTCAAATAATTTGCAAATAAGCTTAATTGGAAGACATACCATTCTATTTCACATGATGGATTTTCCCACCTGAATTTGTTAAAGATGAGTTCAAGTCTGAAATTATATGTAGTATTAATGGAACAGTAATGTGGCTGGTTAGCTGTGTGTGTGTGTGTGTGTGTGTGTGTGTGTGTGTGTGTACACACGCACACACACACACGCTTTAATTTTGTCAGAGTTCTGCCTCAGTTTGCTGTATCATTTGCCATTCAACCACATGCATCAGTGTTTCTCAATTCAATATGAATTTCTTTAATAGAGAGGTTAAATAAAGAAATGTAAATATTTCTGGGATATTTTCTGTTTTATTTTTTGATTGGTAACATGATACTTTTCTCTCATTCACCTATTTTTAAAGGAAGCTCTTAGTTAAAAATAGCTTAATTCTGGGAAATCAACCTATGTCTTTAGCAATTTGACCAAAATGAAGCACAAAACAAATAGTCTCTTTGTGTTTCTTGAGCTTAATTCTTCTTTTTGTATGGGGGGGGGGGGAGTTAGGAAGAAATTGGTACTTAATTAACAATTTTATATAAATTCATAGAGGTAGAACCCAAAATAACTTTAAGAGCTCACCAAATTGACAGGAAGCTCCCCTCTCCACTGCTAATTATCATTATCTCTTTTTATGTGTTAATAGAGACATTCTCCAATCTGACAGCATTTAATTTTATCTTGTTTAATAAAATAAAACAGAGGAAAAACATATAAGGAAATGCTTGTTTGTTTGTTTTTTTAAAGACACATTTATGTGGCTCACAGGACTTTTTTTTTATGTGATCTGGCTATTGGACAAGGATGTTTCTTAAAAGTGAAAGACAAAGACTTAAGCATATTTGTACAAATTCAGGTAATTTTACAATTACCATCAGGGTACTTCAGCTAAAAAGAGTCAGAGAAAAATACTAGCAGAACAAGGAAAACATATTCATCTATCCAAAGATACATAAACTTAGGACCTCAGGATATAACCCAAAACCTTTGAAACTGAATTAAAACCAATGGATACTTTCATGCAGGGTGAAAATTAAACCATAAATTGGCTTTGTGGAATAGTTATCATTAAGCTTCCTTCAATAAATGGTGTAGCTTAGCATATGCTTCTTCTGATATTCAAGAGCTAATGTTTTCAGTATTTTATTAAAGGAGAAAGAGGCCTCTTATTTAAAATTAATTCAGCTTCAGGAAATATAAATGACATATTTAAGAAAACACACACACACACACACACACACACACACACACACACACACACACACAGGAAAGCTATCTAAGTCTTCTAGATTTTGCCAAACTCACAGGGAACAAATTTCTTAAATGATAATCATCGTGATGAAAGTTATTTTCAGAACAAAATGAAGATAAGTTCTCCTTACTTGGAATAGGAAGGTTATATGCTAGATTCTATAAATTAAAGCAAGAACACAAATAAGTAACTGATAATTGTTTATCATGTATTATTTGTCCTTTTATTGCTGATTCCCATCTGACTTTACATTCAAAATTTTAAAAGAAAAATGGAATGTAGACATATTTCCCTTTTATTTCCATCAAATCAGTGAATTTAGTAAAATGGCTACAAAAATCTATCAATATGGCAATTAAGAGCTGAATAATTAAGAAGGATTGATAATCATTTAAAAAGTCATACAGAATAATGATAAGCCTCCTATTAGCTCATCACTTATAAGGAAACACCAGGATAGACATTTTTTTCAGATCCTACAATAATAATCTAACAGGTAAATGGTACTATACCCATTTTATAGATAAGAAAGCTAAAATAAAGCGAAGGGGCTTCCTCAAATTTTTTAATTAGTGTCTGACTTAAATCCTGTATTTTTTTCTATTACACAATAAAATCTGTAAAGAGATGAATTACTCATTTCTAATTTCAACGGAAAATGGTTATGGCAGTTGACAGGTATTTTTGAAATCTGTTGCCTCTCTTGTTAAAGTTTTCATAAATTCCCTTTTCATGTTAGTGTCATCTGTTAGGTTTCCTGTCATAGGTCTAGAATTTAACCTTGAACAACAACAACAAAATTCTGTAAATTAAAATAACAGATAAAATAAAGTGACAATTTCTGTTTTGTTCCCCTACCTGTGAGATAATGCTATATGTCAGTGTCAAACATTAATCTTATTAATTAAAAACAAGAAGCATCTACCATATTTCATTTCAGATCATATCAATGTAATGCCCTTTACATTACCTAGTCTATAAATAAAATGTGAAGATGTTTTATTGACCTGTTTCCATAGCAATGAATCTTCCTTTAGTTGTCAAGGCGATGTGCAATAGCCTAGTAAATTGGACAAGCACAGGAGTCATTTGTCAAGTAATAGGTTCAAGAAAAGTCAGAATAATCCACTCAGAGATCATCTAGCTATAAATAGAACCATGAACTTCAGAATGTAAACAGTTTGGTTTTAATGACCAGCAAGCATCATTTATTTTTCTGAAATAAATGTGAAACAATAAGATAATGTGTACACCCAGGTAGGCAAGTTGTGTTTACATTAACGGTGAATGTTTTTTTCCAGAATAACAAAACTTTATTATAGAAGAACAATCAGAATTTTCCCAATTCTGAGGTTTAGTTGGCAAGGTTTAAAGGTCCACCATCAAATTTATTATCTGTTTAAGGGGATTTACTTTGAAATCAACAGAATCCTTGACTTAAAAAGTAAGTTAAGAAAAATTATTTTTTAGGTAAATTGTGGTAGGAAAAAATGTTGAAAACAAAATGTATTGCCCCTCTTTCCTGACAGAAGTAAAAATTAAATAATACACAATTTATTTATTTATGCTTTAATTTCTTGTCACATAGATGCTTATTAACTGCCAGGATAGTTGGGACTTGCTACTCCCATCCTCCCCGCCCCCCCAAAAAACCCACACATCTCCTGCTTTGAGTTCTTCTGGAATCTTCATCTTGGCATTAATAGATGAATTGAAACCGCCAAGTCAGAAAAAGAAGGAACATCAATTATTTTCAGAAACAATGTGTATAACAACTTAGTTCTGGCCAAATATGAGAGAATAGATGAGTCACATCTTTAAGCAAGCATTATGGGAAGATGTCTGTAGTTTGTGTGAGCAGAGAAACAGCGCATCAGTGATAGGCTATGAAAACAGGCAGCAAACAACTGTATAGCTAAAGCTAAAACATAAAATTACTTCCCAACCAAATAAAAAAAGATAAATGTCAGTGGCAACTCCTTAAACAATTATAGCAATTAGAACTCTTCTTTGGCTTATGATACTCCTTAAGTCATAAAGCTGTTTTTGAAACATTTTCTTTAATAATGTGTGATCATTTAAATAAGGTTTTTACTGGTCAATATTCTTTAGTTGTCTACTTATTTCAATGGTTTGACATTGACAAGATTAAATAGTCTTCATTTACAGTTAAAAATGGAGCAAATTTTCAAGTACATTCACTAGAAATGTAATGGACAAGTGTTGTTTTAGTTTTCCCAGTATTCTGCATCTCCTTCATTGGGTAACAGCAAGCATTCTGCCTTCATTTATTTTGGAGAACTACTACATATCAGATAATTCTAGTGGGCTGCCACAGTTTTCTACACCCGTTCCCTACTCCACAGTTCCCCGATCCAATAAGTCTTGGAGGCATGGCCCAAGCCAGACCAATTAGAATTCCTTAGAGTTTTACACGTAGTCACTTGAAGCAAAGAGCTCACTCATGCCTCTGTGGACACTAGCTGAAGTAATGATAACCACCACCATCACCCTCTTATCTCCTACTGGAGAAAGCCACCTGCAGTAGAAAAGACAGAGCCAATACTTAATAAGAAGCAGAGCTGACATGTGAGAGAGATGGGGAAAGGAGGAGACCCAGTAACACCATTTAAGTCTCAGCTGGAGTCCCACTTCAGGCTAGATTTAAATCTATCTTCCCAGATAAAAAAAAAATAAATAAATTCAATTATTTTTATTGTTGATGCTATTTCAAGTTGGATTTTTTCCATTTGCAGAACCCTATTAAAAAAAATAATAAAAACTCCTTTTTGAAATTTAATGGTAAAAATTTATAAAAAATCATATTTACATGGCAGCATGTATTTCCCTTAGATATATTTTGTTCGATTAATTTGATTTTATTTTGCACAGAATAATTTGCCTAGCTCCATATTAAATCTTTAATGTCAAGAAACACTCTTAGCAAATGTTCTTTAATACATCAATGTTCTGTCTCCTTTGATTAAACACTTAAGGATATTTGAAATAACTTGGCAAGGTGATAGGCTGTTGTTATTTTTACCCACAGATTAGCTCTAAGTACAGAAGTTAAAGTGACTTTTCCTTATTGAAATAATTTTGGGCATCATAGAAGACAGTGACTTCTAGGGGTAGGAAGTTTTAAACTAAAGAGTTAAGGTCTTCAAAAATGGGGAGGGAAAGATGGAATAGGGAGAAAGAAAGGAAAGCAGAAAAATGTGAAGGAATAGGAGGAGAGAAGAAGAGAGAAAAAAGAAAAAAAGGAAAAAGAGGAGAAGTTTTATACAATGATTGTATTCAGTTTCCCCTCTGACATTCCCTGTCTCAAACAAAAGAAAACAGTGACATTTTGGAGTCCTCTTTCACCTCTTCAGTGCACTCACATAATCATGTACCAAGTCTTGTAGCTCAAACTTGAAAATATCTTTCTTGTTCAATCACTCCCCTCTTTCATTGGCACTGCCCTGATTCAGGTCAATATCATCTTTTTCATGGACTACTGAAAACTTATTGGCCAGTCCCACTGACTCCATTTTAATTTCTAGCAACATCATCAATTCATTAAACTAAGATGAGAATTGAAAATGGAAACCTAATCATGTATGTTTTATATCCTATAATGGTAAATGTCTGGTATTCCTCCTCAAGGGGTCAGCTTGGTGTCACCTCTTTTGAGAAATCTCTCTGCGGTCTAGTGGTCTAGGTGTTTATTGATTTGCTAGTCTTCTAAATAACTTGCCATACTTCATTATACTTGTGTGTTTACTTGTTCCTCAGTATACTATAAACTGAAAAATATTGGAAAAATTGCTAATTTTGTTTACCATTTTATCTCCAGTAGTTAGCTCAATTTCTAGTATGTCATATGTATGTGTATATATCTAGTATATATATTTGTTGAGTGTGTGTGTGTGTGTGTATTTATTTATTTATTTATTTATTTATTTATGTTTGTTTGTTTGTTTGTTAGATGACAATGAATTTTTCAGTGCTTCTTTTGTCATCCACCAAAGGAAAGTTAACATCAAGTTGAAACAAAAACTTTTATTTATGTTGAGCATTCTTGGTTATACGATGTTCTGACATACTAAATCAAAAAGCCATGTCATCTTTTATGGGTCACTCAAGAAGCATGTATTGATTTAGTAGGATGGTCAATGTTTGATATTAATCATTTTTAATGACTCAATAAACTAGAGAAAAAGATAACATCTATGAAGAAAGAAAAATAACAATATGTTACAGAGCAGAATTTGACAACTTCTCTTTCATACCCAAATCTAGAAATTTAGAAATTGCTAATGGTATAAATATGCATAGACAGCTGTAAACTCTTCAAAGAAAATTTTATACTGCCTTAGAAAACCTTCCGCAATTAAAAGTGCCTCTGAGTAAGCATGGTTTAAAGCTTGTGATTTTCCAATTTTCTTTTCTTTAATGATCATTTTACAATTAAGATAGATTGGATTTAGAGTTCTAGTGGTACAGGAAGAAAGATTGGCTGCTGTATTGTCTCCTAATCTACATTTCCCTGGAAATTTGATTGGTTAGGTTTCCTCATCCATTTCTTTTTAGTGGCATTTAGTCAAGTGCTTATTAAACCCAAATCTGTTTTTAAATGGCCACTGTGTCCAGTTATAAGCTTCATTACAAATATCTGTCTGTACTTAATATAACGATTCTCAAAGTGTGGTAAAATGAACATAACACAGACCCTGGTCTTTTCCATGGGTTAATCTCCCAGCATGATGTGCTGACACTCAGCCCTACCTTTAAAGCTCTTCTTCCTAGAAGCACTGGGATGACATCATTTTTTTGCTGAACAGTATTCAATAGTGCCCTCTTCCCTCTTAGAGGAAACCTAAATTGCTTGTAAGTTTAAAAAGAGAAAAAAAGATGGAAGTTCAAAGAGAGATATAACATCATTAGTGTGTGAAAAGAGGGTCACCAGGGGAAAATTCCCAGAAATCCAGAAATTCTAAAAGCCGCAGATATTTTAGATATATTTGTAACAATAAAACATCAAAAATAAATAATATGAAGTAGTTTGGAAAAAGCAGAACCATTCAACAATCGATTTGTATATATCTTCTCCAGAAAGAATGGTTTTCAAGCTGAAGGGCAGGGCAAACAGTATAAAAACAAATTGAAATCCAAGCAAGTGAGAATAATGTCAGCAAATACATGACTATATTTAATAAATTTAAGTTTCCATCCCTGAGAACACACAATCTCGGTTTATAGCAGTTTACAGGCTTTATTTCAAAAGAACTCTCAGTAATATTGAGAAATTATCAAGAAGAGGAAAATTTTCAGAAAATTAAAAAAGCATACACATTGCCAGGTAAGGGGAAAGCAAGATGGCAGAAACAGCGCACAAGCAATTTTGGTGCTAATGCCCTAATGCAGAAAAAGAGAATGAATGAAAATTTGCTGATCAGGTATCTGCGTTTTAACATTTAATGGAAATCATCAATGTTTCCTAGCAGGTAAAAAGCTTATAGACTCTTAGCATTAGAGGTTTTATAATTCTATGTCAAAAACTTAGGGTTCCTTGCCTCTTTTTGAGGGCTAAGACTAATGTAAAGTATTGTGTTAGATTCTCTGCAATTGTTTCTAAAAGAAACATTTGTAACTATAAATGTATATAGATAAAGCAATCAAGTTTATAAAGGGTTTAAAACCAATGACCAAAAAAATAAAAATAAAATTATCTTTTCTTTTAAAAGACTAAGGAGAAATCAATCTATCCATTCAAAAATTTTATATATAGAATATGACATTTCTCCTACATGGCAAAAGAGAAAAGAAGAGTGTTTTAGAAAGGGAGAGAGGGAGAGAGCAAGAGATTGAGAGAGACAGAGGGACTTACAGATGGAGACAGAGAGACAGAGACAGAAAGACAGAGAGAGACAGAGACAAAGAGAGATAGACAGAAAGGCAGTCGGAGAGACAGAGAAACAGAGAGAAAAGGAGGGAGAGAGGGAAGGAAGGAGGGAGGAGAGAGAGATGGAGAGGCTGCTTCCTTTCAAGAAAAAGTCTCACACCCACCCCTCAGAAAGTGCCCCATATCCTCTCTATTAGTAGAACTGGTACAGCACCCTGAAATTTCGACAAATTAACATTTTCCCATCTTTGAGGGAAAACTGAAAGAGGACTTGAGGAGAAAACCTAGGGCTTCCACTAGGATGTCACTTTAATGAGTTACATGTTTCGCATACTATTTTTCTAAGCACATTTTAGTTCTGTCTTGGCTACAAGAAATGCATTAAACTGTGATTGGCTTGGCATTTCTGTATTCCTTTCATAGTCCACATTCTTTCACATTTGATTTATTTAATTGGTGAGGTTAGAAATTTTAAAAGAACTGAATCAGGAATTTCATAGTTTCATGGTTCCCCACTAATGGTAATTATAGACAAGCCAGAACTAAAAACAAAAACAAAAATAAAAACAAAGAAAACCTGCCAGAATTACTAAGAAATGATTTCAGACGTGAGTCCAAAAAGCACACCAAGGTTTTCTCGGACAGGAAATGAGATTCTGCCATGGCTACATGTCCCTGGTAGAAATATCGCAGGCTGGGCAGCGAATGCAATGCACTGGATTATGTAATCATTGTGAAAGACATTATCTTCTACAAAAGAACACGCTCTTTATATGTAAAACCTAAATTCCCTTATGAATAAAGCCTTTCCAGCTCGCTACCTGGAAAAAATGAGTTGGAAACAAATTCAGGCATATCATTCGAATTTTAGTTCATGTTAGAAAATCACCTTTTTTTTTTTTTTAACTACCTGGACCATATGATTAAGCACAAACATAGGCCCTTCAACTGCTTTCTAGTGAGATCAAACTGATTTATTTCAATGTGTATCGTACCTATAAGATTGCGCAGTAATTCATCTTGCTCGACACCAATTTGATGGTCTCCTAAATACTACATTCTCTAATTACTTCTACTAAATAACTTTGGGAAACACAAATTCTAAGGTCAACAATAGTTTTTCAATAAGCTATTTGTGTATGTGAACTACAACTACAGCATTTAAAGATTACACTTGTGTGGAAGGACACTTCATCTCTTCAGGAGCATTACACTGAGAAGCCAGATCTATTGCAGAAGCAAGACAGAAATAACTCTTTTGAATATCACCAACACAAAAAAAGAGCAAAATATGCACATTTCAGAGTTTAAAACTGAAGACACCCAAATCAATTTTAAAACATTATATTATTTTTCCATTCAATTATGGCATGTAAGTCCATGGACTAGTTTTAAGACTGAATTGTAATCTAACTCTGTCGAACTTGAAAACTTTTCTCCCCCTATTCTTCTTCATGAGCATGCTAATTTGTTCTTATAAAAGCTCATAAAGACCATAAGTGGTACTTTTCCTGTTGCCATGGAACTGATAAATAGAACTCACAGTTAGAGATGAGAGTACCCAAACCCTTTAGCTTTTAGAAAGAAACTTAGCCATAAATTGCACACTCTACACACACACACACACACACACACACACACACACACACACACACACACACACTTCTAAATTCAGCTAAACTGGAGATTGGGGGAGGGAAAAAAAGGAATTGTCAGAGGCATGAGTCCTCAATCTTGTAGGATCTATAATGGGTTTTCCTTTCACCCTTCAAGCCAGTGGAAAGGGTGTAACCAAGAGAATCACTTATAGAGACTGGTACCTCCTCAAGAAGGCAACATTGAAATTTCATTCATCTGTGTGGTTTTTATGAAAGTAGTGGATTTGCTTGTCTGTTTCCTGTGGCTTATACCAGTTTTTGGATTTAAGCTGACCTGTTAGTACCTCATTCAAAAGGGAAGATTGCTGGGCAGGAACCAAGGAGCAAAAGCCCAGGCAAGTGAGCACTGGGAGTGTGTACATACAAAGGTGAAATGGTTATTTAGGCAGAGAGGTTTAAAAGATCATCCAACATGCACTTGGAAACATCCCTTATCTACAGCCACTACCTTTACCATAGTCAATACCCCACTGAAGAACTCCCTTACATGCCACAGAAAGGGTCAGCATTTGAATGTCTGTCCTCAGTGATACCAAGAAAAAAGTAGAAACCAAGAGACATTTTGTGTAACTCTGCTGGACACAGTCAATAGTCAATAAACATTAACTATTATTATTTTATCCTTGGGATTATTTACAGTTTTTGTGATTGACTCAGAAAGTATTTGGCTAAAAGGCAACATTAAATATAATTAATAGGTAGTTAAATAAGTAAAAATTTAAAATATCAGATGTGTTTTGTACGATATGTATTTTACAACTCCCAAAATATGAGATTTACTATTTCTGCTTGAGATTATGAATATATGTTGTCACCCAAGGTATAGATCACTGCCTATAACATATTAATGTAATTAAATTAAATGTAAGTTCAATCAGAGCACTTAAAATTACTGTCTGAGTATTACTCACTGCCAAAACATATGGATTCTTCAGGGAAATCTATCTTGTTTATCTCCTAAACTTAATTAGATATGTGCACCAGAACTTTAGACAAATCAAATCAGTATGAGGTATAGCTAATTTCACTAATTTGAAAACTAAAATTTAAGAGAAAAAGTTATAATTCATTTAAAAAATTTTAAGAGATAATTGATTAAGAAAACAAATTGTTTTAGGTCATAAGATAATGAAATGGTCTTATGTAGTTTTACAAATGAAAATGAATAAAAATGCACTTTGAATCACCTAACTTGTTTATTCAATTGCTTCAACACTTATGTACCTAGGGACTATAATTTAAATTGTCTTAAATAACTAAGAAAAAATAAATATTTGAAAACTTAAAAAGTAGGCAAATTTTGTCATGTATTTTAACAATCTCATTAATTTAAATATATTATAAATAAACACTATCTCAAATATTAATTATCTCAGGGATATATAATAATTTTAATTATCTTTTAAGGTCTGGTTTCACTTTGCTTTTCTAGTATTATGCTGTTAATTATTATCTCAAAATGTTATCAATCAATATCTTATTCTCACATAACACATCAAGAGTTGAATCCATTATCAATGACTTGAGATAAGTATAAAAGAATGGTGTCTTTACTCTGGAATATGGAGTATGAGGCACTGCAGCATCCTGTATTGTAGAAGGCTAAATTTCATTTGGTATCATTATTTGCCATAAAATTATTATAGGAATAAAATTATTATAGGCATTATAAACATTTTATATAATGTTTTAATTTCAATTTTCATAAAAAAGAAACTCTATAGATTTTGAAGAAATCCCATCCTTAGGTCCTGATAATCTGCTTTGTCACCACCCATAGGTGTTGAGTATAGGACCTTCCCTGTCACCATATCCATAATGCCATTATGCAAATGCTGTAACATCATAAAAACTGTAGGTGGAGAATAAAAATAGCTGATATAAACTAATCTTAAATAATGAAAA
Organism: Cynopterus sphinx; assembly: GCA_030015415.1. Lineage (NCBI taxonomy): Eukaryota > Metazoa > Chordata > Mammalia > Chiroptera > Pteropodidae > Cynopterus > Cynopterus sphinx. The sequence goes on along the minus strand of CM057386.1, from coordinate 94,384,894 downwards.
AATAAAAGCATGAGAACTCAATGAAAATATATTAGTATGTCTATCTTTATCTCTCACAAAGTCTTGTACAGACTCTGACATTCAGTAGATTAACACAAACTTTGATATCTTTCATACTCATGTGATCTAAGGAAAAAGCTAAATATTCAATGAGAAAGACTATAGTACTCTCTCTTCCTTCTTAAAAACAAAAATAATAGAATCTCTTCCTTTTCAAGTTCTTCCTAAGTAATTTTTGTATTGAAATAAATTCTATGTAAGTAAATAATATGTATGCATTTTGAGATGGGGTCAAGATTGAATGAAGGAATTTGAAATAAAACTAGAGGTGTGAAAAATTAAGACAACTGTCTGTATGATTAATCTATAATACTTAAACTCATTTTTCCATCTAACTTGGTATCACAAAAGAATGTATTTCATGACAAATGAAATCATTACTAAAGACAATATTGGCACTTAATTTTTATCGATTCACTCTTAGAAAAATCTTAAAGAGCATCAAGAACCTAATTAGACACAAAAATATTTTTAAAAGTTTGTTTTTCATTTTTTTAGATTAGAATTCTAGATAAAAGTTTTTCTATCTATTATAAGTTAATTTTTATAAAGGGTAAAGGAAATCAAATATGTGGTGACAGAAAGAAATTTAACTTTAAGTGGTGAACATACAATGCAATATACATATGTATTATTAAATTATACAACTAATTATACAACTTGTGTAATTTTATTAACCAATGTCACCCTAATAAATTTAATAAAAATATTTTTGTATACTAAAATTATGTAATTTTATATTGTTGTAAAATTGTTTTATTCACCAAGTAATTGTGGTAAAGTTCCAATCCACACAAGGTGGCATAGGATCATTTTATTTTGCTCTGCCTGCTAACTATAATCCCTGAAAATAATGCAAGAGGCAATCAAGGGAGTCTGAAAAGTAGAAAGGAGAAGTAGGGACTGCAAGATTAGAGGAATAATATAGCAACAGGTCATCTTATGACTCACCCTCAAAAGAAGGCTATCCAAGCCTGGTGTATCCCAACTCTCAATCTAGCAATAGAGGATGGCTCAGGTAGGTTCATTTCTCTCCTGAATGGAACAGGAGCCCTGCTGAAAACAGCAACCAATTCTGGTAGAACAGTGAGTGGGATTCATCAAGAGCTGTACTGAACAGAAGCAGTCAGGGACAATGCTATCCTTCCCCATGAGCCTGAAGATCTCCTACCCCAACCGACAGATGTCAGATGGATAGATGGCAATTGTAAGGGGTTTCATTGCAACTAGTTCAACCTAAGAAGTATACTTTGTCATCAAGGGCTACAGATTCCCTTCTCCTAGCTAGAGGCTCCAGGCAGCTGGGCCTGGGGAATCTCTTTCTTTTCCTAAGGTGACCAGTGGGAGGCTTCAGATATAACAAGCAGATGAAATAATTTATACAAAGCTCTGATAATTAAACTACTGAACCACAGCCCACACAAGTAGGCCAAAACCTGAATGCTTAATTGGAACAGGGTGAGCACCAGCTAAAATAAAAGATTTGAATAGGACCTTGATTTCATTCAACCCTTTCCATACTACACCTACATTTATGGCTTCTCTTTTCTAGAATGTTGTAAATGAGTCTCAAAGAGAAGACTCCTTCAAAGAAGCCAAGCTATTCTGTACTGTGTTTGCACAGATTAGGGAATGAGTCTCATAGAAGCTTCAGGGTAGCATACAGAAAACAGCAAAAAAAGAGGGAGAAAAGAGAATATCATCCTTGCATAAGCCGTAACAAGGGAGATTATTTTCTTAATGTGACATCATTTTTCAAATTGGCTCTTTATCTTGCTATCTATTGACTACATGCAAAAGCGAGACACCTGCTTTATCTAATTATGGTAAATTGTAGTATTTTCTTCTTTTTAATCAGTGAATTTATTATGGCTTTAATTTTTTATCATTGAAAATCTAGAATTTATCTCCACATGCTTCCTCACTGAATTTAATAATTCCTTATTTCTGAGATATTTCACAGATAAAACCTATTCTAATGCAAATACATTTAGTCTACCTGAGTATCACACACAAAGCACACAATAAAATATCATTCAGTGTATAGGGAACATATGATTTCAACAAAGCCATCATGTTGAATCATCCAATAGAAAACTAACAAGTTTTTTACAAGATCTCACAATATTTCACTAAGTTAATTGATTTAAATAAAAGCTTTATCACATCAAACCTAACAGGAAATTTTTTTCTCTAATGTGTCATGACATTTAATATTTGGTGATTAATTCATTCATCAAAGTGGAAGATAAGCCATTAACATCTGTAAAATGGTGAAACATAACTCTGACTGTTACTAAGAATATACATTACCTTGAATTCTTAAAGGCTTAGTTTTATCCTCAAAACATTTGATCCTTTTATCTTAACAAATCATCAAGTAACAGGAAATAAGTATACCACATTTCCACTAAAGTGAAAAAACTCTTCTTGCATTTAGTACTAAAATTACTATAAAAACATAACCTTATGTAAATAAACAAGTATCTGATGTGTAGCAGGTCTGCACTGAGTACTTCACCCAAATAGTGACCTGCATGAGAAATAGATGCTTTCCTTTAGGAAATTTAATTCACTATGAAATGCGTCATGAAGGATTGCTTGGAAAGTAAAAAGCCTTCCAACTCTCCCTGAAAAGCTTGCTTCACCACTTGCTCTAGTGATTTTCCTTATATGAGATGCATGATTCTTGAACACGCTGACTCTATAATAAAAATATGGCTTCAACTTATCACTTAAACGACTACATTAACTCAACCACTTTGTGTGTGTGTTGGAAGTAAGTGGAGCGGGGGGTGGGGGAGTGTAAAAAGCCAACAATAGTAATATCACACAAGCAGTTATAAATATACAATAAAACATTAAAGTGGACTGCCATGAGAGGTGACCGTCTACGCTGGCAGAATTCTGTCTATATTCATAAGGTTATGTACCTGCAGTTAAAGTTCACAAAGGTGTCTGTCTGAAGACAGAAAGGTAAATCATAAAAAAGGTATGTCTCCATTTCACCCATGAGTTGATGGGTGAAGCCTGCAGTTATGGACTTGCGCTTGCAAGGAAGGGCCTCAGCCATTGAAATGAATAGGCAGCATGCTCTTGGACTATTTGGATTAATTTCACAAAATTCTTGGGGATCCTTCTGAAGTAAAAACTGCAAGTGGTTTTCACAAGTGGTCCTGATTGGATGTGTGACATTGTCTTGTTTTTCTCCCACCTTGCCTGTCACTGGTGTGGGTTGATGGACAGTTTCTTCTGTAGTTAGAGTGTGAGGATCTTAGCTCCATCCATGGGATGTAGTAGAAGCCATAGAGTACTCTTTTGCCAGGACAGAACAGTGTAGAGACCATGCTGTATTCCAGACCCTGAGAATCAGATTTGAAAGCTAAGACCTTTACAAAAACAGATCTCCATTCAATTTTTTTCCATAGTTGTTCCACCCCCTTCTACCCACAATTTTTCTTCTTACCTATAACTTATTACAGAAATCTTTTTCTTTCACTACTTTTAAAAGCAATAAAGCTAACCTTCAGATGTTTGAGTTTATATCCCAACTTCACTATTTATGAGTTCCATGATTATGGTAAGCTACTCTAACAGTTTATGCTTCAATTTTCTATTTTGTAAAATGGGAATAAAAGAATAATTACCTCATAGGTTTGCTCACGATAATCAAATAAAATAAATAATAAAAAGTCCTCACAATAATCAATAGCCATTATTAATAGCATTATTATTTAAATAGATTCTCAACTCTAACTAATACTTTAAAGGTTTTAGTACAAGTGAAGTAGAGAATGCATAATGAGGAGAGGCATATAAATTCTAGATAATTTTCATCCAAAATTCTACTAAAAGACCTGAATGTTTCACATGAAACCAATGCTTTAAAATGTTTAATTATATAATTTTTAAGGTGGTGAGGTTAGTGTCTAATGGTGCAGGAACTGGAGCTCTACATTTTTTTCTACCATTAGGCATATGCTAAGCTATCTGAAATAGATCCTCAAATATGAATTATTAAAATTTGATTCATAGCACATATAAAAAGAAATAACCACTAGAAAACAGCATGATTTCATTAAAAACAAATAAGTTTGAAAACAGAACAAGTATTGGTATGAGGAAACTGAAGTTCAAAATAAGTGAAAATAGTAAAGTGTAGAGTGCAGGAAATTGCTTTTTAAAGGTTAGGTTTTGTGTCCCAAATAAATCCACGTACGAATGCTGAGAGGCATCATGGATTATATTTCCCCTTGGTGGTCTCTGAGGTATGTGCACAGCAGAGGGGGTGGCAAAAATCATCAGATAACAACACAAATTTATCAAACGATCACTCTGCATCCCACCATAATTTAATTCAGAAAGGAACATTGTGAGGTCGGAAATGATGATTCTAATTCTAGTGTCGAAGATGACTAAATAATTTTCTCAAGGCCATACAGTGGGAATTTGGATCAGGTCTGTTTTTATCCAAAGTCTTTTCTTCTTCCACCCGTCTTATGACATAAAACTGTTTATATACCAGATTGCCAGGGAAAATTCTAGAATAAATCATTTAAAAACATGTCTTGGCATTTAGGATAAGGAACCACTAGTCACTAGAAGTCAGTTTGTTGTCTCTAAAGAAAATGATTCCAAATAATTGTTACTGGTTTACTTTTCAAGGATGCTGGAGAGGTAGAGCAGAGAAACACTTTAGAAATCATGAATCTGAATATCAAAAAAGCATCATCTTCCTTTATATTCATTAAAAGGATATATGTAAGCTGGCTAATAATATAAATCAGTAAATTTGATATTGAAAAATATAAATAAAGTGTACTTAATAGGGATTAAAGTGAATCTTGAGAAAATTATGTAAATGTGTCAAAGGATTTATTTTTTGTAGCACCCAGCCTATATAATCTTTTTATCAATGATTTTGATAAGTATGTTCATATGATTAAATATGAAGTTGATATGACACTGAATGATATAAGAAATACATCGTGTGATATAATTAGAATCCTGAAAAGAATCCAACCCATTAGAACAATGTAATAGATTTAATTAAATAAAACTTAATAAGGATAAATGTAAAGGTTTGTTATTTGCTAAAAGAAATGAACTTAAAGATTGTAACCTGGGTGGGAGACATGACAAGAGAAATATGCATTTAAATATAATAATTGCAAGTAAGCTCAAAATTTTAAAAGAAACTATGTGGCTAAGAGAAATCTAATATAATCATAAGTTACCATAAATATATTCTAGGTAGAATAACTGGTGATAATTCCAGTCTTTGTATTGACCAAACTGCATCCAAATTATTCATTTGTTTGTTTGTGTTAGCACTGTTATTTCAAGGGACATAAATCAACACATTCTAAAAGCAAGAGCAGAGTAATTTTAGGAGTTTCATGCCATATCAGAAATATTTGAAAGATCAGAGGAACCTAATGCTAGATGAGAAAAGTTGAGGAAGATAAAAATATTTCCACTTGGGTCCAAGACATGTAGCTTGGATGCATGGTTTAGAAATGTTGAGAGATAGATTTTGTTTCTATACACAAATGAACTGCTCACCAATAAGAGCTATTAGACTGATGGCATAGGTTCCTGTAATCATAGAAAATCCCACTTCAATGGGATGTATTTAGTCCTAGGAAGATGAATAAATAATAAATAGTATATTCATCAAGTGTAATTCTACTAAATAATTTAAAAGAAATGATCTACTGGCACATACAGCGACATGAATGAATCTCAAAAATATTATGCTGAGTGAAATAAACCAGACGTATAATAGGGCACACTATGTGATTCTATTTATATTAACTCCTGGACTAGATGAAACTATTCGATGGTGATAGAAATTAGACAATTGTTCCTTTCGATGGGGTTGATAAAGGTGAGTGGGATAATTGTACTTGACTGGAATGGGTACAAACAGACAATCTGGAGTGTTAGGACTGTTCTATATCTTGATAGGAGTGTGTATTACATGAATATATACCTTTATCAAAGCTGAGTGAGCTGTACTTCTAAGATCTGTCCCATTTCATGATGTATAAATTATATCTCGATTTTTGAAACTGTGAAATAAAACCCTCTCTTAATCACATTCCTCCTCCAGTTACCACCTATTTCTCTGAACCCCTTCAGATGAAAATTTTGAATGAATTTTCTATTCTTTTGTTTCCAATTTATTCTCTTCCCATTATCATTTGAACATACTCCAGTCATGCTTCCCACCCAGTTACTAGAATGAACTGCTCTTTTCAAAAACACCAATGACCTCCAGTTAAAAAATCCCAATCAGTTCTCATTCTTCCCTTCACTTCACCTGGTAGCTATTCTTGAGATAGTGGATCACTCCCTTGTCCTTGAGACTTATTTTCTCTTCATTTCCAGGACTTTTTTTGTTTAGTTTCCTTTTCACCCCACTGGTCACTCCTTTCTAGAATCTTTTCCTGGATATTCCTCCTCTCCCTGCTGTTTAAGTATCGGCATGCCCTCAGGCTTAATCCTCAGATGTTTCTATAACTACATTTATGTTTCAAGTGAAAACATTAAACTCTATAACTTTAAAAGCTAATTTTGAATTAGCCCAATTCGGCCAATAATTCCTTAATGTATACTTTTAGCTCTCGCCATTCCCATAAATGTCCAACAATTATTTAACTGCTTATGCACTTTCTTTACATAAAATAGGCTTTTCAATCTTAAAGTCTGCCAGAATTCTTACTTCCCTATACTCTACCAAGATCTGCTCCCTTTTAATTTTTCTCATCCTAATGTCTTGATCATTCATCAGATTGTTCCATTATAGATCACTGAGATTCTCATATGAAAAATGTACCATTTAAGAGGTACTGTTTGAGTTAGATATTTTTTATTAACATTTTATATGTTTTCTTCTACAGTTATAGATAGATAGAATAAGGGTGTTTTGGACCTGCTGGTTTGAACTGTAGCTAGAGATCCAGAAGAAGAAATCAAACAGACAGCTGGATATTGAGTGTATAGCTTTAGAACTCAGTGAAGAGGAGTAAGCAGAAATATGAATTTAGGAGCATCTTAGTGCTAGGTTTCCTAGAAAATAAGCCTAAAGCTTATTTTATTTTATTTTATTTTATTTTATTTTATAAAATCATAAAAAAATTGTTTTACTAAAACAATAAAATCAAAGAGCTTCTCTCACTGAGCAAGATACATAGAGATGCAAGAATGATTTTTTTAAAAAAGAGTGAGAGAAAGACTATAACATTCATGAAAGGACAAGAGAGAGAGAGGCACTAGAGTGGAAGTCAGGAAGAATTTGCAAGAAGGATGATGACTGAGATGCTAAAATCAGATGGGAGAATGCTTTGAGTTAGAATTTAAAATGATTGCATCTAGCCTGCAAGTTGGAGATTGTCTTGGTTTTATCTTCTGCTCTGATTCTCCTGACCTTTGGATGAACTCATCTATCCAGCTTGTCACTTCTGCTTCCGTTAAAAACAAAAACAAAATTGAAACAAAGTAAGACAAAGCAAACCAAAAAAAAAATGCCCTAGATAATGTCAAATCCTATTCTTTTAAGAGCTTTTATAAGTACACTGAAATTTCTGGACATTTTAACAGCCTGGTCTGCCACTTCAATTTCTCCTTCTTCCTTGCTCCCAACAAAGAGGTGCGGCAGGGTCAGAGGAAACAGGATGGAGGCCAGCTTTTAGTTTGTCTGGATATAACAGTGAATAAAACATGCTCTCCAATTATATGGACTTTACAATCTTCATGAGAAAATGGAAACAACAAATAATCAAAAGTATCATGAGTACTACAAAGAACAAGTTTGGGATGATATGGGAGTTTACAAACTCTAACATAAATTGGAAGCACAACACAGTTTTTCCAAATAAATAAGTTAGTATTTAATCTGAGACCTGAAAGAATTGTAAGAATTATCCAAGTGAATGAGATCGCGATAACTATTTAAGGGTGAAGGATCAACATGTGAGGAGTTACTGAGGTGAAAAAAGAGCACATTTGATTGAAAAATCAAAGTAAGTTTGATATGGTTGGAATTTAGAGAGCAAGAAGGAGAGGAATATAAGATGAGACAGGTTATATGTATACATGTATGGTCCTGTACACCATAACAAGGATTTAAGATATTATTCCAAGGCACAAAGAAGCTAATGAAGGCTTTAAATAGGAGATACTGAATAAGATTCACATTTATAAAGCATTCAGCTTAGCATTTAGAGAATAAATCGAAAGATACAGGTGTGGATTCAAGACTCGTTAAGAAACTATTATAATAGTCTAGGTAAAAGCTGATGGTACTTGAACTACTGTGGCAGCCATGGAGATAAATATATATGGACAAATTAGAGATATGTAAGAAATACATTTAATAGTAATTAGGAACTGATTGTATGTGAGAGTTAAGAGAGAGACAAAAAAGATAATGACTCCAGGCCTCCAGGCTTGAGCAATTGGATGTTTAAGGACATAGTTTATTAAGATCAAAATTCTGAGTAAAGAAATATTATAAATCTGTAGGGGGTGGGAGTGTTTTGGACTCACTGTTTTGGGTTGCAACTAGAAATTCAAGTAGAAAAATCGAGTAGACAGATATTAGATACATGGCATTAGAACACAGAGTAGTAAAACAGAAATATAAATGTGAGAGTATCTTAAGGATAGATTTCCTAGAAAATAAGCTTGAAGCAAAAGCGCATGTTCTTAGACTTTACTGGAGAATAAAACCCTAGAGAAGTAGAGGTAAAGGAGAAAGAAAGATGAAACTGGAAAGAAAAGAGTAAATGTTAGAAAGAAATTACAAAGCAAAACAGTTGATTACTTCTAAATGTCTCTTGAGAGGCCATATGGACTATTGCACTAAGACAAACCAACCAGAGAAAAGTATTTTCTGCTGGTTCCCTTGGTTTCCATTGGTCACAGTCCTCTTATCAAGGCAGGACATTACTCCTTTGTATCTCTGGTTATAACATCTGTGTTCTCAAGGAAGATGATGGCGAAACCAAAGGTTTTGCAGGTCACTCTAACCAGGGAGCAGACCTACAGATCTGCCTTTTCTAGTTGGCATTCTGTGTAGGATGTAATCTTCAGCAATTTCAGCTACAGCAGCTATGAGCTGGTCCCAGAAATCCAGGTACAGCACGAACAGTTCTGCAGTAGTGCAGAAACTGGGTCTGTGATGAAGAGTCTGTGAATCGATGAAAAGCAAAGATGTAAGAAAGGTGAACTTGCCTGGCAAAAAAAGTAAAGATGAAGAAAAGAAGACCCTGAACAGAAGAGGATGAGACAGCAAAGGAAATGTTGACTAAAGTGAGGAGGAATAAAACTGAGAATACTAATATTGTTGCTTTCAAATTCAAATAGTATTTAAGATATAAGCAGACTTAATTTTGAAGAAATGACTTAAAAAAAGAAAAAATGCATAAATAGTGCAAAAGACACTTATTTAATGCCATTTAGTATGCCTAAATTATCATAGAAATTTAAAAATGTCTGCTTATTTATAGATTTCCGGTGAAAGAAGCATGGAATGTTTTCAAACATTAGGAAGAAAGTTAACCGATCTTAGAAGTTTCGTTAAGGAAAACATCAGTGTGAAAAAAAAGTTGTCTAGAAGCCAAACCTTCCCAATATTTTAATTTCACAAAAACTTAAAGAGATCACAAAAGTAAAAAGTACTTGGGATCACTCAGACTACTCCAAGAGAAGAACTAGGTGGAAAATAGGTTTGTGTCAAAGAAAGCCGGGGTTGGTGTGATTCCTAAATCTAGGTGTATGTGGTATTAGTCTATTATTTCCAGTAAAACAATTTTAAAATTATTTTAGCAGCACCTAATTTGATAAAATAGATTTTTTTTAAAAAAATGACACTAGTCTGGTTGGGAAGGAATGTGATACCAAGAAACTTCAGATGCTGCTATTGTAAAGGTATAGTCTCTTTTTTTAATCCAAATTTCTAAATTCTGTGTCTATCGAAACAAATCACAGGTTAGATAAGGGTGCAATAAGTCAATATGAGTAAATCTTGAGAAGAAGAAAGAAAAGAAAAAAGGCTTCAAATATAAGGCTTATTGAAATTCCAAGTTGGCTTTAATTCCCTAGGAACCTGCCAACCTGATTTGCTGATTGAGGAAATATGGCTGATTGTGATATACACAGATAACACAACCAAAATAAAATTCAGAAAACTGTATTCTTTAAAGGAGTAGTACTCACATTAAAAGTAAATGAATAGTACTCTCCAGCTATATAAAAACTGAAACCTGCTTTTATCAGAAAATTTCCTAAAGGACCGGGCCTCACAAAACACCCTAGTGCTAAGCAACTGCACAGAATACCAACAGGTTTCCCACCGAGCTAAATCAATTCAAACAACTGTCAGCTTTTCAGAAATACATTTCACTCCAAATGAGACCTTCCTGGAGATGGAATGTGATGTTGTAGATGGAAAATGTGTTTTTCTTCAGTCCCTAACAAACCAAAGCTCTCTTCTTTAAAAAACAAGCTTCCAATTAGCATCTGATGGATGTACCTGCTGTTGAACAGAATATTCTGACACTTCTGTCAAAGGTGACTCTTAAGTATGCCCAGAATGAATCCTCTAACTAATCAATAGAAACTCACTTTTAAAGCTCTGTTTAATCCTCTATTTAGTGAAGGTGAGAGGTTTTCAGAGGTTTAATTCCCTGTGATAAATATTATTCAGTTTAATGTCTCAGCACGGAAGCAGGGTTGCTTGTCATCAGGGGCCTGGTAATGTCAGGCCAACAACTGAATAGTAGGTGAGTGGAATAATGCAGAAGAGACTGCCAGTAAACTGGCATTGCATTGAAGAAGAAGCAAAGACGTGGGTATATCAGATCCCAGATAAACTTGTGTGTACCTTACTTTCTGTTTTTTTTTTTTAAGTATTTTAAAGAAAACATTTGGTAAACCAAAACATATGTGTGAGAAATTTCACAATTAATGGAACATATACACTATATGTGTACACATCCATTTGCACTCTGAGGCGATATCCAATCCCTCTACTGTCTTGAGAGCTGCAGTCATTAAATTTTCTTAATGTTTTTTTGGAAAGAAAAATATAAGTAAATTGTCAAGAGGGAATTTCTGCTGTCTACCTTAAAACATGGAAAATAAAAGTTTGTTAGTGAAGGAACTTTAGAAACCAGTTAATCCAAGCCCTGTCCCCTTTATTTCCCAGTTGAGGAAACTAAGGTTGAAAGAAGTTACAGTACTTGCCCACCACCGTGTACCTAGTCAGTACCAGAACCTCCACTTAATGTTCATTTCATTTTGCTTTGGGTAATAAAGGTTTCAGGGAGATTTATCAACTAAGGTTTGTCAAAAATATAGAAGTAAACAAGGCACAAGGAGAAGTGAAAAGGTGATTTTTGATGACATAATTTGAGTTAAACGTGTAAGAAGTGTGATTCTGACAACCTTCCAAATATCTCCATACCTTTAACATCTCCTTCCCACCCATGGTAGAAACTTCCACTCAGGACCTTTATTTAAAAAGGCCTGGCTCTATGGCTCCGTCAAAGGGTGCCTCCAGGAACGTTTCTGGGCCACCAGAGGAATTCAGCCTGGCTCGCCTACTTTCAGCCGCAGGTTTTCTCTGTGCCAAGGCTTCAAGTGCATTGTCTTGGTCTCACAGTAGGGCTTTTACACTTGCTGTTTCCTCTCTTAAAGGATCTCTCCCAGCTTTTGTAATACAGTTAATGGGTTTGTCTCATAATTCAGAGTTCAAATTAGATGTCAGTCTCTTCCTACGAAACTTCCTTGGCCACCCTTTTTAAGTAGACCCTCTCTCTCCTCTTACTCTCTTTTAATACTTCACTACTCTGAAATAACACTGCCTATCTGTTTAGTATGTGTCGCTTTCATTTGAATGTAGTTCCATGAGGCCATGGACTTTCCCTAATATGGTTTTCTTTTTTCTCTCGCAGCTTTATTCCTAGCCTCTAAAATGTAAATGTGTGTTGAATGAATAACCGAATAAATAAATGAACAGGTTCTTCCTCCTATCTACTCAAAACCCCGAATCCGCTTGTTCATTTTTTATAATTGACGTTGCAGACATTGCTTAGGGCTCAGTTGTCCTCTCTGTTTGAACCTCTTAGTATTTATACCAGTGCAGGTTAGTGTAATGGTTAAAGTACTGATTCTGGGGTCAGTGTACTTAGGTCGAATTCCACATTTACCACTTGACAGCTGTGTGATAATTTCATATCTTTCTTGCTCATTCGAGCAGTTTCATCCCTCTCATAAGATTTTTATGAGGATTAAATGAAAGATTACAATTGACTCACTTAATAGCTCTTGGCGCATTAACACAATGTTGCTGTTATTGCACCTTTCACAGTCTCTATTTTCTGCCCTTAATCGTGACTACTACTCTTGATTCCCTTGGTTATTTCATGCTCCACAGTCAAAGCAGCTCCCTTTCCCTCCTAGGCTCCTAATGTGCCAGCATTTTACCACTACCCCAGGCCCCATTCCTTTAATCTGGGAGAAGAGCTTGAATACTACCTCATTAAACCTTGAAAGCAATCTTTGAGATGGGTATCTCCATTATACTCATATTCACATTAGAAAACTGTGGTATGGGAGAAGCTGAGCCAATCTTTCAAGATCACACAGCTAGTGAGTATCTAAGCTGTGATTCCGATTCAGATCTTGCAATTTAATCTTAATTACACTTTCCTTTGAAGTCCAATTTCTTTATTATGTGCTTCTGTGACTTTAACACTACCCCTGATGCTTCTGCTATACTCACTTAGTAAGCCTGAAAAGATTTTTCTTAGCACAATGATTCATGAGAAGCTGTATTGCTCTTCAGAGGAAAAGGAAACTAGGATTTTACAAAAAAAAAAAAGAAAGTGTATGTAAAATAGAAACGATTTTTCATAAGGGACAAAGTTTAGAAAGGCCAGATATTTGATCAATCTAATATAAATTTATAGAATTAATTGAATCAGTTCAAACATAGCTGACACTAAATTTCTATTACTACAACCTTTCAAAGAACTGACCTTTTTTCCCCAGTATTTTTTTTTTTTTTGGTTCATGAAATAAATAGAAAAAGACCACAAATATGCAATTTGAGCTTTTTTTTTTTTTTTACAGAATCTTTAAGAGTAAACCTACATTTTCCTAGTTATTTTCTTATGCAAATAAGTTAAAATTTCTTATACTTTTTAATAATATTATTATATAAAAATGAGATGCAGTAGTTACATTCTGCAACTGAATGCCTTTAATCTAACCGTCTTTTTTGTATTATGACATTTGCCAAGATATTCTGAAGAAAGACCTTTTGTACAAATGATCTAAGCAGAGGAAAAGCTCAACTTTATTCTTCTCTGCAAATTTAGATAGAATTCATTTCATACTATAAGAATTTCTCAATTTCTGTTAAACTATGTCTTAGAATAATTGCCTATAGGTAAATTATTGCATGCCTGGCCTATTTTTTCAGTGGTTCTCATTATCCAACTGCAGATGTATTTCCATGGAAAGTATGTGGTTCTCTAGGAGAATAAAAATCATATCTAAAAAGGCATGAAAAAGAATTACAGTTATAATCAACAAAATGCTAAAAACACTGAAACTACAAATATCAGAAAAAAATAAATTAGTGATGTTACAAGACTTTTTAAAGATGTGAATAATACATTTTCTAACTCTTGTGTCAAAATCTACAATGTAAGCTCTCTCATTTTTGGAGGAACAGTGAGGAGAAAGATATATTTAGATCAAATCAACCATCCTACCGTTTTCTTTATTTCTTCACTGCTCCATAGAAATCATGTAAAAAGTTAAAAGAAAAAACAACCCTTATTATTTTCTTTCTCATAGCTCTCCTAATCCTCTAAATATAAGGCAAATGACTATTGGCTTGTATTTCAGTTATCTATTGCCATAATAATGCTGTGGAACAAAACAACCAGAAATCTTGTGGGCTTAAAATATTAACAATTTATTTAGCTCATAAATTTCAGGTTGACACTTGAGGCCATGGTGAGCTGGAAATTTCTAGTCTAAGCTAGGCTTGCTCCTGTATCTGAGGTCAACTGTAGGTCAGCTGGGATAGGATGACCTTCGCAAAAGAGCTTTGCTCTCTACTTGACTCCATTTTATACATCTTGTCCTCCAGCAGGCCAGCCTGGGGATAGTCTCAGTATAAAATTTCAGATATGTTCTCATAGTGATTTCAGAAATGTAAGAGAAGCGAAGCTAGATTAGCAAGAGCAAACCACCTAAAAACGTGGTGGATTAAAATAACATGTATTTGTTTTTGTTCATGAGTTATGTGTCTGCTGCATAGTTCTACTGATCTTATCTGAGCTTGCTCAAGTGTGTTCAGTACTACCATGCGGACCGGATAGTATGGCTCTACCAGGGAGACCTGAGGCTGCTCCTTGTGTCTCATCTTCCAGCAAGCTGGCATGGTTTTGTGAACAAAAAGAAGGAGCTGTAATAAATCTGACCAAAAGTAACTTCCCAGGGTGATATGATAATAAATTCTTTATTTGGGTAGGTCATGGTAGGTATCATGTCTCAAGTCTATAAGTTCCCTAATAAAAGTTTTATCTTTTTCTTACACAAGCTCTGTCTATTGTTTTTGTGTATCTATGTTAACATATCTTTACCATGCCTCTTTTTCAGACCCCATCAGGAGGGCAACTACCCTCAGAAGAACACATAACCCTGCTAATTGTCTTATATCTTGCTTCCTCCCACCTTCATGCAATCTTCCTTACTTTTTTTCTTTAATTCCAAATATAGAAAAGAAGCTGAAAAATTATCATTCTCCAGAGCATGTGAGATCTTGCTTCCTGGCAATGTCTTCAGTTGGGCTTGAATAAACTCTTATAAAAATTCTCTACATGTTTGGACTCTTATAAAAATTCTCTACATGATAATTTCATTGTGATCACAGAAGAAAAAAGAAAAGTGAAAGCATGAAAAAAGTTTTTCTAAGTTTTACTAAGTTTTCTAAGCATTACATTTTTTAATAGCTCGTTGGTCCAAGCAAGACACAGGTTTGAATCTAGACTCAAGTGTGGCAGAAACACAAACTGATGAGTAAATTAAACATAAAGACAGAAAAAAAATAAAATGTAAAATAAAAATAAAAGCAGAAAATCATATAATTGAAAACAGAAAAACAATAGCAAACTTGTGTCTCTCTTGAACATGGATATAAAATTTTCAATAAAATGTTAGCAGAGTGAATTCAGAAATATATAAAGAGTATAATATCTCATATCTAAGTGAGATTATCCTGAGAATGCAAGTTTGGTTCAAAATTAAATATCAACCAATATGCCTCACCAGATGAGGCACTGAACAGATCAGCATATGAAGAAAAAGCATTTGAAAAATTTCAATATGTATTTGCTATAAAAAAGGTAAAGGGCAAGCAAAGTAAAAACTGAATGGATCTCCTCAACTTATATATCTATGCAAATGGTGCTGGGGGAAAAAAAACTTATCCATTAAAAAAAATTTTTTTGATGTATATTTTAAGCTGTATATTAACTCTAAAGAGGCTATAGACCTAAATATAGACTCTGAAACTAAAACTGTTCTAGAGGAAAACATAGGAGAATATCTTTGTGACTTTGAGTTACTAAAAAAAAAAAAAAAAGGAACAATAGACCAAAGGTGGAGTTCCAGGACAACAAAGTAAGACTTAACTGCAGTTTCAGCCCTTCCAGGAATGTGACCTTAAACCAATCAGTCTGGTATTTTCTGGTCTCCACTAGTGAAGTAATCTGCTTGGTAAGACCCCTGCTGCCTCTAAAGAAGGGTGACTTTGCCTAAAACTTTGCCTTTTCTTTTGCTAATTTTCTATTACAACTAGTTTCTGCCTATAAAAACCTTTTTTGTACAACTTCTCAGAACACCTCTCTGATTATTAGATGGGATGCTGTCCAATTCATGCATCCTTCAATGAAACTAATTAGATCTTTATATTTACTCAGTTAAATTTTTGTTCATTAACAGAATTAAGCAAAGATTTTTTTTAGATATAACACCAAAGTATGCTTCATGAAAGAAATTTCAAAATTGCTTTTATCAAAATTTAAAACTTTCAATGATGTTTTTTAGAAAAATGACAAAACAAGCCATAGACTGAGAAAATATTTGCATAAAATATATCTGATAGAGAAACCAGATTAAATAAAGAACACTTATACTTCAATAATAATAAGATAAGTAACTTTCTCTAAAAATATTTTGGCCAAAAGATTGGATCGGACCCCTTACCATAAAAAGATGCTTGACATTATTAGGCATTGGGGCAATGAAAAACAAAATCACCAATAAACACTATTACCCACCTATTAGAATGGTTAACAATTTTTAAGTGACAATATTGAATATTGGTGAAGAAGGAAAGGGACTAGGTCATTTTTACATTGCTTGTGGAAATGCAAGATGGTAAAGCTATTTTTAAAACAGTTTAAGAGATTTTCATAAACTTAAACATTCACTACCATACAACCCAACAATTTCTCTCATAGGTATTTAGTCAACAAAGCTGAAAACATATTTACATAAAATTTTGTATATAAATATTTATAAATTTATGTTATGCAGAATTGTCAAAAACTGGAAATAATCTATATGCCCATGGACTAGTAAATAGATGTTTTGTGATACACTGTTACAATGTAATACTACCAAACAACAACAAAAAGGAATAAGCCACAGATACATGCAATAACATGGATGAATCTCTAAGTCATCATGCTAAGTGAAAGCAGCCAGACTCAAAATGTTGCACTCTATCTGCTTCCATTTTTATGACATTCTCAGAAGGGCAAACTATGGGAAAAGCCCACCAGCTCAGTGGTTGCCAGTGGACAGAAAGGAAGGTGGCTATGAAAAGGTGCGGGGGGAACTCTGGAGTTATGTAAATGAGCTGTATCTTGATTGTGGTGATGGGTACATGACCCTGCATTTATCAAAATGAACAAGGTTATGAATTTAACCCTGAATTTAAAAGGGTAAATTTTACTATTTGTAAATTATACTTCCATAAACCTGACTTAGAAAAAAAATTAAGTGTTTACACTATGAAACTATTTATGTCACTTGAAAGTAATCATGCATCTCATATAAGGAAAGTAAATGTTGTTACTGTGCTAGGATCATCTTGTAAACCAAATGGTATACTCCAGATATATTACAACTATTTATTTCAATTTGACTAACATTTAAAGTCTTCAGAGAATGCTATCTATTATTTATATACAGCAATTAACTTTTTCTTTCATTGACTAAATGGATCCCACAGCTGCTTTTCTCATGGGAATACAACAATGGGGAAAAAGTTAATCTGTTTGTAATAAATTGTAAAAGTGGCCGATAAACTTATAATGAGATATTTAGTTAACATTCATTTAACCTCCAAATTGACTAAAGAAGGAATTAATAGAGAATATTAAAACTTTTATATGTGCAATTTTGAGAAATGTTTAGTCATTTCTTACCTTATTCTTAAGGATCTGAAATCTGTCAATACATCCAATTGGACTTAAGGTTGGTGCTGGCCATTCATTAATTGCTAAGGATAGTTACCCATTTTATTCCTTTACATTTCTTTAATATACACAGTCAGAATAAAGAATATAAAACTTAGAAAAAAATGATGAAGATGGTAGAAAAATCATCTGTAAGACCCTAGTTTAAAATTTTAGCAACAAACTACTTAAAACTATTATGCATTTTAATACAAATAAGTAGGTTTAGTAATACATCACTGCAGAAAACAGTTCTGATTTTAATTGCGAAAGTTAAAATTTGGGTTGAAGTACAACCTTCTACACTTCCGAATTCAGATAAATATAAAAAACATAAAATTTTTGCTAGCAAAATACAGGGTAGTAATAAATCACAAGATTTTTTTCAAAACTTTGTCAGCCTACTCAAATTTTTTGTGAGGTAGCAAAAATCAGTAATAGAATAAGTTGGCATGACTGATCTGCATAGCAAAACTGTACAAGATGATAACGAAAAAAGCTCATTCTGCATTTTTAAGGCTTTGATATTCCAAGCAGAACTGGAACAAGCATATTTGCAGGTTTCGAATCTGATTTACCACTGCCTTCCACATCTAGCTGCCCAAATGAGATTCATGTAACCACAAGACCATCTGTAAATGTGAGCTTACATTCCAGTTATCCCCTGGTGAGACACACTCAATGAACCACACAGCCCTCAGCAGATGATTAATCTCATTATAATCTTTTGGTTAGATTTAACACTCTGTCTCTCTACTTTCAAAACTTCTCTCAAGAAATGTGAAAAGTATTTCCATCTGTATATGGAAAAGCAAATATTTTGACCATTGAACTTACCTGCATTAAAATATATAATTTTACTAAGAATATTTACCAAATACTATATTTGACTTATTCGTTTCTTCCAACAGTAATGTCTCCTCCACTTAACCTCCTTCAGCATTTAGAAAAATTATTCTATGATTAGAAAGTTATTTAAATAAAGCAATAGTCTTTAATAAATCTTTCAATAATAAGTCTGATGACTCTCACTCCACAGAAATTTTAACACAATTCAAATGTCTAAAGGAATACAGATGTAGAGTTCCTAATTCAGTGAGACGAATGGAGCAGATGTGTCCAGGGCTCTGGCTAATTGCACTACTCCCTAATTCATACCAATTTTTAAATATTTCTCTGGCATGACCAAAAGACAATGATGGAAAAACACATTGTAAAGTTCTTTGTGTTTCCTAAATTGAATTATAATATAATGTCTGAGTTTAACTGTTTGCCATATGCATGATAAAATGTTTTTGTATTATACAGAATCAGAGCTCTCAAGTATCTGGAGGAGTGTATTTTACAAAAAATGCGAGAAAAATTTTTAAAATAAAATGAAAAAGTTACACTCCTAAGTATTTAAAAAGTATATCTAGATGATATTAAAATATGGTTAAAGATACATTAAAAAATATAAAACTTGGTATAATTGGTGACTTATTTCCCTTCATACATACCATATTAATTGCATACCAAGATGCAATTTTAATTAACTGAAAAAGGCAACATCAAACTATCATAACAGGCATTAGAGCTTTTGCATATTTATCCTCTGAATTATAAAGACAGCTATGAAAATAAGATCTCTGCAGAATCTGGAAAAGGAATGAACAGTTGGGAAACAAGGTTATGTTTTAATACATGTGTTAGTGGATTTAGCTTCAAGCATGTTCTCCTTAAACATCTGTTTCTCAGTTGCACTCCGTGTGATGGTATGGTTATTACTGGTCTTGTTACTTCCAAAAATATAAAGTTTATTATTAACTTTGATAAGTATATAATTTCACTTCACTCTTTTCACATGTGTTACTGACATAGGATGTATTGTTTGTTTCTATTTCAATTTGGCACCACTTACTATTGTTTTTGGTGAATAATTGAGTTCACATTTTGAATGTTTCCCATGTGGTTTATGAAGTACACAAACGGAAGTAAAGAAGACATGCAGCAGATTTTTGTAACATTGTAGGGTCAATCCATGAAGAAACAGATAAATACAAATTATTGCCTCTGAAGAACACATAGATTTAACCTCAAAAAAGAGTAACAAGTCATCATTTAAAAAGTATTAATTTGTTATGATACATGTAGATGAATTATAATATGGTTAGAATACATTCATATGATCCAAGGAGGCTGTGATAAGAAAATTCTACATGGTCCATGTCAATATCATACAATTCTCATCCTAAAATAATTAATACTAAGGGAAATATATGGTTCCCTGAGAAATGGGTTACCGTTGTCATCAACTTATTTTAAGTACTTTAATTGTAAATTAGAAATATTTATTAAATATATCTTTTATTGAGTGCCTGTGTACTGAGGAGGTAGCAGTAGTTAGCATGCTTAATAGAGACTAGCACAAATAGTACACATAAAATTAGGTAGTGAATCCCAGAAGAGGCTAGAGAGAAGCTGAGTTCACATTAGGAAAAAATGATTTGGATTTGAGGAACTAGTGAATATTCAAGTAGAAATATGGGTATGCCCTTGAGTATGTGCCTCTGGAGTTCAGAAGGAAGGTCTGGCCTAGAGAAAGAGAAATGAAGTTAATATTTACATCTATGAGAATGGATTTTACATCATCTATGGAGACCTACAGAAGGTCTAAGACTAAGCCTTAAGAAACTACTGTAGAGAAGAGATGAGTAAATATTGAAAATTAGTGACACAAGAAAAATCAACAGAATCTGTCATGAATGTCAAGGGGAGAGATAACTGAAGAAAGTAGAATTTGTTTATCTGTATTAAATCTTGCTGAGAAATCCAGTATGAAAAATATTCAAATATACTCTTAGAGATGTGGTGACATAGAGTTAGAGGTTGACATGGACAAAGCTATTTCTGTGAAATAGTAAATTAAGAAGGTAGACTGTTTGAAGAGTGAAAGAATAGTGAAATCTAGACTTTGAATCCATGTGTTTTAGACAATTCTTTAAGTTACTTGGAGATAAAAGAAAGGTACATAAGTAGAGATTTTATTTGTTTCTTTAAGATGTGAGAGACTTGAGCATATTTAAGCTCAAGTAAAACGAAAGGAATTAGAAGTGGCTTTGAAGGGGGAAAACCCTAAGGCAGATGATTACAACCCAGCTGGGGAAGTACATGTTCTAGAAACACCTCTATTATTACAATTTAGCTGAAGGAAAGAAGTGGAAGTAGAAAGATATAGATTTATCAGTGTAATAATGAAGATTCTCCCCTTTATTTTTTAAGTAAAATTAGAGAGAAGTAAAGTTTTTAAAAATAAGTAAGAAAGAACTGAAGATAGGGAGTTGTGGAAAAGAAAGCTTAAATTTCTTTAGTGGTGAATGGGAGAGGAAACTGACTAAAGAAATATCTCATTATTGCCTGGTAGACATTAGGACCTAAATAAAGTCAGATTAATGGAGGAATCAATTGTTTATACATTTTCTCCAGTAGCACGTGGATATAATTCCTAGAGTTCCTGATGGAAACTAAAACAATTTATATTTGTTAATCCAGGGTTGGTACTTTTGACAAAGGGCCAAAGGGAAAAACGGTGAGTTAAAGGAATTTTAGATATTCCCAAGAATGTGGTCAAAAAGAAAAATCGTGAAATCTATAATGAATGAGAGAACACATAATGGGGATAGCTAAATGGATAATACACAGGTGGAAAATGAAATCATTTCAGTAGAATCAAAGGGCTGATATTGTAGGAATAATAAAGGATATAAGGTCATAATAATAGCTTGTAATGTCTGTGTCAGTGATTTCAGAGAAAGATTTTCTTTCTGTCTTGTAATTACATTTAAGCTTTATTTACTCTTCTTTCTATGTTTATATGATTTTAATACTCACTGCAAGTCCTTCTATGCCATAATTTTCCTTGGTTGGTAATTTTGTCCCATCTCTCAGTTGACTGAAGCATATATTCTAGTCATGTTCAAAATAATGTATAGGAGATATATATATAAACTTGAAATTAAGTTATGGTGTGTTGGTTAGAGAATTACTGTTTAAAAACTAATTACTTGCTGGAAATTACTGTTTGGCTATTGCCATAGGAACATAGGCTACTAACTATGGGAACATAACATTCTAACAAGCTTTCTGCTTCTGTACCCCAGCTTGCACACCTGACCAGTGGGTTGACAGGTAATGAATAGAAGAAAAATAGACCTTTGTGTTCAGACAGAATGAAGAACAGGATTTGGGGCTTAAAAACCCTGTATCTCTACATTTCGGGGCTGCTTAATTTGGGGTCTTCGTACCCCTGGCAGACCCAGCTGGCTGAATAAAGAGTGTAATTTCTATAACTCACTGAGAGTTCTGGTGGTCCGTGTGTCTTTTGGGGGCTGGTTAAGTATAGACGAGCTCAATTTCCTGATCTTAAAAATAAAATATATACATACATTCAATAACATCTTCTGCTAAGCATAGTAAAAACATGTTGCTGTCTTTTGCAGTATGAGTAGGAGGTAGATAAGGGAAATTGAGATTAGTAATGGCTTTTGGATACCTCCTGTATTTTCGTTGCCAAGTTCTTGAAAAAGTAACCATTGTCATCATTTCTAATTTGTCAACTCCTACTCATTCCTTAGTATAATTCATTACAGTTTGATGTCTGACTTTAGCACTCAGTAGAAATTACTCTCAGGTCATCAGAAACTGTCTGATATTTAAATCCCAAGATCTCTTTAACATTCCATTAAACTCTCCCTCAGCTTGCGTGCTTCTCTTGAATTCCATCCTTTGTTCTCTTATAATTTTATTTAGAGAACCTGAGCTATCCCTTTAATTCTAATAGTTTCAATAACCAAATATCCATCTCTAAACTATTCTCTATCAAACTGGAAATTTGTATTACAAATTGCTTACTAAGTATTAAATATTAATTCTAAACTATACAAAGGATAATTTCCCATAAAACCTACTTTTTCTGAATTGTTGAATTTTTGCTCCATGTTGCCTCAAGTCACCATTTCTCAGGCAGGAAACCATGTATTCACTTTTAGTTTCGCAGTTCATTACTTCCCCTACTAATTGTAATTTGGCACCATGTTTTTATAAAGTAAATTTTAAAAATGTAAATTAAGCTTGAAAATCTATTATATTCTAGTAACTTAAAGAATTTTGGTTTATTCGGTTTTGTAATCCCTGCCACTAGGACAATACCCACAGCATAATAATAACTCTGAATCAAATCGACTATAATACATAATACAGAAATCATTACCTCTAAAAAAAAGTATTAAGCATTTCTAGGATTTCTAACATTATTAGACATTACAACAATTTTATATTGAAATCAATCTTTGATTTTCTGTTCATTGTTGATGAGAAATACAAATTAGTATATTAAATGTGCTTCTTTTAATAAAATATAAACCCTTTTGAAATTAATAAAATCTTTTAAATTTCTATATGGACTATAAATAGGAAAGTTTCTTCTATATAAGTAAAGACATTTGTGCAAAACTGACATTTAAAAATAATTAACACAAAAGAAATTACATTTCTATATGAATATAAGTGAGTTCTTTGTTCACTGATTACCACTTAAATGTTTGGGAAAGTCCCTAATTATTTATATATTTGATCTCATTTAAATATATGGCAGTCCATCAAGCCTTTCCAGGAATTTTTAAACTTAAATATGTCCTTTACTTCTTTAAAAAGAACATTTATTTACAGATTATTATGTAGCAAATTGCTACACTGTACTTTATCCCTTCCATTTTAATTCTCCTATGTTACTTGCAAGAATAAAGTATTTTTATGAATTTCAAATATTATATCTGGAATTCTCACTATTGACATTTTATAATGGTTATAGCATAATGAACAAAGTAAAAGAAGAATTCAGAATTTGATGATTTTAACAAATTTAATACTAATTTTTTGACTTTAGAAAAGTCACTTCACATTCTGGACTTGAGCATTTTCATCGTTGACCCAGGTATAGAAAAATTCTGTTATAAGTCTTGTATTATTTAGCATTGTTAATCACAATTCCATCATCTATCTAACATGTTCTTTGAGACTTGGTTTCAACCTCATAATATAAATATAGATTCCTCTTTCTCTAACAATTACTCAAAAGCAAAAGTGATAATGAAAAGAAATTTTACTTTTTTTGAAATTGTGGGATTGCTAAAACCTCAATATAAATATTAGGAAAGTGGCTTCTAGAAGCTCTGAAATTCTAATGTAGAATAAAAGACAGTTCAAACAGAGCTATAGCTATAAATCTCATAAAAATCAGGCCAAGTGCACTTTTCTCCAAGTAAGTGCCATAAATATGTTTATTCCAGCTAAACTTAGAAGCATAAAGCAACAACCATTTTATTATATATCATGAATTTGTTGGACAACAGTTTGAGTACTATTCAGCTGAGCCATTCTTCTGTTCCATTTGGACTTGACAGAGGTTATTCAGTTGTAACCAAGTGGTGGATGGTCCAGTCTGAAGTGTCCAAAATAATTTCAACCTCACGGTGCCTCTGTGGGATAACAGAAATGCTGAGTTCAACTGGGACTGTTTACACTTGTGCCTCACGTGTTTTTTCACTATGGTAACCTCAGAGTGGTTGGACTTCCTACATCTTAGTTCAGAGTTCTAAGAGCAAGTGTCTAGCAAACAAGGCAAAAACCACATGGCCTTTTGTGACTTACCCATAAGGATCATTTAGCATCACTTTCACTGTACTCTACTAGTCAAAGCAATCATAAGCCTGTCAGTTTAAAGAGAAACACCGAACTCCAAAGTCTTGATGAGAGGAGTGTCAAAGAATGCACAGCCATGTTTTAAAACTGTCACAAAGCAAAACCATTAAAATGTTACTGGCCACATGGAAAACACATGAGCAGGCTGCTGTTGAGAGCTTTCCATACGGGGTGTAGTTTTGAGATGATGAGCTCAAGCTAAACAGGAAACACACAGTCCACATTGCAGAAATGATGGAGGAGGGAAATACAGCAATATGAGTAGCTCACACAGTAGTTCTAGAGCAGTTAGTCTCAGCTGACTGGTGAGAAAAAAAAAACTGAAAAATAGAACTAAAAATTATTGTTGTAAAGAAAATTTCTATTTGCCCATAAGATAGCTCTAGTCCTTCCTACAAATAGCTGTTTTGGGAAGTATGAACCTTATTTAAAGATGGTTAATCAAAAAGAGACAAACAGAATACTAAAACAAAAAGGAAGGGAAGAAAATCTAAGCAGTAAATTATATATAGTAACTTTAAAAAGTTGCTAATATTGTATAGAATAAAATTATGCCTAAACATATGGCTATAAAATTAAATTTTAAAAACTTTAATGAAAGTCACTCTTATACAATAAGAATTGAAAACAGAGCTGCTAGAGATCAGGAAAATACAGTGAGACTATGTAAAAAAATATAATAAGTAACCTGGCCAAACTCATTAAAGTAACTGAAGAGAAAGACAAAACCATCACAGAAAAGAAGCCCTCACCAGAACCGACAGGGAAGAAAGTGATATTACTGACAACATAGGAAGAGACACACAGGCTAGGAGTTGAGTAAAATAATCAAAAAGAAATGAAGCAAAGTTTGTAAATAGAAATGGAATATAGTGAAAATGTTAAGTATGGAGTGTAAGTCAAAGAAATGCAAAACATTCAATAATTGGAGACCTAGAATAAAGTGAAAAAAATAATGGAGCAGGAGATGACTATTTAAATAGATAATTCAAGAAGTGTTCCAGAAGTAAGAAAAATTTTAATCTATTTTATTTATTTATTTGATTATTTTTTATGCCTATAACACCTGGTCTTCCTAGGTGGTCTCCCATCCAAGTAACTAACCAGGCCTGAACCTGCTTAGCTTCTGAAATCAGGTGGGATCTGGCATTTTCAGGGTAGCATGGCCATAGACCAGAAGAACTTTAATCTAAAGATTGAAAGGGAGCACTGAATCCCAGGAATGTAGAATAGTCACTACCAGGACATATTATATATATTTACTGGACATATAATAAAGAAATCTTTAGGTTGAAAAGGCAGAAGATTATGGTGGGGGAAAAATATTGTCATGATGACAGGTATCTGATTTCTTTACAAAACAGTTTATTTTTAAGAAATAAAGTTAATGCCTTACAGAGCAGTCAAGGAAAGAAAAAAAACTTAAAAATTTTATGCCCAGAAAAACATTTTTAAGAATAAAGGCAAAAGGAAAACATATTTAAATAAGCAAGAGCTCATGGGGTATAGATTTAATGAGCCCTCTTGAAGAAAGTGCTGAAAAATACACTTTAGTCAATCAAAAACAGTTTGATAAACAATTGTAAAAGAAGTGATATTGAACACTAAACTATTTAACTCTAGGATTAAAGGAAAAATAAATAGCATGATTAAGATGATCAAACACAATGTAAATAGTATAAACCTAAATGAGGTAGAAATGAAACAGCTAATGAAAGTGAGGAGAGGAAAGAGTAACAAGGTAGGAGGTAATAAGCAAGCCAATTCCATAATTTTTTATATCAAAAAGAAGATCAGTAGAGATCATCTAAACTTATTAAGCAATGTTTTAAAAAGGAAATAAATATTAAATATTTTAATTCATTAAAATATTCTGCTAAAAAGAAGGAAGGGGAAGAGAAAGGGATTGAAAATATATCAATTTTATTATTCAGCAAAGTTTCAGTAAGAAATAGATTCATAACTAAAAAGTAAAAATTAAAACATCATAATTGTTAAACAAAAATAGAAACTTTATAATTATTTTTAAAAATTACCCCCACACATACACACAAGCTAAGAAAATCAAAAGCGTAACATAAACTGTAATAACAGAACTAAAACCAAGCTTCTTGTTCATATAAAACTGTAAATAGACTAACACTGCATTGATATACATGAAAAGAAAAAAAGGGAGGAAAAACAGGGAGAAAAAAATTAATAGTAGGAAAAATTAATTCACTTCTCATAATCAATGTTAGCTCAAGAGGACACAAAATTAGTTAGAAAATAGAAGACATAAATTTCATGATGACTTTTAAGATAGATCTTGAAAATAGACATGACAATTTCTTTTCAAGAGCACATGAAATATTCACAAGGAGATAATTACTTTTAACAGGTAAAAAAATCATAATAAATTAAATGTGTATGTGTATATATATATATGTGTGTTCATATGTGTGTATGCATGCATATATATATATATACATATATATCAGCTTTCCCGATCATAAATTCAATTAGAATAGAACTTGAAAAAGTACACACACACACACACAGAAGGAAACAAAACCTACTACCTACAAGTTTACTACCATCACCCTCCACCCACCCATAAAAGTCTTCTCTCAAACAATCCAAGTGTTCAAGAGAAAATAAAAATCAAAATAACAGACTATGATTTACAGTTAAAACCAAGCTACATGGAAATTCTACATCCATTTAAATAAGTATATTCAACATCCAGATAAAAAGGTTAGAACATGAACAAACTTTAGAAGAAATGTATAAACCAGAAAGCAATTTATTGGAAACATTAAAATGGTAGAATTAATTTTTAATAGCTAAGAATATTTTTAAAGAATAATAAAACTATCAAGTAGATAAAAGGTAAAAGCCCAATTCATTGTATGAAAATGATAAAAATATTAAATTAAAAATTAATCCTGTGTCTGCCTTAATTAATCCTATGAGAAAAAAATATGCTGAGAACCTGAATGAGATGGTTTTCTAGGAATATATATATATATATATATATATATATATATATATATATACGTTATATGTTATATTACTTGAAGAAACCCCATAAGAATTAGGAAATTTAAAGATACCAGTCACTTTGGTAAAAGTTGAGACAGTTATGGCACCACCCCTTACTGAGTAGAATTATTTTATAGGAGTTTTCCTACTAAAATTTTAAGTACAGATTATCTGTACTATTCAAAGTCCTATTCAAAGTGGTACAGAACATAAGAAAGGAAAGTTTCCAAAACCTTTTATTAAATTGATACACCATTGATTACAAAATCCAACGAAGGATTACTGAAAAAGAACACCAGTAGTTCCCAAATGTGGTCAGCACACCTCTTGAGATTCCCTGTGACAATTCCAAGGAGTCTGGACAGTCAAAACTATGCTCACAATAATAACACGGTGACATCATATGTCTATTGACCTTGCTCACATTTGCCCTGGTGGTGAAAAGCACTGTAGGGAACTGTCTTGACACCTTAGCATGAATCAAGGCAGTGCAGTTAACTGATTGTATTCTTCACTGCTGTGCAATTGAGTTAAAAGATAAGCCTTTTTCGCTTAAGGGTATCTTTGGGGAAGCAGGAAAGATTATTAGTTTTATTAAATCTCAACCCTTGAGTATGGTCTTTCTAATATTCAGTGTGAGGAAATGGTAAGTATGTATAAAGCACCCCTGCTGTAACCAAAGCACAGGCTATTTAGAGGAAAAACACTGCATGATCATTGGAATTGAGATGAACTACCCACTTTTATTCATGGACAATGCTTAATATCTGTGAAGACATGCCATGCCATATTGCTTCACCTTGAGTTACTCCTCTGGAATGTGAATAAAGAACAAGATACTTAGAAAAGAAACTCTGCAAGTATCCGTCCAGTTGATTGCAGTAGCTAGAGGCATAAAAACATTTTAGTTGATTTCTAAGTAACTCCTATGTCTTAATTTTGTTGACAAGAAAAATATATTTAAATGCAGAAGAAGGACACTTTAATCATTTTCAGAAATTTTATTCTTTGTTTATACAATGACTACTCTGCCGGAAAGGCGGGCCTCAAGATTTCTTCCACAAAGTTTTAATTTTCAGGTATCAGATATGTTTATCTTTCAATATAAATATTGCCTGAGCATTCCATAATAAAACTAAACATTAATAACATGTTCAAATATCTAAATTTCAACATGTTGCCATCAGTTCAGCTTTACAAAGTTCCTTTTGAATTTCCTTATAAGAGTAGAGTATGTCGTTTTGAGGACAGAGAGTGGCCATGCATAAACGATCTGCCCTGGGGGTTGCTGGAGAGGCTGAAGACAGGAGTTGATGTTCAGTCAGGGTTTTGCTTTGTGTCTCTGTAGTCTTAACCCCCCAAGTATAAAGTGAATGATTCTATCTACTTGTTAACTGGTTTCCAAGTTTCCAGATACATGAAAATAGCTCAATAAGTAATTTGATTCTCATTTAGAATCGTTTCAACGCCATCACTTTATAAATGTAAACTCGGAATTCTCAAGGAGTCAGAGGATCTCCCCAAAATTACAGGCTAGTAACAGAATGTAGTTCTCAGCCCCTGAAATCCAGGTATTTGGAGCAAATAATCATAAACATTCTCATACTGCTTTTCCCTCCACGATATTGGGAAAACAAGTTTTTTAACCTTAGAATAGTCAATCTGTGTATGGGTGGGGGGCATTATTTATATAAGTGTGTGTGTGTGTGTGTATGTATGTATATGTATATGTATATGTATTTATATTCTATAGGAATATGTACATATTCTTATACATATATGTGTATAAATACTATGTAAACTGTAGATATATATACAGAATTATATCTCTACAGTTACATAGTATATATACATATATATGTACAGGAATATATATGTACGCATATATATGTATAAGAATAAATATATACGTATGTATGTATTTTTAATAGAGAAGTCGCCAATTAAACAAAGTTGAAGTAATATAAACCTTATGGAAGGAAACCTCAGCTTATTTAAATGCAAATACCGTGTTAATAGCAAGGTCTGCCAGAAGCCTCAGTGTATTGGCTAACCTTGACCTCATAATAAGCCCTTTCCCCCTTGCTCTCTAAAGCAGTGTTTTTACATAAACTGGAGTACATTACCATGCTCCAGTTTATATCATGTCTTCGAGATAACAGAGGAAGAAAGACTCAATATATATAATAAGCTGTTCAGTCGCTGAGAAAGATAGCATATGGCAGTAGAAATGTAAGTGCTGCTTTGATTCTGGAAAGAGAAGTGAGAAGTATTCTTGAGTCAAACCTCAATGTCATCTGAATGAGATGATTTATTTTTATGCAACAGAATGAACTTTGCGTGGGCACAGATTTATGGCAAATACGCAAACACCTGCACAGATCTCATTAGGGGGTTGAAGAAACAACATATTCCCATGACAGAAATGATTATAGGTGCAATAATAATAGTATTTTCATTTAATGAAAGTGGTTTTTTTTAATTTCTAAAAGCACAAAGCATTTAGTAAATTAATTAACTTGTTTTCAATGAACTTTTCAGTGAAAGAGGGAAATAAATGAATGACAAGTAAGCTCGAACTGATAGGGTTGAACGGTGAAAATAACAGAGCTGTAAGTAAACTAATTTTAACTTAAACAATCAAATAAAATTAATAGCCCTCTTTCAATACTGCTTCAGAAGGTTTCTATCTGCCATCTAGTTTTTCCTTTTTTCCTTTGTTTAAAGGTGAAAGGAACAGTATAAATCTATTTCCCCCTCTATTTTAAAAGCCCTAAAAGCTTTAATTTTTTAAAGTTTAATTCTCCCATTTTTTCTCTATTTTTATCATGTTCCAAAATGGCAGAATATTGGAATGTATATTTTAAATATATGTAGCTTCTTTTCAGCACCACCTACACTCTGCCCCATTCTTAAACACTTTGGGCCAAAAGTGTTCAGAGATTTATCGTTATTATCTTTCTCAAAGCCCAGTATGAGGACAATATGGTATGGAGCTGTTGATTTGGCTCAAATCTGGGCCCTACCATCATGTCAAGGACAAGTTTTCAACCTCTGGGCCAGGTTTACCACATTAAAAAATATATATCTCTTCTTATCAGACTTCAGACGCTCCCTTTTCCACCTTTCCCCAAAATCTGCTCTTTGCTCAAGGCCCAGTTTAACTACCATTGCCCACTAAAGTGTTAATGCCTAATGTTAATAACATTTATAATGAATAATAATACTGTTCTATTTGTATTTTAAGAACGCATTAAAGCAGTCCTTATGAGCTTTATCATTCCAGAAGCAGTGAGATATAGCTAAATTAGTGGGGGTGGGATGGAATGGGGGAGTGTCATTTTTTTTCAGTTACAGTTGACATACAATATTATATTAGTTTCAAGTACACAACATAATGATTAGACATATGCATTACAAAGTTTTTTTTTTAAGTTTATAAAGTAAAATTTGAAAGATGCTCTCTGAGGCTGTTCTAGTACTCCTTAACTTGCTTTCAAGATTTAAATTTTTTATTGGAAACATTTTTTCCCTCCTGGCTTTCAACAGAAAGGTAGATACTATGACATTTGTGTGTTTTATGAAATTTTTTGTTCAGTCTTGTTTCATTTTAATGTTTTAAAATTATACATATGACCCTTTACTATCCCATAAATATCCACAAACCTGAATGGATCAGCAGGGTCAGTATGTCACTTTAATTGCTACCGTAGAAGGGATATGCCTGCCTATTGTAACTCAGAGAATGAACACTCAACTCCACCAAGTAAAATTATTGCACCAGTGTCATGCACCAGGACCCAGCATATGTACCTACACTGAAAAGCCTGAAACAGATACTATCCTCATCCATGAAGAAGTGCCAGAATTCATCATAACCTGGTCACAAGAATAACCCACAAACCACCTGGCCTTACCCACCTATGGATGTAAATGAAGTCACCTTAACATTAAAAGTCAACACTCAATAACGCATCTGATTTAGTTTCTGCCTACAAAGAAACTCAGTCATCTCCCCTTCAAAGTCATCCCATTGCAAAGTCATCATTACAAAGGTGGAAAAGGGAGTGTCTGAAGTATTTCGCAGAAATGCTAGGGGGCTTCCCATGTGCTCTCAGGCTTTATGTCATGGCCACTACATGGTGTCTACAATATCTGTTTTCCTTCATTCTTTGTTGATGTCTAGTGCCCATAAAGCCATGGGGAGAAACTTCGTCATTACTTCTGCTGATAGTGTCCCTCAGAACAATGCCCAAGCCCTTGCCAAAGATGCTTCCAATGGTAGTCTTCAAGGTCCTCTGCAGTGTGCATGTTGTCTGTTTTGTTCTTCGCTCTACATTCACTATTAACTATAGTGTTTGGCAGAAACCAAACAAATCCAATGAATAAAATAGGAAAATTCTCAAAATCAGGTGTTTTTCCTAAATTACTTACATTTTTAAGGTACTACAAAATACTCAGTTAAACTTACTTGGTCTTTCACTACAGGCCATGGGACACACTAAGAATTTATTTTCCATTAGGGTAAGAAAGGCTAATTCACTAGCCCTTCCTTGGTAAATGCAGTGACGAACAAAATCGTCTATAACAGAGCACCAACACGATCATTTGGATGAGTAAGTTTTGCTCACTGCATCTCTCACGGTCTATTGTACAAATATGTGGATGTTCTTAGGCTTCTCTAAGTGACCTTGGAATCTTTCACCTTCTTTTGAACACATGTGGATACTGGCCTCACTCATCTTCGATTAGTGAACCTGTAGCTTTCCTGCAAGTTTATTCACCTTAAATTTTACATTTTCATGAAAGTCTTTTGACCTTTTCTGCATTTCCAATGCTCTCCCACAGCACTCTCTACCTGACATTATCTTAGCACCCAGCACATAGTGCACCTGCCAGTTTCAAGGTGTACATGTAGATTCTAGACACTAGACTATGTTTTTAGAGGGCATCAAATGCTTCCTAATTTACGATTGTATCTCCAATGTCTTGAATGGAGCCTGGCAGATATTTAGTGTTCCATGAGTGTTGAGAGAATGACCTACAGTACATCATGTGGAAAGCATCTTAGATATATTAAATATCTACAGAAAACTTAACAAAATTGAAGATTAATTTAATTAGCTATAAAGAACCTTATTGATTGAATACTGTTCAATTAAAGAGAAGCTTGTTATTACCTCTGACTTGTCAATATGAAGTGAATTATACTCTGGAACTTGTTGGTTAACACTTATTCAAACAGCTGTTTCAGCTCATTTAACATCTCAGCTATTTTCTAATATGTCTGATGTGATGCAGCTGAGCTGAGTAAGTTTTATCTTATTTAATCACTATTGCTTTCCTCTTCTTAATTCCTTAAAAATGTATTTATTGATCACATATGATGTGTCAGATATTCAAGATACCTGTAATATAACAGGGAGTAAGACATTCAAGGTCATTGCTCTCTTGGTAATTACATTCATGTAGATGAAGGTAGACAGTAAATTAAAGAAAGAAACAAACAAATAAATAAATAAATAGGTACATAAATAATAAAGAAGAACATATCACATATGATAAGTGCTATGGTGGACATATATTAAGGTGCCATGTTAACAGGACACCAAGGGACTTCAGTTTGGGCAATCAGGGAGGTGTCAGTTGAAGACATAACATTTAATTTGAGACTTAAATCACAAGAAGGAGTCAGCCATGGGAAGGAAGCTCTAGGGGAATAGTTTTCCTGCTAAGGAAGCAACTAATAAAACACCCTAAGGTAGGGCCCATGTTAGAATGTTCCTAGAAAGAAAATGTCTTCCTTTCCCTCAATTCTCACATTTTTTAAATATGAGTGTGCTTGTCTCCTGCATTTAAATGCCCATGGATGACCACAAAAATAATCCAGAAATGGCCTCTTTTATAAAACAAAATTTTAAACTTTATGATTTAAATTTTAGAAAGAGTTTCTGAAAGTAAATTTTCACAAAAGCCTGAGAGACTAGGTAGGTGACCTCAAATCTTACCCTATGAATGGCCCTCAGGGAATTTTCACTTTGAGCCCTATTGCAGCAACACAGAGAGCATCCAAGAGTTAATTGATTACCTTTAAAACTCCAATCTGAGTTCAGGCAAAATTTTCTTTCTTTCTTTCTTTCTTTCTTTCTTTCTTTCTTTCTTTCTTTCTTTCTTTCTTTCTTTCTTTCTTATTTTTCTTTTTTATTTCTTTTATTGTCTTTAATATAGTGAAGACAGGCCAACACAGGTATAAGTATTTCCAGAAGGCTGGTGGCCCTCTCTGAATCAGGCTGCCTCTGGCCAAAGTTTATTTCTCCCTGTTTCAAATTTGATCTAACTCTATCTATTGTCTTGTTACCAACAGATTAAAAACATTCTTCCTTCTACAAATTTTCATATTTTCCCATTTGAACATTTGAAATTACCAGTGTCTTCATCTAAAACTGACGTAATCTGTCTGAGAGACAGACTTTATGCAGAACCAATGGGTAGGACTATACTAAAAGTCACAATAACTTATTTCTATTCACTTTACAATATCTATGGGATGTGCCATTGCCCAGTCAAAAGTTTCTTATAAGGGAGCTAAAGAAGTATTTTCTCAGCTCTCCGTCCTACAGGAGTCTAGCCTAAACACATTCAGACTAGCCAAAAGGCATTTTTACATGGTTTACTTTTAACCAAATAATCTGTATCTGTGGTTTACTAACTTATTTAGTCAAAACAATGTGATTGAATATAAGGATGAGCTTTACTTGAGAAAGAACCATTGACCTTTATCAGTGCTAATTTTCCCAAACTAGTCAAAATTTGAATACAATTTGTGTAGAGAAACAGGAACAAAGAGAAGAGTAGCAGAGAAACAGAGGTTTCCGGTTTTATAGAAACTTGAAATTACGTAAAGTTAAACTATACCCCTAAATAAGCAATACAGGAAGAACCCTTGGAAGTGGAAGCAGGGAATAAAAAACAGAAACATAAGTTTTATCTTTTTTTTCTCTTTGTCCTTCCTACTCTTCTTCCCTTTCTCTTCCCTTTATATATTTTTTTCTCCTTCACTTTCCTTTCTTTGTCTTTCTAAACAATTTAGTTCAAAAGTTATTAGGCAAGGCAGAGCAAGGTTGGTCTTGGTAGAAGGAGGGAAGAAGGTAGACCAGAATATCAGAGTTTGACACGTATGGAAATCCACATAGAGGGCTGGCTAGTGCTGGATGTCAGAGCCCAAGAGGCTGAAGAGGATATCAGAGTAGGAGAGTGGCCCAATATGAGGTATGAGGGACTGAGAAAGGCAAAGAGAGATTGAGTGTGGGGTAGGGTAGGTATGGTCTATAATTGGTTACACACAGGGGGGTTAATCAATAAGTAAATGTGTTAAGGTTGATGAGAGCAAAGTAGTCTCATTGTTGGAAATGGGAGTTAAAATGATAGAAAACTAGAATAAATACTGTGGCTTTGGGTTGAAATTAGAAACATTGGTGTGAAAGTGTAGTTTTCTAGATTATTAGATGATAGATGATAAATAGGTAGAGAGAGAGAGAGAGTGAGAGATGATAGATGATAGGACTCCTTAGAGAAATAATTGATTACAGGGATGGGTTAGGGAAAGTACAAGATGATTCCAGAGCATCTGTTTTTTTCCCAGAAAATAGAAAAAGTAGAGAAGTGCTCAAAGAAGGATAGAATCTTATCAACATGTCCCAGGAGCCAACTTAAATTGGTTTATACTGGTCAAATATAGTACAATTTGAGCACTAACTAAATAATGATAATAATGGATTATAGCCCATTGGCTAAGATAAAAATCTATAACATAAATAAATAAAATGCATCAAAAATTTGATGAGAAATAGGATGTGTACATGGTCTCAAACTACCTTCTTCAAAATGCTTATTAACTTTAGTGGAAGAAAGAATAACTTCACGGTAGAGAAGCTTGGCAGATGTCACTTTGATCAAGTCACCGCTTTTATCAAACTTAATGTCACTGGTATAACTAGAACAGTACAGATCAAAATTACGGAAATGAAAACATTCCTGTGGTATTTCTGTCAAATATGCATAACTTGAATCTAATCATGAGGACACATCAGACAGACAAAATCAAATTGAGGGATGTTTTACAAAATAACAGGCCTGTAATCTTCAAAAGTGCCAAGGTCATAAAAGTTAAGAACAAATGGAAAAACTGCTCCACACTGAAAAAAAAACTAACAAGCCATGACAACTAAATACAGTATGTGATACTGGACTGAAGCCTTTGGCTATAAAGGGTATTATTGCGACAACCGGTAAAACCATAATGGAGCCTGACAATTAGATGGTAGAATGTGTGAATGTTAATTTCTTGATTATAGTGGTCAGATGTTGGTTTATGTAGAACAATGTCTTTGTCTTCAGGAAATACATACTAGACTATTCAGGGCTCATTGGGCATCATGTTATCAACTTAACCTTTCAAAATTCAGGAGGAAAAGAAAAGATTTTTGCACTGTACTTGCAACTATTCTGTGAGCTTGAGATTCATTTGAAATAAGAAATTATAAATTAATAAAAAATGACTGATGAAGCTAGATTCTCCTTTTTTTTTTTCACTGACCTATTCTTTCTCCCTTCAATATATAGGAATGCCTATAATTAGAAGATTGTTCTGTGACTTTGAGAAAAGATACCAACCCACTAAACAGAGTGTACACGAAGATATAGCTGCTATCTAGTTTGAGTTGTGATGCCAAACCTGTTCCTGCTCATCTTTACTAAGTTCTTAGCTTGAGTAAAAAATAAGGCTATCTTGTTTGATTATAGAAATAAATTAAAAAAGAGAGCAAGGAGAAATAAAGATAGAAACAAGTCTTTGTTTAGCCAAGCATATATTTTTTTTTATCCAATTTTCTCAGCAGCCCAGTTTATTAAATATTATTATCACTACTAGGTCTTAAATCATGAAACTGGAGCTCACGTTAGTGTTTTGGGAAAGCCACACACAATAAGCTGAAAAACCAGCCTGGTTCGGTCTTTGCGTGGGCAAGGCTAGTTGGTAGGTATGAAGTAAGTATTTATGAACATGAAACTTCGATGAAGGAAATGGGAATCTCCCCAGCTCTGAGAGGAGAGATAGTCCTACATAAAGTATGTCTAGATACATGCCAAAAGTGTGATCCCGCTTTGCTATTTGAAGTGATGTGCCTATACTGTTGATGAGATTGGAGAGAGGAACCTGGAGGAAAAACAAAGGAAGAAAATGCAACAAATTAAAGGACACAGGTACCACACACTGGTAAATGATTTGTCAATCAAGATTTTTAAAGCTGAAAAATGTAGACTGACAGTGAACAAAAATAAGAAGTTGCTTTTTTTCATTTTCTCAAAGTTAAAAATCAATGTTTTTATTGATCTCTAATTGAAAAACACCATGCTCCTGAGCAGAGTAAAACAAAAGAGGAAGCTACAGTTTCTTTCAATTTTATCATCATTAAAATTGGCTAGTGAACCAGAGAATGCATGTAATAATAAGGTGTTTGAAACAAAATATCTTTTTTTCCAATGCAAAAATCAGTTTCCATCATCTATTGGGTAGGAGAGTCTAGGAGTGTGTGTGAGGATTAAGGTGTGTGCACATGTACAAGGGAGTTTCAACCTGGCATCCCCACCATATTAAATGACACAGCAATGTCTAAACAAACAGTTATGAATAAATAAATGAATTGAACTCAAAGTTCAGTATGTTTTCAGCTGAATGAAATTCAATCTACCCACATTACTAGCAGCAATTGCCTCAGCCTGAATGTATTCTTTGTATTTATCTATTTATAAGTACTTCCCAACCATGTCTGACAAAACAGGTGTTGTGCTGTTGTACCCCGGGAGGTTTTCTGAAACAGTTTTAGAATCCTTCAAAACTATGAAAAACCTCTGAAGAATTAAAATTATGAAGAATTATATTAAGCGAGTCTCAACTATGGCTACTTTTGAGTCAACAAATGCTGAAATTTTTATAAATTATGCTATACTATAGTGTTTATAAATTAGAGAGCAAAGGGATAAAGGTTTAGAGAGGTATGGAGAAAAATATCAGCTATAGACAAGTTTATGACATATTTTAGGCTATTTTGAATTCGATTTGTCCTAATCATTTTGCATGTCTTTCTAATAAAAGAGTCTAAAATTTCAACTTTAAAGGAAAGGTTAAAAATAACACCTTGCTTTTAAAAGTATGAATTCGAACTTAGGTAGCAAGTAGATTTACACCTTAGAATATTCTAAGCTAAACAACACTGGTGGTATGTATGTTTCCATGTGTGTGTGTCTCTGTGTGCGTGCCTCTGTGTGTATGTGTGTTTCGCAGTTGCCATGGTAATCAAATAAGCATCCCTAGGTTCTTTCACAGCTTTACTGTCATTCAGATTACATTGTTTTCCATCATTTTTCAGCAACATACTTTAATGAAAGTGATATTATTATGTTTTGCTGCACACTAATAAAGATCCAACAGCTATTAATTCCCTAAGCATTTGTTTTTAATTGTTATGAAGTTCATGTCAGAATATAAAATACCAGGATATTACCCTCATTGAGCCCTTTTGGGCAGGGGACTCACAGCTGCAGAGCAGTACATAATTGCATTTCTTAAGTGCTAGTTCATAACTATTAACCTTTTGGCAAGGATCACCAGAGCTGCCATGTAGTAAATCACCTTCTAGCCTCCTTGCATCAAATAGCTTAAGAGTCTTGGGCCATGGCAGCCTGGCATGAGCAGCCCAGCCCAGCCACAAGATGCTTCTTCCTGCCTGACTCTTTTGACTAATTTTAAAACGAAGTGGTTGAACTCTTTAATCAGCATCACACCACACTGCAGAGCAACTCTAAAAATTGTGTTTCTATGGTAACAACGAAGACTTTTTCACAACTCTTCATATTGCCTACATAACCTGTTTAATTACATAGGGACCATTAAATCCTGTGGTGTATGTCTGTGTGTATAATTAAAGTTTATATATGCATATATATGTACACACACACACACACACACACACACACACACACACACACACACACATATATATATATATATATATTTCTGCACAGAATTAATTGCCAAGCCTCACTATTTTAATGGGATTTCAAAATACATTTGTCTAGAAAAATCTTCAACATTTATGGAAAAAAAAACAGCAAAAAATGAAAATCTTAATATTTATTTTGGGATCTCACCTTAATTGATTTATATAAACTAAAACCAGTGCTTTCATTCTTCATAAAGTTTATTTTGGAATGCATGTTGTCAATGTTTCTAGAAATATTAAATGATTTACTAGAAAAATAGAGATGAATTATCTATTCTTCCTTTCAATTCACCTGAATTTAAAACCAAATAAATACATAAACAAATAAGATGGATAGGGCAGGGGCCTGATAGTTTATCTGCAATTCTTTCTCTTTGTCTCCAAAGAATATATTTATTCTTTCAGCACATACCAATGTTTTGATTGATCAATTAATATGCTGATATCAGTGAGTTGCAGATTCTATACAAGGTTCTGGGGATAAAGCCATGAAAGACAGACAAGAAAATAGTTTTAAACCGATGAAGATACCATGTACAGTGATGGCACCTAATGCTGAGAGGGAAGATGAGCCAAAAAGGATTTTTGGAGGAGGTGAAATCCAAGCTGAATTTTGATAGTTAAGAAGAATCTGCCTAATGAAGTGAGATGAGGGCAGGGTTAAAGGCATTCTCAAAAGAAATAGAATGTGCCAAGCAAAGAAGACACTCTAAGGAAGTTAAGTAGTATGCCGTGGCTGGAACATGGAGTGCATCAGGGGAGGCAAGGGGTCAGGCTGGAGACGGACAGCCATCCAATAGGGTCAGGAGAGACATGAAAAAGTTTTGAATAGTGTCTAGAGTTTAGTAAAAAGGTCATTCTGGTGGCTGTTGAATGATGTCCTGAAAAGGGCTGAAGGCAAAGCGACAAATGTAAAAATTAAGAAAGCCTAGGCTGAGGAAGTCTGATAGAGGTGATAGAGATGCATGTGAAGAAGAGGAGGCTGAAATGCCAGTATTTGGTGATTGATTTGATCTGAGCAATGAGTGAGAAGAGCAGTTTTAGGCAACATTCAGGTTTTCTACTTGGTTATTGACTTCTTCACAAAAGAAATATTTGCAATTACTGACTTCATTTTATCATTCCTCAACTCCCTTAATTATGGGTTCTACCTCCTCCAGTCCACCAAAATTACTCACACTAAAAACACTTCTGATTTAAATATTGTTAAATCCAAGGGATTCTCACTTCATAGATGGGCACATTCCACCACATCTACGTTCTTAGAGCATCCTCCACTCTAGGCATCTGCGATTCCATATTCTTCTGTTCTCCTTCTCTTCCACCTCTCTCCTGAACATCAGTTCCATGTACTTTACTCCCTGTAGGACTCAGATTGCTTCAAGTTATCCCAACTCAATGTATTGAGTTGAAATCCTAAATTCACCATCCTGCTCATCTGCCCTTCACTCCTTCTCCAAAACTACATTTTTCAGTGTTCCCCACCTCAGTAAATGGTTTTTCAAGCCTTAACACTTGTTTCTTTTTCATTGACTATTTTTTCTTCAAGCTCTGTAGTCCACCAATGACCATGTCCTTTTGATTCTACCACCTAAAAATCTCTCCATTATCACTGTCATCACCCTAATCCAAACTACTATCTTCTCTTTTAGTAACCCTTTAATTGCCTTGCTGAATCTACTCTTCTCACTTTATAATTTGTTCTGTAGGTTTTTTAATGCAAATCTGATTTCATCACTTTGCTACTTAAAAGATTTCAATGGTTTTCTATCACACTAATGATAAAGACCAAAACTAGTAACATGACCTGTGCCAACCTTGATTATCTTGCCCCTACCAACATCTCCATCCTTACCTGGCATCACTTTCCCCCTAAAAAT
The DNA here is from genome assembly GCA_030015415.1 of Cynopterus sphinx. Taxonomy (NCBI): domain Eukaryota; kingdom Metazoa; phylum Chordata; class Mammalia; order Chiroptera; family Pteropodidae; genus Cynopterus; species Cynopterus sphinx. The sequence goes on along the minus strand of CM057386.1, from coordinate 94,344,580 downwards.
GTAGTGCTTAAGATTGCAAAATCCGAATTTTTTTTATTATTGACTAATATCCAATATGGGGTTAGAGCAGTTTGCAAAGTTGGAGTAGAAGGTCAATGACATTGGAGGTGACAGCAATGTTATCTGTGTGGATATTAAATATACATGAGATGATGGCAGTATTAGTATAGAAATTAGTATAGAAAAACAGTAATTTCCCATCAATTATTTGTTGGTTCAGTTTTTTGATATGGTAAGTTCATTGATAACAGAAACAGGAAGATGGGTAATAAACATATCCTGTGAGCTAGCAGACCAAGTTTCTTTCAAAGGAAAGAAAGTAATGGTTCAGTAACAATAGTAAGAAGCTAAGATAAGCCAGTGTTTATTAATATCCTCCATTCTAGGTATGAGCCAGAGGATATAAAACATTGCAAGAAGAGTTAAAAACGCTGGGCTCAAGATTTTATTTTTCCCCTCACTTTTCTTCTCATGTTGGGCATTTAAATATCTGAAACTCAATATTCTTTTCAGCAAAATGGGAATTAAGCTAATTTACCCGATTACCTCACAGAGATGCCATAAAAATTAAATGAGATAATGTGCATGAAACGTTATGTACTTTAAAAACTCTATGGCCTTGGGCAATTTATTTTTCCTCTCATTCTCATATAAAATGGACATACCACAGACAATTTCTAGAGGTTTGCTGTCTCTAAAAAATATTAAATTGTTATTATTCAGAAGTAATTAAAGAAGTATAAATTAGTTATTGCATTATCATCAAATGCCTAAGAGTCCTTCACCATCTACTTAAGCACACTAAAAAATGAATCAGTAAAACAGGACAAAATAGCCAATAATGCAATATGATTGTGGGCTCCCTACTAATAGGCTTCAGAGCATGTGAATGCTGTTGCTAGCAGGTGTACTTTTTAGGGTCAGACCAATTTTGCATCAAAGAAAGTCCTAACTTCCAGTTTTCCATCACCTTCCCCACTGGGAAACCACAACTCTCCTGTAATCCAGCTGGCATTCTGACCTAGGCAACATGCAGGAGACAATTGAGGTCACTCATTCCATAACTAGTGCCACAAAATGCAGAGCTCATGATCCAGAGAAGGAATGAACACTAAAATAGCATCTGAAAAAAGCGAGCAATACATTGTCTGAAAATAAAGACTAGTCATGCATTTTAAGAGGCAGCTCCAGGCCTGAATTAAAAAGCAACTTGACTAGCTTTGTGACTCCCAAACCCCAAAGCATATGCCTAATGCTCCAAGCAGGGAGTTCCCATTCTAAGTAATATAATCCACTTTTTTGTTTGTGTTCCCCTGGATCAAGATAAATCCTTTACCAAGCATAATCCTTGTGTGTACATAAGTGTTGATTTAATGAATTATTATAATTTTTTTCCCTCAAACTAAAAATTCAGGTAGGAAATGTCTATAAATTTAGTATATGTCAAAGCCTTTCTGATTCTTAGTTTTATGCTTATATTATTTCTAGCAATAATACTCGACCCTGGACAAACGGAGAGCTGCTCATTCATCTAGCATAGCAGCAAAAAAGCAACACGATAATGCTATCTAAATAGACTTTCACTGACATGCTAAAATTATGTTCATGAGGTTTCTGAATCAAGTGATTACAACTGACTTTTATTATAGACTTGCAAATGAGGTAATTGTTTCTTATACTTTATATTTCATGTTCAGTTATGCCAAATATGTAACCAGTAACATTAAGGAATTTAATACTATTTTAAGTAACAGAATAACAGATTGTTCTCTCTTCCATTCCAGATGTATCATTTTCTACACAAATCTCTCCATGCAAAGATTATACAGTGATGGCTCTAAGATGTTGGCCATGTCCTGTTCAATTTAAGCTCTAGCAGTATGATGGAAATAATTTCTTCTTAATTTCTTTTCTAATCACCTAGCCAAAGAGAAAGAGGGTTATAGGATTATAGCCATTGCTGTCATATAAGATTAATATATCTACATGTAAATTAGATTCAGAACATAGATCTATCATACGCTCTGCACTGTAACAAAGAAAAATCTTCCCAGTGGTCAGATAACTGGACATCACACAAAATAAGTTACAGAGAATATATATGAAAACAAACCATTGTAACCAACCCTGATGGTGGAATAAGACCATAGAAAAGCCATTAAAAATGTCATATATTTACATACTTGGAAATATGTTGAAAATTAAACTATAATTAATTTTCATAGCAGTGAAAGAAGAAAGATTTGTTTAATTTATTTATTCAATAAATATTTATTGTGCTTCTGCTACATGTGGGCACTATTTCAGATCTTAGAGAAATTAGCATTAAACCAAACAGAAAAGCCCCCACCTTCACAGAGCTCATATTTTTTGGAGGAATACAAATAATAAATAAATAACAATAGAGGATGAAGTTCTTTTTCTGACTTCAGTTAAGTAATAGGAAATTAATTTCTCATCTGAAACAATTACAAAATGTAAAAATATTTTTTACAACAACATTCAAGATACTGAACATCAGGTAGTAAAGACAGTGACCTCTGAGATTAATTGAAATTTTTCATTGAATTTTCTTTTAAGCAATTGAAATATATGCATTCAATTTTCTCAGTTGTTACTCCCTATTCATTCAACAAATAATTAATGAGCTTCTACTAGGTTCTTGTCAGTCTTCTAGATACTAATGACATAGCAATTGATGTAAGGAAGAGATAGATAAATGAGTAAATAAATGTATAGTGTTATAATAAATAGTAGAGAGGATTGGTTGTCTATAGGAAGAATACTTGCTCTTTTAAATAAGATGATCAGTGAGAGCTTTGCTAGGAAGGCTACACCTGAGCAAAGATTTATATTATGTCAAAGAGAAAGCTATGCAGGTAACTGAGGGAAAGCTGCATTGACAATAGAAGTAAGGAAAAATGGTATGTGCATGGCACAAACTTTGAGAAATTTCTTCATAATATAGGGTGTATAGTTCACTGCAGAAGCAGGCAAACCCAACTGACTTGCAACTCTTCCAAATGTGAAAAAGTGGGTGTTGGGGAATTAAATGGAGGCATCTCAGAAGAACCCTATGTAAAATCCCTTATTTGGCAAGGTAAAGGCAGGCAGTGGGGCAGGTAGCCAAAACAAACAAATTCAGTGCAACAGGGATTCCTTAAAGGCTAAAACAAATCAGCAAAATGTGTGGTGTGGATTAATTCCAGAGCAGATGTTCCTCACAGGCAACCAATAGAAAACAGTCATAGGGGAAAAAAAGAAAGAAAGAAAGAAAAATACCTACCCTAGTATGATTTTCTTTTGGAGCAGGTGTCCAGAGACAGAAATCTAAGTTTCTCAACCCATTGAAATAAGCAACAAAGGAAAATAACATTAAAAGAATAGCAATTTGCTTATTGAGAGTCATGGTTACTTTGTTGTATGAACCATAATTTTTTTATCCAATAGTCTGTTGATAGGCATTTATGTTGCTTCCATATCTTGGCTATTGCAAATTGTGGTGTCATGAATATCGGGGTACATAGATATTTATGAATTATTGTTTTTGGTTTTTTTGGATAAATACCTAGAAGCGTGATTCCTGGGTCAAAAGATGTATCTATTTTTAATTTTTTGAGAAACCTCCATACTAATTTCCATAGTGGTTGTACCAATTTGCATTCCCACCAACAATGTATGAGGGTTCCCTTTTCTCCACATCCTCACCAACACTTGTCCTACCATTTGCAATGACATGGATGGACTTAGAGGTTGTTATGCTAAGAGTCTGAGAAGCTAAGCAGTACTACTAGAAGCTTCATGGAACTGGGAAGACAAAAATTAGATTTCAGAATACACAAAAAAGAAAGGGTACTGGTAAATATCCCAGGTATCCAATTAGGACATTGGAAGAAATATCCTGTAATAGTAAGAATAACCTAGAAATTAACCAACCCTAACTGGAGACAGAAACTCACTTTCCAACCAACTGAATACTATTTTGAATTAAAGTAATCTTTTCTAATCTAACAGCCAACTAGAAACAAACATTTTTGTCAATGAATATAATTTCAGCCAGGGACTCAGAATACTTCTACAATTTTTCAACCACGATAGCTGGCATTCAAAGAAAAATTAGTATGAGTCAAGGTAAAATAAACAAAAGCCAAGAGAAAAAACAGAAAATAAAAATAGTCCCATGGGTGATCCAGATATTGGATTACAAGACATAACACATGAACTCTAAGATAACTGTGATTAATGTGTTCAACAAATAAATTACAAAGTAAAATATTTCACCAGAAATTAAAAATCTGTAAAAAAAAATTTCATGGAAATTTTAGAGCTGACAAATATAATTGAATTTAATAACTCAATAGACAAATTCAACAGCAAATTAGACACACCAAAAAAAACTAGGAGATTAGTGTACTGAAAGATTGGCCAATAGAAAATATTCAGACTAAAGGTCACAAAGGGGAAAAAAAGAAAATGAAAAACACACACACAGAAATAAGTTTAATAGCTAGACATGGTTCATCAACTTTTTCTTTTTAGGCTTTGTGGGACATATGGTCTCTGTCACAACGACTCACCTCTCCATTTGTAGCACAAAAGCAGCATAAACAGTACATAAATGAATAGGTGTGACTCTGTCTCAATAATATTTATTTTAAAAACAGATGGTGAGCAAAATTTTACCCTGGAACTGTACTTTGGTGACTCCTGATACAGGACACAGTAGAAAAGTCTAACATACATGGAATTGGAGTCTGAAAAATTGAGGATAGAGATAATAGAGAAGAATCAATTTTTTGACAGATGTTGACTAGGAATTTTCCAAAATAAGTAAAAGGCATCATATCACAGATCCAGGAATCCCTGCTGCTGGCTTACCACATAAAATCTGATAAACTATGGACAAAGAGAACATCTTAAAAGCAGCCATAAAAAAAAAAAAGACCTATTATTTTGAAAGGAAAAACAGTCTCTCTGACAGCCACTTTCTCAATATAGAAAGTGGAAACCAGAAGACAATGAATAGCTTCTCTAACATACTGACAGAAAGTAACTCCTGGCCTAGAATTCTAGAACTAGCAAAAATAACCTTCAAAGGTAAAGATGAAAAAATGACATTGTCATACAATCAAAAACTAAGAAAAAATATTACCAGCTAATCAATAGCATAAAAAAGAAATAATAAAGAGAATCTCCAGGCAGGAAGAAATAACCCCAGGGGTGAAGATAAATATTTTATAAAGAATAAGGTTAATTAAAAGAAGGTTAAATTACATGATGACGAGAACAAACTCAGAGAGACTCCAGAGGGAAGAGCAAAGAGAAGGATGAGGGCCTGAAAGAGCCTCTGAAGTAGTAGTGGAACAAGGCTGAAACAAAGGGCTGAAAGAGAGAAATAAGGATGAAAATAGTCAGAGTTGGGCCCATTAGAAAAGGAGGAGAGGAGAGGACAAGGGCAATGAGAAGTTGACAAGAGGTGAGGATATGATCCTCTCTGTGAAATGGAGAATCATTGAAGTATTAGAAAGATAGATAAAATATATATGTTTAGGAGATTTTAACATGCAAAACTATCTTCTTAATCATAAAACACAAGTAATGAATGTACCACCATTAGACTTGTTAATATTTAAAGAGGAAAATATCATTTTAGTAGTAACATAACTCATTCACAAGAAAAAAATCTAGTTGTCTAACCCAACTTTAAGTATCTTTAAGTTTTGACATGCAACACAAACTTCATGAGTGACATGAAAATAGGCAGAAGAATGTTTTAAAAATTAATGATGATATAGGCTAGCAGGAAAAGATTGTTAATAATTGACAACAAACTTCATAATAAAAAAAGTGTAATATATTTTGCTACTTTTTTGATGTGCCTAAGAGAGATTAACACAAAGAATTTGAAAGTGTGGGAGGAAGCAGTGAAACAGGTGCATTTAAATTTCAATATCTGGAGTAAGAATTTTTTGTAATTTAATTTATCATCCAGACCAAGCAATGGAAACTCTGAATTAGGCGCCATTAATGGTGATGTCTGTGTGACTAAAGAAACACCCAAAATATATTAAATGCTGACCTGATAAATCTGAAATTTTGCTTTTCTAACAGAACATTTGAGGTGAGAAACAGTGAGGATTCCTTGTCAAAATGGATCTATAGATTCAGACTTTTGTTTAATATTTTTGTTGTTGAGGTCATAGTGATGATGGAAATAAAATAGGAATTCCAGACTCAAAAGATATCCAATGTTTAGAATAGAACAAAAAAGTAAAATGATGAGCAGAACAGAAGGTAGATAGAGTAATGTACAAATGGAATAGAATAATAATGTGGTGGACTGGAGACACTCTGTGAGGTCAGCCTCCTTCAAGAAAAGACTTTTTTGAGTTGCTGCTAATGTGTGCAGACAGCTTTCAGTGTCCATTCCTTCAGGGTTTGCCTCAGCAAAGGACCACCTTTCCCCAGGATACCCTTTCCGGAATAGTCCACATGCAAGGACTGTGGAGTGAGCATAAAAGCCAGAGGTTTTCAGCCCAGCATAGGACAATTTTTAGTGCTTGGTATATTGAGAGCCCTCTGCAAGGTTGGCTGACTTCTTCCTAGCCCTGCATTGTAAGTTGATTTTTCATCTGCCCAATCCTGCTTCATCCTCCTCCTTCCATAGGTGTTGATTCCTAATAAATTTCCTGCTCAGCAAACTCATCTCACTGTCGTTTCTGGACCTCCCAACCAAAGACATAATGAGCCCAAAGCAATCCATACAAATAGGAATCTTGAAAAATTACTCAAGTCACACTGCAAACCAGCAGAGAAATATTCTGTTCAGTATACAGTTCTGGTCATTTGACTACATGGAAAAAATTATTTCTCACATTGTGCACATTGCCACAACAATCTATTGATTCATGAGCTAAATTTGAAAAAGCAAAACCTTAAAATTTTAGAAAACCATACTGAAGAATATTTAAGTCCTTGCATTAATAAAACTTTCTGAAAAAAACAATAAAGTTGAAAAATAAATCATAGTTGGATATATACTGATGCACATATAATTGAGAAAGATCAGAACCTGAAATTTATAAATAACTTCTATAAATTATTAATAAAAGGCAATCAAACAAATGATGAAAGGCTATGAATAGTCAATTCACAGGATGAGAAACTCAAATTGGAAATGACCACTTAGAAAGATGCTCAAATCCATTAGTAACATAGGAAGAGAGTTAAAACACAATATCATTTTTCTGCTACAAATTTAGTAAAAATTTAAATATATGACATGACAGCATCTAATGCTGGAGCAATTGGATATCACATCCAATTGCTGCTGGTGGCATTGTCATTATTAACCTTTGGAGAATGACTTACCAATAATCCCCCATCAAATTACATTCTCTACTGATATTCTCCCACATTTTCACAAGAGAATCATAGTAGACTATTCATTTACCATTATTTAGAAAGAAAAGAAGACAGGAAAATTAGTAACAATCTACATGTCAATCAATAAGAAATGGATAGCTATATTTGGCATGTTCTCAAAGGAGTATTATATGGTAATGAATATTCATAAAATAAGATCACATATCACGAAAAGGATCTTGAAAATAATGTAAAGAGAAAAAGGTCCATTAATATCTGTAGAGCATAATACTATTTATTTAGTTAGTTTAAAAATTATTCAAGAAATAATCGTATTGTTTATGGATATACATGTATATGTAGTATAAAGATATAATGTAGGTAATAAACACCAAGTTCAGAGTAGAGGTTACTTCTGAGCAGGGAGGGGAGTAAGTGGGATCAGAGAAAGGTAAAAGGTGGCTTCAATCATATCAAAATGGCTTACTTTTATTCTTTTAAAATCTAAAGCTGATGCCATTTCTTCTATGCTAAGAGCCGTGTTGGTATATACTTTTGAATATGAAGCTTTATGGCCACAAAAAAAAAAAAGACTTCAGAAACCTAGGTTGAGGGTTTAATGACTGTCAGGTTGTTCTCAAGAGTTTTGTTTCTTTCTAACAACAACAACAAAAATCTCTAAAAAAAAGAAAAAAGTTTTAATAGTTATAGCAAACATTTCTCAAATCTTTTACTTTATTTATTTTGAACTACATTTTTTTCATTACATAAAAAAGAATAAAAAACAGAATATAAGTAAAAAAGTTATTCATAACTATTCTACTCCAACAAATCAAACATTTGTTAACAAACTGTTTTGAATGTTTTGTCTTCTATTACTTGAGCATAATCACATATAGCATGATGCACACATAATCAGAAATAAAACAGTCACTACTGCATACAGCGATTTGTCAGCCTAGACAGCCCAACCTAGTGTCCCAATATTTGACTTTAATTGTCTCTTTGCTTCAAGTCAATCCAAACGTTTTCTATAAGCCCAAGATATGATCACAGTGTTCACCAAAATCCAAGTTTTCATCTCCTTTATGGACTAAAACTGTCATTCTTGCCAGTGAATGTGGGTAAGAATGATGTGTGTCTCTTCTGGATTGAGGTAGTACAACACAGCTGGGCTTTCTCCACATGCATTTTCTCATCTCCTGCTGGCCCAATGAAGAGGATTCAGGGAAGAGCTCTGAGGGATTTAGTAGGCTGAGAGGCAAGGAGCCTGTGTGTCTCTGAACAATTATGACCCATATTGGCCTATGACATGAGCTAAAAGTAAATCTTTATTTTGTCAAGAGAATTAGATTGCATGGTTTTCTTGAATAACAGCTAGCATTATTTGCCCTAGTACAATTTTAAAAAATAAAATAACTTGCTCTTTTAATTTTTTTAAATAAAGTGAGCAGAAAGAATTAATGAAAAGTATTATATCATAGGAGGCTTTTTAAATCACCTACTCACTCACACCTGGTACTCCTTTCTATATTTACCCCGAAGCATAGATCACCATCTGATACAGCATGAATATAAATTATCTACTTATTATCTGCATGTCCCCATTAGAATGCAATTCCATGAGAGAAAAAGGGACTTTTCTCTGTTTTTTTTTTTTCTTCACAGCTTTATTCTCAGAACCTATAACAGTACCTACCATGTCATAGTTGCTTAATAATTACTGGTGAATATTTGTTGAAATAGTTTCAATTTAAAAATTGTTAAATATTTAATCCTCATTCAATAATCAAACCTCCAAATTATTTTAAATCATTTTTCCTCAGTGAGGGTCTTTTGTAGGTAGAAGTCCTTCTTTTCTTTCCCCACTTTCCATCCTTCTGCCCCACTTAACTAACCAAGTCGCCCTGCCCTAATTTTGAGTTTGAACAGAGAATGAGAAAGAGGCTGAGCACGTGTTGAGGGAAGGGCAGGATTTTTCTACATTGACTGTTATATGTCTTCAAGCACTCTGAGTCAAGAAAATACATAAAACTATGTTTTGTGAATTCTTCAAAGATACTTGGGAATATTCAGCTGTGCCTTTCATGGTACAGGTGATGTATTTTCCTCTAGGTGTGTGATTATTCCTCATCCCCTCCTGCATTCGTGGTTTATTCTGAGCATATGCTTCATCATTCTGTCAAATAGTTTTATTGAAAAGAATTGAAAATGTCATAAGGCAGGTTTGTCGGTCTCCACTTCGTCCACAGGAAATATCCTTGGCCTCGATGAACAGCAAGAGAGCAATCGAATCTTATCATAATATCAAGCTCTTTTCACTCACCATTAAAGCAGCTAGCCAGACATCTCTCCTCTTTTTAGACTTCTCACTCCCGTGAGACAACAGATTCTCTAAGTGGCTCTTTTGGAGCCCCTCAACTTGACTTGAGAAGTATGTAGAAGAACTCCTTTCCCTCCCACTAGCAGTAGGGACAGTGGGAATGTTTTAATGGAAGCACAGTTTTGTCCAAAGAAATTCTCTTTACAGTCTTGTGTAAATGTCCAAAATTAAACTCCTTGTACTTTTTATACTGGATAAGGGAGTATAAGTTATATAACCCAGTTTTTGATTACATGTTTCTAAAATTTTTATAAAATGGCTTATCTTGCAACTCACTTTCATGTGTGATTTTACTGTATCTTAGTGACTCAACAGAAACTTCAAAATTTATATCCTTATATAAACTTATATACTTATGTTTATAACTCTACATTTTTGTTTCTATTCATATTTCTATTGGTTATCTACTGCTATACAACAAACCCCATACAGATTCCATAAAGCATTATTATTATTATTATCTGTTTCTCATGGTACTGGAAGTGACCTCAGCTATGCAATTCTGTCTCAGTGATTTAGACTGAAATTTTCTGAAGAGCTTCCCACTCACATGTCTGGTACCCGAGCTAAGAATACTCAAAAGCTGGAGGCAGGAATAGCTGGAACTCATTGGGCATCTCTCCCTATGTCTATGTAGTCTCTCCACGGGGTCTCTTCAGAGACCAGCATGGGGGCTTCAAAACAGCCAGACTTCTTTCTTGGCAGCTCAGAGTTCCTAAAGTATCAAGAAATAGAGATAGGTGGAATTTTATCACCTTATATGTCCTATCCTCAGAAATCACAGTGCTATTTATGCTGTATTCTGTTAGTCCTAAACTTAAACAGGTTCAAGAAAAGGGAATATAGCTTCCAACTCTTGGTGGAAAAGTGGCAATGTTCTGGAAGAGCATTTGAGAATGGAAATATTGTTGGAATTTGTATTAGGGTTCTCCAAAGAAACAGAACCAATAGGATAGCTATATCTATAGCTATAACTATATACAAAGAGATTTATTATAAGGAGTTGGCTCATATCATTATGGAGGCTGGCAAATTCCAAGATCTTTAGTGGGACCCAAGAGAGAGAGACCTTAGCTAGAGACCCAAGAGAGCTGATAGTACAATTTTAGTCCAAATGTCTGCAGGCTTAAACCCCAGAAAGAGCTGCTGTTTCAGTTCAAGCCTAAAGACAGATAAATAAAATAACCCAGCTCAAAGCAGTTAGACTAAAGAAGTCTCTCTTATTCCATCTTTTCTGTTCTGTTCAGGTATTTAGCTGATTTGGTGAGGCCCACCCATATTAGGGAGAGCAATCTGCTTTACTCAGTCTACTGATTAAAATGTTGATTTTATCCAGAAACATCCCAGAATAATGTTTGACCAAATGTCTGGCCACCCTGACATTTAAAAAAAAATACAATCTGCCACAATGCATATATCTACCTACAAATAAAAGGCAGCATAAGTCAAATGTTAATATATTCGATCTCTTTCCTCAGTATGAAAATGATAATATATTTTTCTAGGAATATCTGAGAGACATATCTGTGTGCTAGTCTTACCTAAATTCTCATTGTTTATCATACTTTTAGCTTGTACTTTGGTCCCCTTTCCTGTGCCTATCGATTTCTGCTTTCTTGCCTCAGAATTTCTGTGCTTCCTGCTAAAAATTCTCAGCAGATCTGTCTGCAGTTATTCAGTGTTCAGATTTTGAGTATAAAGCCTCCACCAATTATCTCTAAAGCCCTACTCTTCATTAGAATTGCACAAAATCTTCAAGCTCTAGAATTTAGGGAAACTTTTTACTGAGTTCTAACAAATGCCGGGAGCAGGCTTCACTTGCCAGCAACTGCTGTTCTCCCTTGTATAATGGCTAAGTAAGTGCATTTGGACTCACACAGTCCTGGCTTCAAATGCTGGCTCTCCTGCTTACAATTTGTATCACTTTAGGAAATAAAGTTAATCACTATGAGCTTAGTTTTCTCACCTAAAAAAAAAAAATAGAGTAGTTAAGATCTTACAAATTTGCGGTGGCAGCAAATAAGATAATGAACATTAAATATTCAGCACAGAGCAGAATCTCAAAAATTGTCAAATATTATTGTTATTTTTGTGGTTATTGTTGTTACTGATGTCTGTTGCACCAGCTCTAGAAGCGTGTTTATATAGTCCACTTTAACTTTGGCAAGAAGCAAGTGGTTTCCAGCCAAGGGACTCACTAAATAAGCCCACGGCATGCTGGTCTCTAAGACACCCTGGCATGAGTAAGAGATGGTATGCATCTCCCTGGCCTATGAAACAGGCCAAAAGTTTACTCTTTAACAATTCTTTATTACATGTCTGGAAGAAGAAAATAGAAATAACATTAATTAAAAACAGATATGTGTCTACATTCTTAGAAACTTTACAATTTAACTTACCTCATCTGAGCTTCAGTTTCCTTACTTCTAAAATGAAAACGAGAATGATACAAATAGTGTTGCTGTAACAATTAAATGATATAATGGATTAAAAATACTCACAGTGCCTGAGTAAATAATTGTGATAGATCATGAGATGTCATTAAGATAGAAGTATTTCATTTACATATCTATATAAATTCTTGCATGATATTTGTCATAAGACTTTTTTATTATGCTTGGGAAAATTACAAAGAAATGAAAGCTTATCTTTTACATCTGAGTGAGCTTGAAGAACTAGTCAGAAAGGTAAGTAAATTAACAGTCATAGTGACCGTAAGGCGTAGAGCTTTGACTTAAATCCAAGTCCGCCTGTGCTCTTTTTAATACACTGCTTCCTCCAATATATCCACATAGGATAATTATTCATAATTTTAAGTGGTCATTGTATTAGTCAATGAGCAGTTCAAATACTTTTAGTCTCAAGTTTCTTTTAAACTGTTAAAAATTGCTGAGCACCTAGTGCTCAGATCTTGGTTTCTCCAATAAAAGAAACCAGGTATCCTTGGAGAAATGGCTGATTCTAGGACTAGAGCAAGAAATATACAAGATGAGCTTGGAACATCTTGTCATACTAGAAAGTAAAAGAGTAATAAACAAACAAACAAATAAATCCACATTGATGGAAGTATGTCCTGGTGATTAGGAACCAAATGAAAGATTACTCAATGTTGGAACAATTTGAGCAACAAAATAATAAAGCAGAAAGAAATTATAACTCAGCATATAAAATAAGTATCCATGAGTCATACTGATATAAACAAACCAATAGGTAAATGGAGAAGGGACAAATCTGTACAGAATTCCAAATCACTTACATAGATATATACTTTTAAAAAGGGAGGGAGTCCTGAAGTGTGAGCTGCATATATTGACTTTCTTCCAAAGCATATAGTATAGAAAGTTGGGGGAGAGGGAGATAACTTTACATGGGAGAAACATGACAAATACTACATCAGCCAGGCAAACAAGATCAACATCAAAGGTAATAAATCACATTGATAATAAGTACCTTGATATAATGTGATGAAATTACACCATCACTGTATTCTTTGACCCAAAAACGTCTGATCCCAGTGTATATGTATGAAAATCTGTGAAATATTTCAATAGATTTTACAGAATATACTACCAGTACTCTTCAGACTCCCATGGTCACCAAAATCCAGGAAAGTCTGAGAAACTGTCACCATCAAAAGGAGCCTAATGAGACATGAAAAGTAAATGTAATGTGGTATCTTGGGTAGGATCCTAGAACAAAACAAAATAAAACAAATCAAAACAAACAAAAAAACAAAACACAGCTCATTAGGTTAAAAGAAAAACTAAGAAAATCTGAATAAAATAAGAACTATACTTAACAATAATGTATCATTATTGGTTCATTAATTGTGACAAATGTACTTTATTAATGTAAGATGTTAATAATAAAGAAAACTGATGCAGAATATATGAAAACTCTTTGTACTATATTCTCAGTTTTTCTGTAAATCAAGAACTGTTCTAAAACATAAATCAATTAACAAATGATCTAAAGCAAAATGGAAGACATTAGAACTGAGGTGTTGGCATAAACCTCTTTGCTATATTATTTCTTTACTTATAAGTACATTTTAAATATTTTCTAACAAATATATTTTTAACAGAAAATCTCAAAAGGAAGCTAATTTACTAAAAGACAGTTGATTAAAAGAAAACAGCTCTTAGATTTACAAATACTTGCAATAGGAATTATTAGAAATTTGATTGTTATTCTTCAAATAAAAAATCAATAAAATTTTATAATACAGAAAAGTATTGTGTACTTCAATGACTTTTTGTGTGAGTTATATCTACTAGTAATTAATTACCTTATTATAAATTAAAACTGGAAGTTTTAAAACACAAGAAAACACAATTTTCATTTGTCATCCAAACTGTGGTGTATCATGTATCATATTGTGTCTATAAAACTTCACTCACAAAAGAACAAAGTGAAAAAAGAAAATAAACCATAAATTTTTGGGACAAAGCCTCATGAGTCATAATGTATATTTTTATTTTATAGATTGTTAAATTAGTTTGTTAATATTTAGGGTTTTGGTTTTGACATTACTAGAAAAGCTACAATGATCATTTTTATACATAAATTCAAATATGTAGATACTTTTATTGTGATTAATAGGTTTCAGAACATGAGCTAAATGATATACACATTTTGAATGTCAATAAGTTCTCTCAGATTATTATCCCAAAAGATTATGGCAATTAATTCTATCCTCAGTCTATGACAGTGTTTTCCCACAATCTTAACAACACTGAATGTTATCAATATTTTTATTAATAATATTATTAAAGAAAATAATATCAAGAACCTCTAGTTTGACATAAATAATATTAATGAATATTTTAAGACAATGTGTAAACATATGCAGAGAGCTCTCTTTTAACTATGAAATAAAAATCAAAATTAAAAATCAATTATAAACTATTTAAACCCATAATACAATTAAAACACTAATTCAATATGACAGATGATATCAATGTGCTAAAATAGATAGTAGAAATTAGAATTAATATTAAAGAAATTTAGCCTCAGGTCTGTTTCTACATTTAATATTTCCTTGTTTTCACTTCAATTATACTAAAATAGAGAATAAATGCCTACTCACATTAGCATGCTTTACAAAATAGCATTCATAACATCAAGGTTTGGTTGCTGGTACATGACAATCAGTCTCCACACTTAACTAAAATTTATAGTAAGCCATTCAAAAAAGCAAGTTTTATTGTAGCATGACCTAATAACTCTAAAATTCTCATATTAAGATAAGATTGTTACGTGGCTCCTTGAAAATCTGCATTATTTCTAACTCGTACTTTCTTGATTATGAACTTTTATTTTTTTATTTATTAAATTGTTTATTTTCTGATCCTTTTTCTCACTTCTACAATAGAACATATACTTCACGTTTATTGCTGTATCCCTTCACCTACTCCAACCCTGGCCAAATAAATAATTTAATAAATTAATGTGCAATTTAATTATTGCCAAAATTAGATGCAGAAATGACTTTCATTGTTTATTTGCCACCTCACTTAGAGGTGATATATTACGTGATATATATGCAAACAAGGTTCATAAAATAAATTTTTTTCAAAATGTGGTTATTCTACCTACACATTCAATGCTTATAACACTGGCAAATTTAATCTTAGACAAATATAAATAGGAAAACTGAAATTGCATAGCAGTACTCCATTGTAAGGCAATTATTTAAATGACTGAGAATTAAATTATATTAAGATTTTTTTTAGATAAACATTTAAATAAAAGCCAAAAAAATAAATCTCAAAAGCAATATATTTAAGAGTTCCTTGGAAGTCATTTAGCCCCTTTGGGAAATACTAGTGTACCATACATATGCATGTTGTCATTTGGTCCTTGTTGGGGAAAATATTTTCCTCCAGGAAATTTATAGATTTTATATTCAGAAGCAATTACATTAAAGACTGGGGAGACAGTTCCTGGTGTCAAATTAATCTAAGTTATTATGGATGATGCAACTCAGGTGGAGACAAGAGACAACAGTGATAACCCCAAAGTGCAACACTGCACATAAAATGTCAAGGTCAACTTAGTCTCACTTCCCTGCTACAGGGAATCAAAATTCTAAAGGAAAATTTTTTGATACAGAGATTAAAGGCAGGTGGCTTCTGGAGATGTTTTTTGTGTGTGAAGATTAAGTTTCTTGACCTGTGAAAGATGGTTAGTGTTGATAAACCTTCAAAGCCCATCCTAATTTTATAGACTTTATACATAACTCTGAGAGTCTTTACAGACAAACTCTAAGTACTGCCAGTTGTCCAATCATAAATTATTTTGCTACACAAAGGATGTGATAAAAGTCTCAAAATTATGCATAATAACCTAAAAATATTTATGTGTTTGTTTTATTTGACTACTTATAGAGAGTATATTTCTTATGTTTTACAAGTTACCTTAAGCAAAATTTTAGTTTCTCTAAGAATTCTAAATAGATTTTTATAATGTCATTACTAACACATCTTAGTTCTTATGCAAGACAGTTTACTTTATAGTACTTTTATACTTAAACAATGTAAATAAGTCTCAACTCCAATTTATTTTTAAAAAATATTTTTAATTTTTCCATAGATTTTTTTTAAAGAGAACATTCCTGCTAAAAACTTTAAAATAATATCTTTTGATTTCTGTAAGCTGGCTTTTATTTATAAAATATTCTAATAACTCAACTTTTATGGCACTTCTATTAAATATACATTCTTTACTTATCATTGTTAGCTAACTAGATAAAACTATTAACAATCAATGGCTATTTATTGGAGAACATGAATTTTAAACTATTATTTGATCACTGATGCAAAAATATTCAACTCTGTTTCTGCCTTTTGTATTTCAAATCGCTGCAGGCACATGTTTTCCATATCAAAAATTAGAATACCTGATCCAAAATGAACATTTGCATTTCTTAAGTTTACAAAGAGAAGTCTTGGAAATGATGAAATTTTGACAATTTCCAGAACAGTTTAATGTTTTTAGGTTAACAAGATAAAATGTTGTATTAAGTTAAAGACCATGTCTGGCATGTCTCCCACTGTATCCTCAAGACATATATTTTATAAGTTCTCAATCTACTTTAAAATAATAAATTGATGAATAAATGAATGAATGGCCATGATGATAAGAAAAAAGAGAGAGTGCTGAGGCTCAGGAA
Organism: Cynopterus sphinx; assembly: GCA_030015415.1. Taxonomy (NCBI): domain Eukaryota; kingdom Metazoa; phylum Chordata; class Mammalia; order Chiroptera; family Pteropodidae; genus Cynopterus; species Cynopterus sphinx. The sequence goes on along the minus strand of CM057386.1, from coordinate 94,327,658 downwards.
CTACACGGCTTCCGGGAATCATCTCTGGAATGCAGGGATACAATTTTAATGGATCGCAAAGGCAAAAATAGTACCCTGCCTAGCCAACTATAAATGGGGCCTGAGTCATGGTAGGGAACTCACGGATACCCAGCCTGGCTTCATTAGAAATTTCTCAGGAGCAGACACAGACCACATCCCTGAGGTCGCCCATCTGCAGATCGAGCCATGTAGCTCCAAGAACAGTGGTAGAAGTGATGGTAACAGCTAAAGAGTAACATGGAGAGAGGAAAATAAAATTAACATAGAGACAATTTTGTTTTCATTAGAAGAAATTTTATTTCTAGTCCTAGATAGAATGCATTTACAAAAGAATTTTAGAAGGCATCAAAAAGGGATCATCTTATCCTATTTAAACATTTCTCACTGAGTAATGAGTGTTCTACAATGAGGACTTATTTGGAAAACATGAATGTGCTCCCTTTCCTTTCAGCTTTCACTTCTCTTTGCCCAACAGGGAGTTCTAGGAGATCCAAGGGAGGCAGAAAGATGACGTCAGGGTGTTTCTTCTCTTGGTTCCCTCCCTGTGAGGTGTCCTTGAGTTGTCAGTGTCTCTCGACCAATTATCCCTGCTCCATTCGATGGTCCCTTTACAGAGTTAACTCTTCCCTTTTTGTTCCTAAAGCTGGATTGTAATTCTTCCTCACTAGACTCTATAAATAAAAACTTTTCTTAAATTATCCTGTTTTAAGTGGACTTTTACTTCCTTACTCATACCAGATTGATGGAGCAACACATTCCTTTTTTCTGACTTCAGCCAACTTGTATTTCTACCTGCACAGTTCCATCTCTTCACCATTTCTTCCATGTCTAATTTCTAAGAGAAGACCCAGAGTCTTCATTGCTTGCATGCCAATGGAAGTCTCAAAATAGAAGCTATCACTTAGGTCACAGATTTCTTAAGTTATATTGAGATCAGAAAGCGTAGGTTTGAACACTTTCTTGGTTGGGAAACAAAACACCTGCTGAGAAAACTCTCTTTTCAAAAGTACGTATTTTATTTTTTAAAACTGAGCCCAAATCTGTCTTCTTTAAGCTTCTATACACTGACTTAAGATCTAACCCTTTGGGACTGTAAACAATGCACAGATTACATTCACCTATTCTCTTAATTATGAGAAGAAAATTAGCATTTGTTGAGGGCTTACTAATTGTCATATGCTACTCAGGGTTCTTACTCTCCACTTTCCATTGAGCCTAGGAGTGTTGCTGAGGAGACACTGGCTAAGTTCTCTGTGTGTATCCCAGAAGTCAGAACAGTGGTAGAATGATGGTAATAGCTAATTCAATAGGCCCGTTTATAGTTGGCTAGTCACAGGGCATCAGAACATAGATCCTATAGATCATGGGTTCTCTGCTTTCAAATCATATGTCTTTCCCTGAAGCCAACTGTTTCTACTCGAATATATGAAAATAATAATCTTACACACATACATTTTTTCTTCTGTAAATTAAAAGTATATAGTTTTTTAATCATTCTTGTGTAACATCATTCTTAACCACTTTTGCATTTGGCCACTATGTGTTCTACGTGGTCGCTTACAAAAACGTAAACTCCCCTTTAATTTTTGTGTTCAGAAGCGACTGCAGTTCACCTAGCAACAACACTCTTTTGTCTTAACGTGTTACCTTCTGAGTATGCTGCCTAAGAGCACCTGCACTTTGAAATTCCCATCATACTTTTAACTCACGCTAATGAAAACCTCCAATTCTCTCTTATATCTACCACAATTCATAATTTTCCAAATGGAGTTTGAACCTGAAACACCAAACAATGTGTTGTTTTTCCTGTTAGTGTTCCCTGTAACAGTCCACCTCTCCTTCTAGCCTTCCAAGATATCTCTACATTCTGAGTCTAAATGCTATTAACATCCAAAGCCAAGCAGCCTTCTGGTCATCTGAATGCATTGTCATATTCAAATAAACATCAAAATGACTCAAAGAGCCTTGAAGGACAAGCATCATATAGAAATACTTCTCTAAAATTATTACTAAAAACATCTTTCTTTCCCTAAAATATTCCAGCAAGGCAAGTACTAAAAATAACATCATCGATACCTTAACTCACCCCTGACACACAGACCTCTATGATTCACTTCATACAGTTCCCTGATGGTATCCACAAAGTTTTTTACCTGCTGACCCTCGAAAGTTCATCACCTGCTCTGTGACCTTGGCTTCATACCCCTCTAGCTGTTTTCCTCATCGTGGTAGTTCCCTGGAATTCTGAAGAATAAATTCCCTTCCTTTCTACCCAGCATGATCCTAAATACAGCAATTCTTTTATTTTACCTCTTCTCATATATAAATTCGATGAGGGTGTCATTTATATCTTTATCCAAGACAGAGCTAAAAGTCTTTGTCTAGTTATTTACACCATATGCCACAAAAAAAAAAAAAGTTTAAGAGGAGTTTAACCTTACAATAATATCTATCCATTGGTAATAAGTATATAAAGTCAAGACTATATAAAGAAAAGGAAGCAATTAGAGCTTATGTAATTATAGTCTGTAAATGTTACACTTGGTGCTAAGCATTCTGGCAGCAAAAGCAAACAAGAGAAAGATTCTAAACACTATAATTTCTAATATCTGACAAAGAAAACATATCAATTCTTTAGGAGAAATAAACATTTTCCTTACACAGGGAGGCTTAATAAAAGTATTCTTTGTGACAGCCAAATGGATTTCAAGCTCCTTAAAAATGGAGACTATTTTTAGTGCCCTCCTCTATACCCATCTTCCCTTGGCTTCTGCTGTGCTGAAGAAAGCATTCTGGAAGTAATATGCGTTATTTGACATGAACACTGGGAAGTGGCTTTTTGCCACGTGTGGTATAAACATGGGAAGAAGTAGTTATAGTTGATAGATACCACAGCTGTAAAAGAAGTAAACATGTTGGCTAGGTCTGTGAGATGTTCCAGAGAAGCCAAACTGATAGGAGAAACATGAATCACTTCCAGATATAGGAAAAAGAAGAGCAAAGGGAGAAAGGTACAAAGATGGAGTGAGCACAGAAGGAAAATCAATTCTGCCAAGTTTGGAGAATAGCAGAAGTTATACAGGGCAAAAGTAAGTTGAATTATAATGCCTTAAATGGTTATGCATGGTCAGCCACCATTGGTTTGTTGCTAGCTCCTGTTTAAAGAGTTAATTTGACCCAGTTACTATGGTGTTCGACTTTGTCCATCTTCCCACACTGACTTGAAATCCTTTTTTTCCAGAAAGCTATGATGTTGAGTGAACAACACATCCTTGTGGGGTACTCATTGGATTTTAATGAGCATCTGGGCAGACCCTGGGAGAGAACTGTGTTCTCACAGCGCAAAGGCAGGCTTGATGCTTTCAGCTGTTGGCACCGCTCACAGTAGATAGTGTTCTCAAGAGAAAGAGTGTTAGCAAACCTCCATTTGTGTGTGTGTGGCTAAAGAGAATTGGCTGCAAAAGAGAAGTTCAATTCTCTTGTTTCTGAAAGCAGTAAAGAGGATTCCAAATGACTTCCTCTAATGTGTTTGGTAAGTTGCCCTCAAAGACTATTGTTTGAACATCTTAAAATCCCTCTGGTGTCTATAATTATAAATAATATGTGTAATATCTGCAAAGATGAGTTTGTTAACAAATTTTACCATGACCGTAGTTGAGACTAATACCTGAGAAATCCTGAAAGAAGAGGATGAAGAATGGGGAGTTTCAACGAGAGTTGATGTAAGGTATCTATATAATAACTATCCAGAAAATTTTTTTTGACTACCCCATCATGCATCAGTGGAGATGCTGGTGGTGTCCATAGTGCTTCCCCAGTAAGAGAAGAAACAAACAGAGCTAGAGTTAACTACAGGAGGGGAATATTTTATTATGTAATTCAATATATTCTATCCTCCTCACCCGGAATATTTTATTATGTAATTCAGTGTATTCTATCCTCCTTACCCAGAACATCTTTTCCTTCTTGTTCCATTCTCTGTTGTTTTTAAACTCTACTCTTCTCTCAAAATCCAACTCATTTTGCATTTCTTCCATAAAGCTTTACCTAGGCATCTTAGGCATAATTCATCCCATTCTTGTACTAAGTCCTATGCATTCCCAAAACTTTTCTAAAATCATACCTCAGTTGAAGGCCTTACATCTTCTATTCTTCTACTTAACAATCTTCCCCCTATCAGATTGTGAAAACTCTTATAATAAAAAGGCAGGACAAAAAAGGGCAAAGCAAATAAAGCCAAAGAAAGTAAACAAAAGAGAAAGGAGGAATAAGCAGTGTAGGCTGAAGGCATGTCAGTCTGGAGAACTGGACCAAGATAAGAAAAGGCAGAAAGAGGAAGAATAAATAATATGATGATACATATTAAAGGAAATTCAGTCTATGTCATAAACAAACAAAGTAAGGAGAATAGAAAAATTGTCCAAAAGCCTCAAAATGGAGAGACACTGGGCTAGGGCAAGGTAGAACATGAAACGACAGAAGACTTAGTTCCTAACGAGGAGCCAAACTGGAAACTCACAAGATAGAGTGCTGGACTCAGATTCTAAACTGCTGTTTTTCCAAGAACTATTCTGATGAAGACCCTGGCAGAAGAATTGCAGTTGTGGCAGTTTGAGGAGTTAAACCTGACATTTAAAGGAAAATGAGATCTATACTAGGAAAGCACTTACTTCCAAGGACTCCAGATGAGATGTGCATCAAATCTCAATCCTGTGCCTACATTGCTTTAAGTTAAGAACTGAGTTGCCAATGAGGGTATCGTTTAGTTCGTAAGTATTGGCCTGCCACAGTGGAGTTTCCCTACTTTGCAAGTTGCATTCTGTACTGTGGCCCTGCTCCACCTGGGGGTCCTTTAAATTCTTGGGGTGAATAATATCACATTTTATGTTAATTTTCCATTAGATTGCAATTTTCTCAGGGAAAGAGAACATAAGTGTGCTTCTAGAATCGCTCCTGGCATGAAACTGATAAGCCATTTCTCAAAAATTGGTGGAACATTTATGCTGATTTTGTGATTGGTCTAATTTGACCATGTAAGTTAGCATTCAGCATCTAGATTTCAGCCCTTTGAGACGTCTTTTCTTCATTGCTTAGTTTTTGTCCCTAATTAACTCACACTCCAATTGAGGAATTGTCCTAAAATTTGTGCCTATATTATTCTCACTTTTTCTCAAGCTTTTTATGCTGTCGATTCTATAAAGTCCCATTTTTCCCCTCTCAGAGACTTCCTTCCCATGGCTCCATTCTTTTCCAATCTTAAATGCTAATCCTCAAGGCTGCCATACACTAGTCATATTGGTTCTTTCATTTTGTTGCTCTCTGGTGCAGAACTTGTCTCTTGAGGCACCCTTTTTCCTAATTGACATCATTATTTTGTTAATGTGCATCCTCAAGATATTTCTGAAGAAAAAAAATATCTGGATTATTCATTTTCTTAATTTAAATATGGCTATACTCTGCTTTGAATGGTTCTGTTGAAGATTCATGGGAAGTGATTTGTCTCCAGTCTTTAAAGTCATCATTTCATTGTTTCTACTGCCCTATGTGTAAGTGACAAGTTTTAGACCAGTCTGATTGTTATCCCTTTGTAGCTTAACTGCTTTTTCCTCCCTAAATTTTAGAAATATCTTATTTTTATCCTTAATATTTGGAAATGTCATATTGATATGTCTAGGTATGAGTCTTTTTGTTTATCCTGAACATTAGTACAGAGGCCTTTTTAGCTGTTATGCTGTGTCTCTTCACCCTGAGAAATGTCTTTGCATTGTTTCCTCTCTCTGTTTTCTTCATTATCCTTTTCTTTTACTCCTACTATTTAGATATGGGACAGTGGATTGAGATTTTATGTCTTCTGTAACTTTTTTAGTACTACATTCTAGCTGGTTTCCCAAATGTTACCTTGCATTTCTTTTCTCTTTTTTTTTAATTTTGACAAACATATTTTAAAATTTCCAATAGGTAATCTCACTGTCTAAAATTTCTTTTTCATAGTAACTTGTTTTTCTGTGTGTGGATATAAAATCCTCTGAAATCTCTGCTTCTATTAATCAGGATATGAGTATGTTAGTGTGTTTTCTTTTTAGTTCTTTTTTATTGCTTGAATTTTTAATTTCTATTGGAAGCCATTTTTTTTAGGTTGTTTAGCTTCACTTTCTCTTTTATACTTCACAGTTCCCTTGAAGGTTGGATGGAACTTAGTTAAATACATATATATATAATTAAATCTATAATTACATATTACATATAAATAAATATATTAAATTATATATATAATTTATATTTCATATTATATATGTGTGTGTATAATATATAACATATAATATGTGATATATAACAAAGAATATGATGAATGACCAGGAGCTCTTTGAGTACTGGAAGAATTTTTCGGTGGAGAAGAGTTCACTTTAAGATTAAGTGGTAGGGAGCTACTTTCAACACTACAAGGACCCTGACTGCCAGAATAAAAAGAACCTGGGATACACCCAAGCTAGCTTTCCTCTTTCTCTTATTTGGTTTTTACCTGGGCTAAATTGCTCAATGAGTGCAGGTAATTCTTGTAAGGAAATGAGGAAGGGGATTGGTGTGGTTGTTTCTTCTCTATATAGACTTTTAACTAATTTTTCTACTCTCAGCCCAATTTATCACTCTTCTCTTCCTATATAATTGGAGTTCTTTCTGCAGTTTAACAGGCATATTGGCTTCCCTTTCCCCTCTAATGCACAAAGTTGTGGCTTTCTCCACTTTTATTCAATAGTTAAATTTTTTCCATGCTTTTTCCTCTTCATAAATTAGTTAAAATTTCTTTCTGCTAATGGCTCCACATTTTTTTCTTTTATGTCATTTTTTTTATTCTTTATTATATTTTTAATAGAATTTCAGGAGGAAAAAGCAATAAATGCATGCTTAATCTGCCACTTACACGAGAAGTCACGAGCTATAGTTTTGTCAACTCAGTCCCCTTTTCATGTCCTCTGGAAACTCCATTCTCCCTCTCCACCAAAATGTTCCTCTGAGAAGTGACTAAATTAATTTTATTATTCAATAAATATTTATTGACTATTTGCTGTGTGATAGCACTAAATTTGATGCTGTGAATTAATTAATAAACAACAACAAAAAAATCCCTCCCCTCACAGAACTTACATTCTAGTGAGAGAAGACAGGCAATAAACTAACTAATAAATAAATACATAGTGTATCAGAAGATATCAGTAGTATGAAAAACACAGCAGCTGAGTTAACAAGAAAAGGGTTGGAAGAAGCAAGCAAATGGCTATTCAAGAGAATGGTACACCAGGGAGAGGAAACAGGACATGGTAGGTCATTATGAAGACTTGTTTGTTTACTCTGAGATAAGAAATCTGTTGAAGAGTTTTGTGGACAGGAAAGACAAAACCACATTTATGTTTTAAAGAGATCAACCTGACTTTGTTGTTAAGAGTAAACTATAAGAGGGCAAAGGTAGAAACAGGGAGACATGTAGGAAACTATTTAAATTATTTAGGTGAAAATGACAATTTCTTCTTACATTAAAGTGATATCAATGTATAAAATAAGTAGTTAAATTCTCATATTTTGAAGATATATTTATGGATTTGATAAAGAATATGAGAGAAAAAGGAAAAAGAATGATTCCAAGACTTTTTGACATAGGGAACAGGAAAGGTGGAGTGTCCTTAGTTTAACTGAAAAGAAAAAGACTGTGAGAAAAGCAAGAAGTTCAAGTACGAAGTGGAAGAAGAGTGATTGAAGAATTCCATTTTAGACATGTTGAGTTGGAAATATGTATTAGATATCCAACTGAAGATAGAAAATTGGGGAAAATATAGGGAATGAAAAAGTCTGGGGTAGAGATGGAAATTTTGCAAATGCAGCATGTGCATCGTATACTAAAAATAATGGGGTCTTTAATGGGACCACCATGGAAGTGAGTTTAGGTAAAGGAGAGAAGAATACTGAGCCTGGGCACTAGTGTCAATAGGTCAGAGAAATATGGAGAAACAAGTATCCAGAAAAATAAACAGAGGACAGAAGAATAGTGTCCAGGAAGCCAAAAACCAGATGAGTTTCAAAAAAGGAGGAAATGATCAACTCTGCTTCTAATAAACCAAGTTAGTTGTTATATGACCCTACCTCCTGGCCAGTACTGATTGCTCTGTGGGTGGTATCTTACCCAAAGTGGGCCAATAAGTAGTCCCTTTCCCTCCTTTTAATTTTCTTTGTTATTCGTTTTGCTTAGTTAAGAAAAAAAAAATTAGTGCGAATCTCTAGTTTAGGCTTAAGAGGTAACAACATTCAAATGCTTTTATTGTCCACGTTTCCATCATCTTGAAAGAGGAGCATGAAGCCAAAGAGAAGTGGAGATGAGTGACAGAGAGCATCCAGACATTATCTGAGATCCTCATGAGATTTTTCCTTCTAACCTTGATATGTTTCTACCTCTGGGTTCCATGAGGTACCCAAACTGGTTTATAATACATTTCCCTTTGCTCAATCGGGCATGGGCTGTATTTGTGTCATTTAAAATCAAGAGAGTCCTAATTTAAAAAAAAAAAAACAGTATTTCAGCTATCATTTGTCTCAACTATACAATTTTTAACACACTAGAAAATATTTTAAATGGTTAAGTGAAGAATAACCTCAAAAATAGTAAAAATATATATGCCTTTTCCCTAAAATGTGGAACATGAGATTGTAACAGCAAATTTTCAGAGAGCTACAGCCCTTTCTAAGATATAGTATAGATAAGTTATAATTAAATACAGTTGGGGGTTCCATATTTGGTTTAATTCTGGGTTAATAACAACCCAAATTTTCAGCTTCCAATATTATGTAAAACATAATGTGTGCTTAAAAAGAACAGAATTTTGCTACAAAATTGAGCTATATTTATCAAGTCCTAAGAAACCTATAAATAGTAGCTGTCCATGTCAGCCACTTGTTTTAAAAATATATAATTCATTGCCTTTTTTCAAAAAACTGTATTCGTAAGTTACCTATAAGAGCCGTGAAATGGCATTCTTCAGTTGCTGTGGCAACAGCAGAATGAGTAAAGCAACATGAAAGTTAAATGCTTACGCTTCATCAAGAGTCAACAAGAGTGAAGGCGGAAGGGGATTTCATTTATATTCTGAATCACATACCAGCTAAGTGATGATTTCTGCTAACATTTGGTTCCTTCAGGCTACCTATTTATGAACTTCATAAGTTACTATAAGAAAAGAACCCTAAAGCTTAATTGTTTGCTGCCTAGAACCTGAGTGAATCTATACCTATATCTATCTGTATATCTGTCTGCCTATCTGTCTGTCTGTCTGCTTGCCTGTTTATATTTTCTATCTTTTCATCTTCATATGGAAAAAAGATCTAGTACCTATATATTAATAGCCCCTCTGTGTCTACCTTTTCTCAGTTGTAAACTGGGGATAATACATACTCCACAAGGTTGTTATAAAGGTTAAAACTGTTAATGCACAAAAAGTCCTAAGAATGGTGTCTGTGACATAATCACTGCTATATAAATATTAAGTGTTTTGTCAATAGCAAATCAGACCATATCCATTTAAAATGTCAGCCTAAAGTACAGAAAAAAAAAGTTAGAGAGGAGGGCTGGCTACATGTAGCCTGGCACTGAGAAAAGAAGACACTGCTGACCCTGTGAGCTTCTGGGGTTACTGTGTATAAAACAACAGATATGTATGAAACACAGGTCATATCTACAGTACTATACTGTGCTGTAGAGAAAGTAGAAAGATGAATGTGATATGGTTCAAATATCTATTAGGGAAAGAATAAGAATAAAGTGGAAAATATAGGAGAAAATGGGAGATAAATGGTCATGTACAAGAGAAGGCAGAAATAGCATGAACAGCACAGATGGAGAAGTTGGCCTTGAACAGATGAATAGATGTTTAATCACTGGAGCCTAGAAGAAAGGCATGAGAATGGGCTTTGCCAAATTTGTAGGTTGGTTGGATAAGCTAAGAAATGGAAATGAGATCCCACATGATGAGCTCAATTTTTCCAATTATGCTTGTGATGTGGGCAAGTTATCTGCAGGGGACAGGTAGAAGAAGATCTTGTGGTAATTTGGAGGGAAAATGTAAAGGTTTGAAACAGATATTGAGGGGAGTGGAAAGGGAACTTGAAGCAAGAAAAATGAAAATGTTGTTGAGACGCACTGGTGACCCAGCTGATGACGGGGTCCTAATTTTATAGAGATACAATTCAATAGGCTTATGTTGTTTACTCAGCAGTTGTCTAACGATTGAACAGCAGAAATAAAGTGGATACTAACTCTGACTCAGGGTTGAGAATTTGCCTAGTAGGTATAGAGAAAGACTAATAATAAAAATTAAAATAATAATAATAATTAATATCATATAGAATTAGTCAAATGCCACACATTTAATTCTATATTTGTATTGCTTTTTAACCTCTCCAAACATTTGCTCCCTCCTATGTAAGAGGCTCATTGATCTGTGCCTTCTGTAGGCATATGACTTGCTTAAGCCAGTGGAATGTGAGCAAAGTGGCAGTGTGCCAGCTCTGAGCAGAAGCTTCTAGGTGAATCCTGATTCAGATAGAGCACTTCCTCATTTCTCATTTCCCGACAGGATTGGTTCCTTCAATCTGGATGCCAGAATGGAAAAACGCATGGACCAGATCCATGGCAGCTGACTCCCAGCTGCTAACATGTAGCCTAAGCAAAAAATAAATGTTTTTCAGAAGCAACTGAGACTTGAGGGGACAGGTTGTTTACTATGCAACTGTTACATGTAGATACAAGTCATTCCCATTTTACATACTATCTCCCCCTCCAAAATAAAATATAAAGATATTTTTTGAGAGGTAGCATGTCAGTAAACACTTTGGGTGCTGATGAAACATAGGAGGTATAAATAAATAATAGGGAATGAAGGCTTGAACTCTGGCAGCGACAGAAAAAGGGAAAGAAGAAAAGAAAAGAGATTAATATGAATATAAGAATGACTTTGATGTTCCAGAACAAATAATAGGAATCAAATGAATTTAAAGTAATCTTTAGAGCAAAAAAAAGAATGTGTTGAGTATATTTTTAAAATATTATTAGATCTCTTCCCTAATTAAAGTGGATGCTGTGCCATTACATCTCAATTGTGGAATTTATACAGCTTTCAAGTTATTTTGAATTCAATTCTCTGCTGATGTTTTCACCAAATTCATTAATTCTTACTCTTCAAAGAGAGTTGTAGCCTATCAAAACTGGGATGAAATTCAGGTCTGTTAATGAAGATCACATGTTTTACCCTAAACTTAATTCATTAGAAAGTCTATTTCAAGCCACAGAATTGAAACCCTTTTCAAGAAGTGGAGGGTGATCTAAATGTGTGTTTAGAAAAAAAAGAAAAAGAAAAACTTTTCATTAAGGCCTGAAGCCAACCCAAAAGATGATGCTAGTAAAATGTGGGACTCGAGGAGAGACTGAAAACTGAAAGTGGAAGGAAAGAGAAGCACAACACCTTCTTATGATAATAGCTTCATGGTTCATTATTTTGTAAGAGGTGTTGCAAAAGTCCAGATGTACCCTGCTTCAGGCACAAATGCTAAGTAATTCTAAGTTAATTAGACACCCCGTTAGCATGTAAGGATTTTCTTTACACTCTTCTTTTGCCTGGGACATTTCCCCTTCAGGTACTTGTGTGGCTCCCTCTCTTCCCTCATGTCTTATTAAAATTTAACAATAAGAACTTCCCCACCCAAGCCCTGGCTTTCATTTTCAAACTTTATTCCCTTACTATCATTTTATTTTCTCCTAGAGCTATCACAGCCTGGCCTATTATATTTTTACTTTTTTATTTATTGTCTGCTACCCACGAATGTTAAATTTATTAGGTCATGAACTTGGTTTTATTCACTTGCTGTGTTACCAATTACCTAAAACAGTACCAGGCATTTGGGGGGCACTTAAATATTTGTTGAAAAAGTGAGGAAAAATATCCACAAACCAAAATCTATAAGCTTGAGAATAATTCTAGAGGAAAAAAAATGCCTTTCTATAGGCAAAAACAAGACAAACAAAAATAATTGAAGTTTCAACTATGTAAAAGGCATTATGCTAGACATAAAAAATCTAAAATGTACTAATATTATTTTTTATTCAAATTCTGTTAATGTGTCTCATAATTTCAAGTCTACTTTCAGTTCTACATTTTTTATAGGTGAGCTATCCTGATTAGTTTTTATGCATTTTTTCATTTTTTGTCAAATTCAGTTGAACTCAAACTAATTCTTCTCATGTTCTCTATCATGCCTGAACCCTTATTTTGTAAAAAGGTTGTCTGAAAACATGAACATTAAAATAAGATGCTCTTTTCTCTTCTGTATCATCACCCCTTTAGTAGAATTATAAGAATTTTCTGAATTCTCAAAAATTGTTTTTAGTTCAAAATAAGTAAAATTTCTGCAGCTAATAATTTGTGCTAAAAATGGAAAAGATATTCTGTTTTTAGGATGAGCCTATGCTATAATTAAACTGATCCACAGAATCGGTGAATTTTAATAATAAAGACTTAATATATTCTTTTCCTTTTGCATGAAATTGACACTTAAAAGAAATTGGCTATTAAAATCTGGTAAAATAAAGTTTTTCACTTATCTCAAAACTGCTCTTTCTCTTCTGTATCAATTCTCATCTACCTATTCAACACATTGCCTAATTAAGGCCATTCTAGATGGCTTATCTTCAGTAACCCTTCTTACAACACATAAGGTTCCCAGACTTGGTCAGTGTTTCCTCTTCATCATCCCCTCCCCCAACATACACACATCTGTCCCACTCTCCCTATCCCTACTTCCAAGATGTTAATTCCCACACTGGCCATTTCTCACCTGGATTACTGCCACAGTCTACTAACTGGCATCAGACTCTAGTCTTGCTCTCCACAGATACAAACTCAACTCTAGAGCAGGTGATCTTTCCAAAAACCCAACCCTCATGATATGTTATCTACTTGCTTCAAATTCTTCAACAGTTTTACATACTTTTAGAGACAAAGTTTGCACTGTTTGGTTTACTATAAAAAGTCTTCTTGATTCCTATTGAGGTTTCTAATTCTAAGATCAGCAAGTATGATGCCTTCACATTCTCATTTTTAAGTCTGCTCATAAGGAATGGTTGTTGTGTTCTGATTACGAGCATAAATTTTTCATGTTAACTCTTACCTCACTTCCTTCAGGGCAATTATCTACATGCCCCTGTCTTTCTTCTTATGATATCATGTAAAACCCAATCACGGTGTTTATGGCAGGAAGAGCTGAGGCCTCTATTTGGTTAGCAACCACAGTTAGTATTTGTTTAGCCACCAACTACATAATGTTTGCTGAAATAGGCACACTGAGAGGAAGAGAGAGATTATTGGAGACAAAAAAATAAAGGAGGAAAAAACAGTATTTAGAGATTGGAGAGGGAAGATAGAAAAAAGGTACTTTTAAGAATCTAATGGTCAAATAAGAAACATACCAGATATTTAAAGGTGATTTACAAATGTTTACTTTGTGAGAATAATGAACTCACCATCGCCTCACAAAAATCCTTCATCCATAATATTCTCTTATGTTTTAAATGGTGTTTTTAAAATATTTTATTTGATACACTATGTGTATGTATGCATGGGTATATGTGCTCTGAGAAACTGCCAGGACCATCTTAAGGTGGTGCCTGAGACTCAGCCCCCTGTGTAGAATTTCTAACAAGCAAGGTTTAAGAGGTAGAATAAGCATATTCTAAGGTGAGTGATGCCCCCAATTTTGCTTCTAGTGATGAAAGGCAGGTCCTAAAGGAAATCTGAAATTTGGCAGTCAAACTTGGTGCCTCACAGGCTCTAGAACAAATGGCCAATTTGGTGTCAAGATGAAACCATAGCAAATCAGAGGCCACCCACATGGATACTACTCCCGTGGTCACTGGTCTAATTAGCTACATCACCACATCAGTAAGCAGCTTCAATTCAGGACCAGTGTTACAATGACTTGATATCCAAGAGTTCAGAACAAATAAATGTTTGTTGAATGAGCAAAGTATACAACTTGGCCTGAAATCTATCAGTAATATCAGATCCACATTATGAAGAAGGGAATTTCATTAATATTTAAGACTATAAAAGCTTCACCTAAGAATGACAAGTCTAAAGTGATCATCACTGGGGCCCCATTCACAGGCTCAAGGTTTATAAAATGTAACTATTTTAGCTAAATACTCAGAAAAAATATGGGTTTCTTTAAATTTCATGGTGGAACCAATGCCTAGATTCTTGATGTGAAAGGCCTCTTCTGTTGCCTCTCTTAAAATTCTAAAATGATTATCAAGTGTTCTTTATTTACATAGGTCCCCGAATAGGGATGGTGGGACATAGTTAATGCTAAAAAAGAAAAGAAATTATATGACATCTGTGTGAGTTAGTAGCCATTTCAGACACAGAAAAAAAGAACTGCTTTGAAATCACTTTGACACTGAGAACTAAGGTCCAATTTCAGAGCTGGGATTTAATGTCAAGCTCTTGATTTCTATTTCTTGGTTCCATTCAAGAACCAAGTTTATCTGCACTTGATTTTCACATCACACTTCCGGTCTTACGAGAGGACACTCTTAAAACTATAATCCCTTTCCAGTATCCTAACAATTATTGTTATTATTTTATTTCTGATGACATTTGACTCATCTATCCCATTCTAAAGCCTTCAGGCAATTTTACAACTAGTCTAATTTTGCTATTCTTGCATTAAAAAGTTAATATATAGATGCCAAACATATTAAATTTGATTTTTAAAAAATACACTTTTTAACTTAGACTTTCCTCACTGCCTGAAAAATAGCATTTATTGGACCAATGTACTTTAATATATGTTAATTCCAATTATCAGAGCAGCTCTCTTGAAAATAATTACCATTATACCTATTTTATAAGCCGACCAACTGAGGCTTACAGAATTTAAAAAACTTGTCTAGATAAGCACTGCTAATTTGTAGCTATGCTGGATTTGAACTGCCATCTCCCTAATTCCAAAGTTTCTACTATTTCTCCCAAACTATTCTACCAGGTAAATTTGATAGTAGGGAAATATCCATGAATTATAAAATCTATACTAGTATTTTCAAAACTTCAGTTATCTATATTTCTACATGATTTTTGTCTTATCAGCATATCAGAGGTATTTGATTATAGTTTTCTATAAATGAAGTTACCTCTAACACATTTGTTTTAAAAGAAACTTTATTACTATGTAAATGAAAAATCACTATTACTTATTATAAGTAGAAGATAACTATACAAATAAGATAAAAATAAAATAATCTTAGCAAGGAAAATTTAAAATTAAAGTTAAAAATTAACAAAATGCATCTAATTTTAAAACAATTCATAATAAGTTCCTCAATCATAAGAATACAATAATTTAAGATTAGTCAATAATGAAAGAATAATAGTTTGATAGTTTGAGACAAAAATAAGGTTTTATATCAATGTGACAATTCTATTTTTAGTTTTGTTGTTACTTATCATTGAGAATTTTATCTCATGTGTGTGTTCTAAAATGATAGAAGATATTTAAATGATTTTTCTGCTAGGGTTAGACAATGAGAAATCATTCTAACTAAGATGGTGAAAATAAAACTGCTTCTTAGTCACTCATTAGAAACTTTATCAGGTATATCTTAGTACTTCTTAATAGTATGTAACTATCTTTTAGCACAGTGCCTCTTTTAAATAACGTTATAAGCAAGTTGTTAAGAAATAATCACAGGAATTCAACTCATCTTGATCAAGGTGGTTATTCCACTGATTCAGTTTTGTTGAGGAGGAATTTTCTACTCAAATGGCTAAGCTTGAGATCAGCTCTTTGTTCGTTTTCTGTAGACATGTTTGCCACATAAGCTGAAGAGCAGGGTGACCTCAAGATCAACCTAAGACTCACCCTCCCCTTTTCTTGTTCTGTCTAGATAACAGATGTATCTCCTTTGCTTGTTCAGGAATAAGCCCTATAAAAGTAAGGTTAACCTTGAGCTTCAGAGCGCTAGCTCTTCTGGGATCACCACCATAATAAACCTGAGTTCTCCAACTCTCCAAGTGGTGCTTGGTTTCTCGCCAGTCTGATTTTTCTGCAACATTTTGATTATTTCAATCACATCTTCCATAATCTCACCTTTCTAAAAGTTAATATTTGCTTTTTTAAATAAACAAATAAATCTCAAGGTTTTACCATTTGCAAAGGAAGAAAATGATATCATAGGATCTCACACATAATTTTTCCTGGTCTTCATTGTGTGTTTCACAATTGCACTTGAGTTTAGTATGGTTTATACTAGAATTTGAGAGTGTCCACAAACATAATGGAATATGTTCACTCTTTCACCACTTAATAAATATTTCAAATAATTTTCATCATATTTGTCAGAAATTTTACTTTTCACTTGGTGTTGTATGACAGTATATAAGATTCAGACCTGTTCATTTGTTTTGTCTTCATATCCATCTGAAAGCATGTGGCTGATATTTCATTCCATTCACCACTAGTTCTAACATTTTCATCACAAATTTTACCTTCTCTAAACTTAAAAATGTTCTCTCTGTAATAGATAATAAAAACCTATCATAGAGCTCTAATTAAAGATTCTGTATATTAATACATTCTTCCCACACCCAATAATTTTCAACATATAGAAATAAGGTTTTAATGAGCTACAGAGATATAAAACTGGGTGTGTCTGGCTGTGTATACACAAAAAAGCACAGAAAGCCATTCTGCAGAAAGAGTTTGAAAAATAAACTAGTTTTCCAGAGAAAAATAGGCAAGTGACCACAGAGTCCCAGTGAAAAAGTGTTTAAGACAATAAATGCTTAAGATGTTGACAGCTCTGTAGTTTCTAGTTCTTTTCTTTCCTGATCCTTGATAGTACTTTTTGCTAAGAGATAATTTAATATCCTAACAATAAATACCCCATTTTTGCTTAAAGAAGCTCAAGCAGGTTACCATCATTTGTAATCAACTGAACTTCTTCTAAGATAATTACTGATTGACCTGTATATGCTTAGGTTAACTAAATGGCCATAAATACCCAATCCAAAATTAATTGTGTTTTTGTATACTCCAAGTTTATGAAGCCTTTTAAGAATTGTTGGAATTACTATTTTCAATAAGTAATATTTTGATAAAACAAAAACTAAAACTAAGAGCTAAGTAAAGAATGTTCTTCAATGTTTTATTGGATTTGAGGCTGAATCAGAATTGGAAAAACTGATGTATAAAATGAATATAGCCCAAAGGGTTACTAACGTTTCTAGGAAAAATGTGACCTAGAGGAATCTCAAGAATCCTCTGATAATTTTGAAAGATTGATGTAGATTCACTGCATAAAAATTCTAACTTCACAGCAAAATTGAAAGCCAGAAACATCAATTTTTATAATCAATGCAAGATTTTATCATAAGTTTCTTCAGGTCCTGGCAGACTTCACAACTGCCTGTGGCCATGCATCTCTCTGCCTGTCCAAGAAATTTGTGTAGATGTGCACCATATGTTCAGTTCATTATAAAGTCAGGCCTACAAGTCTATTTTGAAAGAACTTCATTAACCACAAGATACATTTTTTAAAACCACAGCATATGTCCTAATACAAGGAAGGAATTCTAAAATAATGGAGTATACAATGTCTTGGCTTTTTTTCAGCAAAACCAAAAAAAAAAAAAATACAACTAGCAAAAAAAACTAATTGCGTTAATAATATGTAAGTGCAGAAATCAGTGTCCACTTCCATTCTCAGAGCTAATAGTGATGTTGTATAAAACTTTTACATTAAATAAAATGTTCTCAAATTACCTGCACATGTTAGGCTCAAGTAAATGTTACCTTATTTTCTTTCCCCTAACCTTTGAATGAAAAATTAGCAAAGCTCTTTAGAGGATAGAGATTAAAGTTTAAATTTCCCCAATATAAAAAATATACTTGACTGATGAAAGAATTGGCAAAAATAAATAAATGAAAAGCCAAACATATAAAAATGGCTTTGTAATTAAATCCCTTCCTTAAAGTAATGAGATTGTTTTAATCGTATACTCTCACACTTAGACTAAACTAAACTCCAAACTTCAAGATATGACTATGCATTTGTATGTGTGTGTTTTCTAATGGTACTAATCTCTTGTCCTTTGTAATTATCTCTACTGCTAGTTGAAGGAATCTCTCCAAAATCTCTCCAATATAGCCTTGAGTATTCCTTAAAGAAATTATGTTAACTCACAGTTCTGGTCTTAATTTAATTATTTTTACCTTTAACTACATTACCCATTTGAAGTTATATTCATTCTGAGAATGCAACTTTGAGAAAAACTCTGACTGCATACGTGGAGAAAAGACTTCTAAATTTGATATTAAAGAACTCAATCCTTACCTGAGATTCCAGCTGCAGAGATGTGATGCAATGCTCACGGAGATCTGTGACTTGTTATGTAATATGAAGTAATCATGGATAGAGAAGTCCAATTTCAAGAGAAAACTAAACTCTAATAATCTTAAATATATATATTTAAAGGAATACCAAGGATTTGAAGACAATCTTGATTTTTTTAGGAAGAATCCAACTGACCATTCTATCACCTAAGAATGGCTTAGTCATTTGGACCGGTACTCATCCAAAGGATGTACTAGCTACTGGTTTACAGCATCACCTTGGGTATGAGAGGAGATAGAATAGAGCTGATGAAATAGTTGAATGCAATTTCAAGAATCTAGTGAAAATGAAAATTCCAAATGTTGATGTCCTTCCCAAAGCAGCCCCTCTTTGGTCCATTCTGGCCCTCATTTGATGGGTCTTCTTCTGCTCAGAATCTGGATATTCTAGAAGCCCTACACACCAGAGCCTGCTGGAATCACATAAGATTTCACCAAATGTCTTGGAAATCTGCATCCGTATTTATCCAAGAAGAAATCCTATGCTACTCCCAGGACTTTAAAATGCCCTGAAAACTGAAACAGTATCTAACATCCTCTCCAATAATCTCCTTTATCTTAACAATTTGCTTATAAAATAGATAGAAAATATAATATTCTGTTCATTTTTACAGAGATACAAATTAATAAACTTGTCTGTTCTTGTCATCTAAATTTTATTAACACAGTTCTAGCACCCTTTCTCAAACTCACAATGACTTCCAAAAGGAAGCTGTCACTTAGTCTAATTCAGAACACGTTATTTCTAATCCTGTTGTGTAGTTGAAACCCTACTTCTCATTGGTTGGTTTGTGTCTCCACAAAGGGAAATCTGTTTTCATAAAATGCAATTTAAACAATGACCCAAATTATACACTCCCCTGACTCCCACAATGAATAATGAATCTTTAGGTTGCCCAGGGTATTTACCTTATAAAAAGAATTGAACAAAACAAAACAAAACCAGTTACATGTTATATAATTTAATATACTTATCTTAAAAACTGACTGTTGAAGTCAGCATTTATTTAAACTATTACATTTATTTTTAATTATTCATTTTTTCCCCCTCATGAAAATGAAATCATAATTTGGTGTTTCGCTGTGGTGCTATTTCTTAGAACTTGGGTGTTAAGAGGCTGAGACCTACACAGTCTCATTCACCCAGGCAAGGCATGTTGTAGAGTCAAACGTTCCTTGCTGTAGTTTACTATTAAGTATTGCCTGCTGAAGACAAGTCCATGTCATAGGAGATTTCACACAATTCACCAAAGAATGTGAAATATTCATGTAGAATGATAATGATTCTCACAACAAAGCAGCTCTGCTCAGTTATTGAGTGCCAATTTTGTGGTGAGCACTATAAAATTTTTTTAATTTTTAACTATTTGAAGTTGTTCCTATTATATTATTTATTTATTCGAACACTGAGAGAATTTCCTTGTTAGTTCAAGTTGTTGAAATTCCACACTTGGCTTTTGGGGGAATACAGATTTGTAGAAGTTAATGATGTTGGTAGAATGGTAACCTTGGTTGAGATATATCAGTAGTTCTCAAATTCAAGTGTGCGTCAGAAGTACCCAAGGGGCCAGTCCAAATAAAAATTGGTAAATTAGAGATTTTTCAGTAGGTCTGAGGTGAAGTCTGAAAGTTTACTTTTTCATTAAGTTCCCAGGATCACACTTTGAGAATCAGATAAAGGGCACATATCATCATAAATTTCTAAGAGAACAACCCATGGGAAAATAGTGAAATAAATTTTCAGAACAGAATTTAGGTAACCTATCTAAACTTTAGAATTACTAGATAAATTACAATATGCCCAGTTAAGTTTGAATTTCTGACATACAACAAACACAATTTTAGTATAAGTATATCCTATATATTGTATAGGACATATTCATACTAAGAAATAGTCATTATTTATCTAGAATTCAAATTTAACTGTATGCCCTGTATTTTTTTCTGAAAATCTGACAATTCTAACTAATTATAGCAGTATTATCAACTTGTTCCTTGATTGTGAAGACGTACACCTCAAAACTATTAAAATCATCCGATGTTTTACTCCATTGTTTTGGTATATACCGTAATTTTGCTCTTATCTTTCCACAGTATTCAAAAGAACAGACTTGAAAGTATCTGAGAGATGTGAGGTTTCTTTAGCTTCCACTGCCAAGGGAGGACTTGGACAAAGGGATTTATCACTTTTAGTGTGAGAAGTATTCATGCACTCCACTGGAAAATGCTGAGGGGCACATATTGATTCCTCAAAACTATATGGAATATGTAGAAGAAACGAAAATCTATAGAGTTGGAAATTTTCACTCACCAAAAATGTTCCACAAGAATTTTTTACCTCATACACAGAAAGAAAAGACTCCATTTTTTCATTGTCTCAGCATCAGAAAGCGGGAAGACACATAGTTTCCCTAGGTTTCTCAAGTCACCTACCTGGCAGAGCTAGATAACTGGAGTGGGAAAGAGAAGAGGGAGATCAGGGAAAGAATAAATAAATCAGGGAATAGTAAATGAAAGAGAGAACACAAGAACTTTATTTTTTTTTGTCTTCATGGTTTCTGTAAATATGAAACTTTGAAGAAAAATATGACATCTAGAAAAAAAACCTGGAGAACTTTCTGTATGACATAGCATGTAAACTGACAGGCAGCTCCTCTGAATCAAACCAGTTGCCATCATGAACATTATACACTTCATCTTCTTTTCTTTATATATGATTTCAGCTACATTTAATTGAATTTAAAATTGAATTATACATGTGTTAGAGTGGGGTGGGAAGTAGCAATTATATTGAATTTTGCATCTAAATCTTCTCACTCTGCTGTACCTTGAACTAAAATAGATGTTCTTAAATTTAGTTGTATATCGAATCACCTGAAATCTTTTAAAAAATGTTAATTCTCATCCTCATCCTTAAGAGATAATGATTCAATTGGTCTGGGGTAGGACCTGGGCAACCCAGGTATAGAACCAATGAATTTAAAATATTATACTACCCAAGAGTATGTTTCATCATAACCATCAAACTGTTGGGATAATATAACAAAAAAGTAGGAGCCAGCTAAGCCTTAATCATAACAATTGTTGTGATAACAGCATGATATTAAAGTATAAATTATGAAAATGACATTGAAATTGGAGTTACAGCTTTTGGGGAATACTGTCATAACTGTAGGACTATCCAGAGAACCAAACTTAAGGAGAGGTATATGAGTTTTTACTAAGAGTAAGAATCTATAGAAAATTCACCATGGAATTGAAAACTAGAATTTTGTCTGTTTGCCTATCTTTCATGGTTACCTGGTTTCTGTAGAAATTAGATGTATAAAAAGATTAATTTCTGATCTTCTCATGTTTGCTAGAGCCTTCTACCCAGCTCCACCAGCTAGACTGGATCCCTTAGAATAAGTCACAATGCATGGTATATAATTAAAGAGACCTTGAATCTTCTGTTATAGATTAAGTATAACCATAAATTTGATCAATTCATATATGGTATCGTGCTAAAAGTAAGAAAAATAGACTTGAACTGTGTTATAACATGTCATAGAAACAGCACAGAAATAGATAGATTTAAAGGTCACAATGGACTGCCATTTATACAAAAGACCATATACTGAGAGTTTACATGGATTCAAAGTTCTGAGGATAGGTATTTTTGTGCAGGATTATCTCACTGTCCTATCAGGAGACACGGTCAGAAGTTCAAGGATTGGGATTTATATCCTGTGTATTGAGTATGAAAAATATGCTTCATCTTTATGTTCAGAGTAGAAGATCTATTCTAGCAGGCCCTCTACTCTAGATGAGTGGAAAAAGACTTGGAACTTCAGAGGTTTAACCCATGTAAGGCTAATTTACAGACAGAAATGAGTAAACAATATAAATTGCATGGTCACCCTAAATAGGCCCTCAAATTCTTGTTAGCAAAGTTGAGAGAGAGAGAGAGAGAGAGAGAGAGAGAGAAGATAATTTATTAGACATCAAGAAGAAGAACTGGCAAATAAAAACCAGGCCTGAGAAACTATGGTACCTTTGGAAAAAAGGATGTTGTACAAGTACGTGCCTTGAAGACCGAAGCCCAACAAGCTGGTCTCAATGCAGAGAGATAAGAAAGTATGCCAATCTTAGTTGAAGATTACCCACATATTTGCTTCTCTTATGAGATGGTGGTACATATATTAGATTACTTCCCATGTTTGCCCTCTTGTCTCCTGGAATTTTTCAGATCTCAACATGTGTACGGTAAAATCTGAACTTCCCACAACTTTACTTTGTTAGTGACTAAAGTCAGAAATTTGTCTAGTTGACTCAAAGCATCTTTTCCTACTATAACCAAAGATGTCAAATGTGAAAGAGAAAAGCTTAAATCTATAGCCTTTCCCCATCCTTCAGCTCTAAGATTTGAACAAAGAAATATGAATGCCATAGTTTGATCCTGGTACTACCTCCAGAGTATCCAAGAGGAATTAAGTTCACCTTGAAGGCTAGGAAAAAGGGGGAAATGAGCTCTTACTAAAAGGAGTCCCAAGCCCATCCAACTTAACATCTTTTCTCTTGCTATGGAAGATCTCAAAGCTGTAAATATGGAACACTGAGATGAAGTAGAGAATTGTATTCACCAGAAATGCTCCATGGAAATTTCTCATAAGAAAGTAATCAGATTAAGCAGAGAATTCACTATGCCATTGTACACAGGGTCACTTGGTCCTCCAACCTTCTTAGACAGTTCAGCATACCAGAGTGTCAGGAGCATGAATTCCATTGGCCACTTACAGCTAGAAAGTGGTGTAGTATGATAGGGTTTATGGAGGGTAGGAATAGGAAAAGAAAATAAATGAACTAAACATGAGAAAATCAGAGATTTCTAGCTGCTGTCCTCTGTAAGGAACTTCATGGAAAAGATATGAGCTGTGTATTGCTAGAAGAAACTGACTTCAGATGAATTGTCAAGTCACTACAAGCATAACTTGGAAAACAAAAGGTATGTTCCTTTTTCTTTTTTTTTCTTTTTATCTGATACCTATACACAAATCAAAAACACATTTCTGTGTTAATACAACTAAAAAAAATCTTAATCAATAATTTTAATCAGTGTGTTACAACAGATAACACAAATAGAGCCAAATTAGGGAAATTCAAGTACCTGTTGTATTTTCTTCTTTTTAACCAATCCTCCATTGTAAGAAATCATTACTTACCTTAATTTTTGTTCTTCAAATGCTTGACTGCTTTTATAAACTTTCTCAGAATATATATTTTTCTTTTCCTTTCAGGAATATATACAACTTCAGTGTTTTACTCACTTTAAATATATTCAAGTTTTTATTCCTTGTTACCTTGTATTGGGTTTTCTCACTTAGAGAGTGTGGTTTTTGATAATATCTACCTAATCAGCCATTTTCTGCATTTTAGCAGTGGGAAAAAAATCATCTTTTCAAGCCCTGTAGCTGAGAAAATAAAAAACTCTGATTAATATCAATATTGAACTTAGGCAACAAGTAGGCTTGAATCTCAGCCGCATGTGCCTGTGGGTAAAGGGTGGAAGCCATGATAGGATGATTAGAATTACAGAGACTGATCATTTTAAGAACAGCATTTGTTAAAAAGCATTATTTTATAGATATGTGATTAAATAAAAATTTTAAAGTAATTATATATAGCTATCTCTGTTGTTACAGAAAATACAGATATATGTCAAGTAAAAATTGTAAGTTACAAAGAAGCATATAAAAGACAAATCTATTCTTGTTTGAACATATATGTATGTGTGTGGATACATATTTAAATATTTTATTAATAGCGCTTATCCTTGAAGGTGAAATTAAAGGTGATTTTTGTTTTCTTTTCTTTATACTTCTTTATATTTTTGAATTTCTAAAAGAAGTGTGCACTAATTTTCATTTCAAAAAAGGTTATAATTCTACTTTTACTTCTGAGTACAGTTAAAAACTTTTAAACAAAAACAGATATAAAGTGATTTAAATAAATCAAACAATTATGAACTCATCTACATGCTATTTATCTCCCTCCTAACCTAACTCCCACTGTTTTGATTAACAGCTTATATTTTCATATTTTTGCCTGGTAACAAAAGATAATCACTTTTCTAGGCAGCAAGTCTGTATCATCAAGCAATGTGTTTGTAATCCTTTTTTATCCTTGTGTTAAAATCATCCTTGGTTAGTCTCAAGATGCCTTTTACATGAAAAGACATGGTCTTTACCTAATGTGTGGATTGTTATTTTCCAGAAGGCTAACTTGGCTGATGGATTGGCTGACTCTGTTTTTTTTTAGCGGGCACTTGAACTCTTCGTTCAGATATAACACGTTTGCCTCAACATAAGGAACACATGAAGGAAAGAGCCTCAGCTTTCTATGTCTGTGACCTTTCAACCATGGGTTCTCTAGAGGCTCACAGCTTTCAGTCTTCTCTCTTAATATTTTTTTTTCTTGCTAGAAATTCTAAGCTTGTGACCTCAGTGAATCTATAGCACTGAGTAACTGTCTATAAATTCTAAAATATCCACAGTAAATCAGACATTCAGAGCTACTGCTAACTAGAATAAAACTGAATGTTTGTTCTATTTTCTCTAATTAGATATGGTATTCCTTTGTTCAATATTTATTTTATTTTCTTTCATTTATACTTTTTAACTAATATGTAAAAAGCATTGACACTAATACTTTTGTTAAGGTGTCTGACAAGTCAGAGCAGCTTAGCTCTGCTAGGGCAAATGATATCCCTAAACAGGTCTCTCTTCTGGAGTCAGATTGTCTCAGGACCCTAATGAGAGGCCTGTGAGAAAGTTTGATGGGCTCATCTATAAATCACAACTCCTGAGAATTCAGTGGTGTTACAAGTTAAGATTCTATCCCCAAAACAATGAAATTCTAGATCCTATTTTAGCTTAGAAGGGTTACTGAAATTTTGATTTTGTATCTTCTTATGCATAGGAAAGTTTACTCAGCTAGGCAATTATCTCATAACATAAGCTGAAAAGGAAATAGAATACATCACAATGACCACCCTCAATGTAATCACCTCCCCAGATTTAATGTGAAATAGAATACATCACAATGACCACCCTCAATGTAATCACCTCCCCAGAATAAAATGAAGAGTCCTGAAACATTTCACAATAATCTTTTGAGAGATATTAGCAAAGATACTTAAGAAAGATACTAACATATCTTTTATAATGAACTTCCTTTTAGGAAAAAAAAAAGTAATGGTCAACCTTTCATCAATTTAGGTTTCCAAAGAATTTTCCATGTGTACAGTTATTCTCAATTCTTTTTTCTCATCAATAAAAGCCAAATGGAGGCTAATAAAAGTAGGGACAGTTTTTGCCATCTTTGGAACTGAGGTGATTAGAATACCCCCAGTTTGGTTACCTTCTTTGAAGAGATAGACCCCAAAACTCTTAGCCATGCCTAACATTTCAATGTTAGTCAACAGGAGACACCCAATAATATGACCATATTGTGTAAAACTCCAAACCACCATAAAGAACTTTCTCGTAACCATTTCTCTTAGAATAAATAGAGGACTGTGAAGTAAAAAAGATCTTGAATAGAACCCAAGGTAAAGAGGGGAGTATCATTAAGGGGTTCATTGATCACTGGCAGAGTGCAATCGGTCAAAAATTAGCAGACAGATTAGTTTCTGATAGAGAATAGGCAGATGGTTGGAACTCATTAGACTTCTTTTCCCCAAGGATTGAATTAAGAAAATGAAGAGGAGTGAGAGAGAAAACCGGCTGTGTGAAAAATAAAAGGCCAATGAGCTGCTACTGGTTTCATTCCTGCCCTCAGCACAGGGGCTGCCTGGTTCAGAGAACAGCGTGCCCCCAGAGGGAGAAAGAACATCAATATATATCAGCCCAAGAAAGAGTGAAGCCTGATGATTCTCCCCGAAGGTGTGCAAGAAGGTAAAAGCAGCTGGATCATCCCTCTCTAACCAAGAAGCTAATGAGGGAATGGGTGGAGACAGGGCTAGGAAATGAGAACAGTTTTCTGAGAAACCCCAGAAAATAGTACATTCATTGATATCCTATTCTCTAATGTAACCTGAGCACTACATAAAGAATTTGGATGATTTTGTTCCCAGTTACCGAGGGAGCCTCTAAACCCTTGGAATTTCTTGGATAGTAAAAATGTCTTTGTTATTCATGGTGGCTCTTGGGATCTCACCTGAGTTTATGCTAAGGAGGTGACTCAAGTTAGGCCCCTAGATAATTTCCAGATGGGGGCTGGTCATACTACAACAACAACAACAACAACAACAACAACAACAACAACAACAACATGATTAGACAGAACTTTGATCCGATCTAATCTCTTGGGAGGTGAGGGATGCTAAAGACAGTTCAGCCACATGGACAATGATTCAATCCATGATACTTATTTAAAGAAACCCCAGTAAAAACTGTGGATATCTGAGCTCAAGTAAGCTTCCAGGTTGGTGATACATATCAATGTGCCAGGAAAGGGGTGCATCTTGAGGACATGGAAACTTGGCATTTAGGATCTTTCCAGACCTCGCTTTATACACCTCTTCTTTTGGCTGGTTCTGATTTGTGTCTTTTATAATAAAACTGTAATGATAAGTGTAGTACTTCCCTGAGTTTTGTGAGTCATTCTAGCAAATCAGCAAACCTGAGGGAGTAATAGAAATCGTGAAATTTGTAGCTAATTGGTCAAAAGTCCAGATGGCCTGGGAATCCCAGAATTTGCAGCTGACTTCTGAAATAAAGGAAGCCTTAACCTCTGAAATTTGACCTAACTCAGGTACAAGTCAAAGCTGCCTTACACTGAGAAATGTCCTATTATTCGTAGATGGCTTTGAGATTCCTCTCTAAGAACTAATGTTTAAGGCACTAGGCTCTTGAAATATCATCAGCTGTTATTTTCACCAGTCAATTATTTTGCATGTAATTTTCACTTGATCGTTCACAAATTAAACTTTACTCACTTCTATGGTGATTGACCTGTCCCCTTTGCAGGCTCACAACTCATCTTAGTCACCCTACCCTTCTCTGTGTGTTCATTTTTCTCTTTTATATTCAAATTTTTCCAAAGGGAAACATTTCTTTGTATTTACTTGATTTCTAATTGAGTGCATGGTGTTAGTGCAGAGAAACAGAGTAAAGGGATAGCCTCGTTTCCACTCCAATGTGCAACCCTTAATTTTGTCTGTGGTATTGGAAGGATAGGTAACAACAGGTCATAGCCAGGAAAGAAGTTTTACCATTAGACTTTCTGACACACCCTTGGGGCCCAGGGGCAGTGGCGAACATTTCTCTCTTTTTCCAGGTGAGTCAGCTCTCATCCTTTAAGGACCTTTTTCAGATAGACATTAGACATTACTTCTATTCCCAGTCTTTCCACTCTTTTCACTTCTCATTTTCCTCTCATCCTATTCCATTCCCTTTTCAAGCTCTATGGAGGGAACAGAGGAGCTGTATGCACAAGTTTACATTCAATAAAGGCAACTGGCTTAGGCAGATTCTGTATTTGATTGCACTTTTCCCTGGATTTACACAGAGCCAGCCTTGGCTTTACTACTTACTGGTCATACATAACCTTGAGAAGGTTATTTAAGTCTTCAAACGTTAGTTTTTATTCCTAGAGAATAGAAATGCAGGTTTTAATCCCTTATGAAAACTCTTGTGGTCTAATGCATCTTGAAATTGAGACTTTCTCAGATTTTAAAAAAGTAATAGGGCACACGTATACCATATATTATGTAACGTCTCAGCTGGAGTCTCAAGCAGTTCCCTGTAATCAAACACACTAATATTGCAGAAGACAAATGCAGACTAATTCACCATAAATCAAATAAAGATCACAAACAGCTTGACACCAATTCAGTTCAGTTCAGGTCAGATTTTGCTACCAAATGAGTTGCAAAAAAATTTTCCAATGTTTAGAGCTCTATTGCATTTCTGTACTACAGAAAAAGAATGGTGAACCTGGAATATCAGGACCTGGCCCATCGTGTTTTTGTACACATGGAATGAAATTGTATACAATAGAGTCATCTTAAGTCATATTTCCACTGCCGAACAGCTCTTCAAACAGAGTGTTTATAACCCTGGAAGCACTCAACACCATATAAAAAATATAGCACATCTTCCTGTAGCAAATTCTCATATTCTCATATAATCACCTTTTTATACTCTCTCTCTCTCTCTCTCTCTCTCTCTCTCTCTCTCTCTCTGTCTACATAAACACACATATGTATATATATAAAATATATATAACTATACAGTTGACTTTTGAACGATATGATTTAGAACTAACTGCATTAAAGTCTACTGACATGCAAATTTTTTCAATAAATTCATACAGTACTGTAAATATATTTTCTTTCTTATGATTTTCTCAACATTTTTCTTTCTGTACCTGTCATGGAGACAAACTTCTCAAATGAATATTCCAGTACTAAAACCAACTACAATAGCTGATGTTAATAGCTTCAGTTCTGAATTACTAAGAAAGGATGAAATGAAGTCAACAGATTCTTTTTTTATTTTATAACTGTTTTATTGAGACATAACACATAACATATAAATAATCCATTTTAAATGTTCAATTAAATGTTTTCTTAGTATAGTCAAAGAATCATAGTGACCATATCACTACTTAATTTTTGAACATTTCATAACTCTACCAAAAACCTCATAACCATTCTCACTTTTCTTCTAATGCTCACCACCCTCAACAGCTCTTGGCAACCAGTAACCCACCTTCTGACTTTATGGATTTGCCTATATGGGACAGTTTATATAAATAGAATCATCCAATATGTCCTTCTGTGACCAGCATCTTTCATTTAGCATGATGTTTTCAATGTTCATCCATGTTATAGCATGTATCAATATTTTATTCCATTATGTTCAGCATTTTTATAAAAAAGCAGTTTTGTATTCAAATTCTGACTGATATTCAAGTATTCAGACCTATCATACAAACTGTGGCCTCTTGATATCATCCTCTTCTAAAGATCCAGGGATTAAGGGAGTACAGTTAAGGAAGAAAGAATCAAAGAAGGAAAAAATAAAGAAGAATGGAAGGAAGGTAGGAAGGAAGAAAGAAGGAAATTGATATACCATCAGATACACCCACAGGTTGAAACATTTTTTAAGAAAACTAACTAGATCTCTGTAATAAATATGTGTTATGAAAAAGTTCTGTTTGACCAAAAGAGATTAAAGGCATATAGTGACCAGATGCAATGTGAAACCATTTCGGGGTCAGTTGGGGAATTTGCATACACTCTGGGTATAAGATGTAATGAAAATTTACTGAAACAAGAAGGTGGAATTTATTTAAAACATAAAAAATATATATGGCATTATCTCATTTTGGTTACAGAATTGTGTGTCTTTGTATAGGTAGGTAGATAGGTGGCTGGGTAGACAGATATATTTGGAAGAATGCAAAAGGTGATTTCTGGAATTGTATCTTAATTTTTTGAACTTTTATTTGTCTAATTTCCTGTAATGTACTTGTACTTGTTATAACAAAAGACTATGTAAAATAAAATTAAAATGGAATAATTCTCAGAAATCATTCAATTAATAAATAATATTTTAGATCCTAAAGTAAATAGCCTAGTTCAAGATGACAGATAAGAAAATCTTACTAAAATAAGAGTAATTTTTAAAATATATGTTTGAAGACCTAAAACTCTTAATACACACACACACACACATACACAGATATAGATATATAATTTTATATATTTAAATTTATATATTTAAATATAAATTCTTATATTCAAATACAGACATACATATTTAAATTGGGACAAAAAGGGAAAGATTATGAATATTTGATAAATGAGACAAAGCAAAGAAAGCCCTTCAAAGCATGTTGAGTGGCTAAAGCAGAGATTTTGAGGAATTTTCCAGATTCAGTATTAGCTAGTATGAACAATGAAGTAAGAAATACAGATGAAAACTATAGCTAATTGGAGGTTTGGGAACCACATGATGTCTCTCTCTACTCATCAGTCTTCATACTAAAAAGTAGAGTCTCTTAAGAATTTACTCTTAGGCAAAAATAAATTAATATATACACATACATAATAATAAAATTTAAGAAAGAGAGAAGAGCCTTAGAGGATCAGTTCACAGGATCCAACATTCAATTATTAGATTTTCCAAATAGAGATAACAGAGAAAAAAAAAGAGTGAATTTAATCATCAATAAAAAATTATAGAAAAAAAAATTCCCAGATGTAAAGAAAGACATAAGCCTTCAAACTGAAAGTGCCCATCAAATGTGTGATAAATTTTAAAAGATTTGTTTGGCATGTATGATATAAAAGTAATGTTGGTAATTTTTAATATTATGTAAACTAAATTGTTACAATTCTTATATATTCCTTCCCCTCCCAGCTCTTCAGAATATCAGGCAACAATAGTAACTTGTTCATTAATAATTGTTTATATAAATGTGCTCTCAAAGGAAATGGTAAGAAGAGTATTTACAAGTCAACAAACTTTTAAAATTAAAATTCTTCTAGAAGAAATAAAAAGTAACTTTAAATAGAATTTAAGACAAAAGCATTAAAATTTAGGAATATGTAATATGATGTTTTAAATTAAATAACACATAAAATGGTATTTGGAGTTCTGGTTCTCTGAGAAAATGTGTCCAAACACATTCTCTAATATGAGAATGAATGTTTATTTGCTATGAAGAGTTCACTTCTTTCCAAAAGGATTACAGATTATATTCATTATGCTTTCAACCTTAAATTATCATGGAAACACTAGAAAGCATAATGAATGAAACTGCCTCACAGAAGTTCAAAGTTCTAATCTGTATTTTCTCAGTCATGTGATGTTAGAAAACTACCAAATTTGACTCTCAAATTTCCCAGCTGCAAAATGGCATAATTCTCTGTCCTGCAGTACTGCAAGACTGTATTCATTTACATATAGTTATCAGATATCTATTACATGTACTATAAGTGAGTATTCACAAAGAAGTAGACAAGCTTCAGGTTCTTCCGAACTAGTGAAAGGAAATAATGATTTAAAAAACTCACTAAAGTCCTCATGAATTGTTTTTAAAATATTTATGCAAATAAAATATTATCTTTAAATTTAAGTTAATTTTTAAGCTGATTTTAGCCTTTACAAAGCCCTTGTGTTATACTATCCTAGTAAGTCTTTTCAATAAGCACATATATTTCAATGTATGCTTTTATAGGTACCAGGCAATCAAGAGTTATTTTTATAACACTAATTAGGATTTTCTCATATCAACCTGGCTTAAGAACTTTTAAGTAAATCAGGATATAAATTAATAATTATGATAAATGTAGAAATTTTGCTACTATATTAATGTCAAATACAATTATAAACTGTTGGTCCAGAATAACCAGAAGCAAATTATCTTTAAGAGACTTTGAGAGATTATATTATTTTACATTTATTTCACAAATAAGTATAATATTTCTAATATTGCTTTGCGAGATTATAAAAAGAATTTATTTCCACATTAAATTTTATCTAAAATGTACTATAGTTTTTGGGGTCATAAAACAGACATTCCATTTGGTTTTCAATGCTTAAGCAATCTGGAGTCAGGTTTTTTTCTTTTCTTGCCAAGGGGCTTATGATTTTCTTCTTGTTTTGAACAATAGATCTTTTAAAGACAAGAATCCAGTGACCTTCTTCAAGGGTCATTTGGACCCTTGGGCAAAATGTAACAGTTCTTACTGATGGATTTCTATGCACAGTTCCTGGAGACGCAAAGTCTATGGTAAATAGAGTCTAGGAAAACACAAACCTGAATCTGTCTGCCAGCTCATTATTAATACATCTGAATGGCCCGAAACCCTGACCT
The DNA here is from genome assembly GCA_030015415.1 of Cynopterus sphinx. Classification (NCBI taxonomy): domain Eukaryota; kingdom Metazoa; phylum Chordata; class Mammalia; order Chiroptera; family Pteropodidae; genus Cynopterus; species Cynopterus sphinx. The sequence continues at coordinate 94,295,285 of CM057386.1, read as the reverse complement.
GTGCACTGAATCTTTAAGCAAAACCTCCTCGTTCCTCATTCTTCTCTGAGGTACTGTCGTCTGTGGTTGTTGCTGGCTTTGCTGACTTTCCTCTACACTTTGAATTCATTTTTTTTGTTGTTGTTTTCTACATCTGTTCTCCTCAGCCCCCAGCCCTCAGCCCTATTGATAGCACTTGTGGCAAGATGAGCTAGCGAAAGAAAATAACCAGAGTGTGTGGGGTTTTCTTCCTTTGATCTCCAAAGTCACGTTTCCCTGACAGAGCTTCCTTTACACATCTTAGAAAACATTAGATGCTGAAGTCACACTTTTGTGAAATTTGGGAAGAGAAAAGGAGAAAGAACAGACAACAAAAACCCTGAAATTAAAAACAAAGATTCTTTAGATAGGTCTTATCTATTAGCCTAAACACTAAAATAAATAAATAAATAAATAAAAGTGCATTTGCATAAACTGAATATGAAGGTGACGCATAAGTAAAGTTTTTCACATCGTTAACTCAAAATGTAAGTAATATTCAGTTGATTATCCAATGGGAAAAAAGAATCTATCAACAGGGTCATATTAATGCAAGTTACTGCAAAACTTAAATTCTCTACTAATATTGGATATCAGAGCTTGAAGAATTTAATTTTCTATGACTGTTCATCTCCACAGACTTAGTTATTGACTAAAGAAAGTAATCATTAGTAGCAACATAAACATGTTTTCATTGTCCAATTGATTCATAGTTCTTTGATTGCCTTAACCATGAAAACCTAAAATCCAATCTGTGTTTTTCCTAAATGAACTAAAAGTTATCTGGGCATTGAAATCTGTGCCTACATATCATTTTAATTTTGTCTCACTATAATTTTACTCCTCAGTTTTCTTCAGGTAAAAACAAAACAAACAAACAAACAAAAAACATCAGATTATAGCTCCAGTTTTTCACAGTTATTTTGACCCCAAAGAGAATATAGTGAATAATTTTTTTAATTTAATTATATTATTGTAAGTTAGGCAGGGTGGGTACCATTCCTCCCCTACAGCTCTTCTCAAAAAAGCCAGAAATGGGTTCATGGCTGTGGATGTGGAAAGGAGTCATACATAGTGTTTAGAAGTATTAAATCTAAATTAAGAGAAAATGTGTTATTTTGCAAGCAGTAAAAAACCAGGGAATCATTTTATTGTCACCACCCAGTCGCCACCAGATGCTTAGAATTCCATGTATTCTAAAGACAAACCATTCAATGACTCCTTTGACACCCAAGGTATGCCAATAATTCAATGTATTAGTTGGATGCAAATTTTATACAATAAGGTATGGAAAGCAAACTGTAATTGGGAGTGCCAGAGTGAATGGAGCTCTATCCTTTGACAGAGCCCATTGTTGAACTCCAGCCTGAACCTCCGACCCTTCCCTTTGCAGGGATACAATAGCCTTTGATATGAGATGGTGGGAAACGGACTTCGAGACTCATTTCACATTCAGTTGCAATTCATCAGTTTGGCGAGAACTTTTAGCAGCTTTAATGACCACAGCAATTGATGGTTAAATCAATTTGTGCCGGTGACAGCATGGCTGGCCTCTAGACTGTAACAATCCAGGATTGCACCCGGCAGAAAAGACTCTGTTATTCAGATGTGCGCGGCTCCTGCTCAGTTCAGAGTGAGAACAACGGGAAGACAGTCTCTCACAGGGCAGGCCCTGGAGGGCGCACACATTCACTCCAGTGGACGCCACAATGCCGGGGCTTCTTTGTAAAGTGAAGCGGTAGATTTTTTCTTTCTTTAAGTATTGTTGCAAGTAAAAATATACAGTAGAAGACAAAGATTTCTAATATTTAACTATATCCTAAGAGAAAGTAGCAAACCAGAAAGAATTCAACCTTTGTTCCCCTGATCAAAATGGGTGGCCCTACTCCCACCACCGCTAGACACCCTTCCCCCATTAAAAAAATAGAAAGGAAAAGAAAATCAACAGCAGAGATTATGACAGAGGAGGTTTACGTTCAGAAAAAGAAGGAAGAAGGAATTTAAAAAACACTACGTTCTGTCAAAAAGGAGGAAATATTGCTCCCTCTTCTGTTTATCAGAGGAAATTTTTTTTCCGAACAGAAGACCTAGCTTTTTAAATTTTTAAATACAAACGCTTATTATTTAAAAAAAAAAAATGGCAGTATCAGCATGATGGGACAACCAGGATGGCTTATGCAATTTATTTATAATAAAAAAATGATAAATTAACAAATGCTTTGCTGAGCCTTTTTCATGTTTGAGAAATTTATAAGCAAAATTAACATTTTAAATGGGGGGAAGGGACAAAAAGTCATTTCACACCAACAAAACTTTTGTGGCAGTATAGTGTTAGAATGGTTAAATAAATAATACACAAAACTTTATGTCTGCATAAAATGTGCTACCTAAGGCACCTAACTATAAGTTCAACTGATCAGGAATGCCAATATATTATTTAAACATCTAAATTATAAATGCTAAAATAACCTAAGGGCCACTGCACTGTAATGGACTTCTAAGATATGAGAGTTAATTTAAATAACTATTTAGAATTTTTTAACTGACATTAGTGCTGCAATGTTTGCAAAACAAAAATCACGTCCAAAAATATAGAAGAAAATATACACATAATATTAAATTCAGGATTTAATGAAACTGACTACAAGGATGGAATCTTTATAATCCTGAGTTATATTTTATGCCCTATTAAAAATCAGACCAAATAATACAATATTTTTCAAAGCTATTATGGAAAAAGGGGGGAAAGGGATCTCTTTCAGAACATGGATAGGTCCATGGGAAATAAACTGCACAAAACGTACAGCTATAGCACTGTGGAAAAAAAATGTAAACAACATTTTCCACCAGATTTGTCTAAACATTGAAAGAATATTGAGGTTGTACAGAGGCGGTCTTGGCGTTGAGTCCAGAAGCTGTACTTGGTAACTGAGGAGGGGGAAGAAAAGGAGGCACGTTTCCATGGCAACGCTGGTGCTGAAAGCAAATGGAACAAGCCTGCATCTTCCCAAGGGAGGAAGGGAGCATGGAAACTGGAAATGGAGGGGGAAGGGCAGTAGCAGCTTCTGAAAGGCTATTTTATGCTGAATAAGTGTTTTGTGTAAAGCTGTGACGTGATCCATATCAGAGTGTATATTCTAAGAGATCTGACATCCTCTTGTGCTTCAGTGATTAAAGGTCGGTTTAATCGCCTGGGAATATATATGTCTTTCAGTTTCCAATTTGAATATATAAAGAGATTGAATTCATCTTGATGCACACATTGTCTTCTGCCTTCATATGGGATGACTAGAATAGATCTTTGCATGTATTTTTCTTTATCATTGTACCTGTGAGTCAAGTTTATATGGGAAAAAAAAAACTTTTGTTTTCCTCTCTTAGCATTCAAAAGCAAATGTGGTTTCTCATACTTTTGACTCTGAAACTCTAATTCACAATCCTGACAACAGTGTTTCATGTGTCACAAGCAGTATATTATTTCTAAGGAATACTAATGTATGTACGCTAAGTTTTTTTATCTAGTTAAAATGATCATTATTAATTTTATCTCATTATAAATGGCTTACGTAGAGATTAAAACAGTAATGGCACCAGGAAGAGGTGACAGATGGAGGGCTAGCTCTTCTCAGTGCTCTGGAAATAAACACAATTCCACTGAAGAAAATCCCTTTCATTAGAGGTGAGATCATATTGCAAATTAGCACCGAGTAAGAGTGCGCTGATAAAATATGGGCTCAGTTGCACAACAGTTAAACTTACACTGGCACCTAATGATTTTATTAATAAAAATCTGGATCAAAATATACACCAGTCTATAAACTCTGTGAGGGCAGTGACCATCCCTACCTTTTCACATGATATTTCTAGCACCCCACAAAGCCTACACATAACAGATGTTCAATACATATTTGTTGACTATTGAAAGAGTAAGATGATCCATTTTTCAGAATTGTGATACATGACTTGTAAATGAACAGGAAAGAAATGAATCGATTCACCATCTCCAATATAATAGGCAGCATGCTCATGTTATCTTATTTAATACTAATACCTAGAAAGGTAGTTATTATCATCTTCATTTTACAAATGAGAAAGAATTGCTGGAAGGCTGTTACTTTCCCAAATTTAGACCGCTGCAAAAGCTGAGACTCAAATCCAGTCCCATCTAAATAACACGACTCATGATTTTGACATTTTTGTATTACATACTTTACACCAGATAGCCTTGACTAACTCCACTTTGCTGTAATCAGAACTAAAATGCCAAGGATTCACTTACATACTCATCACTCTTGTTGGGACCCCTCTGAAATCCCAGGCTACAAGTTATCAGATCTCCCTGCTCCCTGGAAATCAGTGGAGGTCAGGACCTGAAATCCAGAGTTTAATTAATTAACTATAACTCTCAGCCCTTCATATGTAACTAAACCTAAAACTCTGTAGAAGTAGAAATATTTGTGTTCTTGTTTCAATGCAATCTTTGGACAGCCCGTATATCTACTGTCTGACCTGATGTGCTGCTTCCCTCAGTCTATGATTCAGTCTCTGCCAAGACTGAGCGCCTCTGTGAGTTTTACCCGGATCCATCTCAACTTCTTCCCTTCCTCATCTGCCCTCTGTTGACCCAGTTTTAAAAAGTCAGTTCCAGTGAATCCCATGAAACCTCAATTCTGTTATCGATATATTTGACTATGAATGTAGTCTCTTCATAGAAGAGACAGCCCTCCACTACAGCTTCATGATTTTCTCTTGCCTTTAAAAAGGTGTTCATTTTTTTTCTCTAAATATTTTAAGGATCACAACATTCCCAAGTTCCCACCAACATTTTTAGACTATTATTCTTTCACTCTTGTTTAAAAATGTAAGATGCACCTTTATTTATATGCCTTTTTATCATGAGTAGATAATAACATGACAGGCATCGTCTAAAGACATTGGTTCGTTTTTGATGAATGTCAATTCAACTCCACGAAGTAGTGATATTTATCTCTCTATAACATTTCTTGAAAGTGGGTTTCAAACAGGTTAAATAACTGCCCTAGCTTTAGAAGTAGAGTGGGAATTGAACCCCCAACCAGTTAGTCTTTACGGCATCATAGTTTTTTCTATTTGGTTAAGCCAACCTCTTTCCACTCTCTTTCTGTCACCCACCAATCTCCATACAACTCTTCACAGTAACAGAAGACGTGTGATTGACTCATATTGCTCTTCTCCATTGCCAGCATCCTGAGGCATGCTCATGTTCACCTTAATCATGCATTTTAGTACATCGTTAACTTCTGCCCTGATAATCCTTTTTGATATTCCAGAAACTACTCTCATGGGTACCCCCGTTTTTCAAAATGTGTTCTAGAGACCTTTGATGATCACCAATGATGTCAGCAAATATGTGGCAGTTTAAAGCAGAAGACAATGAAATTATTTTGTTTTATTTTACAGCTCTCATTTAGTCCATAAATATTCATTATGCATCAACCAAATTGCCAGACACTATTGTAGCCACCGAAGATACAGCAGTGAACAAGACAGCAAGCTCCTGTTTTCATGGGGCTCATGATCTTAGGGGTAGAGAATGAGAAAAATTTTAAAATATTTAAAAGAAAGAAGCAATACATTATCAAGTAGTCACATGTAATGATCATCTGTTCAACAAATATTTCTTGATTTCCTGTAGTCATCATAAAATGCCAACTCTAGAGAAATATTTATTCCCAGGAAAGATAATGGTATAAAACCTGTCATATGATTTTAGTCACGGTTGGCCCATGACCTTGGCTTCAATATATTACAAGAATTTGTTCTGTATCATTGCCAAGGTGGCTGGGACTAAAACATCTAGGTGTTGGTGTAACTATCTGTTCTTTTCTCTGTGTATAATGCTCTTTGCTAGTACGTTTGGCTGAGAACTCTTGAAAGCATAAGTTTCCTTGGCTATGAAGTTGAATAAACTTAAGGTTTCTTATCTAATAAAGATAGTGTTTTTTGTTTGTTTTTTTCTAGAATAATCAATTCTTTTGTTCTCTTGGATATTTCTTTGTGGGCAGTGGTATTGAGGGGGAATTATCTATAAGTAAATAATAATAAAATTTATTTCAGAGTATAAGGCATAAAGAATAAAACATAGAAATTGTGATAGAGAGAGTTGTAAGTTAGGGTTTGAGGTCTGGGAAGAAGGGAACAGACATGGTGCTAGAGAAAGTCCTTCAGAAAGAAGGAACTTGAGAGCTTAAGAATAAGAAGAGCCAGAAATTTTATTGTGTTCTAAACAACCATCACATGTTTAAAGGTTGCTCACGTGGGACAACAATTAAAACAGTCAATAAGTTTTATCTAACATTCAAGTTTAGCATCATCTTATCTAATGTATTGTTTCAGAATTTATCTATTTTTGTTTGTAGTTATTATTCTATAATACAGTTCAGAAAAAATGGATCAATGGCTTAAAAGTTGTTTATTGAAGTATAAAAGTGGTGGAAGTAGTCAACAAATTACTATAACCAAAAACATCCTAAATAGTGAGCCAAACTCCAGGATAACATCTGATATGAGCCTCTATGTGCAAGGCAGATGAATATGTAAGTATAACCATTTCACATAAATAGAAAAAGACAAAATGAGAATAGGCTACATAATGAGTATCGGAAAATTCAATTTTATTGAATCAGTGATCAATTAGTCTCAGTGCGTTTTCTGTTGAAAGTATGTTAAATAATGCTGTAAAGCCATAACAGCTTTCAGATTGTTTTCAAAAAAACACAGTAACCTCACTGATAAACCAATTAAGCTTTTTCAGAATAAGGAACAAAAAATAGTTCCTGGGGTGTAGAATTGGTAAGTTTGCTTGCCAGAGGCAGAAAAGAAACTAAAGCAACAGAGGCAACATTCAAAGTCATATTTGTCATAGCTCTAACAGGTAGTAAGACATACTATTGCTGAGAAGTTTATAAAGCAGTCAGCACAGTCTGTGTGTGTGTGTGTGTGTGTGTGTGTGTGTTAGAAAGAAAGCAAAATAAGTTGCATACCATAGTATATCAGTGTCTTTTACATATTATCAATAGTCTATAATTTAGAAGATAAATTGTTAAGTTTGTGTGCTAATTGATATTTTGCTTTAGATTTCCATAAATGGCATTAATATGTAAAGTATGAATTAGGTCCTACTATGTGTGAGATACATGCGTGGGAAAAGATGATCATTTATTCTATTTATTGCTGAAAATCTGCTCTGATAATGATTACTTTATAATCCAGATATAGCCTATCAAAGTTCATCTAGATCAATGCTGACAAATTCCTACTGTGTGTGCAGCAACAAGATACGTTGCTACACAAATAAAATGAATTGCACCTGCATACCAATCAATATACACCTTCATTCGCAGAGAACTGTTGGTAATGAACATCATCTCTCCTGAAGATTCAGTAAAGAAAGAAACATGAAACTTCGTGAACATAATTAGATAGGATCATTGGGTGTAAGGTTTTTGAATACTTTAAGTATAAACAGGTAGGGCAATAACTGTAAGGAAGTTCAGTTCACTGGCTTGCTGAAGGGAAAGATACATTCATTTTTGAACTAAGGAATAAGAGATAAGTACTTCATAATGACACTGATACTGCTCATAACTACTTCAAGTGACTTTCTCTAATGTTCTCCCTTGAATAATTTGAATTTGTGATTTAAACATAAAAACTGACACACATTTTAATGTTTAGAATCACTTGAAAAAAACCACCAGGATTTCTTGCAAACATTAAATTGTTTTAGAATAGGTCAACTGCTGAAAATTTTATGATTTCCCAGCACTTCATGATTTTTTTGTACTCATTGAAGAAATTGATACCATACTAGTTTTTTTTCTTTTAATTGTGGTTAAAAAAAAACATGATATAAAATTTGCTATCTTAACCATTTTAAGTGTATAATTCAGTAGTGTTAACTATATTTACATTGTTGTGCAACAGATAACTAGAAATTTTTCATCTTATAAAATTAAAATTCTACACCTATTGAACAACTCCCTATTTCCTCTTCCTCTCCACCCCTGGCAACCATCATTCTACTTTCTATGATATTCACTATTTTAAGTACCTCATATGAGTAGAATCAAATAACATTTGTCTTTCTGTGACTTGCACATTTCACTTGGCATAATGTCCTAAAAGTTTATCTATGTTGTAGCATGTGACAGGACCTCCTTCACTTTCAAGACTAAATAATATATATTATATGTATATATCATGTTTTGTTTACACACTCATCCATCAATGGACATTTGGGTTGCTTCCTACCTCTTGTATATTGTGATTAATGCTGCATTAAACATGGGTGTGCAAATAACTCTTGAGATCTTGCTTTCAATTCTTTTGGATGTATACTCAGAAGTGAGGATGCTGGAACTTATGGTAATGATATTTTTCATTTTTGAAGAACTTCCTTACTATTTTTCATTGTGTCTCCACCATTTTACATTTTTACCAATACTACACATGGGTTTCAATATCTCCACATCCTCACCAAGACTTGTTATTTTTTTAATGGGTGTGAGGTAATAAATCCTCAGGGTTTTGATTTGTATTTTTCTAATGATTAGCAGTGTTGAACATCTTTTCTTGGCTCATTGGCCATTTGTACATTTTCTTGGGAGAAATATCGATTCAAGTCTTTTGTTCATTTTTTGAGATGTTTGATGTTTTTGTTATTGAGTTGTAGGAGTTCTTTATATATTCTGGATAGTAACATATAATTTGCAAATATATGTTCCATCCCATAGGTTGCCTTTACACTCTGTTGGTTGTTTCTTTTCACTCTGCTGATTGTGCAGAAGTTAAGACTGATTTAGTTCCATTTGTCTATTTTTACTTTGTTACCTGTGCTTTTGTTGTGATATCCAAGAAATTATTGTCAAATTCAATGTTATGAAATATCTTCTGGGAGTTTTACAGTTTTATAGTTTCAGGTCTTCATTTTGTTCTTTAATCTATTTTGACTTAATTTTTGTATTTAATGTTACTAACTTTATTCATTTTCATGTGGATATCCACTTTTCCCAGCACTATTTGTTGAAGAGACTGCCCTTTCCCCATTGTGTAGTCTTGGCACCCTTGTCTCAGATCATAAGACCAGATATAAGAGGGTTTTATTTTTAAGCCACATTCAAACTCTGCAAAAATGAAAATATAATTTCCAGATATAAATGCAACTAAAACTTGGGTTAGAAATTTATTTGCACTTATTTTCCAACTCCTACTTTGAGTGGGAAATGTTTGTTTACAACACAGGAATTATTTTCAGTGAGAAAGCTCTCTGAATTTCTGGACTTCATATTCAATCTGAATACCTAGCACTATTTGACAGCCATCAAAAAACTATGCTGCAAACTCAAAAATGTATGTATATGACTAAAGTAATACAAATAAGAACTAAGAAGAGAAAATTGTTGAGTGTGATTTCTAATCTTAAAGCTGTCTACAACTGAGCTTGTTATCAAAACTTTAGTGAAAAGCTAAGAAAATTCCCTCACTTGTATTAAACAGTGATCATTATTTTAACACATATTAAAATATTGTTTACTCTTTATTTTCTATAGTGTGATTTTCTACATATTTCAAAATATTAATCTATTATGCTCCATGTATCCATTAAATGACCTATGACCATATTTTGAAAATCTCTGACTTGAATCAATAACTATACATCCACTAAAATAATGCCAATAGAAATATAATGCAAGACATATATGTAATTTTAACTTTTCAAGTAGATACATTAAAAAGTAAAAAGTAACAGGTGAAATTAATTTTAATATATTTATTTGACTAAATATATCCCAGATATTGTTTCAATGTGGAATAAATATTTTAAATGTTTTAAAATATTGAGATATTTTGTATTCCTTTTTTTATTTTCAGTGTTCAAAATCTGGTCCATATTTTACACCACAGCATATCTCAATTTGGAGTAGCTGCACATGACTAATGTCTACTGCATTGGATTACACAGTCCTGAAACTTTAACTTTTGAAATCACCTTCTGTGACCTTAACCTTCTATCCATTCACTTTTTCCAGTATCTTTCTTTCATTAAATCTAAATTTGAACCACCCGCAGACCCTATGCTTTGAGGCTCCCCTTCTCAGAGTTCAGCAGTTTCTAGCTGGACTATGCTAAGAAAACTCTTGGGTGGCTTGCTTTTTTAACAATGGGCTTCACCTGCCAGGCCATTCTGTAGTGCTGGAGCAGTTTAAGCACTCACTTTTCTATTTCTTCTCCAGAACTGTGAGCACTACTGAAGCAAGTATATGGTCATGTTGATTGGTGCCAATTCCACATTTATCCCTTTCACCCTCAGCTGAGTTCATAGAATGAGCAAAATTTGAAGATATAAAATTTGGTGAGTCCAATGCCTTACAGCTGCTCTTAATAGCAAAGCCATAGGGATGGAAACCATATGCATTGAGCTACAATGTGCCAAACCAACTACGTTTTTATGATCCAGGTCCGGTTTTCCCACAGCATATCCTCTCGCAGTTAATGGCTTACATGATCTGAAATTCTTCCCCCTCTCCTGCAGGCCTTGCTGTGTTGGAATGTTGAGATTTCTAATGCTAATCTTAACTACATTCTCCCCTCTGTGTGCTAGATGGGATGGTTCAAAGTAGATGCATATGTAAAAAAGAACTCTTTTAAGAAATAAAACACAAACCTTGGTTGGGCCTATATAGTGAGTGAGAATTTATTTCTTCTGCATCACTTTATTTCTGTCTTGAGCTACTAGCAAGATGCCTTGCCAGATGTTTGTATCTTTTAGAAAAGTCACATGAATGGTTTCTGATGACATCTTAACCTCTCTATCCCTGTTGCAATATCAGACATTTCATCTATTTGCTTCTTTCTTGATCAATAATTTGTCTGAGTCCCTTCATAGCTGACAATTGCAAGCCTTTATACCTAGTTTGTCACCCAAAGATAGAATTAATAATACTGTATTTCATTCTAAAATTCCCTACATAACAGTTGTCACTGAGCAAATAATTTTCAGAATTATAAAAAACATTTATTGAAAGAAAAACTCTTCTAAGCACTTTATTTACATTAATTCATTTAATATTCACAACCACACAGCAAAGTTGAAAGCATTATATTCTCTGTTTTACAGAAAGCATTATTTTCTCCATTTATAGGCACTTAGAGATTAATTAATTTGAAAGTTATATGGTTAGTATGAAAGGAGCTGGGATTCAAACCCAGGAATTCCAATGCTACAACCTGCATTTTCACTAACAACCCTTACTTAGATCCACTAGTTGTAGTTTTTTACCTAAATTTTTTTTATTTACATTTTAACTCATTTCAGACTTACAAGAAAGTTGCAAAAATAGTATAATTTCCATACTACCTTCACACAGACTCCCACAGCACAATGACCAAAATGAGAAAACTAACATTAATATAATTCTAAGTAACTAACTAATTAATTAATGTAGTTCTAATCTTCAGTTTTCAGATTTTGCTAATTGTCACACTAATGTTCTTTTTTTTTTTTTGACCCAGGATTCAATCCCAGACCAAACATTGCTTTTAGTTGTCAGACTTCCCTTAACTCCTTCATCTGGAACGGTTCTTCAACCTTTATTTGTTTTTCACAGTCTTGACACTTTGACCTTATTATTTTGTCAACTGCCCATTTGAGTTTCCAAAATAATCTTGAGCTGAGGAAAGCTAGATATTAATCAGTGGGAAGTCCTCCCAACATCACACAAAGAGCCAGCACAGATGTACATCTAACCCTTTATCTGATGGGATGTAAGACCAGCCCCTCAAGGAGCATCCATGGGCTGTGTCTTTGAGGTGACTGGGGTGATGGCTACCTCTCCACTCTATGCTCTTCCCTCACCAGTGCTCCTTTTTCAGAGTACTATTGTTTATAATGAATTAGAGAAATATTTTATTCTGCTGGGTAATCTGTATGAATGTGATCTCTCAAGCATTTTCTGCCCTGAGACAATTAGGTTGAGAGGCATATGAAGGAATGTAGTTTGTTTTCTTGTATATGTTTCTTCCGAGTATTTCCAGCTAATTGACTCCAGATGAATTCTCTACACAAATAAAAGCCATGAATACTACATTTCTACTGTGATATAGATATGATAGTATGTGTCTCCGTGTTTTAAAATCTAAGTTAAATATATTTATTTCCCAGTTTCAGATCATTGACTACTTTTATTTCCTTGATGTTCAAGGCAAAATATATAGCAGTTAATGTTGCTTTAGACTAATTCCTTTGTCACCTATAATAATCACACTAGAATGTTTTCTCAGTGGACATTGTGAACGCTGAACATGACAAAATTGGGAAAGGACACAGAAGGAGCCTTTGTTAAATGTTGTATAACTCGTGTAATATAAAATAGGCATGCTTAAAATTGGTGGGTGCAGAAGCGTGGGTGATTTCTCATACAGTACCATAAAAAACGACTCATTTTTACCACGTCGACTACACTTACTTTACATGGGCTCTCCTCAGACTTGATCATGGGAGTTATCATTCATTGATATATGTGCTTAATTCTATATTTTTTGCACTTTGACAGGTAAGAGCACACTAATGCTTTGGAAAGCAATAGACAGTGCTCACATTTTTTGTTCTTAGAACTCTTTTATACTCTGAAAAATTATCAAGAACTCCAAAGAACTTTGAGTTATACCTATCAGTATTTACCATACTTGAAATTGAAACCAAGAATATTTAAAATATTTATCAATTCCCTTAAAATGACCATAAACCCGGATAAATAGCATCTTTGTATTATTGTGAAAATGGTTTTGATCTCAGACTTCCTCGAATGGTCTCAGAGAAGCCAGGGGTTCTAAGATAACATTTGGAGAATTGTTGTATAACACACATTTCCATTTCCTCTTAGATCATTGGTGCATCCCCAGGAGAAATATCAGTAATAGCTAACTTTCTAAATTATGATTTTTTAGTAAAGAGATTAAAAGAGATAACTAAACCAAGTTCCTCAGACTAAGAAGATAATAAAAGATTCCTCTAGAGGAGACTGCCAGCCATTTGTTATATTGATGGAATTTTAGGCATCATGAAACCTAAAAATAGTGATTTTTTAAATCTTTTATTTTGATACCAATTCTGTATACAGTATTATTCTTTGATCATCCAAAGATGGTCTGTGACATAGTTAATAAAATTCTTAATACCCTCATACACTGCTGGTGGGACTGCAAATTGGTTCAGCCACTATGGGAAACAGTTTGGAGTTTACTCAAAAAACTAAGAATTGATCTACCATAAATTCCAGCAATCCCTCTACTGGGTATTTACCCCCCAAAGACTTAAAAAAATCATGTCCATATAGATGTTTGCACACCAATGTTCATAGCAGCATTATTCACAGTGGCCAGGACATGGAAGCAACCGAAATATCTTATAATAGATGATTGGCTAAAGAAGCTGTGGTACATATATATAATAGAATATTACTCAACCATAAGAAGAGATGAAATACTGCTATTTGCAACAACATAGATGGATCTCAAGATAATCACGCTAAATGAAATAAGCCCGACAGAAAAAGTTGAAAATCACATGATATCACTCGTATGTGGGATATAAACCTAAAAGCAACAAATGAACAGGACAAACAAACAGAAACTCAGGGACACGGACAATGGACTAGTGGTTACCAGAGGGTTGCGGGGAGGGGAAGAAGAAGGGAGGTAGATGGGGTAAAGAGGGTCAAATATAGGGGGATAGGAGAGGGTTGAAGTGGGTAAAGGGGATCAAATATACTGTAGCTGAAGGAAACTGGACTTTGGGTGGTAAACATACAATAGAATGAATATATACATGTCAAATTATAATTTACATCTGAAAATTATATAATGTATTAACCAATGTTACCCCAATAAACTTAATAAAAATTTTTAAATAATAATAAAATCCTTAAACAATCTATGTAGTACTTTCTTGCCTACAAATGACATCTTTCATCATCACTTGTAGCATATCTACTTAGAAGATATAAAATTTTTATTAGAAGAGATGACAGGTTAGGCTCCACAAAAAAGAAAAAAAAACTTTAAAAATAAAAATGGAGCTAAAATCTCATCGAAATTTGATTAACCGCCCAAGTTGCCAAGAGATGACAAGGTTTTGGACTGTATTAAATCACTCTGAAATTTGTTACCAAGATTTCCTAAATCATTTTTCTATTGTATTTTCACTTAGTAAAAGCAAATCCTAAAGACTTTATTATTACTCAGTTCAAATACTGTATTATGTTTATATTACAACTTCTATATTACTGTTTTAAATTAACACCATTTAGTTTCAATATTCTTACAATGGCTTACAATGCATAACTACTTAACTGTCATAAACAAAGCCTTTATCTTTATTAAAACCTTTTAGAAACTAATAAAAAAAGTTGGGGAGAGGGGCATATTTAAATCCCCAAGCCACAGAAAAGGAATGAGACTCACAGACAGTTTTCTTAGCTCTGTTTTAGCCTGGCCCCTGGTCCAATCATTTCTCATTAGAAGCTCTATGTATTGTTTGCAATAATTAAATGTTCCCAGAGCATAACACAACTCAATAGAAATAAATCAAAATGCAATCTTTTATTTGTAGAGTTGTCAAATCTTATGAAATATTTAATATTTCTGATATATGTCTTTCAGAAATCAACTCTGTCTCACCATCACCACCAACCCAGACATTTTAAAAATTTAATTGAAATGGTAAAGTCTAGGCCTTTACTCTCATGTATTGCTTTATAATCTCTGTCACAAACGTAAACTGTTTAAAGGTTTCAAGTCAGATTGACACATCTGCAGATGAATCACTTCAATTAATAATTAAAATAAAACATTTTAGTTTCTCTGACAATGCTCTCACAACCTAATTGAGAAATATACTACTTAGAATTCTGGTTATAAGTGACATTAATTCAACTCAAACTATCTTAAGAAAATCACAAATTTCATTGGGTGGATATTGGGCCAGTTCATTGAATTATGGAAGAGATACAGAAATGGAGATAATATTATGGATTTGGGAGATAGTAATGAAGTATTTAAATGCGGAAGTCACTTCTCTGTCTCTCTTGGTCTGTCTCTGTCTCTTTGTCTCTCTCCATATGTGAGCACATGCAGGCACAACTCACCTTGATTGCACACTGCTTGTCAGCCCTATTCTTCCAGGTTTTTTATCTTCACCAGAGAACACAGCAACCAGAAGCTCTGAGTTACAATCCTTTTAACTCCAGCAATGCAGAGAGAAGGCCTTTTTGAGGCCGTGTACCTATTCCTTTAACCAAATTGAAGCTAGGAGGTGAGGAACCCTGATTAGACAAGCATGGCAACCATTAGGATGGAAACAGGAGGGAAGGAAGCCAGAGAGCTACCACCAAGCCTAGTTGGTTGGAATCAAGGAGGAGGATGTGCTGATGGTAAGATAAGAGCTATTTCCAGGAAAATGAGGAGAAATGCTGCATTCCAATAAAAACAAAAGATACCAACTATAGGTTTTTTATTATAACTATTGACTTTGAAATTAATTACTACATATATGTCTTAGATTTAATTAATCATTCACTTCCATCAACTTTTGTGTTTTTTAAATAATTACTATCTTTACTCACCATTTCATGATGACTATCCTAGTATAGTCCATCAACAGTTACTCTATTTGGACTTCTCCAGATAGCCAACAGTCCTGTTCTTCTTCATTCGATTTCCTAGAGCATCACTTTCACACGTACCCTGACCTGGTCAAAGCCAGCCAGCAAATAACTTTTTGACAAGTGCCATAGTTCTTGCATTTCTCCTAACTTAGGATGCCTCTCCATCACCCATCTCTATTTTTACCCCCGAATCTTTCCTTTAGTTATATCTATCAAGTCCCAGTCCTCTATGTAGTATTTCCCATTTAGTAAGCTCTAAGTAGTTTACCTCTCCTTCTGCTAGCACACGTAATAGAGGGTATATTATTTAAATCTTTACTGTTGCAATTTTTGTGCATGAGACCAGCTGCCTAAGGTGCCATAGTTGTAACAATTTGTATCCGCTGCTGTTTCTATTGCTCTTCAATATCTTACTGCCTCTGAATGTATTCTTATGATACTTTCCTTAGGTTTTATATCTGCCTTATATATTTCAGTCTTATTGTTCAAAGTTTTTCGCATACTATTTTAATAAAATATTTCTTAACCCATGCATTGACTTCATAAACCTTAGATAACTGAATACACTTCCAATAAAAAGCTGAAAATACTTTACTTTTTAAAACAGTTTTTGCATTATCTGGATTACAAGTGGCTTTCTTTGCCTTACTTAAATTACTAAGTGTTCAACCCGAATGTATTAATATGTATAATATCACTACAAAATATGTACAATAAAGGAAATAATTTGAGTAGAAAGAAATGAAAATATGCAATAGTGAGATGTGATTTTATAGACCTGGATTTATTTTAGACATAAGAATATATAGGGAAATTAGATAATCATTAAATGCAAAATATCTCTATTGTGAGGGAAGGTAAGAGAGAACCTGAAGAAACCAGAAAAAAAAGGTAAAAAGAATTATAAATCATCATCTGCTCTTCATCCTCTGGTATATCTGCTTTGAACCGTGTAACTTAATATCTCTTTCTTTGAACATTCTCCCACATCAGAGTGGTCTCTGGAAGCTACATGTAAAATGAAAGTTGAGTAATAAAAGTAAATTAAACCACGTGGAATTTATGGTTTGAACACTTAGTACCTATAATTCTGATGGTTGTTGCTCTTTAGTAACTTGCCTGGCAAGGACAGAGCCTTATCATTTCCCAGTGTTTGCACACTCAGGCAAGCACACCAGGTGTTTTTCTCCTTTCAACCACACCAAATCAGCCCTATAAATATTCAGGGCAGGGAAAATCATCAACTTTATTTTGCATTTTATAATTATTCCCTCTGCCATTTAGGAAACCAGGACATCTTGGCATGATGAGTCTATGGTGTTTTCTTTTTTTGAGGCCGAAAACAGATGACACTCCAGCCCATTGTAATATGACATTATTCAGAGCCAAAACAGCATTTAGATAATTTAAGTCTAGTATCTGTCCAGGACTTACATCCAATAATAATCACTGCCCTGTAGAGAGTTTTGTTAGATGGAGAAGAAAAATTCCTTATACTACTATTTCAAATAGCTCTCATTGTTGTAAATAAATGTGAAAAAAAAAAAGGAAATCCTCTCATGAAAAGATCTTAAAGAATGTCACACTCTTTTAGTTTAGAATGCTGTGGTCTAATATGTGATTATAGATTTATGAGGTATATAGTCTACGGAGATGACAGTGTAAAGAGACCGTTGGTATAACAGTGTTAGATGCCATTAAAATAATCTTTTAATTGAATACAGTTCTTTCTGCAACATGTGACCACCCTGCTTCCAGTGGGAGAAAAAATAGAAAGGAAAAAATGCCTGATCCTGGTTGCTATGGCAGCAAGTGCTAAGAGTGAGTCTGAATTCTGTGTCAAGGTAATGAATTTAGCATCTACAGGAAAAGAAATGGATTTCCTGTCACACATTGTAAATCCATCATAGGAAATGAACATAGTGTAGACATTTTGGATGTTTAAAATCCATTTAAGATGCACAAACGTGGTAGAAAGAGTGCATCAGATTATCTCAAGGGGCTCAGTCCTTCTCCATCATTGTGTTTTCATCCATATCTGTCATAAGGAAGAAAAAAGAACATTCAGTATGAACTGGCAGTTTGTACTCAGCCGGCCCTAAGGTGACAATGACATGGTCACACCCCTTCCTCTGGATCTCATGGTTACTCTGTACTGCCTTCTTCTTCGGAATGTTCTTCCTTTCTTGATTCTTGGTGATTCTCTAGTTCTTATTCCTGCCCATCATCCTAGAATGGATTTTTCTGAGCCTATTCATAGGCTTTCTCCCCATCCACACAAAAATTGTGTACTATTTTTGTCATTTTTTTTCTAAGTTAGCAACTGAACAAGCCATTTTCAAATGTGTGCGTGAATATAAATGATGTATCTTTTTGAACTGAAGAATAGACATAATATTAATTTAAAGAGTGCCAAAGATTCAAATTCACAAATAATTTCATTTAAGTAATGTTCACTCTCATAGATACAATAGTAACCACCCAACTGAGATTATACATTATATTTAATAATGCTATTGCAATTGCAACATACCTAAATCTCAGAAATTTAAACTAAAATTTTTTTTATTTTTTATTGATGGTTTTGTTCTATGTGAGTAAAGCAGCCCCCTTATCTTCTAGTTCTGCCTTCTGAAGCACTTGACCTTCAAGGTAGACCTGGGAAGGGAATGGATAAGGCTTAAGGGACAACGTTGGAAGTAGCATTCATCACTTTCAACCACATCTCATTGACCAGAAACCAGTCATAAGGCAATTAAGACTACCAGAAAACATGAACACCATAGGTGAACATTAACACTACCTTATTTCTTATCGATTAAGAAATATGAATCAAACGGGTAAAATGGCATGGTGGATCCAAACTCTACATGAGAAATGAATGACCTTTAATTGGTGGCTGCATTGAGCCTTCTTATGTCAGCACTATTCGTTTTCTATGATTTATTTATGCCTCACTCATTTTTTTTAAACATAAGGGTTTAGAAAATGATCTAAATTTTATTAGAGAAATAGTTCTGTATTAGCCAGGATATTTTCATAAGAAACAAGAAACAAGAAACAAGGATGATGATAATGATAATCTTTTATTGTACTTTCAGACAAAATTTAAAACTCTTGCATTCTTAGGAGCTGATTTTTTACCTTTAAAGTATCCTTATACTTCGCCTTCAAAGAAGTCCAGATGAAAGTGCCGTTATCACAAAGTATCTTCATATCATTTAACAGTACAGTAACAGCATCCTAATGTCAATAAAATTATAATTAAGAACCTTCTCTCCACTTTTACTTCTATTATCTCTGAGTTAGTGTGGTCTGAATAAAATAAGAGTATGAAATCCAATACTAGCTATTGTTTATATTTCTTTATTAAACAGTAAGTAAAGAATAAAACAAGGCAGAAAGCATGAGTTGTCTCAGTCCACTTAGATGGAAAGCAGAGAAACAGAATTCCTAAGTATAAACTTGGCTGAACCCATTTAGAAGCCCAACTTGTCTATTGCTTTAAAAATTAATGCACTGCAGATGTTACTATGTTTTAACAGCACATTGTTCCCAGATCAGAGACTATGCATGGTCCCAGTAGGACAGATGTTTTGTGCAGTCAGTGGAAATTCAATCAAATAAACTGTAATTGCAAAAGTAATTAACATTTATTACTTATAGTAAATACACTCAGAAAACTTCAATAGTTAAGGAAAAGCAACTTTTTAACATCAGATCAGACAAGATTAAAAATTTGATCACTAGGAAAAAGCAAATAATTTTCTTCCAGTCCAGAGGTAAGTAAATATTTGCAAAAAAATGATGAAGTTTAAATTAAAATATCCGGGGACACTTCTCATAATAAATATTTGAGTTGACAAAATTATGGGACAAAGAATATCATCAAACAAAATTAATAACAGATTTGGGCATATAATAAATTTCAAAATAGTTATATAATTTCAAAATTATACTATTGGGAATTGCATAAGAGGTTAAAAATATGCTAGATCTTGCCAGTTTCCTTCAAGCTCAATATCTGGACTTTTAGAATAGCTCTGAGGAGTGTTTGGGGATCTTTTGTCCTTAAAAATTCAGTGAGATATCACCAAATATGCATTTTATAATAGTATCACAATAGCTAGCATTTTTTATTTATTTTCTGTATACCTAGCACTGTACTAAGAACTTTACAATGACCCAGTGAGATAGGTTCTGTCATTCCACATTTCCCATTTTCATTTACCGATTAAAATAATGAGATTTACAGAAATTAAATAACATTCCGACATTACATATAACTGGAAAAGTTGTGATGACAAACCAGGCAGTTATACTCTAGAGGCCACAATCTTAAGTTACTTCATTAAATCACTTCAGAAAGTTGAGATTATTTATTTAAACAATATCTTTTTCCAATAGTCATTTAAGTAGCTACATTTTAAAAATTGCAGCTTGTTTATGAATATCTTTTTTGAAGTCATTCACATTTTCAGCTTATAGTGATTGTTATGTAAAGTTTAAATTAGTAGTTTTTGATACTACTAACATTTCAACTTTCAAGATTCAAAGAAAGGCCCTTTATTGAACATGTACTGTATTTGATGTATTAAGAATCTTGCTCACATTTTTCATGAATTAAAACATTTCAAGTATATCTTTATTTACTCTTATTTCCCTTTAATTCTTCTTAATAAGCTCTATTTTATTTACAGTTGTACTAACATGGAACTCATTTGCCCACTACATAAAACTATTATCATTCTTCAAATTATTCTCTGTGATTTTACAATTTCTTTATTTCTTAAGGCATAACAACTTAGAATCACAACAGTTTTTAAAATTTGAGTAAAGACAAGCTAATATTTTCAGTTTTGATTCTTTCCTGATAAGCTTTTTTAACCATAATCACATACTGGGTTAGAAAGTTCAAGAAATAAGCAGTTACTCCTTTCTAGAAATCTTCCCTAGGCTGTAATTTGTAATACATTCATTGCCAATTATTGTTTGTGCTTTTTCTAAACATCACATATTTACCAACATAAAAGTTTTAAAATTTCAAAATCTGTTATTCTGAATTTTTTAAATGCACTAATAAGAACAGTTTTTTTTAATGGAATGCTTGTTTTTGATAATATTATTGATTCTTTTAGATTAATTTCTGCACATGGTAACTTAATAAATACTGAAATTGAGGTTTTTGCTCTCAACTACATTTTGCTACAAATAATCTCCCCACATTAAAGGCAATTTACAAATATAAAAAGAGAAAAAACAAGTGCAAGTTAAGAAAAATAGATTGAAAAATTAACTTCTAAAAATGTTCATATGTATTTCAATTATATGTGGAATCTAAGAAACAAAAAGAACTAATCGAAAACAGACCCACAAATATAGTGGACAATTTGGTGATGGACAAAGGGGAGGAGGTTTGGGGGGCTAGGAGAATCGAGTGAAGGGTTAAAAAAGTACAAATTAGTAGTTGATAGTTGGTAATGGGGATGGGAAGCACAGCATAGGAAATGCAGTTAAGATTGATAGGATGGCTAGGTGGAGGGTCAGGGAGGGAGGGAGTAATTGAGGGGATTGTTTTATGAACAATATAGATGTCTAACCAATGTACTATATACTTTAAACTAATTTAAATTAATAAGTAAATTGATTATTTTTTAAATATTCATATATAGAAGTCTAGTTAATTTATTGCTTCCTAAATGCTAGGTCTTAGAACACTAACTCTATAGTATTAAACTTAACAGGTTTATTGTTTGGAAAATAAATAATTAAACAAGATAAATGTTTTTTATACCACAAATGTCAGTTTTTTAATTATACTAAAAAGTTCGTTATGAATGTCCAAGAGAAAAACACGACATGAGCTATTCCCGATGTTCCTTTGGCCCAGGACCATAGTATTCATAGAATTATTCTCAGTTTTAATGCTCTGTAGAGCACACCCTGAGAAATACAAAGATGATCAATATGTCGCACAAACTACTACTATAAACTAGAATGATTTCTACTTAGAAAATATCTAGCAGTGGATATGTCAGGCACTATTATTATATAAGGATTTATCCCAATTGGAAGAACCCTGGAGATGATCAACACAGAAAGGGACATTGCTGAGGAGAGATGAAGCAGGGTAACATGGAACACATTATTTATCATCAGTATAACCTCAAATCTTAGTCAATTTTACCTTTTCTCTTGTCAGATTTTTAGTCCAATGTAAGCATTTGAAATCAAGACACTGTTTTTACCAAAAACATTTAGCTACTTTCATTTTACTGTAATATATGTTAATACAGTCATAAATGGGTTTTTTCATAAGAAAAGAACCTGTTACAGTTCTTAAGATTTTTTAAAAAATTTACTGGAAAAATGGGGAACTGCCAGCTTAAGAAAAATTATTCCCATGTATGTTATATCAAATTATTGATTCATGCATTGATTTGTGATATATGTTATATCAAATTGTGCAGGAATTTGTTTACACCATTCTTTCAACAATTAAAATACGAACAAATGTTCATCTCTTGGTAATAATATGAGGAAAATTAAAAAAGAAATTATTAAAGACTTGATTTTTTTAAAATGTTAGTATTACCAGCAACTTTTTTTTATATAATCTTGCAAAGTGAGAAGGTAAAACACTTTTTTATTCCATGAGGTCTTAGCCTCAACAAATATAATCAAATCCTAAGGTAAAATTTGATGTATCTTTTAAAAATTTTTTTTGTTTAAAATAAGAGAGATATGTTCAGATTTAAGGTAAGGTTTGAGCAGTTTCTGAGCAATGCCAGTGACTTGAAATTTGACCCCACTGCCCATCACTTTACCACCATAAATATCATCGTTCCTTTGGATATTGAAGAAAATTCTGTTTTGAAGCATGTGCTACTAGAAATACAAATCCATTATGGTAGGAGAAATGTTAAATGATAGAAATTATCTAAGAACAAGACCTATTACTGATGGGGCAGAGGGAAAAAAGGAGATGATAGGGAAATAAAAAGTACAGAAGAAAAGCTGTACATCCAAGGAAATGTCTTCCCTGTAGATACAAGAAAATTCCAATAGAAGAACAATTAATGGCAACTAAGGCACCAGGTGAGGCAGATAGTGGGAAACAAGAGGCAGAGTCTCATTTTTTGTACTTTGTCTAGCATTAGTTTTCATTTTTGAATAATGCAAGTACATTTAAATAAAATAATTAGCTAAAATTGTTTTAAGATGTTTAAGTTTGAGGGCTTAACATCTCAGCCAAGGAAACAAAACATACAGGAGAAATAAGACTATAAAACATTTCATCTCATGCAGCCCACCCAGATGCAGACAAGAGGAGGCTAATTCAGATACCAAGATTTGGCCAGTTTAGGACAAATTAGATTCAAAACTACTCTTCACATAACAAAGACCTAATGGAAGATCTCTTTCCCTCCCCAAATTTATTGCAAATTCCATAATTGTACAGGTGGTGAGAGAAATTAAATTGAAAATGAAAGTGCACTATCAATTTTCTCAGGAATGGAAAACTCAAACAAAACACTCAAAAGTTAACGCAACAGAATTAAACCCTAAAGTGAATATCAAAAATCTTTGCTAACACAATAGTAAAGTATTACTATAATATATGGGCCTCCAATAGTAAGTAATGTAGTGAACGTTTTTAAAGGAAATATCGTCACTCCCTAAATTACTAAAATGTTATCAAAACACTTAAAAATGAGATCGATTACTGCTTTTTGTAATATATACCTTAAACCTCCAAACTTTATTACCATCAGTTTCTTAATATATGAATTGTGTTAAAGAATAAAAATCTACTTTTGAGTTTATTTAAAATGTATACGTGCGTATATATGTGTATTTATGTGAATTACAAAATAATAGAATAATCACTACCCATGTAACCACCACTCATAATTTTAAAATATTACTGGTCTGTCACACACTACTTTTTTTCTCTACTCAAAGAAATTAAATATTAAAACTAAACTTATCTTTCCCCAGTTTTACTCTCTAACCCTCCTTCCTTTCCCCCAAAAAACCATTAACCAGAATTGTGTGTGTGTTTGTATGTGTATCTCCAGGGATTTAGAAAATAATTATGCAGCACATATAAGTAATCACATATAATTTTGGTATCTTGAAATTTTACTTAAAGGATGTCATTGCTAAATATTTGTGTCCGAGTTGATTTTTATTCAATATCATTTTAAACATAATCTATCTTTATTGGTATATAAATGTAGTTTGTTCATTTTAAAAGCAGCAGAATATTTGAATTTTCTTTTAAATGTATTTTTAAAGAATTTCATTATTTTAAATGAGTTTTCACATAATGCCTTTTTTTCCTAGTTTCCCACCTTTCCTGGCTTTTTAATCCCAACACAAACAGTCAGAACTTTAATTTTAGGTCTCTGAAACCCCACATTATGTTGGTGAATGTTCTGGAATCAGGCTTCTTGGCTCTAAGTGAACAATAGGCTGAGATGCAGAATGTGGACAGGAAATACCTGAACTTTTGTCAAGACTCCTTTGGGTGCTGTAATTACTTATAACTCAGAAATGTTTTGCAACTGAGTGTTAACATATGAAAATTTGGGGACTGTGTTTGGAATGTCATGTTAATTTTCCCAAAGGATTAACAGTTAGAGTAGCATGTTAGGAACAAGAACTGATACTGTGTGTGAATCACTGACTTAACAGGGTGTTTCTATTGACAATGTGTTTCAGCTGTGCAATTTGGAAAGAAACGTGAAAAAGAAGGCTGAGCTCCTTAGCTCACTCAGAAAACTGAACTCTCTCATAAAGTTTTGCTGTTGAATTGAAATTGTTTTGGATGAAAAATACTGCAGCCTCCCTGTCCCTCGTTCCCATTTCTGGATTTAATTAGTATTGCATTCTTTTACTACACACACACACACACACACACACACACACACACGCACACACTGTGTATCAACAAGGGCAAACCACAAACCTGAATATTTAAAATAATTTAATTTAATTTTAATGAGTAAAACTATATTTGTTCCACATATTATGACAAATCTGTTACTTCCACCTCATTTATGCTTCACAACTGAATGTTAATCAATTAAAATAGTTAAGTGTATGGGAAAAGAGCAGCTCAGGCTAATTTTCATTCCCTCTCCTCAAAATATGATGATTTTACTTTATAATTACCCACAGGCTAACGATTATGTTTATGAAACTTTACATATCACAGAGATTTTATATTGCATAATTTATGTGAGTAAAACTGCACCATTGATGCTATAAAATAAAATAAAACTACAACAACAAAAAGCAAAAGTGTTCCTTGTTCTTATGAAGTTTATATTCTAATACATGAAATAACACAAACAGAAATACAAGCAACATTACTATGAACATGTCTTAATAGAAAAGGTGGGAAATTTTTACCTGAGAAACAAATGTAGCTGAAAGCTCAAGAAAAGTTCCATCAACAATTCATTAGGAAGCGAGGCTCTGTGGGCCAGAACAGGACAGGAGAGTTGGAATTCTAAAGCCTTAGTCCCTTCCCTGGCTCTATTCTTACTGACTAGCATCATGCCTAATATATAGTAGATTCAAATGAAAATTTGTTGATTTACTGTATAGATTTGAGAACATCATGGTTTCTCAAAGTCTTCATTACTCTTCCAAAAAAGGGGATAAATGATAATTTATAAGATTCTTGTGAGGATCAAGTAAACATAATAGATGTGAAAGTATATTTATTAAATTTTAAGGCACTAGAAATATATTGCTATCATTCTCTGAGAAATTTAAAAATATGAGTTGCAGAATTTTTAAAGCTTGGACATCACAATATGAAGGTAACCTTTCTGTGAATAGCCTGTAGTTGGAAATAGGAAAGAAAAACTTAGCCCATTGTTATTTTTTTCCTTTGGCCTCAACAGCCACTCACCCCAGTATCCCTCCTCCACCCCACCCCAGCCCCTAGTGGTTAGGAGGCAGCTGACCTTCCAAACTGTGATTTCCTTTCCCATGGGTGAGTGGGAGTTTTCCCAGGAGAATATGAAACACAGACTATCTCCATGCTCAAACACAGACTCAAAATGAAGTCAGTAAGAGTCTCTTCTATAGGCCTCAAAGCAATTAGGGAAGATTTAACAACTGGGTTTTGTAAAGCTGAGGGATTATCTGTGATTCTAAATTCCCATTTTAGGCTAGATTCCCTGCTAGGTATAAATGAAGATCTGGGTGTATACTACCTGCAATTTCCATATTCTGCGGTAGCCTAAGTAAGAAAAAAATGCTCATCTGGAAATAAAGCAAAACACCATAATGACAGTGATCAAAATGTAATGAGGAACCTGCTCTCAGAGATTAGAGGTCTGAATTACACCCTCAAAGATAACATTTGTTGCCCAAGAATAGAAACGTTCTGAGCATTATGGCATTGACTAAACTGCCTACTAATCCTCAAAACAGACTTTGTATGAATATACTACATCAATATACCATATTTCATGTGCTAATCTTTTTATGATGCTCTCATTCCACAGCATTTTAAGAGAAGAAATATAACTAAACCAAAAAGGGAGATGATTAGAATTATCCAGAAAAGAAAATAAAGAGGGAGAGGGAGGGAGAGAGAGAGAGAGAGAGAGAGAGAGAGAGAGAGAGAGAGAGAGAGAGAGAGAATAAAAGAGAAAATGCTAATGAGATGGTTCTTAGTTGAACAGGTAAAACATATTAGGCAAAATAAAGGACAGTACATGGTGCTCAATCCATCTTGGCATATTTGAGCGACTATTTTATTAGGATATTTTATTATCAAGAGACTTCCCACCAAAATGAAAATTTTGTACATATTAACAGTAACCCTCCATATATCCATCAACTTGGTACAAGCTAGATACCAATAATATGTTGAGATTACAACAAAAATTTAAAAAATCAGTAATGCTCTATAGGACTCCATGAGCTGCGTGATTCATTCCTTATCAATCCAACTAGTTAGAATTTTTTCAAACTTTTAAGTTTCTTCTTCCCCAGATGTAACATGCATCTAATACATTTATTGTTATGACATTCTGTATGGTGTCCAATACACAGTACCACTTCCCTTTTCTCGCATGTCTTTCTTTTTTCCGTAGTATCCGCCTAAACTGTTGTGTACGTGGTGCCATAAATCAAAGTAGTATGAGTAAGAAGAAGTGATTATGATGAATAAATGGAGGTGATTTTAAAAATAGAAAAGTTCTTGGGTAGGTAGTTTTCAAAAAAAGGTAAACTGGGTTTCTAAGGATATATGTTTTTTTCCCAGTGTGTCATTATTTTTTTCCTTTACCTATCACCTATCCCACTTTCCTCTGCATTCTTTCTCTCTGTCTTCTCTTTTGCTTTCAGATAACTTTTTTTTTCTTTCTCTATTATGTTTTTTCCCCTTTTTTTCTGTTATTCTCTCAACATTAGAGATTAATGCTTTAAGATTGTTCTCTCTCTTCTTTCCCATAGGATCTTTCATAGGAAGTTTATCTGTGGGTGAGCTTCAGTATGTTTAATGTAAGCAGATGAATGAAGTCCCAGATTCTCACCATAATGCAGTTTAGAATCCACATTTTAAAGTGGATCATTGACAAACAGATGGCAGTTTCCCATAGAAATAATATATTGTTTGGGGTATTCATTTCTAACCAAAGTGAATCATAAACATTACCAACAATATGCCATTAAAGTTAAGATAGAATAACTATAAACTATTGACAAAGACAGTTAATTTCCAAGTCCTAAGAAATGGATTTTAAGTGCATAGTTTATATTGATGATTATATAATGGATCTCTTTTATAAAGTGAGCCTCCAGATAAAGATAAAGAGTTGTCTTTAATTTAGTCTAAACCTAATATGCTATGTACACAAACATGAGATCACATATTTGACAATTCAAATATAGTATTTTTGAGCTAAAAGCAAACATAGAGCTCATCTGGTTCAGCAACATGCTCATTGGTCTTTATTTTACTGAGGAAGAAATGAATTCTACTTTTCATTTTAGTACAGAAAAGGAGTTAAAGAAATTGTTTAAATGTCTCATGTCTCTTAGAAAACTAAATCGTGGTTTTTTTCAACCTATTCATGAAAATAATAGTTTCTCTAGGACGTGTATTAGTTCCTGAAATACAGCCATAGGCAAGTCAGGCAAACTGTTGAAATTCCCAAATAATACAGCTAAGTATAATTGTTTGTTCTCGATACTCTTACTGTAATGATTACTTTTCACATCATAACTACCTGCAAATGCTCATATGACCTGAGTTTTAGAATGCAAAGGTCAGGAGTCTGTCCTTTTACTTAACCCTAGAGATAAAGGACCCGTGACATAGGCTGAGCTAAGGGCTTTTCTACCTAAGTCACTCAGGAATTATTACAGTTTGACTGC
This sequence comes from Cynopterus sphinx, assembly GCA_030015415.1. NCBI lineage: Eukaryota > Metazoa > Chordata > Mammalia > Chiroptera > Pteropodidae > Cynopterus > Cynopterus sphinx. The sequence continues at coordinate 94,267,155 of CM057386.1, read as the reverse complement.
TGCATCCTAATTTAAGTATGCTGATAGATGTCAAAATAATCACCTAAAAATGTTCTGGGAAACAAAACAAATCATAAATACATATAAATTTCTCAATTCTGAAAAGTTGTTGTTTTGTTCACAAAATGAGCACTGATTGTCTTCAGACTAATTTATCTATGTAAGCATCTCTTCTGATGATCTATGGCACAACAACAACAACAAAAACATTATTTTAATGTGGGTGTTTCTAGCTATAGTCTAAAACTAATAAGTATGCTTTGGGGACAGGTGATGGGGAAAGCTGTATTCTTCAAAGAATTCTAACTCACCATGCTTGCATAGAGATTAAAAGCAATATCCTATGAAGTAGCATCTGGTAAAACATGCTGCAGGCAGGAGACAGTCAATAAAAGCAGCTGCCTGATAGGCTGTGGGAGAGTCCTCCTGCGGAATGTACATCATGTCTATTCTCTGAAGTCTTCAAAGGTTTTTTCTGTTGCACAATACTTATTCTTCTTATTTTTACTAAAGGGCAATAAAGTAGATTTGTCTCTGTTTTCAGAAGACTTGGGGACTTGAAATCATTGCATTTCTCGAGGAATGTTACTTGGTAGGACTAACGGTGGCTCAAAAATAAAGATAAGTCACAGGAGACTTAACTTTAAGTTTCAAACCAAAATGAGTACCTCTGTAAATTAAAAAGTGGGTGGTAAGCTCTTCCTTACAACAAAATGAGAATAGAATGGCAACTTATGTAGATGAAATGATGGCACTAAAATATTCTCAATGGTTACTAAAACTAGAGAATGAAAATCTGAAGTATTTCCCTTCATCACCAATATTGAGATAAACCAATATATATGTCTTCCGATACAATGCACTGAGAAGGACACCACATCATTTCAGTGGTATTACTGCCTAAATGCTGCATAGCCTGAATCTAATCATAAAGGAAGTCTACAAACCAAAGTGAGAGACAATCCACATAATAATAGGCCTGTGCTTTTGAAAGATATTAAGGACAAGAAACAGAGGATGTAAAACTTTTCTAGAATAAAGAAGGCTAAAAAGACAGAACAAGTAAAATGCATTTAATTTCCATTAGATTCTAGATTAGAGAAAAAGTAATAAAGAATATTATGGGATACTCAGTGAAATTTGTATATGCATTATAAATTAGATAGAATATATTTTATAAATACCAAATTCCACAATTTTAATAAATATACTGAATAGACTGTGATTATGAAAGAGATTATATTCATTCTTAGAAATAATTACTAAATTTTTAAAGGTAAAGGAGCATGATGTCTCCTATTTATTCTCAAATTGTTTATTAAGAATGCATACATATAGCAAATAAGTGAGAGAGAGAGAGAGAGAAGAGAGAGAGTGACCAAATGGGAAAAATGTGAGCAATTACTCATTTGGGTAAGAGGGGTGTGGGGGGGAGTTGGAAAGTGGTTGTATTTTTTCAGTTTCTCTGAAAATTTGAAATTACATACAAATTTAAAAGTAAATAAAAAACATGTGACAAGATCAGTGCCCTAAATTACCAACCATCCTGATTTGGTAAACCTTGAATTACCAGCTATCCATTTAACCCAGAAATAAGAGGTTTGTGGGGGTGGTGCAAACTTTCATCACTATAATGAGGAAAGTTCCAGGCAAACCAGGGCAAGTAGTCACCCTACCCCTCAAGATAATTTGCATTAGATGTGGAAGAGTTTCTTTGCTGTTTTGTTTGAATGCTAAGTATTATGTATGCATTTGTGGAAGCATAAAATCAATACTATAAATAGTACTGTTAAAATGAGAAAGGAAGATACAAATTTTCCTACTAAGAGAGATTGGCTGCTGGAGTAGTAACTTATTAAATGAAGTCAAGGAAATAGATATTTATTATGCACTTTCTTTTTAAAGAATGACATTTAGCCTATAAATATCTAAGTTCAATCATCAAAAATATAATTAATATGCAAAATTTATTACTTGCACATAAAGAGATTACCTCCTTATGTGGAAGATTATAGGAAGCTGATTTCCTTCTTGCTTCTGTATATGATCTAATGAGGAACTTCAAGTTACTTCAACTGAGATTACATCTTAGTATCTCATTCAAGGCACAGTACCATAGCTGGCATGCATGCTACACAGGTTCTAAAGAGAAAACAGATGAATAGTGTAACTGTATTTTCAAAACATTATAAAGAGCTTTGATGCTTGAGAAGTCACTTCACTTTCTGCCAACATAATGCCAATTTTTCTTTGATCTTAAAAAAATTGTAAGTTGAAAGCAAGGTTCTCAGAGGTTAATACGTATTTCAGTTGAGAAAAATTTTTGAAGTATAGGCCAAAATTTTATCATATTACTGCCATAAGTTAAGCTTAAAGCCCCTTACGAACATGTGTTAAGCTAAATGTAAAGAAGAAATTGTGAAGGATTTTTCTGGAAGTATGTCTTCGTATCTGCTCTGAAAGTCTCCTGCAAAGGAAGTTAGCAAATAAGGTACTGAGTTTCACAAGTATCTTCACACAAATTGTTTCTCCCTGTGGCCCACACTATGCTTCTCAAAACTTGGAACAATACTCAAGGAAAAGTGTCCTTTCTTTCCCAAACTGTAGTTTGCTTTTCAGGGTACAAAACTGACTAGAGGAAAGTAATTCGGATTTGGAATCCAAAGAGTTTTTTCTGAATCTTAGTTTCACTAACTTGGTCTTAAGATGGAGAGCTGCCATGACCCTCTGAGACTATTTACATACCTGTAAAATTATAATTCACTAACGCTCGACTTACCGACCTCATAAACAGTGTTTTAAACATCTACTATAATAATGTATAAGAAAATGACCTGCATGCTCTGGTTAAAGTCTTTTTTGAATATCACCCAAATGGTGTCTTAATAGTGTTTTATGACAATTTCTGTTCCTTACGGTGTTTTCATCTCATCTGTCCTAGCTCTAGGAAACCATATCTAAGAATGAAGATTAGATCATGTGAGTAATTCACTGATGTAGCTATAAGGGGCAAACTGTGAGGTGAAAACCAACTGTTCCACAACAAGGGATGAACTAGAGACCTTCAGCAACAAGATCCTGCATTTATTAAGGCAATTCCTACCAACAGAATCTCCCATGAGGGCAGCTTATTTTATGAGATTCTCAATGATTAATCAGAAAATTAATTTGCTACTATTATTTATAATTTTTTAGTATTGAATTAGTATTCTTTTTATTTAATTTAGAAAATCTATATAGGTGAAAGACATAGGAAAAATAAACTATATTAATATATGAAGTTTGAGGGGGTTTTTTAGAATTTCCAACTTTTTTATTTAGGATAAACTTGAAACTAACTGAATTATTCTTACTTCAAACTCCCAAATATCAGGAGCTATGATATTAACATTAAGAATGAAGAAAATAGAGAGTATTTTCTCCTTCTTCTAGGGATGAGCCATGTCTTAGACTTTAGTAAATTTTTTTTACCTATAGTTTTGGGCACAGAATTTCTACTCTTTTCTAGTAAAAGTAGTTATCAAAGTTCAGAACAGATATTTTTAATTTTCTTGAATAAAAAAATGATTTCTAGTTTTTAAAATCTCCCCTGAAATTCAAAACTTACTATAAATCAAATTTCTACAGTAGATCAGATGCATAGAAAATTGATGTGCAATTAGCATGGCTCAATCAGGTCTAATCAGGAAGAGAATCAAGACCAAATAGTTCAATAAAGAACATTAATAATGACCACTAGTCACAAAGACATAAAAAGAGCAAGAAGATGATTGAGGAACAATGGAGACACCCAGAGTTTTGCATCAACCCCTAGAAATCAGTGTCAGACAAAAGTTGTTCCAGAACCGTAGAAATGAAAAAGATGGTGCTACCAGAGACCTGAGCATACAGAATATCCAGACAGAAGCTAAACCACAGGGGAGCAAACACTCATGGAAATAAGGTCCATTTGAGAACTAGAATCATGGCAGGAATATGCCCAACAGAAATTATGACCACAAAGAGAAGGTCTGCCAGAGAGAGGGGGAATTACAGAGACTCAGTCTATGCTACAAATATTGCCCAAAGCCAAGATAAAAGGTAAAGAAGTAACCTAGCTGCCCTCTTATAGTCCTTTAATTTTCTAGTTTTGTCTCTCATTAACTATATCTATACAGAAAATAACTGGCAAAGGAAGTATAAAAGGTCAAGTTTGCAGGGATCAGGACCCTGAGACCCAGCAGAAGAGTAACAAATGCATCTTTTCTCAGAGTGAAGTAAACATGATGTGGGGGAATTTGGTGGAATATCTAAGACTTTGGATTAGGAGAGAAACAAGAAACATAGGGTTGGAAAGTTTTATAATGATTACAATAGTAACATCATAAAAAACATGAATATTCAAATTGTTAGTATTTATTCTAAATGTTATAACAAAGAACAGAAATTTCAGGAATATTTTAAAATGTCTATGAGCTCTTGAATCAGAGCTCTTGAAATCTTGCTTGTGGAATTCTTCTTTTCTGTGACAGCAACCACTTATTGAAAGCTTAATATGTGCCAGACACAGTACTTTACATGAATTTTCTTATTTAAGCCTCACAAGAACTCTATAAAATAGATATGATTATCTTAATTTTGCAGGTGAAGGAACAAAGACTAAAAGGGGTTAAACAATTGTCTGAGGTCATAGCGATGGTAAGTGGGAGAGTCCCTATTCAAACCCATGTCTTCCGATCTCTAAACTCTGTCACTGATCACCATGTAATTCTGCTCCAGTGAGTGCTGGCCGAATGAGGCATCATTATGTGTTATTTATAATCACCTTTCTGGAGCAGATGGCTCTCTCCCACTTCTACAAAACTGGCTAGTGAGATTGTTAAAATTAAATTGGTGTTTTACATCCAACCCACACACCAAAGATGAAATCATTCCTGCTTATATGACCAATGATTTTTTAAAGGCTATCTGTATATTTTTTATCATCTTTTTAATCACCTATAACTACAACTCTGTTCTTCTGTAAGATGGCTAAGGGGGTAGGTACATTGAGACAGGGAAGGAAACATTCATCTACAGGCAGACATAGCAAGTCTCCTTTTCACCCAAGACAATGTCACAGATCTCCTTAACCAGGACGTTGCTGACTTTGCCTTGTCAGCCCTTAAGTGGAAAAGCTTTTGGAGGTCAACATTAGGACACACTGCTACCTTCTGCTGGTTAAAGGAAGGTTATTTAATGATCATGTCCTCATCCTGCCCATCGTACACTATCTGTCAGTGGCAGAGCTTTCAGCAGAGATAGCAGAAGAGGTGGAGAAGTATGAGCTACACTGAAGCTGTTCTCTAAGAGTTGAAGAAAATGGTATGTTCTATTTTGGAGAAACCACAAGAGCTGACAACTTCAGCTCCTGCTCATTCTTGTACAACTCAGTTTCTGCAGTACTGATAACATTAAAGATGCCATCTTTACCCAGGCACAGGTCAACAGACAGAGCTGCTGGAAATCCCAAAGCACTCTGCCATTGAGTGGATAGCACAGCCAGAAGTAGCATATTTTTATGGTGAACTTGACAGAGGAGAGAAGCTTTTCCACAGAATTAGAAAGAATTTTCTTTTGCGGTTTGGAAGGTTGTGGCCAGTAGAGCCATCCTTAATATTCATTAGTGGCAGCAGTAGCAGCTCATCAAGGAAAAAGAGGAGACCCTGGAGAGACTTTGAGCTTTTTTACTTCAATCTTGAAGGGAAAGTCACTTTATGAACTTCACAGAAATTAGTAGCAGCCTATTCAAAACTACAGTCTTCCATGAGAACTATTTCCCTGCCTCTTTTTCATGTATTCCCATGGAACCTACTTGCAACAAGATGCCCAAGATTGGTCTTTTGGATGAAATTACAATCTAGAATGAAAATTCTAGTTAAAAGCATTTGTCATCTGGCTCCAGGTACAGCTTGTATTTATCAACATTTTCAAAAACATCTAAACTATCAAATAAAATCCAAATAATTTCACATAAAAAATAATGTGTGATGGGTAGAGGGTAACACGAATTCTGATATTTTTACTTTAGACTAAATTAGACAGATATTTGGTTGGATATTTAAACCTAAAGTTCTTAATTAATTAATTAATTAATTATTAATTTCTGATAAACTATGTAGTGTGTATGTGTTGTGTGTGTGTTGTTTAGTAGAAAAAGATGTAGCATGCTATTCTAGAACTCTTTCTCAAAATTGCATAAGCTAGTGGCATTTTAGAAACTCGTTTGTGATGGGCATCAATAATAAATAATAAAACAAAGAATTATAAAGTATATACTATATAATAATAAAACTTAGTCCTTATATATTTCTATAAAATGCAAACCAGGTTATTGGACATGTTTCACGAAGGAATGTACCTCAAAAGAATAGTAAAAAGTGGAGTATCTTTCTTCAGTTGCATCCATTGGGCACCATGAAAATATATTTTCTATTTATGGAGCTAGAATGGCATTGGGTAAAGGGCACTCGTCAGGCATTCAGGTGTCTTACCTGTGCTCCATCTTTACTCTATAACCTTGAACATGTCACCTTGCCTGATTTCTTTGCAGCTATTTATTTAGAGTGTGAGGCAATTACTTTCTTCTTTTTCTACCTCAAATACATGTGAGGTAGAAAAATGTAAAATACAGTACTTGATGGTAATGTACTTTGCGAACGCTTTACAAATTTAAGTTACCATAAGCATTCTTCTGAGTTAGTGTGTGCTAGTCTAGTTATACATACACATACACTATAAATGCTTTAATACACACACACACACACACACACACACACACACACTCAGAGGCCTGAGAACTAAGTGCCATGTCACATATGTGATGCACACTTTTATATGTTAAGATGCACGCATCAAGACAGGTGTTGGAGGGGTGGATTTGAAAGAGCAATTACCTTAGCCTTCATCTTACTGGTGATCACTGCTAGTATGTCAAACAAATAGTAGAGGCAGGGGATGGTGTACCATTCACTGCTAGAAAAGGAATATGTGGCAGAAAAATCAAATTAAGTCATTAAATTATTTTCTGTTCCCTGAAAGGTTTTTCTTAGTGAGACTGGAAAGAAAATAATTTCTATCTCATCTCAATTTAGAAGAATATGGGCTTATATTTTCTCAGATAAAATACCAAAAGAACTTTCTCAGGATTGATATCTTAAAAAATAATAACTGCAAAAATTACCATCAAGAGCAGAACTGCATTCACTATTATTTTAAATAATATTTCTCTATACAAGATAATTCTACTGCTGAAAATTGGAGAAATGTGAAATTTTCAATTTGAGGGATTTACAATTTACTTTCTTTTCTATCCAATGCAAAAGCATCCTATGGATGAATTATTGAATCATTTTTTCTGTAGCTGTTGCTAAACAATTTTATCACTATTAATTTTGCTCATTTACTAGGATTTTTTTCAGTTATACCAGAGACCAGCCTTTCTGCTAGTCTTTATTTTAATAAATACTTTTAAAAAATTTAATATACTCATTTCTGTGTTAGTCTTAATTTGTAATTGATTTCCCAGTGTGTTAGTTATTCTTTTTTCTAAATTCTGGAATAAAATATGTCACATACCACATAAGGGATACAGTACCAGAAGAAAAGTGTATATGAATATACTTAAAATCTTGGACTTCCATCTTTTAAGCATAATAGATAAGTAAATTTTGCTACATGAAAATAATAGTTACTAATTTGAAGTGTCAATAATTGTACTTTATTCTAGTGTATTTCCTCAAGCAGCAGAGGTTTGCACTTGTCTTTTGTAATCAACTCGAATTTATATTACAAATAAAAACTGACAAAACTCTGTACAGAATAACATGATTTATTTGGTACTGATGCTAGGTTTCTAGAAAGTGGAGCAGGAAGAGTACAAGTACTGGCAGTAGGACTAAGAAAAGGAAAGAATATTTTTTAGTTTCAGATGACCAGGATGTCTGGGGTGAAACATGGGTGAGTCATTGTTTGTTCTAAACACAGATCTGTACTACTTAATTAGTAAAAAAAAGTGCTCACAGATCAACCAATAATTTGTCAATTTTTATCTTAGTTATTATTTTGTTTTCATCTTTTTCTATATTTTTATAGATATTTATTTGGCCAGAATGATGACTAAAGTATAAATTCAAACACAAATTACAAAAGAACATTCATTAAAATATCCTGGGAGAGTACAAAATTGTAGATATTGAGATATTGAGGTAATTATTTAACTTTAAAATAAAGTGGGAAATTAAAGTCTGTGGATCCATCATCTACTATGCTGTTTTAAAGGAATAAAACTGAGGCTTAAAATATTTATTTGTTCACAATTCTGCAATATGAGTTGCACTTCATTAGATACGATAGTCTTTCTGCTAATCTCACCTGGAGTCACTCATGCAGCTGCTGTTATAGAGATCTCTTCTGAAATGGATGGTCCAAAAGGGCCTTTACTCATATGTCTAATGGTTCTGGGGCAGCTACCCAAAGCACTTCAATTACTTACATAGCAGGATATCCTGTCTGCATTGACTGTGACAAGAAAATAAGTATTCTCATTCTTTTATGTCTTGATTTATGTCTATCTCTCAGATATTGACAAAATCATTTAAAGCACAAATAAGGTAGAAATATCTTATCAAAACTACTTGCACTTTCAAAATTAACTGAAGATAAAGACTTTTGATTTTTCACTCAACCTGTAAGTGAAAAATTAATAGGTATAACTAACATGTATTTATTAAGTCCTAGAAAAGCCTTTTTGGTATATTTCCCCCAAACTGAGAAAGTTAGTAACAACAATCCTTTTGAGAGTGAGATGGCTTCCAATTGTTTATCTTCAACAAAACTGAAGGCAAACCTAATAAAGATTTTAGCTATAAAAAAAGGCTGTTCATAATTATTTTGGTACATCACTATATTCATTTTGATGTAAACACAGAAGTTCAAAAAATGTACGTTGTTCTTATAACAAAAGACTTTTCTCCTATAGACATTTATACGAACAAATGAGAATTAAGTTGATACTAAACTTTCATTCAACAATATGTAATATTAATTTATATGTGCTAAAAGGCAAAATCCATCTCATTTAAAAATATATTTCCAATAAAATTTTATCTTTATTAAAATTTTTAATATATTTTATTGTCTTTAGCGCTTATGTAATACTATCTCAATACAGATTTTTTAGAGCCTAATGTCACATGACAGTTAAATTATTAGTTTCAATGTACCTGTATATTTTTGTTGAAGAAAACCATGATAGAATGATCAATAAAAGTTTTAAATATAAAAATATGTTGCATTAGTATAAAATTCTTTAGGAAATATGAATTTGCAAAATAAAAATTACAGTTTAAGATTTCCAATTGTTTAAAAGAATCATTTTCATGCATTTTGAAAAAAATAATGGGAGGTGATATGACTGTTTCATTTAATACATTTTAAAAACAACTATATCAGCTTTATTTTTAAATGTCAATATTTGCAAAATACCAGAACTTATATCTTTTGCAACTAATTGAACTCATGTTAAAAGATTTTAATCATCAGCTTACAAGGGTTTAGTTTTGTTTTTAATTTAGTTTTTTTTAACATTCTTTAGGTTTTCAAAATTCTTCTGGAGAGATGCAAGAAAAATGTAAAAAAACCCTGAGGAAGAAAATGATCATTTATTTTGACTAAACAGTTGCACTGTAGGCACAATGTCTCATGCACAAGGAAACATGATAGGTCAGGATATTCATTACACCATTGTTGTGATAGCAAAAACTAGAATCAAATATTTACCAAAAAAGTAAACAATAAATAAATGGTACAACTACAAACAAAAAAGAAAATCTATCATGGTGAAAGAAATGATTTAGACCAATGGTACTGAAAGTGCATTCTGTGGACCAGTGTCAGTTGCCAAACTATTTGCTACCAATCTGTGTCAAGGTGAGTACTAAAATTTAGAGCAAGCTTTTAGAAACCTCTATAGCAAACCAAGGAAATATTTTAATCTGTTAAATGTTATAATAAAAAAAGTGGGAGTGTGGTGACTACGTCTTTGTTTTATCATACTGTGTAATAATCACTTTTTTGCTGTATTTCAATTCAACATATAGCTCATGATAGATTGAAAGTTTTTAAAAATTTTTAATGATCCTTAGGTGAGTAAGCACAAATAAATCTCAAAAATATAATATTGAGGGAAGAAAAAACTTGAAAATTATATATATAGTGCATTGCCAATAATTTTTATGAATATACACATAGTAAAATATATATCATATATAATCAAATGAAATTGTAATGCACAATTTACACAGTAAAAAGTATAAGTATGTACTGATGAGCCATGCACTAGAGTGATATCTACCAACCTTTGTAAAGAAGTATCCTCTGAAAAGGAGGAGGCAGGGAAGAAAACAAACTTGTGTAGGGGTGGGGGCTTCAACTGTATCTGTAGTGTTTTATTTCTTTTAAAATATATATCTGTGTCAAGGTTTTATTTCTTTTAAAATATATATCTAAAACAAACATGGCAAAATATTAAAATATTTTAAAGCTTGCTTGTGGGTATATGGACATTTATTATGTTATTCTCTATCTTCTTTTATGTTTCAAATACTCCATAATAAAATACATAAAAGTAAATCAAAGTTTTTCTGAAAGCAATATAAACTGCAGATTGTTGGAAATTTTCCATAAACGAAAAAAAATAGATCTAAGAGAAGATCAAAGCTTCTCTAAAGTATCTGATAAACTTTGACAGATTAGGTGTCTTTCCAAAGTCAAGCATGGAACATTGGCTGTATATGAAGAACTGTGCAAGGTATTAGAAATAAGGAAAACTATGTATTGAGGGTATAGAAAAAACTATTTGGGAGAAACCTGAGACTAAATCAAGGGCCAACTCAGCCAGATGTCTTGATATTTACCCAAAACAAAACTGGATATCTGTACCTTAGATGGGCAGGATTTCACCTCAAAAAGAACAAGATTCCCATTGTTTATTATTTCATTTTCCCACATTATCATTATCCCATATTATACTTATCTTAGTGGTATCACCTGGCAAACTGACATTTCTAGAAATGCAGCCTGAGGTTCATAAGAGAATTTTTCTAACCACAGATTCTGGGCAGATGTTTTCCCTCACCTTTTTTTTCTTTTCCTTTTTTCTTCTCTCTCTCTTTTTTTTTTTTTTTTTTTAGTTCAGACATTGGACAAGCGTGATCTTTATGCTGTGGCTTAACTCTGCAGGCCAGCTGCCTCCACAGCAGCCTTAGAAAAAGTGGATTTCCTTTGTGTGTCTGAAATCACCAAACACCAGATGTCAGCCTACAAGTTCCCATCACTCAAGAGTCCTGGTCTGCCATATTATAGAGCTCTGGGAATGATACTTCAGAAACAGTGACTTCCTATCCCATTTCATTAAATTGAAGGTGAAATAAAAAGGAATTTGACCTCCTCCAGAGGATGCTTTCTTTGACCTATGAGTTCGTTGTTACAAAATGAAAATGCAGTCACTGGAGAGATGTAAAAAAAGAAGCTAAGCTGGATAACTTATAAATCATTTAACAGTATGCATGTGATTTAATAGTAATAAGGTCAAGGTTTTACTGAGCTGGCATTCAAAATAATTCAATACTGATTATATGATACTAAAAAGTAGGGATGTTTCTGTGTGTCACTGAACAACGAGGACATAAGAATAGCAAAAAACATTCTTCATTATGGTTGTTCCTCTCTGGGCCCTGGTCACTTTAGATATTCTTCAACAGAAGCTTGAGCAATTAAGATGGCTGATTTCCCGGGGAGAGAGCTTTGTGTTAGCTAAGCTCCACCAAGCACAAAAGCTTAGGAGACTGTCCTAAAATAGCAAACCCTATTGAAAGGCCTGCGATTCCTCTTGTCTTAATTTGCACTGTAAATTAAAACCCACTGTTTATCAGAGCCAGGTATCCAGCTGTTAAATTAGCCTGAAAAAAAATTAAGATATTTTCTTGGATCATTTTCATGGATTTAAAAATTTGCTTTGCATAATTTTGCAGGGGCCATTTAGAGTCATTTTTCAGATCTGAAGAAAAAATCAGAGGCACTTTACTGAGAAAAGGGAAATGAAATCTGCCTCGGGTAAAAGTTTTTAGTCATTTGTGAAATTCTCTCTTTTCTCTGCTGTCATAGTTAAGAAATGAAAGCTTAAGCAAAAAACCCGCCTAAAAGAAACACTGAGATCAATCGTTCCTAAACTGTTTTTATAGCACCACAGCATGTCTCCAAAGAACCTCAAGATTTCCTAATTAATTTTCCACCACTTACATGTTTATATTAAAGCAGAAATGCAGGAGCAAAGTAGAGTTTCAAAGAATTACAAGTCCATATTCATGTCCTGTGTACTCATTCCTCCAATAGGCCCTCAGTGGCTATTAAGAACAATTCTACAGAAAGCATATCCAGGACCACCCTTTCTTATAAAAAAAAAATCAGAAATAATATGTTATTGACCTCATTATTCTGAAGAGTAAAAGTTTTAACATGTGTTAAGCACAAAGTGGCTATTATAAACAACATGCAAATGTTAGTTACCATATTATTTAATTTAATTAGTCCATTGTTCCAGCTAAAACAACATTTTTACAGCAATGGTGTTAGCTAGAGAAACTCAGTTTATGAGGTTAAAATTGAGGCTAAAACACAATTATAGAGATTAAAATTGTGTAACTATCTATGTGCATTTCAATATAGAGATACAGATAAGTGTATTTGAAAACAGAAGGAAAATACCACAAAATATTGAGTGTTTATGGGTATAGTGATAGTTCCTTTTGAACTGTTCAGAACAGTTCCAAAAGTAACATTTCCGTTTATAGCATAACAATAAGTGTTTGAGGTTTTTCTACATTACTTAGAAACATCCAAAAATGTAAATGAAAATACTAGAGATTAGTCTTAAAGCATCTTGAATTAGCAATTGGTAAACAGACACAGTGTTCATTTTATTCACTCTATCTCTGAAAAACTGAGATATCAAACAGTGGCCTAAGTGAGAAGATAAGAAATTCAATTTATCTTCAGAATCACCCAGATATTTCTAAAAATATGCTTCCTTTGGGATCCTCTCTAATTCTATTGAATCAAAAACTCTCAAGAACAAAGCGTATTATGTTGTGGGGGGAGGAAGGGGGCAAGGGGGAGACCTTCGTTTTGAATTCTATTTAAGCAGTAGTAGTAATTGAGCAACTTTGTAAACAGTACAGTTTGGGATCAGGGAAAAGTGTCTGTCTGAAATTTAATAATTGTGTGTAGCTCTATTTTCTATCATTTATGTTATCTACTATAACATACATACACTATGTCTATACTTGTTCTATATATTTGATATATTTTTAGGTCTGCGTTATCAGTTCATTACCTCTAAAAACTGAGAATGTTCACAGCTGTTGGTGGGCAAAATAATCCTCATTCAAAATCTTATCTCAAATTTGTTTATTTAGTCCAATATTTGGGTGGATAGTTCTTTACAATCTCCTCTAGAAGAGTTCTTTGTTCTAAGCCTATGGGTTTTCAGTAACAGAAATGCAGAGATTTTCTGGCAGGACACTCTGTACTTCTGGCTCCTTGCATTTTGACAAATTGTGAAGTTGAAAGGTGTTTGAAAACGGTTCAGGGGAGGCAAAAAATAACATGGACATTAAGCTTCACATTTATGTAAACAACAAATGAATGTTCAATTATTTGTATATGAATTGTTTGGTTACCTTTCCCAGTCCAACTATAATATCAACATGTTACAAAAGCACATTTTGATCCAAATTTACTGATTTTAGGTACTTCAATTTTGGCTGCAAAGTTCCTTTTTAATCAAGTTTCAGACACTAGTGTTACTTAAAGAGTGAGCAATATAGTAATGAGAAATTTCCAATTATTTTTCCAATCTCTTTCAAATTAAATAAGCCTTTTTTTTATTTTTTGACTTAAGTTACATAGATTTCATGGATCTTGAAAAATAAATATAAAACAAAAAAGAATAGAATTTTCTTTTCATTAAGGGATAGAGATATGGTGGAAATAGAAAGTAGTAGTTTCCTACACTCAGTCTTTACCCTTAAGAATTTGACCATGCAGGTGTCTTGCTGGACTGCATCTTCCTAAAACTTGGAACATTAGGATCATCAATACTAGTTATTTAAATGAGAGATATTTGTTTCCAATTTTTATCTTTAAAAAAATCATGTTTATTAAGGGGAAGATTCTTGAAAGATTTTATCATCCACCAAAAAGATGATGATGACATCATCATCATCTTATAGGTTGAGATGGCTCTTTAACTAAGCCAAAATTTTCCAAGATTTAAATTTTAACATTCCACTTTTTGAGGAACCTGTCAGAGTACACTCTAGTGCCACACTCTCTAAGTTAAAATGTCAAAATATCCAATGAAGGAATTATTTTAGAAACTGAATGGTGATCCATAGTGCCCTTGTATGCCAATTTTGATGGCTGTATCTTAAAAGTGCTTCTAAAGTAAAGGTTTAGTTCTTAATTACAAGATAATTTACTATGTCACTAAGGAGTTTTCCATGTGATGAGTCAGATTTGAAGAAATTCCAAGTCAATAATTTAAAAATCTGAATCCAAAGGTATTCTGAGTTAAAAAGACACTGATTTGCTCAGTTTTATTTGAAAATGCCTTAGAGTCTGAGGATCTTGGGAGAAAGCAGCAGAGTTCATTGTAATTACTGACCAAATCACTTTCAGTGGAGGATAAATAACCATCCAGGCTGGGAGAAACTGTAAAGGGGGCCCTAATAGCATCAAAGCAAATGAGGGAAAGAGCAGATCAAAGAAAGTAATATGTTTCCTTTCTTGATAAAAAGCTGTTACTTTCCAAAGTTGTCCCAAACCAAAGTCCTTTGTGTTTCAACTTATTTAGTATTCTTTTTAATGCTATACATTCAAAGAGTTTCTTCCTCTTCAGGAAAATTTAGGGGAAAAATCATATTTATTTAACTGACCAAATTAATAAAAATTTCATTTGAAGTTAAATATTTTTGAAATATTTGGCTTAGTCCCTTAATGCAATGCCCAAAGTACCTTCAGATTTTTATTCCTAAGTGGGTTTTCAAATTCAATTAAATTCTCTGGCTTCAAAGCTACTTAAGATATATCCTAAGCCAAAAATATTATAGTTACCTTTTAGCCCTCTGGGGAATGCTCCTCCCAAAAAAATCAGGTCATTTATTCTTGAAACTCATAAATGTCAATGCAAACATACCCTGAAGGTTCATTTATCATATAGAGGCTGAGTGAACCTATGATTGGAAGTAGAATGAATAGAAATAACTTCTGAATATGTTCCATATTTTTGCAAACTCTGTAGTCTTCGGTATCAGTTTTCGTTTGCTACTCCAGAGCTGGAATTTATTAAGGTGTATTAGAGATAGGACTAAGATTCATATTTAAAATATTTCTGCCAGTCTCCCATGTAAAAGCAAAAAAAAAAAAAAAAAGTGTTCACTGATATTGATAATTCCCACCACTGCTGACAAGTTTCACTGCTTTTCCCCTCTATTTCCCAGCTGAAAAAATATTTGCTGTTGAACATCTGGCTAAGGAATGTTGAAAGTCCAAAAGGTCTGGGGTATTATCTAAAGTGGACTTTTTTGAAGAAAAGTAACATGGAGTATTAAGCAGTTTCATAGAAATGGATTTTCAGAGAAAATGCCCTGTGACATTTTATGCAAGTCAGAACATCCTAAATATGGAACAGTGGAGTAAAAGACTTTGGTCAATATGGTGAGTTTATTGTGGCATGGACATTGAAATGTGTCACCATAGGTGGTTCAGCTTAGACCCACATATCCCACTGACAGCCACAGCTGACAGATCTAGACAGTGACCATACCAGGCCGGCACTGACAATAGTACCATCTACTCACACCTGCGCCTTGCAGGGAGCAAACAGGTAAAGCCCTCAGACTTAGGATGAGAATGCTCTTCCCAACCCGTATTAGAATTCTGCTTGGGAACCAGGAGGAGAGTGCATGTTTCTCTTATTGCTTATCGAATCATCTGTTCCAACCCTTGACCATTTAGGATGGAGTTCAATGAATTTTTGTGCTGAAAATATGTGTGGGTGGAAGGAGTGGTTGTGAGTACAATTTAGCATAAGGAGAGTTCATGCCAAATTAAAAAGTGAATTTGGATAATTGTGCAAACGTGCAAATGAGCCTCCACAAACTATCTGTAGAGTTGCTCTAAAACTCCACCTCCAGCCTTTCTATAGCACTGGCTGAATACATACTTACAACCTCACGTCTACATGCCTTATATTCGCCAATGAGACATACTGATTTGCATCTACTTATATTTCACTGCAAAGCCTTTGGATTGGTTATATTCATGTGTTTCAGAAACAAAGAGCAATAATGCTACTCACGTTGCACAAGTGAGAATCACACGTAGTATAATGTGAACTCTGCAAAAACAAGGAACATGCCCTACTCATCTTGGGATCCCCAGAACCTGGCCATAAAAATATTTATTGTCTGCATTTAAATATGACCTTTAGAATTTTGGATTTGAAACAAGATAGAAAGATTATCTAGTCCAAACTTCTCATCTGGAAAAGTTAGAAACTGCGATAGGAAGTGGATTTCTAAAATTATACTAATAAGTTGCAGATAGATTCAGAGTCCCTACATTTTTTTTTACCATACTGTAAAGATTCCTTTATGATCATTACCATGCTATTTCTTGCCCTGATGGTTAGAGAATTTTTTATTTTTAGGTCTTCTATTAATTTCTGATATAAAGTTATTCTGAAATGAATTTAGTGGGACTTTTGTTTTTTAAATCCTTAAATGCTAATATGGAGATCATGAGATGGGTGTTAAAAAACTGAGACCAACAAAAGAGTCTGAGAACTGGAGTGGTGGAATGTGGCCAGACCCAACCCTGAAAACAGTGCTCCCAAAGGATCTTTCATCAGACTAAGCTCACATATATATTTCTTTCTCCCTTTATTATTTCCTTTCTTCAGTTCTTTATTTTTTCTTTTATTTTTTCTTAGTTTGTCAAGCTTATTACCATCAGCAGGAAAAATAATTCTTCCAGAAATGTGCAGCTTGATATCCATTACATTAAAATAGGAATTTTTATACTATCTCTAGAGAAATAACCATTTCTCTAGAATGGTGATAATTTTTTTTTTCATTTAGTTATTGCTTAACTATATTGTGTGGTTTTTCTTTCTGATTTTATAAAGGCAGAAGATAAAAGTTCCCCCACGATGCTTAGTCATTTAAGTTTAGGTTGTGAGCTCTTTGTGGGGAGCATGAGGCATAAGCGATTGCCTTGGAAGCCCAGTCTGGGTTTAGGTTGTCCTTCCCTGAGGGTTCAATAGAGTCACAGACTAGCTGGCCACAGGCCAGTCCAGTTCCTGTTTTATTGATGGCTTCAACTTCTAGATCCAATTTTCCCTGTGAGTCCTGTTTGAAATCCAGCATTGCCACACGTGGGCTCACATTTTCTCATTTTCAAAATGAACAAAGAATGGACTATTGTTAACAGAACCAAGGAACTAGGAACAATGGTAGCCGCAGCCATGTAATAAAACCAAAAACAAATAAGCAAACAGAGGCCCCAGTCTGTATGAGGAGATTCAGTTACAGTACTAGATGACAGCCTTCTAGTCCCTAAAGTCTTGTATTATTCAGAGACCTCCTTGGACTATAATAAATTAGTTAGACAAATTATTCCTCTCACCAGATTTATCCATTATCAACCTTTCTGAGAGGGATTTTAGCAAAGGAAGCTTTGTCTGCAAGTGACGTGCTGAAGGCATCTGTTTAACAGATTCATTTCTTTAAAAGCCTTTGAGATGGCTGCTTTCATTAGGGTAGAGAGTGAGGTGCACCAGACTCTTCATTCTCCCAGAGCTCACACCTTATGTGTCACCATCAGTCTTTCCTTCTCATCTCTAGTTTGTCTTTTCCCTATCCTCTGGAGTCCTGTATCTGCTCACAAAGGGACAGCTTAGCCCGCATCACATCTCATTTTGCAGAATACATATTTGTCACTCAAATATTTCACACATACATTTTTTTATTTGGGGAAATCCATTTTCCAAAGGTCATTAAACAAAAGCAAATACATTTTAATCAATAAATGTGTTACTGTATTTCTCTCAGCATAATCATTATGACTTATTTTTCATCCTACAGGAGATGAACAGCAAGCACATCCACTTAAAAACTCTTTAAGACATTGCCACAAATACTAAAAAAAATAATTGAATCTTCCAGCCTTGCCCTCTTCAATCTAACCTTCACAATGCAGTTAGAGTCATCTTTCAAAAATGCAAATCTGAGCACATTATAGATCCAGCTTAAAATCCCTGAATAATTCACCACTCCTCTCACAAACCTAAATTCTTTAGCAAGATGTATAATGCTCTTTATGATCTGGCTTCTGCTTTGCTCTGAGATTCATTTTATCTCTCAGTGTATTACCCAGCCTTTCTGACAACCTGTATACCAACCATACCAAAATGTCTTGTTTATCCAACAGAGACTTACACAATGACGTATCCCACCTCATTGTTACTTCCAGGTCTTTGCATGTGCAGTCTCATGTGCTTGTGACATTCTTTTCCCTTGCCCCTCCTCCTTTGGGTGATTCTTATTTTTTATGTCTCATGTTAGCTGCCACTGCCTCAGGAGGATGCCAGGACCTCCAAGTTTGGACTAAATACTCAGCCCGAATCAATTCGATTGCAATGGTCTTTATTCTTCTTTTTCCCTAAGTAGTCAGTAAGTAGATTTCTTTAAGATAAGGAACCTGTTAAATCATTACAGTCTTAGCATCTAGTATAGAGTCTCAAATAAAAATAGCAAAAGTTAATAGTTTGTTAAAGGATGAACCTATCACTGTGAAATAAGAGCTTTACTTAGTGCCGTGCTAGTGGCGACAATAACCTAGCTCTTATTCTCAAGGAGCTTGTAATTTACTTGAAGTAATGATAATTCATCTTTTAAAAATCAATAATAAAAAAATGAGACATGTGAGTATTGATACAATGTCTACATTAATAAAAATGATATAGTAGTTGATAAGAAAAGGGCACCATAAACTGCAGAGCCAGAGTGGCTCATGTTGGGATGAGATTAGGACGAGGCTGCGAAAGACTGGACTACCTGAATAAAAAGATAACAAGGGGAGAATAGAGGGATCAAAGAAAGGAAAGGTAAAGATGAAAAGGCAAACACATAAGACATGTTCAGCAAACAATGACTGGCTGATTAAATATGGAAAGAAGGAAAGGAAGAGGTTTATGGGACAATTCATTAATTCAAGCAATATCCTTTAACATGCATTATAAGCAGGCACCGTTCTCAACACTTGGGAAGTGTCAGTTAACTAAAGACAATGAACATTGTCATCATGAAGTTCATCCTCCAATGAAAGGATAAACATAACGATTAATATGAGTTCACAATTTCTTAATTGCAACAGAGTCTAAAAGGTATAAAACTTGAAATTTTTTCCTGAGTTTCTTTGTCAGTAAATCTGACCCAAACTGAATAGTTTTGTGTAGTCCTTATTTTAGTTAATATGCATATTTTAGTGTTGCTTCATAAATATTAGTGTGTTTGATTGCAGGACAATGTGTGCTATGGATGAGATGTAATATACAGTATACGTTAGTGTATGCTACCTCCTCTCCTAAAATCTGAAAAAGGCTAAATTCTGAAATGCATCTGGCCCCAAGAGTTTTGGATGGCGATTGTAGATCTAACCATGTTGTTAAAAAACAATACCATGGGAAAAAGAAAATGTGAATTAGGAGAAGGGGGACCTGGAAGACAGGAAGGCAGGGAGGGGAGTTGTTGCAGTATTTACTAGGTGCTCAGGGTAAGCCTCCTTGGGAAAGAGATTTAAACACCTTCACTTACAGAGGACGTCAACCAGCAGACATCCAGGGCAAGAGTGTTTCACCCAGAACACCTAGGACAGCTGAGCAACTGTAAAAAAACACAGACACATGAGTGAGAGGAGTAGAAAAGATCAGAGTGATAGATGATCAAATCATATAAAATCACTAAGCCACTTCAGGGTTTTGAGTAGAGAAGTGACATAATATGACATTTTAAAAGAATCATTCCAGCTGCTGTATTGAAAATAAGCTTATAAGAAAAGAAGGGTAGAATCATGGAGACCTATTAGGAGGGCATTGCAGTAATCCACATGAGATAATGGTAGTTCAGACTCACATGGTGGTGATGGAGATGATGAAAATTAGTCAGAATCTGGATAGATTTCAAAGCTAGAGTCAATAGAAATTTTTAACAAATTGGATAGGTACGTGTGAGAGAGAGGAGTCACTGGTAATATCAAGATTTGGGACCTGATCAATTGAAAGAATGGAAATATCATATCTAAAATGAGAGACTATAAAAGTGAAGCAAGTTTGGACAATCGAAAGCAGTTTTGCTTATGTTAAATTCGAGACATCTATCAGACTTCTGAGAAGTGATGTGGAATAGGCAGTTGCATATAAAATCTGGATTTCAGAAGAAGAATCCAGCCTAGGTATAAATAATTATTAGCAGCAGAGCATCAGCCCTTAAAGCCATGTGACTGGATGAGAACTATAAGGAATTAGATGTAGCTAGAAGAGATGACCAAGGATTGAACCCTTAGAAAGATGATAAAACAACAGTTTCAGTTCAGAAACTTATCATTGAAGCTATCTTGATAGGGAAATGATAGGAAAAGTACACACGTGTATGCTAGAACTGAGTATTCACTCCTACTACCAGCCCTCCCAAGTAGTGTAGAACTTGAAATGGTATGAATGAGTCCAGTAATCCCTAGATATAGGGCTAGAAGAGGTAAATAAGACAACTTAGAAAAACAAGCATTCATTTCCTGGTTCTTAAAGTATTGGCTGGGAATGAAAACAGGAATTTACTAGAGTAATGCAGCTCCTCAGTGCCTAATGTATTCTTGGCAAGATTCAAATCAACATAAAAGCATGTCATTCAGACCTAATTTTTATTCCCACAGAGTTGGAAGAAATGTAATAAATGCTTTCTGTTACTGTTATAATAAGCATTAATTATAGTAACAATAGCATTTGCTGCTGTGGTTAGAACTAATAGGCAGCCTTTAAAAGGTGCCAGGCAGTGTACTAAGGGTTTTTAATGCTTGTTAATTTATTAACTCTCAATGAGACACTATGAAATAAAGAACATTATTAACAATGAGGTTAAGAATACTGCCCAAGATCACACAGTTGTGAGTGATAGAACTTGTATTTGAACTCTAGCATTGTGAATCAAGAGTCCACTCACTTTACTGCCATGCTAAATTTCTTAGGTTAAGTATTCATTACTTGGCATCAGATTACTGTAATAAGTTCTAAAAGTGAGTCTAATTCTCTAAGATGATCCAGTGTTAAACCAACAACTAACAGAATACTCGGTATTGGCATCAAAGAACACAAACTCAAATTTATGTTCTTCCATTCTCTAACCATGTTCCTTGACTTGAATCTGATCTCTCCTATGCAAACTAGGATAACAGTGGCACCTACTTCAACCTTGTGAGGGTTTATGGCAAGTAGATGTGGAAATAATGTGCTATTTGTTGTTAAGCACACAGATTATTTCCTAGCACCTGATATATGGGAAGAAACTTTTCAGGAAGAAAATGTCTTTTAGTACAATGACACTGGCTCAGTCCTACAATGTGACAGATGTTGTGCCTAGTCCTAGAGTAGGGAATCCTCATCTTGTTATTGTTCTCCCCAGAAGACAGATTTTGGCCTTTCCTTCATGCCTCTTCCCACTCTCCTTTACTCTGTTAACAGTATGCACTCATTATCCATTACAATTCTGACCTCAATTTGCAAAGGGGCCTTAGTTGCCTACAGTCAAAAGATGGACTTTATTACATTCAAGTCTCCAAGCTGAAAGTTATTAATATCTGTTATAGAAGATACTAGTGTTAAGCTACTTGCATAATAATATGTCTTAAATTCTTCCAGAGCAGCAAGTACACAATTATTTTTGAGAAAGTAGAACCGTGACAAAGAGCTCTTTAACATTTTAGTAATCTTTATAAGGCTAGTTTTGTGCATCAAGGAATTCTTTCTTCCTTAAAAAATCCACCCGAAGGTAATTCTGTATTTGTATAAGTCACAAGGTCATTGAGAAAACTGTATGAAAAAGAGACATTTATTTCTAGATGTGAATTGAGAGCAATAATTTCCTCCCATGCTGTTCAATAAGGAGCACACAGAAGCAATTCTGGTAGGTTAAAAGCTGTGAAACGGACATAGAATGATAGGCAATGACAAAACTCTCATTCTCTACTTTGATAAAAGTTAATTCTTTTTTTTTATAAGATTAGCAAGGGGTAAAATTTCTGAAGATAAATGTGCAAAGTAGCCAAGATTGCTTGGCCATCATTTTTATCAGTCTTACAACCTGTGTAAATATTATTCATTACTCCCAACTTTATACCGTGACCCTGAATTCTGCATTATTTTTCTGGAGGTGATCCCATTGGGGAAAATTACAGATGTGGAAACGAAGGATACAATATCACTGCTACTGAAGCCACCATCGGCATTTGGAATTTTCCAAAGCTGTATTCCACATGGGATGAAATCATCACCTTTGCCATGAGGACTTTCAGATTTTATTGACATTATAGAAGTTAAAACAAATCCATCCATTTTTGAGAGAACAATCCAGAGGGATGGTAGAAATAACATAGGGAAGAAACAGATCTTTTTCTTTCTCAAATTTGTTGTAAAAATTTTTTTAAAATAGAAATAGAGCTCTGTTTTACTCTGATGGTGCTTTGTAGCAGGTTAACATGTTCAGGGACTCTTTTTTCAGAAAAGTTCCTGAACATTGTGTTTGGGAAAAACAAATGATCCAGTTATTCCAACAGAAACTTTAAGACACCGTCTGGCTCAGCTTGTGGTAAGACATGAAAGAATCCTACAAAAACTCGAGTTTGATAAAATGCAATCTTATGAAGAGGAAAGTGGACTGCTAAGAAGTTATAAGCTTTTTTCCCATATGCATGAAAATTAAAACAATCAAATCATAAATAATCCTTAAAATGTTCATAAGAGATTCAACTGCCCACCTTACCACAAGCCACCAAACCTGTCCTTCCTCAATTACAAACTCAGATTGTGCTTTTAGTTGTCCAATAACAAGTGGAACTCTCTCAGGTACTTACTCAAAGGCATGTCAGTAAGAACAAAGGCAGAATTTAAATAAAATAATAAATTCAGTAATATATCACATTTGGATCTTTAAAAGACTGGAAATATTCTCTAGCCCCCACCCCAGCCCCACATTTCACCCCCACTTCACATTTACAGATTTACAGAGAGGTATATGATGGTTCAGTTCTCTGCCAAAAGCAAATCTAGAGTCCTTTCTACTCTTTCATTTTTATTTTTTAAAAGTTTTCTTGAGATATAGTTAGCATACATTAAACTGTCTTAAATTAGGTATATCCAAATTAAACTGTCACCGAAATCAAGAGTATGAAAATTGTCATCACCCTCAAAAGTTATCTTGTGCCTCTTTTAAATTCCTCCCTTCCTCCTTACTCTGTCCCCATTTCCCAGGCAACCACTGATCTGATCTCTGTCACTAATATTAGTTTGCAATCTCTAGAATTCTATATAAATGGAATAATATGGTATATAATTTATTTTTTCCTGTATTCTTTCACACGGCATTATTATTTTGAAATTCATTCATGTTGCATATTTCATTTTTTTTTATTGCTGAGTAGTATTTTATTATATAGATATAGTACAATTTATCTTCACATATTTCTAGACATTTGGGTTCTTTCTAATTCTTGATAATTTAAAATAAAATTGCTATAAATATTTGTGTACAGTCTTTATATAGACATATTTTCATTTCTCTTGGTTAATTACCTAAGAGAGGAATGGCTGAACCATATGATAGGCATATGATTAAATTTTTAAGAGACTGTCAAGCAAATGGTACAAAGTAATTGTACCATTTTATTTTTTCTCCAGTAGTGTATGAGAGTTCCAGTTTCTCCTCATCCTCACAACACTTAATGGTCAGTATTTTTAATTATAGCATTTTAATAAGCGTGTACTGGTATCTCATTACAGTGAACTGTTGACATCCTACTTTCTGGACTACCTTTATGTAATCATTGAGTTGGAAAGTGACATCCATACAAGAACCTTGAGCATGAATTCAGCTTTCAGTGGGTACATGGTGCCTTCCAGGCACCTGGTCCTTCTGCTACAAACCTCCTGAAAGCTTCTTTCTTCTCCCACTGTGCTTACCTCTACTTTTCAGTGTCTGATCCTTTTAGTCCACCATTTTTACTGACTCCCAAATGAAAAATAATGCTATTCTTAATGTCCTTCTCTTTAATTTATCTTGGGCACATTTACCTATCAGTCTATACAGATCTATCCCACCTTTTTAAAGAACAGAATAATATTTTACTCTCTGAAGGTTTTTTATGGATTTAACTACTCCCTATTGAGGGGAATTTCAGTAGTGTCAATATTTTTGCTATTAGACATATGTTCATGACTTTTTTACATAAATTTAAATTCTCATTAGAAGAGCACAGTACATTTGTTATTTTTACTTTTGCTGCATTTTTTATAGAAAATTTTCTTCTCAGTTATGCTTTCCTAGCCTCCCATTCCATGCATGTTCCCCATGTATAAAGAGGTACTAGTTAAATCTTCAAAACTGATGACTACCCTGCCACTTTGTGAGGAGAAAAAGCAGCAAGCAGGCCAAGAGGAAGTGAGTGTTTTCTGAGATGTCCTGAATTTCTACAGCCCTTGATCCCCTTCCACAAGAAGCAATGTGGCTTAGTGGAAAAGGCTTAGATTTAGAACTGGGCTTACAAGTCAGCCCAACCTCTAATTTTCTCTGCCCCTCCAGCAAATCAGTGTAATACTCTGGGCTTTGCCTTCTCTGCTGTTGGTGAGATAACAAGGGCATAATTCACATAAAAAACATGCAGCATTGCCTAGGTACAGAACAATCACAAGAGATGCTAACTTTAGTACTGGAACAAGTACTGGAAGGATCCATTAATCCAAAAATTTGCCATTCAGTTTTCAGATCTTGGAAAAATGAGAGTATACTCCTGAAAAGTTCTTAAGAGGCTGGGTGGAAGGATATACTCAAGATGTTCAGGGCAGCAGTTATTTCAAACCGGTACAGAATATTTTGACCACCACCACAATCTAACTCCTATCCATCTACAAAAGAACGTCAGTGCAAAGCACTGTACGTAAGACTTGATAGGAGCTTAATAAAAATTTACTTCTTTCTTTTACATTATAAAATTCATTTCTGGTATAATTCTTTCTTATTTGTTCTGTGTCCTAAACACAAAATTTTGGTTTGTCATACTTTCAATATAGGAGAATAGTGTTTTCATGGAAAGTATTCTAATACCTTTCTGATAGATATGTCACTATCACTTGTCAATTTTTATAGAAAATCCAATGTATTGCCCATGCTAAAGCAATCATATTTGAGTCCTTAAGGTCCTTGACCATAAATACTCCTATTGAATAATTATGTTAGGGCCTTATATTAAGGCTTATGTGAGTGCTCTATGTCCTTGTGTGAGTGAGGAACAGTGGCTACGACAAGCAGAATGCCCAATCCCAAGGTCCTTGGGTATGGTTCATTTAAAATTAAGATCTATTTATGTCTGCAGCTCCCAGAAATATGCCTGACAGAATAAAGAAAATGCTTGTTGAACTGACGTGAACCTGTAATTGAATTTTGGTAGAGCAAATATACTAATTGAAATGCCATATCCAGTCCTGCTTTTTCTCTCTACTATATGAAAGGGCCAAGAAAAACCAGAATTGGAGACAGGCAGAAATAAGTAGTAATGAGTCAGGGATAAACTAAAACACCAACTAGGAAATCACCATATTGCATTCCAAGTTCTACATACATTACAACCTTTGAAGGCAGATGTCGAATTGAAAACCTACTGTCGCTAACAAATCTATGTTCACTTCCCCTCTCTTTCATTGTCTGTGTCTTCATAAAGTTAAATCAGTGCCCACAACCCACAGCCCTACAGACACTCCTGAAACTCTTAGTATGAGGTTGTGGCATTTATCATTATGATCACAGGAACAGCATCAATAGCAAAGTGTCAACACGGAAACAAAATAGGTGGTTTTATTCATCTAACTAAGTTCTAGCAACACTTCTGTTACAACCATTTTACCCTTGTAAGATGTCTAGCTCTCATTCCCAATAACTCATAGACAGCTTCTAATAGCTCTCACTTCTCTAATTAGGCATGTTTCTTACTACAGGGCTAATGTGGGCTTCCCACTGTCTCAGCTAATAGGTTTTTAATATTTTAACTTCTCAGTTATGTTTGTTACTTTTGGCCTTGTTCCACTAAAATTAATTTTCCCTTGTGGCGTGTTTGCTGCTATAGTGAAGGCTAAGGCAAGGCCTAGGTAGCCATGTAGAGATGAGCCAGCCACAGGATATGGTCTCTGGCCAAAGGAGCCCAGGTGTTTTGAATTAGAAGTGGAATGAACTGTGTTCCTGGCGTGGGATTCCCAGATCAGAATGAACTTTAGACTAATGAAGTGAGAAATGACTGTGTCCAGCAAGGTTAACAGAGCGGTTTCTGCTTCTGAGATTGCTATGCCTAGCTAAAGGGCTCCTTAGTGTCACACATCTAAATGACCGAATGCTTTTCTAGTTGCTATGAAAGTGATTCTCCAGGCTTTCTTCTCTGAGCCTCTTTCCTAGTTCTCAACTCATATGACCTAAAGGATGGAAATGTAATAGGAAGTTGGCTACTTTCTAGACATGCCAAAGTCTAAGAAAAGAATAAAAAGTGTCCAGGTATTTGGAAATAGAAAATGTGGATATAAATGGTTTTCAATGACAAGAACACATAGAGTAGAAGCATATGCATTATTTCTAGAATATCATTATGCCGATTTCATAGCTAACAGTACTGAGATCAGAAATATTAAATAATTTTTCCAAATATGATCCAGTTAATAGTTGGGCTCAGAATAAAAGACGGGTTTCCTTGCTGCAAGACAATAGTCTCTCATCTTCTTTCCCTTTCTATCACTCTTTAAAAATCTTGCTGATTTCTCTATTTTTTAATTCTAAAAACAACAGCAATATGAAATTTGCAAATTTAAAGTCACCCTAACTATTTTGTCATAATTTATTTTTTTTGCATAGCTTTTGTAAAAGCTCTTATTATAAGAACAGTTATATAAAAGATTGGCATGCCAATGGAAATATGACCCACACCCGAATATGGGCAATGGAGTGCCTTTAACCACAAATCATATAATTATGAGAGTTATTGAAAGCCTCTATGTGACAAGAGCTCTTTTAAGGGCTCCATGTACACTAAATCACTCACTCTTCACAGAATCAGTGGAGTAGGTACTATTATTACCTTGATTTTACATTTAAACTCAGGCAAAATGATGCTCAAGTTTGCATATGAAATATTCCACTTTATTTAGATTTTAATATTTGGTAAATAAAAATAGACATCAATATCCTTTGCCCAGAAAAACGAATACTTTTTTTTTTTTCCAATTCAACCAAAAACGCTACTAAAATAAAAATTAAATACTGTACCATGTTTGAGATTCTTTCTGAATCTTTACCTATTCAAATTCTGTCTATAATTACATCTCATGAGCATTTAAAATGGAAATATAACACTTGATTTTGAACCACCACTAGAGTCATTCTTAGCGAAAATCTTTGAATACACTTTAGCTGAATTCCTTGAAGAAAATAGAAGAAATTACAGTTCCATGTTGTCTGCAGTTCCATGGAGTTAGCATTTCACAAATATTTTTAAAAGTTATTTTCTTCCTTTGTTAAACTTAGTCTCAGTCACTCTGTTGAATGACATATAGAATACAACATTAGTTTGAATGAAATTTTAGTTATAAGCTAAATAATTGTTTATCACATTTGGAACTGTGATTGTTTCCATATCCTATCACAATATTAACTAACTCATTAAAATAATTAATTATGAATTATAAACTCTGGGAATCCACCCAAATTTTTTTTAATTAAGGCACTACATTGAGATATTAAATGATTTAGTTAGAGCATTACTCAACAAAACCATTCTCTATACTCTCAATCACTCTATTAATTAAAATAAAATCTACAAAGTCCTAGAAAAACAAAACTATAATTGTATTCTCATGTTTCCAGACTATGGTTCTAGTCGTTTTTAGGAAAAAGTCTTTTATATCTGATAAAAAGTTGTAAAAATGAGATTAATTTTTCAACAGTTTCCTCAAATGGCAAGCACATCATTTCAGTTTTACTGAAGTTATCGGTGACAATAACTGATGCTCATAAAGAAAGAAAATTATGTCCTGACTTGCAATTTCATTATTTTTCAAAAATTTCTTTTTTTTTTTTTTTTGAGGGGGGTGCAATTTGAAACCATTTTTTAGATTCGTAAATACATTTCCTGTTATTGGTTGGGACCTTAACAAACTAATAATGATGACCTTCTTCTGGAGACATTGGTTTGTAACCCTGCCTGAATTTTAATGATTCTAGGGACTTTATGCAATAAAGGACAATCAAATACATGATTGAAAGAATAAAATTATTCTGTTTGTCAATTATCTGGACTTATGCTACTTATGTCCACAGAAAATTCATTCATTCTTTTGGCGAAAGGAGTCTATCCATCAAAATACAAACTGTGGCTTTCTCAAGCCATTCTGCTCTCTCCAGAGTTCAGTGTCCACTCCCACTTCTTTCCCTAGTTCTTCAAGAGTGAATGTGGGAACAGCTGTGTTATGATTAACCATGAGAGATTGCACTATTTCTTGTGGTTTCCTCACTCTGAGAACACATTTATAAAGAAACTTTTTATTAAGCCATCCTTGATTTATTCTAATGTGAGAGTTTTATCTGCTTTCTGCTGAAACCTTCACTGATGCAATTCCCCATACAAATAGGGAGAATTGCACGCACCTCACAGGTTTATTGTGAAGAGTAAAAAGATAAATGTGTGCCAGGTCAGGCACTTCTTCAGCATTCAAGATATGTTTGTTCTCCTTATATTTCTTTGATTCAAAAACAAATTTTCATTTTGTGTCCAAGTGAATGTGTTATATGCTATGGAATAGATCACCAGATTCTTCAGTTTAAAAATTGGTATGATATCTCTGTGTTACAAAGACTTGAATAAGACAGTGTTGGGAACTCATGGGGAGTTCTATATCACCACCAGTCAGGTATTTTGTTTTCTAGTCACACAACACCTTGTTGATAGATATAGATAGGTGCTAGATAGATGATTGATAGATAGATAGATAGATAGATAGATAGATAGATAGATGATAAAAATAGAGATATAGATTCTTTTTCATACAGGCAATCTGAACAGACACAGGAAAGAAAAAATATTACTCTTTAAGATATATTATATCCAGATGTGAGTAACATCTTAGTACAGGTTATAAATTAAACAAAATTTTAGCTATTCCTTATAATCAAGAAATATTATATGGGTTTTTAAAGATAATTTCTAACTTTGGAATGCAACCATGCTAGACCTATTTTATTTCAAATCAAATTTAGCATATGTATATTGATTTGCCATCATATAGCAAAAGAATTATATAGAAATACCCTTTTACATTTTACATTATTTATTCAACCAGCTCGCCAGGTTTTGCAAACACTGTGATTTATTTATACTTTTTTATTTATTAAGCTCACATATCCTATATATATGAAATTGTTTATATATTTGGATTTACCTAGCGCACTTGATAATCACTTTTATAACTTTATAAATCATTCTGACACTTAGAAAAGCAATTATTCACTAAGCATGACTTGGCTACATTAGTTAAAGAAACCTATTTACTATTTTCATTTCAAATATGGGGCTAATCATAATAATCACCACAAGAAATAATCACCACAAGGTTTAAAAAGACTGGCTATTTGAAGAGCTCTAAATTTGTATGTATTCTTTGAGCTGAAAAAATATATATATTTAGAAAGGTAATTTCAAAAGAGAAGGAAACATCTATTCTCTAGTTCAATGGGAAAGGTTATTTCTTTATATTCATTGATGTAATAGTAGCTAAACATCTATCAAGTCTTTCTGTCCTATGAATAGTACTAAGCACTTTACATGTTAGATCAAATTCAATCTTCATAACTGGAAGGTGGTGTGTAAATGAGGAATTGCTTTTGGTTGCATTCAGTTGAAAACCTAAATAATGTTGACTCAACTAAACAGCGGCAAGTTTATAGTAGATGGTTCTAGGCTGGTACAGAAGCTCCACAATATCCACAGTGGCCCCATCTTCTTCTAGCTACAGATGTATTCACAACTTCATGCTCACAAGGTGACTTGTAGCTCCAACCATTGCATCCATATTCTAGACAGCAATAAGAAGAAGGCAAAAGAGCAAAGGCAAAAAAGTGCCAGTCAGCTAAGTGTGCCATCCGGAAAAGTCCTTATTTAATGACTTACACTTAACATCTCTTGTACCAAGACATGACCATCCTGCAAAGTATTGGTGAAATGTATTTATGTACCTGGGAGTCTTGCCAATGTCATCAAGTTTATAGTTCTTTGAATAAGAAAATATAGTAGAATGGATATTGATTAGGTAACCAGCTGCCTCTGTCATAAGAACTATTATCTCTATTTTATAGATGAAGAATTTAAGCAACTGCATTTAGATGAGCTACCACTAGGACACGGTATTAGTGGTACTGCTAAGACTAGAATCTTTCTGAAGAATTACATGTTCTTTTTATTGGGGAATGATATTTGACTTTACAATAAAAAACTGTGCTTTTATTTTGGTTAATTAAACTAAAACTACCAAGTTATTATATTCACCATAGGAAAAAAGCTAGTATTTTTTCTCTTCTCTTAAATGAAGGGTTAATTTAACCTTCAAATTTTTCCCCAAGTTATTTTAAATATTTTTAAACCTACAGAAAAGTTGCAAGAATATTATAAGGAAAATCACTACACTACCCTTCACCCAGATTTACCAATAATTAAAGTTTCATAACATTTCTTATTGTCTTTCTGTTTATACACATACATACATACACAAACATGCACACATGTGTGTTTACATATGTGTATGTGTATGCATTTATGTATATTTGCATATATAATACATATTGTATGTTACAAGCTGACTCTTTTAAGAAATACCAGCAAAAAAAAGCTATCATCACCTTTTATGCTAAATACTTCAGATTATAACTGCTAAGAGCAAGGGCATTATCCTACATGACCAAATACAATTGCCACCATGAAATATTAGTATTATAATATTATCTATTATTTGATCCATATTTAATTACCTCTACAGTCCCTATCATGATTCAAGACTTCATCAAAGATTACACACTGCATTTTGTTTTCCTGTCTCATTAGTTTTCCTTAATTGAGAACAGTTTCTCAATCTTTATTGACTTTTATGGCATTGATATTTTTGAGAGTTCAAGCAGTGGTTTTGCTGAATGCCAATCAGAATGGATTTTTCTGAATTGTCTTCATGATTGGATGCAGGTTAAAATTTATGAGATGAATTTTTCTTAATAGGTTTCATCTTGGGTGTTTTTTTCCCTCATTGATGATATTTTGATAACCTGGACAAGGCAATATCTGCCAGATATCTACAATATTATAAAATGAACTCTTCTCTTTTGTTATTAGTAATTTGAAGGGTGATATTTTGAGACCATGCAAAACTACTGTTCTTTAATAGTCTTGCATTCACTATTTTAGCATATTCTTGCCTGAATTAGTATGGTTATAGTATGGTGATTTTTCTATTTATATTATCCATTCATTCCACCTTTATAGTTGGAATTTTTCTATATAGACTTTTATTTTTTAATTTTGTTTAGTAGCACTGTAGTTTCATCACTTTTATCCCTGTTTTTCATTAAGATGCTCAAATTTTCCCAAATTTGGCCAGTGGAAACCCCTTTAAGTTATCATATCCTTTGATATGTCCTTTTGAATTTTTGAGCAATTTATTTCTATACTTACTGTATATTTTTCTTGTCTTTGTCCTGAAATTAGTCATTTCTACAAAGATCCCATGTTCTCTTAATTGGGGAATGATATTTAAAAACCAAAATATGACCACCAGATGTGCTTGTTGACCAATGGCTGTCAGGCTTCTAGACCCTTTTCAATAAAATTGTGTTTTGTTTTTTGTTTTCTGTTTCAAATCACTGACACTTCTAATTCTAATCCAACAGTGCAATGACTCTTCTTCTTGTTTCTTCATTTCTACTGAAGATATACAAGAAATTATGTTCAAGAGTTAGTTGGATTTCTTATTATTCTCTTTCATGTGGTTATGTTATCTATTTGATGTCTAGTTATGTTTGTTTATGTTTATATTCAGTTTTAGGACTTTTCCTACCCTTATTGATTTAAGATAATTTTTGATATTAAAATTAACATAGTTCAAAGTCAGAACTATAAATATATATTTATATTATTATAAATATATAGATATAGATAAATAAAGATAGATATATTCAAAGAGATGTCCCATTATTCCACCCTGTTGCCACTCACAATGCCTTACAGGTTATAATTTTATAGGTTTTTGATTTATCTTTCTTGTGTTTCTTTTTTTTAAATATATGTTATATTTGTTTTTTTTTATCTAAAAGATAGCTTTTTATATGTATATTTTATATCTTTTCATCTTTTTTACTTTCTTAAAAATCTCATACCTTAATAGCAATTTTTTAAATTTTAAATTAACAGTATGTTAAGTTTTGTCAATCATGCTTGATTTTATACTTTTCCTTAATTTCCTGCCACTGATCTATCATGTAGATTTTCTCCAAACATGTGCTCATGAAATCAATCGAGGTTTCACCTGAATTATAACTTGTTTATAAGTCACAATCAATGTCAATGTTGATTTTGACATATTTTAAAAGTTTCATGGGAAGCTCCATGGCATAGAAAATCTTCTAGTAAGATACTATTTTTACTTCCAACAAGGAATACAACAAAAGAACAGTGGGTAGGAGTTGAGTAGTAGACATAATTCTTCCATTGTGAACTTAGAAAAATGATTTCGCGTGTTCAACAAACACTGAAAGTTAACCATGTGTCCCGCATTATCTTACATTTCAGGCATACTTTGATTAATATAATGAATTATTCTTTCAATTTGGTCTTGGATTAGATGTAATAACATGTATATAGGATTTGTATACATATTCATAAGTGAGATCATTCCACGAATCAAAAATGCAAATTACTTTAAGGCTTAGATTGTTAATACAAGAAAATTAAACTGTTTTGAAAGATGAGACAGTAAGGACTGTGGTGAACTGGAGAATATACACCATGGTTAAATTCATTCACATTTAAAAATTTTAGAACACTATACACCCAAAATACACCCCACATTCTTCCTCCGGGAAAACAGCTTTCCACTTCTGAGTGTTGCGTTCCTTTTTCCACTTCTGAATTTTGCTTTTTTTTTTTTTTTTTTTGCTACACTTGTCTGATGTACAAGTTTACAGCTATCTCTATATACCCATGCCCATTTCTGAAGGACCCCCATGAACCTTTGAGGTTAGGGGCAAGGCAGTTTATATATAGCTCTTTTATTTAATTGGCCTGCTCAGTTTTGCAAACTTGCAGCTATTGAGTTCCAAACCTTAGTAACCAATGAGGTGTAAAGTCATCAAAAGTTTCTTAATTTTCTCCCTGAGTGAACCTGGCATTCAAAAGTTTAGAGTTATTAATGGTTGTTCTATAAACTACTAAATTGTGCTTACTTGACATAGAAGACTTTTATGGGACAAAGTAAACATACTATTAAAATTTCAGAGACTCAGTTTCCCACTAGCTGACAGCTGAGTGTCAGTGAAATTAGAGATAAGAAAATCTCCAAAAAATGTTTTTTCAATTCTATAGGGCAAGATCCTGCCTCATTCATCCTCAAAACCCCCTGTCCAATGCTTTATACTACTTAAGCTGTCTAAAATCCTAAAAAAAGAAATAAGAATTTTGAAGTAACTGACATCATTTCTACCATTAAATGGGCTGGACACTGGACACTAAAATTAAGTTTAAATTTTTTTAAAAGGGTAATATTAAATATTTAACAACTGTATAACACTAGTATCAACCAATCAGGACAGGTGTTGGCTGAAAAGTCCTGGAGGCCACCTGCTGAGTCTGGCATAATCTCTGAAATTTTTGGAACATTCAGAGGACTGGGGGTTTGTGGAGTAGAGCCTAGGATGGCAAGAGAGCTTGGGACTTCCAGAATTATGAGACAGTAACTTTCTGTTGGTTATGACACCCAGTATATAGTACTTTGTTATGGTGACCCTAGCAGACTAATACACATATTAACAAACCAAAAACTTTATTTGGTTCGCTCTTTATTTATAAAAAGTATCCAAATAACACTAATCATTTGAGGTAAACCAATAGCATGGATGAGAAGCACTAAAATGAGTAAATAGAACAACTAACCTCAGAGGAAACAGATAAGTCCAGTAAGGGAAGAGAATATAAAAAATAATTATTGCCATGCAGATTCAAAGGATTTTTATACTAAAGACAAGAACTGTTCAAGAACTTAGAATCAGTAGGCCAGTGATTCATCAGATGAGGCTCTACTACTTGAATAGTCAGGCAGCGTGGCCCCAAATAAGGGACATCGTAGAACAAAGAATATTTTTTTCATTTGGAGAACTAGTGAAATTTAATGTCCAGGGAAGAAATAGAGAAAGAAAAAAATATATATTAAAAAATGTGGAGGAGAAATCTAGAGTTAAAAATTTCATTAACAAGCTCTAAAAAAAAGATATTTTAAAAGATTAAAAGTAACCTGAACTTGAGAGTGCTTAATATAGCATCGTTTGCCTCAGTAATGGAATAAATAAGAAGAATACTGTCCCATTATTCCCATTACCTAATGAAAACAAGGAGAGAAAGAATGAGATTAAATTCAAGCAGCAGTGGTCAGATAGGGCATAAAAAATACTTTCTTCATAATAAGGACCAGGCCAGATTTTAAATACTTTGTGACCTTTAAGGATCCTTCTGTTTTCATTTAAAAAAAAAAAAAAAAAAAAAAAAGGGAGACAGAAGGGGATTGACCAGGTTGCTACTCGGGCACCCTGAGCATTCATATTCACTGCAGGGATCTGGCTAGCAATCAAATAGTGTTTATAAATATTATACTACATGTGTGCTCCATTTCTTCCAATTATATTAAAAACAGCTGCTATCAAGAAACAAATATTTGGGTCGTTTTGAGGCTGTGATTTTCAACTCCAGAATGCACCAAAAAAAAAAAAAAATGACATTTAAACAGTGCTCACAAAGCCTTAGATAAAATGTTTAAATAAGAAAGGGTTTGTTCTCTTATGTTTTTTTTCCCCTCATTCTGACATTACCTCTGGCCTTGGTTATGTTCCCTCAGGTCAGGGTTTAAAAACCTGAATTATGTAGAGCCATCTCTCCACCTACCCCTGCACCTCCACCTCCTCCACCCCCCACTCCACCAGAGCCCCATAAGTCTGCAAGAATTGGAATTCACTTACAGTGATATGGTGATAAATCAGGTGGATGCCTGGGAACTCTAATTTGCGGCATTTGCTGATTTTTGTAGTGTAAATACTCTCACCATAGCCGATTTCAAAGATGGCTGTGTTTAACAAACAGCTTGTAAAATTCCTGAAGACTTCACAATGAGCTCTCTCTTATGAGCTGATAGGACAGATCACACCACTGGCCAGGGAAGTCTCCCTGAATCTAATTATCTGCCCCACACAAAAACTAGTACAAACCTCTAAACAATCTTAAATGATAGATAGATGATGATAGATAGATAGATAGATAGATAATAGATAGATGATAGATGATAGATAGATAGATAGATAGATAGATAGATAGATGATAGATAGACGATAGATAGATGATAGATAGATGATAGATAGGTAGATGATAGATCAATGGAAATGACGGCTGCCTCTTGGTAATTATTCTTTATGTGCCAATCTTTGAAGTTTTTTTAAAATAATGTTACTGATCCTCAAAAAACTTAATAAAGTCATCATTATGTCTAAAACCAAATAATTAGAGAAGCTAAGTAACCTGAACAAGGTCATGGATATTAGAAGTTACAGAAGTAGAATTCAAATCCTAGTCTATCTGACTCCAAAATCCAAGGTCTAACCTCGACTCTATTCTGCTTCCTTTACAGTAAAATCCAGTTATCCTGTTGGTTTTCAAAGCCCCTGCTGCCTCTCTTGAGTTTTCCTGACATGTCTCTTACCTTCACTGCAGGCCTAATCACTTTCACTCTTCCTCCATATAAAGAAATTATTTGCTCCTGGAGGGTAGAAAGAGTATTCCAAGAGTCTTTGTATGCCACCAGTGACCTGTGATTTATCCTTTAATGTTTGCTGGATGAATGAGAGAATGAATGAATGGATTAATACTGATTCATGAGTCAGCTTTATTTCTGTTGTTTAAGGCTCAGCAGCTCATTTCCCCAGGACACAGAGCCTCAGGGTAGAAGATGACTTCTAAGGTCAGGGTTGGAAATAAGATGAAGCAGAGCCTTAAGTTGAGGTTTCATCACAATACATTGCTTACCACCTCCATGGAGTTTAGGTTTATTTTCTATAAAGTTAAGAAAAGATGAAAGACTCTAAAGTCAACATTCCCAGTTCAAAGGTGACCTAGGCCTGCTGTTACCTATAGCTATTATCTCATACTCTCATTAAAATGAACTTTCAAATAGTCATTTCATTGCTTTTCTGCCCCTAAATGATTAAGTATCATCTCACCACGCTTGAGGCTGTAACTAGTCAACCTGACTCACAGCTCTTTGACCTATAAAATAGACTCAAAACTTACAGCCTGGAAAGGAACTTTTGGAGCAACCCAGAGTCAAAGTTGATAAATCATTTTATAAATTATAAAAATTTAAAAGCGTTTTTAATTGAAAAATAATAATCACACTTCAAAATACCAGCAGGTACAATAATTTTTAAAGGGGTTCTTAAGTAGCAGTGTCTAATGAGCTACTTCTTGATGTTTGGCTTTCTTTCATAGCATGTAAATTAGTCAGGTACATTAGCCTGCACTTCTAAGGCCTGTGATACATGTCAAATTCAAGAGATATTAAGTTCAATATTAGTTAGAATGTGGAAATCTGCTTCATTTCACTTCTCTCATATACTTGAGTGACAGGTGACCATCCCCTTTTTAGTATAAACTACAGGTCTCCTTTTCCTGACTCCACTCACCAAAGGTAAGAATTTCATAGACAACCTAATTTTTTGTGTTTGTGGCATGCCTGAGAATAACTATTAAATTAAACCAGGAGATATTCTTCCCACATATATACATCTTTTAATATATGACACAGAATTATTTTATCAAAATCCTCCTAAAGACTATTTTTCTTTTGCTTTTCTGGATTAATCACAGTTTCTTACTCATAGAAGACCCTCAGCAATATTGTCTGATTGACTTACTGACCTTTAGCAGAAGGAGGGAAACAGAGATTTAGTTTTTATTAGTTTAGAATATCTTTTCTGCTGATGGTTAATTGACTGTATCATCTTTAAATACAAAGGTAGTCCATTATTGCGTAGCTTGGAACTTGTGTCAAACATAAGGATTCTAATTTAACATGTATTTCAATATTTATTTTCTACCCTCATAGATATGTTGAAACAGGATTCTTCTCTTTTAATTTATACTAATTAATTAATTAAAACTATGGCTGTCAGAGATGACCTAAGTATTCTTAGACAGCATTTATCATGTATCTCACTTCAAATAGCTCATGATTCAGAACTCTACCCAGTTTTCCAGTCTTAAAGTGAACAGTTTTGAGTATATAATGATAAGTTATTTTGGGTAAGAATGGTTTTATTTACTTATTCTGTTCATCAATTTTATAGTCATAAAATATAAGCAATTTTTTTAAATATTAGAAGCATTTAGAAAGAAAAAAATATCATGGTGGGTGGGCTTCTTATACTTTGTAGAGTATTACTTATGAGGTAGTTTCTGTCCCTAAAAATGAGAAACCGAAGTTTTCTATCCCTCAACTGGATGCAGTCTAATATGTTCTCTAAGTGACATCATATTTTACAAAGATTATAGATTCCATTTATAGTTTTATAAAATTAGATACATATTTATGAAAACTAAATAGCTTAAAACCCATTTTCCCTTTTTGAGATTTTCTTTTTCTTGGTATAAGCAGAGAGAGGTTGATTGGACAAGAGAATACTTCGTGAGTAAGGATGGAATTATTTGCCAGGTTGGTGGTTGATGCTTCTGGTAGGCAGAATAATGGTCTCCCACCTAAGTCCACTTTCTAATATGTTAGATTATATGGCAAAGGGGACTGATGGAATTAAGGTTGCTAATAAATTTACCTTATAACAGAGAGTGGGCCTAATTTAATCACAAGAATCCTTAAAAGTATAAGAAGGCAGCTGAAGAGGATTAGAGAGAGAAATGAGATCACAAAAGCAGAGTCAGAGAGATGCAATGAGGCTAGCTTTGGAGATGGAAAGAGAGGGCCACAAGCCAAGAAATGTGAGTACCCTCTCAAATTCAGAAAGGTAAGAAAAAGAATCTGTTCCTGGAGTCTCCAGAAAAGAATGTGGCCTTGTCAATACCTCTATTTTAGCCTGGTGAGACATGTGTCAGACTTCTGAACTTCAGAACTATAAGACAATACATTTGTGCTGTTCTAAGGCACTGAACACGTGATAATTTGTTACAGCAGCTATAGAAAACTAATACAGTGCTCATTGAGTAGAAGAAAAAGTCCACTTGTCAGGACATCCAAGATTTTCATTCAAGGCAGGAGTTGCCCAATCCAGTGGCCAAATACAGCCACTTAAAGCAAGTGTTGAGACGCTGATTTTAAAAAAATCAGTTCTGAAGATTAGTAGCACAACAATGTGAATGAACTTAAATTACTAAACTGTACACTTAAAAATAGGATGGTAAAGTTTATGTTACATATACTTTACCATATTTTTTTTTAAAGCCAGACTCAGAAATGTTTTATATACCCCTGAATACCACCAGTCTGGGGTTGTTATTACACAAAGGAAGAGGAATTTAAGTCATGA
The DNA here is from genome assembly GCA_030015415.1 of Cynopterus sphinx. NCBI lineage: Eukaryota > Metazoa > Chordata > Mammalia > Chiroptera > Pteropodidae > Cynopterus > Cynopterus sphinx. The sequence continues at coordinate 94,227,889 of CM057386.1, read as the reverse complement.
TAATAAAAGAAATATCCTTTCCTCATATAAGACCAGAGAAGGGTCTGGAGAAAAACAAACTTTTCTTTGGTGACACATGTTATCCTTTCTGATAACTAAGGAGAAAATCACCCACAAACCTTACTTGGGTAGATTGTGGAGCCCAAACCATTCCATTTGGTCACTGCTTTAACTTCACAATCAGCAGACACTAAGTGCAAAGAAGCATCATTTATTATCTGGTCAGAGCCTGAAGTGCTCTAGTCTTTAATTCTCTAGACCAGATCAAAAGGACAGATTAATCCCCTGCTGTGAGACTAACATGATTAAAGAAAGGAGGAGGCAGAGGAGGCAACAGAGAGGCACAGAGGGATTCAGTCTTCATAGGACAATGTTTTTTCAGAGGCCCAAAGTCCAACACTTTCCTCCAAAGCAATCAGGCACTCTGACCAAGTTTCAGTCTATAGTTCTCTATAGGTCTGAGGGAAGAGATGAAGAGATAACAATTTTAAATAAGAAAGTCTTCATTTTCCTCACCCAGACCTTTTCCTTCCGTGTGTATTTTCCAATCTTACCACTATTGATCTATTCTAAGAGCATATACCTTCAAAGATCTTTCTCCACTGGGAAGGAACAAAAAGTTCACAGCTATATCTTCTAGTATGTCAAGGACTTTCTTCAAGCTCTGACTTCAATCCCCATTCCAAACCAATCTTCTCTAACTGGGTGACTTAGATTTCTCCTCCTGTAACCACTTCTTTGGTTTGATGTGTTAGGTGGACTTTCTGCTTGATTTCATTTGGCTTTGCCCCAAATACTTTCTTCTCCCCAAGGTTCAGTACCTATATACCAGGAGGCAGTCCCACTCCCAGCCCAAAACACTCTCAGCCAGACTAGAGAAAATACAGCCCTGGAAGGCACACAGGCATCACATATGCCTAGAGAAGTAGTACCACCAAGTTGCCTGAACCATAAAAAAGGAAGTTATCCTAGACTCTGTTCTTTCTTTCACTGCTTACCAGCCTCACACTGCCTACCCCCTACCCAACACACATGCACATGTGTGCGCATGCACACACACCCAATCAAATTCCAGGTATGCTAACTCAACCTCCTGAATATTTCTGGAATTTATCTTCTTATTTACATCCCCATTTACTTGTCCTTTAGTTTGTATCTTCATCATTTCTTACTTAAAATTCTGTAATTGCTTTTTGTCTTAGTTCAGGTTGCTTGGAAACGGATCTGAAGTAGAGCTAACTATGCAGAAATTTATTAGGGAATGCACTGAGAACACCTGAAAAGAAGGAAGGCGTGGACAGAAGTAGAAATTGAACTGCAATTCAGATACAACAGAGGCCTCAGTTCATCTCACGGGGACCTCCAAAGCTGAGATGGCTCTTTGGAGCCCTCTCAGATTGAGAAAAAGAGCCTGGCCACCATGAGGAACTGGTCATTGGATACAGACTCTCCCCAGAGAGGAGCTGCAGTCCTGCAGAGGTAATCAGGCAGCATACCACAACATCCACTTGAACTTCCTTTCTTACAAGTGCTGAACTGGCTTCCCTTTCTCTAGCCTCCACATTGTTGTCATCATAATAATTTTTAAACATCTGCGTGATCATGCCATTATGCATCATAAAATCTTTCTGTTCTTGGCTATACTTTTCTGAGACAAATTTCAACTCTGGCATGGCTGATGAGCCCAGTGAGATCTGGCCACCTTGCGCCACATATTCCTCCACATCCCAAAGCAGCTTAGAATCTAGTCACACCAAGTTACATGATCTGTCTTACCTCCATGTTTTGCTCCTTCTCCTCCATCTGTCTAGATCTTGGTTTTCATCCTACAGAGTCACACTTTCAAGCTGCAAAAATACAATTTTTCTGCTCATTTGTTTTTAAATAAAAGGAGGGAATTTCAGTGGTGGGAGTAAAAAAAAAATAGTCAGGCAGATTATGCCATGGTTAAACAAAAAGAAAGAAATGCTAATTTTAAAAAGAAAATGTTAATAACTAGAAATTGCCTAGATTTATATGGAGCTTATGGTTATAAAGTAAAACCTTCAAGAATTATAGGTAAAACAACAATGTCTGTTATCTGCCAGGTGTTTTATATGCATTACTATTTATGTTTACAGCACTAAACACTTATACTTTGCTATCTGTTTTACACTGGCAAAAAAGTTTTGTTAACAGTTAAGTTAAATAACTTTATCCTTATTGTAGATATAAGTGGCAAAACTAGATTTGAACCCAAATTGTTTAACTCTAAAGCCTGTGCTAAGATTTTTTTCATCTAGTTCATTGGAAAATAAATGAATGGCCAATTCTGACTCGGTCATAACTATATCAGAAAATATTTTTATAAAATTTAAAAATATAATGTTTGTTCAATGATGACAGATCAGAGTCTGGTCTTTTTATGATTACCCAGCATAAAGCAGTACTACACAAAGAGGAATTATTTAACATGAAGAAGAAAAGGTTACAAGAAGAAATGAATGTACTTTCTAATGATAAAAGCCATAGTACAGAAAATGAAACAAAAAAAGTGATTTCGTTCATGTGTGGGATATAAAACTAAAAGCAACAAATGAATAAGACAAATAAAAACTTATAGACACAGACAAGAGTTTAGTGGTTACCAGAGGGACAGGAGGAAAAGGTGAAGGTATATAAGAATAAAGGGAGTCAAATATATTGTGACAGTAGGAGATCTGACTTTGGGTGGTGAACACGCAATGCAATATATATATATGATGTATTATGAATTGTACACTTGAAACTTATATAATTTTAAGAACCAAAGTCACACCAATAAATTTAGTTTTTAAAAAAAGTGAGAGCTAGACTTATAACACTTAAGATTTATATATATTAAACTAGCAACCCCATTAGAAAAAATATAAACTCATATTGTTGGCTGGAAAAATACTGCTTGGCTATCGCCATTGGGAACATAGGTTATTGCCCATGAGAATATAGGCTGTCACCCATGGGAACATAACATTCTAACAATAAGCTTTCTGCTTCTGTACCCCCTGCTTACGCAACTGACCTGTGGGTTAACAGTAAAAAGAAGAAAAATAGACTTGTGTGTTCAAACAAAATAAAAAATGCTGTTTAGGGCTTAAAAGCTCTATACTTCTACATTTCGGGGCTGCTTGATTTGGGGTCTGCGTGCCCCTGGCAGACCCAGCTGCCTAACTAAAGGGTGTGTTTTCTATAACTCACTGGTTTCTGGTGGTCCATGTGTCTATCAAGGGCTGGCAGCTACAACAATACGAATTACATATGTGTGTTACATTGATTTTCTGAAAAAGCCAAGGACTAGATAAAGGTCTTGAAAAACAATTATGCCCTTATACAAGAGTATTCAAAAACTGAGGTCTGTGAAGCTGTTCTAAAAAGTATTTAAGCGAGAACAATAAAATAAATAGACAAACACAAGGAACCAAAATTCTTTGAATAAGTAAGAGAAAATTAATGAGGCAGAAAAGTCTTTTACTGAAGATAAATGAGGCAAAAGTAAATTATTTTAAAGCTATAAATTTTGATTAATTTTGTCTGCCCAGACCCCCTTACTTTATAGACTCTACTGAGAACACCACAAAAAGATAAGATTTATTCATTTATCCATTTGTTTATGCAAGAAATATTTATTAAACACCAACTATATGTCAGGCATAAGATAGTCACTTGAAAAGCTGTGATAAATACAACATCTTTGATATCATGTAGCTTAAATTCTAGTGGGGGACATAGATGATAACTATTACAGCAAATAAATAGTAGCAAATGTTATGGATTAAAATAAGAAAAGATAAAGGTGAGAAGAATACAAGTTTATACAGGGTCATTAGGGAAGGCCTCTGAGAAATAAATTTGAATAATGAGAAGAATTCAATATGAAAAGATGCAGGAGATAGGTATTCTAGGAAGAGAAGATCAAGCATAAAATCATAGATGTATGAACAGGCTTGTTGGACTTAAATTCCAGAGTATTCTGCCTGGGTGGAATAAAGTGAGAGTTATAGATTACATCATAAAATGAGGTAGACTATATAACCAGGCTGGGACCTGACTGGGGACTTGTATGATTTTGGATTTTAGATTTTTATTCTGAGAGAGATTGAAAACCAGTAGACAGTTTCCACAGGAAAGTGATAGGATGTGGCTTTTAGAGGAACAACCGTAGAGGAACAAGAAAAGATGGTGGTAGCTTGGACCCAAGTGGAAGCCATGGAAATGGTGAGAGCTTGTCGAATTCAGGATATATATACAAAGTAGAATCAACAAGACTTCTGGTAGTGTGGCTATATGGAACAAAGGGAATATTAAGGACAACTCTTAGGTTTCTTACCTAAGGATTAGATGAGCCCTAATGCCAATAACTAACTAGGATGGAAGAAGCTGGGAAAAGTAGGGTAGGGAGGAGGAGAGCATAGTGGTATATAGACCAATTTTTCTGGTTTGAACACATTAAGATTTGAATGCCTCTTAGATGTCTGAGCAAGGATTCTAAAAAATTAGTATATGAATCTGGACCTCAGAGGAAAGGTTAGGGCTAGAGATAAAAAATTTCAGACACTTTGGTATGATTTAAAGTCAAAAGACTGGAGGAGCTCAGTTAGGTAGATAGTATAGATGGAGAAGAGTAGGTAGATAACTATAAAACCTGAACTACACTAACATTTAATTAAAAACTAATAGATCATTTGTTTAACCTACATATTCACTAGATACTTTCTAAGGAATTAACCTGAATTAACTTACTTTTTAACACCATTCAACTTTCTTACTCTCACATTAATTACTTCTAAAATTGAAAGTCAACTTAAATATTTTATTTAAAAGAACATGAAATACAACCTTTCCTTTAACACAAATGCAATCACTTAGCATATCGTCATTATGAATATAGACAATGGAAAGGTTAACTGAAAATTAATGAAAATACACTAATACTTTAGCCAGGTTTTTTTTTTCTTTTTAATTGAGGTATAAGTGAGATAACATTACTTTCACATGTACAACATAATTATCAATATTTGTATTTAATCCTTACAGCAATCCTCTGACATAAAAATGATTTTATATTTATTTTACAGATAAGAAAACTGAGGAATGAACAGTTTAAAAAACTTGTTAATAAGCCATAGAGCTGAAATTTAAACATATGTAATCTGGCTCTTTGACATAGAATAGAATTAATTTGTAAGATAAAAGTCACTGGTGGTGTTTACAATAACTTGTAGGAGAAACTAAAGCCAGAAGGAGAATTGATTAAAAAGAGAATGGAAAGTGAGAATGTGGAGACACAAAGTAAACATTGTTCTTGAAATGTGTTCTAGACCTTACAAACTGTAGTATGACGCCTATTCCCTGGAGCCAGGCAGCATAGTGATACTGAGTAACAAGAAGGAGTGCAAGAATAGGGTAACCACTCTCCCAGTTTTCTGGAGACAGTACTATTTTACACACATTCTCCTGGACTAATAATTAAGAGCACCCACTTTCACTCTCAAAATGGTCTCTTTTTGATAATGTATTATGTTCTCACCTACTATGAAGGAGGTAGAGAGGCCACATCCGATGTATGCAAAATTAACATAGTTGTGTTATGGTGGAAGAGAGAAGAAGAAAAATTTCTTAAATTCCTGCAAAGAACCAAGACATTATATTTGGTGATTTTCATGTTTAATATATAATTCAGTCTTATACAGCTCTTTAAGAGTAAAATTATTATCTTGATTTTACAAGTAAAACTATGGAAGGCTATCCTAATGTTTTATTTAAGACACAGATTTAATAATCAGTAGAACTGTAATTTCAATCCAGGGCTCTCTAGTACCACTTTTAAAATATAGAGCTTGTAAGTCATATATAGCTGTCATATGTAGCTAAATAGACAGAAGAGAGACAAACATATGTATAACTTACAAAACTTTATATTTTATAATGTTTTAAAATATTTTTCTTTTTTAAAAAACTTGTTAAATTATTATTATAGTTTTTATACAAAGAAAGTAACAGAGAATAATTCTTCCTGATGTGTCTTTGATACTTTTAAAATTGAACATGACCATCCAGAAAACCATCATGTAGGCTATCAACCAACAATTGTGGCAGCCTTGACTTAAAAATTTTATAAATATCATTTGATTCTACTTTACAAATTCATGGCTACAGTGACTGCCTTTGAGGATGAAGAAAAGTCTCACATTGTGACCAATAAATTAAAAATTGTAGAGAATATGCATAAAGTGAATTCTAAATTAAAGTCCAAAGAGATAAAAAAGAAAGGGAAGAAGGAAGAAAGAAAAAAAAGAAGGAAGGAAGGAAGGAAGGAAGGAAGGAAGGAAGGAAGGAAGGAAGGAAGGAAGGAAGGAAGAAAGGAAGGAAGGAAGGAAAGTTGTGAAAGAATTAAATCTGATGTGAATCAAATTAACTTTTATTAAATCAAATAACTATCAATATAATGTTTTTTAGTTTAATATTCATATGTAGATTTTTGTTGAAAGAAATTTGACTTGTACAAATTTATAGGAAAAAATGAAACTTCTATGAATACTGTAGACAAGTAAGTTACAGCACCTTGATGCCAATTGTCGTCTTACAAAACAAACAATTAAGCATCAGCTCTACTTAGACAACATCCATGGGAATTCCTTTCCCGTCCCTGAACCTGTTTGACTGAATAATTCTGAGCATCAGTTATAGCTGTTTGGACCAGAGTGGGCACCTCACTACTTACTAGCCCATTAAAAAGTTCTGCAGCATAGGAACCATAGTGGTTATCTGGCGCGATCAAAGTACCTTTCTCAGAAATTTTATTGTGGCAGAAATTTTTGTTTAAAATATAGAAAGAGCTACAATTAGTAGCTATGGAAGAGGGTGGCATTTAAACACACCAAAAGCAGACATAAAACAAAGGAATCATAAAGGACCCAAACTATAAATAAACAGAAACATTGAGTAAGCAGAAAATATACCATAGAGTAATGATATGAGGAGGGTAGAGAAGATGGTAATTGGGCAGCTGTAGTAAAATGAAAGGGAACCCAACAAAGAACTAAAGAACGGCCTATGAGAGTCCATGTAATACACTATTCTCCAGAGCCACCTTGAATCCTGAATGGCCCTTCCTTTTAGTGTAGATTCTGCAAATTGTGGCTGAAGCATGGCTCACATTTTTCTTGTGACTCAGCTGTTGCACTGCTGTGAAACGCCCATCTCTTTTAACTGCCACATAGAAACCTCATAATAAATCTCCATCATTTGAGTAGCAGGACATTCTTAGAACCAGATATCTTAACTATGCACTCACTATTTTTAGTAGCTTCTACCTTTCCATCAAAAATTAAATAATTAAGAATTGCAAATATATGATAATCTCATATTACATTAAGGGAGTGAGAAAATGAAGGAAAGGTTTTTATAGGTGAGAAAAAAATGAGGAGAATGATGATGGGGTTTTAATGTTTTAGGGTCACAAGGGACTGCTGGAGATTCCAGGACATTTATGGATTATGTTGCTTAACTGGGTTATCATATTCCCATTAAATGACTTTTTTTGTTTCATAACTAATTGACTTTTAGATGTTGATACAAGTTTTCCCCAGTAAAAAGAGGTTTTAAATGAAACTTGTGCTCCAAATTACAGTTCTGGCAATAAATGGGGCATAAAGAATCTTTCTAATTTATTCAGTCCTGCAAGTTTGCTTGGCATCTCAGTTTACATAAATCACTGATTATTTTCTCAATCTAGTTCCATTGGCCTCGTGGTTGATATTCTTCACAGATGCCTACAATAAACTGACTGAAAGTTCTATTTTTCTGTGTGGTGAAATCAAATATTTTACTTAAATGTGTTTCCTTATACATCTATATGTAACCAATGCAAGCCTTTCTTCTTTGTTGTTTCTTCTTTTCTTCTCCCTTTCTTTCATTAAATTGGGTCGACGGGTGAGTTGAGGGCAGTGATGGAAGTAGTTAAATCAGGCTTATTAATATTAATCAGGCTTAATAATATTCCCTTATTTATGTGACAGAAGGTAAGTACAAACCAGCCTATTGTCATTAGACACTGAATGGCATCAGAAGGGAAGCAAGATGGTGAGATATTGCTCAGTTTTCCTAAGTTCTTGGTGAGATGGAGAAGAAACAACAGACCCAGGTTGTGCTAGTCTTGTCCTCTGCTGGGGGTTCTTGGGCAACCAGAGCATTTTGCAATTGAAGATTAATGGCTACTCCTCTTCTCAACCAGAGGCATGTGACAGCCAGGAAACCACCATCAAGGTAAAGTTTTAGAGTGCCTTTTTTCTCCTGGAGGAGCAGCTGACTCATCCCAAGTCTCCAGAATGGTGGACCTTCACCCACTTCAATGTTTGGGGCCACCTAGGATTCCAAATCTCCAGCAGGGACTCTCAACAACATTTATTAACTTCAAGTTAAATAAGATAGATAAGCTTGGAAGTTTGGACATAGTAATTCACAAGTAACTTCTATTATCTGTTAAACTCTAAAAATGTTGTATTCCCCTGAGTTTGGTAAGACAAGGCCAGTGATGAGGGCAAATACCATAAAGGGAGCTTATTCCTCCTGATATTTAGTTCTCATACTTCACTGACATTGAAACATATCCCATTAAGAAAGTTTTGCTTGGGCTTCTCCAAAGCCAAGTACCAGTATATAGTCAAAGTTCCCTCTTATTCCTGAATCTTCCATATTCTCTGTGTCTGCCACGACAAAGTTGGGACACAGGAAATACCCTATGGCATCTTGTCATCTTTGTCTGCTTTTGCCAGATATCTGGCACTACCCACGCCTAAAGCATAATTTTGAAAGCCATTGTATCTCAGTTATATGGTCAGGGCGATAATACATCTTCTGTATTTACTAACCGAGGTGAATCTACATTTGGTCTCATTTGGCCTTTCTTCTACTCCTTTACAAGCGGGTATACATAAGGACTCTGAAAAACAATTATAAATAATTCTTCAGAATAGACAGTCAAATTATTTATCTCTTATACGCTATGTCCACAGTCTGGTATATTGTGACTTATTTGAAGTCTCTGAGCTTTAACCCAGCTCACACAGCAATCAGGAAGGCAAATAGTACTCCCAGCTCATAGCATCTCTCTTAATCTCTTCTTCGATTCCCTGGGCACTGAGAAGCCACTGAATTTAAGCTGCAGCAAAAAAGGGAGAAGATACATCCTCGTACATTTCTATTCTCACACCCACCTTCTATTCCATCCCTGAATGTTTTAAGTTTCAATCATTTTAATGTGAGCCAAAATGAATAAGATTCTAATGACTCTATCATCTCCATTTATGTTAGACAAGTATACAATCTAACCTACATAAATATGCATGCATTCTTAAAGAGAGAATAGTAATGAATCATACTAAAGAGAATATCACAAAAGAGGAATTTTAAATAATGCACCTAAATTTGCACCACCTATCACACTTTATACACAGGTGATATTATCTGTAATCATCAAGCATTCTCTATATTTGGGGTCAAAGAGTTTCTGAAATTTTAAAACAGCAGAAATTATAGCAGTGGGGGACATTTCTGCCTCTTCTATAATGTTTTTAAAATCTGCATCTATCAACCCAAAGTATGCTTTCTTACTTTTTAAAATTAGGCATTAGTTCTTAAAAGACTTTCAACAATTACTAAGATGCGTTTTAAATTTTGAATATTCAGAGTGCTTAGTTATGGTTGAATATCATTACCAGCACTGAATCAGGTCTGTGGTATCTGTACAAATACACAAAGTAAATAATTAAATCCCTTTATATTCAGACTGAAGTATGATTCAGTCTTAAGATTTTAATTAAAACAAGCTCTCAAGTGTAAAGTGTAATTTTTATATTTTTAAACAACCAGAATACAATAGTCATTGAATGGCAGCAAATCAATTGGAGGGTTCGATTTTGTGACAAATTTAAGTTTGTGTCAAGTCCTTTGATGAACTTTACATGCTGAGCCAAAATGATGCCAATTTATATAATTTTATTAAACCATCATATGTGACTATATATGCATATAAAGTATATATAGAGATGTTGATATATAGATATAGATTTGGTGTAGATGTAGCTATATAGATATAGATAAACATAGATATAGATAAATATAGATATATAGATATAGATATAGATAGATATAGATGATATAGATATAGATATAGATATAGATATATAGATATAGATAGATATAGAAATAGATATAGACATAGATATAGATGATATAGATATACACCAATAAGATTCTTAAAAATTACTTGAGTGTCTTATTTGATGGCTATCTATCATGCTTCAAAGTAATTCTAATTCCAGGTTCAACATTTCTCTACCACCAATAACCAAAATATTTATTTAGGTTTATTATGTTAACAGTATCTTTTATTCCAACATTCTTGATGCTCTTACTTATAATTCAGGTGATCAATACTGCAAGAGTTTTTCTATTGACGTGTTAAAGTCAATGAGTACTGTTAGATTTCTTAAAGTGAGCTGTCAGCTTTGTTGCAATAAGCTGGTTATCTCAGAATGTAAAAGAGTTAAAGGTTTAAAATAACAATGAAAAATATATTCCCTGTGCTTCTAATAGCTACACTTTTAATTGATGTGTATAAGGAATTCGGTACTAGAAATATTTTGAACTAAAAAAAATTTGCTCCCAAACTCAAGGTTAGTTTATTGTAAACATCTAAGGTATTATTTTGCCAGCACTCTCTTTTACTTTTCCAAAAATGTGTCACTGTCACCACACCTGTTCCATCCAGATGTCTCCCTAGGGAGATGACATTCTTGCCTGATCTCACCCCATAGCCCCACTTGATTCACCCATGTGTGGATACCTCATTTAAACTGGAAGAAGTAAAGCCCTTCACCGGGATTTTTTTAAAACTAAAACTGAGGAAGTAGGTCAGTCTTTTGTGTTGGTGGAAGATATAATGGAAAGCTCATGAACCATTGGTGGCTCTACTCTTTGTGGAGCAAACTAAAACCAACCATGAGGCATACAGAACATCAGAGATGAGAGAGGTTTTATCCTAATGGCATTCAAATGCCTAGTCATAGCTTCTTGTGAAAACCAGCTGCTTCTCTGCAGTTTGGTTGTTCAAGTCTTCCATGGATTACAGGAAGTAATTTTGAGTTTGATTGTGGTCTGTTACAATCAAAGAGTCTGGTTTCTGCCAGGGTAGTACCTAAAATTTTGATATGACCCAATCCAATTAGAGTGAGAGTATCTATCTTTTTGAAGATTAGGGCAGTGGATTCCAATAGTTTAATAGGTGCACCTTCATTAATATGTACACTTTTGCAAGGTGATGAAGCAGTTGGTTAAACTACCACCTGTCACCTCTTCGATTCAAACCAAGAATTCACTGAGTCTTGAATCTTAAGAAAATGCTGCTGTTTCTACTACAGGATGTTAGCTACTTCTTTCAGCATTCATAAAAATGAAGCACAGAGAGACAAGCTGACTCATCTGAAAGTTGACAGGGAACAAAACGACAGATGAGGTAGTTTTGTTTGAAAAAGACTGTTCTCCATGGAATCAGTAACCTAGGCCTCTGAAGATTAGATGAAAGTACAGTTTGATAAACTGCCATAAACCTTGTATCATCCTAAAGTAGTGAGTTGAAAGACAAAATTGGATTCCAGCAATAGGAATGGGTGTATTCCACCCATTCCAAGCAATACCTGATTGCTTGGCAAATCCTGCATACCTACTACCAGAAAAAGATGGTAAAGCCTCCCACAGAGTTCCAGTTAAACATGGAAAATTAACCCTAACCTTTTCTTCCTCTTTGAACCTCACTAAAGTAACAGTTAAGAAAGATTAAAAAAAAAAAAAGCTGAAAGGCAAAGGGAATGGGAGACAAGACAACTGCAGAGGAATGATTTTAATAAAAATTTTGAGAATGAAAAATGAATAGGGTAGTATTAACTGATTTACAGAGTTGAGAAATTTTTAACTTAAGTGCTTATAGAAAGAAATGCTGACAGGAAATTAGCCAACATACCACCACAGCAGCCATAAAAGGTTCAGGGCATAGACATACCAAATATTAGATGTGAGAAATTGAGCCCGGATGGATTTATTGACAGTTTAAGTAGAGAGTAACTAGACTTCCCAGTTCTACTCCCCATTCAAGAAAACAAATAACTACCCCTTCACTAATTTCTCCCCACCCTCAAAAAAAGGAAAGATTTATTCTTTGAAGAAACCTAAGTAGAGAGGGTCCAGACCAAATGATGTATGACTGTGCAAAGTATTAGATTGAAATAAAAATTAATAAAAGTGAACATATTGAACTGTTGGACTTCAAGACCTTTTGTTAAAACTAGAGTTTTCTGAAGAAACTAAAAGGCTGGAGATAAAAAAAAAAAATCCACATGGTGATTTTTGGCATCCTCCCACAAAAAGGGGAATTCAGTATTTGTGCATCCTACAACAAACTTCATAAGTCAAGCAGTTCGATGTACACATACACAACTTCAATCACTTTTTAGTGACACACTCTTAATTATGAATCGATAGCTAAGGACATTTGAAGAAATCCTTAAATATCTAAGATGAACACTGAATTAAACAAAAGGACTTCGAAGAAAGAAAGGCAATGAAAGCAGAAACAAAAATTGTATTTTATAATTAATAAATTCAAAAAGTTAATGAGAATAGAAAATGTTTATGGAGGCTCTTGCTATGAGTCAACACTGTTCTAAGCACTTTAAGTGTATTAACTCATTGAATAATCACAACCCTATAATGAAGATTTTGGCACATTTTACAGATGAGGAAATTTACTAATTTGTCCAAGTTTGTACAGCCAGCAATTTGGCGGAGCTGTGATTTGAATGTAAGTGGTCTGGCTGCAGGCCCATCTCCTAACTATACTCTACAACACAACGATATAAGAAATTATTCTGTGTCAAGGAAACAAATTTCATCCATCTGAAAACAAGATAGAGCTCTTGGAAATGAAAATATGATCATCATAATTAAAACTGCAATAGGAGATTCAAAAGATAATTTTAAGAAATTTCCCAGAAAGTTGAATAAAAAAGAAAAATATAAATTAAAAAATAATAAAATCAGAGACTCAGTATATAAGATCCACTATGTTACTGATAGGAGTTCCTAAAAGAAAGAACAGAAAGAATCAAAGAAAGGAAATTAATAAAAAATATGAAGATGATGCTAATAATGACAATAACACAATATCAGAAAATTTCTCAGAACCATTGGATATAAATGCTAGGTGGAAAGTCTTCACAAGAATGACAAACACACAAAAAACAACTAAGATACATTATCATAAGATTTTGGCATATCACAGCTAAGGAGAAAATTCTAAAAGCTTGCAGAGTGCAAAAAGAAGCCCACATGCAAAAGAATGAGAATCCAAATAACATTAGACTTCTCAAGAGCAAAACTGGATGCTAGAAGACTGTGGAAAGTATCTTTTAGGTTTCAACTAAAAACTATTTTCAACCTAAAATTCTATATAAAATCAAATTATAATTCATGAGTCAAGGTAAAATAAAACCATTTCAGATACAGATTTCCCCCATTATCTGAAAGCAGAATGTGCCAATGAAACATTTTGTAAGCCGAAACACAGTGTAAACAAAAGAATTGATTGCATTAATTTATACAGAAAAATTTTTGAGCATTTCTAGACCCCTAAAATATAACATATTAAATATTCTTAATTACATCCAGTTTTAGGCTAAGCATAACACCCCTATGAGCTCTCAGGCTTTTCTGATACCTTAGGACACATCTTGCTAATGGACGCACAAAATAAATTGAGATAAAGAAAAGATGCTCACAGACAGAGTCTAAAACTGTGGTGGCTGGATGCTGAGAAGCTGAGTTTAGTTCCTGGGGATGGAGTTTAGTGGTACTGCTTATCTGATTGTGGTACACCCTGTATCTATAACAGCTCATTGAGAAACAAACGCTGAATGTTATTTTTGTCTCTTGCCTTTCTCATAAAATCAAAAATTCTCAAGGGATATTTTTTTTTTGGATTAGCAAAAACGTACTAATGTAGGCTTTTTGTAATATGTTTGGTCACTAGCTTGACCAGAATATATTTCTCATATATATATATTCTTAATTCACAGTTCTTGCCACACAGGTCCTAAAACTCTTAAAATTTCCTGAGCAATAAGAGTAATGGGAGCATGTTTGGTCTCTTGTCCTTGGTTCCTGAAATCACTTCAGAGCCGGGAAGGTGAAATGGGAGTCTTGTTATTCATAGCAAGCTCTTTTCCATCACAACTGGGATTATATTAATTAGATGACTTTTGGACATCACCTAAGGATGAGAACTAATTGCCAGAAGGATAACCATAAATAATAGAAGGTTGGAACTTTTAGGCCCAGCCCTGATTTTGGGGGAGGGAAGAAGAGCTGGAGATAGACTTGCTCACCAGTGACCAATGATTTAATTAATCATGGCTATGTAGTGATGCCACCATAAAATTCTAAAAGGAGAGGTTTGGGAGATCTTCCAGGTTGATGCACCAGAACACTTCCTTGGGTTCTACAGTGCCAAGTGCCCAAACTCAATGAGGACAGAAGCTCCTTTGTTCAGGAACCTTGACCTATATATCTCTTAATCTGGCTGTTGAGTCCATATCCTTTAATCTCCTTTGCAATAAACTGGCAATCTAGTGGGTAAAAGATTTCCTGAGTTCTGTGAGACACTCTAGTGAATTAAATGACCCCAAGAAGCTATTAATATAAGCAGTCGATCAGAAATACAGGTAACAACTTGGGCCTGCGATTAGCACCCGGAGTGGAAGCCAGTGACGTGGAACTGAGCTCTTAATCTGGAACCTGTTGCTATATCCAGGTAGTATCTGAATTGAGTTGAATTGTAGGACACGCAGCTAGCGTGGTACAACACCTGTTGTTGGAAATATCCTCCATACAGTGGTATTGGTCCCACAACCATTACTTCCAGAACCCAACATAGAGATGTAGTGAAGGAAAGCTTCAAAATGAGGAGCTGTGTGCCAGGTACAGAAAGCACTTGCTCAGTCAGAGCTGATTGAGGATGCCAGGAACAAATAAATGAATGAACAATATAATAAATTGTTTTAGGATTTGCTAAAAAATAAGTGTTCAATAGACAGTGATTTAGAAAATAAATAGTATTAACATAAAATGTATGAACTATAACTGTACTTAATTATTGGACTCATCAGAGAACATGTTTACATATTCATAATAATGTAAAAATGAATGTCAATCTAAGTTTGAGTTATGACCATATTGATTGGCTAGAGGGAAGAAAAGAGGGTGGGTGCTTTGCAAAAGAGCTAATACTTCAACTACAATAACAGGATGTTATAAAGCCTAAGCAGTCTAAATCAAGAAAGATTAGCATAAATAATTTTTGTAGATATGTAAAGACAAATCTCAGAAAAACAGTTAAGAGTTGAAATTGTCCATTTCTAGAAGTGGGGCTAAAGTTAGGGAGAAATGGGGAGGGAAAGTCTTAAATAATAGCTTTTTGGTAATCCTTTGATTTAAAAACTATGTGATGATATTACTTTTATAAGGATAAAAATTAAATTACATGAATTGCATTCAACTAGGATCCTGAGAGGTAGCATTCTAGGGCACCCCATTCTCCCCATCACAGCCTCTGGTCTCCCTTCCATGTTCTATGAATGGCAGAGCCCACAAGCTTAGTATTAAGAAATGGAAACTCTAAGTGCAGAATACAGATTCAAAGAATTTAGCTGGACCTAATTTCTGGCATTATTAGATTATGTAATCCTTCAAGATTAAGTAGACAAGAAATTGACTAGGATATTAAGTTACACTGCCAAAGGGGGACAATAATAATAAATAAGTCTGTGATTGTTCAACAGCCCAGGAAATGCCCAAGTTTAAGTGGCCTGACCATTGAGAAGGGGCTGTCAGGTCAACACAGGCTGAGCAGAAAATTTGTACTAGAAAAGAACTGTGTGCTTGTAAGTGGGCCCTATGGAGGCCGAAAGACTGACAAGGATGCAGAGATGGCCATGAGATTCTCAGGCTCTGTCATGTATCCTAGTAGTTGTCAAATTATATTATACTCTTAAAATTGTGAAAAACTAAATACTTTGGCATTTAATATTAATGGATATTAATTGGCATTTAATGTCTTTCATAATAAGTTAAAATTGTTGCAAGTAATATAATCCCCACTAATTGTAAACAATGACACTTTAAAATAAAAAGATATCACTGTCTAATATTTCCCATCATAAATTTAAATGGTTAAAAATAATCTAATTCTTGACATATTATAAAATAAAATATTTTAAAATAAAATAAAACTGTTAGTTTACTCTCAAATGTATCTGATGGATTGTAAAAATCACAGACATTTTGTATCCATTATCGTTCACTTAAAAAAATATATAAACATATTCATTTTTAACAGAAATTTTACATTTTTTCTCCTTGAACTTATATTTCACTCTACAGTATGAGATATTTTTGATACATTTTTTCAGTAAAGGACCTGTATCCAAAACATATAAAGAACTACAAATTAATAAAAACACAACTCAGTCAAAAATGGGAAAATGACTCACACAAGCACTTAAGGCACACAACTTAATTAGGCATTATGATTATACAAATTCAAAGCAAATGTGATACCACTATATACCCTCAAAGAAAGAAAATATTCAATATTGGCAAGAACGTAGAGCAACTAAAATTTATACACTGATGGTGGGAGTGTTAATTGATACAAACACACTAAATTATCTGGCAATATCTATTAATGCTGAACATATGCCTATCTCATAATCCTTTATACACAAAAGATGTGTGTACATATGTTCAGCAAAAGACACAAGAAGAATGTCCAAAGCAGTACTTTTATAATAACCAAAAACTGGTAATTGTCTAAACATATATCAAGACTGGAATGAAAAGTAAATTGTGGTATAGTCACATAATAGAATAATAATTAGTTATACTCTTCAATGACACTATTCAGAAGGATCCACAACTATAGATAAATCTCAAACATTATCCCAAGCAAAGGAAGTCAAATATGAAGGAACAAATATTGATTTAATTTATATTGAGTTCTCTAATGTTTCTTATCTGGGTTTACATAGATATGTCTATTTTGAAAGAACTTATCAGACTTTACACTTATAATTTACACTCTTCTCTGCATGTATGTTAGGCTCAATTTAAACATTAAAAAAAAAATCTGCCCCACGAAGCGTGTCTATACTTTTAGCAGAATATTATAACACGTTCCTGAATTGTGTAACATTTTCTTTATCTAGCAGAAGAGTTGAGTGTGTGTGTGTGTGTGTGTGTGTGTGTGTGTGTGTGTGTGTGTGTGTACAGGGTTTGAGAAGGGAGTTGCCTTTCTGTGGGTCTCAGTATGACCTCCCTAAGAGTCACTATCTCCAATTCATATCGCTAATGAAGGTAAGTCAAATATGTGAAGTATCTTTGTCTCTCTTCCTGGTATCTGCAGAGTTGGAAGGCTAATTGAATAAAAGTAAAAAACTTTTTTTTAACTTCATGTCATATATTCTAGACCTCAAATTGAATTATTTGCAAATAGAATTGAAAAGCCATTTTAGGATGTGAGGTTATGAAATCAAATACATTTTTAAAGTGTATAACATTTTCAAATATGAGACACGTAACTTTGACCTTAGGTTTTTCACATCCAAGAATTTTAGCTGTGAGTTGGCTATTGCCTGTCCACAGGAGCAAAACAAATTGGCCACTGTTCATTTTCGATGTGTTGTTACCATTGATCACCTCTATTAGACACACTTTCTTAAACTTGGCCCCCAGGGCTTAGTCATGAACCTTGATTATCACCAAAGTTTCTGGAGATTTCTGAAAGGCAAGAGAGACATCTGAGCTCCAAGCTTTCACTTCATGTTCCCACAGGGATACTTCAGCGGTTGGAGTTTCAACCAGGGCTGAGGTGGCAGTGATGTGGTCTGTGAAGAGCCCTCCGCTTTGGGTGGTGCAGATGTCCAGCTGGGGGTGGACAGGGGGAGAAAAAAAAATAAAGAAGGAAAAAGGAGAGAGAGAGAGAGAGAGAGAGAGAGAGAGAGAGAGAGAGAGAGAGAGAGAGAGAAGAGATTTGACTCTGAGGAAAGCAAGGGTCCCAGAGGAAATTAGGTTCGATGGTATATTCAAGGCCAAAGCTTCTAATGTCTGAGTAATTTTGGTCTAGTTATCTAAATTATATAAGCGATACCATTTCCTTATTAGTATATTGGTGATAATAATGCCTACTTGCAGCATAACTGAGAATTTAAACTAAGTTGACAAACTCTCTGAACTTGAGTAGTTGCTCCAAAATTACTCCCTGCTATCTATCCATTGGACCGGAAGCCCTTTAAAGCATGGACCATGCATGTAGTTTTGTCCTCGATGACCAGCCAAATTCTTGGCAATAGTAAGTGCTCAGTAAATAGTTGTTAAACAAATTAGTTAATGAGTTAAGAAATTCTTGGATAATATATTAATAGCTGCAAAATATTCCATTTTATGTATAACCTGGATGGTTTTGATATAGTAGGTGGACCTGTTCTATTTTCCTGGAATATCCTACCAGAGCACATAGATGAAAACTGAAGAATCTACATTCTAAGTTCAGAGAGTCATCTGCATGGAGGCCAGTCCCACGGAGCTTTCTGAGAAGGGCTGTTTCAGTGGAAACATTTGGCACGGGCTCTGTTTTCTTGGTTGAACAAAGACAAATACACCTTCCTAATCCCGTCCACCACTGTGTTCAGGTACTCAGAAAGCTCAGCTCAGACTAATGGCAAATAACACACACACACACACACACACACACACACCATTTCAGGGCATTTCATATTCTTTCATTAATCATTGACCTAATTAAAGTTTTGAAAGACAATGAGTAAAACACTGATATTCAGTGTCTATTATAAATTTCAAAATTTAAAAAAAAAAATAATAGCCATTAAGAATACCATGGGGGTACTAAACTGGATTCTCAATCAGTAGGACAAGTACTCATAATACTGCACTCCTCATCCTCACAGTTAAAAAAATGAATGCTTTCAGGGGGTCAGTGTACTCTTCCACAGTAGGCACAAATCTAGAAAACAGATCATAAACCCAATTAAATTTTGACTAGAAACTGAATTTTTAACTGGGAATTCTCAACCTCAGAATGAATGTGACTGACATTGTACGCACTATAATTTGTGTTACCTACACATGCACATGCACACAAACACACACACACACACACACTCCCCATTTTTAGTTCTTGAGCATAAAATGGAGTAGTGATGAATTTCAGCTCAGTAACCAGATAGGATAGCTATGTCAAATGCAACAGCCCTGTTTGACCACCAGAGTTCAGCTCTTTTACTAGCAGCCCTTGACTCTCTGCTATCATGCATCAGAGCAGGGTTGTTGCTTCATGAGTTTGTTAACTCAAAAGCAAGCTGCCTTGTCAAGGATGAAACAGTTGAGTAAGCTCTTAACTGTGTGTCTTGCAGTTCAGACCACATGGCCACCTAGAATCAGGCATTAACATAGAAAAATCAGTGTACCTCTTACTCCATAAAATCTCACATAAGGTGAGCTAAACAGGGGTGAACTTCAAAGCCAGACAACTGAGGTTATTGATACTAATTACTAAGGAAATCCAAATAGGCTTTTTTTTCTCAATAGCAATTTTAATGTGATGCTCACACTACCATTCATTCAGTACACAGTATGTGTCACTGAAGGATAAGGATATGTTCTGAGAAATGTATTGTTAGGTCATTTTGTTGTACAAATTCTTAGGGGCCATGATGAACAAAACAACACGAAAGTCAGTCAAGCTCAAGAGAAAATGATGCAATCAAGGCACAAGGTAAATACCGATGTATGAGGTTGCTACCTGTGTAACATGGCATACTGTTTCACAGCAAACTTTTTTATAAGCAGAAAGAATATACCTACAAATAACAATAGGAGTATAGTAAATATATGAACTAGTAACAGAGTTGTTTATTATCACTATCATTATAAGTATTATGGACTATGTGAACTGTAAGTGCTATAACTTTATACAACTGGCAATATAGTAGGTTTCTTTATGCTAGCTTCACCACAAACACTGGGGTGATGCATTGTACTTCAATGTTGGGAAAGCTACAGCTTGACTAGGTGATAGAAAACTTTCAGCTCCATCACAACCTGATGGAATCACCATTGTATATGCAGTCTGTTGGAAGCACAGGACAGGATTATCTTTTCCTCAATGGAAATTCATGAGTTTAATATAATTGTTTTCCCATCATCTGTGAGCACACTGGTTTCTTAAATAATGTAAAACCAAGGCTTCTATGCAAACTCAAGCTGTTTCACTTTAAGGTAGGAATTGATTTTTGTTCATCACCACCTCTTCACTTCTATAGAGGTAGCCTCTCTTCTCCTCTCAATACCACCTCAGATATCACTGAAATTATCATTGCTTCCCATAAACTAAGATGTTCCAGACCTGTCTTGCACTTCCTACATTAGCTACAAGTTTAGCAGTACCTACCTTCAATGAAGACCTGATTCATTTTGGAGAAAGGTAGCACAAAGTCCTAAAAACTGGGTCTTAATCTGCGTTTTATGACATTTATACCATCCTTGGAAGTAAAATACCTAACATTAGAATCTGTGTGATTTTAGTAATATAGGACTCTACTTTCAAAATTGGAACTTCAGCTATTTTTGAGAATTAACAGGCATTCACCATGATTGTTAGAACATGGGTTTTTATTGCAACGCATGTTGATCTCCTGGTGATAGTGAGGTGGGCTGAAATACTAAAACTTCTTCCTTTAAAATTGTAGAAACTCATAATATGTCCAGATCTACACATAGCCAAACAGAGATCTATATCTGGTTGGTTTCTCCTGCATTATCAAGTATAATAAAGAAAATTTTATTAACACACTCTGACGAAATGTCCCTTGGCTCTTGGTCTCAATAAAATTAAGTCCATTAGTTCTACTGCTCTTACTAGTACTGCCCTAGGGCATGTGTAGCTATTCTGTACAGGTGACCAATGTACGGAGAGGTCCTGAGTTTCCTTTGACTTTCCCTTTGTCTGAGGTAGGAAATTTTATTATAACTTTCTTAAATTTTTTTCTACCTATCACATATCAGTTATGAATGTAGTAGTTAACTTGTTGTTTCATCCCTAGGTTACAGACAAACTCTTTTCTTTATAAAGAATTATCTGCTTAATTAAGCTATTTGAGTTAATTTCTATTACTTCATACCAAAGGGTCTTAATTTTTAAAGGTGGGCTCAAGTAATTAGCTGTTTAAAATTGAATATCCTTAGCATTTTAATCAAAGAAGGTCATGATTAGAAAAACTGCTATTTTCTGCCAAAAGCCTACAGGAGTCTGAATTAATGGCTTATTTTCAGCGGGGTAAATTGAAAATGTTAATCAAGAGCTGAAAGTCTGACCACTCTCAAACAGTAAAGAAGCCAAAGGTGAAAAGACACTCACCTCAGCTATGCTCTTCACAGGTCTTTCAAATGAATTATTAATGAAGGGAAAAGATGTTAAACTCTTATGAAAGTTTCTTTATAGACTTAGTTTAGAATTCTTTCTCTCAATCCATCTGAATCTTCCGAAGGATCTTGCGTAAGTTGAATACTAACTTCAGAGTCTGCAAAATCTTTTACATTGCTTTGTCTTTGGGATTCTCAGTCCAGACTACTCATCAGAACAGCAGCAGTTTTTAAGATAAACTAACTCACTGTTAAGCTTACGAAAATGGTCCATCACCCAAGGTCTCCTGCTCCTGAGACCCGTTTCTGGAACAAGGTTCTGTAGAGCAGAGTCCTTAATACAGATGCTTGCAGGGACCAGCGAACAACATAGATGTCTAACACTGACTGTTGAAAGATAGCAGGGCGTGGTAAACTGCAAGGGATCGCCCCACATCTGTCCACCTGGCTCCCACCAAGACAGATATTAGGTTGCTAAATCTTGCTGTTTCTCACGAGACACTAGTTTGTTTATGTTTGTTAATTGTAAAAATGTCAAATGAGCAAAGTGGGACTGATCATCAACTCATGACACATTATCTTCATTTGTTCTTTATTTCATTTATTTATTTTTATTTTTTTATTATTTATTTATTTTTTTTTATTTTGGGGAGTTGTCCCTTTTTCCAGTGTTATTGAAATATAATAGACTATTAGTTGCTTATATTACAGTGTACAATTCAATGAGTTTTTTTTCAATTATAGTTGGCATACAACAATATACCTGTTTCAGCTGTAACAGCACAGTGATCAGAGATCCACACAATTTGCAAAGCGATCACCCCACTAAATCTAGTCCCTCTCTTTCCCCTTACATATTTACTACAACATTATTAACCATCTTCCCCATGCTACACTCTACCTCTTTGTGTCTGTTCTTCAACTACCAATTTGTATCTCTTAATCCCTTTGTTCTTTATTCCATTTCATTGAGTTTTCTCCCCTTCATGTGTATGATGAAACATTTCCCTTCCAAAGGCTCTCAACTTAAATTATTTAATATTTGTACTTTTTAAAAATTTTGTATTGTCAATGAATAGATTTTGTGGTATTGTCAATACATTTTTTAATGTATTCACTCTACGATGTATAAAATGATATCTCATTACAGTTCTTTTTTAAATTTATTTTTATTATGGTAACATTGGTTAACAAAATCCAGTAAGTTTCAAGTGTACAGTTCAACTGTCAGTCATATTTATGTTGCATTATGTGTTCGCCGCCCATCGAGTTCTTTCTGTCACTACATATTAATATTTATACTTTCAAACCATCTTCAATATTTGATTTATATACGTATGTGTGAGATCACCTTTAAATATGAACATTATTGTTTTTGTATGTTTAATTTACTTAAATAGAGTTGTACTACAAAATTCTGTTTACTCACATGGCTAAACAAGTATTTAGTTCATTTTTTGTGACTGCTGTACAGTCTACATTTAACCTAATTATTCCCTGGTTCTTTGCCACCACAAACAATATTGTGATAAACATTTTTATAAATACCTCATAGTTTACTCTTGTGAGATTTTCTCTGTGTTTACGGTCTGTACAGTAATTACTTAATTCCACTAAAGTGGCCATAACCAGTCTACATCCTCACCAATAATACATGAGGCTTCTTGTCTCCCCACGTCCTCACCAGTGTGTGATGTTAAACTTTCTAATTTTTTTGCTCTTCAGTAAACAGCAACTCAGAACTTTAGTATGTATTTCATTGATTATTGTGGGGTAAACATTCCACCTCTGTGTATTTTTAACCATAATCCTTGCCAATTTTTTATTGTTTCTTTTTCTTGCCTTCTTATAAGAATATATTTTGTAATTCTAGATATCAATTCTTTGTTGGTGCTAAATTTTCTATAGGTTTTCTCCCAAACTGTCACTTGGCCCTACATTTTGTCTATGGTTTTCTTAATTCTTTATTAAGCATTTATTGAAAATGCTTAAATCATATCGTTTTAGAATCCATTGCATCTGGGAGTAGCCAAATATCAACTAATTTTGATATAATATACATTAATTTTTTACTTTATGTTTTGAAGGATTTATTTTAAAATTTTTTTACATTTTAAATCACAAAGAAACCTTGTAATTTTTTTAATTTACTTTACAGTGCACCTTTCACATTTAATTTTTTAATCTATTGATTCAACTTAATTTTTGACCAATTCCATATTCTACCTAATATTCCTAAAACTAATTATTAAATAATTCAATGCCAAGTATATTTATGCATGTTTATTGTAATTCTTATGCTTTGCATAGTGTCTTAATATCAGATAAGGTTTTCTCCCTGTTTTCTGCTCCTCATTTTCTAGATTAATTTAGCTATTTATAGACCTTTATTCATCTATAGAAATTTGAGAATCAGCTTGTGGAGATGAACACTCAAAACAATTTTGCTAGGATTTTAATTCAATTGCCTTGAATATTTAAAATATTAAATTTTCTCATGATTAAATTGAACATGATTTAGCTTTTAACTTTGGGAGTTTTTTATATGCTTTACTCATAAATATATGACACATTTAAATTAATTCTTAGATATGTTATAGATTTTGTTACTGAAAATATTGGCATTAATAAGTATTAGAAACTACTTTTTCTCTTGCCTCTGCAGAATGGAAGCTCTACTCAATTCTAGCTAAAGAGAAAAGGTCTCTGTGAAGGAATTTTCCTTCACACCCCACCTCCCCAAAAGACAAAACGTGATGAAGAGAAGGCACCAAACTAATACACACTTGAGACACTAAAATCCTTTTATTAATAATCTTTATAACTTTATTTAATATATTTGAACTACATATGATGTAATGATGAACTCAGCAAAATCCTGACACTAATATATCTTCAAACCAGTTTCTCCAACAAAAAAATCTCAACAGAAATAGGGGAGGGTGAATTTTAGAGATACATTAGCCAGGACCAATGTTTGAACCTTATTTGGATCTCAATTCAAGCACAGAAACTGAAACAAGTATAAGACAATCAGGGAACTGTGACTATTGATATCATTGAAGAATTTTTAGGTGTGATAATGGTACTATATTTATTTTTAAATGTTCTTATATTTTAGAGATATAGACAGTGAAATATTTATATATGAAATGATAGTTTCTGAGATTTCCTTTAAAATAATCTCAAGGACACATATTTATAATTGTTGAGATTGGCTGATAGGTACATTGAGTTCATTATATGCTGTCTTATGTGTATGGTTGAAACTACATTTAAAAGTTTATTTTAAAAGAGAGTACTAATTTTTTATGTTGTTTACATTTTCTGAACTACATCTATTCTTTGAAGCATTAGTTTTGTTTGACTATTATGGTTCTTCTTTTCCAAGATATTAATGCTCCTCAAAAACGTCTGGTGAGCTTTGCTCGTCTGATTATATTAGTAATGAATGACTAAATTAATAACTGTAGGTTTAACAAGAAATTCTTCTGCCATTGGTAGATCTGGTTACTTCATAATGTTCGTTGATTAGAAAATAGGTCTAAAGTGTCAGTGTAAATGGATAAAGTGTGGCAAATCTAGGCTTTAAATGAAAATAGGATTAAACCAAGGAGTGTTCACATTAGGCCATTAATCTTCCTGTGGATGTCCACAATTACCGTAAGATTTATTGTGCTTCTGTGTGGTTCAAAGCATATTGTAGGAGCCCCCATTAGGCATTTTAAGAAGTAAACATTGAGTTTTAACCTGGGGAATAGAAAATTACTACAGTTTACAGTCATCATGTAAATACATCTTAAATTAAGTACTCTAATTTAAGCCTTAATCCCACTCATCCTTTCAGTTCTGGCTTTCTCCAAACTTGGAGCATCTCTGAAGCTCTGTTATAAAAATGACTCCATCGCACATTTTCCTGTGTTTTCTGGGTTGAGGTTTTCTCTGTTGTACTTTGTCAGAAAGAACCCAGATGCTTTTCTGAATTCCAGAAATCCGTATGACATCTGTTCCCAGCTCCCCATTCTCAAAATTCTTACAGATTTGACCTCTTGGTACTCTTTTCTTGTGCTTTCTAAAGAAGGTAATATGTGCTCTGGGCCCATGAACTTGAACCAGAAGCCTTTGTACACACCTGAGATATATTTAGATATAGTGTCTAGAAGCACGGCATGAGGGTGAAAATTCTTTAATGCCACAGAAGTGCACTTATGGTAGGCGGGGAGGGAGAGGGAAGAAGGGAAGGGGGGAGGTGGGAGGGAAGGAGAGGGCATAATTGCCAGTAATGAAATGAAGGCCAGAAAGAAAGAATCTCATACTTTTCAGCACAGTGCTGATAAAGAGTCATCGGCTAGCAGCAATTTATCATCACTATAAGATCTGTATTTTTAAAATCAGTTCTCGTTTTTTAATACAAAAGAGTTGTTCCCCAACTTGACTGATTACATTTATCACCACAAACCATTAATTCTCTTTATATAACAAACATTTCTATATACCGTTCCAGAAAACATGAGAAGTAAACAGCTTGCCCTGAGGGTGTTACAAGAAGCACCCTATTGATGAGCAGAAAAGGTAAAATCCTGTCATGTAAGGCATTAATGTCCCCGAAAAGAGAGTGTGGGGGCAGGGAGGAATCCCGAGGTTTTTGCTTTATAGATCCTGAAATAAACAAATAATTTTATTAGGTAATCTGGTTTTGGTCAAGATGAAAGGAATCTGAAACCATACTGGATTGGACAAAGCGTGGGGTTTAGAGGAAGGGTAAGATAGTGTCTCTTCACAGAAACCAGCAGCCAGCTAAACCTGGATGCAACTGGGCCCCAGGCCTTTTAGTTGCTGCCTAAAACCCATAGGATTACTGCCTCCCACCTCCTGCTCCCAGTGAACGCTGACTTTCTTTTTTCTCTTCATATTTGCTGAGGAGGTGTGGTGTGTCTCCGAGGACTGATCAGCAATCTGTCCTAAAGTTTTTAAAAATCTTTTTAATTTTGAGAGTATTTTTCCCAGTAAAGTTTTCCACATATGAAATCGTATGCTCTCCAAGTAATGATAGTTTTATCTCCTCTTTTCAATAGTTAGCTTTATTACCAGCTGATAAATTAATGCTGTGTTGGTAAATGTTTAACATCTGGGTCTCAAAAAAAGTTATTTTTAAAGGCCTTAATTGTATCATTTTCCCCATTTGCCAGTATAAAGACCGCCACCATGGACAACTTGAAGCTACCAGTGTCATTGTCATGGAACCCAGAGTTGGGAAAAGCTGCACACATCAGGATTTCAAGCCAATGATCACAGGCAATATTCGGCACAAGGCTGCTCATAATTTATCTGATCACCATTTGGATAACAATGTTAAGTGGTAGTGATAGCGGCAAGCAGCCATTCCTTGATCCTGATGCTTTAGAATCCAGTAGCCAAAAGTTTGCATTCTTAGTGCTGCATTCAATTAAATGTGGTGGGCCCTAGGAGCTCTGTGTTAGGACTTAGAAAGAGGGAGTGCCATTGTCAGTTAGAGATACTGACCAAAGGGCTAGAGAGAAGGAAATGGCCTCTGCAGTGCCCACATCTCTCAATCAAGACGACCATCTCTGAACCCAAATGTTAGAATCGAATGTCTGTTTTTATCTTTTGGGATTATATGCCACTTACAGAGAAAGGGGACTTAATAATTAGGCAACTTATTTAAACTTTTAATCCTTTTAAGCCTTATTAATCTCTTTGCCTCAGTTACCTACTTACTAAAATGAGTGTACTAGATTATATACCCCATATGACTTTTGTGAGGATTAAATGAAAAAAATTCATGTTACACAGTGAGTAAATATTCAATACATGTTTCAATATCCATTTTAATTATTTGTCTTGTATTCTTAAAAACTGTTCATCAGAGCATTGCATAACATGGTATATATTACATTTTAAACATAGTCTCCTAGTTCTTGTTTTCTAAGTTCTTTTTGAAAAACAAAAAATGGCTGTTAAGTTTTGTCATTTGCCTTTTCAGTGTCTATTGTTTGTTTTTTTACATGGATCTAAGAAAAGCACTTTCAGCTAATCAGCATAAGCCAATAAATTACCACTTTCACCTGTCTACCTGGAGTCCCCTTTCTCCACAAAACTTGACCATCTTCCAGCCCAAGTGTACTTCCCTACACAGCACCCATTGCTCATCATTAATTCTCTTCCTGGCCATCACTCCCCTCATCCCATAGACAGCCCCACCGCCCCTTCCCTCCCCCCGCCCGCCACCTGCTCTCCACAGAAACACTCTTTCAGCCAACACAAAATACCTTGATCAAAGCAGTCTGTCTCAATTTATGACTGAGGGGAAAAAATTAAGAAAAAAAAAAAATCTCAAGCCCTTAGGATATTGTTGAAAGGAAGGGTGCTATTTGAAGCCACACTGACAAAGAAGTTTCTCCCTCCTAAGAAAGTAGAGGCAACGAGACTTAACGTGCCCTACATAAAAAGTAAGAATTGTGGAAAACATAAACTAAATTTTCTAAATTTCCCACAAACAGCACAGGAAAGGAGGCCATCTGTCTGGACAGGCTGCAAGGTAGCTGAAGAAAATCGATGGCTACAGGCTGGGGATCGTGACCTGGTATCGAGGTCAGCTAGAATGGTTATGAGGTTTTTACAAAACCTGAGTATCCAATATCCAGGATTTGGCTGTACAATGCATGACACATATCCTGTCATTTATCCTAAAAATGGAAAACCTGCTACACACCCAAAGCATTATGTTCAGAGTACCGTAGGGAGAAAAGAGCAGATGCTCAATGGGGTTTCAGTGTTGCCTTCTCTTGGCAGTAGAATTAACATCATTTTTTCAACTCAGTGTTTAGGAAATGTCCTACACAGTGGAGGTGGGGGCTGGCAGAAATTCTGGCCCGTGGAGAAGAACAGGTGTTTTTAAAGGATTCTGTGAACAGAGGCCCATTCCTCTCTCTCTCTCACTTCCACCTCCCAGGAAAGGCCAGGGGTGAAGCGAGGCACTCAGGACACAGCACATGGCAGTGAGTATCTTGGGGTCATCAGTGTTCGCCAGCACTTAGAAGCTGTCCAAAGATAGTAACTTTTTAAGAAACAGAAAATTCTACCATTTTTTCCTGGTTGCTTCCTAAGGAAAAAAGCTTGCCTTTTTCTTACAGAAACCAAATATGACTTGAGTCACTATAGTGAGCAATCACATACACTTTGGGTGTTAATAAAGGTATCAGAATTGATGATGAAAATCCTGTGATCAATGTGGGGAAGTATGAGAGAACAGTAGACAAGAGGGCCCACAATGCCTTGTGAGTTTTGTTAATACACTGATCTAATCCCAGCTAAGACCTTCCTCATTCCTCCCTCCCATCTGTTCTGCTGTTCTAGGGGTTGTTTGTCTTTAATGCGGAAATTAAAAATAAAACAAAATTAATTTTAAATTAATTGAAATGTAATTAATTGACAAATGTAAGAATTAAAATTAAAATACACTGTGTCCTCTATTCCACTGGCTTGGGAGTATGGTTCCCACCAACATCACTTGGGAACTTATTATAAATGCAAATCCTTGGGCCCCATCCCAAATCTAAATCCATCCAAGGATTCTGATGCATAACAAAGTTTTGGAATCAATATTCTTCTGGTCCAGTGACCCTCGATCCCAGCTGCACACTTGAAATCACCTAGAAAACTTGGAAAAGGTTTCTTTCAGAGTCTCATCCCCAGACATTCCAATTCAATTGGATTGGGCTGTGGTTAGGGATGTGGGAATTAATGATAGTTCTGCATGTGCTTGTAATGAGAAGCCAGGACTGAGAACTGGTCCAGCCCAGTTTTGGCATCTGGGCCTTTATAGTCAAATAGAGCCACTCAAATTGAGTACATCCTAGGAGAGCGAGAGATTTTGAGGGCCTCTGTAAGTTTTTCTGTTCCCTCACACACTTCCTTCCTGACTTAGGTGGGTAGATTTGCGTTGTTCTGACTCCGTTAGTCTCCTTTGGAACTGAGTCCTGCTTTCATTGTTCTTTCCTTGTATCTTCATAGCCCTTCCTAGTTCTTCCCCCACTAGCCTGTAGTTCTGGTAAGTTATACCAATCAAGGCAGGTTAGGGTAGGTACTTAATGGTGTTAGCCCAAGAATTCTGTGGTAAAAAGAACATTGTGAAGTTCTCATGAGCAGATGCTCAGGGTGCCACCCCTGCCACCTTCTCCAGGCAACTCAGGACAGAAGAATGGATGCAAAGATTCAGAACAGGAGAAATTACTGTGTATGTAGATGAGGGCATCATTTCTAACATCAAAAAACTTGATTTCTTCTATCTCAACATCTAGAAAAATTCCTATGTGGCTAAGGCCAGGGCTTGCAGGAATTCTGGTTTCTGGGATGGAGTTGGAGTAGATGGTTCCTGCCTTCATGCTGATGACCCAGAAGCCATGTTCAGTGGAGAAACCACTCTTCCTGTTTCTGTCAACTGATTGCTTGCAGACCCCCAGAGCCCAGTCTTTCCCATCTTCCACTTCTACCTCCCAATAATGATAGCCACAGGAGAAGCACGAGGTTCCCAGGACACAGGCCATGTGGGTGAATCTCTGGGGATCATCCACCAGGTCGTGGCAGATCTTCCCACACTGGACTTTCCGTAGGTCATTGGAGAGGACAAGGCGGGAGTTTGCGGTTACCGCATCCAGGGCCACATCCTCCCGGAACTTCAGGAACTCTTTTCTCATGTGCAGACTTTGCTCCAGTAGGAAACCATGCTGCCGAGTGAGAAGCGTTAGTGTACTAATTTGCCATTCCTCCAGAGGGGGTTTCTCAGTTACCTCTCGACATATGGGGCAGGTCAGTTTCATATCCTTCCTTTCTAGCAGCCAATGTTGTATGCAGTCGTAGCAGAAAGTGTGCACACAAGAGAGAGAAATGGGATGGGAGAAAAGTTCCAGACAAACCGGACAGATCGCTTCCTCCCTCAGACTTGCAGACATGATTTTTCTCAAGGTCACTTCTCAGTGGTAAGCTGAGTTCAAATGGCCCTTTATCAGCTTCTGGGAATGATCAGGCGCTTTTCTTCAATAATGAAGATGTACCTAAACCCAATACAAAAATCAAATAATATAAATCTTTCTGTAGTTTATACATGACAGTGACGCTAAGTCACCAGAGAATGATAGCAAACTATAAAAACTTTCCAAAATCTAAGTGGTTACAAGAGAGAGAAATAGGACAGTGGACACTGTCTTTTCAAGTAGGGCAGTTTACCTGGTCTGAAGAATTCCAGGTGAAGTCGTGTCTGCTCTGACCAGTTTCTCTCTGCAGATGAGTCCAACTGGATCTTTAATGAGATCTAGGAGTCCTAATCAGTATTCCTTTGTAGGTCACCTGCAGTTTAAGAAAAAGAATTTCCATATCTAGGTACAATCATGAAAATAAAACCAATTCTACTGTACTCATCACAAAAAGGTGACTCTAAGGAGACCTCAAAATTTCAAGAAAAATTACCCTATGTGAATAAAACTAGCAAAACCACTGCAAAACAAACGAGATGCCCATCAGAGAATCAATTTTAAGGATAAAAACCTGGGTTACCAGAATATCCTGAAACATATTCTCGCCTCTCCATCTAACAACTAACTAACTTACTAGGAACCCTCTGTGCTCCTGGCTCAGCTAGACTCTGGAGATACAAAGTGTGTGACCATAGGAGCAATGATTCCCAGGAACAATGTGGAGTTTGGGGGAGCCTTCTGTTTCCTGAATGTTATTCCAGTCTGATGGCATATGGCTGAGTGACAACAGAGATAACTTTCATCCTCAAACCCCGAACTCCATGTCCAAAAACCTGCCTTTTTAAGGAAAACTGAACATGAATGGTTGCAATCTAAAAAAAAAAGGTACTTGCCTAACCCAAATGTAAAAACAATTTTTCAGAAGAAAAAATGCTACTTTTGTAAAAAAAAAATGTCCTTTCCAATATTATCTGTGATCAGACATGATCTGAAACTATTTCTATAATGAAAGGATTCAGTTAGTTATAATACAGCTATTGAAAATGGTAAATATATTAAAGTGCAAACCCAGAAAAGCCTGGAAGAAATGTTAGAAAATAAAAATAAAATAAAATAAAATAAAATAAAATAAAATAAAATAAAATAAAATAAAATAAAATAAAATAAAATAAAATAAAATAAAATAAAATAAAATAAAATAAAATAAAATAAAATAAAATAAAATAAAATAAAATAAAATAAACAATTTTAAAGCACATACTGTATTAGAAAACACAAACACATGTATATATAAAAAATGAGGAAGAGTCAATACGTAAAAATTTAAGTGACGATGTTGGAAAGGAAGGTGAAAAAAGTCTTTCTGACACAAGAGCAGACGAATTCTTTCTCTCCTGAGATGCAAAGGTAAAGATGTTCGAAAGATACTTTGTAGCCAAAGAGAGGGAACTGGGGCAGCAGAAGTAACCCAGACAGAGATCCGTTACCTTGATTTGCAGACTTTCAGGTAAGGTCCTGCAGGTCTGAACTCTACCCCTCTACCTCTTCTGGCTTTCGCTCCTCTCTAAAGTGGCTTGAGCTCAGAGAGTCTGGCTTTTTATAGTCCCTAGGACACAGTCTCCACCCACAATCAGGGTCACGACCCCAGTGATTGGTTTATTTAAATTAAATCAAGTAAACTTTACTCTCTGTGAACTTGGACCCACTTATTAGTAATGTCTTTTTTCTAATTTTTCAATTATAGTTGATATTAAACATACATTAGTTCCAGGTATATAACATAGTAGCTAGATGATTTATAGAACTTATGAATTGATCCCCCAATAAGTCTAGTACCCACCTAACACAATACAGTTGTTACAATATTATTGACTGTATTGCCTATGCTGTACTGTATTTTTTATTCTTGTGACTATTTTGTAACTGCCAGTTTGTACCTCTTAATCCCTCACCTTTTTCACCCAGCCCCCCAGCCTCTGTCCTTGTAATATTTTAATACTCATACAATAACATATCAAAAATGTGCATGCACCTTGATCCCAGGTACATAAAAAAGGTGTATGAAAATATTTTTAATTTTTAGAATGATTTTTAACTATCATTAGTGCTGCTACGAGTTAAGATTAAATTACAAAATAAGCTTGATTCCATAGATTCCTGATTATAAAAGAAATCGACTTTCACACATGCTAGTTAGATGAGATTGAGCCACTGGTGGGGAGGGGAACATAGTCAGCCCTGTCAGGAATCTAAGATCCCTACAAGGGATGATGTGTTCGCTCAAAACAGTTTGTATTTTTCAAAAGGCAGCAACTGTAGTGGGATGGCTTTGCAGCCCTCTTCTCTCCAATCTTCATCCTCCCTCCCATCCTCCTACTACGGCATGTCATACATTAAAGTAAACCCTTATTCCTATCTGAAAGAAGAGGGGGCCACCTCTATGAATTATTAATGCCACCAGAGCCCACTAATGGAGCTCCCATACTCACCTCTTCCAAGGAGATGTGTATTTTGCACACCTGTCGAGCTCCAGGAAGAGAATATTTTGGGCACTTAGAATATGTAGAATGTTTCACTTATTTTTATTTATTTATTTATTTATTTAATAAAATAAGTTGCACTTATTTTATTTATTTTTCCATACATATTTTAAAAGACAGACTCTCTACAAAAAAAAAAAGTTAGGGCTTATTAGACTCTGTAGCTACATAGTTGATAGTATGTAATCCCTACTCTGGTCTTATTAATAGATCTCCTATTTTTTGTTTTGAATTTTTTTTGGGGGGTGGGGGGGATGAGTGTCAAAGATACTTAAAAAATTGAATAATGTTTATGTATTTTATTCACAAGGTATGTTCCTATCTGTATGAAAGGCAATAGAATTCTTTCCAGCAAACTATCTGTAAAAATAACAAGCTCCAACCTGAGTCTTTATGTAATTTTCAGTGACCTTAGGCCACTCACCCTCAAACAAAAGAACAATGCTTAGTCACCCCCACCCCCGCCGGACCCTCAAAAGGGCCTGCCCTTCTGTCACCTTGTAGGACCCACACCCTGAGCAGAGGCCAGAGGGGAATGGCGTGAATTTGAGTGAGTGGTGACGTGCAGGAATATGAACACACATGCGACCCTGCCTTTGGCTCTGGTTTCCAGAGTCAAATAATGAGTGTTTTCAGATTATTCATATGTTTTCTCTTCTGGTTTAGGCTGTCGAAATATTTTTATACAGGTAAGAAAGTCTAAGCCAAAATAAACTTCCTTTCTACTCAATTATCTGACATTCAATGTATTGTCTAATGCATCCTACAAATATCTTAAAATGATTTGAGCTTCACCCCCATTCTGGGGATGGAGATTCATCAGAGTTAGCTGTCTGTCATCCCGCTAGGTGCCCATCACCCTCACAGAGGTCAGGGACTACCAGTCTGGCAGAGGAAACAAGGCACTTATTCAGGTGCTGCACCTCCCTCCTCCCCTGATTCATTCTCCTCCGTGGCTGCCTCTGCTCTTCAGATAAACACCCAAATCCTTACCGTGCCGTGCCCTGGCCCCTCCCCTCTCCCCAGCCTCATCTTCTGAAATCCATACACAGAGCCTCCTTCCATTGCTTCCCTATCTCCCTCCCAGTTCAGGACAGACTGGTTCTCTCTGACCCACAGTAACCACAGTCAGGCACCCAAGCTAACATCGATTCATCCATCGTTCAGATAGAGCTAGGGTGTCCGTTCTTCAGGGAGGTGTTCCCCAGACGAGGTCAGAAACCCCTGTTATATCTTCACGGTACCCTGCACCCTTCTTCTGTGTAAATTACCTCAGTGTTAGTTACACACTTATTAATGTGATCACATGATTCACCTGTGGTTCCCTCGCATTAATAAATCACACCCACTGAGCACGTGCTCTGTGCCAGGCATTTTTTCTAAGTCCTTTACGTGTTTTCTTGCTCTGATTCCTTGTAGCTCTGTGCAGTAGGTGCTGTCACCATCTTAACTTCTCACATAATGAATTTAAGACTCTATCACCACCAAGCTGTGTGATCTTGGCGTGTTACTTAACCTCTCCAGATCGCCTATCTTCAGCCATCTTTCACGTGAGACAGAAATAAACTTCCATACTGTTTAAATCAGAGTATGTTATGATTTTTCCATTTTATGAGTGTAATCCAATCCAATTAAAGTCTGATTAAAACAGATGCTAATCTAATTTTTTAGCTTCTGGAACTGCGGATCTATGCTATCTGGATAGTCATATTACCTCATTGTACTCTACTCAAGGATTAAGAACCCTACTTCCCATCTACATTTTCTACCGTATTTTGCATTTTACTGGTAGTTTACCACTTAACTGAAGAGCCAGGTGTGACTCATCGGACCTTCTGTGCTTATAAATCGGACCTTCTGTGCTTATAAATGTCCTTGTCAGTACCTGTCTGCTGGATGTTAACTCTTCAGTTCTTTTGTAAGTCTCTTAGTGAGTTCCTCAGGTCATCATCACAAACAAGAGTCAGCACAGTCCTGTGAACACAGCAGAGGATGCCTTATGCAGTCAAATCTTTTAACTATCATCTGAACATAACATGCCATCTTCTCAGCAAGTAGACCATTGTCATGAGGTAACTCAAAATTAACTAATCAAAATATTTATCTACCTTCAGAAGGGCCAGTAACAACCTAAACCTTGCACACAAACATTTATTGAGTATCTACTATTTTTGAGATTCTCTGTTAAATATTGAGAGAAATCAAGAAGAAGAAGAAAAAGAAGAAGGAGGAGGAGGAAGAAGAAGAAGAGGATGAGGACAAAGACGAAGATGAAGAAGAAGTAGAAGTAGAAGAAGAAGGAGTGACACAGCTGATGCCCTGTATATTACAAAATAATTAAAGGAGGGAAGACAAATATGTGAGAAGGTAAATACTGTCGTGAAGTAGACAAAACGGTCTGTGGTATGCAATGGACTGCTGGTTACTCACGTATCTCTTTAACGGCATCTATATATAGATAACAAAGGACAATATATTTTGGTCTGTTTTTAGACATTCTCTTTTCAGAACACTTTACCATTAATGCTCATTTCTTAAAAGAGCATCACAGACGTCTGAAAGCAATGTCAACCCATCTATCCTATGCAAATGGAATGGAAGAAATTGGCATAGCTTTTATCCTGATCAAGTCTTTTTCTCACCCTGAAAAATTCCTATTATTCATGACTACCCACAAGAAGTGTTCAACAAGTATTATGGATTGATAGCTATGAATTTATCTATTGATTCATGTATTCTCACTACAAAGATACTATTATATCCCTGTATCCCAGGTGCCAGTGAGACAACTGAGTGTCCCTATAGATGTGAGGTGTCAACAGTTCTGAAACTCAGAAGAAGGATCTATGATTCAGACAAGGACATTGGAGGACTTAGCATGTAAACTTAACGGTAACTGGGAGGCTGAGAAGTGACTGAGGTTGCCCAAGAAAGCTGTGAAGAGTGAAGAAGGAGCGACTGGGGCAGAATCCTGAGAAACACCAAGTTTTAGAAGAATACTCAAAAGAAAGTGTGTCAAAGACACCGAGGAAGGAGACCCTCTGCAATCAACAGCACAATCCTGGAACCCACCGGCCTCCAGTCCAACAGAGGCAACTCTGAGAATGACTAGTAGTGCAGCCCAATGGGCCTCAGATACCAGCAGAGTGAGTGAAGCCAGGAAAAGCTGGGAGTTCCAGGGGATTGTGGAATTGGACAGAGGCCTGAAATCTAAATAGACAAAGGAGTCTTGAAAAATAAATATGATGTAGCATATTTGTCCAAGTGAGAAAGGCCGGGCAGGCCACACACACTGCAAAACAGAGGTCAGAGCAAAGGCCCCAATCTAAGGACACATATCCAGACAAGAGGGAAGGTTGGGATGTTGTGAGCATGGTTATGTGTCTACTTAAATGATGAAATCTCAATGTAACTAACTGCTGTACACAATTTACACGTAACGTCTCTCCTTTCCTCTAAAAACTCCTATTCTAGGGAAATTATTTTTAAAAATATGTTACTAATGTTGCCTGAGGTCTCTTCTGCTAGTGTTTAATAATAGGCAGTGTATCGGAAGTTATTTATTTGCTTGTTAACTAAATAATCACAGTTTTAAAATCTTCAGCAAAACTACCCAGATGTCTGTCTCTTTTGTAATAAAAAATTTAACTTATCTTACATACTTTTCAGGGCTATTGGAAAACGATCAAGAAATTTGAAGAAGGATATTATGTAAAAATATATAAGTGCTTTAAAATAACCAAGGAACACTGTCACCTAATTAATGGTGGCCTAAAGAGTACACACCGATACTCAAATGAGTCTACCCATGAGGTTGAAAAGTCAAACCACAAAACCTTGGTATATCCAGCCTGTGCTTATGAGATGTCCAGAGGGCTTATCTGCAGGTTGCCCAGAGTGATCTTGTTTTAGGAGTTAATAAAATATGAATGAAGCACAGGGAGGTCAGCACATCATATCACTGAAAGATCATGCCACGCATGGAAGACCTTTGAAGGACAGATTTTTTTCAGACGTAAGGAAGCTTCACATTCTTTGGTGTCAAAATAGTTCAAATCACTGAAGTTTACTGAACTGATTCAGCATAACCAAGTTTATATGGAGAAATCATTTCCGAAGAGAGCATCCTTTTCCCCTGCCTGGGCTGGAAGAAAACAGGGTTCATGTCCAGAGTCAACGTCTTACCTGTCAGGGGGCCCTGCGGGGCTGACTCTCGGGAATCTGTGTTGCATACTGCCATCTCCTGGACGCCTGCGGGAACTGCAGCCCTCGCCTTCGTTACCTGTGATCCTAACCTGGATCCCGACTTCACTTTTCCTTTAGCACGTGGGAGGTTTGGTAAATGTTAGAAAAGATGCGAATGAGAGGTGTGCACTTGTGCAGTTAGATTCACTGAGATCCACAGGATGATTATTTTAGGAACTTTAGGAACAGCGCGGTGAAATTAGACACATGGTTTCATTGAGGGGGAATCCATTTATAAAATTTATAATCACTTTTCTTGGTATCACAGAGAAGAAAAAAGAAAGAGATTCTGTTTTGTTTTGTTTTGTTTTGTTTTTAATCAAATCCCAAAGCATACAACTCTAATTAAGATGAATGAATTATGCATGCATGTGGAAGAAAAAAAAATATTCATACAGGTCTGTTCTATTTACTCTCCTAGTATTATCAGGCATCAACTGTTCAAATATCAAGAGCCTGTATTTGGTCCATTCTTTCCTAATTTTCATTCTGGTACCTAATTTCTGGTCATTTCTCTGCAATCGTGGGGCCAAAGGAAAGGAGATAATGCATAACGCTAAAATGCACAGGCTTGTTAGCCGAGTTGGTTAGCAATTCTGACAAGTCAGTGGGATGAGGGATTTTGAATTCAAATAGGATTTCATCATGGATTTAATTCACCAAATCACTAATACTACTAACTGGATACAGGGTGGGTTTTAATTTAAAAGGTAATTATAATCTGTGCCTAGTACATGGTTGACACACAACTCGTACCTAATACTACTGACCCCTAGTCAGGCCAGCTTTACAAGGAATCACCTGGCTGCTGAGAAGCACTGTACGTTAGCAAAGAGCTTAAAATGCCACAATTTCAAATACATTTTTTTTCCCTCATACAATAGGGATAGCCATGTAAAAATTTCTCTGAGTAGAATGACCACATAGGACAAATCCTTGAGTAGGTTAAGTACGAATTCAGTCCCTGGGAAAGAAGTACCAGAAAAGAAATAAGAGTCACAGCAGGCTGATGGGAGGAGAGCAAGGGAAAAATAGAAGGGAGGAGGAGTCCTGCCCTGTGATTTTGTTCAGTTGCTGGTTCTTACTTTCTTGTTCCTTGGTCCAAAAGACTTAGAGGGCGCCATTCCGATTTTTAAAGTCACTTATATCAAAGAGATGGGTTGTTTTGTTTTGCTTTGCTTTGCTTTGCTTTGTTTTTTGGCAGCCAGTTTTACTTTAAGAACTTTTGCAAAAAAAGACTTACTTTTGAGCCTTCACACCTCTACAGATCTTCCAGAAATGACCCAAAGTCTCTTTTCAAAGAAAGCTAGAAGAGGAAGAAGAGGAAGAAATCACCAGTATAGTTTATATATTTACTGCCATGTATTTAACGTTTATTCAAGTAAGAAAAAAATATACTTTCCTTATTTTCTTTACCATGTACTTACTGTTTTGAGTACCAGGATTATGTCATTTAATAGCTTCTATTTAAGTTCTTTCTGTATTATTCAAATAATGTTACTATTAGCCGAAGTAGTTTGAAAGAGAATTATTCTCCTCTTGTCCAAATAATCAGATGCACTTAACTTTATATTTTAAAAAGACTTTGAAGTTTCCTTTATAGCACTAGGAATATTGTGTTCATTGAAACTAACTTTATTTCCACTTACTAATGAGCACTGGGATACAATCTCTTTACAATAAAGCAGAGATGAGAGAGGAAAAATTAAATTATTGACATAGGATAGGGCTTACCCTAGGGGGAATTGGTAAGAAAACTATAAAAATGGGCCAGAAATTGAGTAAGTACTGAGTGGAGGTACAGAAGCTAATGTCTAAGATTGTGCTGGTAGAGATGAAGATTTGCTCTGGTACTCAATTCATTACAAAAGAAAAATCAAGAAAAATGTATAAATGAGATGATTGAATTCCTTTCCATTGTCCTCACCACGGTGATCTTATCCTTGGGTTCACAAAGCAAAATCAGTAACATATTGAAACCAAAAGCTTCTATCAATCTGATCATGAAAGAATCTGTAGATATCCAGACTTTCTTCATCATATCCATTCATTCATTTCATGCAACAATCATTTTCAGGCTCTACTATATACCACAAAGTTTAATGGGAAGTGAAGGTATTAAATAAAATGTCATGGAATTGGCTCAAGAAGTTCACACTAAGCTGGTAACAACTCATCAGAATTTTAGTGTGTGGATGCGTGACTCTTGGTGTAAAGGGACAAAAAAAAACCCATTTGAATCACAAGGAAGAAAGCAGCCTTTAATAATGTTTGAATAAGGAGTAAAGAAGCCAGGACAATGCTTTGTATATAACTCCCACACGCAATATACCGTACTCTATGAATAATGTGTATGTATGTCTTCTACTCCCTGCCGAGGCACATTCTCCTTAGAAACCAAGAGGGCACATTTTACTCTTCCATCTCCCCACTGCAAGTACAGCACGGTGTCCAGCATGTAGTATTAAAGTTCCAAATGAAATGAATTGAATTAAAGAATGCTTTGGGGGGGAATATTGATATTTCAAGTACAAGTGACCAAAGACTGAATAATGAACAGAAATGAAAGTCTTTGGAAGGTATCAAAAAATTGAGGCAAAACTTTGAAGTTATCCATCTTGCCAATGGGCTCCTGGAATCAATCTTTGTGGAGCATTGACTGGCAGATGCTTAAAAATGATGACCTGACAAAAGAGTAGAATGGTAAAATTTGTGACTGAGGATTCTTTTTTTTTTAAGTGAATTTATATCCTCCTACTTTTGATATTTTTAAAATAAGAAACCCCAAAGCCTTGCTTTAAGACCATGTTCAAAAACTGCCACATGTGAACACGCTGAGTCCCCTGGGCTATTTGACCTATTAAAAGACAAAGATTCTCCACTAGCTCACATAGTCATGCAATTTTTCTTTCAAATTTATGAATCAGGGCCTTAGTGTGAATAGACAATGAGGGAATTTTTCATGAATAGCCTCCCTATTATCATGGTTCATGACTTTTTACAATGCAATTATTGTGGCACGTATCATAACATAATTGAAATTCTAGAAATGGAAATGAGAGGTAATTGAAAGGACAAAGTTACTCAAGAAAATGCAAATGCCATTTTATTTGCAAATTAAATTAAAAATATAATGAAGTGGGTGTAAAAATTGATTGAAAAATTAATTGAGAGAAACAAATTTGGAATATTTCTGCAAGACATCTGTAAGAAATTCTTTCTGGTCTGACATACCTTTTCAGAGCGTAGAGCTCCTCCTGTTAGCTAAAACTTGAGTGGAAGCCAGACTAAAGACAGACCTTTAGAACATGTCAGAATAGGCAGATTTACATTCTGAGGTCTTAATGGCACACTTGTGAACTTGTCTGGCCTTAAGCTACAAGCAATAGGAAATTTTTCTAGTATAAGCTCCAAATCAATACTTAGCCTAGAGTTTGTTTGTTTGTTTGTTTAATATTTGGCTTTTTTACCTCACGGTCTCTTTTTCTTCCTCTCTCTCTACCTTTGCTGATTTAAAAATAAAATAAGTTGGAGGAATCCAGACAACATTTTCCCTCCAAATACTTTAGCATGAATGAATGCTCCTTCATCATCACAATATCTTCTTCACAATCAAGAATCAAGGTGTAAGGGTCTACATTCTATTTTCTTTTCATATCTCTTAAATCTCCTTCATTCCTGAACAATCCACCATACCAAAAACACCTTTTTTAAAAAAGTTTTTCAGGACATTGACATTTTGATAAGTCTACATCAATGGACTTGTAGAATCTTCACCCTTCTGTACTGTGTCCTCATGACTAGATTAAGCTCGAACTAGTTCATCATTTTTCAAAGTAGACTACAAGAGTATTTACTGCTCACTGTACTTTTGAATGACAAACAATTCTTCAAAAGAAATTTTTTAAAAATGATTTGACCTTTTTAATATTAAAGTACCCAAGAGAACAGGTCGAGAATTGTTGATTTGTTTTAGTACCAGATTCTTTAGATTAGGTTAGGACAGTATATTCATGAGATGTGTGTGAATCTTGACATTTCTGAGCATGTTTTTAAATGATTCATCTGGATTACTTAAAAACTCCTTTTTCTTCCTTTACTGAGAGATTTTTGAACTTGAGAATTTAGAAAATGATTGTTCATTATCCAAACTCGTATAAAAGAGAAACAGGAGTGGGCGGCACTGTAAAGAATTTTCGTTGCTGGGATAAGAGACAAAATTTATGACTTTCCCACTGATTCTTTAGCCAATTTTGCCCCTCCCCGGTCTCCACTTCTCCAGAGATTAAAACATGCTTGAATTGGAATAGTCGTTTCCGTCCTTCTGTTCAGTGCCAGTTCTCAGGAAAACATCCATTTTGCTCTTTGATTCTTGTAGCCCAGAGACAGTAATGAAAGAACCTGCTGCTTCCTTGAGTGTAAGGATTTCATTTGGGGGTTGCAGGGCAGGAAAGAGAGTTGAAGGGTGTGTGTGCATCAAGCGTGGGTGTGAGAATGATTTTCCCCAGGGCCAGTTAGTTGGCCTGGAGCCCAGAGTGAACCATTCATCCACCTTAAATTGCACCATGAAACAGAGATGGCCAGGGGCAGTCACTAAATGGCCCTGCCAGTTGCTGCTAGTTTTCATTTTGTCTCCTTCAGTTGGGATATCCCAGGATCTGATGCAGTTTTTAGTCTCCTCCTACAGGGGAAGTAAAAGATGTGCCTCTCGGTGGGTCAATAAGCTATAAGTGAAATAAAATGAAACGAGAATAATTTTCCCATAAAAAGTCACAGTTGGATCTACTCTCGTATTACTATGGTCCAAGTTTACCAGATGCAAATTGGCTCTCAGTTTTTAATCATAAGTTTTATTTCTAAGTCTTGAGCGGAGAGTAAAGATGAAAGTGCTCTTGATATATAGACACAAAACCTGTTCAGACATCTGACCCAACTTGATCAATTTTGATCTGAGAATATTTACTTTTAACATTCAGTCTCGGGTTGTAAGAAAAAGAAACATGAAATAAAGCACATGAATAAACCTGGCTGAGCTCCTTGCAACATGAAATCGATGTCTGGAACTGTTTCTAATAAGGACACATTAGTTGCAAGGACAGGAATTTTTTGTTTGTTTGTCTTTGTTTTTGTTTTTTTTATTTGAAATAAGGAGAAGATTCTGATAAGGCCACCGGGTGAATTTGGCTAAACCTTGAGTGGCCAATTGTCCTGATTGCCTGGGACTAAGGAATTTCTCAGGACAAGGGATTTTCAGGACCAGAACCAGGATAGTCCCAGGCAAGTCAAGACAGTTGGTCACCTAGTGAGTCTAAAATATGCACAGCACCTAAAACATGGACTGCTTTGTCTAATCTGATTGATCTTATGTTCAGACCAAAGAACTTAAGAGAACCAAAATACTCACTATTTAGTGAATAAAAACTTTACTAAATACTATCTTAACATTATAAAAGATTAATTTTCTAGAATAGCAAAATAAACAATAAATATCAAGTTGCATGCAACTATAAGATTTTGCTGTTACACATGTATTCAATTTGATGAGCATTTGAGGGGTGATTTGTTCTAATATGATGGGTTCCACCCATAGATTTGAAATCATTTTAAATTGGTT
Organism: Cynopterus sphinx; assembly: GCA_030015415.1. NCBI lineage: Eukaryota > Metazoa > Chordata > Mammalia > Chiroptera > Pteropodidae > Cynopterus > Cynopterus sphinx. Next base: position 94,184,933 of record CM057386.1, on the reverse strand, counting down.
TAAGTATGTATAATTATTATATTTGTATATAGAAACCAATAAATCTCTGATAACTATATTAACTTATTAGAAATAAAGGTTGAACTTATTTTTTAATCTAATAATGGCTTACTTTAATTATAGGGATAAATTAAACAAAAAATTCTGTGGGAAATTCCAAAAACTCAAATGCTTTTGAGATTTTATGTGGTTTTGAATTCTCTTTTTAGTTGTGATACCTTTATATATATATATATATATATATATATATATATATATATATATGCTCTGCTACTCATCAAAACTAGACATCCAGTTGTTTTAAAAGTCTTTGATGCTCTGAAATCCTGCTAAATGTTTCTCCAAGACTGAAAAGTTGAATTGGTCCTGTCATGACAAATTCAGAAATGCGCATTCTTTCATTTTTTATATACAGATGCTCCTTGATTTATGATAGGATAATGTCCTGATAATCCAATCATAAATTGAAAATATCTTAAGTCGGAAATGTGTTTATCACATCTTAGTGGACATTATAGCTTAGACCAGCTTACCTTAAATGTGCTCAGAATACCTACAGGTGGGCAATTATCTTCAGTTTAATCTCAAGTGTAATTGCCTTTCTCTGCTTTTCACCAGAAACAGATGACACAGATGAGCACTGTGTAGACATGACAGGATGCTGAAACACAAAACACAGTTTCCAAAAAAACTGGCAACACAGTACACCATTCGGCATCAGTTCTTTACCCTCATTTTTGCATGACCAACAGGGAGCTGGGCCCAGCTGCCTCTGCCCAGCATCACAAAAGAGTAGCATACTGCATATCACAGTCCAGGAAATAAATCAAATTTAAAATTTAAACTATGGTTTCTGCTGAATGCATAACACTTTCACACCACTGTAAAGTCAAAAAACTGTAAGTCGTTGTTAAGAAAGCGTCTGTAGTTCCTAAAACATTTATAGCTGGAAAAACCTAAAGCATGATGGGATATTGGTGAACTTCTACTGCGAATTGAAAACTGAATATTTCATTTTGGTATAGTTCTTTCTATAATTAAATTAGTTATAACAATTAAATTTTCTCTTTGAAATAAAAAATCCATGCTAAGTATTTTATATATGTAATATTCAAGTTAGTCTTCATAACAATGTGAAATATTATTAATCTCATTTTAAAAGATGAGGAAACTGTGCCCTAAAAGGGTTAGGAATCTATAGAAGCACAAATAGTAAGAGACAAACTAACTAAATAACCCTCACTCTTAATTATCACCCAGACCTACCTTCAAAAAACTTTTAATTGATGGTCAAGGGAGGGAAGCCCAGGTGGGAGAGAAGCATAATCAGTTTGGATTAAAGAGAACCAGAAGGACACAGTGTTGAAGAAACAATTATAGAGTATTTTAAGAAAAAGGGAGTGATCACCTTTACCAAGTGCAATACACAGACAATTCAGAAAGGTAATGACTGAAAAAGGTCAATAGTGTCTTGGCAGTGTTGATGATTTTAGTGAGAGCAGTTATGGACGAGTGGGGACAAAGCCAGACACCTGTATGAGTTAGGAAAGCAGAGTTAGGAATCTAGTCCACTTCTTTTAAATTTTAAAATTCTCAAAGAAGAGGAGAGAGACTTAATGGTGGCTGGAGAGAGAAATAGCCTTAGAGCCAGTTTACTTATTTAGAAAGCTATGGAGAGATTAGAGAGACAGGAGATTTGGGGCAGTGACTGTAGGAATGAGATGCCGAAGAGTTCTGGGTGGTCTGGGAGTCATGACTTGGGTCAACAGCCTAGAGGACTTGACTTTGAGGAAGAAGCAAGCCATTTTTTGAAACAAGAAGACAATGGGAACCCACGTGAGTGTGGACAGAGCGAAGCATGTAGGTACCCTGCTAGTGGCTGATGGAGGTCTTACAAGGGATCTGAATGTCTGCAGGGTAGAGATAGCAAAGTCAGCTGCTGAGACAGAGAAAGAGGGCACACAAAAGACACCAGAGGGAGGCTGGTGAGTGTGTAGGACATCTGTGAGGGAACTAGAGAAGGCGACAACTCTGAACTAGTAAGAGCATGGACAGAAGCTTCTGAGGACCCAGCTAACTAGAGACCAATCATTTGCAGTGTCTGTGCTCTGCCAGGCGTTGTGGCTTTTCATCCAGTGTTTAATATTTTCAGCATGGGAGCAGAGGATCCGGTTTTGTGCAGAAGCTGTGAAGGGCTATAGTAATCAAGAAGTAGGACGACTGGAGGAAACTGTTAAGATTCTCACCTATGCTGTTTGGGCAAGAGATAAAATGAGGTCCTTATACTCGTTGTTGGTGAGGTCTTTTCTCCCTGTTCCATATTTTAATGCCACATTCAGGACCTAGTTAGCCAGAAGTTAAATTATGTTTCCTAGAGATTTGAAGTATTTTGCAGTTTGGAAGCTTTACCTACAAACACTGCTCCTGATGTGGAAAGAAAAGAACTTTTCAATCAGATTCTTAGAGTAAAACCAAGAAGGGCACACTAGCCTCCTCACATCCCAGGGCAAAATGGATGGGTATAATTCTAGATTCAAAACAATATCGTAGTATGGTCCTCAGAAGGAACTTCTCCCCTGTCACAGGCAAGCATGTGTCCAGTTCAGACAATCACTCTGATGTAGCAAAGTCCCCCCTTGGTTCACACTGGTGACAAACAATGTCACATCTCCTTACCCAAAATAAAAGAATCTGCAACCTGGAAGAAAGGTTTAAAGTTTTTTAAGTTACCTCTTTTTGTTTCAAGAGAAAGAAGCTGCAGTTCAAGAGGCTAAAGCATTTTGCAGCAAGAGTCACGGTAAGATTCTAAGCTTGCTCGCATACCCCTCTCTCCCCTAGTTGGAAATAAACTCTTTTCTGTGGTTGACTCTTACTCTTAAAAATTGTTAAATAAGCACTTTAAAGCATTTTAGAAGCCACCTAGAGGCATCATTCAGGAAGTATTTGCAGGCACTGATAAATTAGACTAAATTTTCGGGTTTAATATAACTGAAAGCAGGAATTTTTAAAGTCTCAGAATATCATAGAGTAAAACTCCTGCTCTAAAATTTACTGAGTAACCAAATTAAGTTAACCTTTCTATATCTCTATTTTTGTTTTTAAAATAGCTACAATATACTGTTTTATAAGTTGGTTTTTTTTTTTTTTTTAATAAAAATTAAAGGCAAAAATCCTAACAGGGAACATGAAATGCAAGCAGTATTCAAAAGAATAGCTACTGCTGTCACTGTTGTTAAGATCAGACTTTACTGAGATTCTCTGTGGTTACAGGGAAAACAAACAGGGATCATTTCCCAGATGAAAAGCTGTCAGGGCTTCCTCTGAATCAGCAGGGAAAACTTCACCTCACAACACATTCAATTTGAGAGTCAAGGATATCAAGTCTGCAACATCTCCAAGCGCTATGGTTTAAGTTAAAGATATTTTATTTGCCTTTTAACCACCAGATGGTGGTGGGGGCTTCCTGAACTTGCCTGCCTCTCCTTTCTCAGTCTCTTGGATCTGGAGTGTGAGGTCCTCCCAGCTTCCAACCACGCTTGCTCGCCCCTGACACGGCACCTGGCGCCGTTGTTGATTTTTATCTGTCTTCTTCAATACACCATGACTGCCTCAAGGGCAAAATGTTAACCTTCCTCCTATTAGTATTCCCAGTTCTTAAACAGATAACTAATATTCGTTAGTGATGAATTAATAAGAGCGGGCCCCTCCCCAGCCTTGCCGGTGCTTCGTTCGACCCTTTGGAACACTCAGCTTAAGTTCTTGATTAGCTGTGTTCACTTCAGCTGATTGAACTGTGCCTTCACTTGCATCAGAGAATGAGGCAGATAGATGGCTGCACTCTCTGCTTCTCTCTCATCCAACAAGACCTGCTTTGCAGCTAGTTCTTTGAGCTTCCCTGTTCCCTGAGAAGAAGGTTTGAATAAGAAAGGAATGAAGTCAGCAGCACTGTAATGGCTGGGTGTAGAGCCACGAGAGAGAAAGAGCAATCAGATGGATCATTTCGGAAACTACATAAATGTCTAACCAATGTATTGGATACTTGAAACTGACAGTAAAACAAAACAAAACAAAAAAATTAAATGGTATTACAAAAGAATGAGGCTGCTTCACACATATTCCAGTAAAATTTAAGTATTTAGAATAGTTAGTGGTGAATAAACTCAAATTCTTCAAAATGCCAGAAGGTAAGTAAGTTACTAGATCAGCATCTACAATCTGACTCAAGATGTTAGCTCCAGTCCCAGCCCCCAACCCCCAAAAATACCAAACAGTTTCTTTCCATAAGTGAGTGTAAATGTAGAAAGGAACATCTGCAAAGGCATCATCCTGTCAGGGTCTCCTCTGCAAATGTCAAGGAGACGTTGGTCTTATCTAGAGATGCCTAGACAGAAAATAGAGGGGAAAAAATACAAAGTTTTATTCTTTCTTGAGGAGGAAAACTAAAGAGGAAGGAATCTTCACACATCATCCTATGGTCTGAGGTGTGAAAACTTGGAAAGAGGCAGGGGCCACACTGTGAACTGTGCCAATTTACAATCCTCTCCCCCACCCACCATGCACTCACTACTCCCTGCCCTTTTGCCACCAGAAATGTCGCCTTTGGGCTTTAGCCCTTTTCATTTTTCTTATTTGGACCAAGTTTCACCCACCCCCCTTTCAGTGGTGGTGGAGGATTGGAGTTGGCACAAAAGAAGATGGATGATGGCTTCAGGGCATGTGACGCAGCTGTACAAGCCCAAATAAATGGGATGCCCCGAAGCCTACGTGGCTTCTAATGAGACCACAACACACACTGCGGGTTGCTAAGGCGGAAGGGGTCTGCTCACTGTCTCAGAGCAGCTAATCTACCTAATCCTATCCCAATCCCAATTTTACATGTACTTACAGTAATTTTCAAATCACTTTTGGTATTACAGACCATTGACATTTCTCAAGAGATACTTCTGGAAGCCTTCTAGAATCTCCAAAATCCAGAATACGCCTGCAGTAAATTATTTCCCCTATCTTTCCTCAATGAGAGGCTAAGTAGATGCTTTCAGGCCAGTTTAAAACACCATTGACAGACAGCCAGTTAGGCTCATTCTAAGAGATTTGCTCCCACATGCCTGCCTTTGTTCAATCCTGTGAAATTCAAATTGATTACAAATTTCTACTTGCTGTGAGCTGTGAGCATCCCTCTAAAGTAACTTGTAAATACTAAAAACATCAATGCTCCTGAGTAATACTCACCCAAATTAGAGCAGCTGTCTTTGTGGCCCATGTATCAAGTAAATGCCAATATTTCTGCTCACCTTGTTTTCTGCATTCATTTATTGATTCATCATTCAATAAAATACTTGCTGAGCCCCAACTATGTGTGAAACCCACAAGACACACAATTAAATAAAACGCAACTACTTATTCTTACAGATTTTACAAAGTACTGAGAGGAGATAAAAATATATTACAACCTGGTGAGAAAATTACTATGGGCCAGATTGTTTTGTTTTGTTTTTTAATAGAATAACTTTTTCCTAAGTTAGGAGCCCACAAACAAAATAGAGTCTGAGAGCAAAATCTTGGACATACAACAGATTTCTTCCTGGAACCGTAGTAACTTAGTTTAGAGAAATTAGGACGGGTCGTCTTTGATGATATTTACTACTGTTTGAAGAAACCCAGTCAGATGACAATGAGCGTGAACTAACCAGGTGAGAAGCTGACCTGGAATAGTTTATCGGCAAGTGGTCGAGTCACAGACAGTAACATTCGAAGAGTTTTGCTATAGTTTGTTGCAACAAAACTAACCTGATGAGATTCATTTGTGAAAAATTTACCTAAGAAACCCTTTCGATATGAGAGTTCAGAAGAAATTTATGGTGCACTTTTGTCTCTAGCTTAGAGCCAGAAGTTGAGATACCTGGGTACCACATGATGGTTGTGGTACAGGACAAATGTTATGACTGTAGAACAAACTGTTATGATGACTTATATCGTGTGGTGCTTTTGAAATTAATTTTTGAGATATAATTCACACACATACCATGCATTTTACTCATTTGAAGTGCACAGTAGTTTTTAGTATACTCACAAGGTTGTGCAACTATTACAACACTCGGTTTTAGAACATTTTCATCTCTCAGAAAAGAAACCCCACACCCACTAGCTGCCACTCCCCATTTTTCCCCAGCATCCTTGGTCATAGGTAATCACCAGCTTACTTTCTGTCTCTATGGATTTGCTTGTTCTGCACATTTCACAGAGATGGCATCACATAATGTGTGGGGGAACAAAGATGCTTCAAGGCAGCAAGAAAGTTCTTAGCAGCATGGCCCTATGGCTGGCATCTTTGCAGCCCCGGAAAGATCCATAACCTAATCAAAAATTCAAAGCTACAATATCGACACAAAGTCATGCTAAGTAGAAACAAATTCCGTCTGTTCTTCACCTTCCTAAACAATCCATTACTCACTCTTTCAACGAGAGCTGACACGATTTGTTGTCTTTCCTAGATTCTGTTTTTTATTAGATAAGGGACAGAAGCTACACTTTATTAACAACATAAATCGATGTAAACATGCCTTTGCAAGCTAATGCTATCTTTAGGATTGGTATTAAGGTGCACATGCCCCATTATGTTCCTGAAAAAGGAGAAAGCTTCTGCTTAACCAGCTCCCTCAAGCAAGCGTAGTTAGGATGGCCCACCATTTTGCACTCAAAGTGAAGAACTTCAGGCAGGTTAGTCAGAATTTTTTATGGGACCTGATTGAAAAAAGTTTAATATATTTCTAAAACATTACAAAAGGAAAAAGATGAGACCTAAATCTGGCCACTGATTTTGATTATTAGTGAAGCTTAACATTATATTACATGTTTTATATTTATATTTTCTGTGATTTATATATTTGTGACATTTGCTCATTTTCTTATTATGGTGTTTATTCTTCTTCATGTTATTTAGAGTTTTAAATATGAGGAGTATAACATGATTGTCAAATACATAGCAAATATTTTCAACATTTTTGTTTGCCCTCTTTTTGTTGTTTATGAAGTTATTGATGTAGAAGTGTATTTGATTATAATGTAGTAAAATCTGTCTTTTCCTTTTTAATCTCATTCACTGATACATTACTTTCTTCAAACTTTGTTTTACAATTCTGCTTAATGGAATCTAATGCTATAGAGAAGTCGAGGAGAATGAAGATTAAAGAATAGCTATTAGATCAAACAATGAGAATGTGTTTGATTGTGTAGAGAGAGCAATTTTTGTATACTTATGAATTTGGCACTAGATTTCTAGAATAAAAACATAAATATAGATTAATATTTCAAGAGCCTTTGTATGAATGAAAGTAGACACTATCGAAGTCTATTGATTGGAGAAATAGCTGAGTTGAGAATACTGACCTCAGTCTTTTACTCTGGCAGATCTGATATGCTTTCATAGAGATATAGTGTCCTTTTCCCATTGATAGCTATGACCCTCTTTGGTGATTAGTTCTATTGTCAGAAAGAAATTCCATGACCCTATATTAGTTGATATCTTGGGCGAAGGGAGGGAGGAAATTACACATCATCATTAGTGATAACCAATGAATTTGAAAGCTTCGAAGCATTTCTCCACATTATTTCATTTTAGCTTCAAATGCCAAAATGAAATAGGTAGAGAGCAGTCATTATCTCTTCTTTACAGAGGAAGAAAATAAATTTCAGAGAGTTTAAGTAATTGACTAAGCCTCATGTCGTATTTCAGTGTGAAATGCCAGACTATACTCTTACCTTTAGAAATATATAATCTTGTGAGTAACACAGATATATTAAAGAAACAGCTACAAGTTCCCAAGAGAATACACAATGGCATCAAATTAAGTACAATAAAATACTATAATGCATGGAACTAATAATAATAACCGAATAGGTAGGTAAGAAAGGATTGTATCAATGTTGGCTTAATAATACAGAAGATTTTATGGAAATATTAGTATTTCAAACAGGAGTTGAATTTTGGCAAGTAGAGAGAAAAAAATATTTCAGAAAGGAACGTAATGAGAAAGCAGTCAGGTAGGAATGTTAAGATTTATCTAGGGGAGAAAGGGAGGCAATGAGGAGGCTGCCCTGCAGGAACAGCCTTATTAGGAGCAGGATATTAGGCTGAAGAGGTAAAGTCAATATTTGAAGGGCCTAGAATATCAAGGTGAAACATTTGAAACTGAACCTTTAAACAATGGAGAATCATTGCCAGTATTTTCGGGGAGAGAAATTATTAGAGAAGTGCTCTTTAGGAAGGATGGTGTGATGAGACTCTGCAGACAGCAAGAAATGATGCTAGAGGCTAGAAAGAAGAGTTAAAATGCTAAAACCATCATCCAGATGTGAACTGATGAGGTCTTTATGATGGTTTTGGGGACAGAAAAGTACAGGGGTAAATTCAGAATCACAGATGCTGAACAACTACTCTCAAGAGTTGAGTCCCAGGGAATGGAGATAGTCTGGCGCCAATGAGTGAAGTGAGACAAAGAGATACACTTTTACATGTATTTTTATGTGTATATTTTATATATTGTATTTTTTATGACACTGTGTTCATGTAGCAGGCACCCAATAGAACACCCATTCTCTGCTCCTCATCCAGGGCACTGGAGATGACGCAGTTTAAGAGGTTATTCGTTTAGACATCACAACTAGGATGGTGAGAATAGATGAGCCCTCAGAAGCAACAAATATAAATTTAAAAAAAAAAAAAAAGACTAAAAGCCGAAAGACTCAAGGAGCATTCACAGTTAATGGATCAGAGAAAAATGACAAAGGCAATTAAAGGAGCAGAGAGAGTGCAGTTTCCTCTGACAACTGCGCAATTACCTTCTAAAGCATTAGGTTGAAAGCCTCATATGATGCACTGTAAAGGGTGTCGACAGTGAAATTAACCCAGAAAGCCGAGTTATTCTGCCAAAGAGACCCATTTGAAAGTGAAATAGAGGTCAAAACCCCACTCTCACAAGGAAATTGGAAACTGCCAGATGTTTACACGCTATGGCAGAGTTCAAAAGGGGTAGAATAGACAGATTATTAACCATACCAGCTGGCATCGTAGAATTTATGTTTTCTTTGTTATGTAAAATGTACAATCATAACAGAAACATTAAAAACCTGAGTAGGTTCAAGGAAAGGCTCAATATAAATCAAATTTTACAGTAATAAATATAACTTAACGGCAGAGGGCGCCCTTCAACGCCTGGCAAATTATCAAGGCCGACAAACTGCAAATGGAGGAGCTTTCTCTCTTCTGGTAACTTCTGCTAACAGCTGAACATTTTCATACACGAGGGAGAAGAAAAACAACTATGCATTTGTAAATAAATCACAAACACGATATTTAGACCTTCAGGTCCTTTCTTTCTTTATTTTTCTGTGTTTTTTCCTAATGATAAACTTTACTTGAAGTCATTATTACAGTAATTTGGGATGGTCCAGTTATAAAATGCCTCAAGACAGCAAAGTGATTTCTAAGATCTTTCTAATATATTTCTGAGTATTCACCTGATGACATAGTACTTCTATAAAATTGCAAATTTTGGCCTATAATCCCTGTGCCCAAGCACACAAAATAGAAAAATGAGAGAAAGATGTATTTTGCAACCAAGATTCTAACAAAAGTCAGGGCCTAAGGAGAACTGAAATCTAGTTAAACACCAAGATGTTTTAAAATTAAATTAAAAATCCAGCTTAATTTTTAATAAGATTTTTGTAAATTAAAGCATTTTGAATAATTTATAAAGCACACTACTCAAGGTAGTAGACTGTGTACTTGGTTCAAATTTTCAGCCAGATAATTTTAATTTATTACAAAAACTATGAGAAAAGCTAGACTTTGCCTCAAAATGTTGTCATTTAATTTGCACCTTGTTTTTAGAAAGTACAATGATTTTTCAAATCCAGTTTTACTGATCATCAAGTAATAACGTCTTTCCTCTTTTGAAGATTGACATATTTTCATTTAAAACATACGTTTGGTGGTTTTCTTGACTTCCTCAAGGTATATAATTAATTACACCAGGAGTCAGCAAATGTTAACCCTTCAACTCAGGGGCCAAATTTAGCTCACTCCCTGTTTTTGTTTGGCATACAAGCTAATAATGATTTTCACTTTTTTAGTGGCTGAAAAAAAATCAAAACAAATATTTCACAGCACAGAAATTATGTAAAGTTTAAAGTTCAGTGTCTATAAAGCTTTACATTTCATTAATAGAAACGTTGTGAACATTTCTTCTTTATTATATAAGCACTTACATTATATCCTCAATTTTTTCTGTTGGCCTACAAAGCCTAAAATATTTTATTTATTATCTGGCTCTCTACAGAAAAAGTATGCCAAACCTTGAATTATGCCAAAACCCAAGACCATTAATACTCTTTAGACTCAATAAATAATTAAAGACTTTGCTCTTTTAGTGTTAGAAGCAAATAGCTTATAGCAGTGGTTTCCAAAATGATCTGTACTTTGGACTCATTTGGGTAGCTTTAAAAAATATTGATGCTTATGTCCCAGCCCCAGAGATTGTGACTTAATTGGTTTGGGATATTCCCTCAGCTCCGAAAGTTTTAAAATTTGCATAGGTGACTCTACTGTGGCATTTGGGAGCCAGAGTCAGTACTTTGCCAAATTCAACCTACCCAACTTGACCTAGGCCTTCCCTTCTGCAGAATGCCCTTTTGCTCCTTTTGCAGATTCCTAAGCACATGGGCCACCATGGTCACCCCCAAACCTCCAAAATCCTTATAAGCCTTCGTTCCCATAGCCCCAGGCTCCATTTTCACAAGCAAGTAACCTCCTCACACTCTTGACTGAGAAGATCACACACACCTGACTTGAGAAGATCAAAGCCAATTTATTTCTAAGGTTGTATGTATTACTTCCTAAATGGAATTGCTTCCTTAAATTCATTCTCTTCTATCCAGTCCTGCTGGAGGGAATATACTATACTGGTTAAAAAGAGGTCTTGAATCAGGCAGACCTGAATTTGAATCCCTGTTCCTCTCTTTACAAGATGTATGTGACCTTGAACAAATTATTTAATCAGTCTGATCATTAATTTCCTCATTCATGAGTAGGATTAAAAATAAAACCTCACAGGGATCTTTGTGAGATTAAATGAGGTTTGCTTGCTACTTAGTCCTTGTGCTAGTGTCATCATCATTACCTAAGCAGTCTTTAGAAATGCAGAATCTCATGTCCTACCTAAACCTTCTGAATCATAATCTGCATTTTAATGAGTTCCAGTAGTGATTTGTATACACATTAAAATTAGACAATCACTGTGCTAGGAAGCTTTTCATTTCACTGCCTTCCCAGGCTGTGTCTCTTCTCAGCTCTTCTATAGTTTCTGATATACCTGCTATTGGTAGTGACTTTGAGGGTGACCTTTATCTACGAAAAAGGATATTCTTGCATTTTAAAATAATGATCTGTAAGCTATGAACAGATTAATTTGAAATCAGAAGAAACTTAGGGTGAGGAGAGGGATGGTTAAAAAGTACACGGTCTCCTTGATGCAACTCAGAAAAAGATACTCCCTCTGAGCATTCATGACTTCACAGGTGCACACCTAGTGAGCTAACAGAGACTTGTGCAGTTTAGAGAAACATACTCCACTAGGCTCTCGTTGCCATGTTTAAGAGCACAAGATTTGATGAGATCCTGAGTTAGGGTATGATCAATAGAAATGAAAAGCAAGAATGGATTCCAGAGAATGCCAAAATGGTAGAGGGCAATGGAAAAAAAGATAGAATAGAAAATATGCCTGAGTTGTTAAGAAAGACTTCTGGGAAGAGGTGAGATTTGACTCAAATCCCAGAGGTTGGATAACCGAGGTTAGGAAGAGATAGAATCAAATATTTAATATGCTCTGAATAATATTAGATTATGAGAGAGACAACATTTAAGCAATAGCATCATATAGAAAGAAGAACAGTGGATTAGAAGGCAAGGGGAGGGTATTGAAGTCTTAACTCATTAGACTATGAATATGAAATCATTTTATTTTTTTTCAATAATAGTATACAACTATGCTAGACAAAGATCCTACACACACACACACACACACACACACACACACACACACACCACAACAACAAACACCTTAGCCCTACTCCATGGTTTTTAGTCACTTTATTTGATTAAGATTTAATGTTACGTCCAATTCATCACATTCTTCTCCCTTACCCCAGCCAGGGGCATGGTCTTTAGCAGATGCCTGCCCCATTCCCCCTCTTCCCTGTAATATCTCATTTAGAGTTGGGGTAGGACAGAGTGAGTTCGTATACCTCCCCTTAACCACCATTCCTCCTTGTCTGTGGCTCCAACATGCTTCACTCTTACCAACATGCTCCCTCCAAGTTATAACTCTAGACACTGGCAGTTTCTTACATAATGGACCTCAACTCTGGCTGACTCCAGCTAGCATAGTGGTGTCACATTCTTTTCTCCCTTACTGGGGGATTCCTCTAAATACAGTTGTTCCCAAACTCTAATTTCTTTGGCCAGTTCTTAGATCTACACCAGGTACATCATATAGGAACTATCTCAGTATCTCTTGAAAAGAGGCACGTCATTTGGAGAATGAGAAGTCAGAGTGACCTCTCCACCTGATAGTCCGTTCTCTAGCATTCAAGTGTGTGTATATATATATACACACATATACACACACACACATATATCTGTAAACACAAGCATGTACACACACACACACACATACACATAGTCTAAGGGCTCAGAATTAGTTCATCCGTTCTGTTAACTAACTAAGTAGACATTCAACCAGAAAACAAAGTATTACTCTGCCTTTTGTTAGCCACCCCCCATGTTTATGAATGGTTCTATGGGACCTCCTTCTTTCAACTTTAACAGAGGAGATGAAGAGAGGAAAGGAGCATTCCACTCCTCAAAAACACTTTTCTTCTCAGTTTTCTTATATCAGCAGGAGTGGGAGGGAGAGCAGAGTGGTAATGCTAGGACCTGCAAGCCCTGCAAGCCCTGCAAGGAGACAGCAAGCCCTGCAAGGAGACAGCTGATCCCAGTACTGAACTTCTCAGGGCCTAGGATTTGGAGTACATTCTCAGCTTTGGGTTTTACTAATGATCCTGGAACAACAGGAAAAATCACATTCAGACTCTGATGTTGCACTGTTACAAAATTAAAAAATTAGTTCTCAGAGCAGGGAAGATGTTTGCCCAATATCAAATAAGAGATTGAGATTTAAATACCAACACCTCTCTCCACTGGTTCTTGATGAATCACCTTACTTGTTCATAACTTGAAAGCTTTCAAATTAGCTGACTGCAGGAAAATGAAAAGAAACAGCTATATTTTGTAAGCACAGCCATCAGTATCCCAGAGAACATCTCTACGTGCTCTTTTACAAATTTATATGATTATCCACATGCTGAATGCTGAACCTAATTCACTCATCAGTTACAAGTATCTCAATGTGTTATGCTGGTTTCAAGGGAAAAGTAAAATTCACTTTCTGTTATCCATTGAATAACAGATGTTGAGTTGTTGAACAAGCAGCCAGTCAATGAGGAAGAACTTTCTTTGGAAACACTGTTCCACCTACTTGAAGACATTCTGACTTACAGCCACGGACAACTACACTAAAGTCACCTTCCTGTGTCTTCAGAATGGTCAAGTTGGAGATCATCTTCACTAAACATTTATTTTTAAGTTAAGCCAGGTCTATGCAAACAAAGGGCAAGAGAATGTTTCACCATTAGCTAAAGCATTTGATTCATCTCCAAGGAACAAACCAAGATTATTCACAGACATGTGTAGAGGTAAGACACTGAGCATTTACATACTTAAGTCTTCAAGTTACTGAATATTTATATAATCTTTTATTTTACTGAGAATTGGAAGATTTGTCTATGTGGAGACACTACACTAAGAAACCCAGTGCATGGGTCTGCTCAGAAACTGATCCATAAACACTGCTGGGTCAGATGAAGCTGCTTTAGAAGCAATTCAAGTTAAACATGACTTCAGCGAACAAGTATTTACTGAACACCTGCTCTGTGCTAGGCTCTCTGCAGGGATTGTACTTCATTACTCAATATAACCTCTCTAAGAGCCAGAGATATTTTCTATCATGTTTTCTAAAGGCACAATGGAGAGATACGGTGGTTTGGCCAAATTCTTGATGTGCTATTCATCCTTATTATTACACTGTCCTATGCTGCCCAGATCCAAGATTTTTGGTATTTTCCAGATGGAAAGTCCACTTTCCCTTTTCCTTTTTCTCGATATAATTCATTTTAAATTGACAGCAGCTGGGAAATCCTTGCTTACTTCACTTAATTGAACTGTCAGTCCAGTTTCCAATCTAGATTTTTTAAAAAAAGGAATAAAGAAAGGAAGAAAGAAGAAAGGAAAGGAGCAATGGAGGGTAAGGTCAATTCAACCTTAGGTTTATGGTTTTAAGCCATGGCATTTTGAAGTGAAGTTAACATGCCATTCTCCAGATGCTCAATTTTGTAAGGGAGGGAGCCTCAGAGAAATGTTCAAGCATTATTTTTAAAGAGCCATCATTAAGTATCTCACTTTGATTAAATGATGCATTTCCTTCACTTATATATGTATCCTCCTACCCTTGGCAAGAGGTGATCAGTAAATATTTAATGGATGAATGAAAGGATAAATAAATGTCCAAAGGCAAGTGGAGGGTTTAAGTGCCTGCCCACAGGAATTAATGATGGAAGACACCTCATGAAAAGAAACAAAGGCACAAGAAAGGGCTCAGCAGAGGGGCAATGCTACCCAGATGAAATATTTTAGGCCAAGGGGTAACTTGTAGATTTGTAACATTTAAAATGTATGGCAGAAATAACAGAAGTCATTATTGCTAGAAGATCTTCCTTATAACCTAGAATAATGGAAATTTAACTTTCTTTGTAGAAGTAGCTCAGTCCTATTTAATTAAAAGAACCAAGCAATCAATTATCTTATTGGAAGAGATTTTTTAAATGCTGGAAACAGAATAGAGAAGGCAGGCAGTTGAAAGAGAGGGAGACAGAGACTGAGATGAGAGAGAGAGAGAGAGAGAGAGAGAGAGAGAGAGAGAGAGATATTGAGAGGTTGAAGAGAGAGAGAGAGACGACAGACAGACAGACAGAGAGAAAGAGAGAGATTAAAAAGAGAGAGAGAGACTAATTTCTTCCTTTAGGGCTAACCTGGGAGTACAGAACCCTGAAATAAAGAACAAGCCTCTTACTTGAGAGATGGCATTATGTCTGAACTAATACCACATAAAAAACATTAATTTTCTGCTGATGCCTCTGAGAAAAGATGAAGAGCTTCCAATGGTTTGGAATGACCAGAAGCCTATAGTCTGTTTGCCAAGTTTATTTCAGAAATGAAAAAAGAATGAAGTGAAACAACAAAATTTATGTTTCCCCTTAGTCCACAGCTGAAACATCAAATTCTAGTGTGAGAGATTAGTGTAATATTATTTCCTTAAATGTTTTGTTTTCAAATATGTGCTTGCCTGCTCCAGGAGAACAGATATTTAGGAGAAAATGTGACCACATGTAATCCAACTAATGGGCATTGTTATGGTGTCTGTGTTTTTCTTTAAAATAATTCAGCATAAACAATATGTGTTAGTTTAAGTGACACCTTAGGTGTAAGCTGTTGTCCTAAGCAGAAATTCCCACCCCAGGGATGGTTAGTAAGCTAGTTAGTAGTTAACTGGGAGGCCCACACTCCAGCAGGCTGGCACAAATTGTCCGGTTTCTTTCCCTCCATCCACACCACATGCTTAGCATAAAGAATTTTAGAAATGGTCTCTCGGTGACTGCATTGCTGGTACTCTAGATATATGGAAGAGCTAAAAGAAAATAGTTTAAGCACCCTACAATAAGGAGAAGGGATTAAGAAGTACAATTGCCAGTTATGAAAACAGTCATGAATGAATGAATGAATGAATGAATAAATAAATAGGTAAATAAATAAGTAAGTAAATAAATAATAAAAATAGTCACAGGGATGTAAACTACAGCATTGGGAATATAATCAATGACATTATAATAACCATATAAAGTGTTATATGGTACTGGACTTACTGGAGTGATCACTTCATAAGCTATATAAAGGTCTAATTACTATATTGTATATTTGAAACTAATGTGATATTGTATGTCAACTGTAATTGAAAAAATGTTTCAAGTCACCAAAAAAATAAAAGTAAAAATAGTGTCTAAATAAATAAACAGAACTTAACGTGACCCTGTGGCCGGCACCCCATGTTCTATATTCTGCGGGATGGTCAGAAGACTTCTGTCAGCTTGATGTCAAGTCTCCAGGTAACAGGAATTGCCTCCAGGAAATCAGTGTGTGTGCCTCAACTATCCTTCCAAATAACGAATAGTCAATTCACCTAAAGACAGAGAGCTAGGACCTCCCCAGCCTTAAAAAGTAGGGAAAGCTATCCCGGCCCTGCTGAGTAGCAAATGTCGGTAAGTGTCTATATATGCGACTCAAAATTTTCTTTGAAAATTTCTCTCATCAGCTAAATTTCACCTGTGTAAAGTGTTGGAATCTCCCACTATCTACCAAAAATAACTTCAGAGTTGTGTGTTTCCAAAATGGCCCAGGTCGGTTTTCAATAAAGAATTACTTTTGATAGGAAGAGCTGCTTTGCTCTCTAATTTGCCTTCCAAATGTTGAAGGTGCAGCTAAAGAGAGGTCCTTGAGCACCAGGCCTCTCAAGCGTAGACACTGGCAGTTCTGGCTGCTGATTACAGGGACTGTCCCTACTGTGACTTTGGCTAATCCTCATGATCACTGACACAGGTGGCATCATGCTACCCTGGCTAGTTGGTTCCCAGCTATGAATGCTGCTTTCAGCACGTCAGCATTTGTTTTTGATTGCCTATTCTGCATGGTTTATGTGTTCAATATATCAGATATTAATATGCCTAGGAATTTAGTGAGGAAGATTAGTGGGCATATTGGACAGAATGTATTCCACAGAAGTGAGCATTGACTTCTAGTAATGTCGAATATGCGATCAATAGTTCAACTTTAAATACAAGGCATATTTAATACAAGGCATCAGTGTAGCTCATGGTCAGCAAGTACATTTTCTGCTGAGATCAAATCATCTCAAATTGACCAAAACTTTGGAACAGAAATAACTTAGACAAAGGATATTTGATTCAACTATTAGAAGGTTTGATGACGGCAAATTGGCTCCACTAATATTTCTAAGCACATTTCCTTAGAAGGTCTCAAAATATTTTACCAAGAGTTTTTCTTTATAAATTTTAAAGCATTGCTGTGCTCGCTTCGCAAGTGAGTAAACTAAACAATAAAAATTCCTATGTTTAGTCCTCCAACAACATGTGAAAGGACAAGGACCAAATGAAACTAGTGACTCTGAGCATATCTTTTTTTAAAATACAAATCATACAGGTAGATAGTCTAAAAAATTAATTAGTGCTACGAAAGTTATAAAGAAAAATAGCAGTTACCTGCCTCGCCCTCACCCATACCCAGGCCTGCTTTTCAATGGCTCCCACTTCTCTTTCTTTTAGCTACTTCTTCTAATATTTACCCACATTTTAAAATAACACACACGTGCTGCTATTCTTAGTTTATGTGTTTTATGTAGTAAGCTATTAGTTTCCTATTATGGAAGTTGAAGTTTCTACCAGACACTGGAGTCCATCAACCAGATTAAATTTACACAAAGTCAGAATATGAAGGAGAAAGATTCAAGAATTCTTGGAGAAATTTATACTGTGGCAACCAAAAGGAAAGGGACATAATGTTAGTTTCAACTTTCTTTGCTTTAAGTCCAAAGACTTTGGGCTTCAAAGTGGCCATCAGAGGGATTCACACGTGTTGTCTGCAGTGAAACACAGAAAACGTGTCTCTAACTTTTGTCCAGAAAATCCTAAAGGAAAGAGGAGCCAGTGGGCTGCTTTGGTAGCAAGACAGAGAGAAAGCAGAGTCTGTACTGGGAAGAAATTGTGCCTCTCTCTGACAGTGGGTCAAAAGTCTGTGAAACTCAGGGATCAAGAGTAGAACCTACGGAAGGTGTGGTAGGCACAACCTAAGGTGGCCTACAATGAGCCACAATCCTGAACAATCCCCTCTGGTAATGTGGGAAGAACCTGTGCCTTGCTTCTAGCTAATAGAACATGGGGAAAGTGATTGGATGTCACTCTCTTGATTAAATTACTTGGTGTGGCAAAGGAATGGGATGCCACTATCTTGACTAGGCAAAAATGATGGGATAGTCATTCCTCCCACCACTGTATCGCAATATGTAAGTCTCTCTTTTTGCAAACTGGATAGAGAGAATCCCTTGTCTTTGAAAGAGTAGCTGCCACATTTGTCAAAGGCCTTGTCATGACACATGACAAAAAACTGCAAGAGACTCGAAGAGCTAAGAGCAGTCCCTGGTTGATGTCCAGCAAGGAAACAGGGACCTCAACCCTATAACCATTTAGAACTGAATTCTGCTAATAATCACATAAGCTTGCAAGAGGACCCTGAGCTCCAGAAGGGAATGCAGTCCATCTGACACTTTGAGTTCTAAACAAATGAATTAATTATTAAATGACCGAAGTTGATTTCCTAATGTGCTCCTCTGTTTAAAAGTGCTACAGCTGTGTCAGGAAGGCGCCTACCTGGTGCTGCTCCCCCATTTAGGGCGTACACAAAGGCACACTGCTGTGAGGCATTGCAGGAGACACCAGGGAGAAAAAATCATTAGATTTTAAAAGCGGTGAGAACTGAGTGATTTTACACACCTAAATCGACCTGACAGTTAAATAGGAAGAAACACGAGGCTGAACATGAATGTTTGCTTCAGGAAACTTACAGGATGCAGAAGGGCAAAGACACTTAAACTTGGGTGGAGCTGGACCTCTGGAGTCAAAATGAATCTGTCTGTACTATTTCCACTGGATTTCCACTCCTAACTTCTCTGGTGAGTCATCTGGGAGCAGTTTGTGCAGTTGCCATGGGTAACCCTCCTTTTGGGACATTCTCCAAGAGATTGAAGCTCTGCAACTTCCCTCCATGCATACCCAGTTTGGGAAGAATATCATTTTTGAGTCAGACATCAAACAGCTGGACAGGCGTTGCATATGACAGCTGTTCTTTGTACACATTGTTACAGCATTTCTCAAATTGAACTCTTGCCTCTATCAATTCCATTCAAGTAAAATGCTGGCAAATAATCATGCTTAACAGAAGAAGCTCAAAAGTAATGAGTTTCCTTGGCATATTTATATCTTCATAATATTTTTGGACTGTACTTGCTTTCAGCTGCTGACCTTAATTCTCACTTCACTGAGAAAATAGAAGTGAATAGGACATTTCCACAAGCTCCTTCCGAAATACCTACACACATTATCTGTGTTCTTACCTCTTCCACAAATGAAATTTCCTTTCTAAGAGTCAGGCCATCCCTTTATACACTAGATCCCACTCCTCTTGCCTATTCAAGGATGACAGTGCTTTTATCTATCTGTTACACCGTTAATTATTCACTGTCCGCTGGATCACTTCTATCAGAATTCAAACATACTATTGTTTGTCTCTTCCTAAAAAGAAAAATAAAACAGCTGTCATGACCCCACTTTCTCTACCACTCCCTTCCTTTGCTCTCCTTCACAGCAAACTGCTATCTCTGGCTGCTCTCATCTGTTGTGCCTTGAATCCGCTCAGTGAAGCTTTTGCCCTCACCCCTCCACTGAGACTGTTCTTCACAAAGTCAGTAGTCACTTCCCGATTGCTAATTCCAATGGTCAATCCTGTTTGTCTGTCAGCTCAGTGTGTGACAAGGTTGATGACTCGCTCCTCTTTAATGCAGTCTCTTTCCTGGTTTCCAGGTTGACGCACTCTGTTTTCCTTCTCTTTCACTGGTCACTCCCTCTCTGTTTCCCTGACTGGTTCCTCTACTTTTCCTTGAAGAAAGAGTTGGAGAGTCCCAAGCTCAGTCCCTGGCCTCCTCTCTTCTCTATCCACCCTTGCTACTTTAGTGATTCATTAAGTCCCACGACTTTCTCATCTTTTATGTACCAATGACTCCCGAATACAAATCTCCAATGCAAACCCCTCTCCCCATTAGCTAACTGCCTCCTCCATATCTTCACTAGGATATCTAATGTCTCAAATTTAATAGATCCAAAACTTGACTCCTGTTCTTTTCCCAAAACCTGCTCCCCCGGTAGCCTTCTCCATCTCATTCAGGCAACTCCATCCTTCTATTTTATTTAGATTAAAAAAAAAAAAACTTGGACTCATCCTTGGCTCTTCTTTTTCCTCCACATCCCCCATCAATCACTCAGTAAATAGTGCTGGCTTTACCTTCGCATATATCAAGACTCTGACCACTTCTTAACAGCCCCACTGCTCCCAGAAAGATTCCATCACTGTCCTCTCTCATCTGAATTACTATAATAGCCTTTTAAATAGTCTTCTGATATCAACTGTTGCCACCTAGTGTCTTTTGCAACACAACAGGCAGAGTAACTGTTATTCTTCAGCGTGAAGCCCTTCAATCGTCAGCATTTCCCTGCAAGACAGCTGCCTCAAGGGAGGCCACTGCAGGTTCTCCCTGCTGTGGTAGCCTAGCTTCCTCTGTCAGAGGAAAAGCTGCTTTTCCTGGCAAAGCAGAATTTAGAGTTTCCATTTCTTCAGCTACATTAGATTCACCTGCATGTTCCTAGCAAAATTTTCAGGGTTCATTACTTCTCAGTCAATGTCATCACTTCCGCATAGGAAAACCAGAGAGATTTTGACTTAAGTTTGCTGTTATTGAACTCAGTTTACTGCATATTGACTTTGTCACAGAGATTTCAACACACAGTTTTGTTCTTGTCATTATTTTTTGCCTAGTTTGTAATTGGGTTTGATATCCTTGTCAAACCAAGAGTTGTTTGAAACAGTGCTTTTAAATTTCTAAGTACATATATTGTTGTTTTTTCTAAAAAAAAAAAAAAACTTTTATTCTTGTCAATTCTTTGTTGCACTGTTGTGAGATAATACGTAGTATATGGTTTCTTCTTTCTTGAATGTATTAAGATTTTATTTGTGGTCTACTACATGAACAGACCAGAAATAAACTCCACAAATTGCTCCCCAAACATGATCTTTGCTCTAACTATTCCCTCTGCTTAAAATGCTCTTCCCCAGGAGCCACTTGGCTAAGTCCCTCACCACCTTTGAATCTTTGAGCAAATTTCACCTCTCAGCTTATTTAATTTGCAACTGTTCCTCACCCCCCAATTGGCAATTATAACCTCCCCTTATCCTGCTCTATTTTTCCTTTATTACAGCATTTATATCACTCTTTAATATGCCACATAATTTACTTATTTTGTTTATTCTTTATTGTCTATCTTCCCTACTTAAAAGTAAACTCTGTGAGAGACAGATGTTTGTCTGTTTTGTCAGCTATGTACTCCAAAGCCCTAGAACTGTGCCTGGCACATAGTATGGGCTTTGTAAACATTGGTGAATGAATGACCTATTCTTAAACCAACGATTCAGTTTTGGTCATCCTTTCTGGGAATGTTCATTGAATTCTAAGACTTTCCCAACCATCTATTGGGTAAAATTATGCTCTATATTAGCAATAGGTCTTGTAATGAGATCAAATCACAATGCATTCATTTTTCAGTTCTCTGATTTAAAAATGTAATGTGTCATATAAAAGCACGCCATCGTTCCTCTAAAGACTAGCCATGCTTAGTGTTTCTTAGTTCCTTTCAGCTCACTGTCCTCATTGAGAATTCCCAGAAAAACCTACGTATATATATTTTTCTTTAATTTCAGAGAACCCAGGAAACTCCTGACACTTCTTCATGAATCTCTTACTATTCATGGACCTTAGTAAGAAGCTTGATGTACCCACACTCTCACAGAGACATGCACATATACTTAATATTTAATTTACATGTTCTCTCTGATTTCAAAATTTTTTCAGTACCTTTTTACCATACTTTTTTTTTAACTTTCTGCCACATGTGATCAACTGTTTTTTTTTTTATGTTTATTGAAATAACTAGAGTGTTTCAAGTTTCACAAGAAGCTTGCAAGTACAGCACAACCATATGAAAATCCTGCTGGAAATATATCCTCTGTAAATTTTCACTTCAAAGCAAATAAAACACACAATGAAGATATGAAAATAATCCCCTGGTCCATAAATATTTAATAAACTTTTGGGCTCATGGTTGTCAAGTGACAAACTTACGATACACTGCATTTAGAAATAAAATACACAGGTTTCATGCAATTCTTTGTATGAAAAGCTACTCAGCCTACCAGTTATATTTCTTATGTCTAGTTAATTAATATAGTCTTAATTATAATTGTAAAAGGCAATTCTGGCAATGCTCTCTGAGTAATTGTTTACTATAAAAAACTTAAAAGTCTATAGAGGGGAAATGTCATAAGCAGGCTCTGTTTGTCCTATAGACAAGTAGTTTTGCAGCACTCGGAATGTATGAAGATCTCCTGTGCACAATTATGCAGCTTCCATGACCTGACAATAGTTCTATTGAATCAGCTCTCCCACATGAGGCCCAGGCATGTAAATTGGAAAACTTACAGATGAATTTTTCAAGACAAGTTGATAAGCATTGCACAGACAGTGGGAAACCATGATGTTTTCTTTTTTCTTTCTTTTTCTTTCTTTTTCTTTCTTTCTTTTCTTTTCTTTTCTTTTGTTTTGGTTTGCTTTATTTTTCTTTTGGAATAATATTTAATTTATAGAAAATTTGCTAAAATAGTACAGAGTTCCCATATACCTTGCTCCCAGCCCCCGCTAATCTTAACATTTTACATATCATGGAACATTTGTCAATACTAGGAAATTAACATTGCTATGTCGCCATTAATTAAACTACAGACTTAGTCCAGATTTCAGTAGTTTTTCCACTAATGTCCTTTATCGGTTCCAAGATTTAATCCAGAGGGACACCTTGCATTTAGCCATCATGTCTCCTTAGTCTCCTGTAATCTGTGAAAGTTTCTTAGTCTTTCTTATTTTTCATAACCTGGACACATTTGAAGAGCACTAGCCAAATATGTTGTAGAAGGTCCCTCACTTTCAGTTTGTCTAATGTGTTCTCATGATTTGGGGAGAAGAATATCCCAGAGGTGACATACCCACTCATCACATCCTGTTCAGGACGTGATGTCAAAATTGCTTATTACTGGTGATGTCAACCTTGATCATGCTGTTAAAGCTGCTACCTGCCAGGTTCCACCACTGTGCAAGAACACCTCCTCTCTTCTCTTCTAATGACAATTTGTTAGAAGAGAGTTACTAAGTCCAGCCAATACTGAAGAAGAGGAAAATTAAACTCAAGCTCCCAGAGAGAGAAATACTATCTACATATATTATTTGAAATTCTTCTGTAAGACAGATTTGCTCATTTATATATTTATTTATTTATTTATTTATTTATTCATGCATTCATTTATTCAACCAGTTAATTATATTAGTGTGGAACTAATAAATTTTTTTTTCATTTATAATCTAATTCTATTATTTTTTATTGCTCAAAATGTCCCAGTTTTGGTCATTTAAAGCTCCTTCAAGTTGGCTCCTGTATCCTTTTGACATATTCCATAAATTTTTTTAATGCATTTTTGTTTGTTTGTTTTTGGCACTACAAGGACTCTGAGTTCATTTTGAATTTTTCCTGACTCAAGACTAGAATTAGACTTTTCTCCAAGGAGCTTTGGTTCCTTGTGTTGGAACATGACAACTTGGTGTGCTCGTTGCTGCTGGAACTTTAGTGCTTCTAGGCCTCCTCAAAGGACAGGAAATATATACAAATATACTAAGCTATGTATATACACATATCTATAATTATTTTTATACCTATCAGGTCAAATATCAAAATAAACATGAGTTTGTATTGTTGTTTTTGACTCCAGTCCTACACCATTCACTTATTTGTAGCTTCTGTCCCTGACAGTGAGAAACTGTTATCTACAATTTATTTACATATTTATTTAATCCTGTGTACTTGTAGTTTCCCAATCATTCACCCATAATCCTGCAAGAAAAGCAGTTACCAAATGGGGTACAGCGTTCATGTATAGTTGAGTTTTTTAAAGATGTATTGTATCTAGTAAAAACACTATTTTCCAAAGTTACTTAGGTCAGCTCCTTTTTATCCATGTTTGTTCTTCAATATTTTTGCCTCGTTTTACTAGTGTAGGAAATAAGAACAAGCAAAAGGAAGAAACTTTAACTCATCCCAATTCTATGACTCAACAATAACACAAGAACCACTATAGGATTATAAACAGAGGCATCTTCTGATAAGATTCATGTTTAAAAAGATCACTCTGGTGGCATGGAGAGAATGCATTGGAGGTAGAAGGAAGGAGGGAGATATTATAATAAGAAGAACTAGTTAGGCAGATAAAATTCTCTAGGTTGAGAGGTGACATCTTGAAAGTAACAAAAAGAAGAGAAGATGGAGTTTAGAGGCATTTCAAGATAGAAATGAAAAGATTTCGGTGAATGATTGGATATTGAAGTGAGGTAAGGGGAGAAGTTGGAGAGCTCTAACATTTTAAGATGAAATGGATCCATCAACAGTGATGATATTTACCAATGTCCATATAGAACACAAAGGAAAAGATGGGTTTTAGTAAAAGAAAGTAACAGTTCTATTTTTGGACATGTTGAGTTTAAGGTGCTTCAGGTCTTCCAGCTGGAGTAGTTTAAAGAAATTTGTGCCCAGTTTTCAGGCAAGAGGATTAGGCAAAATTTTTAGGGAAAAAAATGTCAAAATTCATGTAAAGAAACTGAGTGAAATGACTCAGGGTGGTGTGCAGAGCTGAAGAAAAGAATAACAAATGCAATTTGTAAATTTAGATAATATTTAAGATTTGAGTGGAGGAAGAAGAATCTGCAAAGGAGACAGAAGAGGAGAAAAAATGGTCCAAGAGCTAAAAATCGAAATGTGAGTGCTGTTCAGAAGGTAAATAAAACATATGAAGAGTTCAGAGAATGGAGTGTTCAGCCGTGTCAGTATTGCAGTCACAAAAGACGAGGAGGTGACCAAGGACTGGAAGAGACAAAGATGTTCAAGTTACATCAACTCACCTTCCAAGAATGTGAAGGGTAAATAAAACTGGAAACAATGTGGCATTTTGAGAAGAAGTTAAGGTGGAGAGAGTTATTGTTTCCTTCCTCTTTCTCCTCATAAGGATGGGGAAGACTGAAGGCCCAGAGGGTTGGAGGTGAAAAGGCTCCCAGAAGTCTGACTGGGACAGCTATGTTTCTTGCCCTTTAAGTCATCTTAACAGCCCAAAGGCCCAGCGAGGAATTATTGCTAAATATGAAGAAAGTGGAAGTTCTTAGTTTGGGTTAAGTGAGGGCAGAGTTGAAGGAAAATATTGCGAGTCTTCACAGTTTACTCATGGAGAATGCAAAAAGAAATAATAAAGAAGATTATTTATTTTAAACAGTGTTTGGGGGAACTGTTGCCATACACAATTAGAGCAACAGTTAAAACTCCTGGGATTACTTGAAGAAAACCATAATTATACAACTTCATTCTTTTTACCCATGATACTTTTTTTTTTTTAACTCAGACAATCTACAATGCTCAAGTGGTTTAAGAACAATAATAAAATGTGTTTCCTGAGGGTTTCAGATACGTAAGGACCTGGAGTATGGATGGAACTCTGGTTAACCACTATCATACTGTGAGAAATATCTAAGCTTCAAAAGAAAAATCTACATTTTATTCGTCATAAAGGACTAAATGTTTTAGATTTGTATAAACAAACAATTTCAACTTGTTTATTTTATAGAAGAATGTACTGAAAATATAAATAATATGAACTGAAATGTGAGCTGTTTATTTAATCGAATAGCTCTTTTAAAAATAATAATAATGTGACTCAAAGAAATGAACTATTTCCTTTGGGATTACAACCTGGAACTTCTTTTGATGTGAACAAAGATACAATTATTTACAATTTAAATAAAAAGATTTTTTTTAATTTGCAAAATTAAAAACACAGGTTTAAATCCAACTTTGACTAAGTACATATAGAAATTCTACTCTACACTCTGTACTTAGTGTGCTACTGTACTATACCATACTATGTTATACTATACTGTACACTATACTTGTTACAATGGAAGTATATTCTACAGAAGAGCCTTCATAATGAAGGGTGAGAAATAGAGCCGAATGACCCAATCCAGTTTTACTGCCAACCTGCCTTCTCTGGATTTTGGTCAGAGTACATTTTGCAGAGTCTTTGATTCCAATTTTCTATTTTAAACATGTGTAAATCCATTCTCATTCTGAAAAGCAGAGAGATAAAATATTTGATAGAGAGATTAAAGCAAAGAGAAATTCGCCAACTAACCGAAGACAAAGAACAAAGACATTGACAGAACCAGAGATGAAATAGAAATTCTCAATTCACACAGCATAGTAGAGTGCCTAACAATGTAGGCTCTCGGTTTGCAGTGCCTGGCCTCAAACCCAGCGTTTATCACTTACTAGCTGGAACCCTGGGGCGTTATTTAATGTCAATATACCCATCCTAAAAATGGGCTAATAATAGGCCTTACTACCTCGGGTCCTTATAAACACTGAAGGAATTAATATAAGAAAAGTCTTAAAACAGTGCCTAGTACATGTAAAGTCTCAAGAAATGTTAATTACTCATATTATTTGCACTAGCTTTCTCATATTTAATCTTCAAGAGCTTGAATTTCTTGGTCAAACATGTTGTTGAACTAGTGCTCAAAAAATTCACTTCACCAGGGCTAGATCCAGGTTTCAAGTGGCCTGGAGATTATACAATTGGGGAAGGAATTTTTAAGAACCAGAACACAGAACTGTGAATTATGAATGCAGCAGAACCCAGAGATTTGAGAAGTCTGGCACTTGATCATTATTACCATCCTTATATATCCCCCTCTGCCCTCCATCATCATAGTATAGAATATAGCATGTTGCTATGACTTGGAAACTCTCTTGGTTTTCTTGTTGTAAAACAGAACAAAATGTAAGAATTCTTCTGCAAAGCAGCCACAGCATAGTCCTGATTCCACTGAGAAGTTTTTGGATCCCCCACAGAAAGTTGGGAGACCAGCTCAATGTTTTTATTATTAAAGCATGCTTTACAGGCCCAGAGGCTAGCTCTGTAATTCCTGGGTCCTGAGAACCAGGAGAAGCAAGAGGGGAGTTGTGAGGCTGCCAGAGATCAGGGCCCCAAGCAGCTGCATGTGGTGTGTGTGTTTAAAGCCAGCTTTCTCAGACAGTTTTCTGGGAGGGCTCAAGTTCCCAAATGCCTGGGTGAAGTTAGCTGTTACTTATTCCAAAATAGTAGAGCTGAGGGGAGAAAAGGAGCAAAAGAGAAAGAAAGCAAAAGATGTTTCCTGTCTTTCCTCTTGAAAGGCAATGAGGCATGTTCCCTAATGGCTTTTCTCTGACAGGACACGACTCCCTTGAGGGATGTCACCAGCAGGCTGTGATGGGAGAGCCAGGCCGTTGGAGAGCAGGAGATTATGAAAGCAAACAACTAGAAAGAGAGTTTTCTTTTTATTTTTCCCTAAGTTTTTCTTGCAAATCATCCATAACCCATGCAGTTGTCATTATTTATTCACACTAAGCAAACTGAATCATGAATATATTAATAGAATTTTCTTTCCTTTGTGGAGGGCATAAGGAGGTGGTGGTCTTGTAGAAGAAGAAAAAGAAAAATATTGGAGTTATCTTTACAGTTTCTCTGTGAAACTCCTTTTTTGAAAGAGGCAGTATAGCTTAGTGATTAACATGGCCTGGCTCCACCACTGTTCAGCTGCATCCTGGGCAGTAAGTAAATGTTTCTTGACCTTAATTTCCTTGTATGTGAAATGGGGTGGGACATGGCACCTACTCATTGGAATGCTGGGAAGGCTGAATAAGAGAAGACAAACCAAGCTCCTAGCAAGGCACCCAGCACTTACTAAGTTGCTCTAAAAGTGCAGCTATTATTATTATTATTATGACTATCATACCTGACTTGATATTTTCTTAATCCAAAGTATCAGTTACTTCACTGATCAAAGGAAATATGGTCTAAAGTTTTCTTGAATGTTACAAATACTAAACACTTTTTTTTCACTGTCGACTTTTTTCTCAAATTGTAGACTTGTTTTAATTGCTTTTGAATTTGAAAAGGCCCCCAAGTTGATACAGCTATAGAATGCTAGCTATTGCTGATATTTTTTAAAGAAATAATTCCCCACATTAGAACATAATGTTTGGAAACTTGTCATTAATGTCTTATTAAAGCAGTAGTATATGTTGAAGTTTCAGCCTTCCTAAAATCTATTCTTAGAAAGACACCCAGACCTGTTGCGGAAAAAGAAAGTATGGTCCTTGGCCCTGGGGAGTTTGTAATTTAATAGAGCAACTGGCTGTACACAGAATTACATAAATAAATGTAACAGAAGCATATAAGCAAACATTTATACATAGCTGAGCACAGCTGCCTAGGTTTACACAGGTGCTAAATAATATATCCGGAAAAGAAAAATTAAGAAAGTGGTGATTAGTACAGTGCTTGGCAACTAGCATTCAGAAAATGTAAGTTTTGAAACTGCACAGAACTACACACTGTGGTCTTCCTGGTTGCTAAATAGTATGTTGAGTCTTAGGAAGCTCAGAGATTAGTGAAAAAAAAAAATTTCAAATTGTGGGAAGAACAGGTATAATGGATTAGAAACGAGTGGAGTTGAATTGTTGTTATTGACAATTATTTATGATTAACATTTGCACCCTTTCATTGTGCCAGGAATATCCAAAAAGGTTTATTATTGTTACTCAAATTTTACAGATGAGGAAACTGAGGCTCAGGGAAATTAAGTGACTTGACCAAAATGTGTATCTAAGTGTCAATAAGTGCCTATACTGGAATTTGAACCTGGGTATGTCTGATTCCAAACCTGTCATCTTAACCTATTATTCTACTTCCTTGTTGTCCTGAAAAAAGATGAGAGGTAAATGGGATCATTTTAAGCAAGTTGCTTTGACTAAAAAATCCACCTCCCTAACAAACACTGCAGCGTCACAACACCACACAGGAGAAAGAAGGTCATCCCAAACATGCATGGAGATAACCAGAGAGTACTGATTATCCACTTGATGACCTGGCCAATTGGTAACTAATTAGAAATTATCTATTTCCCTAGGAACCATTCTAGCAGGCAACTTTCTCTCAGTGAGTTCCCTGCATAGTACTCTGTTAACCTGCCTGCCAGGGTGTAAGAGGTGAGTCTCTGAGGAAGCAAGGACCTGAATCTGATCCAGTCTAAGTTCAAACACCTGTTGGCTTTGTGACCGTAAACAAGCATCATAAGTGCTCTAGACACTCTCTCTAACATATGTACAATGATTCTGTCCTAGCATTACAGAATGAATTAATGGGTGGTATGTGTGAAACACTTCGTACAATGTTTGGCCCATAATGGGTGCTCAAACATATTAGCTGTTATTAAAGATATTAAAAGAAAGTCAAAGCACTTTATAAGCTCTTCAAAACAGTCAGAGGCACACTTTCTCTTTGCCCCTGAAATCAGCAATGTTATTTTTATGCTGGGGATACAAAAATCTGCCATTTAGTGCCTTTGTATTAGGCAAACACCTTTTACCACGGGTGGTCCCCTTATTCATGTGGGATAAAGATGTAGTTTGGAACTCCAGTAGTCAAACCCTATAGCTGCCGTGGTCCAGGGAGGTGGGAGGCAACCACTGTTAATTTGAACATTTCCTCCAAGGCTTTTTGTTTTCCTCTGGTTTCCTTAGATGCTTACACAGGAACAATTTGCAACCAGGGTTGACAGTGCAGTTTAATGTTTGGGTGCTGTTTGATCAAAACGATGTGGGGGTCTGGGGGAGCACAATCTATTGCAGCTGTTCATCATTACCCAGATAAGCTAGAGAAGCCTCCCAATTAAACTTCATGTGCAATAAAGCCAATCAGCACATCAAAACAAGAATTTCTCATTTACTGAAATGATATTTAGCTTGTAATTGCTGTCTGGGAAAGTGGAATCAAGAAGAAAACATTAAGAAAATTGCCCTCTTCCCTACAAATTTAAGCTTGGAGATTTTTTTTTTTTTAATCAAGAATATTATTTGGCAGCGTAAGCTGTTTTGTTCTGATTTTAAGGTAAGAATACAAATATATGTCGTCTTTTGTGTAAAATAGTATACTAAAACATATTAATAACTTAAAACCTGAAATAATTTTATGGAGCATATACACATTTTCACCAGTCCTTGTAGCTTCAAATTTTAAAGAATACAAATTAACTTTGAAAATCTTTTCCTTACATCCCTACTTAATATTTTCAGAGAAAGAAAACAAAGTAAATAAAATTCAGCACTTATATAAATAAGGGACCTAGCACACATCACCATAAAAAATTAATAAGGCCAGTCAAATGATACCATTTTTAAAATCTTACTATGTACACGTCACTGGGCTAGGTTGGATGGACAATATAATACTAAGGGTGAGAAGATTAAACCTAATTAGTTTTGTGTCTAGTAGGCCCTCAAATGCTTATTGAAATGAATTGAGTTTAACTGCATTAAATTGAATTATATTGACTTAAATTAGGACAATATGAGGTATTATCATTATACCTAACTCTCTAATAAAGCTAAGGAATTAAAATATAAATGTATGAAATTTTAAATAATACATCTAATAAATAACAATACACAACTAGATTTTTTTAATTTTGAAATAGTGATAGACAAACAGAAAGTTGCAAAAATAGTATGCAGAGTGCTATGAACCCCTTACCTGACTTCCATGGTGCCATTTCACATGACTGTAGTACAATATCAAAACCAGGGAAGTGACATACTGCTAACTACAGATTTTATTCACTTTTTACCACTTTTGACCTGTCATTTTTTACTTTTTACATATTTGTGGACATGTGCACTTGTATGTGCATAGACTTCTGTATAATGTAATCCCCTGTATGTATGTGTGTAACCACCACAGTAGAACTATTCCATCATCATGAAGAAACTCCTTCAGGTCACACCATCCCATCATTATCCTCTGGGAACCACTAATCTATTCTCTATTTCTATTATGTTCCGATTTCAAGAATTTGTGTAATTTCTAATAGTATGCAACCTTTTGAGATTGATTTTTTTTCACTTCAGATCTTTCCAAGGGCACGGGTGTGTCAAATGCAAGTGTCAATTATTTGTTCTCTTTTCTTGCTGAGTGGTATTTCATGACATGGAAGTAGCAGATTCTGTTAAATCATTGGTCCATTAAAGGACATTTGAGTCGTTTCCATTTGAGGCTATTATGATTAAAGTTGCTATGAACATTCATGAGCAAGGTTTTTTGCCAACCTAAGTTTCCATTTCTCTGGATAAATGCCCAGGAGTACAAATACCAGCTGCATGGTTAGCTTTGTAAGAAATTGCCATATGTTCTGAAAAGCTGTGTAGGAGAGATCTAGCATGCTCTCTAGTATTTAGGGGGGTTTTTTGTTTTTTGGTTTTTTGGGGTTTTTTAGCCATTCTGATAGGTGTGTAGTGATATCTCATTATAGCTTTTAATTTGCTTTTCCTCAACACACAACTATAAGAGATGTGACAAAAGAGTTAATTGATCACCAAATTATATGGACAAATTTTCTCTTGTTTTTAGTAGCTCTTTACATTAGAATCATCTTGGAAGTTTTAAAACAACCCCAAAGCTCAGGACATCCTTCAGACTAATTAAATCTAAATCTCTCAGAGTAGACTCAGGCATCATTACATATTTGTTAAAATTACCCAGATAATTCTAATATGCAGCCAACATCAACAACAGGTATTGAACCTAATTTATACAGACACCAGAAATCTAATCATACTTAAAGCTTTTTGCTGGCTTCCATAACCTCTACTGCAGGTAAAACCCAATCGAAATGGCAGGCTCTCCAGATCTTGCACCTTGCCTAGTCCTCAAACCTCATCTATTTTAACTTTCTATCTCATATTTTAAGCTCTGGAAGTAATGAGTTACTTGTAGTTTTTCAGATAAGTCATTATGTTTTATGCTAAATTTATGCAGTTAGAACCTGAAAATGTGTGTTTTTATCAAGTACTCCAAGTGCTCCTGATGCAATTCCACTAATTGCAAAATGATTTAGTTAATTGTTCATTCCTCCACTCTTCATTTTTTCATTCAACCAACATATATTAATTGAATACCTCATATGTACCAGGCACTGTAGAGAATTGGTGGAGTAGTGAAGGTTCTTGGCAGGTGAAAGTGTGACAAGTGGGTGACAGGGGTTCAGGGAGCTCCCCACTTAGCTACAGAGTCAGTAGATATAACTTGAGACTTGAAGAATGAGTAGAAATTAGCCAGGCAAAGAGAAACAGAGGAAAAAATCAAGTTTTTCTAAAAGAGAAAAGAGCATGTGTAAAGGCTAACAACAAAATGACATCTTGTTCAAAAAAAATTTAAGACCTTTGGGAAGCTGGAGCAGAAAGAGAAAAGAATAAAGATAAACATCGAATATTCAAATGTTCTAATTATATTACTTTTTTAATAAAGTAGCACCAATAAATAAGGATCCATGGCTGTGAATGAGTGAAGTCATTTTTTTAAAGCAAACAGTAAAAGCTAATTGCAACCAGAAAGGTTTTTGAAGATGGAATTGGAAATAGCCCTCACTTCATTAAACTCCATTAACAACGGGGGTGGGGGGTGTTTGTTTGTTTGTTTGTTTGTTTGTTTAAGCTTCTGACCCTGCCCAGGAATGGTCAGCCTCAACTTCAGGGTTAAGAGACTTACTTTAGGCATTTATTTCAGATCCTAACTTTTGCGGTAGCTAAGTACTTTCATTTAATCTGAGTGTTCATCTCTGGTAAAGGAAATTACTGTGCTCCCTAAATGACACTTAACACTTCACTTTTCAAATACATGTCAGCTGTACTGCTGAGTGTCTGCAGCAGGTGTCATTCTGCTGTCTGACTCAGTGACTAGAGAAGCTGCCTTCCCAGTAGTGTGTGTTTGGGAGGGGGCGGTGGAGGTTAAAACAGAGAATCAAATCGAACCAACTCTAAATCGCTAAATTAGCTGCAGTACACCAAGACAGCAAAAAGGAGACAAATTCTTCAATTGAATTGCTAAAAAAAGTTATCAAGATAACTGAAGAGAAAAAAAATTTTCATTTTCAAAGTACAACTTAAAAAAAAAAAGCAAGTCTCATTTCACTGGGAAACTTCACTGTTCCAAAATGAGTTTAAGTTCACTTAGGGGTATATTAATTTTATTCATGTTTTGGCAAAATTTATGAGCTGCAGATCATTTCCTGAAAATAAGTCATTCTTACAGTTATCACCAACCCCGGAAGTGCATTTCACTTTATCAAGCAAAACTCTTTGGGCTCATGATTTAAAAAAAAAAATTACCCCGGATACTATGAAGGCATTTTCTCCTACCTCTGGATATCTGCAAACAATAAAACCGTGGTGACAATTCATGGGAGCAATTCTGCAATGGGAGGCTCAGACTTGGATGTCAGCACTGACAGATTACAAGTTAGGACTCGCAACTACTATCACCACAAAGCTTAAGAACCCTTCTGAACATGAGGCAATGTAGACAGCATAGCTGGGGAAGATAAATTTGAGGCTATTTCAGGAGACCACAGAGCAGAACATCTAAAATCAGGGCTCTCTTCGAAAATCTAGGACATATGGTCACTGTTCCTATCCTCAACTGATTTACTATCTAAACCATGTTGACATGGATAAACACAAAGCCAAAGGAATAACAATCTTTGGAATAACAGCTAAGAATTTATATTTTCAACCAATTATCTTTTTCTCTGTCAGCAGTTTGCATATATCCTTTGAAGGCTCAGAGCTCTAATGGGAGAAGACATCAGAAAGGCCCCACTGGCAAATTTCTCAAGCTACTCATCTTTGCCACTTTATGTAACAAAATGTAAAAACAAAATTCTTTCTTAACCAGAATCGATTTAGGGGTGTGTGTGTGTGTGTGTGTGTGTGTGTGTGTGTGTGTGTGTTGGAAGAGGCCAGAGTTTTAATACAATTCTGAAGAGATTCTACCATGTCCTTATAAAACATCTTAAGCCAGTATTCATTTCATTTATGACTGCCCTTTTCAGAAGATAACTCTCAGAGATGCCAACGCTTCGCATAGCAGGAGCCATGGTACTTCCTGAGGACAGTCTGAGAGTAGCAGGGTCTTTCTATTCTGCCATCAGTCTATGTTCACCCAACTTTGGTTAATGGAGCATTCGATATGAAAATAAATAAAAATATCCTCCAAATCACTGCCAACATTGAGGTAATTGCTCTTCCCCAAACTCCTATATTTTGTCTCTTTCTGCCCATTTCAAAATTAAATAAGACAGGCAGGGGACCAGCAAATTTTAAACTACGTTTTTTTCCCCCCTTTCTCCCTTGCTCTTACCCTGAGTCATTGTCCTCTGCCCTAAAAGTGTCTCATTTTTATTTCTCCCTTGTCATCTGGCAGCCAACACTATTGAATGCAGCTTGAAGAAATAACAACATGTTATGAAAATATCCTTTTATTAAGACAGCTG
The DNA here is from genome assembly GCA_030015415.1 of Cynopterus sphinx. Classification (NCBI taxonomy): domain Eukaryota; kingdom Metazoa; phylum Chordata; class Mammalia; order Chiroptera; family Pteropodidae; genus Cynopterus; species Cynopterus sphinx. The sequence continues at coordinate 94,150,299 of CM057386.1, read as the reverse complement.
ACAACATATGTTAGTGCATGTACTCATTAAAGAATCGAAAGAGATTGCCGTGCCATTTTTAGGGCAGAGAGAGAGTTTGGATGTAGTCTTCAAGCTATTTTTCAAATTTCATCTGCTATGGAAAACAGGCAAACCTTGCCATTTTCCATTTTTGCAAGTTTATGAGGATTAGGGAGTATTTTCTCCACCCCATGATTTAATCTGACTTTGAAAATTGCCTGTTAACTCCTAACAAGATTTTAATATTTTAAAGCCCTAATAATCTCTAAAAGGAAAAAAGCAAAATATAGCTAATTAACGAAGTTTCCTTTCAGGGAATGACACGGTACATTTCCAGGGTCTGGCTCAGCAAAGAGGGGAAAAGTGTACTCCCCAACATGGCCAGGTCAGGCCTTTAAGCACCATTGCCTTTCTACAAGTGTGAGCTTTCTTTTAATTCACATATGAAACCCCGACATGTTTACAAGCTGGCTGTTCTTTCCTTGTCCTTCCCTCCCTTTCTCTTGTATAACCCTAACTCCTCAATTCCATAAGAACTAAGCTGCAGGATGGTAAAAGGAAATGATTTCATCTGGGTGGAGAGGGAAAAGATATAACTTTAGTCCCAAATTGTGCAAGTCAAATGTGCTGTACTAGAAAAGCAGCTGCTGAGCTGCAGGCTGAATCTCTTTAAGTCCAGGGCCTTGTTCTTATGGCCCCCCGAAGGGCTAGAGCAGCATAGGGTGGGGATGCGGAAGAGACAAGACCAAAACCTTATAAATCTCTTTATCCTGTTGTCCTTTCCTCTTTATTTCAGAAGGAACATTTCCCTCCAGAGGTCTAGGGTACTTCTCGGGCTGACTTATCTCTCATCAACTGTAAAAAGAGGTAAAAAGACAACTAATCCTCTCTGCCTTGGACAGTGCAAAATGTCTGTTTCTTAGATCATTGTATAATATGCTGATTCTGAAAACTAATCTACAAATATATTCAGAAAATAAGATGCTTCTAAATACTTGGATTCAAGTTCATCCCAAACCAGAAAAGCACAGTTAATCCTCAGAGGGAAAAAATATTGCCAGGCATGTACTAATTAAACTTACTCTGGCTCATCATAACCTTCTTTATCTCCAGCATGCTTTGCAGAGGAGCATATGCAGAACACATTAAAATGGCCTGGGTGTCAGGTCAAGGTCACTCCCAGAATGGATGTTGGGGGCTTCCGATTTGCTGTAGGGGAAATGGAGCCAGCCTCTGGCCTCATCAAGTCAGCCTGCTGGGAAGCACAGATTTGGGAATCGCTGTGATCTTACTACTTTAAATTCCAATTTTGTTTGCGTCTGTTAATCTTTATATTTCTGTTCTCGTAAATATGTCTGTCCTCATAGAGCAAACATCTGAATTATTTTAATTGTTTGATGATCAAGGTCTTTAATATAAAAGTTCACCATCTGACCCATCTCCTTCCCTCATCAGCTCATTTCCTTTCTATGTTTCCTATCTTCTGTAGAGGCTAGAGAGGAGAGTCTTGACAAGGGAAAAAATGCTACCCAGAGGTTTAAAAGACTGAGACCTGAGATAAGATCATTGAATGTAGAGATTTGAGGTGCCTTTCAGAGAGCGTTGTGACATTATGTTGAGGGCATAAAACTTTTGAGAAAGTTTAAGAACTGAGGTTTAAGAATTGAGGGAGTACAGAGGAAGTTATGGCCAGGAGGACTGACTTTATATGTCAGTGATGAAGGAATGAAGGAGATAGATTGATAACTTGGAAATGGAAGCACAGAAGGAATATTTTACATGTTTAAGATGTAGAATTATCTAAGTTTATACACACACACACACACACACACACAAAGAAAGTGATTACAAATACAAGTAAAAAGGGAGATGGGTGATAAAATTTCAAAGAGGCTGGAGACTGAGGTCAAGAGTCTGGCTGCTGTTAGTGGAAGATAAGTTGATATAGTCTTTTTAGAGAGCAATGTAACAATATCAAAACTTTAAAAATGATCAGAACACATATAGCTGTTAGAAACAATAAGCAAAATATGTATATACTGAAATAGAATAAAACTCAAAATATTCTTTCTGTGCATTGTAAGCTCTACTAGGTCAAAAACCATGTCTGTTCTCTCACCCTAAGTACACATACCTTAGCATAGAGCTTGACCCACAGTAGGTGCTCAATAAATAGTTACGGGATGCATTTTAAAAGCAAACTGCCAATAACATGTATATAAAAAAAAATCACATGCATATATATGTTAAAATATATGTATATATTTGTACAGGCATAGAAAAAATTCTGGAAGAATACCGAGCAAATTAAAGTAGTTATCTTTGGGGAGGAGGATCAAATGGGAAGTGGAGGAAGAGAAACACATTGATTTAAATTTTAATTACGTCTCTAGTCTTAAATTTTTACATGCATGAATTTTTTTTCTCTTTAAATATCAACTAATGGTTTCACTGGAAATAAGGGAAAAGGAGTGCAATACTATGGGTTAGCCCTGGCGAGCATCAAGCCCCCTCTTCCTGAAAGATGGTAGTAAATGATGGTGAAGTTACACTAAAGGAGGAAAACTAGGGAACCCCATCATGTGTCTCAACAAAGTAGGAGCCAGTGTCATCTATGAGAGTGAGGGCAGAGGTGACAGACTGCCACCTGAAGAAGGCGGACAAGGTTCAGAAAATGGATTCCATTTTAGAGCTGGAGAGACCTTGGAGCCCTCAAGTCCAACCACTCTCTTTATAAAAGGCCTTGCCAAAGAACACATAGTTTTTAGTGATGTGCCAGTCTAGTACAACAGCCTCTAAAACTATGCAAAAAATGCAAAACAGACGAATAAATGGATTGCCAGGCATCTCTGAGGACACTGAAAAGGTTAAAAAGAAGGACTTGTGATGTAGAATCTGCACTATGCTATGGCATTTGATGTCAATGCCAGGTACCCTGTGAGCCAGAGCAGAGTAAAGGAGAAGTAGGGGGAGAATAAGAAAGCTGGTAACGAGAGGTGGTGATGAATCTTAGGAGGCAAAGAGTATTTTGCAACAATAAATAAACAGAATGAGGACCTGAAACTTGTCGGCTAATGAGAAAAATTCTGAGCTTGGGAAAATGGCAGCAAAATGAGAAACTATTGCATTGATGACTGAGAGATTGGCCTTTAGACTGACTGACTCAAAGGAGTGAGGGGCGACTTGGTTGCTCCACTTTCTTCTAAAGAATCATAGCTACACTAATGTTATGACTAGGTAGGTAGATGGAGGTGTTGCTCCAATTATAAAAGCCATACCCACAGGCTTAATAAATCATAAAATTTCATCAGTGAATCAAAATGTCTGCTGGTTTCCAGATTCCTCTGGGTGGGTCCTGACCTGGGGACAGGTTCAACTAGAGTCTCAGCAATTCATTAAAACAGTGACTGATTAAGGTTGAACATCCTGGCAGTGTTTCTAGAATAGAGGTTCGGCCACTTGACCAGCCTGTTGGATACCCTGCTGATATTGTGCCTTCTGCCCAGATCTAACTGACTTCTCCCAGATCGTTGCGAGGCCGTAATGTCAAGCTACAGTGCAGTAATGAAATTGTCAGGGTGGACCACAGCGTATGGTATTGTCCAAGCAGGGAACAGAGGAAACTGTTTAAGTTATTAGAAGGGGTGGGGGAGTGAGAAGACACAAACAATGTTGTGATCTCTCTGTGATTGTTATATGTCCTAATGATCCTGGTTTTTTGCTTTTTATTTTTAAATTTCTTTTCCTCTTATTAACCAATGTCACCACATTAAATCTAATAAAGTTTTTAAAAGGAAAAAATTTTAATTTTCCTCTTACAGCTTATCCACATGTATATTGTGAAGGGTTGAGTTTGCCTGTGCCCTGTTTTGGTCATACGTGCTACTCAAAGGTACTTGATGGTCTCAGATTCATGGCTGTTTTATTGGGTTAAATTAGAATATTTTTCATGAAAGACTGAATTCTAATTAGTCTAACTAGTAGATTACATAAAATCCATGAGTAAATAAGAAATTTACAGCCCAGATTTCATAACATGAATTCTCCATGTTCCTCAGCATCTTTCACACAGGAATATCCTCCTTTTTCTACACAGGTCAGATAGGCATGTGTCTACACTGGCCTTGTGTTTATGAACTTCATATACATTTTCTCATAGTTTGCCTTTTTGCTTTTTACCAATTGTCTTTCTATTTTTTATCATCTTTACAAAGAGAAAGAATAAAATAATTCACAGCTAAGAAAATATAGGAACTGAAAGAAGGGAATGGAATTCAACTTCACTGAACATTGTAACTCAATAAATATTTTTTTAACAGCCCTTCTGGTGACCTAATGGCTGAGAATGACCATGTTTTCTGCCAGTAGAGTCACAACTTCCTGTTGCAGTGTTCTGTGACGTTTGCCTGGCCTTTTCCATCTCCAGCACTACAAGATTTGATAGCCTATTGCTCTAGGAAGAGCCAGTGAAGGGCTGTGAAATGAAGGGTGAATTAAGGACAGGAGAGACATATTTCCAAATTCTTTTCCTTTTGTGGTCTCCAGTGGCATTGTTATTTATTTATTTATTTTTTCTTGACTACAGTTCTGTATCTGGCAGAGTTTAAAATAATAACTCAATTTATTTTCTCTTTGTTGCATTTTATTTGTTTCATGGCCTGTCCAGGAGTTTTCTTGAGGCACTTAAAATATAGCTTCAGGATCAATTATTTCAGCAGGGAAGGCCAGGGACTAGTCCTCTTGGTGGTGCTTTCTCAGTGTTCCATTTGCTCCTGGCCAGGAACTGAATAATCAGAGTGTCTGAGGATTCTCTCTACCCTAGAAAATGAGAGTCTTAAAGCAGAATGGGACCCCAGGTTCATCTTGTCTCATTTTTTATTTCATAAAGAAAAAATATGAAGGCCAGAGAGCTTACGAGACTAGATCAACGTTGTAACTAGCAAGGGAAAGTCCTAGGATGAAAACATACATCCAGCTCCAGTTCAGGGCCTTTTCTCTGCCCTGTGTTTTTCTCTGAAGCCCTCCGTGGAGTTGATGGTCATCACTCATCATAACACCAAGTTAAAAATCAGAGTAGACTTTTCCCAAAAGTCATCCAGTTAAATTAAGCACAGAAATGTCCTAGGTTCATCTTTAGTAGCCAGCTGGAAGAAATGCTTATTTCAAGGTCTTTGGTACATAATCATATTAACCCATGTCTCTTTTCTTAAATATAAGCCTGAACCATGTCAAGCCCAGTTCTTAACTTGTCTGTGTTCAGATATCCCAGTTCATACAGAGAGAGAAAAAGCTTTCATTTTTATTCAGATGTTTAAAATGAAATGTGTCTCCTTCCAAACATGCTCCTTTTCTCCTCTTCATCCATAATCAATTTTGTCATTGGTATTTTTGTTTTTTAATAAATATTAATTTAAGAATAATAAGTGAATTGTTTTTCAAAATCTGGTGGATAGCAATGTTTTTAATTACATTTTTATTTAGTTTATTTATCCATTTATAGTTGATTTACAGTATTATGTTGGTTTCAGGTGTACAACATAGGGATTAGACATTTAAATAACTTACAAATTGTTCACCTCAATAAGTCTAGTGGGTACTGGCACCTGACACCATACATAATTATTACAATATTATTGACTGTATTCCTGGTGCTACACTTTACATACTTGTGACTATTTTTATAACTGGCAATTTATACTTCTTAATCCCTTTCACCTTTACACCCATCCCCTAACCTTGCTCCCATTTGGCGACCAGTAATTTGTTCTCTTTATCTATGAGTTTATTTCTGTTTTGATTGTTCATTTATTTTGTGTTTTTAGGTTCAACATATAAGTGAAAATGTATGTTATTTGTCTTTTTTGTGTGTGACTTTTTCACTTTGCATAATGCTCTCTATGTCCATACATATTTTCACAAATGTCAAGATTTCATTCTTTTTTTATGGCTGAGTAATATCCTACCACTTCTCCTTTATCCATTTGCCTATCAATAGATACTATGTTCATTTCACCATTACCTACAATAGCCAATGTATGGAAGCAGCCTAAGTAAGTGTTCATCAACAGACTAATGGACAGCAATCTTGAACACTGTTCTTTTTATATGCTTTCTGCTCTGCTATGATTTAATTTGGGTTGTACAAGTTAAATGCCACAGACCGATGACTTCACAAGCCATGTATAATGAGAATAAATCATGCCAACCTGAGAACTTGAAGATCAGCCTTTGGGTCATGGCCTGGTAGTCACTGATATTTCCATCTCTCTCAGCTTCAACTTGGATGATGATGCTCACCCCATAGAGTTGTCAGGAGAATTATCTGGGACAGTGTAGGTGACAGCATTCTACATACTAAAAATGATAAAAAATTAAGACCAATGTAAAATTCTAAGAACTTTAATAACTAGAGTCTGAATCTGAGTGCCTGAGAATATCAGACAGGAAGTTGTCCCTAAATGATGGTCTAATTCCCTAGTTCTACTCCTAGGTACTTATTCCTAGCAAGTTTTACTATATCTAAGTCTACAAATAAAAATTCAAATAGAAAAATGAGTCAGCTAAGGACATGATTTATACTAAACTACTTGGACTGAAAGAGCCAAGTAGTTAAGGATGGAGTAGTTAGAGCCATGAGTTATCTGTATGGTGCTAAGGATTAAGATGGGACCTGTAAGGTCAAATTCGTAAAATTCTCTCTAAATCTAAGGTCCATGAGTTTAATACTAATGTTTTCTCCTATGCAATTCGTTGTCTCAGGTCTTATATTCAGGTCCTTAATCCATTTTGATTTAATTTAGGTGTATGCTGATAAATCACAGTCTAGCTTCATTCTTCTGCATATGGCTTTCCAGTTTTCTCAGCACCATTTGTTGAAGATGCTTTTATTTCTCTATTATATGGTTTTGGTTGCTTTGCTGAAATTATTTGCCCACAGATGCAGGGGTTTACTGCTGGATTCTTAATTCTGTTCCATTGGTATGTGTGTCTCGTTTTTTTTTGTTGTTGTTGTTGGTTTTTTATTTATTTATTTATTTATTTTTTGCCAATACCACACTGTTTTAACTATTGTTGCTTTGTAGTATAATTTAAAGCCAGGCAGAGTGAAACCTCCGAACCTCGGCCTCATTCTTTTTTCTCAGGATTGCTTTGGCTATTAGGGGTCTTTTATACTTCCACACAAATCTGATGATTTTTGCTCTATTTCTTTTAAAAATGTCATTGGAACTTTGATGGGGATTGAATTAAATCTGTATAATGCTTTGGGTAATAAGATCATTCTAACAATGTTGATTCTTCCAATGCAAGAACATAAGATATCTTTTTATTTTTTTTTTTTTTTGCCATCTTCAATTTCTTTTAATAGTCTTATGGTTTTCATTGTAAGTGTAAGTGTAAGAGGTCCTTCACATGTTTCATTAGGTTTATTCCTAGGTATTTTAATCTTTGTGTTGCAATTGAAAAAGAAATTGTATTTTTCTCTTTTTTTTCTGAAAATTCATTATTAGAATATAAGAATGCTGTAGATTTTTGAGCATTGATTTTGTACCCAGAAACTTTGCTATATTTGTTTATTATTAAAACTGAAAGCACAAACAGTGACTCATGAACACAGACAGCAGATTAGTGGTTACTAGAGGGAAGTTGGGGAGGGAGGAGATAAGTAAGAGTAAAAGGGGCCAAATATTTGGTGATAGAAATAAATTTAACTTTAGTTGGTGAGCACATAATGCAATATATATACTGTAGAATTGTACACTTTAAACTTATTTGTTAATAAATATTACATTGATAGTTAAGAATCCACAATTAAGTTATAGCTCTGAATATTTAAATGACAAAGAAAATTGAAAAATACGTATTGAATGATACTATATATAATAGAGAATTTTATTAACTTTATAATCATCAATCTGTCTCTTTGTCTTCTAGTTCCCTCCAGAACACATTAGTCTTATAAAAATAGCTATAATCTAAATATTAGTAGTAATAATAACAACACCTAAAGTTTATTGAGGGTTCATTATGTGCCAGCCATTATCCTGGGAAATTTGTATGCATTATTTTATTTTACCCTCACAAAAACTCTGAGGCAGGTACATTCCCCATTTTACAGATGTGGTAGCTGAAGCTTTGAGAATAACTTCCCAAGATTACACAATGGGTAAGTGAGAAAAACTGAGAGATACACAAGATCTGGATCTATAGACTGGGGTTTAAAAACAAACTACATTTAATTTTCATTTTAATAAATGCCTACAAACTGACAAATGTATGGAAAATAAATATATTCCATATATAGGTTTTGTTTACTGATGACTTCTTTCAGTGGATTACTATCCTTGCTCTACAAACCATCTGCTTCTTTTCTCAGTGACACATTCTTTGCAGTCTCTTTTGAAATCACATTTCTCAAATTCTTACTATTCTTTAATCTTTTGGGTTGTTAATAACAGAAAAGCTAAGTTAAATTGACAATAAAAGGTGGCAAGTTCAGAGGTCAGTTTGATTCCACAGCTAAACAGCATCTTCCAGGATTCATGTTCTTCCTTTCCTTGCTGTTTTCCTGGGGTCAGTATCTCCTAACGGCAGCTTCCCTTGGGACTGCCAGTGACTCTCAGAGCAATAAAGTCTCTCTTTTACATACAAGAGAAAACAGCTGCCCATTTCCAGAAGCTCTCTCTAAAGCATAACTTTAGAGACCTTAGCAAACTTCCCGAAAGACCTTAGCAAACTTCTTCTTCTATTTGATTAGCCAGTATCAGCCATGTGACCATCACTGACTCTATAAATATCCTCCAGCATGGGATGAAATTCTATTGATTCATTTAGATCTGATTCAAATGGCCCCCACCCCTTAGAGCAATGAGACACTAGCACAGGTACTATATAGAAAAGGTGTGAATGCTCCATGGAAAATAAGAGTGGTTACCAAGAACTCTTTTAAAGTTCATTAGTTTTCATCAGCATCTCTAGGTCCCAGCAATGTCAGGGTGAGAATTAGTCTAGAAATTTCCATAGAGAAATCTGACTATATTTAAAGGTGAGAACCTATGTGTATAGATTAATGTATTAGTAAGAAACTGTATGTATTATAATATCAAATATCAAAATTGTTTGTTTTTACATATGTATACACACACCTTAGGAGCTAATTTAATAGGAAAGATTATTTTTTTTATTAAATAAAAAATATGTTATGCACTTAGCTTGGGATAAATATAATTAAAGTCAGGGTGGGACTTTTGAGAAAACAAATGAGGACCAAAAAAAGAAGAAAAGGAAGCAAGACTGACAGAAGAAGGGAGAGAACCATTAGAGAATTATTTAGAAATGGTCAAAATAGTCAAAGTAGACCCAGGGCCACTAGTTAATAAACTTTATGAAAGGATTAATAGATAGAAGCTATCTCATAAGACTTACTGTCAGGCAAAACTTTCATCTGGCAGAGAAGGCAATGTGTGTGGCTTGGTAACTCGCGACAGTGTGTGTTAGCTGGAAAACACAAATATCAAGCATTGCTTTCTTTCCCGGCCTATCCCTCCTCTCCAATAGGAGATGACCCTATTTAAGCTAAAATTTATCTCAGCTTCAAGGAAATATTGGTTTTACAAATTGAGATGTCTGTGTTGCATCTGGATTATCCCAGGAATGGGGAGTTGTGCTAGGGGAACATAGTGCCAGTTCATAAGGATTATTTTTGGTCACCTGAGGCATAGACTATTATTGCAATCATCTCTAGCAGGTCTTCTGGGCTCCAGTCTCTCCATGCCAGTGCACCCTCCCTGTGGTTATCTGATTAACTCCACTACAGTCTCTCTCTCTCTCTCTCTCTCTCTCTCTCTCTCTCTCTCTCTCTCTCTCTCTCTCTCTTTTCTAGTAGTGAACTAGGAAGTAATCAGTCTTATACCTCCCTATTCCATATTATCTCCCATTATGCACCCTAATGAACTTTGTGCAATTCTTCAGCCAGTCTCCTCTTGCCCTTGCCTGAATATGCATGTGTTTTCCCACTCCTATGCCTATGTCTATGCTGTTCCATTTGACTAAAATTTCCTTCCCCATGCCCCTCCCCAACCTGTCTATCCATATCTAATTCCTATATTGTGTAGAGATCCAGCTCAAATCTATACATGTCTTCTTTTCTCCTAGGGCTCAAAGGGATTCCTTTCTGCTTTAACTCCCAAGAGCAATGAATTTGTGCCTATCTTGAGTAGCTACTGAGTTGAACTGTAGGTACTGCTGTTATCTCCATGTTATAAGTCTCCCTTACTAGACAATAAGGATTTCCCATGGCATTAAATAGTATTGTCCACAGTGCCTTGCACATAACAGATCCCAGTAAAAAGACCTTTTGTGCATTGTGCATTACATATCATGGATATGAATGTTTTAAAAACGTCTTTAAAAAACAAGAAATATAAGAGTCTGATCTAAGAGGCATCTCAAAAAAATACATAAATAAAAACTTGTTCAAAACTAAACATTTCATCATCTCCATTTCCTACAACCTGCTCTTCCAATAGTCCTTTCCACTTTAGTAGTGTCAAATCCATCATTCATGTTCACTCAGGCCAAAGAAATGTGAACATCGGCTTTTAGTTCTTTCTTCTCTCATTCCACATCTCCAGCAAATCTCATTGGTTTTACATTCAAAATGAATCCAGAATTTAATAGCTTCTCACATCTAATGTTAACATTCTGGATCAAGCTGCTTTTACCTATATTATTGCATGTTTATTATTGCAATAGCCTCTGAAAGGTCCCCCTGCTTCCTCCCTCATCTCTTTTGCTATAGTCTATTCTTCATGTAGCAGACAAAATAAGTGAGATCATGTCATTCCTCTGCACAGAACCCTCCATATACATCCCATCTCACTCAAAGCATTAGCCAAGATCTTTACAATGATCTCAGAGAACCTACATAAGCCATCCACATAGCCCCTACCTTTCTGACTTTAACTCCTCTTTCCCTCCATCACTTTATTCTAGTCTCTTCAACAAAGTAAGCGTCATTCACTCTCTGCAGGCCTTACTATCTTATCCACCTTACCCCTCTTTCTTTTTCTCCATGGCACTTATCAATTAACATACTACATATTTCTCTTGCTTGACTGGTTGTTCTAGATCTCTTTTCTACCTTTGCCTCAATTAGAATGTAAACTATGGAGTCAGAAATTTTCATTCAATTTTTTCTTTGCTATATGCCCAAAGTCTGGAAGACTGCTGCTTGCCAAGTAGACATTTGAAATGTATGATGCATAGTAAATCATAGAGTGTGAAATATTCAGGGGCTGCAGGCCACTTAAAAGCTGTGGTAGACAGTGATTTGAGGATCTTTCTTCTGAACATCTGAATCTATACATTTGAACTTTAAGAACCAGATAAGTTTCTCACGTGTTAGAGGAGCAATAACTATACATACTTCAATTTCAAACCATAAAGCTTGGTACAAATTTGAGGTATTATTATTATTAAGCGCTCCTTACTTTAAAAATTTTTTTAATGTTGATTTTCAAAAGTGAGCATGTTCAGTGTGCATTTTCCAGAGGATAATGCAAGAAATGCAGAGCTAGGTTATAGAGCTTTTGAGTTAGAATCTTACAGAGTAGTTTCTGCAGTCGCCTACGCAAATATATTTTAACCTTTCATCCTCCTTACACTCCCACCATGGAGACAATAGTCCTTCCTTTAACCCTTCTGACAAAGAATATTCTCTTCCCTCTGTGGTACTAGGTTGGGGTGGGTTTGGGGACACAATAGCCAGTTTCTTCCTCTCTTGAATGTTGTCGAATTCTCCTTGATTGTATCATATCATTATTGAGTTCCAGGAGCTCCTGTTTTATATTGATCCTGTCACTGAGCTAATGGATGTTGACACCTCTGTTTTCTGTTGGTTACACTACCGCTAAGCATCAATCACTTATTTCTCTGTAGCCTGATGAAGTAATTATCCCAGTATCTACCTGATAATCAAATGCAGAAAGGTAAGGTGAAGGAGGCAATCTCTTTTTCTGCTCACACTCCTCTCCTCTCAGGCCGACCTTCTCCTCTATGAACAACTCTGGCAGAAGTTCAAGCTACAAACTCCAGGCTAAAACTTTAGGCTAGATCGTCCGGCTATGAATGGGGGCCCCCTAAAAGTTATTCTTCACTGTACATTGTGCCTGTAAATAATAATACCTGATTGTACACTTCAAGACCAGTTAAGAAGATATATCTTATGTTTAGTGTTCTTACCACAACACAATTTTTTAAAATTTGTTTTGATTTTTAAAAAATCATTCCTCCTTCCATTAGTTTTCTCAGGCTTTTGTTTAGGATGTAAATATTTTTGTGAATTGAACCCTGGTGTTCAGATTTGCATTTTGGGAGGATCCCCTTGTTGCATAGGGGCCTGGACTGGAGGGCAGTGCTGAGACCAACAGGAAGCTGGGAAGTCCTTTTTCTCACATAGGCTCTGTCCCTCAGTCCTGAAGGCAGTGACTGTGCCCTGTGCACATGGGGGCTCAGAATGCATTTCAGAGTCATATGGCTCCCTCATCCCTCCTGTGGCATCAGGTCTCTGATGCATTTGTTCCTCTGTATAGGCAGTTCCCTTCTGGAGCACCATCCTTCTCTCCTCCCATCAGATAGGACACAGCACATTGCCCCCTTCTTTTGGAGCTTTCGCTGACTCCCCCTAACTGAGTCCAGGTAAAGGCCTTGTTCTGAACCTTTTTTTAGCATCATGCCTGAACTTGCCTTTTGAACTCCTGTTAATCACTTAGCATTCTTTACAGGGTCTATTTAGAGTCTGTCCCACCAGACTCTTAACTCCTCAAAAGTTAAGATCATGATTTTGTCATTTTACACTCAGCATCTAATATGCCGTACTGTGCTCAATAAGAGTTGATCAATAAATGGTTGGATGGATGGATGGATGGATGGATGGATGGATGGATGGAAAGGAAGCGGAGCATACATGTTAAAAACTAAATGAGGCTGTGACAAGTGTCTTAGTCAGAAGAAGCATAGATAGCTACATGCCATCCATATCCTGAACAAAAAAAGCCTGAGGACGTTAATAGGAGGAAGAATGAATTTTAGATGTCCCCCTTCCTCACCTAGCACCCTTGCTGTGGCTCCTCCTCAGAAAGCCTGAACTGCAGCCAGAGTCGCTCATAGAGGAGAAAGTCTGTCTGAGAAAAGGGGAGTGTGAGCAGAAAAAAGAGACATGCTTTCCACCTTACCTTCCTGCCACTTGATTACCAGTTAGAGACCTCATAGCAGAGAACAGCTCCCATTTGCTTCTGTGACCAATCTCATCATAAAATTGTTGTCACTAGTACACGAGACCCTCAGCAATCTTCTGTCTAATTATGTCCAAGATTAGATTCAAAATAGCATCTGACACGACTTTCTATTTACAGAAGGGCAGACGGAATGCATTAACAACACCCTCACTAGATCCCAGGATACAGCGGCCAGGCCAACAACCGAGTGCTGACGGGATGGGCAGCCTGATATTTATCTGCTGATAACTGCAGGGAATTCCAGAAGCTTCTTTTGATAAAGCCTCCAAATCACCAAATCTGCTGCTGCCAAAACCAAAAATAGCTTGGTCTAGTAGGGAAAGCACTGGTCTGGGAGTTGGAAGATGTAGGGCCTTTGTATTACCCAAACTGGCTTAGTGTCCTCATCATTTAACCTCTTAGCCTCTCTAAACATCAATGCTCTCTTCTGTACAGTGGAGGTGATGGAGCAGGCTACTTTGATCAAGGGGTAGGTGGAAGTCCAAAAGGAGATAATGGACATGAAAGAAGTTGATGTTTGCCTGGCCCCAATCTCAGGAAAGAGAGAGAGAGTTGTGATAACAAAGCAGCCACACTGGAGACACTTCCCTGTTGTAGTTTTAGCAAGAATAAAATCCTCCCACACTCAGGCCTTTGATGATTTGGGGGTGGCTTCGTGCTATAAATAATCAGCCATGCACTCTTTCTTCTTGCCTGCCCTATTACTCTATGATCTGTGACTGCCTCATTCATTGTTAACACAGGAAGGCCCACATATCAGCCAAAAACATGAATGGCTATTCTCAGCAAAAGAAAGGTTACCTCAGTTTCTTTTTTTTTTTTTTAATCACGAGATAAACAAACATGGCTATTTTTCTTCTTTAAAAATAGTTATTCTGTCCTTTTTGTAAGACATTAAAATACAATGTAGTTAAATAGTACATTTTGATCACTGACTATATACCAACATATGTTAAAGCTTTATTTATATTATTTCATTTATTATTCATAATAACTCAGCAAATGAAATACCCCAATTTTACGATGAGGAAACTAACACTCAGAAAGACCAAGTTATGTGTCGAGGTCCCAGAACTTCTGTAGGTAGATCTGAGATTTACTACTACTTCATACAAAACCCATGTTCCTGTGTGTTATGCTGTTTTGCAACAACAACAACAAAATATACATATATATATACATATTAATAGTATCTGCAGAAAGAAGATGAGGAAGAAGAGTTGGAAGCATATATTTAATAAAAAGTAACAAGTCCACAGGTCTTGGACGAAGACACTCCTACCCACATTGCCCAAGCCTCTCGTAGAACCTGAACGCCATCTGGTAAGCAGGGAGAGGAGACCCTGAGTCAAATTAAAAAGCGCGTCATTTATTGACAGTTAATGAAGAGCAGGACATAATCTTTCAAAAAACAAATGTGAACATTTTTTGTGTACCGAATAGGTCTATATCTGAAATCAGACAATGATGTATACATTTATTATTATTATCATCATTTTTATCACTTAAAGTTTTTTTAAAGGGAGTGTGGGACAGGATAATCCGGTCTTCTTTTCTCCCAAGGTAAATTTCTGAAAGAACCAATTGTGGACAAAAAGGGGCAACATACTAAACCCGAGAAGCCCAAGGGAGGCCAGCATGATGGGCCTTACACATTCCGAGGCTGTAGGCAGCCAGGTAGTATAAGCTGAACATTAAAATTTCAAGCTAAAAGCAGGTCATGGCAAGTAGTCACATCATAGGCCTGGAGCTTCCTTGACTAAGGTCAATCATTACCTTAAGTGAATGTGCCTATTGTCATTTTGCTTCTAAGATAAGATACCTTTGAAATGTCAAAGTAATCTTTCCCAGAGCCCTCAGGGCACATCCACTACTTCAGAGCACAAGACCACAGAATCTCTCATTATTATCTTGTTCCTCTAGTATCATCTCTATGTGCTATAAATGTTAATTATTCACCATCCTGTACTCACTAATGTAAAAGAAGTATGCGTCTCTTCATTTTACTTTTTATCCAATCCCAGATATTTCCCCAGGCTTTTTCCTGGCTCCTTAATCTGCCACCAATGAATTTCAGGTAACCCTCCTTACTCCTACTCCTTTAATTGTAATGTATCAAATAAACTGCAAGATTGCCATTTCCTGAGCATTTTCTCAGTCTGTTCAGATTTTACTTCCCAACAATTGTCATCAGTTTGGTTCAAATAAATTCGAACTTTTTCTAGAAGTTTGGACATTTCTTATATTGATACAACCTAATCAAACATATATTTTTAAGGTCTTTCACTTAATTTAGTGGGTCAATCAGTTTATATGTAAGGAAATGATCATAATTTAGCTAACTGAATCATTGCAATACTATTTTTATAACTTAAAATGAGAACATTATAAATATTTTGAGTAATATGAAACTTTTTGCTTCATCCAGCTGTGGCACTTTTGTATCATATGATTTGATGGTTTAAAACAAGTAACCTTAGCAACAGATTTAACTGGGTTCTCACAGTACTTTTACCGCTTACCAAATGTGTATAACAATACCTATCTCCTAAGATTACAGTGAAGATGAAATTAAATAGGATAATTTATGCAAATTTGGAGTCAATTAGAAGATATTCAAAAATGGGTGTGCCATCTCTTCTTCCTCTGAATTCATGGCCTTTGTTTTGTGAGTTTCAAGTATTATAAATGTGAAACATAGTTTGTGAATCTGTGAGGCCTGATTCAAACCTCACCTCAGCTTTCTCCCAGCTGTGTGACCTGGGGCAAATGTCCTAGTCCCTAAGAACTTCCCTCTCTTCTTCTGTGAAAAAGAAATAATAGTCTTATTTTGCAACAATTCTGTGAAGATTACAATTAAATTATGCAAAGTCTCTAATTTGTGGTTAGTAAAAATTAAATTTTTTTCATTTATCCTTAGATAAAACCACTATTGTCCTATAAAATAGAGCTAATGATTAGGTTTTATGAAATTGCTTTATTGCATAATTGTGAGTGATTTCAAACACCTAGAAACTTACTTAGGTGTCATTTTATGGTTGTCTCATCTAAACCTTTTGAAGTCATGTGTGTGTCTTATGGGAATGTTTAAAGCTCCAATATGAAGCCAATGTAAGCAGAGATACCTATCAACTGTAGTAGCCACTGATCTATCCATGGGGTTCCCCCGGCATAATTGTAGCCCAATTTCTCCCCAAAGTCTTGGAAAGGTTACAAGACTCTGGCAGATATAGTAGATTACAGGCCAAGAGGAAGAGGTCGGGGCTGTGGGCAGTATATTTGACAGGCTCATACACTGTAAGCCTTGTTCTGGGCTCCTTACAAAGCACCTCTTTAGGATGAAAACAAAATGTTCTTTGTAAATAAAAGTTCATGCATTTGTGTAATGAAGTCATTTTCCAGTGCCGCAGTGAAAGATATTCTTCTCTCAAGCCCTCTGGGTGAGGATGCCAGGAGGAAGAGGCGTAGCCAGTCAGTCTCAGAAGATATAGCATAAAAAGTGCAGTAGCACATTTTCTAAAAAATGAGAAACCTTGTTGAAGAAAGTGGGTGTCCTTCCTCTCTGCCATCTGAGATCATCTACCTCTGGCTCCTACCTCCGGAATCCCTTTTCCACCCACTTTCCTGCAAACCAGCAGGGGCCACATGAAAAGACCTATATAAATATAGATAAAACATTTGGGCACCTTGGCTAAATAAAAAAAAGATGTGAGGAAGCAACCACAAAAGCTGAATATTCATCTGGGCTCCTTGGAGGAGCTCCAGACTGAGAGGGGAGGAGAGGCCTCAAGGGATAGCCGGACCTTGGTGTCTGAAAGGCCAACTTGGAGTGGGAGGGCCTGGAAGTGGAAGGTAAAAAGGGAGTGGTGAGAATGGGTTTGGGAAGGCCGCCAGAGCTGCACAGGCCTCAGTCCCAACTTCCCGGGGACAGGAGGGAGGTGACAAGCGCTGGCGGGGCTTGCCCAATTCAGTCTGGCTTCTGAAGTTCAGCTTCTACATCCATCCATCTGTGTGTTCTTTAGCCAGAGCCTCTGCGGGGCCGGCGGGTGGGGGGCGGTGATGAGAAAGCGGGAGAGGGAGGGAGGAGAGAGAGAGAGAGGGAGAGAGAGAGAGAGAGAGAGAGAGAGAGAGAGAGAGAGAGAGAGAGAGAGAGAGAGAGAGAGAGAGAGAGATTGAAATCCTCGCTTCCTCTCTCACTCTCCCTTTTCTGACTAAGTTGCTCCTTGGGCTGCCTTGAGTCCCCACATCTGGACACAGCAGACGCCGCATCTCGGGGGGCCCGACGGGGACAGACAGCTGCTGAGCCCCTGCAAGAGCCCGGCTGGATGTCAGCGGCGCGATGGCTCTGAGCTCAGCCTGGTGCTCAGTCCTGCCTCTGTGGCTCCTCTGCGGCGCTGCCTGCTCCCCCGCGGCGCCCGGGAACGACAACGCTTTTGCTTTGGACGTTGAGGGGAGCTCAGCGGTCGGCAGACAGGACCCGCCTGAAACCAGCGAGGCCCGCGAGGACCCCGGAGGGCTGCCACCTACTGCAGAGGTACAGTGTCCCTGCCGCTGTCGCCCCGCTGGGGCACCTGCGCCCCGCGGGCCGCGTGTGCCACGCTCGTGTCCCTCCCTTTCCTTCCTTTCCCTCCCCCATCCGCCTTGAGTTTCACCTGGATCAGGTCAGTTCAGAAACTTGAAATAAAGAGTTTGACTTTGTAAATTGGATTTGGATGTTGTGTGAGCTGAGAGGTGAGGCCTTGGAACATGTCACTGTTCAAAGTGACAAAAGTGCATGTGTCCTGCATACTCTTGAGTCAGTGTCCTAGACGGTCACCTCGGGTTTCAGTGGCGCATCTATGAATGTGCCACTTGTATGTCCCAGTAGAGTCATTTCTGTCAAGCCACAGCACGTAATGCATGTGTCCTGTCGCTGGCTCCTTGCGCCTCTGTGATGGTGGGACAGTGAGAAGGATACTGCAGGACCAATTATTTTGTCGCCAATTAAACGGAAGGTCCTCTGCAACAGGGTAGAGTGAGGGGGTGGGTAAGGGTGATGGGGCACTTAGGAAGCTGTTAGAAAACTGCAGAACAGTTACCTTAAATGGACATGAATCATTATATTCCAGAAACAAGAATTACAATGAAAACCCCAAAGTAAAAATGATCAAGATATACTATTGATGATACCTTTATTCAAAGAGCTGCTATTTGAATACCTTACATTAGCTTTTATGCTGAAAGCATAAGCAGAGTATAGAAATTAGGTAAAAGAGGATGAATCCAGAGTAAGTGATCTAAGAGCCCCTGAGACGAGGCAGACAACAGCATGTCCAGGGTGTGGGAGATGCTAAGTAGGAGGAAAATAAAGTCACCTAAGTTCATGGGAAAAGAAGGAGCAATTGACCTGTCAACACACACACACACACACACACACACACACACACACACACACACACACACACTATAGCTATAGTTACTGCAACTATAGAATCAAAGCAGTTAAGTGGATTGACACCATTTCTAACATCATGGAAGTCTGGATTATTGCTATTCGACTAATTGTTAGTGTAACCGTAGTTAGTAATTATTATTGATAAAATAAGGTGCATGAAGATGATCCTTCTCCAGGAGTGAGCTCTACCCATGTTCCCCAAAGTGGAGGGGGTGAGTAGGATCAGAGCATAACAACTTCCCACTGTGGTGCAAAATGTAACTCTATGGAAAAGATTTCTGGTCACCTTCACACTCAGACATGGGACACAGGAGAGGCCATGTAGTGGGAAGGCATTGCTTCTCTGCAAGCTTGGAATTCACCCTGGGAACCATTATCTCCACCTGCTGCTTTTAGCATGAAAAGTTCCTGAATGAAATGCTTGACTTGGGGTAATGTTGCTGGAAAAAATACAAGATGCTCAACTAAATTTAAATTTCAGAGAAATAACAAATAAATTTTTATGCTTTAATTATTACATGGGATACATTTAAACTAAAATATTATTCACTGCTTATCTGAAATCAATTTTATCTGGGCATACTATATTTTTGTCTGCTAATTCTTAAAAGACAGGCACACTAAACTTTTTGTAACTCTCATCCCACAAAATGCAAAAAAATAATTATTTGATTTTTAGGGAACCTTAAATTTATTATAACCATATATAACCATATGTTCAGTGAAATAGTAGGAAGGAAGCATAGCAAAGTGTTTAGTTGTGGGCTTTGCAGCCTGATGATCCCAAGTTCAAATATCAACTTACCTGCCTCTTACCTTGAGCAAAACACAAGTGGTAGATAAATAAACTAAAGCTTAAAGAAGATATTGTTAATGACCTCATGTTTCATAGGCTATTGTGATGACATTTGATAAAATATATAGAATGCTTAACACAGTGCCAGACATAGTATAGTTAACTGCTTTATACATTCTAAGTGCTGTTGTTACTATAAAATACACGGGTGACTGAATTAAAAGAAACCCTTATTTGGAAATGTTTCTCAGAACTTTATTTTTATGGTGCTATTTTACTTAATATTTCTATATCTCTGTTTGTCTATATCCTAACATCTAGAAAAAATGTTTTATGTGAGTTTAATTTGTAATACTGACAGAGTCTCATAGGTTCAGAATGCCAGTTGAGGCCTTCGGTTTAGGAAAACAGAAAGAAGCTATTAGTCATTCCAGGAGGGTCAAAGTATATGGTGTAGAAAGGGTGGAATTGGAGTAATTATGTTCCCACTACATAGTTTCATATAATGCCTCCAGTTAGCCTGCGGTCCCACGGCGATCCCAACGCCCCACCATCGGGTTTCCCATGCTCTTTATAGCCTGTAAGGAGACCTTAAACCAAATACTTTCCGGAGATTTAACAACATAGTACAACCACTCTTCTGAATTGCTTCAGGAGATTGTATTTATATCTACAAAGAGAGAAAGAAAACAGAGACACATATAATACGTTATTCATGAGAGATTGGGATGTGTGGATGGGAGGATATTCTAAAAATACATTTACTTTATTTGAATTGTATTTAAATGAATGGTTATCCCCCAATTCTTTTTCAAAGAGAAAAAAAAGTACTAGGGCAGTCATGCAGCAATGGGAGGCATGTAGCTGAAGGCCTTCTTAAGGCTCCCAAGCAGGGCTTGTGTCCTCTGTACCCCTGGTGACACAGACTTCAGCATGTTATGGTGCACAGTGTGAGTTAGGGGAACAAATAAATATATGAAATATGTACCGAATAAAAGGTTGGAGAGTGCTGGCTGACGGAGAAGGAAGTCCCTTTCTTTCATTGTCAAACAAGCCCCAGGTCCCGCCAGGACAAAAAATAATTTGAAAAGAGGGGCACCCATCAGTAACTCCGCTCATTGGGAGGTTGTTCCCACCTTCTGCTTTTTTACAATCAGTTTAATGAGTTCATTATTGCTGAGTTTATGGTGAGATCTTAGTCTGTGGGGGTGGGCAAAGGAGAGACTAAGCAGTTTTAAAAAGTATACTTGGTATTCTGATATTTCATATTTAAGGAAAAAAAGCCTTCATTTTGTCATAATTAGAATAGCGAGTAAAACTAGGCCAGTCTTTCTCAACTAGATGGATGTACAAAAGAACTGGATGGGCGCAGGGATGCAGATGGGAACTGTCCCCAAAAAGAGGGTATCAGAGTTACCTTGGGAGGAGTGACATGCTGGTCTTTGAGAAAGAAGCAGGTGTTAAACAGGTCACAAATACTAGGCTAGAGGTGAATGTTGCATGGTTGGAAAGAAGCCACACAAAGACTCGGAGGGAATGTAGGGGGGTCTCTGCTGGAAGAGCAGGGGTTGCGAGGGGTTGGGGGACAGTCGGGTGGGGGCCACAGTGTTGTTATTGCCTTTGGTAGATAATTAAGAAAATAAAGGACATACTTGATAATACTGAGCAAATTTCCCTGAGAGGAGAAAACTGGAATTTATCTTCTGGTAACTTGACTGGGTGTTGCTGTCGTTGTTGTTGGCTTTCCTTCAAGATAATCAGTGCCTCACAAGCTGCATGAGTCAATGTACCCACACTGAACAAACCTACTTGCTTAAGGAAAAAAAAAAAAAGCACTATGAACTATGAACTACACTAGTTCTGAGGGACTTTTCCTCTAGATTTCTTTTACTATTAATATGTGAGCCCATAGCCAGCACATAGCCAGCCACCACACCACTGAAGGATTGCAGAATGTTTGTTGAATTACAGTTTAAATCACTCTATCTGCTTTCCTTTTCCTTATTTTGGCCCCTTACTTTGAAAAAATGCTGTGTAGAATCATATTAAGATTTCCAGTCACTGGTCTGGGCCATCATTCTAGAATGCTGTTCGACAGAGCAATTATGTCATTTGAATCCACGCATGCAGTCATTATTTCATTCACTTAATATTAATCCAATGAGCAGGTTTGGAGCCTTACCACATACAGAGCAATAAAATGGGTACTGGGGGGACAGAAAGAAGGCAGAGTGACATCCCTATCTTCAAGGACTAAACAATCTAAGAAAGAAAAATATATGCATAGCCACTATATAAAGCAGAATGAATCAGTGTTCTGTAAGAATACCTATAGGCTAAGTGCCATGGGATAATGTGGAAAAAATATTGCTCCTGAGCTAGACCAGAAGGGCATGATCACCTACTCATCAAACACCAAAAAGTTTTCTGGAAAAATTATTTTAGAAGGACCAGAATTTAAGAGTGTTAGTAGTAGTAATAACAATAGCATGCCTTATAACTAACACTCATTATTTACCATGTGCCAGACACTATTCTAAGCATTTTCCATGAGTTATTTCCTTTAGCCCTCATGACAACTTAATGTGACTGATATAGTTATTTTCTCATTTTGCAAACCTGGAAACTGAGGCATAGAGGATTTGCCCCAGCACCTTAGCTACTAAGGAATTTAGAAATTAATTTGACAGTTCAGGAGTATCTAGAAAAAGGTGATTAGTAAGCAAAAGCAACTGACAGAATAATTTTAGTCGAAGTTTTGGTAATTTCTTAAAAATGAAGATAAATAAAATGCCATGCCGCACTTGCTAGATGAGTAGCATAAGTCGCATAAAATCTTAGGATTACCAAAGATTGGGATAACTTTCCTTCCTGCCCAGTCCATTAATTACTTTTAAACTATGATGCAAATGGGAAAAACACTTAATACTTATTGACTTCCGCTATGTCCCCGAACCTACATGTATTATAGTGAAAAGTGTACCCATTTTACAGATGAGGAAACTGATGGAGATGGTAAGCACCTTGCCCAAGGTTTCCAAATTTCATTCTCTTTTCCCAGCACATCATTGGATCTTCCTGATAGAAATTTTTCTTTCTTTTTCTTTTTTTTAAACTATAGAGTTTTCTTGTAACCGATTCTCCTTTTATAATTACGTTTACATGATACTATGGTCTACCTTAGAAGCTTCTAATTTAGATTAATAGATAAGAATTTGAAACAAAACCACCTATACCAATACATGGACTATCTTACAAAATTTATTATAAAATTGCTGGAAAATAATGAATACTATTTACTATAGTTCCAGAGTTCTCTTAACCAAAAGAAGTTTTTATTTTTAATTGTGGTAAAATATACACAACATAAAATTTACCATTTTAACCATTCTTAAGTGCATTTAGGTATATTCACATTGTTATACAATTGGTACCACCATCTGTCTCTAAAACTTTTTCATCTTCCCAAACTGAAACTCAAAAACCATTAAATAATAACTTCTTCTTATCCCCTTTCCCCAGGTCCTGGCAACCACCATTCCACTTTCTATCTCTATAAATTTAACTGCTCTAGGTATCTAATATAAATGGAATCTATAATATTTGTCCTTTTTGTTCCTTATTTCATTTAGCATAATGTCTTCAAGTTTCATTCATGTTTTAGCATATGTCCAAATTTCTTTTCTTTTCAAGGCCGAATAATACATAATTATCTGTATATATCACATTTTGTTTATTTATCTATCTGTGAACAGACATTTGGCCTGTTCCTACCTTTTGGCTACTGAGAATAGTGTTGCTCTGAACACTGATGTACACATATCTGTTTGAGTCCTTGATTTCAGTCCTTTTGGATATACACCCAGAAGTGGAATTGTTGATCATACAGTACAAACAAAGTTTTAAAACTCAGATTCTTATAAAGGCCAAGCAAAAAATGACTGGTCAGTAAAAGAAACACAACCTATGGGAGATAAGGCCAAAGCAATAGGAGAGGAAGAGGTGCCTCTTCCAGAGGGACAGCCATCTCTGCGTGTTGCCAGGTTTTGTGTTTCATTTTGTTTTGTTTTCCAAGAAAAGTAAGAATCTGGATTCCTAAATGAAATGCTGACTCAATTTTTTAAAAATGCCCTGTGAGAAGTACATTTGATGGTCCAAATTAGCCTGAAGGATGCTTTTTACAGTCTCTGCTGTACAACATTTGAAATTTACCTTTCTTCAAAGGCACAATGTGGGCGTCTAGCCTGACAGATGTGTTATGAATCCAGCTCTACAGCTTTCTAGCTGTTTGACTTTCGGCAAATTTGTTCATCTTTCAGAGGCTCCATTTGTTTGATTGTAAAATGAACAAAAATGTATTTGTCTTGCAAGATTGTTGTGAAATTTAAGGGAATATAAGCTGTATAACCCAAAGTCTGCCCTCAGTTTTCTCTCTTCTGTTCTTCCCTTCTCTCCCTTTTTCTTTCACTATCAATTCTTATCTCTCTGCAATTAAAATATCAGTCTATTTTTTATCTAAATTTTTACTTATTCTATAAATTTGATTATTTTCAACTTTTGCTTTCAAACTTGCTGATAAGCCAACATTGGATAAGAAGACTGTAGTTTAGTTCTTATAATCATTGTATCCCTAATGGTTCTTTAAATGTAGCTTTTCCCCAGTAATAGGATGATCTGAGCAGTTAGAATACATTTTTCTAAGAAAGCTAAATAAAAAACAACAATTAAAAAAATAGCATCTTTGACATAGCAAAGACTATAAACTTTTTCTTCTTTCACAATTAAATTCTCAAATCTGACTTGTCACAGTTTCTTGACATATATAATGCCCCGACACTCTTCTCTTGAGGACTTTTTCTTGCTCAAAGTAACCATATACATATAATGATGCTGAGACATAATTTTGAGATATTTTGTCAATTAGAAACCATTAAAATCAGATTGCCGATACATGCCTTGAGTTCCAAAACTTAGCATTTCCAAAAAATTACTTATTTGTTTTTTAAAAACAAGTAATTCTGCTAGCTCACCTTTATACAGTGATCACATAGAAGAATATTTAAATATCTACTCTAATGTTTGCCAAAGTGCAGCATTCTGTTTTCAGTTGTTTCTCATTTTTGCTTCTAGTGTGGTAAAGTTAAGTTCTGGGAATTGGTTAACTAAAGGGAAGTTTAAACCACAGATGTTTGTAATTCCAACTTAAGTTCCCATCAAAGTCTTAATGAAATTCAGCTGCCAGCAGTTAGGCTCTGACTCTGAGTCTTTTTATCATGAGAAATGGGGAAAACAGCATTCCAAGGCTGACTGGTAGTGGGAAAATGTTCATGTATAAGCCCAAATCCAATGTGTAAAGAAAAAAATATATAAAGAAACAAATTCTGTTTAAAGAGAAAAGCAGAGAGGGATAGTCACATGTACTTTGAGTAATAAGCAATACAATCCTCTCTTCACTTCCAGGACTTTCTTAGTTTATGTTTTATATCTTGGTGGACACTGGAGATCTAGTGTTTACCTAAATGGGGCAAAGTATCTTTATTCATGACCATATGAGAACTGATGAGTTAGAGAAACCCCATAACATTAACAGCTTCATCAGCACAAGTCTCTTGCAGACTAGACCATTAATCCACGTTGTATACTACAGCTAAAAGGGCCCTTGAGCATAGTACAGATTTTGTGTATGAATATTTATTTTGAAATTATGCCTTCCATTAGCTGGAGTGACATAATTACCTTAAAGAAAATCAGAGAGTCCAGAGATCAAACATGTTTTCACCAAAACTTACCTTAAACGTGACTATTACATGCAGCACTGTTGTCTGTTTACAAAGTGAACTGCAGCATGGCTTGCTGAACTAAGCAGCTCTGTAACCAAAGGAATGCATAATACAGACTCCAGCAGAAGGCAAGAGAAATGTCTAGTGAGCCTTATACTGTGAGATGCTAGGGCTGTAGAACCATCGAAAATCACAGCGAGAGCCAGAGCACATATTTAGGGTCTCGGGTTTAAAATTGTGGCTGACTTCTTCTTTCACAGCAGAGTTATTCCATGGTGACTTTCAATGTTTACAACACAATGTTTCCCTTTGACTAACAGTGATACAATTTGACAAGCAAGGAGTGCCCCAAATGTAACCTTCCTTCCTGCTGATATGGCATGAGTCCTGGGGGCAGTAGAGTGGTTCTGTCATCTGTGATTCTGTCAATCTCCAGGTCACAGGTGATGTGCTAAATGCCTGTGATTTTGGAGACTGAACTGAGCCTGAATGCCTGGAGATGGGCCAGTGTTTGTGGTACATGAATAATTGCCTCGTTCTGTTTTGTTCCCTTGGAATCGTCTGTCATGATCAATGCCAATAGACATCCTGAAATTCCATTCATAAGAGACAAGCCCTGAAGCCTCTACTGCAGCACAGAATTCAACATGAAAGGGGACCTGTTTGAATGCAGAGCTAGTGGGTGATTCTTACTGGATGTATAACTCTATTATACCTTGCAGTATGAACCATAAAATCAAAGGGACCATAGAATGTTAGATCTAGAAAGGGAGTTTGGAGATTCAACCCTGTCATCTTGTAAGTGAGGAAACTGAGTCTCAGGAGGAGATGGGGGTTCTTCACTCAAGGACACAAAGCTCATTAGCAGCAGTGCCAGGAACAATGTGTTCTGACCTCCAGCCTTATGTTCTTTCATATTATTTCAATGAATTTAACCATCCTTAGCTTTAGAATTGGAGATCATTAAGTAAATATGTGTGTGTGTGTGTATTTATACACACACATATATATATGTGTGTATTTGAATAAATATATATAAATATATACACATGTCTATATATATTAGGAAAAAAGTATTTTTAATATGCTATTACCCACTTTACTCTTTATGGTTTCTATTTATCCTTAAATTGATTTATCAGTAGGAGAGTTTCACAGAATTAAGTGAAGTGGGACAAGCACTAGACTGTGAGTCTGGAGCTAACTATTCTGCTTCTTGACCATGCCACTAATAACCAGATCAACACTACTAGTTGAAGAAAATTTAATAATTCCCTTTACCTCCTGGAATAAAACATAAAGAAACAAAAACAAGGTTACTTCTAGCAACAAAGTTCTATAATTGTCTAATAAAACAAAATGTATACTAACTAAAGGAAAACTGGCTTAAGAACAGAATCACTCAAGTGAATCACTCTAACTGCTGTCCTAGTTAGAACCCCAAGATTTAGGAGTCCAGAGCCTGAGGAAAACATAGGGTCCTGATCTGGTGGAGAGGCTGGGGTAGGAACACTATAATGGAGTCCTTTTTCCTGCTTTCTTACAACTCCAGCTACAGAGTTGAGGATTATTTACAGGCCAAGGTGACCCAGCCATAGACATAAGCCTTTTCAAGGTGACACACCAAGGAGGCTTCCCAGACAGCATTAGCTATAGACACCTAAGCGTATCCAAAGGATGTCAGTGGTCTCTCACACCAGAGGTCCTGGGTGCTGCCATCTGCCTTTTTCAGACCCTCAAGGATGAGTCTAACCATGACAACGGAAGAGGACGTGGAGAACTACTGAAAAAAGACTCATGTCAATGTGTCTCATAACAGTTAAGTGGCACGTGTCTGGGGGTCCAGAGAGGAGAATGTGTTTTGACTCAGGGAGGAAAGGAAGGGAAAGCTGATGACAGATTATTGATTTCTTATAAACATCAACTAAATCACTGCATTATGGTACACACCTTACAGCTGTCAGCTGTGTCTTCAAGATAAGGTAAAGAGGAAACCTAACCTAGCTCAATATTGGGCAGAACACAACCTTTGGAAGCAAATATATTCGAGGACCTTTTGAGAGATCAGAATTGTCACCGTGTGAAGGAGTCTGCCCTGGGGTGTGAATGCCCTGACTGTTGCTGGCTACCCGGAAGAGGGGTCTAAGTCGTGGTATCTCAAGGTGTTACCCGGGGATAGCAGCACCAGCAGTACTGGGTGTGTGTTAGAGATGCAGACTCTCAGGTCCCACTTCTGAATCAGAACCTTCATTTTCACCAAATCCCCAGTCTGTTCACAGTATGAGAAGCCTCTAAAATGCAGCTGGGCTTGAATTTTAATGAACTTAGGAGAATATGAGAATCCAGAAAAGAGAAGCTTTTTCGATATACTGTAATTACAGGGAGGCCTAAAATATAAAACCAAATCAGGTCTGTGTGAGGCTAGTGAGGGGACTCACAGGCGCACCCAGGTACTAGCCCTTGGCCCGAAATTTTATACTTTAAAATAAAGAAAGGAAGTGAAGGGAAGAGAAGGAGAGAGAAGGATTTTCAAAGCAAACTGCTGCTTTGGGGCATCTGAAGGAGCTAAGAAGGTAGTGTCACTTCCTGGCCTGTCGTCGTAAGTGCTCAGGGAGGGATTTTTAAAGAAAACATGAAATGATAAGGAAGGTTTTCTACTTCCCAGCACCTGTAGCTTCGAAATAGGACTTGTGGAGATTCTCTGTCCTTGAGAAGAGGCAGGGGAAGAATTTATTTGTAGAATCTGCTTGAAAATAGGTGTGTCTCTCAGACTCCTCAGGAAATAGTGGAATTGTGTAATGTTTCTCTTGCTAACAAGGAAGGCTTTCTAATTCACTATAGTGTATCTTTAGGGAGTGAGGAATGTGGTTTGTGTCCTAGACTAGAAAGATAATGTTACATATGAAAGAGCTATTTCCCCACAATGAAAATACCCCAGGCTAGTCCTCTAGCTGGTACTTTTCTGAAAGAATTGAGATCCCCAGGAAAGTGCTCTGAAGTCAAGGTCTGTGTCTCGTCCTGCGTCAGAGGAGGCATTACCATTCTCCTGGCAGACTAGAGGTCAACTGATTCAGCTCCAGCCCTGAGAGGGCCCCTGGCTATTTTATAAAAGCCTTAAAGCACGTCTATTCTGAAACTCATTCAGGATAGCTAACTGGATAATTTCGAAGATCCTTTTAGCTTTAATTCCCAAGCCCTTGATAAGCACTATGTCCTTGATGCTATGTCCTAGGCGTTGTTCTAAGCACTATGTGTACTATTCACTCATTTGCTCCTCATAACAATGAGGAAGGCACTGCTATTAGCACCATTTTATAGATGAGGAAACTGAGTCATAGAAGTTGAGTAAATTACCCGAAGTCACAGTTTAAACTATGTGGCTCTAAGCTCTTAATCTTTGTCCAATGATGACCCTCTAAAATTTGTTTTTAAATCTCAGAGTGCCTCAGAATAGCTCAGCTCAGTGTCACCCAGGAATTCCAGCATGGTCATAGCAGTCAACGAGTCTATAAAGAACATTTAAATTTGTGCTAAGCATTAGTCATTTCAGTGGAATCCTGAGTTTACTTTAGGGACTTACTACTTAAAAGAACTTGATGGAAGGATAAGGAAAGAACTTGAAATATAGTAACAGCAGGACCTCAGGAGAAATGATTAGATAAAGTATGTCAATCATAGGAAAACTGAATGAAGGTTTTGAAACAGTTTACACTTAAAAAAAATTTCTATAAATGACAATATAAAAAAAAAGGAGTTTAACAACAGAAAGAAGTCATCAGGCCTAGAAGAAACAGGCTATTAACAGCCTTCTTAGAAATTTTTAAGCAGTATGTAAAATATATCCAGATAACTTATGTCATGTATCAGTGATAAGTGAGTTATTCATTCAGCACATAACGATTAAGAGTCAATTGCTGAGAGGCGCCACGCAAGGCACTGACAGTTCTGCGTGGATCAGAGCCTGGTGATCTCTGCCCTCCTGGACTAGGAGATTAGCTGTGGCAGCTGTACCACCTGGGAAATCCATTGTGAACCTAGGACAGGGGAATGTATTACAGTAGTGGTCCTCCAAATTTTCATGCCCAAGAATCTACAATTCCTCCTCTTCCTCTAGCCTCATGTTTTGTGGTATTTGGCCCACTGTATTAGTTTACTAGGGCTGCCATAACAAAATACCTCAGACTAGGAGGCTTAAATGACAGAATTTATTCTCTCAGTTCTGGAGGCTAGAAGTCCAAGATCAAGATGATGTCAGGGTTGGTTTCTGGCAATGCTCTCATCCTGGCTCATAGATGGCCAGGTCTCTGAGTCCTCACATGGTCTTCCTTCTGTAAAGAGAGTCTTGGTATCTCTTCCTCTTCTATAAAGACACCAGTTGTATTAGCATAAGGCCTTACCCTTATGGACTCGCTTAGCCTTTATTACCTCCTTAGGAGTCCTGTCTCCAAATACACTCACACTGGACATTAGAGCTTCAACATGTAATTGTTGTTTTTTCTTGTTGCTGTTGTTGTTTTTGTGGAGGAGGGGACATAATTGAGTCTATAACACCTACCAGGTGTTACTAAGCAATTACTCATTTTTTAATGAGACAAAGTAATTTGTAACTGCAAAAGAGAGCTTCTGGTAAAATAAGATAATCAGTGTTATTTCTCTGTATTAACTTCAACTAAAAGCAAAACAAACACAAAAATTTAGCTTCTCATTTAGTAAAATAGGAAAATAATACATCAAGTCCTATATTGTCACTTTGTACTCCTTAGGTGTACAAGGATATTTGATTGATCAGCATCAATACATTCTCTTACTTTAAAAAAGGTACCTACTTGATTCCTTTTACCACATCTACCTCCCCCCTTGCCCCACTCCCCTAACATCTGATAACCACTAGTCAATGGGGTCCATGTCCATGAGTCTCAGTTTGCTTGTCCTGTTCATTTGTTGCTTTTAGGTTTATATCCCACATGTAAGTGATATCATGCAACTTTCAACTTTTGTTGACTGGCTTATTTTGCTTAGCACGATTATGTCAAGGTTCATCCATGTTGTTGCAAATGGCAGTATTTCATTTCTTCTTATGGCTGAGTAATATTCCATTGTATACATGTACCACAGCTTCTTTAGCCAATCATCTATCATAGGACACTTCGGTTGCTTCCATATCCTGGCCACTGTGAAAAATGCTGCTATGAACATCAGTGTGCAAATATCTTTATGGATATGGGTTTTCAAGTCTTTAGGGTAAATACCCAGTAGAGGGATTGCTGGGTCATATGGTAGAGTGGTGACAGAAAGAAATCTAACTATGGGAGGTGAACATCAATGTAAATATATATGCGCCTTACTGTTAAAATGTACAGCTGAAATTTACTGGATTTCGTTAACCAATGTCACCATAAAAAAAAACATAATTAATTAATTAAAAATTAAAATAAAATGTATAAAAAAGGTAACTACTACCTTTTTAAAAGCAAATGCCATGTATTCTACAAAGATGAATAAAACAGAGTCAAAGAGATAAAACAAGCACACCAATAGTGTAATGCAACTCAACTGACATGTTATAAAAACTTGTAGAGGATTTAGAAGGATGTTTCACTCCTAGTGAGAAGTTCACAAATGATTTCATGGGAGAGGTGACATTTGAGTTGAATCTTTAAGACTGAAGAAAATTTAGAGGTGACATTTGAGTTGAATCTTTCAGACTGAGAAGACTAGAAGAAAAAGAAAAGACATAGAATTTCTCCTAGAAAGGCATGTGGTCTCAGTGGTGGAAATGGATAACAAGAAGCCATTGAAGATTTCAGAGAGAAAAAGAAACTCTGCATTAATCTGGAAACAGTCTATCAGATGGATTGGGCAGTAGGCAGTAGAGCCTAGAGTCAGAGTAACTTCTATCATGCTTTGGTGATTGTTTAGGAGAGAGAGGGGGCTCTTAATTTGGATAGTGGCCATGGTCTGAAAAGGAGAGAACAGATACGGGAGTCATTGTGGAGATTAGATTCCATCAAGACTTGCCACGTGTTTGGAGAGCAAGTATAATGGAGAAGTCAAAGGTGCTACTGGTATTTGTATTACATTACGGCGGGGGCGGGGGGAGGAATCTCTTCAGAAACCTTTTAACTTAAGAACTACTAAATCAGTATCTTTTAAGCTGAGGCTTCATGGAAATGCCTCAGGCACAATTTAGGGTGAGGAAGGCTGAGCAGCAAAGCAGTTGGAGCTCTGCTTCCCTCAACCAGAGCTTCTCTTTTTTAAAAAAATTTGTTTTATAGATAAATTTCACATGACATTTCACTGGGGGGAAAATAAGATATCTAGTTCTAAAATGTTTGAGAACCATTAAGCTGGGAGGTGCTGAGTTGATCTTCTAAGTAATGACAGATCTTCAAAGTGTTATTCAAAATCTTGTCTAAATCAAGTGCCTTTGAAGCATTTTCTTAGGAGTACACACACCTGCCGCAGGGCCAGTACATGGTGCTGATGGCACAGAGCTGCTGATGCTCTGATATCTCTGCAGCAGCTGTAAACATGAGCTAGCAATATCTAAACAATTGGTGCTCTCCTGAGAGCTATTTTTATGCTTCCTGTTCCCTGTCTGATATTTTTGGCCCTTTCCAAGGAAATTAGGAAATTCCACTTTTGTCTCAGTTATTACCTGGGAGTGCTGAGAAAAACACAAAGGAATTTTGGAAAGAGATTAGGGTGTTAAGAGAGCTGATATTTTTTGATCAAGTGTTTGCTTAGTTCTTATTGGGGTGAGGAAGGCCGGTCAGCAGGAAGCCAGAGCTCTATTTCCTTCAACCAGAGCATTTCTTGGTTCTAAATCAATTACTCCATCACCATAAACATCATCTCATCCTAAAACCTAAACCACAGTTTCTTATCTGCATCCTGAGTTGAAGAAGTAGTTGCTATTCTTTCTCTCCCCTCTCTCAACATACTATTATACCTGTCTGTGGTTCTTTATCTCCAAAGGCCAAAATGCTTTCACTATGAATGTTATGTCTATTAAAAGGGAGAAAATGAATATTAAAACTGTATTTTATCTTTATTTTTTCATTTGAATAAAAAAATAGCACCTTAAGTGTCTCACAGTATCATAAAGGCAAGCTGCAGCTTGTTTCGTTTCGCTTTATGACATATATGCCTAAGACCAAGAGAGAACTGATCTTTTGTTGGATTAAGAAAGCTTCCTTTATCTCTCTACCCATAGCTTGAAGCATTTAGCTTTTAAAAAGCTATTGATATTGGACAAATGTTATTCATAACTGCCAAATATTGAAATTTCCAATGACTACTAACTTAGTTGCAAAATAACGTTAATAGTTATAAAGTTTTCATGTTTTACAAAATGTAGTTCTACATATTTCCGCCTTTATTCCCCACAACCATCTTACAAACCAGATGGTTGTTAATATAATTTATGAAAACAGGGGATGTTAAATCATTTGCCCGAAGTCTCATAGCTAGTAACCTTACTGAAACAACAGGAAATTTTACAGAATTCCAGAATGTTAGTATGGGAAGAATCTAGAAATCATCATACCACTAATGTCATTGACAGAGAAGGAAACTGGATCTGGAAGTTTAGTCACTTCCTCAAGGTCCTGCAGCAGGTTTTTAGAACTGGAACCAAGTTTCCTGGCTCTTGGAACAGTCTTCTTGCCTTACTGCATCACATACCATGGATGCCATTACCAGAACAAATAATAGGGGTGCGAAACACCTGATGATCTGTGTGTTGGGACATTAAGGTGGATGAGATAAGAGTATATCCACATTTACCTTCTTATTATGTCTTATGTCACCAACTGTGTTTGAGTCCTAACTAATTTAACTTCTAAAATATTGGAAATTCTCTTGGCTTTTTGGTCAATATATTTAACCCAATTTTGAATTTAATTTATAACCACATCATTCATAACCTTTTTTCATTTCAAAGATTTTTGTTTGGGGCCCACGTGTCTATTGATGCCTTAAACTATGCTTACGGCACCTACCCTTAGAAAGTTTTCATTCAAGTGCAATAAGACCTTAGAAGTTCTGGCTTGAGTTTTCTGATAGTCATATAAAAATAAACACACACCTCTGGAATCTTAAAAGGAAGAAAGAATAAAGATCTACTTCAAAAATGAACAACATTTTTGTTTTAAAACAATTGAAGAACTAATTTTAAAAATTCCCCAACTATACCATGTCTGCTATTCCCCCTACACATAGTCATCTTTCAGGTTTCCACATGACTTCAAGAATTTAAGAAACTTTCCTATCATGTAGAGAGCAATCTCAATATGAGAAATTAATGAAAAAAATGAAATATGTGATGGCACCAAAGGGGCCTGCTCTGGCAGTTGTACCCCACTGAAACCTTTCCAACCAGCCTTATAACAATTTTCAGTTTCAGCATCTCCATTTTTATTTTTGGAGCTTTTTCACTGCTGATTTCAGAGCTATCATTCTGCTCTTCTAACAGCAAGGAAATACATAATGCCTGTTTCTCAAAGAAAGTCTGCCAATTCCCAGTAAAACTACAATTAGTGAAATCCAGGGACTGCCCCATGAATAACATCTGCTTAGATGTGCCCTGAGTCTAATAGAGGATAAGAAATAAGGGTTTAGGCAGGGGAAGGCAGGAGAGGAGGGCAGTCCCTTGGTCAGCAAAATAGGAAGGTCTTTGGAAAGCAGACAGACAGCTGTAACCTGCTGCTCACTCAAAGGTTCATTTTCAAAATGACAAGCAGCAACATCCCTTTTCTCTCCCCTAGTCCTTGACATGAGGAGGTTCCTCAGTATGGCGAGAGTAATACAATATATAAGCTGATAGAAATAGCTTTTAGATCAGAGTAATAATTTCTAAGAGGGGATGATAACACTCTTTGTAAGGTACTTAAAATCTCTGGGTTATATTGAAGGGCTGGGTTCTTTTACTCTCAAAGAGTATTTGTGATTATTTTGGCAGATGAAGCACAGTTTTCCTGTAGCCTATGTTTTTGGACCTGCAATACATCAAAATGTTCAGTGGAAGTAAGCATCTTGAGTTTTTTCTTTTTTGGTAGAAAATTTTTTTGTCTGCTCTTCTATTTGGTTATTTTGAACACCAACAAGTATTTGACCCTTTTTTAGTTTTAAGGCATTATAGTTTCATCTCAGATTATTTTAATGGTTTTGATTTTCCTTTTATTATAATCTCTTTTTTCTAAATCTCCTAATAAAATCTCTTGTTCATTTAGAAACTGTGATTTCTCCTCAAAGTCATGAGTCATCCTGGATTTCCTTTGAGCATCATTCAAATCATCTAAGAAATTTAAAAATTAAAAGACACTAAAATAGTAGTTGAAGCTTTAAATGGGAATAGTTTTTTGCTCTATTTCAGCTGCTCAATTACTGGGGTATTGACCACAGAGTGTTGAAAACCAAGCACACCAGGTTCTTGCTTTAATTCTTGATAGGTTCTAAGTCAATTAAATCAATCTTGTAGCTACTCAGACAGTTACAAAACCAAGTATTTTCATCATCATCGTTTTGCTCATCTCACTTGGGCAAAATTCTGCTATATAATATAGCAGAATAAGAGAAACTAAAATTAAAATATTCTTTTTAGATTTGAATGATATTCTCTCTGAGCATAAGTAATAACTTGGACATTATCATCAATTCCAAAATTCCTAACTTTTAAGCCATATGACAGTCACTCATGAATCCTGGCGACCACAAAGAATTAATGAAGCTTATAGCATACCTAACATTTATTTCAGAGATTAAGGCATATCCTCAATATTATCTATAAAGTATAGAGAGAGTGTGAATACATTATGTGCCAGAAAGTTGCTGAAGATGTCACACAAGTATAATTGCTGATTTAAACTAATCTTTCTAAAGAAAGCTCCAGCAAGTAGGAAAAATTAGATCCATCTGGTGCCTTTATTGAAGTAGATTATCAGGAGTAAAGAATGTCTGCTTTAAGCAATTAAACAACAGAAGGAATATGTTTGGACCACTCTAACTTATGAGTGACTAAAAATATGCCCTATGCTCTCCAGCCTTTCAGCTTCAGCTTTCCTCCTTCCTGAAGACCCTGCACAAATGCCACCTCCTCTGAAGAACCATTCTTGACCCCTACCTATGATGAGAGTCATCTACCTTTCACTCTCTCAGCATTTCTCTGTGCCTCTCTACCACATACTACACAATAAATTAATTATGCAGCTTAAATGCCCTCACTAAACTGTCAGAGGCCCACAGTGTCCAAGAGTCATCTTCCAGTTCTCCAAATTGCCTGGCCAAATGCCTTCAGTATAAGTGCTCAAAAAATAATAATTTATGCATTCCTCAGTTATTTGTTGAATGCCCTAAACTGCACTCCAGGTAAACAGTGGCCCATGGAACAGCGAGCCAGAATGAATATGTGACCATACCAAATACCAAAAGCCAAAATAGTACCGAGTATTATTTGTAGCATGTGTACATTCAGATGCTATTCTGTCCTATAATCTGATGAACGAATCGTCATTTGGCTTGACATTAATAGTGAGCCATGGTGTTCATAAGCTATTTGCAGTCTAGGAGTTCTGCACTGTGGGTGAGAATGCCTTTTAAGCTAAAAGCTTTGTCTTTCCCACTGTATATGGAAAAATTGACTATGCACTTTCATGGAGAAGGTCTAGCTAAGAAATGTTTATATTGGAACAAGCCCCATCTCTAAATCTGGGCTTGTTGCTGAATGGTATTTTGTTTCCTTGGATCAGAGAGGGGTCTGGAAACATCTGTAACTAGAGTATTGTTTTAAACTCAGCACAATTTTCCCCCCTCAAATGACAGATAACAGAATTACTTTAAATCAGACAGTCTCAGCCTTCCCCATCCATTTCCTTTCACAAATGTGTATCATTCTGTTGTCATTAAACAGCAGTGCATAGAATCTATTTGCAGCACCCTAGGAATTGCCACCTCCTTTGCAGTCATTCTCTTTTCACTTTAGTTCGTGTCACAACAATTATCTGAGCACAGAAATTAAAAGTGATAAATAGATAATATCAGATTATAAAGTGATTCTGAACCTAGGCTCCAGAATTTTACTAAAAAGAAATGTGCAGATTACTTATGTTATTTATGAATGTAAAACTGAATGAAATAAAGATTTAAATTAAACAGTATTTTTTCTGAGTCATAAAATGAAATCTTAAGAAAGGGAAGTTAAGGGGAAAAATCACAGGAAATAATCCCAAATAACGTATAAAGGATAGAAATTCTGTGCCAATTTTGAATTTCATTCACATTCTAAAAAGAATAGAAGTAGCTTATGGTATCATGGTTAAAATTTTCTTAGTAGAGATTCACCACTTGTTGGGAAAGTGTTTGTGTGTTTTTTTGTTATTGTTTTCTTTTAGTTAGTTCCCTAAGTTAAGGAGCTAAATGTTCAGGATGATAATTCATTTGCTTTGCTTTCTGTAAGCAGTTGGTGTTTGATATATTTGTTTATGAACTACTTGAAAATGGCCCCGTCATCAGAGTTCCTGAACAGACTATCATTCTGAAGTACTTTGATCTTGGCCTAAACATTCATTCTTCTGAGACTTTTAGATGCTTAACACACAGTAAAGATGTAAAATATTTTCTTAATGAATTTGACTGTCCATGTATTACAAATAAGAACACTTGGAATAGAGTCTCATTGTCATTTGTCTCATAAGATACATCAATGACAGCATGGAGGGTCAACACACAAACTTGTTTTGAGCCTATTTGTGGAATCTGGCCTCCCTCCCTCAGTGTTGATGGATGAAGGTGTTAGTTTCATGGCTAAGTCAAATTGTAGTGATGGCACTTTATTAGTACAATTTATGGGTCATAGTTTTTCTGTTAGGTGGGACCAGACATGTGTCAGGCTGTCATACATTCTGCCTAACCAGACATCTGCTTCTGATTCATAAGGGGAAACACCTGCACACATGCTGGTGTGTATTACACAAAGGGGCATCCTTTCCCAAGACCCATTGTCAGATCCTTCAATGGAACAGGGGAGGTGTCAGGAACACAGCTAGACATCATATGACCAGCTTCCAACGAGGGTTGCCTTCTCTAATGAGTAATTACATTATTTGCTTTGCAGTCCATTCTTATATGCAAACATAGAAGCTGGTAAAAAAATTGAAACACCAGCTGTAAATTATATTTAAATTAAGAATAATTGCCATATGCCAAACCAAGTAATTATGGAGGGAGAGCTGAGGGGCAATGTTTCCTTTCTCAAATGAGCCACACACAAAGCAAACCTAAGCAAGGCTTAAAAGTGTTTCCCCCTGCTTTACCCACACCTACTTCTTCACCCCACCTCATTTCCATCCCCTTATCCCTGTGCCTGGGGAGTTGTATTAAGACTTTTTGATAATTATGGCACTTATCTGTGAAAGAAGGGAGATGGTGCCAATGGAATAACTTTAATGAGATTCTTAATAAATTTGATAACCATGAGCCGTTGATTTTTATCCCAGATGTGCCTAGGAAAGGCAGAGGTAAACAGTATGGACCTATTTGCAGCCCCAGAAGAGATGTGAGTTATAGCACAATCCCCACAATTCTCAACATGGTTTTTCTTCTTCATCATCATCAAAAACTGCCGTTAGCAGAAGGAACACTAAGGGTGGTATTAACCTGCTGTGTATAAATGACTTTCAATAATTCCCTTACTTCTCTCTAGGTCTCAG
This sequence comes from Cynopterus sphinx, assembly GCA_030015415.1. Lineage (NCBI taxonomy): Eukaryota > Metazoa > Chordata > Mammalia > Chiroptera > Pteropodidae > Cynopterus > Cynopterus sphinx. The sequence goes on along the minus strand of CM057386.1, from coordinate 94,112,287 downwards.
TTTTCTCAAATTTAAAATGAGGGGTTAGACGAGGTAACCACTAAGATCCTAGTCAGCTCTGGCATTCTGTGATTCTGTAATGCCAAGATACATTTAATACATATTCATTAAGCACCTGCTATGCAAGGCACCGAAGATACAGTGACAAATCAGACAAATCCAGTTTCTGTTCTTGTGAAGTTAAGTCTTCTGAAGAAAAAAGACAATCAACCAAAAATGCAGGTGTCATTGCTGAGCTATGGGCCATAAAGAAAGCCTTATAGCTCACTGAAGACCTACCATTTAAAACATAACACTAGCACGTATACATCCAAAAGGAAGGGAAGAAACTAATAGTTACTGAACCCCTGCTATGTTCTTCTATTGGACTTTAAATGCACAACAGAACATAATGCAGTGATCACTACTGTTTTCTTCAGAAAGGGAAACTGAGACCTAGAGTTAAATAACCTGGGTAAGTTTGCCCAGCGGTAGAGCTAGAGCTGGAATCCAGATGATCTTATGTTTTCCACTGCTCCATATGTCTCCAAAGGATGTAACTCTAGAGAATTATGGCTGCTGTAAAGAACAGATTGTAGTGCTTCCCATCAAAGAACATGAGAAATAAATCAGGGAGGGCTAGAAGCTGGGGATATCCAAAATCCAAACATATCTGGAGGACAAATTGATTCATTCACTCAACAAATATTTACTGAATATCTGGCTGCCAGATGCATAGTTGACAAATGGGTACTTGAGCATGGATACACATGTGCATTTCTTTAAAATGCCAAAGACTAGATTTTCATCATATGTTGACAATTTTGAATGCAAATTTAAAGAAAAAATTATCTAAAGGTATGTGTTACTGGGGCAGGAGATGAGAAAGAGGATTTACAAGCTATTAGAAGCAAAAAAAAAAAAATGGAGAACATATTTAGAAGACAATTTTCGTCATGTATCAAATGCTCTTAATTTCCTTGATTTAACAATTAATTTACTGCATTGTATTGAGAAACTTTAAAAGAGATCTGACCTTTGGATACAAAACCTTATCTGTTTGGATTTCCTGAAAATATGCTGTGTCAACTGAACAATATGTCATTTTTCTCAGATTATTATAAATTATGACCAGAGTCCAAATATGTGAAATAAAATCCATCTTTTGATCCTGCAATTTCAATCCCCAGATGGCTAGAATTCAATTTGTTAGCTCTTTTCAGTCCCTTATTAGCTATTCCAAAAATATATCTTGTAAGAGGCATTTTATCCATGCTTTGTCCTGGCTATGGCCCCTAATGGAACCACTTAAAATTCTGTTGTCACCACTAAATTCATGTTCAGAATAATTACAGCTAAAAAGATCTTTTCACTTCAACAAAGAATACTTATCTCCCAATAGCTGATTAAATTTAAATGAAATGCAAAATCGAGTTCAGGATGTTGGAGGAGATAATGAGTGCAGTTATGGTTTTGCCTGCTATTTTCAGAGTCTTACACCTGAGGAAGGCTGAAGAACAAGGCTCCCAGGACAAAAACCATGAAGGAGAAGCTCTGCACCAACAAAGATACTAAGAATTAGGGCCACAAGGAAGGTGTGATTTAAAAGAAGCAAGATATAAATAATCTTAAACTTTAGGCCTAGCTTAGCGCAATCCACACAGCCACAGTAATGTCTGGTATCACCTTTAATAACTTTCTAACAAAAGCTGATTTTGATTCTGTTTCAGGGCAATTCTTATTGGCAAATTAACATTTTTAAATGAGCAACTTGATTATTTGAAAGAGGCTTTAGCTTAGGACTATCTGAGAATGTCAATCAGTTGTCATTTCACACATCTGCTGGACCATTCAACTAGTTCTCAGATAAAGAAATGGAAGGTCAGTTATTTCCTAATAGAACTTGAGTTACCTCTCCGGCCACACCCCTGGGAATGAGGGTGTGCTGGTTGCTCTGCACCTACCCCTGTTTATTCCCCCAAGGTTCTAGCTCTGCCTGCCTGCCTATCTTCCTTGCTCTGCTTTTAGAGGCCACCCCCTGAAGACTGCAGCACTCAGGCTCCCTTGCTGAGCCAGAAAGGAAGAGAAGATAGAGAGGGGGCAGTTCTGTCCTATCCCCTCTCTGCCTCAGCACTGTCTCTTGGGCAAAATCTGTAACCTCCCCAAGACTTTAGTTCCCATGGTGGCCTCTCCTCCACATCTCTGGCCTCTCCCTGGGTTAATGTAGCGTGCTTTTTTTGCTTTTGGGGCCCCATAGGTAATAGGCCTTTGCTCTCATTGCTTCTTCATTTCTTGCTGCCTTAACCTGCACAAACTTCTGCAAACCATCCATACATTCTCTTTCTTCATTCTCCTCATTTGAGCCCTCTGAAATGAATTCTGTTTCCTGCTAGGCACCTGACTGACTAATTGACTATGCCAATGACACACTCTCTTTCAAAATTCATGGCTTTTTCCATTTCCTTTCTGTGGGGGAACTCCTTCTGAAAGCATCTGTTGCAACCAGCTGTTTCAATTCACAAATTAATTTACTTTCATATAGGGGAATAATAGAAAAGAGATTATACCAAAAATATTTAGAAAACTACAAGAACAAATTACTAAATTTCACAATTCAACTTCATTTGGTTTGAACCATTGTACAATATTTCCCTATTCTCCCTTTTCAGCTGGTGGCTGGAGAGGGCAACCTTTAACCTGAGCTGGTGGGTCCCTCTACCATGTTCTGCCACCAGAGATGGCTGGGGCTCCCACTAATAGCTGTCTTGTCTCTGAGGAGACAAGACTCTCTGAGTTTGGACCCCACTTCCCTTCTTAGAACAGAAAACCAGCCTGTAAACCTTCTCACTTGGATTTTAACATTTTAGTTTCTCAGGCAATGGGAAATGAGAGTACTGTGCACTATTTTGAGAATCTTTACCTCTGCCTTAAGTTAATAAGTCTCAACTAGAATAATTAAGCACTCCAAAAGTCCCCCATGTTGGACGAGTAGCCTGAGACAGATACAGACATGTGAAAGGCTTCCATACAGGATGAGGTTGCTGTAAGATAAAAAAAAACAAAGAACAAATTAAATAAGGAATGTTCTTATGCTTATTACTGAACTGTGAACAATAATGGTATATAAAGTGAATAACAAGGAAGTTAAGGAAATTATACACAAGCATCTGAATCTATTGTCAAGACCACATTAGTCACTTCCTAGAGATGGTGTTTTAGAGATACCACCAGGTCCAGACATGGAAATCTAATATCCAACCAACCTAAGTGGGATCTTTTGTTTTCCTCTTTTTTTTTCTTTTTTTTCTTTCTTTCCTTCTTTTTTTCTTTTATTCTTTCATAAACATTTTATTCCCTCCATTGTCTTAAGAAATAAAATAATGCCAATATAATTGAAGATCATATACTGTTATTCAACCCCATTCCTCTTCTTTACCCTTAAACTGCCTGATTTCTTAGATTTCCATTCATTTCTTTATACTCTCTTTATATGCATATATCCCTACACAATGTATTGCATAGTATTATTTTGCACGTTTTTGAATGTAATATAAATATCGTATTGTTTCAATTCTGCAGCTGGCTTTTTTTTTTCAATATTATATTTAAAAGGTTCACTCATGATTGGAGAGCTTCACCTGTGAGATTTGCTAAATTGCTCTCCAAGGTTTTTACATGATTTGCTCTCACTTGGCTCACTCTTTGCAGATTCAAATCTATATTTTCAACTAACGTATTTTTAGCATCTACTAGCTCTTTGCTAATCACTCTGACAGGTAATGAGGATACAAAGATGAATAAGATACTATCTGTGTTCTCAAGTTGTTCACAGTGATTTTAGAGAGGCAGGAGTATAAATTAAAAATTATAGCATTTTCTATGTAATCTAATGAAGTATGTGCAAAGTAACACGTGTGCACAGAGGGTAATAGCAAAGTCTGAGACTAAGAAAAGGATTCATAGATGTTAGAGGGGAGAAAGTCTCCCCAAGCCTCACACAGCCTGAACAATGTGTGCAAGGTCAGCATGGCCAAGAGAATGATATATTTGGGTGAGAGGGTGAGGAGAGAATTGGAGAAGAGGGAGCAGAGGTTGACCCTAAAGAAATAGGTAGGAGTCAGATTATAAAAGAGAAATCTTGTATCTCATGCAAAGAAAAGTTATTTACTTGTATAGGCAATGAATAAAAATCCAATGGGAGGTTTGAAGCAGAAAACTAGTATGATAAGGTTTTTCTTTTTAATTTTGGTAATGAGAATTGGACTGGAAGAGAGAAAATATGATGACTAAGAGAGTAGAGTGGAGTTAATTATAAATATCCAGAAGCAAAACACCATGATCCTGAACTAAACTGTGGCATTGGGAACAAAGAGGAAAAATTATCTTGATAAATATCTCAGAGGTAGAATGCAAACTCTATGAGGTACCAGTGTACAAAGAGTGATAGGTGATGTGAACAGTCTAACCCAGGAACACATTGTGTGTAGAAAATTTAAAAACAATAATAAAATTTACTAAACCTCAGTCTGCTTTTTATTATCACCCTGTGCCAACAATTCTAAACAATGTCAGTGACAAAATTCTCTTCCCTAAAAAATCTTGTCACCTAAGTTCTAAGCCGCTGCTGTGGTTACTGTCGAGTTTTAATGATGTAACAAATATGTAAGCTTCAAATTAGCACATTCCAGTTACTTAACCTTTAATAAACATTGCATTCTACTCAAACTTATAGGCCTACTGTCCACCCCAACACAGATAGAGGTATTAGCTTAAAGAGTAAATTTATAGCCGTTTAGAATTGTGTAAGGTCATTTCTAACTTAAAACTCTACCCTCTGCGATACTTCATCTACCTAAATTTAAATTACAGATATGAAATAAGCAATGATAGCACTGTGATTGTAAAAAGGAAGACACAGAACTTGAGTACTTAAATTGCATGTCATTCTATGTGGAAACCATTCTCTGATCCTTGCAGGGTACACTGTTATGGAACCATTTTCCTAAACTCCTTTAATGCAAAATAGATTAATGTCATTTAGAAGCACTAATCTATTACTATTTCCTTTTATGTTCTACAATTTTTATCATTAACTGAGATATGATATAAGAAGAAAAACAATTTAGGAAGAGACTATAATAAGGTCAGTGTGGAGTATATTCAATTCCTTGTGCCTATAGAATTGAGGATGAACCTATCTAACAGGCAATGGAAACAAGAGTGTGGCATAAAAGAGTGAGATCAGAGATATGTAGAGAGATTTGGGAGTCATCAGAATGAAACTGTGGGAGAGGTTGACATCAGAAATTGTGTACACAAAATGTGCAGATAGGAAAAAGGGAATAAGAAAGTTATCTTGGAGAACAACAATGGGAGGACAACAGAGGAAGAGGAGCAACCTTCGCTTCTGCCCTCCACCCCCCAAAAATACAGAGAAACATAAGCAGAAGAAAAATCCTAAGGGACATTTGTCCTGGAAACCAAGAGAAGAGAGAATTTTATGGCGGAAATTCTTCACTGTTAAGTACTGAAATGAGAACAAGTAATATTGGAAAAGCCAAGCCATGAAGACATTACCCAACATTTTGTCAGTTTCAGTGGCACAGTGGAGGCAGAAGTCAGACAGTGGATAAAGGCACAGATTGGCATGAAGAAAGCAGAGCCAGTGCGATTGAGTTCTTACCCAAGAAGTTTGGCTGGGCAAAAGAGGAAAAAAATGAAGGGCAAGCTGAGCTGTTGGAAGGTGTTCTTAGAATCTGAGCCCAGGGGACAAAGTCAAGGCTCATCCAACATAAGACCCAGCATCCAATTGAACTCTGCCTCTTCTCACCCCTGTGGGAGTAAAGAGGTGGATGGCATGTGAAGAAGGGAGGCTAGATGATGCAATAGGGTCTGCAGGCCACAGGTGTGTGGTTCTCAAAGCACAGATAGAGGGCTAGTCTTTGCTACCTTCTCTGAGATGCGAAGAGGACATTAGAATGAGTCAAGATAAAAGTGAATTTTGAGAAGAGAGATGGTGCAAGATTTTCCACCCATTGGTCTCTCTTTTCTTATTGAAAGAGGAAACAAGATTATCTCCTGAGAATAGATGGGTAGAGTAGAGGTTTGGGACTCATTTCTCCTTTCCTACTAATTCACAATGGCATTTCTTCAGTGATGCATAAACTCCTGGAGGAGATCATAAGGAAAGAAAGCCATGTTCTGCCACTGACTTTCTGCTTTGTGTCTTGAGTGGTTCGGGGTGAGTGTAGCACTGAAGTACACGCGGGTTTCACAAGACAAAAGCAGGTACACTTACTAATAGAAACTGGTGAAACACCCCAACCAGACAATCCACCCAAGGAAGTATTGCTGGTTTTCCTGAGCACACTCAAAAGAAGCCATTGTCAGTATGTAGACAATTAAACCTCACAACTTCTTGTAAAAAGAAAAGGTAATTTTGGCAGACAATTGCACGACTGTGGGCCATGAAACCATATTGATCAAATTGTAATGTCTATAAAAAAGCACTTAGCTAAGTGGCTAGTGTCTATCGATAAATATTAGCTGTTATTAGTCATAAAACCCCAGATGGAAATGACAGAGATGTCTGTCATTTCACAACATTGATTCCTGCTCTAAGTGGTTAAGGAGTCATATCAAAACCCCCTAAATGCCTGTAGATCTGATGTCACTTCTCTTTTCGTGTTGTTACAGCTAGCCTTCGTGGTCCACATCTCTTCCTTTCTTGGAAATGTGTCCATGGCAGTTGCACTAGTAAATTAAATAAAACTGAGTCAGTTTTCAGATAAAAAAAAAAATTCTGGCAGAGGCTGTGTTGTGTTACCATAGCTTGGAAGGCAAGGAGTGAAAAGAACAAACTACGTGAGGCGATGTGAGGAGGATCCAGAGAAGAAAGCCAGATGTTAACAGGAGACTTATTTTTTTTTTTTAAAAAAAGGACACCACTAAAGCTCCATTACGTTATATAAGTGGCAATTGCTACTATAAATGAGCAACTTATGTGTCTTAAGTAACTTTTTGAGGAGAAATTTTTTAAATTTTCATCTGTATTCATGAATGTATCATACCCATATCCAACATTTTAGAAGGAAAATCTTTATGGCTTTAGGACTCAAAACTTTCTTGTTTGAGCCTTTTAGTTGTCATACAACTAGAGAAAGCTATTTATTAGCAAGTGTAGTAAGTACTTTATCACAGTCTTTTGGTATCTAAATTCCAAATAAGCGCTTGATCAAAAGCAGGGTTTGATAACAGTATTTTGAGATCTTTGGGTGGAGCACTGGTTTCTGCCCCCAAGAGAATATGCACAAAGCTCAAAGGGCTGAAGAATGTCCACATAAATACAATGTAAATGCCATGATAAATACCTCTCCACTCTCCACAATGAAGGGATCTGTTTTAACCTTGGTCAACACAGTTCTGTACTCCTCGGAATTCCTTGGGACGTGAATCATTGCCTCTATCTCATTTGGCAATTAAATTGAGAGCTGGAGTGTTTTACAAGTTACCCAAGGCATGGCAGACAGGGATCCTAAGCAATAACATGAAGGGAGCTCCAAGAGCCAACTAGGAGAAACAAGCACCCGTGTTTGTATTTAGCTTACGGTCTAGCTTTTTACTATTGCCAGTCCTAAGAAGGGATACCTTTGAACTGAATACACTTCTGAGGAATGTCGAAACCACTTTCCCAATCACGCTATGGTGAAACTACTATCGAAATCTAAAAATTAACTTCACCTTTTGAAATGTGGGGAATTTCAGTTGTGCAAGCAAGATTTTAAGGAGACCCAAGAATTAAAGGAGGATACATGGGTAATTCCCTCCATAGTCAAGTAAGACCAATGAAGAAGCCCATTTCTTACTAACTGGAGCACGTTGAATAATGCATTTAAGTTATTTTAACACTTTGAGTACAGTTTTGTATGTGAACAATCAGGACTTGTTAAGCCTTATGGGAAAATATAGAGCCAAAAGTTATTAATAGCTTAATTCAGGACTGTTTTGCATCCCAGACACTTTATCTTTTATTTTTATAGACACAGAAAAAAAAATAGCTTGTGAGCTGCCTACCTATGTAATAAAGTCATATATTCTCAGAAGTCACTCTTCTCCAGCAAAGGCTCAATTGATATTTTTGAATAGATTAAATTGAACTATTGGTCCCACTGAAGGTCCCTAAATAATATCTGATTCTTGAGTCTGCTCACTTTTAAGCAGATGGACATCAGCATTGTGCAAGACCCGTAGACACAAGGCAAAGACACACAGCTCTAGCTCCCAAGTGAGCATAATAGGCAATATTAAAGTGACTAAATTTTAAGCTGAATTATTTACTAAAAAAAAAATGGAATTCACTAAAACTAAAGCTAAAATCATTGCTGCCTAGAAACAAAAGAAACGGGGATTCGTTATATACACACAAAAACGAAAACCTAAGCTGGAAAACAAAGATAATTGACTATGAGCAGTTAAATTCAAAGAATATTAATTTGGAATGACTCTGGGCACAAGTGAATGAATTCAGAGAGTTTTTTTTTTTTTTATTAATTCTTTCCACATTGAGCCTCAGTAAATTGAAGCAAAAGCTGATTAATGAAAATTCTAGAAGTTAATTCAGAAAGCAATAAGAGCCAATATTTGTAAAATGTTTGTAGATCCTTTGTTGAAGATACAATGCAAATATCTATTCTAATTATAGGTCAAATCCTATTAGAATAGGCCTCAGTACCATAGAGTGTTTACTTAGTAATGGAATTTTATTTTAATTCATTGTTGTTTGTTGAAGCTGGAGATTAGGGTCTGATTTTTTTCTGAGATATAAATACCTACTCAGAGATCTCATACCCTTAGGTGACAATTTCAGGCTTCTCCCAAATCCAGTACTTTTTTGCCATTGTCAGTTTTTGGCTAGTTTGTTTTAATGGGTGTTTGGGGAGCTTAGATTTCTAGAGAATGCTATTAAATTAATCAATCAGTATTTTTAACAAATTCTGAAGCTCTCAGAAATTTAATATCCATGCAAAAGTAGTGTCTTGTGGCCAGTTAATTAGCTCTTCTGTGACAGTATTTGGAAAACACAGTGAGATTTGGGAGAAATTTTTCAACCTAAACTGATATTACTTAGCTCAATACTCACTTTATTTAATAATGCCAACTGACTTTTAGAAGTTTGCCCCACCTAAAGCATGCATACTGGACAAGATTTAAGAATTTTAAGAAAATTTGAAAGTTTTCTGTATGACAGTACCATTAATTTAAGTCTAGTGTTCTCAGGATGAATTCTTCAAATGAGGACAAACATGATCAATCAGCTGTGTAAGTGTTACCTTCTTTGTTAAAAAACAATCTTGCTTCATTATAATGATATCTTATAAAATCATTAACAGTTACAATTATATGATGGACCTCTAGATATAATGCCTTTTGCAATGATATCAACATATATTGTCATTCCCAGTTCCTCTGAATGTAATTGGCATGTAGGTTATACCACATTAAAGTTCCATCTAATTCTAGTTTCTATAAAATACAAACTTAATCAAGTTACACATACATTGATTTTTACTCCAAGCCAGACATCACACTAATCATAACAAAATAAACAAATGGAAATTTTTACTTATTCTTCAAAGCAGAAGTAAATGTTACTAATGAATTTAATCTTAGTGTTAGCACAAGAAGCAAGTTGTAATAATAGAGCAGCTTAGTAATGGTGAGCTGCAAAAGGTCTACAAATGATTTAATGGCAAGTAATTAATTGATTAAAATGACAATTTGGCTGAAATAGTTTAAAATATTCTGGTTCAAGTGTTTTCATATATTAATGACTTTATATATTTTTAAGCATGTATCTATCCATTTAAAAAAATTTTTTTCTGGGGTTTAAAGGAGGAATTTCACATTTTTATCCATTTCCGCCTGCTTTGGAATGTTCGTAAAAGCAAAAATTTGGAAATAACATAAATGCCCAACAAGAAGGGTTTGGTTAATATGTAGTAATGGTACACCAGATGGTTAAGAACTCCAATTTGAGAGTCAAACAAAGAATTTAAATGCTTGGTACACCACTTCTTATCTGTGTTACTCAGTCTGAGTAACAAATTTCTGTAAGCTACAGACTCATCTATAAAATGAAGGTAATAGAATTTCCCTCATAGGACTCTTGTGGGGTAAAATAAGAGAACTCTACAATATGACCAATGCAGTGACTTAAACATGGTATATTCAATGTTCAATTAATTAAACTTTGTTTCTCTATCTATCTATTTATTTATGAGGTCCAGATATCATAGTAAAAGAAAAAATAAGATTTGGATCAGTCTGAACCTCTTACAAAGCTATGTAGCATTGGATACATTCCTAATTTTCTCTGAACCTCAGTTTGTTCATTTCTAAAATACAAGTTGTTATATCTAATTCACAGAGCTGTTATGAAGAGAAAATATCATAACATGGACAAAGCACTTATTGCAATACTTGGTACATAGGCCTTCAATAAGTGGTAACTAAATTATAACTGTCAACTTCATCATTATTATCCTCATTATTATTATCAACATTTTTAAAGACCATAGCACCATCCCAGAAGGTACAAATCCTCTGAGCACTCTCTGAGATCACCCTCCTCCCATGTGTTTATACAGTTGTCTGCTGTGGGTCGATCTTCCCATGTGCCCAAGAGGATTCAGTGTGGCACTGAAGAATTGATTGTAAGATTCCTTCTCTTGCTCACATACACAAATGTATACACAAACACCATCTCTGTTTAAAAAATTCTAGTGCCTGTTCCAATAGAAAGCAGATAGGTACTATTTTAATAATTTGTGGGAAAACTATTTAGCTTCTGTAGCCCTCTAAAAAGCACAAGTCTTAGAATTATTTAGGAAAGAAAATGTTAACCAGTGGGAAAACTAAAAAAAAAAAAAGGTCCTTGCTTTTATTCTTGAAAATATACACCTTTTAATAATGTAACAGGTCAATTTCTCCAGTTCCTAGAGAATTTCAAAAAGAGACAGTAAAAACTAACAGAACTTTATGGGGAAAAAAGTGAGAAATGTTTCTACACTTGAAAAAACACCTTAAATAGTTCTTCCTTGAGGATACTCAAACTTTCTTGAACCCCTTAACAATTTACCAAGGATTCTTCTCTACCACACAAGGTGGTAGGGGTTCAGAACAGGCCTCCCAAAAATGTGACACTTTAGCACATAAATTTTTTTGAGCCAAAGACAATCAAGGCACTGCAAGCCCGTGATGAAATCTTACTTCTCCCTTACAAAATATAAATTAAGAATTTTACCCATTATAAGAATTATCACCAGAAATAACCTTATATGAGCTATCCATAGAGCAGGGTGAACTTCTAATTACTGAATATCTGCTGTTGTCCTGTGCATGACCTTCCTTCCCTCTAAAGCCCCGAGGTGCCTTACTTCACTCATCCTTAGCTCAGAATGTCATATATACCTCATTTTCCCTTTCTGTCTCTGTACCTCTTATGTACACAGGGTCTCTGACTCTCTCACATATGTGGGGTTTCCATATACATTTGTAATTAAATTTGGTTATTTTTTTTCGTTAATCTGTCTCATGTTAATTTGATTATTAGACCAGCCAAAATAAACTAGGTGCATAGAGGAAAGTTTCTTCCTCCCCCAACAAGGTCCAAGGAATCCAAATTCATGGGCTCCACTAATGGCATTATAATCTCCCCTTGCCCAGGGCTTCTATTAGCCTATGTGGTATGTGAATTTTTAAATGATGCCTCCCTTCTGGATAGTTGAATTAGAAACAGTAATCCTTTCAGGTATACAAAGCCCAACAAGAAAGGAGTTATCCAGGTGTCCCAAACTCACGTTCTCAGCAGGGGCTAAATGACTGCTCCCCATAACCTTATCCTTGCCTCCCTTTTTCTTCCTGTCTCCCACAGTATAAGAGACCAGAGCCGAGTCATCCTTCACACAAGGTTGGAACTATAGGCTGGGGAGTGGATAAGTGGATAACGACAGATTCTCAAAGTGAAATCTCCTCCTAAACCTGGCATAACATAAAGATTTCATCTTGCACACCATCCAGCCTAGGCAGCAACTGCCTGGACTGTGCTGAGAAAGATAGGAAACGAAATCTAGCACTAACAGAGAGCAAGTGGGTGGACTAGCAGTATAAACCAATGGCTTCCAATAGCGCATATGCCTCGGCTTTCATATCCTCATCCAAACCATTCAAATCCCAAGCATTCATTGAGCAATTAACATGTACAACGCACTGTGGGTGATGCTTCAAAGTAGTCCGTTCAAATCCAGCTGCACATTGAAATGTTTAAAAATACAAATCTTTTGTAATTTTCTGTAAATCTAAAGCTATTTTAAAATACAAAATTTACCATTTTTTTCATTGTTTTTTGTTTGTTTTTTTTCTATGTTATGACAATTTTTATTTTTGTTTTTAAAAAATGAGTTCTTTAATTTAGCCAGGACCTGAGGAATATAAGGGATTAACCACCACCATATTCAAAATGATGCATTTATTCAGGGAAAATCTTAATTTTCTTTGTCTTCTTCAGAAGAAAGAGCTGCAGGAAATGGCTAAAAGACTTGAAGGGATGTCAATTTAAAACACTTTTACTGAAACTTAATTCCTTGGGCCATAGAAAGGTTTTTACTATAGGTGATGGTACAAGTATATCATCTCATGTACTATTTCCAGGTGTCACTACCAGACTCCCTACCACCACCAGTGTGCAAATACACCTCCAATCTCTGCTCCGCTCATTAGAACTCATAGAAACCAAAATGATGGCTACAGAGCCTGGGAGTGGAGGAAATAGAAAGAAGTTGGTCAAAGAGTATAAATCTTCAATTATAAGATTAACAAATTCTGGGTATCTAATGTACAGCACCATGATTATAATTAATAATACTATGTTATATACTTAAAGTTGCTAAGAGATTAAATCTTAAATGTTCTCACCACAAAAAAGAAATGTAATAATGTGACATGATGGAGATGTTAGTGCTGTAGTGGTAATCATTTTGCAGTATATATGTGTATTAAATCAACATGTGTACAACTGAAACTTACTCAGTGTTATATGTCAATTATATCTCAATAAAGCTAGAGGGAAAAGCATTAATTAAAATAAGTAAATTTTTAAAAATACAATATTTATCTTATTAAAAAATAGAGATTCTTCGACTGTATCATCAGAATTAATGAATTTAGAGAGCTTAGAGACAACTCTTTTGGGGACTACTGAGATGACTACTACTAAGCTCCTCTCTACTCTTATCCATGCCTCTTAAAATTAAAACCTTCCTCTTGTCAAACTGCAGGCAGAAATACATTCATGCATCATCCAATCAATTGTATGTTTTACGACTAGCATATATTTTTAAATATAATAGAATAAAATAAGGAGGTTTAAGATACATGGCATATAGTAAGGGTAATTATTGTTTTGTGAATCTTTTTTTCTGAGATGTAGATATATAAACACACACACACACACACTGCATCACAATAAAAATGTGTATTTTTAATATTCTGAAACGAAAGTCAAAAACTCAGAATTAGTTGTTTAAATTAAATGTTTTCTACTGCAATTTTAGCACTTCTCCTCTTTTGTTGCTGAGTGGAAGCTGGGAAAATAGCTTACTGTTAACCACAAACTCTTCATTATAAATTATAAATTGATTCTCTCTCACCTTCTCTCTCTCACTTAGTAAAATGAAATTTCTTTGACTTTTCTTTATGGACAAATGTCATTATACTCTATTAACCTTTATCCAAATGAAATATATTAGCTTTTAGTTTTAGGATCCACATCTGTGGTGTTTTATACTGTGAATGATGTTTAGTGGTTTGTTTGTTTGTTTTCTTTACAGGGAAAAAAGCAAAAGGAAATGCTTGTGCATAGCAGTCAAAGGTGCTTCAGGCAGACATAATGAAAAGTTACCTGGTAGCCAAAACAGTACAAACTACAATGCATCAGTTTGGAGGGGGAGGAGGATGTGATGTGATATCTACTCTATAGATTTGGTGGAAACAACCCAGATTCTTATCTGTCTGGAATTCTTTAGATGTAAATCTGTCTGGTGTACCGGGCGTAGACTTCCAGGCCTATAAGGCCATTTCTGCCTTATATCATTGAGATATTCTGAAGAAACATAAAATACATACCTATAAACCAATTGCTTTAACCAGGAACAATCTCACAAAGTTTCTCAGCTGAAGCACTAGTGACATTTGAGGTAGACAATTCATTGCTGTGCCAGAGGACTGATGCATTGTAAGATGGTTTAACATTGACAGGACCCACTCATCACCTCTGGGTCTAATGATCTCATCACTAGAATGAAAGAAATAATGTGTTCCTCACAGAGCTATGAGGGATAAATGAAACACATGAACGATACCCACACAGGACCTGCCCTTTAAAATTTTAGAATCTGAAAAGATAGACTTTTTTAAGAGCCCAAGTTTATGAAAGAAAAACACAGCTCTAAATTGTTATGCTATAGTCAATAATTTCTGAAGCCGTAAGTTTTATTTATAGGGAGCATGATGCAGTTCTTCACCCTAATAGTAAAAGTTTTATTTTCTGTTTTGTTTTGTTTTTGTAAGAGAACATTAGAAAATTTCTTTTTTACTGTCACATAAAATCTTCCTATTCTTCCTTACAGTAATGGGACAGTGTTAAAGGTATTTCTACTTTCCTGAAAAGTGAAAGAAGAGGGAAAAAATATATAACAAAAATAATGGCTATATATCACCCGTCACTGAATGGTAGTATAAATATTTTAGTATATTTCATAAAGAAATATTGAGATAGTTTAATAATCATCTCCTCTTATACTTCTCAGAAAACATTAACCAAAATTGATTTTTTCAATAATGAAAATGCTTTTGTTGTGTCTGTTTCAGAAATGTGGAGCCGGATTCTTTCTCTCCCAGTCAGGAGAATGTTTGCCCTGTGACTGTAATGGGAATTCCAATGAGTGCATGGACGGGTCTGGATTCTGTGTGGTAGGTCGCGGTCACTTCTCACTTCTTGCATGTTTCATTGGTCCTTTGCATCTTGGGTGGGAATTAAATAGTCTTCCTGGACGTCTGAGCTACCTAAGAGCAAACAGCTAATCAAGCTCTTTTCTACACTTTACCTTTCCCTATAAAACACCTCATATAAACTGCTTATAATTGTAAGTGGCCACCAAGGCATGTGTCTGAATGTGCATGTCGTCCTGGAGGTAACTACTTCACCGCCCTCGCAGCTGGCTTCCTGCTGTGGGCCAATGAGAGATTGAAAATAGTACACATAGGAGAAAATCATCTGTCCAAATTCTTCTGTAATAGTATAGTTTGCCATATGTTTGGCTTCACTCCACATAACCTGGGAGAATAAAACAGTTGTTTCATAGCTTGTTTTACAACTTAATATAGTCAGGTCTATAGATCAAAATTTGTTAAAAGAAAAAAAAAAGGTTTGAACCAAATCACTAATAAAAATGAAACCCCAGCCTTGTGGTGTTTGTAATTCAGTGTTCAAGACCCCAGAAGACATTTCTCCCCCTTAACTGAAAAGAATTCAATAGACTGTTCTGCAGTGAAACATGATAGAGACTTATGAAGGACACCTAGAAGCCTTCTAGCAAAATCGACCTGCTACATATTTCCCATTTTCATGGAAAGGATTGACAATTTAGTGAAAATGGGAATTGAAATGTTTACCAAAAGTAGCTTCATAGAAGTCAGAGGAGAAATTTTTAAAGACCTATGCCCTGAGATCATGTTTTTCTTCATGAGCTATACTATAGAGTAGGAAAGTTCCCATGAGGCAAAAGAGGCTTTCCAAAGCTCCAATAGGTTTTTCTTCATAAAGTACTAGAATACTTAATTAAATATACCTATTTACCTCAAAGTAAGCATAATTATTCTTATTAAGCTGATAATTTTGATTATAAGTGGTCTGCAAGGTGTGTACGCGAGGTGTTATTTTACTCATGATTTACATTAGGATGCAAATTAGAACGTTTTCATTTATTTTAAACCTAGCGGTTGCCATTCTTCTAAGGACAGAGAGAATTCAGTGGCAACCACTAAAGATTGCTCTTTTGTGATGTTTGTTTAGTCCTGGAATTTCTGTTTTCCACTTCCCCCATCTTCTTAAATAACCATTACATCCAGGATGTCCTCTGTAGCAGGGTAGGCTCATGCAGCTGCCAAAATCTACCCCTTTCTAATGCTTCCATCTCCGGTTTCCTGTTATTTTAATCCCAGTGACATTTGAAAAGAAAATCCCATGGATGCATTTGAAGTAATAATGTACAGCTCTGATAGTATGACCAATTAAAGGTTCTTTGTTATTTGGTTTATTAAAATATAAGTCAACAGGGACTGGCAAGCCTATCAGCTGCTGTTAGATAGTCAATAAGATGCAAAACAAATAAATTAAAGGCCCATAGGTCCCTCTCCTTAGTGCTATGGAGAACTATGATGAAGCCACTCTTGCTGACAATGACATTGTCAGAATAGAAGCTATCATGTTTTTTTTCTCTGCCTAGATGCAAGCTTCTGAAGGGTATAGTCATCATGTAATTTCATAGTTCCTGGGGCATATAAAATTCTAATAAAATTTGGGCATTGGCTACAGTATAAACATTTACATGAATTAATGGAAGTTGCCAATCTTTCTGCAGTTGCTTTGTTTGAAGACAGAGAGCATTTTAAAGAGAGAAGAAATAACCATTGCATTCATCTTAATGGTGGTTCCACCCCCACCCTGCTACCTGAAGGGAAATTTTTCTTCCCCTAATTAAAGTAATGTATGCTTAACGTAAAAAACACAAACAAAACAGCAAAGCATATATATACTACACATAAAATTAAAATAAAAATTACCTACAATCTTATCCCCCAGAGCTAAACATATATCCTTATAAATTTAATTTAGAAAGACAAAAAATATGTAATTTATATTTAATTAAGTGCAAGTGAGAAAGCAGAAGAGGCTTGTCAATATAGAAAGAATTTTGCTGCCATTTTGTTAGCAAATAAATGGTCTATGGTATCAAACTCATAATTTTCTATTTCCTTTCCATCTGAGCCAGTTTCTCAACTCCTTCCCTGTGGCCTCAATTCGTTCCTGGTTCTTAGGGAGCCAGAAAAGAAGGAGCGGCTCCACACAAACACTTCTTTGCAGAGTTTCAATTAGTTGTTACTCTTCACCTAGCCTAACCCACATCTCCCTTCTTCCATAAGCAACCAAAAATAAAAAGCCCTCTATTATCTCACTTTGCTTGACTTTGCTTTTATTTTAAAGGCTTATAATCCTTTACCTTATTCTTCCCCAACTGTTTCTAATTCTTCCTCCATTCCAATGTCCGCTTTCAATTTGACCTTATATTTTACAGACTGATTTTAAGGAACTAAGTCATGTGACAGTAAAATGTAAAGTAGACCAAATTATGTTACCATTTTAGACATATCAAAAATACTTAGAGATTTCTTCACAATAGGAATGCTAACTTTTCAAATGCAGAACGGTGGCTAAGTGAAAGTGGCTTAACTAATGAAATCCAACATGTATTGGGTGCCCTTCCAAAAACTCACCTTACATCTTACCAGAACTGGAACACATTAGGAGAGATTCTCAGCTGGGTCACCGAGTCAGGGCCTCGAAGGCCAGCAACTCTAACAGACGTGGTAGACTGTCAAAGAAAGCTTCAGAAGGAGGCATGGAAAAGGAATGAAGGAGAAGAAATATGTAGAAGCAGACAGTGGTAGGCATGCCTGCTCCAGACTCTTTCCCTAATGTGTCTAGCAATGGAGACACCTTTCAAAAACACAACCTAATCAAGTTATCTGCCTTTCTAAAATTGTTCATGAGTTTCTACCCCAGCCCCACTGAGCTTCTCACTGTCACCTAAACTCACTCTGTACTCTCACACTCTGTGTCTGAACTTGTGTTCCCCTGTTCTCTGCCTGGAAGTTTCTGCTCATCCCTCAAGGCCTAGTTCAAATGTCACTGCCTCCATTAAACTTTTCCAGTTTTCTCAGCAAGAGCTAAAACCTTTTACTCCTCTTTGTTCCACAACAGGAATGTACTTTATGCATTCCTCAGTCAGAGCACCCATGTGCTATATTATTCTTTGTTTATCTCTGTTTCCTTCACAAGTCTGTGAGCTACTGAAAGGCAGGAACTGGCTCTTTATTTTAGTAACAGTCACAGCTAATTTTTGGGTTATCAGTTTAATCTGGATTCATTGAATGAACTAATTGGTAAATAAAATAACTAACTTAAATGCAAAAACCTTTAATTTTATAATTTATGAAACACTTGGATTACTCTTTATTTAAATAAAATGTACTGTTTGTTATGCTAGAGACTCAGGCTCAGCTCCAATGCTAGGAAACCAGCAAACAGTGTTTCCTATGTGAGGTGTTTCTTTCTAGACCCTTGCTTCTCAAAGTACAAGCTAGACCAGCAGCATTGGCTATACTTGGAAGCTTGTTAGAAATGCAGACATCCAAGTCATAAACCCAGTTGTCCTCATTCAAAATCTGCATTTTTACAGGATGCCCAGGGCATTCATGTATACACTGAAGATCCATCCCTATTTTCTGCACTAGAAACCAAAAATTTTTTTGTAATATTTTTCTATTAATTGATTTAAAAATAATAATAATATATTGCATGTTAACATTCATGTTTTTATAAAACATAAACATATTTTACAAACTGAAAATACATATGTCTGGCTTAATTGAAGGCAACTGGATCTCATATCTGATTTTGCATCAATCTGTGCTGATATATCATGTAGCCTCAGAAGAACTCCAGCTTACACACATGAGAAAATGAGAGTGCAAAAGAAAAATTAAATCTTAGTATTGTTATGAAAATAGTTTTGTCCCGCCCCAACATACTTTGAGAACCATAATCTTGATAGATAGTCTTGCATAAAGGTTGTGACAAACCACAGAAAGCCTAACCTGATTCTTTCAGGCCTTTTTACTAAATTTTGCAAGTGCTGTGGTCAAGTCAGTGAGAGTCATTTCTCATGTGAAGGAGGCATAGCTAGTCATTCCTAAAACATTACCTGTAATAGATTGTCTAGATGCAGCTTTCTTTACCACTGGCCAAAGATTCAGAAAGCTTTTTTCATTTTCAAGTTGTCAGATGTATTTAAAAATAAACTGTTTCCCTACAACAACACACTCATTGATTGTTGTCATTTTTGTTTTCTGTTTTTAAAGGGCAAAGCATTGAAAGTAAAGGAATATTTACAGTCTCATAGTAATAGATTTTCAGATCTAGAGGAAACCTTACAGGCCATCTGGTCTAGATCCTTACTTTACAAATAGGGAATAGAGACCCAGAAATGTCAAGGGACTTCTGCACAGTCGACCAGTTAGAAAATGGAATAGCTTATCTCTGCCTCCAGCATCTTTCTGTCCATCTCCCAGACTTCACATCAGTGTTCTTGAGAGGATTTCATAACAAACTCTTTAAAAGGAGGCAGAAGAGGAAAGTCAGTATTTGCACTCTGAGCATTTAGAGGTCAAAGAGATTTGGTGTCTTTGCCCTTGAGGGTAATTGCTCCTCGTGGCTGTCATGGCAGAGTTAAGCCCTGACAAGGAATCCAAAGCATCTGTTGAGCCATAAGGGGACAGAATTGTGAATTAGCTCATGTTTTTCAGCTTAATGAGTAGTTCAGACACAAAAAATGGCCTGCACAGATGGGCTTCGTCTGTCCAACAAGGACTCAGACAGATTTGACTATTTGACTTCAGTCTACAAGTAGCCCTGCCAGATTGCTTATGGCTTAGATTCCTGGTAGCTGGGCAAGGCTCACTGGTTTCTATTGTGATGAGAGATAGCCACCAGCTTTTAGCTAGTGTTGGGTCAAATTCCTTTATTTGCTTCAGTCACTAATTGACTAATTCACCCTCTTTCACTTTTTCTTTTTCTATTTTTCCCAAAAAATATTTACCAATGGCTAACTTAACGCAAGTCACAGTATTAAGAACCACGAGAGAACTATGTTAACATCCTATACTCTGTATATCATGCTTATTTTTCAGAGTTTCTCACTGATCTGTCAGGCAAATTGAATTAAATTATGTTGGAAAAAAAAATAGTAACTTACCTTAGAATTATTGTGAGAATTAAATTAGTTAATTGGTATAAAATATTTAGAGGAGGGCCTCACTGTTATTTTATTTTGAACTTCAGTATAGAACATAAAGACAAAAGATCTCAAAGTTTAATCTACTGCTGCTCCATCTTGCTTTCTCCAGGCTTCCTCCACAGAGCACTGTTTGGGAAAAAAAGTTGTTCTGTTGAAGCTTTTGTTCATGGGTCTTACTAAGGGAATTGCTCATACAGGAAGATGCTTCTTCAATGCCTTTCTAACAGTATAATTTTTCACCAAAAACCCTATTCAGCCTTTATACTCTGGTGAAAGTAAAGTTGAAAATATAGTGCTGATGGTATTGCCTTGTGCAATCCAGTTCAGTTCAGCTGAAGAAAACTACCAGTTATCTGGCATCATTGCCTCTTATGGAGTAAGAGTCAAAAATTATCTATCAGATGGACAAAGAGCTATGAGTACTTTTTGTTCTTCCAAGTTCATAAACCCTAAATTGTCCCCATTGTCATGGGAAAGCACCAGGAAGATTTTTATTTATTTTTTTAATAGTTATTCCAAGTCAGTAAGCTGATGCTTCTTCAACATCTAGCGTTTGATCATTCTAATTATCATTCTGAATTGAAATAATTAACTGATGAATAATCCTCTTGAAATACAAATTCTAAAGAGAATTCCATGCTGAGAGTGTACACGGAAGTCAAAGATGAAGTCGTGTATCATTGTCCACAATTTTCTAGCATTTACTGGGGCCAACGTTTCCCCTTTTTGTTTACCACTACCCATGCACACCATCTATTCTGTCAAGCCCGACAACTTCTTTGTTAGAGGTATTTTTGGTTCCCAGATTTACTGTCTATAAAATTTTTTTTGTGCACTTGTCAATTTTCTTATTTTTTATCTTATAGCACTGCCAGCGGAACACGACAGGAGAGCACTGCAATAAATGTGTAGATGGTTATATTGGAGATACCATCAGGGGACCACCTCAGTTCTGCCAGCCATGCCCCTGTCCCCTGCCCCACGTGGCCAAGTAAGTCTTAAAGGAAGATGCATGGTCTTTTCTACTGCCTCTACCCACCTCACTTTTTTTTTTCTCTATTCATAGTTCTAAGGTGTTTTTATAGTAAAAAACTGAGTACTTTATGGTGAGGTGAGACTGGAAAATATATAGGAAATGTCTTTAGGCTTAATATAATTTCAGAAAAGTTTATGCATTTGCAATACAGGTGATTACTCTGTTCTCAAAATATTGGGGTGCATAATAAGTCAGTGAAGTCTCCCAAGTTTTGTAAGCAAGGCTAGTCTCATCTTTTCTTGGCTATCTCTTGACCTAGAGATTACAACCAGCAATGCTGACAGATTCATCATAATCCTGTATTTTTGGTGGTAGTGTTTCTTCTGACTCTCACAGAGTAGACATTTTCCTACACGTTGCACCCAGCTAGGCTTTTCAAACAGAATTAGAATACAAATAAACAGAATGCATACTTAAGGTTGATCATCTCATAGAAGATTTCCAAGGGAATTAATCTTCAGTTCTGGCTATGTTTTGACCTGAGTGAGAAATTAAAGAGAGTAGACACACATCTTAATTGAAATAATGGAATTCTTCTCAGGTACTAATATGTGTAAATCCAGTAATCAAGTCATGACTAGCTATTTTATTGTCTTGAAAATGACAGATGTAGAATTAAAGTGATATAGTAGTGTCTGGTTTTCCAAATTTCAACCAGTACTCCAAATTATCTGGCACCAACTGTGTGTGTCTTGCAATTTACTTAATTCTGTCATTAGCTATCCAGAATTAGTGTAGACCCCATATGCTAAGGGCTCAGACACACTTCAGTAGCCAGTCACAAATGAGGTCTCCAGGCTTTTCATGTTTCTTCCCAGCTAACTACAAATTCACGAAATTTCCTCAACCCTCTCAGGTTCAGTAATTCTCCAGAATGACTCACAGAAATCAGAAAAACTCTGTACTTAAAATCGGTTTTATTATAAAGGGTACAGCTCAGGAACAGCAAAATGGAAAGGTGCATAGAGCATAGTGGGGATGTGGAGATAGGACGGAGCAGAGCTTCTAAGCACTTATTGTCCAAATGTACTACCCTCTCAGGAAGTCAATGTGTTCACCAACCTAGAAGCTCCCCAAAGCCTATTGTTCAAGAGATTTATCAAAGCTTCATTACATAGTCATTATTGATTAAATCATTGGCAGTTGAACTCAGTCTTCAGCCTCACCCCCTGCCGTCTGCACCCTTGAGGTGGGGAAAGGGGATGGATTGAAAGTTCCAACTCTCTAATCATGTAGTTGATTCAATTCTACTGGTAGACCAGCTTCCATCCAGAAACTACCTAGGGGTCCATCCAGAGTCACTTCATTAGCATTAACTCAGGTTTGATTGAAAGGAATTCATTATGAATAACAAAAGACTGTCTTGTCACTCAAGAAATTGCAAAGGTTGTAAGAGCTCTGTGCCAGGATCAGAAACAAACAAACAAAAAAACAAATATATTTTATTATACCACAACTGGAAAGAATAATAAAAGTGTTTTGGCACATAATATCTGTGTGATCTCAGACATGGTCTCACTTTCTATGGGATTTGAGGTCGAGGAGACTAGATTCCAGTCTTGGCTCCATCCATTGATTCCTTTACCTGCTCTGGATATGAGTTTTTGTTTTGTTTTGTTTTTTTGTTTTGTTGTTGTTGTTGTTGTTATTTAGTAAATCAAAGCTGGCATAAGGATCTGCCTCATAGATTTGGACTAGGATAATATTTGTGGAGCATTTGGGTTGGTGCCTTACACATAGAAAGATATATGACAAATATTGGCTTTAGTAAAAACATATTTTATATTTTTTCTAACACTTATGTTTGGTTATAACATTTAGTTGATAGCTGTTGTAGAAATTAAATTAAACAATGCATATAAAATAACTAAAAATAAAGCCTGAATATCTGCCACACACACATACTTTCTTATAAAGAGAAATGACCACCAAATTCCCGTTGTTTTTTTTTTTTTTCCCTTAATTGAACAGCAATATCAACTTACTTTTCACTTAATAGCTTGTGATTTATTTAAATCCTCTAATGGGTCTGACAGTCAGTGAAAAAGTCAGATGTTTTACAGCTTCATCTTTCTTTAGAAATCATTAAACTGCCTCAGTTTTTGCTTTGTGATTTTTCATGTCTGATGGTATTAATAATGTGCCAAATAGATGGTACTGAGAGTGAGAGTAGAAAAATCAAACATTAAAAGTTCTGTTATTTCCACTCAAGTGTGTCCTGATTTCTGAGCTTCCTTTGCCTCACTAGGTGTATTCTTTCATTGTTCATTAAAATTCTGCTCTCAAACATTAATCTTAACCATCTGATGAAAAGTTTAGTGTTCCGCTTAGATTGTTAAATATATCTACCTCCAATTTCTTAATAACAAGTTTCATTCTTTTTCCTATAAACAAAGAAATTAAATAACATCATCTGCTCTAAATAGGATTATAAGCTTTAAACTGCAGTTTCTTTAGAAACTAACAGATGATTTAGAAAGGCAGTCTCAACTGCTTTCTATTGTATTGTCCAACTTTCGTACTTTTTGCCTCATTCATATAACAAAACTTTCTTATCTAAATTATCTGACATTAATATCTTGAGATAAGAGACTTTGGAACCTCCTTTCTATGGACTGAGAAGTCTTCTCAACACACAATTAACAAATATTTAGCAAACATTTATGTGCTAGTCACATACCAGTCACTGATCACAGCGGTGAATAAAACAGTCAAAAACTCCCGCTTTCATTAAGATAGGTCAACATACAGTAGTATTATGAAGCTCCTAAAGCAAATAACCTTTTACCTTTTGAATCAGATTATTCAATATTTCAGTTGATCAAGAAACTATTCTGAAAGCTATTAATGTTTTCAAATAATTGAAACAGAAACAGGTCAATTGGGTCAGAAGCTTCCTGTCTTGAAAGAGGAAACAGGTTTTCCATAGGCACCAAGGATCACCATTTCTACCCATATTCTTTCTCTCTGTGGTGTGAGTAGATCCAGGTTCAGAAAAACAATCAGAGGTCTTAGAAAATGTGCTCTGCTGTTAGGTACATATTCATACACAGGAAAACTGAAGTCTCTCTAGTAAAGAAGTGAGGTTGAAAATCCGGATGAAAATTAACACGAAAGCAAAAATACACCACCTATATGGACATTATGTGAGAGTGTGGGGGAATTGGAAAGAGTGTGAGAAACCTACTTGTTTCTGTAGGGGCAAATGTCAGAATCCCTTAGGGAGGAAAACTGGTGATAAAAGAGGGTGGGCGTGAGGGATAATGAAGTAGTCTGCAGGCATAGAACAGGACAAATTTGCCTGAGCCTATAAAGCTCTAGCCTTTGATCTGTCCTTGTTGTTGACTTAGTTAACTGATCTCAAACATTAATCAAATATCTCATCAAAAGTCAAATACACCAATGCCTCTTTCAGCTTTTTTTTTTCATTTTTATTACTACTTTCTGTAAAAATTAAATTGTATGACTTCTACTTGAACTCAGAAAAGCATCAAGTATGGAGTCTGAATTAAACTTTGAGTGATTTGCTATTTGACCCTACAGACCCAAAGTTTGGATTTCTAGTTACAATAGCCACATCAGAAAGCAAGGAAATAATGTCTGAAAGAGCTTAGCAAACAAACAGTGCTGAGTCTATTTTTCTTTAAGTTCTCTGGGTTTTCCAAGAGCAAAAAGTCTCCCCTCTCCCTTAGAGAGGGCGCCCTGTCTGTTAATCTGGTCTGAGAAAGGCCCAGTATTTTCATTTCCTTAGCCAAAAAAAGACTTTACCCTAAGAAAAATATAAATAATGCTGAAGAAAAACAAAAAAACAAACCCTTAGTGGCTGGTACTCCCTCTAAATCTCCCACGACAGAGACCATTGATCATGTAGCTATTCCCAGGGACCATTTACACAGAATTCATTTATTTATTTTGGGGTTGGCCAGACATCCTCCATGTCTACTAGTAGCTATGGTAATCGCTCCAATTAAGGAAAACGTCATCTGTTTGAAACAGCAGGACATTAGCTCAAGGCAGACAACTTCAGACACCAGCAGATGTTTCAGTCCTTCAAGCCATGACCAGGCTACTGGGTGAAACATCTTCAAAGAAATATGCATGAGGGTTTGTGCATGTTTTGGACTCTTAAATGACAGTGTTCCTTTAGAAGAAAAACAAGCAAAATAAAGAGTAAAACAAAAGAAGTATTATTTCATTGGAATGTCTTTAATCAAACAGAGAAAATAAATTGTGGGTATTGTCTTTCGCTGAGAAGCATGTATTGTTTTCCGACTGATCTTATAACGTCTTCAAACAAAACGAACATATCCATTTGCTTTCCTCTGAAGACCTTTAGGGTAAAATTGCTTATACTTTCAGAAATGTGAGAACAACAGGTCATGCTCTATTGATTGTACAGTACCTAAGCCCAAACTGAAGTCTTCACACCCACCTCATATGGATGGATTCATGAGTCAATGTAAAATTTTCCAAACACATGGAAAGTAATATTCCACTTTCCCTGCCTTAATAATTAAGGTGGTTATTTATTCCACTGAGCTAACATTTGTATTGCTTTTCTATTTTATGTCCTAATTTTTTTAATTAATTAATTTCTTAAATTATGGTGACATTGGCTGTTTTATGTCCTAATTTTTATTGTGTAAAATTAAAGAAGGAGGAGGGGGGGAGGAGGAGGAGGAGGAGGAGGAGAAGAAGAAGGAGAAGAATAATCAAGAAAGGGGGTTCTACAGACTAGAATCTTTTTACTGTGGGTCCTGTTTCTGGCTTGAGTATTTATTTTTTCACTTTGATCAGTTGAACCTGTTCTTGCACTCTTTATTCTCAATCTTCAAACTACACATGAAAGAAATTAAGGTTCTATTGAGGCATATAGTTTATTGGTTCATGAAAAATTGAAGAGATCTAGTACAAAGAAAAGGAGGGGCTTTCAAATGTACACACAGAAAGTGGTGAAAATAAAAGGAAATTCTCATCTAACATTGCAGGTAAAATCTGATTATTTCTGGCTTTGGAATATGTGTTTTAGACTTGCATTAAATGTATATATGAGATTGTGTGTGTGTGTGTGTGTGTGTGTGTGTGTGTGTGTGTGTGTAATTTGATGTCCTGGACATTCCCACTGCTTCAAGTTAAAAATAATAAAATACCTCTATGGAAAAATAAGTAAGGTGGACCTGAGAAATGGTTTCACAAATTGAGTGGCATTTTCTAGCTGAGCCTGCTGGTCTAAACTTTCCTGAAAGGAAGAAGATTTAATTTAAATAAAACAAATGATCACACCCATACTTGAGGGGGACAAAGGTAGAGACAGTATAATTAAAAGTTAAAATGGTCTCTTCAGTGATGTATGGAATTGGCTTCTAATATTCTCTTACAATTCTAGTTTTGCAGAATCCTGCTATAGGAAAAATGGAGCTGTTCGGTGCGTTTGTAAAGAAAACTATGCTGGACCTAACTGTGAAAGGTAGGCTAATAAAACTGACTCTTTTAGGGGGGGGGGGGGGCTAAGGAAACTTTCTGTTTCTTGCGCTCATCAGCTCTGCCAGCTTCTCATTCAGTTGGTCTTGAAGTAGATGCTTAAGAGGAGCAAGCTGAGTATAGAATTTCAGAACTGTGCATGTGGGAGGAGCTTTTGAAAATCCCATGCCTCAGATATAGATATAACAATTCGTTCCCTATGGGGTCCAAGCCAGGGCCACATCTCAGGATAAATGGACAGAGAAAGGAGAAAAGGGTATGTGTGTTTTTAAAAGACTCTCTGGATATTTCAGGTAACACTCTTCTCTCCATTGAGAACCAATAGCATAATTAGTAGAGAAACAGAGTGAGGCTCCTATTTTGTCTGGTGTAAGAACTGCCACCCCAGCCTTTTTGTTTGTTTGTTTCCATTTTCATAAAATACCTTTTGATGTGAAGTGAGTTTCTTGTAGGCAGCATATATAAGGGTGTCGTTTTCTTATTCATTCAGTCACCCTATCTTTTACTTGGAGCATTCAGTCCATTCATATTCAAAGCAATTATTGATAGATATGTAGTTATTGCCTTTTTTTTTTCTTATTCTTCTTAAACAAGTCCCTTTAACATTTTTTGTAATAGTGGCTTGATGCTGATAACTTTTTTAGATTTATCTTGTCTGAGAAGGTCTTTTTCTGTCTTTAGCTTCTAAATAATAGCTTTTCTGGGTAGAGTAATCTTGGTTATAGGTTCTTGCTTTTCATCACTTTGAATATTTCATGTCAACCTCTTCTAGCCTGCAAAGTTTCTCTTCTGAAATCAGCTCACAGTCTTATGAAAGCTCCACTGTAGGTAACTAACCGCTTTTTTCTTGATGCTTTTAAGAGTCTCTCTTTGTCTTTAACCTTTGGCATTTTAATTTTGATGTGTCTTGGTGTGAGCCTCTTTGGGTTGTCTTGTTTGGAACTCTCTGTGCTTCCTGGGCTTGTATGTCTATTTCCTTCACTAGATTAGGAAAGTTTTCAGTCATTGCTTCTTGAAATAGATTTTCAATTCTTGGTCTCTCTCTTCTCTTTCTGGTAGCCCTATGATGTATTGGTATACTTGTCCTAGAGGCCTCTTAAACTATCATGCTTTTTTTTTTTTATTCTTGTTCGGATTGGGTGTTTCCTGCTACCTTATTGTCCAAATTGCTGATTCAATCCTCTGTTTAATCTACTGTTGATTCTTCCTAAGATATTCTTCATTTCAGTTATTGTATTTTTCATTTCAGACTGGTTCTTTTTTATGTTTTCTGTCTCCATTTTTATGTTTTCTATCTCTTTGTTAAAGTCCTCACTGAGATCATTTATTTTTCCCCTAAGTTCATTGAGCATTCTTATAACTAATGTTTTGAACTTAGCATATGGTAGATTGTTCCATTTTGTTGAGTTCTTTTTCTGGAGCTTTGATTTATTCTTCCATTTTGGACATGCTTCTCTTTCTCCTCATTCTAGCTGTCCCTTGTGTTTGTTTCTATGTATTAGGTAGGGCTGCTATGTCTTCTGGCCTTACTAGAGTGGCCTTATGTAGTAGGTGTCCTGTGGGGCTCAGTGGCTCAGTCTCCCTGATCACCTGAGCTGGGTGCTCTAGCTGTGTCATTTGTATGAGTCTTGTGTGCCTTCTTGTTGTAATTGAACTTTGGTTGACCCTCAGGCTGATTGGTTGTGAGGACTGACCAGTGACTACTGTGGAGGAGCTATTGTGCGTCTAACCTACAGAGCAGAATTCACTTTAGCAGTGCTCTGGTGCATGCTCAGTTTGCCTTTTGGGTGTGTTGTTGGAGGATGCTGCACTAGTTGGTACTTGGGCTCAGTCAGAAGCTGGCTGCTGGGTCAGCACCAGGACCTCCCAGGAGAGGCCCCACTGCAGGCCAAGTTCAGCCTTAGCCTGTGCCCTACTCAGGATCACCTGGCAAGAGGCACCAAGCAATCTGCAGATGGCCACCATCCACACCGGGCTTAGTGGTGCCTCAAGAGCCCAAGCCAAACTAGTGCTGGGCTTGGGGCTGCTCAGCAAGAGGTACAGGGTATGCTAAGGACAGATGCTGCTTGTTTGGGTTTTGTGAACCTTTGGGAAATTTTAGGAAATTCTGCAACCTGAGCCAAGACAGGTCATTTGCATGGAAAAGCTACTGGAGGTGGCTTGGGTGCACCCACAGTTGGGTGGAGCAAGGTCTCAGGGAGTCACAAGGGGAAGGGGAAAGAGGAGTGACAAGTGTTAGCCAGACTGATGGAGACTCAGATAAGGGAGTCACCTGCATCTGTATACCATGCTGGGAGAGGGCTCAAAAAAGAGACAATGGATTCTGCCTGCACTTCTCTTGGGAGAAAGCTGCATCTTTAGCCCATGCCCTGAAACCAGACAACCCAGTTCCTCCCCATCTGTCCCTGGTGCTTTTTGAGCAGCTGCCCAAGTGCTGGAGCTCTAAGCAAGTGAGTCTACGTGTGGGCCCCTTAAGAGGAATATCTGTGACTTCAGCTACCCTCTGTCACATTTGGCCACAATCTCCACTGGTTTTCATAGCCAGAAGTTGTAGGAACTTCTCTTCCTAGCACTGGAACTCTCGGCCAGGGAGCCTAGTGTGAGGTCTAGACCCCTCACTCCTCTGAGATACCCCTCTTGATTCTTAACTGCCACAGGCAGGTATGGGGACCAGCCCATTCCATGTCTCTGCTCCTCCTCCCAGTCTGAATATCCCCAATTGTAGGACTTCTGTTCAGCTAGACTTCAGGCTACTCCCAATGATGATTGTTCTATAGGTAAGTTGTAATGTCATGGTCATGAGAGGAGGCAAGCACAGCATTTAACTGCTCTGCCATCTTGACCAGAATGAACAGCAGCATTTTTAATGTTCCTTTTAAAAGGCACCATGTAGTGACAAGTAAGGCATTTCTCCCGCTGAATGACCCCTCACTTCCCAACCCATGCCAGGAAAATGGAAAACAGCAACCCACAGTTGAGTGAGTGAAGTCACTCACTGGCTAAATGGAGGTTATAAATAAAAGTTATTTTCTGAACTAAACAATTATAAAGTGCACAACCTTATAGACAAGAGTTTTTCAAGTCTCATCCCATTGTGACCTTTTGTCTCCTCCTAAGTAGTAAATTTTAAAGAAGAGGAGCCTGAGACTCGGAGCCATGAGGGGGCTTAATCTAAGGTCACACAATTGGTTAGTGTTAAACCTGAAATCAAAACTCAGGACTACCATTGTTTAATCCAATGTTTGCATTTCATAAGTATGTACGATCTCAATGCCTCAGTAGTTCACATTGGCTCCCATGGCAACTTTAATAATATACTTTCATCCATTCAATTTTGCAGTGGAGTTAGAGACATGCTAAGTCTATAGGCAGATTTATTATGTAGATCTTATTGCTTAAGGATCAGGAGAGAAGAATATGGCAAATTAAAGCAAATCCAAGGAAATCTTACAACTCCAACAGGAAAGGCAGAACATAATATCATCAGAGATAGTGATGATGACAGTGATAATGATTGTGATGATGGCATTGATGATAGAAAAGAATAATAAAGAGAGGGAAAAAAGAAAGCTAACATTTACTGAGGGCTTATTATGATTCAGAGATTTAGTTTGATTCTTTCTGCAGGCACTAGATTTTTCAAATTTAAGCTATCAGCCCTGTCATCTGTATAGAATTCTCATAACTTTCTAATCTCTACCTTGTCTCACTTCTGGATTCTTGCTCTATGAACTTGAATGAGTTACTTCCATTTTCTTAGCCTTATTTCCCTGTCTTTCCTAGAGAGTAGAGAGCAATTATATGGTAACTACTATGCAATATGTACTTTTTTATATAATTTAATTTAATTCCAATGACAGCTACAGAGAAAGGCTTCTGTGCCACCTATGAGTTTTGACATCCTTGATCAAGGCATTCACTGAGAGTTGTATGGCCCTGGGAGAAGAAGCAGAGGACAAAGAGCAGAGGAGAGAGGGAAAGTTTCAAAATTTACCAAAACAATAGTTATTGGTAAAAAAATTTAGTCCAATTTACATGAAACATCTTTTTGTTTCCATTTTGCCCAAATAATATGGTCACTAAATAAAATGACAAAGTTTATATGCCACAATTCTTTTATTTATGCTGTAAATTTTTAAACTCTATTTCCCCTGTGTGAATCAAATCACTAATAAAGCTAGAAATGAGATTATGAAAGGAAAAAAATAAGACCAAGCTACAGGGTACCAGAGCTCCAGGGATGACTCTAAATCCAACTAATGGTCCTTATATATTCTTTTTTTATTTCCTTTTTGAGGGCAGGAATTGGGTACACTTAATTATTCAGCTACCATAACCATTAATTGATTAATTAGTTAATCCACTAATGCTAGACTTGTGGAGTGGAAAGAGCATTAAACTTGGAGTTCCCTAAGAGATTTGAGGCCTGTAGCAATAAACAAATCATTTAGGTTCTCCATGCTCTAGTTTCCTAATCTATAAAAGTAGGGAGCTATGAGGACTATGAGTAATAAACCTTTACACGTTCATTCTATAAAATCTATAGAGTTAAATTTTAGACTGTGACTTCACAGTTGCCTCTGAAGCTACCATCAAAAGGTGTTCTCAAAACTAGAAATAATTCAAAGTAGGATTCCACTATGATTGAGATTCTGACTTAGAGAATAGAGAATATGGTTTTTCTCTTGTGGAAGACCAGATCAAATACAGTGAAATTAAACAGAGAAAAGAAAGGAGCTGGCATCTGACTTATGCAAGCTTGGGCAAGTTCCTTCACACCTGGACCTCAGGATTTCCAGCTACACACTGAGGTGGCAGGCTTGAGTCCATGTTAATGAGCCTAAATCTAATATTCTCTGTTTGGTGAACTGCGGCAAAGGTTAGAAATTCAATCCAGCCACGTGTTCCATAGAGGAATGATTTATGCAGTCTTGGGAACCAGAGGGCCAGTAAATCAAAGGTGCAAAGACACGGGTATGAATAACAAAATTCATTAAACCTCTTGAGAGGTGTCTCTTTGTAGGTTATGTGGCACTTACATTCACTCTCGTCTTTATCATAGACTTCAATTCCTAGAGTTCACATATAGTTATGCTTAGTTCAGTGCAGGGGCTATGTGTTTTTCCTCCTCTTGTCTCTCTACACGTCACATAAAATAGACATAAATTGTCCCTCTGTTGAATGAATTCACTTATTCACTTATAGCAGCAGTGCAGTCCAGGGTAGAGTGAAGAAAAGAGCATGAGAGTCAGAAGGTCCGGGTCTTGAGCTATGACTTCCTAGCTCTGTAAGCCTGGAAAACCAAAGTGGCCTCTCAACCTCGGAATGCCAGATGTGGGTGGCCTACCTCCCAGGTGTCTGTGGTAACTAAATAAATTCACCTAAGCAAAGCTATGAGATACAAGTCAAGTGTGTAAATATTGAACATACACCATCATTACAACTACAGCAAAAAAATAAAGATAAAGCCTGGAAGATTATATGCAAAATGTTGAACAAATGATTTTGTTAGGGTCTTAGGATTACAGGTGTGACCTTTTTCATTTCTCTATTTTTCAAATGTTCTGAATCATGACTTCATTACTTTAAATAGAAGTTTTTAAAAATATAGTGTCTTATTTCTACTGGTCAGGTCTTATTGACTTCCTTGGAAAGTCCTCCCTTCCTTTCCATTCCATAGCCCAGGCCTTCCACACCCCACCCTGGTCTCCCTGTTTCAGCCTGCAGTCCATCCTATACTCTGAAGCAACACTAGCTTCCTTTCCACCACTTTCATCACATTCAACAACCTTCACTGGCTCTTTCTTTTTCTCTCTCATGTCAGAATTAACTCTTATGCCTGCCTTTCAATCCCATGATTCTGTGATTGCACATTCTTTCCAGCCACTCTCAAAGCATCTTCAGTTCCAGTTAACCAGTCTTCGACACTAGCTTAGGATCTACAGCAGCAAACATGTGTAGTTTGGCTCATATAGTATTCTTACAAAGTTTGAGCCAAACTTTAAAAGTTCAAGCTTTCACATAAAACCCAAAGTTTTACTTCTTTCTTTAAAAATAGGAAGATTTGGCGACACATTTCCTTTATTTCTGCAGGATTACAATCTGGCAGCAGTTGACAGAAAGTGAGTAGCAGCTGCACCCTTAGAAGGGGCCTGTGGTCCCACCACTCATAGCAGGGCCACTGATGGCCAACAGGGCACCCCTGGGAAAAATAGAGAAAGGTGTTACTTCCTCTGAGCAGAGGCAGGCCCACTCAGATTGCACAGCTTCTCAAGGCTTGCAAAAATAGAATGGATTTCAGTCTCCGCTCTGCAACTAGGCTAGACTGTCTCATTAGGGACCCAGCCAGTATGACCATAGGCACCAACTCTGCTCCCACAGTTGCAGTTAGGTGCCTGACCTCTGTAGGTTCACATATCAAAAATGACCAGAAGAATGGCCATATGGGCTCCAACTCTGTTTATCTGTAGTTTATCTCAGCTCTACCCTCTGCATTGTCTCCACACTGCTTTTCCTCAGTCACAAGACGGCTGCCAGGACCAAGAGCACTACATGCCTTTTCATTCACCTGCAGAGAGAACGCTTTCCCATAACTCTTAAACAAGAACCCTGAGCTAAACTCAGATTAAATCACTCCTGAGTCCATCCATTTTGGCCAGGATAATGCCAGGCACTAATTGCCTCAGGTTTAAGTTATCTAAACAATTTAAGGCAGATGGTGATTTATAATAATGTTTCTCAACAAAGGTTTGAGTAATATTTTGGCCAGGACAGTTCTTAGCTGTGCCCTAGTGGTGCATCTCCTTGCAGTCATTTAGCATATCTGTTCTAACCCATCATATGCTAACCCTGCACTCCATTGGTTGGCAGGATGAAAAATGTCCACACACTAGTCATATCCAGACACTCCTGCATCTGAAGGTCTTGCCAGACTGAATGGGCTACAACACAATGGGAGGAGTGGTTTCTTAAAAACTAAGTCTAGTCTTATATAGAAAGATGGGAAATGTGAATGAATTCTGGAAGAGCAAATCCACAAATATTCACTATAATTTTTTCTAGACTGGAAAGAAGATAAAAAGGGAGGAAAACTATGCTAAATTTTTAACATGTCGTTCCCCTTCAGATGCGCTCCTGGTTACTATGGAAACCCCTTACTGATTGGAAACACTTGTAAGAAATGTGACTGCAGTGGAAATTCAGATCCCAACCTGATCTTTGAAGATTGTGATGAGGTCACTGGCCAGTGTAGGAATTGCTTACGCAACACCACTGGATTCAGGTGTGAACACTGTGCCCCTGGCTACTATGGGGATGCCAGGATAGCCAAGAATTGTGCAGGTACAGTACTATAAATCCTATGACAGCTACCTGGCCAAACACGTGTGCTGAATTTTGATATGTTTATCTTGGGGAAATATTACAAGTGCCCCTTTGTCACTTTTCCATGGCAATGTACATTCTCAGGAATGTGCATCCCAAACTTACCAGGGGTAGGTATTATTATCAAAGCTACTAATGTAACTTAGCTACTGGGTAGAACAAACTGTGAGACACTGACACAAATAAACTTTTGCCTTATTATCTAATATTCTTTTAATTTTGATCAAAGAAAATCAGACTTTCATGGATTGCCTATCATTGGCCAGAGTTCTGAAGGAAAACTTGCTTGGTTCTCATCAGTTTTGTTATTCTGGAAGCTAAGTCCCATTTCTCAGTTATGTTTGGTAAAACTGACACTTCAGTGAAATAGATGAGCAAGCCAAGGGTAGAGTTTAATCATCTCCCAATTTCCTCAAATTGTCAGAGTAAATATCCCAAGGAGTGTCTAAAAAAATATTTCTGGTTAGACTGCAGTTAGACTGAAATGCACAAATTTTATTTATAATTTCTCTAATCCATTTGCCACGTAAAGTGAAGCCTTTCTCTAAGAGTAATGGAAGGCTGAGACTGAATATTTCTTATTCTTTTGCAACTTTGAGGGGAAGGAGGCAAGGAAGAGATATTGTGCTTTTGTGGCACTCTCCTATTGGAAATCTCCTCACTAAAACAGATTCTTGAAAAGGTTTTGAGAAGTAAAAAGTTTAAAAGTGGGAAGGAAACATATATGATCTGCAGAATTTATGATAAAAGTAAACATGTCTATCAGAAAGCAAAATGCACAGAGGCATAATAATGAAAATGAAGGAGAGAAAAGAGGAGCTCCGTGTCCCATCAAAGAGAAAGCAGGCATCAAAAAGAGTGCTGGCAAAATCAAAGCTTTGCTTCTCAAAATATTTACTAAATTTATGTTTAAATTACATAGATGCAGATCACTTTTAGAAAAAAAACCTAATGTTAGGAGCAATAAAGCATGATCTTGCTGAATTGTTTGAAAAATCTACATTTTGTGGAACATTAAACAGCTGAAATATAATAAATGCATGTTCCCCTTGAAGCTAATTTTTTATGATTTTTCTGTAAAGACAGTTAAGAGATGGAGAAAATTAACAATCTGTACCAGCTTATTGCTAATATAAATAGCGTAGGAATCTCTTTTTAATTACAAATTTTCATGCTGCGGCTCAGTGGAAAATGAAGTCTGATAAGATGGGAGTTTCATTTTTGTTTTTTTTCCAAAAGGCTTTCTTGAAAATCATCTGTAGATGAATAATGGGCTTTCAGGTCTTCTAAATTCATGTGAATATGTTCCTAATTCTTTCCACCACGTTATTTCTAGTCATCCCACTGATAGCTATCATTTGAATGTTTGGAATCAGCTTTGCCAAAGGTCAAGCACTGTGGAAGCCAAGATTCGCTCTTGGATCTTCTCACCCTCCTGGCTGGGCTGTACCTCCCTCAACCCCAGAGTTAGATTAAACTGGAGAATCAGTCTGCAATGAAAAGATGGCTTTCAGATTCCAGTTGAATAATGGGCTCCATGATTATTTTGAATCTTGTGAAATTTACCAGTGTCTTTCTGGACTGAAGCAGTTGCATAGTCATGTCTGACTCACAAAGAGAAAAAAAGAAAAGAAAAGAAAAAATGAAGAAAGGAAAAAAGGAGGGAAGGAGGGAGGGAGGGAAGGAAGGAAGGAAGGAGGGAAGGAAGGAAGGAAGGAAGGAAGGAAGGAAGGAAGGAAGGAAGGAAGGAAGGAAGAAAGAAAGAAAGAAAGAAAGAAAGAAAGAAAGAAAGAAAGAAAGAAAGAAAGAAAGAAAAGAAAGAGTTCTAGTACATTTAAATTTACTTTTGTCCGAGGGTCACCTTTGAAAATCTCACTGGGTTGGGGCTTAACTGGGTGAGGAGCATAATCTCTATGTCACAGATTCCATAAGGTCCTAAGGAAGAATATAATTAATCCCTGATGAGGAATTATATACTGATAGCTAATATTTCTAGACACCACAAGAATATTGCCATGTTTTGAGCATTAAGAAACAAATTCCTAATCTCTTGTTTTTGTTTCCCGCAGTGTGTAATTGTGGAGGAGGCCCATGTGACAGTGTAACCGGAAGATGCTTAGAAGAAGGTTTTGAACCCCCTACAGGCATGGACTGCCCAACCATAAGTAAAAATAACAGTACATGATTGACTAACCCCGCTTTCTCTAATGTGCTGCAGGTGTGGGATTAAGAAGAGCTATACAATACCCTCTCTCTAGAAACTGCCTGAGTTCCTCCCTTGCCTTATTTTAACTCTGTCTGTGCCTCAACCAAATGAACCCTAAACAAAAGATATTCAGTGGTCTACTCGATTCCATTTGGCAAATGCGTGATTTACAGTTAAACACCTCTATTTTATAAAACTTATTTTATCTAGTCTTTAAGGTTAGCATCTTGTCTAGTGGGTAAAAGCAGGTTTAGAAACTCAATTTCCAATGACTGAGTTCAGTTTAGCTTCTTAATCTCTTCAGTTCCTCACACAATATGATATACAGACAAGGCTTATCAACACAGGACAAACTGAGATACCAAGAGATTTAAGTGGCTTTTCCCAGGTCATTCCAAAGCTTAAATGGCAACAGAAATAAAATATTACAGCCTTATGAAAAGGAGCTACCATCATTGTTTTCAGAATTTCTCTACTGTCAGTCACATCATGAGCAGTCCTGATGGTGCAAGGACTTGCTGAAACATTTTACAACAAATATTCTGAGCTGGTCTTACTGAATTTCAAGTCTAGGATGGTCTATGATCGATTCTTAGAAGGATTTAACCCTTTTCTCATTTGACCAGAGAATACTCGCCGGCAGCTCTTGCCACTGTAGCATTTACCCCAAGATAACTCATGGATTATAGTCCCAAAATTTACCTCCAAAGTTTGCTCCAAATTATCTGGCTTTTGCTATTATTTTCTCATCGCCCTAGTATGTCAATAGTCTTTGGAAACAAATGACATCATTCTATTTATAGCATCATGTTTTCAGTAGTGGTATTTCCATTTACAAAATATAGTAATTCTCAATCACTGAAAATGTCAAATTCTAGAAAACAGCATTCCTACACATGATGTTAACATCGTTCTCAAACAGTTGTTAGCCAGAGATTCATTTGATGAATCTGATTTATATATACCTTTCTGTTATATTAGGATTAGAGACAAGTTCTATTTAGAAATAACTCCAAGAACAATTTTTTATTTTCACATTGAAAACCAGTCAGATTTGCTTCAGTTTCAAAGAGTATGTTTATGTAAAATTAAATTAATGCTGGCGGTGAGCTGCACTTTTTTTTTTTTTCTAAACGGGAAATAGGTTAAGGAAAGCTTTGCCTTAGAAAGACTTCTACAAGAAAGTAACTAATATTTACTTTTAAGTGGAGTGGTTTAAAGACTATTTTAACTTTAGGTATCCCCTCCCCCAAAAAAATTATCTCTCAGTCTCTCTGAGTGTAGAGATATTAATATTACCAACAAATCACATCTTAAAAGGTGGCACAGAAAGCAAGGCATGAGTAGGGCAAAGTTTACACACTGATAGTATAGTTGGTTCCCTAAGCAAGGTCACTTTAAGGACATCGACATGCCTGTCTGGCCCTAGGCATCTTCCCCATCAGCCTGATATGTAGGCTGGGAAGTCATTCTTTTGAGAGGGTATATGAGTAAAATCATGTTAAATTTAACTAATTAATATATTAACACCCATTAACACTTTGTCTCCATTTGTCAGTTCTCTAGAAGAAAGCACAGTCTGAGGGAAAGAGACTGAGAAAAGTTTCAAAGTGTTTCTTTGTAAGTGCACCTCAGGAGGACACTGGGTCCTTGAGGGGTGATGACAAAGGTCAATGGAACTCAAATATGAAATTCAGGGAGCAGGGAGAAACTGTGACCTACCTCACCACGAGTCCAGGTTCATCAGCTATCAGGGAGCAATATTCACAGTGATGTCTTACAGACCTCCTCCTGCTGATGTGTTCATTGAAACAGGAGATCAGGTCATGGAGAGGCGCTGAGACAGCCCTAGGGTGAGGTGAAGGTGAGGTGCTACAGCTTGACTTGAGATGAGAAAAGCCAGCAGGAAAAAAGGAGTGCCAGCAAATAGCCATCTCCACCAGTGGACACCAAGTAAAAGCCCAAAACCTAACATGAAGAGAGGCATTCCAGAGGGCCGTCCACCACTAAAGAAAAGTGGACAAGGCTGCTCCTTACCCACCCGCTTCAGATGGTTTGCGCTTCCTTTCTTTCTCAATTCAGTGCCTAGTGTTCATCTTAACCTACATTCCCTGTTGCATGTGTTGTTTGTTCTTGTAATGTTTTACGTGGGGATGGTGCCTTGTGTATAGTTTGGCTCATCTTAAGCAGTCTTCCACTTTGAGAATAAGAACTATTTCTATGACCCAAAACCAGTCCTCAAGGAACAAAAATAAAGATAGTATTACCTAAGGGAGTACACGTAACGATCTACTTTAAGCAGCATGATTTCCAGCCGACTTTGAGTTTGAAGAAACAATGTGCTCATTTTACCTCCAGGTTGTGATAAGTGCATCTGGGACCTGACTGATGACCTGCGGTTAGCGGCCCTCTCCATTGAGGAAAGCAAGTCTGGTCTGCTGAGCGTGTCATCTGGTGCCGCTGCTCATAGGCACGTGAATGAACTCAACTCCACCATCTACCTCCTCAAAGTATGCAGGAATATCATTCCTTCTACATGCTTTCATTCTGGTGTCACAGGTCGCTCCTAGTAACTTCTATCCCTTTTGCTATGTCAGTCCCTAAATTGTTAGCCTTAGGAGATTATGAAAGGTTCATTGTAACTGTGAGCTTCAGCCTAAACCCAGAGCTGCCATCTACAGAAGAATGTAATATGGAAAATAAACTGACTAAGAAACTAGTATCTATGTACAAACCTATTGAAGGAAGTGAAACACTTAGCTCTTTGGTGAAAGTGTACATTGGTTATTCAAGTAATTATCACAAACTTACTAGCCTCAATTTGCAATATTTTGAGTACTTTCTCTACAAACTATGTCTCTGTCTGCCTGTCTTACTCTCTGTCTCATTGTCTCTGCTTTCTCTCTCTCTCTCTCTCTCTCTCTCTCTCTCTCTCTCTCTCTCTTTCGTTTCTGCCTTTACCTTTCCTTCTCACTGTCATATTTTTTCCTCATTTTTCCACACTCATACACATACTGAAGCACACAACGTACTCACATACTCTGTTTCTCCTCAAAGGTCTAGTGATAAATCTCTAATAAACAAGTTTAAGGCAGGTAACAGTCAAAAACAGTACACTTATACTAGTGCTTGTATATCCAAACTTTTAAGAGGTGTTTTTTTCCTCCTCTCTAAATCATGGGTTTCTATCACAACCAACAGATAGTTTTTAAAACAATAAAAATTACCTGAAAAGACAATAGAATTAATATCAGCACACTTTTTTTTTTACTTAATCAATTTAACATAATAGTTAAGAGGACAAACTTTGAATTCAAATTTCTTGGGTAAGCTATTAAACCTTTTTATTCTTCAGTTTCCTCAACTGGAATTGAGGATAATTATTGTGCCATCTCATCGGTTGTTAAAAGAATTCAGTGATATATGTAGAGCAGTTAGAACAGCACCTAGCATAGTAAGTGCTCATTACTCTACTTTTTTGGAGGTGCAAATGATATCAACAGCAACTGGCCAAATGTGCAAAGTGAAAAATCAAGCAGAAATTATGAAATTGTAGAGTTGGAAGGAATTTGTGAGCATTCTATCCCAAACTTAGAAATCATTCTTATCCGAACTCACCTGTTTGAACACATTAAGGCGCTAATTCTCAGAGGAGTCACCCAGAGTCAGACCTCTTGATACTCAAATCTTCTTTCTCCAATATCACAATTTCAAGATAGGTACAATTACTTCTGACAGAAAGTCAGAGCCAAGATTGGAGGGTTTATTCCAGAGTAATCCAAGTAAAATAGCATTTGGGCCAAACTCCTCAAAAATGAAAAACGGATAAATGGTCTGAAATAAAGAGAATTGCTCTTCTTATACCTAAACAAACAAACAAATTTTTAAACTTGATTTACATTGATCTGGGTGGGTTGACCATTTCCTCGAAGACCTTCCAAAATTGACATTTTAAAACTCAGACACCCAAGGCTACCACCAGTCTATATTGTGCCTTTGTGCAAATTAGAAAAAGGTGCCATTTCCCCATGGACAGCACACCCCAGGCCAGGGGCTCTGCCTGATGGGCAGAGCTCAGATAATTTTAGCTTCAGGGCCCTTGGAAACTTCATACAGACCCCAATCTTCAGAGTTAGCAGGGAGCAGCCTGGGGATGCCACTATTTTGGGAACAGAGGCTAACATTCAACTCTGAGTCCTCTTATACTGAAAGAGTTTTTTATATATTTTTACAAACCTAGTGTGCATATCTACCGATTATTTAAAAAAAATTTTTTTTTCACAGACAAAATTATCAGAAAGAGAAAACCAGTATGTCCTGAGAAAGATACAAATCAACAATGCTGAGAATACAATGAAAAGCCTTCTTTCTGATGTGGACGAATTAGCTGAAAGGGTATGTATTCTGTTTCTGGAACTGCCTTCAGAGTAAGGACTTAGCTGGTGTGAACCTACCTAATCACAAACAACTGAGGCTTAACATAGCACAGAAAAAATACAGTGATCCACATACCTTAAAAAAAATCAAAGGAAGACTTGTAGAAAAAATATATATATATATACTCATTCTCTACTGTTTTTTCCCATTTGATTGGTTTCCTTGAAAAACTGTATTTATGGGTAATTTTTATTGTGTTTGCTGCTGTTTAATATGGCTGATATATGTTTCAATTAGGATAGTCATCCAGCTATTTGCCTTAGCATTTTATGGCTAAGAGCTACAGAGTATCCAGAAATAAGCTTTATTATGTAGAATATAAAACTTATGTTTACTAAGGATGCATTAAATAATAAAAGGAAAGAATAAGAATTGTGCTGAGAAAGCAATTTTGCAATTTGGCAGGAAAAAAATTACTTTTGACCCTCGCTTTATACCATGTACAAAAATAAAATTCCAGATTAAAGACTTTGAGTTTGAATTTCAAATTCACAAGAAAACAGAACTAAGTAATTATTAAACCATGAAGGGAATAACATACTTAAATACAACATGAGAAATTGCCATAAAAAGAAATAATAGATTTGACAAGACAAAATTTCAAATACCCTGGAAAACAACTAAAATTAAAAAGTCAACTAGACTAAGAAAATAATGGAGGGAAAAACAGCTTATAGAAATGCTCACAAATTAACTAGAAAAATATTAAAATGAGCAGAGTCAATGTGAGAGACTATTAAATACATTCTCCAAGAATCTAATGGGAAAATATACAGCTTCTGTACTAATAAAAATATATATAACTAAGCCACAAGGTGCCATATTTAACATATCAAAATGTTTAACACATGTTTTTCTCCTGGTTGTGCTCCACCAGTGCTTCCCAGAGTACTCTGGAATTTCTGCTTTACAATACTGGTGTTTAACATTATAAACTGAAGTTCTTTTCAAAAACAATTCTCATTTTCTACATAAATAAAGGTTAAAATAACTCTGATAATCTCTTTTGACCTTGGAGCTCTTAAATTTTTAAGAGATTAAGTTTCTAAAACTGTAAATTACTCTAATTGAACCCTTGAAAGATTCAGCTACTTTGAAATGTATATGAAAATTGTGTCCTTCGTACTGCACGATGGCACATAGTAATCTGACCACAAGCATTTGGCGAGCAGTGAGATTACTTAAGTTTCAAAGGAGATACCAAGAAAGAAAACTTTGTAAAAAAAAAACCTCATTGTTATTTCATTTCAGTGTCATGGTTAGAACTTGCCCAAAGTGTCTCAATTCTTGAAGAAATGTTTTCACTAAGATTAGTTTCTCTCACAGCTCAGACACAGAATTACTGATCATTTTGTTGTACAGTTTTCCCTTTTTTGATATAAGTTAAATGCAGGCTTTCATATGGGGGGAAATAATGCAAGCTCGAAAGTCACATCCCAGAAGAGAAGACTCCTGGGCAGCAAGAACACACCAAAAGCAGGAGGTTGATTGATAATAAAACTATCGGAACATTCACCCAGGTGTTTTCATTGATTCTTACTGAAAATAACATTCTTCTGACTATGATGACAGTTGTGCTGTTGCAAGAACCTGTTGAAACTTTCAAAATAAATGTTCAGAGCTGGCTTTGAGGACTTCTCAAACAAGCTTCTAGCCCTTGGGCTAGAAACGTCCATGATTGATTCTTAGAAGGATTTAAAAAAATCTTCGTCTTAGAAAGCCTTCTATCAAAAAGTAGCTAATGTTTGGCTTTAAATAGAGTGAAGGGCTTTATTGCAGTTTCCCACAGGGATAAAAATTACATTAATGTTGCCTCTTGAACTTGAAAATACCTTTGTATGCAAATTATGTCACATGAATCTCAAGTGACCCAAATCTCACAATTTACATTAATCCGAAGTTATTGATTTTGTCCCAACCTCCATATCTAAGTCCTCCATTTCCTTTCAGGAAATTTTATAGCCATTTCCCACTTCCTATTTCTGGGAACCCCTAATGGGATACTTATGTATTTGTGTTCACAGTCACTGCTCAGAAGGGCCTCTCTTTTATGACTGCTGGTCATATCTGTAATAAAAGTGCCAAGGACTATGGCAAGACCCTTCTTTCCCATGTTCCCAAAGTCACCATGCTAAAGTCAGAGTGTGACATGATTCCATAGCGTAGCAGTTAACACATCTGCTTTACATGCAGAAGGTCCTGGGTTCATGCCCCAGTAGAGCCATAGTCCATGGTCTCTGGCCATGCTACCCTGAACAAGCCTGCTGTCTGATCTTGGAAGCTAAGCAGGTCTGGGCCTGGTTAGTACTTGGATGACAGACCACCTAGAAAGACCAGGTGCTGTAGGCAAAAATAGTAATAATAATTAATAATAATAATAATAAATAATAATAAAAATATAAAGTCAGAGTGGTGCGAGGCTATAAGCAAAAGTGAAAATGGGGGCCCTCACCCATTCTCAGTGTTGCTCCTTGCCATCTGGTGCTTGAAGATACATTGCAGCGCATCAAGTCACAGAGCCCAGTCTCCAAAGTCTGG
The DNA here is from genome assembly GCA_030015415.1 of Cynopterus sphinx. Taxonomy (NCBI): domain Eukaryota; kingdom Metazoa; phylum Chordata; class Mammalia; order Chiroptera; family Pteropodidae; genus Cynopterus; species Cynopterus sphinx. Next base: position 94,069,035 of record CM057386.1, on the reverse strand, counting down.
CTCAGAAAGGTATTACACTATTCCCTCCATATCTACATCTCCTCAATCTCCCTGCTAATCCTTCAGCCACAGCAAAAACTTCTATTCTTTAAGAGATCTTTAAGACTAGAAGGAAAATAGTTTGCCTCCACACATCAAAAGCACCTGAACCTCATCTCTCATCCTGACAAAAAAGCAGGACCAAAAATAAAAACTACTTAAGACCTGATATATTACAGTTATTGCTCTGAGTGCTCGGGATACTGAAATGAATACAATAAGACCTCTGCTCTCAAGGAACTCACAGTCTAGTAAGGGAAACATACATATAAAAAATTATAACAGCATTCAAACATAGAGGCATGGTACAGGTTAGAGGAAGATAACTCTAAGGAAGAAATAATTAACTCTTTCAGCAGGAAAGGCTTTTCAGAGAAGATGAGCATTGACCTTTGCACTGAAGAGTGACTAGGAGTTTATCATGTACTTTCAAGCTACTTTCTACCACAGAGCAGAACGCTGTGAAGCAACATGGTATGTTCTTGTGACTAGAAGAATTTTGGCTTTGGCCTTACAAAAGATTAATTGTAAGGCAAGGAGTGGGAGATAATGCTGAAGAAGTTCTTAGAGGCCAGATTATGAAGAACTTTGACTGCTCTGCCAGGAACATGTGAATTTCATCCTGCAGACTTTGGAAGACATTGAATCATTTGCCTAGAACAATGAATTAGTCGGGCTTAAATTTCAGCAACATTCCTCCTCAGTAAAGATGATTGATTGGTGGGTCAAGACTCTGAAGATAGGGACACCAGTTAGGAGATTGACACAGTATTCTAAACAAGAATGGTTGTTGCTATCTTGTCTTCATTTGAAAAAACTCTGTAATAAACAGGGGTCAACTGAGACTGTGGTACTGGGGAATAGGAAGAAAGCCAGATGGCGAGTGGAATAAAAACAATTTGAGGACCAATTGTAAATGAGGAATAACAAGGAGGAAAACTCTGGCTTGTAGAAATAGATGACTAAAACTGAAAACATAGAATTGATTACTCTGGACATCTTAAGGATGAGGTATCCAGATGCCCAGCAGGTGGTTAGAGATTTGAGTCTATAGCTCAGAGAAGAGATCAAGGCTGGAAAGTCATTTTGAAGTTGTTAAGATTTAGGAAGTAGATAAATTCATATCACTGTTCAGATTCTGAAATAAGACACTAATATTCCTATTATGATTTGTCTAAAACTGTCCCTACTTGTGCTTGTCTCCCAGAGTGATTATTAAAAGTTCCTTCTTTCACTCTCAAAAGTGTCCGAGTTTAAACAATAAAATATACGATTGCCCTAGCTATTGATTATCATCCTCACTTAATCTGGTTGATTTTTTTAAATTAGTATAATAGGTGCATTACTCTTTATGCACTGTACTACAAAAAAAAATCTCACCACTTTTTATATCAAATATGTTTGAGGAGAATTCACTGTTTAGGTGAGTAAATGATTACTCCATTTGTAATATAAACCATCAACTGGTTTATAGCTATGAAATAATTTTTTTATTTCAGCTTTTCATAAAGCAAGGTGCACCTGTTTCACTCTGTGCCCATATCATTAGTTTCCTTCTATAAGCAAAGTTACAGAAAAAAATAAAGCAGTCACATAAGGTATCACTACGTATTTTAGCCAATAATTTTGCTATTTAATGAATGTTCCTCTTTATCACTGTCTTTGTTAAATATAAATAAGCACCCTCTATTATTTGTCAAAAAAGAAGAGGTTTTTTTAGAGATATATCTATCCTCCAGCTGACTTTCATTGCTGCAATTCAGTTTCCATATCGAGAAATAAGTTAATTGAACACAATAATAACAATAACTTTTCCTTTGAACGGTGAAGCCAAAGTCAAAACAAGTGTTGTGCTTTGCAAATATAACAATATACACTAGTTCAAAAATCAACTCGTTAAATTTTTTTAGTGTTTTAAATGATGTGTCTATATTCTTTCAAAGCAGAAAGGGTTGACATCATTAATAAGATTCATCTTATTTTCTGCATCATCTCATTTTAAAATAATCGCAAATTTTGAGTTTCTGGAAAGCATTAGAACAAGCCAAGAGGAAGACAGGAATTGGACAAAGAAGTATAATGATTCAAAATGCAATGTCCATTCAGAGGACCCACTGTTTAGGGAAGGAGACTGATGGCTGCATTACTGCTCACAGGGAACTTTATATGGAGGGGATTTCAGACTTGCCTGAAAGAAAGCCTCTGGGGTTTGTGTTCACTATGATAACATGTCTGCATTCTCTTCCTTGACTAAGGGCCACTTGCTTGGGTTATGCCTGGAAAGTATGAAAACATTCTAGGTAAAATCTCTCATTTAGAACATTGGATGAAAAGAGAGAAGTTTGAAACAGCCACTCCCCTGTCCTAGGGAAACTGTGCAGTGGTGTACCAGCACTCTGTGGGGCAAATTGCCATGCAGTCCACTCAGGTACTACAGCACTTTGTGACAGAGCTGAACCAAAAAAAGCACCAGATGAGGCAAGTAGGCGTCTACCAAATGCCAGACTGCAGAAGTTCTCCTCCTCTTAAATATAACCCAGGAGTCAGTCTTTTTAATGCCAAAAGGAAGTACACATTCCCCACACGGTGTATACAGGCCAGTGTCCTTACCCTGAACCATTTCTTAGATCTGCTTCTATTCTTACACACAAAGAAAAATACACACATACACATGCACCCACACACATTCTTTCTTCAGAAGCCACATTTGAGTTGGGACTTCATGTTGACATACACTATGCGGGTACGCTGAAACAGAAGCTCCCAAGTTGAGAGGATGGAGTCAGCTCCTTGGAAAAGAGCTCTATTCACTCTGAGCCAAATCTGGTTCAGTGGTTATTTGTACATAAGTGACATCGATGTTGATGGAAATCTGGAGTGCAACACTGGAAACAGCATTTAGCCCAATGAGCATAATCCTTTCCAATCCCTGTGGTAATTCAGTTACAGCAGTGGTTGGACCACCCAGGAGCTACCCGACACATGCTGCCTTTCAAGATCTGCCTACTTTCTCAATAATTTTCCTTTTGAAACTTTAAGCTTGTTAGTCAGCACAATGTCAAACTGATCAGCAGACATTGATAATTTCCTAGTCTGGCATCTTGAGATACAGTAAAAATTCAAAGCGTAAATTACCCGTGCAAGGCAGTTTGTTGGATTGAACTGTGACTGATGGCATAGGAATGGCATCTGATTTTATAGCTTTCTGTAATCCTAAAGCTGGTCATCACATCAGCCTTCATGCATGGTTTCTGGGATGATTTTTATGTTATGGAACTTTCACATGCCAGGAGAATTTATGTTTATGGGCTACGTTATGCCCACATACACATATACAACATTCCCTTCTCATAAATTTAATCTGGTGTTTATGTGGATTATTTATAGGAAAGTCAAGCCTCAAGAAAGAGCCAGCTGGTTCAGAAGGAAAGCATGGACACTATTAACCATGCAACTCAGCTTGTAGAGCAAGCCCACGACATGAGGGATAAAATCCAAGGTAAATATATTCTCTTCTGGTTCAGCTTACTGTCAAGGGAGCGTTCCTGTTATTAACAACAGTAAAAACTAATAGCTACTGCTAGTGCTTACGATGTGCCAGGAACTGTCCTGAGACTGTTATAGGTTTGAACTTATATAAGGCCGACATTTCAAGTTTGTTTATCTGGGATTTCTGAGCACTCACCTCTACCCATGATCTGCTGACTTTCAAGAATAAATGTTCAGAAACACTCCCTTTCCAGGCCTTTCACAGAAGTGGAATACCAAAATACCTTTCCAGCAGAGAAAATTGCATGATATGGTGTCTCTAAAATTCAAGAGTTAAATAGAAATCACGTTTTTCTCAATTATTTGCAATGAAAACAATGCATTTAGTTTAGAGTGGAACCATCTGCTAATCCAAATCATCCTGAGTTCTTCTATGATGCTCTTTCCCAAGATACAGGTAGGCAACTTGCTCTGGTCCCCAATCCAGAAGAAAAGAAAAGCAGGGAGGGGGTGTGTGAGATTTCTTTACCTTAAAGCATTGTGATTGATTTGACCTTCCTCCTTGAAGGTTTACTTATTTGTGCTCTAACCTCTGGAAAGTGTAGGCTGCATTCTAAAATCTATCTTAATAGCACGTTGAAAAACAACCTTCATTTGCCAGCAGAAAACAGGCCATTTTGTTTGTTCAAAGATAAATTCCTTAGGTTACAATATGCTAAGATACAGCATGTGTGTCTTTCTATAGCTTTTATTATCCTATATATTAAGACCTGGATGACAGCACCAAGTGCATCTCAGGACACAATGCCAGTATAAGGACCCCCGTGGGATCATCATATTATTATACTGAGGTATAGGGAGCATATTCCAAGAAAGGAGATATACCAAAACCAAGATTAATCATTTGCTATATTTCCTTTGGTGCCTATAATGCACAATAAAAACAAATAGCATACATTCGAAACACTTCCCACTTCTTTTCCTATAACATTGAGTTACTATTGATTGGTTTAAAAAGTAAGATTGAATTTAGATTAGCTGATCTCATTGATTTAAGAAATAAATATTCCTCTAGGAAGCAAATAAAGCCATAATCCTAGCAAATAATTCATTTTTCTGTTATAACTCAAATTTTGATTCTGAAGTGTTTCATTAGAAAAGAATCTAAACCTTCTTATTTGGCATTTAAGTATAGGAAAAGATGGAGGAAATGCAAAAATGTGTATGGAAAACAATTTTCATTAGTTTTTACCTTTTTGTAATAATGTATGAACAGTCTCCGAAGACCAAATGCAAAAATGTTATTGTCTACATCTACTTTTTCTAATCTATACCGGATGTGGCTAAAATAAAACAGGCCAAAACTTTAGATATAATATTTGCATCAAAATGCCAAAGAATTTAGCCTTGCAAGTGCTAGTTCTAAGGGAAATAAAAATCTATGTTTAGTTTATTTCAGAAATTAGTATTTTAGACTTTACTTGAAAAGTGAATGTTTAATTTCTTCATAAATTTGTAGGATTTTTTTAGCCAGTCTTGGTGTCCCTATAACTTACTTATAGCATTAAAAACCTCTTCCCTCATTTATCTCCTTTCTTTCACAATTTGGGAATGATACCAATAGCTTGTCATTCCTTATTCCCAACCATTTCTAAAATAACTGCTGGTGACCTTCAAACTATTAGCTATATAAAATACAAAACCTTATTTGGTATGATTTATGTGACACTAGTGTTTGTTTACCCATCTTGTCCGGCCAACCACATAGATCATAGTAAACCACAGACACACAATTTTATTTATGCCAGGAAGATAAAATTCTTTCTCCCAGAGCTGTCATAGGCCACAGTGACAATTACATAACTTTTATTTGATCATATGTAGTAGGAAGAGGGATTCAGAGAACTACTCAGCTCTGCTAGTATTTAGACACCTCGTTGAATCCCCCTGAGCCTCGGCAATCTCTCCAGCTCTAAAATTCTCCATTCCACTTATGAACACGGGATGAAAATGACCCAGCATCAAAATGGCACAATCTTCACAAGTAGTCATACAATAGAAGGTAAATAGCAATCGCAAAAAATGTATATATTAATGAGAAAAAACTTAAAGATCTTTTTTTCTAGTCTGTAGAATAATTTGAAAGTCTCACTTGACCGACTATTCTCATTTTGGCTTAGAGCTTTGGTAAATCCTTGGCTAAAATACGATTACTGTCTCCACCACATCCTGCATATGACAGGAGATACTTTAGAACATTTTCTACAAGTTGTGAATTTTATATAAATTTTGATCAAAGACCCCAGATTTGCATGCCTTAAAAATTAATGTTTTTGAATCACTGTACAAACCAGGCACAATTAAAATCAGGGCAGGCTTTGTATCAATCCCATTCTCATTCTGAAGACATCAAATGGAAAACAAAGAAGAGTGATTTCTTTAGGTTTTACTTCTCCCTGGCATAGATGATAAACTCAGATGCCAGCATCAGTTTTTGTAGTGTGGATATCAGTATGCTTTCTGGCAGGGAGTCTTTCTTTCTATTTTAGGAGCAGCCCTGCCCTTTGTCCTCACTCACCCACGTTTTCAGTGGCATCACTATAAAATGCCCAGTCACCTCTTTCTGCTATCTTCTTTATCATTTCCTTCCTTTCAGAGATCAACGACAAGATGCTCTACTATGGGAAGGAGCAGGAACTTAGCTCTGAGGAAATCTCTGAGAAGCTGGAGTTGGCCCAGAAAATGCTTGAGGAGATTAGACGCCGTCAACCATTCCTCATTCAACGAGAGCTCGTAGATGAGGAGGCAGATGAAGCCCATGAACGTAGGTGTATTCAACTCATAGAGCCCAGCACATGTCTGTTTTCTTTGTGAGTCCAGAAGCAAACACCAAGTCACAGGGCAACATTTGGTCAAAGCAACCAATTCCCAATATTCAGAGATATGTAGAACTTATATGTGGCCTCAGGGAATCATTCAACATAACTTGACTATATGACCAAGATTTTTAGATCCAGACCCAACCTGGAGCTTTTGAAACAGCTGAGATTCCACAAAGAATGTGTAAAACTTTTACTCTCAAGCAGAAGAAACAAGGACTTAGCTTTGTGAAAATGTATAAATTGGGGTGGAAGGCTCAAGGGAACAAAGTCCCATAACTACAGTAAAGAAAATTATATTGAGAAGCCAGTAAAGCTACAGGCCCAACAATATTCATATTCTGAGGTCCATGAATGACTTTCAATAATTTTTAACCTCAATGGAATTTTAACATTTCCTTTAATGATGCCTGTAGACATCAAATCACAGTAGTATTTAGCAAACTCCTGAGTTGGTCCCTGTATCAGCTATCAATTACTATCTAACAATCCACCCAAACATATTCATTTAAAACGATAACCATTTTTTTTCTTGCTCATGATAATATGGGTTGGTAATCTAGACTAGACTCAACCCTGATAGCTCATCTCTGCTCCATGTGACATGGTTGAGCTGTTGAGCTCATTCACATGTCTGAGGCCTTAGCTGAGATGGTTGAGCCTCTCCCTCCATGTCTTACTCTCAAGGAAACTAGTCAAGGCTTGTTCACTTTGTGGCTGCCTTCCAAGAGTGCAGTCATGGAAAATGTAAGGTTTTTCAAATCCCAGCCTTAGAGCTTAACAATGTCATACCCATTGTCTTGGTCAAGACCAGCCCTGATTCAAGGCATGAGGAAGTAGACTCCACTGTCAATGGGAAGAGCTGCAAAGTATTTATGGTCATTTTAATCTACACAATCAACAAAAGAAGCCATAGGTTTGCATATCATATTTTAGCTGTTGCTGTTATCCCAAAACATTAAGTTCATCAGTAATTCAAAATTATAATAATTAGTCTCATCTTTGTCTTATTGTTTAATGTGCTAACAAATAACATATATTATTATATTACCAATTTTTTTTTACTATATTGATCTCCTTTTTAATTTTATGTATATTATTCTATGCACTTTAAACACATTATAATAAAAGGGTCTGAAGGTTTTACTAGATTTACAAAAGGGCCCATAACGCAAAAAAAAGGTTAGGAACACCTCCCATAGATCATTTTCTTGCAATTGTAACTATCAATTTCTGCTAAGAATTAATGTGAACATTCTAAAAGAGGAATATTTTTGACCTAAAAGTATATTATAATAGTAAACGTATAAAGTCATAGAAACAGTAAGAACCGCAGAATAATCTCTGGCCCTATTTCTGAGCCAGAAGGAGGCCAGCAGTCTGGAGCTCTACCATCACAGCCAAATGCTTCCATGCTGTTTGACTATTCTGAAATTTAATGACACTGCCTTTGGGGAATGGGACCAACCACATCTACTTAGTCGCCTTCCTCCTGGTGAATGCATTTTCAACCACTTCCTTTACTCAGCCATTAATTTGTATCTTTTGCTCATAGTGATGTAAGAAAATACAAAATCTGAACAAGACAGACTGGTATTCCCTTGAGGAAATATAGAATTAAGGCACATAGTCAATGTATGTAAATTTGATTAGACAATTAAGACATATACAAAGTTCAAGAATGTATCATTGCCATTTAAATCTTTCCATCCAAAATAATAATTTAGGTTTGACCTAAAAAGAACCTAACTAAAACCAGTTGCCTAGAGAGAATACAGACAATGAATGGTTGTGGACATTATTTGTCAGTAACAGACAATATCCTTTTGGTTATTTTTAATAATAAAACTATAATATGTTTTAATCCTCTTTATATGGTAAAATTAGTAATAATCTAGCTAATAATCAACATCATATGATAATATGGTTTCCACATAAAAGATAATCTTAATAAGGAAGTTAATTAAGTCCTTCTCTTGGCTGACTGCCATCAGGAATTATGGAGCCCTACAAAATAGTATTTTTTTTTTACTTCAAATATAAAACATATGCTATTGTTTGTAAACGACAGCTTGAATCTCTAATGCTAAAAAAGGCGTAGCCTGACAAATTTGCATCTCTGCTAAATGCTGACGGAATTAGAAGAGACGGGAGAAGCCCAGACTGAGTTTCCGTGTCTGTTTCCTCCCAGTGTTGAACCAGGCTGAGGACTGGCAGAGACTGTACAATGATACTCGCTCTCTGTTTCCTGTCGTCCTGGAGCAGCTGGACGATTACAATGCTAAGTTGTCAGACCTCCAGGAGTCACTTGACCAAGCTCTTGTCCATGTCAGGGATGCGGAAGACATGAACAGAGCCACAGCAGCCAGGCAGCGCGACCACGAGGTACAGTAGACATTCTAACTGGAAATGCGCTTCAGGCATTCAAGTTATACCAAGAAGGGACAGTTGGTATACAATTTTTAAATATTCATACTGAGACTTGTCCTTATCCTTGAATTTTTTCTCTTGCCCACCCCCGCATTTAGTCGACCACAGGATCCTGCCAATTTTACTATTGGAATATTTGTAGCTCCCTTTCCTCTTTTCTATTTCTCTATAACCCCTAGTTTGGGCCTTCATTTTTCAACCAAAATAGCCTCCTTCTTTCTTTCCTCTGTTCTTGCTCGCTTCCAACCCACCTTCCCTACCCTGCCAGAGTGGCCCACATAAATAACTGACATTTACCTTTTGCTCATATAAAAAGCTTCATTTTATCCTTATGACCTATAGCAGAGCCTTTGACACTATAGCTTGTCAATCATTTAGTGAATTATAAAATAAGTTTTGAGGGTTGTAACCAGCATTTATAAAATAAAGAAAAAGTAAAAAAGAAGTAAAATAGAATTGAAAATATCAAAGTACATCACCTATAGAAAGGTATGATTTCATCACATTTTTGTTTTAGTTATGTATGCATACTAGATTACAATATAAAATGTATTATTATTTTTTTTTTTTGCTGTGAGTCATGTTTAAAAACATTTGAAAGACACTATTATATAGGAACATCTATGCTGTTTCTCATTGGCATGTAGGACCCTCTCTGATGGGCCCCTTCCAGCCTCCTCAGCCTCACCCCTGCCATTTCCCTGCTTTGCACATTCAGTTCAGGTAATATCACACTACCAGTATTACCATCTGCCTGAAAGGCAGACTTCTTTCCTCCTTCACCTGGATAACCCCAGGTATCACCTCCTCCAGGAGGCCTATCTCACCATTCCTGATTAGCAAATTCTCTCCAGCAATCCCATAGTATACTTTGTGCTCATCTTCTGTGACCACCTGTTAATGGATCGGTCCCCCCAACTCTATTTAAGTGTTTTAATTTTACATTTTACTATTAGACCTATAGCATGCCTTAGAAAAGAACACCAAAATTTCAGTCTTTATACAAAACAAAAATAAACACATAGTTTAATCATTTTGATGTGTTCCAATAGTAGCCACACAACTAATAATTATATATTTATTTCATTATTCTGCTCCCAACCCCAAAGGGTAACAGAATAATAAAAATCTTTATCAGATGAATGTAGGATTCTATATTTCAAAAGTAGGTTAAATACTTTTTAAAAATTATTGAATTTATTGGGGTGACATTGGTCAATAAAATTATGTTGATTTCAAGAGTGTAATTTTATATCATTTGTATTTATGAGTTTACCATCTGAGGTCAAGTCTCCTTCCATAACCATATATTTGACACCCTTTACCTTTTTCTACCTCACCCCTACCCCCTTTTCTTCTGGTAACCACCATACTGAGTTTTTGTTTGTCTTGATAATTCGGTTGTTGCTTTTCATTTTATTTCCCACATATGAGTGTAATCATATGGTTCTTGACTTTTTCTGTCTGACTTATTTCACTTAGCATGAGAGTCCCATGTTGTTGCAGATGGTAGAATTTTATCTTTTCTTATGACTCAGTCATATTCTATTGTATATGTGTACCACATCTTATTCGGTCATTCATCAAAGGCCACTTTGTTTACTTCCATGTCTTGGCCACCACAAATAATGCTGCAAAAACATAGGGGTACCTATGTCTTTATGAATAAATGTTTTCAAGTTTTTCAGGTAGATACCCAAAAGAGGGATTGCTGGGTCATGCAGTAATTCTATTCTTAATTTTTCGAGGAAACGCCATTCTGTTTTCTATAGTGGCTGCACCAATTTACATTCCCACCAGCAGTATCTGAGGACTCCTTTTTATTCCTGACCTCTCCAACACTTGTTAATACCTGTCTTGTTAATAATAGTCATTCTTACAGGTGTGAGGTGGTATCTCATTGTGGTTTTGATTTGCATTTCTTTAAAATCACTGTGTAGAGATTCTTATAAGCCAAAGCTATGCCTTCCCAAGACTGTTTCTATCATTTCTTTTTAAGGATCAGGAAACTTTTTTTTTTTTTTTTTTGCATATGTGAAATGGAGAAATGGATACTGAAGCATACAAAATAGTGCTAATTATGCCATCTTCATAATTATCAGTTTCCAAAACTTTTTGGTCAAGTCGACCAACTTCCTGTGGGAATATTTTTATTTGTTTCAAAGATAATTCTTCTAATGCAATATATAATAAGTGGGGGAAACCCTTTAACTTGAAGCATATTATTGTCCAACTACTGCAAATGAACTTATCATGCAGTGCTGTTAGCCTTGAAGTTTGGCTGTGACTTCAAGGTGTTACCACTGTTCCCTTAAGGCAAACCAGATTCAGGGGCTTCCAGATGGAGTCAGAGTCTGGGGTCTCAGACTCTGTAAAAAGAAAACTGCTTTGAGAGAGCTAAATAATAACCAAACTTTTTCACCTCCCTTCCTTATAAACTTCAAAATAGTGCAGAGCTATATAACTACTTTTCCTTGTGGAGATAAAAATAATTAATCTCAGGTAGTCACACAGTATTAGGCTTGAAGAGAAATTGGTGTTTTAATGTTCTTGCATTAACAAGATATTCAAATAGGATTCTTTTCTGTCCATAGATCTTTACCTTTCCCTGTAGCAATGTATTTGGAGAAGATGGGTTCCATCTTCCTTTCCACTAAATCAGGAAAGACTGCAGGAAGTAAGAAAGACATTAAGATGAGCTTAGAAAGTCTTAATGTATGTCCTTTTATATCTAGGCTTTTATAATTACTTATGTGATTTCCTAGATTATACTATAACTTATAGATTTCAACTCCAATTTAAATTACCATTTCTCAAGTAATTTCAACTCATTTTTCACTCAGATGATAAAATGAGTCTTACTTTTCCCTCTTACTGTTTTATTCTCTGCTGCTCTCAAACTCTTGAACTCATTTGAAGTTTCATAATATTTCTTCAGAATCATAACATCCTTGCCTCTAGAACCCAACTGAAGGTAAGAATTAAAGCATTCATCAAAAAATGTATTAGCAACTAGGGCAATTTCCCTCTTCAAAATTCCTGAGCATCTAACATAATGAGCTCAGAGTGGAAGGAAGCAAGATCACAATTTTGCACATTGACGACAGGACCATTTTAAATTTTGAAAAGGATATTAAGATTATTTTATATGTGCATTATTTTTGTCCAGATGAGCTATTTGAATCTCAAGTCAGTACATGGTAACAGCTTTTTTTAAATTAATTCATTTTCTTATTATTGCAAATATAGAACCAACGTTCCTGTCTCCATAGTCCCACTTTACATTCATGAAGAGTCAAAGCCCCTCTCTGAAGTATTAACTCTCTGAGATGATGACATTATAAGTAATAATCATAGCTAAGTGCTTTGAACCTTCCAAATTTCTTGTTTTTGTTATTTCTACATTATAATCGAGAAAACTGAGCATCTGGTGGGCAGAATTCCCCAGAGCCACACAGCAGTCAGGTGGTGGGGCTGAGCTAGAAACCCAGATCTGTCTTGATGCAAAGACAGTGAATTGATACTGACCACTCTCCCTGATGCTTTCTCTAAAGCCACCTCTTTGTCTCTCTCTTGTTCCTTCCTGAAGAAACAACACGACAAAGTAAGGGGACACATGGACAAGGTGAACACCTCCCTGAGGACATCTTCAGACTTTTTGACAACGCCTCGTCTGACCCTCATGGAACTTGATGATATAATAAAGGTAAGAAGCCATGTGACTTGTTCGGGTTTGCACTAGTAGCACATTAGAACAGCAGCTCAGTGTCACAGAAGGATAATCGAAGCCAATTCAATCCTATCAAGGTAGCTGGAATTATAAAAGTAAAACCAGGTGACTGAATTTTTTAGTTTTTTTCATTGTGTGGTGGCCACTAGCCATGTACAGCTGTTAAATTTAAATTTAAATGACTTGAAATGAAATAAAATTAAAATTTTAATTCCTCAATCACAATAACTATAGTTCAGGTGCTCCATGTCACCACATGTGGCTAGTGGCTACTACATTGGACAGCACAGATATCATCACAGAAAGTCCTCTTGGAAGTACAGCTCTAGGTCCACCCTACTCACTCTTTACACATAAGTCATGTGTTTAATACAACTGGTAGTTAAAATCCATAAAAGTTGTACTGTTTAAAGTCGAAATTTTCCAAGAAAATGCAATGATCCAACCATCACCAAAGTACTCTTAGCTCAATTTTATTATCTTTGAAAGGGTGTCATTTTAAAGTCATCTGGTCACTATGTCATTCTTTAGCTATTTCAGTACCAAGCTCCTGTCTTTCTCTCCACTCCTACTCCCAACACTGTCCTTGGGGGTGTTAAGATCTAGATGGCTGAGCCCACCAGCTCTCAGACCTCCAGCTCTTTGAACTGTCCAACAAGCTTTTCCTCCAGTCCATCTCTTTTATCCCTCTCTGATGACCATATGCAGGTTTTGTCATCAAAAACAGTATCTCATCCCAAATCCCAGCTTCAAGCACCTTTCTCCCTGAGCAACATCTCTTATCTCACTTACTTATCTCAGACCACAGGTAGACCTCTTCCACTTTATCCTATTCCTCTTATACCCTCTCCTGCCTCCTTAAGCAACTAAAATAATCAATATAATCATTCTTTGCAACCACCCCTCATTTCCATATTCACCTATGCTCCTATTGTACTGACCTTAGAATTCTAACTTCATAACCCCAGGGAACCCAAGTACCCCCAGCATCATGGCCACACCAGTGAAGCCAACATGGCTGATGGGAAACTTACTTCCCATTCTATCAGCATGGCTGATATTTGCTTCATGCTTCATGCTTCACTGAAAAAAATAGAAACAAAGACGACTCCCTTCATCTTTTGTTCCCAAACCTACCCTACCCGTTTACCTGCATCTGTATCTAGACTTCTACCTTCCTTCCTATAGTAAATAATGAAGTATCCCTTTTCCTGTCACAGTCCAATCGCTCTACCCATACTCTGAATCTTATTCTTCCTCACCTTGAAAACACAGTAGCAGGGTATGACTCCCCAAAGCATGCCCTCTGTCTTTACTGGATTGTTACTACTAACATACAGACATGCTCTAATAGCTCCTATCTTTTAAATATTAAAATGAAAAAGGCCTTTGCTTACATTTTCTCTAATTTCTGCCTCATTACTCTGCTCAGCTTCACAGCAAAACATCTAAGGAATTTACAGTCGCTGTTTCCACCCCCTATCTCCACACTGTCTACGGTACTCAACCTACTCCAAACAGAAAGCCATGTCCCACTGAAAATGTGTTTGTCCAAGTCACTGGTGACCTCAATATAGGATCTCTCTCCTCAGCATTCTCAGTCTTGCATTGTTAACCATCTCTCCTATTTAAACACTTGGGGCTCCTGTCCTGGCTCCTCCAACACCTCACTCACTTGGCTCTCCTCCCACCTCATTGGCCATTTTTTCTCAGCCTCCTTTGCTGGCTTCACCACTGCACATCCTATTTCATATATATTTATATATATTTTAGGCTCTGAAGCCACACACAACTGCTCTTTCTTATTCCTTTTAGTTTTTGTATGTTAGTTTATTGTTTTTGTTTTGGTTTTTTACAAATCTTTAAAAATATAAAAATATTCTTAGCCAGGAGCTATATAAAAACAGACTTTGGGCCATACTTGGCACTGGGCCAAGTTAAACCCTGCTCTTGATAATGAAAAGCTCAGTGCTCAGTCCTGGGCCTTCCTTTCTATTTATACTTTCTCCCTAGTTGATCCCATTGAATCCCATGACTTTAAAGAGTAATTATATGCATGATTTTACATTTTTACCTCTGACTCTGATACCTCCACCGAGTTCCAAACTCTTAGATCCAAATGCTTACTCGATGTTTTTAAGCAAGAACTCAGCATGGTTTGTAGGGAAATCAGTTTCATCTATCACTTTGATGTGTAATAGACATATCAAATTTAACACATTCTGAATAAAACCTGGTTCTCCCCTAGTCTCCCCCACCTCAGTACATGGCACAACCCAATAGCTCCAATCAAATTTCTGCAGTCATGCTTGATTTCTCCTTTCTCTTCATCCCCATTTCAGTGAGACCTGTTGGCCCTATCTCCAGAATGAATCCTGATTTCTTATCACTACCTTCTTCTCTGATGCTACTACTTAATCTAAGTCACCTCATCTCTAGTGTGAGCTGCCATAAGAGCCTCCTACAGATTCATTTGCTTCTACTTCTGCACTTCGATACTCATTTTCTATGCAATAGCAGAATAATCCTTTAAAAACATGAAGAAATCACATATTTCTCCCACATAAAATCTCCATTAACACTTATAAGAAACAAGCTCACTTTACTGTGGCCTATGAGACCCCCTAAGTGACCTGGCTCTAGCCCACCCCTTTGACCTCATACCCTACTCTCTCCCTCACTCACTACACTCAAGATTGTTACATCCCAATCCTTCTCTATTTTTTTCAACACACCATACTTTTTCCTGCCTCAGGATCTTTGCACTTGCTGTCCCAAAATCTTCAAATTGCTAGTGTCTTTGTGACCATTAGATCTAAGTGATCCTCTTACCTTTGATCACTCTCCAACCCATCTTACCTGTTGTATTTTTTCAAAATACTTTTTACTCTCTGCAATTAGCTTACTCACTTATTTGATCACTTGTTGATGATCTGTATCTTCCCACCAGATTGTAAATTCCTTGAAAGTAGAGACTGTGTTCACAGCTATATATCCTAAAAGAATGTCTGGTATATAGTAGTCATACAATAAATATTTGTTGAATGACTTAATAAATAAAGGTGGAAAGTCCATGGCATTTTTTCTACTTATACAATTAAAAATATTTTTTTCAAAGTATTGTTTCTCAGATGACCAACCAAATGGCTAGAGGTTTAATACTGTCTCCATAAAAATAAACTCTATACGCCAGGGACTGTGCTACTTTCTGGGAATATCAAAATAAATATAGTTTTTGTCTCCCAAGATTATATAATCTGGTGAATGTAATACTCAAGTAAAAGGATTATAGTAATGAGATGTGTGGATAAATTTTATACACACACACACACACACACACACATATAAACACACACACACATATATATATACACATACACATATACATACACATACACATACACACACATATACATATACATATACATACATGTGTGTGTGTGTGTGTGTGTGTGTGTGTGTGTGTGTGTGTGTGTGTGTGTTATATCCACACTGAACTCCTCCTGAAGCTGTTAAGGAGGGCTTCACAAAGGAAGTGATATTAGAGCTGCATTTGGAAAGATGAGTAGAAATATTCCAGATAGATCAGACAGAAAAGAAAGAAAAGGTATGCTTCAGACAGGGAAAATAATGTGTGCAAGGACACAAGGGCCAGAACAATTATGGAGTATTAAAACTATGATCGGTTAGTCAAGGTTGGACCCTGGGATGTAGTAGGATAAGGAATGGTGATAAATGATGAAATCGGTGATAGAGGAGGAGTCAGTTGATGAAGACATGCTAAGGAATTGGATTTGTTCCTGCAAAGCCATAGCTGATTTTGAGAAGGGAAATAACACAATCAGATTTGCTTAATAGGAAGATCACAATTCCTGCTGGATGGCAGAGAATGGAATAGAGGACTAAAAGGCTGAGCTCAGAGGAGGAAGTTGGATCACTCATGGAGGAAGGGGCTGAGTCAAACCCTAAGGAATAGCAACTTTTGAAGTCTTCAACCTGGCCAGTGAAATAGGAGACTAGGAAAGAACAGTGTCACACAAGCTAGCTTAAGTTAGTTTTGCTTAGTTTAATTGTTTGGTTTAGTTTAGTTTAGTTTAGTTTAGTTTAGTTTAGTTTAGTTTAGTTTAGTTGTGTTTTGTTTTGTTTTGTTTCAGATGAGAGACAGCAGAGCATGTCTGAATGCTAGGGAAGCAATTAGTAGAGAAGAAGGAGTTGAAGATTCAGCAGAAATAGATAAATACCTACTTATAGTATTGTAGGCTCATGTAGACCTGGCCTGAAATTTACTGAGCTTCACAATAAGGAATAATAAAGATTATCTTTTGATATTCTTTGGGGAAAATGTTTTAAGTTCTTCTAAATTCAATTCATTTTTAAAAACATTTTCTTAAGAATGCATCAGGAATTTACGCAGAAATAGATGGAGCCAGAAGTGAACTTCAGGGAAAGCTGTCCAACCTAAGTTATCTCAATCATGATTTAGTCCAAGAAGCTGTTGACCATGCACAGAACCTTCAACAAGAGGCTGAAGAACTGAGCAGGTAATATTCTGGTTTTAGAAATGCAAATCTCTGCATAGGCTGAATAACTAATTTTTATTCAATTCCAAATGGCAGAGCTACTGGGATACAACGTTAATAGCTTGGTTTGAGGATTAGGTTTGCTCATTTATTAGCATGTTGATGGTCAGTCTGAGAGCCAAACATTGCTTATTGCAATTGCTTTCAGGAGACCGTTTTTAGATTTTTAAAAATCTCTCAGTTCAGAGAAAGGGGATTCTGTTCCACAATTATTAATAGGATGACCTAATTCATTTTGTTTAAGGGCATAACTGCTACACAAAATATTCTCAGGTATATCAGATCCTCTACAAGGTCTAAATCTACCATCATCACCTATTAATTTCATAGGTTTTCCAAACCCAAGTGGTTGGAAGTTGGCAGTGCAGCTGACTTCTGGTAAATACTCTGGACACTCCACAGTGCCCAGCAGGAACTAATTGATTTTAACACCTATTAAGAGAAAAATCAATGGACAGTTTTTCTCCTACCATTTAGAAGAGAATCATGCACCCCTTGGGCACTAAATTAATGTTAATTGAAATGTACTGAAAAATTGAAATTAAATTCATGACCCTGAAATAATAGATAAATAATGAGATGATTATAGAGAAAGACTACAAATCTGGTGATTAGAAATAGGATAGATAAAGGTCAAGAACAAAATAAGAACCGATAGTAACTTCTATTCGAAACTTAAATAATCTTTTTATTTCAGATTGTCAAAATTTTCAAATTTTCTCCTAAATCTGAGAAGAGAGTGAGAGGTCACATACAGTTTTAGTGTGAGATGGTGTTACATCCACCAACTGTCATGCTCCCAGGAAACATGCTCTGTTCAAGCCAGTAAAATGGAGCTTGGACAAAACACTGCTTTGGATAATATGCTGTATTCATAGAATATTATTCTTGAAGTTTATCCTCAGGCTCTCTTTATCCTTCTTTTGTCTTTGTAATAACTGCATCCCACTGATTGGGATCTCAACACATACCTTCCCTAAATGCTGCTCCACAGCAAGCAGTGTTCTGGCATGAATAAAATTGAGACAAAGGATTCAGAATAATCTGTAGAAGTGGGGGTGGGGAGTTGGCATTTATATAATAGGGGGAAAGGTATTTGTCTCAGGAATGAGAAAAACCTTAATAAAGTGTGCCCTGGACAAGCCATGCACCATCTTCAGAGCCTTGCTTGCTTCTGTGAAGGGGGAATAACAGTGTCTTGAGCATGGGTGTGGTAATAATTAAAAATTTACTGTATGAAACAAGGCTAGCCCAGTATCTGCACATAGATGCTCAGTTCATGTTATTCCCCTTCTTAAGGAAAAAATGTAATCTGCATATAAGGTGAAGAAAAGAGAAAAATAAGGTTAAATTAACAGAGTGAAATCAGCTAATACCTAACCATGCTGAGGTTATGCACCCTCTCCGAGAGCCTTGGTTTCTTTTATGAAGAGGAACTAACAATGCTAATCTGGTTAAGTAGTAGATAGGAATGACTGGGTCCATTCCCGTGCCTGACCACAGCCACATAAATTCTCACTTGAAGAATTGCAAAATGTTGTTTTTAAATCATCATTTCCTTTTCCTGAGGCCACTGCCAGGCAGGCAGCTGCAATGGGTCCAAAACAGGGTAGTCTCGGGGGTACCAAACACAGAAGAATGCAAAAGAAAGGCAGCTTAGAAAAACTTTGTCAAGCCAGGTGACTTTGAATAATAGGAAGGAAATATTCAAATCAAGCCCTAAAAATGGCCCTATTTCCCAAAGAGGTAAGAAGGAAAAATAATGATAGGTTTGTTCATTAACAGGAATTTGCACAGTTCAGATATGAATGGGCTGGTGCAGAAGGCTTTGGATGCTTCGAATGTCTATGAAAACATAGCCAATTATGTTAATGAAGCCAATGAAACGGCAGGATTGGCTCTGAACATCACTGACCGAATATACGATGTGAGTATTCCATTACTTCAAAGATCATTTATATATCACCTTTTCCCACCTTATGACTTTTCTGTTTTCCCATGTCATCTCTTCCAATGTAATACAAATGTCAGAAAGAGCTGTAGAACTAAGAAAAGACGATTTATTTATGTTATGCATGTTTTAGCAGGGCAGATTGCTCAAGGTGTGCCCTACCCCAGACAGCAAATGCCAGTTCCCTAGACAGCTTTTTTATGCCACAGTCCCTGAATAAAACATATCTAAGACTATTCCCAATGGCAGAGAATAGGCTTTAGGTATATATTCAGATTTTTTTAAGTTTATTTTCCAATTACACTTATTATACAATATTATATTAGTTTCAGGTGTATAACACAGGATTTGATATTTATATACCTCATGAAGTGATCACCCCAGAGTCTAGTACCCATCTGACGACATACATAATCGCTGCAATATTATTGACTATATTCCCTATGCTGTACTTTATATCCCCATGATTAGTTTGATAACTGACAATTAGTCTCTTTTACCTTTTGATTTTTTTCAACTCAGAAGTTGTTTATTGATGGTTTCTACATATGACAAGCACTTTGGCAATGACTTGGCCAGGCACTATTATTAGTTCATTGAATTTTCCTCAAAGAACATTTATCTCAAAAATGTCAAGGACGTTACTGTTTTTCAGTTCACCTTTGACTTTGATTCCAAGCTATGAAAATAAAGCGGTATGAATTTTGCTTGATATTTAGCAGATAAACTGTGTCTCTTAAATCCTGAAACCATGAAAATTTCTTGCACTATCATTTTTACTCTCTCCACCCAATTCCTTTGTAGGCTGTGAGTGGTATTGATACTCAAATCATTTACCATAAAGATGAAAGTGAGAACCTCCTCAATCAAGCAAGAGAACTGCAAACAAGGGCAGATTCCAGTGAGTACCTTCACTTTCTCATCTTCCTTCTGATTTATTGCTGCTTCCCTCCTTTTGTACAATATTTCTGCATTTAGACAGAGATTTCAAAATTCTAGGATTAAAGAATAAAGGATATTTAACTGAATAATACATTAATAGTTCCTGCTCAGAGTCAAGGCATAAAAAATTGAAGGTTAGATATTTTTAAACAAATTGTGGTTTAAAAAATAACTTCCACATAGTAAATCATCAATATGCTTTATATTCTTGCTAATAAATAGTCTAATTAAGAGAAACAATAAATACCAATTTTCAAAGAGATGATCCCATAAAATACACATCACTAAAACTATGTTGCACATAATTTATCCTTTTTTGTAAAATTCAGAAGGCTATTCAAAAGTTTACCCATGATGACACACGCAAGAACAGGTCATCACTTGGAAAGTCAGGAGGGTAGGGCACTGCAAAGCAGTCTGGTTATTTGTACCTCCTTGTAGTTTGTGTACTTCAAGTGTACTGTATTTAGGACAAGCCTGGTGATCATATGGGAGGAAGCATTTCCAAAGGCTCGTGTTTGCATCTGCTAAAGCAATACCTCCAAGAGTGAGAGGGGAAGGAGAAAATAAAAATGTGATCATTTTAGTCAATTTTGGATCTTATGAGTTACTCTTAAAAACAATTGAATTAACTAACAATTTTATTAAACATTATTCATTTCTGCAGTGAGCAAGGGAGAGAGTAGGGTATTTGAGCCTTGACTAATAAGTCTGGAAATCCATTATCTAGCTAACTTCTAATTGCCACCTAAAAACAAAGGCCAATATTGAACCTACAAACTTCACATAATTTTATCAAAGCAATTAATCTCAAGTCTAACTGTGCTTTTATTTTTACAAAGAAATATATAGAAAATAAATACACTTGTTTTTCATATGTAGACTACTTAACTATATAATTACCACAAATCAACTATTATTTTATGTTTTCTGGGTAAACAAAGGCAATAAAAAATGTAATAAGTTTCTCAGTTCTAAGTAATTTTTAAATCCAGTCTTGAACATACTCTTCAGAAAAGAATTAAGTAATAGCAGTAAAGAAGTAGATTAATAGTAAAATATTTTTAAATAAATGTTGACATAACTATGTATTTCTTTTGTTTTATGTGATGTGAAGATCAGAATATGAGATCTTCATAACTCAGTGACTTGAATATTTTATTCTCTTTGATGATTTGCAAGGTACTTTCTCAGTCCTGTCACTATCGAGTTATTGAAACTCATAAAAGGATTTCTTTCTATTTTGGAAGTAATATCTCTTCAAAGTTTTCCATTTTACATGCAGATGAATCTCTGCATTGGTCTCTTTAAATATTTTATAGATTTGGTCACCTACTTCATGATCTTGTTTGGTTAAATCCCTTCATGTATTTATTATAAAAGAGACATTGAAGGGGATTTAGGACTGTGTGGCTCAGCACTTGCCTCCTTTTAAACAATACATGTGTTTGTGATATAAATTCGGATTCTTAAATTGAACCATATTCATCTGTTGGGTTACATTATAATTTTAGATTACTGTTAATTCGGTTTCAAAGATCAATCATCTTTATTTCCCAGCTTTTCCTTCTTCATTGTCTGCATCAAATAGTTAGCGACTTATAATATAACTCAGGAAGCTGCTGTTTAAAGGAATCTTCTATTGAACTCATTTGTAAAATGAAAAAAATGTTTATGTAAGAAGTTCTAAATAGGACACACTTTTTATGAAACATCTCTTCTTATAAACATCCAGCCCAAAATAGATTTTCTTTCTCCTATTTTTATCAGGAGCTCCAAATATAGAGTTAAATATATTCTTTTTCAGTATATTAGCCAGTGATTTTTGCAGTCATGGGACCCAAAAGAAAGAGCTAAAAAGATTTTTTTTGTATCATGGTATTCAAAAGTTGAAGCTAAAAGAGAGAGAGAATGCAATACAACTAACTGCAAAGTATGTTTAAATTCCTTCTTAAATTCTAGGAAATTCTTGGCCATTACTCAGAGGAAATAAGAAAGAAGTGCTTGTACTTTAGTTACATTATACTTGGTGACAAAATCAAATAAGCATTACCTATTGTGTACCCATTATAGACATGTGGGGAAAAAAGATAACTGGACAATAAACGAAGCACACCAAGACTATACAAAATAGAAGGTACACCATGGAAGTGTGTGTATTTACAAGCCCACCAAAGAGAAAGAGTATGACAGGAAGCGAAAAAATTATTTTTCTGTTTGTCAAGAAGCATAAATTTCCCGATGCTTTAGGAGTAAACAAAACATGAACCCAGGATACCTGCGAAAGCTGATCCTTCATTTCAGATGACAAGTTATTACATCATGACTTGTTGGGGTTTGCTCCAAGATGACTCTAGTTTAGGGATGATGCACAAGCATACTTTCAAGAATAATTTTTGCAAGAAAAAGACTATCAAAAACTGATACAAGGATGTGGTTCTATGGTATAACAGTTACCACATCTGCATTACACTCAAAAGTTTCTGGGGTCATGCCCCAGTGGAGCCACAGTACATGGTCTACAGTCATGCCGCCCTGAACAAGCCCAATGTCTGATCTTGGAAGCTAAGCACGGTTGAGCCTGATTAGTATTTAGATGGGAGACCACCTAGGAAGACCAAGTGCTGTAGGCATAAATAATAAATAAGTAAATAAATAACTGACATAAGAACAAATAGAAAATCTGATAGAGCTATATGTACAAACATATGTATAATAAGTGTAATCAGTAATTAATCCCTTTTCACAAAGCAATCCCAAGGTTCAAATGGCTTCATCAGTGAAATCTTCCAAACTTTTAAAGAATAACACCACTCATATAATAAATTCTTCCAGAGAATAGAAAAAGAGGACATGCTCTCTAACTTGCTCTATGAAGCCAAATTTTACATACTAAAACTGATAAAGACATTATATAAAAAGGGAAATTATAAGCCAAATTCTCTCATAACGAGATTTAAAAACTCTAATCACGATATTAGCAAATCAAATCTAGCATACGTAAAAACGGTAATACATGACTAAGTTAAGTTTATTCTAGGATTTCAAGAATAATTTCATTTTAAAAACATTAACAATAATTTATTACATTTGCAGAATATAGAAGAAAATTCATACAATCATTTCATTACAAGCAGGAAAACTGTCTAACAAAACTCAATACTCATTTAAGTTTTAAAAAACATTCACGGCACTAGGAATTGATGGAAGCTTCCATAACCTAATAAATAATAATAAAATAATATATCAATTCAATGTGTAAAAATCTAGTTTAATTCTGTGTACAACAATTAGAAATTAACTTTTTAAAAATAACATCATTTACAGTAGCATAAAAATGCCTGGAAATAAATCTGATGAAAATGCCAAGATCTCTACACATAAAGCTATAATATATTCCTTGAAAGAAATCAAGGAAATTCTAAATAAATGGAGATCAAAATTGGAATTTAGATCTAAAGAAGAGTAAATAAAAAGAGTAAATATTTATTAAAAGGAAGACTCAAATTTGTAAAATTTACAATTCTGCCAAGTTTATCTATAGATTCAATATAATATAAATTAAAATACCACAACTGTATGTACATTTACAAGATGGTTCTAGAATATCTGTGGAAATGGGGCAGGAGAGGGGCCAAGAATAGCCAGTACAATCTTGAAGAATAAAAAAAACAAAGATGGAAGACTTAAACTACTTACAACTCTACGAAAGTTAAAATAGTGATACAAAAGATATAAAAAATTATAATGGTATATTATTTATTTTAAATAAAGTTTAAAAACAGACACAATTAACTGACAGAGTTAGAATTCAGAATAGTGGTTATTTTGGGGTAACTACAGAAGTCCCAGGAAACTGTGAGGGTGCTGATAATACTCTACTTTCTTCTTCTAGGGACTGCTTATATTTTGTGCTCAGTTTGTGAAAATTCATCAGGCTGTGTATTTACAATGTGTGCCCTTTTTTGATGTAATTTATATATCAATTAAAATTTTATTAAAACAATTTTTAAAAAAGAATTATTCCTATATAACCAGTCATCCCCATAAATATAAATGGACCTTTTCAGTTCTTTATCAATTTTGCTGCTAAGTGTCATTAGTCCCAGCGATGCTACATTTTTCAATCAAAGATATGAGCCATTACCTCTACACATACTTTTATGAGTCACTTTATGGCACCCTAAATCACTACCAAGCAGCAATGCAAGTTTTCTGAAATCCTGTATCTCTTAATTGCAATGCCACTTTCCAGAATTGGTGTTCTATGCTCATGTCATATCCAGAATATTACAGATGACTCTCTGGTACAGATTAGAATATTCCTTGTTGAAATGGAGTTGTTGTTGTTGTTGTTGTTGTTGTTGTTGTTGTTGTTGTTGTTGTTTCCTGGCTTCCTATCCCCACTGGTACTTTTTTCGGCTTCTCCTCCACAGGCAATGAAGAGGCAGTGGCTGATACCCGCAGGCGTGTGGATGGAGCCCTAGCAAGGAAGAGTTTCCTTGAGAACAGATTGAATGATGCCTTTAAGCAACTACAAGCCACAGAGAGAGGTAAGGGTTACAGATAGAATTTACGCCTCATCTGCTTGTTCACTGTGATTCCTTACTTATCAATCTTTTCATAATACTGTTTTCTCATGGCAAAAGAAACTGTCTCTCTTTCACACACACACACACACACACACACACACACACACACACACACACAAAATACTAAAAAATATTTATAAAAGCTATACTCATACCTCCTAGGGGTAACCATTAAATGTTAGAGTATTTTCTTCCAACCCTCTGTGGATCATATTGCTTATACATACTATTTGGTAACCTGCTTTCTTGTGAACATCTTCTTTGTTAACAAATATGCCCTAACTTGGTTATTGGCTTTCTCTAGCTTTCAAAGTCAACTACTGTCCTCTGTTACATGCCACGTCATTCTTATAGTTGCAAGCAAGAAGACCAACAAGCCAAACAGAGAAACAAGAGTACTCATCTTGCCTAATCTGGGACTACAGTGCTATTTTAGAAAGATGTGATTGGAAGCAGATGTTACTTGCCTGACATAGTAAAAGTTAAAACACAACTGCTGGATGTGAGTGTTTTACTATAAAGGAGCAAATCCAGCTACAGTACTGTAGCATTGCAAAGACCTGACCAGGAGGCTGTCCTCCATGGTGAATCCTTGTTGTCAGCATCTTCAGAGCTACCACATGCTTAGGCACTGGGCTGTGTTTTACAAACATCTCATGTGGGAAAGTATTACCATTGCCTTTAGGCTGATATGAATCCTGAGGTTTTTTAAGGTTAGAGAACTTGCTACAAAAGGCACAGCTCCAAAAATAAGTGAACCTGGGATTCAACACTACTTTCATCTGTGTTCAGAGCATGGGGCTGATTTAAATGTTTCTCTACTTAAAAAAAAACTGAAGCTACTACCTCACTGAGTGATTTTTATTTTTATTACAGAAATGATACATAACCATAATAGAAAAATTTAAAATAAATAGCTAAAAAGAAAGAACAAAAGAAGAAATATTTTATAATCTCATTACCTAGGAAAAATATTTTGTTGTAAACTTATTTTTATTTTAAATATCTAACTTTTTAATAAAAATAGAATTTCACCAAATATGCTCTTTTGAAATTTGCTTTTCTTATTCAAAAATACCTTTTCTTACCAATTTTCTTCTGTACTAGAGCATCATTTCTATGTCAAGAGTGTTCCATATAGAAGAAAGTGATATTTACAACAAATTTCAGACACAAACATTTTATGAGTTAAAATCTTGTATGCATTTTCTGTGTCTTTTTCAACAGGTCTGTGACCTGAAGAAATACTAATTACTTTTTTTAGAAAATTACCTCTAGAATATTTTATGTGTTTTTAAATATTTTTTTATTTTTCAATTACAGTTGGCTTGCACTGCATGATTTTAATGAGACTTTAGTTCTTCAAGCTCACTTCATACTGTTTATGATATCCTTATGCACCTAACTCACATCATAGTTAACATATTTAAAGGTCTTAATTTGGCATAAAAGCCCAAAATCTAAGATCTGCTTTACCCAGTGATTAAATGCATGTTAATGTTTTCAACAATGTCCTGCTTCTCTGTAAAGTGAGTGTCCTTGTGCTCTGTGTGAAGGTGATGCTCACCAGCGCCTGGGTCAATCCAAGCTCATCACCGAGGAAGCAAACAAGACGACAGTGGAAGTCCAACAGGCGACTGCCCCAATGGCTAACAATCTAACCAACTGGTCACAGAATCTTCAAAATTTTGACTCTTCTGCTTACAACACTGCAGTGGATTCAGCCAGAGATGCAGGTATCACTTAGAGATTTTGCAATTTTCATCCAGTTAAGGGATTGGCCATTAAATTCTACACACCTTTTGCTAAGAAGCAACTTTCTTCATTTGGGTTTCAGATTGAAATAATGTAAAAGTTAGTTTAGAAGAGGAGAAAAACTTTTACTCAGTGCATCTATCAATATGTGTATATACATGTGAAATATATACATATCTTACATAACACTAGATAGATTGGCTGTTATAAATTTTCTCTGTGAAATAATGGTAGCACTTATTTTCATAATGTAAGACTGATTCTTTGGGGAAGGTCAATCACATGTTAAAGTAAATAATCTTAACAAAATATTGGTTTGCCTTGAGGAAGAAAATTTACTAAATGAAATTTCTTTTATTAAACAGCATTGCTTTATCCTTATCCCAAAAAATCAGGTTAGTACCAACAAGTACTGAATATGGCTAAACGTAACTGAAGCTTCTAAGAACAGTTTGTTGATCAACTTGAATACAAATTTATAGCAATGAAAGTGAAATGTGTTGATGCTTAACTAATTTATTTAGTTACAAGTAGATATTATAATTACGTATTACTTGAGAAATTTTTTCCAGTCTCAATTCGTATAGTCTTTTCATACCTCTTAAATATCAATGTCTTTGTCATGACTAGAACTTTCTGTTCCCAGATTCAGTTATTTGTGTGTTTTTTTAAATTTTTTAATTTTAATTTTATTTTCAGTTATAGTCGACATACAATATCATATTTGTTTCAGTCATGCAACATAGTCCATTTAAGGTTTTAAAGACCATATTACCTTTACTTCCATCTGAATTAAGAAACAGCTTTGTTAATCCATATATGATCTGTCTGTCACTGGAAATTTTATCTCAGGTCATAAAAGTCGATTTCAATAACAGGAAAATAAGTCTTTTATCTTCTTCTTTTAGGTATATATTTATGAGTTCTTCTGTGTAACCACCCACTTAATTGCTTTTAAAACCTGATCTTTAAAATATCTGCCTCCAGACATCCAACATTTATATTTATAAAGATATTGCCTCAGGAATATTTACTAAATCTGTTAAAAATTTTCCTCCTTTTTCAGTCTTATCAGTGATTTCCTAAACACCCAGAACTAGCACTAATTGAAATTGTTTCAGGCTACTGTGTTTTCCTCAAATAGTATCTTGTGATTCAAAACATGTAAACAAGAGTATACAATAAAATAAGAGACTATACAGAGACCCATATAAGGTGGCTCCCTTTTTCTGAGAGATGTATACCTTGTATATATTTCCATAGTCAAAAATTTAATGTAATGCTTTAAATGTACTTTATTACCTCTAATTTATAAAGACTATTTATTATATAATGGTTAATGGGGTCCATGATCCAAACAACAAATATTTACTCTGTATTAATTAATACAATAAACTGATAGTTGCTATTATTTTACTAAATTCAATTCTTCGTGCTAGAGAAGCACTTTTTATCCTAAGTACAGAAAAGAGATATTTCCATAGTCCTCATTGACGTTTTCTCCTGAATCTGAGATTAGTTTGATTCTAATAAGAGGCTTGATCTTGACCAGCCATTAGTGCCCAATGACCCTGCCCTTATGTAGGAGAATACCTGAAAGATATTTATTCTCTAGTCCACTGGTTCACAAACACTAGTGCACATCAGAATCATTTGGGCTTCACTCCCAGAGTTCCTGATTTGTTAGGTATGGGATGGGGCCAAAAAACTTGCATTTCTAATGAGTTCCCTGGCAAAGCTAATGCCATTGGTCTGGGGACCACACATTAAGAACCACTGCCATCCGTGAGACTCTGGAGAGAGTTATGCCATTCTCTGTGTTTGGAGTTTCTCTCATCAGTCTGTATCCTTGTGATTTTTACTCTTTTCTATATGTATGTTATACATCCAAAAAATGAATAATAATAACCTAAAAAGTCATTATGATCTGCTTGTATCATCACCTTTGTCTGAACCCATAGCTCATGGCTGCCCACCCTAACCTTGGCACGACTGACGCTATTTGGGTGCTACCTCACTTGCTCCATCTAGTTCTGCCTATGCTGGGACCACTGCAGTGTCATGTGTGAGTGTCCTAGAGAGCAATGTCTTTACCTCCTTTTGCCCAGCATTTTTTTTTTCCTAGTTATACAAGTTATATGAGAAATGCAAACAGAACCTTTCTTGTGTGGTGAAAGGAACATCTGTGTATTTGTTGTAGATCCAGCCCTTTAGAGATGTGCATTATAAGTCAGCTTGCTCCACACACAATTTGTAGATCATTGTGCATTTTAAGTGCCACAAAATAGGAACTGACTATGTTTTGGGATTCACTGTTAATTTTACAGGATAAAAAATGACCTTACAGTTCTTTCAGTAACCATGTTTTTATTGTCTCCTCACCTGATTCCTGAAATATACTTAATGTTAAGATATTTACTCAAGTGATTAATTTTTTATTAATTGCAGTAAGAAATTTGACAGAGGTTGTCCCTCAGCTCCTGGATCAGCTTCGAACAGTAGAGCAGAAGAGGCCCGCCAGCAACGTTTCCGCCAGCATCCAGAGGATCCGAGAGCTCATTGCTCAGACCAGAAGCGTTGCCAGCAAGGTAACCGATGAAAGGCATCGTCATCATCAGTCACTTAGTGATGATGAGAATATGAAACTGAGGTCCAACTCTTCAAGCAGGCTCCGGAGCCTTTCTACTCTGTTTTCCAGTTCAGTAGTTCTAGCTCCATCTGCTTGTCAGAATCACCTGAGGAACTTTGAAAACTAAACCCTTTTCTAGTCCCAAACTCAAGGCAATATATCAGACTCTTGGGAGAAAGGGCTCAGCACTTGTATTTCCTCAAAGCTCCCTACCTAGTGATCTATTGTGTAGCCAAGATAAAGGACCAGAAAGTGAACTTATTCAACAAAGCTCACAGAGCATAAAAAATCAAGTAAAGCCGACCACAATAAAGGACTAGATTTATTATTATTGCTATTATTATTATTCATTATTTTAACAGCTGGTTTAAGGCAATTACTATATGGAATAATCTTGCCCATCTACATCTTCAAAGAATTCTCTGGTACAGTACAGATGATACAAAGCTTTTATTGACTCCTCCGCAGGTTTAATTGAGGATTTACATACCAGCTAACAGTGATTAATCTCAATAAAGGCCCTGTTCTGGGATGCTTATACAGAAGCAATGCAGCAACACCATGACTAGTGCCAGTGTTGGTAGCAACAGATCCTGACATAATAATTAACATTTTTAGTATGGCAGGACAGAGCTTGTTCTTGGCCTTTTCAATTTGTTTTATATTGATTTAGAGACCAGCAGCATTCTTTACAACTAATTTGGCTTGAATAGGCTATTGCCCTTAATTATTGACAGAAAAAAAGTTGGAAATCAACTATTTTGTGTTGAAGGAGATAATGATATAGGATAATTGATCTCATACCAAAAATTGCATTTTTTAGATTCTTGGAGAACAGTCCAAAAAAGATTTATTCTCAACAACTGGCATTTCCAAAACTAGGTTTTTGTGAGTACTTTTATTCATATGGTAATTTTATTCATATGGAGTAGAATTTTGCAGTTCTGATCACCTAAAACCATTTTCTAAAGAGAATCTTATCAATGTTTTTTGAGCCTTCTAGAGTGCTCAAAGTGAGAAGCTTTTTGTGAAGATATGCCTCTTTCTCTGACCTCAGTTTTTATGGTAATCCCACACCTGCTTGGTTGTTTATTAAGATGTAATGATGTTTACTCAACTGGCAATATAGGACAGCTGCACTTTAGGCACCTGGGAATATAATCCTGAGTTCACTCAACATCAGTATTAAGCAAATCAACATTAATTAATTGATGTAAGTACATCTAGTCATTCAGAAATATTTGCATAAATAGCATAGATATATAGTCCATCTACTTCTGAATACTCTGAAAATCACCCCAGATCAGACCTGTTTAGCATATCATATTAGGCCTTTACTGAATTGTGCTTTGTTGTGGTACTTTTCTGTGAATCATTGTAAGAAACATCTTAATGAACTCATTCTTACGATTATAATGATAGAGGCAGGCACTGGAACACATTTTATAGTTATCATCTTATTTCACTCTCATAAGAAATGTATTGTCTTCATTCTAAAGACAAGAAAACTTCAGATTAAGTGACTTGCTCATGGTTAAATAGCTAGTAAGTGGCAGAGCCAGATTTCAAGACCCTGTCTAAGACTTCAAAGCTGGATCTAGATCCCTCCCAACTGCCCAGATGTGGTCAAGGATGCTGCTCACAGCATCATCTCATTTTCCTCTTTTGAAGACCCTAGGGAGAAATTCCTAGCTATATTAATACCCAAGATTAGTTATATTTTTGATCAACCTGTTGTTTATTTTGTAGGGCTTGTGACTTACACAGCTGACTAAGTATCTCTTCAAGATGTTTATTTTAGTTCACCCCAACCAAGTATGTAATTCGTTGTGGAATTTATTTTTATCCTCATTTTTGAACCTACTTTGTTATTTTTTCTTTTCTTTTTTGGTTTTTTTTTTTTTGCTTTTTTTTATCCCACTTTATTTTTATTTTATTATTTTTTATTTTATTATTATATGATAATCTGCTTTAAATCTTCTCTCCAGCAAAGTGAGGACACAAGTAATAAAAGACATGAAGAGAGTGGAGCTCAGAGACCCCTGTCAGGAATGAGGGAAACCCACTGATAACCATGGGAAAGCACTATACCTTTTTCTGCAGGTTACTTTTAATGGAATAATTTTGTAACTCCAGATCCAAGTTTCCATGATGTTTGATGGTCAGTCGGCAGTTGAAGTACACCCCAAAACCAGTGTGGAAGACTTAAAGACCTTCACGTCCCTGAGCCTGTACATGAAACCTCCTTCTGTGAAGCAGTCAGAACTGGCTGGGACTCCAGATCAGTTTATCCTGTACCTTGGAAGCAAAAACGTAAGAGCATGAGGTTTTAAAATGGAATAGTATTGAAGGGAATGATGGGTGCTTTTCTGTTGTCTGAAAGCTACCTATGCCAACAACAAAATTCCTGTTCTGGTAACTCAAAAGGTATAGATCATTTTAGTGCCAAGACTAAAGCAGTGGTTTAAAAACAAGTAATTTCTTCTCTGTGTGGGATATTTCTGGGCTTGCCTCATATCTGAACGCAGCATTTCAAGATCTTCAGAATACCGAGGCCTATGATATTTGATGCCAAACTGTGTTTGAAGATACATAACAACCAGTATTGGCATGCTGTGTTATATCCTTGGGTTAGCAAAACAAGGTTAGCACACTCTTGGCGACCATCAAATGTCCACAAGCCTGCGATTGCTTGCCTCCTCGTCCAGCTACAATTAGACAAGCCCAGAGGGGCAGCAGACTAATGCAGCCACTTGGAGGCTGGAAAGAAAGAGGCACTGCCCAGTCTAACAGGAACTTTGGTAACAATTCAGGCCAGTTGTACAGTCAAGCATTGGGATAGCTGATTTCCTTTAAAGAAATAAAAACAAAAGATGATATGCATTCTTCTGGATTTTATTTAAGTGACTTCTTGACATTTCAGGCCAAAAAGGAATACATGGGTCTCGCAATCAAAAATGATAACCTGGTATACATTTATAATTTGGGAACTAAGGACGTAGAGATTCCTCTGGACTCCAAACCTGTCAGTTCCTGGCCTGCTTACTTCAGCATAGTCAAGATTGAAAGGTAAAGTGAACCTGTGACACAGGATTTACATACACATTTTATAATAAGTCTATTGGATGCACAAACACATATACACACAGCCTTCCTGTGAATTTTCTTCCCTCTATTCCTCTTTCTCTTTCTTCCATTATTCCTGTATTCCTTTGCAATAACCTTGGTGGAAAACAAAAGATTAGAAAAAATAGCCATTATTTCTAAACAGCAATCTGATTGTTACATCTTTTTACCTGGCTAATCTCTGAATTAATTCTGAGGAGGAATGTCTTTTCTCCTTTTCTCATTGATTGTTGACCTTCTATAAATGCTTATAGAATCACTAATTCCGTGGCAAGGGAACATTAACATTTTGACATTAAAAATATTTTTTCTATAAATTATCTAGCAAATAAAGAATGAAAATTCTTTATTTCAACAGGGTAGGAAAACATGGAAAGGTGTTTTTAACAGTCCCAAGTCTCAGTAGCACCGCAGAGGAGAAGTTTATCAAAAAGGGGGAATTTGCGGGAGATGACTCCTTATTGGATCTGGACCCCGAGGACATTGTGTTTTATGTTGGTGGAGTGCCTTCCAACTTCAAGGTAAGCTACCAGCTATGTTTTGATTTATGGCAAGCCTACCATGATTGTTTTTTTTAAATCCATAATTCCTACAATGATTTGGAGGTAGAATGAAAACCTTGGTATTTTAAGAAAGAGCTTAGCTCAGTGGGTGTTAGAATTCTGAACCAGAATCTGTAAATTTCACATATAAATCTGGACTCTGCTACGCATATTTTTATAGTGTCAAATGCTTTCAAGCTATAGCTAACACTTGAATATCAATTTATTTCCATCTGTTGCATGCATATGTAATAAATACTAACCCCACCTACTACTGTAGGAGTGTCTGTACTTTGTGGGTTTGTAGCTAGTCTTCAGATTCAAAGATGACAGTTTCAAAAACTCTGTTATCTCAGCTAACATAGGCATGAAATGAAATACCTGGGATGAGGGTGCAGGTGGGATCTAGGGGAAGAAGTATTAGATTAAAGGCAGATAAAAGGCAGCCCTAGTGGATAAGGAGTTTCTAGAATCTAGAATTTCAACTCCTAGACTATTACTTACTGGTTATAGGCAGCACATGGTTGAACTTCTCTGAGTATTACTTTTCCTCTTTTTATTTGAGAAGACGAATATCTACCTCACAGAGCTGATGTAAGGATTAGTTTGTGTCATGAATTCGCTGTCCTGATTGGTGTATAGTATATGCTCAGTAAATTCCACAGTCTGCTAAGATATGCACAACTGAAAAGTCATTGTTTATCTAAATAATTTAGCATAAAGTAGACACAAACTCAGGCCTAGAAAAATATTTATACCTATGGAAAGGTCCTATGGATGTGCTTTTTGTTTCACTGCCTGTCTGTGTCATCCCAATGAAACGTGATCATGGGACAATTGCCTTTGCTTTGTCTGTTGCACAGCCCCCCGCCAGCTTAAATCTTCCTGGCTTTGTTGGCTGCCTGGAATTGGCCACTTTGAATAATGATGTAATCAGCTTGTATAACTTTAAGTACATCTATAATATGGATCCCTCCAAATCGGTGCCCTGTGCCAGGTAAGCAAATGGTAAGGGTGCTGAAAACTTTGATAGCCATTCAAGAGCAGCAGGTGCGACAAGTGTGGGTCAACATTCAGGTTCTCAATTTTTGGGGTGGAGTGGGGGGTGGCAGGTGGTTTTGAAACTACTTAATCATGCTTGCAAAAATCTTCAGTTCTGTAGATGAGCTTGTAGATGAGCACACACACTTATAAAAAGTGACAACTTGTTTGCAACTTTGATTTAGGCTTCTAGAGACTGGGGTTTCACTAGAGATTCTGTTGTTTTAGCACACAGGTAGAGAAGAAATCATTGAAAACAATTCATTTAATTCACCTATAAATACCTAACATCTACCATGTAGACATCAGGACTTCATTTAAATGTTGTAATATCCCAAAAAAAGATGTCATGAGAATGGATTAAAAGGGCCTCACTTGAAAAACATAACACAAACTAATATTCACATAATCCTTGCATTCTTATTTCAGAGATAAACTGGCCTTCACTCAGAGCCGGGCTGCCAGCTATTTCTTCGACGGCTCCAGTTATGCTGTGGTGAGGGATATTACCAAAAGAGGGAAATTTGGTCAGGTGACTCGTTTTGACATAGAAGTGCGAACACCAGCTGACAGTGGGCTTGTGCTTTTGATGGTCAATGGAGTGAGTAAAAATAAAAGTCCTACATCTTCTTTATTTCTTTTAATTTTTGCTATGCATGTTTCTAGGAACCTTCCCAAGTTGAGTGTGTCATGCCATCAAATTGAAGTTTTAGTTTCAAAAGCAAAACTGGATTTTTTTTCAGGGAAGTGATGTCAGCAGTAAGTAAAAACAACCCAAAATGCATTTCCATGCACTACTTTTTTGGATATACATTAAATATCCCCTCTTTAATAAACTAAGGGAACTTTGAGAAAAATCAGTGCCAAGATC
Organism: Cynopterus sphinx; assembly: GCA_030015415.1. Taxonomy (NCBI): domain Eukaryota; kingdom Metazoa; phylum Chordata; class Mammalia; order Chiroptera; family Pteropodidae; genus Cynopterus; species Cynopterus sphinx. The sequence goes on along the minus strand of CM057386.1, from coordinate 94,034,439 downwards.
TTACACTGACTTTTTAAATCACATGTCCTAATCAGTAAAAAAAATTTGCATGATTACTATATATGCATGCATATACATAGCACATAAGTACATTTATTTATTAATGATATAGATCACACGATCTCACTTATATGTGGGATACAAACCTAAAAGCAACAATGAACAGGACAAACAAACAGCATCTCATGGACATGGACTATAGACTAGTGGTTACCAGAGGGTGGGGAGTGTGGGGAGGGGGCATATAGATGGCATAAAGGGGGTCAAATATGTAATGACAGAAAGAAATCTAACCATGGGAGGTGAATGCACTGTGTAAGTATATATATATGCCTTAATGTTAAAGTGTACAGCTGAAACTTATTGGATTTCATTAATCAGTGTCACCATAAAAATAAATTAAAAAGTCTTGAGAGCTTTTAGCTTAAATAAAAAAAATGATATGCATATACCATATATGAATATAATATTAAAATCTAGGAATAAAATAATTTATATAAGATAATATTGAATAAAAATAAATGTCATTTTAAAATAAAGATGAAATGAAATAAAATTTTTATTTGTTAATGATACAAAAGTTATTATTAATAGCAATATTAGTAAAAAAAGTAAGTAAATATGTTTAAGTATTTTGAAAGTCTCATTAAATTTTTTGTGTTATGATGATTCAAAAGTCTTGTCCAAAGTCAAGTTTATTTCAACACTAAGTTTTATTGGCAGTCATAACTAATAACATACTTCATAAAAATAAAAATGTAGAAAAGTATCACTGGCCATGCTTACCAAATCATGATACTATTTTTTAGTCTCATTCACCAATTGACAAAAATTATTTTTTAAAGTTTGGCTGGTACATTTCCATCTTTCCTGATGTCATTTCTTGCAAGTTAATCAAACACTGTGTCATTTTGTTAACTTTAACAAACACATTCAAGACCATTGAAAATCTTTATTTGAAATATTTTTATAGGTAGTACACTTACACTATGTTCATCAACAAGTTCACTTAACAATATAAAAATTTGCAAATATATATTTTTAAAAAATGATCTCTCCAATGTACAACCTTCAAAAAAAAAAAAACTTTGCTTTTCATTCATTGTTATAACACCCCTACCTTAAAACAACAGATCAGGTATGGTTTTTAAAAATAACTAGATAGACCTAGAACATATTTAAGTCCGACAGAGAAAGATAAACACTATATGATTTCACTTATGTGTGGAATCTAAGGAATAAAAAGAACAAACTAATCAAAAGCAGACTCACAAATATAGTGGAAAATTTGGTGATGGAATGAAAGGAGGGGAGTTTGGGGGGCTGGGAGAATGGGGTGAAGGGTTAAAAGAGTACAAATTAGTAGCTGATGGATGGGCATGGGGATGGGGAGCATGGCATAGGCAATGCAGTTAGAATGAATATGTTGGCTAGGTGGAGAATCAGGGGAGGGAGTGAGCAGTTTGGCAGGGAGACCATTTTACAAACTATATAGATGTTTAACCAATGTTCTGTATACTTGAAACCAATTAAAATAAATTTTTCAAAATTCTTAAAAAAAAATAACTAGTAGATTTCATGTTGCTGAAAGACATTTGTCATCATGAATAACAGTCGACAAATTTAGAATAACTTATTTTATAATGAAAAATGTGTAGTTCTCTTTAAATTTGACAGCATTTTAATAATTTGCAGGATATAATCTATAAATATCTATGTGTTTCAAAATATTGTCATATCACTACATCTCAATAGAAAAATCACTGTAAATATTCTATTTAAGTCATGTCACCCATAAATCCATGTAACTGGGCACACATAAACTGCAATAAATTGCAATAGACTAAACGGAAGAAATGGGTGAGTGACCACTGCCAGTCTTCAAGAGTTCCACTCTTGAAGCCTCACATACCATGTGAATCCCGTAAAAATCCATCCAAAGAACAAAATGAAGGCTCAAGATCAATCCATGTCTTAAATATGAAAAGTTAGTTTCTCTTTCTATTTTGGAGTTTTTAAATGAGTGAAAACAGAAGTTGAAATATTTTATTTCTATCCCCCAGTGGATTGTTTTCTACATTCTCAGAAGTATGTAAACTCCACTCAGGCGATCACTTTCTGTAAAATAGAGACTTTACTATAATACCATATTTTTCAAATCCATTTCATTCTTGAACCATCTTCTGAAACAAGCAAGGCTGACCAGCAAATTTCTTGAATGTTACAGAATTACTCTGTTTCTCAAACACCATATGGTCCAAGTATGTAATAATTTCATATTTATTTACATAAATCCAGTATTTCAAAATAATGCAAAATGGCCTTCTTTTTCTTATATCCATATTTGCTAATAATTTCTAAGGTCCTTTTTAGCATACCTTACAATTAGTTTTCAGTATTACCAATTTTTCTCAAAATGGAATCCAATCACATCTATTGGCCTGTTATAACCTTTAAAAGTTGCCTAAAGAAAAGGCATTTGAAAACCTATGGCTTATATTACTCTGTTTTTAAGATTTTAGAAAAGTCAATAAGGTAAATTTCAAATTTAATTTTTATAAAGTACATTAAAAAATAGAAGATAGTTGTTTTACATAGTGTATAAGTATTAATACTTTAGTATCTTAATATAAGATATAACTGCTGATGTGGATATAATTATGATTTCTATTTTACATACAAATTTCATAAGACCCCTTAGTCTTCAATTTCAATAATACAGAATACAGTGTTATTTCTCAAATTGAGCTAAATCTTACAATCTCCTTCTCTCTGCAGAGCATGTTTTTTAGCCTGGAAATGCGTGGTGGTTACCTACACGTGTTCTATGACTTTGGATTTAGCAACGGCCCTGTGCATCTCGAAGACACATTGAAGAAAGCTCAAATTAATGATGCAAAATACCATGAGGTACAAATTATTGCAGTTTGGGTATTTTTGTTTTGTTTGTATTTAGATCTCTTGATTTAATCAGATGTTCAAACAAGACAGATGAGAAAGTAATTAAATTGAATACATCACATCTGAAGACTGACTCAAGGGCACTCATCTACTTAACTCCAGGATTACATTTGCTTTAAAAGAATGGATGTTTTGGTCATACTGACCTTTCTGAAAAAGAGTCACTGAAAGATTCATTTTAGTTGCTTTAAGGAGGTCCCTGCCTTGCTATGCTCTGTACTTTCATTACAATGGCACCCCTATAGAATCCTTCTACATATTTGTTGAAAATGCCAGAGTAGATACACATGCATTTGTTTACTCATCCTTCAAGCTCTACTAAATGTAAAAAGAGTAGAATAAAGAGAGAATTTTCTTTTAAGCCATTTATCCAGAACTTAGAAAATACTAACAGATTCTTATAACAAAAATCCATAAATAATGCTCTTCAGTCTCGAAATAGATATGAAGCATACTGATAATATACTTTCATTTTTATTAACAAATACTTTAAATCTACAATTTAATGAAATGTATAAAAGGCATAATATCTTTGAAGCTGAACCAAAAGGTAGAGAATAAAAGGCTATAGTTCTATTTTCAGTTAAAAGTCCATAGCCTTCATAAGGATGGTTTACAATAAGAGATTAGTTTAACCATTTCTCTGACTAGCATTTTCACAGATCTATTAAAGTTTCTTGCTATGTCACCAAAAAAATAACACCTGGTAACATGCTGTCTGAGGTCCAGAAGGTACCTGTTTTTAGGTCTTTCCCGAATCCCCACAAAGGAGCCAAAGAAAGAAATTGGTCTCGTGACAAAATTGTTCTTGGGCTAGCTCCTTCTCCACATGGAAATCCTTCTCCAGGAAATGTAGACTTCTGCTTATATCAGTAAGGTTTTCATGTCTGTGAGTAAGAAAGGAAAATTTATTTCCCATTTTTGTGAACACAAGAACAGCTATTTTAACTAGAATAATTAAAATATACAGCAGTTATCCAAAAGTTGATTGTTAAACAGTGATGAAGCCTTACTATATATTATTTCTCCCAGATCTCAATTATTTACCACAATGATAAGAAAATGATTTTGGTAGTTGACAGACGACATGTCAAGAGCATGGATAATGAAAAGATGAAAATACCTTTCACAGACATATATGTTGGAGGAGCTCCCTCAGAAATCTTACATTCCAGGTAAGTTTTCTTTGTTAAATGGTTGTTATTACTAACAAAATACTGCACTAAGTATTCAACACCCAGGAGAGGTCTAGTAAAAGGTTTAGACACCCCCACTTGCTGCTTATGCCCATTTGCACAGGCGCGCACACACAGTCATGTACCTTGGGGCCCTCTGCAACTAGTGCTCTCGACCCCCTTAAATTAACATCGACTAGATGTGACCTACAGGTTTCTTTAATTATGTCACTTCACTTTCATTTTAGTCTTAATTTAAACTTATGTGAAGTCTGAAATAGCATCTGAGGGTAGAAATTTTAAGTTTGTACGAAAAGTTGTGAATTAAGTATAGAGAAACATTATTCTGATATATATATAGAAATTTGGCTGTCTCTTATTACAATCAAGTTATAGCATTAGAGACCTTTAAGACTGGGAGACAACTTTAGAATATTCTGGTCCAGTGGTTCTCAATCCAGGGTCTCATTAAAATAACCTGGAGAGTTTTATAAACACCATTGCCCATGCCCACACTCCTTAAATTCTCAATGCTCTGGGATAAGGCCACACCAAAATATTAAAAAGCAGAAGGAAGAGAAGAAAAATAAAAAAGAAAAAAAAAGAGAGAAAGGAGGGAAAAAAAGAGAAAGAAACATTACCCAATCAAGCAATTTTACTATATAACCAGGGTTGAGAATTCCTGATAGGGTTCAACCTCTCATCCACTGCCGAATCCTCGCTCTCCATTAGCCTTCACACCTCTTTTCAAAAAAATATAGTGATGTGTCTATGGTTACCTCTACAGACAAAAAAAATCAATTTTTTATGACTTCAATTTTTATAAAATTTTTTCTTATATTGAATCGCAACTACTGCCATCTTTCTTCAATGTTACAATTCTTCATATTTTAAAAAGGCTCTCCAAGCTTCCTTTCCAAAGTAAAAAGACTTTTCAATTCTTTCAACTATGGCACATTGGACACTTATCCACTATGGTTGCCATTATATGCACCCCAATCTGTGCATTACAAATAAAACTAAGAAGATAAGTTTGTGACCCAAGTGGACTAGTGAGAAACTAAAGATTGGGTTTAACTTCTAACTTACCAGTTGTGACATAAGAAAATAACTTGACTCTTCTCAATTTAATTTTATAGCTTAAACGTGTGAAATTGCCAAATGTTGACTATTTTTGACCTTAAAGTGTGTCCATTATAATTGATTATAAATAAAATTAAATTTCGTAGCCTACATACGCCGGGTCACATCATCATCATGGCTGAATCAGTGAAGACTACTTTTCTTTTCCAGAACGCTGAGGGCACACCTTCCCCTAGATATCAACTTCAGAGGATGCATGAAGGGTTTCCAGTTCCAAAAGAAAGATTTCAATTTGTTAGAGCAGACAGAAACCCTGGGAGTTGGTTATGGATGCCCAGAAGACTATCTTGTAAGTAGTAGTCGATCAAATATGTATTTTAATAAATAGACACAAAACTTACCCTTCTCAAAAGCTAGAAAAGCTCTTTTCAGCTTCTCTGTAATCCAAGGTACACCATGGTCTCCTTTCTGCCACCAGCAGAAAGAAGAGTCATTAAGCTAGAAAACAACTTATCCAGTTGCCTCAGTTTTTCTCAGGTGGGTCTTCCACAGCCTGGAGAAGCTGTAAGAGCATTGTTACTCAGGGTAGAGGAACTGAAAAGGCTGAAACCTTAACTGTTATTAGGCACACAGAAGGAAGGCTAACATGCCTGAATTCCTATATAAACCAAAAAAATTTTAAAAACTATTAATACAGAACTAGCAAATAAGGCCTTTAGTATTTGAGAAATTCACATTTAAGCATTATCGCAAATGCTAAATTCACTTTTTTTTTTTTGTAACATAGATATCTCGCAGAGTATATTTCAATGGACAGAGTTTTATTGCTTCAACTCAGAAAATATCTTTCTTTGATGGCTTTGAAGGAGGTTTTAATTTCCAGACATTTCAACCAAGTGGGTTACTATTTTATTATGCTTCAGGGGTAAGTATTTGTTTTTCCCTAAGAAAACTTCTTGGTGTTTTGTCTATTAAAAATACTTGAAGCACATTAAAAGTGATTTTTATTTTTTATTCAGATTAATTTTGACTCACATATACACACATAGAATGCCTTGTTTCACACACTTTATAAAATATTCTGTATATTGTATGTTAGGGGTTCTTAACCTGAGATTTATACCCCCGCCCCTCAGGTTCATGAAAAGAATTCAAGAGGTCAGTAGACTTGAGTGGAGGAAAATTACATATTTATTTTCTCTAATTAAAATTTAGTATTTTCTTCAGTTCTGAGTGCCTACAACAAATCACAATATTAGCAGTACTTATAACTTTATGATTAATGGAAATCACAAGTATTTTTCATTTTACATTACAGCTGTCACAGATATCTCAAAATAACATTTTTGCTCATTGCTACTTCTAAATTGCAGTAGGTTTTAGATCTGCTACTAGACTTTATTATGTAATGCCTTAATAGAGAAGTACATGTATTACTATATCACAGGTTTATTGTTTTAATATTTTGAAACTGTATTTCACTGTAATTAGTTTCTTTTGTGTTTCTATGCACTTTGTTTTATACGTACTAAAATATCATTTTATGAAGGAGTCCATATCTATCACCAAACTGCCAAAGGAGTTAATGGCACAAAAAAAATTAAGAACCACTGTGTGTATATTAAGAAGAAATATTTGTATGATTTAATTTATAAAATAGTAAACAGAACATCTCTGTTCTTGAATTTACTGCAGAACACTTGAGCTCAGCATATAAAGGTATCTTATTTCAAGAACAAAAAAAAGGTCTATAGAGATTTGATGACCCTAAAATTCAACTGATTTATCTCTGAAAAAGTCATCACCAATACATACAACTGATGAACCAGGTCATAGTATAATTTATGAGAGCAGCTTTCACTTTTCATACTTATTACCTTCTATCTGTCACATTTACGTTGAGTTTAATTTAAATCAGTAGCATCTGTGAGAATTTACCCACCGTACTTTATAGGACCTCTGTCGCCTAACCTGCCTCAGAATACCATGGTTAATTAAATAACACTTTTGGTCTGCAAAAAGTAGTTTTGTGCTGGGGCAATATAAAGGAGGAGAAGGAATATTATCATTTTGCCAATGTTTTGAGTCAAACAATAAGCAAATTCGGAGATGATAACTTCTATTTTTTCTATTTCTTTTCTGCCTCTATAAATGAAAAGTGATATTTAAAAAAAAAAACCAACATAGCAAATAAACTTTTTTCTAGTCATCTATCTACATCTCCCAAATGATTCAAATATGTACTTTCAAAAGGGATTAAAAGTAAGATGTGATGGGTAGAAATGCCTGAGGTAGGAAAGTAACTGACACTAGGACAACTCTCAACATGACAAAATCACCTGAAATTTTTAGTTCTAAATATAGGAAATTCCTTTTTAATAAAAAAAAGTGTCTAATTGTAGAGGCAAGACAAATACAAGCAATCAAATATTTTGTTTTTGTTGCTATTCATAAAAAATTTTTTGCAAGCAAACTTCCTGTTAAATGTTAAAAATGTGTCTGTCTTTTGGATACCTGGACTTCCTACTTCAAAAGCTGTGCTTGCATTTCAGTCAGATGTGTTCTCCATTTCGTTGGATAATGGCACTGTGATCATGGATGTAAAGGGAATCAAGGTGCAGTCGGCAGATAAGCAATATAATGACGGGCTGTCCCACTTCATCATTACCTCTGTCTCACCCACAAGGTACAGCTCCTCACTATAGTCTTTCCATTAGATGGCTTTGTTTGTAGGGTATGATTCTGTCAAATATCCACTATGAATAATAGGATAGCCTCTTACTTTTCTAGTGTTTGAAAAAAATGGTGGAAGGAATTATCTACCTCCTTTTTTAAAAATTGCTATTAATTTTCAAGACATGCTAAATAAGTTAACTATAAAATTACTTAACAGGAATATAAAGTAAAACCATAAACTACAATCTCCTTGAGGAAGTGCCTTTACATAGTATTAACTCAGTGGAGTGCAGTGGAGTTCCTTCTATTTCGCACATAAAAGGAACTCAGCAAATGCTGGTTTGTTTAGATTTTAAATTAAACAATTGAGAACACTATATTTATGCCACATTTTAAAATCTCTAACTTTATCTTTAAAATACATAATACTGATTTTCTTTTCCAAAATAAGAAAGCTTTCTGGGTTAAGAAATGAACCTCTGTCTTAGACTGCTGCTATTCTATATCCACTTTTGTGGAGCCCTCCCATCAAAAGAAAACATAAATAGGGCTTTTTCTAGACTCCATTTCTAATCAGGATCAAAACCATTTAATGTCCTTTTGCAATGAAAATGGTCTCCCATAGATGTGATTAAATGATCCTCATAAGGTATGTTCTGTTTTTTTTTCCCACCAGAAAACAACCCTAAAACCAAACGACAGCAACAAAATGAATGCTGATGACTAGTCATCTTCTTGCTTTTATGGGTTGAAATTACAATTATGGTTGGAAGAGTCTTTTCTGTATACAGAAATAGTCAACCATTTTATTCTAGGCTTTGTAAAGAGTCTGTCAACTCATTGTCTTTTTATTTACCAGATGACTCATTTCAATTCCATGAGGAAACCTGCAACCTAGGATGAAAACTCTAGGTAAAATGTTAACCGTGTGGTGTGTAAAGAAGCTTTTTCCTTTACAGATATGAACTGATAGTAGATAAAAGCAGACACGGGAGTAAGAATCCTACCAAAGGGAAATTGGAACAGGCACAAGCAGATGAAAAGAAGTTTTACTTTGGTGGCTCACCCATCAGTCCCCAGTATGCTAATTTTACCGGCTGTATAAGTAATGCCTACTTTACCAGGTATAATATTTTCATTTTTTATAAATTTGCATGATTGATAAAGAAGGTCAGATCAATAATGAAAATATTTACATTATTAAAACTGAGAACTATGAAAATATCAAAGGCATTAGGTATAATAATTAAAAGCTTTCATGTTCTTGAGCAACTAACATACTTGGGCTTGTATTTTTTGCCTTTTAATTTCTGTATAACCCTGGCTAAGTAAGCCTTTATTTCTCCACTTGCAAAATGCAGATAATAATAGTGCCTGCCTGTTAGCCTTGTTATGAGGGTTAAGTGAGATAATGTGCATCAAGCACCTGGCATACAGTAAGCTGTAACTATTAGATGCAATTATTTCTGTAGTTCTTATTAATGATATAGTACAGAGCATAATAACCAAATCCTTGTTAAGAGGTTTAAGAAGGTGCTCTTAATTTAATGCATGACTTTAAACAAAGTCATTAATCTACATTCTTAACAGAGACAATGAGGGCTCCCTGAGTACAAGAACAGGAAAGGGAGATATTTAATACAAATTAAGTAATACAGAGGGGTCCCAATCGCCCGGAGTGTGGCAAGGGACACATTCATCTGTCTGAATGTGCTGGTACCAGCCACAAAGTTATTGATTAATTGCTTAAATGATCATTTAAAGGATTCTGATTAAGACAGTGGTTGATGGATAAAGACCCATTGCACACACACAAAAAATGTTAATTGCCTAAGTTCTTTAACTTCCAAACTTTTCATCATGAGCAATATTTGTAAGGCTTTTTTTTTCATTTGTTGCAAACATAGGTTGGATAGAGATGTGGAGGTCGAAGATTTTCAGCGCTATTCCGAAAAGGTCCACACTTCTCTTTATGAGTGTCCCATTGAGTCTTCGCCATTGTTTCTCCTTCACAAAAAAGGAAAAAATTCCTCAAAGCCTAAAACAAGTCAGAATAAAAAGGTAAAATATAATGCTGTGCCAACTTCTCAGTTGCCTTGTTTTCCACACACACAACTCTTGACACTGATGCTTTACAGAATTTAATTTAAAACTGTGTACATATGAAAAGTAGGATTCTTATAGTATCAGATATTCCAGCTTACCAGCTTCGTTGCATCAGTTCTTGTTTCTCATGAAATAGTTTGAGTCAGATTTTATTTATACTTCCAACTTTTTTTCAAAAGAATGGTTAAAACTGCTCCATACATAACAGTTTGCATATTCCATATTATTTAGTACTATTATTCCCCAGTATCATTTGCTTTGGTATGACAACCTCAGACTTTTGCCATAATCATGGAAATTATTAAAGTTCCTGATCCTTCCTTTGTTTTCCTCTTTTCCTTGGCCTTTATTTCAACCACTCATATGTATGGTTGATCTATGGCATCAACTAGAGCTGCTTCATCATCAAAATTTTAAGTTTACATTCTCTGATTACTATTCTTTCTTATTCTTTCTGTCTAATCTTTCTCTCTCTCCCCGGCCCCCACCACCTGCTACATTTTTCTTGTTAAATTTTAACAATGTAATCAGGTACATTGCTCCCTCTTTGATCTAAGCCACCATCATCACCCTCCTGAATTACAATAGCCTCCTAACAGGCCTCCCTGCTTCTACCTGGTTCCCCAAGAGTCTCTTCACAGCACAAGAGCCAGATCCTTATATAAGTTATATCAGGTCACTTCTCTGCTCAAAGTGGCCCTCCAATGTACTCTGAATTAAAGCCCAAGTCACTAAAATGTCATAAGTGGCCCTATATTATCCAGGCCCCTTTCCCTCACTCGCTCTTCTCCCCACACTGATCTCCCGCCTCTTCTTAGGACAGGCCTTGTGCACTCCAGCCTTAAGGTGCTTACTTCAGCTCTTCTGCCTGGACAACTCTTTCCCCAAATATCTGCACATACAACTCCTCCTTCCAGGATTGCCCACCTCTCATCTGTTCAATGAAACCTCCTTTAACCCTTTATTTTATACTACAGCCTGCCTCCTGCATTCCAAGTACTACTGATCTTTGTCTTTTTCTGGTCATTCTTTTTTCCATAGCACTTATCACATTTTAATTTATTACTTATTTTATGTATTGTGTCTCCTCTGAAAGAATGCAAGCTTCTTTGTTTTGTTGACTGAAGTATCCTAAGAACCTAGAAGAACCTAGAATAATGCACATAATTTGTGTTCAATAAATACTTAGCTATCTGTGTCATAGGATTGTTATAAAGACTAAATGAGTTAATATGTGAAATGTTCTTAGCACAGTGCCTTGCATAGAGTAAACGTTCAGTAAACGTTCAGCTGTTATATCTGTATAAATCCTCATGAGTGTTTTTGAAGGATTGATTCCTAAAAGTGGAATTGCTTAAATTAAGGGAATGTGCATTTTCAATGTTGGTGCAATACTGATTTACACTCTCACAAATAGCATTCGAAAGAACCTGTTGTCCCCACAATTGCTAACACTGGATATAGTCAAATCTTATAATGTAGCCAATTTAATGGACAAATATAACATCCATTGTGGTTTTAATTTGCATGTCCTTGAACACTAATGAAGTCGAGCATCTTTTTCAGGGGAATAACTGATTTCCTTTAATGGCTGGCTTCTGAACCAACAGCAGAGAGAAGCATCGTCACCAGCTTCTTTCTCCCTTCTGATGGTTTTTATCTTGAGCACTTATGTGGACCACTTTTTAGAATCTTCATGAAACTTTCCCTTTATCAATTTTAAAAAAATAATTTTGTTCATGTATAATCAAATCTTAGATGTCTTCTAAGATCTCTTTCTAAAATTCACATAGAAGACTTTTTAAAGTGATTCACGCACAGACATAACTTTATTGATTTTTATGAAGGAGTTTTCAGAGGACACAGAAATTCTGATGGCCTCTTACTGTCACTTTCATATAATGATACTAAAAGGTTTGTCCTGAGAATTTTTTGGCTGGGACTCGAGCACTGGTCAGTCAGTGGCTCATAGACAGCAGATTAATATCATAGGCTGATAAGAAAGATCGATTTTCTAAAGCAAACACAGTTTATCCTTTTAAATGAGTACAGTTTTCTGTACGAAGCTGTCAAATGTAGTTTCCTAGGCACTCATAGTCTCAATATTATATTGGAGAACTCGTAGCCTTTCTGGTAAAAAGTTTTAGAAACTCAGCTTTGTAATAAGATACAGAATCACTATAGATGTCACTTATATTTTCTAGGTAATTAAAATATCGATGTTTGCTAATCTCTTATATTTACCCTTGTGTCTATGGCTTCTTAAAAAGCTATCAAGAAAAACTTGCGGCCTCTGGTTTCAATTGGATGAATCATAGCAATTTGAGCTTATGTAATTTGTTTTCACAATACTTCTTAATATCCCCTTTCATTCATTTATTATAATTTATTTAACCATCAATAAACTTTCAGTTGTTTCCAATTTTCTCCTTTTACAGATTAAGATCATAGCACATTAATCTTTGACCATATTGCTGAATAAATCTTTAGGATGTATTCCTAGAGGTAGAATTACTGGGTTGAAGCAAATTACTTTCCAAACAGGTAAAACTGATTTATATTCCCTCATGAGTATATAATAATATCTATCTTACTACCAATGTTCCAGCCTGAAATTTTTCCAAAATTTTTATATTTTCAAATTTAATTGAGAGAGTAGTTTCTCATTTGGTGTTTAATATGATAATGAACATTTTATATATTGTAATGGACGTGATTCTGGAGTATCTGGCCAACCCTCTATTTTCTGAGAAGTTATTCCCTACTTTCTGGGCAAAGCCAATATTTTAGATATGTGACCTCATCTACCTGGATATAGATGACTGGACTTGGGTAGATTATGTTAACTAAACTGGACCATCAGATTATCTCCTGGGAACCCAAGGACACTAGCCTGGGCTGATAAAACATGTAAACCTAAGAGCTCTACATTAATCACGCAAATCATGAAAGAAAGCTGCTTTACAGAGAGAGAAAAAGGCAGAAAGCTGTCCTGTAAAGAAAGAATGAAAATAGACATTCTGAGAAGAAAACAAAGCTAATACCAGACTGTCCAGAAAAAGAGTGCCTTGATTCTTCCTAGCATTCCAATTCCTGAGTCTTGCCCTTGGTAGGACCCCATTATATCACCTTCTCTTGAACTGTGTTCTTAAGATACTCCTATATATTCATAACACATTGGCCTCTTTTTCTTAAGTGGCTTAACCAGTTTTGCTGTTATCTGGCACAAAAGAATCTAGCTAAATTAAAATTGACATTACCACTTGGACTGCAACTAAAAGACCCTCAGGAGAAAAAAATTTACACTGGTAAAAGCAAAATCTAATGGGGTTCAGAGAGAATCCCCACATACGTACCCAATTTAACACAGTAAACTGAGTTTCTGTGTTATCTGGTAGTGAAGCAGTTGATTAAGTTATAATTTCTCTTATGTTATTGTTATTATTTGGAGCATATAACCACAGAGGATTTAGAGTGTTTAGTTGCCATATACAAAGATATCAGGGTTTGTTACTTTTTGCAGCAGACAGAAGACAGATCCTTGTCCATGTGTTACCACATTGAAACAGAGAAAGGCAGCACTGATAAACTGAGACCACCATGGTCCAATGATCCTGTGCTTCGCTGAGCCCCTGTAGTCTATTGCCCTATTGCTCCCTTCCCATAGCTAAGTAGATGCACTGAGTGAGAAATAGTAAAATCCTTTCCATAGGAAAGGAGAGAATGAGGAATAGCCAGAATAAGAGAGAGCCCCCAAGCCTCCACCAGTCTCTTACCCCCACCCTCTGGGCCCCATGCACAGCATTTCTTGTATTCTTCAACGAAACAAAGGTTTCCTGTCTGTCATTATAAGGCATGTTACTCCACTAAGGCTGAAGTATACAGCATGTTGTTTGGGGAAGTTTCCCAAGATATGTTAGAGAAAAAGAGTCTCCCTGAAGTCCCACTCCAGCCCATTCTGCCCATGCATGGCTTGAAGCTATGGCCATTTTTTATAGATGAGGGCCTGGGCCAAAACAACAACAACAACAACAACAACAACAACAAACAAACAAACAAACAAAAATAACTGGTAACTGGATGTATTTCTTCCATCCAAGAGAGAAACCTCGCTTCTATAGCAGTGAATCAGGTTCTAAGTCCTGACGACTATGTGAGGAAAGGAAGAGGGGACAGTAGAACCTGGTGGGCTTTCCTTTAGGATGGATGAATCTCTGAGCATCACCTCATGCTGTTTAATCTAACTACTACTGTGAGAGTCTCCGCTTCCAGAACATGAATGTAAGAGCTGTTGCCTGCAAGAACGCTGGCACAGCAGGTCTGCCTTTCAATTAATTAGCCTATCCTCTGACCACCACCCTTGGATTTTGAGGGTAATTCTGAAATTTGCTTGAATCGCTGTTTTTTGTTTTTTGATTTTCTTGATGTCTTGTCTTTTGCCCATATGAGATTAAGAGCTTTACAGACAATCTGTTCCAATCTATATTATAATTTCTGGAAATTCCACATTGCTTTGATCTGCTAGTAGAAACCCTCTGAGATTTCTGGGAGGATTTATTTTACTGTGGATATGTTTTTATGTGTTTAGTTCTTCTGACCTTTCAGTGGAATTAGGGAGGAGTGAAAACTAAAGGGATGTGTTCATTCAATAATCCTGAACCAAGAATTTTTCTCCTAATTCTGTATTTCATCCAGACTCTTGATGTGTTCTCCAGTTCTTCCTTCTACCATTTCCTCTCCTATCTGCCCTTCCTTTATTGCAAGCTTTCTTCCTAACTGGATCATATCATGCCACTCCCTGCTTTTAAAACCTGTGTGTTTCTTCATCACCTAAAAAACAAACCCCATTCCCTAGCAAGTCATCTAAAGTCCCTTCTATCTAATACCAACCTGTCTTCCAATTTGCTATTCATATGCCTATTACTTCAAACAGATTTCATTTTCTTAAAATACAGAAACCATTTTTCACTCACCTTTCTATTCCCCACCACATACTGCCCATAGAAGACTTACAGAAACATTGATTTCTTTCCCAACTTTACTTATACCTACAAAGTATGCAACAAACATTTCTTTGAATAAATGAATAAATGACAGAATGATCAGATTTATTTGCATTTACTTTTGCTTCAGAAATTAAGACTAAATAACTATTAAATAGTATCCCATAGTTTTACAACTCTAAATTTTAAAACCAGCAGTGCAATTTTAATAGCACAAGATAATCTTTAAAAACTACTCTGTATCCTGGCACATAAAAGATTGCTATACATATTTTTAAATATTTTGAAGATGTTGCTAAGTATGTTAACTTTTTACACAGTATGTGTAAATAATCATATGTGTGTTAAAATGATATTGTCACCTATAATATGTAAATTTTATTGACTGGGTCTCTCAGGGTTATTATATTGCCAACTTTTTACCATTGGTTAAGATGTACATTTAATTTAAATGATAGAGTAGTTATCTCTATAGCTTCAGTTTATGCTTTACTGTCATAGACTAGAATTTTGAGTCTTTTAACATACTATGCTACTGTCATTTGCTCACGGTGGTAAGTATAGGCAACTATTTCTTTAATGGGCAATGCACAAATAACACACACTTAATTATTTTATTATTATAATTTTTGATAAGTAACAAATGAATTTTTGATACTAGTATGTCACTCTTAACCCTTAATATGACTTACTTTTCATGTTTATAGGGAGAGAAAAGTAAAGATGCACCTTCCTGGGATCCTGTTGGCCTGAAATTCCTAGAGAGGAATGCTCCAAGAGACTCTCACTGTCACCTTTCCAATAGCCCTAGAGCGATAGAGCATGCCTACCACTATGGAGGAACAGCCAACAGCCGCCAAGAATTTGAACACTTAAATGGAGATTTTGGTGAAAAGTAAAGTAACACACCATCCTTCCAGAAACTTCACACTGTGGCTGGGCTTCTTCCTTATTTGCCATATATCGTCTTTTTTCCTGTCATACTTTCTCTCTGTGACACCTTATATTCTTTTATCATCAAAACAAATACTAAATAGTATGAGATTCATATAAATTACATTTTCTGTGACATTCTTCCCAAAAGTAGGAGCATTCTCTTAGGACTTTGCTGTGTTTTATTAAAGAGAAAAGACAATCAAAAAGAGGAAGATGGGCAAATTTCAAATGACTTATCCAACCTTGATATCACCCTGCCTCCCCCTCTCAATTTGTAAATGGAAATGCTAGATTAATAAGGAAAGACTCCAAAAATACAAATACACATATATCAAGCTATGTCTAAAGCCGCTCACCTCTTCCCAGTATTTCACAAAACTCTAGGTTATTTAGTATTATTGAAGATTTCTTTTAAAGTGTTAGCACCCAAATATTCTTATATAGGTCTTATAAAGTTCTTTCAAGCACTCATATAGGCAGTGTATGCCTTTTGATTTGTTATTTGCCCAATAGCCAAGATCAGTATTTTTTATTTTTCAGGAAGAATTTAGAGTTAATCAAACTAGAAGTTAGCCTAATAAATGTATATTATCTATGGCCTAGATTTAAATTTCTAGGAAGTTTTAATTTCTACACATAATGGTAGCTTTTTTTTTTAACATGTGATATCCACCTATTAATTTTTACTGGGGAAAATTTGAATTCATATTTTACATAGTACACATATATCATCTCTATTCATTTCCTTAATTACATACTAGTTTTTTGTTCACATAAGTAAGTTCCTTTAACATATAGATTTTTACTAAACTAATTACAACTATATTTTCCAAGCAAGACATGATGTGATCCTTAACTGAAACACTTCTTTAATTGTGGACTGTATCCCTGTTGTATAAGGAAGTGGAGAGAGATTTATATTTTTAACCTTGCAGTGTTTACCCAATATTTATTAATACTAAGGGATCATTAGAAGTAATGCTATTTGGGATCAGATAGAATGGCTACTTATTTATTCTTTACCTTGTATTTGGGAACTCGGAGATCACCTCCAGTCTCATTTTACAGGTGGTAAGCTTTCTCTTTTCATTTACCAGATCGCAGTTTTCTATTCGTCTGAAAACTCGTTCCTCTCATGGGATGATTTTCTATGTCTCGGATCAAGAAGAGAATGACTTCATGACTCTGTTCTTAGCCCATGGCCGTTTGGTTTTCATGTTTAATGTTGGCCACAAGAAATTGAAGATTAGAAGCCAAGAGAAATACAATGATGGATTGTGGCATGATGTAAGTTGAAGGCAAAGAAATCTGCAAATATCTACCACTGGCAAATGAACCGACACTGATGTCCCACTATAGTTTTCTTTAGAAACATATATTTTAAAATTCTGTCCTTATATGCTGAGTTCAATTTCAAAAACTTTTATTAATTTCTTATAACAATCTTGAAGGACACTTTATTAAAAGAGATATAAGCTGAGTGTAATTTTTTTGACAGATCAACTTTTTTGTGTGCAATTATTTTAACCAAAGAATCAATGGCCAACATAACTGAACTTTGGTTTCTAAAGATTTTTCACTTGACTGTTTTTTCCTACTGCCTATAATGTTGTGAATTTTCAACAATTGCTGAGTGTTTTTTCAAGCTCTAGAGGATACAAAGTGAAGAGTATACCTGTTAGGAAGACAGGATACAACAAGGAGAATTACCTAAATATTGAAGCAAATTATGATGTAGGCAATGGAAAGAGTAAGCAATCTAAGCTGCCTTAAAATCGATTACAATAAATTTAGGAGAGAGAATGTGGGCTGGCCAACTGGGAACAACTTCATGGAGAACTCTGCTAAATGCAAGCTGTATTGAGAAATTAAGCCTATAACTTTAAAATCAGGCTTTAAAGAGAGACAAACTCCTGACCTTCAGAGAAAGGACCACTTTTTCTAAAGAACTTCTGCAGGTCTTCCACAGTATTGCAATCGTAAAGTTGAGAGGAGAAGCAACACAGCCTCTCTCCTAATCTTGGGATATACTTGAGATGAGCTATTTGCCTTCTCTCCCTCCAGGTAATATTCATTCGGGAAAAGAGCAGCGGCCGACTGATAATTGATGGTCTCCGAGTCCTAGAAGAAAGTCTTCCTCCTACTGGAGCTGCCTGGAAAATAAAGGGTCCTATTTATTTGGGAGGCGTGGCCCCTGGAAAGGCTGTGAAAAATGTCCAGGTAAGCCACACATGACCAAGTAGAGCCATTGACCTTTAGAGCTAGAAGATTATTTAATCCAGCCTTCATTTTAGGATCAGGAAACTGGCAAGAGTGAATCTGTAGTTTGGCTGGAGATGTGATATGAAAGTGAGTATTGTCCTACAGGATATCTGCCCACTCAGTGGCATTACAAAGTCACTATTTTTGATTCGAAAATAGAGGTAAGATGCAAAAAGTTTCCAAGGTAGAAATTGTCATGAAAGTTATGTCTCAAGAAAATGCTTATTTGTTCAGCGAGTATCCAAACTTTTGGTATAAAAAAAATACTCCCCCATAAAAGTATGTCATTCCATTCTATATTATTGGGTGAAAAAAACTTTCAGGCCATTATAAACTACCATCTTATTTTTGTTTCTTACATATACAGACACAATTTGTACATGTGCAAGGAAATGTAGTTACCCCTGAGGAAAAGTGAGGGTATAGTAAGAAGCGTGTTATTTATGTAATTTAAAAGTTTAAAATATTGTACATTTAAAAAATATTTAGTAATAAAGAGAATATATTAAATGGCTAATTTTTAATATATAGATCTGAATTTAATATAAAGAGTCAATACATTTCTAAGCTCCATTCATATATGTGGATAAAGCAAAAAGAGGAAAGAGGGGTTCATGTTTAATTAGATTTTAGTAAGTAGCCCCAATTCCATTACAACCTCTTAAAGGTTTCTAAAGCAGTGTGAAGTGGCCCAAGTTTCACATCCTGTGGTATGATAAATTTTCAGCCACAAAAATGGCTAATGAAGCCAGAAATGCGAGCTTTCTGCTGTTTAACCGTGGTAGATATAACAGTTAAGAACTTCGCTAGCTCTCATTAGCATTAGGTAATCTTGGGTAGAGCTGTCATTCTTGAATGAAAACAAACTAGGATACTGCTAATATTCAATTTGAAAACCACAGCTGCAGTTTATTTTGTCATGGTAAATGTAAAAATTTTCATAGCTTAATGACTACAGGCTAACATTATCAAATACAAAATTCTAGCTTCAAAGAACTAATTAAAAAGCAACTTCCTGGAAAACTAGTGATCATTCAGATAGCTAAGATAAATAGGAATTACTTGGTTTCTCTCAAGACTCAAATCCATTCATTTTCTTTCCCTTTGGTGCATCTGCATCTGTGAGTGTTGAGAAAATAGATTCAAAGAAATGTCTTCTTCTCACAGATAAACTCAGTCTACAGTTTCAGTGGCTGTCTCAGCAATCTCCAGCTCAATGGAGCCTCCATCACCTCTGCCGCTCAGACATTCAGCGTGACTCCTTGTTTTGAAGGTCCAATGGAAACAGGAACATACTTTTCAACAGAAGGGGGATATGTGGTTCTAGGTAACAATGACTTATGTTGAAAACATTGAATCATAAAATATTTCTTTCCTAGAGGTGGCTAATGGGGAAATTGGGCCCAGAGTTAAAACTTCAAAATGCCAAACTCACTCAGCCCTAGAAAACAGCCTTTTTCCACAAGGACCACCTTTTACCCTTCTGACTACTTCAAACCAGACATATGTGTCCATCCCAGTTTTCTTTCCCTGGCCAGAGCTTCTCCACAGTTGCCAAACCTCTGGCTGTAGACGATCTTGGTTCCTTAAGAAGTTCCTGTGCTGCTCCATACTCTGGTCCATGTTGGCTCTTCGCCACCTCTCTCTCTACGTTTCTCTCTGCTCCTCTTAGCATTATCCCTTCTAAAGGAAGTTCTACTTCCTTCACTTGCCCTGCAACACCAGCAGACAACAGTAACCTTCAGAAATTTTATTTCTGGATTTTGATGCTCCTTAACTATTACTCTCTCACTTATTCAGTAAGTTTTTATTGTATGCCTCCAGTATGGCAGTCCCTATTCCAGGAGATGGAACATAATAGCCCTAAAGGTAAATAAAAATCCTAACAGACTACACACAATCACCATCCGGCACATTCCAACAAACGTTAGAGCAACATGAGGTGTGAGGAAAGCACCAGGGTAGGTACTGGGAAAGATAGGGAAAAGGTGTAAAATATTCCACATGTCTGCTGCTCTCAAGGCACTTAGGTACTTTGTACATACCCTAAAGACATTTCAGTGCAGCCAAGTAAACATTCTTAAACCACCACCATGTCCAATAGAATAAAAGGTGATGATATTTCCTCCCTTTGTCTAGCTCCTGATTTTGCTTTCCTTTCAGTTTATCCTACTCAAACACCTACACTCACATTATTCAGACCTTCATTGAATTTCAGTGATAAGAACTCAAAATCATGGACAGCTTAAAAGACATAGCAACATACACAATTTGTGTTCTCTATAAATATCAACTACTAGCAGGAAAAATTAAAAAGTGATTTATAGAAGACACGTCAAGTAAACATTATTACTAAGACGGCCTAGTTCGCAATGAGTCTCTTGGAGTGAATGTAGCTGTTCTTGACAAAAAATCATTTTTGTACGTCACTGCAATAGCGGCTCCTAACTGCTTCTGCTCCTCTTTCTCTTTCTTCTGAAGTGCTCTGCAGCACTGGCATCAGTTATATTTTTTGTTGATGTTGTATAAGAATGATTTTACAATACAAATCTCATCAAGTCAACTCCATTGTTCAGTAAATTCAGAATAAAGTCTAACTTCCATACTTACCCACTAAAGCCTTCCCCACTCACCATGCCACCTTCTCCCTTTGCGAGGGACCATCCAGCCACATGTGCCTCCACAGCGCTCTCCCAACAGCCTGGCCTCTGTACCTGTGCTTTTTCCTCCTTCTCACTCTGGAAATGTTAAGTGGTTCTGCTAGTTGAAATCAATTTCTTCTCCCCTGAGTTCACACAGCCGTAGCATATTTTCAGCATGCTGTCCCCACCGCAGGCCTGAGTGCCGGTTATCTTAGTCCCCCCACAGAGCTTTTCACAGTGTGTTTGACCTGGAAAATGCCACTTTCTACTTATCTGTTAAAAAATGTGTCAAACTTTCAAAAACATATACAAAAATATATAATTTTAAAAAATGCACCATTGTTCTTGAGAGCTAGTAGTATTTCTCTCCCCAGATGAGTCTTTCAATATTGGACTGAAGTTTGAGATTGCATTTGAAGTCCGTCCCAGAAGCAGTTCCGGAACCCTTGTTCATGGTCACAGTGTCAACGGGGAGTATCTAAATGTTCACATGAAAAATGGGCAGGTACTGTGTTTGAAATTGTTTTAACAGTCTGTCTCCTCTGACCTTGAATTCTAGATTTGAAATAGATTTATTTTACAGAATTATTTCATCAATCTTTCCTGACTAGGGTACAGGGAGACAGGGAAGCCATAAAATTTAAATGCAGGTAATATTTAGATTCAGAGTTATATGTTGGGAATTGATTTGATTAGAGCCAAGCGCCACAAAAAAAGTGACATTGCTAAAGTAAGTAAATAATCAACAATAGCAATATCACCAAAGGATTTTAACAACAAAAACAGAACTTCAAAACAAATGGAGGCAGCAAACATATCCAACTATCAAAACCAACAAACACTAAAACATGTATCATTCTATCTATAATATATGTATACCAGAGGTGTATATGTGTGTATTTACACACAAACACACACACACAGTTTTTCAACTGGTACAAATTTTCAAAAATCTTATAATTAAACACCAATTTTATCTTAAAATGGTATTACTAAAAAACATTCATGAGAATATTCAAATAAATATTGAGGGAAACGCAGCATATTTGCATTGTTGTTCCTAACTTAACTGATTTTCGAGTTCGGGTATTCTATTAAGCCATAAAATAATTAAACAATCCTTATACGGTACTTACTATATAAGGTAAGATACTATTCGAAATGTTTCATATGGATTAACTCATTTAATTCTGCCAATAGCTCTACAAGGTAGGTAATATTATTGTCACCCTTGTTTTACAAATGAGAAAACGGAGGCAAGGAGTAAGTCTGGCTGCTGGCATATGAACACAGGCAATTTGGCTCCAAAGTCCATGCTCTTCACCAATATCTTAACTGCTTTGTGTAATGTGCTTTAAACATTAGAGGAACTCATTCTGTTATCTTACTGTTTCCCTCCCTCATCTCTCCTGTGTTTTACTTTGTTGTCTCTCTTAGGAGCATTCATGTTAAACTATTTCTATAGGCAACTGAAGAGTGACCTCTTGTGTTCAAATCGCTAAACGAATTATGTGTGGAGGTTTGTTAAAAGTATTGCTTCCCTGTAGTGAATTATTTGAGATATTCAGTTTTAGCACAACAATGAGGCATGAAATTAAATTATATAATGTAACCCGGTCTTTTGCAGGTCATAGTGAAAGTCAACAATGGCATTAGAGACTTTTCCACCTCGGTCACACCCAAGCAGGGTCTCTGTGATGGCAGATGGCACAGAATTACAGGTGAGAAGAGCTTGGAGTCCTGGCTTGCTTTGTAAAATAAATCTCCACACCCACCTAGGGGATGATGGTTTGGCCGAACTTAGGCTGTAAAGTATATGATGGAGTAGGTGATGGATGAGTCTAATAGTAGCCAAGAGGAGAATCTAATATTACTGTACTAAAATGTGTCTATTGAATCCACATGTATTTGAATGCTGCCAAAATGGTCTTGTGAGTTATTTAAATAATGAATAACTTTTGGAGCAAAAGACGTGGCAGTATCTTAAATATTCTTAAATATTTATATGAAGAGTATCTTAAATATTCTTCCTTTCAAAAGAAAATGTCACAGTGATTGCTTAGTTGGACATTAATGTTTTCAATGATATGGAAGAAAGTATGGGGTTTATTCTGAAATAAATAGAAGCTATTGCTGTGATAAATTAGTCCTTTTTACGTGAAAATTAATCACTCCAGTGTCATTTATGACCAACCAGTCTTTCCCTTGTATTTTAGTTATTAGAGATTCAAATGTGGTTCAGTTGGACGTAGACTCTGAAGTGAACCATGTGGTTGGACCCTTGAATCCAAAACCAGTTGATCACAGGGAGCCTGTGTTTGTTGGAGGTGTTCCAGGTAAGAGTTGTTTTAAAGGAATAAGTTTCCAAATTAAAAAAAAAACAGTAAGTTCTCATCACTGTTATTATAGTTATTAAGAACTGAGCCATGTGTTTTCACAATTCACTTAACAACTCTAACGATTTTATATACAATTTTCTTTCACAAGAAAAGGTATGCTGACAATATTGACTCCTCATACAGAGATCACAACAAAGTAACACCTAAGAACTGGACCCCAGCATTCTAAACAATAGATATTGTTCTTCCTCTGCCATGTTTGCTTATTTTTCTCTCTTCCCTTTAGCCTCCTGACATATCAGTGAAACACACATTCTATATTATCTTTAACACAAAAAAAACTCATTTACTAATATTGCTCTAAGATCTGAGAATTTTAGAAAACTAAATGCTGATAATTGCAGCCCTTCTTTAGTAGAAGAGAATACACAGTTCTATCTAGGATTACTCTGAATCATGACAATAGCTGCAGACCAAAAGTTCTGTTGTTCCTACATAGTGACATTCCTTGAGAGGTTCCCACCTGTAATTCTGTACACATCATCAGTAACATCTCTGCTTCCATCTGCCAAAAATGGTGTATAATCAGGATGGTGAGAGGGGAACCTGTGTGGGCCTCCCCCACACAGTTATTTTAAACCTCAGAAGCAGGGATCATGACCTTATGCTGGATGTTTGTTTTCACACATTTCACTAATTGGAATAATTGAATGTTATAGCTGGAGAGAAGAATATAAGAAGGATATAACTAAGCTTTTACATCTGGAATTTGGTGGAGATTTTAAGAAAAAAAAACATGATTTTTCCTTGCCTTCTAATTAGTTTATTTTAGACTGACCCATGTAAAGGTAAATAATGCTTTAAAAGAGCAAGAAAACATAGGTAAAACTATGCATCAGACTTTCGGTACTCCCAATATAGAAGTAACTAAACTCTCCTCTGCTTTGTAAAATGAGAATTTTCAAACACCAATATTGACAATGACAGTAACTCTCTGATGAAAGAAACATTTGAGACACCCCCAAAACAACTCTTCCTCTCCTTTATTTACCATATCTATTCCTATCTCCATCTTTGGGTCCTCTCCTCCTGCTCCTGGCTTCCATTATGAAAGGGATTCTGGCAAAGGCCACCACTGCACTTCATGAAGGTATTGTGTAGAAGATGTGTCACATCATTTCTTACATTTCTGCATTGTTTCTTCCTAGAAATCACCACATAGTTTAAAACATTTCAAATTTCTCAAGGGTCTATAGGATCAAATTCAGTATAGCATGCAAGGTCCTTGATCATGAGGCTCCTCCTTGCCCCTGCCTCTGGGGTCTCCCCACACATTCTGAGAGGCGCAGTTACCTGAATGTTCAGTGATCCTCTCTTTGCTCCAGGCCTTTGCATAAGTGCATAGGGCCTCAATTTTTGGGAAATGTTCTTCCTTTCCCTACCAGTACCTTTTCAAGAAACAACTTCTCCCACTCCTCCCCCAACTTAACTCCCTATCAACCTTTAGCTCAGACTTCTACATTTATACACATTCTCCTCCCTCCCTAGAATGTGCTATGCATGCCAGTTGTAGCACTTATCACAGAATGTTGCTGAAATTCAATAAATAGTACTCTCCTTGCTGCCAGGAAACATGACTTCATTCAACAAACAGCAAACATTTATTGAGTGTCTATTAAGCCTCCACAAGACAGACGAAATAAGCATGGCCCTCCCTCATGGAAGTTATATTTGCTCTTTACTTTGTACCCAAAGTGCTTACTATATCATGCAAACAAATATTTGTCTCTGATTTTTGTTTGTTTTTAGAGTCTGATCTCAGCTTACACATTGCCATCATCTTTCACTACAAGAGTTGTTATTTTTCACAGATGGGGTGGGCAAGATGTATCTGAAGCCAAATTCAGCCTGCCTGAGACATATAATTAATAGCAAATTTTAGCTAATGAGCCAGCATACAGGAACTAACAGACCAGGGTGGGTCTAACCACCACCCTACTTCATCAACGCAACTTTTAATTCCATCTATGAATCATGCCAACAAACCTAGAACAAAAGCAATTATAATTTAAGTTAAATTTCATTAATTACATCATTTTGAGCTGTTAAGATTAATTCCACCAAAATCACATCAGAAAATGGGGCATGAAAAGAATAACTAAAAAAAATTAGGCACAAATAAAACCTCTGTATTTACTAAATTCTCTTGGAATCTCAACCAGTTCTCTATACCACATGGAACCCTGGTGACATTATTTCTATCAATAAAAAGTTAATGTATTAAAATTCAATAAATTATACACCAAAAAAAGTCAACTTCACTGTATAATTTTAAAATAAAAATTAGAAGTCAAAGAGTTTTTTTAAGCTAATATAGTCCACACAGGGAGAGAGCTGAATGTTTATTTCTCTACTGAAAATCCTACATTATTCTATATACAATCAAGCTTTCAACCTGAGGAATGTTCACTATTAAAATCATGTGATTTTATTAATCAATTACCTTAGAGTTCTAGGGTACTTTATTGTCATTACCTACAATAAATTGTGTGGTGAATTATGTAGACCATAATTTCTATATGAATTATTTCCTCTAGATGAAAACCCCCATGAAGTAAAAGGTGGTAAGCTTGGGCGGATTCAAAATCCATTCTAAAACTAGTCTCCAAAATAGGCAGGAGAAATAGATGGGTCTATCCTTATAGTCTTTCCTGTTCACCCATTTTTATTCTGATTATGAAGTACAGCAAGCAGCCTTGAAGAATATATATATACAGCTATACTAGAGACAAAGGGAATTAATCTTTCAGGCCCCTTCCAAATCTAAAGCTTTGTAATTATCATTGTAAATATGAAATGCTATTTCCATGACTTATTTTTAGTACAAAGCTTCTGCATATTCTTAATCTACATTGCTTAGAAAACTTATTACAGCAGCTTGATGATGTTTAATTTGCTGTGTGGTTTTATGTTCCTTCCTGAGTTACTGTGTTTTCCATCTTTTATCTGCTACTGCTCGCATAGCTATTTGTACATAATAATAACCTTTGACTAAATGGATTTTAATTTCATGATATTTCTAAGCTCTCTAAATTGCTTTAAATTATATTGCTTCTTTCACCCCAACACATTTAATTGTGTCTGTAAAATTAATAAGCATAAGGCTTCTTCTAGATCTCTAATTAAGATAAGAGAAGAAAGTTCTCCTGGCATACCTTAGGGCACCTTTGCCCACATGAAGACTAGGCTCGTTATCATTATCCTATTTATAGACCTTAAACCCTGAGCTCAGAAAAATTTAAATTTGGTTTAATTGAATTCATTATTTTCTCATTATATTTTATGAGCTTGGCAAAATGTGGAGGCTTAAGGGTGAACAATAATGATTTGAATTGAACAGAAACATTAACCAAGTCCAAATATAGTGTGGAAGCTAAAATTTCTTCCCCCTTCTCAGCAAAACACAAAATAAGTGAGGCCCAGGTGAAATTAATTCCAAAAAGCATAGGTAGATCCTGAAAATTCACTGCTCAGGCTTTACATGCAAGGGGCAAATTTCAGCCTTAGAAAACAGCTAAAATATACGTAGAAATTTGATCATGGAAAACACGGCAAAACTTTAAAATTACCAGATGTTCTTATTACTTCAAAAGCAGATTATGTTCTTGATTGAATGAGAAAATTACTACATTTCATTTTTGACATGTAAATCACCTTGATGATGTCAGCAATTATTGTGTACATTTTTACCATGAAATAATATCTGCGCTTAGAATGCCTCAATTGCAATCTCTGATTTCTTTCTTTATTCAGAGTCCCTACTGACACCACGCCTGGCTCCCAGCAGACCCTTCACAGGCTGCATCAGACACTTTGTGATTGATGGACGCCCAGTGAGCTTCAATAAAGCAGCCCTGGTCAGCGGCGCTGTGAGCATCAACTCCTGCCCAGCAGCCTGAATCAACAGCGAAGCTGCCTAAGTACAAATGTTCTTTAGAGCACTGAAAGAAACAAAGCCAACCAGGAGAAACAGCAATGCCTCTTCCCCATGGAAGCTTTCAGCCAGTTGAGCAGGACTTAAATGCATCATCAGGGACTGGATGTTTATTACTTCTCATTTGGATTCTTACCTTGTATCCAAAATGTCAGCAATGTACAACAATTGAAGGAATGTTCAGCTTACTCGTATTGTATTACTTCCTGTTGGTGAAATTACTGTTCCTGTTTCTAATAAAATGAAAGGGATTCTAAATAAACACTGGCACACATTTTTGTAGTGTAGCTAGATTCTCAGATTCATCTTTTTTTTTATGAAAGGTAACTTTCAATCTGTACCAAAATATGCTTTTCCTTATCCCAAGAAAGATTACTAATTTGCATAAAATCTAAAATTAGATGACCAATTTGTTTCAGTATAACAAGAATATTTTAAGTTTACAGCATTATCAAGGTTCAATAAAGTAAATGTCTAACAAATTATTAGAAAAATTAAAGTATAATTTAATTTTTTAGACAAGAAAAGAGGAATTAAACAAACTACTTTTGCCCTTATTATTTTAAAATAAAAATCTAATTGTACATGAGGGGAGGCTCCTTAGGAATATTATCACTGTGTGTTTTATAGTAATTAAGTAGGACATTACAGCAGAGAAAGTAGAACAAAATAATAAATTCAATTTAAAAGCATAAAAGTCCTTTTATTAAAAGTTCTTCACATATATGCAACACAATTATTTCTAAAAATTTATAATCTTTTTAGTTATCTATAATAATAAAATCTAGAAAAAGAAAAATAGGCTTGAATAGCTAGTGGAATATTAAAATACAGAAACTGAAATAAAAGAATTATACATGATAATCAACTTGAAGACAAAATGAGAGAAAATAGGCCCTCATCAATAGGATTAAAAATATATAAACAGAACAACTTTTGGGGCAAGCGGAGGGATGAAAATATTTTGAGGAATTACTAAGTGAATAAAATAATCTCTTACCTTGAAAATATCATATATGAATCCTTATATTCCCCTGCTACCCTCCTATTTCAGGTAGATTAATAATGTTGGCAATATCAATGAAAATAGCTAATATCAGTTTAGAGAGGACTTACTAAGTACTAGCCTCCATAGTAAGCTATAGTTAATTTTATTTGATCATCACACTAATCCTATGAGGTAGCATTTGCAGATGAGAAGTCTGAGACTTAGAAAGGTGAGGCAACTTGTTTGCTGTCATTCAGCTAGACTGAGGAGCCAAGGTTTGAAGGAGAGGCAGCATAATTATTCCTTCACTTTCTGACTCCAGAGGACTGTCTGCCTTCACATCAACTCTTAGCTGGTCTAAGAGCTGGGATCACAAACCCAAATGCCTACAGAGTCAGAAAGGTAGCATAAAGGAGCAAAGCTGGTAGAGTCTGAGAAAATCAAGAAGTCACTTGCCATGACTCATTCAGAAGCGTAGCAGGTGTTCCACTCAGCAGATTGTCAGTCACTATGAAAGAACAATATTCTTGAAAGGCCAGAATTTCCAAAAGAAGCTGGAAATGTGAAATTTGGTGGGGTAGGATTCAAAATAGCATGATTTTTCAGTTGGTAACTAATTAAATTAAAGCAATAGCAACTGACCAAGCAAAAACCTTCTGAGAGCCATATATTACTTCTGGGTTAAAAATTCTAAATCCAAGAGCCTTAACTGGCACAGATTGAACAAGTGCTTAAAATATAAACCATCACAATATTCCTTTCATCAGACCCAACAAGAAAGAAGTGACTCTGAAATAGCCTACCATTTTCTTTTCCAAAAGAGCTTCCTGAGGCACCCTGGAGGACTGCTCTGTCCCCTCATTCTCAGCAGTAGCACAAAGTAAACTAAAACAGCCAAGCTGCAGACCTTGTCTGGACCTCCAATAGCTCCAACAGGCATGCACACAGACTGGCATACACAAAGAGTAAGACCACAAAATTCTTCTACCTTTGCCAATATTTACAAAGTCACTTTGCAGAGTTAGTATTTCACATTCTTATGCTTGGCAAATGAGAATCTACTGAAGTGTATTTCTCTTAACAATCACAAAATGACCTGAAACTTTGAATTTGCCATTTTTAAGAGCTTAATTCAGTTCTTAGATAGGATCTTATCTTCTCTCATCTTCTGTCTAGGAAGAAAAAGGTAGGATTTTTTCTCTTTTATAGGATAAATATAGGATATCAGGACTTCATATAGGGAAATATGGGTGGGTGCTCAGTAATTCTGACCAGTTGTTCTCACGGTCCCTTCCAGTTCAATGCCCTTTCAAAATGGAAGAGTCCTCCCACAACTCCAGTTTGAAGGAGCATCCCTCTTTGGTCCTAAGTCCCACCTGTAATGGCCACATCTGATTGGACGAGAGCACCATCCTATAGCTTCCCAGTGAAGCAACATTTCACTATCTGGTGGTATGAAAAAATGAATCCCAACAACTGGATATTTACTTTTAAAATTCTAAATTTGGGAAACATGAAAAGAATCAAGCACTTAGAAGTGAAGCTGAAGTCAAAATGAAACTATCTGAAAGTATGGTTCTAAGTGCTTACCATACATATGGACATACACTTAAAAAAAATTAAACCTAGCATTTCCCTTTCTATAGACCTAGAAGAATATGTCCACCTTCCCTTTCCCTAGTTCTCAGCCCAGAGTTGGTAGGATTGAGGTGGAGGTATTTCAGAAGTTACTGGGATATATTTATTCTCTGTTCCCCCATATCCCTTTTGTAACAGGGTGTCAAGTAGTATTTTCTATTTCCATAAACTGGCGACTACAGCTGGGACAATAAAACGGTAAATGAACCACATTTTAAGTTCACCAAACTTTGAGGTATGGAGTTAATCCCTCCTCCTTTAGGATTGACTCAGAGAAACCATTTCAGCACAATCAGTAATTTATCACGTAACACCCCCAACATATCACACACGCATGCCCCCTCATATATATATAGATGTACATATATAGATGTACACACAATCTATATAAAGAGACTAGAAAGGCACCAAGAGGCACCATCCAGAATGTAAGCTCCACAAATTTCTCTCTGTGTTATTCTGTCTGTGATGTGTTGTAAGATGTTCAACAGGTATTCATTGAGTGAATTTCAAGAAAGCAGAGTGTTCATAAAAGTTACCCCTCACCTCACCTCCCGAGGCAATCACTTGTAAGGTGTCTGGGAATCTGAAGAAAATAAAAACTGATATTGACTTCTCCACTTGGGTTCCCCCAAGCCCCAGGGATCTCTGATTTGCCTGAGGATGTGGAGAGACGGAGAGGAGAAGGAATGGCACAGGCCATCAGAGAGAGAGACAAGCAGCACTCTCTCAAGTCTTTGGTAACCTCCCAAGTCCTGAAAAGTAGAGAAGATTGGTTACCATGGATAAGGCCACTCAGTTTACAAATTTCACAATACCAGAGGACATCATTCCCAGAGGACTCTGCTGGGGGCAGGACGATCCAGGCAGAGGCTAGGTGAAACTGAGAGATGAAAGCCTGATGTGATCTGCCAAAGTGTAGACAGAGAAGTGCTCATATGAAGAATGTAGCATGACACCACTAGCCAGAGGCAACATTGAGTCTCTCGAGGAATTTCTAAAGTGTAGTGATGGTTGGCATTATGTCCCCCACTAGCCCTGCCAGATCATAGTGAGTTTACAAACAGTGAGCTAAATCAACCATCAACAGGTTTTCAAATGATCATGTCTAAAGGCAGCTGATTAATGAGCTGATGTCAACCCGGTGGAAGATTATAAATGTACGGATGCCATGGGGTTGCCTTAAGACCTGTTTATAGTCCTCCCTTACAGAAAGCTCATATCTAGGAATGTAAGGAATGTGGGAAGGCATTTATACAAGGCAGTGGCTTTAGAAGACTAAATAATTCATACTGTTAAAAAAAAAAAACTTGTTTATTCTTTTATGTCTTTATATCTGTAGTAATGTCCCTCTCATTCCTGATATCAGTAAATTGTGTCTTTTTTTTCCCCAATAGTTGTCTAAAGGTTTATTAATTTTATTAAGCATTTGAAAGAACCAGCTTTTGCTTTCATTGATTTTTCTCTATTTATCTGTCTTTTATTTTATTAATTTCTGGTCTTTTCTTCACTCTTTCTGCTTATTTTGGGTTGGTTGTTTGTTCATCATTCCTGCTTTCTTAAAATTGAAAGCTTATGATGTTTTTTATTCTAATGAAAAAATTTAATGTTTTCTTCTAAGCACTATTAAACTGCACCCCATGCATTTTGATATGCTGTGTTCTCATTTTCACTCAGCTCAAAATATTTTCTAATTTCTTCTGTCATTTTTTCCTTTATTCATGGGTCATTTGGAAGTGCATTATTTGGTGTCATCTCCAACTATTTTTCTGTTATTGATTTACAATCTAATTCTGTTGTGGAACATATGTGCATATTCTACATACTTAACCTGCTTTTTAATTTATTGAGACTTGGTTTGCTCCCCTATATATGATCTATTCTTGGAAAATTTTCCATGTGTACTTGAAAAGTATCCTTGAAAAGAATATATACAGTATTCTGCTGTACCGTTTTTCTAACAGTTGTTGAAAGATGTTGAAATCTCCAACCGTAAATGTGGAGTTATTTCTCTTTTCAAATTCATTGGTTTTTTATTCATGTACATTGAAGCTCTGCATAAATATTTAAGACTGTTATGACTTTATTTTTATGAAATGTCTCTTTTTACCCCAGTAGTATTCCTTACTCCAAAATTTTCTTATCTCTTACTAATATAGCTATTTCAACTTTCTTTTGATTAATGTTTACATGGTATATCAACTTTGATCCTTTTATACTTTTAATTTTCTGTGTCTAATATTTAAAGTAGGTTCATATGGATAGCATCTTCCTTTCTAGACAATTTGACAATCTCTGCCTTTTAACTAAAGTGTTCAGACCTTTTGTAATTCATGAAAATATCAATGATTTGGCTTAAATCTATTTGTTCCTTTTTTCCTCTTTTCATGATTTCTACTGGATTGAGTACCATTTACTCCATAATTATTATTTATTCCATATATATTATTTATTATATATAATAAAAATATATAATTACTCCATTATATTATATATAATACACCAATATTAGTGTATTAGTTATTATTTGTTTTTAGAGATAATATAAAGTTTACAGTTTATTTCCCTTGCCACAATCTATCTTCAAATACTATCATGCCAGTTCATGAACAGTCTAAAACATTTATAAACTAAACTTCCATTTTCCTCCTCCTGTCTTTTTAACTAGTTATCATATATTATACTTCTATATAAATTACCATTATAATTTTTGTTTTAAATAGTTACCTGTTAAATAAACATTTAAAAATGTAAAAAAAGCTTTTATACTTATCCACATATTTTCCATTTTTTGGTGACATTTCTTTGTGAAGATCCATATTTCCATCTGGCATCATTTACTTTTGCTGGAAAAACGTCTTTTAACATCTCTTGTACTACAGATGTGCTGGTGATGAAGTCTCTCAACATTTTATTTTGGCTGAAAAGTCTTTTCTTTCACAATTATTGAAAGATACTTTAAAGAGATCATTACCTTCTTCTTTGTATGTTTTCTGATTAAAAATGTGCTCTCATTCTTATTTTTATTCATCTGAATGTGTCATTTTTCTCTGTCAAGTTTTAAGATTGTCTCTTTAGCCCTGGTTTTCAGGCAATTATATAGTTTTTTTGTTTTGTTTTCTCCATATTTATTCTCCTTTGAGTTAGTTAAGCTTCTTAGATCTGTGAGTTTATAGTTTTCATTAAATATGAAAAAATTTCTTCAAATATTTTTCTATCTTCCTCCCTCCTCCTTCTGGGAAGCCACTTGCATGTATGTTAGATTGGGAAGCCACTTACATATATGTTGAAATATAAAATTTATGTTTTTCTAGCTTTTTGAATTTATATTTAATTTTGGATAATTTATATACCTTCAAGTTCATTCATCTTTTCTTCCCTAGTATCTATCTAATCTGTTCTTAATCCCAGTTTATATATTCATTTCAGATATTGTTATTTTTTATCTCTAGAAGTTCAACTTGGGTTCTTTTTATATCTTCCATTTCCCTCTGGATCATGATTATGCTTTCATCGACTACTGAAATATTTGTGGTAGCTTGTCTGCTAATGCCATTATCTGTCATTCTGAGTCTATTTCTATTGACTGATTTGACTATGAATCATATATTCCTTCTAATTTTGCATGCATGGTAATTTTTTTATTGGATACTGATCATTGTGAATTTTACAGTTTTGGTGCTGAACTTTATTGTAGCTCTTTATATTTTTTTCCCCCTCCTTGGATGCAGTTCAGTTACTTGGAATCAATTTGGTCCTTTCAAGTTCTGCCCTTAAGCTTTGTTAGTCCAGGCCCAGTGCCACTTTCAGTCTACTCCTATTCCTGCACCCCACTACCACACCCACTGAAATGGTATCTTGCTGAGGACTCTACTCAGTCTTCCATGTATTAAAAGATATTTCCACTATGGCTGAAATACAAATTATTCCCAGCCTTGTATAAGCTCTGAGAAATCGTTCATCATTCCTTTCTCCTGATCTGTTTTTCTTTTCCCAGCTTTGGGCAATTTCAATGTTCTCTTCCTTTAAAGAGTATTTGTATTTGGCAGATAATTAAGTTACTTAGGGACCACCTTGATTCTCTCAAATTTTATTTTTAAGTCTCTCTATTCATTGCCCCACACATTTAACAAGGTCTTTCCATTCTGGCTGATTGGAATTTTAACACCTCCTAGCACTGTGAGAATTTTTCCAGTTTATACATATGATATATATTATATATAGCATACATTATATATGATATATACAAAACTCTCATAATTTTTCCATTTATAAATCCCTGGCAGTTTTTTTTTTTCACCTCGTGTAGCACACATGCATCTTCATCCATGTAATTATAAACAAATAAACCTTTCATCTAAAAAGGTTTATATGTATAACTTCAGGAGCAGCAAAGCAGACAAGAAACTGGAGGAACAGTATCTGACATTTGAGTCAGTCTTTTAAAGAATACAATTTCATGGAATGGATGGTGGCAATCATCAAAAGGAAAAGAAAGCAGGCCGTTTGAGGGGAACTATGACAAGAAGAAAAAGAAAACATAGCTGGCCTAGACCTCAAAACTGATCCTTAAATCTAATCAAACAAAAAGATTCATTTGAAGTTTCTCCATACCAAGTATAGACATTTCACGATGACTGGCTGGAACTTGAGGTACAGAGTAATGACTTGCCATCATTTTTCCTGGAAAACAGGGTTAGAGCCATAGTCTTGACCTTTTTAAAATAAAGTTAACCAATAATCTGAACTTCCATATGCAAGCACTTTATATGCTTTGCAGATTAACGAGGGACTAAAAACTTCTTTGGTCTTGGACTGAGCTCCATCTAACTTTCTTGGGCAGAACATTACCAAAAGATATCAAGCCAGAAACTGGCTCAGGATTCAAGTAAAAGGATTTGGCTAAGTGGCAACCCAAATATAAACAAAGGAAACTGATCTTAAACACATTAAGCATTAAAATGGGCCCTACCTGATTGATAATCAAGGTGGATTAAGTATCTCGAATAATTGATGTTAATGATCCACTGTGAGCAAGATGATCTCTAAGGTAATGTCTAATTGTGAAATACCATTCTATCCTATCAAAAATAATTAATGGCTTATCACTGCACATTTTATAGACTACATTTCTATCTTTTCCTACTAAAAGTAAATATTTCAACTGTTGTCATCATCCAAAGGTGCCACCACTTTTATTTGTTTACCAGATCATAAGATGATACTGCCCCCTTACCCTTGACCTAGTCAAACCTCTACAAATGACTTAATGATGCTATTTAGGATGCATTTCCTTGCCGCTTTGTGCAGGTGGCTTTCGCATTGTTGCATAGACAGTGATGGGAACATCAGTTATTGTCAGGCAATGACTTCCAGGGCATCTTCGGAGTTGCCTGAATAAAAGAGCAAACAATATGTAGTTAGAGATTAAAAAGGAAATTTTTTCAGAGCACCAAAGTGTGAGTGTATATTCAACTGTTTTAAATCATTTTGAAATCTTTGAATGTCGCAAAGTAATTATAATACAGTGGCACTGATGAGGCAGACATTTTAGCCTTACAATGGACAGAAATTGTGGTCACAGGAAATTCATAAAGACAAAGATAACCCCCCAGATATTCATTTGGAAAGGTATGCAGTAATGTTAAATGGCAAAGGTGGGGGAGTGGTGCATAGTTGTAAACGTGTGATAATGCTATGGCAAGCTGTACGTATACGCAGTTTACAATCACTTCAGTTGATTTAAAAACTAAAAATTTGTGTAATAATATAAAACTGAACATATTATTCCACATGCTGTTCAAATATTAATAAATCTCAGGTTTAAAAGAGCCCTGAAATGACATCTGGTTCAAAAATACACCTAGTGCTTAAATTTTCTTTCCAACATTCCCACCAAATAATTACCCAACCTTAAACATGTCTAAAAGACAAGTGCTTGGTACTTCCCAAAGTAGCTTGTTTATTCCCTCCTTAAATAACTCTGATTTTTAAAGTACCTATCTTATTAAACTTAAATCACTGTTCCGAAAATTTCCAAGCCATAAAAAACCTAGCAATGCAGTATTTGATGTTTTGCTATGGTAAACAGCAGAAAAGTGAAACAAATCCTGCTATAGTTTTCTTCGATTTTATAAATGATTTTCTACCAAAGTTCGAATCAAAGCCAAAGTCACATTAAACCTGATGTCTGAGTCTCCTTCATATTTATAGCCTTATGCCCAGCACATAATAGCACTAAAGGTTTGCTTGTTTATTCAAAGATTATCTAATCTTGAGAGTATCAACAAGAAAACTAAAGTTCTACCAAAAAAAAAAAAAAAAGGAATTGGTCTATCATTAATACATACAAGTACAAAATGCAGATGCTGTGCTAAGAAAACCTAGGGTCTGTTCATATTAATTTACTAACAGCAATATTTGTTAATGCTAATTAATAATAGCAATGTTTCTGGGCTTTTATCTCGCTAATATTGAACATCAGCTAAAGTTTGTACTGATGACAGCCATTACACATTTCCTCAGTTTTCAGTATAAGGAGACTTAACCTGGCCGGTGACATCTCTTTCCCGTTACAGGCAGCACTGGAGCTCAGCCCAGGTTCCAGCCCAACTGAAGAATCTCCTCCTTCTACTGGAAACCTCAGTGGCTGGGTCCCAAACCGAAAAGGCATAATTCACTGAAAACCTAGATTAGAAAGTTATAATAATGGAGGAGAGGATGAGTTGTCTTCAAATAGTTGTTTGAAATTTTTAATGTTACCATTTTGTTACAGGCACATACAAACATTCTGAAAATTACATTTTAAAATATCTACAAAAGTATATTAATACTATATTGTACAGCTCTTTACATAAAATGTTGTCTTGCAACAAACACAAAATAGTCGCTAGATAATAAAAGTAAACTATGTCTTATGGTTAACAAAACTAAAGTCCATTTCCGCTGTGTGAAAAAAAAAATTCAGTTTGCCTTTAAATGGTTGTGGCAATCAACGAGCTTGAGCCCCTGCTCCCACTTCCCACTGCTTCTCTGCCTATATCTAAGCCCTTTTCTTCCTTTGAAATAACAACTGAGTTTCACACCTGCCTTCTATTCCTAGTTATCATTCATTCCCCTCCGCCTCTCTACATTTACAGTGCATTAGTTAAGAAACTGTCTTGAGAGAGTTGGATTGACTATATGATCTTAGGCAATGTACTTAACCGTATGTTTCTCAAGGGTAAACTGAGAATAATAACAGTATCTATTTCCAGGGTAATAGTGAGAATTAAATAGATAATACATATAAAGTACAGTATCTAACATATAGTGCTCAATAAAGCCTACCTAATATTAACAGCTGATGCTACTAAACATTATTAATATATATGCACATATATAATGTAATGAATGTATGAGATATATATGATATACATACAAACACACAAACACAGAGCTATGTAAAATAAGCTCCTACTGCCTACTGGTGCCTCTGCTTGGAACTCTTCCATACTGCTCCCACCCTTTGCTTGTGAAAGCCAATTCATTCATTAAATATGAATATATATTTCACTTTCTCAGAGAAGCCATCCATAAATATTCCCCACTATATAAGTTTTCATAGAACTCTTTATTGCTGCCTTGTAACAGTTATCATCACTCTAATTCAGAATTTCTGAATCATGACACTATTGACTTTGGGGCCAGGTAATTTTTTGTTGGAAAGAGAGTAGACTGTCCTGTAAATAATAGGAAGTTTTGCAGCATCCAAGGCCTCCACTCACCACATGCCAACAGCATCCCTCCCCAAAAGTTTTGACAGTTCTCTGGTAGAGAAGAAAGATAAAGAGGATTCCCTCTTGTTGAGAACCAGTACACTAATTTTTTTTGTTTAATCATTGTACCCCCCAACCGATTCCACATCTGTCTTTGTCACCACTGAATGACCCCTTAACACTCAGAACAGCGACACACAGTGGATCAGTAATACTCTATCTTCTGTTAATTTGCGTCTTCGACAAAGGACAGAAACAGTGAAAAATGTGTTATATCTGTTTCTTATGCCTGGTTTAGTATTCTGGGCTGGATAGGTAAATGTGTATTATAGTAACAATAAAATTAAATTATTAAAGTTTAGGGATGAGATTATTATACAGTGGTTTTTATAGACTGTGTCAACTATCAAGGAAAAAAAAGTGTCACATTCAATGACAAGTTAATAAAAACATAGTAAAATCTATGGTTTTGTATAACTATTTTATGTAGATATTAAGTGTTAGCTAACTTGATCAGAGACACTGACTTACCAAAATAGGCTGAGTCTGATTCCTGTAGAGGTGAATAAATCAATTGCTTCTACTGACCTTCCACAGAAGGCTGGAATTGACAAAGGAATGATGATCAAATGTTCCAGTGACACCCAGAAATTATGACATCAGAAGATTCTTTCACATAGTTTCCTAT
Organism: Cynopterus sphinx; assembly: GCA_030015415.1. Taxonomy (NCBI): domain Eukaryota; kingdom Metazoa; phylum Chordata; class Mammalia; order Chiroptera; family Pteropodidae; genus Cynopterus; species Cynopterus sphinx. The sequence goes on along the minus strand of CM057386.1, from coordinate 93,996,191 downwards.
CTGCTAAGAATAAAATGTCACAATTTACAGCTCTACTACAAGCTAAAACTTAGCTAAAATTTAAGTTTATTTAAAGGTTTTATTCTTCTTTTCACTGCTTTATTCCCAACAATATAAAATATTTTAATCTGTGAATGAATATACACTTATTCTAGACCTATAGTCTAATCAATCTGCGTAAAATTGTGTGAGATTCTTCTCACTTTCTATCCCATTTTCCTGTCATTATCTTCCAGACTTTCCTTTAATAACCCAAATTGTAAATCCAATCTACATATATCCTCACCCCACGTCAACAGCCTCAAACTACACCTTTACAAATTTCTCTATAGCTTTTTCTTAACAACTCTAATGCCTAGGTTACCTTCTTCTTTCCTGTTTCCTCAAAAGAGCCTTGGAATTCCTAAATGACAGGAATAATGACAATTGAGAAAGGAAGAAAACATCTTGTACTGTCCTCTCTATTCTGTTCCCTGCACACTAAAGGTATCTTCTGTTCATAACATCTTTACCAAAGGAATGATGATCAAATGTCCCAGTTACACCCAGAAATTATGACATCAGAGATTCTTTCACAGTTTTCTACCTGCTACAGAATAAAATTCATAGCTCTAGCAACAAGCTGAAGTTTATCTTCTAAACTTCCCTCCTTCTCCCAATTTCTATATCAATAGTTTACCTCACTGAATAGAATACTTAAGTTTACCCCTTGAGCCAGAATTTTACTCTTCAGCTAACCATTTTTTTTTTCAGTTTTCATAGCTGATGACTGAACTGTTAATAACATGTTAGTGAGCATTTTTTACATTTAATTAAAATCTTTTTTTAATACATTGTATGTTAAGTTCCCACTGCTCTGTTTTCACAAGATTTATGTTATAGAAAACTGGCAATTTACATAATTAAATTAATGTTAGACAAAAATCTTACCTCGCTATCTTTTTCTTACTAGGGTGCTATCTGTGAATAGTTGATCACAATTTTAATTTAGAGAAACCATTTAACTGACCGTGCCATCGTCAGACAAAATGAAATAATTGCTGTCCATTGTTAGCTAATGTATCATTAGGACCTAAGCATTTAATATTTAGGATGGCAAAAATTTTTAATACTAGTTTAATGCTAGTCTACATTTTTTAGTGGAGGCAGCAGTGGGAAAATTATGGGTTTTGGCATCAGAATTAGATTTGAATTTTAACACTATGTTAACTCTGAGACTTTCAGCAAATCACTAAAAGTTTGTCTATAAAATGCTACTAATTCCAACATCATAGAGCTGTTTTGAGAAATTAAAAAATCTAACATGTAATAAAGCCAATATCTGGTACACAAAAATTAAATCAGTACAAGTTTTCTCATCTTTTTGCATAATTCTTGAAATCAAAGTTGGAGATATAATTTCATTTTTTAACAAAGTATCTGCATGTAAACTATTCTTAAACTCCTCTAATTTGCCCTTTTTTTACTAGTTTATTTGGCTCAAGTTGTGCCAAGTTTTTTGTTGATTTGTTTGTTTGGTATAGGTGCCACAATAAAACAAACCGAATAGTGGTCTTCTTAATGATAAAACTTTCTAGCTCTAGAGTAATATATCAGAAAAAAAATGAACTTGACTCTTTAGCAGATCTTCACAGAAATGAATAAGTGAAGTATAAACGGTGGGGGGGGGAAAGAGGGTGGAATCTCTAAATACTCTCAATTCTCAGAAGCCCAAGAATAATGATCTTTCAATCCACAGGATATTGATTCATGAGCTGCAGAAAAGCAGTGATGTCTGAACTGGTCATATCCTAAGAACACAGATCCATTATTATAATTTTCATGCAACAAATAATCACTGAGAATCCACCATAAGGCAGGCATGTGTTTAAGTGCTGAAGATAAAATATTGAGCAAAACATACACAGTGTCTATCCTAGCACAGTTTACAGGTTAGGTCAGGATACATCTTGGACTAGGATATTAAACTTAAATCTAAAGGATGAGTAGGCATTAACTAGGGAGAAATGGGTAGGAAACAAAGACATTGAGACAGTTGGGGAGTGGGCAAAAAGAGGAAACTACATGTGCAAACATCAGCAGCCAGCAAAGAGGACAACAGAAGATCTAAAAAGCCAATACAACCACAGAAGAAAAAAAATTAAAAAAAGGAAATCATGCCAGACAGATAGGTAGAAGCTAAACAATGCCAGAACATAAATCCAAGTTAAAGATTTTAGGCTTTATCTTATGAGCAAAGGAGCCCACAAAAGAATTTTAATCTCTCAGGAGACATAATTAGGTTTCATTGATTTTCTCTATTAATTTTCTGTTTTCTACTTATTTGATTTCTATTCCAATCTCTAGTATTTCCTTTTTTTTTTCTGTTTACTTTCAGCTTAATTTGCTATTCTTTTTCTAGTTTCTTAAAAGGAAGGGGTAGACCTAGCTTCTTAACATAACCATTTAATTCTATAAATTTTCATCAAAGCACTACTTTAACTTATTTCTACAAATTTTGAAATTAAATACTAGGAATGTGATTTAGTTCCAGCCCTGTGAACTCCAGGAATTGTCTGCCTGCTTCTTTCCTCAGCATTGGGTAGTTTCCACACATGCTGTACTGAGCACTCAGTTTAAGGTTCATGGAGAATCTCCTGAAGATCTCCAGAACTTTCTCTGTATACACACTCCTCTCTGGCATTCTGCCCTGCACATTCTAGCTGCCTTGGTCCCCCAGAATCTCAACATCGTCTCCCCAACTCAGGGTGGCCACTGGGCTGTGTTTGGGTTCTAGTCATTAGAAAGAGGTCACTAGGTACAGCCCAGACTCAAGGAGAGAGGACTATGCAAAAATAAGAGACAGAGGCCATTGGTGCCATCTTAGAGGCTGCCTACCACAGATGCTGCATTCTGATGTCATGTCTGAGAATGTTCGTGATTTACTTACAAATGTTCATCAAATATTTCTGGATTTCTGTCTTCCATAAATTGCAATTCTTGGCCTCCTTATGATTATTTGGAGTCTACATGACCTAGTTTGGGCCAGTGAGCTAACAGCAGCCATTAAATGCAGTATAGACCCTCCTGAGTTGTCTTTCTGCCACAAAACCCAAGAATGTACCAAATAGTGGTAGCTCAGCTACATAGGTGTCAGAACGAGGATAACATAAAGCATAGCTACCATACGCCCCACGCAATGGAGATGTATCATGTGAAAAAAAAAAATGTGTTGTTTTACACCACTGAGATTTGGAAGTTAATTGTCACCATAGTGTAACAAAGTTTATCTAGTTTATCCTTAGACAGATTTAGCTACAGACTGAAGCAAAATCCTAAAATATAAGTCACTAGCAAGTAGTCAAGCATCAAGTGACAAGGAAATTGTTCTCAGAAGTTGAAAGGATAGTTATCTATTATTCAGTGGCAAACCTATCAGAAAAACCTTTGGAAAACGCTGTAATAACCTAGAAGGCAGATGATTAACTAATGAACTTGGGTGCTAGGTAAAGAGATTGGAAGACAGATCGTTAATACCATGTTGGTTGCGGTTGGTTGTGTTTGTCAAGTTACACATAAAAGAGATGGGCTCAGAAATGCACTGTGCAAGCAGGAATTAAAATGGACAGCGTACCTATAAATTCAAATTATATTTTAATGACAACTTTGAAAGGATATAGGAGTATAATTTACTTGAAACACATTTTACTCCCCCTCAGAACTTTGTAACATTTTCTCAATATCTTTCAGTACTAAATTGCTATTGATGAGCCTAATTGTTTTTTTGGTTTTTTTCTCCATGCCTCACTTTTGTTCCTTGCCTGGGTACCCAAAGAATTCTTTATTCTGAAAATTGAGTAACTTAACCAGAACATATACCTTAGTATCGACTGTTCTATAGAATTTTCCCTGGGGAACAGAGTATATCTTTTTAACCTACAGATTTTTCTTCCTTATTTATTTATATAAGTAAAGAGACTTTTTATTTCATTTGTTGTATTCTCTATTTCAGGGGCACTTATTGATCTTACATACTGGTCTCTTTCATATGTAATGTCTTCTAAGAGGTTTAATACCTTTGTTCTTTGCTTCAGTATTCTCTAATTTTCTCAAGCTTCTATTCTACATCAGTAATTTGAATTTCAACTCTAGTCTGCTTCTTCATGCTTCTAGTTATTCATTAGTCCTTTAAGGTGTTTTGGTCTTCCACTAATTTCCTTTGCTTTGCTATTGTGTAGTGAAATTCTCCTTGACTTTTACTTTTCTAAAATCTGTTCTTCTACTTACAGCTAGAGTGCGAAAGGTAAATCATGTTTTCTTTTTTCATTTTGCTTGTATCAGAGGAGGTATAGTAGAGAGAATTCCACTAGAGCTGTGTGTAACTTTTCAGGATGGCCTGTGTTCTGCTTGCTCTTCTGAGAGTTTGTTGAATATCTTTAAATGAGGTCTCAGTCCATCTAATTAGGAATGTATTCAACATCAGGATATGTTCAGAATTATGACTTCAAGGTGGACTCCTGGAAATTATAAACTCAAAAAGTTTTTCTGCTTCTACTGAGGTCCTAAAGTGGTGGTATGTGAGGTTCCACCTTGATTCTCAGGCAGAATTGCCTCATAATGAAATTACTAATGAGACTTGTTAGGGCTTTCTTAATTTGACTTTTTTCTCATATATGACCTCTGAAAAATAATGACTGGGACTGAACCACTGTATGAGGGGTGGAGCTTTGCAGAGGCCAAAATATCAGAGGAGCTGGAACCACATAGTTGACCAATGCAGACATACAAACTGGACCAAAGTTAGAAAATTTTGGAAGCCCCAGACTTTGGGACTTCAATATCAGGCCTTGTAGTAAAGTGTTGGAGGTAACTGACTGTATTTTACCACTGACTCCATGCTCAGTAATAAACAAAATCCAGCATTTGAAAAAAAAAAAAAAGATTAAGTCACAAAAGATATAAGTACTAAGGTGAAAAACATCCAAATGGAAATGTAGGAGAGCCTCAGAACCATGAACCACCATTGTAACTTCAAACTTATCAGCACACAGAAAAATGTAGTAACAACTATTTATTTGTTTTGGTAGGACAATAGGGTGCTCTAATCAATTGACCATTGCAGTTTCTATTACTGCAGATTAATTGAAGACACAATTTAACTTTTTTAATAAATAAGACCTCCTAGAATCTTGCAGCTCCTCAGAATTTTTGTGGAAAATACTAATTTCAATGAAAAAGTTCTTGAGTTCCTAATTAAAATCTGGTATAAATTGGTCAATAAGAGTTTACAGTATTTTCTAATGTCTGACAATTTTAAGGAGATACTAATTTTCAGGACTGCCTGATTTTTAAATCTTTTCCTCCTTTCTTACATCTAAACATTGTATATAAATTAAATGCCTAGTTTCAATTTCATCTCTTCCATCAGACCCCTATTTACTTATTTACATCCTCATCCACTGAAACCTAATGCACTTTCAGTCAGCACCACACCATATTTTAGGTAACAGTAAGTATTTTGTGTCTGTGTATCTTTGATTAGATTCTAAATTTCTTGGAGCTGGGGATCTGCATCTTAATTTCTTTTGAATCCTCTAGAGCAGGGGTCCCCAATCTGGGCCTCAGACTGGTACAGGTCGTTCGCCTATTAAGAACCACGCCACACAGCAGTATGTGAGCTACTGGTGAGCTTCATCTATTTGCAGTCACTTCCCAGCGCTATCTTCACCGCCTCAGCTCCACGTCAGATCATCAGGCATTAGGTTCTCATAGGAGCACCTGTCCCTGGTGCCAAGAGGGTTGGGGACCGCTGCTCTCGCGAGCATCCAAGGGAATGTTGGCAGCATACAGCGTCCACAGACCCTGGCTGGGTCTCACAAGCGCCATTTTTGTCAAAGTGGAGAACCACCTCGTTTATAACCCTGCCACGCCCATTCGTCTGAGGTTTCTTTGTGCTCCTTGACTTCTTCCTTTTCTATTAGAACCAAGGGCTAGGTAAGATGAAAGGACTAGCGCACGGGCCCAGTGAATCCTAATAAACGGAATCTGCCCCACCGCCCAGGGCGCTGAGACCGTGAGCGAAGACTCCACCTCTGAGAGCCCATTCACGTGTTGTACATTCCCACTCCAACGCCTAGGTAGTTACCCGCCAGTTGTCCCGGCCTCCGGAGCTGCCGATTCTAAAAGATGGTGACGAGGCAGCGAGGACCTGCGGTCCGGAGGGCCCAGTCGCTATGGCAACGAGGAGACGCAGGGACCCGGGTGCGGCCTTCGGATGGAGAATCTTTGCGTCAACCTAGAGGAGAGAGTAACGACGGCAGCGACTTACGGCAGCGGCGTGACTTACGGCCGCCCCGGCGGACTCCCGGGTCCCGCCCGCGCTGCCCGCCTCGCCCGGTCACCGGTGTGCGGGGCCGACCTCCCCGCAGCATGACCCAGTCGGTGGTCGTGCAGGGTAAGCGGCTTCGGAAGGGGGAGGGCTCGGCGGGCGCGAGGCCCAGCGCACTTGTTTTCAGCCCCGTGTCTATTCCCCTTCCTCTCGTCGCAGTTGGCCAGTGCGGAAACCAGATTGGCTGCTGCTTTTGGGACTTGGCGCTGAGGGAGCACGCCACGGTCAACCAGGTGCTGGGCCGGCCCTCCGGGAGCCCCCCTCCGGTCACTGACGTCCTTCCGATAGATAAGCCAGAGTGGATTACTCTGTGGAGCTTTTATCTACCGGGATATGTTGTATGGGATCTCCTCAGTAAAGCTCGAACAGGGTTTTAAGCGGTTTTGGCGTTAGGTACACAATAGACTACGCAATTGCACGGCGACCTTGGTCTTAAGTTTTCTTTTGTCAGGGTTATCATAGCCATATAGCAGTCACTACAGTATTGTGGGATTATTAAATTGAAAGGACTTCATTTGGAAAAGAGGCAAAACGATCTAATGCTGTAATTTTTTTTTCTGTTTAGAAAGGAATTTATGATGAAGCCATAAGCAGCTTTTTTAGAAATGTGGATACCAGGTAAGATGAGATTAAAGTCTATCAAATAACATAATGATTACTTTTTACATCAACAGATAGAGAATCTTCAAGAGGCAGTAAAAACAGTTGAGAACTGTAAAGAAGTTGTCTTGCTTTTTTGTTTTCTCATTGAATATTCTCATTCTCATTAATATTCTCATTTCATTCTGCAAAGCAAGCCAACAGGGTTTTCTTGTAAGACCATATTAAGGAGCATAAAGAACCTTTAATGTGTCTTCTTTTAATTTGATATTGAAATAATGTTCCAATAAAGGAATGCCGAAAATTTCTCCAAGGATATCTTGTTAATGCATTCAATAATGACTAACTTTTAAAAGAAAAATATGTTGTTTATATCTCCTTGATGTTATTTATAGTCAGGAATATTTGCTCTACAAATAGAATGTGCTAAAAAGGAGAAAAGCAATTGTCAAATTACTTCTATTTATTTAGCAAAGGATGTATGTAACACATACATACATCTTTTATCTGAAAGTAATTTGATCTTCAGGGTTTGTTATAAGCTTTTGAGATTAAATCATTAAGTTCATGTGTTGGGCTTGAACTGAAAAGTATATACTTAATATCCATTTTTAGTCTAACTCAATAAAAATTCCAGTTCTAGTGTGAATTAATTGGTTGGGTATTTGAGGCATTTATCTCCTGGGGAAGACTAATTCGTCCCCACTTCTTAGTGAATTCCAGAGTATGACCTTCAGGCTTGCAGACTCAGAAAACTGTTGGCACCTTGAGAGTGGATCCAATCCAGGCAGATAGACCAAACTCAAAGAGAATGGGAGATTAAAAAGCAGAACATCAGTATTTGGCAATAGGAACTATAACTCAAGAAGACTAGATACTCATTTTTCTTCAAAAGCACATTCTCTTCTATAGTAATTCTACCTGAAAAGCTAAGTGGTAGAGGTTGCTTGATGACCATGGAATCAGACCAAGGGAAGTTTGGTGTATTATTTTAATGGCTGGCATCATTTATCCTTATTATATGGAGATATCTGTCATGTAGACTAGATTCCCTTTTGCTTGTGACCTAGAACCACCTTTACCCTAAATAATATTGAGTGTTTTGTACTAATTTATGGAACAGATACTGCATGTACTGATAGTACATGGAAAGACGTCTTTCAGAAATAAGACTACATCTCACATTTTTGTATACATTTCTGTATCTGTTTGAGGAAATGATCATTTTTTAAGAGTATGATAGGAATTTACCTATACCAGGGGTTGGCAAACCTTTCTTATAAAGGATCAGATGGTAAATATTTTAGGTTTTGTGAACCATAAGGTCTGTGTTAAATCTATGCCATTGTAGCATGAAGGGTATAGCTAGTATGTACATAAATGGGTATGGCTGTGTTCCAAAACTATTTAAGAGAACAAGTAGCTGGTCAGATTTGGCCGAAGGACCATAGTTTCTCAACCCCTGACCTACAACATTGTGCTCAGGTCAGCTTCCTTTTGTGTGTTCTGTCTTCTTGCAAATCATTGATTCATACAGTTTGGTCATAGGTTATTTACTTTGGTACCTATGTTCAACATGAAATTCTAGGAACAGCCTTAGATACTCAATGATACATAACTGGTACGTTAGTTGATGTGAATTTGGCTACAACAGGAAACCTCATTAATGGTGGTTGAAGCAATAAAGATACCCAGTTATCTCACATACAAAGAAATCAGGAAATTGGATATTATGGGTTTGGAGAAGTGCGTTAAAGATCAAGATACTGTCTATTGTTTTATTCTTCATGTGTAAACTTTTTTGTCCTCATGTTTATTACTTCTTAACTATAAAATGGCAGCCTCCGTTCCAGGAATCACATCTGTATTCATGTTCAGAACAAGGGCATGAACAACATCTAATCCTTTTTACTAGAAAAGTTTCCCAAAATATCCTCTCATCTCATTACCTAGAACTAGACTCCATGGCCAGCGCTAACTACCAAGAAAGCCAGGGAGATAAGTACCTCACTTGTTTAGCCTAATGGAAGGCAGACAAGGGAAGCCATTAGGAATGGCAGCTCCTTTGTTACCTTGTGTCTGTCTCACGGGCCTCTATGTAGTTTTGTTATATTAATGGAATTTTATTACCTGATAGCATTGTTAGCCATGAGAGAGCTTAAGACTTTTTCTTATTTTTTATTTTTCAGAGTGGTTGGTGATGGTGGCAGTATTTCCAAGGGAAAAATTTGTTCTTTAAAAGCACGAGTAAGATATATACATTTGGATTCTTACATTGCATGTGTTTTTAAAATAATTATACTTTTGTGACTATCGTGAGAATACAATTTTAATTTAACTTTTCAAATTTTAAAAATTTACTAAGCCACTTTTAATATAATTAAGCACACATTTGCGTACCTGAAACTTTAGGGGAATATTTTGTACTTAAAGTAAAAAATTTAGCATTTTTCCTAAACGTTTTAAGGGACATACACATCTAGGTAAATAATAACAAAAGAATCTTAACTCTAAACCTGAAATACATACTAATGCGGGTTAATTTTTCATTTGAAGATAATGGAAGATTTATTTCCTCCCAATACGAAGCATGGATTTAGCAACATTATAGTGAATAAATACCACAGCTATAGACGACCTGAAAAAAAGTCAATAGCCTATATTTAGTCTTAATCCTATCCCAAAAGCATTTCTCTTCTGTGATATCTACAACAACCTGCTTTTTCTAATTGCTGATCAGTAATCTTTGATGATAAAGAAAAGCAGCTTAGATGCTATGGAAGTTGTTGAAACAGTAAGGATCAGACCTGTAGTAGTGGTTGAAAGAGTGGAGAGCAATTGTGTTATGTACCTGGGAACTGTCTCCTGTGTCCGTGGTCTCTGATGTCCTTGGAAAATAAAATTTACGGCAGAGACCATGTGTTTGTAGGCTGTTGGGATAATTAACACTTGGCATCCTCCATTTCATAGAGAGCGCTAACATCCCAGTCTTACTCAGAGAAAAGAAATGTTGATGTTTCCCAGACCACTCTTAATTTGAGCTCTTTCTCACCACAGTATCAATGAGCAAGTTGGGAGGTAGAAGAAACACTATTGAAAAAGAGTCAGTGTGTTTCTATAGCCTTTGACTTGTCCAAGTTACTCTTCCATTTCTCCTTAGGAGCCTTCTTATTATGTGGCTATCACCACTGAAAAGTCTAGACTTCACAAGAAAACTTGGTTGTGGGTCCCTTTACTGTGTCCAGTATCTAAAGTTAGCAAGCAAATACTCAGAATTTTGTAAATCCTATATTTAAGGGAAAGTTCAAAGGCCAGAAGGCTATCACCAGGTGGCTCTGGAAGAAAATAATAAACATCAAATCCTAGAACAGTTGTGACTCCAGACCTTGGGTGGCTAAGTGTGGAACTCAGTATAATTTATTCTAATTTAAATTAATTTCCAAGGGAAAAACAAATCAAAGGCCTGCTATGACTAAGGAAAGATTGGAGGAATTATGTACTATGTCAGAGTTTTAATGCTGTTACTATGACAGTGATGATACTATAAGAACTGACTTCAGGAGGTGCTTGAATGTTAGTTTATATTCTGCATATTGCTTCTTTTGCCAGATAGCAAGGTAATGGAGGGTATGGCTTAAATGTGTTTAATCTGATTTACCATTTAGGAGACAGTAATTAAATGGTTTTCTTTCAGACTGAAAAAAAAAATGTTTATTCTTCCACAAATCATCTCAATAAATCTGTTTTGGAATGAGGAGAGTGCATGGTAAAAATTGCATATTATTGGAAATATTCTTAAAAATCTCTAAAATTATCAGTAAATAATCCTATATAGTCTTGTCTGTGTAAAGTGTATGTATATTTATTGCTGTATATAAAGGAGCGCATTTGTAAAAATTTTATAATCATTCCATAATATTCTGATACTGTGTCATATACTACTATATAATTTAAATATATTTCTAATATGCTGTGTAATATTAGTATTTTAATTGCCATCTTTCAGTATCATAATTAGCTACATACATAGTTGAATTTAAAATTTATATGGACATAAATTGTAGCTCCACTGAAGTCAGTACTCTGGAAATATCAAACTTGACGATCTCCCTTCAATAAAATAGTAGAGCATGTACTTAAGAGTCAATATTCTATAGCCAGGCTAGCCAGGTTTGAATCTCAGCTCTACTACTTACTAGCTGGGTGATCATAGTCAAGTTATTTAACTTTTCTAGGTCTCTGTTTTCTCTATGTGTAAAGTGGGGATAGTTATAGTACTTATGCACAGGGTTGTGAAGATTAAATGGGGTGATACATATAAGGACTAAGAACAGTGGCATAGAACTAAAACCCATAAATCAAGCACTTTCTCTGTGACTGAATCACAGAGTTAATAGTTTGATATGTACCCTAAGGTTATTTCAGAATATTTTTTTCAACTTTGCTTTATTGATTTATTTTACTTTTCCACTCTTCTTTCTCACTGTAGAAAATGTGGAAAATAAAGCACAAAACAGTGGGGGAGGGGGAGGCAGAGGGTAGGAGAGTTATATAATCCTACTGCCAAGCTCTTCCTGCTTACATTTTGCTATATTTCTCTCCAGTCTTCTCCATTTTTCTTTCCATAGTTTTATGTTTCATACTCTGATGTTATTTTCAGTAATAGAGGTTATCTCCTATGGTAGTAAAGGTTGTGGTAATGTAGGCACATGAATAAAAGAATTATTAGAAAATAATTTGTGTGTATTATTCAGTTACTTTTTTTTCCACTTGGTAATTTGGAGTAGGATAAACATTTAGAAGCCATCTTTTAATTGGATTCTACCTTTTGAGCAGAGTGAACTTTTTTTTTAAATTCTTATTCCAGATTCTAAATAAAGATTTAAATAAAGATTTGGTTAAGTTTAAGCTTAAATTATAAAAAGAAAAATTCAACTTTTAGCTGAAGTTATTTTCATTTATAGGGTGACTAAAGAAAAATACGCTAATTAAATTTTATTTCTCTTTTTCAGGCTGTCTTGATTGACATGGAGGAAGGGGTAGTAAATGAAATTCTGCAGGGACCTTTGAGAGATGTTTTTGATAGCAAGCAGCTCATCACTGATATTTCTGGCTCAGGGAATAATTGGTGAGACTCTGCTGACATAAAAATGGAATGTCATCTGAAAAAAATGAGCAATCTTTCCTTCATTCTAATAGGTCCTGCTGTATAACTTGCCATACCCAACTCTAGGTCTTTTAACCCATCATCTTTCCTTTGATTAATGATGGTGTTTCATGATGCTTGAAAACCACCTGTAACCTAGTTCTTTCTCATTTTTTTAAAAAATTATTTTACTATTTCAAGTATATAGTACATTCGTTATACATTTATATAGTTAATTTTAAAAAATCCCCGTAATTGCTCTTTCTATTCTTTGGTTCTCCACTTAGTCATTTACATTAATGCTAACTGTATTCCCTCTACCATGCTCCCCATCCCTGTGACCATCTGTTAACTACTAATTTGTACTTCTTTAACTCTTTACCCCATTCTCCTGCCCCCCAAGACCCCTCCCCTTTGTCACCAGATTATCCTCTATATTTGTAAGCCTGTTTTTGATTAGTTTATTCTTTTTGTTCTTTAGATTTCACATATAAGTGAAATCATGTATTTATCTTTCTCTGTCTTATTTCACTCAGCTTAATAACCCCTAGGTCCATCCGTGTCGTTGCAGATGATGTGATTTTATTTTTTAAAATTGCTGAGTAATATTCCATTGTGTATATGAACCATAACTTCTTTAGCCAGTAGTCTGTTGATGGGCATTTAAGTTGCTTCCATAACTTGGCTATTGTGAATTGTGCTGCTATGAACATAGGGATGCATAAATCTTTATGAATCATTGTTTCAGTTTTCTCTAAATAAATACCCAGAAGTGCAGTTGCTGGGTCAAAAGGTACATCTATTTTTAATTTTTTGAGAAACATCCAGACTGTTTTCCTTAGTAGCTGTGCCAATTTGCATTCCCACCAACAGTATAGGAGAGTTCTCTTTTCATCTCTTATTTTTTTTAAGAAAATGATAAATTGTGAAAAATTGACTTACTATATTCCTCATTGTAAATTAATTCTTGCATAATAGTAGTGACAAAAATTTTAAGTTTTTATAAACTGTTCTTTTACCTATGTTATTTGGCTCTATTAAGTTTTCTAGTTGGTCAGGTTTAATGATACAGAGATATGAGACAGACCAGTGCCACTGGCATTCAAGCTCAGGCCGTGTTTGGCCCTTAAATTTTAATGGTCTCTTTTCTTTTATGAGAAAAAAGTTCCAACACAGATCATTAAAACTTATTACATTGAGACTATTTTTAAAAATTAAGTAGCTCTGTGTTATTTGGAAATCTAATATTTATTATTTTAACTATTTGCAATTAGTCCCTCAGGTTAATAATGTGTAGCAATGTATAATTTTACTAAAGCATGAATTTGAATCTTGTGTTCTGGAGGAATCATTTGGGGAGAACCAGTCACTAAATAAGTGAGTCTACCTGACCACCCAACTGGCTTTTCTCTAATTGTTATCAACTTATTCTGTAACTTTTGAGTTACATCTGACTGCATTTTATGGAGAAGTTATGCTTATTTTTTAATATAGTAATACTTGCAAATTTGAGCAGCCAAAGAGGCATGCAGAGTTTTATGAATATCAGTTTTCTACTGTGTGCCATGTCATCTAGTAATAACATGATGTGATTAATGTTTCACTCATATTTTAAATCAAAATAGGTTAGTTTAAATTTTTATGTTTTTCTAGTTAACCACATTATACTTTTTAATATATAAAATTCACTGCAGAGTTTAATTTAAATGGAGATGAGAAAAAACCATAACTAAAATTTTGTTTTGTTGTAATTATGCCTTAAGAGAAAAAAAAGAGAAGATAAATTTAGAAAACCGTAGTTGAATATCCACTGATACTGAGCTATATTATCAGGATATTTGAGGATTATAGATATTGTTTTATTTGTTAAATTTTCTACCTAGTATCTTTGAGATATCCATAATATGATTTATTGATACAAAATAAGAATAGAATTTACTTAATACAGTAAAAATCTTTTTCAAGTTTTTCTGTAATCTTTTCACGTAGATCAGAAATAAAATACTGAAATTGTTTTAAAAAGTAATATTTTAATTACTTTGTGTTCTTATTTTCAGGGCTGTGGGTCACAAAGTTTTTGGCAATCTTTATCAAGAACAAATTTTAGAGAAACTCAGAAAGTCAGCAGAGCACTGTGATTGTTTGCAGTGCTTTTTTATAATACATTCCATGGGAGGAGGTAAAGTTACTCACTTGCCTATACTAATATGAAAGTGCAACTGGGAATTTATTTTACAAACATAAGTCTTGTTTTCAATCTCATGCTTGATAAAATAGGACTATTAAGAGTGTGTGTTTATGAATACATATACCTAACAGCTTTTTATCTTAAATGTTTGTCAAAGCGTGTTCACTATTACCATTTAAAAACAAGAAAAAAATACTTTTAAGAGTCAATAGAACAGAATCTGAAAATTGCTCTTCTTCTACCTTTAGTTTCTCTTACAAAGCTTCTATCTACATTTCAATATATATGAGCTTTTTGGAAATGCTGACTCTCCTAAGAATTTGCTTGTGTAGACCCACAAGCTCCATCCTAACTAGAGGTAAATATTCCCAGCATATTTATAGATATGCTTGTAAAAGAATATAAAAACCCTTCCTCTGACCAGCTTTCTTGTGTCCAGTGAAAGAAAGAAGTGAAAGAAATTTTTTAGTCAATTCCTTTAAATCATTCTTTACATGGTAAATAATCACCTTTACCTAGACTGAATGATCTGTATTGCCCTCTTTACCCAGAGAAGCCTTTACCTTGCAAATGAGGTATTTTGCTTCCCTGTTCCATGAAATAGAAGCAGATCACAATCTGATAATTTCATAATAGGATTAGCTAATTTTAAAAGAAAACTTTGCCACATTTTTTTTCTTCAAAACAAGATTAAGATTCTATTTTCAGCAGGTCATGTACAGTTGATTTTTATACATAACTGTTATTCCGTGCGATAGCATTTTAAAATTAAAATCATAATTACTATGTAACCATGCCTTTAGAAGACCATCATAATCACTAAATTAAACAAATTTTCTTTATACTGGTATAATTAACTTGCATGTTTGAGTAAGTTTCCAAAAAATAAAACAGTGCAATTTATAGTTCATTATGGTACATTTTTTAATCCCTCTTTTACCCAATCTCAGATTGTACTTTTTTCATAATTCACTGAAAACGGCAAAAACAAATAATACTGAAGGTTAAAAATGAAAGTCTCCTTTCACACATCTAATCCTTACTGTCTCCACACAGGTGATCAAGTTTACCAATGTCATCCTTCCAGATATTTTTTATGCCTATTAAAAGTGTGTATGCACATTTTTACATAAATGACATCATGCAATACATATTATTCAGTAATTTTTTTCACTTTATATCTTTCCCAAATGTCTTTTAATATCAGCTCTGACTCATACAATTTGATTGTATGAATAGATAATAATTTTTAAAGTCAGTCCTCATTGATGGATGTTACATTGTTTACAGTGTTTAATTATTATAAATAATCCCCAATGAATATCTACTGCATACATCTCTGTTCATTTGTGCCACTGTGGTTGTAGGCAATATTCCTAGAAAGGAAAGAGAGATTAAAAAATACGTACATTTAAATTTTCATTGATTACTGAATACCTATCTACAATTTTGTACCAGTCCTTATTATTAGCTACAATTTACAAGGGTTTATGTTCTCCCTCACACTTACCAACAACTGAGTATTATGAGATAATCTAAAATCTTCAAAATTACATTGTTTTAAATTGCATTTCTTTAATTAGAAGAAAGGTTGAGCATCTTCACATCTATTTTTAATTTGATTTATTTTGGGTTCTTTATATCCTTTGCCCATTTTTCTGTTGCATTCATATTTTTTTGGTTGTTGATTTGTGACACATCTTTATTGAAGAAATTTAGTCCTCCATTATAAGTATAGAAGTTTTTTTCTTAATTTGCCTTTTTAGTTTGTTTATGGGTTATATATGTGTGTGTGTGTGTATATATGTATGTATACACATATGCTTTATTTTTAATGTAATCAAAGCTGTCTTTTCTATAATGGCTCTGGTTTTGTATAATGCTTACAAAATCCTTCTCATTAAAGATTAGCAACAACAACAAAAAACTCCCTTGCTTTCATCTAGTATTTTTAACCTAGCATTTTTAATATTTATCTGCATAGGTTAGAGCATTGGCTTTAAATTTTTTTTTTAAATCAGAACAACAATAAATTTAACACTGCAATACACACACAAAACATACATAAACTGAAATAGAAGATTCAGAAAACCTTACCCATGCTACTACATGTGATGCATTGATATTTCTGCTGTTTCATTTAAGAAAAGAAAATTCTGATTCTAACCTAATAAATTAGTTTCACAGCTCACTAATGGTTAATGACCCATAGTTTGAAAAACACCAAGTTACCAGATTCTAGTTTTATCTCTTTAAAGTTCTCAAAATTTTCTGAATTTATATAAATGTAACTCTGTCAGAAAATTATCTGATGGGATTCCTAGAGTTTCTACTTTTACATAGATAGTAAAAAAAAGTTTCCTAATTGAGAGTTTTGTAAATTCCAGGTGGTCATGCCTAATTTTAAATCAATTTAAATAAGTTTAGCTCAGTGTTTAAATTCCCTCTGTCATGATAGTGTTCTTCAGCATTAAGGTCAGGTAGTACTACACAAAAGATGTAAAGAACCTTTGGTTTTGTTAAGTAGCCTTACATCAAGTATAGCCTGAATACTATCCTAGTTGAATTTTTTACTCTTCAGTAAGTCCTTTAGGTAGCATATAGATATAACTTAAAAATAGTAAAATACAGAAGGCCCTCCCAACCTCACAGTAAGAGTCAGCCCATGTTACTTTCATTTTCTTCTCTGAAATTAGTTAATATATAATCACAGGAATCAATTAAAAGTTAAAAGTTTTTAATCTATATTTTTAGAAAAACATAAAATCCAAGTTTCTCACAACTATATTCTGAACACTTTATGCTGTTTCCTTTTTTGAAATTTTAATCCTCAGGAACAGGATCTGGACTAGGCACATTTCTTTTAAAAGTGCTTGAGGATGAGTTCCCAGAAGTATACAGATTCGTGACTTCAATTTATCCTTCTGATGAGGATGATGTCATAACTTCACCTTATAATAGCATCTTGGCAATGAAGGAACTTAATGAACATGCAGACTGTGTGTTGCCCATTGACAACCAAGTAAGAAATGACTTTGTAGTTTATGGACATATTGCATAAATATTTATTCCTGTGTTGTACTTATGTGTTTATATGAAACATTCTTTTTAGTTTTCTATGTAAGAGAAAAAAATAAGTTTAAATTGTTTTTCTTTCTCTTCTTTCCTTCCTGCTAGAATGCCATCTATGTCTGCTCTTAATAGCTTCTCTCCCAATATTTTTTCCTTAAAAGTCCTTATTTGACATCATTAGCAAAATTGACCTCATGGTGAATTCTGGAAGGTTGGGTACAACTATAAAGCCAAAGAGTCTGATTACTTCCAGTGCTGGGGCTTTTAAAAAGCAGCAGAAGCCCTTTGATGCAATGAACAACATTGTAGCAAATTTGCTGCTCAACCTAACAAGGTAATTCTATGGACAGTATACATCAAGATATTTTAAATACTTCACTATGCTTTTGATGATGTTCATAATAGCATTTTTTTTTAAGTTATTCTTAAGTTATAGGAGCTTCTTTTATTTTGTCTAGTATTGTCAGGCCTTGGGGTGATAGACCAGAATTTTAATTGCTATGAGTCCAAAAAGCAGACTCTTTCCCCATAATAAACTGTCGAGAAGCACTTGGTTAGACAAAACGAAATTTTTTTGTTTTTTGCTGTACAATGTCTTAATATTTTAAACTAGCTAATCTATACCTCCTCATTAGCTGGTCCAAAATATTTCCTTAACTTTTATCTAAAAGATTGCTTTGGCATTATTCCAGATTATAGAGGGTATTAAGCAGACCCTTGGGGGATTTATTGTTTACAGTAATGAAATAATTATTGACCTATATTGTTTAACTCAATCTAAAGTGAGTTTTAAGATTTCTTTATATATATATATATATTGTGAGCAACTGTGATAGTGTGTTTGTTATACTTCAAATAACCCAGAAATAAGAATTGCTCTAGATGTTATATTTCAATTATCTTCACACAGCATTTTCATGATACTGAATTTCACTAATATAGGAAAAAGAGCATACTGAAGAACAGGATATGAAAGCATTAAAGAAAATGCCTGCCAAATAAATCAAGCTACATCCAAAATGTATAATTTTAAAATTAAATTTTGCCTTATTCTTAATATTGATTTTTTAGCTCTGCGAGGTTTGAAGGATCCCTTAATATGGACCTTAATGAAATCAGCATGAACTTAGTTCCTTTTCCTCAACTGCATTATCTTGTGTCAAGCTTAACACCTCTCTATACACTGGCAGATGTCAATATTCCTCCTCGAAGGTAAGAGTAACTTTATTCCAATTACTTGAGAACTTGAATTACTTTAAAAAAAAATTTAAGAGAAAAGTTAAACCCTAGTTATTTCTTCATGTCATTTTCTATGTGAGAAGTATATAAAATACAGTTAACGACAGCTGTTTTTTCATTATAGGAATGCTTTATTTAGAAGTCATTATTTGAAAAGTCAGTATTAAACTATTTGAAATTAAATCTTATAACTAAATTTTTAAGTTTATGCAAATAGAATAGATTTAAGGGCTTTGAAGTCTGACATACTTAAGTCTGGATCCTGATTGTCTCACTTGTAGCAAATTTGCCAGCACTTTTAGTTTTTCTCATCTGTACAAATGAAAGTTGGAGTGCCTATCTCACGTGCTTGTTAGACATATTAAATAAGAGTATCTTTTAAAGCTCTTATCACACAGTTTAGCACCATAGAATACTTTCTGATGTCACTCTGTATGGTAGCTATTATAGATCATTATAGATTATTATAGATCATTTCCAGAACACCTTGTTTTGTAACAGACTGTGTGTCATTTTTAAGCATAAAACTTAAATGAATTTACTTAACAAAAAACAGTTGTTTCAATATACTCTTAAGTATATACAGTGATGATGAGCTTGAAAAGGTCACACTGGCATTCACAGTTATCTGAGGGAAAAGGTCCTGTTCAAGCTCTGTAAAAGGAAAGAATGTAAATGATAAACACTAGATTAAAGTTTCTTTTTAAATAGCTTTAAGTTTTAGCAAGATAACAGTTCTGCACTGCAGGAATGTCACAGTGATATTAACTTTTCTTTGAGTCAGTAGCAAATAACCAGTTATGCTAACGGGACTCTTTTACAGCGTGAGATACTGATGACCTTAACAAGTTAAGCAACCTGTACAGTGTGTGAAACATGGTAATTATCCACTAAATTAGTTCAGTGTTATCAGCCCAGCATATTAAAAATAGTGTATGAAAGTATAATGTACACCTTTAACATAGACACATAGAACTATTTATTGTACAATGGTGATAATCTAGACATTTTTGTATTTAATGTTAATTCTTAAAAAATAAAAGATATGGAAATTCTAATTAAAGTCCAACATAGAGGAAAAAATGTTTGACTTGGTTCTTCACTTTTTAAAAAACTTTTAACTTTTTTAACATCCTGATGGGCATATTTTTATATCATTTGTTTTGAGGGTTTGTTTTTAATTTGTGTTAGTGAAAATCTATAAGGAACTTTAAAAATGTTAGACTCTTAAGGAACTTGTCACAACATTCTTTTTATATTTATGTTCTTTGTTTTCCTTATTTTTCTTTTTGCTTCTTCTGTATTGTAGATTTTTCAAAGTCTGCCATGTCACCATGTGCACACATTTATCCTTGAGTAAATAATATATTGTTTTAAAATTGCACTATTAAAAAGCATAGTTTTAAACTCTTTAATCTCTCAGTAGTTTCCAAGCAAGTGAGTAGTTTTGATTTTGGCTAGAGTTATATAAGGAACCTAGTCATATTTGTATTGAATAGAGATTTAAGACCCAGACTGGAGCCATATTAAGGACCTACAAGCCTGCGTATCATTAGATATAAACTTTGTCAGTCACTCTATCTTTTCTTTAACTAAAGGATTAAAGAATGGAGTTAAAAGACCATTGGAAGTCTTTCTTTTCAGGAACACTGCTATAGAGTTTCTTTTTTTATAGAAGTGCCTAACATTGTCTTTTGATAGTTTCCTCTTAATTATAACTAATTTATGATGTATTTTCCAAAAATAGGGTAATCTTAAATGTAGGCTTTTAATTAGTTTTGATAGTCCTGATACTGTGAAGTAGATAAGCATAGTAAAATAAGTAATGACCCAAGTTTCAGAAATCAAGTTTCAGAAAACAGTGCTATCGCTACCTGAATAACTATACTGCAACAGCTGTTCCCCCCAGAAAAAACCAAAGATGATATATTATTTCCTATCTTCTCAATTCCATAAAAGATTGCTTTGAGAAAATGATAGCTGAGATTTAGAATATATTTGTATGTGAAGTTTATTTACCTATAGATGTCTATCTTTTCATTTTATAGTTCTACATAGAAGAAGGAAATAATATTTTGTATTAACAGTGCCTTTCATTGTTCTAGGTTGGATCAGATGTTTTCAGATGCCTTTAGCAAAGATCACCAACTAATTCGGGCTGACCCCAAGCATAGTCTCTATCTTGCGTGTGCCCTCATGGTTAGAGGAAATGTCCAGATTTCAGATCTTCGCAGAAATATTGAAAGGTTTAATTTCATGTTTTTTCAAGATAATTTGTTATGTGTACTGCTTGTGACAGTGTAACAATTCTAATTCTAGCATTGCTACTTAACTAAAGTGTGGCCTTGCGCAAGTTACTTAGCCTTTCTGAGCCTTATTCTCCTCACATGTAAAATAAAAATAATAATAGTACAGAATTGTTATTTATAAGTACTAAATAATATATGAGATGTCTTCTTTCCTGAAAGTGTTCAGAAAATTTAATTATTGGTTTTATTAACACCACTACACTTCTAAGTTTATATTTTACTATTTATTGACAGTCTATTTTTAGGAAAACTACTCTGTTGAATTACAAAGTAATGAAAATTATAATACCTTTATTTCTTTTCATCCCCAGATTTCTGATTTTAAGGAATGTGTTTCTAGTTTTTTGAGTCAGCATCATAGCCAGTCTAATGTCCTTCTAAATGTCCCTTAGTTCACTATCAGACTGTACCACAATACCGCTAATAGTAAAAAAATAGATAACTTACATTATAAACTAAGCAATTAGAATGGTGCCATCACTAATATCCTAGTTTAATTAGTGGGCTGTCATAATATGGCAGACATTTTTAGTACATTAACTCTTAACCTTGAGTTTTTGTATCTCAGATTAAAACCTTCTCTACAATTTGTCTCATGGAATCAAGAAGGCTGGAAGACCAGCCTGTGCTCAGTACCTCCTGTGGGCCATTCCCATTCATTGTTAGCTTTAGCAAATAACACATGTGTGAAGCCTACCTTCATGGAACTGAGGGAGAGATTCATGAGGCTCTATAAGAAAAAGGTAATTATCAGTACAGCTTTGTAACTATATGTGTTAACTTTGGCTATTTAAGATGTTGTCTTAAGAATTACACTATTACAAATCAGGGTGATCCTGTCTGCTTTATTTGTTGTACTGATTATAACTGAAGAGGAGAGGCTTACTCAGATTATCTAAATGAGAAATCTCAATATTTTATTGGATTTGAGTTCTCATTTCTCATGTAAATCCAAGTGAACTATTTATATTATAGGATAGTTGTATGTATTAAATTTCCAGAAAATAGACAATATTATTCAGTTTTGTTTTGTTTTTTACTTATAGGCTCATCTTCATCACTATCTACAAATCGAAGGGATGGAGGAAAGCTGTTTTACAGAAGCTCTGTCGTCTTTATCAGCACTCATACAGGAATATAACGAACTGGATGCCACGAAAAGCATGCCCGTAGAAGATTTACCTAGACTAAGGATAGCTATGTAAAAAGCCCCCAAAATACTCTGACTTTTTCTTGCTTTTGTCATCTTACCTTTCCATTTCATAGTTTTTGTGATGTAGAAAGCCAACTTTGTCTTTTTCATATTAGGAGTATTTTTGTCTGAAAAAGTAGTTCCATTTAATCACGATTTGTTGTGTGAAATTGTAAAGTCCTAGTACCTAAACTTCAGACATTTGTCTTCAGAAAATTCTCCTTTTCTAAAATTGAAAGAACAGTCTACGGCCACGCTCCCCTGAACAATCTCGATCCCTTCGGATCTCGGATATCCAAAGCTAAGCAGGTTCGGGCCTCACTTGTACTTGAATGGGAGACCACCTAGGAAGACTGACCAGGTGCTGTAGGCATAAAAAATAAGAATATAAAGGATTATAAACTGACAAGGTCCTTGCAGTCTGTGAGGTCAACTAAGGGTTGCCTTGCCTAAATAAATAAGTAAAATTGAAAGAACTCTGTTCTTCAACATTTTACTTTATTTATAATCTCATATTTAGACATTTATACAATGATAATCATGTCTTCAATAAAAACCTTGTACAGATATATTTTTATATTTATTTATAATTTTTGTTTTTATATTCTATTTAAATTCACCTGATACTTTAAAAGTAAGTTCATAGAGTAGAACACAATATAAATATTTCTGTGTAATATCCACTAACTTCAGAGATGGATTTTATTACAACTATTAAAGAGGTTTTGTTTCTTCATTGGATAACCACTTGTTTGCACTCCAAAGAATCACAATTTACATTTATTTTAACATACATCTGTAAATTATTTTCAAGTATAATGCTTTGTTATCAAACCAGTTGATTTTATAATAATAAATGTCCATATTTTTAAACAATGCTACTTGTCATCATTATTTTGCTTGTCACCATTTATATAAGCAAACAGAACATTACAAAGCTTGATATTGTCTTCCAAACTTTGCAGTAAATAGCTGTAATAGTCTAATGAAAATGTTTCAGATACCATAATCTTTAGTTTTAACTTTTAACAATTATTCATCTTTAATCACAGGTTATATGTCAAATCCATATTGATTTATCATTTCAGGAAGAAATTTTTAGAAACAAATTCTTTTCAAGCCAAAATAATCTATTGTGTGCTTTCTTTAGTGTTATGTTTTTTGTTACTTTTCAAAGTAAGGATACTACTCTTGGTCTTTATCTGGGACATTTAGATTTTTACAGTATTTGGTATAAAAACTTATAGATTAAAGATGTCAACAGTGGCCAATGAAATTCCATTTTCTCCTTCTGAAAGAAATCAATAAACTGATATTGAGGACAGGACAATGAAAATTATAAATATGTTTACAGTTTAACCTTATTACTATTTAAGAATTAGTGTAGAATCTTCCTCACCCTGTAATTATCATCTGAATGGAACCTAGGATACATTGTTAAAGTACAGATAAAGGTTTAAAATTTTAATAGGCTTTTGCATATCTTCAAAGTATTCCAGATTATTTTATTGAATAAAATATTTTCTTATAAATTGTATAGTTTTTTCTTTATATGTAGAAAATGTAAGTGCAACAAAGTATATATTATATGTTACATTTTATTAAAGTCCAATTTTAAGGTTTTCAAATTTTACATATGTTTGTAGGAGAACCTTTTAAAAAGCTCCTAATGCTTTAAACATAGTCATCTGAGAATAGCTGGGCATTCTTACTGTTTTAACTAGTAAAGTAGATTTGACACCCTTTTAAAACCATTCTAACATGTAATGACATGACTGACTGACCTTAACTTTTCCCCATGTCCTTGGTTTATAGGATCTCAAGCTCAGAAAATATATCTCCTGGATCTCTGCAGTTTCTCTGACATACACAAGATGTGATCCACAGCATCTTCCATTTAAATGACGCTTCATTTGGGCAATCAAATTGAATGGTAATTATTTTAGACTTATTAGGAACACAGCATCTCTTATCCAAGCATATTCCACAAAAAGTTGGTTTATAACTCTGAGTACTTGAACATCCAGAAAAAACAAATTTTTCAGCTTTGAAGAGTTGGAAAGTAGGTTGGCATGTTTTTCCTTTGGGGATCTAAAAAGATACATATCATTAAGTCATTTTTTAAATTTGATTATAACAGTTTAGAAAAATGATACTAAGTAGAAAATCTTAAACACACAGATATAAGTCATTTCCAGGACATTAATAATTGCTATTTAGTAACTTCAAGCACTCTTCTTTTCCACCTTTAAAATCCCCTCACCAAAGGTCTATTCTTGCTCCATCATTTCATAGGGCCCACTCCCCCAATGATTTGTTCCACAATAAATGAAACTGTCTTTTTAATATCAAGGGCCATGTCTTATTAAATGTTTATTTACCTACAAATTGGCAAATTTCCTTGTACAGATCAGTTTTGAGTAGCTGGATAAATGAATAAATATATTAATCTCTTTAAAATTGAGTTAACTTCTAATATGATAGGGGATAACTTAGAGATGAGAAGGGTTTTGCAGTATTTCTAAAAATTACTCTGAGACAGTCATCCTGTATAATTCTAGAAATAGGACCAGCTCAAATTACACCAATCTTAAGAGTAAATATTTTATCATCGTTCTTTGTCAAGTTTACTATCTAAGCATTTTGGAAATGTGTGGTTCCCCTCCAAGTTGATGGTGTATAACTAAGATCAGAACTTCTCTGATGTCCATGTCTGTTCTCATGTTAATACCAAATTTTTTTTTCATTGCTTTGATTCTACTACATAAAATTAGTATTGAAAAAAAGAAATTGGAATCTATAAAGGATCTTCTCTTTAAAAACAGTATAGATAATGAAATACCACAACAATTCAGACTGATCAAGACCCATACTATTAAGCTGATAGAGTATATAGAATCAAAGGTTAACATTACCTCTGTGCTTGGTAAATTTTCCCCACAAAGTGCAGCTAGAGTAATTGCTTTCCTCTGAGATGGTTTGACTTTAATTGTTATAATGAGGTGATTTTATTTTTATAAGAACAAAACACTATTCATCATTCTAAAACATACAAACTTTTCAGGAGTCTTTTAAATTATAATGAAGTTTAATTAAACTTTACCTTTACTGTCTTTGATATATTACTGTCACAAGGCTGAATGTAACACAGTCTTTTCTCTTTTCTCATTTGACAGTTGCTATTTTCATTGGTTACCCTATTAGATATTCCCATCCCACATGTTCTGGAGCAGGGAGTCCACTTTGTTGCTTGAACAAGACATTTTCTTTTCCAAAACAGTGGAAGATTCCTATAAGCTAAAATAAAGGGGGGAAAGTACATGTGTATACATATAGATGTACTCATGCAGATAGATTATTTTTTTAAGCTAATAGTTACTAGATCTGAACTTTTATGTAATTCAGGGAAAAAAATATCTAATTCGGTATTCTTTTTCCTACTCTGCAAATTACCTTTCAGTCAAATGTTAGAGTTCAGTTTCTCAGGAGGAATAAAAATATTCTATCTTTAAAAAACTAAATAGATGTACCATTTGGTTCTTTCTGCTTAGCCCATCCTCTGAGTACTAAACTTAAGCTTATGTTCTGATGGATATCTGCCTTTTCTCTAGTTCTTGCCTCATGCTTAGTATTATTTCCAGCAGACATTAAAATAGACATTAGTAGGATTAGAGAATTCAGGATATCAATCAGAATGATGTGGTCTTAATGTTAAATTTCTTGTTATATTAAAATCTGAAATACAAAATTTATACTTGAGGATTGGGTAATCATGAAGCCAGTTATTTTCCTTTAATTGTTTTAATCTAGTTTTTTAGAAAATTATATTACTATAAACTAATTTAAATAATCCTATACCAAATCATGGCAAATATATAATCTATTTTTTTCATTCAGCTTAATTGTTACATTCCCTATGGTAGCAGGCCCATATTTCCTCCATTGGCTAGCCATTTCAAATCATTTATAGAAAGACCTAGGGAATGAATAGATAAGTAGATCTATGGATAAGTTGGTAAGTGGGTGGGTGGATGGAGCCCCCTCCACTGCTTGCTGCTTAGGAAAAACAAGGGAGGAAACGGGACTGAATAATGAGAATACAAAGAAAATACAAAGGATATAATAATTCTTCCATCTCCTTGTAAATCCATTTGGAGCTTCTTGTTTTACTTAGGAATGAAGCAGGCCCTTGGCTCATTTTAAACAGGCGACATATTAGTTTATTGTCTCAAAGTGTTTCCTTAAGTTTAATCCTAAAAAGGATGAGTTTACAGTTGAACATTGCAAAATTCTGTCTATGTCACTTCAAAATGTCAGTTTAAAACTCTATAAAGACCCCCCAAAATGCCTTCTTGATAAGAAATATCAGTCTTTGAAGTATGTGCTATTGTAAGTAAAATTATATTTTGATACTGCTTTCAGCATTATTACAGTAGGATCTTGCAATTGCACATAGAACTGAAGGAGAGAAAGCAGAAACATGGAGATACCTGGAAAGTAGACAACAGTTTAAAGATCTCAATGCAGGAAGCAGATTAAAAGCCTGGCACACATCTGCAATAAATAAAAGTAGGTTAGATTATCGTATTACCAATAACCCAACTTAAAGTTAAGCCAAGAGCTGCAGTTCAGGAATTTGCTTAACATTCATTAAAAAGCAAGAGAATTAGAAGAGATTTTTTAAGTAAAAGTTTAGTGGTTGGTGAGCAGTGAGAAAATCATGGCGGCATTATGTCATTGCATGCTTTGTACTGACCAAGCTAAAGCTAGATTTCAACCATAAACCATCTGGAATTAACTATGTAAATTACTAGACATAAAGTGTGTGTTTGTCATTGTGCTTAATTTTAAAAGCCGGATTCCTGTTTAGGCCCATATACATAGTTTCACAGTTAAGCAGAGGAGAGACACTAGACTTAACATATACTTCTTTGAAACATCCAGGCCTAACTGTCAAGTACCAGAGAGCACTGAAAGATTTTCTTGTTTTTTTTTTGTAGCAAAGCACTAACCACTAAGAATGACCATCAGATACATCCAACCAGATTCTAAGTGAATCCACTGAAACTCCTCTAACTCCACAAAGGAGACCAACTTGAATTTTATCCAAAGGGCTTTGCTTGTGGCAAACTTCTGCTCTAAGTTAGTCTCTCTCTCACCAGGGAGGTTCACAAATGGGTTATAAGAACTTAATACTGAGTCACTCAGATCTAATGCAGAAAATCAACTGTTCTGTACATTCTGAAGAAAGAACAATTTGATTTATAATTTTGAATGTTTAAGGTATTAGTGTCATGCTGTTAACTGAAAGACCACTTATGGTAAATGCAAATTCATTATAACCTGTTAATTTTTTTCAAAAAATCTGGCATAATTTGAATCCCTACAGATGTTTTTTTCATAGAGTTAGTTTTTAAATATCTAAAACTCATTTCTCTGATTATAGTTGCTTATATTAAATATTCACATAATATAGGTGAACTTAGGAGTTTTTAGCATATATAAATATTCTGAATTTCCATGGCACCTTTCATTCACTAAGCTCCAAATTTAAAGGAAAAAAAGGCATTCTTGATTTCTGGATGGAAACACAAGTGTGAATAATAACCAGACGTCAGTTTTGCCCCTTTTGAATCCTTCCTCATTTGTGCTTTATTTGCTGGCATTTTTGAAAATTCTGTCCTCAAAATACCCTGGCAATAAAATAAAATGCTTAGACCATAATAAAAGGTTTATGAATATTCTGACCCTAAATGGCCAGGTGCTCAAAATGAAAAAGAATCTCATTATGTAGAGAGTTCCTAACTCTCTACATACCTGAGTAACCTACTTAAGAATGCCTCTATGTGTGTGAGTGTGTTTATTAGAAAGAGGTTGGTAATTAAAGGATAATTTTATATCAGTAGTTTTATATTTTTAGAAATACTATTTATAAATTCAAAATATGCCTTCAAATATTTTTAATCAGTAGGCTTCCATTTCTGCTTTTATCATATAGAAAAGTTGCCTTCAAAAACTTTTGGAACTGGATGGTTCAGACTTTTTCCTATAATATAACAATATAAATAAAAGTTATTCCAGGATACATATTAACAATATTTGGTCGGTTTTCCTGAGAAGAGGTTGAGTGGGAATAAGTAAAATTTTAAGAGTTTTCCTGACCTAGTAGAGCTTTTTAAAACCAAAATATTTTACTGGAAAAATCCAAAACGTTATAGTTTCCTTTTTAGGTACTTAGAATAGACCTGCTGAGGCAAAGAACTAGTAAAATGGCACTCTCAAACTAAATTTCACACTGACCACCAATCAGAAAGTACTTACTGAGTGCCTGTGGTACATAAACGCAACATGAAGTAAAACCACAAACAAGTCACACATGAAAAATAGTTCTGCTTAAAAGCACCTGCCATTGTTTTGTAGGTTGTTGAGAGTTGCTGTTCTAATGGTCTCAGGCCACAGTTGGCTTGATCAGACTTCTTTCCACCTTTAGCTCCAGAGCAGTGACTGTCCGCCAGCTTTGGTATGAACAGAGGTGTGCATCCAATGGCCCCACTCACACAGAGGCAGCTAAACAGGGGATGGGGCTGAAACACTTGGCCATTATGATAATGTACCCTGTTGAACTCACATCCCACAGCTACAAGGTCTGAAAGGAAAAAAAAGTCACCGAAAAAGCCATAACCGATAGTCTAGATCTCCATTTATAAACTATAGAAGAAATTGCAATCTCCTTTACAAAGTTCTCAATTTCTTAGTCCCTACCTGAAATCTCCTTTACGGAACATCAGTAAAAGGTGAAAATGAGACATTTTCATTGTATTGTAGGCTGTCATCCCCAAATCATCACTTCCAGTATTAAAACCCAAGGACAGGCCCAGTTTCAGAGTAAAATTAATAAAAAAGCACCATGAGTACAGTAGCAAAATAGATATGATTATAAATCTGAGAGGTGGCTGGTGAGATTTCCCTAGATGTCCAACAATAGGCTAAGATATTTTCTTAGGAATTTATGATACGTGAATGGCTGAAAAAGTTATAATATTTAACTGCAGTGCTGCATGGTAACTGATTTTTTGTTGAGAATTGGAGGAAATTTTTACTTCCAAGGAGCATT
Source organism: Cynopterus sphinx (assembly GCA_030015415.1). NCBI lineage: Eukaryota > Metazoa > Chordata > Mammalia > Chiroptera > Pteropodidae > Cynopterus > Cynopterus sphinx. The sequence goes on along the minus strand of CM057386.1, from coordinate 93,966,964 downwards.
CTTGACATGGATCAGCAATTCTCAAAACGTGGCCCACGGACCCTTTGGCAGTGCCTGAGGCCCTTTCAGAGACTGCAAGGTCAAGGCTAAGATGTGACACATTTTTTCACTGTTGATATTTGCACTGATGGTGCAAAAGCAAGGTTGGCTAAAACTGCCATTGGCACCTTAACATGAATCAAACTGTACAAGTTAATGACTATATTTTTCTTTGCCATGCACTTGTACACAAACGTACTTTTTAAAGCAAAACAAAACAAAAAATTGGATTTACTTAAGAATATCTTTGATGACAGTAAAAATTACTAATGTTATTAAGTTTGAGCCATCAAATACATGGGTTTTTAAAAATATTTTTTATGACCAATAGAAAGTGTACATGGAATATCACTGTAGGTATTGTACTAAAGTATAGTAGTTATCTTGAGGAAAAGCACTTATACTATTGTTTGAATTTTGGGCCTAACTATAACCACTTTTTTAATGAGAATTTCATGTGAAGAAATGACTGACAGAATTGGGTATTTGGTGGACATTTTCTTGAAAGTCAACTAGGTGAACCTGTCACATCAAGGAAAACAACCAGTAATTTTTGTTCCCCATGATAGAATTCAAGCTTTCAAGAAAAAATTAGAATTTTGAGAAACTTGTATCCACCTCTGAGATCTATATAGCTACCCAATATGTAGACTTTTCTGATGAGATGGGTATTAATGTAATTTTTAAAAAATATTGTCTAAGTGTATCAACATTTGGAACATCTACATAACCCATTTTTACAAACATATTTTCTGAATAACCAAAGCATAGTATTACAAAATTAAGCATGAGTAAACACCCATTACAAGTGGGTCTTGAAATAGACCAATGTATTTTAATATCACAGAGTTTGACACTGATATGGTTCATTAATATGGTTTTAGATTCCATGGTGCAAATAATTTTTAAGAAACTACCACTTCTCAAGTTTTAATATAATATCAAAAAAGAATATCTACAATTATCTGAAAAGTCTGTTAAATTATTCCTTTCTTTTCCAACAATATATCTGTGTGAGGCTGGATTCCCTTCATATATTTCAACCAAAACAACATATAGCAGCAGATTGAAAGCAGAAACAGATGTGAGAATATAGCTATCTTCTGTAAGCTAGACATTAGATTTGCAAAACTAAAACCATTCCACTCTTCTCACTAAATTTTCCTTTGTTTTGGAAAATAATTTCTCATAGATATATTTATTAATGTGCAATGGGTTTGTTATTTTTTAATGAATTAACAAATATTTTCAAATTTCTAGTCTATTAAATATGTATAGTCACATAAACAAAAGCTCTTTAGGTCCTCATTTATGTCTAAGACCCATGTCTTTAGACCAAAAAATTTAAAAAACATATATCTACGTCATTGATTAGTAAATTTTCTGTAAAGGGCCAAATAGTAAACATTTTAGCCTTAGCAGACCATTTGGTCCCTGTCACCACTGGATTCTACATTTGTAAAAACAGCGGTAAACTCTATGTAACTATGTGGGTGTGGCTGTGTTCCAATAAAACATTTACAAAATCAAGCTTCAGGCCATGATTTGACGCCTGAGCCATAGTTTGTGGCTTATTATAGATCATCCCCATCCCCATCCTCATGGCTATGTTCTGTTAAAACACCCCTTACAGTATGTGAAATTATTTGTGCAAAGGTCTGTCTGACACAACAAACTTCCACTCTGAGGAGAGGGCCTCTATTTCTTCCCACCCATTGTGTCCCCAGCTGCTGGTCACTAAGTGTTTGTTAGCTTAATGAAATAACTTGTCTAGCACTGTTTGGGAAAAAGGGTTGTCCTGAATGCCGGAGTTTGATAGGTCCTGCTTCCCCTGAGTTTCCATGAATAGTTATTAAGATCTTTGAGTCTACTGTATGTCAGATATTGTAGTACGTGTTTTGGGTTTTGTGTCATTGTTTTCATTTGATCCCCTAGCAACTCTATAAGATAGGAAGTAGATATTATGTAAATGAGGCACAGAGAGGTTAAAAAACATGATTAAAGTCACTCAGCAGATAGAGCCCAGAATTTGAACCCAGAGCCTAGATTCTTAACCAATATAATAAAACAGTGCTGACAGGAACATCAGGCTATCAAACTTGAATAGCTCTATCCATGCAGCCCACCTGCAAAGGTGTGCTTTCATTTCATGCTCACAACCAAACTTCTGGGAGTAATTTGCCCTCCCACATTGGCTTTTCTACAGAGTGACTAAACTGCCTAGCTAACATGGGTATTTCTCTTCCTTTATAAATTTTGTTTTTTAATCATAAGTAGGTCAGTATCCTGAATTATTATCAAAGTGTTTTAGGTTTAAATGGTCTCCCATCAGACTTTATAGCTACGATCCATAAAGCTGAGGGTCTGGTAGTGATCTGGAGTGCTCCTACCTTTCTTTTTACAAATCTGCTTCAGTAAAAAGTACAGTTTCTTGATGGTTAGTTGGGAAGGCTGAGGTTAAGGCCATATGTCTGAATATGAGATACAGATCTTTACATTAAAGCAAGATTATTTTTTAGTTACAGAAAAGGCTGAATTCGGATTGATTTTGACAGTATTAACAAAGGCTCTCATGGCACTTTAAGAAGTCAGACTATTTACTAGTTACAGATAATTTTTTTCTATTTTTATTAAAAGCAGCTACCTGAGAACTGAAAGATCACTTCAATACAATAAAAATAACAGGTTTCTGAACTTGTATAAACATCTGCTAATTTCCCATGGTTTGTAATATGAAATGGCCAGTGCCATTTCAGTCTAATATGAAAACTGAACTCACCTCATACTTAGCCAAAATAAGCTGATTATTCCAAGTGAACAGTTGCAGGGAAAAAAAATCATGTCTAGACTAGACCTTTTCCAGCAGGTCCAGAAAAAGGCACTTACATGCACATATTCCCGTCTCGTACCTAGGCCTGTCTGCTGAGTAGTCACAATACAGCCCTTTGTGTGGGTCGCAGAGGTCAGCTTCATTGCAGATCTCTCCTGGTTGCTTGGCACAGATTTTACAGCATCCACAGCCATCCCTCACCAAGCTCACTCCAGGAGGGCAGCTGGGCTTCTGAGGGCATTTACAGGGCCAGTGACAAAACTGCTTACGTTGATGATGATGCACTTCTGATATTTCTCCAGGCCTTCCTTCAGGTGTGTCTGATGACCCAGTGCCCTGTGCCCTGCAGCAGAGCTTCATTTGATAATAAAGGTGATGTTAGAAATGATTTCTCAAACTAATTTCAGAGGTTTTATAGAAATAGAAGATTTCCCCAAAATTGGTAGAACACAGCATGGTCAATTATAATAATAATATCAGTATTCAAGACAGTCATTCTCTCTTTAAACTTTTCTTCACTCAGCTCCTAACACATCATTCTTTCTCACTCTTTTCTCACTGATGATTCCTTCTCAAGTCTCCTTTGCTGGTTTCTTCTCATACTCTTCACTTCTAAGCATTGGTGGCCCTGTGGTTGAGACCTCTAATGTATCTTCCTTCACTGTATCACATATCTCCCACCCAGGTCTCTCTTCTGATCTCATAGACTCAAACTGCCTACTTAACAGATCTCCACTTAGATATTTGATAGGCATAGCAAATTTGACAGGACCAAAAACAAACCTCCAATTTTACCCTTCAATCTACACTTCCATTCATGTCCTCATTTGAACAAATGCCAATTTTATTTTTCCAAAATACCTTGAAGTCAAGTCATTCTTGGCTCTTCTCTCACATTTTACATCCAGTTCTATCAGTAAATCCTCTTGGTTATATCTTCAAAATATACCTATTCTAATTATTTCTTAACCCCACTGCTACCATAGTTATCCAAGCCATCATTATTTTTTCACTTGAATGTCTTAAAGCATCTCTTCGATTCTCCTTTTGTTCTTTATATTCTCCACCCAGCAGAATGGTTTTAAGAAAAAAAAAAAAAAGTGGGATTATAACAAACCAAAAAGCTTCTACACAGCAAAGAAAATAACAAAATGAAAGAGCAGCTAACATAATGGGAGAAAATATTTGAAAGTTATATAATAAGGAGTGGGTATCCAAAATATATTGGGAATTCATACAAGTTAATTACAAAAATATATAATAAACCAATTTAAAAATGGGCAAAAGACTCTGAAAGATGTTTCTACAAAGAGGACATACCAAAGACCAATAGGGATGTGAAAAGGTGATCAACATCACTAATCATCAGGGAAATGCAAATCAAAACTACAAGATACCGTCTCACACCTGTTAGGATGACTTTTACTAAAAAAAAAAAATAATAAATGTCTGAGAAAAGAGAACCCTGGTACCTTGTTGATGGGAATGTAAATATTATAGTTATTATGGAAAACAATATGGATGTTCCTCAATAAACTAAAAATAGAACTACCACATAATCCAGTGATTCCACTTCTAGGCATTTATCCAAAGGAATTGAAGTCATGATCTCAAAGAGATACCTGTACTCCCATGTTTGTTGCAGCATTATTCACAATAGCCAAGATATGTAAACAACTTAAGTGTCCACCATGGATGAACAGATAAAAAATAATGTGGTATATACATACAAAGCAGTATTATTCAGCCTTAAAAGAGAAGGAAATCCTATCATTTGCAACATCATCGATGGACAAGGAGGATATTATCTAAGTGAAATAAGGCACACACAGAAAGACAAAAAGATCATTCAGTGCTAAAAAGAAATGAGCTATCTCATATGTGCAATCTAAAGTAGTCAAACTCAAGCAGGGAGTAGAATGGTGGTCGTCGGCCCCTGGATATATAGAGGAAATGGAGAGGTGATGGTCAAAGGGTACAAAGTTTCAGTTATGCAAGATAACTCAGTTATGCACCTAGCTGGGAGGCCACCTAACCTGGCAAGGAGTCCCTGGTAACCACCGCTGTGCAAAATTGAGAAGTAGGCGCTCATTATTTCCAGCCTCACTATTTCTACTCCCTTTTCCACTTCTGTTTCCTGTTTCCCTGTTCTTGGCTCTCATTACACCAGGCCCTTTCAGTTGGGCCTCTGTCTCTCAGTGTACTTTCTCAGTCTCCTTTTCAGGCCTCAGCTACCCTGAATTTGGCTTAGATTTAAGCTTATTGGAATTTCATGGCCTTGACGCATTGCTTTTCTCACTCTGCACATTGTTGTTTGCTAATCTTATCCATCCCTTGCCTTCAGTTTCCATCCTACGCAGGCTGCAAAACTAAATTTCCATTTAAGACTTCTCCACCGAGCTCTAGACCCATACAGTTGACTGCCTACTGGATGGATGTCATCAAGTCCAAAACTTACCGTCCCCTCCCCCACGCCCAGACAACTTCTCCCAATGTCAGAGTTAGGAAGCTAGGATTCATCCATGTCATCCTCCTCTCCCTCACCTCCTATAGCCATTCAATGACTAATCCTGCGTATTGTCCTCATATTCCTAGAACTAGTTACTGTTCCCCTTTTTTCACTGTTACTATGTACTATTGCAATAAGTTTTGAAATGGTCTTCTTCCCTCAGGAATGACTTCTCAGATAAATATACCACATCATTGCTGGAGGGAGCTCCTTAAAAACATATCCACCTTTACTACTCTCCTTAAAGCCCATTGGTTATTACCTACTGTCTATAGTGTATAGTCCAAACTTCTGTACATGGTATCTAAAGCACTGTCTGTGCTGGTTCATGCCTTCATCTCTTGCCTTAGCTCTCAAGCACTCTTCTCTGGTGTCTTGCAGTTTACTAGACTCACCAGACTGATTTTCTCCTCCATGCTTTTGTTTATATTGCTCCCTCTTTACTGAAATGCCCACTCCCAAAACTGCCCACCTGAGGACACCTGTTTATCTTTCCTGTCTTAAAGCATTTCTATATAATCTCTGAGGTCATAAGGTAACACTGTTGAAAACCAATGATACAAAGAAAATTTTGAAGGCACCCTGAGAAAGGAAAGTGTTATATTCAAGAGAATAACAATAATAATGAGATCTGTTTTCTCATCAAAGAAAGAGACCAAGGGGTCCTTCTTTAGGATTAATAAACTGTGGTACAGCCAGACAATGGAAGATCATTCAGTGCTAAAAAGAAATGAGCTATCAAGCCATAAAAAAATATGCAGATTACTAAGTGAAAGAAGCCAATCTGAAAGTTCTACAAACTGTAGGATTACAAGCATCTGACATTCTGGAAAGGTAACATCACAAGTGAACTGTAATATAAACTATGAACTCTGGGTAATAATAATGTAGGTTCATCAACTGTGACAAATGTACCGTTCCGGTGGGAGATGTTGATAGAGGAAGCTATGCATGTGTGAGGGAAAACGATATATGGGAACTCTCTGTACCTTCTTTTCAAATTTGCTGTGACTTAACACTTTTAAAAAAAAGAAGAGAAGGAAAAGGAAAACAAGATGCCCAGAGACAATGCTGAAAGGGAAAACAGCAACAACAACAACAACAACAACAACAAATCTCCAGTGAAACTATCTTTCAAAAATGAAGGTAAAATTATAGACATTTTCAGATAAATAAAAACTGAAAGTGTCGCTAGCATACCTGTCTCACAAGAAATACTAAAAAAAAAAAAAAAACACTTCAATCTGACGAGAAATTACAATAGATAATATTTTAGAAATATAGAAAAAATAAGAAGTCCCATAAAGGGCAAATATATAACTAATATATATAAATATAAAGAATTGGATATTTTTTCTTTTTTTAAGACATTTCAAATGTTTTCAAAATCAGTTTCAAACAAGTCATCAGAATGCTGTGATAGAAAATGAAGGTTTTCACAACAAAGCCTGAGCTTTACTATAGCTCTCTGATCTTAATTTTTCTATCACTTGCTTGCTCTTTGAGCCTTAGTCTTCTTCTGTAAAATGGCCTTAATAACCTTACAAGGTTATTTGGAGTCTTAAGATAATAACTAATGTGCGCAACACAGTGCTCAGCACATAGCAGATATTCAATCAATGGTAGGTATGATCAGAACCTTCAAAAATTTATAATGGCAAAGTTAAGTAAATAATACTTTCTTTTGCTCTATAATACATTTTTCTGTTTGTTTGTTTGTTTTTTAATGGGGGAACATCTCTCTATGTTGAGATGTTTGCTGTTTAGAAATATGTGTAGCTCTGAATCCACAGTGATGGCAGCCCTTTTCTCACAGTGAAAACAGTGGTAGAAGAGAAGGGGAAATCTACCCCTTCACGTAACAGTCGGGACAAACTCTACCACTGAGATTATTGTCATCATGCTTTTGCAATCTTAAATTTCTGTCTGTATAACAATTTTCTATCCCATGTTTTCTAAGATACGCCTATTACTAACCACCCCATTAAACATTTAACTTCCTGACACCTCTGCATTTTCAACATCACAGGAAGATTTCAAAGCTCTGTCTTCTGTGCAAGCAATTACCTCCACCATGTAAATAAATCCACAAATAAATCACCCTGTTTTAATCTTATTTAAAAATACTAAGGCAATGAATTACTCATATTACATTAAACTTCCTTTGGTCCATTGCTGAAATATTTCAAAGTCTCCATGCACTGATTTTCATGAAAACCGAGAAACGGGCTGAGAAAAGACAAAGTCATAGGATGTTTTCGAAATGTAAATGTTTGTTCCAAAGTGCTTCTTTTGAAGAAGGACAGGCTTAACCGAAGAATGTTACCACAACCATTTTTTTCCAACAGCTCTTTGCACATTTTGCACACGACTATAGAAAGTTGAGCCCCAGCCTGGAGCCACGATCAGGCACCGTTTACTCCACGCCTTGCAGGGCTGCCGCTTCCCACGTACGTGCTGCGTGTCGTACTCAGTTTATATCTATATTATTCAAGTTTGGGAGCTGTTCCAACCTATCGAAAGTCAGATTCCCTGCTATTACCTGAACGGCAGAAATGTTTTCCAGTTCTTTCCTGAAGCCAATAAACAAACAGAACCTTATTTGGAGAGGAAAAAGGCTCCCCATTTCTCATGAAGGAGTTTCACAAGGAATTCCGTCTCCTCTTCCCCCATCGTCTTCTTCCCTATTTTTGTCCTGCAGAAACAAGAGCTGCTGCGGTCTCCTGAAGGGAAGGAGTCAGGGGAGAGAACTTACCCGTGGCAGAGCAGCGAGGAGAAGAGCTGCAAGGAGGAGTGCCTGCATGTTCCCGGGGCCGGCCGCACACCCAGAGATGGGAGGCCAGTGTGCACAAAGCTCCCCTCTGTGTCCTCAGCAGAAGAACTCACACCTCCACCTCCCACACCCCTGACCTGGTGCTCACCGTCTCAGACTCCGCTTATGCTTTCCTGCATCTGTTTGAATTCCCTGCTTCCTTTCATGGACTCCTATTTACCTTTGCGGTGTGGAGTGTGGGGTGAGGGTGTGCACACTTCCCTCCCGGGATTGAGAAAGGTAGATCAAACCTGACTTCTCTTTGAGGAGCTGTTCCAACCTGTTCCTAAAGGTCGGAGCCTGCCCTTGGCAAAATGGTGAGGTTAGATGCCTGCACCTTCCTCACCCTCAGCCTCTGGTTCTGTGTTTGCCCTACCTCAGGCCCTACCTGTGCTGCTTTATTTTCTCACCTGGCCCTCAAGCACAAAGTGCTGGCCTGCACTGTACCCCAGCCACAGCCTGTCCCTTCACATAAACAACAGGTTTCCAAAGGCCTCCCCTGACTTCCCAGCTTCTGATTCTCTCTGACACCCCACATGCTCTGTACTTAACTTTGTTACAGCACGTTTTTCACACTAAGTGGATTATGATTGGGAAAAATTAGATGGAATAGGAAACATGAGGGTGGGGGAAGGTGGGGAGACGGGGACAGACACCTACAGTACCTGGCCTGACAGAAGCCTTTTCCTGTGGCCGCAGCCCCATGACAGGTAAGAGTAAAGTTAACCCCAGTCTTTTGAGTGTTAAGATAAAAGAATTATGCTGCTGGCAATCATTCATTTAACAAATTAAGATTTTTTTTTAAAACTCATTACAGATTTGTTCCCCTTCTCCTTCTAATTCTCACCTCCCTGGCATGTGTGGCCCCCCACCTCCTCCTGTGCCCCACCATGTGTTACCTTTGCTTATTCTACTTTCTCAGCCTTTGTCTTTGTTCATGTATCTTGACATGCACCTGTGATGGGACTTTGTCTTTTTTGTGGATTCAGTGTCAGGTCGTCCTTCCCACCTCGCTCTTAGGGCCTATTTCTATTCCCTTTGACCTGTCCCCTATCCTACCTTTTCCTGTTACCTTACCTCTCCTGGATTCACTGCCCAACTTTGTTTCCAGGCAAGGCCATCACAGCTGTACAATGAGACAGTGAGTAAAGCTTACTCGGGCCTGTGCTGAGGGTCTGGGGGAAATTGGGATCTCTGCCAAGTCAGGGCATCTGGGGCCCTGGAGAGCCAGGGAATCCAGAAAATGTGCAAACAAACTCTATGCAGCTTCCTAAGTAGTCAATTAAACCATAATTATGCACATCAAATGACAAGGAATACCCAGTGTTGTTATGGTGTCAATCCCTTGTCTTGCCTCCCTAAGAAATAGACAAAATTCAAGAAAGGCCTAGTGGAGGAAAATGCGTTTGTTTTGGTCCATTCTAACCAAGTGGTTTAACACCATTCAATCTTTAGTTTCCCAGCCTGGGCGATTCAGGCCCCGTACTGGTCATGAGGATGAATCGTTTCTCGTTTCCTGGCTAGTCCATCAAAAGCAAAAGAGTCTCAGCCCAAGACTAGTGTACTTGTTAACTACATCCCTCTTGCTCCCGTTCTCCCTGTCCCGAGTGCGATACTGCATACATCTGTGCAGTGTTTGAACTTAGGGGATTCATGCTCTTCTCGTTTGCTCGCTGTGAGATGCTGGTGACAACAGCTGTTTTTCAGAAATGACTTCCCTCCCTCTGCAATCTTTCTGCCATGTGGCAGGGCAAGGTGTCATACTCACCATCCTTGCCTTGTGGTAGGAAAGGAACATCTTAGTTGGGAACTAACCTGACAGCTTCTCCTAGTGTACAGAATTGTTGGGCTCCGGGTGACTCACTGTCCTGTGTGTTTAGATATCTCCAGCCACAGGTGTGCTCCTATTTGACCATTACAAGCCTACTATGGATGGACTAAGTGAACATGATATTTTTAGGTGTTGGGACTGCCATCTTTGACTGTAGACAGGAAGAACCATCAGGGTGCATCCTGTCCTAAGCGCTTTCCTCTGTTACCTCATTTAACAGAACGCTAATCTGTCTAGGAGCTCATTTCTCAAGTGTTCAGCTTGTGATGTACCTTCAAATAGACATGGCACTGAGCATAACTAATATTTGCATCATGTTTTATGGTTTACAAGGGAGTTTCACATATGTTATCCTTTTTTAATTTCACAGCTCAGTGAAGTCGGCGAAAGCAGTATCACCATCCTCATTTCATAGATTGAAAAGTCAGAGTTAAGTGATTGTGCTCGGTCAATAAAACACACTTAATCCCTGCCCTCTAGAGCTATTTAATCTGCTGGGAAAGAAAACACTAAACAAAGACACCAACTATCCATAATTAAAAATTGAATAAAGGCTAATAATAAAAACAAGGAACTGTGAGAATAACAGGTAAGAGCCGATTTAGATTAGGGGGCAGAGAGGACATCTGTGAGGAAGTGATGCCTAAGGAGTAGAGAGATGATGCCAGCTGATGAGCGAGGGAAGACTACCGGTCCAGTGCTCTTTCCCCTAACAAAATACACACCTCCGATGGCGACAAGCTCCATCTGCAGAGAGCACATTCCACTGCCCTTCTCATAAGATCCCTGAAATAATTCTATCAGGAACCTCGTCACCGCTAGAATGTTCCCTTCTTCTGGGTGGATTGGGCATTTGGGGCAGACAGTTGATCAGAACCCACACCTTCCGTCAATGCACTTAGCACAGGATGAGTTTTCCTTTCCTCATCCCCTCCTTTCTTTTCCTCACTAATTGATTGTGGAGATGGAGCTATTGTTAACCCTGAAGAGAGGCAGACATTGTTGGTGTAGCAATGCGCCGAGGTGTGCTATGGAGAGGGTCGGTATTTGCATCACTGAGACCAGAGCTACAGTAATAACATCAGTTAGCAATTAATAACTGCTACGGTGCCTCATTACATGGTGCTGAGTGCTGTACATGCATTGACTCATCGAAATCTCATAGCAACACTCCTAGATAGGTACTGTTATTACTATCTTTGCCTTATTAATGAAGGCACTGAGGCAAGACCACATAGATAGCAAGAAGGAGAACCAAGATTTCAAGCATTTAATCCCTATTCAGTGCTGCCTCTCTATAAATGACATAGGATGATTTAGTGAGATACTAATTTGCATTGCATTTTTAACATTTCTCTTCCTCCTGCTCCCCTCTCTAGTTTTAAGAAGTTAGTGCGGCCTTTTACATTTCCATCCTCCAAGCAGAAAAAGGAAGCTGCTTGAATGCTTTATCTTGTCTTTCAGGGAAGATTGATCTCACTGAAGAGGTGATACTGGGAGAGGAGGGAGGGGAGTGAATTTGAGGCAGCCAAGATGAGGAGGAAGCGAGTGAAGCCTTGGGCTGGGGGAAGCCCAGAGGGACTCAGCGTGCCATGGTGCTCCCAAGAGACAGACTCAGTGTCATGATTCCACAGAGGCAAGTTCCCAAGGAACTCTGCACGTGCAAAGCCTTTTGTGCCTGTGCAGAGGCAGACCACTGGGGTGTGGGCAGAAAGCTCAGACAGTAAATACCAGAGGCCTGGGCCTTTTTCTAGGCACCAGGGTGGTTGTTTTCCTGGGTTGTTCGATCTCACTTTGTGGTGGTGGCAGTATTGGGAGGAATGCACCAATGATAGCTTAGAATAAACTTATCTCTAGATGGAGATGGGGGAGGGTGATTCAGAGCCAGGTTTCATTTTAATTGTAGCTTTAATTAAAAATTAATTAAAATTTTATTTTAATTAGAAGAAATGGATATTTCCTATGGTCCTGAATTTGTGATCATATTCACACTTACTACAGAATACCATAAGTCTCACCAAATTGCCATTCTCCTTTAGTGTATACTCTCCCTTGAAAATTCACAGAATCAAAACCAGTGCTGGGGACCTCTGTCCCATCAACTCTGCCCCTCTGTCCACTTTCAGCAGGGCCTACAACAGATGTCTGATAATTCAGGGATTCTTCCAGCCTGGTGGCTACTGTAGGCCCAAGAGTGCTGAAGGATATTCACAGGGCAGGTGTTCGATAAAAACGTGTTGGTTATTTCAAAGGACTCCTTTAAAATCACCCTATAACTACCAAAGCTAAGCATGTCTATAATTTTTCATACATTTATGCATTGCATCCTTTAGTGCCTGTCTTCTATTACTAATTATTACACTTCTCACTTACCTTTTTCATATATATATATATATATATATATATATATATATATATATATGTCTATATATATATATATCTTTTGTCAAATGAGTCTCATATATATATACGTGTGTGTGTTGTTTGTTTGTTTGTTTGTTTGTTAAATGCATCTCCAATTTTTTTACAAAGCTCTAGCCTCAAGATCTCAACATGATTTTCATGATACAGGCATGAGAGAGTAGTAGGTGTATCCTCTCTTCTTCCTCCACTAACCTACATAAATCTAGTTTACTGACACGTGCATTCTCTGAAGTGCTGCGCTGTGCAAGCTGAGATGACATCAATGCCTCCACTTCAGAAAGTGGGTTGGAAGACTTGCCAGGTTCTCTTTGGTCTCCCATTCAGCTTTTAGTGAACCAGATCCAAGTATGAGCAGCTCCTGACAACCGCAAATGCCCCGCCCTGCCATCTGCATGGGCCTGAGGCAGAGTCTCCTTGAAAACAAACAGGTGCCCTCGTTCTTAGGGCATCAAAAATTCAGGCTGTGGCCAAGGTAAACAAGGCCAAATACCTCAGAGGGATCTAATTCACTTTGTCACTTGGCCTTGTTAGTCTGGTTTGCAGGGGGAGCCCTGTGTGGGAAAGAAGGCCGAGTTTATCAGATGCAGGCATTGAGAACAGCCATATGAGAAGTAAGAAGAGAGAGAAGAGGAGGATGAGGTATTTTCCCTATTTCCAAATGTGGGTGGAGCTCATTTTTCAGGGAAGGAAAAGCATGCATAATGTGGTATGTCATTCTTGAATCATAAACCACTGAGATGGACAGGCAGGCCCCTTGGCAGGGTGACAAGTATGCTGGACTTGGAGCCAGAAGGAACCAGTTCACTTCCAAGCTCGCTGACCTTGGACAGTCTTCTCTGTGTCTCCCCACCTCCAGGCTTCTTAACCCTCCAGTCCATTTTTGACACTGCTGCCAGACTTACCTTCCTTAAACACAAATCTGACCATGTCAGTCTCCTGCTCAAAACCCTTCTCTCATTCCCCCTTGCGTGCAGAATAAAATCCAACTCCTGGGCAGCATGGTGAAAGGCCCTCTGTGACCTCTCCCCTCCTCACCCCTCTGCTTCAGCAGCACAGAACTGCTGTGCTGTGAGCTCTTCCAGCCTCTTGCCTTAGCTCATGCTGTTCTGCCAGGAGAACCCTGCCCACTGGTCACTAATCCTATGAACCATCCACGTGGGAGACTTTCCCCTGGGAAGCCTTCCTAACCAGCACCCCAGCAAAAGCTCCTCTAGCCCTTTGTGCACCACCACAGGGCCTTGCCAAACATGTGGTCATGCGTTTCCACGGAGGACCGCCAAATTGAGTTCGTAAAAATAATGATGATAATAAGAATGATAGGGTGCCCAGTTACATTTTTTTAGTGTGTGTGAGATATACTCGTGCTACACAGTTATGCCTTGTGAACCCGAAACTCAAATTTGGCTGGGCCTCCGTGCCTCTGGATTTCCCCGGCGGCACTGAATCTCGGGAAAGGGGGGACCGGTGAGGCTTTCCTGTCCACGAAGCGCCTGGCAGGGGCTTGATTGCTTTGGTGTCCTTTATGTGCCCGGCACTCGGAGTTTCTGGCCTGGAAGGGATTCGCTGTACAGACAAACGCATCACCGTCGCGCTCTCCTTGTCCCTGCCTTTCAGCATCAGAGAGATACATCCCCTCGGGGAGCCTGGGCTGCGGCGGACCCCCCACCCAGGCTGCGGTTTCTGGTTTTCCAGAGTCAACCGCAATGATCCCGGCGGCCTCCAGAGGGCGCCGCGGGCCCACGCGCCGGCGGGTCCTCGAGGACCGGGTCCCCGGAGGAGCCGGGAGGCGCGGCTCCGCGGCGGGACCCGGCGCTGCTGTTGCTCGTGTCGCTGCCGCGGAGGCGGGAGCCGCCGGCCCGGAGGTCCCTGCGAGACGCCTCCCCCGCCCCGGGGCCCCCGGCGCACGAGCACAGACTCCCCGCGGCGCGCACCGGCCCCGCCGGCCGGCCGCGTCCTGTTCGTGTCGCGTCGGGACGTCGCTGCCGCGGTTCCAAGGCCGCCTGCCTCCTCCATCACCCTCTGTTTAGAACCGTTCCCGAGCGGCAATGCAGTCGTGTGTGTGTGTGTGTGGGGGGGTGTCTGTCACCCACCTATAAGGCCGTCTCGTGGAAAGGGATGGGAACCCTCTGGAGGTCAAATAACTTCATTGCTGTCGACTTGACCGCGGCTACCTTTCCGCTCAGCACCGAAACCAGAACTCCGCACGTTCTAACCGAAAAGAGGCCCTGGAACTGAACGTGGGGGGAGGGGGGGCTCCCCGGGATCCCTGGTGGCATTCCTCCCTCGTGGCCAGCTGGGGGCGGCAATCCATGCAGACAGAAAGGGAAGTCACAAGACAGACAGACAGACAGCCCACCTTTGACTGTGACAGGGCACTGAAAATGCATGGTCACTCACAAATCCTTCTGTCTGGCCCACGTCTTTCCTTTGAATCAGAGTGCTGTTGTGTCCCCTTTCTTGGCAAACCACGCATGTACTCATCATACACCCTCTATGTTGTCTCATTGAGTTTCCTCAGTGAAATGAGACTTTAAAGACAGTGCAGGGCATCTACATTTGAGAATCCTTCTAGATACTGTACTGATTGATAACCATCAAATATAATTTAACACCTTTTTTAAAGCGACTTTCTTTTATTGAGTCTTTCTCAAGCATGAAGCTTTATTTTCACTGGTGATGCATTCCACTTTCTTGGTGTAATCGTGTGTCACTGGTTTTAATAACATGTGGTCAAATTGTGTAGTTCCTGGAATATAATCAAATGAAATGGATAGCTAGGAAAGAAGCAAACACCACACTGCGGTCCTACTTAACAGTAGTAGCCTCTTGTCATTCCAGCCACCTGCCCTCAGTTGGCCACGGACATCAGTGTCTAGGCTCGGGTGGCTATAACATAAATACCATAAACTGGGTGACTTATAAGCAACAAAAAATTATTTCGCACAGTTCTGTAGAATGAAAGTGTGAGATCAGGGTCATGGTCAGGTTCCAACAAGGGCCCACTTCCTGGTGCAAAGACACTCTTCTGGCTGTACTCTCACATGGTGAAAGGGGATGAGAGCACAGCCTTTGAGGTCCCTAATACCATCACATCGGGGGCTAGGATTTCAACATATGAATTTTGAGGGAATATAAACATTCAGTCAATTAGTCAATATGTTTCACAAAGTAAATAAGTTAGTTAATCTGGCCAATCAGTTACCTGGAGCTCTAATTAAGAGAGTTTCTACTTGGATTCAGAAAAGTAATAATCATTTTTCAAAAGCTCAATATACTGCATACACTAATCTACCACTTAGCCAATCCACAGGCGATGGAATGGAATCAATTGCAGGGTCACATGCCATTCTAACTTTGACCTAGTTGAATAAAATGGAGCTCCCTCTCACGCCCAGTGGAGCTGTCCATTGATGAGGCTCATCCACAAAGTACTCCCCAAAGTGAGTCGCAGATCAAAACTTCAGTGTGGAAAGCAACTCTTCAGTCCCAGCTGCTGGCATGCCCTTTATGCCCTGTCCCAGTCATACAGACACTGCCCTCACCAGCCCCTCAGATTTTATTTCCAAACTTAGTACATCCAACATATATTACAGCAAGCAATAATTTTCATTTTGAAACTTGGGTACATGAGAAATATCATATACTGTTAGAATTCCTTAAAACAAGTTAAATGTGACTCCAAGTCCCCCTTCCACTGAATTCATGGGCAATTGAATCATAACCATTATTGGGTACTTGCTCCATCCTGGTTTGTGTCAGGATTCTGGGTTCCCACAGCCCACAGGTCACATTGTCCCAGACCCTACGGTCCCTTCAGGTCTGGAGACTCTGGTATTTCTGTACCACTCTCCGGGCATGAGAATCATTGGAAAGCTGGAAGATTCTGCACCTGGAGTTCATCCCTCTGGCTAGGGTCACGTCTAGTAATCCCCTGCTGTCTCCTCAGCACACAGCCAAGGAATGGTGAGCAGCATGCACTCCCTCAAGACCTGACAAGTCATGGAGGGAACCTCTCCCTCACCATCTACCTGCCTCTAAAGAGGCACTTATTTCCCCTCCCACTCCAGGAGAGAATTCACTGTGAACAGTGACAGAGGTAAACCCTTTCAGACAGGTTCACCACCCCCTCAGAACCAAGGGGTGGCAGAAATGGTTTGGGATTGGCACTGGATGGAAATAAATGTTCTAATGGAGACGAGGTCATATTAAAGATTCAAAGCAGCTTTGGTAAAAAATATTCTGTCTTTTCTGGACAGTTATAAAAAGAGGAGGGATGGAAACATCCCCACCATGGAGATCATGGGGTCTCTGCTGTTGGGCTCCTGAAGCATTTCCACATCTAAACATTTCACTTTGTTAACCAGCATTTTACTTTGTACATTCTTTTAGCCCCATCTCTAATTAACTAGAACAATGAATGACCCTCCAGCCCAAGAAATTTCTAGTTGTATATTTTTTCTACTATGGAAAAGAAATAACTCAGGTTTATGTGATGTAAATTTTGGCTTTGAGAAAACGAATATGGAATCAAGTCAGAAAGTAATCAACAGGAAGCACAGCAGTGGGGAAAAAAAACTGGAACTCACAGCTCTTGGGGGTCTGAGGGCACTCCAGGTATGCAAGCCACTTCCCGTGGGGAGCTCATTACTGCAGAAGGCAGTTCACGCCATTGCTGGAAATCTCTGCAGCAACGCCGTCCAGTAGAATGTTCTGCAATCATGGTAAAATTCCAAGCTATTAGGCACTTCAAATATGGCTAGTGATGCTAAGAAATGAATTTTGAATTATAATTTTAATTAATTTAATTTAAATTTAGATAGTCATATGTGACTAGGGTCTGCCATGTTGGGCAGCATGACTATGTAGTCATTTTCTCTTTTAATCTATGATTTGTACCTCAGCCTCTTCCACAAAGGCTCTAAGACCGCTTACCAAAAAGTCATGCTTGGCGTGAAATAGGAAAGTTAAAAGGAATTTAAGGATTAAAAAAATAAAAAGAAGAAAGCTGTTCCGTAAAAAAGACCAGAGAAGATGTTCCCAGACACATGGAATGAGTTAGTCATTGCCTCTGAAAATTAAATTTATTTCTAAATTGCTGGAGAATAAGGCAAAAATGAAAAGTCACACACAGGAGGCAAGGTTGAAATCTGTAGTTAACAATTGTTTGACTGCCAGCAACCCTTATTTTCTGGAAGCAGTTGCCCTGCTCCTAAAACCCCAGTTCGCGCTCATTTTATCTACTTGCTTATAACAACAGAGCCACCCAAAGTGACCCTATCTCTGGTGCTTAACCCTACCTGGCCAGTCACAGTTGTTTCCTTGAGAGACTGGGCTTGGGACACAGGAAAGTGTGATCTCTCCCTGGGCTGATGGAAAGCAGGTATGAAACAGTGTTCGTGGAATTGAAGGACAGAGGACAATGGTCTGCACAGATGCAGGAGAACAGTGTGGCGAGAGTCATGGGTACAGGCTCCTGGTCTACACCTGCTCTTACTTATTAGCTATGTGACATGGGTCACATGCCCTAGGTTCTCCAGGCTTCCTCCTCTGCAGAGTAAAAGTGATTTCAGGTTCCATAGACTTGCTGTAAAAAAATAAATGCAAGGACATAGTAAGTACGCCACAGATAACAACATTAGGGGCAGAATCCCAACAGCATTCAGGTAACTGGATTTGTGTTATTGCCAAAGCTGTAACAATTATCAACCCTTCAGCTCTGCAAGACATGCTCCTCCCCCATTTTCTTAAAATAACATTTCCATTTCACTAAAGCTAATTTGGGTTGGGTTTCTGGTTTCCCGCAGAGTTCTAATTCATACATCATCTCGTTGTATGAATTAATGGAAGAACTCAGATGAACACAACCTTAAAGTTACTGTCTTTAGTGGACATTTGCCATAATTTTGGCTGTACCCACTCCCTCTTCTTATTTGGGAAAAAAAACCTTCTAGAATATGTCTCTTGGTGAGAGCAAAGGCCTACCTTCTACTATAGGATCTGGAGGTTGCAAAATGATACTTTTCTCTGCCCCCTTGGAAGCTATTGTGTTAATATGTGACCAGGGATGAGCTAATTGAATGCTCCTGATTAGAGCTTTGGAAGGAGACCACTGACATGACTTGTGGTTGTCATGGTGAGGGTGGTGTTGATGTCCAAAGACTGGCTCTAGAAGGGGCAGCACCAGTGGCAATGTACTGATCAGATGGCTCCTGAGACATGACCCTCACAGGTTCTTCCTGCCCAGCCTCCCATTTTCCAAGCCTAGCTCCGCAACCTTCCTGTTGATTCTGTGAGCTATCCAATATATCGTCAATGAATCTGCATAAGCTAGCCAGGAGGGGGTCTTGGTTTGTAACCAAGAACCTTGCTTTCCCCTTTCATCCCTTTGAGTAATTAAGTGACCAAAAATACAACAACTGCTCCCTGGGCTCTTGTTGCATCACCATCAACTAATACTACTACTCCAGTCCCTAAGGTGGGTTTCTATCAATTCCTGCACAATCCTGTGGTGCTTGCACTGCCACGTGGCCACATTTGGCCTGATTATTATATCATGATATAGCCTGCAAAGGAAGAGTTCAGAAGGAGCATGCAGGTAGCAGACAACGCTGCTTTGCTTTCAAATTTACCCGTATCAGATTTAGGGCTGACAAGTATTCTGGGGAGTAGAAAGGAAGTTGTCTTCAGAATGACTAAATTTATACAGAAGTCAAATTTTCATCTTCTTTGTAAAATGGATGTGTCAGACATCTTATAGCAATCTTATTGTTTAGACTAATAAATTAGTATTCTCCACTGATGAATATAACTTCCAATATAAAGTTCTTTCTGGAAACTTTTAGTTCAACAGTTTGTCCACTATGGGTTCTTCTCTGAATTAATAGACAAGAGCATGTATACGCAATGCCTAGTACTATTCCCAGAGAAGGATAGATAGTGTTTGTCAAATAAATGAAAAAGGGAACTAATTAATGAGTGAGTGAATGCACAAGCAGTCTATCAGAGCAGAATAAGGAGCCAGCCACTCGTCTTCACTGTAGAATGACAGACCTTCCGTGAGCTTGGTAATAGAGAAGGAAAGAATAGGGCTCAAGATCCAGAACATGTACTCATCACAAAAATATGAAGCTGTTTTGATCAGTTTTTCATTGTGAGGAAAATTCACAAGTAAATCCTTCTGTTAAGGTAATCAACACACACAGCTGGAGATTTAGATTCCAGCTATAAGATAATCATTGATGGGACAAGTTGTGATCATGTATGATGGTGGAGTTAGATAGGCTCAAATAACCCTGTACAATTAAGAGTAACCTCTGGCATTTGAGGGCCTCTTTTGAACTCCTCTCTCTTCATGCATCTAGTTTAGCTCTCCAGGAATACCTGGAATAGCAGACTATTCTATACCTGGCTCATAGTCATTTAGATGCCTTGGCTAATCTCTTAGGGCCTCCCTTTCAGATTTCCCCCTATTTTTTATTTAACCCAAAACAAAGAAGGAAAAGAAACATTTCTGACATCATTTGTCCTCTATACAAATAAAAATATATTTCTGTTTTTTTCTGCTTTGTCAACATAAGAGAACACAGCTAGATAGAGTTTCTCCAGTTGGAGATTGCCTAACTTAAAATATTGACAAACTGGTCTTTAAAAAATTCTATTTGAGAACCCTGAAGGCTTCTTCAAGAAATAGGCAGTCATCCCCCAGGGTGGCTACTGACCCGAAGGCTGTGCCTTTGACATTAAGATGAATTAAGATGCAGCTACTCCAGATCACAGGTTTTAGGTTGAGTGGAGCTGCTTTTCACAGGACAACTGTGTCTAGCTCAAAGCTTCTCAAACAAATAAAAATTGTACATGATCATGATTCAGGATATGGGTGAGGCCTGAAATTCTGAATTTCTAATCAGCTCTGGGGAAATATCCATGCAGGTGGTCCCAGACCCCACTGGGAGTAAGTAGGAGGTTCAGGCTCTGAGGTGAGCAATACAGACAGTTATTTACACAGCAGCGACTGACAGTTTCCCAGAGCAATTTCTGGTACAGTAGTTATACTCAGTAAAGAAATCCTAGAATATACAAGAAAAAATTCTTCTAAATATTCCTATTTCCATTTCCCTGAGGCAGTGGCCCTCAACTTTGGCTGCCATGAGAATCACTGCGGGAGCTTTGAATATGCCTAGGACCCACCTCAGACCAATAACATCAGCACCTCCAGGGGTGAGACCCAAGCATCAGGATGTTTTAAAGCTCCCCCAGGCGATTCCACTGTGCAGCCAGAGTAGAGACTGGCTGCCCAAAGCCTTTCCTGAGTCACTGTTATTAGCTGCCAGCTCTGCCTCTCATTGCTCCTTCCACTGGCTTCCTGTGCTTGGAGTGGTGCTATACTCCGCCTGCTTGTGTAGCTATGTTCCCTACCTTAGATGTGGGAATAGCAGCCATCAGCTCATTTGCTGTGGAGAGCTCATCTCTCTGGCATCTAGGCCTACCTGTGCTCTCAGAGCTGACACAGACCTTGCTATCAGCCAGGGCATGGCTACCAGAGTCTGTTCTACACAACAGAAATTCACGGGGATGCTAAACGATACCATTTTAAATGAAAAAGAAATGTGTTTTAATTGAAGTAGTTTGGGCTAAATAAAATCACCCAGATTTATTCATTATAGGACTTCTCAGATCTTTTAATATTTAATAGGCCAGTGTGCTCATTTTGCAGGTAACATTTTCCGTATAAATTTGACCACAAAAACAATTTATTTTTAAAGAACAGATCCAAGAAATAGGCTTTGGAACATCCTCCTGCAGAGTATAATTTAAATTTTAAACTTTTCTGAATAACTTTTCTGAGGTTTTCAGTATCAATGTTACCATACATGTATTTTATACTCAGTCGACTGCTGTTTTATAGGTAACTACCTTATGCTGTGTGTTATATCGTGTAGGAAGCAGGAATTTGGTATCTGACAATTAGACAATAGTTGTGCTTAACTGAGTTGCATCGATGAAATACAACAACATTTAATTTTATCTTAACAATAAAGAAATAATGAGAACTACTTAAGGCAAGGAGGTCTTCGTGGAGGCAGGGATACCTTCCTTGAAGACCTTGAGGAATGGGTAATATTTAGATAGATATGCAGGAAAGCAGAAGAAACAACACGAGACAGAACCTAAGAGCAGAAAAGAGGAGGGTGGGATGTGATATGGGGGTAGGGCAAAGGGTGTGAGGGACAGTGAGAGGACCGGCCCGAATACATTAGTGATGGAAATACTGAGTGCTTCCCTCACAGTGGAGGGATACTGCTCATAAGGTGATATTTAATATTCTCAATGAGACAATTTTTTAAAAGCTTTTCTACAGACAACCTGAATACATAAATATGTTAAGAGTGTACGTGAACCGATCAGTATTTTTTTGTAATATTTATTAATGTAAATAATAAACCTCACTGGCTCAGGGTGGGTCCTCAGGAAGCAGATGCTGAGAGGGAGCCTGGGGTGTAAAATGTTTATTAGAGATTAAGACTTGCGAAAGGGAAGGGCAAGAAGCAGGATTGGGCAGAGGAAGACGTTAAATTGTGACTCAGGCCTGACAAGGCTTCTGCTAATCCTCAGGACCCAACAACGTTGCTTCTCAAAGTGATCCCAAGTGAAGCCCAAGTGGCCAGGCCTTTGTATCTGTACCTCACTTGGTCACCAGATAGAGCTGCCCTAAGAGTTCGACTTTGGGCTGGGAAGCTGTCTGCAGCCAAGGGAGGCCCCAGTAATCCTGACGTTCTGGGTAGCAAGTCTTTCCTTAAAGATGATCTGGGCAGCACATCTCTGTATCCAATGCACATGCCTTTTTAGAATCATAGCTCACACAACATACAAGCACTGCTTTTCTCCATTCTCATTGCTTATAACCCAACTTTTGAAACATCTCTTATGTATTTCATATGCATCGTCATCATTGTGGCTGTATTTTAAGTCATCCATCACAGTTTTACAGAGCACACTGTCTTTATCGTCACCCAAGATGCTGGACATCCAGCATGACTTAAATTTATGTGCAAAGTTATTTCTACAAGTTTTATCCAAGCTCCATTTACCAGTTCCATCCCATTAGGTCAGTTGTTTTTTTTGTTTTTTTTGTTTTTTTTTTAACCTTCTTCCTGTAGTTACATACTCACTATCTTCCCAAAGTAATCTCTTAATGTATTTTTCTAAATAATCTTTAAAAAATAATCGCTTTAAAAATCTTAGAAGTAAGCTCATACCCTCAGAAGTAATTACCAAACCATGTTAAATTTCTTTGCTTACTTGTTTTTTCTTTTTTAAAATATAATTCTAACAGGAAACCTCAATAAGCATCCCAAACTAGCACTGACTTTAGTCTAATATGTGTTCTCTAAACAGTGATTTTTGTTCCAAATAGTTGAGAAAATAGCTTTATTACAGATTCTCTTTACAAAAGGCACCAAATGTTGTAAAGACTTAACTATAAAGTGACTTTTCTCTTTTCAGAGAGAGAATATTGGGGAAGAAATCTTGATTAATATTTGGGCCATAAATGGTAAGTTTGTCCAGATGATATGAGGATGGGTCACAGAAGCTTTGAAGTCCAAGGAGAGCACATTAGCTGGAATGGCATCATGGTTACGAAGCAGGGAAGTGGTCTGATAAACATCATTTTAGGAAACACTTTACAGCTAAAGAAATTTTCAAGATGTGTTTGGGGAAATAATTTGGAAACAAGAAAGTCATCTAATAACTGTTATAACCAAAAACTATAAAAGCTTGAATTACAGGAATGAGACAGGAAGCCAAGGGGAAGAAATGAAAGATAAAGCATTTTTGGAAGAATTAATAACCTTGAAAGTGTGGTGGACATTGGGATAGTAGGAAAACAAAAGGTCAAACATTGCTTTACGAACTTGAAAAGAACACTTTACATACGTAATTGGAACATCCCTGAGGAATGGGTTTATAACTATTTTATAACTATAGACTTCTAGTTGATGAATTTGAAGTTTTAAGCCAGAAAAGGACACAGTGCCTACTTTCATGCCTGCTCACCTTCACTACAAATTGTTTTTGTTAAATCCCCAAATTAGATTTTTTTTTCTCTTTTGTCAGCACTGACCACCCAATATCATATTCAGTAAAGTTACAATCAGTAACTGTAAGAGCCTAAGCTGATTTCAACTTCTGCATTTGCAGGAACCAGAGAATTATCAGACACCTCCCACTTCATTACCTTTCTGGGCTACTTTATTGTTTTTGATCCTGCAACCATGATGAGGAAAGTTTTTACTTGGGAAAGCCGAGGGCTGTACTTTTTAATTAATCTGATTCTCCCACAGGTAGTCATATGTATTGATTATCATAGTAAATATGGTAGATGTTCCAGAGAAATGTAGATATTGATTGGTTTGTTGTTAGTTGGCCAAGACGATACAGAAATCCAGATTGCCTTCTGAGACACTCTCACTTGTCTACACAGTGCTTCTCGAACTTCAGCCTGCACACAAATCACCTGCAGGATTTTCTTAAATTGCAAATTCTGATCCAGTAGGACTGGTATGGGGCCTGAGATTCTACATTTCTAACAAGCTCCCATGATGACCATATGGGTGTAAAAGGCTCTTCCCTTTGAAGGCAACAGCAAGCTACTAAAGACTAGCTTCGCCTGGGAGTATGTGTGTACATATTGCAAATCAGCAAGGAATCCATGGTAGATTCAGAACAGCCAGGAAGCTAAAGGCAACAGAACTGCAGAGCAGGTAGACGCATCTTTAAACCTAACCCGAGAAGCTCTAAATGGCCAGGGGATGGATACTATATTGACAGTGAAATTCTAGGACTTGGAGAAACCTTCAGAGCAACCGTCAGTCAGCTGCCTCTCAGAGGAGGTGGTGGGGGAGGGGTATTAATTTTGGCAAGAATGAGGACTATTTTATTACGGAGGACTCCCTAATTATACAGTTAGAGAACCATGTGTGGCACATTCTGGAGCCTACACTGCTCTCATAAGGATTCCACTGTTAATTTTAAGAAGAGAAATAGCAAGGCAACTTTCTCAACTCCCACACCATTCACACATTGAGTTTGTGTGCCAACTCAAAGCATACCCACTGGAAATGAAAACAAAGTTAAAGCCAACGCTTCAACTGAGGCTTGTCCAGATATATAGAGGGAAAGAACTTTGTTTTCTTTCTCCCATTTCAAAACGAATTTTTCTCTCTACTGCTTTTAAAATTAACATCAGACATATATTTGTTAAACCCAACATTCCAGAACCCAGGTAGCCTAACACAGGACCCTCCACATAGTTCTTGTTTGTTTATTGCCTGAGTGGTCTTTTTTGCACTATGTGCATGACCTGAGGAAAGAGCCTCCAATAAGAGCCCCTTGTGAACATAACCACGCTCCAGATGCTTCCCAAGCAAGTCAGTCAGGTATGGCCACTACCTCTGGAAATATGAGCAAGCAACATGGGTGGAGCTATTAGGTCACAAGAGACTCTATAGTTGTCAAAGCATTTTTGGATAAATTACTTCATTTATTCCTCTAGACAGCTCTGTGAACCAAGTCATTTTATTCCCATTTTATAAGGAAAAAAATAATAATAAAGCACAAGAAAAAGTAAAGGGAAAAGAAAGGAGTATTTAATAACTTAGCAAAAGTGCTGACCATCCCACCCACGCTGGTGTTTGCGAAAGGACTACACATCCGTGGGGCATAGACTTTGCCCCATGCACTAACTTGGTGCTTTGCCCAGCTCAGCATTACATGCAGAGAATCACTTATTAAATACTTTGGAGGAGGATAATTTTGATGTTGGTGAGATTTCAGGTCATCTTTGGAGAAAGGGAAAAAGGATGGTAATAAACTCCTGGAAAACAGGAGATTAAAGATGCTGGTCTAAATATGGGGGTGGGAGGGTGAGCAAGACTTTAAGGAAAGTAATGAGGTTGATTTCAGTCTGGGGGAGAGGGCAGCCTGACAAAAAGGACGTGGGGTCCAGCGAAGGCATTAGAGCACAGAGAGCAGACACACCTAGGATCCAAGGACTATTTCCAGGATGTTATAAACTGGCCTCAAGAAAAAGGAAACACTCTTCTTTGTGCTTACACCAAAAACTTCCAGCCAACAAAGTGGTTCCAGATTTATGGCAGCCTTTTAAATTAGCTTCAGTCCCAAATTCAAAGCAGAAACTGCCCTAGATTCCTGTTACTCAAAATTTCCCTTTTCTATTGTACCAGGCAGCTCAAGAGACTCCTTATGGATGATCTTGTGGATGTGCAAAGATTGTGGATTCACAGATGAATCAATGGGTCAAATATTTATTGGCCACCTGCTTGGTGTTCACCTTGATAAGGTATTGTATGATGAAGATCAACAGTAAGTATCACAGACACAGACTCAGCTGACAATCAATAATGCATGCTAATTTGCTGCAGTGTGGTGTGAGATACCTTTGTGTGTACACAGTGAAAGGGGTTATATCTGAGTACGAAGTAAGATCAGATTGGTAGGGTGGGGCCATATCACCAAAAGCCTAAAGAGGGAGGAAGTTAGGTCAGAAACTGTAAAGTCTGGTGGCATAGTAGGTGTCAAAATCTGTTGAATGCATGCATGAAAGAATGATTTTAATGAGCATATTATCTCAGACCCAGACACATTCATTTCCAAATCAATGGGGCCTGGGTATCAAATTGTGTCCAAATGCAAGTATGATAGTCACATCTTTGTAAAATTGTTCTGAGATTAGGGATAGAGGTCCAATACTTTTTAAAAGACAGTCACTCTTGACTCCCTGAATCTCTGTGATCACTTACAAACAGAGGGGAGCTGAAAAAGAGCAGCGCTTGGTAGATAATAGGCACACTCCACACTAATTGTCGAGTAACAGAGAAATGATGCAGGCAAGAGGAAAATAGCCATTGCCATCTCCAAATTCTCCTCCCACCCAAGAATGGCCCGAGGGACAGCAGCCTCAGAGAACATAAAGACTTGGGAAGCAGATTCACCAACACACCTGCTGGATCCCTGTTCTCTAAAGGGCAGTCCATACTGACCACTAAGTCTTAGATGCCATGATTCCTTGTGCTTCCCTAACCCTAAAATTCTTTCTAACATATCTTCCTCATCTTGACAGTTTCTAAAACATAGAATGTGTAGGAATTTGTATAATGAATAGTAAATGAGATGGTTTCTGAATCTTAAATAGGAAAGTCTTTCAGATGAAGAGTGTACTAGTTAGTCCATGAGGATACTTCCAGACAGAGCTCTCCTCCAAATTCCCCTGGGATTGAACTGTGGGCATCTTAGAGTTCTCTCCTATCACTTCTCCTGTCTTCTATATCGACACAAACATGGCATGTTTATCTGACCCTCTGACCCGTCCTAGGGTGACTGCCATTTTGTAGCCCTACCTTAATAATTTGAACATAATAACAAGAGGAAATTTACTTGGGTCATGGTAGATCTACTTGGAGCCCATGCCTCTTAGCTGCATCAGTTGGTTTGCATTTCACTTGGCCAGTATAAAGGAAAGAATTACTAGTAGAGACCTTTAGATATATACATTGAGTCCAAAACCCATCACTCTGTCCAAGTTTTATTGACTTTAGCACCTAAGTATGTATCCCAGAAGTCGCTGACCTCACAAGCTACGCTTTCTTAAAGTGCGTTCTGAGGTCTAGATGGAACAGAGGAGGGAATGAGGAAGAAGAAGGAGGGAGTAGCAGAGGCAGACTGAAGCCAAGTTCTCTTGGTTTTGCCTTTAGAGGACAATAATCACCCTACCACTTGGAAATTCACAGCCCAAATACATGATGCTAAATGTTCCCACTGTAAGGGTGCCGCCCTCTGACCTTTTTACAAACAAAGTCTGCACCTGGACCGATAGCTATGTCCTTTAACTGGGGATATTTACTTTGCGTATCAAATACCTTGCTTCACAAGATGAGCGATGGGGTGTAACTCCAATAGGAATGCCGAGACTCTCTCCTAGAGCTGCTTTTGGAATCTGCTCTCTTTCACATTCAGGAAGGGTAATTTCAGCTCATCCCTGATTACTCTGGCGGCAATTTTCCAACATTATCATAGGTAATCTTTTATCATTTTAGACTTTAGTAGAGTCAACTGCTTTTGCAGGTTCAGGGCTGTAAGTACCCAAGCACAACAGGATGCGGTTAGACAGTCAAATTCTTAGGTTTTGCTAACTTTATAGGCCTAGATGAGACAGGGGGCCTGTGAACCCTAGTCAAAAGGTACAGGGTTTACTGATAATGTCAGAACACAGTTGTTCGATTCTACATGTTTTAAATGGATTTATTTAATGACTGTCATGTACAATGCTTGGTCCTATGAGAAGGAAAAATACAGACATTTCCTGCGGGTCATGAAGGTGTAATGTGTAACAGACTCAGACTGAAATAAACTTGTTTTAACTTTATTCTTGAGGGATTGTGGCCTTCTGAGTTTTCTCACTCTGGGTACTAAATAGGTTTGAATTATTAGGTAAGGTCAATTCCTTCCAGCAACCATTGAAAGTGAAACCTGGGAGGGTTCTTTAATCGATGACTTTAAGACCAGAACGTAAGTGTTTGCGAGGAAAAGACTGGACCAATACACTGGAGTGAGAGCAAGGTGCACGTTGCCATACAGCTCACTCAGAGATCTCTGAACACACAACTCTGGTAATAATATGCATGGGGATCTGAGACACAAATCCATCACTATCATTTGGGAACTACTTAAAACCAGTTTGTTGCCAATTGGCTTAAGTTCTGATGTGCTCAGCTTTCTCTTTTCCTGGTGTCGTCTTGTTTTGGCTGCCCCTCCTTTGTTGGTTGGCACCTGTTTGGACCACTTGCCAGGTTGAGTCATTGCTTCTTGCCCCTTGCACACTCTGCACCACACTGACTGCTGGCTGGGTTTTCCCCTGTCTCTGGGGGCCTGACTTCTCTCACAACATCTCTCTGCTGTAAGAGCTGTCCTGGGTATGTTTTCTAGACCCACCAGTGCTCTGTGCCAGAGTGCCCTGTAGTAAAATGGTGGAAGGGAAGACTGTGATGGAAAGTGCGATTTCCAGTTTGGAACTGAGGTAAATATGAATCCTGCCTTGAGCAAAAACAAGATTCTTGATGCTGCCTATGTGACTGTTAATTGTCAATGGCTTGTTTCCTAGCTTGATCTTTGACACTAGTTGTCGTGTAGGTCAGGTAGGAGTGGAGGTATCAAAGGTTTTTCACAGAAAAGCATAATCAAAGGGCACAGAAAGGCAACGTCTTCCAAAAGCCCTGTTTCCAAATGAGATCACATTCTGAGGTACTAAGGACTTCATTAATTCTGATTTTATCTCACTCTACTCCGTTTCAGTTATCTTCATTACTCAGTAATAGCAATAGGAAAACAATCTAAATGCTATACGCATGTATCTACAGTATTGTGTTTTTTACAATATGAAAATATATTCAGGACTTTATTTAAAAATTAAATTTTATCGGGGTGACATTGATTAATAAATTATATAAATTTCAAGTGAACAATTCTATAATACATCATCTGTATGTTGCATTGTGTGCTCCCCACCCAAAATTCATCCTCCTTCCATCACCATATATTTGAATCCCACCTCTGTCCCCTCTGGTAACCACCATACTGTTTGTGTCAATGAGTTTTTGTTTGTTTGTTGTTTTTCTGCTTATTTTGTTTTATATGAGTTCTTGTTCATTTCTGTCATATTCAGGACTTTTCATAAATTGTACTTGGTGTTCACTGATATTAAACGCTGGTTCTTCACCACTATCTTTCTTGCATGGTTTTTGATCTTGGACCTCTGTGGCTGTACTCCCTGCTGCACAGTGTCTGTCATAGTTGCTCATCTACTACAAGACTGTGAGCTCTAGGAGGGCAGGTTTTATGTATGACATGGTCACAGGCTATCCTTGTGCCTAGCACACTGCCAAGCCCAATAGGAGGGCTCAATAATTATTTACTAATTAATTAATGAAAAACAATTCATAGCATTCAGGCCAGTCCTTGCGTTGGTAGAATCACACCCACCCACCTCTATCCTTTATTCCATGATGTCCCAATATAACATCCTAAAATCCCAGACAAGAACCATCAGAACTGTCAGAAACATAATAGAACAGTCAATAGTTCTGAAAATCCATTATACAGCTTGTGAAAATCTGCCACGGTTCTATTATTCTATAATTTAAAAAAAAAAAAAAACGAGCAAATAAAAATGCTGAGCACCATATAGTGTCAATAGCTGCAACTACCATAGTCAAGTATTCAGTACCCCACCCTCCTTTCACCACCACTCTTTCTGCTGTACTCTGCCCATGCATAGGACATAGCACATTGTGACATTGACAGCACATAACTGGGTTCGAGTCCTGGCTCTGCCACTTACTAACTGGTGGGCAATTGTTTTTATGTCCTCCCAAACTTCATATTTTGAAGTCCTAACTCCCTAGTACCTCAGAATGTGACCTTATTTAGAAACAGGGCTGTTGGCAGATGTAATTAGTTAAGTTAAAATGAGGTCAGACTAAAGTAGGGTGGGCCCCTAATCCAATATGTCTGCTGTCCTTATTTGAAAAAGGAAATTTAGACACAGAGACACACAAGGAGAGTGCTATGCGAAGACTGGAGTTATGCTGCCACAAGCCAAGGAACCACCAAAAGCTAGGAGAGAGGCCAGAAACAGGCCTTTTATAGCATCTTCAGAGGGAGCACGGTCCTGCTGAGACCTTGATTCAGATTTCTGGCCACAACTATGAGATAATAAATTGTCTAAGCCATCCAGTTTGTAGCACTTTGTTACATTGATCCTAGAGAAATTAATACAGTGGTCTATGGCAAATTAATCTCTTTGTGCCTCGGTTTTATTTTTAACAATGAGGTTAATAACATTCCCTACCTCATTGAGTTGTATTGAGGACTGAATTGAGTAAAATTTATTGTACTTGGAACAGTACCTGGCACAGAAAATCAATGAGGTCTGATAATGGTCAAATTTTTCTCATATTCCATGTGGCAGTAATGGAAGTAAATGTCACAAATTCTGGCATAGTTAAGTTCAATTCATAACTTGTTGCTATGTTGGGACATTTCATGATTTAGCTTCAGTGTAGAGCATGGGTACATAAAAGGACTCAGGAATTCATCAAGAGGATGATGAGTGCTGGGTCATTTCACAATTATTTTTATTCACTTGACTCTAATTGACCTTCCCCGTGCAAGGTACAGAGCTAAGGATCTCACATGGTCAGATGTGACCTTACAGAAGAAACCGTTTTATAATATTTTATTGTTTCTAATACTGAATCTTTAAAAGCAAAATGATACTGGACTTTTATCAGTTTCTACTGAATATTTCTAGCTTTCTCATAATTTACACTACTCAGAAGAGAACTTGAAATGAAATAAAATATGTATGAATGAAAGATTGAAACAGCTAATGAGGAAGTGGCTGGAGCGAAAGAAAATTCAGGAATTATCATTCTCTTCATTTTAAACAAAGGATTCTTTCTTAAATTTCCTCTAAGCTGTAGGTTCTTTGGTGAACCTTAATTAAAAATGTGTATGGGCTGCATAGGTTCTTTAGGAAAGGAGTCTGAATAGCTCTATTCTCCTGGCCAAAATGACCAACAGGAAATTCATTCAATAAGAATTTATTGAGCACTTACTATGTTTTGGGTTCTGTTTTGGACATTGGGGATATGGCAATTAATAAAATTTTAAAAATCCATGTCTTCATGAAATTTATATTCTGGTAAGGGGAAAAGACAACATAATTAATATGTAAAATATATACTATGTCAACTAGTTATAAAAACTAAAAAAAAAAAATGAAAGCAGGGATATGTGTGTGAGGATTTATATTGAGGGCACAATTCTCCATAGCATGACCAGGAAGATCTCATTGAGAAAGTGACATTTGAAAGACCTAAAATTGATGAGGGAGTGAGTCTTTGGTATCTGGGAGAAGAGCATTGCAGGGGAAAGAAACAGTAAGTGCAAAGGCCCCGAGTTAGGAGTATTCAAAGAACAGGAAGAAGGCAGGTGTGGCTAGAGTGGAATGAGAGAGGGTGAGGAGTATGAGATGGAGGTAAAGTGAGGGAGTTAACAGGGACCAAGTCACAGACAGCTTTGAAGTCATAAACAGAACTTTGGCTTCTGCTTTCAGTGCCATAGGGAGGATCTCTGGCTGCTGTGTGGTCTCTTCTAGACTGTGTCAGTAGCAAGAGAGAACAAACAAAAGGAGACATGATAGAAGATTTTGCCGTGATTCAAACAAGAAGTGACAGTGGCTTGGTCAGGATGGTAGTGACAATGATGGCGATTCTGGACATATTTTAAAGGTAGAGCAAGCAGGATTCACTACGTGGGATGTGAAGTATAAAATAATGATGGAATTATCGATAATTCTAGAGTTTCTGGCCTGAGGAACTGGAAGAATCGAATTTTCATTTTTCTGAGACAGGGAGAGCTATGAGAGGAGCAGGTTTACAAAGGATCTCAGAAATGCAGTTCTGGGTGCATAGGGTTTGGGGCGCCTATTACATATAGTTCGTTTTCTATGGCTGCCATAACAAATCATCACCAACTTAGTGGCTTAACACAACAAAAATTCATTTTCTCACAGTTGAGAGACCGGAAGTCCAAAATCAGTTTCACTGGGCCGCGATCAAAATATTGAAGCTTCCAGCTCTGGGTGGCCACTGGCCCCTCCTTGGCTTGTGGTTGCATCATTTCAGCCTCTGCCTTGTGGTCACCTCACCTATTCCTCTTCTGTATGTCAAATCTCCCTGTGCCTCTCTCTTCTAAGGTTACATTGATCACATTTAGGGCCCACCCAGAAAAACCCAAATCATCTCACCATCTCAAGACCCTTAACATAATCATGTCTGCAAAATTCCCTTTGCCTTTTAGGGTAAATACACAGGTGACAGGAAGTAGAATATGAATATGTTCTGAAGGACCACTATTCAGCCCACCACAGATATCGAGTAGGGATGTTACATAAGCAATTACCTACAAGTCTGGGTTTCAGAGAAGAGGTACATAGCATATGGTGGTACTTACTGTCATGAGACTGGACCACTCAGGGAGCATTTACAAAAAGATGTCCAAAATCTGAGCTTAGGGCCCTCTGCAATGTCAAAAGAAAGCAGTGAAGGAAATTGAGAAGAAGCAGCTAGAGAGGCCAGAAGAAAACTAGGGAGCTTCTGAAACACAAGCAAAAAAGGTTTCTGAAACAGCAGAGAGTGATTCACTCTGTCAAATGCACTTGAGGTGTCCAGTAAAATGAGATATTAGAACATTGGTTTTAGCAACATGGAGGTCACCGTCAATCTTGACAAGAGCAGTTTGAATGCAGAGGTGGGGACAAAAGTCTAATGGGAGAGGTCCAGACAGAGAATGGGAGGAAGGACCTGAAGACAGCATGCAGTGACAACTCGTCGAGGTGCTTTGCCCTGGGAGGTGCTACTGACAAGAATCCTTTACCTACCAAATCTTCAGAACAGTAGAGAGAATGGCCATTGGAACTGCTCTAATTGGAATTTTAGGGTCCAATAAAGGTGGGATGGATGCCAAAGACCGTATTTGACTGTTTTATCTGAAGTCTACCTTTTGAGTCCTTCTCACTATTGCTAAGGCTCACTTCGTTCTGAAAACTCCCCACAGAAGGCTTGTCCCTGAAATGTGAATCCTTGATCACTGTGGCCAGATAGACCACACCCTCCCCCAAGCCCCAAGCAAAAGCAGAGGTGCCTTGACCCTTTGAGATGTGCTGCTATGTGGCCCTCTCCGAAGCACTGAAAGGTCTTTAAATAACAAGGTTTCTAAGTTAGTGAGAGCAATGCACCATTATGCACACACTTGGGAGATATAGAGCTAATTAACCTTGAACTCAGCAAGTCTCTCAAGGAAGTTTTTTATGTCTTGTATAGCCAAGTGCAAATGACTGCACTCTCTGATTTTAATTCTAAGTTTGAGAAAGTATGAGGTATTACTTAATGTTAATAAAGAGAGGCACAAGTGAATTAGCACCAGCTTGCAAGTAGTTAAAAAAAATCATAAAATTTTCTCATGAGTTCCTAGAAAATACCAGGGTATACTTACCTTTTCATAACTGTGACATTTAAGAGGACACAAGACCAGGCTCCAACAGGACTGGAGAGAAAATACTGAACATCATTTATTACTTACTCTGTGACAAGCTCTGAACCAGATGCTTTGTGTGTGTTATTATTTAATCTTCATAAGGGCTCTATGAAGCAGTGAGTTCTGTTGGACTCTTTTCACAGTTGAGAAAAGTGAGGCCCAGTGAAGTCACACAGTTTTATGTCATTCTCACAGGAGTCACAGGTGGATGCAGAAGAATGAGCTTCTTCTATGGTTCACCAAGAAAGATGGAGCCTTGGGAAGATGCTTGGTGCCCAGGAAACAACCTGCTTCATTGCTCTGCATCTGAAAGTGCTTTGGCAATAGCCTACATCTTTTAAAATTCTCCATCAGAAAAAGAAAACAAAATGCTTTCTTTGTGAATCGAGACAGAGCCACAAAAGTGATAGAAAATGTAGTGTCAAGGGTTGCTCCTTATATAAGAGAAACCTTGTACATAAATTTGTGTCTGGACAGAGCAGTCCACTGAGTTTACCAAAGGATGCTGGGATTAGGTTATCAGCTCAGCTGGAATATGCATGTTAAAGAGGGGGAAAGAAAAAAGGCAGCTTCAATTTCCCTACAGTTTATATGCCCAGTATGATTTATTTTATTATGGCAGTTATTTGTACAAGGTGAAATTTAACACAACGCCCAAAGAAAAATGGTGCATGAGAGGCTGAGCTTTGACTTATGAGGACAATAGCTGTTGGTTTCTAGAATATTAATGGACTACCCCAGATCAGATCTAGACAAAGTTACAAAATTAACTTTATTCTCCACATACTAAAATAATAATAAAATAATAAAAAATAAAATAAAATAAATATATATTTTAAAGTTATCCTCAATAGCTCTTTTGATTGACACCTTCTTTATTAGGAAGCTCCTAGACAACCTCAGGTGTCTGCCAACCTCAGCTGCACAGGCCTCGCTGCATGGAGGGCTCTGATTCCTGCCCCTTCTTGCTCTCATCAGAATTTGCGGCTTGGACTCAACTTTTTTCAGCTCTCTCCGAGGTGATAACCAAATTTTCTTAGGTTAATAAATGTTTGTTTATTGTTTTAATATGTAATCGTTTTATTAGTTTATTTATTTATTAGAGCCAATGTTTCCAGGGAGGAGAATCACTCTTAAGCTTCAGTTAAGCCATGGCCAATCTTCTTCCCTTATTCAGCTTCAGATCCATCCCTGAAATTGGCCAAGCTTTTCCCAGGCCATGAATAATCTCCTGAGAATCTGAGAGGTATGTGATAACCAAGATGTTCATGGGGGGGACCCAGTTAGACCCTTATTAGTTTAAAGTGATCTTCACAGAACTAATAATTATTAAATAGGAATTAGTTTCTCAAATCTAAGTGAAGTACTAATAAGACAAAAATTACTAACTGAATGAAAAGGTTGCTTTTTCATACTCAAACCTTCTCCCACACCAAACAAAGCAGAATAAAACAAAATCAAAAACATATGCATACAGCCTAGCATGGTAATTTAGTGTATGTGCTTCTGTAACACACAGAATCTGGTTGGTAATGGTTTCTGCTACTGATTACCTGAGTGACACTGGATGGCAAGTTTCTTCATCGACAAGACCAAGCTAATAATGGTATGTACCCCACAGGGCTTTGTGCGCATTAGATATGATAACGTATGTGAAACCCTTAGTACAATTCTTTGTTCCTAGAAAATATTCAAAAGATGTCAGCCACAGAATTTTCACTCCTTGAGTAACAATGATAATGTGTAGTTTACCCAATGCCAAGCACTATTTTCAGTGCCTTACCTAGGTTAACTCATTTAATTTTTTTAGAAGTTTTATTACTCATTTATTTATTTATTTTTAATTAAATTAGTTGACAAACAATATTATGTTAGTGTCAGATATATGATTAACTCTTTTAACTTTCACAACAACCCTATGATGCTGGTAATGTCCCCATTTGGAAGAGGAGCAAATGAAGGCACAGAGAGGTTAAGTAATTTGCCAAAGAAGCACAGCATGTAAGTGGCAGAGCCCCAGCCTGAACCCTAGCAGTCTGACTTCTGGGTCTGCACTCTTCACCCCGACCACCAAGCCCTATCGCATCTGAAGGGGGCTCTAGAAGGCACACCAGTTGGACCACATCTTATATCAAAGAAAAGTTGTGTTCGTGGGGCAAAGTGAAGGTTGTATGTGAATTCGGTCCCCAAAAGAAAAAAACCTAGGAAGCAACTCAATTGGCATTAGGAGAACACAAACTCCACACCCAGCTGGAGGTGAATGGTTCAGAAATCTCTAAATTAATCCCATAATGTTGTGAAATTAAAGGGGAGGATATTCTGCATCAGGAATAAACATAAGTCACCACGACGTTAGAGACTAAAGAGATATTCTATAATAAGTGCTAATGAAAGAGGGGAGGGACAGAAGAAGAAAGGGAGACAAAAGGGACAAGGGAAGGGAGGAACCTCGGAGTGGTGATTCACATGCAGCACAGCCTCTGGCAGAGTTTATAGGAACAGCCTGTCCAATAACATACACAATACACAATGCTCGAAGGACTTGTTTGATGTGGAAATGTTTTCTTGAATGAGATTTACAAAGGGAATTATCATTTTTTGACATTCCTTCAAGTTTATTAGGCTATGATGAGCCATGTGAATCGTCGTGTGTGCCACGGGGCAGCAGCATTTAGCGTATGTGACACACGGTGTATTTATTCAAATTTGAGTCTTGTCTCTCAGTCTGGCTGCTGCTGTGCCTCATATTTAAATCACTAGTTTCATATACTTGGGGAAGTAAAGGAGGAGAAAGAAAGAAAAAAACCTTTGTGGAGATTTGCCTGAAAATTTCTTTTTTATATCGCTAAAGAAACGTTTCCAACCTGTGATTCTTTTGAAAAGCATCGAATCTTTAAATAAAATCTCGTTTAAAGGTCATTAAAAGAGATCTGCACTCAGGGGCTATCATGATAAAGTGTGGGCTGCTCCACATTTCACCTGCAGCTCTTAGGGCCTTAGCTGCTGACCTGGTTGGAGAGCGGGGAGGCAGAGTGGGAACATTTCCCGGCTAGAGCCTACAAAACCATACCCGGGGTCCACAAAGTGAGCAAAAGGTCTCCAAGACGTTTGTGACCCTGGCTTATATCTGTGAGTTCGCCTGTTGCCATGGAGACAGAAGCTCTTCAGTGGGGAAAGAACTATTATTTTCAGTGGCTGGATACATGCAGGGAAGAATGTTTATTTTTCATTTTTATTTTTTTTTGCAAATACCACTTATAATTTCTGCCAATAAACTGAAAACCTATAACCACTTAAGAATTGAAAGGAATTAATTAATTGCATTTCAGCTCCCCCGCCCTTTTTTTTTTTTTTTTTTTTTGCAGGCATCTCTTTAGAGAGAAATTATAAATTATAAAGCAGGAAAATGGGCAGTGAGTTCTCATCAGTTATGAGATTCAAGCTAACCATCTACTCCTCATCATTCCCATCATGTTATCTAGAAACTTTGCATTGGACTGACTTAAGGTTGCATTACATCTGTGAAATGTCCTTGATGCTTCTATGTCCACTTTCCTGGTGATGCTAGGGCTGAGAAGGTCTCCATGCCCCACATAGACCCAAGTGCTTCAAAACAGGCTTTCTGCTCTTGGCCCAGCACAAAGCTAAGCTGCTGCCTTCCTGACTTCTTTCTGCGAGCTGATTTCCTAAAAGATTTTTTTGACCACACAGATAAGTTCTCATTTAAATTCAGGCACATACACCCATAGGCTGATCGACAGAGACATGCATGAATTGAATGATAAATAATACATGGAGACGAAGACAACACCAGTGCTTATTTGCAGATGAAAGAAGACTAGAAATTATTTCTGATGGAAATATAAAAGATTAAATTCAAGCAGGGAGTGGGGGAGAAAGTATTCCTTTTAAAGTTTCTTGAGAAACAACCTCATTGTTTTACTTTCAAAAAGGCGCTTTCTGTCTTGAGTTGGGAATTCAGTGGGCATTGGTAATTCAGGCCCAATATGAAATGCTTGTCCACTGAGGATGGAGCTTAAGGGAGCAGAAAGGGAATTTCAGTCTCAAATAGAGCACCTGCTGGTGGGGTGGTCTGGAATCCAGTTACCCCTTTCAGGTAATTTTCTGTTGGAGAACTATCCCTTTCTCACTCTATTCTATAGAGCCAAAGGGTATTGTGTCCTATTGTCCATGGCGCTGGGAGCATGTTTGGGAATATGAAGCAAGTCAACCCAGTGAGACTCAGGGGCTGGACTTGGCTCTCCTTGCACTGAAGTTTCCAGTGGGTAGGATGTAAGCCTGGAGCACGGAGACTCAAGAGGTCAGGAGAGCCTGCCTGAGAACACACAGAGAAACCGAGGCCAAGAAATGGAGAATTACAGATTCCTACTCGTGTAGTGTGAGTGCCTGAAAGCAGCCGTTCCTGAAGCTTGTGCGGCGCTTCAGTTACATGAGCCAATGGATTCACTTTAGTGCTCAAGTCAGTTTCAGCTGGGTTTCTGTCACTTTCAGCTGAGCACTCAGCAAGGTGGACAGGTGGTTCCTGCTCAAATAGCCTAGGAGACATCACTGTATAATAGAAACAAACCTGAGTTCAAATTTAAGAGGTAAGGTGATAGGGGGATTATCACCCTGGGACTGAGTAACCACAGAGCCCAGGTTAGACAACTCACGTCTCTGGTATGAGTCTCACCTCCCCTGTGATAGTAAAATACTCAGGAGAACTTGAGTAGGAACTTGAATTAAAACTGAGAGGTTTTGGGACCCTAACTGAGAATTACTCATGGTACCCCTTTCTTAAATTTTGGCAACATAAATAAGTAAATGTGCATAAATATAGCACTAAGCACATGTATGTTATACATATGACATCTAATTTATACATATATAATTTCTAATATGAAGACAATCTTCTTGTGGGTATTAGTAAGAAGTTTTATTCCACTAACAGGAAAAAATCTACATAAGAAAATGCAGGTTTATCGATCGATAAAATTAGGGAGTAGTTATTTCTTTCTTAAGGATTACACAAGATGTCTACAAAGAATTACACAGCAAATAAGGTCCTCCCTTAAGATTGGGGAAACACTTCTCAGAAGGAGGGGATCATGGCCCAGGAAGACACCTCAAAGATGTCCAATAACATACACAATGTGGAATAGACCACATGATACAATATGGAAAATGCAATTTAAAAAGGGCAAATTAAAACAAAAATAATAATCAAATCTACACCGTGACATTACAAGACTATACAATGCTGGAAACAGGTGAATGAGAAAGGTATTCTTATAAACTGCTCTAAGCAAGAGAGAGGACTGTCTATAAAAGAAGAGGGAACCATGACTAACTTGAACCATGACAAACCTGCTAACTTCTGTCTCAGGGTTCAGGAAAATTCCCACACAAATTTCAATCCAAGGGAAAGAACTGGCGTAGATTGCACCTGTCCTTAGTGAATGGTTCAGAAGCCATGCTCAGAGGATAAGCCATCTTCCACTTTCTCCTCACAGACATAGCCTTCAGTCAGGCCATCTTTGATTCTTTACTTTTTGACTTAATCTTAATCTTTTTGACTTTACCTCCAAAATATATATAAACTAGTTCATTTTCATTTTTAGGTCCTGGACACATTCTTTTCTTAGACTGACTATATAAATCTCTTTATTTATCTCTAATTGGCTGCCCTGCTTCCACTCTCACCCTCCTGTAGTCTCTTCTATGGACCGTGGAATGAGCCTTTAAAAATATAAGTCAGGTCTCCTCAGCTGGAAATCTCTCCACCTCCCTGAGTAAAGGAGAAGGCTTACAGTGGTCTACAAGGTCTTCTGCTATCTGTACCATGACCCATTCCACCCAGCATCTGATCTCATCTGCTCCTATCCTTCTCCTCTCACTCTGCCGGCCATGCAGGCCTTCCTACACTTCCTTGATTTTCTTGCTATACTTTGAAAATGTCCAGCACAGGACCTCTTCACTTGCATTTTCATTTCTTGAAACATTCTTCCTCTGGATCTATCACCTCCTTCAGGGTTTTGCTCAAATGACACCTTATCCATGAAGCCTTCTCTAGTGTTAGAAACTCCTCTCACCTATCACCACTCCCTGTCTCCCTCCCTGGTTTCATTTCTCTCGACAGCACTTACCATTATCAGATATATGGAAAAGCAGAGTTCTTAGAGTTTTTTTTAAAGCATGTGGCAATGTTTTAGTCAGTTTATTAATGAGGAAACTAGGAAAAAGACAAGAGCTGATTAAAAGAACACCCAAATAAAGAGATTTATATAGTCAGTCTAAGAAAAGAATGCTGAAATAAGAGTATTAAATTAGATACGTGAGTAGTTAGTACTCTAAAGGGCAATACGACTATTATCTTCGAATTGTCTTGTCACTAACCGCCCCCCACCTCTGCAAAAATGTAACACAAAATATACCAGAAGGACATCATCATATTACATCATTTTTTCCACAGGTTAACCTCTAAATTTACAGGCTGGTCAAACAGCTGGGCCCTTGTTGCTTAAAGTTATATCCCCCTGAGAATCAGACCACTGTAGCTAGCAATCTTCCATTTTTATCTCAAATACTACCCAGTGAGTCTCCAAGCTAGTTGCCACACCCCCATTTCCTGCATTTATTAGGATTTTTTACGAGCAATAATTACCCTTTTCCATGCACCCCAAATGGCCACACTTACCACAAGAACCTAAAGCTCCATGTCAAGGGTGTTATTTTCTAATGGTTCCAACATGTCTAGTCTTTAAAGCACAACTGGAGACTCTGAATGTGACTGGGAGAATGGCTCTCACACCCAGGTCTGGGCCATGCTTTGTAACTGAGCTTATGTCCACATTGTGCATGGTTCCATCAGGTCCCGAATGTATTTGCCACCCCCAACCTCAGCACTCACCTGCTCCTTGTGCTGGGGGGAGGGGCTGAGGGATAGAATTTGCGTTATCTCCTCCATCTCTCTCTTCTTCTTTTCCTATTTCTTGTTTCAAAATAAAACTTCTCACACATAAGATTAGAGGCAAACATCCTAGTGGTGTGTATATGTGGGAGAGGAGGAAGAAGAGGTTGTCTAATAGAAGCAGTCAATCCTCTGTGCTTGGTTACAGAATAAATCTTTATTGAGTACTCCGAATTTTAATTGTGTCCAAAAATAGGAGAAAATATAGATTCAATCTCTATTGTTATTTATGGCCAATTAAAAGGAGGTGCCTGCTCATTAAGACTAGGGCTGTTGTGTCTCCTTCATTATATTCTTGCACATAACAGAATCTCAAAATTATTAAAAGTATGAATAAATTAGTAAATTTTTTCTTTAGCCAATTTAATATGTACTCAAAAGGTGATTTTGGAAGGAGTTTTAGACTACATCTTAATATTTATTTAATGAAATAAATGCTTCGTTTCATAAAATAAACATGGCCAGGGGGTTGATTATAAAATAATTGGCACATTGACTCTGTAGTTTGAAAGTCTATTTTGCGAATTTTCAAAAAATGTGATTTTTGTCAAACCAAAACATTTATGATGAAGTGTATCAGAGCACTGAAAAGAATGGCTTATTGTGTGAGAGAAGGAAATAAAACATGTACACTGTCAAAACTAGAGATTGGGTTCAGATCAATAAAATGAGACTCAATAAAGAAAAACAAAGCATTTCCCATATGAACAAATATGGAGCAGGCTGAGAATTGGGACTGCAAGTCTAGCTGAGCATGAGTAATAAGTGGTTTGGAAGTCCGCAAAGGTTTCCACTGCAACAATAGGCCATGGCGCATCAGGCTGGGGCTCAGGGACTTTATTCCAAGGTCAAATAGGCATGTGTTTATCACTCTTGATTCGGCCTTCACTAAGTATGAACCCAGTGGGGATATTAAGTATATTCTTCTGCAAGTTCCAAATCAGAGAAGTTTCAGAGGAAAATTAGAACAATAACATTTTTGAAACATAAGTCTTATGAGAAAATACAAATAAAATGACCTATGTTCGATTTATAAGAAAAGAGATTAAGGGGAGCCAGGAGTGTTTAAGTGTGTAAAGTTATGTTGCAGAGAGGACAAAAATGATTTATTCTCTCCATACACAATGGGAAGTAGAAATAACAAGAGCATGGTGCCAATAGTGCTTCAGGAGCACTGATAAATTTATGAAATAGGCGATGAGGACAACCATTGGCATGATCTGCTCCATCTTGGGCAAAGGTAATTTTATTCAACATATTGTTCAAAAGTCCTGCTTTTCCTCCACCAGGATGAATAAAACTCCCCCTCAAAAACCTCAGAAGGAGGAAATAATTCCCTATTTTTTCACATAGAAGGTATTGAAATAAAAATATTGTATTCTAGGAAAAAACAATATGGGTGAGGTGGGAGGGAGTATGTTATTATCACCAGTGCTGGTTCCCTCTTATTCCTGCACCTGTGGACTGGTGAGGTCTTAGGGTGCTAGGGTAAGTGAGGATACCTGTCCTCTGTGAACTTTATATACTTTAATTGGTTTATGCATCCTCAATATGGGCTTGGAAACTTCATAAGTTATACTAAGAAGGAAAGAAGAGGGTCTTTTATAGAATTCAAGGCAATATGGCTCTCTTCTGGACATCTAACAGCTCCCGTCTATTCCATGGACAAAGCCAGCGGCACTCTGCAAAAGACCTAAAGGCTTTTCTCCAGCTCAGCAGCATGCCAGACTCTGCCCTCCTCCTTCGCCCTGAGGGTATGTGTTCTGTCCTGTGTCTCCATTCTATCTATTCCGTTGCCTCATACCTAGTTTTGGAGCACTCTTTCCTGCCTTTTCATATTGGTGCTTCATGTGGAGTCTCTGCTTAGCCCTCGTTTCAGATTTTGCTTCAGTGCTTCTTTTTGGATCTCCCTTGATTCCATGCTCTGCTTCCTAAGAGTCACCAGTACCAGTTAAGGTTCCTAAATCCCAGGTGTGGTCAGAAGTCCCTGAGCCCCCAGTCCAAGAAGTATAAGGCTTGACCATGGTACCCAAGGTCAATATAAATGAATCCTAAATATCTATAAGAGTTATTAAGGATGAAATATATCGATATTTGGCTAAAATTCAGAATCTCTCAAACTTCTACTCTGTAAGACTGTGCAGGAAGAAGATAGAGACCCCTTCACCTCAACCAGGAAAAAGCAATCTCTCTGCTCCTATGAAACGTGAGTCCCAAACAATTTCCCCAAGGATCAGACAGGTGATAGAAATGGCCAAAATGGGCCAGAAAGACGAGTAATGGGAACCATGGCCCACTGGGGAGTATGTCCTTCTGTATTCATTTGCTAAGGCTACCATAACAAAATACCAGACCAGGGGGCTTAAACTACAGAAATGTATTTTCTCATAGTTCTAGAGGCTAGATTCCAAGATCAAGAATCTGGCACATTTGATTTCTCCTGACATCTCTCTCTTTGCTGTGTAGATGGCTGTCTTTTTGCTGTGTCCTCACATAGTCTTTCTTCTGTGTCTGCCCATGTCCTAATCTCCTCTTCTTATAAAGAGCCCAGTCGTACTGGATTAATGCCCACCCTTATGACCTCATTTTAACTTAACTACCTCTCAAGCAACCTTATCTCCAAATACAGTCACATTCTGGAGTATTGGCGGTTAGGACTGCAACACATAAATTTTGGAGGGGAGTCAGGGACACGATTAGCCTATGACACTGTTAGCTTGACTTCTGCCAATGTGTGCCATTATAATGTGGGTCCAATACTGACAGAACATTTCATTTCTCAGGAGAGAGCAGAAATCTAGAATTTCACATGAAATCCTCAATTTTTAAAGATGGACAACTAATTTTTATTTTTTAAAAATATTTTGTAAGCTGTGG
This sequence comes from Cynopterus sphinx, assembly GCA_030015415.1. Lineage (NCBI taxonomy): Eukaryota > Metazoa > Chordata > Mammalia > Chiroptera > Pteropodidae > Cynopterus > Cynopterus sphinx. The sequence continues at coordinate 93,923,498 of CM057386.1, read as the reverse complement.
ATGCCCCCAGGCAACCAGTTTGTGACCCATTCAATTGAGGCATATGGCTTCCCTTGGAATCCCACAGCTGATGCTGATCACTTCAGATTCTTGAATTAGGTGGTCTAAGCAGCTGATACCAAAGACAGATTGTCCAGCCTCCTGGACCCCTTCTCTCCGCAACACAGTGATTGTGGTTCTGCAATGGTGGGAAGGACCAAGGAGGACAAACCTCAGGAAAGAGTGGAACGGGAAGGAATGCATTTCTCCATAAAACCCAGCCTCTGGAGTTTAGCAACCTGCCAAGGATCCCAACCTGATTCTGCTTAGTCTTTATAGGGCAGGAGATGGTACCAGGTGACAAGGAGCCCAAAGAGAAAATGGGATCACGAACAAACTACTATGTGGAAGGCAGAGTATTTGAACTTTTTACCTTTCATGCCACAAGCTTCACCCCTAGAACCAGGACTAAATTATGTCACTGACTAACATTAGCAGGGGTGTCCTCAGGGACAGAAGGATGAAGTAAGGGCTTTCTTTGGAGGAGGGGACACAGGAATGTACAGGGGAGTTGGGCTCTTCATAGAGTCTAGTCAGGAAGCCCAATTCAAAGTGATTCCTAGGAAGACTCTTAGAATCAATGTGATCAAGCTTTGTCCCAAAGATATCCTATAAACAAGCACAGTAAAGAAATGGTACATTTTAGGAAAGATCTGTGACCCTCTGAGACTACAGAAGCATCCATTCTCCTCTATTACCAGTTAATATTCCTAGGACAAAATTAATGAGCACCCAGCAAGGATGTCACTCAATCTGAAATCAAAAGAAATCAAGTATGAATGATCAGTAGGCTTATAGGTGTCACCCTAATAAAAAGCCATGCTCACTTACCTAGTTTCCCAATTTGAACAAGTTTTGTGAACTTGGAACCTAATAATCACATGAGAGGTTGGATCTCTGGGAGCAAGAACCCTGCAAGTTACCCAGCAATGATTCTTCCAGTCCTTCCCCAAAGACATGTGTGGCCATTTGCCATGGGTACACCGAGGAAAGGGGAATACCCCAAACTTTTGAGGTCTGTGGAACACAAGGTCTGACTTCACATTGATAACTGCAGATTCAAAGCATCAATGTGGTCCTCTTGTTAGAGTGAGGACACGTGAAGCCCAGGTAATAAATGGAGGTAGCTTGTTCCACGTCTAGCTCACACGTGTGCCCACTGGACACATCTGCGGTCATTGCACAGTCCCCTAAAATACAATTAGATACACATACACCTGCATTAATTCCTTGGTGTGTGGGGAAAGCCAAATGGAAACATCTGAAACTGCATTCCTCCCAAATTCAGTTTAAAATAGTAAGTCAAAAGCTTCCTGGGAGAATGACAGGCAAAAACCCTAAAGGATGTAGGGTTGGTGAACCTTACCTTACCTCCATTTCATTCACTAGTCTGGACCCTGCAAAAAACAGACAGATCATAAAGGATGACAGTAGATGACTGCCCCTCAGCCAAGCCCAGTTGCAGCTGCTGTACCAGGTGTGGTATCTTTGCTAACACAGATGCACATGGCCTTGGGTACATGGAATGCAGCCACTGATCTGGCAAACTCATGATTTTCCATCCCTATCAAAAAAGAGGTTGAGAAATAGTTAATGGTGTAGATGTATACTCTAGTGTGAGGACTATATTAAGTCTCTCACCTTCTGTCAAAAAACAATACTGGACGAGTTAGCCATATCACAGAATATCACACTGGTCCATGAAACTAACGGCATGATGCTAATTGGATTGGATGAGCAGAAAGTACCTGGTACGTTGTCTGCCTAACTAAGCCACATGCACAACCCCTGTGAAGATTCAGGAACCTATCGCATCAGTAACAATTTTAGGTCTCCAGTGTCCTTAGGAATGTCAGGGCACCCCCAACAAAATAAAAATTAAATTATTGCATTTTGCACATGTATTCATGAGAAAAAGGGCCACAAATGCCTGATTCCAGTAACAAGCACCTGAGACTCATTCCTGGGAAAGGAGGGCAATAAGAGAACTCCTGGAGCCGCTGCTACTTAGAACTGGCTGGCAACAATTAACAGAAGTGACTGTAGGCCACTTAATCTAAATGTATCCCTAATTCACTTCTCCTAACCAGGATCCCAAAAGGTCACTCTAACACCATGCAGCACAAGGGGAGGTTAGAGTGAAGATTTTTTTAAAAGTCTGTCCAAGTGAGCACATTGCAAGGGCCCCTCCCAGAGCCTTGGAAGGTATGTGTACATATAAAGGGCCCTGAGTTTAAGCACCATTAACTTCTAGATAATTTAACCAGTGGCCGAGCTCCAAGAGAATGCGCATCTAGGTGGGCCTGGAGGAGAGGGTGTCAAGCCAGGGCTGAAGCTGGATATGAGTGCTTAAGTTTCAATGCACTTTCCAGAACCTATTTTCTGTTCCCAGGTTTCTAAATGTTTTCACCACTGTAACAATTGCCAAGGGCTTTTGTTGTTTATTTTATCACACTAGGTTCTATCAAATACCCTTTATAATTGGAAACAGTTGGTGAAGTACAGGCTCTGGGAGGGGAGCCGACTCTCCATCTTCATCCAAAAAGAGAGTAATGGAGACCAAGAGTTTGGTTCCTTAGCTGCTGCTTTGGGTGGGGAATAGAAGTATCTGGACATTCTTGCCACAGTCTAAAATTCAAGAGCTTTAGACTGAGGCATGAGAGTGTGCTGCTTCACTTTCCCCATCTGCAGATTGATGATATTTACTCGTCAGTGCTTGCTGGATGAATGGTACCACCAAACTGTGAAATATTAGTATTATTGCTTTTCCTCTTTGATTTTATGGGAAAAGATAGATTTACGATATCACAAATGTTTCCATGGCAGCAAATCATATTGTCTCAAACACGGGGTTTTATTACTTCATGACTGGATTAAGAAAAAGGAGGAATCACATTTAGAGTGAGAAATTTGCTCAAGCATAAATATCTTCGATGATAGCAAGGGGAATGGATCAAATTACACATGGGCAAAATTGCCTTTGGTTTAAAGGTTCTTTTCATAAGTTCATCCCAGTGCAGAAGCCCCTTCTCCAGGCATGTAATTTGGATAATGATGCCTCTTTGCTTGAATTCACAGAAGGCTAATGGTGAAGTTCATCTATTTCGGAAATGCCTCAGCAATGCTAATACTAATTGTTTTGGAGCAAATATCTAGATTTCTGCTGTAAGTGGTTTTATTTGGCTTTTCTATTTGTTTGGGTGTGTGGTTTTTTGTTTGTTTGTTTGTTTTTTACTGTCCCTCAAGGTTTTATCTACACTGATTTATCTGAAATAATCCAATTCCTAGATAAAAATTTTTCTTTTGTCATCTGAAAATCTGTCAAGAACTCATTAGAAATATCTGCTTTGCTTGTCTTAGGTTCCTATTGACTTTATTCTCATATTTCCAGAGTCTATCATTAGTTTCTGTCTATTGCTTGAGAAGAAAGCAAGTTCTAATTTTGAAGCCACTTAAATTCACCTCAGTTTCAGTTAACCAGGTACAACAAACAGTGATTTGAGATTTTAAAACTCTGTATCTCTCTCCTCTCTCTCCCTCTCTCCCTTCCTTTCCCCCTCCCTCTCTTTTTCTCTCTCCTCTTTCTCCTCCTTTTTTCTCTCTCTCAGTCTCCATCTCTTGCTCAACTCCGCCTCACTCCTTTCTTTGCAAAGAGATATTTCCAGTTTCTTTTAACAATGATCTCTTTCTCTCTTTTTTTTTAACCTTTAAATACCCAGAATCTGCAAGTTTCTGCTGATTCATATATTTCTTGCCAACCAGCTCACCTAGGAGTACCACATGGCCTCCACTCTTCGCACACCCTAGAGATTCACTACTTCTCTACTCGTATTCTAAAGACTTCACCTTGTTGAATCCTGTACAACGAATTACTCCTCAACATAGCTCCATTAGCAAATGCTCTATGGTGGTCCATTTCATGTGTCAATTTGAGCAGTCTATAGTAATACCCAGTAATTTAACAAACACTATCTATGTGTTTCTGTGAAGGCCTTTCGCAGATGTGGTTAATATCTACGATAGTTGACTTTGAGTAGATGACCCTAAAAAATGTGAGATGGTCTCATCCTATCAGTTGAAGGTCACAACAGCAAAATCTGAAATTGCTCCAAGAAGAAAATCTGCCTCAAGACTGTAACATCAACTTTCACCTGAGTTTCCAGCCTCCTTCCCACCCTACTGATTTAAGACTTTCCAGAACCTCAATATCATGTTAGCCAATTCTTAAAATAATTTCTTCATGTGTGTGTGTGTGTGTGTGTGTGTGTGTGTGTATGTGTGTGTGTGTGCTCCACTTCTTGGAAGGACCCTGATACATGTACATAAAGAACACATTAGGTGTCCGTGACATGCTGAGCAATATATTGGGAGAAATACAAAGGAAACATATGATGTGGTTCATTTTCCCCAAAGAGTTTACAAGAGAAACAAGACTAACTGTGCTTGAAACAACAGCAGATTGTTATAAATAATAAAAATAGCATTTAGATGTTTCATGCAGATGCTCAGAAGCTCAGCAGAAAGAAAGATCAGTGAGAGCTTGAGGAGTAAGGGAACGTTTCACGGAAAAACTGAGTGTTGAGCTGGCCTGGGGGAGATGTGAGGATTTTCACAGGCACGGGAGAGATCAGGAGGCCCCCAGGCAAGAACAGCCAAGCAGACAAAGGCACGGAGGCAGTTCAGTCTGGTTACAGGGCCAGGAAGAGACCAGTCTGACTGGAGCAGGCTTTCTTTAGAGAACTGGAAGGCAAGGTAGGAGAGGCAGGCTGAGACAGGTTTTGGAGAGACCCCAAAAATCCCTGAGAGGAGTGATTTGGTCTTGATATGCTGGAAAGAGATCCTAGATTTTAAAGAGGAAGAGAGCTTCTAGGTTGACTTAAATTTAAGTGTCTCACCCAAACACCCAAGACTAATTAGTGACAGAGCCAGAGAACGAGTCTTCTTGACCCTTTGATCTATCTTTGTTTCCACTACACCGCTCTGCCCCTGTATTAGAATAGAAATATCCTGAAAGTGAGATTGCCTTGTTGGTGAACGCGGAGCAGGGAGCAGAAGTTGTTACAAGGGGACGATCCCAGGAGTATGAAGTGAGGGCCTCCACCAGGGAGTACAAGTGAGATTAGGATGAAGGGAGAACACGAGATCATATGAACCCAACAGCTTCTTCCCAAATTCCACTTCCCATACCTTAGCAGCACTTTACACTGTTAGCAACTCTTTCTAGAAACTGCCATCCTTGTCCTCTCTAACACTTTCCTCTCCTTTTATGCTCCTTCCCTGAAGCCTGTCTCCTTCTGCCTCAAAAATGTAGGTTTTTCACAAGAAACCACGCTTGGCTATCTTGTCTTCTCTTTTTAACAATACCTTGGTGATTGCGATCAATCTCTTACTTAGGTAATGGCCTCCAAATGGCTTTTTTTAGGTCTAATCATTGTCATGAGTTTCAGACTCATATGTTATATTCCCTCCTGGAAAGCTCCACCAGGATGTCCCAATGGCATGTCCAACTCACTGTGACTGTAATTAAACTCATCATTTTCCTTCCCACATCTGAGCCCCTTGGTCTTCCCTATATCCAACTTGGAGATCAGACACTTGGGCTCAAAATCTCAGCATCATTTTACTGTTATTTCCTCTTTATTCTTCATGTTCAATGAGATGCGAATTCTGTTCATTCTACCCACCAATATCTCTTCCATTTCCCTGTGCCTGTATCTCCACATCTAGTTCTACGGCCCACGTTTGTCTGCTATGATCTCTAACCTAAATGCTTATGCTCTGCCTTGCATTTTTTATCTCCAACTCATCTTTGAGGCCATAACATTCCTTAAATGCAGCTCTAATGCATTAACTATCTGCTTGGTATTCCTAAACCTTTTTCCAATTCCTTCAAAATGAAATAAAAAGTCTCTATCCTACCTTTTCTACCTTCCTTCTCAGTATTCACCCTCATGTACTCTAGGCTCCATCCCAACTCAGCTCTCACTTCCCCAGTCCTCATTCACCTTATCTTGCTTCTGGTGTCTTATTTATGCTTTTATTCTCCATCTGAAAGGCCTCCCCTGAGTTGGCATATATACTACTTAATTTGCAAATACTACTTAATTTTTGAGGCCATCTCAAATGTCCTTCTTCCTTGAAGTCTTCCCTAATCCAAGTGGAAGTCATTTTCCCCTCTTTTGCATTCTCGTGACCCTAATTCGTAACTCATTATTTTCTACCTAAATTGTTATTCCTAAACAAGTTTTATCTCTCAGTCTAGAGCAAAAACTCTTTGAGGGTAGAATATGAATCTTTATAGAACCAGCTGCAAAACAAAGCGTTTAGTACAGTGTTTTGCATATATTTAGCTATAAATGTTTCTTTAATTAATGAATTCTGAAGGAAGAAACTGCAGGACTTGGTGCAGATTGGGAAAGTATTTTAAAAAGAGAGGGGTAAAAAGAACTTGAAAGATTTCAGGCTTAACTGAGTGGATAAAAAGCAGTGACATTGAAAGGGATAGTGACTCTGACAATGGGCCTTGATTTGGGGGTTTTAGGTGACATTAAGACTTCTAAATGAAATTGACCACCAGCTAACTGGAAATATGGGACTGTAACTCAGCTGAGATGCCAAATCAGGAGCACAGATGTGAGAGATAAGGCTCTGAGAACACATACCATCCCCAGAGAATAATAAAGTAGAGAAAGGTTAAAAATCCAGGTTAAGAACCTGAGACTGAGAAATGAAAGAAACTATGATCAAAGAGTAAGAGACAAGAAATACCATTGGCAAAAGGACAGCATTTTCAGAAGGAAGGAGGTGGCAACAATGTTAAATATAGAGACATCTGTAATTCATTCACTGAGTGAATGTTTATTGAACACCTACTATGTGCTTGACACTATTGGATGTACTGGAAACTCAGTGTGAAACATGACAGGGTCATTAAAGACTTACAGTCCAGTGGGGAAGAAGAAGAGAAAGTACAAGTAAATATTTATCAGGTGGCAAATGAGGTGCTATCAGGAAAAGAAAAAGTGGGGTAAGGGGATAGATGAAGACAGGAGTATTATCTTAGGTAGGGTGGCTAGCAAAGGCTTTTTCATGGAGGTGATATTCGAGCAAAATGCTAGGTAAAGTGAGGAGCAGGTCGTGTAAACATCTGGGAACATCCCTACAGGGGATAGCGCGGTAGCTTTCCTCTGGATGCCTTAACCTGTTCAGGGAGGTAAGTGGTGAGAGCAAGAGATGAACAAGGAGAGGCAGTTTGGAGATTTGAGGAAGGAGAGAAGGCCTGAAATAGACACTGTACCTGCTGGGTAAAAGTGCGTGATGGATGAATTGAAACCATGCCAGGTGGAGGCAGAGGTGCTACAGAAGGGGGACAGTGAGAATTAGAAGTGAGCCCAGTCTTTCTGCAGTAGGAACTCTGCTTCTAAGACATAATCCTTACCTGGTTTATCATCTACTTCCAGAAGAAGCTGGCCCTTCCTGAGTACCCAGTTCATCAATGCCACCATTTACCAACTTCGTGACAGAGAACTGAGGAATCTTTGGTTTATTGTTAGTCTTTACTTTATTCGTCCAGTTCATTATCAAATCCTACGGCCACTTTCCTCCTTTGATATTTAGCCTCCTCCACTTGTCTTCCTCTTTGTACTGTCACAGCCTGAGATCAGAAGCTGGTCATTTGCAGTGTGGACAACTTCCTTCTCAGACTTCTTCCCTCTAAATCTATGACCCTCCTCCACCGACCCTCACCATCTAAGCCAGAATTATCTTCCGCTGTCGGTATTGTTTTATTGAACTATTATTTTAATTTTACTTTTCTTTTCCTTCTTGGGCTGGGATTCTAACGGCTTTCCATCATCAAAGATAGAGACCAGGTGTTGAGACTTTGCATCAGAGATGAGGGAGCTCTGCCTATCTTAGCCTTTCACTGTGTCCCTCCCCTTGGCCTTCTGAACTTGTCTGTCCCCTTATTCCAAACCATCTTTTTAAGTCATGCCACATGTTCAGCCAGCCACACCATCTGGGAAAACTTGTTGCATCAATCCAATACAGGCCAAAGACCTCCCCAGCTCTATCTGGTCATGTCATTCCTGCCACTCTCTTCAACTTCTTGTCACCACATTTGTGTGTTCATCCTCACCAGTCACTCCCCGCTCCTGGCATATAAATGTGTTAGGAAAACACATAGCTACATGTGATGTGAGTCTATAGCTTTGGTTTGTCAACTCTAAGGATGGCTCCTGCTTAGGTACTTACTAATAATGTAAGAAGGAGGAAGCATTAACGATACCTGGAGAACCCAAGCACAATGATGCACTCATAGCTTAAAAAACGACAGCAAAAATAATGCAGTATTTTTACTTCAAAACTTTGTTAAAACACGGCAGCAAGGCAAATCCAGTTATTACAGCAAATGAGTACTGTGGGTCTATCAGCCTTCAATGGGTTGAAGTTACAGGAAAATGTATTCCATTTCCAACCCTAAAACCCCTATTCCCATCACAAAACAGCAAAGTCATAGGTCAGGAACTGTGATTTTAGCCTTTCACAGAAAAATCCCCTCCTGGCTCCTGACAGAGCTTGGAGGTTTTCAGCTGGCCCTGTTCTTCAGAGGGAATGAACACCATCAGCCTGTGAAGTAACTTGGCCTAAACATCGCCACTGAGACTCAGAACCTGGCTTCAGAAGAGTGGGAAGGGCAGGAGACAAGTGGGAACAGAGAAAGAACGAGAACTGAGATCAGGGGAAGGAATTATTCAACACCAACAGCCTTCAGTAGAAATAAGGAGCCAGCCACCCTCTGAGAGCTGCTGTCACTGGGGAAGGGTGAGTGGGAACCCCTGACCTTCCTCACAGCTCCCAGGAGGCACTGCCTGGGCTCCCTCTCCCATCCTCATGTCCTCAACCCTTTCTCCAGTGCTCACACACTGCACAGTCAGAGAAATTAATGTTGTCCTGGGTGAACATTCTGGTTTAAGCCCCAAAGGCAACGAAAAGGCTTTTAAAAACAACCCCCTGTCATCTTTTTGGAGGAAATTTGCTGGAGGAAAAAATAAAAACATCTTCAGCCCTGCTGGTGGTGAGCAGTGCACATGAATCCTCAGCCACCAATCCTGAGCTTCTCCACCAGGGACAACCTTGAGGAGAGGGCTATCTCGCCTTTGTTTGTTGGAATTTGATAAGAACTCCCACCTCCACGGATTTCATTCTGAACTGTTAGCCAAATGCAAATCCTGAGGCACGCGCTAGAGGTCGCTGTTTATTGCAATCCGCCTTCAGCAGCCCAGCACGGCCTGACCGCCGGCCTCTGTCCCCTTAGGTGGTGCAATTGGCAGGCTTTGGTGTAGGAAACTGGTCACACGCAGGCCAGGTACCGTCAGGATGCATTGGCCTGCAGCTACGTTGACAGAAGTATTAAAGGGGGGAGAAAACAAATTCTCAAAGGTGCTTCAAATTTGATTTTTTTTTAATATTGCATAATCTGTGACCTTTAAACACTTCCCCTATGGCTATGCCCCCCCCCCAACTATTCAACTAATAGCTTCCTTCCAAGTGACTCATCAATCAATTTGAGGAATACACAATGAAAAAGACTTATATCAAAGCCCAGGTTTAAATACAGACCATACTTGCAGCTAGCCACTACCACTGACGCCCTGGAGTTGTTATCCTTCCCAGCTGGGTCTGTGCTGAGAATATAAAACAGCTAAGAAATAAAATGACAAGACAATAGAGCTGATAACACTGTAAGCGATTATGGCCTCTCTTGATGCTGAGATTTCTAGAGATGCTACCCTAAGAGCAGTATTCTAATCAAAGCCATTATTAATCAACCAGAGCCCACGCTGGCTGACTCCTATTATTTCTTTCCTAATTCTCCTAATTATGTCCATCTGTTCTTTCTGTAGTCCTAACTGGAAATTGCAATTCTTTCAACACAGACCAATCCCAAAGGTGATACGGGGGCCAGAGTTGACAGAAAAGTCAGCAGTATTATCGTTTCAGGGCAAGTTATGAACCACGTATTTATTGTTTGCTGCGTTTTCACTGCTCTGCATTTAGTCCTGTACTCCAAATCCAAAGTAGAATGTAGATAGGGATGCACACTTGTTACAGATGCAGACGCTGGTACAAGAATGTATAATTCAGCATTAAGGTCATGGCACAGACTCCAAGCCTTAGGGAAAATCCTAAAAGATAGAGCCCAACGCCCTGGTGAAGAGTGAGGCTTAGACCCTTCTCATACCGGCAGCATGCAGAGGCTGGGAGCACGTGGGGCTAGGGAGCAGGAGAGCAGGGGCAGAGAAGTAGTCGTGAGCATGGCTTTTGTGAAGAGACTGGCCCACCTGGAGCCACAGAGGTACTCTTGTCCCAGGCTGACGTGCTGTCACTGAATTGCAGAGGGACAGGAGAACCACTAATGGTGCTACAGCAGAAGTGACATGATGAGTGTGCTTTTGAAGAGTCTGATTGTATGCTTTTTAAAATTGATTTTAAATATACATACCCTAAAACTTACCATTTCAATCATTTTTAAGTGTACACTTCAAAAGCATTAACATAGGCATCTCTAGAACTTTCATCGTCTCAAACAGAAACTCTGTGCCCATTAAACAATGAATCCCCATTTTCTCCTCTCCCTAGCTCCTGGTTACCTCTAATCTACTTTCTGTCTCTATGAATTTGTCTGTTCTAAACTGCATGTAAGTGGAATCATTCAGTATTTGTCCTTTTGCGTCTGACTTAGTCCACTTAGAATAACGTCTTTAGGGTTCATCCACATTGTAGCATCTGTCTGAGCTATTTAAGGTTAAACACTATACCATTGCCTATATATATCACATTTTGCTTACCCATTTACCTGTCAATGGGCAATTGGGTTGTTTCTACCTTTTGACTCTTGTGAATAAAGTTGCTATGAACATTGCTGTACTAGGACATGTTTTGAGTCTCTGCTTTGAGTTGTCTTGGGTACATACCTAGGCGTGGAATTGCTGGATCAACATGGTAATCCTATATTTAAGTTTTTGAGAAACTACCAAACTGTTTTCCATAGGGCCACACCACTTTACATTCCTACTGGCAAAGTGCAAGGATTCAGTTCCTCCACATCCTCACCAGCACTTGCTATTTTCTAGTTTTATAGATATAACAGCATTTCTAATAGGTATAAAGTTCTATCTCATGGTTTTGATTTGCATTTCCCTAATTATTAGTGATACTGAACATCTTTTCATGTACATCTTATTTGGGGAAATATCTATTCCAGTCCTTGGCCCAGTTTTGAATGACCATACACTTCTGAGGCAGTGTGATGTTTGTCTTGGGTTGGCCACTGCCTACCTGTGTGACCCTGAGCTAGTTACATAATTTCTCAGTGCCTCAGTTCTTTAATCTATAAGGTACAAATAATGGGATTGTACGAGGATTGAGTGTGTTTTTATCTGCAAAGCACCTTGAATAGTGCTATAACAGATACTCAGTTACTGTTGTATTTATTACTATATAAGGTGGCTTGGAGGGGAGAGACTGCATATGGGGGGGGCAGTCGGGAGACAGGATCCTGCCACCACTGTATGCGGGAATGGCCTCAGAGATCCTCTAGTCTATTCCCCTTGCATAACAGAAATGAAAAGAGTCAAAAAGTTAAACCCAAGAGCCAGTGGAAAGATAGTCTCTTAAACCAGATATTTTGAGTCTAGGGCTCCTTCCTTCTACCACCACACTTTCTCTCTTCCATTTCGGCCTGCAGCATTTTGTGAATATCCTCATGGGATAAGATTTGAACATCTTAAAAACCACCTTGATGTCTTCTTATTGGCATCACAAGCTGGTGTCAATGGGCCTGCAAAAGTTGCCAGTTCTGAGAATCGAGGAGGAGCTGATAAGAGCAAGAAGCATTGTTGCCTCCCAAATTCCCATTTGAGAAAAAGGAGCCACAGGCTCTCCTCAGTGTTCTGGGTGCTCCAGCTCTCAGTCAGCACCACAGTTCTTAACGACAAGTTCCTGCATTTCCCTCTTACCTCCTGGAAATGTAGGAGAGACCAATTAGAATAGAAGATGTGAAACTATGGGGCCCTCTCTCTTAGAGAGATGACTCTTGGGACTTCCACATACGTCCCAAGAGGGTAGACAGCCTCATTCACTTCAGCCGATGGTCTCACTGAACATAACCCTGCTCTTTTTGTGCAACTCTGATCATTCTGTACCTACCAGCAAGTATGAAAACGCTAACTACCTCCCAGCCCCCACAGAGGCAGGTGACACAGGATAGATGGATAAATGGACAGAAAGGTTACATGGCCCGCCGAAGGTTTTTACAGCGCCTCAGAATCAGAACATCCTGCATCCCTGGTGAATCGATATGGCCTCTTCTCATATTGCCAAAAGCTGAAGCTCATTTCCAGTTCCCTAAACTGTTCTGCTTCCAGGAGCAGAATCCATCAAAATCAGTTTTACATAAACGCGGATGCTCTGCCTCTTTATCTTAGATGTAGCCAATATGATTTCTCTTGTCCACTGCCCCTAAACAATGCAACATGCACTTCATCTCTGACTAAACCACGTGGCCCCTCCCTGTATGGTCTGACTTCCGATGATTCACATCACACTTCCTGTTTGGTTTTCTGTGTAGATGCACAGCTCCTGCTGTTTGTGCCCATCTTCTCATGGTGCATCCGGCCCAAGGACATTTATTGCTTTGTCCTTTTAGCAGCTGTACTTCTCCACCAGTGCTGCCCCCAATTTTTAAAATGTTTTGATTATTTCTTCTTCCTTCTACTTTTCCCCTTTTCTTCCAGTTCTAATGATAATGGGCTTTTATAACCCCAGAGTCCCAGATACATCTTCTGTAATAGTTTGTCTAATGAGCAAGAAACCTTAAGAAGCCCACCACCAAGACTTTTGGCAGGTGGGTAAGGCCAACGCAACCTGCAGCAGGAAGGGTGGCCCTGAAGGCCCTAGTGGGACATTGAAGTAAGAGCTCAAAGCTTATGGGTTTGCCCAGTACAACAAAGATGATTAACAACACAGAAAAGGCAGCTGTGTTGTAGCCTGGTGGTTTTCAAACTAAATTTTCCAGGGGTAGAAAGAGAGAGAGGGAGGGAGGGAAGAAAAGAGGAAAGAAAGAAGGGAGGGATGGTAGCAGTAGAGGTAGAGAGAAGGAGAGAGAAAGGGAGAGGGAGAGGGAGGGAGGGAGAAACAGAGAGAGAGAGGAGAGAAGAAAGGTAGAAAACAAATAAGAACCAGGCTCTGAGCCTCTTCCCTTGAATTAATCAGAGCTGCTCTGAGGTTATTCATTTTATACAGCTCTTCTTTGGAAAAATGGCTTTTGTAGCCCTGAACAATACAAACTCCCTTGTGTACTTGAAAGGTCACTTTCCTGGGAGACAGACCTTGGGTCCAAACCTAGATCCATGGCCTTCAGCAAGACACCGAACTTCTCAAGTTCTCCCTACCACATCCAAAATTGAAAGATTTGGATTAGGAGACGGCCACGATCCTTTTCATTTGATGCTCTCCTATTAAATGTTATCTATAACCTTTAGATGACTGTGTCAGTTCTAAGTCAGAAGGACTGGGGACTGGATTCCAGCTCCTGCACTTGAACACTTTTACCTAGTTGGGAGCCTCTTCCTGCCTGAATTTCAGTTCGCCCTCCCCTGTAATTGCCAATAACATTAATGACCTTGCAGGGTTGTTGTGAGAATTAAAATTAATGTATAGGCTTTCCTCAGCCCAAAGTAGTTGTCAAGAAAGCTATGACCGTGGTTTTTATGCATGCACCTTTAACTTGGAATTTAACCCATGGGTATTTGAGTAAAAGCTCACCCAGATACGAGGATATTCATAAGCTGAAAAATTTGCAATAACAAAAAGAGAAAGGGGGAGAGGAATAATAGAACATGTCCATCAATCAGGAACTGATAAAATAAATCATAGATTATGCCTCTCCGTATCTTTGCATTTTGTGACCATGAATAGGTTTATTGATTTATTTTATCAAGAGAGAGAGTATAGCCTGTTCTTTTGCCTACTTCCTCATACTTCTCTATAGTAAAGACAGTTCAATAAATGTTATCTTAATGCAAATATTCTATATTCTATGTCTATCTGTTAAATACATAAATATTTACTATAGTGAGACTGACGATGCTGGTGATGACTGGTCACTTTCAGAGCATGTAGGAATCCCAGGATGCCTTTCAGGACAGCTGTCAACAAGCCTCAGACCCTCAGACGGATTTCCTCCAGCCAATCTTTTTTCTGACCACATCTGCTCCACTTGAAGAATTATTTGGTCCTCTCTGGGATTTTCTCCAAGTGAAATAACCCTCTGACCCTTGTTTTTATTTTTCTCTCTTTTATAGCAGAGAAACTAGGAAAAAGGAGAGTTTACAGTTCTCACCAGGTCTCAAGCTGTTTAACCGAATACTTGGCTGAATGTCACCAGTGTCCTCTAAGGACATAATCCCAACTTCTTGGTCTTCAAAGTAGGCTTCTCAGCAGCTGGATTTGAGAAGTGAAGAGCCTCTACTCCTCAAGCAAGTAACCTGTTTCATTACAGAAATAGCAGCTGCTGTCCTTATATATAAAGCTCAGAACTTTGTGGTTTCTGTTTCATTTTTAATATTTCTTTTTTTAACTACCTTGAAAATGAAATATTCATTTTTCAGGCATGCAGGTCAGTGCTACTCAAATATCTCCACCATATAGATTACAAACTCTAGCCAATACCACTCTAAAGATGCAGGATTTCTAGACTAGGAAATAAATAGATAAATAGGATTGTTTGGTCCCCTTTTCTTCTGTGACCGTCCCACTCATACACAGGTTGAATGTCATTACTACTTCCTCTGGTTTCAGGGCCCCATTATGACATCCTGTCACACCTGATTAATTCTGAAGTGTGGCAAGCTCTGTACAACCTATTCCTTCTCCTTTCCTCAACACCGTTATACCCCTCACACTCCCCAGGCCTCATACAAACCCAAATTTTCTCCCTCTTGAGTAAATATCAGGAGCAAAGTAAGCTGATTCATTAATTTAGTTTATAGTGTAAATGACTGATGGCCTGATAATTTTCTCAGGGAAAGCATTTAATGCAAATCTTTACCCTGCTGATATTATAAATCTTTCACATTTTCTTTTCTCTAGCCCTAATTCAGCCTAGAATTAGATGTTGGTCCACAGTCCAATTGTGGGGAAGGATTGTCAGGATTACAACCTCAATTCATCAAGAAGAAGGCAGCTTCTTTGCTGGTAGACTGTTCCCTATACCCCAGCTCCCTTCTGCTTTGGGTATAACATATTCTTCCCTTGCCTGTCTCCTTTTCTTCCCTTATAGTCCAGGGCCCATAGGCCTATACTCTTTTTCTCTCTGTTCATTTTTGGAGCAGCTCACAGGCATTCTGCTGCTCGGTATTACTCAGCACCCATATTTTCTCTTTATAGTGGCTGTTCAGATATCAGGGGACAGATGACAGAGGAATTCTAGTCTTGTGTGACCACAGTCTTCCAGATGCCAATCTTCCACGCATAGCTATGCATCCCCATACTTGGGGAGCACAGCATAGAGAAAAGTAACTAAGATGTGGGCTAAGAGCCCTATTCATGATATCATGATTGCTGCCTGTTCAAGGGCCCCTGAGGCGCCTTGAGTGTGCTCTCGAGCAGCATTCACTTTCCTCCTACCTTCTGCCATTCTTGACTCTCAAGATGCCCCCTGCAGGGACTTCTGCCTCCTGGCTGTCCTGCAACAACTCTAGTTACTTTGTTGTGTTTCTCTGAGTCACAGTGTTTCTCTCAACCACAATCCAGCTGTGATATCTTTCTGCCACTCTTAAATGACCTTTAGTACCAAAGTACCAGACAACTGGGCCTTCTCGGTGGCTTGGAGCTGCCAATGAGACCACTTTTTCATTGAGTTCAACTTTCTCCCCTCCTTTGTACATTGATGCAAATGCTTTAGACCAGAAGATATTGTGGGATGCTGGCTGTGCAAAATATCAGCCAAACAACTTGCTCATAAGTCAAAGCTGAATTTATTCTTTACAGCAATAATGGAAAACACTGATCCTCTGAGTCTTAGAAGCATCTCGGAGAGGGAGGGGCTAAGGAGATATTTTTACTGAAATTTTGAAGGTTTAAGGCAGGAGTTTCAACACGGGCATGTAGTCAAGGCGTTATCATGCTATTATAATTTAGGATTGGAGGACAAACAAAGCAAGAAGTTTGAGGCAAAAGCTTCAAAGAGTCTTAGGGTAAAAATGTCACTTAATCTTTATTTTTACTTAAAAAATTAATAGGTATTTCAGGAAGTTCCTACAATGATCAATAAAGTTATCTTTAATTTTTATTGCCTGGGTAAGAGTTTCCTAGAATAACTAAGTTATGTAATGAAGACAGAATAATAAAGTCATGTGTAAATAGTAAGCTGTATGAGGTTTGATTCTCAATAATAATAAGACCCAGTAGTGCCAGTAGTGCTATCCCTAAGTATCTCTCACTACTCCAATCTCATACAAACAGCTCCACCCTCCCTGTGCAGAATCTGTAGACCTACAAGTTTCAGCCCATCTTCTCTCATAGTGGTTCCTTCCTCATCCAGTTCCCTGTTGCAAGGTAAAGGATTTCTGTTTATGCCCAGCTAAGCCACACACAGCCTCTCTTTGAAACTCATCCAGATTGCATGCAAACGAAATTTCTTCCAACCTTCTGGAAAGGCCCTGAGCAGGCCTGAACTCACACACCATAGCTGTGTGGCATTGGCCCCTGCTCTATCATTTTCACAGACACTTGAAGAGAAAACAGGGACATGCTTTAAAGTGGCACCAAATTTAAAAGTACCACAGAAAGTAATCCACATTAGTTAATTTCATTACTGAAAGAAATGGGGCATAGATGGCTAGATGTTCACTAACATTTTTACTCCCCTTTTCTTAGCATTACATTATTGCTGAAAATTGGCTGCCCTGCCAGGGACCACATTTCCATCTTTGCTTTCCTCTAAGTGTGGCCATGTGGCTGGTTCTCACTAAGGGGATGTAAGCAGAAGTGACATCTGTCCTTCTAAAGGAAGACTTTTAAGAAGTGGGTGTACCTTCTTCATATTCTCCTTACCCTTCTGCCATCTTGATGCAGATAATGGTAAAGCCCAGTGGATATCAGACAAGATAAGAGAGACCTCAGGATCATCAAATGGGGGAAAGCCACCTACTATGCAAAAGCTGATCATCAAAGGGGGGAAAGCCACCTGCTATGAAAAAACAGAGGGAGAAATAAACTCCTGTTATGTTAACCACGAAAAAGTGTTTGGTCTACTTGTTACAGCAGCTGATACAGAAGTGAAATGATTATAATATTCCCACAGGCAATCAGAAGAAAATGATCTCTGTCACTGTTCTGAGTTGAAAAACCACACCCCAGTGAAGAACACCAGGTTCAAGCTTGGGGTGACCTTTACAGGAAACCAGAACAAATTAATTTGGTTTGGGACACATTAAAGTAGCAGGTATTTATAGATGGTGTCATTAGCTGATCATCCTTGGAGAACCAGTTTGCTTCTTGGGAAAGGTTTTGGCAACTATAACTAGGCTGATAGTTCTCATTGTTTCTCTGTTTCATAGTAACATACTGAGATTATTCTGATTTATGTCCCTCAGATGGAAAGAAAGGTAAGGACAAAGTTCGTTTGAGCCAGAATCTCTAGGTCATTATTCCTCGGGCTAGTTTGCTGCAGAACCAGGAGAAGAACCTCTCCTAGTGCCCTTCTCAATACCTACATAGCCTGTAGGAACTAATGCCCTTGAGACAAAGAAGCCCTCACTTTCTGGGACTATTCTGTAATTTTGCCTTCATAAGTGTAGGTGTTTAGGCTGGGTCAAAGAAACAAAACTAGAACATGTCCATAAGGATGTTTTCTTCTCCCCATGTTCCTATCGTATCATGGAGAAGGACTTAATGTTGATCAAGGAACAAAATCCATGCTGGGCTGTCTAGAATAACACTCTAAGAGGGCTTAACCATGTTGTTTTAGGGTGGGCTCCAGCCCAGGAATGCTAATGCTCTGTGGGCGCCAACACTGAGCAGTGTACATTCTCATTCTGGCTCCATCCCTGCAACCAAGGCATTTGACCATCTTTTCCACCTGCCCCACCATTTTCTGTAAAATAAGATTGATAAAATTGGCCAATTTTATGAGGGAGGGATAGTTTATAGATATTAAATGATTACAGACTATAAATGTATGAAAAATACAGAGCATTTTATGTAAGTAAAACCTACATGCTAATTAGCCTCGAAGCTGGGACATTTCCCAAGGTAAAAACAGTTCAGTGGACTTTTTAAAATCTATTTTTTGTTTTCCTATCTTAGTAAAACTTTTATAATAGAAAAAGAATGTAGCATTTGGCTCATCCATCCTGAGTACAAAAGGATTCCAGGCAAATAATGTTATTAGAGGAAGCTGTCCAGCTCATACTTGTTCATTCATCAGTAAGAGCGTGAGAGCTCTCTGGCAAACTGGTTTGGTGACATTCTCAACTGAGGAAGTCACATGGGCACCTTCAGCATATTTACATGTGTGAGTCCTGGCTTTGTTGGAGTTATTTGTGGGCAAGATCCACATGAAAGCAATGGCTTTTTGAGATTTTGGTAGGAGTAAGGAGAAAAACTGGCTTTGGGGACTGGAGGCCTGACCAACTCAGCAGTAGGTGCTATTTTTAGATAGTAGTTCTTCAACCTATTGACATGATAAATGCCAAGTAAAAAAGACCCTAAAGGAAGGCGCCTGATTTAACAATCAAATGCAGCAAAGAATAATAATTAAAAGCACTTCTTCTTAATAGCCACCTTTACTCAGTTAGTTAGACATCTTAGCTTCCAGGTCATGGTTCACATTTCAATACCTGAGTAACATAGGGAATGTCTTTGGATTTTTAATATAAATAGCTATATCTAAATTTGTTTTTGGTTCAAGTATACCCTTTGTTTTAAAGTTTCCAGATAAAAATACCATGGCAATTTAGACCACCTGAGAGCTTAAGAAATCAGAGGTGTCACATTGAATAGACTGTGGTCTTGTCTCCTCACCTCTGGAGCTGTAGTAGTCTCCTCTCACCTTCTAAACTGTCATATTGGCCCCTCACCTCCTTACCTGTGACATTCTCTCTTGTCTCCTAAGTTGTGGCATTCTCCCCTCACCTCCTAAGCTGTGGTCTTCTCTATTCACCTCCTCAGCTGTGGCATTGTCCTCTTATCTCCTCAACTATGATATTGTCCTCTCAACTCCTGAGCTGAGGTGTCGAACACCCCAGGTTCTCCAACTACACACTTTGCTTACTCTCCAAGAGTGACAGCCATATAATGAGAAAAAGTTGCTATACCTGTGGTTTGTTTCAGTTTGAGGAATAGAATCCCACTGAAGCTAGATCAAATGAAGAAGATGCATTGTGGGAATAAATGAAGAATAAAAAAGAAATACAATTCCAAGGACATCCAAAAACAGGAGCTATAATAGAGTTAGGCTTGAAAGTACTGAAGAGTGGTCCTGGCTTCAAGGATTAATTAATGGATCCTTAATCCAAAAGCTCCAAGATGTGCGAAAACTCATGCCAGATCATGTCATTCCTCTGCTCAGAATAGTACAGTGGCTCCCCATCTCAGAGTAAAAGAGAAAATCTTTCCCATTACCCATAGACCCTATATGATTTCCTCCCCAACCTAATACCTCCTCTTCAGTCATTCTGCTTTGGCCATGATACCTTTCAGACTCCAGGAACACTCCTCCTGCATGGATTTTGCATTTGCAGTTCCCTCTGCCTGGAATGCTCATCCCCATGTATCTGCTTAACACACTTCTTTTAGGTCTTTGCCCAATGTCACATTCTCTGCAAAAACCTTCCCCCATCTAAATTGTCCACCCACCCCACCCTAACACTTCCTATTCAACTTACCTGAATTATTTTTAATTTATTAGTTTTTTATTTTGAAAACATTTAAAGAGACTCAAAAAATAGTGTATAATCAACTCCTTTTTATTCGTCATTAATCAGATGTCTAAATTTTACCAGTCTCATTTCATCTTTTTCCCCTTCACTTTTTCCTTGCACTATTTCTGAACTTCCTCAACACTTATTACTACCTAACATATATTTCTCATTCTTATTGGTTATTTTATGTATTTCTCACCAGAATGTCAGCTCTGTGAGGGCTGGGATTTGTATCTGCTTTGTTCATTGCTATGTCCCTAATACTGCAAGAATGCTGGATGTATAAATGCTCATTCATAGCGACTGAATGAAGCAATGAGCAGTTACACAGTGTTGCCTGTTTGCTTTCTTACAACCTCCCCCATCTACTGACCTGCATGGCTATGAATGCCCCAAGCACCCTTACCCTGACCCCACCCAGTGATTGTCAGCCACAGCAACCACCTATTTGTCCCCCCACTCCCACCCCCCAGATTCTCAATAATATCTGAGTCACATTCTCACGAGGCAAAACTAGATTGGCCAACTCTGTGTTTGCATGCCATGTCACAGTATTATGGCCAGTCTGTGAATTTACTTCCCTGGACCCCTATGGTCACCACTGTTCATGTGGTGCAAAAGCGGACACCCAGCAGGGGCGATAGATGGGACATTTCTCTTAGAAAAAGGCATGCATCATTTACATCCCTCTTTCACCATACAAACAATTTGTTAGCAAACTTGATGAGATTAGGTCATGTTTCTTTATAAGTGGGTGGGTAACTCTCCTTAGCAGTCTCTAGTCATCCAGCCATCCTTGGAGCTATTGTGCTCCCCGTAGAAATTATTTTCTTTTTCTTTTTCTTTCTTTCTTTCTTTCTTTTTTTTTTTTTTTTTTTGACCAGCTCCACTTACAAGGGAGGAGAGAATGCACAGAGAACAGCTTATCTTGGTTCATTTTCTTTCTTCCACTATTTTCGAGATTGTCAACCAGCAAAACCCTTCGGGCATCACACACTCTCCAAATAAGCCTCCGGTAAAAGCTAGGGAATGTTGCCAACCATGACAACAAGTTAGAAACCTGAAGGACCAGTAACATGCTAGCACTCTGGCAACCATGACTAGTCTTGCTTAGCAAACGCTCTTTGCCAACAGAATTCTTAGTCTACCTGCCAAAGGGATGTGGCCTCCTCCTTGGCCAACTCTTGTGTAAATCAAGTACTGTCCAAGCAAGGGCAGATTCCGAAGAAAACATCATATCAAAGCATATTCCAGGGTTGTCAGATTCTTTTCAGCAAAGATCGTTCATTTACACTGGGGCTGGTTACCCCTGACAGCCCTGCTCTACCCATGACATTCTGTACTTCCACCTTGTTTTCAAAATCATCTCATGAGGTTGTGGAGACTCAATAGCTGTGAGTCTTAATTTAGATTCAAATATTTAAATTAACAGTAGGTGTTCTGTTGGCTATTGGACATTTTCGCAATGAGTATTGATTGAGATCTTACATGGCATATCCTTTTTCTAGATTCTTTCTAGAGTAAGATTGATATTCATCTGTGTGGTTCAGCCTTCCAGCAGTTAAAGTATTGAAATATTTCTGTACCACTTGATGAACAGCTAATGGCCCAAGCATCCCCACACTGAAGCCCTCCGCTAGACAGCTACTTCAGTCCTTCCTCTGAAACCTCGACTAAAGGGATAATGCTGGAGCGGCAGGGACCAGGGATCCATTGCAATGGGACAGCACCTGTGCTATATCAATTATTAAGTATTTTGAATATTCCCCACTTCTTGCTTCTAAGTTAAAAAAACAACCCTCTTCCCCCTCTTTTTAGACATTTTCATTTTTGCTAATTTACAGAGATGGATGCAGTGGGATTGGAATTGGAAGAAGGTCCTAATCCCACACAGAGGTAGGATAGCCAGAAACAGAATTAATTATTCAAGCATTGATGCTATAAGCATTTTCCTTCACTTTGGACATCTCTCCACCAGAACAATATCCAATGATATCCATAAAGGTAGTCATTTCTGTCTGGTTTGCACACTGCTATATTCCTGCACCCAGAACAGTGCTTGGCACACAGAAAGTACTCAGTAAATCAAAACAGCTCTTGAATAAGGCATGAATTCCCCGACCTGATGGCCCAGTTGTTGCCAAATTTAACAAGCCTAGGAAAAGTTAAAGCTTTTCAGGACTTCACAGTTTTGACTTTTTTTTTCTTAATTATTCACTCTCTTTTGACATCAAGACATAGAAACCAGGATATCCATCATGCATGCTGCTATAGTTGAAGTCTCCACATACACAGCGATATGCTGTTTGTAGCGTTCCTCTGTGCTGTATATGGCATTCTTGTTTTTCTAAGAGAATTTGATTTTATTTCCACAAAATTAGCCTCAGATATGACATCATTTTGACCAATTCAGCAGAAGCTGCTTCAGGACCTCAGCCAGCACAGGTAAAGCAAAGAGAGGTGAGAGCGCGCTGCAATCATAGTTCTGTCATAGCACATAACATTGTGGTTTCTTGTCCCAGGGTGCTCCGGGACAGTGGAATGGGGTCAGGGACCAGGTAGTGGCCTACAGGCCAGCCTCAGAGAACCAGAGTAAGTGAATTCACATTTTTTTTTTTTTTTTTTGGAAGAAAGGCTGTCCTGGAGAATGGGAAAGTGCCAGGTTTCCTTCACTGCGCATCCCTTCTTCCCTACCCACTGCCTAGTTGTGCTTGCCTGGGCCATGTTTTCTGTCACTAAGATTTCTGCCGGCTTTGACAGGTAAAGAAGCAAAGTCTCTGAAGGAAAACTCTAATTATATGACATTTGAGAATCAGCTCTCTTTACTGTTTACAAAACCGTAGGGAAAAGAGTCAGCCTATGAACACACATCCTACACGTAAATCCACATTTTCCTTTTGACTTTAGTTTGGGACCACTGTGGCTTCTGATACATCTTCTAAAGTGATCCACATTCGCCACAGAGTCTATCCTCTAAGATGAATTTTGTCTACTTCAGTTCTAATCACAATACAAGTAGCACGTTTTCCTGCAAGTGACACAGCCTATTACACATCATGATTACTTTTCATTTTTAACCCCATTTATCCCTGCATTGTAATGTGGGTTGCAAACTTTAACTGATACCCCCTCACAAAATAGTGAGCATCATTATTCCTGTGTCAAGTTTTGAGAAACTTAGTCACCCACAGGCTATGACCCACAAGCCACAGACTAAGTCAGTAGGAGAGGTACAATCCAAATTACTGACTACCAACTGCCTGCACCAATGCCTGGCCTCACACCCGTTTCTTATCTGAAGCTTCTTCAGCCCAGAGCCAACCAGACGCCTCTTCTGAGGTCTCAATCTCATTCCACAGCTAACAAGGATGTCTCCACCCAGAAGAGGCAGAAAACAGGAAAGAGAGATGGTTAAACACACATCAGAGAGCATCTGAGGACCTCAGTCTTGGTCAAGAATTTAAGCCTGATCTGGAGGTTTTCTCCCATGAATGTGAAACCACGAAGCTCCCTCTTGTTCCCTGAGCCTTCCAAGTGTTTCTTGCTAGTCTCAGAGCACACTTAGTCCATGCCTCCCTAGAGCCCGAGTTCTTATATCATTACCTCAATCCTGTATAATCCTTCTGGAAACATCTCAACCCCAGCTCACCCTCTCCTGGGGACAATCCTTACTCTGAAAACTTCAAACCATGTCCCTCCCTGAACCAAGAGAATGCTCTCACACTCTATCCATCTTCATTCTCAACAACAGAGGAAAGAACCCCACTAATGTGGCAAGGCTGTTGGTTTCCTTTCTCCCCCGTCTAGCTACCCTCTTAGATCCTCTCCAAGATGACCTTTTTATTCTAAGTGATCTAAAGAATGTTTTTAGCTTTCATCCTTTTCTTCTGCTCCTCGCTTTCACTCAGTGTCCTCCCTTTCCTTTCTTCCTCACCAATACATACTGCTGAGAATAACAGACCCACACACCTTTGCCTAGAAAGCCTGGCCCTCCAGCTCGTGATTCTGAGTATGGAATCACTCTGGCACTCTAGAAAAGGAAACCAGAACTGACTTTATAGAAACCAGCTCTCAGGGTATGGGAAATTACACCATGTAGAGGAGACACCACACAGTGTCTTCATTGGGAGCGGGATTCCAAGATATTGCAAACAAGAAAATATTTTTTTTCCTGAAGGAGGAGAAATACAAGGAAGTGAAGTCCTGACAAGTTTTCATCCCTCGAGAAATAGTCAGGTGCAGTGGCTGAGAGAATGGTCTATGAAGCCTGAGTGCCTGAGAGCAAATCCTGGCTCCTCATTTACAAGTTGTGTGACTCGTGCAACTTTCTTCATCTCTTGGTGCTTCAGTTTATTCTTCTGTAAATTGGCTAGAATTATACTTCTTTCTCAGGATTGTTATGAAAAATAAATGACTTAAGGCATCTACAATTCCTAGAACAGTGTTTACTTCTTAATAATTGTTAGAACCCAAGTTTGTTTTCAACCAACAAGTACTCAGTGTCAAACACTGTACTATGTAAAGGAGTCCCCCACAACACACACACCACACACACACACATCAGGAGTCTGGTATGGGAAATAGATACACAGACATTTATAATACATGCCCCGTGATCATGGCAGTGATGGGGATATGCACAAGGCATTATGAGTCTGCCTTTGCATGAATTAGAAAACAGTTCTAGCCCCCAAAGGCAGTGAAATGGGCTAGAATTCAGGAATTTATTTCCTTGGCTGGATGACATTGTGTAGTGAAAATCCTGTACGACTGTACATGGTGTCACTGCAGTGCTAGTCTGAGCAGGAAAGGGAATGGGTCAGAGACAGGTTTGGGGAAGTGATGGCTGAATTTATCCTAATTAAGGATTTTTTCATCAAACTGTAATGGGGAATCCGAAGTGGCATTCTAGGCAGAGAGAACAGAACAAATAAAAGCCAAGAAGCAGGACATTACAGGCAGGGAAATACAAATAATTTGGTACTGCCTCAAGCAAGAGGCAGGGAGGGCATGGCAGTGGGCTAGGCAGTGGCTGAGCAATATAGGGGCATGTCCATCATGTTAACAGCAGTCCACCTGTCTGAGAGAAGATGGCCACAAGTTCATTTTTTTATACTGTACTGACTCTGAGTTACTGACTTGAATGTGGTTTGCTTTTCCTTCTCTGTTCTACTCTGGGGTTTCAATGGGTGTTGCTAAAGCTGACATCCTGAGGACCAATAATATGACAACTTTGGGCTCTCATTCTTTCTGATCATTAGGATTAGACAGAGACCTTGTGTCAAGAGGAAGTCTCTCTAATTGGTGAAGAAATACTAAATGGAAGGTTGAATTATTTGTACTTTCTCTCTCCGAAATCCCAGGAGGAGCCTCCCTGAAATTACTTTAACAAAAGAAGAAATGGATACCTCTAAATATAGAAATAATACTACCAGAACATTGTACATTTTTCACATGGGGCAATTCCACTGAATATGAAACATATCATTTCATGGAATGTCGACATTCTCAATTGTAACTTTGCTTTGGAAACCCAACTCATATTTAGTGTTTTATTATTCAAATACCACAGATTTAGTTAATATTTATTTTCTTATTTTTCAATAAGGCACAGCAGAGTGGCTAAATTTCCAGGGCAACAATATACAGTTTATATAGAAAGCACAAGCCTAGACCTAAGAGTTCCTTAATTCATCTCACCCTAGAACTTGGTCTTGGCCCAAGTTTCTTTTAATGATCTTATTCAATTACTCAATAATTGTTTATTAAGGACCTACTGAAGCTCATAAGAGAGGTGTGAACTACACGCCTAATATATTACAGAAGACTAATATGCAAATTGATAAAGTAAACTTTCAGATGACCTGTAAAGTGCAAGAACAGAGAAATATGGGCAAAGCTTATAGAAATAAAGAACAATATGGCTGGGAGAATTAGGGAACACTGAACATAATAGGAGGCTTTTGAGGTAACTCTCAGAGGCTGAACAGAACTTTCCTAGACAATGTGGAGACGGTTTCAGACAGAAAAAAGCACAAGATTGTGAAAGAGTCTTAAGTTTCAGAAAACAACAATCCATTCCATGAGAATAACTGTGGTGAAGGTTTTGAGGGTCAGAGTGACAGGAACTGAGCAATAACTGTAGCTTGGAATTGGACTATGAAAAGACTTAGAGTCGCATGTTCAGATTTGCTTTTTAGAGAGACATTCTTGGTGGCAGGTCAACAATGGTGATGGCTTGATGTAAGGTAGTATAGTGAGGACATTTATGAGGTAGAATTCTCTAGCTTTTCAACTGGTTGACTTTGGAAATGAAAGAGAGAAAGTGTTTAGGAATGATTCCAAATTTTCTAACCTGTGAAACTGAGGAGGTGGTGACACTATGAGCCAAGTTCAAGAATACTCCAGATAGAATGGTTAGAGATAAAAGAGTTCCACTTGAGATGCATTAATTTTGAAGTAACTATGATGGTCCAGTTGGTTATATCTAGTTTGTCTTTGGAAATATTTTCTAAGTTTAGGAGAAAAATCAGAGCTAGAAATAGAGATATGGGAATTATTATAAGTTGAACCATATAAAATTGCCAACATTTTATCACACTGTACCCACAAAAATGGTAATTTCATTGAGAGAATTTCATATGGGAAAATATACAAAGTGATAGAAAAGAGATGAGTACCAAAGTAAGATGTTATATGGAAAAATGTTGACTTCTACGGGTGGGCAGAAAAGGAGAAATTGTGAAGAAAATCTCAAAGAATTGGTAGAAGATAAGAAGTACAAGAGAAATTCAAGAGGGAGTAATGCTGTAGAAACAGAGTAGGAGTACTTATCAAAAAGGAGTGGGTGTTCAAGAGCCTCAGATGCTGCAGAGAGTACAAGTAGGAGGATAGAAAACAAGAATCTGGCAGTTGGGAGGTGACTGTAACCTCAGCAAAATCGTCAGCTGAATGATGAGATAAGAGCTCAGCTATGAGAGGCTCAAAAGAAAGAACTGACAGCAAGGTTTTACTTGTTTGTATACTTTGTTTTCTAAGGGTTGGGGAGATGTTCATGTATTTGTTTGTAAAAGAAAAAAGCCAGAGAAAAGAAACTGAAGAAAGAAGACAGAAGGAATTATTGAGAAAGCTGGGTCCTGAAGGAGGTAGGAGGAGTAGACTTCAGTGCATGGGAGAAGATTGTTTCAAACAGAAGGGACCGAGGTGGCTCACTAAAGGCAGTTTTATGTCCCTAACCATCACATGCACTTCCAACCATGCACATTTATTAGGGCTGTTATGTTGTCATGGGACAAAAATCTTTCTCAAAGAAAAAGATGGCAGAGATTTTTATTACCAGAACTTCTTTGCAGAGAACCGTTCTAATGCCTTTGATGTATTCTCGGGCATTACGCATAAGGCCTTTCCACCGGCCGTCACAAGAAGAGCCGTCTCCTTAGAAAGACTTCAAAAACAATCAGGTTGTTAGGTGAGAACTGAAAGAAGGTATCAGAATTCACTCTGGATGCCAGTCTCTGGAGAGCTGTTTAGATATTTCTTCTGAGACTAGAATGAATGGTCCCAACTCCTACCTCTGAGAATATTTAGGGCAAAAGGCTTCCCTTTGGTTCCAGTTTCTGACTACCAAAAGAAGAAATTCATCACCCAGGAAAGCTGGTATTTGCTTAATGATGTACCACAAACATAGAAGCTGTCTTAAAATTTCCAGCATATCCTGTTCCAGCTCTCATCACTTTGAAGCCAAAGTGCTGGGACTACGTTCTTTTCATATCATCGAAATAGAAGAAAAAACAGGATGAGGAGCACAAGTCTTCTTGTTAATAAACGAAAGACCCAACAGCCCAAGCCTCTAACGAAAGAGCCTACAATCCATGAAGTAAGGGACCCAAATTGCCAGCTGAGCTGCCCATAGAGCTTGGGGGAAAGAGCTATGGTTACAGAGAGGAGAAGGTGAGAGAGAAAGGAAGATTCCTGCTAAGCCCTCATACATCACCCACATAGCCCTTACAGGTATTGTAATTGTCAGTGATGGCTCTGTCTCTGGTATGAGGACCCTGTCACAAGACAATGCTCAATAAATATGTCTCTAACAAATGAGCAAGTGAATGAATGGAAGGCACTGCTAAGGAACCACGCCATTCACCCAGGTGAGAGTTGAGCTTGTCTTCGTGCTTGTGCGTGGGCAAGGGAGAAAATGAAGTAAGTCTTTTGGAAAGTTATCTTACTACCAGTTCCTGATCTAAGATGGTGAAGCCAGTTTTTAAAAAGACCACAGATGTGTGTGTGTGTGTGTGTGTGTGTGTGTAAAACCCTCAATGAGGAGTGTAAGCATCCCTAATACTATTGCTTGGATGAAAATGATTTTGGATCTTCATAGATTATGAGAAGATGGACACAATTTATACCTAGAAGCATCAAGAGAATTTTCAGTAGTCTTTTGAGATAAATAAAGCAGTAATAAAAATTTCCCAGCATCCCAAGAAATTCTCACTTAGCTCCTGCCTTTTGTTCCATTCAGATTCCTCTTTTTTTCCCCTACAATCTTCCCATGTTTCTTATACTGTGAACTAATTTTGTTACTGTGGAAACCACAGGGTCTACATAAAACTCAACTATGATGTCAACTTATAAAGTGTTATGGAATTTGTCCTATGACTTGATAAAAAGACTTTGGAGAAATTAAGACACCCTAATATAGTGATGTGTCCATATAAAAAACATATCTGGGAATATATTTTTTTGTTTAATATGGTTGGGCATTTGGGTAGGCAAACATGATTATGAAGAAAAAATCTCACGAAAGCTGCTCTGAATGAAAATAAAGCTTGGTTAGGAAATTCCAGGTTAATAAAATCATGGTAATTATGAGCTATAGCATGCAATTTCTTATCCCTCACACTCAAAGCTTTGCCTTCTTTGTGAAGCACTTAAGTCCTAATTTTCTAAAACAGCTTTCCTAAAAATATTTGAGAACAGCTCATCAACTATGTGAGGGGAATTGCTAAATGACTTTCTGCTTAGGGGTGAAAGATAAGGAAGCTCACATCTTGGGGTCCTTTCCAGGCAATGAAAACCTAATTATCCCCCTGAGGATCTGCTCTTGGTTGCCCAGGCCAAGTTCTGCATTCAGACTCACACATATGTTTCTGACGTCATCCTCTGGCCTTGTGTCTGTATGTGATTCAGTGGTGGTGGAATCTGTCCTAATACTCTGAAATCACTTATTACATTGATAACTGGAGAGAGCCTGGGAACCCACAAGCAAAAATCTACCTAGTTTATTTGAGGCAAAGCCACAGATCTGTGAGAGCTGTTAGACGGCAGAGACAGGATGAGTGGAATAGAAAGCAAGAAGGCAAGCAGCTCTGCTCCCGGCCTCCCACTCTCCTCCTCAGCCACCCTTCTCTCCGCCAAGTCACTTGCAAGTGTATCATCACAACACTCCAGAGAACATTCCTGTTGTGTAATAAGAAAGCATAATTATATGCTTCAGAGCTGTTGAGGTTTTCTCCTATTTTCAAAACAATGAATATCCTGTGGAAAGATAGCGCCACTTGTGAATAAGCTGAGATTCTTTCCCTGAACACACAGATAGTGGTTTGGAGAAGAGAGCACAGGTCCTATTAATGTTTTTATTCCTTGGATTACCTAACCACATCGTTCTGCGGTGCCCCAGGAGTAAACCTTTCTGTAAATGGAGTTACAAGTGTAACATCTTCAAAGCAAAAAAAATACCTCTCTGTGTGTGTGTGTGTGTGTGTGTGTGTGTGTCCACCCTCCACCCCCTCCATAGAAGAGGCCATTTAGTGCCAAAAAATGAAATTATTTATGTGTGCACTATGAAAAACTCGAGACTGACTCCCACAAAGCATTGCAGTTATTCATTCAGATATTCATATTTCTCATTCAAATGTGATCAACAAAGAGGTGGAAACTGTTTTTAAAAATATCCCCCTTGAATTACATGGTCGTCCTTCCAGATTTGGAATCAGAGTGAAGCTCCATGGATGTGCAGTAACATATGGTTTCCAGAGGCAGAGGTTCTTTCCTGCGATTATCATACCAACATTCTTCAAAGTCCAGCAGAAAGTCACTGAGCACAGTTGTTGCTGGGGCTAAAGAAAACGGCATGTAGCATTTCAAAAATTCCAATCCTTTCAGCAGTTCTGGTTGCTAAGTATTGACATCTGATTCCACAGGTAAGAAATGCGACCCAAAGAGAATCGTAGAAATGCCTATCGCAGAGTCCTCCTTCAGACCGTAAAATATCACAGAAGTGTGGTTATTTGTACCACAGCCCACGAAACTCTCGGTTCCACTCCAATTGCCCTGAACAGGACATGCCTTCAAGTTAAAACATCACACTGTCACCTTTATGAGGCTCAGGTCAAGTTCTTTTGACCATTTGAACTCTGTCACGTGGAAATGAAAATTGTGGGTAATTGTCAGAAAATGACAATTTTTCTCGAAGAGGAAGCAAAGGCTTCTGAGGCTCACACAACCACTAACCACTGCCCCTCACAGACCACAGCCTCGTGGTGATTCCGAGGCAGACGCCGGGCACCAGATTCCTTTTAAGTATATTCGTTTGGTGATAGTTTGAGATAACATGATTTTTTCATACTGAAAATATGTTCTTTGGCTGTAAATACCAAACCTAAAGGGCAAAGTCACTTATCCTCAACCAAGTTTGTGTTTTCCTTCTTAGGCAGGAGGGAAATTTTGGGAAATCCCATTTTTGTAAGTGTGCAAGTGTGTACACGTGTGTGTGTGTGTGTGTGTGTGTGTGTGTGTGTGTGTGTGTGTGTGTGTCTGACTTAGGGAAGGAAAGGGGAAGAAAAATATATATTTATCCTAGAGCCAATTTCCAGCAGATAATTTATATTCTCAGTCTGTGGCTTTGAAGAGGACTGTCATTTTATTGGCACAAGAGACTGGCTGTGCAGTTTGTTGGGCAAGCGTTTTAAAAAAGTGGGGGGAAAAAGCACCCAGCCATTTGTGGAAAACGCCTTGGCAGATGGAGCACATCTCTTCCAAATCCCAGGTCCTTCACTATTGAGAATCTTTTTTTTTCTTGATGTTGGACCCAATCATTGGTAGAGAAACAAATGCCAAGAGTTTTCCACTGAGGAATCCTGAAACGAAGAGAAATCGGGGTTATCGCGAGGAACTCTGCTTAGAGAAGCAGTAACCGAGGCTGAGCCCTACACAAAATGACACTGTGTCTCCCTCGATCTGTATTTGCTAAGAGATGCAGAAATTCAGAAAAGTTGTTTATAATTAAACTTCTCACTCAATTAGCTTCACTTTTTAAATCTGAAGAAAGACCACTAGGGTAAGACTACATTGATGGGTAATGAGCATTTACATTTGTCCCAAGAGCAGAAAAATGAGTTTATCTGGGAAACTTTTTGATGGGGTGTATTGATAGACACACAGCGAGGGACCTGCTGGTTCTCTTTAGCATCCGAGTCTCGATTTCCACAAATAAACACACATATATGCAACTTCTGTTAGGTAGACACTTTGGGGAGACAAAAACATACCCGACTCCTCGTACTGATAGCTAACAGAGATTAGAGTTGATACACATGTGAATGTATGGCTGAAAACACAAAGGTAACCGGAGTGAGGTATCATAACTCATTAGGGTATAAGCATATAATACTTTCATTTTTAATTTATTAATTCATTCAACAAATATTAATTTGGCATCTATTATGTGTCAGGTACTGTTCGAGTTGCTGGGAATAAAGCAGAGAACCTAATAAATAAAATGCCAGCTTTCATATTGATTGCACTCTAATGGATTAAGTCAGACAGTAGGAAGTCAGTAAAATATACATTGAAAAATTGTACCAAATAGAGATAAGTGATATGGAGCAAAATGAGGCAGGAAGGGCATTGAAGAGTGCCAGGTATGCGTGTGGTAAAGGAGGGATTTGAAGTTTAAATAGGGTAGCTGGGGAAGACTTGCTGAGAAGGTGGCAGTTGAGCAAAATCCTGAGAGCAGTAAAGGAGGGAGACATGGTAAAATAGGAAGAGCATTCCTGGCAGAGGGAATGGACGTGCAAATGTCTCGTGACAGGAGTGTCCCTGACCTGTGTGGTTGGAGCAAAGCAAACCGCAGGAAAAGAATAAGAGACTGTCAGAGAGGTATGCTTTGGGCAGAGCACGAGCCAGATTATAGTCCTTTAAAGACATGCTAAGGAATTCTCGCCTTTGTTCTGCAATTGGGAGTCAGTGGAAGGTTGGTTTTGTTTTTTGTTTTGTTTACTGCTCACCAGCTGGGCAACCTTGGGCAAATCAATTAGCCATTCGGAGCCTCAGGTTCCTCACCTGTCAAATGAGTACAATAACAGAATAATAGTAGCACCTATTCTGAGCATAATTGTAAAGATTTTTTATTGTGGTAAAGTATACATAAAAATATTATTTTTAAACGTGTAGTTCAGTAGCATGAAGTACTTTGTTGTTCAACCATCTCCACTATGCATCTGTGGAACTTTTTTATCATCACAAACTGAAACTTTATACTCATTGAACAGTAATTCTCCATTCCCTCATTCCTCATAACCAATGTTCTACTTTCTGCCTTTATGATTTTGACTCCTCTAGGTATTTCATATAAGTGGAATTATACAATATTTGTTTTTTAGTAACTGGCTTATTTCACTTTGCATAATGTCCTAAGTTTCATCCATGTTGTAGTATGCTTCAAAATTCCCTTCCTTTTTTAGGTGGAATAATATTCCATTGTCTGTATATACCACATTTTCTTTATCCAGTTATCTATCAATGGACACTTGGATTGCTTTCACCTTTTGGCAATCGCAAATAATGCTGCTATGAAGACAGCTATACCATGTCTCTTTGAGTTCCTGTTTTCACTTCTGGATATATGTCCAGAAATGGAATTTCTGGATCATAGGATAATTCTATGTTTAATTTTTTTTTTGAACGATCACCATACCTGTAGGGCATAGGTAATTGTTTCACCATTTGGGGGGAGTTTGGGGGGCGTGGAGAGATCAAACTGTTTTGAGAGATTTTAGGAGATGGCAGAAGGGCTGGGAAGACAATAAGATCTGATGTCTTTGGCCCAGCTGGAATCCCCCCAGCTTCACAGTCCCCTAAAATATGATTTTTTGATAACAGCCATGGGTATGAAGTGGTATCTAACTGTGGTTTTGATTTGCATTCCCCTAATGGTTAGTGATGTTGAACATCCCTTCGTGTGCTTTTTGGCCATTTGTCTATCTTCTTAGGAGAAATGTTTATTGAAGTCCTTTGCCGATTTTTAAATTACACTGTTTGTTTTTTTATGGTTAAGTCATAAGAGTTCTTAATATTTTCTATCATTCTGTAAACTGCTTCTTCACTGTCCTGATAATGTCCTTTGATGAACAAAAGCTTTAATTTTGAAGTCAAATTTATCTGCATTTTCTTTGTTCCCTGTGCTTTTGGTGTCATATTCACAATATCATTGCCAAATTCAATGTCATGAAGTTTCCCCTTATGTTTTCTTCTCAGTGTTTTATAGCTTTAGTTCTTACGTTTAGGTCTTCAACCTATTTCAAGTTCATTTTTGTATCTGATGTGAGATAAGGTCATTGGTGGGATTTGAATAGAGCAGTAACATGATCTGACTTCCATTTTTGAAAGATCACTCTAGCAGCTATCTTGGAACCAAACTGCTACCAGCTGTGTTTCATTCAGTCCTTTCACACACCAAAAGGTGGAGTCCCAAACCATATCTTTGTGTGATTTTTATAAATTTTCAGCCACTTCTTTGTTCAATGATTGTCTCATTTGATACTACTTTGCATGGATGTGTGCTATCTCCTCCACCGCCAAGCATTCTAACACATCATATGGGAAATAGAAAGATAAATTTTTATTATTATTCGCTTCTTGAATATGCATTTAGAACGTATTTATTGGGTGTCTACTCTGAACCAGGCACTTTCCCAGGTCAAGGAGATATAGCGGTGAGAAATAGATTCTGTCTTCATGGAGCATACATTCTTATCATGCATTAAAAAATTGACCCAACAAATAAATGGTCCGTCCTCATATCTGATGAATACAAAAAGAACAATTAAGATCAATCATTGAAAAATCAAAAGTATCAGCTTTTCTATTCTTAATCATAGCCAAAGAATCTATTGAGACATCAAAATCAATCAACAACAGAACAATTGATAAATAATTCATAGAAAATTATGTTACTTAAACATGGATGTTTATTTTTTCTGTAACCACAAGCAGCACACCATATCCATGGATTCATTTAGACCTACTTTGTTTGGAACTTACTGTGTGCCAGGCACTATTCCAGAGCTGAATGAATAAGACTGTGGAATGAGCTGATGTTAAAGAGGAAAGCAGGGGCCAGACTGTGGAGGGCCACATAGTCCACTGAAAACAGCATGTCTGCTTGAAACATTGTCCCATGTTAGATTATTCTAGGTGTGTTCTATCGTGTGGTGTGGTGACTCACAACCCATCTGCACATTATAACCATCCTCAGATATCCTAATTTAATTGATCTTGGGTATGGCCAGGGCATTATTAACCTTTAAAAGGTCCCTAAGGGATTCTAAAATGCAGCTAGGGTACAGAACCAGTGCGGTGGAACCCTGTGGCTGCATTTACCTATTCAACCATGTGTCAAAGAAGCTCAGGGTAGCTCTTCTTCTCTGAAAATAACTTTCGTTCTTTATTCATTTTCTCCTTATGACCAAAGAAACAGTTACGTGTTGTAGAATAATACATAGAAATGAGGAACATCATCTAAAATCTTACTTCCCAGAGTTTTCTTCTACCAACACTTTCGTGTATTTTCTTTTTGTGCATATGTTTGTTCTCTTTGTCCCCGTAATGGTATCCAACTTTTCTTGTCATTTAATAATGTACCATAAAAAAGTATCTAGAGTTAGAATTGAGGACTATTTAGACCCCATCTATAGGTAATCTCTCAGCCCTCACATGCAGAAATAACATAGTTCTGTTCAGTCAGGTATGCTTGCTTGGCTCTTAATTTTCATAAAAAAGGCCTTGGTTTTATTCTCTACCTGACCAATTATTCAATTACATCTCTCTGTTCTTCATCAACAACAGTGAGTATGCATACTCAGAGGGTATGCCTTGAACTCTACTTTCATACACCTTTCAAAAGTCTGGTTGCCAGAAATAATATCTATAGAGGACTGCCTGAAGGACATGAGTCTATTTATTCCTCTATGTATTCTAAAATTTTTCCTGTCAGCATGCCAGACCTTGGATGTTTATATACACAGAGAACACTATTTTAGCTCCTTGTAAAAATGCTTCTACTGGATTGAACTTCAGCTGTATATCATCAGCCTATATTGAAGAGCATCATAAGAAACAGTTCTCTGAGGTTTTTATATCTATTATGAAAGTTGACACATCATTATGCTAGACATCATTGCCTTGTATCACCCAGCGGTTTTGTGTGTGTGTGTGTGAGAGAGAGAATCTACAAAGTGCTTAGGAAAAGAACCACAATTTTTATGTATTTCTTTAATCTCATGGACCTCACTAGCTTTAATTATTTGTCTCCATCTTTCCTTTGGCTGCTAGGAAGCTCAGTAAAATGGTAGCTCCCAACAAGCAATTATGCTTAACTATAGTATGTATTTATGCATTTCCACTTCACTTTGGTTTTATGATATTTCTATCTCCTCATTTATTTTTCACCATTTTTTTCTCTTCAACTATTAATTTTAAATTTCTATGTTGGACATATGTTTCAAGTCTTTGTGGGAGAGTGCAAAAGAGAAAAAGAAAGCAAGAAAGAGAAAATAAAGAAGATATAAAAAGAGGAGGAAAGAGAGAGAATAATGGTAGGAGGGAGAGAAGAAGGCAGGCAGAAAGACAATAAAGGGCATCCTAATAACTGGTGTAAAAGCTGTGCCACAGGAGCCTTAAGAGGAAGAGCTCATGGCCTGTATGACTGGGCTGGTCAGCAAAGGCCTACAAGGGTTAATGATAATAGCAAGCTTTTGTAGAAAGCCTGCACTCTATGGGGCTCTCTGCTAGTTACTTTATTTTTGTTTATTTTTTAATTAATTAATTTTTATAGAGATAATATTGGTTAATAACATTACATAAATCTTAAGTATACAACATTATAATTTGATATTTGTATACTCTATTGTATGCTCACCACCAAAAGTCTAATTTCCATTCATTACCATATATTTGACCCCCTTTACTCATTTCATCCTCCCACCACTCCCTCCCTTCTGGTACCCACCATTCTGTTATATGTATATGAGTTTGCTCTCCCAGGTACTTTAAATGTTTATCTCATTTAATCTTCATAGCAACCCTTTGAGAAAGGCACTATCATCATGCTCATTTCTTAGATTAAAAAAACAAAACCCAGAGATATCTAGAGAGATGAAGTAACTTGCCCAAGTTTATACCATGAATGGTGAAACTGATTTTGACCCAGATCTGTTTGCCACACACTATAACCAGTACTTTAAGGTTAATGTGATGCTTTTTAAATGGACCGTTAAAATCATTTAGAGAAATTAAAACTCCAGATAAGAGACATTTCGTTCTATTAACAATCCCTTGCTTTATCATCATCTTGAGGGGGAGGGCGCAAGTAGGTGTGTTATGAAGGATGACTTTCCCCTTCTTCCATTCATTTCCACCTCCCAAAGAAATGTAATTACATTGAAAATGAGATCTGAAATGGAGGGAAGTAGTGCAGACTTGCTGGCAGGAAGAGCAAGCAGGAAAGCCAAAAAGACAAAGGGAAAGCTGACAAGACAGAAGGAAAAGAGTGATGCTCGAGAGCAGATGGGAAGAGGCACTTGCAAAGAACTGAAAACCTGACTGAAGGCCAGGGAAAGAACAAAGATAATCTTGTCAGGAAGCCTGGCATAAAAAGTGGCAAGCTAGAGCTGAAAACAACATCAAGGTACTTGGGAAAAGATGAAGTATTAAGGAGAGAAAGAGAGAAGGCCTTTTAATACCTCTTCTCCACCTGTGGGTCCTCGATGGTGGGCCAAAGTGAAGTTAGAAACACAGTGCCTCCTCAAAGCCCTCACGTTCCAATCATAACCCAAAGCTTACATTTTAAAAGTTGGAGATCCCACTATTTCTTTCTATTTTTAGTAATGAGTTTTTTCCTTTATCTCCAGTGATGAAGTTCTACAGAATCTTTACTTTCCAATAGCTCTAAGATCCAACTAAAACTTAATATTTTTTAAAAATCTCTAAATCCCAAAGGGAGCTTTCCACTAATGCAAGATAAAAATGGATTTCTAAACTCTCAGGTGCCAATGAACAGCCATACTGTGCAAAGCGAGGGTAGTCACAAATGCACCCATGTCAAGTACGTCACACAGCAGTTCCATCAGCAGTAAAGTGAAAACTCGTTTCCTGTAGGTATGGGACAATCTCTATTTCAACTGGGGCTCTTTTAAATGCTCCCAGTTACTACACAGTTGGTCATAAAGTCAAAAGATTCCATTCAGGAAAGCACCCAAAAGCCCGACATTCACATCCAGAATGAAAATAATGACAATTCTTTTTATCTCTCCTCCACTGTTTTATTTTAAAAAAAAAAGGTTTCAAGAAAAGTACAATAAATATTCATTTCCTATTCACCTAGATTGGCCAATTGTTAATATTTTACCACATTTGTGCCTTCTGTGTGTGCAGGTGATACATAAACATACATACAGATGCACACTTGTTTTTGCAGAGAATTCCGTGCAGACATAACTCTTCACTCCAAATACTTCATTATATATTTTTTAATAACAAAGACACCCTTTCATAACCACAGTACAATTATCACACTCATAAAATTTCATGATTGATATACTATTATCTAATACACAGTCTATATTAAATTTCTGCAATTCTTGCAATAATTTTTACTATAGCTGAGTTTTCTGCGCTAGTCCAGAATCTCAACAAAAATACAATTATTTTATTTGTTTGTCACGTCTCTTCAACTTCCTTTAATCTAGAAGCTTCCCTCAGCTTTTTAAAATATCTTTCATGATATTGGCATTGTTTTTAAGAATCCAAGTAGGTTGTTTTACAGACAGCCCTCGATTTGGATTTATCTGGTTATTTATTCATAATTAAATTCATGTTAAATAACAGAAATACTATTAGGTTGAATCATATGAAATTGTCTTTTTAATAGACCAAAACTAATCAAATAGCAATTTCATGTGGTTCAATTTAAATCATAAGGAACATTGTGTTCTACTTACTACATCACGTCATGGACACATTGGTGCTTGTTTGCCCTGTTATTGGTGATGTTAAATTTGATCATGTGGTTAAGGTTCTGTCCACTGGACTTCTTCATTTCTCCATTTTTCCAAAGAGTAAAAATATCTTTTTTTTCTTTGCAATTAATGAGAAACCTGTGGTGGATGCTTTCAGGCTGTATAAATGTTCTGTTGCCCAACAATCTTTCACCCAAATACTTTATTACTGATGATTCTTGCATGAATATATTAGTGCTATGGTGGATGTAAAGTGGTGCTTTTCTGTTTCCATCCCTGCATCCACATTTACTAGCTGGCATTCTTCTGTAAAGCTCTTAACCTTCTCATTGTTTATAAACTTTTTAGTCATTAAGGAGTCATAAATTCTTTTTTATTTAATCTGTTATAATTAATTCCTGTCATTATTCATTATAATTCTTTCCACATTAAAGGTGGATTTTTGTTAACCTACCAAGTCATTCTTGCCTTTCTTGTGCCAGTACACTTTCCTCCCACAATGTTTGTTGTCTGCTTTGTCAAGTTTGAATCTGCATCTCCTGAGGCTGTTCTAGAACTGATTATCGAAGTGAGATTTTTAGTTTTTGTATTTGGTTGGACTTTATCTTTTCTAAAAAATATCTTAAGTCAGTTTGCCAAATTTGATTAACTTTTATTGGGAAATTCTTCTTAATTGTCACTATTTTGTCACTCTCTGTAGTTCTGTGTGATGGAAGGATGTGATGAAGGGAAAAACTCAGGCTTAAAAACCACACAGATTTGGGTTGAAGTTATGCAAGCTTGAGCAAGTCATTTTACTTCTTTGAGTTTTAGCTTCCTCGATTAAAATAAAAAAGACATTTTAATCTCTGACATATAGGGTGGTCATGAGTATTCAGAATATGATGTATGCAAAGTGACAAACTCAGTACCTGGCATATAGTAAGTATAGCAGTTATTACTGGCATTATAAATGTCATTTTTTTCAGGCTTTAGAGGTTTTTTGCAGGATTTACCCATCCTTCGACAATTTTGTCTTCTAAATTATTTTTCTGCAAATGCATAAATTTGTGTTTTTCCAAAGTGAAAAGTGATTTCATTCTTTTCTACCCCTTTTTTTTTTTTTTTTTAATTTAGGTTCTTTGGAATCTAAATGACTATCCTTGGTGTTTGCATCACCTCCCAAACTGCAGCATCTGCAAAAAGCATTTAAAGTATGTTTCTTTGCAAAATTTGTAATCCTGAATTTATTTTATATTCTCCTTATTCTCTTCCAGAAACATTTTCTTCAAAGAAATTTATATATAGTAATCCCACATTTAGTTGGAAAGTTTCCTCCCTATCTCTCTATCTCTAACCTCTCCTCTCCTTCTTCTTCCTCTCTCTCTCTCTCTCTCTCTCTCTCTCTCTCTCTCTCTCTCTCTCTCTCTCTCTCTCTCTTTCTTGGAAGTGACAGATAGCTTTTGGAGAAACCACTAGGCCAATCAGTATACCCGCAGAGTCTCTGACCTCAGGCTAGTAAGAAACAGGTAAATCATATATGTAGCTATAATTTATTGCAGGCCAAATGTAAGAAAGTTAAAAGGTGACTGGAAAACCTAAAGGAGGAAGACTTGTAGACTGAGTAGAATCTAGACATGTTGTGTCTTGGAAGATAATTGGTAAAAAATTAAAAACCAAACTCTAATCTCAAATAAAATTAAAATTTTTATTTAACTCTGCAAGCTCACCAGGATTACACATATTCAGGAAGACACTATACAATTAAGTGCCACGTTCAATTTCTAATGCAAAAAAGTCTATTGTTATTATTAATCCCTTCCACCCAAGACCTAGAATACTGTCTGATGCTATAGAACTAAAAATAATCATCCTGGGTAATTTCTTCTGACTTATCTTCTAATTTACTAATTCTCTCTTTATTTTTATCTATTATTTTTAACCCATATGATGAGTTTTTATTTCAATTGCATTTTTTTGTAGAAGTTCTACTTCATTCCTTTTCAAAATTATTTGTCTATTTTTTAATATTTCTTATTTTTGGCATATTTTCAAGCTTGTCTTTTATTTATTTAAACATAGTAAACATGATGGTTTTATATTCTTTGAATAATAATCTTTCATTTGAAGCCTTTGTAGATCTGTTTCTCTTGTCTATTTTCCCATTGGGTTTTCATTATGGTGCCAATTTATTTGTGTGCTTAGTTATTTTTTTTTTCTGTGAACTGCTACTTTTTCATGGAAGCTTATTTGTGGAACTTCTATGTGGCCTATTATGAAGATGCTTTCAACCAGACAGAATTAGCTGTTGCTTCTATCGAGCTACTTGAGGCTTCTGCCAATCCTATACCACTTTAATTTAAATTTAGCCTTGAGGGGTTTTTTTAAATAATATAAAATCTATACTTTAAAAGTACACAAGGGATACTTTAAAAGTACACAAGGGCAGATTTTTGTGGCTGAAATGTGTCAGGGCCAGTCCCCCCAACACTGGCTCTGCTCAAAACCAAGGCTACTTACTTTCCTTACAGTCCACTGGAGGTGGGGGTAGGAAAAATATATTCATTTCTGGTTGACCCTTACCCAAAGGATCTAGACTTTACTACCCTAAGGGTCTAATCTTAGTTTTGTAAGCGGTGTCTTCCTTCAGACCTCAACTTCTTTCAGGCCCTAGGCTTTATTTAATGGTCCCTTGGACCATGAAAACAAATCCAAGTTTGCTGGGTTCATTGGTTTGACAAATAGTTTAAGGCAAAAATTGTTTCCTGTCAGATTTTTGTATTTAGTAAAATTAGTCTAATAATTTACAATAATTTTAACACTTTATGCCTTTCTACTATTTTTGTGTACATATTATCAAGATTTTCTGATTGCTTTTAATGATAATATGCAAATACCTAACCCAGTGTACACTATGAAATAGAACTTTAAATTCATAGTAACTGTAGTAACTTCTCAGACACCATATGATCATTCTATTAAAAAAATTACTTGCTTAAAATTTTCAATCTATAAATATCTCAAGTTTTTTACTATTAATTATAAAATTTATTTAAAATGCATACAATGATCTCAATAATAGATGTGTGTTCTGGCAAATCCTGGAATATAAGACTTTAGATACTGATGTTTATATGCATTTATTTTCTTTCAATAACATCTAAACTCCTGGAATAAGCAAATAAGAAAGTATCTTAAGTAGCTACACTTTGGGAGGTTTTACTGGCCAAGGGAAAAAAAATGTCATTTGTTTTATTTTTATTATTAAAATCTTCTTAAATATGTATATATACATATTAGTTAAATGTGAATATAGTTTAACAACTCAGATTCTTATAATATTTCTGTTATTAAAAACTATCAGAAGTATTTAAAAACCTTTATTTACTCCAGATTATCCTCTAGAATTTGTTCAAAAATGTTTTAAGTATGCATTTAATACACAAACACTTCTAATGTTTATTTGTTATTTGTACATTTGTCATCCAAGTCAAAAAGATGAGAGAGCAAATAGTATTTGGTTAATTTGGGGTAATAAATTAAGTGTGCTTCAGTAATTCTTATTTTTATTTCCCCCAAAATTTTTATTTTGAACATTGTAAAAATAGCCAGTATTATCCCTCTTCCACAGAGCAGCAAATAGAATGTTACTGATTGACTCAAGTAGTAAATGATCAGTTCAATGTTTAAATGGTTGAACTGTGTTTTTATTTCCCTTGATACAGCTTTGGAGCAAAATTCAATCATTTAAAAAACCCCAAAAGAAGGGTTGAGTGGTATTTCAACTGGCAAGAAAAATCCAACATATAAGCAATAGAGTGGTAAGTTGGGAAATCTTCGGACTCAATGGATTCATTCAATTATTATTTACTGCACACCTACTCTGGGGACTGCACTATACATTACTGCCATACCATGAACAATAGCGTCTTTGCCCTCAAGGAACTTTGTCTTCTAAGGCAGTCTAAGACTTTCATAGGTTCCGACATTAGCTTTTCTTCTCCACCACTTTTTCCTCCCCTTCATCTTCTGGTTACTTTCTGAAATTGCTACTGTTCCATCCCAAACCAGGGTGCAGTTTTGGGGACTACAGTGGGAATAAGGAAGTCCTATTACCTCAGCATTTGCCTTACCAACCACAGTCCCAACCTGGTTTTATTTCTTCACCTCTCTCTCAAGACGCCTTTTCTGTGCTTCATCCCAGAGTTCACACATTGAAGTCTATTATGAAATGGCAATAGAGCCTAAGTCAGGCTTTGTTCTGAAATATGGGTGGTCTTGTGTGACATGGTAGCACTCAGAGCAGCAGATGTCCTCCCAAGAGATGCAGTTCTATCCCCAAATGAATTTGCAGGGGCTGATATTAGTGAGAAGGTTAAAGTAGGAGACTGTGTTTATGAACACATTGGAGACACATCCTGAGGATTTCTAAAAATTACTAGAGGAAGCTTCAGCTAGTCTTTATCAGTCAGTGGGGGCAATAAATGAGCAAAAGGTGAGTTTCAAGGTTAACGCAATCTTGTTGATATCCAAGGCTGGTGAGAACCGGGACATTCAGAACACATGTTGCCTTCCTGGCTCCAAAATGTAACTTAAAAAAAAAAATGGGGGGGTGGGAATTGGCAGGACTATGAAAAATCCTCAGAGAGAGCCTTTTACTCTCTCATTTCCTTTTTAAAAAGCCGCACGACTGCTTCCCCGTAGGCATGTGACAAGATTGGTTAGGCTCTGTCCCACAGAGGGTCTTAGAGAAAAGGACTTGGTGAGAAGAGACAGTGTTAGGAAATAAGAAGAAGCAGGCAGCCTTATGCAATCAGAAAAATTAGGCATTAACTAGGACCGAGAAATGTGGCCAGACTTATATATGCCAGTGGAAGCCTGGACTCACTCCCACCTTCTATCTTCCACAGCATCTTTTCTACCACCACCCCTACAGGCCCATTCTCACCCATGAATTCTCCTACCACCTCCTCCTACTTCATTTTAACCCAACAACCAATTTACAAATTTTAGTATTGTGGCTCTCAACCTTGGCAGCATATTAGAATTGACTGGGGAGCTTTTAAAAACCCCAATGCCCAGGCCAATTAAATCAGAAGTGAAACCCAGGCATCAGTAGATTTTAAAGCTCTCCTGGTGATTCCAGTGTGCAGCCAAAGTTGAGAACCTCTGCTTTAGGAATGCAACTTATTAATAATAAATTGAATACTGCCTGGCTTTTCATCAAAAGCAGAGTGTCAAAACAGAAAACAGACTCGTGAGGATAGAGTAGGAGTGGAGTGTCGAGGTAGAATTTTTTATCAGTAACAACAAACAACGTGTGTGAGTACACATGTGCATGCATGCATGTGTTCTACAAAGAGCTCACATTTAGAACAAAAACCTTGAGATCTTACGACGGAAATGCACAAAGGTCATGAACAATTCAGATAGAGAGCTACAAAGAATAAACAAACACGAAAAACTCCTTTTTGCTGATAATAATAAAAAAACTAAATTAAAAGCAATCTCGATTGCATTTTATATCTAGCCATATAAGAGTAAAAAGCTTAAATGACACTTAATTTTGATGAGCTTGCCATGAAACCAATATGCTCACAAATTGTGATGGTATTGTAAATTAGTTTTTTAAAACTCCTTCTGGATAGCAAATGGCAATGATGAAAAAAATTATAAATGTGTTTGGACCCATGGACTGCTAGAGGTTTGGATTTAAGGGGTATTGAAACTGAAGCAAAAAGATGACACACTTGAA
Organism: Cynopterus sphinx; assembly: GCA_030015415.1. Taxonomy (NCBI): domain Eukaryota; kingdom Metazoa; phylum Chordata; class Mammalia; order Chiroptera; family Pteropodidae; genus Cynopterus; species Cynopterus sphinx. The sequence goes on along the minus strand of CM057386.1, from coordinate 93,879,444 downwards.
AATAATCTCTGCAATAAATTCTAAATAGAAAAAATAAATGGAAACAACCTAAATTTCCAACATCAGGATAATGGTTTAATAATTCATGGTATACCAGCACCATAGGACATTATGTAGTCATTAAGCTGACAACTATGAAGGCTGTGAGGAAACATGGAAAAAAATCATTCCCTTGAGGGGCCTGTGCCCAGGCTAGTACAGCCCTGCCTCTCCACAGCAAACTGCCTTCAGGGCCATCCAAGAAGGAAGCTGTAATTTGACCTGATTTCCCAGCTTCCCTGAGAGACCTCTGGGAATAGCTCCTGTCAGGTCTCAAATCTCTTTTCCTGTCCATTGTAATGGGGAGCCCAGCCTCTTGCCACCTGGGCTCTTATCCCCAGAGCTCTGAATGTCCCCTCAACTCAATGAGACTTCCATCCTCCCATCCTCCAAAGCCTTGCAGCCTGCCCTCTGGAACCCATGAGGCGTCATTGGCGAAAAATCCTATATCTCCAACATTATCTCTGAGCCTTACTTTGTCACTCTAACTCTGCCGTTAGGAAGCATTTTGGAAATTCAAAATGTTGGTCATCAAAAAGATTGGGTGATGCTTCTGCCAGGGCTATGGGATTTGCTACAATGATCCTAACAGTCCCTCACAATGAAGAATTGCTCTGTATTCTGCCAGACAGTCACACAGGTTAGGAAACTATTTATAATGATCTGAAATTGGAATTTAACTCTATTCTACATATAAACCCCAAATATAGTTCTCACAGTTTTAAAATACATTGACTTTTCCAGAAATAAAACTCCCAGGTAAATGAGGAGAACACTGTGCTTTGTTTTTCACATTTTCTAAAAGTTGTACGACATGTTAGAAATCCGCATCCGGGAAAGCAACACATCTCTAACAGTCTTCCTGTGTCACTGTCACATTCACAGTGTTCTCTTAATAGGTCCAAATAGTGAGTAACTTCATTAGGCCTTTTAGTGTAGTCATGGCAAAATATTTTTACATGTCAAAATGAAATTATCTAATTATAAGTTACTCCCCTTTTATCTTTGCATTATATTACAGCTAAGGACTTACTAAAGATTTGCTTTAAAAAGGGGAAGCACTGGGCCTAATAGGAATGAGCGCCAAGCTTCCCATCTAGCTCTTGTAAACAGAGATGGGTTTTCCTCTTACCCTCTCACATAGGGCCTCAAGCTGGTCCTCCATTATTACCTCTAGACCGTGTCTATTATCACTTCTATTAAAAATCTCAGCTCTTACTGAAGAACAGGCCATCAGACTATAGTACCCATGACCCCTCAGGGCTCTCTAACTCCCAGGTCACTTCCCCCATTTACTGATTTTTAGCAACTGGTTCAACCATCTTCCCTTCTACCAATATTTCTTTCATCATTAATGAAAACTTCAATCTATATGAGGACAATTTACCCTCACCTGGCTTTGCAGTTTCTTGATCTCCTCACTTCCAAAGACCTTTAATTCCAGTTCACCTGTCCTCATCACCACCAGTCCTCATCACCAGTAATGGGACTGTCTCTGATAACTCAGTTTAAAGCCTCCACTCTGATTACCATGTCATGTCCTTCCAGCTCACTTACTCCGGTATCATCTTTCCAACAATTGAGACCCCACTGAGACTTCTAATTTATTGGTCCCATCATCTTTCCACCCTTTTCCTTTGCCCCCACTTCTGCCCAGTTCCATATTTTTACTTTGCTCTTACTCTTACCATGTTCTGATCCTATGATACAGAATTTTACACACACACCTATATCTATATTTATATCTATACCATAACTCCTTTGTTGCTTTCTCCCTTCATTTTACTGTCTGCCAAAGCTCCAATTCCAGTTAAACATTTCATGTCCTGCTGAATGTAACCAAGAAAAACACACCATCTTGCAAAATGGTCTAACTTTAAATTTAAATCTTTTAAGTGGATATTCAGCTCATTCAAATTGACAATGTAATCCTAAAATATGTCTCTAGGAAATTGACTTTGTCACTTTCTAAAGACAACTCTTTCACATTTTCTCCTCTCCTTACAGTCTGGTTTATTTGCTCGCTGTTTGGAAGTTTGGGTAGCTCATGGCGGGAATGGCTCATCTCTGATCCACAGGCATCTGCTAGGGAGCTGGCATGGAGCTGGAGAATTGACCTCCAAGGTGGCTTCACTCACAATTCTGGCAAGTTGACACTGGCTATTCAGCTCGAGATCATCAGCTATTGACCTCTATTCTCCTTTAAGTGGGCTTCCCCTGAAGCTTCTTGAATTTCTTCACAGTAGAGTGAGATACAAGAAGAAGGAAATAGAAGTTGCCAGACTTTTTAAAGGGTAGGCACAGGGTCACATCTATTGGTCAAACAGTCACAGCACCAATCAAAATTCTAGGGGGTGGATAACAGACTCCACTGCTTCGTGAGGGACAGTGACAAAGCATTTGTGGCCATCTTTAATCCACTACACCAGCCCTTTGAATTGTAGTTGATTTGGTTCTTTAGAAACAGCAGTGTGTTGGTAAATATTTAACTACCAACCAGAAGAAAGTAGAGAGTGGGTGTTAATTTTATAGTATTTGCCAATTTCCATGGTGTAGACACTCCCACCACGGCTGATTTCAGGCTACTAGTGCGACATTGCCAAATACATTGGGGAAAAAATGCTCACAATTGCCATTACAAGAAATTGTCATTATAAGCTTGCTCCAGAAATAATTAATCAATTGGAAAAAAAATCTGAATGATAGTCCAGGTCATAGATGTTTATTGACGGCTTACTATGTCCTAGACATGAAGAATTTAGAGATGACCAAAATGGATTCAAAATCTGTGCTCTAGGAGCTTTCATTCTAATAAAGGAGTCAGATGATACACAACCCAGTATATACAATAATGACAGGTGCTAAAAAAACAGGGCAAAGAGCAGAGAGTGATGGGCCATACTCATTTTAAGGTAGGGTAATCGAGTAAGGCCTTTCTGAGCAGGAGACATTTAAGCAGGTTAGCAACCAATAATAGTAGGCAGAAGCTGTCTTATACAGCACTTGTTATGCGCCAGGCACTCTTCTCATCAGATTACATATATTAATTTACTAATTAAATTCCTTAAGAAAGTGTCCTAAATAAGGACAAATTTAATTCAATAAAAAATACTGTTATAGCCCTCCAAATGTATGTCTAGAGCAGAAGAAAATGTGACAAGAACAGAATATCAGAAACAGGTAATGAAGAAAGACATAATCAGGCAACATGGAAAGAAAGAATGTGGTTCGCATTTGACTCTCAGCTAATTTCATTAGCTGTGGTAACACCTCTGGCAGGGAAACCAGTTGTGTGAGGACAACCTCAAGAGTGTGTGGGGAAGTGGAGACCAGACTTACACCCATATGATTAGGCAGTTTAAGAGGGAGTTTACAAACTGTCTTTAATTTTAATGTTCACTGTCTTTCCAAGAGCCGCCTTAAATGTGTGGTTCATTTTATGGTCCAGGTACTTTCACATTTATCCTCACAACCCCTCTGTTAAGTAGCCAGGGCAAGAAATAACCCCGTTTCACAGATTCGAAATCTTGGGATCAGGAAACAAGAGAGTTAGGACAGGTGTGCTGGCTCTAACAAATTAATTCGATAAATATGTATTGGGCGTCTGCCGGCAGTGGCTCAGGGAACAGCACAGGTGCTGGCGTGACTATCTCACCACCCATCCACTGCCCTGGGGGGTGTGATGCCACACTCTTACAGGCTCTCCACACATGTCCCAGGGCAGCTCACCCCAACTGATGTACATTCAGGCAAAGCCGGGAGGCAGAGAGGGGTGAGACCCCTTCGGTGTTTAGAGTGAATATAGGATCTCACACTTCCTTGCCTTAGCTTCCTTCGGCAATAAAGAACAGATAATTTATCCCTGAGCTTTCTACTTCCCCATCTGGAAAGCAATCTCAAGACTAGTTTCTCTTATAACTGAAAATCTTTCTATAATACTACATATCAAAATATAGATCTTGTAATCACCATTTTTTAAATCCTGAGAGATTTTCTCTCCCTAAATACATGCTGTCATTGTTCTCAGTTAAATGAATAAGAGCTGGAACAGGCAAGAGAAGTCATGCTCCCTAGCAGAGCCCTGGGGCTGATGAAAGTATTGACTCAGAGGGTCAGAAGAACAAGTCCCCAGAGACACCATCTGAGAACAACTGAGAAACCCACATTGAACCAGGTGTCAGAAGACCCAATGGACCTTTTAAATGGTTAAAGGAAGGCTGTGATCAGCAAAGTGAAGGGCTTCTGGGAGATCAAAGGCACTGTAGAGCAAGGAACTACCCATATCAGCCATGAATAATAAATTTTCTTCCTTAAGGAGCAAAACATGCTAGGGCTAAAGCAAGAACAAGTACATTCAGCCTCCATCAAATATTGCCATCAAACGTATGTGGATATAGGGGTAGGGAGGAGTGTAGTAAAAAAAAAAATATATATTTAGTTTCTGTGGTCTGTAAACATTCATTAAATCTCCCCTAAAACAATGAGGAAAATGACTGTTAGGCTCTCCATTTTACAGCCAAAAGAACTTATGTTACAAGATTAAATTATTAAAACACTGTTAAGTAGATGAATAGAAGCAAAAAAAGAAAATCCCAAATATTTTATTCCCCTGGCCTACCCATCAGAGAATGTAATCTGTATCTTACATGATGGTTATCTAGTTACCTTCAGCTTGAAGATCTGAAAAGTGGCAAAATGCCTAATCTATAGACTCTCTTGGGAAAAAAGTAGGGGAGATAAGAGGTTTTCCTATCCATGGAATACCAAGATTGACTTCCACCTAGGAACGCAGCCAATCTATTACTTCTTTCCCATTGTGAATAAAGACTATAAATGGACACACTAAGCCCTAAGGAAAGGGGTTAGAGGAGAAAGAAAAATCAAAACCCAAGTGTAGAAAAGCAGATAAGTGGGATCAGTTTGTGAGATTGCTATTCAAATTCACCCCATTATGCGTGAGGCATGGCTGGCAGCTTGATGTAAGCTAGGTGATCCGAGCCTCCCAGCTGACTTGCACCCAGACCAGTAGCAGAGCACCAAATCATCCTTTAATAAGCAGCTGGGTTTCTGTCCTTGTGCCCAGAGGACGCGCCTCTAAAACTCTAAGTGTACTCTTCTTTTCAGAATTGCTCCTTCAGAAGAGTGTCCAAGATCCTGTTACTCTTTGTTCCAGCTCACACACAGCTCAACACGGTCCCTCCTTCCTGCCCTTGGCCTTATCCTCTTCCTTCTCCCGCTGATCCCACCCAGAAAGGACTGCATTTCACTGTCTATAAGTAACTCAGGCATGCTTTCTGCACCAAGGACATTTTAGGGGGAAAACAATTATAATACTTGGTGGCATTTATAGGACAGCTGAAACAAAATCTTGCGGATCTCAGTCTTGCTCTTCCCTCTAAGCAAGCAAAGCCAGGGGCACTTCCTCTACTTTGGGTAAATTTTAAGGGGGTGTATCTTCCCTGTTTGTCCCCGCTTCCCAACTTTTTCTATTTCACGTCCAGCTCCACCCTCTGGCAGCAGTGAAAAGAGGGCTCACAGTCTGAGCCCTTCTCACCCATGACTGACCCTCTGAGGTGGTGGTGGTGGGGGGTGCCCCTCCGCTGCTGACTGGGAGCCCAGGCACCAGCAGATTCCCAGGCTGAAGACATGCCGTGGCCTGCCCCTCCTCTTCCTCCATGTCAATCAGCCCCTTCTCCTCTGCCAAGCCAGCTGTCTGCACCTGGCTGTCTGTCATTCTGCTCCCTTATTCTGCCTGGCCAGGGGCCAGGTTGACATGGTCCCTGTGGGGGTCTGTGCTCCGCTGCGGGTGGCCAGCTGGAGCCAGGTGGAGGCAGGGAAGACTCTCAGGGGGCATCTGGCCATACCAATGTCTGAAGCAGCCAGCCATGTTCTGGCTTTATCTAGCTTTTCACCCAGTGTAAACTAGTCTTCAGGCTTCCAGGGAGCTGTAGAGTATGTGCCCTCACCAAATGAACAGGCCTATTTGAAAGTATTTCTATCAATCAACAACATAGTTTGGCTATATAGGTGAGCTTATCTGTAGACCAAAATCAATATTGTCATCACATGTAAAAAATGCCTTTTAAATGCAATTATAGACACTCAACAAAAATGGTAATTTTTTAAAATCCACTTAAGGTTCTGAGACTTCCCAAAGTTCATTACATCTCTCATAAATCTTCACAGAGCCACATTTTCAGGTACCAGATTTACACTGTGGTATGCATTAAAGCAGGACACCCAAATCTACATGTCTGTATGTTAAGTGTTTCTGGTTAAAAGCAACAGAAAAACAAATCTACTCACTTAAGCAGAAACAGGGAACTTTGTTGAAAAATACTTACATAGCTCGTAGAACCAGTGAAGGAAGAAATGAACAAAGTGGTGCTGAGGCCCTGGGCTGCAGGAGGTCACCACCCTCTCCAAATGCATTGCCCTTTCCCTATGCATTCATTTTCCATTGCTGCCATAGCAAATTACTGCAAACATCGTGGCTTAAAGCAACATAGTTCTGTAAGTCAGAACTCTGACATGACTGAATTGTGTTGTCCCTTCAGGATCTCCCAAGGCCAAAATCAAGATATCAGCCATGCTGGGCTCTCTGAAAGCTCTAAGGGAAAATCCATTTCTAAGTTTTTTCAGGTTGTTGGCTGAATCCACTTCCTTGTGATTGTAGAAGTGAGCTACCCACTTCCTGGCTGGCTGTCAGGTGCTAGAGACCACTGTGGTTTCTTCAAACACAACCTCTTCCAGCTGCAAGTCAGCAATGCGGTGTCAAATTCCCCTCTCTTCTACTTCAATCTCTCCAGCTTCTGCTGCTTTTCAGAGACCAGATGATTAGATAAGGCTCGCCTTGGTAATCTCCACATTTTAAGGTCAACTCTACCATATAACATAACAATCATGGGAGTGATGTCTTATCATCTCATCATACTATAGTTTGGAGGAAGGGATTGGAGATTCTGCCTGCCACACTGGGACTCAGCTCCAGTAACTTTTAGTGCCTATCTATCTATGTCACGCTGCAAATTCTCAGGAAAGAAACTCAGATTGACCAGTTTGGGTTAGGCATCTACCCCCATCAGCCTATTGGGACTAGGGGACCAGTTCATATAAAAGAGGGACTAGCACCTAGATATCAGGGCTGTTCTGAGAGAGAAGATTGTTGGGAGATGGGCAAAGAGCACAAGAGAAATCCTTCTTGAAGAGGGAAATAAAGGAAGTGACAAGAGTGTAGAACCCCATGCAGCACAGCCGGCAGACAAGCCCCCCAAATTATCAATCAGTCAATAAATACATGAGTATAGCCAGACCTTGTGCTAAGTACCAGAAATGCAGCTGTGAACAAGATACACACAGTACCCACTTTCATGGGTCTTACAGTAGAGAGGGGAGATCTTAAATAAATAATTGCAAGTAAGGTAAGTCCTACAAAGAGAAGTAAAGGATCTTAAGTGGCATAGAAGAGACAAGCCCGGCCTGGTTGATGAACCAAGGAAACCTCACTTTAGGAAGTTACATTTCAACAGGTATATATATAGGATCAGTCATTTGGTCAGTCATTGAAGAGCTTTGTGGTTAGCAGTACGGATTCTGGGGCTAGACTGCTGGTCAGCATTCAAGCCCTGCTCTGAAACGTGCTAGCTGGAAGACTTTAGGTGAGTTATTTAAGTTCTCTGTAGATAGTAGTTGTCATAGTTAATTAATACACATACCTGTTGCACACAGTAAGTTCTCAATAGATGTTTATTATTCATTATTCACAAATATGATTGCTTAATGTATGTCAGGCACTGTGCTTGATGCTGAGCATATGATGATAAAAATAGTCACAATTATTGCCTTCACGGTATTAGAGTCATTGGAATATATCCAGGTAAGAAATAGACTTCCAGAAAGGTTAAATTTGACTTTTTAAAATCTGAAGCCTCTAAAATGCTTCTACTCTTTGGCTTAACAAGTAAATATCTGAAAATTTATCCTAAAGAAATAACCATGAATGTGTACAAGGTTTTAGCTATTTCTTATACTGAAGAGTAGAGAGAGCCTAAGCACCCCAAAGTTAAATTATGATACACACTTATGATGGGATGTCGTGCAGCCATCACAATGTAGAGGAATTCTATCTGTTGACATGAGATGAGATTGAGTATCGTGCATGTGAACATCTTTTGCTAATCAGATACACTAATCCATAGGAAGCAAGAATGGAAGTATTTAAACCAAGATGGTAATGTCTCTAGGTAAACGTGGTGAGAGGGGAAGAATTTACTGGAAAGAGCTAGAGTAACTCAGAGAAAGGAAGGAACAGTTAAAGACCAGGCTTTGAGTACAGCATGAAGCAGCTGGATTTGGCATCCAGGTAATAGAAACAGTAAGATAGTCTCTACTAAACTATGCCATTAGTAAAAGTCAATTCAATGTGTGTGTGTGTGTGTGTGTGTGTGTGTGTGTGTGTGTGTGTCTTTCTTTTTTCATCTAGCTCTGGTACAGATCTCTAGAAGAGAGAGTCTGACTGGCCCAGAAGAGATCATGGGCATCCTGCCTGGCAGTTGCAGCAATACTGAATGCTGTGGGAAAGCCACAGTGCCCAGAGCAAGAAGCAAGGAGAAAGGTGAAATCAGTAGACACAATGGACTTTCGTGTACTTCCCTTTTTATTTTTTACCCATGTTTTAAAATTGTTCTGTAACAGGTAAATCTTGTTTTTATAACAAAAAAAAATTTATATTTTTAAAATATAATTTCAGAAACCTCAGAATGCAAACAACTTGCCAAGTTCCCTGAATAAACCTTGTTTTCTTTTGTATCCCCTGTCTATATCTTCTACAAAATATCCCACCCCGATAACTCCATACCTATCCATGCACATACTTGTCCACACGAATTACTTTTATGTGATTATTTACTAATATAACAATGATATGATGAGCACATCACATCACAAATAGGCACATAACATTCCATTTCAACAATATAATGACCAAGACATTCTGGAACTCATTACCTAATGTTCGTTAGAGTAAAATTTTGCAAAATAATCACTAAAGACAACAGCAAGTATTTACTAAGTGCTTTCTCTATGCCAGACACTAAACTGAGTCCTTTACTCACATTATGTCACTGTAAGGTAAAATACACTACTTGGCAAAGCATAATTTCCTTTCTTTAACATAGCATTCTTACTAGAGTCTATCTTTTTTTGAAAAACAGATTTTTTCTCAAGGCATTTCATTTGCAACAAGTACTCCATTTAAACTCCCTCACCATTCCCAAGAAGAAAACATAGGATTGGGTATTACTTATCTTTCTGTAGAGTTGAGAAAGCTACAGAGATGTAATTTCCTCAAAATTGTACAACTATCCATGGCATCTGAACATCTCTCTACTTATTGACCTGGCATTGAGAGAACAATTCTTTTATTAATAGACACATTTTGTGGTCTTACTTTGTATCAGGCTTTAGTACAGAAAAATCAAAGACTGATTCACTCATGTACATCCATACTGTATGCCAAGGCTGTGCCAGTTATCAGGAACAAGACTGACATAGTTCCAGTGCCCACGATGCAGAGAGGTCTTGCCTGTAATCAAGAAGTTTACAGTCAGAGTATAAATAGGGGAGCATTTGCCAGCGAGATATGGGGCTTAAGAAACAGAAGTGAAAATTATTTTTAAGGAATTGGAAGTGAGTATGTGTGAAAATACTGAAGTGAGAACAAAAATCTTGGGAGGGGGTGGAAGTAAGATACTGAGTCTGAGAAAATGAGGAAGTAGAGTTTGCAGGCAAAGATAATAAGCTGAGAATTGCAGGCCACTTTGAGAGGAGCTGTGCCTTCAGTGGGGGGACACAGTCACTTCAAGGCAAACTTGCAGCAAGAGAAATGAAAATAAAAACCTAACACATTCCTCTACCTCCTCTGATATCCTGCCAGATCTCTCACTGGCTACACCAAGGCAGTGTCTATTGACACAGTCTAGATGGGTCAGTTTCCCAGGCTGGGAGAGGAATGGAAGAAGGTGGACAGTGCATCTAGAGAGCAAACTAAAGATATCCAACACTTCTGTTATGCTGCAAGTTCTTGTTCCTTGACCAAGTCCTTTAGCCTTTTTTAATATAAATTTACCCTTCACTAGGACCTCTCTTAGGTCATCTCTAAAGCATGTTCCAGGGTCAGCCCTGTATGAAGAAAGAAGACTCACAGGTCTGAACTAGGCTTGTATTTAGAATTAAGGGAGTTTTCCTTCTACTACCTACCAAGAAGCATTTTTTCCCACCACCTGGGGAATATTTGGTGTTAAACCTGCTTAATAGGAACACTCTTGACTAGTAAATGGAGGAGTCTGTGTTAAATGACAAAAATGCCTTTGGACTAAAGCTCTGGGAATGTGAACCTTGGTGCACCCCCTCTTGTTGGAATAGGCACAGAGATAGACACAGAAAGTTATCTCACCCCTTTAAATGTAAATGCTATTTTAATACAACATAATTGAGGAGCAAGAAGATGAAAGGGGAAAGGGAGATAATCATTATCACTATTGAAAATGACCTCCACCAGCTCCTCTAAAGAAGCTCTGTAGTAATTACAGCTGAGAAGAGGTGTAAGATGCTGGCTGGCCCAACCACCAATAGATGCCGCTGAGTAAAAGGATAGATGTTTAAATTAGGAAGACTGCTTCCAGGTAAAGCCCAGGGTCTTTGACGAATCCAGTGCAAATTACTGTCCAGTACAAATTAAAGTTTATTCAGCAATACTGGGAACTGACACGCACATTAATTGAAGAAGACTAGAACTCACTACCGTAAAGAAAGAGAAGTGTTGTTCCCCACGTCAAAACCAATAAGACATCTTGGTTCATTTTATTCACAAATTCCAAGATTCTTGAAGAGTTGTTACTCACTTTGACTTCTTGATCTGAACAGATGAAAAAGGTGACATAGTGAGGAGGTTAAGCAGTGGGCACTGGAGCCAGGGTACCTCCTCCTGTCCCTCACTTTGAGTGACTTAGTAAGCTGCTTAACTTTTCTGCAGCTTAGTTCCTCATCAATAAAATGAGGAATAGCACCTTCTTGTAGGACTGTTATGAGGATGAAAGTCATTAAATAAAGATAAAGTTCATAAAGGTAGAACTGTATCTAATATATGAGAAGTACTAGACATATTTAATAAAATAAGTATTTCAATAGGAGAGGGAAGAATAGAATCCAGAAACCCTCTAACTTAAACCTCTGGTGGATGGCACAGATGTCTAAATAAAACAGAAAAGACAAAGGTAATTCCTGTTGGATTTAAGCAAGTTCCCAAGTAAGTCGGAAGGGAGATTTGCTATTTTAAAAAATTTTTACAGATGTTAAAGGATATTTTGTCTGTGTTTTCATCTATTACAATTGTTAGACATTTATATTTATGTGTATGTAAATAGACATGAACACACACAGACCAAAATTCTTCAAGTGCATAATCTGGGGAGTGTTATTCATTTGTAGTGGAAAGAATAATAAATCTGAAATTGCTTTCGGGTTTCAGTTCTAGGCCTTTTTCAGGCAACTTCAGATAAATCTAACTTTGAAATATGTTTTACCATTTAGATATGAGGTGATACCTCAGAGTTTCATGATGATCAATGAGTTAATACAAGCAAAGCACTTAGTGCTTGGGACATGGTGAACATCTAAAAAATGTTAGCTATCTTTTGTTATTATCTCCGATGTCCCTTCCAAGGTTAAATGGTTTGAGGACACTTGTTACTTGCTCACAAAAAAAAGGACTGACGAGAGAAATCAGCTCAATGGGTCGTCCTTTCGGGATTGAGAAAACACATGCAAGAATTGTCAGAGAAAAACCTGCTGCATATCCCTGGATTCCATCACCTGGGCCTCTCGCACAGGTGCTACAGCTCAGGGCTAGGTTGCGTACTCCTGCCCTTGCTGCGTAGAAGCTTCCTGAAAGTCTGCAGAAGAGTCGACAGGATGGCCTCTGTGCTCTATGTACTTGGCCCCATCCAAATCACATGAGGCACTCAGGTTTGCAATTCCAAAAAGAATTAAACAGAAATAGTCTCTGCCCTAGAGGCAGTCACAGTACAAAAAGCCTGAAGTGTCAGAATCATTTACTTTATGAATTCTCATTCATTGAATCCTTTATCTAAAACTAGCCTTGTCATATCCTTCCAAGAGAAACTTGGTTGCTCCAATAGCTGCAGGCAGCTTTCCCCACCCCCCAAAAAACCAAACCAAACCAAGAACAACAAAAAAAAACTTCCTGATTATTGCTCTTGGCCATTTACATATAATTACTGCTTTGCATTTTTTGTTTTCTGTGGTGTTTTGCCCTCTATCACTCTACTGCATTTAAATAAATGCCTTGTTATTAGTTTAAACTAGTTGGTGTATTCTCCTTTTTTAAGTGTTTGGGAGGATAATCACCTCCTTCCACCTCAGTCAATCTGTTCTCCAATTTTTGTGTCCTGGAAAGCTTTGAGAAATAGAAAATAACTTCAGTGTCAATAATTTCAGTGTTAATCAGTCTTAACCAGAAATATACTCATCCCCCTAGCCCTAATACAGGACACTAAGAGGAAAGTTGTCTGTTTTAAACTTAGCACTGAGTAAAATGGGGGACTACCCCTTGAGAATTCATACTATAATCTGATTCTCACCTAGACTTTTTAACCCTAATTCGCACAGGCTGAGGATTTTCAGAATTAATATACTATTTATTTAAGAACCCCAATAAAACTCAAACAGAATAAATCACAAAAAAAAAACATGCACCTAGAAACAGACACTAAAACTGCAGAACACCAAACTGATTAATTAAATATACATGTCAAAGTTTCTAGGGTATATGTGAAAATAATAGTATTGTATTTAGCTTCAACATTCGTAGAGGAAAAAAAATGGAATGAGATAAAAATTAATCCAAAAGAAGATTAAAAAGAGGGAAAAGAAAGATTAAAAAAGTGAGACACTATTGCATAAAATAAGATTAATAAGTCTAAGTATGTCAATAATTATAATATTAGACTAAATGATCTAATAAAAAGACAAGGGTAGTCAGACCACATTTTTAAAAATTTACTTACGTACTTCTAACAAGAGACACCTCTAAAATGTAACAATACAAAAAGTTGAAAGCAAAGGAATGAAAACTGTATGCCAGGCAAATACTAATCAAAAGCAATCTATGCCATTGATGTTAACATCCACAAAATAATCTTGAAAGCAAAAGAATAACTAGATATAAGGAGAATCACTGTATAGGAAAATGTTAAATTCACCTGGAAACTATAACAATTCTAAATGTACACCTAATAATATTATCTTAAAGTATACAAAAAAATTGACAAAACTACATGGAAAAATAGACACATGTATAGTCATGGTAGGAGATTTTAATTCAATTCTCTGGTAACCAATAGATGAAGCAAGAAAAAACATTAAACACATATAAGATTGAACAAGCGATTGGGAAATCCACACACAGAACACTGAACTTAATAGCTAGAGATGTAGTCACAAAACTGAACACATAACGGGCCATTAAAGAAGTGTCAAGAAATTCAAAGGACTGAAACTACACCCACCATATTCTCAGACCACAAAACCCTTCCTCCTCAGTGGAAGCCAGACTTAATGACTCATTTCTTAAAAGAGAGAGAGAGAGAGAGAGAGAGAGAGAGAGAGAGAGAGAGAGAGAGAGAGAAGAAAGAAAAGAAAAGGAAGGAAGGAAGGAAGGAAGGAAGGAAGGAGGAGAGAGAGAGAGAGAGAGAGAGAAAGAAAGAAAGAAAGAAAGAAAAACAAAAGTGATGGTGTGAGACTCTGAAGACTAGGCCACACATGCGCAGCAGCTTCCTGTGTTCTCTTTTTCTGCATCACTCTCTCTGGAGGAAGCCAGGTGCCATGTTGTGAGGACACCCGAGAAGGCCTATGCAGCGGCACACGTGGTAAAAAACGGAGGCCTACAGCCAACAGCCAAGCAAGTGAGCCTTCTTGGGAACAGATCCTTTAGGTGACTGCAGTCCTGGCCGACATCTCCACTGCAACCTCATGAGAGACCCTGAACCAGAACCACTCAGCTAAGCTGCTTCTGGATTCCTGACCCACAGAAACTGTGCGAGATGATATTTGTTTTAAGCTGCTCTATGTGGGAAACTTGTTGCATAGCAATCAATAACTAATATACCTGCAGGGGGACTCAGAACAAGGTACATACAAATTAGAGAATAAAACGCCGGATAATAAGGTGCTATACTGTATATTATAGGCAACAAGACTGTGCATAATGAGGCGATAATTCTAAAGTATGAAGTCAAGCAGGAGAAGGAGGACATCAATTTTCCAAAAAGAAAGTTAAGTTGGAACTTAGCGTTTTATTCATTCAGACCACGAAAAATATTGAATAACAAATACATGCTATACGCTGAGCTAGGAAATTGAGCTACAAAAAAGAATGTCTTAGCAATAATTCCTGTCCTCAAAAAATTTACAGTTTTAATGAGAGAGTGAGACAAGTTAAAGAATTATAACATAGGTGATAAGTACTCTCTGATAGTACCCTATACTTTTTGGAGATTAGGGAAATCTTCCTAGATGAAGCAATATCTAAGCAGAAACATGAACTTTGAGATCGCATTAGCCAAGGGAAGAGGAAGAGGTGAGGCCAATGATCTAAGCCAAGGAAACAGCGCATGAAAAGGCAGGAAGACAAGAAAGCACAGCACATTCCAGAGTTCAGGAAGTCTGGGGATTTGGACTAGAGAGTCACGGTGGGGAGAGATAAGGTTGGAGAGGAAAGAAAGGCTGGATCCTGCTACATCAAGAGCAAGGGGGAGCCACTGAAGGGTTTTTAACAACCAGGCTTTGGCAGAATAAGCAGCACCATTTAAACATATAGTGCTATCTGTTCCTTGGTAATCATTACCAGGCCTTCAAAGATAGTACTCTATCTATTTAATTCTAACAATTAATTCCAAGACAGGTACTATCAATGCTTCTGTAAGGAAGAGGCAACTGAGGCTCCAAGAGCTTTTGTGCCTCACACAAAGCCCCACACTAGTTGTAAGGGGCAGAGCTAGGGATTAAAACCACAGAATGAGAGGGGAGTAAAGGGCTTAGACGTAGGAAACCGGTTTGGTAGGATAGCACAAAAGACAGAATTACATTTTAAAAGCCAACTTCTACTGTCTATTATTGTAATAGACTTACTTTCTTTAAAAAGTGTGTTATCTTTCTATAGGGGTGTGAATGTATGAGATGTGTGTTAGACCCTCTGTAATTACAGAGGACTAAAATAAGAGACGAGATTCTGTTGCTTTCTTCACAAGAACATGTGCCCTGTGACATTTATCAGTGTCCCTGATATAAATTACTATAACGACAATGCACAAGTGAAAAATGCCACCCAGATGACATTTCGTGCCATTCATGTGTTTGATTCCACTGTAGGTAAGACTAGCAATGCTCCCCAGTGAGAAGGCACACACCTGCTCTGCGGGCCCAGCCTGCCTCCAGACTGCTGCCCCCAAGGAGTGTTCCATCTTAGCATGGAGATGAAACAAAAGCAGAAACATGTCTGCTGAGCTAAAGGACATTTTAAAAATTCTTAACTGAAAAAAAAAAAAACTTCCACTGCATTCCTGAGAGCACTATTGATTATTTTCTCCAGGCCTTTCATTTACATAATTTACTTAAGTATAAATTCTCAATTACGTAATAATTTCCACTGAGAGGCTTACAAAACAGCAATGCAAAATTCATTTGTATCAATAACCATTTTAATAAGCAGCAGATTGTCTTGTCACCAAATCAAGTGTCTTGGGTGTACGTTTGAAGGTTGTTTTATATATGTATAGTACTGCTTACCACCTTTCTCTAATATTTTAGTGATAGGAGAGGAAGAAAATGAGTATCTTCCATGGGAAACAGAAAAAGTCTGAAAGGATGAAAGAGAATAGAATGAAGGCAGGTCCATTTTTCTAAATTCAATGGCTCTGTTAATATGTAGGCTAAAGAAGAATGCAAATAAAAAATGAGTTCATTTATAATGAAAGGATCTCATGGATAATATCTAAACCCTATAATTGACTCCAGCCTCAGAATCAACAAAACAAGACAAAACAAAAATGGCCAATCAGACCTCATGTGCCTCAAAATGTGCAACAGGAAGTACCTACCACCACCTAAAAGTTAAAAACTTGGACATGGTTCTGATCAGTCCTCTAGAACTACTTACCTGTTTACAGGAAATACAGAGGACAGAGGTGCAAATTAAATGACACCGCAGAGAAGCAATTAGCTAAATCCAGAGTACTAGACGTTCTGCAGGAAAAAATGACTTCTTTTCTCCCACAAACCAACAGTGCAAGAAGATAAAAAGAGGAAGAGGTGAGATGATAGAGACTTAGGGGAAACTTAACAACCAAATACAATGTGTAGACCTTGTTTGCATCTTGACTCGAATGAACCGACTCTAACTTAGACATTTTTGAGCAATCAGTAAATTTGAATATGGTAGAGATAATACATACTATTAAGGAGTGGCGGTGAATTTGATTAAGTGGGATAATGGTATTGTGACTTTGTTTTTTAAAAACATCCCTAGCAGTTAGAGTTGCACAGTAAAACGTGTACTAGTAAAATAACAAGATATCTAGGCTTTATTTTTAAACTACTACAGATTTTTTTAAAGAAGGCTAGAGGAATCAAGATGAGCAAATGTTGGTCAGTGTTGAAACTGGTTTATGGGATATAAGGGTTCATTATACCACTCTCTCTGCATTTATGTGTGTTTGAAAAATTCCCATCATTAAAACTAGGGCGAGGGGAATGAACTCACTTGAGGATCAATTTCTGTAGCTGCGCATGGCCAGATGGTAATTTAATATCATTTAGGTCACTTATAAACTAAGCAACTTTGGAAATAAAGACTCTCGGAGTGAAACAAAACCTTAGAGATTATTTTTTTTTCCTTAAATTGCTGACAAGAGAGTTGATAGCAAAAGGGTGGGTGACCCAGGGTGTACGGCCAGCCTGGGGACCACCGGGAATAAAATCTGGATTCTCAACCCAGCCTTCTTCTCCGTCATGTGGCAGACCAATTACTTAGTTCTCCTAGAACTCAATGTCTTTATCCCTAAAATCAGAGCAACACTAATTCATTTAGAATTACCCTGGGGAGAGGAGAGGTTTAGCAAGACTCTTCGCAACTGTGAGTTATTATTTTTAAATAATAAATACTCTTCAGTTTACTCAATATAGAATGACCAAACTCAGAGTTCACAGGAGAAGGGGGTTGGGGTGGGGGACAGAACAACAGGACCGTTTTAATGCTGCCAAGACAAATTTATTGTAACCTCCCCCTGATTGAAGCAAGATGACTAGAAGTAGAGCAACAATAGCTTCAAATTCAACCTGGGAAAGAAGACACTTTACCTGAAGAGGGGCCTCCCACATGACAGGCGTCACCCTCAGGGAGACTCCCTTGTTTGTCTCTGGCAAATCCTTTGCCCAAAAGCCATATGGTTCCTCACAGGGGGCCCAGGAACAATAGTGTGCCTGCCAACCATGAGGTGTGACTTCTCTAATTAGCAAAGTCTGTTTAAGTGTCTGGCCACCAGCTGACAGACGCCAGTTGACAGTGGGGAGGAGGAACCTGATGGGGTGCAAGGGGGAGGAGGAACATGCGAAGTCTGAGAGGCAGAATCCTCCCATTACACTGATTCATCTTTTTCCCTCCCCCAGCTTTGGAGCCGAGGATGTCAGTAACATAATTGGCTGTTTGGGTAAAGACATTACAGTCAGAGAAGTCAGATGCCCACTCAGGGACATCTGCTCTGCAGAGCGCCTACGAAAATAACTTTGAAACTGTGGGGAAACAGCTGGGCCTGGTGAGTCCCAGAAGAAGGGAAGAGGAAGAAAGACGGTGGGGAATTAGACACCTGCTTGACCACATCTACCAGTCCGTGCTGGCAAGTGATGGACTGATAGCAAGCAGGCTGAGCCATGTTTCCAGGGGCAGCCGAGGAAGCCTAACTATCTTTAAGATTTGTGCCGTGATTCCAAACACTTGCAGGAGAGAAATCCTCCACTGGATGCAAGAGCCCAAGTGTGGGAGTCTAACAGCTTTGCTTCTTTCATTCATTTTGTCATTCAACCAACATTTGTTTAGCATCTACTCCATACCAGGTGCCAGGGTAAGTGCTGGGGATCCAAAGATAATGTGAGCACTGAGAGATGCAAAGAGTTTATAGGCTCTTGGCAGAAACAGAAAGGAAGAGACTCTTTACAGTATAGCTAAACTCTGGTTTCTGTGGAAGCATCTAACTCAGACATTAGTATTTGAAACTAAGCTCCGCATTGACTTGCTGGGTGACCTTGTTTCAGTATCTAATCATCCTGAGATTTTGTTTCCTTACCTGTAAAACAGGAATTAGGCTGCTTTTCTCTTTTATAGGAGGCTCCAGGGAGACTGTATCTCTGAGAGTTTTGTAGATTCCCCACGTGTAAGGTACTTTGCTACGTGCTTTACACACAGAAACACATCTCATTTACGTCCCAAACCATTCACTAAGTCAATTTTATTATCCTCACTGCACTGATGAAGAAATTGAGACCCAGAAAAGTTAAGTGACTTGTTTAAGATCCTTAAGCTAGCAAGTGGATATGCCTTGGTCAAATCCAAGCCTACCTGACCCTGAGGCCCTTGTTTTTAAACACCAGACTGTACCATCTCAGCTATTGGTGTAAAGGACAAAACTGTGACTCGAAGAAGTTAGTAGAGCAATGTACATCACCATGAGGTGGCAGGGCCGGAGAGGATCATCGAGATCATGTGCTCTCCCTCTCCACCTCCAACTTACTTGCTGTAGGAAAAAAACAAGTTCTGGGAAAGGTCAATTTTTCATTTTCCAGTAATCTCGTGATCTTCCCATCATACAGCAGAACCCAGGTTACAGGTCTCTAAGGAGAGCCTCTAAGTGGTGACTTCATAAGGACTAGAGCAGTGAAGGGTCAAGAGCTGACCATTTCCCAACCTTTTTTCTTGTCTCGTGTCTTTTTCTAATGCCCAGCCTCCCACCTGGCTTTTGGGGAAAAGCATACCCAGAGGTTCACAAACTTTGGCAGAAATCAGAATCACTTGGAGGGCTTGTTAAACTCCAGCGTGCTGGGCTCCACCCTGAATTTCCAATTCAGGAGCTTTGGGAAGGGGCGATGCAAGAATTTGAATTTTTATCAAATTCCCAGATGATGCTAGCACTACTAGTCGGGGACCATACTTTAAGAACCACTGATGTATAGCATTGACCATGAGGATGGCTAAAAGACTATATATTTAATACAATATTTAGTCAAAAACCTTTAGTGGCTCCCTAATATCTACTCTTCCTGCCTGCAAGAATAGAACCTTGATTAGTTAGCTGAGCATACGGCCAACCGAAAAAGAGACAACATTTTCTAGCTTCCTTGCAGCTGGATGGTCGCTTGTAGACCATGAGATTTAGTTACAGCTGACAGGACATGAGCAGTAGTGATGCATGTGGCTTCTAGGCTGTGCTTTTAAAGAGATGCAGCGGACACTTCAACTTCCTCCTCCATGCTGGCTAGAATACAGACATGGAGGGGAGTCACATTGGACAACTCAGAAGGAACAGGTGTTACTGATAATAGTGTTCTTAATCATCTTGGACTTTTATAGGAAAGAAAAATAAACTCCTATCTTTATTTAAGCCCCTGTTATTTTGGGTCTCTGTCAGTTGCAGACAAACCTATGTCCTGACAGACACAGACATCCCAACATATCTTAGCATGATGGAAAATAAGGCAGATAAATAGATCACTAGAGTGGCTAAACAGATAGATAATTGAAGGAGATTATTATTCAATAGTCAGAGCCCAATGTGTAACAAACACTTCATCTGGAGAGTTAGATAGTTACACAGACACATTACCAATCAACTCCAGTTGGTTTAGCCAAGTTTTAACTTTGCCAAAAGTCATTTAGCTGTTTCTAAAGATTTCATTTCCATTTACAATTATAGAAAATGTTCCCCAGTCATTTTATTGCCCCGCCCTACATTATACCTATAATCTTCCTAACTGGGATAGTTATCTGATACACAATTATGTTTCTAGAAAACTAGAATCTTAGCGGATGATTTAAAATAAAAGTTAAATGGATATAATTTGTGTTTATTTTTGTCTTATTGAAACAAATAGTATAGAATTGCCAGTGTTTGTTTCACAGGGAAGGTTGGAGCCAAGTAGATATAGTCTCCCTTTAAATACTGTCTTTGAAGAAAGCATATGGGGATGAAACTAAAATTGTCCAAAGAAGGAAAGAAAGGGAAAAGGTCAGGTCTCACCATGGCCAGGTTCTGTTCATGCAGATTCATTTTCATCCATACTTTACTTTCCAAAACTGCAACCCCTGTATCAGTATTTGAAAAAAAAAATCAAGAGTCAGAAGAAATAGAAAAAATCAGAGCATCTCAATGTTGATGAATAACAAGCAAACAAACAAACAAAAACCTTATACATTTCTGTAGCATTTCAGAGTTTGCAGAGCATTTCACAGCACATTATTGTATCCTCAGATTTAAAAAGTCAGAATTTCTTTTCCTTTTAAATGAATTTTCAGTAGTGATCACTCACAAATACACTGCTGGCTGATAGTGCTACATAGAAGTTTTAGAGCAATACACTTATTCATAAGATTGGTTGCCAGGTACCCCTCAACAATATATGGCTCATCTTTGGTTGTTCCAAATTAAAGATGTCAGTTTACTGGATTTGGAATGAAAACTTCGAATAAGCTCTTTTCTGACACTTCTGCCTCTTCTTAGAACCTACAACAGTGCTTGACATATAAATGCTGGGAAAGGAAGACAAGGAGGGAGGGAAGGAGAGAGAATAAGGAAGAGAGGAAGAATAAATGAATACAACATACATAGAAGCAAAAAGGAATTGATATGAACAACTTGGAATTGTAAACATCCCACAATGCAGCGTACTTTATGAGGGATTACAGAGCTGGTTAAAAAGAATCCCACCTTTTCCTTTGTACTTAAGTCTTTGGCAAAGCTGTAAGGTGGTTACAGGTGACCATGTATGCGCTGGCATTCAGTTACACGGAGCAAATGTGCATTTACAAAAGACATTGGCGATACTTATGCTAAGACAGAACATCTAAGCTAATTAGAAATCATGAGCACTACAAAGGAAGATATATTCAAAGAATACACTAAGCAGTTTCAAAATAATCTTCAAATTTTAATAAGGGTGTCTCTTGCAACACCCACTGTGATTTCATCAGATTCTAACTGTAACTTTCAAATTAGACTGTGACCATGCACCTCTCATGTCTGATGCCATCGATGGCAGATAATTTCACTGCTCTGTAAATGTTCACCTAGCAAACTAACAAGTGTTTTTTACAACTTTGGAAATTACGGTGACTAGATGCCCTCCCAGAATATTATTCATTCTTACTGAATATAGAAATCCGTTTCTATTAAGATTTAGAGAAAACAAATTAATGAAGGAAGAGACATAATAGGGAGTTAAGAGAAAGGAGGGTGGGTTGGAGTCAGTCTCACTGGGAAGATGACCAAGCCCTCCCACGGCGCATTTCTTGTGACAGTCAGAGAAGAACAGGGAGAGTTGTGGAGGCCCCTTTAAGGAGTTTATATAATTATATTAGTGTTGAGAAAGTAAGTTCTGTTAGAAAACACTGCTGAAAGTTACTTCAAGAAGAAACCAGTCCATCATGAGGATTTTTTTAAATAAAGAAATTAAATGTTGTTAGAAGACACCACTCTTCTCATGTGTTCCTTGACAGATAAGCAACATGCACAGCAAAGCTCATTCTATTCTAAGAAGATTGAAAGCAATAGGGCTAATTATAGAATGTCTTTAAAAACAAAATACTCAAGCAATTTTTTTATTTGTCAACTTGATTATAAGGCATAAAATGCGATTAAAATACTTATTGTGCTGTAATTTTTTTATAATTTGGTATTTTTGGAGTCATCTAAGGTACTCTCAGAATTTAAATGCAGAATTAAAAAACACTTGTACAACGAAACTAGTACTTATTAGTAGCTAGTACTTATCAACAAAAATTAGGCAAATTTTGATTCTCAGTAGGTGATAGGTAGTTAATTATCTCAGAGTGGGAAAGCTTTAGAAGTGTGGCACTTTTAACCAGGCTTATAAATAAGTTGGTAACTAACAGCCATAGGAACTCCTCATCTGGCTGACCTCATGGATATTTATGAGCTGAACAAAAAGATGCAGTTCTGGTGCTGATAGGCTCTTCTACATGCTGAATGAATGAATGGGTGGATGACCAACCAGATATGACTCAGAGATCAATAACCAGGGAGTACAAGGATTTTTGAAGCTTCTTATTTGGTTGGTGATGGGTATTTCTAAACTTGTTTGCAAGTCTGATTTTAATGACTAAATTTTGACTCTTTCAAAGCTGATCCTTAAATAGCCCCTAACCAGCTTCTCCTACCCCAAGTGTCACAGGCCCCCTCAGTCACTGCAGCCATGAACCCAATGTATGTATATACCACAGACAGACTTTTCTCTGACCACCTTCCTCACCTGGGTCAGGCAGTTGTTTTAACATAAAAGCATAAGGGAGGAATTTACTGGGTTGTTCATCTAGGCTGGTGAAAGCCTGATTATTTTACTGGTTCAATTCCCTGAGAAGATATCATAGTTCAGGGCTTCTGCCTTCTCCTGGCATCTGACATCCCCAGGCCAACCAGGAGTGGCCAGATGGAACCACTGGGCTCTGGAACAGGAACAACTGTGGATAAAAGAACAGACAGATGGGGGAGAGAGGGTTTCTTTAGCCGTCCTAAGACCACCTGGCAGGTTCATAGTAAGTTGAAGTGTATGTGCTTAAAGCTAAGGAAATGGCCACTTTATACACTTTTAGATTCTCTTTGGGGGCTGCTTATTCCCTCCTTTCCATGATAAAGGTTGAATTCCTGGATTACATTCAGTTCTCAAAACCATACAAACATTCACCCATTTTTGGTTAATTTATTTTAAAAAATCAAAGTTCATGTTTTATGAAATAAATGTTGAAGATACGTACTGGGAAGACACAAATGTAACACCAGTAATGCTTTGCTGCTGGAGAGAGTTGTACCATTTACAAAGATTTCATAATTGCATTTAATCCCATCAACCAAGCAACGAATTATCTACTCTTTGACCCACACAGAGATGAGGGGACTGAAGCCCAGAGAGATTCAGTGACTTTCCTAACCAAGATCACCCAGCCACCAAGCAGTGGTATCTCTGACTCTGGAAATCCAGACCTTCTCCTCTACGTCATAAGTAATTGCTCTGAGCCGTACATAAATATTGATCTGCTTGTTTGTGTGATTGATTTTTTAAACATTTAAAAGTATACCCACAAAAATCAAATTTCTATGGTTTTCCTACTTTTTCAGGAAGGAAAGTGCCAGAAAATCATCTTGGACACATTAAGAGTAGCTTTCCGTCTGGGAGGTAGGAGGGATTCTCAGGAATGACTGAAGGTAGATTTACAGCGACAATCAGGGCCAGAGCAAGTGGCTCCATTGTCCAGAGAAAGAACATAGAGGATAGCAGTCTGACTCCTGAATGATCACAAAAAAAAGGATGCTCTAAGCCTTGACTGGTCAGTCAATGGATGAAATCTGACAGTGATCACAGGCAGCATTCTGCCAGATAGGGTTTGGGCATAAAAGGCAAGAGGAGAATGACATGAGAAGGACATGGAAAGAAGGTGCTGCTACCTCCGCATTCAAGGCCAGCGTCTCCTCAGCACCTACATCCTCCCCCAAACAGAAAATGTACCCCAGCACCAGAGGAGATGCTTCACCAACCTCTGGGCACTCAGGCCATCTTCACATGGCTAGCGCTCAGTGGACAGAGAGCTTGGTCAGGCAAGAGCGCCCATCAACCCTCGCCAGCCCTCAGAGAGGAGGGCAGTAAAGCCAGGCATGGGGGGGGGCCAAGTATCCACACCAGCCTCAAACTGAGTGGGAAAGTGGTGGGCATCCCAGTTTAAAAGAATATCGCCAAATATTGGATTTCAGTCATGACTAAGCAAGTTCAGAGCATAAAACACTGACATAAAGACAGCCCCCATCTTATGATGACTTAACGATCTTTTTAACTTTATGATGGTGCGAAAGGTATACACATTCAGTAAAAATCATACTTTGAACTTAGAATTTTGGTCTTTTCTTGGACTAGCAATAGGTGGTAGTGATGCTGGGCATTAAAAAATAGGCTCTGAGTTAGATGATTTTGCCCAACTATAGACTAATGTAAGTGTTCTGAAAATATTTAAGGTAGGCCAGGCTAAGCTAGGATGTTAGTAGATTAGTGGTATAAATCATTTTTAACGTACAATATTTTCCACTTACAATATGTTCATCAGTATGTGACCCCATCATAAGTCAAATCCCTGAAAAATTTAGCTGTTAAAAGAATGAAATTTTTTCACAAAAGCTTGTGTGACCAGCTGATTTGGGGAAAGAGAGACATTAGAGGCAAGGCTGTTTTTCATGAGGAAAGCTAACAGAAAGTGCTCACAATCACTCATGACACTTCATTGAAGACCAACCCTGAAGTGTTTACAGTTTTTAATTATCATGCCATTATTTTATTAAATTTAAATTATTTTGCATGCACCAGTAATTTACTAACTATCTCTTTCCTACATTCTCCCTTTTGTCCATTTTAATCAGAGAGCTGAGTTTTGTGACATCTTGCTTTGGGTACCGTGACTTCACAGAAAGCGGAAGCAGCCTGGTATCTAAAACTGTCTTTCTCGATGCTCCAGCCTATGAAAGAAGGCAAAGGCCTTGAGCTTGATCAATAACTCTAAAAGCATGGATTTCGGGGGGTACATTCTTTTTTGTTTTAGTAATCATATATATATTGTAATATGGATTTGAAATATAAATGTGGAAATATCTAGCACATAAACCCTGTGATTTCCCAGATATTATTGCTTAGAAGGGGGCGCTGCCAGGTGTTAGTAATGCAAATCATGAGAACACTTAGATTACAGGATAGGGCATGCCTGTAATGGGCACAAGATCCATCTTAGGCCATGATTGCTCAGAAGCGCAGTTAAGGCAGGCAGTTCATTGATGACTTAGTCTTATTTTCTGAATTCCTAGCCACTTGATTATATTCTGTCAACAATATTTCAAGCTACCACCTACAAGAGCTGACACTTGATTAGTGGGAAAAGTCTAGATCAATGAACATAATTATAATGAGAGAAGATTGATCATTTATCTTTGCCCTGTCCAACTAAATACACACTTGACTTAGATTTCTTGGTGCCAGTTAAGCAGCGGCAGGTACTAGACCCTGGAGACAGACGAGTCTCAGTCCAAAGCTAGTTTTGCCGCTGACAAGCTCTGTGACCTCTGACAAGTTGCTTAATTGCTTTAAGCCTCAGTTTCTCCATCTGTAAAACATGAGAAATACTACCAAATACCTCATGAGGTCCTTGTGAAGATTAGCTCTTACATCTATGCCTGATATGTAGTAAGACCTTTGTGCTTGTTAGCTTTTAAATAACTTTTTAAAATGTTTTCATTGATGTAGAACCTCATTTAGTCTTACATTTAGCAGCATCAAATTACCAGTTTATCATAAATGGCCTCATTGTTTTCACTGAGGAAACGATTTAAATATATATTTTTATAAATAGGTTCATTATTATTTTTATAAACTCACTATTCATTCACTGTTAACTTTTATGTTTTAATAACATTTTTTTGTTTTTATTAACTTATTTTTATAGTAATGCTCTGTCTTTAGCAAGTAATGCTGGTTTTCATTTGTGAAAATTATATAAACATTCATTTAAATTAAATTATTTCAGTTAAAAAAAAAGATAAGTTCATGGAGAGAAGATTATTGGGTAAATAATTATACAGGAGAAGTGTCACTAAGTCTGAAATCATGGAGCTGCTATGAAGACAAATGTAGGAAACTCAAACTGGGTGCTTCCTAAGTCTGCTGTCTCTTTTGTCTGTGTTACATGTCACTGAGTCTGTTCCAATGCCTAGCGACCCTATAAATAAGTGATGTCCACATATCCTATCCTCAACAAGCCTGTTCAGATGCTGTAGACTCATGCTATGGCTTCTTTTTTGAAGTCAATCCATCCCATATTCGGTCTTCCTCTTTTCCCTTCTGAGATCCTATTACTTCATAGTCTGCTTATTGCCCTTTTCTTCCCAGTTTTCTTGAGGTATAATTAACAAATAAAAATTATATGTATTTTGACTGGACACATAATTTTTTGGTTACAGCATGATGATTTAATATATGTAGACATCATGAAGTGATTACCACAGCCAAGTTAATTAACACATTCATCAGCTCACATTGTTACTATTTTTTTGCTGTATGTGGTGAAATCACTTAAGATCTACTCTGTTAACAAATTTCAAGTATACAATGCAGTATTATTAACTATAATCACCATTCTGTACATTAAATCCCCAGAATTTATTTACCTTATACCAGAAAGTTTGTACCCTTGATCAACACCTTCGCATTTCCCCCACTTCACAGATCCCGACAACCACCTTTCTACTCTCTGGTTGTATGAGATTGACTTTTGCAGATTGCACATATAAGTGAAATCATACAGTATTTGTCTTTTAATGTCTGGATTATTTCATTTAACATAATTCCCTCAAGGTCCATCCATGTTGTCACAAATGGCAGGATTTCCTTCTTTTTTCTAGCAGAAGAATATTCCTAGATAGATAGATGATAGATGGGTAGGTAGGTAGGTAGATAGGCAGATAGATAGATAGACACACAGATGCACAAATATATATATACATATATCCATTAGTCCACTGATGATACTTAGCATGTTTTCATGTCTTGGATACTTTGAGCAATGCTTAATGAAAAGGGAGTACAGTTATCTATTTAAGATTCTTATTTAGTTTCCTTTGGAGATATATCCAAAAGTGAAATTGCTTGACTATTTGGTAGTTGTATTTTAAATTTTTTTAAATCTCCATACTGTTTTTCATAATGGCTGTACAATTTACTTTCTCGCCAACAGTGTATGAGAGTGTTCTTTTCTCCACATCCTTACCAGCATTTATTATCTCTTGTCTTTTTTATAATAGTCATCCTAACAAGTATGAGGAGATATTTCATTGTGGTTTTGATTTGCATTTCCCTGATAATTAGTAATGTTGAGCATCTTTTCATATACATGTTAGCCATGTGTGTTTTCTTTGGAGCAATGTCTGTTTAGGTCTTTTGCCAACTTTTTAGTCAAGTTATTTGTTCTTTCTGCTATTATGAGTTCCTTAAATATTTTGGATATTAATCTCTTATCAGATATATGGTTTATAAATGTTTTCTTCCATTCCATAGATTGCATTCTCATTTTGTTGATGGTTTTCTTTGCTGTACAGTAGCTTTTTAATCTGTTGTAGTACCACTTGTTGATTTTTGCTTTTGTTTCCTGTACTTTTGGTGTCATACTCAAAAATCATTGCCAAGGCCAGTGTCAAGGAGATTTGTCCCTATGTTTTCTTCTAGTTGTTTTATGGTTTCAGATCTTACACTTAAGTCTTTATTTTGTGTTAATTTTTGTATATGATAAGAGATAGGGGTCCTTTTTCATTCTTTTGCATGTGGCTGTCCCAATTTCCCACCACCATTTATTCAAGAGAATATCCTTTCCCCATTGTGTATTCTTGGCACCTTTGTGAAAGATAGATGACATATTGCCCTTTTTGAAACATTTTTGTCAAGTGTTTTACAGTATCTAATCACTTGTGTTTGTGAAATGGAAAAACTTAAAAGAAAAAGAACTATTATTTCATTAACCTATAAAGCATCAGCTCTCAAACTTTAGCGTGCATGCAAATTACCTAAGGATCTCAAGATGAATATTCTAATTCAGTAGATCTGCAGTGGAGCACAAGGTATTGCATTTCTAACAAGCTCCCAAGTGATGCTGATGCTATTGGTCTAAGGACCATACTTTTAGTA
The DNA here is from genome assembly GCA_030015415.1 of Cynopterus sphinx. NCBI lineage: Eukaryota > Metazoa > Chordata > Mammalia > Chiroptera > Pteropodidae > Cynopterus > Cynopterus sphinx. The sequence continues at coordinate 93,851,340 of CM057386.1, read as the reverse complement.
GAGCAAATGCTAGAAATATATATGTATAGGGAGAGAAGCTATGTGATATGCCAAGACAACTCCTATACAGTTAAAACAGATATGTCCTTGACTTTAAGATTAATCACAGTCCCTTTATATTGAAAGTAGCAAAGTCCATTTTCTCAGTAAGACAGGGCAAAGAAATATGTTTTCCAAATCTCAGAGGTATTTGTAAATGTTTCTGTATGCCTGAAAATTCTAGGATATTCAACTGAAAAATTCATAACTAATAAGATAACTCACTTATATAGCCACTGATAGGAAAAAATAGATTTTCTATAAGGTCGTAGGAAACAGAAAACATAACTGTATATATGTATAGGGTGAAGAAGAGGAGTTTCATTCATAATAGTAAACAATACCTAAGGCTTTGCTTAGCCAAAAATATGTATGAACTCTAAGAATAAAATAAAATTAAAACTGTACTAAGGTATATCTACATTCTAAGGTATATCTTAGTTGATTAGAATGAGATTGGACCCTTGCCTTATATCATATGCAAAAATTAACTCAAAATATAAAGACCTAAACTTAAGACCTTAAACTATAAAACTCTTATAAGAAAACAGAGGGAAAACTTCATGATGTTGGAGTTGGCAATAATTTCTTGGATATGACACCAAAATAAAACAAAACAAAACAAAATAGATAAATTGGACTTCATTAAAATTTAAAACTTTTGTGCTTCAAAGAACACTAACAACAGTGAAAAGGCAACCCATGGAATGAGGAAATAGTTACAAATCCTAGTTTTGATAAGGAGTTAATATCCAGAATGAATAAAGAACTATAACTCTATAGCTACCACCAAAAAAAAAAAAAAGTCAAACAACCTGATTGAAAAATGGGCAAAGACTTGAATAGACAGTTCTCCAAAGAAGATATACAAATTGCCAATTAGCACATATAAAGATACTCAACTTCATTAATCATTAGGGAAATGCAAATCAAAATCATAGTGAAATGCCACCTCACACTCATTAGGATTGGTACCATTTAAAAAATAAAAAAGGAAGAAGAAGAAAAAAATGTATTGGAAAGGATGTGGAGAAACTGGAGCCCTTGTATAGTCTTGGTGGGAACATAAATGGTATGGCTGCTAATGAAAAACAATAGGGCAATTCCTTAAAAAGTTAAAAATAGAATTATTATATGATCCAGCAATTTTACTTCTGGGTATACATCTAAACAAATTGAAAGCAGGAATTCAAATAGATATTTGTATGCCTGTGTTCAGTGCAGCATTATCCACAATATCCAAAAATTAGAATCCACGCAAGTGTCCATTAAGGGATGAATGGATAAACAAAATGTGGTATATACAGACAATGGAATATTATTTAGCTTTAAAAGGGAGGGAATTTCTGACACATGTCACTACACAGATGAGACCTGAGGACATTATGCTAAGTGAGATAAGCCAGTCACAAAAAGACAAATACCATATGATTACACTTATATGAGGTACCTAGACTAGGAAAATCCATTGAGACAGAAAGTAGAAAGGTGACTTCCAGGGGCTCACGAAAGGGGAGAATGGAGGAGAATAGGAAGTTATTATTTAATGGATATAGAATACTAGTTTTGCAAGATGAAAGAATTCTAGAAACGGATGGTGGTGGAGATTGCACAACAATGTGAATGTACTAAATGCCCCTGAACTTAAAAATGATTAAGATGGTCAATTTTATGTTAAGTGAACTTTACCACAATTTAAAAATTTAACTAAGGTATATAGACAAAGATTTGACTAAATGGACAGATATTACAACTTTTTGAATGAGAAGATTAATTATAAAAAGATGCCAATTTTCTCCCAGATTGCTCTATAAAGTTTAATCAAAATCTCATTAGAATTGTGTGTGTGTGTATGCAGACAGGAGAAACTTGACAAACTGATTCTGAAATACATAAAAAATAATCAGTCTGATCTTAGAAGCTAAGCAGTGTTGGGCTCGGTTAGTACTTGGATGGGAGACCACTTCGGAAGACCAGGTGCTGTGTAGGGGTAAAACATAAAAATAAAGAAATAAGGGATTGCAAGCTGGCAAAGCCCTTGCAGTCTGTAAGGTCAACTAAGGGTTGCCTTGCCTAAATAAATAAATAATAAAATAATAATCAATTATATTTATTAAAAGAAAACTAATGAAAGCCATGTCCACCTAGAAATAAAAATATTCTATAAAATAAAAGACTGTTGAACTGGACTACAGAAATTTTGTAAGTATCATTGTTAAAAAAATAAGCATACATAAAATTGAGCTGGGAGAAATGGGAGAAATGGTTGCTGTAAGTATGACAAATGGCTAATACACTTAATATATAATAACTCTTACAAATCAATATGAGAGCCACAATTATAATGACAGAAAATAAAGAGGGGAAAAGGCAACTCGTGAATGGAAAAATGCAGTGACCAATAAAATTTTGAAAAGTTTCTATTTCATTAATAATCAAAAAAAATGTAGATTAACACATTTATCAAACTGCATTAATTTTTTTAAAATTACAGTATTGTGATAGGAAAGTTACAGGGAATGTAGTACTTTTAAACATTGGTGAGGGAGAATTGAAGGAGGCATAAACTGGTACAAATTTCTGGAGGCCAATGTAATAATACAATTTTTCTCACTCTTTAATGTAGAAAGTTTATTGTTAGGTATACATAATTATGAAGATTAGGCTAAAAATCTAACCCTAACAGTGCCACTTATAACAGCAAAAACATGAAGACTTCTTAAATGTCCAGAACTTTGAGACTGATTAAATAAGGTACATCGCCCATGAAATGGAATAAAATGCATCTTTTATGAAAGATATTTAGAAAAATATGAAATAAACTGGAAACGTGTGTCCATGTGGTAAAGGAGCAAAGCAGATTATAAAGAGTAGGAGCAACATAAATACATCAAAAAATGACTGGCAGTTTACTCCAATATATTAACGTGATTATGTAAAAAAGTGAATCACGAATTATTTTTTCCCTTTTGTCATATATTTTTTTCTATTTTGGGGGGTGGTGAAAGAAAAGACAGGTATTGCTTTTGACAGGTATCAAAAAATAAATAACTTTAAAAATAATAAAACAATCTCTAGATAAATCTTAAAGAAAAGACTAATCATTCATTGGCACATAGTAGGAGATATGCACCTTAGATTTTTTTTTTTATGTTAAAGCAGTGAGGAAATTTAGTAGTGATCTAGTCCAACTCACTTTTTTAAATTAAGACACAAAGAGTACAGCTATTAAGTAAACTGACAAAAGTCACTTCAGATTCAGTTTGTTACTTCAGATTCAGTTTGAGAAAAAAAGAAACTCAATTGACAAAAGTTGGATGCACATGATTTTATTCTCTCAAGTAAAATTTCTGGAGTTTAGCAGCTAGGGCTAAAGTGAAATACTAAGGTATTTCAGGAAATATGTTTTTATCTTGTTACTTCACTAATCTCCTGCATTTAGCATCCATCTCATGATCCAGCAATGTAGCTGTTGAAGCTCTAGCCATCACTTCTGCATTTCAGAGAGCTGGAAGTAGAAAGAGGAAAAAATCCTCCTCTCCCGTAAGAGCACTTTAATTGCACAAAAATGCAAAGGAGGTTAGAAAACACACGTTCCTTATTGTATGTGACTTGGCTAAGCTAAAAATTTGGAGTTCTGTTACTAAGAAAGAAAAAGAGAAAAATTTTCAGGAAACAACTTTCTGTCTCTGCCAGTGCCTCACTCCCTGCAGGAGTGGGCAGTAGATTGACTAGAGTGCTCTCTCTCCTACACATTGTCCCTGCACCGCATCCCTCTGCGGATGCCCACTGACTGTGGAATGTGGAGAAATTGCTGCATTCCTGGATATAGTTCATTTTCAAGATCCACTTGTTAAAATTTTTAATTAAACTATATTTAGCCAAAATTACAGTAAGAGATAAGAAAACATCAAGACAATTATATGTATGTTAAACTAAGAAGCATCCCTTCTCCATAAATATCTTATATTTGTAAGTATCTATGACCTCTTCTGACACTTAGTGTTTATATAATTATGTTATTTAAAATATATGGACTAAACAATCATTGTATAATGCTACATTACATTTTTTTCAGCTGTTTTTTAAAATAACTTCCTCTCATATTCATGCAATTCACATATCTACCATTTTGATGCCAAGATATAGATTTGATATACCAATTATGCTTATGATGCCAATTATAGGACGTTTCCATTATTTTGAATTTGTTTTGTGGGTTTTTTTTTTATCACTTCAAATAGACTAGCTGTGAACATCTTAGTGCAGATAAGCATTGCTTTCTTTCAAAATATAATTTTGAAAGAAAATATAAAGAAAAATAAAGAAAATATAATTTCTTTAGATTATATTTTCAAACACCGGATTATCAGGGCAAGGATTATGACCAATTTGATGTCTCCTTTGTGAACCATATTCTCTCCGGGAAGTTCTCTAATTTTTGAGATAGCTACATCATCCAAGGAAACTATTTTGTCCACAATCCTGGTACATTTAAATGTCTACCACATTTAATAGTTTCCAGTTTACTAGAGATATGATAATAGCACACTTGAATTTGAATACTTTAACTTTTAGGCTGAACATTGTTCATGTTTACATATTTATGTTTTTAATCCCGAGTCACATGTCATCTATATTTTTGTAATCTAACTACAATGGGAAACTGGTGATGTAAATCTGCATCAGTTCCTCTACTTTTCTGAATCCTAAATTTGATAACAGATGACTTTTCTCCTCCTGTTGCTTTTCTCTCTCTCTTTTTTTTTTAGGGCAGCTCAAATGACAATGAAAGAGTTAAAAAGCAATTCTTTTTAGACAGCATAGTGATGCACATGTTTCTGCTCTACTGGCAATCTGTCTGCTAGGGCCCAAGTCAGGAAGGTATGTTTCCTATTAGAAGGAGCAGACTCAGAAATTCTCCCTGCTGCCCATAGAAATGACAGAACTCAGGATCCATGGCAGCAGAGTGGGAACCCAAGATGAAAGTCAACTAAAGAAAGCAAGGTACTATTGCCAGACATGCTAACTGTCTAGTGACAAGCATTTTCCAACCCATACAGGTAGTCTTCTTGTTTTGCTCATGATGCATTTCTAAAGTGTCATTTGAATTTGAATGTCTGAAAATCACATATCAGGGCACATGATATGGATTAGAGGAGATTGGTTTCCACCCAAAGAGAAAAAAAAAAGTTAATCTCTACCTGTTGGTCCCTGCGGGACTGCCTCTGTAAGATCTGGGCCATTCAGTGGACTGAAGAGAAAATACTGAGCTAGGTATCTTCCCTTTCTTTTCTCTCCTTCTGTGATCCCTTTACAGGGACCACAGCAGAGGGGCATGAACCCCTGTCTTTAAACTTGAACTCTGGGACACACTAATCATCTGAGGCAGAGGTGGTACTTCTTTTCTAGCTAGGAGACAGCAAAACACAAACAAAACAATAAAAGCAAATAAATAGGCTTGATAATTGCCAACTGTGATGCATGCAATAAAGAAAACAGAATGATGTAAGAAAGAGTCACTTGGGGTGGTGCTATCTGAGATAAGGAAGGGTATCCCTGGGGACACAGCCTCCAGCCTAGCAGTTTTCTACAAACAAATGGTAGAAAAGTCACTTTTCACACTTGATTCGCATTCCCAGAAAAGGAACTTCTATTTTAGGCTTTCAGTTATAGTCAGTGAGTATTTATATTGAACACTGAGGTCAGCTTTGTGCTATGCTATTATTTTCCAAATTAAATATTATGAAAGTACAGTGTATTAGTGTCAAATGAAATATTAGGGAAGTAAATTGTGTTAACAAGCCAGTGAAGAGAAAATAAACTCGGAGTTTACATTACCATTCAGGAAAATAGGTCAAGAGTGCAAATTTGGGGGCCCAGAAAAGGACGCTGAACTGTTTGGCACCTTCATAACTTCTAGTGAAAATGAGCCAAATGACTAAAAGAATGCTTTACAAAGTCAACTGACTTGAAATCCTCTATATCTAGAGATATAAAAATTATATCTAAAATAGCAAAGAGGATCAAAATAAATCATTCTGAGAGACAAAAGGAATTCCTGACTTTATATCTAGTTTCCAATGTGACAGCATCTTCCTACAAAATTTGATATTAAGTAATTTTTTAGAGCAGCCTTATGATTATCAGCGAACAATTTAAGCAGACGCTTTATTTTTGGGGTGTCCAATTTTCTTTGAATTTAGATGCCTAGAGTACATAAATGAGATTTTTCTCCATTGCTGCCCACCAGATTCATGTACTGTAGCAAAGGTTGTGACCCAGTAGAATCATGAAGGAAAATAAGCTGCTCATCTTCACAAGGCTTGTTTAGCATCGACTGTATTTACACATATTTTTAATGATAGTTTTTCCACTCCAAAAACTGGCTAAAATGCATGGCAGCACAACAAAAGCCCACATGATGTTTGTAGTTTACCTCTCCTCTCCTGGTCTGAGCATTTCTCTCAACTGTTCCTTGCTTATATCTCAGCAGTTTCAACCTCAAGCTGAAAGAGCTGAAACCAGTGCTTACTTTCTTTCCCCGATTCCACCATTCCAAGGAAGGAAAATCTTAGACCTTGGGTTCTTAGCACAATTTCCTTTAGCCTTGCTCAAGCCCGGTTCACTTAAAAAAATAAAGTGTAAAAATATTTGTAGTTTCCTTTGAAATTTAAATTAAAAAAAAAAATAATAAGTTCCTGATCCAAAATTGTACGTGTCAGAAAGAATACAGAATTCTAAGTCAGGGGAATTGGACCCTGTCTTGGTGCTGCAGCTAGTAGCTATTACCTTCAGCAAATCACTTGGTCTTTTGGGGACTCATATTCTCATCTGTAAAATGGTGCGTTCTAACACAATTTATCATTGATGTCACGCATTCACCAGTAATTGGGGTGCCTACTGTGTGCCACACCCTTTGCTGGGTGCTAGGAATATCACAGAAATAACAGACATGAACCACATAGTCAAGGAAACTTCATTCCTGGCTTCGCTGGTCACTGACTGACCTTGAGCTTTACTGAGACACATGACAATGCTGCCTGGGCAACCTAACAACTATTTTTACAGAAAAAAAAAAAAAGCCATATTTTAAGGTCAATTTTTAACCCTTTTTCCCCAAGTCAAAATAGAAATGGGGCCATAATATTTGGTCTATTATTGTACCATGTATATCATATGCAACAATGCAGGATTAGATCCAGAGAAGAAGGCCGCCCATAATAAATTCCAAGTATTCTGTTTCACTCTCTGAAAGGCTTTTTTGATAATATTTGGGGCAACATTTCTCAAACTGTGTTTCCTACTTCATAATTCCTCAGAATGTTAATAGTGCTCTGGGAAAGAAGGTTCTGGCATTACAGAAGCTGGAGGGATACTATATACATAAAAGTTAAACAGGTTTTCTTAGAACAGGTTTTCTCGGTGTCTTTATTGTGCAATGGGATTCTAAAAGAGCAGAGAGGAATACCTTGAAGCACTAACCAAACTTATTTGACCACAAAATTTGTTTGTTTGTTTTGCCAAGCATTTCATGAGGCCAGTCCTCTATGGGACTAGCCATTAGGACACTTGTGAAAATAGTTCTTTATTTAAAAATGCACGTCTTTCACACAAAAATTTGTACATGAACATTCATAGCAACTCATTAATAATAGTCCAAAAGTGGAAACAACCCAAATGTCCATCAACTGATAAAGGGGTAAATAAAATGTGGGATAGCCATACAATTGAATATTATTCAGCTGTGAAAAGTAATAAAGGACTACTACAACACGAATGAATCTTGAAAACATGGTAAGTGGAATGATGCCAGACACAAAAGGCTACATAGTCTATGATTCCATTTATATGAAATGCAAATCCGTAGAGACAGAAATAAAATCAGCATTTGTTAGGTATTGGGAGTAGGAAAAAATATGAAATGACAGCTAAGGGGTATAAGGTTTCTTTGGTGAGTTAATGAAAATATTTCAAAACATTTTGGTGGCAATGCTTATACAGCTCTGAATATAATACATCTTTGTGGAAAAAAAGAAACTGAAAGGGGTTCAGGCTTTTCTTTTTGGGGTGCTATCCATTCCCAATTATGATTGATCTAGAGTTTTGCTGCCAAAGTGGAAGGAGCCAGCCTATTTGTACCATTTACTGATTAAGCAATCATGGAATACTCCTAACCTCTCTAAGTCTCTTTTTTCTTGTCTAAAAATAGGAATAATAACGGAACTGTTGTGAAGATTAATACAATCAGGTATAGACTTTCTTTTGAAAAATGTAAACATTTTTCAAATGCTAATTATTACTTTACTGTTAACAGTAAATGGACCACTTGGATGCAAAACCTGTGAGACTTTCAGAAGGTTCCCAAACCTTTCTAGGGCTCAGTATTCTCTTCTTAAGATAATAAAATACCCTTCTCACTGAGTTGTTTTGAGAATTTAATGGGTTAATACGTGTGACACGCTTAGAATAGTGCCTGACATTTAGTAAGCATTCAATATTTATAGCTTAATTTCTTTTTTTCTTGCCAAGCCTACTTACCAACACAGTTTTCATACATTGCATTTTTTTCTTATTTTATTCTTCTTTTGTCTTCATCTCTTTGACCATGTCTAATATATCATTTCTCTCTTTTTAGTGGCACTTAGTTATTTATAAATCATATTCTGTTTTCCTGCCATTCTTCTAAGTTGTTCATGCCAAATTATTTTTGTTGCTTCTTAAACATGTGCCCTTTAACCCATATTGTAGTGTTTTGGCTGGTCTCCAGTGTGCCAGCAACTGCTTCACTCTTTGGTTCAGTATCATGGATAATGATGGTGATGGTGGTGATGACTGAAAGAAAAAGACTCCAAAAGAAAGGGAAAGAAAAATAAAAATTCTACTTGGAAAATATTTACTGACTGCTCTCTTTCAAAGGAGAATCATTTTAAAATAATAATGTCACCAAAGAAAAGTGGAAAGCTAACTACTAGTAGGACATCTTGTGCATTTATAAATAAGTATTAATGAGTTGAGTCTAGCAGAGTAACAAGGATACTATGTATGTCCTCTCACAGTCATTATAGTAATTTCTTTGGATAACTTTGGACACTTTCTAGTCAAAACTTTATAATAAAGATACCTCACTTTAATCAAATGAAAAATGTGAAAATTCAGATTTCAGAAATAAGAAAAGGAAAAAAGAAATAGGACTCATGAGATCTACGTGCTAGTTTTAGTTTCTTCCTCTATGAACTAGATATTCAATAAGATCCCTTTTGGCATTACGACGCTCTGTGATTCTAACATAAAGTAGGAGATTATATTCACCACTAATTAACTCATTCAATTAACATCTATTCAGTATCTATAGTATACAGGAATATAATGTATGTGGTGAGTCCTATGTGAGAGGAAACCTCACAGCAGGGTACCTCACCCAGACTTGCGGTTTAGCCAAGGATTCCTAGTCAACATGACATTGAGCAAGGTCTTTAAGAAAAAAAAAATGGAATTAATTGAGAGGAAGAACATTTCAGGAAAAGGAGGAGCTTATTCAAAGGCACAAAGACCTGAGAGCAGCCAGAATGTTCAGGGAACATATTAGTACTTATTTATAAATGCACAGTCCAATATGGCTGGTGTGGAAGTTGGTATAGAACAGAGCATAATCTGCTATGTGTGCCTAGTATGTCATGCTACCTAGTTTGGATGTTGTCCAGCAGATAACAGGAAACAGATTTTCAAATGGATAAGCGACATGATTACATTTGTACTTCAAAAACATTTGGGAAATATATGGAAAAAAATAAAAAACAGGAAGATCAGTTAGGCGGCACGAAATTTTAAGGGTTTGAATTTAGGAATGGAGAGCACATTAGGAATGGAGAGCACTGAGGACGGATTTGAGTCATGTTCAAAAAGATACAACTAACTTGGGTGGCAAGTTGGATTCACAGGCTAAAAGGGGAAGAAGGAGCCAAAAAATTTCCTCTCAACTTGCTCTTGGTGACTGAGTAGATACAGTCACCACCCACCAAGAAGGAGAGTGTTTGGGTAGGGATGGAAAGAGAAACAAAATTCTGTTTTAAACATGTTTAGTTTGACGTGCTATGAGTCACACAAGTAGAAAAATCCAGCAGGCATCGGTTCTATCAGTCTAGAACTCAAGAAAATCTGAAGAAGAAAAATCTGGGTTGGACTTCTAGTTCTAGTGGTCGTGAACACATATGTAGAAGTCATTATCACTAGAATGTAAGCTCAGTGAGTCCAATATGGCTGATAGAGTTCTTACTCTGACTTGTTTAAAGTAAGACCTCAAGAGATATTTGAATAAACAGATAAATAAATGAATGAGATCCCAAAGAGAGTGAGAAGACTAAAGTCCAAACTTGGAATTGCTAACATTTGAAGATGAGCTCAGTAGAAGAGCACACAAAGGATGATGAGAAGAAACAAGAGGAGAAATAGGAGGAATCCTGGGGGAGAATAAAGTGGTACAAGTCTGAGGAGGAAAACCTTGCAAGGAGAAAATTCTAGCAGGGTCAAGACATACTGGAGGGTCTGATAAAATGAATTTTAAACATGTTCATTAGATTTCATATCAAGAATGTTGCTGACTTAGGGAAAATGGTACTGATTCAGTGAAAGACCATCATTTTGAAGAATCTTAGCTGTGAGGAGGAGAAGGGGAGAAGGGTGATAGCTAGAGAAGATGCTTCTGGGCAGAGAGGGGGTGTCTTTCTTTGTTTTAAGATAAAAATGTTATAAATAAGTCTATTTAATGAGAAGGAAAAACTAATAGATGAAATATTCTGAGTCGTATAAAAGAGAAAACTAATGAAATGAGTTCTACAAAAATATTCCTAGAGTCTTATAAACAGGGAGCTCCTTATGGGCCCATAAATGTTATATGATTTGCAAAAATAATAGATTTACATTTCTTTTAAGAACACTTCAGTTGTACACATCAAGACATACTTGTAGTACAATCTATGAGAAATATCCATCTATCTATTGAAGTTTCCTATTTTTAATTATAAAATGAGACTATGCCCATTAATTCCATCTATTATTCTTTCTTCCCTCCCTCTTATCCTCTCCACCTCCTCAGCCCTAAGCCAAGATTTGTATTCTGAACTCCAAATGGAAGAAGATGCATCTATTTCCAGCCTTCTTCATCCCAACCCACAGCCTCTTTGGTTTCCAATTTACATACAGAAACTAAAACAGAAAAAAAAATAAAAAAGAAATCCCATTGCAATCATGCATGGATTCCTAGGAGAGAAAGCTTCAGGAACCTGGAGAAACAATGGAACTCTGGAAGCAAGGCTCACAGCTCTTTTTGGTCATAGAAAGGCTATATTACTAATCGAAAGCAAATAAGGAAACCTCAAAACAGAAGTGAGAAAAAAATCAAATATAATGCATCCTAGTTTGCAGCACTGTACTAAAGTTCAAATTCTCCTGTTTCTAGTAGCCACCATCATGTTGTCCATCTTTTTATCTGAATGGACCATCTGGGTCTTCATTGTTAGGTGAGGGAAGAACTCAAGAAAAAGTAATTTCCCTAACTCCTTCCGTTTGCCTCTCTTTATATTAAGTAGTAACGTGTTCGATGAAAAAATCATATCTACTAAAAAGTTGAATCACTATTTTTAAAAATAAAAATAACACATGGACTTTATAACAAGCTCCAACAGAACAGAGGGTATTAGGCAAAAAGGTAAAACTCTCTCCAGGCCTTTGTTGCCCCGTGACCACACCCCAGAGGTGACCACTGACAGTAGTTATTAGGAGCAAAAATATGATTACATTTCATTTGAAAGGGAGATGATGGGTCCTATGCTGCCACAGTCCTGGGCTTCTGTTTCTAAATCTTTAAATAAATTGGCCTGTTTTTTTCTTTCCACCGAATTAACCAAAACATATGAGCCAACTGCACATTGTAGTCTTGGTTCATTAGTGAGAGTCCCAAGTAGGTTTTAGAAGGGCTGAGAGGAAACTTCAACCCTCTGATCCTCCTCAGCCTCCTTCAAAGGGGAAGAACAGCTTTGAAAAGTTAAGCCCACACTGAGGTCCATCTCGGACTCCCTCTGGGGCTTCTCTCTAGAAGCTCTGTCCTTTACCCAGCTGGAGCCCCTTCCTCCTCAGATGGGAAAAGCATCCTGCGGCTGGCTTAGCTTTAATGAGAATCAAATTAAATAAAAAACCGAAATCTTCTTTTCTAAAGACAAGACAGGATAGACCTGAGACAGGAACAATGAATTGGGAAATAAATGAGGAAGAATCAGTTTCAGTTTAAATAATAATTCCTTTAAAATTCTTGGAACGATTTGCTGTTTCCACACATGTCATTTTTCATGAACCTGCTATCTGAGAGCACACCCCTTCATCATATCGAAGTTATAATGCTGCTTAAAATGTGCAAACCTGTGCATTTGTTTGCTTATGTTGACAAAAGATAACCCTGATATCTTTTTTGGCCTTAGACTTTCTAGTTTTCACCTGAGTGAACAGATGAGCAAAGGGGGAAAACAGCCTGGCTCTTACTTTTTGGCATCAACCCAATTTTCAATCTTCAAAATTCTCAGCCAGTTTCCCTCTCCTCATCATTGCATTGTACTACTTGAAAGACACAGTGGAAATAGCTATGGGAACACAAAAAAAGAAAGAACACACACCATGAGGTTAGTGGAGAGGAAACCCTCTTAATAGATTTCAAAAGAATAAATCCTGGAGCAATCCTGAGTCTTAGAAGATTTACCAGAAATGTAGGCAGAACTCCAAGATTATGATGCTGGAAAAAATTATAATATTGGGCAGGATAAGATAGAAGATAAAATATTCCAAATGAATTAATAATTAAATTTCTGTATGGCTTCTTATTAATTAGGCTCTATCAGGAACTATAAGTTCCAGTTTTGTCACTCTGTTGGAGTAAATGTCAGTTGTAGTATTTGCTAAAGTAATTTGTATTATATTATTTCTCATATAATTTAATGTATTTCAGAATTTTCAGGTAGCCAAATCTTGTGCAGAGTATAAGTTTTCCAGGGATTTTTTTTTTTAATCGAATATTTCCTGTTGGTAGGTTGCCTAGCCTGTCTTAAGTTCTGACTATGCCTTCCCAGGAATGTTGAAATCTATAGCTCGACTGAACCACAGCTATGTCCTCAGTAATTACTCTCTGTCTTACGAACTCATGAAGAATATATTCATAGCAAAGAAAGCATTAAAAATTGAAAATAAGAAGATTCAGCATAATGATGTCTCAAGGAAAATAAGTTGCATTCAGAAGTATTCTGATGTGGGCTTTGTCAGCACATGAGGGCTTTTAATATATAAACTGGATTTATTGGCTTTTTTCTTTAAAGGTTGCAAAGACAGATTCATTTCATGAATGCGTGTGACCAACTTCAGGTTGTATTAAAATTTTAATAGCTCGGCTGCAAACCAAAACACTCATCAGACATTTAGGGTTCACTTGCTTTTTTGGTGTTTGGAACTCAGGAGCAATAAAAAAGACATAATAGCATTTTAAAAAACTAATTGGATTGGTTTTAAATAGAATAAACTTGTCTAGAATAGAGACTCAGCAATCTCTTATGCAGGATCCCTGTCAGAAATACTATGGAAAGTAGGATAATAGAGCATAGATACATGCAATGGGAAACAGACAGGTATCAGAGCAGAGAGACATCATGTGCAGTGGCTCAGGTGTCATAGATGGAGACTCCGGCAGACTCTGTAGTTGCTTACCCAATAGACCCTCCATTTCGTTCAGATATTGGGCAAAGAGCCTTTAGCCTCTAGTCTGGGGAGAGATGAAAATGTAATCCCATTCTTGTCAATGATATGGAAGGGGAAGTCTGCTGTGGGATTCTGCTCCTGGTAAAAAGCTAGAGGGGTATAAACAGAAGGTATCTGTCTGCCTGTCTGTCCCTGGACCCCCAATCCCCGCCCTCTATCATTTCTAGCCTTTGAATGCTTTGAAACTTGTGGCTATGGTAGCCATATTGCAACCATGAGTAGAAGAGTCCTCAGATGAAAAGCCAAAGAGTTGTGGATGGTAGAAAAGAATGCTAGGGGAGTCTTGGGTTTTTCATGATCTTATTGAAAAAATGCACCAATGCCAACAACTGCTTATCTCTAGACTTCCTGAAAGGAGAACAATAAATCCATTTGTTTTAGCCACTATTTATCTGGTTTTCTGTTATTTTCAGCTAAAAGCATTTCTAATTACTCAAGGACTTATAACCTTGGCCCTAAAACTAAGCCTTGAGCAAAAATAAATGATCGCATAAAATAAGTAATAAAATAAAATAATAAAATAAAATAAAATAAAATAAAATAAAATAAATGAACCCCCTCAGGTCCTTGGTTTCCTCATTTACAAAATAAGGAATGAGACTCGCCCTCACCCCACAAAAATATCACTGTGATTTTCAAGATAAACAAACAATCTACATTCTTGAAATAATTAAAAATATATATTTGAGCTTCTACTTAACAAATTGTGAAGTTTTTCTTGGCTCTATACTAAGGGTTTAGTCGATGTTACCTCATTTAATCTTCCCAACAGTTTTTTTAAATTGAGCGCTCTTAACCTCATTTTATAAGTAAGAGAGGCTGGATAACATGCCAAGGTCACACAGCTACTAAGTGGCAGAGCCAGGACTCACTTTCGGGTCTGTTTTCTGTATCGGAAACCACCTGGAAGTACAGAGTAAATTCCTCCTAACACTGTGGCCTGCTGTGAGTGAGGCCTAATATATAGACTCTTTGGCGATGTTTTACATTCCAAGAAACAGGACTTGATCTATGGTATAAACAAAACCACGTAATAGTTACCTCATATTTATGCAGAGCATGGCTGAAAATACCCACAGGGAGGGGAAAGATTCTAAGGAAATAATTTTGGATTTACGCTGACACATACAGAAACAGGTAATTGAGGCACTGAAGATATGATAAACTATATCTTTAACAACTTTGGTTTGGAAGAACTTTAAAAGCAGTTGTGTTATATAAAGAACTCTCAGGAAAGCACTCACACGTAGAATGTTTGCCTTTGATGGTCTTTCCTGGTCCACAGTTAAGAAAAACTGTATAATCCACACTAGATAACTGAGGGAATGGACTGTTGACAAGGGAGAACTACATCAGAGAGAAGGGAGGAGACCCTGACCCAGAAGATAACTGGTTTGGAATTATGATCAATGTATCTTCTTCAATTTCTTTTTTCAATGACTTATAATTTTCTGAGAACAGGTCTTTTACCTCCTTGGTTAAGTTGATTCCCAGGTATTTTATAGTTTTTTATGCAACTGTAAATGAGATAGTTTTCTTAATTTCTCTTTCCAAAGGTTCATCATTGGTGTATAAAAATGCCACTGACTTCTGACTTATTTTGTAACCTGCGACTTTACTGAATTCATTGATCAGTTCTAACAGATTTTTGGTGGAATCTTTAGGGTCCTTTATATATAGTATCATGTCATCAGCAAAAAGAATTTTACTTTTTCCTTTTCAATTCAGATACCTTTATTTATTTTTCTTGTCTTCTTATTGATTTTTAAGAACTTCAGGCACTTTGTATATATTAAGTATATTAATGTCTTCTTTTTGTCTTTCGGTCTGTTTTGTTTGTGGTGTTTTGGGTCCATGGATATTTTTTTTCCATTTTATGTATTTGATACTATTATTTCTTTCCTCTCAGATTCCATCTCAAGTTTCAAGCTTAGGCTGGACTTACCCATTCTACTATAGACTTACCCGTAAATGCTGACCTTCATTTTATTCTACCTGGTACTTTAATACTTTAACTTATTTTTATTTTAATCTTAAATACATGTGGAATTTATTCTACTGTATGACATAAAATTTATAATTATATTTATAATATAATAATATTTATAATTATTCCTTTCATTTACAGCTGATTCAAAAGGCCACATGTGATATGTATTAGATGCTGATAAATATTTGGGTGTATTCCTGCAATCTTAATAATGCTCCCTTTGTTTGTCTGTCTATCCCTTCACCAGCATCACTCTATTTTGTTATCCTGTAAGACCAGTACCCTCTTATTATTTTAAGGGTAATATTGACTATGTGAAAGTTTTCAAAAAAAAAAACTTTCTCATTAATTTTTTTCCTTCTCCTTTTAAGAGAAACTTAAAAGGAAAAAAAAGCACCAGTAGGATTCTAATTAGAATTGTATTTGATTTATAGTTTAATTTGGGGAAAATTAAAAATCTTAACATTATTAAGTCTGTTGTCCCAAGAACATGGTCCATCTCTCCATTTAAACTTTTTTATTTATGATTCTCGAAAAAATGTGCAGTTCCCAGTCACTTTTAGGTTAACATATGGTAGATACTGCCAGTGTCCTACCCACCATATACCTTTGGCATTCCCATCTGCTTGCCAGGGGCTACTTATTGAGCATCTCTGTGCCTCTGTAAGGGTTTTTTTCCTGTTCATAGACACATGCAAGGCCTGTTGGCAGGGTCAGCTGGAAATATGGAGTTTGTGACCTTAGAAACAGCCTCTCGCCTATAACAACAGAGAGTTGGTGGTTAGCACCCAGCCTCCTATCCCTTCTGTCATAATAACTCTGTCATATGCTCACTTTGTCTCCCAGAGGGACCTCATGAAGTGATACTCTATATGCCTCCAGAAATAAATGGCTTGATGATATACCTTCAGTTGACTTCCTTCTCTTCCCCATCTCCCAAACTCATTCTCAGACTGGGTTTCTGGGATCAGTCTTCAATAAACAACTCTACCATTCATCTTTGGCTCAGGGGCTGCTTCCAAAAGAACCCAAACCAAGATACAGTTCCTACTTATTCGTGGCTGCTATTTAAATGGGGACTTTTTAAAATTGTAATTTCTAACTAGGTATATAGGAAAGTTATTGATATTTTGTCTACTGTAGAGGTATATCATATGTGCACATAATGGCATTCAAACACAAGTTCTTGTCAGAAAAAAAATAGTACTGTTATGTCGTTTTATTTCTTCACTTTGCTGCAAATTAGTATATATATTATATGTCTATGCAGACATAGTGTATAGAGTTGCATACACAATTCCCACATGTACAGTATTTCATGGGCAATTTGGAGAATTTCTAAGAGTGATTTTGGCTATGACAATTTTAACCTCATCGTTTTTAGAACCTAACCTCATTATCTTTGACAACAGGTTTCATTACTGATTTCATTTATTAGTTTTAACAGGGTTTCAATTTATTCTTTTAATCTTTCTAGGTCAACAATCACATCAATATATACATACAGCTTCCTCATCTTGTTTTACAATTGTATTTACTAGAATTTTCAGAATAACATTCAATATTAGTGGTGAAAAAAATGTCCTTTTCTAATTTCAGATATGCATAAAAATAGAATGTTTCTCCTTCTACTGAGAGAGTGTTTGTGTGTGAAAATGTTTTATGAAAACATACAGGTTTGAGACCTCCAAAGTTGACCTTGATTTATAAGCAAGAAAAATTAAACCTCTAATTATAACAGGAATATGAGTTTCTATACTCATACTTGCCCAATTATCACTTCCCATGTAACTATTTTTGTTATTATTGGTTCTGACAGACCTAGGTATTTTCATAAATATAGAAATTAGAGATAATTATAAAATTTAGAAGTAATATCAGCTCTCCCCTTATAAATTTCATTTTGAACATTGCTTTACTAACTTTGCCAGCATTTTGTTCCAGTTATTTTATAACCTAGCAGTCTTCATCAAGTCAGGCACTAGGAGGGCAAGAGAAGATTCTACCAGGGTACACGTCAGATGGCACCAATTTTAAATTAACATCTGTATCTATTGATAGTGTTTGAAGAGCAAAACTTTTTCCTTGAAAAATCCTAGATATAAATTTTTTTCCTCAAAACTTTTCAACTTTTATTCCTCATGGATAGACGTAGTTTGAGAATCCCTCAGGTCACCTTATTCTTCTCCTAACTCCTATTTTCCCAAGATTTGTGAAGGTAGGTTCTGGCTCAGCTCTGCTAAAATTGAAGACAAAGGGGGAGATAAATATTTTCTACCAGATCCAAAAACTATAGTCTATTTGAAGACATAATCAACTATAAGTACTTTATTTATCTAGTCACCTACTGATAGATATTTAAGATATTTCAATCACTTGTGATTAAAAATATGCTGAAATTGTTGTCCTTACACATACACCATTTTGTACATATGTAAACATTATACGGCTACCTTGAACATAAAAAGATACATATTGGACAAATAATGATATATTTGGTGAGTCCAAGAAGGAGTTGACTAACCACATTAGAGAAATAAAAAGAGAAAAAAAAAGGTGAAGGAAGCTCAGCATCATGATTTTGTAGATAATTTCCCCCAGAGTATTGCTCAAGTTTTACCACACTGGCTATATACTCACTGCTAAATACCCAGCTCCTTTGCTTATGTGTGTGGCTATGCGACTATTTCTTGGCAATAGAATTTGAGCAGAAATTATATATTTCACTTTTAGGTCTAACCCCTATAACCTGCCATGTAATTTTCTCTCTTCTTTTGTTTCCTGGAGGTATGAAAAGAATCCAGCAAAATTCTGATTGAAGGAAGGTTGTTCCTTAATCATTTTGTAAAAAGGTGACCAACAAAAACTCAATTCAACTGTGACTTGAGAGAGTAATAAATCTTTGTTATGTAAAGCCACAGATATTTAGGGATTGTTTGTTATAGCAGCTGTTTTTTTCCTAACTAATAAACCCAGGTCTGCATATCTCTGATCCAATTTTCAAATTCTCAGTTAATAATATTTAGTTCATTCTGGAATAGGAATCTACTAACCTTGATTGTTTAGCTATGGCTAGGTTGGGGTGTTGCTGGGTCACTCCATAAAGATGTGGCCTCCAGATGCCCACTCATGGGTGTTAGGAGCTATTTCAAAAGCAGGAATCACTGTGAGTTGGGAAGCCACTGTGAGAGTGTCTTCTACATGAAAGATGATAATAAACAGGAAGAGGCCAAGAATGACAGAGACTTTTACTCTGGCTCTCAGGGTAGGGAAGAATAAAAGTAAAACTTCCATCAAACTTATTCTTCAGGAGCTTTAGATCCTTATTAGGCTGTCATAAATCCTTAACTCTCAGAGACAATGGACAGACTCTCCCATGAGAAATGTAGAATAAATGAAAATTAAAAGATCATTCATGTGAGACATTATGTTCAAGCAGATACTGTATACCTTGTTGTGGGAATAGAAGTGTGGCATCTAGCTTGTCATCCTCTTGCCAGGGAACAGAATCATAACTGAAAAGGAAAAAATTTCCGTTAAGTGAGTAGTAACAATCATGAAACATCAAGTTTCAAAGAATATGGATGAACAATTGCTGGAGACATTTATCATTTTTAAAATTCTGGCCCAGAATCCCACCTCTCCTCTCCTATTATCTGAGCTGGTGTGAGCAAGGACTCACAATTTCCCAAAGAAGCTGAAGAAAGCCAGGTACCCATCCCTCTCCCCTTGCCTCCAGCCCACAACCCCCGCCAATAGCTAATGTGAATGAGAAGAGGAAGAAGAGACAGCTTAGAATCCACCTCCAGTAATGGCAGATGTCCCTAGCAGTGTAAGGTCTCCAACAGAACATTCTAACCACTCCTAAGATTCCTGATTCCTGCTTATGTTCTGAGCCTTATTCTCAAGTTTTCTCATGGATTCTATAATCCACCCAATGTTCTTCTAATAAATTCCTTTCCTACTTAAATTAGACTTAGTTTCTAATGCTTGCAACGGACAACCTTGACTGATGTAATAATTTTCTCTTCCTCCTGTTCAGTTTTTCCCTTGACAACCTGACAGATAGAATATTTGAATTCTTAAAAGTAGCAAGATAAATGTTATAAAATCCACATCTCATACAGATGTAGATCCCTAAAATAATTAGAAAGCTGAGACATTATTATTTTTACTTTAGGACTACAACAGGCTATGACTGGAAAAATACCGGAATCATTAAGAGCACACTCTAGTAGGAGCTCCATCAGCTCACTCACATGCACTCACATACCACATCTGATGGCCTTAACTGTGTGCCTCTTGAGTGTCTCCCCAGGAGTGGCAAGTTAGGCTTATCTCATCCAAAGATCAAGCCTAGCCAATCTATGTCTTGCAGACAGGGGAGTCTGAAGGCTTCTCATCCAGTTATCTGCACCAGAGTTTGGGTTTGCTAGTGTCTCAGCCACACAGGAGGAGGCTTGAGCATCAAAACTGCATACAGTGGAGCTAGGAAATAGATAAGAGTGACTATAATCAAGAAAGGGCCAGAGTGGGAGGTATGGCTAGTGAGAATATAAATGAAAAGGACAGACCATTTTATGAAAAGAGAGCCTCCCTAATAGATTTCCATAAAGGTCCTTGTAGAAGATCTGTGGGAAGAGAACTACTATATGAAATTAGAAATGTTTCTATTTATATCCTCAAGGTTGACTAAGTCTCATTTCCTAACATTTGAATCACATCAGGTAATAACCCAAGGAGTCTCTCCTGGATACCACCACTTGGGGAGTCAGGCAAAGAATCAAAGAAGGCCGTCTTCAGTCACCATCACCCTCCTTATCTTCTTGGTGGTCTGGTTGGCATACAGGCCTCTTCCTTTGTAGGTCCAATCTTTTCCAACAGACAGAGCTTGCCCAGTACAGACGCTGATATGTTGAGAGCACCTGGCAGTAGTCCAGTGAACTTGGGCTCTAAAACCATGTTAATAATAACTCTATTATATCTATTCAGCCCAGTCTCCACCTTTTTTTAAGATGGAAGGAAGCTGGAGAGCCATGTACCAAGGGGCTCTGCTGTGGCCTTGCCAGAAGAAACAACTGTCTAGTTTGGACAAAATTTAACAAGAGACAACTGCTACAAATGTTGTACCAGAATCACAGCTTCAGAGGTCAGCTGGTCCTCTTCCAAAGGCAGTTTTGACACCTTCTACCCCACGCCCTCCAAAGCTAAGGCTGGGTGGTGGATAAAGAGTCTTTCCCTTCACACGTGAGATTTTACCCAAGGTCATCTCCTCCTGGCTTGAGGCAAGCGGTAGACCCAATATACCCTAAATCTATTGGCTGTCTTCTGAACATCTTGGGTTTTAAAATATTTAGCTTCTTCTGAAAGAACTTGATAATATGAGATGTCAGAAGTAAAATTTTCACAGTAAACCAGATATGCCTAGTACAGAAAGGGCAGCCTAAGGACCAGCTTTCCAGTGAAAACTCTGAAAATGGAGATTTTTGTAAATCATTCTTACAAGTCCCAGGACATCCACTAGAAGTTGGAAGGATGGTTGCTGGAGGATGGGAACAGAAGATATCTTACCTTGTGAGCCCTGGTAGGGAGCCTCTCTGGATACCACCCCTGTGGCTAGTAAGAGGGAAGACAAATAGCAGCCAATTGGAGAAGAAAGAGAAAAGAGAAAACTAAAGTAGCAAAGAAAGGAAAAAGTTTAAAAACAGTTTTACTGTTATTCCTGTTAACTAACACATGCCCAATGTAAAAATTTCAGAAAATTAAGAAAAAAATAAAAAATAAAGATGACCTATAAGCTGACAACTTGGAAAGAATCACTTAAATGATTTTCATGGTATGTACTTGAATACTTTTCTATGAAAAAATATATATAGATAGGTTTAAAAAAATAGAATATATATTATATAAACATGTATACATATATACATATAACACACACACTAGTTTGTTATTTGCTTTTTCTATTAATTTATTATGAAAATATTCCATATATATAAGTAAATAGCATCATTTTAATGGCTATATAGTGTTCTATTATAGATATAACATACACACCAAATCCCTTATTAATTAACTTTTTCCAATTTTTCAGTATTATAATGTTCTAATTACTCACACTTTTCAGCTTTGAAAGTTGTTTCTTTCTTTCCCAGAAATAAAATTGCTGGGTCAAGGTATATACTTTTTAAAAGGCTTTTCATAAATATTATTATTTCGTCCTCCAGAAATGATATACCAATGAACATTCCCATTAGTAGAATGTGAGTATCTATTTCCCTACCTCCTTTTATGTTTTTGGTCAACTAGGTAGCTGAAAACTGTATCTTTGCATCGCTTTGGTTGCAAGGAAAGTTGAATCTCTTCACATGTTAGCTGGCCATTTTGGGATGCAATTCCTTTCACATGTATTTCAATTGGAGTATTCATCTGTATTTTTCTGTTATCTGTAAGAACTCTACACTAAGAATTCTCATCCTTGCCATATTTGCTCCTGAGTTGACACATAACAGATGAAAACTAAAATGCAATAAGGCATGAGAATACTTAAACTAATAAAATTAAAAATAAGGAAAATGTTACTTTAAAGGCAAGCGAATAAAAAAATCAATTGAGAAAAAATAAGGAAAGCCTGGATAGTAATAGGAAACTTTTACTAAGGTGAAAGAAATAGAATAATACAAATAACCAGTACCAGTCGAATCAAAGAGAAAATCTAGAACAATGCCTACATTCTAATTTTTATTATATAAACTGTCCATAAGCAAACAAAACAAAATTGGGGACTGTAGAGAACAATATGACTTATCTTAGGTTGGCCAAGGACGGTGTCATGGATCTTTAGTCAAGGTCTCTGTAGCAACATGCACAGATCAAAACTGAGTATCAGAATCTTTCACAAGACTCTATAGCAAATCCTCCTGAGGAGGCCAAATTCATTTAAAGCTACATTTAAAAAGGGCAAGCGATAAACAGGTAGACAGGAAAGAATTACAAAAACAGGATGAAGTCTTGATGGGAGGAGGTTAATCTGTCATTTTAATTGCATTGTCTCTTCTTTTTGTCCACTAATTAGATTAAGAAGCTATTAGAATTACAGACGCTAAAAAGAGACTCCTCTTGAAGAAACCATAAACAAAGAGATGCCTCACCCCACCTACTCCAGATTTCATGTAAGGAAAATTGATTCTCACATGGAATTCCGAGGAGGTGTATATCTTAAGAGTGTTTTTCTGAGAGTACATGACAGTTTTATCTTTAAAAGGGAGGAAAGTAAGCATAAACTGCTGCCATGTCCACTTAGTCTTTACAAAAGTAGTGTGAGATCTATTTTATTACTTTCTCATTATGTATAAGAACACTTGGGTCCGGAAAGGGTAGTGATTTGCCTCATCAAGGTACTCTCAACAATGTGCTCTGAGGAGTGGGAATCAAAACAACTCTAGATTAGTGCAATAAAAACATAATGTGAGCCACATATACTAATTTAAATTCTCTAGCAGCTACATTAAAAAATTAAAAGAAATTAATGAATTAACTTTAATAATACATTTTATTTAGCGCAACACATTCAGACTATTATTTTCTTAAGATATAATAAACATAAAAATTAATTAGATGTTTTATATTTTTTTCACACTAAGTCTCTGAAGTATAAAATGTCTGTTACACTTACAGCACATCTCGATTTGCTCTTGCCCCATTTCAAATACTAAAGTACATCTGATGACAGGCAGAGGAGAGGGAGAGTGGCAAGCTGGAAGAAAAGCATGAAGGGTTAAAGTACAAAATAGTAGTTGATAGATGATTATGGCGATGGGGAGCACAGCATAGGGCATGCAGTCAGCATTAGTGTAATGTCTAGGTGTAAAGCCAGAGGAGAGAAAGAGCAACCAGATGGATCGTTTCATAAACTATACAAAGGTCTAACCAATATACTGTATACTTGAAACTATTAATAAAATTAAATTTAAAAAAATACTCAAGTACATTTCAAGTACTTGATAGCCACATGTGCCTAGTGGCTACTACATTGGGCAGCCTGGTTCTAGACCAGTAGTTCTCAAGGTGTGGTATGTTGACCAGCAGCGTCAGCAACACCTGGGAACTGTTAGAAGCACAAATTCTTGGGCCCCATTCCAAACCTACTGAATCAGACCTCCTGGGTATGGGGGCCACCAATCTGATACACACACAGTTTTGAGAACCATTCTCTAGTCAATTGCTTTAAGTAATCTTAAGAGAGCATGGCAGGCTAGTATTGAGGGAGACGAGTCGCTTCTCTTGAGATAAACAATTCTCCTCTACGCAAATCTTCTAGTCCTAGTTTTGGTTCCATTTCTTGGGCTATAGAATGAATTGTCAGACACATAATTTACACATGGTTTCACTTGTTTTGTTTAAGGAGGGAAAATCCCCACAGTAACTGCCTTAGATTATCACCTCGAGTTTAGTTACTAACTTCTCTTGTCCTCAGTTTCTTCATCCATAAAATGAGAATTGTTTAACAAATGTCAGCAACTTTTTTTTTTTAAAGTTCTGCGTACAAAAATGAAAAAATGCAGCAAAAGTGACTGGAATTTTAAAAATACAGTTAAAAATTAGTGGGCAGAAAATGTAATATTATAGATTTTGAGCACAGAAGCAGAAGCCAATTCACTTATATTTCTCAGAACATTAGATTTGCTGAGGGGGCAGGCTAGGGTTCTTGCCAAAATCATTAAGGAGAATGAATCTGAGCATGCCATAAAGCAGAACTTCCAGTAAACAGGAATCACCAATGAAGAAAATCAGGAAGTCAAAGTGTTTCTTTTTATGAAGTTACATCCTGCCATAGAAAATCTGGATCGGAAATAAAGACTGATGCACTCCCAACTGTATAACTAAACCGGCTATTATTTCATCAAGGAAAATCTGAGGAAAAGCTCAGATTCAGTGAAGGGGAAAAAAAAACATAAGAAGGCTGAATGTCATGAAAAGCCAAAGACAACCATGATTTTGGGAAAAAACTATACAAGCAAATTTCGACTCTGAGATTGCGGATGCCTTAATCTCTGCCTGCCTACTCCACCCCTCCCCCTCCCATTTCAGTAATACTTTCTCTAGACTTTAGCTCGAAAAATAATATATGTGTGTGTGTGCACGAAAATAGGAGACTAATAAGTTGGTTCTAATTTCCTCTTTCTCCTCTTCCTTCCTATTAATAATATTAATTGCACGTTTCCAAGGTTCTCTTGGCTTTTCCAGGGTTCTGTGATGAGCTTCTTAACCTTGCTCCTCACTCTTTAGTTTGATCAGGGAAAACGCTTTCACGCCCCGAACACTTTAACAATTTTTTATCCTTCTACCTTCAAATGAAAAGGCATCAGAAAGGCAAGGTAGCCCTTTCCTAGGCGGATTCCCACGGTTTGGGGAGAATGGCAGATACCTTTCTGCAGTGGCGGATGCAATCTTCCGCAAAGCAAACCGCAGCTCCTTCTCTCCCCTCCTTTCTCCGCCCTAACCCACTACCTCACAAGTCCATACAATTCTTAAAACACACACACACAACAACAACTCCTCCAACCTCGCATCGCATCCCCTCTCAACGCTACTCAGCACGCTAGGATGCCCGCTGCCACAGTAACGCTCAACCCACCCGGTGGCCCCGCCCACTTTGGTCCCGCCCCCGCCCGGACACCAATGGGCACCGCTCGGAGCTCCCGACGGGCCTGTTGATTGGGTATCGGGGCCTGCCGCTCTCAAGACGTCCCTCCCACTTCTCACTTGGGGCTGGGACTTGAGGGGCCGGAGCATCCGCGCGAGTAGCTGCCTCCAGCCGCGGCGGCGGCGGCGCGTCGTTGCCTTTGCACCATCTGTCAAGCGCGGAGCCGGCGGGGAGGGGACCGGCGCGGGAGAGGAGGAGGGGTCGCCGTGCGCCGAAGGCCGCCGAGACCCGCCCGCCGGCCGGCCGCGGGCACGCAGGAGAGGCTGCCCCGGGAGCCGCGCGTCCCCCGCCGCCCGGGCGCGCGGCGCTGCACCCCGCGCGGAGGGCTCCCCGGGCGCACACAAAGCCGCCGCCTGCGCCGCACCGCCCGGCGGCCGCCGCCGGCTCCGGGAAGGGATCCGGCCGCCGGGCCGGGGACACCCGGCGCCGCCCCCTCGGAAGGCCCACCGGCCCCTGGGTCTGCCGGAGCCACCGGAGCCGCCTCGGCCGCGCTGGACCATGTGCGGGGGTCCCCGAGCCTGAACGCCGAGCAGGTGAGCGGCCGGGGATGCGCTGCGGGAGGCCGCGGGGATGCTGCGGGGATGCTGCGGAAGCCCCGGCTGCGGGCGCTGCCCCCGCCGTGGGGCCCCGCGCTGCAGGCTCGCGGCCTTGGCCGTCGCCTCCGGGCTGCCCCCGCGGGGCTCGGGGAAGTTGGCCCAGCGCAGAGTCTTCCCGCGACCGAGCCGGAGGCACCTTTGCGGGGTGCGGCCCATTTTCTCAAAGCCCGCGAGCGGGCGCGGGGTGAGAATAGGAATTGGCTTGGAGGCAAGGCTGGCCCAGACTCCGCCCCCGCCCTCCTTTCGGGGCCCCCAGCGGGGACCCGGGCTGTGTGTGTTGTTTTAATGTCAGGGATGATGTAATCACTTAATAATTGATGCCCCGTGCTGCTTCCCTCTCCACCCTATCCCACCCCACCCCTGCCCCACTCCTCCACCTCTCGGCCTCCTCCTTCTCCGGCCGTCTCCTTCGCCATCGCATCCTCCTGACTATTTCTGGCACCTCCCTTGCACTTCCCCCATCCTCCCCTTCACTCTTCCTGTGCCACCACCCACCCACCCTCTCTCTGTCCCCAGTGCTGGAGCCTTCACTCCTCTTCCTCTGCTCCCCACCCTTTCTCCCTCAAGCTCCTTTCTCCTCCCTTCCCTGCTCGCTGGATTTCCTCTCTACTTCCCTAGATCGGTGACTGTTTTTGTTTGGTCGCCTCCCCTCTCTTATCTCTGCGGCCAACAGGCGGAGGGGACTGGGCCAGAAAGAGGCCACCGAGCTTGGGCCCCGGCAGAGATTTGCTGGGACTCAGTGAGAAGGATAATAAAATCACCCTTCTTGCCCCTCCTCTCCCAATAAATCACACAGACTCGCCGTGTGTGTGTGTGTGTGTGTGTGTGTGTGTGTGTGTGTGTGTGTGTGTGTGTGTACACAAAGAGCTCTTTCAGTGCACAGAGAGGAGACGCACAAAGTACCCAAGGATGGGTGCAATGCTTCTTGTTTCTCTTCCCTGGGGCTTCCCTTTCTCTCAGATAAAGCACTTGATCTCTCTGCGAGTCTTTCCTGCCACATTTACCAAAAAAAAATATAAATGGCTCCAGATGCAGGGTGGCAGGTGCTAGAATTTGCTGTATTCATGGACCCGTAGTGTTGACTGGCAGCTGCAGTATTTCTTAGATTTAAGGAGAAATGATTCTAGCCATCTTAAGAGTTGCTTTACTTTCAAGGTAGCCCCCCTGCCTTGTTTTAACCCTCTCTTTTGGGGGGCATAAGTGCTAAGAGCTGGAGTAGGATAAATTGATGTGCAAGCAGAAAATTTTGTTTCTGAATTAGAGAGTTCAATATGTTTGACATGCATGAAGCAGCCTGACTTGATTCTTCTCTCAAGTCTAATGAGTGCTCAAGTCTTTTGAAATGACATCTTGTTTGCCCGGTGGTTTTGCTTTGCCCTTCTATTTAAACAGGTTCCTCGGGCATTGCTAACACAGCATTAAATTGATATTTGGAAGACCACTGGAGCCTATCTCTTTCCTACTTTTTCAGATGCCCACATCTTTCCTCTCACCACCTAATTGACTGCAGTACTTTCCACCCTTTGTGCTCTCTTTCTCCTGAGTTCCTGTCCCTTGAGTGACAAAGGGACTCAGACTTCTGGAGGAAGTGGTTTATTGACTATCTCAGGTTTTGGAGGCACTTAGTTATGAGCAAAGGATGTAGAGAATCTTTCGAGTTAACCCTAAACAATCTTCGTAATGTTCCTCTTAAAGAGAAAATGTTAATGTAAATCTTGGGACTTAATGTTCCATTTTTTAAGCCAGTGTCTATTACATGCTTAATCAAGAATGCCATAATATAGGTTGAAACCACTGATTCCTAGGAGCATGGCTCTTTGACTGTATAACAGAACTATCTCAAGTTTGTTCTTCAAGAGTTTTATTAGAAAAGAGTAGTTATGATTTATTAAACATTTACTTCTGCACTTTCTAAGGACATTTATCATGGAACTTTTTATTAAAAAAAAAACAATAGAGCTAATGGGTATACTGTAAAAACAGTCTTGTCTGATGCCATACTCAGGAAAGAAAGTCAGTGCACAGTAAATTCGTAACTTCTTGACCAAGTTAAAGACTTCATGATAGGTCTAAATGTGAACAAATGCACACTTGGCTTACTGTGCCTTTACTCTGTGCTTTCTTCTGGGTCTGGAATCTTCAATGCCATCTGATTGGCTTGAGTCCTATTTAACCTTTGAGCCCAGCTCAAATGTCATCTCCACTGTGAAGCTTTCTCCATCCTTTCCCTTCCAATTTTGTTTTCAGACTTCAGCAGCAGACATTATGTTTGGCATGTGTCTTTTTCTATCACTAGTTGATCAGCATATTGAGAGAAAGAATCTCATTTATCTCGTTTCAACGAATGTGGGTTAGGTCTTTGGTATGCTCTGGGCACCTGGATTAATTAGGCTAATGTTAGCAGCTATAACAAATAGGCCTGTAAAACTATAGTGGCTCAAAAGCAATAGACATCTGTTATTTCTCATATAATAGTCCAAAATGGGTATTTGTGGTCAGTGGGTGGCTTTCTTCCATGCAGTGATTCTAGGCCCCAAGATGCACCATCCCACAGTGCTCCATTGTAACCTGCTTTCAGCTGGCTGAAGGACAAAAGAAGGGGTGGAAGGGTGCTACTACTTTTTAAGTACCTTGGCCTAGAAATGACACCCATCACTTCTACTACATCTTTTACAGGAAGGCTAGTTATATGTGGCTATATTGACTGCAAAGGAGCCTGAGAAATATAGGTTGGCCGTGTGGCCAGATGAAAGATCAAGAAGAAATGTATTTTTGGCCAGGAGCTTTGCCATATGCTGCCACTCAGCAAAGCATTCATTGCTTTCAAGGAGTTTGTAGGCTGATGAGAATTAAATTAAATGGAAACTTAAAGCCTATACCCATCATTGTTTTTGTTCTTTTGATTTGATAAGTTCATATCTTTTCATTTTAAGCATGATTCAAAAAAATTTTTTTTGTCAGTTCAATTGGCCAGTTCCCACTCAGCATACCCTTATAATACAGTGTTCTGATGCGAGTGTTGCCTTTGATTTTTTTTTTTTTACTCCAGTAGCACCTTTGACCTAGTTTTTTATCTGTTGATTTTAGAGACTCTGGAAGTGTCTAGGAGGGTCTTTAGAAATCACCAGACCTACCTTCTCTTAATTGGAAGAGAAAATTAAGCAGATTTCAAAAGAGAAACTTCTTGCCCCAGCTCACTATAATGGGAAGGGAGCCTCAGCTAGGCCAGATCTTCAGTCCCTCCTGAGTTCCCTCCATCACACAGCTGCCCTGACTCGGTGACTGACTGTGAGTCTTGCATATTCCAAAGAACTTAAGGGAGCTTCCAGACCTGCCGGAGTAGGGTAAACTGCTAACATTCTGAATAGTCCCTGTTCTCTGCAGGCCTCCAACTTGTTGGGGCAATTCTGTCTGTACTATTCATCATCCTTAATAATGCACATATTTTTGCTATAAACAGCTCATTATATTTATCAGTTCTGCAAACATTAGCCCAGTATATTATTGTGTGCCAGGCACTGGGAGATAAAGTCGTGAAAATGAATACATCTGCTGTCCTTGTTCTTCAGGAGCTCACAGTCTACTGGAGGAGATAAGAATGATAAATAATAGCTAACTTTTATTGAGCATTTACTATTTGTCAAGCACTGTTAAAACTCTAATCTTAACAATAATGATACAAAGTAGTTTCATTAATAATCCCCATTTTACAGATGGTAACTTGAAGCAAGGGTGGTTAAGTAAGTTAGCAAGTGGTAGAATCAGGATTCAGGCCCAATCAGTTTGATTTCAAAGTCCTTGTTCTTAGCAACTAGGCAATATGCAAAATATTTCATATAGATATAATGATATTAGTTAAGATGTTACATGCCTAAGAAGAGGGGGTCTAAATTCTTGGGAAATTGTTACTTAGTTGTTGGAAATATAACTTTTTATTTAAATAAAAATAAAATGTTAATTCCTACCTTCATTTCTTCTATTTATATCCCCCATCTATTGCTCATCCAGAAAATAAAAAATACAATTTAATTTTAAAATGGGAAAGCAAAGCATGTTGATACCAGAAATCTACTTACTCTGCATGATTCTTTAAGTTAGGTTCTTCTAGTGATCCACAGATAGGTCCGTATGAGATTGTGAATTGTCCTACGTAATTTACTCATTCAGCAACATTCTTTAACTTGCCAGATAGTGAACTAAAAGCTTCAAAGGCAAAAAGGTACGATCCTGCTCCAAGAATTTACCTGCAGGAGGAAGTCTCTGATAAATGCTATTTTCACAGAAGCAAGGGAGCATATGGAAAGGAGCATGACCTCCACAGATGGGAAAGTGAGGTGGCCAGGCAGAGGAGGCTGGAGGATGCGTTGTCTTTGAGATGAAGAGTAGGAGTCACCTAGTTGAGAGTTATGGGGTAGCTATTACCCCAGAAGGAGCAGCCCAGAAGGCCAGTGTACAGACCTTTTGGGAAACTGCAAGTAGTTCATAGTGGTTAATGGTGGACAGAGGGAGAAGATGGGGCTAGATGACAATCTGAGAATGTTCTTATAAAAATGTTGTCGGGAATGCCATTTAAGAGTTGTAAGTGGAGACGCTGCTTTGTTCTGATTTTAATTTATAAAGATCATCTGGCCACAGTAGGCCATTGTCCAGAGGCTGTCAGGATGCAAGGAAATTAGTTATGGAAACTCAGTTCCATAACTAATTTTAGTTCACTATCTGGCAAGTTAATCTATGAGCAATAGATTAGGGTCTGGATTGTGTATAAGAGACAGAATAAGAGAGGGTGAGACAGTATTATGGGGGTGTGTGCAAAAGATGGGTCCTTGGGGCATTAGGTGGAGAGCAACATGCTGACCAACAATTCAGTAAGAAGACCAGGGGGCGGGCTGTGATGACTCTGTCATGGACACTTTGGACTTTCAGGTTTAGGTATCTTATAAGCAATCAAATAGACGGGCCTGGAATGAGGAGTAGGACTCAAATATAAATCTATTAGCAGCAAATTACAAACTACTTGGAGTTGTGGGTGTGGGCAATATCACTCAGGGAGCATGTGGAGAGTACATAGAGCAGGCAGGGCTGAGAGGGCACCTGGGAACAGAGAGCGAGGAGCAGCCCAGGCCTTGGATGGGAGAGGGGCAGCCAGAGTACTGGGCAAACCCTGAGAAGAGAGGTGTCCCTGATCCTCACGGAAAGAGGGTTATATTCCAAAGGTCAGGCAAGATTGAGAATGACAAGTATGGTTGGATTTAACACCAAAGATTTGTGAACACAGACAGAGTAGCGTCAGCATAATAGAGGGCAGAAGTCTAAAACTCTGTTGCTCTCCAGACAGGATAGAAGCATGTATCAAAACCTGCAGAACATACAATCCTATGTTCTGCATAGGATTTAGTGATCATGTAGAGATCAACATGTTTGTTTTACTTATGAGAAAAAAAGAGGCCCAGAGAGCCAAGAGTTTGACCAAGGTCACAAAGTTACCACTTAGAGCCAAATTTCAAGACTTTCGGCCTGGGACCATACTTGGACTATGGTCCTGGGTCAGCCCCTCCCAGATGTGTGAGCTGGGTCAACGTACCTAATATCTCTGTACCCCACTTTCTTCACATTTAAAATGAGGATAATAGTTCCTACCTCAAAAGTTTGCTGTGAGGAGCCACTTGAGTTAATTTATATAAAGCAGTCAGAATAGTACCCCATACCTGGGAAAAGCTATGTTTGCTGCTGTTGTTAAAGTGTATGTGTATTTATGTGTAACACATGTATACACACAAATATACACAAAACACATACACATACATATAACATATATGTTCTTTAGAGAAGGGAAGATGAAAATGTATTATGTGCATAAAAGGAAATTTAGAATATTTTAGAGTTTGGGGTGATTGCCAGTTCTGAACCAAGAATTACTGGTAAAGGTGGAAAATTAGTTTATATAGTATGATGGAAAACAGCAGTTTTAGAAAGTCTTCTTAAGAAATATACAGCCTTTTTTATTCTTGAGAATAAAAAACAAAAGCCCTTTGAAGTTAGCCCTAAGAAAAGGTTTCTTTGTTTTAGTCAGATAACCAGAATTTTAACCTATTTGCAATGCAAATTCCTTGAGTTGGACTTCAGAATGTTGTCAGGACTTTTTGAAGGTGGAATGAACTACGAAGTAGGAAAAAAATCTTCACAAGTTATGACTTGGTTCCTATGAAAAAGGGGTGATTGGAGTTATTTAGAAGAATACGTCTTTTTTGTGAGTGTTTCTAGTTGAACAAATCTAATTTCTAGCTACTAAAACACATAAGTAGCCTGAACAGTATTATCCAAATGGACTTGGGTGACATGCAATACAGACAATTTAGGAGTAAGTAGCACTCTGGACTTGATTAGAACACAATAATCCTAGAAGGATGTAAATCGGACTAGATTTATGGTCTAATAAAAACGTGGGAAGGAAGGATAATGCTTACTGACTCATGAAACTTTAACAATGTTTATAAGGCTCTGAGTTGTAATATTTGGATGAGAGTGTTTTCTCATTCATCTCATCCTGCTTCCGGAGTGGCCTGTGTTGTGCCTCACTCTGGATGCGAAGCAGACTTGGGTCTCCTTTCCGGGTATTCTCAGGAAGCAGAAGTCATCATACATTCTGTCCTTGTAGACCCGTGACCTCAAGCAGCACCCAGTTGGTTTGGGCAAATATGTATTGAGCACCTATTAACCATGAAGTTTGGGTAGAGAAAAATATAGTCTGGGAAAGTCTTAGCCCATTGGTTATTTCAATGCAGAGGGCTTTTTCTGAGGGCTTCTTATTTCTGGCCTTGTGTTTCCCTCTGTGCAATAATGTAATAAAGCACATAGCATACCACAGCTATGTAGGCCTCCCTGAATACACCATAAAAATAATAATACCTGCCATTTTTATTGAACACCAGAGGCCTTGTTAAGTGCTTTACATGTAGTAATTTACTTAATTATAATAACTCTGAGGCAGGTATTATTATTCCCATTGGTCAGATGGGAAGACTGAGGCTCAGAAAGGTAAGGTAAGCTGCCCATTGTTACACAGCTAATTATTCAAGAAGCCAGATCTGTCTTCTCCTAAACTTGTGGCTGCTTTTGCTCCAACACTGTGGTTCCTCACTCCTTGCTCTTTTTCAAGCCTCCTTGACTTTGCTTTGCAGTTACTTCTGTGTTAAGTGTTGGCGATACAAAGCCACCTTTATTTCTTCTGGTGGCTCCACTCTAGATTTACCTTCTGGATAGCCCCCGCTGTGGTCCTATCTCTGGGCTCCCATGGCACTTGGTTACTACTTCATCATTACCCCGTCAAAGCCTGACTTATAAAGCAAAGTGAAGTCAGCTAGATGGGAAGGTAGGCAGATACTGGTCTTTTCTACTGATTTATGAGTTCTTTGGAAGTCAGAGACTGCATCTTTTTTTGGGGTGTGATTTCCCAACACTACACCCTGCACTATTCCATGAGGTATTGTCATTATAATTCTTATCTAACATGTAGGGAAACTGAGTCATGGAGATTAAGTGATTTCGGGTTACTGAGCAGGTAAGCAGCAGAGCTGGGATCTGAACCTAGGCAGTCAGCTGGGCTCCAGAGTCTATCCTCTTAACACCAAATCTGTTTTATCTCTCAAATGAGATTATAAACTTTGAGGGTGGAGGCACCACTTCCTAGCCCAGGTGGTAACTTACAGTCTTCATATAGTAAACAGCAGCCCTTGCTCTTCCATCCACCCTGGCAGAATATATTGAACCAAGTCTTAGCTCATGATAAAGAAAAAGCTTTCAGGCCACGGTTATATGAATATCCTCCGAGGATCTTATAGAATGCACATTCCCTTGTCCTCGTTCAATAGGTATGGGGCAGGCAGGGTTTAACCCTGAAGTCTTTTCTGTATATGAGAATGGCAGTGAGCATGGGACCATCAGGGAGGCAGCTTCAGAGAGGGGAGGAAAGAAGCAAATGTAGTGAGTCTCAGCCACAGGGATGAGAGCGGGCCATGAAGTGTTAGAAAACCATCAATCAGCCTGAGCCAGAGGGAGCAGCAGCCCAGAGGAGGCTGGGGATCAGACATCCATCACAGAAAGACCTCTTACCTTGTATTTTTAAGATTTCTAAGTACCTGTTTCTTTTGAATGTGCTGGTGGGATTTTTATCTGATGAATTTAAACACTTTCATTTTCTTCAGAGCTTCCATCTTTGAGGTACCCAAAAATAGTAGGCTTTTCATGGAGTTGTATAAGGATTCCATCTGCTTTATACTGAAAAGTAGGGCTTTAATGGAAAATTAAAAATGAGCCAGATCGCCTTTCCCACAACAAAGCCCAGGGCACTTTTCCCAATTCTTTCTTCTCTAATCCCCAGAAAAAGTTTCTGAATCTGTATTTCTGTGAAATCCTGCCCAATTTAAATTCTACTGAAAGGCAAATAAACACCAACTAGTTTCTTCATTTCCACATATTGTAGTACCTTTTTAGAAGCAGTAACAATTTCAAATATTGTCACTTGTAAAATTTTATTTAATTTTATTCCAGAAGTTGTGTAATGTTGCCTATAGCTAGGCACATACATACAAGGATATTTTAAAAGCGCTGATTTCTGTTAAGAATTTCTCTCGTTTGCTTTCAGGGTTTCGCCTTTTTGTTGTCTCGTTTATTGTCTAACCTGCTGGAAATACAGAGTACCTCATTGTTTTCAGATATAGGAGCTGAATTATCGACGAACTCTAACACTTTGTCATTTTATATCTTTTACCATTGTCTTCTACGTGAAAATGTCAATTCTCTGGCTATCTTTTTACTTATCTATATTCTCTCTGTTTTTTATGTCCTTCAGGCCCTTCTGGGGTTTGCAAAAACGTTTCAGTTGCTTCACTCCTATACTTTGTAGATTGAGTGAGGAGGTGTTGATCCATGTCAAAATGAATGTCGGTTGATGTAGATACTGCTTCTTTGGCCTTGTTCCTTTATTAACAACCCAATGAAGAGAAGAAAGGCCAGATTTCATTCAATGCCTTCCACTGTATTCACATTCTCAGTCATACCTGGCTCGCCTCATTCACCACTACATTAACCAGATGTCAATCTACCATATCATTAGTATGGAATATGTGTCCACCCTTTGTTTTCATCTCCTAGAATCCCCCAACCCCTCCTTCCCTCAGAATTCTATACATTTTTGGAATACCAATTCTGGAAAGTTTCCCCTACTCTCCTTATTCTCTTGCATTGAACATTTATATCTCTTGATTGCCTCCTAATAAATGATGCCTTATGTTGTTAGTTAAATCCTGACATGAGGAGTTGAAGGTGCAGAGAATTTCTGTGACTTGCCCAAGGTTATACATCCAGTTATTAATTTGGTTTAGACTAGAATCCAGGTCTCCTAGATATCTATATTCATGGAAACTGTTTTCTACAGAGACTGCTTGCCCCATATGTATAAAAATACTGTTTGCTGCCATATACTTCCCCATTGTTTTGCTTTCCATGCATGTAATACAATGTCATAGTGTAGATATTCAGCAGATCTTTATTCAGGTAGGCCCTGGGGCAGGGCACTGGAATGTGTAGTGGGTTTCCTGGCCATTGTAGGGCTAGGCTGGCATGTCCTTGGAGGATGAGTTCCTGTAGTTTCTGATAACACTAGATTCACTCTCTACTGACCTGCATAGTTTAGGTTCAGTGAATGTCCCACATTGTTTTATGGCCAACCATTGTATTTGCAGAATATGTGTTTAAAGATCTTTCTTAATCTTCAGCTTTTTGTTAAAAATTGAGGGTGGTCAAGGAAATAGTTATTTTCTTCCCCTCAGCCATCAGGTTTTCATCAACAAGATTTTCATTAAAAACAATAGGAAGTCACCAGTAGTGCACTATGATGTCCAAGACCAGGGTAAATGTAGAATGTTTCAAAATCTGGGGGAAACTGAAAGAATACAGGAGTTAATGATGGAAGATGGAAGAATAGCAGAATGGACTGCCAGTGTTGTGCTTGGGGAACTAGAAAAAGCAGATGCTCACCTGTTATGCACTGCCCATTTCTGGACCTCTCAAAGTAGCATTTAACTGCATCCCTCAGCCATAAAAAACCCAGCTTTGGGTGTGGGAGTGCCTTTCTCTCTATGCATTAGTTTTGTTCACTTGATAGTGGCACCATCTGAAGAATCTCCTTGGCAGAGGAAGGGAGGGTTCCATCCCATACTTAAGGTCCTACAAAGTAACAGTTTTACACTGAATCTTAGTCACAGCTTCTGTTTATATATCCTTCAAAAGAATGATTGAAAATAAACCTCATAAAATGCCTTTTATGATTTGGGGGGAGGGGACTATTCAAGTAATTTCTGTAACTAAAGACACAGCAGCACAACAGGCAATGTTTGTCAGCCACTCATTAAGAGCCTTCTCAGCTACTTTTGAGTAGCTCTCTATGGTTCCTCATTAATGGCTCCCCCTGCCTAGCCCTCACCTGGAAGCCAGGTTTAATGTATCTGAGGGATGGAGACCAAGAAGAGAGACCGAGAGAGTGCTCTGTGAATGCAGACCAACTACAGCAGCTAAGATGGGGAAAGGGGGTACTTGTATTTCAGTGTGGTTTGAAATGCCATTATGGTCTTTGGCAAGTGGTAGTGAACTGTTTTTTCTTCCTTAACCGTGCACAGTCTGATTGCACTGCTTTTCCCACCCTTTTCTCCACCACCACAACCTCTACTACCTTAAATGTAGGTGATTATACACCACTGACAAAATGAACTTTGCCCTTGGCTAGCATATAATGTCACTACTTCATCTATTTATCCAGTTTGTTCATGTTCACTCACTCTTGTTTGTGTTAGTGTCAACATTGTCCATTTTCAATAGTAAGCTATTAGAAGGCTAAAAGCCCACCTTGTTTAATTTGCTTTGTGTTGAATATTTAACACTGCCCTGAACTGTGCATTTATTAAATGCTGGTTAATTATGATTCTAAGCTTTCAAGTTTGGAGGTCTTACAAGTGTTTTCAGTACTTCTAGAAGTAAGTAAGATGCCTCTTGAATAAGCTTTCTTCTTGTAGCTAAATATATTATTAGGTCCTCTGCATTGGTAGATCCTCAGAGTCATGGTTTGGAATTCAGATTTTAGCTGAACATAATGTTTTTAGCTGAACATAATGTTTTAGTTTTTACCTTATGTTCCATCTCCTTAGGTGAAAATACAGTGATCCGAACTCCTAGTCTTGTCTGCAAATTAGGGCCAAAGCATGGATAATGTGCCGTACCACACTCTTCATATAAGTGTGATTGACCATATAATTCTCACTGTCTTGTAATCTTACTCAACAGATTCTTGATTTCACACTGCCAAGAGTTGGAGGTAGTTCTCTAAGAGGCCGAGAATTGATTATAGAAGGCCAATGAGGTATGACTGGAAAGAACCTATAAGGACTGTAGTATAAGGAGCTACTGTGGGTTCCAGTAACTTCTGGGAAGTTCTAATTGGTTTGTAGCTAAGTGTGATGCAAGGAGGATTGACACTTGGAAAACTGCAACCCCAAACATTCTCAGATGATATATTGGCCCAAACATGCCATATGGAAAGAATGCAGTATAGAAAAGTGTTGAGAGTTCATGATCTGGGGGTCTGAGGCAAGCCCTGCTGCCTTCTCTGATTTCACATGCCTAGCTGTGACAGAGGTCCTGTTTCAAGGGGAGGAAACATTCTGACCTCCACCCCTACTATAGTTCTCTGTGCACTTGAGATTCAGAATGGCTACTATGCAAAAAGCCTAGTTCTGTGCCTCCGTCAGGACACTCAGCTGCACTCTCCCTCAGTGCCTCCTGAATGAACTAGAACATGGAGAAACATCCACTACAGAGAGTGATATTGGTAAGGTTGGTAATGGATGGAAGGGGATCTACAAAGAGTTGGTAGGGGCGAGACCATAGTACTTATAGGACTCCTTGTATTTGTTTCCTGTGGCTGACATAAAAAATCACCCCAAACTGCATGGCTTAAAAACAACAAAAGCATCTCTCACAGTTTTGGAAACCAAAAGTCTTGAAATTAAGGTGTTAGCAGGGTTGGTTCTTTCTGGAGGCTCTGAGGGGAGACTCTGTTCCATGCCTCTTGCCCAGCTTCTGGTGACCGCTGGCAGTCCTGGGCTTTTCTTGACTTATAGACCCATCACTATAATTTCTGTCTCCATCTTCACATGGCAATCTTCTCTCTTACAAAGATGCTTGTCACTCACGGGATTTAGGGCCCACCTTAATCTAAGATGATCTCATCTCGAGGTACTTAATTACATCTGCAAAGTCTTTTATTTCCAAATAAGGTCACATTTACAGGTTCCAGATGGACATATTTTGGGGAAGGGCCACCATTTAATCAATGATAGCCCCAAAAGGGATACAAATTAGCAGTGATTCAGAGGGAGAAGAAACAAATGACAAAGGTATTTACAAGTTTGAATGCCTACTAAAGGGCAGGCACAGTATTTTACATGTGTGATTTTTCACTACCTCTGTAAGACAGATGAAGAAACAGTGAAATTTTTATGTGAGAAGAAAGAAGGTTGAAGGTATGGAGTGTCCTGAAACTTTGCAGTAAAATTGGAGGCTAAGCCATCATTGAGGATGGAAGATTTTGAGATGAGAGAGGGGCTTAGAGAATCTAGAAAAAATCCAAACTGCCACACAAATACAGGATAATGTGGTAATAGATGAATAGGAAGTATTACAGAGAAACTGTGAGGCCCCATTGGAATCTGTAGGTATTTTTGATGGTTCCCTTTAGTCCAGTTTTGTGACTTTGCCTGATAATTCTTATTACTTCAGAATGGAAAATCTGACCTAGAGTTGAGAACTGGTTTGAATAATCAAGTGAGGGGGATGTTTTGATGAGGTTAAAGAAAATATCAATAGAATTGCCTGAAAGCAGGGTTCAGGCAAGATGGAAAGAGAGCTGGAATTGGGATGATGGCTAAATTAGGGAAGGCTCTGAGATTTTACGGATGTGATGAATGAACCCGGTAGGTGTGGAGGTGGAGAGATAAAGGCCGACAAGGCCCCAGGAAAAGGAAACCCAGGGAAGCGGAGAGTTCTAAAATAATACTGGACAAGGGCGGCTTTGATTTCAGTGGATCAATACTTGACAGTAGGATACAGATTCAGGACATTAGATGTAGAAAAGTCAAGAAATTGAAAGGCATAGGCTCCTTTAGCCCTTGGTTCAAATATGTATTAATGTGTCTTCTAGAAGAATGACATGTCTATATGTTGCACATGTGTTAAAATCCTGGATGAGTGTTCTGAGACCTCTGAGATCTTGCATTTTGACCAGCTGATTTAGTGGAGATAATATTTTGAACTGATATTCAATTTACTCTCCCTTCCTCCTAATTCTTGTTGCCCTGGGAGTCTCCCCATTGAAGCTAAGGATTCCATTACTTCAGGGGGAGGACAGACTACAGTCTGAGACAAAGAAGACATTGTTCAGCTTTTGACTTCCAAAACAGGCCCTTGAAGCATGTTTCAGAGACCAGCGTTAGCCCAAGCCTTCGTTTAAAAGAGGCAGGCTTTGTTAGAAGAGAAATGATTTGTGGGTTCCCAGGAGCCAGATCTCAGAAGGCCAGGCATATATTGTACAGTAAGCTATGCAGGAGGGAGGCTGCAGGAAAGAGGAAGTACTTTTCTGGGTTAGAGAGATTCAGAGGAGACTAGAAATAAGAAAATGATAGGGTGGCTGGCATCCTCCATTCCAAGTGGGTGGAAGAGAATCTGCACCCAGAGATTTGTACCCTGAGTCCTGCTGGAACTTGGAACGAAAGCACCTTGGAGTACACCCTGCAGTGGGGCACATTTAGATAGAAACAAGCCCTGAACTGGTGTCCCCTCTGAGTTCTGCGGGCCCTGCATGTGGCATAGGACAAATCCTGCGGGTCCTGCAGTCAGGCCCTGTCAGGCAGACGTGGAGGTGCTGAGGGAGCCAAGTGGGAGAGGCCTGGAGTCAGAATGAAGAGAGCACAGGATGAACTGTGCTGATCTCCCCTGCTAGAGGTGGGCTGGGCTCTTGACTGCAAATATCCACTAGTCACATCAGCAGAACCAGGCCAACCCCAAAAGACAAAGGGATGCGACATCCTGAAGAGCCCATGAGCTCTAGAAGGGTGGAGCCTGGGTTAGGTCCTCTCCCCATCCTGTGCTGGTCTATAATTTTCCCTGAGGGAAGGAGGGAAAAGTAAAGTAGCACATCCCTGAGAGGTAGTTCGAGATGAATTAAATTTGACTAATTGCCCTGAAGCAACTAAAATTTTAAATTTGAAGAAATTAAGTTAACTGGAAGCAGCAAAATTGTTTTTTTCTACCATGAGCACGAATGCAATGGTCATGATCAAGTTGAATTCTACTGTGGAGAAATGAAGTAACATCTTTTGTATATAGCTGAGTAGTAAGTGGAAATTTCAAATCTGCCACACTGTATTTGAGCTGTATTTAACATGCTGCTGCTGCTGCTGCTGCTGCTGCTGCTGCTGCTGCTGCTGCTGCTGCTACTGCTGCTGCTGCTGCGGCGGCGGCAAATTCACTTACTTGCATTCTTATAGTATGTTTTTTCCTTTGAGTAAATTATTGGTTAGCATACCTGTACTAGGTTTATCTTG
Organism: Cynopterus sphinx; assembly: GCA_030015415.1. Lineage (NCBI taxonomy): Eukaryota > Metazoa > Chordata > Mammalia > Chiroptera > Pteropodidae > Cynopterus > Cynopterus sphinx. The sequence continues at coordinate 93,810,564 of CM057386.1, read as the reverse complement.
GGCAAGACATGGAAAGATCTGTCTTCTCAAGGAGCAGAGTTATCCACCAGATATCACAAAGTGGGCTTTCTGTCGTTTAGCTGGCAGCAGCCCTGGGAGGATGGACCTTAAGTTGCCAGGGAGCCTTAAGTCAGTGGAAAGTATTAGAATTTCAGGCCTTTCTCAAACAAATACCATATGATTTCGCTTAAATGTGGAATCTAAAAAACAAAATAAATGAACGAACAAAACAGATAGGTACAGAAAACATTTTGATGGTCACCAGTTAGTTGGGAGGGGGCTTGGGGAAATAAGTGAAAAAGGGAAAAGGGATTAAGTTGTATAAATTGTCAGTTAAAAAAACAGTCACAAGGATGTGAAGTACAACACAGTGAATATAGTCAATAATGTTGTAATAACTATGTGTGGTGTCGGATGGGCGCACCAGACTTATCAGGGTGATCACTTTGTAAGTTACATAAGTGTCTGATTGCTATGTTTTGTGCCTGAAACTGACATAATACTATATATCAACTATATTTGAAAAATAACAAAATTATTGAAAACAAAAGAATTTTAGGCCTCTAATGAATTTACAGTGATGCTGGAGATAGACAAGAATTTTTATTGGGTGTGATCTTACCATTCCATATTTTAAAGGTTTTGAGTAAATACTAGAAATTATAATCTCTGACTGACATTAAGGGGAGAAACTCTTCATTTTTTATTCTACCCTTGTGGACTAAATAAAACATAAGTTTATGGAAGGATTCATTTCCAAATATAATTCATGAGTAGTTACCAGAACACTCAAATGAGAGAGGTTGAAAAAAACTAGTGAGCTCTTTTAATTACATTTCATTTCTCTTTGATATTCATGCAAAGATGATGCTGTATTTAAGAAGATGTTTTAAAACCTGCTGTTTTTTGAAATGCCTAGTAATTTTGGAAGGGAACTCTTTAGTGTTTCTTTAAAAAGTATGCATTTGGTGGGGTGGAGTGAGGTGGAAAGTTGTTTGTTGGGATACTGCCTTTGTATTTTCTTACCAGAAAATTACTGTGATGCTGTGAGCACATCTTCTCAGAATATAAATACATCTCATATTTTCCCTCATCTGTCAATGGTAGGGAGCCAAGAGAGCCAGAGATGAGGGACCACATTGTTTATTGAAAAGAGTCATTAAAGTAACTAAAATTATAGAATTTTAAAAATATTGATTTATTAACAGATGAATCATTTTTATAGTATTTTGGACCTATGAAATAGTTTTATTCAAAATCTCAAAAATAAAATTTCTAAAAGTTAAAAACATGTTTATATATATTAGAGCAAAAATACTTTTCATAAAGATTATCTAAAATTTTTGTAAAGAACATAAGCTAGTAATTATTCTTGGTACACATTCACTTACTTTAGTTTTTAGCCATATGTCTCTAATATTTATGTCACTGATTTTTTTTTTTTTTTTAATGAAAACTGAATCGTTCTTAATTTTCTCATGGACTTGTCTGTAGTCTCCTTCAAAGTTCTGTTTTATAGTTAGTATTTGAAATTGTTACTATCTTTCACTGGCATTTATGTATACATCATAATATTTTTAACTGAGAAGATAGGTCTTTCTACAGATACGCATAAACAGAGAAAATTCTGCTAAATGGAGGCTTCTTTCAGACTATTTTTTTTTCATATTGCAATTTGTAAATATTTTAGCCCAAATATTATTACAGATCTTTTACCTCCATTTAGGATTCTTATCTTCAGCAAATATTTTTACAAGACAAAACTGATAAAAATAAATTAATCTGTGGTCCTTTCTTTTGGATGTTTTATCAAATTCAAATGACACTAAATCATAGATCTTCATAATTTCACGTCATTCTACTATGGAATATAAATGTAGTCAATTAAAACTAGGATCGCCATCAAAAGATTTCCACAAGTCAAGATACTCCAAAATAAAATAAAATTTCAAAATTAAATCTGGGAGCCTACTTGAGTTCTCATAATTAAATGTGTTTCGTCCCTCCTTTGCTTTTGTTGGGATAAATTTCAACATCATCTTATTTGCAAGCCTGTTTTCAATAAAATTGTGATCAGCTAGAGGCTTTAAAAGCTGAAGTGTCACTGTTTTGATCAAAGATTTCCAACTGTTTGGAAACAGAATGCACCAAACTTACAGGATTCATCTATCATACCACACCTAGGTGGACTGAGAGAGTCATTTCTCAAGCATTTATTTCTAAAACCTGGTTGATGATGACAGGTGGCAAAATAGAAGACATGTACTCCATGCCAAAGTGTTTTTTGTATTCACAAAGATATTTTGTCACAAAAAATTTGTGGTTCGATTTTTCTTTTTTTTTTTGGTAAATTTCTCCATCTGTAGTTTCTTTTGCATTTGGTAGGATATAGCCACTTTTTAAAATTCAGTTATGAATTATGTGTAAGCCATACCCAATTTCAAGTAACTTTCTGCTCCATTAGTTTCTTGATTTAGTAAAGACAATTGTCTTTAGCATCACAAAAGTTGTATTTGTATTATACTGCAAAAGCAAATAATCTTATCTCTTCTGTTAAACTCTTCACAATTTCCAGTGGTGTTCACAATAACGTGAGATGTTTCACCTGTGACAGAATGAACTTCTATGAGCATTATTTTGATCCCAGGAAATAGTTGGAAAAAAATTTAACTATTAGTGGAATTAACTGATTTTTCTGTTTAAAACACCTGTTAATACTAACATAAAACTGGAATCATATAACTAACTGTTCGTGACATCTTTTCTTCTGCTAATGAAACCAACAAATTAAAGCTATCACTTTACTTTTTCAGATGGGCACAAAAAAACTTGAACTCAAAAATGAACAGAGTCCAATTACAAAAGCAGCTATTTGATCTAAAAGAAAGTTCATACTTTCTAGAGTACTGTCAGTGAACCTTCCATTGCTGCATGTGTTAAGTTGCCATCGTGAGGCACAGTCTTATTACAATAACTATTAACATTTGAAGCAGTTGCTGATGTTTCTTTAACAGATTTGTGTAGTGAATGATATCACTACGGCTTCAATGGTAGATAATAAATACCAACAAACATTTTGTGTCAGTTAACATTCATCATCACCTTTCTTGAAAAACAAAAATTTGGTAGTCATTTTTTCATTAAATTTATATTTTTTCTTTTGTAGCCCATTGCTGCCAAAGGGATATGGCAAAGTAAAATAACATAGTTATCAATAAATGACGAAAACACTGTAATGAGAGCATTCACACCATTCTTGAGAAGGCCTATTTCCCACAAATATTTCATGTATACCTAACCTGTAACTTTCTATGATTCCTATTGACCCTTCTGCCCAGTGTTCTCTACATCTCAGGCTGCAGTATAGATCACAGCACAACTGGCCAGTGTATCCAGTTTCTGGTAGAATCGAGACTGGGAGGAGTTAGCTGTTCTTAGCCGTTCATGTCCAAGTGCCCTTTGTTTTTCTGGTCAGCGTCCTGCATGGGAGGTGTTTATTTATGCCAAGATTGGAAAGGACAGGAAAAGAAATGCATTGTCATTGGTCGCCTTTCATCTAATCACATGTTAAGGTGAAATTTCTCTTCTCTGTGCAGTTGTCTCACCTCCTGGCAGGCAAGACTACGGCAGAAGCTGGACGTGCAAAGTGGAGGTTACTAGACTCAATCTTGGCGCATTTTAATGCAACTATTAATAATTGCACATCTGGACAAATGCTTAACCCAATGGGCTGCTGGAACAATAGGTGTAATCTAACACTTTCACAAACAAGCCAAGGTGCAAGGTCGTCCTGTTTAGAGATCACATTTCTCCATCTGCTTTGCACCATCCTCTACGTCTGGACGATTCTGATAACATTACAGCTCTGCCATCCTCTGCTATTGACTACCAATCCCACTTCCCACAACAGCTGAGAGAGCTTTCAAAAATCTATGTGAGGACACATTGCTGGGCAAAACCCCTCACTGTCTTCCTATTACAGTTGGCATAAAGTCCACTTCTTCACCATGGCCCATGCTGCTACCCTCTTCTAGCAGGCTTCACTAGATTTCAAGCTTCTAGGGGACACACACCTTGCCTGTCTGTTTTCTTTGCCAGGATTGCACATGAGATCTGCTTACTATATTTTCTCAAAGAAACAAACCTGAGTTGCTGAAAGAAAAAAAGGAGTATCTTGCTAATCCATGATAATAAGGAAAGTCAAGTTCAAATTTCTACATCCTAAATAATATTTCTATCTCTAACAACAAAATTCAACAGCAGAAGGTATCACAGGAGTGAACGAATTCTCCCCTTTAGCAGCGGTGTTGTGATGCCTATAAACCATTCTGATGCTACAAGTCTCCTACCTCCAGCCCCTCCCACTGGGGAGGTAAGTGTGAATTATAGGGAGTCTATTGTTCTCACTAACATTAGGTCAGAGATTTTGTTTTAGATACACTTGGCATACATGAGGAGGAAAAATGCTTCTCTGGCTGATTTGGGGGAAACAGGGACACACAGTGATGGTGGTAGAAGAATACTTACTTTGAAGTCATGATTTGGAGATCATGTTGTGTTCTTACACAACTGCTTTCTGTTGGATCCCTTTTTAAAACATACTACTGTTCAATTTCATCATGAATGCCTTTCCAAGGACAGTAAATGGTTTCACACACTATGACATCGTTTCCATGGCAACTAATGTATTTTAGCAAAGAGAGACTGTGCTAGAAGTAGGCTAAAAAGGACAAATACGGAAATGGCACAGTATAAAATGTGGGGCAATGTGTGTTGTAGTAAAGATTTTTTTTCTTTTTTTTCTCTGACTTCTTGTTTAGGAAAACCTGCATAACTAGATCTCGGGTTCTTAACCCTTACTAATAAAATTTTTATTGCACCCTACACTGTCTAGTATTTCGGTGACATGATTCCTTTAGTTGGTAGTCACATTTTTTTGTTTGTTTGTTTGCTTTAACATGATGCATTCCACCAACATATAAACATTTGCGATTTCATCCATTTTTAAAATACATGAGATTTTCCTTTGTTGCCTTCTCTTCTGGCAACCGCCCACTTCTCTGCCGCCCTCTCTTGCAGTGCTTCTTGGAAGGTAGTGTCTACACTACCTCTCTCGACACAGCATTGTTTGAAAATCAAAGCCATTCCAGCCAGGCTTTCACCCCCCCTGCTTGATCCAGTTGGTCACACCCTTGCCTTCTGAGGCTATTACAGTTTACCTCCTTTGTTTATTTAGAAACTAACATGTCTAAGTATACATTTCAAATAATTCTAACAAACATCAAGCCCATATATGAGCATTTGTGTAAACCTCATTTTGTTTTTTTTTTTAAGGAGTAGTGTTATTCTACTTTGTGCATCTGAAGGTACTTGGATTATTTTGTTACATGATAATAAAAACCCCCTTCTGTGCTCTTCAGTAAATCCTGAGTGGAGGGCAGATAGCAGTCAACTTTCGATTTAATAGAAAGAGAGACCACAGAATAGATCTTATGAATTATAAAGATAGCAAACCAGTCTGTGGCCTGGATAATACAGTCACTTATGTTTTGTTGAACCACATGGTACATTTAAAAAATTGAAACAAATACTTAAATGGTACAGGCTTGCATAAAAACTGAAATTTCCAGTTTCTTATGAAAAAAATAGGAAGTTCTGGCAAAACTAGGCCTGCGTTCTCTCCTGAATACAGCCTGCCCAAGCAGGGTTGCAGCTGTCCTCTTGGGATGGGGAAGAGCTCTTCTCAGCTCACCCCAGCTCCATCTCACCTGTTTTATTCTTTATTCAACCTGCTGGCCTGGCCCCTGTGGGTTTTTTAACATGTGACTCTTGCTGCACTCCCTCTCCTCCACCCATTCACAGAACAGATAAATAAAGAGCAGAGCTGGAGTGTAACTGGTTTTCAAGCCAACTGCCTCCTCCCAGGCTGTGGACTAAAATTCTGAAACGCAGAATTTATAGGTCAGTGGTGAGAATTTATAGGTCAGTAGTGAGAAGCACCATTAGGTGGTAAAGCCTACATTTTGCACTTTACTAATTGAAATAGACCCTGTAGTTAATTGTACTGGGTTCGTTGTTCGTATTTGTGGTGCTTCCTTCCACTGTTTGTGTCTTTCAGAAGTAAGTAGTATTGCTGTCAGTTGTGATGTGCAAGGTGGAGGTGCTATAGGACAGTGTTAAGTGCATAGAAAAACTGCCTGGAGGGGAAAGCTCCAGCATTATGAGAGGGGGGGTCTAGATTTTCAGTGAGCATGTATTACCTTTTCAGTGAGATAAATGGATAATTATATAAAAGAAGTAAGATGAGGTAGTAGGATAAAGTATATACAACATTGGTCAAGTCCCGTGATGTCCTCCCAGTGTGTGAGACTTGAGGGTGTTCCCAGCCACCTTTTATGTCCTCCCCCAGACTAGACCCTTTCCTTTGAATTCCTTCAAGGGTGCCCTCGATATCAGTGTCCCAAAGGTTCTCATGGAGGGCATCGACTTATTACGAATTTTGTCACTGCCTTGTGAACCTGCACTTATCCTTATACATTTACTAAGGGTGGAGTGAGATGGGAGAAGAGGTGCTGCCATCTCCAACCTTGGGTCCTGTCTCTGGAGCCTGCCCCTGCTGTGGGACCCACAGAAGATTATGGTGCCCTGAGTGTGGATGGTCCCCAGACACTGCACTGCGTGTCTGTGCAGCTGTGGAGGCCTCTGGGAGCCCACTGTGAGAGTGGGCCTGTTTCTGGGCTTCAGGCAGGGAGCCAGGGGCCACCCCTTTGCCAAAGAACATTGAGGAGTTTCTGTGTCTACTCTGTGCATGTCTCAGCTTTCTTTGGAGTTGTGGCAGAGTCTGTCCCTGCCTGGTCTTTTTTGTGCCTTGGATCTTAAGTTAAGAATAACTGAAGGGACACTGCCCCTGTTGACATGCTTGATATGGAAGTTGCTATCAAATGGCTGTTTTATCCCCAGTTGCCCTGACATCACACCATGTACAGTCTGAGATTCTCACTTTAGTTTTGATTGAATAGAGCTGTGATCATTGGAGCAGAAAGAAGCCATTCAGATGTGAATATGTGAAGATGTGTCTGGTAATGTGCAGATGTTTCTCCACAGGTCAATGAATATTTTAAACCTTTTGCAAGTAATAAAAAGGGTTGACTTGGGAATAGAGAAGATTCTGTGGCAAGAGCAAAGCATACCTGATTTATCTCTCAATCTTCCTCTTTTTAAAATAATGAAACCAAAATCTAAACTAGAATTGAAACCTTGGCTTCATCGTGGCCCATAAATCTTCATCACATATGAGACATGATTGTGACGCCAATGTATTTAAATCTCAGTTTCTCAGTCACATTTTTTAACTAAAAGGGAAAACACTGGGTAATATTAAAAGCAACAGCAGAATCTCCAGATTAGGTCATTATCGTTTATTTATAACTAAAGACACAAGACAAAATCTAAAGAAAGGACATCTTCTGGTTGTGTATATGTGTGGGTACACCCTCTCTCTCAAACACATACTGCTACTGATCCATACAGGAGGGAGCTGGGTCAGCTTGATTTAGTGCAGTTTCTTTCCTTTCCTTTCTGTCAGTCATTTCTTCATTAGCTACTTTGTCACCACCCCTCTTCACTCTTCAGCCCTCCATCAGCAGAGATGACACTAGTCCCCGTTGTGGGAGGCACTGTGCTCAGTGTGTCCTGGCCACAGATGAGCTGGCATTGATCAGAGGAAATAGTGGAATAGGTTCTGCATAAAGTACTATAAGAACACAGCAGAGGGGAAAATCTGGTTCTGCATAGAAGTGGAACCAAAGGAAACAAGAGTGAAAAGATGATTTTCATCCTGGGCCCTGAAGACCAATTAAGAGAAAATTATATATATATTTACCAGCAGGGCTGGTAAGATTGGAATGATGATCCTTAGACTAGGAATATGCTGGGGGCTGCATCTCTTTTTTCTGCCTCTTCCTGGGATGAGGCAGGTTGAAAATGCACTGGTTAGTGTAGAAGTGTGTCCCTAACTGGTTGACTTCTTAGCTGGCATGTGCCATCTCTCACAATCTGGCTTCTCTGCCTTACTTTCCCACATTTCACCCACCAGCCTCCACCAGCCTCTACTCCCTTCTCTATCCTGTAGCACTACCAAGCCTCTTTGCCATTCTCTGAACATGTGGCCTATGCCTCTATGACTGTCTGGTTATCCTTCTGCCTACCCTGTCAGTTGGAAGGTGCCTTTGGTAGGTGCCTATCAGAGACGTCCCCTATGTATTTGGAAATACAAGGGGCTATATCAGAGAGCTCAAAGTTGAGGGCTTCTCACTTTTATTTTGAGTTTTCTCTAAAAATAAAAATCTTGATATAATCTTTCAAAGATGGAAGATTTGATCTGATCTAAATAGTTGGGACTATAATAGTCTCACTTTATCTTCATGGGATATGTTCCAAGAGCCCCAATGGAGGCCTGAAATCATGGCCTGGTACCAAACCCTATATATACTATGTTTTTTCCTATGTGTACATATAATTTATATCTTCTTTTTAGCATATCCAAATTGGTGGCGCCACTACTCTTGCAGTATGGGGCCATTATTAAGTAAAATAAGGGTTACTTGAATGCAGGAACTGTGGATATGATGACCGAGATGGCTACAAAGTGACTAATGGGCGGGGAATGTGTATAGCATGGATACACTGACAGCAGGATGATTCATATCCCAGGCTGGACAGAGCAAGATTTCTTATGCTACTCAGAATGACATGCAATGTAAGACTTATGATTTTTATTTAATCTGTAACTTTCCACCTAATATTTTAGAACTGTAGGTAACCGAAACCATGGAAAGTGAAATCGTGGAGACTGCTGTAGCTCCTTTTTGGTCAGGGCCTTGGCCTTTGGCTTCTATTCCTGCAGTGGATCACACATTTGCAACATTTGTGGATCAGCCTTTTACACTGGGGAATCTGGGTCACTTCAGTCATGTTACTCAAACAAAACATCAGCACTACTTCAGCAGAAAAAATAAAAGCATGGAAAATGTTCTAGTGCCAACAAGCCCACAATTGAATACATAGTCAACTATTTAAAATGTCTGCATAATTACACATGCAATTTTGTGTCTATACACACACACACACACACACACACACACACACACACACACACACTTGAAGAATGGAGGGGTCTGTCTTACCTCAAGCTTTGGAAACTTAAAACTTGAATATTCCAAAAATCTAGATTTCAAATAAAGTATGAAAATAATTGGTCAGGTTTTTAAAAAATGATTTTAAAAAATATATACAGGAATCATTTAAATCAAATGTACCTCTATTTCACTTGAAACATTTGATGACCAAAATTTATTTATTCCCAACTTTTCAGAAATAAAGCTTTAATTTAAGAAAGATATGCTTGGCTTTAAAAACGAATGCCAGTCTTCATTCTAGACGAAGTTGCCATGTGAATTTTACTTTTAGGCAATTCTGTTTCAACCATCCGTATCCTCTTTGAAACAATGGAGCTGGTGCCTAAAAATATCTGAGGTCACGTGTGCTTGCTGGGAGTCTTTGAAGTTAAAGCTGTGACATCCTTCTGGTTTATAGCTATAGAATGACATAGATATGTATTGTCTTTGTCAGTTAACTCCATCTGTTTAGTGAGCCTGAAAAAGACATTAGATGATGCTGTGTAGACTTATATGGATAAGATTCCTTGTGCAGTAGTAAGCCACAGCTCCAAACAGGTTTTCTGTTTTCCTTTGATAGTGGTTGCTAAAGTGCCATTTAGTGAAAGCTCGTTCTTGCAGAGCCTGTTGTTGAATTGGGCATCCTGTGTGATTTCATTGTACAGTATGCATAAGAAGTTCAGTTTCCTCATTACTTTGGAAAAGGGTAAGGATTCTCCAAGTGCTCTTTCTGTGGCAGATGAAGAAATCTTTCATCTTGCAAATAAAAATTCCATTCGATAGATCAGAATGGCAATCTTATTAAACCTCTGCAGAAATGTGCAAAACTGGAAGTCAGACTTTCACTGTCTATACGTTCCCTTTGGCGAAAAGTTCTCATACTATCAAATTACTCTATTTGGTTATAGGGCAGCCAGTTAAAATTTCTGGTTAGAAGGAATTCCTCTTTTTTACAGCTCAATAGTGGCTAGATCCCAGTCAGAAGAAAAGGTATAAATTGCCTAGTGGCATCTCCTTGGTTAAGACAAAACAGCATGTCTCAGAACCAAGAAAGAGATGGGGCAACACGGGTTGCTACGGTACAGGCTCTCATGGCATGCTCATTAGCACATTCTCTTCCTCCCATGAAGATTCTGGATCTCTCGTATGTCTGAAGTGAGTTCATGATTTAAATGTCCATCTGCAGAAGACAATATATGAGTTTCTCATTCTCTCACCCATGCTCATTTTTTTCTTTCCTTCATTCTGAGTCATCTTTGATTAAAGAAAACAAAGATGTTACTGTTAATTATGTTTCCCTTCAGAAAACATAGAAATTCTCTTTTGTGTGTGTGTGGGGGGCAGGGAACAGTTTTCTTGGGGATAGTAATTTATGATGGGGGTGTTTAAATCATGGACCAGGAAGAAAAATGCTAAGAATCATACTGAAAAAAGTCTGGGTCTCTACTAGGATAGAAAAATTTGCTTCTGCTTTTTTTTTTTTTCAGATTCCTTAAGCCTTTCATTTTCGGTCTTAAACATGTTGTTGTAAACATAATTCCGAAATTCAACCATTTCTATTGTTCTCTTTAGACACCTTATTACAACAGTTTTTGTTCAAACAGCTAAAATTGCAAATAATAGGTAATCTTGAGGCTAGAGTTCTGTTGGTACAGGCTTTTGGGTTGGCCCCCCAGACAGGAAAACCCCAGCTAATGGGAATCGCGGGTCATCCCAGAAGGCTGTTTTGACAGTGAGGCCCACCCACGTTCAAACAGGAAGTGGGGCACATACATACTAGGGGTTAGGAGGAGATTGAAGCCAAAAGGTAAACTGAACAAGACCTTGGAAGACTTACTTTTAGTGTGTCCTAGCTATGGATCACTTGTAGACACTCTGAGGAAGGGTTGCATGTGTGTGTATACTCATTGAAGACCTCTATTACCTTTCCTGGCTCCTAAAAGTTAAAATCCTACACTTCTTTCTTTTGGTGGTACAGGGCTAGGTCTTTGCCATTTTAGGCAGGTGTTTCTGGCAACTGTGACTTAGCAACACTTGTGCAAATGAGAAAAAAATTGTGGGCAAGTCAATTGTCTGTAGCAAATGGAAATTCTATGGTGGTTTTTTGTGGGTGGTTTATAGGCAGAGTGCTCAGTTCCCTTTTGATGCTTTTTTTTTTCTATAGTTTTCTGAAGAAGCAGGATGCTGATCTAGACGTGGAAAAAGTAAGTTGACAAGTTTCGCACTGAGAGCACATTCCAGGACTTGGTCTACTTTGAACTTAGTTTTCTAAGAGAGGGGTAGAGTTAGAGATGGAGCTGGCATATGAAATAGAAAGTTTTAGCTCACTTAGGTGAACCTTCTGTTTTTCTCTTTCCCTTACTTGTAACACTAAACTTTGGTAAGTATGAGAACATATGTTTTAGCTATAAGATATATCTGCCCACCCCCGAAATGGAATGGAACAGCTGTTCTGTGGCTATGAGCCAACAGGGGCTGGTGAGGGATGGGTAGCACTCCATCTTTGGACTAGGTAAGGAATGTCCTCTTCAGTCCATTCAGTATTTTCTCCACTCTCAGATGGCTACTGCTTACATCTGCCCCAGTTGTACCTTCAGGGTCCAGTTACTATGTAACAGGCCATTCTTTCATTCACTTAACACTTTTTGGTGCCCACTGGGTGTTAGACAACATGCTGGACTCTACGGAGACAAGAATGAATGTGAGAGATGAGTGTACAGGTAATTATTGGTAATGCGATAGAGCTGTGCAGAATAGGCTCTGAAAGCTCAGACTGAAGGCTGTTCCATCCAAGAAAGCTCCTTGGTGGCAGGGGTGTGTGAAAGAACCCTTTCTACAAATGTTTGCTGAGTCTTCTCTGCTTGTATTTCTCTCTCATCTCCCAGGTACCTTGGGTTCCCATGAAAGACCGGGCTAGCCATCCATGGGACCCTTCTCTGCCCTAGGCTCCACTGTTCAATCCTGTTGCTTTGGGTATAACTTCTCAGCAAGCAGCTCTGAGTTGCATTCCTTGATTCCCTGGCCACTCAGGGACTGTACTTCATCATCTAAGAATAACTTGGGGTTATTTCTCATTTTGAATTTGAGTGTAAGAGAGCTTCTTCTCCCTGAACTAGAGCCATTCTGCATGCAGACAATGTACCTTTAACTTGAGGCAGTATACTACCTGAAACATTGTTCTAGAGCAGTTACGAACAGTCCCTGACCTTTGACCCATGCAACCCCCTAGCTTCTACAGAATAGCCTGTGATTTACTGTCAGTCATGTATCTCATACAAACCAAGGGGATTTGGGGAAATAAAAAAGCCATAGCCCAGGCCAGGCAGAGGGGAGCCTTTTGGAATCCCTGTGCACTTAGGTTTTGGCCACGGAAACCAGGGTCAGCAAAGGCACTCCTTCTTGGTGGGGATGGGGGGACGGGGTCTGCACTGTGCCCCTCCTGGGCCAGGCCAGACTCAGAGCAGGCTGGAACCACCTCGGGATGATGTAGCACAGGATAGCCGAACCCCTGATGGAGTAGGCCAGGCAATGCCTGCTGCTGCTCCAGCCTGCAGGGTGTGCCCTGCCTTGCGTAGCTCATGCTGAGTTGAATCCTGCAACCATGAGACGGGGAGGTCCAGTTTATGGGGAAGGTGGGTCTGTTAATTTGTATTCCCAGTACAACCCAATGCCCGGCAGACAGGAGGACTCAGTAAGTGGTGTGGGAAGCCCTGAGTGGAATGAAATTCTTGCCTCTGCTCCGCTATTCACTTGCTCTACAACTTTAGGCCAATCCTTTCTCCTCTCTGAACTTCGTTTTTCTCATGAGAACAATGGTCTCTTTTGCAGGACCAAGTAAAAGTCTTCATTTTTTAACCTAAAAACACAAAACACTCTTTTTTTTTTTTCTTGTTTTCTGATTTGGGCTTTGTACCAAAAGGGATAAAGAGCTGTTGTTGGTCAGCATTCTAAAGAATGCTTAGTAAGGCCACCTGTAGGTTGGGATCTCCTTGAAGGCAGAGCCTTGTGTTTTGTACCTGGAGGTACAGTGAGTGTCTAATGAAGGAATGAGCAATGCGATCAGCCCTGTTGTGTGGGTTGGGTATATGTAAGTAGTGAGGGAAGTCAGAATAAGAAGACCTATAAGTGAGGTGGAAAATGCTTCTTGGGCTGCATGAATGTGAGCTGCCTCTGAAAGGCTCTGCCTTGCACCTTCTCAGTCAAGTAGTAGGACCCAAAATACACTTAACCATCCTATGGGAGTTCACTCTTTCAAAAGCTGTAATTCAGAAGCTCTAATTGCAGAGTTCTCTTTTTCTAATGCTGGTAGGCTGTTGAGCACAGATGTACCAGCTTTTCCTTTTGCCTGTGTTTGCATATCTGCTGTTGTATAAGTAAATGTTATGTATTGGTCAATCCAAATGAAGAAACATCATAGAAATAATAAATGGGTTTGGGAGTTTTCTCTTTCAGTTGAACATTTTTGTGAAGACAAAACCACAAATGGAAAATTACTTTGTTTTGAAATGCCAAAGCTCAAAGATGAATTAGCATAAATTCTGTAGTTATTAACTATTATCTATCGTTTATTGGGCTTCCACTACATACTGAAGTCACACTTGACCATTGCAACAATCTCATGAGGGGACTGTGTCCCTTACCATGCATTGCTCAAGACACCACAGTATTGAGACAGTATATTTTTGTATGATCAATTGTGTGACCTCTTTTTAAAAAATTTTTTTGAGTAAATAATTTTTTTTAAAAAATTGATGTTACTTTCTAGAGAGGTCTTCCTTGACACTCTCTCTCCCAAACTAGATGGGGTCACCCTCCCACCTTGCACTTCTTCAAAGCTATCATCATTGTTGTATAGTTATTTGTACTATAATAACTGTAATATCTGTGTTCTCTGTAATATCTGTCAGTTTTGTGAGGTCTGAATCCATACATGCGCTAAGACTAGTGCCTGGTTTCTAGTACACCTTCTTAACATGTTGACTGCAGGCATGAATGAATGGCACATGACCAAATTAAGGGATAATGAGAGCCAATGAAAGCCACTTTGGTAGGTGGCAAAGTAAAAAATATTTTATACCCTAGAAATGATGTTTCTCTTCTCTATCTGTGGAGTTTATCTGTGGAAACTATGCTTGTTAATAGCATTGTATAGAGATAAGACAATTCTTTCTGGCTTTCTCTCCAAAAGTACAAAGTTTTAAGAAACAAATGAATAGGTAATTATTAAGAATGAAGTAATCTGGGCAGTGTGAAGATAAAAGACAGAGGAGCAGTAAGAGCATAAGAAAAACATTAAAACTTTTTTTTGGCACAGAATCTTCTAGAATTATTAAGGGTTACACTTCTGACTACGGTTTCCATAAATAAGATTTAAATATATAAAGTGTATCTTCTAAAGATGAAATACGTCCTTAACTGAATTTTAAAGAATATGTAATGAGCTTATGTCAGAAGAACAAAAATGCATTTTTAAAATAAAACTGATTACACTGAATCATCCTACTTATTTATTAGCATCTACTTTGGTCAAGGGCTGAAGAGAAAGGTTTGGTCTTCATGTATCCTACATAGCTTTTGTCTAGCATGATCAAAAGTATTTTGGCACCTGCCTGTCATTTCCATAGTTTCGGTAAGACCAAAAATTCCTGTGTTGTTATTCCCCTTATTTGCAGGATCTAGATAGCTGCCTTTAGGCCACAAATAATGGCCACAAATACTACTGTCTATTTGATGAACACAGAGGCCTGTCTAAATAAAAATTGTCATTCAAAAAGAAAAGTAAATAGAAAAATCACCTCCTGCATTAGTGTGGCTTCCTTTGTCTCAGTGATTTCCTTAACGTGTGTTCGTCTGTACGTGTAAAGTGTGCATAGAAGATGCTCCATTTTTCAGTGTTTCTTTTGTTTTGGAACGTCCCAAGAGAAGCGATAAAAGTATCCTGAATTCCAATTGTGGAGCTAATAGTCTCATGAAAACAAAATCTGGTTCTAAACAGTTGGGGGTTCAAAATTTGAAACTGTGTCTGGAACCAAGCGTTAAAGCCACGTGTACGTGATTCCTACATAGCTGGTTAAGAGGTAGAAAAATTAATTCATACAGATTTTTCTTTAGTGGGCGGGAGTAGGGTTTCCAGGTGTTAGAAGGTCAGCAGTGCTTACATAAGGTGTCCGAAGGCTTGAGAATGCTGGTTGCTGGGGAGACGTGAGGCTGTGTTTCCAGTGGGAATGTGGGGTGCACCATCTGACAGGGCTCACTGGTGCTGTAAGGAAGTAGAAGAGAGAGTAAGAGGAGGAAGGGAAGAACAGCATAAGCAGAACTCCCGGCCATCTGTAGAAGCTATTGCTTCCTGAATAGAGGGGAGGGCTTCCCAGGTGCTTGTGGGGCCTGGAAAGAGCAATGGTGCAGGTGGGAGTCATCCCTTAGGCTGACGCACATGCTCGGGGCTATCATTCCCAGAGTCCATGGGATGTCAAGTTAGCTTCCATTCTCCATGCCCCCTACTCCAACCTCACACACACTGACCCATTCAAATGGTGATCAGGCAACGGGGAAGACCAGACTGACTATCACTGAGTAATCACCAAGTAAAGACCAGGCTTCACACGGCCTGCTTTCCTGGTGACTGGGAATCTGGAAAAGGAAAACAAGATTGGCTTTGGGGGGGTAGGGTGTTTAGTGGGGAGGAGCTTGCTTAGAGTTCTGTTTTAGACTGATGAGCAAACATTTTTAGTCCTAGACCAAACATAGTTGTTATGTGTCACTGATAAATACTGACCAACTTTCTTTTACATAAATTGTAAAACTAGGTGCTGCTGTCCAAGAAGAAAAAATGCATCTTCTGCCAGTTTGAATTTCTAAGATAGTAAAAGGTCCCTCTTCCTAGACATTATAAATTCAGGCAGATATTTATGACCATTGAGAAAGCTACAGACAACAGTATTTACATTGTGTTCAAGGAAAGAGTTGAACAAGGTGGGGGTAGATTGTCTAGCCTGAGATGCAGAATAGTTCATTCATTCCTCGAACATTAAAGAATGCCTGCGGGCCAACCACTGTTCTAGCCACATGCTACCTCATTCATTTGCCCTGTTTTACAAGTGAGGAAAAAGAAGCTCAACAGAAGTGAAATGATTGGCCCAAGGACTTATATCTAGGAAGTGGCAAGATCAGAAAGCAGGTCTGGGGCTTGGAGCTCCCTTCTCTCTCTGCGCCACAGTGGATGCTTTTCTGTGCTGAAGCTCAGGGGCACAGGAGACAGATGAATCATCATCAGCCTCGTGAGTTTAACTGGTAATTTCATTTGCATCTTTTATTTTCTCTTCACAGAATTTAAAAGGACTTTCTCCCTTATCTGTGGTTTTAAAAATAGTAATGATGGAAAAATTAGAAAACTTAAAAGGGGAACCATCTTTTTAAACCTGACCCGATTCTACCAGGTGGACCCCTAGGTGATAGCATGAGAGTGACTTCTAGAGGTAGCAATATGTGGGAGTCCAGGGAGGCCCATGGGACACTCATTCTCTTTCAATGGCCTGTTCCTAGGCTTAGGGATGATTTTATTGTATTCCTCATCTCAGCATTCATCATTCTACAGGATGAAAGTTGGAAGTTGCCAGGAGAGCTTGGGGGAGAAACGCTGCCCACATTATAATAGAGAATCAAGACCAACTCCCACCTACTCCATAGGCTTTCTCCTGTACCCGTGAGGTGCTGCATAATTTGTTTCACTGCAGCCAGGCCTGCTGGGCAGAGATTGGAATCATTTGGTTGTCTGCCTTGTGTAGACTTATTGTCTGCTGAAATTGCATGTGAAGGAGAGATTATTAGTAAAATGTGTATGCAGAATGGCTTGAAAGATGCTTTTGTCCTTGCCTCTAAACACTTTGAAAAGCAGAGCTGAACTTATTTTGAGCCTGGTATGGAATAGGCCAGAACAATACATTAAAATTCAAGATTTTCCCTTAAAAAGGGTTATTACTTCCCACAACAAAATTTTACTTGAGAAGAATGCCTTCTAGATAGCTCCTGGTGGCTATAGGCCTTCCTTGACCTATGGCCACATCACACCAAAGTCTGCCGTTAAGTGGCCGCCACCTCTATGCATCTCTATCACATCTCCCTCTGTGTCCCTCTTATCAGGCTTTTAGAGCCCACCAGGTAATCCAGAATAAGCCCCTCCTCTAGAGACCCTTAACCTTATCACATATTATAGCCTATCATGCCAGATAAGGTGACATGCACCGATTGCAGGGACGAAGAAGTGAGTGTCTTGGGGAGGAGGTGAGCATTTTTCTGCCTCCAACAACTTCTCTTTTAGAATTTCTGTATTTTTCATTTCCCAAAGCATAAAGCTTGTGACCATTTGTATCATACATTACTTTAGTGAATTTGATTTTTCTGGAAGGGGCCACTCAGTAGACCTCAGACCCACCCTTTTCTCCCAGGCCTCAGAACAGAGGAGGCCATGCCTCTGTCATCTTTCTCAGATTGCGGTTTATGTAAGGATGAAGGATTCTGGGCTCTGAGTGCAGAGAGTGGCCTTTGAAATCAGATCCTCCCAGTCTTAGGTGAAACTGAGGATGGAGAGGCTGGGTCACCCCAGGCAGAGGAAGAGATGAGCCAGCACCTACTACCTCAGCCCACCACTTCCTGCAGACCCCCAAGCTGTCTCCTGTAGTGTAAGCCTCTAGGTCCTTCATCATGTGAGAGCTCTTCAGCACCTGAAGCCCTTTTCCTGAAAATCCTCCTTTCCTAGACCAACAGCCCTGATTCTTACAACTATTCTGTCATTCTGGTTACTTGTTCCTGAATGTGTTCCCTTTATCTCATTGTCTCTTTAGAAACATGGCTCTCAGACAAGAACCGTTCTCCAGAGATAGCTTGAACAGGGTAGAATAAGGACTCTCTACACCTAAGACTATTCAGTCCTAGGAAATGCACTTGTTTTCTGCATCATTAATGCTATGCTAATCCAGGCCAAGGTTACATCTCTCATTTAACTACTGTCACACCTTTAGATTACATTGAGCTTGTGTTCAATAAAAATCTTTAAGACTTTAAAATATGATTTGAAGTTCCTCAAAAAATTAAAAATAGAGCTACTTTATGACTCAGCAATTCCACTTCTGGGTACTTGTCCAAAAAACTCAAAACACTAATTCTAAAAGATATATGAAACTCTATGTTCACTGCAGCACTATTTATAGCAGCCAAGATATGGAAGCAACCTAAGTGCCCATCAGTGATGATGGGACAAAGAAGTTGTGGTGCATATATACCATGGAATATTACTTAGCCATAAAAAATGAAATATTACGATTTGCAACAACATAGAGGGACCTAGGCGGTATTATGCTAAGTGAAATAAGTCAGACAGAAAAAGGCAAACACCATATAATTGCACTTATATGCAGAATATAAGAAGCAACATAAATGAACAAACAGAATGGAAACAGACTCATTGATACAGAGAACAAATTGGTGATTGCCAGATAAGGGGTGCAGGGGCTGGGTGAAAAAAATGAAGTACAAATTGGTAGTAACAAACTAACCATGGGGGTATGAAGTACAGCATAGGAAATATAGCCCATAGTATTGTAATTACTATGTTTAATGTCATATGGGTACAAGACTAATCAGAGAGATCACTTTGTAAATTATAGAAATGTCTAACCACGGTGCTGTACAACTGAGACTAATACAAAATAATACTGAAGGTCAAGTCTAATTGAAAAATAAAAATTAAAATTTTTAAAATATGAATTGCTTCAAATCTTTCCCTTTTGCCGCTTTCATGTCGAAGAGCCGGTTTTCTGTCAGTAGCAAGATGGGATCAGCTTTGGGTCTAGAATATAGTCCAGACAGGGATCCAGAGAACACATAGATCCATGGGCTGGAGTATGCTCATGGGGATGGTACCAGGAGCAGGTAGTAAACAGGAGGTACTTAGGACAATTCGGTAAGGCATAGCACTGGGGGAATACTTCTGTAGGCGGCAGTCGAGAGAGACAGATGTTGATACAGCGTTGTATGGCTGATCGAGTCAAGGGGCCAGGTAAGAGGAACACTCTGGTGTATGGAGACAAGACTCCAGCCAGCAAGCTGATAAAAAAGAGTTGGATCAGCTGCTGAAATGGAGTGAGGCTCAAGATAAGAACTTGAGCCCAAAGATTAAAAGGAAGCCCAGGTCTGAAACCAGAGTCATAATGTTGGTGTGAGTCTGAGTGTCGGTGGCCTGAAGCCTCACCCACTCAGCATGTGGGGCCTGGGTCACCAGCAGAACTTGTGAACAGGAGTGAGTTGTCCCAGCTGAGCAGATTGGAGGGCGTAGATCAGGTATGACTCCATCATACATTTATGCAATAGGTCTTTTATATTTAGAAGCAGGATTTTTTTCTGTCAGTTTTGGGGTGCTTTTTTTGTTATTCTGATCAGTTCTGGCAGCCACTTCAGCCCGTTGAAATCTTTTACAATTTCTATTCTTTTTTTCCAATTAATTAACTATCCCCTTTCAGCTCTGAATTATTTGTGATCTCCATAAGCACATCTTGATGAAAACATTAACCAAGGATGGACCCACAAAGTCCTGCTGTGCAGGGACCACTTTGCAGGTCAGTGTTGCTCCTCTGTGATGTAGGTGTCCTTGGGCTTGGTCACTCAGTGAACTCTGAGTCTACCAAACTGAGTTGGCCCAGGGTTTCCCATCCTGCTCAGCTACGCTTTGAGTGGCTGTCTGTTGCTCTGTTGACATCCAGGTGCTCTGTGTCCATAACCTATCACTCTGATGAAAATGCCCTGCAATGGGGGGCAGTGCTGTGGGAAAGATGAGTTGGTGGAGTGCTTGGTTATTCACCACTCTGAGGGCAGAGGCACCCAGTTGTTCTCACTGGTGTCAGTGGGTTTCAGTCCTGAGATCCACTCTCTGTAGCGCACCTGTGGGTGTTAGCCTGTGGGTGATTTTTAAGGAGGAGCTAGAACCCCATATTTAGATGTGTAATCCTAATCTTTGTCTTAAGGGTTTCCCTTTACAAAAGACTGATCCTTCTTTGTGGCTGATGTGTGGTCTGTGAATATGGCTCCTTCTCAGAAGATGGAGGGGTGTTCATTAAGTTGTGAAATGTGTCACTACTGAATATGGTAAGAGTGTAAGTGAAGGAAAGGAAATGGGATGCCTGGTGGATCCTCTACGTTAACAGAAGAAGGGGTGAAACAATGATGCATTCATTTGCATTGTTCTTCCAAATAAGACGACCAAGAGAATGTGAGATGGTTTCAAGGTTGCTCGCAGGCAGCACGATGCAGTGGAGCGTATGTGGGCCTCACAAGCTGGAGTAAGTCCTGACTGTGCCACGGGAGAGCTGTGTGATGTTGGCGGTGGGGGAAGCAGATCGTCATCAAGCATAAACTTTAACTTTGGGGAGTATCTGAAGAGGAGGTACAAGGTTCTGTGAAATCCGTACAAGAGGATCCTAAACAGGAGTTAGATGAAGAGACGTTAATGAAGGCAGGAAATAATAAAAATTTAGCAACTTCTATTTGTTGTTCCCCCTTTTTTGGTCAGTACTGACCAAGGATAGGATAACTTTCAAATATGATGTGAAGTTGATTCATACTTAGGATAGAAGAGTGGGTTGGGGAAAGGTTTCATTCCATATTATTTTTTCTGTTGCTCTTCATCAAGTCTTAATGCTACAGTAATTTAGAACAAACAAACAAACCAAACCTTTGTGTTTGGGAAGATTTTGTCCATCTTTAGGGGAATGAATATTCTGAAAAGTAGTGCTCCCAGACTGCAGGTTGGAGAAATGGGCAAAATAACCTTTACTTTGCCTATTATACTGTCATCAAATGAGGAAAAACAATTTATGACCCCTGCATCAAAGTGATGCTTATTGAAGAAAAGTAAATTCGATAATGGAAAACATTTGAAAAGCCCTTAGGTATTAAAAATGAAGTAACTATAAAACCTACACATGAAGTTCAAAAGTTGTCACAGTGATCCACAGTGAGGTTTCAGGTATGGAAGAGGCCTCATTGGAAAATGTAAGGAGCACTTTTTTAACATAACTCATGAACTGGTAGAACAAAAAACTTTTGATGGTTAAATACTTTATTTTCTTGCATTTGTGTTCATAAATATTGGCTACTAGCCAATGAAATAACTTTTTCATTATTCGATTTTTACAGTGGCAGAGAGGAAAATATAATTAGGCTTCTGTGTTTTCTAGATGGTTAATGTAACGACAGTAACAACATGACATGACATAATATATTTTGAAGAGAAAAGGTAAAAGCTTCAGAAATGATCATTTCAGAAACAACAGAGCAAGATGTTTTCAGGGCAGGAAAAAGAAATTATATCATTTTTGTTTTCAGATCTTAATTTTTAATAAACTTTATCTTTTAGAGCAGTTTTAGGTTCACAGCAAAATTGAGGAGACGGAACAGGGTTCCCATAAACCCCCTTCCCCCGCACTTGCATAGCCTTCCCCTTTATCAGCATCCCCCACCCGAGTGGTACATTTGTTACAACTGATGTTCCTACATTGACACAAAGTCTGTAGTTTACAGTAGGGTTCACTCTTGGTGTTGAGCGCTCTATGAGTTTGATAAATGTATGATGACATGTGTCTACCATTATAGTACCATGCAGGGTAGTTTCACCGCCCTAAAAATCCTCTGATCAACCATCCCTCACCCCTAATCTTTGGCAACCACCGATCTTTTTACTGTCTTTATAGTTTTGTTTTTTCCAGGATGCCATATATTGAGAATCATATAGCATGTAGGCTTTTCAGATTGGCTTCTTTCACTTGCTAATATGTGTTTAAGGTTCTATCTTATCTTTTCATGGCTTGATAGCTTATTTTCTTTTTAGCACTGAGTAATACTTCATTGTTTGGATGTCGTACAGTTTATGCATTCACTTCCATTCAACTAAGAACATCCTTTAGTTGCTTCCAAGTTTTGGTGACTATGAATAATAAATTCACTATCCACATCTTTCTGCTAGTTTTTGTGTGGACCTAAGTTTTCATGTCTTTTGGTTAAATACCAAGAAGTGCAATTAAAGCACTTTCTTTTTGTTGGAAATGTGGGAATTGTTTTTTATTTTATTTTATTTTTTGAGAGTAGAGCCCAAATCAGTGCATGTCTTAGGCCTATTCGTATGTAAATTTTAAGCAGCCATCATTTCACCTGATGCCTTAACCCATGAATATCCATTGTTGTGTCATGTTCAAATGTGAGATGGTAAAGGACAGATTTTTTCATCTTCTCATATATCACCATATCCCTTGACCCCACGAGTATCAAGAGCTCGCTTCACCCAACTCAAAGGAACTGACCAGTGTGTTTTCCAAAAGCCCACCTTCCCCCTGCCCCCGCCCACCCCTTTTCCCACAGCTAGGTCCCTGAGTCAGGTTCTTGTTACCTCTCACTTTAGAATAATCTTCGCTGGCCTGATATTTCAGACTTGTCTTTCAGTAAAAATGGTACGAAACATTTTTGAAGAAAATCAAATTACCTAGACTCACATCTCTTGGACTATGGTTATAATTTATGTGGGTCCCTCCCCTCCATAAGTAGTCTATTAAACAAAGGAGAATACTGAAGTGAAGTAAAAAAGAAAAAAACTATTTGCCAAATTCATTTGCTTTTGAAATAATTTCTTTATCAGTTTGAGTTTTTGAGTAAGAAATAGGAGATTTAGAATAAACATTCCTAAAATAGAATAAATCCAATAAGAACTCATATTTCATCTAAATTGAAGCCATGGTACCAAGATCAGGGACTCCTGAGTGAGTCTAACTGAGGTTAGAGCTGAAAACTAATCTCAGAGCTTATTCTTAAAAGAGGAGATAAAGATGGTGATAAAGATAAGGTTGGGAGCCTGGGTGTCTGAGAGATGGGTAGACCTGAGACTATAAGAATGAGGAAGGGATGGTTTGGGGAAGTCAAGCTGGGTAGCAGCAATGTAATGGAGCAAACTTGACAAGCTTCTTGAGTATAGCAGGAGACCCTGCAGTTTGGTGTGTGTGGGAGATCCAGGCCAGTATTGCCGCCTACAGCTCCTTAGTGTAATTTAGCAAATGGCTGTTGCACTCTGAGTGGCTTTTCAGGTCCCCTTGTAATGTAGCTGGCACCACCTTCTGAGCGAGAGGTCACACAGAGTTTATCTTCCCGTCGATGGCCACCTACGTAAATGCTTCAGGTAAGTCTGTGTACAGCAGCGGTTTTCAACCTTTTTGGTGCTGGAGACAGATGCTTCTATGAGAATCTTGTGTCTGATGATCTGAGATGGAGCTGAGACATTGATGCTAGCGCTGGTGAGCAGCTGCAAATGTAGATGAAGCTTCACTTGCTCACCCACCACTCACGTCTTACTGTGCGGCCCGGTTCCTAAAGGGCCATGGACTGGTACTGGTCTATGGCCCAGGGGCTAGGGACCCCTGGTGTAGAGAACAAGGATATCATGTTGGGTCTTCGTTGGTCTTCATGTTTGATTGGATCAGGGCGTCAGCTAGAGCAAGCACTCAGTCTAAGACAAGGGTGCCTGGTGAAAGCTCTGCAGAGTCAGAGTGCCAGGAACAAGGCACTTAGGGAGGTGGGTCCAGGGCCCAGGGTAACATGAGAATTTTTTGATGCTATATACAAAGGAATATATATGCATACAAAGGGGGGAGAGAGAGAGAGAGAGAGAGGTACATATATTCATACACGAAGAGGGGATTGGAGAGAAAGAAATACAACCTCCTCCTGTGCCCATTCTGCAGCTTAAGAACTAGAATCTCACCAGTACTTTGGAAGACCCTATGTGTTCCTCCCCGGCTGTACCCCCCTCCCTCAAAGGAACCATTATTCAGAATTTTGTGTTTGTCATTTCCTGGCTTTTCTGTGTGTGTTTCCCTAAGCAATCTATTATTAAGTTTTGTTTGTCTCAGAGCTATATATAAATGGTGTTCTTGTGTCCTTTGCTTTTTTCTATCAACATTTGTTTTATAAGATTCATCCCTACTGATGCATGAAATGACATGAATAAAATTCATTTGTCTTTTGAAATACACATGGTTTTGCATTGTGTGAATATACCACAATTTATTTATCCAGTCTTCTCTTGACAGACATTTGGGTCATTTCCAATTTTGTGTGCTATTTAAACAGTGCTACAATGAACATTCTTGTATTTGCATCCTGCTGCAAACAGTTTCTCTAAGATAGGTGCCTAAGAGAAGAGTTTTTAAGTCTTAGAGTATGTGCATCATCAGCTTTACTGGATAATACCAAATAGTTTTCCAAAGGGATTATGTTTGGACATTCCATTTAATATTCCCGTGGGTAAACAGATTAAATTTTAATAGAAGGGAAAGTCCAAAGGAAAGATGAAATGCAGGATTAGCTAAAAGTTGGAGAGAAAAAGGGTGTCATTAGGGTCTGATAAGTACAACGCCCCATCAAAATGTCGGGTAAAGAGAGCTAGGGATATGCAGAGAAAGGTGTAGGTTTTAAGCAACCACTGTGGGAAGGGTACAAGGTTATCTTGTATGGACTGTAGTCACATTTTCATTAGCAGATTTCATCTCGGTAGGAATGAATACCCAATCCTTTCCATTTTCACTCAGTTTTCTTCAATCAGTAAAAGTATCATTATATAATTATATAAGATTATTATTAATCTGGGGAGCAGATAGAAGCTGCCAGGCATTCAAGTGTGCTGTTTTCACATCAAACTGATGGTAGCATGGATTCTAATAAAGCTTTCAAAACAGATGTCCACCCAGAAGCACACACATATTAAGAAGATTACTTCCCTCCAAACACAGGAGATTTTTCTGACAGTCATGCTTTATGTTTTATAAATTCAGGAAATTTACACAGAGTTTGTCATTGCTGTCTCTCTTACTTCATAGAGTTACTTGATGAGAACTCAGAGCTGCTCTGTAAATTACTCATTCACTTGACTTGAGAAAAATGAGACTATAGCATTTTGAATAGCAAATTAACTCTGAAATATGACACAGTCCTGAGGGAGTATTTAGCTTTATTTGTGAGTTCTGACCACTATGATATGTAAAGCTAATAGGATTTGTTTTCTTTTCAAAGAATTTTCATTATTCTAATCTAGATTTTAGTAAAGATAATTTCTTTTGTTGGCATTCCTATGAAACCAAAAGTAGAGCATTAAACCATTAAAAGCATGTGTTCTCTGGCATCTCAGAAGTGCCTCTTTTTAAAACTTTTTATTTTGGAGTCATTCTTTATTTATATCATTCATCAGATTTATCTGATTCCAGGCCAGAGAGCTCAGTGATGGTGGCATTTCCAAAATATTTTAATCTTAGTTTATCATCTGTTGATTGACATTGTGTATTTGAAACTTTTGATGATGACATTACATATTTGAGAAGGAGGCATATATAATGGAAATAACATTTCTTCTTTGCCAAAAAAACTTAAAAGAACCTCAGTGTTCCACAACTGAGATCTCTTATGTAAACTGTGATATGTGTACTACATGTCAACTCAATAGAATATTATATATTAGTTAAAATGATTATTATAAAAATTATTAAATAAGTTAGATGTTTAAGTTATAAAGTAGAAAAAAGCAGGATACCAAAATGTCTGTGGAATATGATCTTAATTTTGAAAGCAAAATGCATGTGTGGGAAAAACCTACAAAAATTACACCAAAATGCTAACAGTTGAATTTGAGTTATGAGATTATAGGATTTTCTTCTCAATGTTTGTTAAAGCGGTCCTATTAGTTTTATAATAAAATTAATAAGAGAGATCAGTCCAGATTCAAATTGCCACTTTACCATTAACCAGCTGTTTGACTTTAGGCAAGCTACTTACCTGGCTTCCTGGGGAACTAACGATGTTACATCAACTCCATTGGGGTTGTTGCCAAGTCAAATGAGGTAATATTTCTAAGCACCGCACCACCGGTGCAAGTAGGTGGCATGGTGGTGGTTCCCATCCTCCCCAGCTTCCCCTTTTCTGGTGAAACAGTCTTTGCCTAGCACATGCCCAGTAGCTATGTTATGAGTGGTGCTCTTTTAATGTCCGGTTTCTATTTTATCCCGTTGGGGCCTCTCCCTAATTTCAGTAAACACTTTTGACCTCTTGGAACTTCTGTGTTAGCAATGACAGCTGATAGTTATTTTAGAGAAGTGATTGATGAGTAAAAATGCTTGGCCTTAAGTGACTATCAGGGAGGGTTGAAGGGCTAAACTTCGTAAAAGTCCTAGAATTTCAGCTGTTCAAATGTATGTATTTGATTGACAGAAATATGCCCGCTCATTTGAGGACATCCTTGTTAAGTTACCCTGGCTAGTGAAGAGGGAACATATTATATCCTTGCTAAACAGGTTGGTGATTTTCTTGGCTCTGCCAAGTTCTTCTAAGAGACAGGCACAGATACAGTTCACCCTTGAACAACACAGGAGTTAGGGGGACCTCCTGTGCAGTCAAAAACCCATATATAACTTCTGACTCCCCCAAAACATAAACACCAATAGTCTACCATTAACGAGTAGCCTTACCAATAACATGAACAGTTAATTAACACATATTTTTGTTATACATATTTCATACTGTATTCTTACAATAAAGCTAGAGAAAAGCATAAGGAAGAAAAAATGCATTTATAGTATTTATTGAAAAAATATACGTAGAAGTACAGTTCAAACTGACTTTGTCCAAGGGTCAAGTGTAAGAACTCAGCCAGGATCCCCGGTAACTATGTGTGAGCCTTAGATGTTAAACTGAGCTTTTAAGACTTTTGTGATAATATGAGATGATCGTGTTCAGCAGTTGGTATAAACTAAGCCAGAACTGCTCTATGAGATCCTAACTTAATTCAGGGTAGTTTACTTGGGGTGGAGAGAGGAAAATTCATTCCTTAATAGTAATAGCCAGCTACAGATTGGCCAGGCATTGGAAATTGTAATCTTTCCCCCCATTTAGGGAACACCCTTAGCAAAGGTTCAAAGAAAGATGCTCATATTCACATGGGCCCAAGTTATCCCATCTACTTGGACCAGGACACAGAGTATCTGAGGTCTCCCTTAGAGTCTTAGGCTTACAGTCCGAATCAGGAATACATTTCTGACTCAGTGAAGGCTGGAATCCAGGTCTCTGAACTCTCAGTTCATGTCCTATCTAGAATAGCAGGCTCTGTTTCTGTCTCTAGCTGGCCTTGTCCAAGTCACTGGACGTACTGAACTTCACTTTTGTTATGAGAGGTTGGGGACCCTTCTAGCTCAAAAGTCTAACAATTCAATAACTCTTTTGGGTATTTCTTTTTTTCTAATGTGTCAGCACCTTAAATACAAGTAAATAAACCAGAGGAAATCAACTCTAACATCTTGTCCCTTAAAAGTTTGAGGCTCTAAATCAGGCCTCTGGTCTTCTGCAGATGATGTGGTGGGATCAGAATCCTTCTGCTCAAAGCCACAGTTCCACATGGCCCAATCCTCATGGCCCTACAAGGGCCACATATGGCATAAGGCAAAGTGGAGCACAGTGACAGAAACTTTTCTGCCAGTGAAACAGGCTGTTGTAGCTATTTACTAAAGGGAAGAGAGCAAGGACAAGAAAGAAAAAAAAAGCATAAAGACTTCATAGGAAGAAGTAAAGTTGTCTTTATTTGCAGGTGATGTGACAGTTTATATATAGACAAATTCTAAGTATAAAACACTACTAGAAAGAGCTAATAAGGGAACTTAGTAAAGTCATAAGATGTAAGGTCAATATATAACAATAAATTGTATTTTTATGTATTAGCAGCTAATGGGTGAGAAATGAGGCTAAAGAAACAACTCTTTGTATAATATTAATGGAAAAACATAAAACACTTAGGAATAAATTTTTTAAAAAACCAATCAATTGATACTATCTCTGGGGGCACTTGGGGGTAATAAGTGCTAACAGTCTCAGTTCCCAAAAGTAGACTCTATTTTCAAAGCCCTTATCATTTCTCAAAGGAAAAGGATATAGCAACGTGTATAATTGTTGTTTAGTATCATCAAGACATGGATTGTTATGTCAGTTTATATTCAACAAGCCAGAAACACTTCTAGGACCATTTTATAATTTATCTGATACCAAACACACATTCTTCCCACTTTGGGTATAGGGAAAAGCTCTCACTGATTTATGGGGCCAGATTAAATCTCAGGCATAAGATGTTCACTCCAAAAGGTGTGATTTTTCTTTATTCTTTGTTCCTACTTCTCCGTATGGTGTGATGAGGCATTTAATCCATCAGACAGCAGGAGGATCTATGTAATGAATTTTTACATGCCCCGGTCATTTTAATGGAATTGTCCTTCTTTTAAAAGGCTTCATTAAGCCTATTGTTAGGATTGTAAACCTACCTGAGAGAGACAGGAGGGCCTTTCCCATTTTCAGAATTCAACAGACAGTTTCTTAATTGCATGGCTTTAGGTGAACAGTAATTAAATGGGTTGGGAGAATGTGTAATATTTATTTATAGTAATATAGGCATGTCATGTATTTATAGTCACGACTGCAGTCTACTTGATAACATCCTTTTGGGGGAAAAAATGCAATGATTATTAAAAAGAGCTCCTGTTTTTGGCAGGTCTTTGAATCCAGCTGTGAATATTAACAGATCTGGGTATTCTGTATTAAAGTACCATACAGTAAGCCTTTTGCAAGGAACCTACCTACCTGTATTTGCAAAGTTCTAAATATGCTTTTAACACTTTTAATGTAAAATGTTTGTGTTAAATATATTTACCAATGTCAATGTCCTTTGGAGTGTTAATAATATATCTTAATTTTCACCAGATGATAAGAGAATAACTATTTCATGGTTCCTAAATTTGGTAATAAATACAGTTTTAGCCCCTTATTCTTAATGTTCTCCAACATGGCAGATTTGTCAAGAAGGTGGTAGAGAAATTTTTCATTAAATATTGTGGAACTTAATACCAACTAAGCCACAGTTTGGGGGTTGTTTTGGGGAGCAGATGAAAGCTAGACATACACACAAACAGGTACAGTATACTATTTCAAGAGGTCTCTGGAGCCTCAAATGCCTCTTCCTGGATCCAGAGATGTGAACCTTTCATACAAATGCAATCTGTAAAAACAGCCTTGTCTGTCACCATTCCCATGCCTAGTCACTTTCATGCCCATGTCTACATGTCTACAAAACTATTTTTGTTTACACTCTTTTTTTTTTTTTTTACCAATTCAGTCTAAACATGGCAGAAACTGAGATCCCTTTTCTACCACCACTGATTTCCGGCTCATCTCCTTATTCCTTAGTCATTATAAGGAGTCATCAACTGCTCCCTCTGCCCTGTCTCTCCAAAAGCTAAGAGCACACATGCTCTCTTGCTCTATGCATCTAATAGATTGATAACTTCTTATCTTGTGTTCTTTTCCCAGAACTACTACCCCTTTTATCTCTTCTGTTTATCAACACCACCTTAGTGCAAATCTTAAACATCCGTCCTTTATGTAAATTGTCCCAACTTCCTCTCCCCTGCACTCCCTTCCTGCCAGCACCATCTTGCCACTCATTTGGGACTCAGAGTCTTCCCTGTATTCAGTCTACCTCACACAGACACAGTTTTATCTTGCCCCCTACATCCTTGACTAACTGGTGGTTCTCTGTCCCTGTACACAGCAAATTTAAAGCCACTCACTCCTTCACTATAGGGGCTGGCTCTCCTAATCCCATTTCCCCCAGAGACTCTCTTTCCAGCCACTCCTCACTCACCTTCTGAACCACTCATGCTCTACCCCTCCATGTGCGTGCCTAGGACATGTCATCAGTCTGCTGACAAGCAGTGGCCGGCATCTTATATTTTCTGTTAAAGTCACCGAACCTGCAGAAAAATGGGTCCCCAGGACTTGGCAGCTTTGTTTCTGTGCAAGTCTATACTTCTGTTCACTTACCAACTTTTTCCCACCATCTGCCTAGCTCAGCTGAGTCAGTAGTTCGATAAAGATACTTGGGAAACATCTTTTTTAAAAGTATGGGGTGAGGGACTAGGAGAATAACACGAAAGAAGTAAATCTCTAACATCCCCCCTGTGCGCAGTCTCATCTCTGGATGCTGGTCTGGAGGCCAGTGACTCCTTCTTTGTCCTGCAGGGAACACAGACAGTGATCTGCTCACTCTGCATCCTAGCATGGCACTAAGCACAGGGTGGGCCCTTAAGTGTCTGACGGAGAAGTTGTGCGAGGTACCACGGCAGATCTGTTTCAGTATTTCATAGACTCAGCTGGAAGTGACCTTTGAGATGATCTCTTTCAACTACTTTATTTGACAGCTGAGCACACTGAGAGTCAGGGAGGTGACATGACTTGTCCAAGGTTAGCAATAAAATCGGCTTTTGAGCCTATGTTTTCTGACTCTCAGTCTCCCAGTCTCTTTTTTTGCTACACTGCAAGTATTCAGTCTATGCTTCTTTTTCCCTTCTCTTTCATTTCCATGTTTATTAGTGCCAGTTTGGTGCCCAGGAGGTATTTGGAGCTCTTAACACTGCCTTAGATTGTCTGCTGTACCTCACAAGCATAAGTAGGTAACAATTCTTTAGAGTAGCACTTGGTACTTTCCAAGTTCTTTCACATACGTTTTAGCATTAGATTTTGCCACAAACATGAGATAGGTTGAGCAAGTATTATTCTCATATATCAGAAGAGAAAAAATACTGACATTTTTGAGACCATGCAGCTAATAAGTGATACAGATGAGGATAGAAGCCAGTTCTCTTCTGAATGATAGTGACTTAAAGCTTCAGGCTCTGGAATCTTGCCTTCCTTTATGTAAATATTTTTTTTTAATTTTCTGTTTTCTAACAGTTTTTAGTTTAGCAGCTCATTTCTAACGTGTCTTCTGAAGCACACGTTCCCATGAGATGCTCTGTGAAAAATAATCATGTGGTAAGATAAGCTGGGAAAGCTGATTGCTGTGACTCCCTCTTGGGGATTCCCAGTGCACATCAGCATTTAAAGGCTCTGAGAAATCTTACTGTAAAGAAGACTGTTGAATGTATTTCTTTTTTAATTGTGGTAAAATATGCATAACATAAAAGTTACCATCTTAACCATTTTTAAGTTCATAGTTCAGTAGTGCTAAGTATAGTCACATCATTGCTTAATCCCCGGAAATCTTTCCACTTGCAAAACTGAAATTCTGTACCCCTTCAACAACAGCCCCCAATTTCCCCAGCCCCAGCCCCTAGAGGCCACCATTCTTTCTGTCTATAATTATGACTACTCCAGATATTTCAAATACCACATGGTATTTGTCTTTTTGTGACTGGCTCATTTTACGTAGTATAGTGTTCTTAAGACTCATTCGTATAGTAGCATGTCTCAGAATTTTTCTCCTTTTTAAGACTGAATAATATTCCATTATATGGCTATACCATATTTGTTTATTCATTCAACCCAAGTTGACATTTGAGTTGTTTCCACCTTCTGACTTTTGGGAATAGTGTTGCTACAAACACAGGTGTAGAAACATCTCTTCGAGACCCTAATTTCACTTCTTTTGGTTATCTACCTAGAAGTGGAATTACTAGATTATTTGGTATTCCCCTTTTTAATATTTTGAGAGATGGCCATTGTTTAATGTATTTTTCTACTCAAGTTTCACAAACTTACTTTATCACAGACTTCTTTTTTCACATTTTCCTTTTTAATAGCCCAGGGAGTACAGGCCTCTCAGAAAATGCTTTGGGAAATCCTGTACAGTAGGATTTCTGCTTGTTCAAAGGTCCAGGCAAGCCTTAGGATGCTGAGTGGCAGTTCAGCCACAAAGCTCCCAGCCCAAGGGCAAGGTCGGCTGTATCATTCCGGGAACTGCAGAAGCAACGGAAGCACACAGGGTACACAGCAAATGGTTACAAGACTTCTTCTGCTCGAGACTGAGGCTGGAAACTTGGCACTGGTGAAGAGGCAGCTATGCAGCTGATGTCATTTAGTCTGCACTGGTTAGACTGGCATCTTTGTTTGACAAGAGCATAAAGGAGAGCAAGCCATTCTGTCTCTGGATAGTAAGGGACCTGGGGAAAGCTTGATGGTGAGAATTATTAGACAGAAATCACTGATTTCTTCTTCTCCACAAAGTGGAAAGAATGTCACCTGGTCAAAATCTAAATGAGCTCCTCCTCAGGGCTTGTCGTGTTGACTCAATCTAATTGGCCCTTAATGTGGTTTCTCAGTAGTGGAGGGGTAACTGTAAACACTGTAATTGTGTGGGTAGGTAAAAATTCCAGCAGAGTCGATTTACCTTCCACAGATGAAAAGGGTGTGTGGGGCAAGGTCAGTGAACTGAGAAAAGAAAAGAATTCCTTCCCCCGAAGGCTGCCGTGTATCTCAGATGTCCTTGTGGCTGGCCTTTCTCTGGGATGAACTCAGGAAGTCCCAGCCATTGGTGCTCTAGAAAGAGGCACTACATGGTTGACCACCCCCAAATGCCTAATGTCATTTCTCTAAACGCTGGCTTAAAAATTGTCATAGGCTCGAATGGGTCCTAGGGGTGCCTAGAAGAGAGCAAACTGAGGAGCTTACCATAGCTATTATAGCCTCATCAAGCTGTTTTTGATATGTTGATAAGGATAAGGACATGGAAGAACATAAAACTATGGGGTAGATATATAGTGTCAAAGAACTTTGAACCAGCCCACAATAGGCCATAGAACACCCAGCCTCTTAGCTTTCTTGACCGAGAGTAGATAATGATACCTCTCATTGTGGGATGAGAATTTCATAAACTCTCTGAGATCCTTAGATGAAAGCAGCTACTGATGCACAAACTATTATTATTATACGAGGCTTTACTCTTCTGTAAATAAATGCTATAGCTTATTCTCTCTGACTCTCTCGCTTTAATGGGTTCAGATTGGGCACCTCCCACCCAAGCTATTTCCCCAGGATCGCAGCTCTGTGTGGAAGCACTGAGGTGAAGTGGAAAGAGCACTAATGAGGGCTTGGGAGACTCTGCATAACCTCGGACAAGCCACCTCCCCTCAGTTTTCTCCTCTTTGAATAGATTCTTTCTATAGATTCGTGACTTTATCAAAGACTAAAGAAAAAAAATTCACCTGAAAATTATAAATGTTTATCGAGTACCTGGTGTGAGCTAGGTACTATACTAAGTGCTTAAAATAAATTGGTGAACAAGGTAGCTTAATCTAGTTGGGTGAAAAGAAGAGACAATAGCAATATACATTAATATATAAGTTAATTATATAATTGTTAGAAGGTGATATGTTCTATACAAAAACAAAATAGTGTGGTAAGCCAAATGGGGAGTGTAGACTGGAGTGCAGTTTTTAAAATATAGCAAAGATGAACTTTTCCATCATGAGAGTTGTTAGAAAATCAAGTACATCATTAATGGAAGGTGCTGTACGTGAGAGGTACTTCATGTGGAGATTTTTAGAAAAAGTTTAGTCATCTTTTTAGATTCAAGGATATTCTTATTTGAATGTAGAGAGATTAACCAGATGATACTTTTGAAGACTTTCTTTTTAAATGATTTAGTGGTTTGTGCTGCAGAATTTGTGTGAGTGTGTGTGCATTCGTACGTATACATGCACGTATAGATCCGTGTGTGTGTGCATGTGCACACAGACTTCTACTGCTTACGGAGCAATACAAGCCAGAGTTGATAGGACCCAGCTCCTGGCGTACCTCCCAGCTAACTTTTAAAAGGCCAACTGCTGTGCCATAATAATATAGCCCTCCCATCCTGCCATTTCACAAGGGAAGAACTGAAACATGGAAATGCTAATGATTCACTGGAATTAGAGTGAATCAGGATGGGTAATGAGACCTGGCCATGGGCCCTCTGACCATCAGTCACCCGCCTCGCAGTGCCTTTCCACATTCCTTTTACATTCAGGCAGGCCATATGGTTTTTCACTTCCCCTTCCCTCTTGCTTGCAGACCACCTCCACCCCCAAGTTTGTAAAACTAAATAATAATAAAACTGATATAACACTCATTCTAACCCTTATACAGCCAGACTCACACAATCCAGTTTCAGAATGATGCTGGAGTCAAATAGAGTCCAGTGACCATAATTTCCAAATAACAAATTCTTTACTTGTATTTTCTCAGTACAACAGTGGAGATATAGACTCCACAGCAGTACTTCAAGTCCCCCTTTCTCCAGCCAGCTTCCCTCACACCCTAAAGCACGTACAAACCTACAGACATTTCCCAACCGTGACCCACTTGCTCTTCCACATTTCTTCGTGATTTTGCATCATAAAATATCCCCTAAATAGGCCAGGATCCAGACTTTCCCAGAAGGGTGGGCAAGGGGAAGAACCAGGAAGGCAGAGCCAGAATCCACCTCAGCAGCTGGGGGAAGAGAGAGCCTGGGAGCATGTGTTCTTAATTTCCGTTCCCTCACACCACTGTTTACTGCTGTGCTGTGCTAGCCACTCTTCTGTATTACCTCATATAACTTAATCCTCACAGAAATCCTATGTGGTAGGTATTGACATCTTTATTTTACTGGTAAAAAAAAATGCTGAAGTCGGAAAAGTCAACTAAATTCCCTGGCATCATGCTACATAGAGAGAATGTTAGGATCTGAGCCCAGGTCTATCTAGTTATGAAACTGCGCTCTTTCTCCAGTATGATGCTGCCTCTAAGTAATACATGTCCCAGAGGCTCCATGTTGTTTCAGCTGTCAAATTTGTTTGGGTGGGTAGCTCAATTATAAATAACTCTTCAGTGTTTGAGGCAGTTAAATCTGTTTTCAGCAAAGCTCTTAAAAGCGTGGTAGCTCAATGGAAAAGAGGTTGTCCTGCCAAAGGCTTGTGGAGTGGAAGTACAGAGATCAGTCTGGGTCTCTTTGCCCAGAAAGATCCCAGGAAGTCCTGTGGACCAGTTCCCACACCTCAGAGGCAATGGCAGGTTTTACGATCAGTGGGGTGTTCACTTCTGCCCCAGCAATCCGAGGGAATGCCTGTAATATCTGAAGGTGGGAGCTGGGAAGAGCTTTCCAACATACAGGAAACTTTAAGCAGTTTCTTTTTCACAAGTATAAAATAAAGATTCTTTCCGACAAACATGTTGGCTCGGTGTGTTTGACACAAACAAGAACTTAGAGGTAAGGGAAAATAAGAATGCATTTTGTGGACACCTATTTTGGCAGAGGAGAGAGGGAAGGGACAAGAGACCAGAGAAGTAAAATAGCTAAACCTGAGTGAATACAAAGAGAAATTCAGAGTAAGAAATTCAGAGCAAGTAAGGCAAAATAGATGAGACTGAGTGAACAGAGAAGGACAAGCAAGAGCACAGCTACAGAGTTGCTGAAGATAAGGCACACAAGACTGGGAAATGTACTATAGTTAGAAAGAAAAAGGGAGCCATAGGCAAGAACCTTGCCCAGTGTTAACAAGATGCTATACAGGGTTCTGTTCTAACCAATGCCAGGTCAAGGCTTCCCCCCAAATTTCACTAGAAAGTTAAGAAGCCTGCTGTGCAGAGGGCTTTCACAGGAATTCTTTTTCCACATGCCTGAGATTGTAGTAGTTGGGTAAGGTGGAAAATCATTTGAAAGCTGAAGCACTAATATCTGTCATCATCCAAATTGCCCCTTAATAAACTGTGGAAACCAGAACAAAGTGAATGAAATAGATTCTATCGCAATGACCAGCCCAATGATGTTATTTATCACAAGTGAGTCATCACCAAATATATTCTTCACATCTTGCAATAGATGTTTTTCAGTTTTCAAAAGTTTTCCATGACAACTTCTTTAAAGACCATGCACTCACATAAGAGTATCTGCCATTTATACCTTTCTTTGGTGGAGATGCTGTGCTTTCTCAAACATTTCCCCAGTCAAAATGCTTCTGAATGTTCTGTACCATAGCTGATGACTTTATGTACTTCTTGCTTTCAGTTCCTAAAGCATAGTGATATGATGAACTGATTAAAAATAGCATTCAAATGAAATTGTTGGGTGTATTCTTGTAATATAAGTCAGCCGTAAATAGGAAGTTCTTTCCTGAGGAAATTTGATAAACTAAAAGTCAACTCAAGTGTTTATATATTTTCTGTGAGAATTTTTGGTCCTTCCTCATGTGTTCCTTTTTAAAATCACCAGTTAATTTGTATTTCTTACCCAAACACATATCTTAACCCTTGTAATAGTTAGCTGAGTTCCACCATGTTAGCATGATCCAGGGGTTTGGGTTAAATGTGTAGCAGTAGAGTTTGTGAGTGCAAAAGGAAAGGAAAGCGAGCTCTTTTTAGTTCACATATTGGATGTGTGAGAAAAGTAAGAAAAAGAGGATAGTTTTCATCCATCAGGTCTTTGCCCTTAGTTTAGCAACATGTGAAAAGCTCTCATTTGTTAAAAATAAAAGAGAGAGAGAACAAATTCCTATCTGACATTTTCTCAGTGCCGAACTTTAAAGAGTAACAATGCTAGAGGTAGCCCAAGACATATTTTTCCTAGCCCGGTGTTTTTTTAAAAAAATTTGATCCAGCATTTAGAAGTTAGGATATTTTACATTTTAAAAAATCCAGATGTGTGGTTTCTCTTTAAGGAAAAAAAAAATAAAGTTAATCTGGCAAAACTGGGCCAGTTGCCTCTTGGTAGCCATTGCTGGGGCCCCGTTCAAGGTTCCTGGGCCCTCTGTTCGTTCTTCGTGGGCCCCCATACCTGAAGTACATGGCCACCAATGTTGCTTGCTACTCATGACCACGTTTGTACCATTGATTGTTGCAAAATGGGCGAATATTTTTCTGTTACCATTTGGCAACAGGGAAGAGAGAGAGGGAGCAGCCCGATTTTGCTTGCTCCCGGTTCGCTTGGCTCAAGCATGTTACCTGTCCTGTGGCATTTAATCTGCACCTCATCTTTGCCCTTCTGAAGTCTTAATTCCACCAGTGCTGTTCCACCGAAATAGCCATATCCCAAATTAGAAAGTCCTCTTGCTTGGTAACGTGCCCTTTCTTGCCCTCCTCCTCCTCCACCTCTGTTGCACAGTCTGATGATTTGATTGACCAGCCCTCCCTCTCCACACTGTCTCCTATGGCTTCCATGAGTCCACCCTCTCCTGAATTTCCTTCTAGCTCACCTCTCAGTCTGCTCTCCTGGCTGCTCCCTCCACTGTCTGCTTCAATTACTGTTATTTCCTCATAGCTGAAGTAGTATATGAACATATTGATTATTTTTAAAATTCAGAGAATAGCAGAGGTATGTAAAGTAAAAAGATAGTCCTATTTGTTTGTTTGTTTGTTTGTTTGTTTTACCACTGTCTTTCCACTCACCTTCCCAGAGGTACCAGGGTTAACATCTTGATAGGTCTCCTTTCCTGACCTTTTTTCATGTAGTCTGGTCTGTTTGTTGTTTAACATAATAAGATCATTAACATAATAAGATACGCTTTTTAACTTGGAGATGACCCTGGTCCATATAAATAGATATCTACCTTCCTCATTATATGATCCACCAGCTTCATAAATGTGGTGTTTCCTAGGATAACATATTAATTGATTACATTACTTAACAAATTATTATTTTTATGATTGTGTGTCTGTTTTCCCTAAGATACTGATCTGGTAGGGACAGTGTCTTTTCATATTCCCCTATCTGTCAAAGAGCCTCTTATTTAGTGAGTGAATGAATATTGGTATTTTGCCCATTCAATTAGATCATTCTAATTTATATTATACATGTAATATTAAATTATATCATAATTTAAATTCAAACTAAAATATCCTAAGCTCTATAGTAAATATATTAGTGTAATTACTGTTGTTTCAGTTAACCTATTTCTCAGGTCATTTTCTAACAGTTACACTTGTTCATTTTACTTTCCTCATTAAGATCACCCCACTATGCAAAAGAGAGTTCTGTACACTGCTTGTTTTCTTTGAGAGAAGTATAGGTGGCTGGTTGTTTTTGTTTTGTGTATTTTAAATGAATGTGTGTTTTGGCATCCTTCCAAGGCAGATAGTATTTTGTGTGCAATTTGTTCTTCATAAAAGTATCATTTATCTTTAAAGAGAACATAAATGCATAATGGTTGTATAAACAGAATTGACTTAATACAACATCTCTTCAGTAGGAAAAGAGCTGAGGTTTATGAAGTGAGCCTTGTGGAATACAATTTGAGCTCTATTGCTCATTCAGTATCATGATGCCGTTCATAGCCCTAATTTAAGGGGAAACCAGAGAAAGCATCCATCATCTGATCACTGTGGGATGTCATCCAAGCTTGTGTCATGGTCATGTAATGTTCCTGGGTCTGTGGAGTGAAGAAAATAACACTTAGTGTTTGGAATTTATCCTTAAGCTGTTTTGTCAGGACTGGACAAGTCTCTTGCCTCCTGAGTTGAAATTAGACTTTTAAATACTCTTAATATCTCTTTGATCGCCAGACCCTCTGGAGGAGACACCAAGGGTGAGTGATTAGAAATAATATTTTAAAAAATTAATTGTATATAAAAAAGGGTAGGAGAGGTGGGACTAATCTGTCATCAGTAATGAGCTGATATTCGTTGGTCACTAAGAGTCCATACCGTAACATGATCCCTATTTGTGTAAATTTAGGTTAGAGTAAACAAACAAAAATTAAAAAATAAAGAAGCAGGAAAATAGAAACTGCATAAAGACCTCTGCAATGCACATGTATCTGTTAAACTAATTAAAATTCTGCCCAAGGGGTTACTAGAGTAGCTGAAACTTGATTTAATCTGGGTCAAGGTCTTGGGAAGATTGTTCAACTGCTGTGTTTTAAAAGTAAGGTTCAGAAAGGAAAGAATGTTCAATTTCAGGGGACTATGATAAGCCAACAATCTAAGGTCTAGTTGGAGATTCAAAATGAGTCCAGACTACAGAAGGATCTAAATACTGGAATAAGACTGAATGATTTTGACAGGGAATGGGAAAAAAATAAAATTATTGTGCCAATATATTTATATATGGTACTAGAGTTTACAGACTCATTTTGGGGATATTATTATATTTTGTCCATATTAAATCTTGATGAACTACAAGCCTTTTTGAAGACCAAATCTCCAGGGGTGGTGGTGGCCGCCCGCCTGGATGTAGAGGAAGAGAAAAGAAGAAACAAAACTCACTCAGAGTTTCTGGGAGGATATCTGTGCTTCTGACCCAAATGAGCAATCAGGGGCAGTTTGGGTGGAAGATGACTAAACATAGCCAGGACTGGCAGGGAGGACACTGACAATGTTAAACTCTTGAGAAGGAGGGAGTTAACTTGCTGATGAACTTAGCAAGAACACTTTTGTAGCCTGATTAGTTTGAAAGCCATAGTCCTGGTGGTGGGGGAGGGGAGGCGATCCAAGAAAGACCGAGTTAGGCAGTGGAGGGAGCTGATGGACTAAGGGTAAAGACAAGGGAAAGAAGTAACTGAAAGGGTAAAAGTGAGTATCAAATGATACTTGTAAATCATGGAGCTGCCACAATTTTACAATTTAGAGAAACAGCAGCATGACAACGTGAGGTCATGTTTTGTTTTGTTTATTTGCAGTTTGTTGAGTTTTATATCCCTCAGGAAATAGCTGTGGTTCAGATGCAGACAGCTATGGGTAGACAAGGCACATGACAGCAGCATCAGAGAAAACTAGTCATCAAGTGGCAGTAGCCAGGCAAAAAAGATAATGTGCCCGTTACCACGATGAAGCCAGACTCCCGAGACAGGCCATGGTCTGGGCACCTTTCTAAAGGGGCCCATGAGCACTGAACTACGCTGTCCCCACATCTTGTAAATGAGTGGTACTGGTGTCCAACAAGTATCATTGCAGACTATCACCACCACTGAAAATACAGCTCAAAGCTCATCCCAGTAGGGTTGAGCTGATATATTTGTATGTGGTGCTATACTGTGGAGCAGGGTTGTCTTCATATATTTTGGTGCCTTTAAAAAAAAAAAAAAAAAAAAGAATTTACAGCATTAAGTCCATAATCAGCTTGATCAGACCAGGCCAGCCACCCTCATGCCTAAGATATTTAGAATGCTTTAGTGTGGGGTATATGCTGTTGCTGTCCTCAGCCTCTGACCCCCACTCTGGCCCCCTGGATTGCTATTACACCCAGGGATTGAAAGGAGGAAAGTAACCGATATGTGCGTCTTCCAGCAGTCTGTTCTTCTCTCAGCCCTCCATCTTGCTCTCATTCAGTGCATGGTTATTTGGGGGGAAAATAACTACAAGA
Source organism: Cynopterus sphinx (assembly GCA_030015415.1). Lineage (NCBI taxonomy): Eukaryota > Metazoa > Chordata > Mammalia > Chiroptera > Pteropodidae > Cynopterus > Cynopterus sphinx. The sequence continues at coordinate 93,770,184 of CM057386.1, read as the reverse complement.
CCAAAATATATAGTTTATTATCGAGTTGGTGAACTCATGCATTGGCATGGCATGAGATGAATTTCTGTAATTCAGATAAATGACATCCGGAGGAGGCACTTTTCAGTCACCAGCTCATATGTGTTCTCTCTGCTATTCTCACAGTTGGCTGATTCTTCAGGGCGCATGTGTGTAGATGCAGCATTTGTTGGCCCTGACTCTTGCTTTCAGAGGCTGGCCAGAATCACAGCCGGGCACTGTTGTAACCAGACAGTGCCCCAATGGAAGAATCGTGCTGCTCTTGTTTGAATCCAAAGAGAGACACTTTGTCATCTCTTTATCAGGGATGCTTGTATTTTCTCCTGGATTGGAAACAAAAATTACCAGAAACCATTTGTTATTAACATAAGCCATCTACTTTTAAATTCAATTCAGCATTCATGAAAAGCAGTGTTTCTTTGCCAATAAGTTGAGTTCTTTGTGTGGGGGGCTGACAGATGGAGTTCGTTGATGGTGAGTTCACTTGGATGCACACAGCCCAGGAAAGCATCCTTAGGCTATGAGGTCGGCCAGAAAGTGAACAAGGCTGGGTTCAGAAGGGACCTGGACAAAGTCAAAATAGTGAAATATCATCCATTGAGAGTCTCTCCTCAGTGAAATGGGTACCAGGACATTGACTGCAAGTGTTTAAAACAGATGTGCCTTGTGTCCAGTCTGTTTCAGACACGTTATAGGAGTAAGTTGCAGAAAAGAGAACTTCTAGCACAACAGTATTTAAGAAATCAAGGGGAAAGATTAAATATTACTCTCCTCCATAGCTTAAGTGATTAGATAAAAAGTTCAAGAATAGGATTCTCCTCAACCAAATAGAAAATATGTAGCTACCATTTTTTTTATTTTAAAAAAATCCAAATAATATAGAAAAGTATAAAGAAAAAAGTGAAAATTTTCCAAATCCCACCTATACTGTCCTTCTAGATCTCTATACACATATACATAGGTAGGCATACACACACTTTTATGTAAATGAGATAGTACTATACAGGCTAGTCTGCGATCTGTTTGGATCACTTAACAGAATGCTATGTATTCCTTTCTATATTGTTAAATACAGCTTTACATCAGAAATGTTAATGTATGCTATAGCCTATTAATTTCTTCACTGTGCCATTCATTCACCAGATATTTATTTTTAGTCCTATATGTAGTAGACACTATGCTAAATTATGGTGATACAGCAGCAAACTCCCCTATCAATGGATATTTACGTTATTACTGGTTTTTCTACATTATAAGCAATGCTACATCGAGCTACCAACACTACAACATACCTTTTTACATACTTAACTTAATTTTCTCCTTAGAATAAGTCCCTAGGAGGAGAATTGGCTGGTCAGTGGGTTTGCACATTTTGAGGTTTGATCCGTATTTATTGCCTAACCATTGTCTAGTGAAAGTTTGCAGTGGTGCCAGTGTTTCTATACTCTTATGGTAGTAGTTTTCATTGATTATCATTTTTGTCAATTTGATAGGTGGAAAATGATTCTCCACTGTTTTAAGTTAGATGTCTTTGATTTGTAGAGTGCTTTGGATGGGAGTTTTAACTACTAAGAAATTGTGGCCACAGTATGATTTGTGGAGTACCATTTCCTTTGAGACCTAATTTTACCTCTTAAAACGAGACTTTTTTTCGCTTTCTTCAGAATCAGGTTAGAATCAACAAGGAGTTGTCTGTAATAGGTAACTAAGAAGATGTTATGTAAATATTATTACTGGTTTAAACCTAGTGTGTTGGTTTTAGCATCATAAAAGGTTTGATTAATTTAGTTTTATTTTCAAATAGAGACCACATTTTTTAAACTTGTTAAAATATCATAGAAGTATTTGAGGAGTACCTAATACAAATTGTAAACATAAATACCTAGAAGTATATCGTCTTCCTTTAGTTCTTCGCCTGGCTGTGTAACGTTTAAATTTATTTTTAAGATTTTTTTTTCTGGACACAAATGCAATTCAGTTGTAGCAGAATGATGATGAGACAGATATTTCTGAGTCCAAGTCCCCAGCCCTCAAGTCTGAGTTACCTCAGTCTCCGCTTCCGCATCTGTAGAAATAATACCTACACACCTCATGAAGCAGTGAAGACTCTGTAAGATACAGAAAGCATCCTGCATACTGCCTGGCATCTAATGCATGCTCAAAAAATATGATATTTGTTATTTTAGGAAATTTTAGCAAAGTTAGAAACACCCAGAAAAGGTTATAATTACTTTGCTGGAATTCCACCACTCAGAGACAACCAGTGCCTCTGGTTTAGGGCTATTTTATTCTAGTATTTTTTCCTCCAGGTACATATTTTACAAAAGTAGAACCATATTAAGACTGTACAGCATTTCAACAATGGGATGGAGTGGTTACCCAGCTTTATTTTTTTTATACTGGTTTAATGGAAAATTTTGTTAGTGTCAATGTTTATTTATAATAAATTTTTTATTAGAATGAAGACTAAGTTTAATTGAAAAACATTTGGATGATTAAAACTATAAACATTTCATTTCTTCCTAATTTAGCATTCAAATCTACATCTTATGCAAACAGAAATAATATGACAGTTTTTGCTGTTATTTGAGAAGGTGTTTAAATGGTTTACAGACAGCAGGCAGCCACAGCTATAGTCCATCTACAGTGCTTCCACTCCCAGGAGAACAGTGAGGGGATCTTTGAATTGACTGAATGTGGACTGAATCTTTCTCAGCTTTTTATGTCTCCCCCCTTACGGCTGAACTGAATTTCATGAGCTAGTTGTGTTACTAAATTGTGTCAAAATTAAATTTCTGTTTGTCAAATTCCTTTTAGGGGAGGCCAACTCTTCCAAGAAGCCTCATTGTAAATCTTCAAAGCACATAGACAAACACATATATACACACATGCAAAACTGTGAAGTCACCAGTGTACCTGCCTTGCATGTTGAGATTGCCCAGGAATGACATTTCATAGATCTCAGGCAGTAGGGAACTCAGGCAGTCTCTGCACTCAGGCTTATGTGTTCAGCAGTCAAATCCTGGCTTGTATTTCTCCTAGGAATTCCAGAAGCTTGCAGTGAAAAAATTCTTTTCATGCTTTAGGTTTCCACTTTGTTTTGTTTTCCCCTTGAGTCTGGAACCTCTTCAATGAAATGTGGCTGTATCATTCTCCTCCTCACTTTTATCTTTAGAATCAAAACTTAATTCATACAACCACATTCATTTCTCAAAGCTTACCCAATAGTTAGCACCGTTTTGACCTGGTTTTAAAGTTTTTAATGAGAGTAGAGTTAAAGTACGTTGTTGGAGTGGGATTTTCTCCTTTCAGTTTTGGATTCCTCCAGAGTCAACAAACATTGTGCTTTCTCTTAACACAAATCAAGACGGCATTGAGGCATTCCTGTCTTGGAATGTGATGAGAAGTTAAGGTTTGCAAGTGCGGCTTCAAGGATACCCTGCCTGTGTTCCTTCAGCTCAGATAGGAAGGACTGTCCATCTATCCATCTCCCGCAAGTAAGTTGGCACTTCTGTACTTTCCTCCTAGTAAAAGCAGCAGAGCTGCTGTGGGAACTTAGAAGTAGCAGCATCTATCTCCCTTCCCATCCTCAACCCATTTTCCAGTTTCAGTAACTCCTCATTGGTGACATTCTTGTTTCATGTGAATTCTTTTAACACACAAATAAAATCTAATAGCTAACATTATTGAGTCCTTATTGCATCCTAAGTCCTTTACTGTCTCACTGACACTACTTGGAAATCCTGTGAGATAGATAGTATTTTCTCCATTTTGTAGATGACGAAACCAAGGCCTAGCTAGGCAAATAGCCGATCTAAGACCACCACTGGTGCATCATGATGTGGGTGTGTGAGTCCAGAGGGATAGCCCTGACCACTGCACTCATTGCCTCTTCTTTCTTCCAAGCAAATTCTGATAGGTTCAAATTCAGCTCTGTAAAAAGTATTTGAGCAGCCCTAGGAATTCATATCAGGATTCAACCTACATTACCTCAGGGGATTCTGTCAAAATGAAATATAGTTTGTAAATGAGGCTAATGCATTGTGATTATTCTATCAAGGTTGCATTTCACAAAGCGGGGTGATTTGCTCATGCTGTTTGATAGAGTTTTCCTTGAGCTGTTGGGTTCTCTGGTGATGTGTATAATATCTCTGTAACATTGCCGCTATGTTAGGCCTGGGTAAATTTTCAACCAGTTTGAGTGGGGGGACTCTTTGAACTCTTTCAAATTACTAAACTTAAGATACCCACAAGTCTAGAAGTTTTAGTTTAGTAAACTGTTTAATATTGAAAACAGTAATTTCCAAAAAATACAATTGGATTTATCTTTTCAGCATTAAATTGCTTGTAACATACTAAGTCTATGCTTTTAGAATACAATCTTACTCGTGGGTGTCTTACTTCTGATTAAAATTGTTCCAGGGTCTATAACATACTAAATGCTTGGTAAATAGTTGTTTCGTGAATGAATTAGTTACACTATTTATATAATTCTGAGAAACCAAAAAAAAAAAAAAAATGAGCAATGAGCAATCTCAGTGTGTATATGAGGGCATTAATCATATATAATGTGTACCTGGTAACTTTATAGAGGGCATGACCATCTCCATAAAAACGTTTTATATGTTAATAATATCTTTTACCTGAAGAACTTCATGATTTACACATTGCTTAATTCTCAAAAATACCTCTCTGAAGATGAGTGTCACATTCCTCACTTATAAATGAAGAATTTGTGGTTGAGACTGGTTAAGTGTGACTAACGCAAGATTGATTTAACTCCGGTGCCAGAAGTGTCTCCAGCCTCATTCTGTGCCCGTGACCTGCTCTTTGACCCCTGGAAAGCTGTGTGGCCTCCTGCTGTCCAGCATTCCCCCATAAAAAGAGCATTTTAAATTTAATTACCCACTTCAAAGGAAATGTAATAATTTAGCTGCGTAAGCATATTTGGTGCCTAAGTATACAGCTAAAGTATTTCTAGCCATTTGGCCCCAAATTGTTTTCTTCTTTTCACGGTTCCACAAAGTGCACACTAAGCAGATGGTGCAGACAAGCACATGGTTTATTTACAGCCAGTACAGTAGACGGAGGCATATGTGCTAAGCCCTCTTATACCCGCTCCATGGGAGCCATTAACACATCCATTTAGGTGAAAGAGCCTCCGAGCTTTGCTGTGGGCATTTCTCTTGGTTCCCTTGAAGCGTCACCATCTGCCCTGCCTCCTCTCAGAGGCCCTGGCACCCTCTCCTCCTACCCAGTCAGTCCCAGCCTGTTCTTCAGCATGCCCTCCCTTCACTCAGATACAGTGTTGACAGCAGCTGCTCTCTCTTTTTCACACAAACCCGTTTAAATCTCAGCCTGTCTAACTTCCACTCAGGGCTGCTCTCAGGCCAAGTTCATTCTCAGACAATTCCACAGACACGTTTGAGCACCTTCCACAACCCGAACCCTGGGGTGCAGAATGTCTTAGGACATGATCCCTGGGAGCTGGCACATATGTTCCTTCCTTTGTGCTCTAGTTTCAAGGCGACAGCTTTCCCTGTCACCTGTGATGCCTGGAGAGCCAGCAGCTGTCAGACCACAAGCCTTCATGCATCAGATGGACACCACAACAGCCTCTACTTTCTGCACCACTCACCAAAGAATGACGTACACGTTTTTCTTCTTTCTCAAATGTTCTCCTATGGGAACAATTATTAATTATATTTAAAGGACAGAGGTTTGGAAGTGTTTTCTACCCAAAATGTTTTTTTGGGGGGGAGGCAAAAGATTCTGTGGATACCTAGTCCAACTATTTCTGCTTATAACTCCCCACACCCAGATTTTTTTTTAGGAAAAAAGTGTATTTCAACTAAAATGACCTGTCAACTTAGCAACCCTCTGCTGGTAACAGCCTCACCATTTTTTAATTACAAATTCCTGGCAGACCAGTCTAATTGGTTTAACTTAGCTTTTTAAACCAAGCCACATAATTTATAGGTTCCTAGCCAGCCCATAGGGCCTCCTTTGGTGGTTCACTCTTGTCTAGTCACACGTTGCTGGACCAGTTCTAGTCACATGACTTGCTGCAGTACCCTTGGCAGGACAGACTCCAAGAGAAGGAGACATAGATGGGGCAGACACCCAAAAACATGTATAATACAGATATGATTTGAAAGGTCCTAAAACATTAAAACATATTTTGCCCTTTCTCCTCAAATAAGTCTCTTTGTGCAACTGGATTCTGTTAGAATAGGGAGCACAGAAGCATCTAGACCCATACTTACATGTATGGATCCAAACCCTATATGAACTATCCCCCCAGCCCCTCCAAAAAAATTAGCTATTATCTATTATGGCATGTTTAAAACCATTCTGTTTAAACCTAAACTTTAGGACTAAAGTAAATTAAAGTCTGTTCATTTCCTGTAATTCTAGCAACTGAGCAAGTCTAAAAAATTTACAAATGAAATCATACAGCACAAAATAGCATGCCTCTACCTTATGCAGCTAAAAAATGATGTCCCAGAGTTAGCAAATACCAGCTACTTGCTCGTCCAGCAAGGGCAGAAGGCTGAGGACTCTGTGTTTGCAATTTACATCAGCTGGTGCTGGGTAAGGTCTGCTTTCTGTGCCAAGCAACTCCGATTATTCTTTGGTAAACACACTTTTATTCATTGAGAAGCACTTGGTTGCCAATGCATCATACAATTATATAGTGAATGGAGAACAATAGTTGCATTGTAGAAATATTTTTAAAACAAGTAAATAGCAGACAGTGCATAGGAAAAGGGCCCAGCCCCAGAAAGAGGTCTGCTGATATGTGGTATTTAGCAAAGCACAAGCATAAATAAGGGTTCAGAAGTACAGAACACTTTGTCTCAAACACGTCTTTCTGGAATGGGCCGGGCAGCATTAGTTTCTGGTCTGCCCACAGGGTGGGTTTGGAGGTGGAGACATAAGGAGCAAGGGCAAGCAGGTGTGTGTGGAAGTGGGTGTTAGTGCACCCAAGCACTTGGCTTCCTCATGCTCATGTTTGTAAGAAGGAAAAAGATTTGGTGTTTCCTTAACGTCTTGAATTGAATGGAACGCGAACACATAAGCGTAAAATTTTCAAGAGGTTAGAATTGAGGGTTTTGGGGAACTTGAGATGAAATAGGGATGACTAAAATGTCTAGGAGATTTACAGTTCACGTAGGAGGTATCTATTGACAGTGTTTTCTCTGATCAGCAGCACAAAATATGCAGGATTCTTACAACTGACATCAAAAGGACTCATGTACCATGACAGATTGCTTTTGTGATTTATTCTGCCTGGGTGACCCTGGAATACTCTCAATGAAAGTCTTACGTGAATCAGAGAAGCTTTTCTCTTCACATTACAGCGACTGCCAAAGGCCGCCTTGTTAGTCCTCATGAGGAGAGCAGCATTTAGTATATCTTCCTCTCTTCATTATTTACATTCTCCCAATAGCTTCATCCTGTAATAGTATATTGTACATAAATCTTTAAACCTTAATGTTTAATAATTTATCACAGGCATTTCTGTTATGCTATGAAGAAGAGAGCATTCAGTTTGCAAAGCAGTTTCACTAAATTGTTATTACACTCTTTGAACTGTGACCCTCTGACTAGAAGAGCTACTACTACCTTCAATGAAAATTTCTTTATTTCTAAGGCAATAAAATTAGTCATTATCGTCTATTTGAAGGCAGTTGGAACTAAAACCTCGGTCTTTATTTCTAAGGCAATAAAAATAGTCATTATCGTCTATTTGAAGGCAGTTAGAACTAAAACCTCGGTCTTTCTGACTCATGAGGTATATTTAGCATTAGATCAGTCTTTCCCAAACTTCAGTCATTTGTGTACCACCCGCATGATCTTCACCATATCTCTGTATCATCTCTATTGTTTGTATAATAGTTCTGTTAAATTGATTTTTTGTTCCAAACCAAATTTATTTTTAAAAGAAACTTTATCTGACCTTCTCAAGCAGAAAACCAGTATCAATTGATGTAACGAGATGATAATCATTAACATAAATACATGAAAATAAGAGTATTGCCCCGTTCTCACTGGTGCCCTTGCCTGGAACAGTCGCCAGGCCTAAGGCTGCACCTCTCTGATGAAGAGGGTTGTTAGCAGCTGGTGTAGAGGAGCTGTTGTAGACATGGAACATCCAGTGGAGATTTCGGTGTTTGAGAAGGCTCATGAAGTACTGAAAAAAGAGCAAGATTCTCCTTTTGTTGCTCTGTGATGTGCCTCTGAGTACCTGGGGGATCCACTGTAGCGCACTCCACTGCCCCACAACTGCAGCCAACGCAGCTAACCTGGAAAGCTCAGGAGGCTGCTGCCTTCACCAATGCCAGCGAAGCAGGTATACTCAGAGACAGAGGGCAGATTTAAAAATCAGTTCCTGGGCACCCACTACAGGTGACCCTAGATTAGAGGATGGTGATCAAATGTGATTCCTCCTGAGAACTTCTTAAATTTAGTGGAAGTAACACTAGTTGATGAAAGTTGAAAGATGGGAAAAATCCATTTCTCAACCCATTTGTTTCAGGCCACATGACAGCACATTATACTTTTAATCCTTTGTGGATATGGAAGTAGAACCTAACTGGAAAATCATACACGTTAAAAAGAAAAAAAATGGGTCACTTTTGTTATATGATATGAGTGCATGTAATTAAAGCTAAATGTCTTTTCCACTTGAAAAATCAGAGATTATTCTTTTTCTATAGTATCTTCATTTTGGCTTCTTTTAGAAAAATATAGCAATAGGGGCTTCATTAAACCCAATGACCACTTTTCTCAGTGGTAGTGGAGTTTAACATCAAAGACACCTTTACTACAGGCTAAAGTAAAATATCATGTCTTTCACGGAATCAGCGCTCAGCAAATATGTGAAAAGTACATTTGTGAATTTATTTTTGAAACACAACCTTTGGATAAAGTTGTGTCCTTTCTGCAGTTATCCGTACCACCAAGTGCTTTTCTGAATGGCCGTGGCAGACAGATGCTTCAGCATTTGCCTGTGTAATGGTGCTGTCTGTGGTGATAGTGAAGGTTTGATATGGCATGGTTTCTTTAGAGATATTTTGCCAAGCATCTTCTCTTTGCTCCTCTGGCTCCACTCTTTTCCACTTTGCTCTGACCCAGAAAATTGACTTCTGTGCACTGCCCCAGTGCGCTCCTTTGCCTCTGGTTTCTAGTTAGGTTCAGCAAGGGGAGTGCCTAGAGATTGGAGTGAGGGAGAGAGTGAGGTCAGGATATTGATTTCCTATAGGGTCTCCCAGACTGACGGTGGCCCTTAAAGTGGTGGTCACAGGTCCTGTCAGGCAGCACTCTCCACTAGCACTTCTGTCCCAGGTTCAGCAATACAGGCCTCGCTCACCTCATACCTTCAGGCCTTGGAGCAGAAAGAAACTGCCCTGACCTGGCTCTCCCTCATTACTAGCCCAGGGGACTACACTAAGCCTTGTGGCTTTTCTGCACCCTGTCCACCTCTTTGTAAATAACCCCTTTATTAAATTCCCTTCAAATTATCATGATTGGAGGGTGTGACCTGTTTCCTGCTCATACCTCGACTGATAAAGGGTACATATGCAGGGTTTCTTACATCACAGCAAAGCTGACTGATTCTGGGGAACTGACTTCTGATTTCAGCTTTAATAGCAGTGTGTTCTATATCAGTCCGGTTCCCAAATTTGGGGGTGCTTCCAGATTATATGGAGAGGTGATGAAAATACAGGTTCCTGGGCCCCACCTTCCTACCTACTGACTCATGACTGATCTTTTGTAGATCACTGAACATAGAATACAATAATTTATTCTACCCCAAACCCAGATGGCTTTCTGAACAGACAAACGGTTAAAAGGCACTAGGCCCCTGCCTTTTGTGCCATGTTTTATTGTTGCCTGGGGGCAAGGGTTGAGTGAATGAATAAGCAAGAGAAATACCCAAAGGTTAGAAATAAAAATTCTCCTAAAAACTACAGTATAACGAGGTAAAAATAAAACTAATCCACTCTTTCATCTCCTGTTAACAACAGTGAATTACATTTGATCACCATGCATTAGCAGGAGTGACCAGACTCCTCCTGGCTCGCTGTGCAAGATTTGGAAGAGACTGTTCCCTGTTATCCAGGAAAAAAGCCCAGTGTCTTGCCAAGGGGTTCCTCACCGTCGTGTGTTAAGAAAAAAAAATTTGTTGACTATCAAAGTGTAACTCACAATATGAAATGTAGTTATCCAAATACTGGACATTGTTTTCCTGCAAAAAAAAAAAAATTGTAAATAAGTCTGTGTTAATATAAATGCCTTCAGTAGAGCCCTTCTTGTAAGTCTATGAAATACTTAGTCCATCCTTGTCAGTGACCACGCTTAGCAAAAAATCAGCATTCCACTCTCCCAAGGGAAAGTGAAATTGCCCTGAATCAAATAGGATATGGTAGACAGTGGGTGTTGGTGCCCAAAGACATAAGTTCAAATCCCACTTGGACTGAGGGTCCCATTTCTCCTAGGTAGGTAGCTAGGAGGATTACATAAGAATGTAAAGCTCTTGAGACATGTGATTCTCAGAGGGTGTTACTCCCTGTCCCCACTCTCACCCGTTTCCACCAGAATTCTGTTATTATCTGAAAAAAAAAAAATTCACATCCCTAATCTCAGAGCAGAGTTGCAAAGATATAAAGACAATTGGAAGGTGTAGTCTGCTGAGTCAGTAGGAGAGGTTCCAGGTGCCTCTCTCTACCTTGCAATGGGTATTGCAAAATTACAAGACAGAGTTTCTCAATCCCAAGCTAGTACTAGTCATCTCGCCTTGAATAGTAAGACAGAACACATGGCAGTTTTGTCTTCCCAAAAGGTTGAGTGAGGGTCACTCTGCCAAGGGCTAATTGCTTGATAAGGATAGTAAATGATCTCTTACGTAGTATTTTGCCATTTCATTCATTTTAAGACTTTTCCTTCTAATGCTTTGGTGAAGTGCTTTTAGCTGATGGGCTGTGGACATTAAGATAAAGGGTCATCTCGGATAGAATAACCTAAGCACAGAGATATCCTCTCCAGGAGGGCAGAGCTCAGCCTGAGGAGGAATCCAGCCAACCCAGTGAGAAGTTATTTTGATTGAAGTGTGTCTCACAATTTCGAGTCAACCTTACTCTCCTCCAAGTTAGCTTTTAGAACCATCTAAATTGATTTGCCCTGGAAAGAGAAGTGGTCCTTAATGGTACCTAGACCTGTTTTGCCCAGCATTCAGGATTGAGCAGGTACAAGCTCAGAGGGTTGTGTTTCATCTCTGAACACAAGGTGGGCAAAAAGAAAAAAGTTCAGTCAGGCCTTGTGTTTTCCACAGTCTAGATTACATTGCTGGTGCTAGGAGGCCCTAGGAGGCCCTAGGAGCTGCACTGGGTCATAGTGTGGAGACCAGTTCGCAAGTAGACACCCACTTCCTGCTCCACCCTACTCCACTTTCCCTCCTCCACTTGCCCCTCATCCACAGGGCCTTCTGCTACCATGGGAGCTGTTGTAGGCCCAGAAGATGAAAGGAAACACAGAAACGCTTTAGAGAAACTCGTGAGAACCAACTCCAAGATGGTGCCAACCCTACCCCCACCCCCACCCCCACAATGCCTGTTTTTCACACAGCCTACTTTTTTTTTTCACTTCAGTTTTTCGATGGCCTACAATTTGATAATTTTAACTTGAGGGTACACATGACCTTTAAAAAAAAAACAGTTGTTTCAGAGGAGGTCGATGACTCATTAAATGATCAGTGACACATGTATACGAATTCATTTGATCAACTTGCTTAACCAGAGGGAACGGGGCCGTGATCGGAAAGGTGGTCAGAAGACATTGGGACCTCCGGGTGGAGACCCAGGCAGAATATGTGGTGATATGAAGCCAATAGGAGGACTGGAAGGGGGACAGTTGTAGGAAGGGAGAGAGGCTTAAGGAGGGAAAACACTTAGATCACATGGACTCTTGTTTCTAAAACCCAGAAGTCAGGCTAGTAGTGGTGGTTTTATTCTGTACCAGGCTGTTTTGTAGGGCAGCCTGGTACCTACCACCAGCAATAGCAGCATCTATCAGTGCCAGATTCAGCAAATAAAAGAAAAATTACAGGATGTTCAATTACATTTGAATTTCAAGTCAACAATGAATAACTTTTGAGTATAAGTATGTCCCCAATTGTTTATCTAAAATTCAAATTTAACTGAACATCCTGAATTTTATCTGGCGGCATTCATGGTGGCTGAGTGCCTGACATTTGCCAGTTCTGTGAAAGAGGTTGTTTGTCCTTCTTTGGTGATGGGAAAGCCGAGGCTAAGAGGAGTTGTCGTTTTCAGCCTCTTGGTTGGTAATGAAACCTTCAAAAGCTGGTGTCTCCAACCCTGTACCTTCTGTGGAGAATGTACCATAGGACCAAACAGCAGGCTATAAACAACACACTTTGGGCCATTGGTGTTTTTTCTTGGGGTGTCAGAAAGGGCTCTCGGAGGAGGTGAGGTTGGCAGAGGAGGGCTCCACACCCAGAGAGGTCTTTCCGAAAGGCTTGGAGAGCTCAGAGGCCAGAGCAGGAGCCAGAGACTCTGGGAAGTGAACCCCCGGTGAGGTTAGGGCAGTGTCTAGAAGGAACCAGCAGTCACCTGGTCTACCTTCTTTATTTCATGAGAAAGCTGAGGGCTAATGAGGTGAAGTGACTCCTCCAGTCACAGAAAAATAATCATTAGAGAGGCCATGGAGAATCAGGGTCCTTAAGTCCTCGCTGAGTTCTTTCCACTACGTGGTGCTGACCCAGCAGATTCTTATTCAAGCCTCCAACTTTCCACACCACGCTCCTTTATACGTAGTACCCACTTAGGTTAACCTTGTGGGAAGGACCTCATTCTGCTTATGAGTTAGTCACTGCTCTTGTTTTCTTTTCTGTTGGTGTAAGAACTGCCTAGGTAGCCCTGTATTACCAAAGGGCTGGGTTAGGTTTTATATCCCACTTAACAGAGACCATGAACCAAAAAAATCCAGGTTTGCCATTCATCACATTACATGCTATTCGGGGCAGTTAACTACGTTATACAAAATCTGGCCACTCAGTAGAAAGAATGAAAAACCTAGAGTTACGCTTCCTCCTGGCTTAAAATGTGCATCGGTGGTTTCACAATGTAATATCCCATTCCTATTTAAGACAGAAATATAGTAGGGGATAGTCAGCAGTGGTCTGCCTATGAGCTCCCAGAGTCCTCTGCAGTGCCCAGCTGGGAAGAAAGGAATGCTCGGGGCCGAGTGAAGGGGGCAGGGTCCCTTCAGGGTGGAGACCACCAGGGACTGAGAGTTTTGTGATAGCAGGAGATGTGGATGTTCCCCAAAGTCTGACTTTGCCTTATTTTTTCTGAATCCTTAAGCATGGCCTTGCTATATTTTCAGGACCATGATGTCTCTTCCTGGCTTGTAGGCATGTGGGAATGAAATGTCCTTTTTATGTCAATTTGGTTTATTTTAACAGCTTTTAATGTAAACTGTGGACTTGGGGACAAGAATACTTCCGTGAAATCAGTGCTGTATCTATACTGTCTTATCCACTTTGTAAATTAGCACGTGGGAAACTATTTAGAGGGGAGAAGGTCGTTTATGGGAAAGAAGATGCTTTTCTTCTCTATTCATGTGGTTTGCTCCATTCCTGACGTGATGCATGTTTGTGTTGTTCTCTCGGAAAGCTAAATATCCCAATGAACATAGCATGGCTTCTTTGGGAAACTGAAATTCTACGTGCTCTTCCACAGATGATTTCTTCAGGTAATTCTACGTGTGCACTGTTTGCTGCAGAAGTGAAATTAGCCTCAACACGTTTCTTCTGTGTTATCTCAAAGGTGGCAATGTGAAACAGTAGCCAGCCAAAGCCATAGGCAAAGTCACCTGTTGTTCAGGCTCTTATATTACCTTCTTTATAGATAACCTCTGTGACCCCCACCACCCACGCTTCAGGGATCACTGGATGAAAATATTGTGTGTGGGGGGGGGGGGTTCTTCCTTCACTGAGTTGACAATAATTATACTTGACTCTTCGCAGATTGGAGAATGTGAAGGTGAAAAGCTGAGGACATATGATGAATGAAACTGGCCAGGATATGATCAGCTTTGTGACCTGTGGTCCTCAATTCAGAGTAGCCAGAGAATAGGGAGACCTCTGGTACATTTATTAGTGTTATCTATTGACTTTTAAAAATGATCTGTAGGGTGAAACCTCACTCTCAGAGTCATGCCATAAAAGCAGCATTGGTTGGGGGGAAACTTTTTAAACGAAGCCCAAATATTTGAAATGATTGAATTAATACTTATAAAAAGAAACAAATAAATGTGTATCACTAAAAGATTCCTGATTTAGAAAATCCAAAAAAAACTACCAGTGAGCCCAGAACTGTGTTCAGATGAAACGGCAGCATGCCCTTGGGACTCTGAGTGGCCTCCAGAGGTCAGCAGGAAGCGGACGTTTTGAAGTAAATGGAGGATCCTGGGAATAGTACTGAAAATGGGTGGGGCTTTTTTCTAGAGAAAATGGGTAAATAGCTAGACTACTTAGTTTCCATTTTTCTCACTTAGTGGAACTTCAGCTGGCTTCTGGTCGTCTTCGGGTCCCAAATGTTATGGCTTCATAGCCAAGAAAAATATGTGTGGTTGGGAAATCTAGGACTTTTACCCAATTTCTTCAAGACCCACTCTGCATCCATCATGATAGTCAGTCAGTGGTTAAGTATTGTGTTGTTAACTTGGAGTGTACATATAGCTTCTCTGCCAAGTGGGCTGCAAACATCTTGAAGGCCAAAATGGCATCTGATACTTCTCTGTTCCCTTTATTAGCACCTAACCAGCATCTTGCACCCTGTTTGGTCACCTATTATACAGAGATCTTCCCCTGGTTCCCAACAAGTTTGTGCGGACAGCTAGTCATTGTGGGGAGCTGAGAGGAAGGCAAAACCTCTTTTCCAAAGAGTATGCTCATAGATCGTCTACACTGTAGAACACTCTGTATCTCTAACACCAGTGGAAGTGAGGGGAAGGAGTAATCCCAACACAGTGCACAACCCAGGCACTGTTTTCATTTGTCACCGTCTTGGATGCACTTGCTGTTTTTGTAATTGGCTCACGTTTTTATAGTATGAACCACTGGACCACTGGAGAGACTCATTTTCTGATAATTCATAGAGTGAATTATCAATTCCTAGATATACCTAAGTGGCTGGTATGGATGTTCTGTTGAAGTCTGGTATTCATTTCCCTAACCAACAAATTTTGCTCCCTGTAAATATTTGTTCAGTTAAAATACATGTCATAAGAATTTTCATGTAATCTGCTTCAGGGTAACTAGGCAGGTATTATAGGAAAAATGGGAGGCTCCCATGGAAAGCCACATAATCTTAAATAAAATGCACACATTACATGAAGCCCTGCCTTGGTTACGATAGAAATGGTTTACATTGAAGTGTCTAAATGCGAAGTCCCTTAAACACAAAATGCTCTGAAACCTGCTGGGTGGGGGTGACCACTGAGCCAAACAGTCAGGGTGCTGTGCTGGAGGTTAGACAGTTGCCAGACCACCTTAGGCATTACAGGTGATGCAGACAATGTTCCCAAATCTCTCACATATGAAACTGGACTCTGAGCAGTGAAAATCAGACCGCCCTATATCCATCACTGTGAATCTAGTATTTTATGTTGTGGAGTCTTGTTATTTGTCAACAGGGGTCCTCTCTCTCTCTCTGTGAAGAAGCATAGGATAAAACGTAAGGAAGGATAAGGTAATTAAGTATGAAAAGTTTGAAACAGAAAACACTGAAGAGATGTTTAGATTAAAATTTTTATCCATTCTCTTACTAAATCATAGAAGTTAGGCATTTGCCATTTATACTCATCTCTGCTGCAGCCCCCATGGCATGTCCCCCATCCTCAGAGGATATCAGTCCTCGGCACGTGGGTCCCCATGAGACGAGGTGAGGAGGGCCCTGTGGATCTAGTGAGGGTTAAATCTGAAGCTGGGTTCCCAGAAAGTCGAAGCAGCACTCTGTGTTATTGCAAAATAACCTATTCATTAGGAATTCTGCTACATCATCCTTGGAACTTAAATTTCCATTTTCATCCTGGTGGGTATTTTTAGAAGTCAATGAATAGCATTAACTCCTGCCCTGAAAAGATGGAACAATTGTGTGACAGATTTAAGAAGTACGCTTGCAGTCAGTCATTCCCATTTTAGATTACGGTAAATTCCTTCTGCATCAGGCTCGCTTTCGTGAGTTTTCTTTTCCTCCCTTCATCACATTCGTTATCTCTTGGGTGGGTAGTGTCTGTCCCTGCTGCCATACTCCCAGGCACTGTGCAGAGGAGCCTTCTTTTTTCCATCTCCTGGTCTTTTTCACCCTTTGGTGAGACCTATGCCTAATTTTCAGGTCTCTGGATAATGTGTCATAACTTGGAAGAAAATTAGAAAGCATTTTACATTGCTTATTACAGCCCATTAATTGAAACACCACCAAACCCAAAGAATTTATTCTCATTGATGTGTGCATAACTCCTATTAACATTAATAAAGTTGTTTAGAATCAAAGGACCAGCAGGAACCCATCACAGAAGATCCATTTTGATCCTGCTTTACAAAGTGACTCATACCCACAGGGCATCAGCCAGCATTTTTAATGTAATTTTTACAACTGCTTTTTTAAAAGTACAGCAATTACTGAATATATCATAGCACACTCACGTCCTTCAGAGTAAACGACAGCTGCCATGTGGACAGTGCTGACCCACCCCCTGCCCCAGCCCAGTTTGGAGACTGCGAGCTTTGTGGGCAGGGAGGCAGTGGCCGTGCTGGAGACTCCACCTGTGGCTGCTACTGCTCCTCCTGTACACGCCCATTGGGGGCTGGAGTGTTTGGGACTCAGCAGTAGCAAGAGTGGGAGAAGGTGTGGGAACAGTGGGACAGGGACCATACCTGTTGCCACCCACAGACAGAAAAGTAAATAAAGGTGTTTGCTTCGCCTGAGCCATTTGTGCCCTGCCCCACCTGTGTGTATCGACAGGCAGCATCACTGAAATGAAGAGGGATAAGGAGAATTTGGTCCAGGTAACTGTAAAGCTGTCAGAACACCCACCCCATTTACTAATAATCCTCACTATGTAAGAAGGACCATAAAGAATATGAAGACGTAGAAACAACTGGAAAACACCCTCAACCTTTCATGTAAAATGCGAACATTAAGTGTTGGAGCCGCACCTTCTCTCTCTGTATGTGTATTTCTAAAGTGCTTATTTATTCGCCTTACTAGCCAGTTAAGGGGACTTCTCTCCTAAATTGGCCCCATTCTTAGGTCTATATGATTTTTCCCTTTGCTTCTCCCAGCTCTTTCTCTATCTCCATTTCTATCTATAATTTTGGTCATTAATTTACACAGACTTTCCCAATGTTTGGAAAAAGTTCAGTTTGGGAGAGAAGAGATTTTCATATTTATGTCTGATTGAGACATAACGGTCGATATCCTTTCAGTGCCCTTTAGTCTTTCTTAGAAATGTTAAGTTTCCTAACACTTACGTGAACACTTGTTTTTAAATGTTGCTCTTTAAAAACCACCTTTCTAAGAAAGAGGTAGATAACTGTTAATTTTCTTAGATGTTTGAAGTTCTGATTATAACTGAATTTTTTCCCTGAAAACTAGCAACATCTCACTCAGTTTCATCCTTGGAATGTTACCTAAACTTGTGAGATCTTTGAGTTCCCTCTGCTCTTGTCTGAGGTTGGGAAACTGGTATTTATTTCTATAATTGTTAATCTAGATATTCTGAGGAAGAAGAATACAGAATATCTCTTTAATCACTGGACCTCGTTTCCAACCCTTTACGTTGTCTTAAATGTACAATTTCCTAAGGAAGGAAGCCACACTGGTTGTTAACAGGTGAATCCATCTGGCTCTGAATAGATAAAAACAAGCCCAGAATGCTTTTTACTTATTCTTTGCCACAGCACTGCGAACTGGGTCAGGATTATCCTTGTTTTACAAATGAGGCGGCTGGAGCTGGAGGGATGAAACCAGCCTTTCTCAGGGCCACAGACCCATGGGGTCAGAGCCCAGATGTGGTGAGAGGACTGAGGTGGAGTTGCTCGGTTACTCCCAGCCCTGCCTGCCACTGGATCTTGCTACAGACTGGAGGTGCTTAGGCCCAGTGTCAGCGAGTGGGTCATTTATTCCCAGAGACCCAACTTGGCCTTCTAATACTCAACCAGGTACTTAGAGCATAACAGGCACTCAGTAAATGTTTGTTGAATGAATATATTGTCCAAGCCAAACAATTCATTATAATTCATCATCTCATCGTGGGGACTGCTCTAGCTACTGCTGAATCTGTTTTGAAACCTCTTTGCTGATGGGTTTAAATATATACTTTTTATTTTTTTGAGGTACAAATTGTAATCGAATTATTACTTTTTAAAATAACATTACCAGAATTTGCTACACATGCCAGTGTGGTCAAAGGTCTCTGTCAAGTCAAAGATGCATAGTGGATCTACTATATGCATATACTTTCTTTTGATTTAAACATATTTTAATTGGTTTTTATTTTTTCCTGACTTGAAAATGTACACTTATTGTAGAAAATTTGGTGAGCAATAAAAATAATAACATCTCTTAATCACACCATATGGGATAGAAATATTAAAATGTATTTATTTTTTCTCTTATATATAGAATACATATCATATATACATATATATGGTTTTAATCCTGTTTCTTTCATTTAATATTAAATTTGATCACTTTTAATGGATTAAATAGTGACTGTGCAGTTTTCCATTGTATGAATAAACATAATTAATTTAACCATTCACCATCCTATTGCTATACAATCAGTGGTTTTCATATTTGGTATTATAATCAAATATTTGCTCATTTCCCTGATTATTTCTTGACAAAAGAATCAATAGACTTGACTGAATAAAATATTAAACTTCTGCACGTGAAAAATTCTAAATAAAATTGAAGGCTAAGGAACCTTGGGAAAACTTTTGCCATAGTATATTGAAATTCTTAACGCTTCATGCCTGTGTTTTCTTTCACTGAGCCTAATCATTTTTTCTTTTCTTTCATGTTCCCGTGATCAGGCACTCATTCTGATTTCTTAAACCATTGTACTCGGATCTCATTTGACTTAGCTAAAATTCTTCCAGAGTTAAGCCTATAGTTCTTTGCTCACATCCTTGATGCTATGCAGTAATATCTATCTTCCTTCACTGAGACTTCCCAAGGATTGTCTGACTCTTGTCATTACACCTGACTTGCACGTCCCTGAGTAACCTCTCTCTTGGAAATGACTTAAAAATAAATCAATAAATTCAGACTGCTGTGCACCATGCCACGCACTGAGGGGGATATTTAAAGTATCCTTATTATTGTAAAACTTCCAGTCAACTGGGTGACAAGACATGCCCACATGATAAGGAAATGTGTATACAAGATATGTTCAATGAAATGACTTGAAATTTCTATTTAGTAAATCTTACTCACCTTCCTCTGTTTTCTACAGTTTCTATAATTTCATTGACCTGTCTGTGCATTACTCCTCATTGCATTACCCATGAAATAATTTCAGTTAATGTGTGGTGGTTATATCATAACATTTATCTCAAATGGTGTCTGTGGTGGCAGGATTTCTGTTTGTCTTGTTCACTGTTGTATCCTTAGCCCTCAGAATAGGGCCTGGCACATAGTATGTGCTGCCAGTGGGTGCATGAATTTACTGGATGTATTAATAAAAAGTATGCATTTTTTTCTCCAAGTGGAGACTACCAGCAATATTTATATACTTAGGTTGACAGTAAGTGTATATAGTTCAAGAGAGGAACTGTGGTAAGCAAGAGCTGTAGCTCAAATGTCAGACCCATAGGGGCGTAAATGTTGGTTGGGTCTGAAGTTTGCCAGCTTTGTAATCTTGGGCAAGTTAATTAATTTCTTCTAGACTCAGATTTTTCAGCTGAAAAATGTGGATAACAGAACCTACTCTGTTGGATTGTTAATAAGGATGAGTTGAGGTCATTAATATAAAGGTCAGCATAGTACCTGGTGCATAGTAAAGTAAGCATTTGGTAATGTTAGCCATTGTTAGTTACAAATGTTTTCCCCTTCCTATTTGATCCCTTAATATTATCTAACTATATCCCATTCTCAGGGACATAGAAATATTCATGGTGAGGAATAACATACAGGCTTTGGAGTCAGACCTGGCTCCGTCACTTGTATAAGTGACTTCTCAGCACTTCAGTTTTATCAGTTGAAGACATATAACGTTATCCATGCATAGGGTTACTATGTGAACTAAATAAAATATTGTATAATATGTTCTGTAAGTGCTCTTTTCCCCTTTTTTTTCTTGGTTTGTTTTTTGAACACTCCTCTATGATTGTGCTACCAAGCATCTCTGTCTTTCCATCTAGTGCAGTGTTCTTTCATTTATTTTGATTTTACAGAATTTAATACATTTTTACGTCACAACCATATCACACTCATGTGTGATTTAAAAATAAAAATGCCTCTTCACCAAATATTACTGCGTATGATACCTATATTGGTTATCTCGGACTGCCATAACAAAGCAATGCAGTTTGGAGGGCTTAAACAAAAGAGATTTATTTTCTCGCAATTCCAAATACTAGAAATCCAGGTTCAAGGTGTCAGCAGGGTTGATTTCTTCTGAGGCCCCTCTCCTTGGCTTGTGGATGGTAGCTTCTCCCTTTGTTCTCACATGGTCTCTCCTCTGCATGTGTCCTAGTCTCTTCCTCTTATAAGAACCAAAGTCATATTGGATCAGGGCCCCCCCTATGACTTTGTTTTACCTTAATTTCCCCCTTTAAAGTCAAATGTAGTCACATTCTGAGATACTGGCAATTAGGACTTCAGCATATGAATTAATGAAAGGAGCGTAATCCAGTCTGTAACAGTGCCCTTGATATTTTTCTCCCTTATTTCATTACTGAGCACAACCAACTAAGATGAATTTTGCAACCCACTGAATTGATGACTGGACCTTGGGTTGAAAGGCACTGCTTTAGTGGGTTGTGTTGGTTTACCAGATAAGTGTGAAATTGGCACCAGAATTAGGACTTGCCTTTGATTCATTGCAGAGTCAGTCTTGGAAGCTGAAAACATGTCAGGGACAGTAGGAAAATCAGAGTGGACAACCTTCCACAGACATATAACAGTTATCTAAATTCGTGGCTCAGCAGACTTTGTCTATAAATGGCCAGATGGTCAGGCCACTGTGTGGCTTTGCAGGCCATGCAGTCCCTGCAAGGCAGCTCTGCTGTTGCATCATGACAGCAGCCAGAGACAATGCATGAACTAGTGGGTATGGCTGTGTTCCAATACAACTTCATTTATATGCATTGAAATTTGAATTTCTTATAATTTTACATGTCACAAAATAGTCTTTGGAGTCTTTTTTTCAACCATTTCAAAATGTAAAAGCCATTCTTTGTACATTCAAAATGTAAACGCCATTACACATGGGTTCATGGGCTGTGCAAAGCAGTGAGTCAGATCTGACCCAGAGGCTGTAGTTTGCTTACCTCTGCCCTGGATGGGAGAGCCAGTCATCTAGCTTTTAAAAGACTCTCAGAGAATGGCCTAGATGATTTTCCTCAGTCCACATCAATGTTTTTCTGGTTATCATGTTTGACTCGTGATTTTCTATATTTTCAGATAGAAAATCACTGTGGTCATTCATAATAATAAAAAAAATTTTTTTTTTAAAGCAAATGTTATTTTCTTTCCAGGGAGAACTTCCTTTAATGTCAGATGATTAGGACGGAGTAGAATTAGCATCAGAAAGTCTTCACAAAAACAACAGATTGAATGCAAAGTTAATATTCAGGGAATGGAGAGGGCAAAGAGAGAGAAGCCCCTCTCCAGGGGGCTGGTCTCCATGCTTTCCTCTCGAGGTGACAGTGAGTGAAGTTTCCTTCATGGGAACTTCACATCCTCCACGGTTTCTTTCCCAACTCAGAATGTAGGCCGTGGTGGACTTGGCCCTCTCACTTCCTGCAGGGTCTGCCTTTAGTCCAGGATGCCATGTAAGTGCCCAAATCGACATTCCTACCAGAGGGTCCAAGACAAGACACTATCTGAGAAAGCCAGAGCCTGACCATATAGTTTCCGCACTCCAAGGGATTCATTGTAGTGGTAGGTGGAGCAGTCGTGTGGAGCATGTGTCTAATGATGATGGACTCACCCCTGCAGAGATTCTGACCAGAATCAGGAGAGGAACTAGCACAAAAGAAGAAGTCTAACTGCCCCCAAGACTGGGGGACAAAATGCTCTCTCCATCTGTGTGATGCTGGGCTCTGAGGTAGGTCAGGACTCCACCTCATGACCACATGTATTCCACAGCAGGAATCTGAAGAGCTTGGAAATTGCCAAAGGCAGGCATGGTGTCCTGGGGTTTTTTTTTTCCCCATATTTCAGACTGTCAGCTAGAAACTATACATTTATCCGCAGCAAGGCAGCAGAGGCTGAACTGTTATTGCTTCCAGTGGCAGGACCGAGATGATCTCAAGTGGTGACTCTAGAAGGAAAATGTTGAGTGCATACTGTGTGCCACAAAAAGAAAACACATTTATCCCCAGGGCGTTGCCATCTAGGGATGCTGCAGACTGTAAACCAAGGCTCTAGAAAACTTTTTTAACTGACATAAAAAAACTGAACTTAAATATCCAAATTTTCACTTTAAAAGAGCCAGTAATGTAAAATTTAAATGTGTTATTTTATTTGTGTTATTTTATTTTGAAACTGCTTCATGCCATCATAATATATCATAATAAAATAGCTTTGGCATAGCAGTCATCTTAAGTGAATAAAAAACACAATTAAGTGGAATGGCACTTTTAAGCTTTTAGCAAAGCAAATTTTTGAATTATCTTGCTTAGATTAAATTGCTGTGCTCTCTTGCTTTCAGTTCTTAATAAGAGCTGTTTTGTCTCTGGTTTCACTGTATTAACCACTAAGATTTTTTTTTAATTGAAGTATAACACTTATACAGAAAAGTACACAAATTGTTAAAAATGATGGATTTTTACAAAGTGAACACTCCTCTATAACCAACAGCCAGATGGAGAAAGAACATCACCCAAACACCAGAAGCCCCATAGATGCTTTTCCAGTCCCTAACCATCCCCACTCCCACCAAAGGTAACTGATAGCTTGATTTCCAAAATAGGTTGGTATTGTCTATTTTGAACTTTATATAAATAATGTATTAAGTATATACTCTTGTCTTTCTTAACATTATATTTGATTAATTAATCCATGTTGTTTCAAGTTGTAGTTTGTTCATTCTCATTGCCATGTACTACATTGTATAACTATACTGAAATTTATATAACCCTTCTATTTTACATGAGCTTTTGGGTCATTTCCAGTTTGGGGCCATCACAGATAGTGCACCTAGGAATATTCTTGTACATGTCAGAGGGTGAGCATATGTAACATTTCTATAGGATAGATTGCTTGAAGGTGAGATCCTGGGTCACAGGATATAAGTATATTCAGCTTTAATAAATACTGCCAGTTTTACAAAGTATCTTTGTTAATTTACACTCTCACCAGCACTATATTAGAGTTCCAGTTGTTTTGTATCTTCACCAACACGGTGTTTTCTGTGTCATTTTAGCTAACCTGGTAGACGTGTATTGGTTCTACATCGTGATTTTGATTTACTCTCATTAATGACTAAATTAGAGCATCTTTTTATATGTTTGTTGGTCTTTTGGGTTTCCTTTTTTGAAAAATTTTTTCTCGAATATTTGCCTATTTCTTTATTGCATTGTCTGCCTTTTACTTAAGAATTTGTGGGAGTTCTTTTCTTTAAGGATTTGTAGGAGTTCTGTATATATTTATGGCAATATGTATGTATCTTCTCCACTCTGTGGCCTACCTTTTCATTCTATGGATGTCATTTGATAAAGATGTTCTTAATTTCCTTCATAGTTAACTTTATTTGTGTTCTGTTCTTTTAAAAATTTTTACTTTTTGCAAAGTTTGAAGGAATTCCCTATGTTTTCCCTAAAAGTATTATTATTTTACCTGTTACATTTAGTTCTACCATCCACAGGTGATTGATTTTTGCATGGTAAACACGGAGATTAAGATTCTTTTTTTTTTAATGGTCACTCAGTATATTCATTTCCTAGGGCTGCTGTAACAAAGGACCAGAACCTGGATGGCTTAAAACAATAGAAATTTATTCTCTCACAGTTCTGGAGGCTAGAAGTCTAAAATCAAGGTGTCAGTGGAGCCGCATTTATTCTGAAGTCTCTGGAAAAGAATTCTTCCTAGCCTCCTCTAGCATCTGGTGGTAGCTGGTAATCCTTGGTGTTCCTTGGCTTGCAGCTGCATTGCTCTGATCTCTGCCTCCACGGTCACATGGCCTTCTTCCCCTCATGTTTCTCTGTATGTAAATTTGCTTTTTCTTAAAAAACACCAGTCATATTGGATTTAGGGCCCACCCTCCTCCATCATAACTCATTTTAACTAATTACATCTGCAATGACCCTGTTTTCAAATAAAGTCATATTCTGAGGTACTTGGGGATTAGGACTTCAATATATCTTTTGGGGAAACATAATTCAACTCACACCACCCAGTGAACCCACCACTATTTATTTAACTTCACTGCCATATGTCACAAATTAGATGACTATCTCTCTAGGTTGAATTTTGGACCTTCTGTTTTGTTTTTTTGATCTATTTGTCTATTCTTGCACAAATACAACACTGTCTTAAGGGCTGTTACTTTATAGTGAATCTTGATATCTGATAAAGGAAGTCTTCCAGTTTTGTTCTTATTTTTCAAGATTATATTGGCTTTTGGGACTTTGCATTTTCATATAAATTTTGGAATCTGCTTGTCAATTTCTGCCATAAAAAAACTATTTTTTTAAATTGAAGTTGTACAGAAGATGCAATTTTGGAGAAAAAAGCAGAAGTCTTAAAAATACTGAGATTTCTAATCCACGTGCATCACGTAACCCTCTATTATTTGTGTCTTCTTTAATTTCTTTCAATAATGTTTTGCAGCTTTCAGTGTAAAGTTTTACACATCTTTTTTTGGACTCATTCCTAAATATTTGATATTTCTTTAATGAAATTTTGTTTTAATGAAATAAAAAGCAGAAGAAGGGAAGAAAAGCCTCTACTGGGTTTAATACTTAAGGAATTTTCCCAAGTTTACGAAGCTTAGCAGAGCTAAAATTCAAGTCAAGCTCTCACTGACTCCAAATAGAGCTGGGCAAATAAATAAGTTATCACTTCAAAAACATAGTTTTTATGATAGGTGAAATGGTTCAAAATGTGGGGTCCTCAGGGATGGGTAAAAAAGGTCCTAGGTAGAGGAAAGGTAGAGAGGTGTCAGGTCACCCCCTTACCACATAGAGAACACACACACGGCCTGAGATATTGAGGACAAGATGCAGATATTGGATAGGGGGAGGGGATTTTCAGTGTTCTGAGAATATTAGGGTTGCCCAGAGGTGCCAGCCAGACAGGAAGGATGGCCAAGATGGTACCTTTGTGAGGAGTCCTTTCCCCCTTGAATCAGAGTTGTTCTGTTTCATTTTTATCTAATATACCAGAATTTAGCATACACCCTTGAAATGCGTGTGTGTGCGCGCGTTGGGAATGTGAATGCACAAGGTTATTGTACTAAAAAATAGCTTGAAACCCATCAGACTAGATATTCTTTAAATTTCCATTCAGCCCCAGGATTCTGGGATTTTAATGTTGTAACCAACTCATACTCCAGGGGCTCTACACACATCATTAGTAACCTTGATCTTGGCAGCATTATGATACTGTGTGCATTTCGTGGGACTTCCCAAGATCCACTGCAGAATACCTGTGTGGAGGTCTGAAGAGTAGTAATCAGGTTGCCGAAGAGCTTGGAGATTTGTCCAGCAGCTGCACCTGCATCATAGAAAAGCAGCATTTCTGTTCAGCCTCTGAATTTCAGATTCCCAGAAAGAGCTTCATTTAAAAGGGCAAGTCAGAAATAATTCAAGTGTGCTACGAAAGCAGAGTTTCTATTTTACTTTTACCTGACACATAAGTGCTATGATTAGTTGACAGAAACTCATTGCCAGAAAGAAAAGACATAATTATATATACCTCATTCTTATGAGTCTTATAGAACAGAATATTTTTTTTCCTCTTGACAGACAACTAATTACTCCAATCGCATTTACTTAATTTATTTTTTTCCTAAATAAACTGGGCGCCCTCAGGCCTAAAAGTTTAAACATAACAATAATAATAATATTTTATTATTATTATTATTTATTATTATTATTAAGAGGAGGAGAAAAAGGAGGAAGACTAGGAAAAAATTATATCACTTCTCTTCCTTGGGGTTGATAGAGATTACAGGGGACAAAGGGGAGCCCTAAAACCCCACCCAACCCCTCCAGTTACCCTTTTACATGACTCAGCTCAACCATTTGTGCCAGTGAGCCAAAATCATATATGTTTTAGTCTGCCTTCAGAGCCTGCTTCTTGGGCAACTGAGGATAAGCTCATTTGCTGGTTTGGTGGTGCCTTGCACCATGACTTCTGATCTGCCAAGGAAGGAGCAGCCAGCCTTTTGTAGTTTGACCTTCCTACCCCCTTATCCCATGGTTGATAATTTCTTCTGCTGACTGAATGCTTTCTGTGCTTATCTCTCTTTCTGTCCATCTCTCTTTCTCCTCTTTTCTTCTGCTCTTTACTCCACCTTCAGCAAATAGTAAAAGAAACAACATACATAAACTCGCTGGAGTCACTGCAACTTGTTGGAGTGAATCCAGAAGGATTAGGGTTCCTGCAGGCAAGGGAATCAGATGGATCAGTGATGCCTTCTCAGAGTGTCCCCTGCCCTTCCTTTCCCTCCCCCTACCATGAGGAGGAAAGGTCACAGACAGTCATAAAGGAGGCTTAGTTTCCTAGGGAACCCTGTGTTTTCTGGTTCCCACCCTTCTCCTTTGCAACTGGGCTTTGTTTGTGCACTTGCTTATTTAATGTATTATCTCACCATTTGGAACACTTGAATTTTTCAGACAATTGACTCTGGACTTGCAGAGAATATCGTAGCATGGAAGGAGTCAAAGCTGTCTTTTAAATCTATTGTTATTTTTGTACACATGCTGCCTAGCTTGTACCTCACATTGCACAGAACAGCCATAGCCATAGGAGAACTATGAATGGGTGGGGAAAGGAAGTCTTCTCTTGACCCCCACCCCATTCTTTGCTTTTGAAAATAAGACTCAGCAAAGACTCACATAGCTGTTCTCTAGCAAGTGGGCTCTGCAAGAGTGTGCTGGCTTTGTCATCAGCCTGCAAAGTCTAGAGCAGTGGTCCCCAACCCTTTTGACACCAGGGACGGGTGTTCCTATGAGAATCTAATGCCTTGATAATCAGAGGTGGAGCTAAGATGGTGATGCTAGCGCTGGGTCGTCACTGCAAATACAGATGAAGTTTCACTTGCTCGCCCACCTCTCACCTCCCGCTGTGCAGCCCAGTTCCTAACAGGCCATGGGACCAGTATTGGCCTGCAGCCTGGGGCCAGTTACAAAATTTAAATAATTTGGTCACAGAGCTGAACTAAAAAGGATAAAATTCATTGAATGCAACAAAATTACTAGAAGTGACTTCACTGTACAAGTTATTGGGGGCAGGTAAGATGCCAGTGGTTCAAAGATAAATGTAGAGTAGGTTTCTACCATCAAGGAGCTGGCTTTTTCCATCAAAGCAGCATGGTAAGTTCTACAGTAGAGGTTTAAATAGAGTGAGAGTAATTCCAGTGGGGGAAATTGGGCAAGAACTTTAGGAAATAATTTATCTTTGAGTTGAGTTTGAGGAACAGGTTGGTTCCCCATTCTTGTAGGTAAAGGTAAAGGCACATAAGAGGGAAGAAGCAGGGCAGGTGAAGGTCCAGAGAAGGGGCAGATGCTGGAAACATCAAATACTTTGGTAAGGCTGGGCGTGAGGGAGAGAAGAAATGGAAGACAAGGCTGAGGTGGGTTTGGAATGATGGTAGGTGGCTTTGAGTGCAAAGCTGGAGAGTTTAAGTTTCTGTGAGTCATTGGCTTTTCTAACAGTGTCACCAAGCCCCAAGGTTTCCAGAAGGTGGCTAAGAGGTACCACAGGGGCAGAAGTCCAGAGCAACTCCTCTCTTCTCCATTTTGTGGATTGGGATATTATGGGTTTTGTTTTTGTTTTTGTTTTTGTTTTAAGAGGGTTCTGCTTAAAAAAAAAAAAAAACTGAAAGCTGTTGGTGTATGTCAAAGAAACCCATTCATTTATCCAGTCAGTCAGTTAACAAATATTTATTGGATGTCTCCTACATACCTAGCCCTGGACTAAGTTCTGCTGAAAGAGCATTGAAGGTTTTGAACTAGTCAATGGCATGTTAGCAAGGGCCCCTGAGTCTGTAGCCTGAGTTACAATCCTATCTCTGTCACACACTAATTGTAAGACCTTAGGCGAGTCTTCTGGCCTCGGTAAGACCAATTTCTCTCCTGGAAGATGCAGGGCTGGGCTAGTAAGTCATTCTTAGCTGAGACATTCTAGAACTGATACGATCAGTGCTGTAATCCAGAGCTTCCATGTGTGTCAGCAGAGTTGGTAACAGAGAGACCAGCATCAGGCCAGTCAGGAGGTGATGACAAGGAATTCTGTGAGATATCTTAAAAGTCTGAGTGGAGCCTTTTACTTCATCATTCAACGTACATGTAATACTCAGTGCCAGCCACTGTGCTAAACATAGCGGTGACCAAAACAAAGTCCCCACCCTCAAAGTACTTTCTATCTAAGGTGCAGCAGAGGAACTGAGAGCATGGGTGATAGATCTAGGAATGCAGTTTGAAACACATGACAAGGGGTGATAGTGGGAGCTGTGGAAGTATATGAGATACCAGAGAGGAGAACATAAAAAAGGTTTGAAGAGAAAAAAGAGACCTGAGGTGATAGAACCTAAGGAATATTCTGTGGAAAACCAACTAATGTGCCCTCAATGATAGCACATTCTTCCTCAAGCCAATACAGCAAACCCATCCCACAAAATATCCTGCTATGGCTAATGAGCTGTGACACGCTAAAGAGATAATGTCCATTTAGACACCCAGTTTTCCTCAACTACATCATTCCTACATGTGAAGCAAAATTACACCAAAGCCGTATATGGTTTTATATAAAAGCAGGTCTATTTGGTTTTCTCAGAAAGGTCTTTAATAATTACCA
Source organism: Cynopterus sphinx (assembly GCA_030015415.1). Lineage (NCBI taxonomy): Eukaryota > Metazoa > Chordata > Mammalia > Chiroptera > Pteropodidae > Cynopterus > Cynopterus sphinx. The sequence continues at coordinate 93,740,881 of CM057386.1, read as the reverse complement.
GTGAGATAGAAAAATGGCATGGGTGGCTACCTAAGCCGCTAGCCCCTCAAATCTTTCCCAAGCCAGCTGGCGCACACGCTCGCTCTCTCTCTCTCTCTCTCTCTCTCTCTCTCCCCCCTCCCTGTCTCCCTCCTTCTTTCTCTCTTCCCCAAGTTATTGGAGTAGATCCAGAAGAAGCAGATTCTGACAGCCTCAAGCTTTTCTTGCAGTGATTACATGTCATAAGTTGTCTTCTCTATTAGAGTCCGGGCTGAGCAATTAGCCTCCCATTGACTCTGCAGGAAATGACATCCATCCGACTTCTGGGGAAGGCAACTGTTGATCACTCTGGTTAAAATAATTTGAAAAGTATTCAGCACTTCCTCTGGTTGAGACTGAGTAATGCAGAAAGCTTTTGGAAATGGACAAAGTGAACAATGGTTGTCAGAACCCAAAATACTACTGGGTCAGTTCCCCAAAAGTCAAAATGAGTCTGAACTGTCACTCTACTTTCTTGGTGCACTTACTGGCTTGTCTGGACTCCAGCATATGACTGCGCCCGATGCCTGGGCATTCTGATGCTTTTATAGCTTAACCGGAGATACTTTCTCAGCTGCAGATAATTGAAAATCTAACTCCAGGAGACCTGAACAATAAGAAGTTTATTACTTCAGTGGTTCCGTAGATTTCAGGGTTAACCCAATGCAGCCACCCCCACTCTGTTTCCCTGTGATTTTTCTGTCTCTGCCCTCCTCTCTGGGCCGACTTTATCTTTAGGTAGGATCGAGATAGCTATGGAAATTCTAGCTATCACATCCCACACAACATTTAGAAAGAGGGATTTTCTCCCAGAAGAATAAGGAGAACCCCTCCCCCGCACACACAAAACATTCCCCACATCTCATTATCCTGAGTTGAGTTGTGTACCTAATCCTGAACAACTCACTGGCAGTGAGTTTCCCTTAGACCAGTGCATCTCGAACTTGAGAGTGCACACAGAGCACCAAGGGATCCTCTAAAACAGATTCTAATTTAGTAGGTTTCAGAATCAGCCTCACAGCTGACATTTCTCAGAAGTTCTCAGGGGATGCTGATGTTGCTCACTGGCACACTACAAAGCCTTAGACTACTCAGGTCCCCATGAGGCACTGGGGCCGCAGGAATATGAGGGTCTGTTAGGAAGAAGGAGAAGGGAATGGCCCCATGTAGATGAGATTGTATTAGAGATAACTTGTTCCCAGTTATAATGAGAACGTCCCCTTTAAGCCAGGAGCCATAAATAGTCTATGATATGTATTAGAAGCAAAAAAATACATGCAGTGCAGTGTGTTGTTTGTGTGAGAGTACCTGTAAATGTCTTATTATTTATTCATGAAGATTTATATATATATACACACACATACACACACACATATATACATATATATATATATATCATAATTCCTAAAACAGATGAAAAACAGTCATGCTGCCCTCTTTATTATCATTCATCTATTTCTTTTAGTACCATATATCTAGTGTTTCTCAAAAGGAACAAATTCAAATGAAATGGATTTAAATGTTCTTAAGAATAAAAAGAGTGTGCCAAGTCTGGCCTTTGTTCTCTGAGTGAATATCTTATCAGTCTTGGTTACTGGGATGGGAGAATACACCCTTCTTATTCTAAGAGTCACTTGACATGATGTCAAGCATGAAAAATATTGCCAGTAGTGAATTTCTGCCAAAGCAAATGACCACAATGCCCTTGTGAGTGGTTTTCAGTGGAGAATATCATTATTCTCTCTTCATTTGAAAAGGAAAAACTAGTCTGTTATATTTTTGTTTTTCTTGGCAGAAAACACAGTCCTGAGCCACAGCTATTTAGTAATAAAGCTGATAGTGCTGAAGAACCACTGTCTATTGTGAGACTCATCCATTAACTGACTCAGTAGGATTCAGAGTGAAATATGCCATTAGGTGTTGAGTAGACCTTTGTGAGTCAGTCACGCTGGTAGGGTTGCCAGTTCATATGCAAAGACAACATCACTCAGGAGGGGAGATGAAATTTCACTGCTCCATGTACTGGATCCACCTGCCCTGGAACCATGGGCTCACATGTGTGGGACTAATGGGAAGCCATAGCAACTCTTAAGTGGCCTTACCTATATGCGTCACATGGTACCTGTACTTAGGAAGTTGCCAGCTATTCATTTTTTACACAAAGGCCCTGAAAGGTTGAGAGATTCTCAGCTTCTCAAGACCAGCTGGGGAAAGTTGCTAGACTTGAAGCTCCACAAAGACAGGAATTGTGCCTGCATCACACAGGCACTCCATGTCATCGGAATGATTGCAGGGCTGGTCTGTTCCTGGGAGATGTCAGTCAACGGCATGGACTAAGCATTCACTCCCTAAAGAGGAAAAGTAAAGGAAAAGAGCATTTTGTTGCCCAGTTTCAGTACTTTATAATCTGAATATGGAATGTTTAGGTGCCCCATGTACAAATTTAGGACCTCCTGTGCTGCCAAAGAGAGATTAGATAATATTAATATTCGCTGAGCCTATGTAGGATAAGCAAGATTGCACCATTATTCACTAATTGATTTAAACAATGCTAACTGAATGCCTTCCTACTGTGCCTGCTGTGAGGCGAGGCACTATTAGCCATGGAAGAAATTAAAAAAAAAAAAAAAAACGTGAGGGAGAATAGGGCCTTCCCTTACAACTTCAAAAGTAGAATACAGTAAGTACATTTAAAGTATCTGTATTAAACAAAATAAAATTTTTAAAAAAAGAAAATGAAATTGGGGCCTTTAACTTGGGGTCTGTGGGTGGAATTCAGGGGGTCTATGAATTGGATGGGGATAAACATACCTCTTTATTTTCACTAGCTCTTAACCTGAAATCTAACATTTTTTTCCAATTTCTATTGTCACCAATAGAAATTATGGGTATTTTCATATTACATTATAGTTAAAGATAGCCTGAAATATCATTTAGGCCCCCAGAGTACTTTAGAATTACAGGAGCTGTTAGACTTTTGCTGGAATTTATTTAAATATTGAAAGAAACATCACAATTTTGTTATATATTTTTATAATTAAATCAATATACTTCTTTAGCACTTGTGTGTTAATTTCAAGCATTTAAAAACATTACTTTGAGAAACATCTCTCTACACTGTTATGTCAATAAAAAGATAAAGAGCCCCTGCCTTAGACAGTGGCTAGGCCTCCTGCCAGCATTCACGGAACAGAAGACACTCAGAGAAAGAACTGGCATGCCGAAAGTCTCAGGCAGGATAGGCGACCGACTGGATGTAACAGCATCTGATGGGAAGATGGGGAGATAAAGCTGGGGTGAGTTGGAGTCCCAGGCTAATTTAATTTCACAGAAAAAATTTGTAGGTAATAGGAAGCAGTGGAAGATGTTTCCACGGAGGCTTAAAATTGTGTTTAGGAAGGATGCTTTACAGATCCATGAAAGTGGGATTAGAAGGGAAGAAACTGGAGGATGGGAGACCAGTTTCTGCCAGGACTGGTGCCAATCAGACAGAGTGTAATGGTGAGAATGGAAAGCATGCCTGTAGGGCTGGAATGGCAGGCTTGGTCCATGGTTTACAGTTGGAGGCAAGGAAGGCCAGGGTGGTTTTCAGGCCTGGGTGACTAGGAGAATAATAATCACTCCTCACATTCACCAAGCACTTACTGTGTGCCAGATGCCGTTTTAAGCCTATGTCATTTATATGTGATTGAATTCATATCAGTTAATCCTCGTAACTGTGAGTCAGTATGATAATCCTCATTTTTTAGATAATGAAATGAAGTCCAGAAAAGAAAGCTCTGGATCTCACAGCCAGCAGGAGAGAAGGGAGTGTGTTCTTGAAAGAAATAGGAAAGAGGAATTGGTTTGGGGTAAAATTATTTTGAGTTCAACTTTAGATATGTTTGCATTATTTTGTTTCCAACTATTTTAAAGGGCTAAAAATTCAAATAAAGTATTTATAAGCACAGTTTCTGGCTTATTTCATCATCCGGATTTTTATTTATTATCAGTGAGTGCTGAATTAATTTGTAAATTGGTTTCATCTTCTCATAAAAAAAAAAAAACAAAGACAGATCTGACAGGAAGGGTTTGGTACATTGAGGGGTGCTCAAAACAGGGAAGATACATGGTTACCAGAAGGGAAGCACGATGTATATATTAAATTACTCCTATTTGACGATGCTTCTTTCCTTGTGGCATTGTTTTTCAGGACCACTCCAGCGGCTGTATTGGAAGACATGTGGTGTATATAAAGTTTGTGATAGTTGGGGAAAATTTTGGTAAGTGTCACTGCATTTATTTCTAATAATACCTTTTGTTATAAAATGGTGCTCACGAACGGAAGCCATTGTCTTGTTCTGTGTATCTTGAAATCTGCACTAAACTTAGATAAAATGGAATTTTATAATGAAATGTGACATTCAATTGGTGCTTTCTGACTGTGACTTTTTTTTCTTTTTATTGCCAATGTTATTAAGCAATATGGGCTTTTCTCAAATTTAATAAGAAGTCTAGATTTAAGAGAGCTTCTGAATGCAGGGTAAAGAATACCCTCAGCCGTTTAGCTTATCTTCTAAGCCACTCATGGAATATAAGAGTAATAAACTTGCAAACCAAAAGAGTAAAATAAAATAAAAAGTCTCCAAAGCACAGAGATCCTTATGGCCTCTGTATTGAAATGAGAGAAAAAACAGGCAATTAGCTGCTTTGGGAATGAGAAATTAAAGGGAGTTAAGAATCCATCAAGCCTGGGAACCTGCCTACAAACCAGCATAACAGTGGCCTGAGAGACTTAACCATCAAGTTCAGCAGCCACCCAGAAGACTTGCTAATAGTAGGAAAAAGGACACAGTCTTTGGGGTCAGGAGACTTGGGTTAAAATTAAAGTTTTATACTTACCAATTATTGCATAACCTTACTGAGCCTCTGTTTCCTCACATGTCAAACAAAGCTTAGAGTGCATGCGGCCCAGGGTGTTTGTGAGAATAAAATGAGCTCGGTAGTGCTTGGCCATAGTAGGTACTCAATAAAGCACTTATTCTTGAGAACAGAACAATCTTGTTTGGAAACTGGACAATTGCCACTAAGGTCAAGTCACCTAAAGGTGTACATGTCTCCCAGCAGAAAGGCTTCTAGGGATGGATTGGTCACGCCCTATTTGCTATTACAGGGGCATCACAGCTCCACCACAGCTCCTCCTCCAGCACCCACTCCATAGCAAACTGTGGGAACCCCTGAGATGTTTGTCCTCTGCTCTAACTCTGTCGACCCATTCTCAGACAAACTTGGCTCATTTAACTTCCCCTCCCGCCACCTTTGGAGACGAGTGCAGTCATACTGTTGAGCTTTGTTCGGTTTTGGAGTTAACATTATTTTAAACTAAAATAACGAGAAGAAAAAGATTAGGGGTGAGTAGATGGTACTCTCAGTTTGGACTTCAGTTACCATGTTCAGGTTTCTGTTTGCACACTTGTCTTTTGATTTTGTATCTATGCTGACTTATTATGTATCCTTCACAGGGATCCAATTATTGGACTGAATTTTTTGAGCACTGACTAAAATAATTTGGTTTTGGGGTGAGGCCTCCACCCGTGGTTAGGGAAAATCAGCTGCACCACTGCAGATGGGCCAGTGTTTAAGATCAGTGTCTGCGTCACCACCCTCCAGTTTCATGGAATCAGAGGGATGCACCCAGCCTCGGGGTTTGTCTGGCCCAATCACCCACTAGCTAAACTAGTCTCTTCCATAGCATTCCTACAGAGGGAAATTCACGTTCTCTCAGAGATGGCCCTGCTATGGCCCTGAGCCACGCTCCATTTATAACAACAATTGGAGGCACAGGAAAATTTTAAGATGTGATGAAATTGTTCTAGATCTTGATTGTGGTGATATTTATACAGCTGTATGCTTTTGTGAAAACTCACAGAACTATACAACACACCGGGCGAATTTTGCTATATGTTTATTAAGCCTTAATTTTTACAATGGAAAAAAAAAATCAATCAGTTAGACAAATACCTGAATATTTGGCTTAAACTTTTAAAAAAAAATAAAATAAAATAAACAGGGAGAGAGGGAGGGATAGCAACCTAATCCTCATATAGTTATATAGAACTACAGTATGCACTCTATATGACAGAGACTGGGTCTTCTTCCTTCCTGTTGTCTCAGAGACTGGACAGCATCTGGCACAGGAAAGGCCTGTGATAAATATTTATGGAATCACCTACTGCTCTTAGTTATTTTCTAAGCAGACAGAGACAAATTCATTCACATTCCCACACACCAGCCCACCAGTTATTTGAAGACAGTATCCTTCCTCATTTACCTTTCCTCCTCTGGGCTGAATTTACCAGCTTCCATTCTTTGGCTCTTTGTTTTCTGACATTATTTTCCTATCCTTCTACACCCTGCATTTCTCCTTGAGGAAGCAGCCGCTTTATCACATCCCTCCTCACACTTGGCTCAACTTTGGAAACGCTGCCCCTGAGGTGGCCTGGCCCTGACATGGTGCAGTGGACTGTCACTTCTGTAGACGATGCTATCAGACACCAACCCTAATCCTCTTCCTTTACAGTCAGTCCTGAGTGCCTGGTGAGGGATTGTGAGGCATTTCTTAGAGTGGTCTTCTAAGAATGGAGCTCCTAAAAGTAGGCAGGATAGCAGTCCAAGAGGTCAAGTAACATCAAATCCATCCTCTTAAATGTCTTGATTGAAATGAGGCCAGGCCATCTTTATTTTGAGACAGCAGTAGTGCTGTTTATAAATCTCTCATGATAGTAGTGTATCACAGATTCTGATTCTTCATTATAAGTTATAGGAAGTTTGAAATTCTTAAAACTAAAACTCGTGAGTACCTTGAAAAATTTATATTTATTGTTCTCCTGGCCATGCCAGAGGGAGATATATAAATACATAAGTACATAGAGAGCAGTGGTTCTCAATCCAGGTCAATTTTGCCCTTCCAGAGGACATTTGGTGCTGTCCAAAGACATTTTTGGTTGTCACAGCTAGGGGAGGAAGGGTGCATGTCACTGGTATTTAGTAGGTGGAGACCAGAGATACTGCACAAGACACCACCACACACACAAACAGAGCGATCCGACCCGAGGTAACAATAATGCCAAAGCTAAGAAACCTGATATAGAAGTAATTTTTTAAAAATTTAAATGTCTAAAGTACTCATTATTTTAAAGGTTCAAAATTTTAAATATTTTGACAGTTCTATATAAATATGTAACTAGAAAACATTTAAAAGTTTGTCCAGAGAATCATAGGACTAAAAGGGCTCCTAAGAAGTATTCTTACATTACCTCTGACTCCAAACCATAAATGACGGACAGATGGATGTCTGAAGGCTTAGACTGATGACTGTCAACTAAAGCGAAAAGCGGTACTCACACAACATGATCCCAGCATTCACACCAAAGACGCTGTCTCATATTTTAAATTTCAATCCCAGCTTCTTCAGATGACCTCTAAGATGAAATGGTATTTCAATCTGGGCTAGCCCTTCCTTTTGAATCAAGGTTAACATTACTGGTATGATAAAAATGTGCTTAGGGAGGAGAAAGATTTTCTTACAGATGTCTGAGACGGGGTATTTTGGTACACAGGGCTGTGTATTTGCACCAACTTCCTAGTGATACCCCAGTCTGGTTTAAATGCGAGTTGTTTAGAGCTTTTGTAGCCCAACATGGCTGCATTTACTGAAACAGGGAGATTAAAGCAACATATGTCAAGTTGTGATATAGGACAATCCACTTGAAAAGACTTTAATTATAGGGCCTATTCTGGGAGGGTAACTGTGTTTTTTGTGAGGTATATTTTGGGATCCACTAACCCAGCTTCAGGACCAGTAATATCTTCCCAGAAAGGGTGTGGTGTGTGCTTGTGGACATAAATATTTTCTTACCAAAAGCTTTGCTACAGTCGTCTTTAGACTTTACTCTCCTTTCCTTTTTTTTCTTTCTGATAACCTTTCTTCTTGCAAGAATGCTATGAAAATGCATTCTAGAAAGCCAGATAAGAGAAGGATAAGAGATCCCATTTCAGATGGCCAAATCCAGAGGTTTAGAGGCTTTAACATTTTCAGTCTGCTGTTTTTAAGATGAATAGAATCTGGAGTATGTACCAGAGTGGATAGTAAGCTTCTCAATTCAGTGGTTCAGCGGAAAGAATCAAGTGAGACTATTAAAATGCCATGTTGGTGCTAAATATTTTAATGTATTTATAGAAAAAAACATATTTTTAGCTATTCATTTCCCACACCCCCTTTCCAACTCTAGATAACTCTGGTGGGCCATTTCCATGCTCTTTCACAATGACTAATAACCTGGAGTGGCTATTTGCTTTCACTTTTGTTCAAGACTTGTACCTTTTCCCTGATCTGCCTTTGGTGGCCTCCCTCACTTTCCTGTTAATTCCTGAGGCCTTGGCCTTAAGGGAGGGTCAGAACCCTCTGCCCAGTCAGCATTTCCTAGTCTTTATTTAAAAATTAATGATAAAGGAGAAATTAGATCAGCAAAACAAAATGAGCTTCTCTTTTCATTTACACAATGTATGTGTGGGGAGGAGTGGAGAGAAACAGAGATAAAGAGTAAAGACGAGCAGTTTTGTAACTCAGAAAACCGACATGGACAAGCAGTTTTGAAACTCAGAAAACCAACATGGACAAGCAGTTTTGTAACTCGAAAAACCAACCTAAGGGTAGGGAAGTGCTTTTATCTTATTCCTAAGTCAATGAAGACGATAAAATGAGAGCAAGCATGCTCCATGAGGGAAAGCTGAGAATCTCTGGAGAGGTGTCTGTGTTCTCCCAGAACACAGCACTACATCTGAATCACACAGAGAGCTTGTTGAAAAGTGCAGGACCCTGAGCCCACTTTAGATGGGCAGAAGCTGAATCCCTGTGGTGAGTCTGTGTCTTCACCCTTAACCCTCCAGGTGGCTCTTATGCACACTAACTTGTGTGACTCACTGCTCCCGTCTCCATTCTCAGCTTTGTTCAAAGCTTACAGTTCCATGCAAGGTTGTGTGCAACCACCCCACCCAGCCTCTTAAGATTCACTTCTGTGAGCATTGCTGAAAATGTAAATTAAGATCAGTGCATCATTTTAAAAGTCAGACCTGTGCATGCTGCACCCTGCTCTGGTGTGCATGGGAGGGTAGAGCGCCATATTCTGTTACCGGGTACTCCTGACCCTTGAACCAATTCCTTGCTCACTAAGAGAAGTATCCTTCTCATTTCAGGAGTTAGTTTGAAGCTAGATTCTTTGAGGCTACTTTGAGGCTGCCATTCTGCTTGTCTGCTCCAATAGCCTATATATCTTCCATCAGCCTACACTCTAAAATTCACGTTGCGGTATGGTTTTTATCTGCAGCAACACTTATGAACCAAAATTTCCCACTTACAAAGCGGAAACATTTACATAATAAGGAGCTGTTGTATATTCTAGTACATGACTGGGCAGCTAACACTGTGGAATAGATCCTACCTGGAATCCTGGCGTTTGAACCTGCCCCAGTCCTGCCTCTGACTTGCAGGTGGCCCAGGTGAATGAGGATTATGATATCATTTGTATATAAGAATCATTTAAGTTTATAAGGAGATGTGGCACATTGCTCCTCCCAAACCACTTCTTAGGTGGTGGAGCAGGGATTATCCCTAGATAAAATCTGAGGCTCAGAGAATTTAGTTTATGTCTAGGCAGGGGGCGGTGGGGACTATGGGTGTTTGTTGTCCTCCTCTCAAAGACTAGAGGCAGGGCTGGCATGCAGTAGAAGAGGAGTGGGGAAGAGATGGTAAATGTCCTGCGTCGTCTGGGACAATCCTGCCCAGCAGAGAGCTGTGCCCAGCATGGGACACAGTGACCATTGTGCCCCGACTAAGAAACACTACACTGAGGTTGTACAGCTGAGATGCAGTAGAGCCTGATAGGCAGCTGAGCCAGATTCAGACCTGCACCGTCTGAATCCACACCTTTTATGGTCCTTCCCAGGTTCGAGGCACCACAGAATTAATTCCTACTTCGTTGGGAGCTCTCAGGCATCACAGTTGAACTCAGAGTGGCTGTTCTGTGGGGTATGCCATTGCTGCTCGCTGCACCAGACTCAGGCACAGCTCTCTCCCTGTGGAAAGAGCCTCAAAAACCCCAGTGGCTGGCTGACCAGCACTCTGTACCTGTCATTCCGCTGCCAATGCCCAGTGCTGGTGGAGAAAGATCTTTTTCATCTTTGGAAAAGATCAAAGCCCAAGAGAATGCCCACCCACAGCCTTTGATCCAGTCTTACTGGCTTGAAAACCATCCAGATGGAGAATTAGGTGTCGATTTCAGGAGGTTTTGATATGTTATCTTAGGCTTCATAACCGGTCAATTTCTGTAGCCTGCTGTTGGAGTTTTTTTTTAAGTTTTGTTTTGATGTCAGCCAACAAAGAAGCTGAGATGTGGTCACAGCAGTTTGAATGAGCACACATGAAGTTTATTAAAGCGGTGAAAATATAACAGCTTTGAATGAAAAGGCACACAGTGAAACTGACCCGAATATAAATGTTGAGGGGATTATGAACAGGAGAGGTGCAATATTATCTAATCGGGCTTTTTTCTCTTTTCTATTTTTTTTCTTTCTTTCTTCTCTCCCAGTATTTTTCCCCAGTTCTTATTTTGAAAAATTTCAAACCTGTCAGTTGGGAGAATAAAACCAACACCTATATGTCCTTTACCCAGATTCACCAATTGTTCTAAATTTGCCATTTTGCTTTTTTTATTCCCTCTTCCAATTTTATATATGTAACATTATATAAATGTACACACATTTATATATGTGTACATTATATTATTCTTGCTGCATTATTTGAAAGTTTCAAACATTTTGACATTTTACCTCTAAATATTTCATCATGTAACTCCTAAGAATAAGTTTTTTTCTTTTTTTTCTTTCTTTCTTTTTCTTTTTTTTTTCTTTTTTTTTTTTTTTTTTTTTTTTTGCAAAATCACAGTACTACTATCATACCTAAGAAACTGAACAATATTTTATGTTATCTAATATCCAGTCCATATTCACACTTTTCTAATAGTCGCAAACTGGTTGTGGTATAGAAATTCTGGGATTGTCTGTTTCTTCACTGTTGTTTAACTTGCTCTTCGCTTCCTGAAAATCGTTAGATTTACAAGCTTGTTATTGGATGTAGGTTAAACATCTTTTGGCAAGAATACTTCATAGATGTCACTGCATGCTTGGTATTATATCACAGCAGGAGACGGATGATGTCAACTTATTCCACTATCTGCAGTGCTGAGTTTGATCTCTTGGGTAAGGTGGTAACTTACTGACACTTGGCGTCAGTTAGGCGTCTGCAGGCTGGTATATCAGTCCTTTGTGAAAATCCTGTCCTCCACCTACCTTTCAGTGCTTTGAGTATCAATGGATCATTTTTACTTAGATCATTATTGTATTGATACAGTATCTGATATTTTTTTTACCCTTTGCTTTCTCTTCCTCAGTTTTTTATAGTGTGCAATGTGGGCCTTCATAATTTTATAATGTTGAGGGGTTTTTTTAGCCACTTCCGTGGCGGTCAGCTAGATTTTGTTGTGATACTAGATTATGCCGAACGTTTTTCTTTCTTGCTTTTCAGATAAGAAGGAGTAACTTTAGCAGAGTGTTTACTACACGCCAGGTACCACACAGGCTCCTTACCTATAGAACTACTTTCACTTTCTTTCCACATAACAACTCAGACTAGCAAGTGAAGTGACTTGCTCAAGATCTTCCAGCTCCTCTGATGGAGCCGACCGACATCAGGCCAGATTCTGTCAGGCTTAGAGCCAGGGTTTTTCCATTCTTCTGTGTTCCCTCCTATCCCCAGCCCTGGCTGTGTCTCCCACCCCACAGCCTTGCCTTAGACAAATAAATGCCTACCTGATTAGTTAGGTCCATAAACAAGGAAAGTTAGCTAAAAGGGGGCTGTGCAGCTGGAGAAGCACAAGACACACACACTTAAAACGGGCAGGTGTACTGCGTTTCAGACAAATATGGGCCAGCACTGTCAGAAATCTTGCTCTGTATATTAACTATCCCAACATTTTAATGTTGGCAACTAATACACATCCTATGACACTCATCAGCCGAGTCTCCAAGTTTCAGTGCCTGCACTGCCGCTTGTGGAGGCCACCTTGAGTCAGCCAAGGCTTTGTTTAGAAATAAAATTTAGTGGTCTTTTTCTGTCTGTTTTTTTAGCTCCCTCTTTTAAACATAAATTAATATTCTTGAGATTTTATTTGAGGAGCTTTTGATTTTTGAAGAGAGGAAAAGTTAGGTTTCATAGAAGTATTACTTACCTGGCATATCATTATAAAACTTGGGATTTATTAATTAATAGATTGATGACATAATAGCAGATATTTCACCTGTAGCTTTGAATGAAAGCAAATACATTTTCCTCTGAATATCATCTATAGAATTTTTCTTTCTTAAATTGTTCTCTAATACCTTAAGAAGGTGATGAAGTCATCTGTTCTTCTATCTTGGGCTCCTTGGGCTCTTTTTCGTATATAATTAACTGTGTAAATGAGTCATAGAAGAATCTAAGCTTGTTCCTATGAGAGGAACTGAAGCAGAACTGACACAGGTAAGTATAGGTGTTTCTCAGGATGGACCTTAGTTGTTGCAGTGCTGGCTGAGGATAAAAACCTATCAGGTTAATTCTAATTGCTCTTAGCAGGATTATACTTGAGTTTTGAGAGATAGGGAAGGACCCTCTCAGCTCTTACTTCATCCTGCAGGAATTTAGTCCTGCCCTCCTATTTTACAGGTTAACATCTTGAGGCACAGAGAGGTAGAGTTGGGTGCAAGTCAGACCTAATTAGCTTGGATCTCTTGTAACTAATCCTCATTTTTCCTAAAATTAAAGTTTTCAGTCAACAGATAATAATCCTGATTCTTCACCATGACATGTTACTCATTGTCCACAATGTTTCTTCCCTCCATCACCCAGGTTCCCATAACAGTCACATTTAACACATGAAGAAATGAAGGTCTAAAGTAGGGCTAATAGAAACAGAAGGCAAGGCACATGTATAATTTAACATTTTATAGTAGCCTTGTTATCAGAGAGTAAAACAAAAAACAGGTAGAATTAATTTTATCAATATGCTTTAACCTAATATCTAAAATATTATCATATCACCATGCAATTGATATTAAAACATTATTGAAAATTTTTTTGCTAAGTCTTTGGATTTTCAGTGTATTTTTAACACTTAACAGCACATCTCGATTTAGATAAGCCACAATTTAAGTGTGGTGTGTGGCTACCGGTATTGGGCAGCATAGCACTCTAGCCCAAGGTCACACCCAGCTAGCTTCTTCAATTGAAATCTCTTGAGAGTAACTTAATCAGCTTTCTTGTCCTCCCAAGTCTGAGGCCACATATTTCTATTTTCTTTGTGCCACTTTTTTCTCAGCTAACTCTAATTATAGGGAGATGCTTGGTCTGGCCATAACCACTAGCTCAGCAATTTTCTACCAGTCCTGGCAGCTGGTGAGACCAACATACCCTGCTTTGTAAATGACCATGTGCAGCATACTTCCAAAAGTTTCCACAACAGTTTTCATGATTTTCTTTCTCTTAGGAGTAACTCAATGGCATTCTGTAAAACCAGTGTGATTTTAATCCATCCTTTCTAAGGCTCATCTTAATCAATGGGCCTAAAATCATACAGACTAGTAGTCTCCCCAAGTAGAACAAATAAGCATTATACATTTTTAAATTTGTTTTTATAGTAGATATGCCTGTGTTTTGATTCGTTCTTTTTTTTTTTTTACTATTCAAACACTCTACCGATAAGTCAGTCTTGTTTAGAGCATTATTCCCAGGGAAACTGAGAGCATATTCACAGTGAAACATTAGTAAAGGTCAGGTTCCATATCCATGAAATGTCAAATCTCTGGCTATTGACCTTATTACTTGAAGTATTAGACTATAATACAATTCCAGGGGGGGGAAATGACAGAGGAATGGTGATTGGCTCCTGGAGTTTATTATGATGGGCTTCACCCAAATAGAAACCCTCATTTGTAAGAACTGAAATTCAAATAGGAAAAAGATGGTCCCATATTTTTAATTTAGAAGCCAGACTTCCATGTCTTCCAACATTCTCAGTTAAGGATGGAGAAGATAATACCTTTTTTATCTTATGGCCTTTTCCAGTAATTGAGAGATAGCACCATAAAACCAGATAAATGAATTTCCCCTAACTCCCTTTAATGCCGTATTCTTTAGATTTTGACTTTGTATCAGTCTCTCTTACTCACAGACACCCTCAAATTTGTCATTTAAAAAAAATTAGGTATAAAGTTGCAACTGGAATCAGAACAGTATGTTGTGCTGTAAGGGCTGTTTTCTTCTCTCATGCCACCACCATTCCCTATAGCAATGCTCATTTAGACCCCCATTTAAATCACAATCCTTTTATTCATTCTAATTCAAAGACATTTTTATTTCTTTGAGAGGATATCTCATCTTCATTTCCAAATGTCATTTAGTAGCTGTATTTCTGCTAAGTAACCAGAAATTGTAGTTGACTCGAGCCAAGTGGCTTCATACCTATGTTTTGCTCCCAAGTACAGTGCTGAGTAGAAATGTTTTGATTTCATTTTCAAAATTAATAGTTGACTGAGAGTGATGGATGGGGCTAGGGATGAGGAAAGAAAAGGAAAGGAAATATGGAATACAGTGGCAGTGTATCATCACTTCCATGAATTCTTTCTCTGGAATTTTATGAAAATCACATGAGGAATTGTTAAAAATCTTGGCACCCAGACTCCACTGTCAGAAACCCTCAAGTCTACGGTCCCGAGGTCAGGGCCCAGACAAGTGTGTAAAGCCACCTACCTACTCTTACTTGATTATGTCCATTTGTCAAAACTTAGGGAACAGTTTACTATATATAAATTATACCTCAACAAACTTATTATGCTGAAATATATTTACTTGCATATAATGAAATTTTTTAAATTTTTGACACCCACACTGGGGAATGTTTGGACTATCAAACATTCTGGAGTCTGAAGATAGAGCTCACATTTAAAACAATCATTTATTCATTCAGTAAACATTTAAGGAGCAGTGCTAGGCATTGTTCCTGCCTAGGGAGAACAGAAGTACATGGAGACACAGTACCTGCCCCTCGGGGTTTTGTTATATGTGTAAGACCAATATCCAACAATTATGATGTAGCGATGCAGTTTGAAAAGTGTAATATGAGTATATCTACAAAGCAGAAAGGAAGGAGACCCTGATTAAACATATGCACACATGTGCACATCCACGTGCACACACACACGTGCACATACATTCCCAGTTCTACCCCATTGCCTTTTTGTAGGTGGAAGGGGATAGATAGTGTTGGGAAGATTTCACAGAAAAGTCACAGAACGTGAGTCCTGAGGTATCTTAAGTGAAAAAGCGAAAAATATTCTATTTTTCGAAGGAATAGCTCTCAAAACTTAATTCTAACATAAAAAAAAAAATGACCTTTATGATATCCATTGTTTTTTAAGGTGTTGTCAGCAACCTTTGATGTGATTCAGATTTGTTTATCCTGATCTATCTAGTCCCAACACAAATCACAATGCCTGGCAAACAGTAGGGATGCAACACTGCAGGTGTGCTGAATTGAAAGTATGCTTTCAGTAGTTTTACCTTCCCCCTGACAAACTGTTAGACACAATTGTGTCTTAGGGAGGATACTAATAATAATAGTCCATAACTTACAAAATGGCATCCAAGTTACCTCTGTAAGCATTGTTCCCTAAATAAAAGAAAAAAAAAAAAGATTGCCCTTGAAGGAGAGCATATTTATAACTTAAAAGTGGTTCTTCCTACTGATATATGTCGTGGTATGATTTGATTTGCATATTTCAGGAGCACTAACTCTCTTTCCAAAACGATTTTTACTTTTTCCTATTCTTAAATATATCTGAGGTTTTGGAAGAGCAACTGGCCCAAAAGAAATGATCACAGCATTCCTTGCTGAGTCTGACATTTGAGTGGACACAGAAAACAGCATTGTGTTTTTCTGGTTATTGGATGCTTTTTCAGAATTTAAGGGGCAGAGAGTATTTGACACTGCATTGAAGAAATATATAGTCAATGCTGAGGTGTCTGTCTATTCATTCAAGGCAACCTTTCTCCCTACACATTTTTACAGCTTACGTGCAAATTATCATCATTGGTTACTTTGATGCTATAGATCATAACAGGAAAATTTGTAACTTGACCCTTTGACTATGTTGTAACATGGAAGGACAAGAAGAACCAGTTTTGTCTGGAAGGTTGAATGGGGTGCCACGTGCATGGAACTATTTGCTGTTAGTCTGCCTGCTTCCCAAGCCTAAAAGTAACATGCATTCCAGGCTCTGTTCCATTAAACAGCCATTCTGGTTGGAAGACAGTAGATAATGTGGGAGCTGGACCTAGGGCTTTAAATGGTAGGATGGGACAAGGCATTCACTTTCGTGCTGGGCATATGATTGAATCTGAGCTCCACTGCTGACCAGCTGTGGGGTCTTGGGCAAGTCACTTTACCTCTGTGGACCTTTCCTTTCTGATTTCCAAAATGGTAGTTGAAGATTAAAGGAAGTAATAAATCTGGTGCTAACAGTGCCTGGCACTAATAAATGCTTACTGTATGTCAGATCTCTCGACTTTGCCCTTGTCAGCATATATGTCAGCCTTGTCGTTTTGTTTTTTTTTTTTTTAAGCCTTTCAAAGTTCCTATTACCCTTTGAGAAAGACCTAAACATTAACCTGGCATTCAAAACTTTTTATGGTCTGTCATACCCACCTTTCTACCACATCTAACTGTTATGCTTCATATTCATCCCGTAGCAAAACCACATCATCTCTGTGCCTTCAGTGGGCCTCAGGTACTTACTTTCCTTCACTCAGGATGCCTTCCTCCTGTCTGAGTCTAAACCCAGTCTACTGCAAGGTTCATTTTAAATGCCACTTCTGACTAGTCGCTCAGGCTGGGAAAGTCACATTTTTGTCCAACACTGTATCTTTCTCATCACAGGTGGGCAAAGATGCTTCTTTTTCTAGTGAGTCTTCTCTTTTCCACAAGGAGGCTTCCCCATGGCCACCTTCTAACTGTATCCTCACATGGCCCTTTCTCTGTGCATGTGTATCCCTAGTATCTCTTCCTCTTGTAGGACACTGGTCTTGTTGGACAAGGGCCCCACCATTATGACCTAATTTAAACTTAATTACCTTCTTAAAAGCCCTGTCTCTAAGTACAATCACATTGCAGGGTTAGGGCTTCAACATATGAATTTTGGGTGGGCACAATTCAGTCACTAATACATGGGTATAAAAATCCTGCCAGATCCTCCTGGGAGTGTGTGTGTGTGTGTGTGTGTGTGTGTGTGTGTGTGTGTGTGTGTGTGTTCATATATGTGCACATGCCCCCTGAGTGCAGGTGCCCCTGTTAAGAGATTTATTCTTCCCTGCCCTCGTGCAGAAAGCCTGCAGAGCAGCAGATTGTTCTATTGCTCCCCTGAGGTAGCCAGGCTTGGCTGGCCCAGTAGAGCCTCATTTACGTGATCCCACCTTTCAAAGACACTGCCCCTACCCCCACAGAGAGTACTCCAAGGGACGCACACTGTCTCACCCAGCAGTTCCGTCTCAGCCCCCTCCATGCCTCCAGCCACCAACAAAGAAGAAGAGAGAATGAACCATGGAAGGGAAGGGAAGGAATTAGGGAACTGGAACTGGAGAGTAACATCTTTATTTTAAAAGAAAAAAAAAATTAAGGCTTTACTTTTCTGTTAAACATTGTCCATGGGGTTGTTTTGTTTTGTTTTGTTTTTTCTTTTTTTACCTCCAAATTTTTCCAGCTCTTCAATTTTAAAAATCACTAAGAAGCCTATGTAAGTTTAGACAGTTAACAACATAGGAGAATGCAATCTAGTTGGGTCCTTCCTTAACCCTTCCTCGACTTACAGAGGGAGGTCGTTCAGTTACAAAAAGTTTATATTCTTCTAAATCAGAGGCTCCTCACGCTGTCATCTGCCTGCAAATTAGCTGGAGCCACAAGCATTGCATTATGCAAAGTATTTATTCTCACAATTCATATGCTGGAAAGTGTGGTTTCTCACTCTTCCACCAGACAAAGGTTCTCACTCTGCAGTGAACCTGTCACCTGGGGAGTGTTTTCAAGTACCCAAGCCCTATTGTTCCCCTTCACTCCCCCACACCCCGTGACAGTGAGAACCTGGGGCCTCCCTAAACCCACACTGTCAACCTCAGTGTCATCACTTCTTTATACTAACTCAGAGGTTTCTGATTAAACTTTTTAAATATAGGAAGAATTACTTTTTTTCTTTTTTTCACAAAAATCAGTGACCTATTTGTAACATTTTTATTGTCTTATTAATGAAATTTAAAATTTATAGAAAATAAACAGTATAGCATAATGGACCCGCATGTATCCTTCCCCCAACTCCAACAATTATTCATATTCTGCCATTCTCATTTCATTCATGTCTGGATTATTGTTATTTTTTTTTTGACTAATTCAAATTTGTTTCATAAATAAGAGAGAGAGCATAGCTGTGAATTAAAAATTAGTTACCTGTCCTTACAGGTACTTCCTCTACCTTATTGCACATCTTCATAGCACCTCTAGGCATTGTTACCCACATTTTGTGAGCTTGGAAACTGAAGCTCCAAGAAATTACATACCTGCCTGAAGTCTCCCAGCTAATAAGTGCTCAAGCATGAGTTCTCTCCCAGAGGTGTCTCAAAATCCTTTCCCCACTAAGCTGCACCTTAGGAACATCAGGACCATGAAAAATGTATAGTTAAAAATTTTTTACAGTAGGGATAGATGGATAGCTACGTGATAAAGGAAATATAGTGCAGTGTTAATGTTAGAAGCTAGATGGTAGAATATGGATGCTCAGTGTAAAATTATTAAAACTTTATGTTTGAAGTTTTTCACAGTAAAACTTGGTGGGGGAGGGGGATCTCATCCGAAGCAAACTATCTTAACCATCAAGCAGTGGGCAAAACACGTAAGCTTTTTTCCAATACCTATTCTGATGGTATCTACTACAAAGAGAAAGATTGGAGATTGGTTGAATTTTAATTTTAAAAATGGCAAGCCAGTGATAGAGATTACTTGGAGATGTACTTACTCAACATTAACTAGTGAGGTCTTCGAGAACTGAGAAACCCAGATGCAGAAGCGACACCTCTCTTGGGGTGAGCCCTCGCTATGGGCCGACAGCTCCGGAAGCCTCGCTGTTGCTGCTCACGAGAGGCCAGAGCTGGACACAATGATGGACAGTCTCCTTTTCCAGTTCTGGCCACGTAAGGTAATGATTCCATCGTTTACCCAGAAAAACATTTGCATACATACAATGTACATGTTGAAGCTGTCCCTTCACATGGAAGGGCATACTCATTTGTTTGTTTGTTTGTTTGTTGTTGTTGTTTGACACTACATCGAAAACATAGAGCCACTCACACTACTTTGCTGTGTGATGCAGACCCTGTTTTGTTGGTGAGCTGGCCTGGTCAGAAACAGCTGGGCAGTCTCTGCTCTGTTGGCAGTGCTGGTTGGAGGCAAAGACACGCTGTCCAGGGGATTCCTGAGGGCATTTTGTTGCCGACGGTACAAGGAGATTCTGGATGGGCAACCCACAGGCCCCTCTCCCAGTGCTGCGTGTCCCAGCAGCCCAAGTTTGGCTGCCATTGGCATTACCCCACCTGCCCTCCAGTGCTTGAGGCCAAGTACTCCTGGCCAAGGGAAGCTCTGCTATCTTCACTTTCGCCTGCTATGGAGGAGGGTGCTGATTAGAGATAACAAAAGCCGCCTCTCCAGAATCCTCAGGCATCCCCACAAATTGCAAAACTAGGGTCACACCAGGAAACCAAGAAGTTTCCAGTAACAGCCGTTCCCAACGATTTCCAGAATTTCTTGTGAGTCTTGTAGCCCAAGTGACTCACTGGTGTTTATACCACTATATTGTTCTCCTTTCACTATGCCCTGAGCAAAATTTAAAGCCCCCAAGAGGTACCTGTTCCTTGAGTTAACTACTCCATCAGTTCCCTTCATCCTGAAGCGTCCTGGCAGTACAGGCTAGAAGAGACCCAGACATAAATCACAGCTTCACCATTACTAGCTGCAAGAGACTTGGGGAAAGTTGCTTAACTTCTGTGAGCCCAGCTCAGATGATTATTATAAGGTTTGAACTCTGTAGATATAAGTGTGTGAAGTCGCCTAGCAGAGTCTCAGTTCCATAGCAAGTGCCACTAGGCACTGGTTTCCCTTTTCTCTGATATGTATATGTGATAGGTTGTAGGTATGAGATGAGGGCTCATATCCCTACCTATATAGCTGGTGGTGTGAGCACAGCTTGTGTCTTTGCATCTGTGCACCGCAGTTTTATCATCTAAAACCAGACAGCCTGTTCTCCAAGATGCTGTGAATTAAAAAAAAAAAAATTATACTATCTAAATGCTCTTTAGGGTGTTCCCTCAGATTATGGAGGCACAGGAAGGTCCTGGGCAAGGGGCAGCCTGGAAAGGATGAGGGCTGGGCGCAGAATAGAGACTATGAGATTGGTGAGATCGAGAGAGGGCCCGGAGGAAATAATCAAAATGAGACCAGAATCTAAAGGTTGGTATTTCTAAAACTGAAGATGGCCACTTGGGATTCTTGCCGGAGGCGAGCCCCAAGGGAGGCTGAGTGCCACCACACTGAGTAGTGTGGGTGCCTGCGCTTATGGTCACTTCCCCACAGGAAACCGCCTTCCCACTGGGGGAGGCTCGTAGGCTGCTGCGTTGGATGAGCAGGCCACTGCCGCATTCCTGCCCATGCCTGCCGAGAATGATGATTTGTTATTATTTCAAATGGTCTCGAAACCAGGAGAGATTGTTTGCTCAGTTTTGCATAACAAACATTAAATCTGTTGTTCAATTTGCAGTTTAGCTTCGTGTGTGGACCCTTCTGTCCTCGCCTGCTGCAGCCATCCAGGCGCTCAGGAAGCATCGCCTTTCTTCTCCCAGCTGGGAGGAGCCCAGTAGTTGGGCTTCCTTAAATGCAAGCAGATGGAAGCAAGCAGGAGTGTGGAGGCAATTAGAGGATTTCTTCCTCCGAGCAGTGCGGGTTTGCTCTCTTTGGGCGTGTGGCTGTTCTTGCTCATTTTTATTTTCCGTTGGGGTTTTGTCAGGCTGTCAGCTTTTCTTTTAAGGCTGTATTTTTGCTTCTGGGTGCAGGAGTGTGCAAATGGGGCGACTTGGTTGATTATTGTTTGGAATCGAACTTTCCACATCGAGGTATGGATGGTGCATGATGATGATCATGATGGCACTTCATAGTTGTCAAATATTCTGCACTTTAAAGAGTGTTTTCACATACATCGCCGTCTCATTTGGTCTGGACAGAAGCTGAAATCAAAAATGAAGGCTCTACTCTGCTGGAGTCAGATTTCTTCCTTGTCTTTGCACCATCTCTGTAGTCAAACCACAAAGGAGAGTGTAAAAGAATGGAAACTATAGCCTTCTGCTTTGTTCCTTTTCTCTCTAGTTTCAGTCAATCAGTTAAGTATTTTACAATCACTTTATGAGCACACTGCTAGATTCTCTGGTGACATTTAAATAATTGTAACAGACAACCTTTGCCATCATGGAGCTTCCAATCTAGTTGGGGACACACCTGCAACTGTGACGTTAAGTAACAACACGCAGAAGGTGCTCAGTAACTACATGCGGAGTGCGTGGGTGAATGAATGGATGGGTAATGTTAATACACTGAAGTCCTGAAAGCAATGAGAAGAGCTAGGGAGGAGCTGAAAGGTACACAGCTGTCAATGGGAACAGGTACAGAGGCTGCAGCACCTGCAAGTGCCTGGGTGCCTGAGAGCCAGAAGGCAAGAGGACCAGGTGCCCTCATGGATTGTCTGCATTAGCGACATCCGTTAGTGCAGCTAAATGAGACCTGGAGATATTAAAGGAAACTATATACATATAGGCTGAGAAGAGGAAGGAAAATGTCATTCTCTCTCTCTCAAGGATGGGATAAGCAGAAAGAGGGAGGAAAGAAGGCAGACAGACCAAAAAAGAGAGCTTGCTCATAGAACTGTCATTGGGAGAAGTGCCAGCAAAGTCTATCTCTGGATTCGAGAACCTGCGATATTGCAGTGCTGTACCAGGAGCTGGAAGAAGCCAATGGAGAGAATCAAAGAGATATGAGATATGGTGTCAACCCTTTAGAGACCCTGCCATGCACAGGAAACACTGAAATAATGTGAATGCCACCCCTTCCTATGTCAAGTGCCGGGGGATAAGCCAAGGAATTGAGAGTCAGGGAGACCAATAGGAGCCTGAGGAGCTAAGGGGAAGGCTTCTGGAGGGTCAGACTGCCATGAGGCCTGGTCCATGGATGAAATGTGGGAGGTACAGGGACAGTTGGTGGAGATGTATTCCATCCTGGGTGGAGATCGTGTTGGGGCAATGGGAGATTGATGGAAGAGGGGTGGGTGCCCTAGTGCGGAAGGCTTAGAAGGCAGGCTGGAGAGCTAGAGAGCGTTTCTGAGCAGGGAAGTAATTTTATGGAGGTAGTAAATGGAACTCTCTGTTCATGCCCAGAATTCTCGTTGGTTTCTGCTGCCCTGGATGCCGGGCCGGGGGCTCTGCATTGCCCCTTTGCTGAAGGTATAAGAGTATGGTAAGGGAAGTAAACACCTCTTTGGGATGGCACTGAATCTTTTCAGTGTCTTCTGGGGGCACCGATATGCTCCAGACCAAATGCTACCACCACTCCAGTGGTTGAACAGGAGCAAGAAAAGAATATCCTCTAGTATGACTGTCAGGAGGACGCTGTTTTTATTGATTGTTTTGGCTGCCATGAAACTGTACTCTGTTTGTGAGTGTTTTGGAGAACTTTTTGCTACATATTAGATATTTTCATTATGATTAATTTTTTTTAAATAATATACCCATTAATACACACCCCCCAGTGTAGATTACTTAGAAAATACAGAAAAGCACAAAAGACAAAACAAAAGTCACATATGATTCCATCACTCAGATACAATCACACATGTTGTTAGTACTTTGGTCAATGTCCTTTCCAAGTGTGAATTTGGAAGTTTTAAAAAAATGATTTCAAATTGCACGTAATGTTTTATATCTTATTTTTTTTTAACTTGACAGTATACCATGAATATTTTTCTGTCAATAAACTTACTTTACAATACAATCTTAGTACTGCATCCTATTCCACTACAGGAATGTACCGTAATTTATTTTATCAGTCAAATAGGAAACTGGTCTCTTATTTTTGCTCATTTTTGTTGTTTCCAATGAATTAAGTCTTAACCATATTTAAAAAGAACCTCATACTATAGTATTTTCAGATAATCTTGTTTTCGATGACTGAATCACCCAGTCAGGTCCAAATGAATATAGAAGTTCTCCATGAAGTTCTATCTCATTTTTATTGTCACTTTATTGAAAATGATCATTAATCAACCCTGAGTGGAAAAGAATTGTATGTGCCGTAGTATGCCTTCCCGGGGCTGTTAAAAGCAGGAGCAGACCAAGCTCCATGCTGATGGATATACTCGAAAATAGAATAAGAATTTAGGGGTCTCACTTTGATCAGGTGGTTCTTAGAATTTAAATGTGGTCCTGTACTTGATTGTAGTGAAAGTTCAGCAATAAAAAGGTTTAAGTAACCCTTAGTATTATCTTCATGTAGATAAAGAACCAAGCATTCAGAACTTTCTTTACCCTTTCTCTCTCTACTGCTTGACAGTGTCCCTCTGCAACACACCTGTTCCCTACCCAATGTGGGATGCCATTTAGAGGACTGGTTCCTGCTGACTTTATTAAAAGCTGAGTAGAAGAAAAGGTGTCAACCTTACTTATCTTTGGAGGCAGAGTTTGGTTTTCAGAGGTCTGGAACTTCCTGCTTGTGTTTTATTTCCAGTAAAATGTGTGATTCACTACAGTTCAAGGTAACCCCAATATCTCAGTTTTTTTAGTGGAATTTTTCTGTGGAAGCTATAGAATAGAGAGGAACCCTCTTAGATCTCCCAAGAAATATTGATTTCTGCCTCCTAGAGTTTTGTAATATCATTAGGTTACTTGATTTTCCTAATTATTCTTTATCCGATCCTTATCTGGGAGAGATATGTGTTAAACAGCAAGAGATGAAGAAAAATAAACATAGCGTTCTGTTTTTTAATTACTTTGTCTAACTGCCACTGGTGCATGGAACATGGGTTTTGATGTTAAACTAATACTTGGCAGTTTGCTAAAGCCTCGTATCAATTCTAATAATTTATCTGTGTTTCTCTTAGGTTTTCTGTGTAACCAATTATATGTAAAAATAATTATGTTTTAGTTCTTCCTTTTCAACCATTTATCTTTGATTTATTTACTTTCCTTGTCCCACCACTCTTGCTAGAACTTGCAGTACGGTATTAAAAAGAAGTAGGAGAGCACACCACCTTGGCCTGTTCCTGATTTAAAGGAAAGGCTGCTAACATTTTACCGCTGAGTATGATGCTTATTGGCTTTTAGTAAATACTTTTTATTAGGTCAAAAACGTTTCCTTCTGATCCTAGTTTGCTATGAATTCAGATTTTTTTAATCACAAGTAAGTGTTAAATTTTATCTGATGCTTTTTCTGTGTCTATTAATAAGAATATAGGATTTGTTTGTTTTAATCTGAGAGTGAGACAATTATTGTCATCAGTTTTCTAAAGTTAGACCATTCTTACATTATTGGTAAAAATACAAATTAGCCCTGATATATTTTATGAATTGTTGGGTTCCGTTTGCTAAATTTGTTTAGGATTTTTGTGTTTGTATTTATATTCGAGATTGGCCTGTAATTTTCTTTTTTCCTACTGTCCTTGTCAGATTTTGGTGCCAAGGTTATTTATAATAGTGCTCTTCCATTTTGTATCTCTGAAACTTGCCTCTTTTTTCTCTTAAACCATCTGAACCTAGTGTTTATTGGTTTTGTTTTCTTTGATGGAGTGATGAGTAGGTTTTAACTGATGAATCAACTTCTTTAATGGTTTTCAGAATATTCAGGTTTCTCTCTCCTCTTGTTTCAGTAATAAATTATATTTTATTATGAAGTTCTTCATTAAAAATTTCAAATATGGTACATGATTGTTTATAATATGCTTGTATTTTTTAACCTCTGCTAAATCTGTAGTTATGTTCTCTCTTTCATTCCTAATATTATTAGGAGTACCTTCTCTGTATTTTACTTGATCAATTTTGGAGATCTGTCTGTTTTACTACTCTTTGGAAATAAACATCTTTTCCTCTGTTAACCTTCTCTAGTGTATGTTTTCTGATTTTACGAATTGCTCCTCTTTATTATTTTCTTCTTTCAATTAATTGCTTTATTTTTGTTCACTTTCTTACTTCTTGAGTACTCACTGATTGACTGGTTTTCTTTTCTTTTTTTCTTCCTTAGGATAAGATTTAAGTATTTTTCTCTAAGGACAACTTTAGCAGTCTCTGACAAGTTCTAATATGGAATAGTTTCATCTTCACTCAGTTCTAAGAATGTTTTAATTATTATAATTATTTCTTCTTTGATTCATTAGATAGTAGCAGTAGGATTTTAAATTCTAATGCAAATGATTTTTTTAGTAAACATTTTGTTTTAGCGTCTAACTTAAAAATTTTATTGTTGTCAGAGAATGCTGTTGGTGTAATACCAGTTTCACAAAACGTATTGAGACTTGGTTCATGGCCTAATATGTGATCAGTTTTTTTAAACATTCCGTGAATTTTTTTAAATGCATATTTTCTGATGGAGGCTGGGGAGAGGGTTCTAAATATACCTATTAGATTAAACCGCTTATTGTGTTCAAAACTTTTATACACTTAATAATCTATCAGTCACAAGAGAGGTACTGTTAAAACCTCTCACTATCTTTGTCACTTTGTCTTTATAATTCTGATGATTTGCTTTCTCCCTGGTTATATTCATTTCCTAGGAAGGGTGTTGAAGAACTTTTCACTGCTATTGTCCTCTTTCCCTCAAAAGGGGTTCCTCCTTTTGGCTTCTAAGGAATCCAGTTTCTCAGAAGCCGTGGCCCCAAGGCTTTCATCTTCAGATTATCCTGTTAGCTTCAACACTAAGAGCTATTAAAAAAAAAAAAAAAAGTATCATTAAATCAGAGCTACTATGCGTGAAAGGAGCCTTAAAGTTCATCTAGTCCCACCAGTATCTGTTCATCTAAATTCTGCTAGAACATCTCTAGTGTCAAGATATTTTCTGCTCTCTTTGGGGGGTTCTCATTATTAAAATGAGTTGTAAGAAAATATTCTTCCATATGACCATCCATCAGTTTGTTTTAAAGACTGCGTAAAATGCCTTCTTCTCTAGGGAAAACAATTTTCAGTTTTTGTATTAGTTTTTCCCAACACAATTCCAGGTATTTTTAATATCCTGGTTGCTGTTTACTGAACAAGTTCTAGATTTGATTTAGTCATGGTTTGAGAGACTTTCAAATTATGCACACACATATGCATATGGGTGTGTGTATGTATGTATATGTTTTAAGTCATATTTTATTAAGGAAGCCCAAAGCCCCTTAGGAAAATATCCTATATTGAGGCTAAAACCTATCATGTAATGATTTTTCTCGAGGGAAGCAATTGAGATGAGATACTATAACACTTGCCTATCGTTTTTAAGCATGTACACCAAGATCCAGGTGATCCTTTTCCTGAAGATCAACAGCACACACAGCATGAGGGATAAGAAAAATGCATAGCAGCAAATTTCCTCTTTAAAAAAAAAAAACCGACTTTGTTTAGAAATTATGCCTGCTTGCTTTCTGTTTCTAATAGGGAATAGGGAAAACCTTGTCCTTTATTTGCTGATATAAAGTGTTAGTTTTGAAAGTTCTAGAGTCCACAATTCATACACTGAGGGAGGGTAATGTGCTTGCTGAGAGTTAGCTTTAAGTCATAGGCATTCTTCCCTGTCCTCATAATCCTCTCCAACCACCAAGAAAGCAAACCCCAGCTCAGACCCAGAACAATTCAGACTCTTGAAGAGTCCCACCTTCAGACAGACAGTGCTAGTGCTATCTTAATATTACTTAGTATTGTAATAAGGAACACAATACTGTTAGAGGAACAGCCCTTTAAACTGGTCTCTGTCTCTTGGTACCTAAAATTTCATTATCGTTGCAACTTTAAAAACTTGGAGTTCAGACTTACTAAGAATGGATAAGTGCAGCCTCTGGTTTGGCAGCTCCTTAACTATAATCTGTCAACCTCCCTAGGTCAACCTAATTTAGGGGAAGACTGCTATGATAACCAGCGGTTAATTCGACCTAGGTTTGTATCGCAACTTTACCCAACACATTTATATCAAAAGCACTCATGTTTCTAAGTGTTTCTGGAGCCCCAACTTAAGTGAGGTGAGACCTAATGCTGTATTTCTTTAAATACCATTAGGTCGCACTTGCTTTTAAGCAGCCAAGTCAAACAATTGACTCAAATTGAAATTACTTTCAGCTAACACACCTCCCCCCTGCCGCCCCCCAATCTTTTTCACACGTGTGGCTGCTAAACCACATGTCCCCCATCCTGCACTATGCAATAGTTTTTATTCAGGCCCTCACATTTCCCTTCACTAACTTCATCATCTCGGTTCTGGCCTATTTCTCTAGCCTATCGAGATATTTTTATGTCTTGAGATTGTCACCTATAGCATTTCTTATCCCTCCAAAAGTTTGTTGCATCCAAACTTTTTATCAAGCGAATTTTTCATATCGTCATCTAAGACTGTGGCAAAGTTGTTGAAGAGCTCAGAGCCCCACTTTATACCCCCCAGAAGTCATCTTCTAGGTAGACATGGATTCACTGATCAGCCCCATTTCAATATTATCCACCTCCTTGCCTTGGTATCCAGCCCACATTTTCCTATCTTATTCCCAAAGGATTGTGAGGAGCCTTTTGTGGATGATGCCTGGCTAAAGTCCACAACGGACTAAATTTTCTAATTCCTGTCACAATAGAAAGTGGGCTAACTGCCCCTCCACTGAAAGCACCCTGTTTGGGGGATCAGAGCAAATTCTAAAACAGTGTAGTAAGACTACCCAGATTTGGCCTTTTATCCCATCAAGCACACCTTTACACTTTTTACATAAGATCAGTTCTTTTCATAAGACCAAATAATGTTGAGATTTCAAATTCAGAAATGGAATTGAATTTTACCCAATGCTATTTTTATGCCTGTTTTATAGGTATTCATTTTAACAATTTTCCTCACTTGTAGTAAGCTATCAAATACTAGAATGTGATGAACTAAGTCCCCTGATCCCATTCCACCAGTCAATAGCCCTGTCTATCCCGGGACTATTTCCTAGTGCGTGTCCCTCTTCCAGGTGCTCCTTTAGCTGAGCCATTTTGTTTAGAGCTACCAGACCAAGTCACTCTTGCTCAAGACTCTTCATGCCCCACCATACTCCAAATTGAATAAGTCCAGTCCTCCTCCATTGGCTTCCAGGCTGCTCAGAGCAGCCACCTTCCCATTCCGCAGACATTATGCCACCTACTGGATTAATCACTCTTCTTTAAATGTTCCCCTTACCTCCCTGATGTCCGTCTTTGTTCCAAATGTTCCTGAGGACAGGAATGTCCCAATACGTTTCTAGATTTAGAAATCTTGCTCCTCTCTGAATGAAGCCTTGACTGATTCCTCCATTGAAAGTTATTCTTTCCTCCACTACGCTCCTGTTGGTACTATGTGACTTCCAAGTGGCAGTTGTCTGTGTAGAATTATTTCTGTACTTCTTTCATCAAAAGCTGTTCTAGTGCTGGCACAACAGTTTATTCACCTTACGAATTCACCAAGTTTAGTCGCCTACTAGATAGTCAGGTGGATGGATGCCTGGCTGGCTGGCTGGCTTGCATTGAGATTCAAGAGGAGATAGATAATTTGCCATGATTGCAAAGCTCTGACTAATAGAATCAATAATAGTCAGTTCCCAAATTTTATAATAAGATATTTGTCCAACACTGCACTATATTATATTTCATGGTTTTGCTTTCATCTTTTTCATGAAAGTATTAGTAATAAACATCCAGTTTTATGAATTAGAATAAAAGTCTCCTATGTGATGGTGTGCTATGTTAACAATGTATTACCCCTTAGTTTTGCATACCTGGGAATATAATTTTAGGAAAAGGTGTGATAAGCTTTTCCTATCACATTCTTCAAACTTCAGAAATCATTTGAAAGGAGAAACTGAATGTTTGTCCCACATGATTTAAATTGTCTACTAATACCTTAGTAACCTTGGTCTTTTCAAATCTGAAAATCACAATTCTCTTAATAGAAGAGTGCACTTGGGTTGTACTGTCAGCAGTTTTTTTGTTTGGTTTTTGGTTTTATTTATTTTGAGTGAGGGGTGGGCTAGGGATCTGATGTTTAAAATAAGAGTTATTAAGCCCCAGGATGAAATAGTTTCCCCACCTAGAGACTGGTGGTTCTGACTTTCTCAGGCTACAGTTTAACAAAGGCATGATGTTGTCAACCTGAGCTAGGGCTGATGTGCCTCATTTGAATCTGAAAAGGAGCCCACATCCTTCCTGTTGCCACTCAAAGATGCTGAAAAGAATTCACAGAGAAAACAGATGGGCTAATATGTGTTATGTTTCCCAGGCATCCAGTCCCTGTGTCCCCAAAACAGTGTAATAATTGGGATTAAGGTTGAACAGGAGAAGAACAAAGGAATAAAAGTATGAAATGCTCAAGAAAAGCTAGCCAGAAGCAATTTTTTTAATCTACTTCTCAGTATTTTTCCAAATGTGGGACTGTAGATAATAGAAAAGGGAAAGAAATGCAGGATCATTTTTATCTTGCACAATAGACCCACAGAGACTTGGTTTTTCATTCATGGGTGGACCAACTCCTACTCTACCAATTTCAAAAGTGAGGGAGGCCAATCTATTCTTTTGTTGGTGCTCCTTTCTTGCTTAAAAAAAAAAAAATCCCCAAAAGTATATAATGGCTGAAGCACAAGCCATTTATTTCAGCAATTCAGTCCAAATTTCTAACTTCCTTTCAATGTTAGTTTTTTAAAAAATGATGTGAATTTCATGGCATGATGTGGATAGACTCTCTTAAAAAAAAAAGAAACAAAGGAATAAGGAAAGGAAAGGAAAGGAAAGGAAAGGAAAGGAAAGGAAAGGAAAGGAAAGGAAAGGAAAGAAGGAGTGAGGAAGAAGAGAGTAAGAGAAGAAAGAGCTGCGTCCCTAACATTTCTTTTCTCACCAAATATTTCTTGGGTTACCTCTTGGGTAACCTCTAGTACAAGCAAGGCGCATCAGTGTTAGTGATGTGGTCATGTTCCAGAAAGTCGCAGTTGAAGGAATTTGAGGACTGCTTCAGAATGGACAAGTACATTAGTAGGAGCTGAACATACTTTCACTATGCAGTTAGAAGTTAAAGATGTTAGATTTAATTTAGGTAGAACAGGGAAACTACAGAAATGGGGAGGTAAAATATGAGATTTTTCCCAGGGGAAATCTCATAGTATTTCTGGAGGTCTTATAATAAGTAAGATTACCATTCTGTAGTATAAGCATTCATCCCAACACTTGCTTAATTCCAAATTTGTTACCACTTAGAGATTTTAAGCACACATTTATTTAATATATTATGGGGTCACGAATGCTATTTATCTTGTACTGAAACTTTACCCTATTTACTATAATTGAATTATCTCTTAAAATTTTTACTTTTTAAGAAAAAACTCTGGAATCATATTGAATGTGTATAATTTGCCTGGGAGATATAGTTTAACTTTCAGCAGATAATTAGATACTTTAAAAATAAAAAAGAAACAGGGTAGGACCTAAACTAAAAGAATGACTGGTTCTGTCCCCCCTTTCCCCCGCCAGGATATTTTAGAACATTCTGGATTCACCTTTTATTAAGTATTTGTTGGCACATCTAAGTTTGTCCGTGTTAGAAGTTAAACCTACTTATTTGGGTACACAGAGTGAATGGCATCATTCTTCCTTTAGGGTAGCCCAGTCCATAAATCATAAACATGATTATTGTTGCCATTAAGTTTCAGCTGTTACTGTAGAAAAACTTAATCAAAAGTACACCACATGTGAAGATTAGCAGGCAACATTTGGGGCTCAAGATACCAAGCAAATATGAGAGTATTGTTTTGTTCACCTTCAGCCATGAGTTATCAGCCCTTACGAATTTGCCGCAGACTCATAATGTTAGCATGAGAAGAAATATTTCCATTTATCTGGATCGACCATTGCAGCTCTAGGACCAGGTAGAGTGAGAGCTTACCTGAGGTCATCAGTGAGCCAGGGCGGAATAGCAGTACGTGTATGTACTTTTTAGTGAGCACACATAACCAAATAGTTTACCACTTTTGATCAAATGTTCCAAATGTTCAACTTGAATTAATCCTTTCAATTACTGAGTATACCAGTGCTGTCACTGGATATGTAATGGAAACCACAGATTCAAGCAACCAGGTAATTTTAAACTTTCTGGTGGCCACATTAAAAAAGAAAGAAAGAAAGGAAGGAAGGAAGGAAGGAAGGAAGGAAGGAAGGAAGGAAGGAAGGAAGGAAGGAAGGAAGGAAAGAAAGAAAGAAAGAAAGAAAGAAAGAAAGAAAGAAAGAAAGAAAGAAAGAAAGAAAGAAACAGATGAAAGTAATTTTAATAATATATTTTACTTAAGACAGCATATCCAAAACATTATCATGTCAGCATGCATGACATTTTAAAATTTATTAATAGATATTTTACATACTTTTCTTCACACTAAGTCTGAAATCTGGTTATATACATCGCATTTCGGTTTGAACCAGCTACACGTAGTTAAAGCTTCTATATCATATCGGACAGCGAGGTCTATACAGCTGACCAGGCCCTAGCTTTGCGCTAAACCACAGGCTCCTGACCCTTGAAATTGTAAATGTCTCAGTGTCTAGATCACATTTCTTTTTATTTTTGCTCTCAATATGCCATGCTTTATTGTGAAAACCCAGAGAGTGGTAAGCAAGCCTGAACTGCTATAAAATGAGTGTATCTGTAGGAAACATGGTCCAGCCCTTGCTAAGGTAGTGTTGCTGTGAGATATATTGCTCCCGCCTTCCTTGAATTCTGTGAGGTTCCACATTTCCTTAATGTCAAAAGTTCCCTTACCAGCCGCAGCTGTTTCCTGTGGATAAGGCTCTACATGGCTTTTATTTATGAGGTATCTTGTACAATAACTGCTTTCAGAATGAATATGTATTCCAAAGTCTGTATCCCAAGTCAATCTAATTAACAATCTTGAAGAAATCATTGTTAAATTTAGCTGTAGCTCTCAGCAGTTCTGTCTCACTTTGACCTAATTATAAAATTTAATGTTAAAATATGTGAAGAGGAAGATCAAAGAAGAGGATCATTTCACTTTCTGTTTGTTCATGCATCACCTTTTACATCTCCCAACGCCCACCTCCAGCCAGCTCAGTGAAGGTGACACACGGAATAGTAATGAATGACTGTGGAAGCTGAGGCTATGTTTTATTTTCCTCATCATTGACATAGGAATAATAATAGCGCCTACCCCCAAAGACCTGTGAGAATGAAGCATAAAGCACAGTATCTGACACATAGTTTGTACTCAACAAAAATTAGAGCTGTTTATTATTTACTTTGCAATTGCTTCAGAAAAATGGATGGATAAAATAGAGAGCAAGCAAGTGTATCTAGTCTGAGAAATGGAAAGGAAGCCTGCCAGTTTTTTTAGGACATTATTCACATGATTCTTGGAACCAAACCAGGCTCCACCCAGAGCTGAGAGTTTTCTGCAATGTGTCTTTAGCATGACTGTGAACCAACATCACTTCCAGTGATAACGGGAGTGTTGGAGCCAAAATGACTAGTTCATTTCAAAGGACAGGCAGCGAACAAAGGCAGAGGGAGGAGCTGACCCAAATAGTGTGTTTCAAGTCATCAGAGCACGTTCATATCTGATTTTCACAGTGAATTTGGACAGCTGTACAAGAGAAGACAGAATAAGTGTTTTAGATGGCATTTGGGATCTTTTGTAATGCTTCTTAAAACAATTCCAAAGAGTAAGGAAATAAGAGGTTTTAGGATATAAGACTTCCAAAATAACTCTCTTCTTTCCTTGACATTTGCCTTTGCCTGTGCTACCCAATAAACCCTCTTAGCTGGAGCTCATTGGCTCTCTTGAAGCTTCCAGGTATCATCTCTTGGTTGAACAAAACTAAAATCGAGCTGAGTAGTGACTTGACACTCATAACATAAGTACAGTTCTCTCACTGAAAACTGTTAAGTTCCTAAAATACTTTTGGTTCACTTTCTTTCTCTGCTGAACTACGTCAGTCTTTAACTAAAGTGCTGCTTGTGAGAAGAGGCTATTGACATTTAGGAGAAAAAACAATATAGAATCTTGGTCTACGAGCAGACCTCTGTGGACATATTTTCATTATTTAAAGAATATTATAGTTATCTAAATTATATGTCTAACTGTTCATTCTGAGTACCTGAATTCTCCATAATTTAGCATCTCTTTTGGGGACTGTTTTTCATCTGCTCCTGTAATCCAAACATAAGCACTAAGATTATATAATGGCTTCTCTCTTGGTTTTCCTGATTTGCCTGAAATTTTAGCCCCTGTTATTAGAAAGTTCTGACTATGCGGCCTCCCCACAAAGTCAGTGACTGACAGCACAGAGAACAATGGGCTACTTCACCTTAATTTGGATGCCCACCCCTTCACTTTCTTCTTTTCTTTGATAGGCAGTTCCCTATTCTAGCAAAATAGAGAGCCATTAGAAACATACTAAATAGTGGTATATTCATACTATGGAATACTGCTCAGCAATAAAAACCACTATAATAAATAAAACTATAAAAACTACTATAGTATACAGCAGTAATGTACATTATCATGCATAAATATCAAAAATAAGTAGACGCAAAGATTACATACTGTGCAATTACATTTATATGAAGTCCTGGACCATACAAAACTAATCTTCGTGTTCTGTGCGCACTGGTAGATACATAGTATTGGTCCATAAATGGTGAGTATGTGGGTGGGTGGGTGGATGGATTCATTCTCTTTTTACATTCATTTAATACTATAGTAGTCTTTTTTGTGGGACCTCTGAAGAGGAGACACATAAGAACCAGAATGTTCTGTGACCCTAACAAAAGCAGACTTGCTAGGACAGTGTCAGTGTTCTGGTACTGGTCTCTGCTTTCTTGGTCCAAGAAGTAAGAACCTGACAATGCTCTCTTCCTGGGATGCACTTTCTACCTCTCCTCTGCATGAGGGAATTCCTACCCAGTTCTGAGAAAGAAAACCAGAACATGCTGCTAATAATGTAAACAAGGGCAGGAAAAAAGTGAAAAACAATACAAATACCACCTAACAATAAACTAGCTTTTTACATTCCTAAATACCTTCACATTTACCACTTTATCTTCACAAAAAATCCCATGAATTAAGCAGGGAGGGGATAATTGTCCTAGCAGGCAAATGAGAAAACTGAGGTGAAATCAAGGCCAGATGATTTGCCCAAAGTCACACATCTAGGTAGTGATAATGCTGAGACCAGAATAGAAGTCCATGTGCTCCCGCCAAGCTGGGAGATTGTTCAAAAGTCCGAGTTCCCAGGAAAGATCAAATAATTGCTGGAAAAGCACTTCCGATCGCCAACGAAAACAGATCTTTCCAGCTGAGTGCCCTCCCTAAGGCCTGAAGAGTATTATCTGCCAAGTAGCTACTCTTTTGTCTTCTGCATGAACCACCCCAGGCTGAAGGCCACTGTGAAATCTGTGAGAATCAAAAGCAGCTACACATTGCCAAAATATACTGGAAATTTATGGATTAAGTAACTGTCCATTTAGATAGGTATTAGAGACTGTCCTTTCTTAACTCCTTGCCAGGACACTAATGCAGATAGGGAACTTTCTCGTGTGTGTGTGTGTGTGTGTGTGTGTGACGAGGCAGCTATTTCTGCTAGTCCAGTGTAACATCTAAAAGCAAACATGTAACAGTAGGATAATGGCTGCTGATCCTGCATTTGCAGCTGCAGCTGCGTCATTCCTCTGGGGAAGGGAAGATGGCTATTCTCCAACTCTTCCTAAAGGGCGAGCATTGGGAACAAAAAGGGAACTCGCTCGTATTTAATACCACGCAGTCCGATCTTGTGTCCTGCATTACGTGCCTACCTCAGCATCTGACTACGGAGACAGTTCATCAGCTTTGAGACCCAGGATTTGTTCTATAAGATAGATCATCCAGACCTTCTTAGTTCAGTAATAAATAAAATCTCGTTCACTTTATGGGCAGTGAAAGAGCCAGGTCTCTTCAGACATTAACAAATGAGGGACTGTGAATTTGGTGTGCCTTGCTGACTTGCTGCACAGAGAAGACCACAGTCGCTTTAAACTTTAAATATATTCATAATTGTGTTTAGAGCATCATTGCCTTTGATATCACATTTTAACCACTGTCAGGCACCCATCTTTGGAATCCTCTTGTCCTTTATTTATTTGTTTGTTTGTTTGTTTGTTTACATCCACTCTGCCCTGTTCCCTCTTTCCCACTTATCTTTCTTTCAAGGTCTCTACTGGCCAGTTTCGCTAGTCAAAATGTACAGACGTTTCACTGGTCACAGTTAGAAAATGAGCTTCTGAAAAAAAAGGCACTAAGGGCCTTTGGAAGGGGCACAGGAAGGGACCGATCATGGGACCTGGCTTAGTCGAAGCCCTCTTTTCTCTGACTCTATAGCCAGAATTACACAGAAGTGCTTCATTTTATTTTCATGTAAAACCTATTTATGCAGCAACTTCAAGGATCTGGAATAAAACATATCAGGAAAAATCATGACATGAAATAAGAAATCATGGAAGCAGATAAAGAAAACCACATTTTTTGTTTGTTTGTTTTTGCTCCTGAAAGACCCATTAATATTTAACCTTGTTCTTAATTTAGAATTCTGGCCCAAACTATGATGTTAAAGGATGTCATCAAACCCCTTTATAATCTCAATATTTATGGAGCTTCTCAAAGTTGGATCGCGTGTGACCACAATGTAGGACAAATTACAACTCATTAATTGTGCAGATGTTTGTAGGTGTAATAACCCTATCACTGAGACTTCCTTGTCTCTTGTTCATTTTCTCAATTAAATAGAAAGAGAGCAATCAGTAGTTTCTAGGTTACTTTTTACCTAACATGGTAAATGATACATTTCCATATTTATAGTTGGCTTTTGGCCTTTAAATTTAAATTTAGTTCTTCAAATAGTGATACAGTTCTGTTCAGTTAGTAAATCTCTTAGGTTCTCTCTCCACAGAGCATATGTGAATTCTTCCCTTTGCCACAAGTTGAGATTGATAAATTCTCTCCCATATATTTCACAGATGACTTGCAGTAAACCAAGCATTGACTCAGTCATCTTTACTCTGTGGTTCTGGGGTTGGAAGTTGCTAACTATCATGTAAATGAATAAATCCTGGCTCCAGACCCGGAGAAAAGGTTGAATGAATGTTCATATCGGCACATATACCTTCAATATCATTGGGAGAGTGATATCATATTATTTCTTGGGGGTGTTTGTTTCTATATTTGGAGATGTTGATTTGCCACTCTAAAAGCCACCATTTTTTGTTTTGTTCTGAAGTCTGAAGAATGAGCATGGATCTTATAGTTAAATAGACATGGATTTGAAATCTGACTCTGTCACTTCCTAGCCATTTGCTCTTAGGCGAATTTCTTTATCTCTCAAGTTTAGGTTTCCCACAATAAAATGGATTAAACAAACTGTAAGACACCTAGCACAGTGCCTGGTGTAGAGTGGGTTCTCAAAATTGTTTATCCCTGTTCCCTTTCCTTCTTTTAGGAGGAACTTCTTCAAAGGAGCCTAAAAGGTAGGGTTTTCTATGAATTCTTTGGTTGAAGGTATAGTTTCATCACTATTATCCTTGCAAAAATAGTAAGACCTTTCTAAGGCATCCATGAGAAGTAATATGGCATAGCCTAGTGGTTCTCAAAGTGTGCCCCCAGGCAAGCGACATCAGAATCATCTAGGAACTTGTCAGAAATGCAGCTTCTCAGGCCACAGACCCACTGACTCAGAAGACCTTGGAGATGAAGCCCAGGAGCCTGTGTCTTCACAAGCCTTCTGGATGATTCTCACGTGCATAAAGTTTGAGAACAGCCGGTATCATGAACGAAACACTGGACTGGCTTCTTACATGTTCTGCTGTAGAAACCAGCAGTCATTTCTCCATGCAGGGCCTTGGGCTCCTCATCTCTGAACTGAGAGGAAGGATTGAACCAAACATCCTCCAAGATGCTTTCAAATTCTGGCCTCTTATAGTCCTAGTTTCAGTCAAACTATGCTAGCATTTTCTTAGTAACTGTACTGTAAAAAAATAAACAGAAGGAAAACAACTTCATTTTCATTATTTCAAAGGTAGTGCATTATTGTAGAAATTGAAAATAAGCAAAATGAAGAGACTTAGAAGCATCCAGAATTTCAATATCCAGAGATATTTCTTTACCCTCTGCTCTTCCATTCCTCTTTATTTTTACGTGAAGGCACATGTATACATCAGTCTATGTGTATGTACATAAACGTCTCCCCATAGGCATTCAGCATCCAGAAACTGAGTGTCTGCTCTGTGCCAGATATAGTTTTGGACACTGTGGGTACACAACAAACAGTCATGAAAAGCCCCTGCCCCCATGGAGCTGTTTTTCTCATGGCAGGAGGTAGACAATAAACAAGAAATTAATATTTAAATGAGATCATTTCTGAGAGTGTTAAATGCTATGAAGGAAATAAAACAGTGATTTGATACAGTGACAAGGCAGTGGCCAACTGAGCGTTGATGCCAGGAAAAACCTTTATGCGAAGGTGACATTTGAGCTGAGACCTGAATCCTGGGAAGGAGCCAGCTCTGTGGGTATTTGGGGGAAGAGCATTTCAGGCAAAACTTGAACAGAGGCCCTACTGGTGGCCAGTATGTTTGGGGAAGAGGCAACACAGGGAGAGCTGTAGAACATGGAGCCAGAGGGATAGGCAGGGTCCTAAGCAAGGATGGCTGTATCATATAAATTTACTCTAAATACAATAGGAAACCATTTTAAGACTAGAAATAACTTTCTTTTAAAAGATCTACTCTGATTGCCATGTAGAGAATGGATTACGAGGACAAGAATGAACACAGGAAAAATAGGATCATGTTTCCACCCAGTGTTTTATAATTTACATATTTCCCTGGACTTTCTCATAAACGTCTTTCAGGATTATTAATATTCAGGCACATTATCATTTGTAATGGCTTTATAGGAATCAGGTATGTGATATTTTGTTAATCCCATGTAGTTGAGTAACTAGATTATTTACAGTTTCTGTTATGAATAACACTAAAATGACTATTGTTATATCTTTATATATACATCCTTGTTGTTTCCTTAGGATAAGTCGTTGGCAGGATATATTTGAAGACTTTTTCTTGAATCTATTAGCTGATTTCATCTGTAATTCTATAACTAAGCATTCTCCAATCATTTAATACCTTTAGGTGATCGACTTTTATTACCGTGGGACCAGAGGGAGGCAAATGAGGCACTTTCCTGAGGTACATAATTTAAGGGCATCCCACAAAACTCAGTAATCAATATAAATAATATCTGAGTGCTATCTTTTTTATCCTGACAATTAAGCTTTTTGGTATCTCTTTATATTTTGCTCCCACAGCAAGTGCCTCACTCACTTTATTCTAGGCCTGTCCCTGGCACTTTTATATAGGAAAAACATAAGCAATGATTTGTCTTTGGGTTTGAGTCTGGTTTTCACTTATCCTTAATGATGTACAGAATTGCATAATGAACTTAGTTGTTAGCTGCATATTAACGTTGCTTGTTTTCATTATCATCTTCTTTCCCAAGTAATTAGAAAACAGATACGTAACAGGTAATGGGTCTTAGATCCATGTTCCTCACTTAACAGGTTGTAGGGTGCAGTTGTCGGAAGCAACATACTTTTCGCTAACCTCATGAATGGCTGGGATCATGTAGGATGTGCTTCCTGATCCTGCTCAGCTGACCAGGAAGCTGGGGTTGTAACTAAGAGGTCTGTATGGCTTCTATGTGGGATTCAGAGGAGCTCGCTGGATGCCAAACTAGCCTACCTTTTCAGTGCTGGCCATTTATTCTCTCCATTCTGCTCAGACTTTTTAATACTCTCTAGTTCCTCAGAAAAACTAGAAGACTGAAAGTTAACATTGGAGCTTTTTTTTCTTTTACAGAAAAGAGAAACTGGCCATAATTCAAAAAAGAAAACTCTTCAAGTGACCAAATAAGTTTTTAGTTCTATATTTTGGTTTTCTTGTCTGTACCACCACTTCCAGCAACTGGTCTCCACCCAGAAGCCAGGAGCATTTTAAGCTCCTTTCAGCAAATAATTGAAAACAAAGAAAAAAATCTTTGTATGTTATAGGAGCCACTACCCTCCCACCTCTCAACCTCATGGCTTGTGTGTTCATGGCACCGTTGACCTTGGATCTACAGACCTCCATCCCATGGCTGGTGTCAACCTCATATTATTTCTGGGGCTGGGTAGCCCATCGCACCACAGAGCCAGGGGCTACTGTCAACACTCCAGAGATTTCCTATACTCTACCAGGCAAACTGTCTTTTCCACTGTTTTTTTTTTTTCCTTACTGAATCCATGAACCTATTTGCAGCAAACAAATGAGTGTTGGGTATATAGGTCAGTAGGTAGATGGTTAGCAAAAATGATTAGCATCAGAACAAAACCCACAAGTCCAAAAACTGTTAACCCACATTCCTCTAGATCATCCAGTTTTGGTCAAAGGGCGAGTGTCTAATCTGGCTGGCAGAGTCCCCTGCTATTACCTCAGCACAGGTAAAGGAGAAGGACCAGGTGACCTTGGT
The DNA here is from genome assembly GCA_030015415.1 of Cynopterus sphinx. Lineage (NCBI taxonomy): Eukaryota > Metazoa > Chordata > Mammalia > Chiroptera > Pteropodidae > Cynopterus > Cynopterus sphinx. The sequence goes on along the minus strand of CM057386.1, from coordinate 93,700,843 downwards.
TAGATGATTTTGACATGGTGGCTGTCCCCAGCATCTAGTGTGTGATTGGATCCAGTGCTGGTCTGTGCAGGTCCCAGCGTATCCAGAACAGGCCCTCTGGCCAGACGACCCGGTCGCTGTGGGGAACAGTGTGATGGGAGAGGCTGACAACACTTCACAGAAGTGATCCGTGAGGAATCAGAACATGGCTATTCTTTATTCCCTTTGATATTCCTGTTCTCATATTATATCAGGGCAAGAGGCCTCTGCCGAAAATGCCAGATGAAGGTGTATTTGAGGAAGTGGCGAAACTAAATATAACCCATTCTGTCCTGAGATCCATGCACTCATCTCTGTTATCAGCCTTCAGAGTAGGGCTTCTGAAAAGTCTGTGTTTGAACATCAGGATTCAGGTGAAAATGAGCTTATTACATGCAGAAATGCTGTCTGATTAGAATGCCTTAGTTGCCGTGACCCCCGTGAAAGTAACTCTGTGATGGTATGATTCAGACTGAGATTTTTAACTCAGGAGTTACACTAAAACCTCCTTTTCTCCCTAAGAGATAAACAACCTTCTATCCCCACCTTCTAGCTATTACATTACAAAACGTGAGTACCATATGACTGTTGTGGTTCCTTTTGAAAATTCTAGGCAGTGGATTCTTTCTGGAGCTGAAACCAAATAAAGGTTAGGCAGATATTCAGCTTTCTCTCTTCTTCATTTCCTTTTTTATTTTCTCTTCATTTTTATCAGAATAATTCATTTCATTGTCTACTCAGTTAAACCCATTAAATGTTATCCTTAATCCAAGGTGATTAGTTTGGTACTGTAGCTCTGTGCCAGCAGTGGCAGACTTGCTGTCTCCAGGAAGTCACTAGATGTCATTTGTACGTGGGATAGAAAGGCCAGTCGTGACCCCGCGAGAACCTCCAGGCTCCAGCATGCCTTCCATCCTCACGCATGCATGCCTGTTAAACCTATGGGTTATTGAGCACCTACTGTGTGGCCAGATAATGGTCTAGATGCTGTCTACTAATTTGAACCATATGAAATAGATATTTCCCTTTTTTTTAGATCAAAGATGGTCAAGTTATCAATAACTTTCTATTAGTAATTAATAATAGAATATGGTGATTCTTATAAAAAGTGGTGTAATCCACATTGTACAGGGAAGAAACCAGAATAAGTTTAGTCACCTCCTCAAAATGTAAACCCTTCTCCTGAGGGCTTTCTCCCCTCTGACACCTTGAGACAATGAGGAGGGATGAGAAGCGGGGAAGAGGAGAGCGATGGAAGGAAACCTACCTCTGAACTAAAAGAGCGAAACTGAAACCATTAAAAGACAAATCACTCCTGTCTCTTCCCACATGCCCAAATAATGAAGCTCCTGGCTGAGGCTGTTGGCCAGGCGGGCAGCAGGCAGCTCCAGTGGGGCCCACAGCAGTTCCACGTGAGAGATGGAGCCCAGCCGGGTTCCTTGGGAAAGAGGCCTCGTCATTTGGGCTCTGTGTGGCTTCCCTGAAACCTGGTCCGAACTCCATTTGCATTTATATCATATCATCATTTTGATTTCCTCCTAACACAGCATCATCATCTCCTACACATGTGCACCTTGCTAGAACCCTACATTATGATGATTTAATAATTTAAACTAAACAAATTATCTCCGCCCTCAGTACATTACTGGTGCTGAATAATAGAGCAGATTTCAGGTGCCCAGTGGAATGGGTAGAGCTTTTGACATGGTGAAGATATTTTTAAACTTGAAAGAACGATATCTACATGGTAATCAGTACTTTGCCCTGGGGGTATTTCAGTTTCAAAATAGGAAGATTATTAGAACCGACAAGCAGAGGCAGGCCTTCTAGCCAATCTGTACGCTTTCCCCTTTTGTTCACTTAGAGATAGGGGAAGAATGGACAGTGGAAGCCATTCTTGACATCAGGAGGAGAAATGAATAGAAGTGAGGGTGACAGAGAGCCACCATCACACAACGTCCCTGCACAAGAGCAGAAGGAGCAGGAGGAAGGCAGCTTCACACAGGAAGGCAGAAAGCTCCTTTTGCTGCTTTAGAAGAGGTTTATTCTCTCACTTCATGTTCATCATCATTTGAAAGTATTTATGAAATACCAGGTTGCACCAGGCATTGTACTTGTGTTGAACTCAGTACACCAAGAATCACAAACAAAGCTGTCCGTGTAAAGGCATGCACAGAGAAGACACGTCACCTCTATTAAATGTGGCTCTTCACCAGGGCTCACCCTTCAGCCTCATCTTCTGAAGCCTCACTTAGATGTCCCCTGTTCTTGGTAGCACCCTCTCGGGGTGGGCACTTCGGGGCTTTGTGTCGAAGATGAGGATAATGACAATGTTGCTGACTCCACGATGAGGTGGGGTTTGAGTGAGGAACACACAAGCTGAACCTCACTCAGGCAGTAGGGGGTGACAGAAGGGAGAGGAGGAAAGGACAGTGAGCTTTCCCAGATCCTCAGACTAGCTCTCTTTGTCCAGGGATCAGCACCCCGAGGACAGTCACACAACCATGTGTTTTTCCCCAGCACTCCTACCCAGTGCTCCTTCCTGTGGCTGAAACCACAGGACTCGGGGGCGGTGGGTGGGGAGCATGGACCCAGCTCCAAACACAGATTTGAGTTGCTCTTATAAGCTTCCAATCCAAGACCCTTGCAGCGGATTGAGAACCCTACATTGCTAGTGGAGCTATAAAAAATGCAGATTTGGGGCTATCCCCCAAAGCTGCAGTTTCATGTGGGCATGTTTCTTTAGGGTATATGATTAGGAGTGGAATTGCTGCTCACGGGATTGATGAATCTTCATCATTACTAAATAAGGTAAAATCGTTTTTCCATAGTTCTAAGAGTTTACATCCTGTGTCTGTGACTTCTGTCGTTCTACATTTTCATCAGTATGGCAGGTCCTCAAATAATGTCGTTTCGTTCACATTTCATCATAACACTGAGGAGATACCGTAAGAACTTAACTCTTATTTATATTAATTAGCCTATGATAAAATTGATTTCTTTATAGATCGTCTCACCACAGCTCATAGAACCTATCAAGGACATTAAATGAGGACTTACTGTACTTGGTATTGGAATTACAACATAGAAATGAAGGGGAGAGTTTGGGGTACCTTTTGTATTTTGTTTTGTTTTGTTTTGTTTTGTTTTGTTTTGTTTTGTTTTGTTTTGTTTGAAACTGAATGACAACTTTCTCACCTAGCCTAATTGAAAAAGCACAATGCTATGGTAGCAAAAAAAGTGATAAAATTTGTTTGTTTCTTTGTTTGTTTCACAATGGGGGAAACAGGACCAAAAGTAAAAAAGAGAAAATTGCTTGAGCTATTGTTTTAAGGTGAAGAAGAGTCAAATGTTTGAGGCACAAAAAAATAATGAGAAGGATGAAAGATTAACCAGCAAGTGTGTTAAAGCAGAAACATTTGAAACAGTGGCGGTATGGTTAAGAAAAACAAAGTTAGTAAACATCTTAGTAGGTTTAGAAAGGCCAGAATTGGTATAAGGGATAAATTTGTTCTACAAAAGATACATAGACCTACTAATTTTTAGCAACAGTTTAATTTGAGCAATGAAACCTGTGTAGAAAATGCAGACCTTAAGAGGGAAGCTAGGAAATGGACAAGAGGTTTAGAGAGGACTGCGTTCAGGGAATGTGCATCCATGTTAACAAGGAAACCTGATGGATACCAAGGCCGTGTTGGCTGGCTACACAAAGGACCATTTTTTTTCACCCCGGCTGATAATCAGCATGTTGGATCAGCCTTGGTCGACAAGAATTATGGCAGAGCTGTTGCCTCAGCTCATTCCAAGGATGTACCATTGTTACTCGCTGAGTCAGCTTGGGTTGTAATCAGCCAGAACTGGGACAGCATGTGAAGCCGCAGTCGGGTCACCGTTACCTGGAGCTCAGCATGAGCGCTGGGGACAGGCCAGTTCCACTTAGTGCTGCGACAGATCGCTGCTGCCCAGAGCTGCTGATTGATGACTGTTGCTGGTGGATGAGCAGGAGTTTCCATTCTCTGACTGTGCTGAGCCTGTCAATGTGAGCAGAGCTCTCATGGCTACACTCTGAGCCATCTTCTGGCATTAGCCCAAAGAATGTGTATATACTACATATTTCATGCAAAACAGGAGTAACTGCCACTTCTGCACTTTGATAAACACCTTTCTGTTTGACTTGGTGGAATAAATTTCCCACGGTTGGAGGAAGAGGGTGGTAGGGTCCCATTCACCTTACACTCACCTGCACCTCCACCGCTATCTCCCTCTTCAGGCTCCTCTTGCAGACATGACAGGACATCACTGTATTGCTGGATCCGAGCCCTTTTTAACGGCAGTTGTCTCTCTCCAAATGTCCTGCATTGCAGTATCCATTTCTATTGCTGTCTGTTCTTTCATGTTTAGGCAGCCATCCACCCAGCAGCACGCAAACCTCTGTCTCCCACTCCTGCCAGCCCCAAGAGATCTTGGGCTTCTTTTCGTGACAGGGCTCTCAGAAAATGTAATTTACATAGTCTGTAGTAAACCACTTCTGCGGCAAAATGATTTCGCATCTTTATGCTCAGGCAGCAAAAGCTACAGTTTTGCTACAGTTGGGAATGATTTATGAGGTATGAATTATACACAGACAAGCGGCTAGAATGCGTAGAGTTGTTTGTCCAGCTGAGGAAGTCACGTCTCACTCTGCCCACCTGCATGCAATCCCTTCTCATTCTTTGCCTTCCTGTCTGGCTCCCCCAGGCTTCCTTTTTCTCTTCCCCATTTTAGCATGTGTCTATCACCAGCTTTCCTCCCACTAATACCAAATAAGTATCAGCTGGCTAATGTACAAATGCTTTAGCCTGTTAGCACGTGGTTAAGAATGTATGTCTTAGATTGAGCCAGGTCTGGGTTAAAATCCAGCCAGACTAGCTGTGAGCCTTAGGCAAGTGACTTGACCTCCTCCACTTACCCCCCCTTCTATAAAATAGTGCTGATAAAACTAATACCCAGTTCGCAAGGCTGTTGATGGGTCAAAGGAGACAGTTTGCTGATTGAACTTAGCAAAATGTCAGACACCGTAATAAGCACTCAGTAGAACGGACACGTGGTAGTGTATGATCTGGCTTTATTTCCAACCTGCTTCCTGGCTGCACCTCTCCATTTCATCAAGATATAGAACTCCTTTTGAGCAGGAGCGTGTCTGCTTCACGCTTCGGGTCCAGAGCCTTGCAATATGCTTGACACATGTTTCCGTGCTCTGTAAATATGGGAACAACCCAAATAAGCCACATGGAACCATGCCCCATCACGCACCTCTGTGTTCCCACCCCTTGCAGAGCCCACCCCATCTTTGCCTGAGCCAATGTCTCGTCACCTTCATAGTCGCTGACCTGGATGAATTGGGGCTCCTTCTGCACTCCCTTCCCAGCCCAAGTCCATTGATTGACTTGTCTGTCTATCTTTTAAGTATATATGAGCTTCTCAAGGGTAGTGGCCTTGTTTACTTGACTTTATATCCACAGCCCTTTGCACAGGGCCTGTCACTTAATGAGGATCAAAATATGTTTGCTGAATAAAGACTGGAAGTAGGACCAAATGTAAATAAAAGGATGTGTGCAGAGAAACAAGAATGCAAGGGAAATTAAACATTTGAAAACTGGTGATTTGTTACTATGGTGATATCTAAGTAACTTTTGTTGGGGGGGGTAGTTCTTTGTTCTTATTATTGTTTACTTTTTCACTTCCTTATCTCCAACAGCTCAGGAGAACAACTATACCTAGCAACCCTAGAGAAGGACCAGAGAGAATTGGAGCCTCCATGTGATGAGGCAAAGATGGCTAGGAGCAGAGCATGCTTCTCAAAAGGGAGCATGCTGTGGTAAGGGAGAGGATGTGGTTGCATTAGACATAGACTTGGATCCAGGTCCCACTGACTAGGTAGCCCTGGGAAAGTTACTTAAATTATATGAGTGCAAGATTTCTTAACTATGTAATACCCTTTCAAGGTTGTTCTGAGGATTAAGTGAAATATCATATGTGAAGTACAAGCAGAAAACAAGTTCTCAGTAAATGGTAGCTATCATTATAATTCGTTATTGTTATCCTACTGACCTGCTTTAATCCAAAGTTAACTGTCAGTATCAAAGCAGATCAGACACTCTTATTAGTTCCAGAGGTGTGGGGGAAAACAAGTGACCAACAGTGCTCCCCTTTGACCTCTATATTAGATTTACTTTCTCCTCATGTTGGGGCACAGCCTATCTATTATAACCAAAAGACCCCACCTCAGTCCCCCAAGCCCTCCAAAAAGACAGTGGCTCACACAAGAAAGAAGTTTATGCCTCTCTCATGCTTGGGTCTGCGATCAGAGCAGCAGCTGTGCTTCACAAGGCCATCCAGAGCCCAGGTTCCTTCTGACCTACAGCTTTCCCATTCCATTAGGTTGCCATCCTCTGTCTGGTTGAAGCCAGTTCACCAGCAGCACATCCACTTTTTAGTCCACAAGATGTGGGAGGGAGAATGAGAGAAACCCATTTCCCTTGGAAGAATTCAGGGGTTGAATATATCACATAAACTCAGAACTAACTGGTCAGAATTTAATGACATGGCCATACCCAGCTAAAAGGGAGTCTGAAAAATGGAGTCTTCAGCTACATAGACATAGATGGGCCTTATTTGTTACTCTGGAAGAAAGGGGGTGGATTTGGTGGGACAGTGAGCAGTATGCCACACCCTTCGCCTGTCTTTATCCTCCCATTACTCACTTATTCTCAGTGACATGGACTTGGGCCTCAAGGTCGTGAGGCTGTATTCCTCTATGCCCAGAACAACCCTATCTGATACCAGAATCTTGCAAGCTCTCAGGAAAAGGGGACGATAAACTTCTGTGCTGTCATCTTTAAGGAGATAACCTCAAGTTCAACTACTCTACAGGATAACACTCTTTAAAAAAATCATAATCTGATTCATTTATACGCCAAGGGAAAAGTCACTGTTGAATTGCTTTACCATAAGTTTTGTAAGCATTCGTGTTTATGAAATATACGCTGGTATATAAAACACGTCTTATCTTTTTGGATTTGTTCAGAGAAACCTGACTGGATTTCTATCAAAGGCCAAGTAGGTCATCAACAAGTGGTCTGGTCCATGAGCATGTGTTCCTCCCACACAAAGTGTCCACTATTTGTCATCCCAAATAGGGTTTTTATATGCCTTCAGTGGATTCCATATCCTCTTTCTCTTCTTTATTATCTGCCTCCTTTAATTTCCTTGTTTCTCTGCTGGCACTCAGCTTGCATTCATCAGCACAGACTTCTTGTGAATCAAAGCAACAACACACAGTCAACTAACATGGGCTCACCAGAGGTAAAGAAAGTAAACTCAGTGGAAGGTAGAGATAGTCCTCACTTCCTTTAAGAGAGGAAGTGGTAGGAGGAGGCTGGCTAGAGTAAGTCGGCCTCTCCACTCCCTTTGTTCCCATGATTTCCATCACTGTTGTTACTTGTCCCAGTAGAGGCTATGGAATGAGAGAGGGGAATGTATTCCTATAGCCTGCTTTTATCATTATTCACACCAGAACAGCTGCTGAGAAGCTTTGAAATTCTAAACCACTGCAAGGGATGCAAAAGTTATGGCTCCTGGTGTTGCTGATCCCTTGCAACCTGAGAAAGTGCCAACATAAAGATCCAGAGGAAGTAAGACTGGGCTTCATGTCATTCTTCAAAGAAAAGATGTCAGCCTCGGCTCCAAAAACACACTGCAAGTGGCCTCACAACCAAATTCTCAGGGCATTAGATTCTGACAGGCTCAGACTTCACAACCAGATAATTGATCAATGGAAAGGGAAGATGTGGAGACCACAACACACACATGAGCTCGAGGGCAAAAAGAAAAAAGTAAAATTTTCTTATTCAAGGTGCATTCTGTTTCTTTAAAGGAATGTATCTTCTTAACTGGAACTGGTGAATTAGAGGGGAAAAGAATGCATTGTTTTTTGAAAGGGTGAGACCACATTTGCAGAATCGTCTGGCTAGGAACCTCTACAGAGACTAGAAAGATTGGCAGAGAAGGTTTTGTTCAGCCTTGGAGAGTAAACCTCCTTGGCTCCCATTCTCCTCATTGATGGGGAGGGGGCACTGGTGACGCCTGCTCAAACAGCTGCTTTGTGCTAATGTGTTTTCTTGTGGGTCTGCCAGGTGACACCGTGACCCTTGGGCCATCAGCCAGTTCGGCCCAGAAAGCCAGTCTCTGCCACTGTGGCCCAGATGTGACACTGACTTTTCTATTTCTCTTTGCTAGATCATGAATAGAAGCCCATATTTTTGCTTTTTTTTCCCCCCCTCTGGTTATTTTCATAGAATAGGGCCAAGGAGGGTGGGCAGGTGCTTGACTGCATATCAACATCAGGAATAAACATCCTCATTGGATCTTTACTGTTTCTGAAAATTTTTCAGGTTGCGTAAACCAGTGTTGCTTACCATTCTGTGCCCTGCTTGGATTGCCCCCAAATTCTAGGGACTGGGAAATTCTAGTCAGAGTCAAAAGTCGAAGCATCAAAATGCCAGGCTGAGGGTCCCAACAAGAAAGGTAAAGGCAATAAGAGGAAAAGTAAGAGGAATACAGGTTTTTTCCCTGCCTGATGCACTAAAGCAAGTCCCCTTGTCTCCACCACTAACAGGCGTCCAAAAAGTAACAGTGCTTCACTTCATCCTCCCCACTACCTAGAACTAACTGTGCCACTGTATGGTCTCCGGGCCCTCACTCGCCGAGAGGTCCTGCACATACTTCGGTACCAGAACTTATTGGTTGGGTTCCAAGGGTCATTCGAACAAATACTATCGTTCTGAATTTACCGGGTTTCCCAATATCTAGGAGCTTGGGGCCCAAAGGTTCTCCAGAACACATTAATCCAGCCACCCCATTCCTGGTTCTGTTATCCCAGATTCTGCCACCCACCACCAGCACAGTCTTCTGAGTTGATTGTACAGTATAGCTTTGCTTAACCTATGCCCTTAATTAGACTTCTTTTTTTTTTTTATTAAAAATTATTGCGGTGACGTTGATTAACCTTAATTAGATTTCTATGGCTGTTCACTCACTCCCGACACTGCTCCCTCACTGCCCCCCACCCAGCACAGATGTCATAAAAACACACTTAGAAGCCTCTCTGTCCTTCGAAACCACCACTTTTCACACCATCCAGAAGGAGAGGTTGCCTCTTAACTGGCTTTAGAATCAGTCACTTTCTCCTTTTCTTAATTTTTAAGTTCATGAAGCATATTTCATCAATGTATGGTTGTTGTCAACTTATATACAAATTAAATCAGTATCTGATAAGGTTAAAGGGAACTTTCCTACTTAAAAAAATGATTTATTCTCATAAAAATGGTGCATTCTCAGCATAGAAAAATCTGAGAAATAAAGAAACAGAAAGAGAAAAAAGAAGAATCTCCCATAGTGTCATTTCCTACACACCAAGATAGCAAGCATTTTGGTATCTTTCCTTCTAAACAATTTTCTACCATTTGGTATATAGTTACAATCATGTGATCCTTATTAATATAACATGAGCATTTTTCCATGTTATTAACAATTTTCTGTAAACATAAGTTTTAATTTTCTGTTTTATTTTAGATTATGGGCATGGCTTACAATTTATTCATCCATTGCTTTCTTGTTAAACAATTAGCACGTTTTCTAATTATAATTCAAATTACAATTAACACTTTACAGACCTCTTCAATATATCATTTTTAAAAAGTATCTCTTTAGCAAAGATTCACAGGCGAAGAATGGGCCCATTTTTAAGGGTTTTTTGTTTTGTTTTGTTTTGTTGTTGTTGTTGTTGTTGTTTTTTGGATGATATTGCCAAATCGGTTTACAAAAAGGTTAGACACTTATTTCCAGTCTTCTATCACCAGTGTATGAAAACCCGCATTTCAAAGGACCTTCATTACTATTGGGCAGACTTTTTAAAATTTGGTTAATTTAGTTGTAAAAGTATCTCACCAATCTAAATTGTGTTTCGTTGATTACTAGTGAAGGTAACATGTTCCCATGTTTTACGAGTTGCTTTTCCTTTCTCTGAATTTCCAATTCACATTATTTCCCATGTGCCTACTCTTACCTATATAAATTCCTTATATATTAAAATATTGACCTAAGAGAATTGAAAGCATATGACCACAATAAAAGCTTATACATAAAAGTTTATAACAGCATTATTGATAATGGCCAAAAAGTAGCAACAACCCAAATGTCTGTCAACTGATGACGGGTAAACAATAAGTGGTTTGCATATCCCATACAATGGAATATTTTTCAGCTATAAAAAGGAATGAAGTGCCAATTCATGCTACAAAATGAATGGACCTTGAAAACATTATACCAAGTAAAAGAAGCCAGTCACCAAAGGCCACATATTGTATGATTCCATTCACATGAAATGTCCAGAATAGGCAAATCCAGAGACAGAAAGTAGATGAGTGGTTGCCAGGGCCTGGGTTGAGAAGGGAATGGGAAGGAACTACTTAATGGGTGCAGGTTTCTTTTTGAGTGATGAAAATGCTCTGGAATTAGGGTTTCCGTCATAAGTATATTAATAACCACTGAATGTTATGGCCTGTGAATTATATCTCAATAAAAATGAAATAAGATAAAATGTTAAAATACTAACCACAAAGAACTTTCATATGATCCAAAGAGGTGGGGGAAAGCCTGCCTGAAAAACTTAACAACCTGTGCTCTAAATTTTTCTGAACCCGTCGGCATGGACAGTTAAAAAATATTCTTATTTTTATCACCATTTCACTTTTATCTTTACCCTAAGATCCAAGTGAAGTGAATGCAAGAAGAAAACGTTCTTTCCTCCTTTGGGAGCCTTGCCACAGTTTGGTGTTAAAACCTCATTTGGCCGTTTGGGTTTGGGAATCGTTCCAGCCTTTAGCTGACTGCGATGTTAATCTCACCATTGGCCTCTAACGCTTCAGTTTCTTTTCATTAAGTATTTTTCAGTCTCTGGGCATTTGGGGAATGGGAGGTGATACAGAAGGGAAAGAGGACATGCTACAGGGCTGTGAGCGGGGGCTTCTCAGCCTGGGGGTCATTTGAACAAGACAAGCCAAAGAGGAGATGCAAAAAAAAAAAAATTCTAGTTGCCAGGAATATGGCTTTTTCTTAAAGTAATGCGACATTTTACAAGTGATTTATATTAGTTTGATTCGCTAGCTGAGTGATGTAGAACAAGATCCATCCTCCTCACCCTTCAGTTGTACATAAATGATTCGATGGGTCCAACTCCACCTCTTATTATTTCTGGAGCAAAGCTTTGGTTTGATTTTCAAATAGGTTTTGCTCTCCCTTTGTGGCTGTGGCCAGTGCCTGCACTATATATATTTCTGCTTTTATATCAGTCTTCTCACCTCAAAGACACAATGTCTTACCACATTTGTGGTGGGGCTCACCCTCGCAGGACTCCAACTCCATGAGTAGAAACCTGTTATTTTGTGCTTGAAGGAAGCATTGCATGTATAATTCAGTTTATGCAGTAAACATGTTCCAGAAAGTTTTGCATGTAAATCAGATCAGGTTTTAAATGCATTAGGAAGGCTCACATTTGTACCAAGGAAACTAATGCTCACTCCTTCATGGTGGATATAAATACCCCGCCACATCTAAGAAGTATTGGGAAACTAAGGGCTGTTTTAGTGTCATTGGCTTAAACGTTCATTAAGATGCCAAACCACATCATGGAAGCTGGTGACTCACCACCCAGTGTGGTCCCAGCACCCCTACGGAACCAGTCTCAGGGGCTGAGGCGTGAATGTGGGGGAGTGAGGCCCAACGCCTAAAATCAGGGCCTTCATTAGTCATGCACATGAAGTAGGATTCTGTAGAATCAGGGCACCTTTCCCACACGTCTCTCCCTCTGCCCCTCCCACCCTCGCACCCACACCCTTTTGTGGACTGGCCAGAGTCCATGGGGCAGGAGGCAGCTCCAGTATAGAGGCTCCATGTGCTGGCCATGGAATCAGTCTGTCTGGCTTCGGATCTCATCTCCACCCCTGACTGAGCTGTGGACAAACTCCCTGTGCCTCTGTTCCTCGGTTGTGAAGTGAGGGAAAATGACAATACCTGTGTCTCAGGACTGTCCTGAGAACTTAGTGAGATAGCGTGTGCTAGCACGCAGCACGGCACCTGGCTTGCAGTGAGCCCTTCATTGATATTGGTCATTACTGCCAAGATTGGAGCCTTTATCTCCATGATGCCTCATCCTACTAACGTATGTTGGTTTTCTATTGCTTTGTAACAAAGTACTACAAATTTAGTAGCTTAAACAGCGCTCATTTACGAACTCACAGCTCTGAGTCTCAAGTGCAGCCCTGGTGTGGCTGGCCTCTCTGCTTGCAAAGCTGAACTCAGTGTGCTGGCCGACAGCATTCTCATCTGGAGTCCTGACTAGGGAAGAATCCATTTCCAGGCTTCTTCAGGTAGCTGACCCAGTTCAGCTCTTCGTGGTTGTAGGACTAAGGTACCTGTTTCTTTTCTGTCTCCAGCTGGGGAGTGTTCTCAGCCCCTCGAGGCCAGCCACCTTTTTGGCCATGTAACCTACTCTGTCTTTAAACCCCGGAATGAAGAATATCCCTCCCATGGAATGTTTCTCACGCTTTGAATCTGCTTCTCCAAAAAGGGCTCAGTTCCTTTCAAGGGCTCACCTTATGAGGTCACATCCACCTCGGATAATCCCTTTGTTAAAGTCAGCTGTACCAAATAAAATACATAATCACAGGAGTGATTGCCCCGTCATTCACAAGTCCCAGGGCTTGTACACCAGGGGCAGGGCTCTTGGTCACACCTTTGAGTTCTGCCTGTTGCACCACCTTTTCAGCAAGGTACACATTTTCATGGAGCAGCCAAGGGACACTTTTGCCTTGTTGGCAAAGTGCCATCACAGCTGTGACCTTTTCTCTGCTTCAGGACCTTGGGGAGTGTTTGTGCTTCCAAGAGTGTCCAGTGGGATCCTGCTTTTCTTCCAGCCTCCCCAGTCATCCAGGGCCCTTCTGTCCTGGCTGTCCCTAGAAGACAGCAGTGCCTGAACTCCTTTCTAGGATGTCAGGACCCCGTGTTCTACGAGGATTGAAAATCATTCTAAGGGATTGAAATGTTAGGAAATTGGGTAGCAGGTTCTGTGGCCCAACTTCCATTGCTGCCAGTGTGATGCTCATTTGTCTCTGAGTTTCTTGCTTCCAGCAGTAACGTGGGAAAAGGCCAGGCTTCTGTACACTTCAAGGGATTTATTTTCCCCATTGAAAATGTAGCAAAACACCTCAGATTGATTCTGGTAGGTGTTTCCAGTTTTATAAGGATCAAGAACTCCCTGCCATGAATCTTTCATCCAGAAGTTAAGTCATTTCTGATGTGTCTGTGCCATATCTTATCCTCTTGCTTCATGCTATTACTGTTGACTGAAAAGTATGTTTGCTTGTTAAACTGCCAGTTTTTTCTTATCTCCCAGAGAAGCAGATGAAACTGTGCAGTCAATCTACAATTCAACTTCAAATTCTTTTTCAGCTGTCCCCATCTCAGTAACTTATGTTTGCTTCCCTTTCTTCTTCTTTCACTTTAATTTTGATACATGCCCAGGTAAAGTGGAGACCAGCTAAAGGAACAGTGAATGATAGCACCAGGTAACATGCCACATCAGAGAGTACAGGCCAATATGGGTTTACCCGTCACGTTCAGGCACAAGGATGGTGACTTATGCCTAAGGCTGTCACTTTTCCACACCCACCTAGGCTGCTTTCTGAGACAAAAGAAACTTACACTACTGAAATTAAAGTTATTTGTTGTCAGTTTCAACTTTTCTTCTCCTGTTATGCTTCGTCTGCCTGCAAGTTTACATGTCTCAAGAGAAAGTAATTTACTGTTGCAGAGGACGGCCGGCCAGTGGCTTTCTTCCATTTTTGCTACCTGGCTCTTGCGCACACCTGAGATCTCAGAAGTCTGCGATGTTATAAGCTCAGCATCTAGGCATTGCTTTATTGATTGGCATCTGAGAAAACGTGAGCACATCAGTATGTGATGGCCATTCAGCAGACCAGACCCTGGTCTCTGGCATTAGTGGAGGGAATGGACATTCAACCAGACTCACTGTGGATCAGCAGCCTATACCCAGAGTAGCAGATAGATTCCAACCTTTGTGTCAGTTGAAGGCAACCACTCAAGGGCTATGCGAAGAAGGATTCTGGGGCTGCACGTGGTATAACACCAGAAAGTACTATGACCAATTGTGTTTGCCATGCTCGCAAGAGCAGTGTGTGGCAATCCTTGGATTCTCTCTTTCGTAACTCTTCCCCACGTTGCTTAATGCTGTTGGCACATATGAGAAGATCCACAGAACTAAGGAAATCAGGTTTTACTTACATAGTAGAAACAGAAGCCCTCAATTGACAGTAGGACCAGTGAAGAGGGAGCTTTGCAGCTATAATCCAGACACTTCGAACACAGGCATAGGATCCTGTTGATCAAGTGCTTATTCATAGCAACACACAGAGAATGGTGGTCATGAGTTCATGGCGTAGGATTTACTGATCACTTTCAGAATGGCATATTCAGTGTTTCCCAATGCCCCACAGATCTTGAGCAAGTGTGTTAGTGCTCACCTTATGGTGGACATACAGCATTGGCCATAAAAGCCCCACCACAAAACTGTGCGTAATGCAGGATATTTTTATTGTAACGCAAATACTGAGAACTTTGCCTTGTGGCAAGGAACCTGAAGTCATACTGAGTTCAACTCATGGAGTGTCTTCTGGCTCTTATTAGGAAATGGTTAGTCAGACCACCCCAACAGGGGAAGGAGAAGAAGACCACAAGTTCTTGTGTAAATATTTTCATTATGATTAAACTTTAATGGCCTGTGTGTGCTTTTACTGATTTATTTCAGTTTCTTCATGATTTTCAATGAAGGAAGAAGAGTAAGCATGATCTGTGCAGAAACATTCCTTACTCAAAATTACAAATGCGCGAAGTGGTCACAGCTGTCCCTAAGAGAATTGTTTTCCCCAAAATGATTTTGATTGAGTTTTAGTTTTCTGTATTTAATCATTTATCAAATATTTACTGAGCTCCTACTGTGTGCCAGGCCTGTTCTGGACACTAAAGAAGTATTAATGAAACAAAGGCCAAAAAATAATCCCTGTCTTCAGGGAGCTTACTAATTATTTTCTTCCATTATTATATAGAATTGTATGTAAACTGGTACTCATTTATTACAATGGTAATGCTTTTTTTAGTGGGTTTTGAAAGATTGTGGTTTTTTTCTTAGTTTGGTTAGATATAGGGTCCTATGGTTTTGTTTCGTTTTTGTTGGAGTTGGAAGATTAGTTTATAATGAGAGTTTTCATTAATTTTAGATTCTTTTCTCTATCACAAGAACAAGCTTCTAGAAAAATATCAGAGCATTTCACGTGAGCTTTTTAAATAGCCTCCTTTTTACCTCGCATGCCTATTTTCCTAAGGAAGGCATTCTGAATTGCATGCTAATCACATACATATAAGGGAAACAGCTGTTAGGCTGTTTCAAAGATATAGATGTAAATTCTTTCCTCTGCATGAATCAGGATTTTTTGACCTTGACACTATTAACATTTGGAGCCTGGTAATTCTTTGTTGTTAAAGGCTATCCTGTTCATTGTGGGATGTTTGGCAGCATCTTTGACCTCTACCCACTAGCTGCTAGTAGTACCCCTTATCTAGTTGTGACAATCAAAGATGTCTCCAGACGTTGCCTAATATGTCCTTTGGTGAGGGAGCAAAATTCCAGTGATCCTGGCTGAGGATCACTGGAATAAATGATGTTATTCTGTGATTCAGGTCTCACTTCCTTTAAATACAGTAGATCAGCGAAATCCCTGGGGAAAAAAAAAAAAAAAAGCCTGGGACAAGAAGTGTCTTCTGTCTCTCCTTTATAGAAGCTTGGGGTGACTTTCCACCATGAAAGAGTTAATAGAAAGTGAGCAAGAAGATATTCATCAGTCTTATGGAGCAACACCAACAATAAATGGTGAAATTCTTCAGTAAATCATGCCTTGGAGATGTTTTGCATTTCCTAGTGGAAACTTGTTAAAATCGCATTCATTTACCGTAAGTTAGAAAACATGTTGGACACAGTATACTGTAAGTTAATCTCGAATGATTTACAAGTAAATGTGTTCCAGATTTGGTGATCTCAGCTCAAGCAGTAGGCGGCTCATTTCCAAACATTTCCCTTCTCAGGAACTGACATTCAATTCAATCAGTATTTATCGAAACATATAATTTAAGAGGACTTTAGAACAGTCTGATATTGCTTCCGCAACCCCATGCAGCAGAAAAGCAGTGCTCAGAGCAGAGCCCCCTCCCCACCCCCCTGAGTCTTTATATCTGCCGTGGCACTTCCCACTTTGGTTTACAAGATAGTATAGAAAAACTAGCTCTTTCATTCTCCTTCACTGCCTCAAGTCCCTTCCCATCCCGTACCAGCTGTGCCCTTCTCAGTGAATGCATGTAATTACACATGATGATGTCGTGTGTTTCTTATTTTGTTCTTTGGTCCCAAGTGGACCACCCTTCACAGTTTTGCCAGGGACATCCATTGCATGTTCTACCTGCCCCCTGCCAACCTGACAGGGTATTGCAGTCCATAGTGAGGTCATTTAAGCAACTCACCTTGTATTTCTGAATCATCTTCACTTCTCACACACACCAGTAGATTAAAAAATGCAAGGCAAACTGGTGATGAAAGTCACTGGAAGAAGGTTTGGTCTTGATGCAAAGAGAAAGAAAGGATAAAAGAGAATCACAGTGAGCTTGAGAATCTTCGCTCATTCGATTGCTTTTTATTGAGCGCCTACTATGAGTCAGGCACTGGCACTGTAGCTATGACAAAAACGAATAGGGCCCTGCTTTCCTGGCATTCACAGTTGATTGGGCAATGAAATAAGTGGACCAGCCATGTTTTAATATGCTGCAATTAGGTGCCAATACGCTGGAAATCAAGATGCCATGAGAGCACTTAAGAACACCACTCCAGCCCGGGGAATCAGAGAAGGCTTTGCAGAGGAAGCAGTGTCTTAACTGGAACATGCAGGACGTGTTGTATATCAAATGGGAGCGGGAAAGAATGTTCAAGGCCATGTTCTAAAGCCTAAAGGGGAGCTGAAAAAATGGAACCTTTGAGGAACTGAGAAGTTCAGCATGTTTGAACAGTACAATGTGAGACAGAAAGTGTGAGAAGTAAATCAGACAAAGCAGATAAGGATGCTTCTCAGGATTCAGACAAGCAAGTGAGTCATCGGTGGTGCCATTTACTGAGAGAGGAGATCAAAAGAAGTAGGTTTAGAAGAGGGTACGGTGATAACAACTCACATCTTTAATCCACCACTACCTCTAGAACATACTAATGATTTTTTTAAGTGTTTCTGGAAAATGTCAAAAGCTAATGGAAATGTAAAGAGTTAATTAGCAGCTTTCAATGATTTTGTTACAGTAGGCTGTCATGACATCCTACAGGTACCCTCGGACTTCTTTGTTTCTGTGAATTTAATTTTTCTTCCAGCAACTATTTCTTCATTTTAATACTTATCATTATCTTATTGCTTAAAATTTACCAAACGAGTCCTGGGCAATGAGTGAAGAAGTTCAGTGAGTCATTTAGAAGCTACAGTCTGGCTTTTCTAACACATCTCTACCCTCTTATTAAAATTTCCTTAGCCATGATAGAGGTTGTTATTCTAATATTGCATAGATTTATTTTCTAGAGCATACTTCTTTTTCAGGATGACTAAAGAAAAGCATAATAAGTATTATTTGGCTATTTTCAGACAGGTAAGTGATATTACAGAATTTTAAAGGATGCAGACCTCATTTGAGGAAAATTGCTGCGTGGCGAACGTCGACTCTGTGTTGATCCAATCACCCAGAGCATATGGGGAACAAATGTGATTGTCAAGTTAAGGGCATTGAGGTTGCTTCTAACCTCAACTCTAGCTACTGCTTTTCCTCCTGCCCCTCACAGGCCTGAAATACCTAAAGGCAAGCCTTATGAAGGATCCCTCTTTAATAGTCAAGCAACCCAGCAACTGAGGAGCACCCAAGTTCACGTGCCTCCTTTGTGTTTTCGGCAGGAATTTAGATAATGGGCTGTGTGCAATGTAAGGATAAAGAAGCAACAAAACTGACAGAGGAGAGGGATGGCAGCCTGAACCAGAGCTCCGGGTACCGCTATGGCACAGACCCCACTCCTCAGCACTACCCCAGCTTCAGTGTGACCACCATCCCAAACTACAACAACTTCCACGCGACTGGAGGCCAAGGACTCACCGTCTTTGGGGGCGTGAACTCTTCGTCTCACACTGGGACCTTGCGTACGAGAGGAGGAACAGGTAAGCCCCAGGGGTAGCAGAAGGCTGAGGTGGGGGGAAGCAGGTGCTCTTCATTCTTTTGGCAATTGAACATTTGTGCCCTGGTCAGCAACCTTTTACTGAGAATTTAACATTTAGGTTTTTCGTTAGTCTGTGAGTTGCTGTATAAAATCCAGAGCTTGGGGCACACATCGAAATGCAGGCAACAGTGGCGCAGGGACCCCAAGTTGCTGCTCTGTGCGGGTTCTGCATGGATTAGGAGCCAGAACTTCTCCAGCAGCACTGTAGGCCGGTGGCTCTCAACCTCGGCAGGCTGGCTCAAAATAATTAGGGCAGCTTTTGCAAAATACAGACGCCTGAGCCTCATCCCAGAGCTTTTGAATTGGAAGCTCTGGGACTGGATCTGAGAGTGTATATTTCGAGTTCTCCAGATAATAATTCCTTCCTTCCTCCCATCTCCAGGTTAAGAGCCACTTTACAAGGGTTGCCCCTTCTCCCTCATCTTCCTTATCTTCAGCCTGCCTATCACTGCTCAGCCTGTGGGGGTCATTTGGCAGCATTATATTTTTGGCCGTTCATCGTCATTGATTCTCTCTCTGATCTTCCCCTCATCTTCCATGTGACTGAGTTGATCAGCCCTCGAGTATTTTCATGTATCTTTTGTATTTTAAAATGGAATCTTACGTATCCTAAGAGATTGTTCTCATTTGTTTTTAAGTTCCTTCTCTTTCTCACCACAAACTATGTTTGACTGCTCTGTGCATTTGCTGACTTAGCTAATACTTTGTAAAATATCTGGCATACATTCTCAGACATATGTTTTCTGAAACATTTGCAAGTTATCTCATGCATCCGGAGTCTTCCAAATCTCCCAGTGTGTGAATCATCGTAACTATATATTTAACATTATTTGTTCCAAAATTATTTTGTTCATTACAAAAGTTTAAAGAAATACACATCAGCCATTGTGCTCTCAGCTCATCTGGGAGCCAATGTCTTATATTAGGACCCACTGGGCCTTTTTACCTGAGGAGTTGGTGCTACTGAGGCATTAGCAGGGGTTTTCTCCTCTCCGCATGCAACAGGCCAGTGTAGTTATACACAGGGGACCTGACCCAGAGCTTTGGGCATTATGTCCTTGTGTTATGGTGAATCTACCTTTCTCTTTAAAGCTGGCTTTGCCTGGGTGAATGAATGCTAGGTACGCTTACTCATCCTTGCCGCCTTCCTGGAAGGAGCCTAGAATGCAGGGAGGGAGGAAAGAGGTAGTCAGGCTGTCTAGGGAAGTCTCTTGAGAATGCAAAAGAGAAAAAGAAAGAGCCAAATGTGCACCCAGAACACACGCCCTGTGCCGGCTGAGTGCTTTGCCAACCAGACTGAATTCTGCTGACACAGCCATTGACCTTGTTCATTCATTCATCAATGCTGGATATGAATCCCTGTGTCTGCAGGTATCATTCGTAAAACTAGAGATGGTCATAAAGCTACTCACCTTGAAAGTGTGGGTCTATACTATCGTAAGGGACAACATAGAATTTGAAAGTTAAAACACAGTACCCCCAAACAGTGGCATGTTCTTCTGCTGTCTGTTATTTGGCTTTGTTATATTTGCATGCATGCCTTTCTCCCCCACCACTGCTTTCAGTGCTTTAAGGTCAGAAACAGTGCCTATGTGTCCCTGTGACCTCCTTAGACACCCCCTTCCACCCCTAGAAGATAAAAACACCCAGTGAGAACTTGCCAGCTGATGCGAACAAGGGGTGGAAAAGGCTATCGCGTGTGCCTTGTCTTCTATCCAATGGAGTCTGGGTCTGTTTTTAAATTATGAAGGGAATCTGTTAATAGAGTGCTAAATGAGAATAGGCATGGCCTTACAGGCTCCCACTTTTTTGTTTTATGCCAGTCTTTTTTCTAACCTTTCAAAGAAATCTAAAGAAAGGAGGACAGTTGCCAAATGACCCCTGTTTCACAGGGTCATACCTTCTGAATGCCAGCTCTCCTATGGAAGTCCCACTTGGGATGGGTGGAAAGACAAGCCCTGCCTCCGTATCTGGGTCTTGAATAGTCTCACATCTGTTCCCTTGGAACTACCTACACAACAAAATAGCAGCTCGATAAAGAGTAGAATCCACATCAGGTACTTTAAAGCGTGTGATCCAAATGAGAAGCCAGAGAGCAGAGAAATGGGACGTGTTAGTTGTCAATTGCCACATAATAAATTACCACAAAACTTGGCAGTTTTAAGACAATGCTCGTTCATTATCTTACAATTTCTGTCGGTCAGGAATCTGAGAATGACTTAGCTGGTTCCCGTATTTCAGAATCTGTCACAGGCTACAATCAAGGAGCGTTGGCTGGGCTATAGTCTTCTCTCCATCCAGCTGAGAAGGATCTGCTGCCAAGCTCCTGTGGCCTTGGCAGGACTAAGTTCCCCATTGGGTGTTGGCTAGAGGCCACCTTCTGTGCTTTGTCGTGTGGGCCTCTCCACCATGGCAGTTTGCTTCATGAAAGTGTTCAAGCCAAAGCAATAATAGAACGAGTCTGCTAGGAAGAGAGAAGTCACAATCCTTTGAAGCTTAATTACTTAAGGGACATCCTATCACCTTTGCCGTGTTCTGTTGGTTAGAAGTAAGTCACTAGGTTCTCCCACATTCAAGAGCGGGAAGGCAGCGGGGGAGAGGACGGTGTTGCACAAGGTATGAATCCAGGAGGTGCGTCGTTGAGGCTGTCTTAGAACTCTGCCTGCTATGTGGAGGAAGCCTTAGGCCACATGGGACACTGAATATTCTGTGCCATGAATAGCCAACTTCTGCAAAGCAAGAAGGGCCTGTGTGGGGAGGAACTGTATGAGGAGAGAGAGAGTGGCTATGAGGAAAAGTGAGTATTTCAAGTCAGCACAAGGACAAGTGACTTCAAGGTAGAAGGAGAGAGGGGGTGGGGGAAGGAGTCCCAAAAGCAATTGCAGATGCCAAGGGCAAGACATCTTCTAATTGGGTGAACATTTACGGAGAGGCTCTTCTCATCCCCAGGCTGCAGAAGGAGTTTTGCACTACATTCTAGTTACTGTTGTGTCAGAGGAAAGAGTGATCCATCTTACACAGAACCTAACGTGGGCTCCTGAGTGTCAGATCAAGGGTGTCTATAGTGGCCGCAAAGCTCTGCAAATCTGAGCTGTGACACTGCTGCTGCCCCTTCACTGTGGACTTATTAATATCTGTCACCTCCCGAGGACTCACTCAAAGGTATACAGAGAGAAGTCCTTCAACTCCGGGTTTTAGTCGGATCGAGCAATGTTTCACCTCCAAAGACCAAAGCACAAATTCAGCTCTGCGACTCTGGTTGCACACATTAATTACCATGCTGCATGATTAGCTGTAGATTTCAAGAGTGAGATTTTATTGAAGATTTAATTTCTTGGAATTAATTTCCTCTTGTGTGATAATCTCTCCACTTTTGATTTCATTTTGTCAGGAGTGACACTGTTTGTGGCCCTTTATGATTATGAAGCACGGACGGAAGATGACCTGAGTTTTCACAAAGGAGAGAAATTTCAAATACTGAACAGCTCGTAAGTTTGGAAAAGAGGGGGAAGCACATGTACCTTTCAGATTGGGAGAAAAATCTTGTTCCCAGTCTGCACCTTTTCAGATATCTGAAATGTTGAAAGAAGAGTAGCTCAGTTCATTAATTCATAGCACTTTAACTTGAGACAATGAGCCAGTAAACCAGTGCACTGTCTGTCCAGGGAGCTTTTTGGAGGGTGTTATAGTAGGAAAGTCGATGGTTTGGGTTTTGTTATGGGTTTAAAGGTTGCAAAAGCACCAGCATCTGCAAACCTACATTTTCGGGTGGTTGGCACAAGGCCTGACTGTCCACGATCTCCTTTCTTTGCCCGGAGATTTTCTCAGCATGTCAGATGCTACACTAGCTAAGCCCTCACGTAGGCTGGCAACAAGTTCCTTCTGTGTTCAAAACTGCTAAACATTTAGATTGGTGAAGCCTGTGGAGGCATTTCCCCATAACAAAAATTTGCAAGTGACTGAAATCTTTGTGAGATGGAAAGAGAAGTGATTTCGCCCACTCAGGAGTGACGACAATGCATGCATTTTAAATGTGGCCAGAAGGAACAACAGTTAAACAGGCAATGGGGAAGTTTCAAGAGTGAGAATCACTCACTTTTCAAATACTACATTTCATACCGACATGGGGAAGAGTAAATATGGGTCAGATTTTCCTGTGGTTTTTGAATATCACCTCTGTTCAGTTGAGGCAGTGTGTATGGACAAGGGTCCTCCAGAAGAATCCAGGCTCTGGAGAAAGTGGTGGTGTCCCATGCCAGCAAGAAAGGCCTTCTTACCCCTGCCTCAGCTTTTCCCTCTGAGCACTCCCCCGTGGCTGGGAAAGAGTGCCCCTCAGGGCTGAGGGCCCCCAGGAAGTTCTCCTGTGCTGGCAGGTCTGATCGTTCCATCCTCTGCTCCCTGAGCAAATTGGATTTCACGATGCGGGGAGGACCCGAAGCCTGGCCATGAGCAAGGTGGGCACGTGAGAGGCAGCCTCGTCCACACAGCCCGTCCCAGGGAAGAGGCATGGTCATCATAACAGGGAACTCCCGCAGGCCCTGAAGCCTGCCTCCTTGGAAAGCCCACCCTTCCCTGGGATGGCCCCATGTCTCAGGATGGTACACTGAGAATGTGCCACCTTCCAACAGCCAGAATGGACTTCCTCCCCGGAAAGGCCAGTAACTCTTCTGAACATCAGAAGACACTGTCTGCATAGCAGCTGCAAGATTCTGGGATTTTTTTTTTTTAATATCATCATTAACTGGGTTATGAGTGGGGGTTTTTTGCTTTGTTTTGTTTTGTTTTTAGCTTTTTGTTTAAATGCATGCAGAAAAGTGCATGTATCAAAAGCATGCATGGCGGCAGTCTCACAGTGATGTAAATGTGTTTAATGCCACTTCACTATACACTTGAAAGTGGTTAAAATGACAATGCTTATGTTATGCACATTTTACCACAATTTTTTTAAAGTGTACAGCTGGAGATTTTCACAAACTGAACCTGCCTGTGCACCAGCACCCAGATCAGATCTAGAAGACCTCCAAGAGGCCTCCTCTCATAGCCATAGGAATGTTTTAAAAAATAGTGAACAGCTGCTATTTATCGAAGGCTCTTGATGATGTGCAGCCATGTGCTAAGTTGCAAATGTTCTCATTTATTCTTCATAGCAACTGTCTGAGGTTTGTCCCATAGTCATCACTTGACACATGAGGAGCCAGAGGCTCAGGGTTGGGAGTTGCGCAGGTTCACAGAGGAACTAGCAGGTGGCAGAGCCAAGGGTGGTATGCAGGATGCATCCCAAGTACAGCATCAGGGTCAGTCTTGGAGAGCCCCAGAGACCCATCAAAGGGGACTAGTCCCATGAAGGTGGAAGGTTGTCCAGGAGGTGGAAGAAGAGGGAATTGATGATCTCTTGGGATTTATGGTTCCCTATCATTAGTTAGATTCTCAGATGAATGCTTCTTGTAGGAAACTACCAACTTGGAATTCTGAAATAGACTTCATTGCCTCTCCCCATTTTATGTAGCATTCTCTCAGTGCCAAAGCTGCTTAAAACTTTTAACCAGCTTCTGAAAGGTAAGACCAAAAGAGAGGTAGGAAATACCGTACACAGCACTCCTTCTGAAGGTTTTCTCAACACTGCAAGTGGATCTGTGCACCACCTGGTAGGGCACTTGGAAAGCCAGTCCATGCCAAAGTCAAATTCATGACTTCTTCCTTTATTGGTATGAATAGGTCTACAATGGCAACCAACCAAAATTTTGGAGAAACATTCAAGATCAGATCTATCTCAATCTATATTCTGTAATTTGCGTGCATGACCTGTAATGTTTTTACAGAAGGCTTTGAGTCTCTGACCCTGTTCTCTTAGTAGAAAATATTACAAAGGTTTTTTTCCCTTTAATTCTTCCTTCTTGCCAGTGGAATTCCTCATCCTATATGCCATTTAAATACCCTTTTCCAAGGTTATGGAGGGGAAAAAAAAGAGTTTTGTAACAAATACAATATCCTGAAGTCAAGGGTAATAACAGGGAAGAGAAAATCACGAAGGAAAAACAAAGCAGTAATACAGAACCAGATGGCAGGCGTCTCCTTCCCCTCCCCCAGCCTCTCCTGCCTGGGCTCTCATCTGCTAAAAGGGGAAGGCTGGGGCTCTGTTCTCCCTGGGGCAGCTGCCACACCTCCTAGTGTGTCCTCCCACTCCTTTCCCTGTCAAAGGAGAAATGGGAGGCCCCAGGGCTGGTTTTTGTGTTTTAAAGTGTGTCGTGAACCATGTGACAGGCGTGTGCACTTGTGCCCAGAGCCAGTGGCACTGCTGCCCCATACCCGAGTGGGGAGCCCTTCACAGACCTGTTGTAAGTGCTCAGTGTAGTATACTCAGGCATTATTAAACTCGAACCCATTTTGCAAAATATTTAAATTCGTCTGTGTTTATTTCATATTTTCACAGTTCCTGACCAGTGATTTACCACACAGAAACACAGCGACTCTTCAAAATATAGTAAACAGAGTAGGGTAGTGGACATTGTCTAGGGTAGTGACCCCTTTAAAGTTCTTTTCATTGCGATAAGAAGAAACCCTGGTTTAGAACTCCATCTAAACATTTGCTATAATTATTGCAGACGTGCTGTCTGAAAGTAAGATGGACAGTGCCGAATTTAGAAAGAATACAACATTTATAATAAAAAAGCTCCACAGCTGGACAGATCAAGGCTGACTTCTGTTTGCAAATGCCACTTCCTGGGTCGTCAAGGCTCCATCGGGGGCTCCCGGCTCTGGAACTACAAGCCCTATGAGCAATTTCATGGATTAGGACCAGGCTCTTCTCACAAGCCTTTAAATTCGAGGAACAGGGGAAGCTGCTATAAAAAGTTAAAAGCTGGTCAGAGCCCGGGCTTAAATCATATATTTGAATCAGAGCAAGATGACAGTTAAAGAATATCTCACCAACTCTGAGTTAATGAAATATCTGAACGGGAAGAACAGTTTAAAGACATTCAGCTTTAATAATACTAATTACCCACAATCACTCAAGTAAAGCAATAAAAGGCAGCAGAGTAGAGATCCTACTGTCCTAAATCTAGTTGAAATGAGTTGTAGAGTATATTATTTATTTGTAGGTGAACTGGGATTCTAGTGTATTAAAAAAAAATGTTCAAAAGACTTTTTTGATGGATGTTTTGAGTCTGTACTAGCCTCTCTGGGCACAACATGTGAGGTTTACTACCTAATCAATTGTGTCCTTGTCACGTCATATCTCCTTTGATGAAGAAAGTGACCCTAGATGGCCTGGAAAAGAGAAATGTATTTTATCTTTGTCATGAGCAACTGAAGACTCTCGTGAGATTAATGGAGTCACTTATGAGAAAATCATGAATTCCTGATACATGACTTTAGTATGAGCTGATAGTTGGATTCTAAGTGCTGAATCTTTAAGTGTCGAGACCCAAATAAGATAGTTAATATTGGATTTTAAATGGGAATTATTTGATTAATACCAGCTCACCTGAATAAGACCAAGCTTGTCCCAACCTGCAACACAATGTATTGACTTTCTGCCCCAGGGGGCATTACCATGCCCCCAAATTGATACTAGACTTTCTTTTTCTGAATTTAAATCAATTAGAACTAACTGGATAAAGTTTATCTTGCATAAAAAAAAAATAAGCCTCTTCTGCAAGCACTTAATTTTTCCCTCACCATTTTGGAGCATTTCCCAGGTGTGTGTAGGGTGCAGGGGAAAGAAAGAGAAGACAGAAGAGAATGGGCACTGTTATTTTACGATGAAATGTCTCCACCTAGTGGAATTGCAGAGCAGTAAACGTTGTCATCCGTAAAGATGTCTCCAAAGCCATCTCCTTAAACACAAGTTTAAAGAAAAAATAAACTTCTGCATGTGTTCTTAGATGATACACTTACAACTGCATGTATTTTCTTCAGAAGACATAGAAATTAAACCAAGACAAACTGTTAAAATGTGGACATTTGTAATTTCATGAATCAAACCTGAAAGGCAGAGGGACGTGGCAGATGAGCAGCACGGGGTAGATTCCACAGAACTGGTGACACTTGCACTGGGTTCACAGGTATTCACATATACACCTGTTCTTAGGTATGTACAAATTATTTCATAATAAAAATCTGAACATGAACTAAACTTAAGGTTAGTAATAAAGGACTTTCTGGCTATGAGAGCAATCTGCCTCTTTTGGTTGATTTTTCTATTTAAATTTGTTTAATAGGGTGAAAAAGGAAAGACTGAAAAATTAAAAAATAAATTTTTAAAAAGTGTTGCCAGCACCCTGTTTTCTTATGGACTGTTCTGTGGTATTGTACCCACACCTAGAGCCCTTATGGGCTTGTCACCAGTTGTCTGTGGCTTTCTCAGGCCCCGTCTGGAGTCATTGCTCATCGTCACCTTGCTCGGTCATTCTTTAGTGAATGGAACTTTTGAGTAAGGCTTGCATGCATTTCATGTGGAGGCTGGTTTTTCTCTGCCTAATTAAATCGATCTGAGGAAGATCTTGACCAGGGCCAAGAGCCAACACGTTTTCTTCCCTGGGTGAGGGCTTTGACACGAGCCCAGCCAAAAGTGTGTTTCAGAAAGGGCTGGGATTCTCTTGCTGCCCCGACGACCAAAAACCAGGGAGTCGGAGCTGGGCCACTGGTGATCAGGTGGGGTATCTCAGCTGTGGTGATCCAAGTCCGATAGGACTCCATTCGTTCAAGGGCAGTCGTGTCCTCCCCGCCCCCTCACACTCCTGACGGTGGGCTGTCGGAGGGTCTGTGGACAGAGTCAGTGTCAGACACTGTCCGAGCTGCAACCTCACATCCATCTCACTCACCACTGCTAACAGGGAGAGGAGAGGCACGCACTCCATCCCCGCGCTCTGCCACACACAGCTACGTGTCTGAGCACACGAAGTCTACACATTTAATTTACTCATTTGTCTTAAGTCGAAGGTGGCGTTATACGTTCCCCCCTTTCATGTCTCCCGGCCCCCAGCTCTGAGAGCCCTGCAGATTGAGAACAGGCTAGGGCGTGGGACGCTGGGCCGCGGGCACAGAGCGGTTTGACTGAGGATCTCAGTCCCTTAGCGAGTGCTCCCGCTGCTCCTGTACACGCACAGCTGCGCCCACCCTGTTTTCTCCCACCCACCAGAGAGACTCAGGTCGTTACTGCAGATAGCTAATGGAATAACCTCGGGTCGAAAATGTCTGAGCAAGGCTTACCCTATTGTCATCTTTATTGTGCGACTCATTTGATTCAGCGCAAGCACGGCAAACATTCAGACTATGCTTTCACCCCTTACTGCACCTCCTGACAGGCTCCCTTTCTCAGCTGGTCTGCAGCTACGTTTTCCTTTTCCTTTTCCTTTTCCTGAAAAATCTCTTAATGGCTGGCCAGCAGCTTGCATCTCTCCCACAGAACCAGAGGATACTGGTTGCCTCAGGGTGGGGGGTGAAATAGAGGCTGTTAGCTAAATGAGCACTATCAGTGTGTGCTTTTATTTCCCCAGCTTTTTGAGATATAATTGACATATTGTATATGTTCCAGTTATGCAATGTGATGGGTTGATACATGTATATATTGTGAAATGTTTACCACAATAAGGTTAGTTAACACATCTTTCACCTGACAGAATTACCATTTTTGATGTTATTTTGTGTTACAGTGTTTTTCTTAAGTAGCCTGGAGCTGCATTCCCTTCCCTTCTGTCCAAGTCAGGGACATTTACCAAGCAACCCCCAGCCCCCAACACACACACACAGAGAGAGAGAGAGAGAGAGAGAGAGAGAGAGAGAGAGAGAGAGAGAGAGAGGGAGAGAGAGACCCTCTCATAACCAGGCGCCTACATTCTTAATTGACAGAGAAGGCCAAATATGAGAGGCAATGTTGTATTCAGCTCACAGTGGACTCCGATTGTAATCATTCCACTCTCACAGAGGGCCGTGCCAGAGGTGGTAAAATGACTGCAAGAGAGTCATACGCCCCTATAGCACTGAGTCCTTGACTGCAAAACATTGTGATGATCATGGTATTCACTACTTTTTCTCTTTTCTTCTTTTCAGGGAAGGAGATTGGTGGGAAGCTCGCTCCTTGACAACTGGAGATACGGGTTACATTCCCAGCAATTACGTGGCTCCAGTTGACTCTATTCAAGCAGAAGAGTATGTTTTGTTGTTGTTGTTGTTTTGTTGTTTCCCCTAAACTACTTGCTCTTAAAAGTTAGTTGGCACAATGAAATGCTATCAATGTGGTGCAGGAAGAAGTTGTTCACTAGAGGAATGAAGGGTTGAGAGAATGTGGAATGCCCTGTTTCCCAGGCTCTATGCCATGGTTTTCATCATTATTTATGCAATACTGGTACTATGATTGACTTACTATTTTTTTTAAGCCTGCTTACTTTTTAAAAACATGTATTTTGAAAGGAAACTTGCTATGAGTACCCTACGTGAAAACCCAGTAGTACTCACCATAGATAGAAAGTAACCATAAAAAATGATGAAATATGATGTATTATGTCAACACAATGTTCTAAGCCTGCAGTCTGCTGGGGAAAAAAAAAGAGGGAGAGAGGAAGAAAGAGTGAGAGGCAGAGAGAGAGAGAAAGAGGGAGAGAGGCAGGTGGCAAATAATTGTTAAAGAACAAATTGAGATTTTTCTCTTTAGTGTAATCAGAAATATTAAGAATCACTAAAAAGATATACCTTCCATGCTGCAGGTAGAACTGTCTCACATAGGTTGTGTCCCACAACTTGGGAAATCCTGTGATGATGCATTTCAATGGCCCTTTGATTTGGGGTCTTGGTTGCTGTCTTTGATAGTAACTCATGACTAGCAGTTAGTTGGCCCAAGGATTTCACTGGTAACAGGTTTGGAAGGTGGTCGATAGGCTAAAGGCGTTCCAGAAGGAACAGTCATTGTTCCTTCCGCTGACCCATGGGAGCTCAAGGGCACTTTCAGAGTGAAGAACTGTTAGAGTGGCTTTATGGTGACCTTAATTTCTGAACTGAAGGAAAGTGAGCTGGGCCACAATCTCCCAAGGTCCAGAACTTGGCCTCCACCCTGGGAGCCTGCCTGTCCTGCTCAGTGGAGACAGTCTTACCTTACCAAAAAGGGAGTCGGGAGAAAAGTTAGCCACTGAAGCCAATTTGGGGCTCTGATATTTAATTTTACCCTGGATTTATTTAAGCTGCAGGGAGGATTAGACTCTACACCTCAGCCAAATCCCCCATTGGATCAGTCTCTCGTCTTTAATTCCTTTGTATTTTCTATAAGAAGATCTATTTTGTTTTCCACTCTCAAATATTCAGTGGTCCTGAGCTCTTTCTTTCTCCTAGCAAGTGTGTTTCATCATTAGTGAATAAAGGAATTTGTATCGAATTTTTATTTTAGGGCAGATTGACAAACATCATTGTAGCATTCTTTTTATTTAACCAGGAACTTACCTGTTATATATTTAAATTGTGTTTATAATGATCAATCTTTTAAATATTTTGTTTCTAAAAAATAAAATAGCATTTAAATAATAGTGCCTGTGGTTTTACATATCCAGTGATCATTATCTTAAAATACTATTGTTTTAGTGTAATCCATTGTTCTAACAGTTCTCTTTCTACCACTGTCCATGTTTACACTGCATTTTAATTGATACAAACTCAAAAAGTCTTATCTCACAGGTAATTGGTGTAATTCTTTTTATACGATCTCGTGCTAGGTTAGGATTGTTACACAGTCTGGTGCCTTTAGAAGCCACTGAGTAGTAAGAGGCCGTGTCTTTTCTTCAGTGAAGCTCTTTCATTCACAAAAGAATTTGACAGTGAACACATAATAGCTATGTTCAAGTTTAAGTATAATGAACTGAAATTTCATTTTAGAAACTGGATCCTTTCACAGTTAAATATTCTTCAAGTCCTTTACACAGATTCCAGTGGAATGCTCCCAAATTCTCCCTTGGGTTCTTGGAGCACCTGCTGCTTGTTCAGCACCTAGTGCTGAAACATTAACTGCGGGGCCATGTTTAGGGCTGGAGACTGCAGCGGGGAGATAGAAGACAGATGACAAAGGTTGTGAGGTGACCTGATGCGATGCCTACAAAAGTGGCACAGGACTGTCATCACAGGAAGAATATGAACACATCCACAACACCAAGTCGTTTTCAAGGACGTGCTCGTTGACCGTGTGCTGTCACCTGGCCCTGCAGCCGTGCCAGAGCACACGTGCAGCAGATCCCACCCAGGCACTTGGCAGATGCCTTTTACTTATCCGGGCTGTCACACCTGCTGGACAGGAAGACAATACAAACAGTATCCAAGGGCAGCACTCATCACAAATTAGGAGTAGTCTTGACCATCTTTTTCAGAGTTTCTACAGATAGGAAGTTTCTAACTATACCATGTCTTTGTTCTTTACCTATTCTGACTGACTTTTTTAAAACGTCTGATTAATGACCTTTATTTACACTAAGACTGTGTTTTGTTATTTCCCAGGGGTTGTAATTATGCTCAGAAATTCATGGTCTTATAGATGTACGTGGGAAGGGTCTCCTGTGGTTGCCATTTCAAACAAGGTCTTAGATTTCTCCTTTTGTGCAGGCAAGTGGCAGTTTTAACACAAACTGGTTCTTGTCATCTCTGGAGGAAAGGAAAATAGCCCACAATTCAAATCTGATTTTTTTCTAAAGAGTGAAAGAGATGGATTAGGGATGGAATCAGGAATAGATTGAAAGGAAACTAGACTTGAGTAGGGAAAAATAGATAGGGAACACCTAAGGATGCAGTCAGAGGTGGAAATTCATGGACAAAGGAGCCTACGTGATTCCATTTTTGCAAGTGATTGTTTGAAATGTTTCCTTTTCTTGATCTCCTTCAAAGGTGGTACTTCGGAAAACTTGGCCGAAAAGATGCTGAGCGACAGCTTTTGTCCTTCGGAAACCCAAGAGGTACCTTTCTTATCCGTGAGAGTGAAACCACCAAAGGTAAGATAACGAGCTGAAGAAGTCGGCTTGTCATTCAAATCTGTGCATTAGTCGAGGGGATGAAAGGCTTATCTCTAATGGATGAGGATTTTTAAATGGCACATATCCTCCCTGCCTTGTGAGCGGAGTCCTCGTTTGTTTTTGTTTTTCCTCCGGGCTCTAGAACTGCAGACAGCTCCAAAAAGACAACAGAGGCTCAAAATCAAGACCTTCCTCTTGAAACGGGGGCTGGGGCAGCTTCACTCCTTCAGGCACACAAGATCATAGAATTTTCAGAAGTCCTTTAGAAATATGAATTTCTGAAACTCTTAGTTCCTTGGCACCAAACATACAGGTTGTTTTTGCATTTATTCTGTTTTTTTTATTTTCTCATAACTGAGGACTTTCCATTATTTGACATCTTATTAGAGCCCACAAAAGGAGATGGGCCAAGGAAAAGAGCAGTGGCCTTCTAGTTTGAACAACACAGGTCATCTGCTCCTGTGAAAAGTATTATGAAACAGAAGTGGGAAGCTCACTTCTGGAGAAACGGTCTTTATGTTTCTTTAGTACATGCTGTCCCTGCCTCCGTGATGGTCCATGTGGGTGATGGAGACTGGGGAAGCAGTGTCAGCCTCAAATATCTATGCCTCTCTTCATTTTGTCCCTTGGGGGTCAGGGGGTCATAGGAAAAAATCCAAGAAACCTTCATTCTCAAGAGTAAAATAATTTTATTGATAATATTTTCCGACACTTGCAGGAAAGAGGTGCTTTCTTCCCATGTTACTGAGTGGAAGTGTGTGTGTGTGTGTGTGTGTGTGTGTGTGTGTGCATGCGTGCATGTATATGTCTCCTTGATAATTGTTAATCAGAATAGTCAAGTAAATAAGACCTAAAAAATCAAATGAGCACTCTAAGTGATTGGAGCTACTAATGCTTTGCATATTTACCAGGTGCCTATTCACTTTCTATCCGTGATTGGGATGATATGAAAGGAGACCACGTCAAGCATTATAAAATTCGCAAACTCGACAATGGTGGATACTATATTACCACCCGAGCCCAGTTTGAAACACTTCAGCAACTGGTACAACATTACTCAGGTAACCTGAATTCTTACTAAGACTAAGCATTTAGACACTGGAGGAAGTGGGCGGGCACAGAGCAGTAAAGGGGAAAGGTGGGGGAAGAGGTACAACAAATATATACAAAGTCACTGGCAAAATACAGTTGACCTTTGACCAACACGAGTGTGAACTGTGTAAGTCCACCTCTATGTAGATTTTTTCAATAAATAAATATGTGCAGTACTATAAATGTATTTCCTTTATAATTTTCTTGAAAATATTTCTCTAGTTGACTTTGTTATAAGAATATAGTATATAATGCAGACTATTAGTAGTTAAGCTTTTGGGGGGTCAAAAGTTAAACGTGGAATTTTGACTGCATGGGGCTCGGAGCCCCTAATCTTTGTGTTGTTCAAGTGTCAACTGTAGTTTCCTCCGCTAGCACCTTATGGTAGGCTTTGCTAAACAGAATCTATTGATGTTTTTCTACCACACTTATTAGTTCTATCGAAAGATGCTATAACATTCTAGTTTCCCAAGTAGAAAGTAGTCAGTTAAGCTTTAAAGTTGTTATTGTTCCCATTCCCCTGCAGTATATAATTCAGAAACCACCAAAAGGAAAAGGAGCAATCCCTGGGAGAGAACTGTCACATGAGGCCTCCTCCTGTGGGCCTTGCTGTGTTTCCACAGCACCTTGCCCTCACACTGTCAGGAATGACGTACACATGCGCTTTATTCTCATGACTGGATGAATTTTGCAATTAATTTATCACGTTCGACTTCCCCACCACTACTTCTGCCTTCTAATTAGACTTAGACTTATCTGACCCACAGATCTGTTCCAGCCATTATGTTAAACTTGAAAACAGTAGACCAGTATCTGCCCTGATGCCCAAGTGTCACCATTAATGTCTCTTGTTCCTAAAAATATATACTTAGGTATTTAAACCTGGTAGTTTTTTTGTATGACCTATAAGTACATTTTATATTGTTCTCCAGAACGAAGACAATACCCCAAACAGCACATGATTTGACCTCAATTGTTATTTTATGTACATTCATTAAAAAATACATCTGTGTAATTTTTAGCACTAAAAAAAAAAAAAAAAGCAGTCTTTTGAAAATGGCAGTAAATAACACCTGTCTGTTGATCCTGGGCACTAATAAGCAAATGAAAAAACTAACAACACTTAGAGTATTTATTGATTAGGACATTGGGTAACTTTGGTTTCTGTGGATTCTAATGAAATATTTGGGAGAAATGGGGCCAAATACCTCCCTGAGCTAAAATGATGTGCTCAAAGTGCCTGCATTTGTAAGGGTTTTTCAAATGCCAAAATGTATTTCATTACAGCCAAACATCAGCTGGATCCCCAGGGTTTGGATCATTTAAAAATATTGTGTCAGAAACGGCACTTTAAATAACATAATAAAGCTGGAAGGAGAGAAGAGATATGAAGAGCAACACACATATTTTAATCTCAAAAAAAAAAATTCATCTCAAGTTAGATTTGTCTTTGTATTGGCTTTTCCTCTTCCCTCCTCCTTTCACACAATGAAATGCCTTTGAAATATTGACACATAAATAATTTCCTGCCTAAACATCTCAGCACCTGATTCTGTTAAAAAAAAAAAAAGGAATAAAAAGTAACTTACAGCTGGTTCCTGGAGAAAAGGCAACAACACTACATTTGATTTCCCTGGATCCAAGGGACCCCTAGTGGGGTGTGGCGGGTTCTGTCCACCTCACAGCTAGGCTCTCTGCTGCTTTTGTCACTGCCCTGATTCCTTGTTCTTTGTTATCTTTTCTCACCTGACTGATGTTTAACTTGGCATTTAGGCAATTTCCCCTAACACTGGTCGATTCTAAAAGGCATATTCTTTTTGAAAAAAGAGAGCAGGAAAAGAAAAGAAAAAAAAACCTTCAGATCACCTAACAACGATAACTACTTCTTTCCTGTCTCTTTTTCATAGGAAAAAGAGTTCTTTCACGTCCTTGAGTTTCTGCGGATTTTAGTTTTCATTCTTTCTGCTTTCAAATCAGACTCTTAAATTATACATTGGAGATTGTTATAAAGACCCTTTTTAATGGAAAATATCAAAGAAGCAAGAGTATCTGACTGGTAGAATAGAGTCAGTTAAGATGCAAGAGAAATCGTTAGAGAAAAATGACCTCTTTTTTCCCCCTGCCAGGTATAATCTTCGTCCTTATTAGTTTTTGACAGTCTAATGTTCCATAGAAGAATCCTATACTGAAGTTACAATTTTAAATATATTCATACCAAAGTGTTTCCCCAAACCCTTTTGAAACCAGTGGAGGTATTTTCAGGGTTCCAGAAGACATGTTATTAACACGTTGGACGGAAAACATTGTTCTTACTTAGCAAATGTAGAAACCAAAACAGTTTATACCTATTTGTATGTATACACTATATCATAGCTGGGGATATAGTCCAGATTTAAAATGTCCTCCATTCTAGCTCCAGTGAACATGTTTCAATGTGTGACGTCTAATTTTCCAATTGTGTGTAATTCTCTGCCAATGTAGCACTGTTTGGAATAATGTCATGCACTGCCTAAGTTTGTGCACCTGTAAGTATTGTTGTTTCATGTGTTCTGCTTTTCTCTCCCTCTCCTGCTGCTGTCCTCACTCCACCAGAGAGAGCCGCAGGTCTCTGCTGCCGCCTAGTAGTTCCCTGTCACAAAGGGATGCCAAGGCTTACCGATCTGTCTGTCAAAACCAAAGATGTCTGGGAAATCCCTCGAGAATCCCTGCAGTTGATCAAGAGACTGGGAAATGGGCAGTTTGGGGAAGTATGGATGGGTATGCTCAGACTCAATTACTCTATTACTAGCTTCCTCATTTGGGGAATCCCAAACATCAAAGATGGAAGGTGAAAATAAAGAATGTATGACCAAGAAGAAAGTTTGAATTGCTAATAGTGGGTAATAATAATTTTGATTTTGATTTCAGAATGCTGGAATTTCTAGAAAAGAGATAGTAAGATTGGCAGATGGCTCAAATCATAGTATTATATGTGTCTCGATTCATAAACCAGAAAATGGTACAAAGAATGTTCCAGCTCACAACAAATGCCTTGCAAATATTTATCCAGTGAACTCAGTATTGCCCTAACGAGCAAGTCACCTTCCATCTTTCCTAGTGCATGCATAATTATGGATTATAAGGACTGTGTTTTCTTTATTAATTCCCTTTCCCATAGAGAAAGCTGATGGTTTGTGTTTTTGCTTAACTGTGATTGCATCGAGTTATACCCCACAAACTTCTGGATTGGCTAAAGATGCTTGGGAAGTTGCACGTGATTCGTTGTTTCTGCAGAAGAAGCTGGGTCAGGGGTGTTTCGCTGAAGTGTGGCTTGGTAAGGCAGAGGACACGTTTTGTTTTGGCTGCATCTCAAAGCCAATTAAAAAAAGGTTGGTTTTGAACAAAAACACATACACAGCTGCTGGGACCAAGACACTTACCCTGGATAGCTAGACAGACACAGGCCATCCAGATGTTCAGAATATAGCAATACCTTGCTGTACTCTATCCTACCTCATGTGGTTGATTAAGGCGTGCACAGAGCAGAAAGCCAATGCAATAGGAATCTGGTGTTTCCTCTTCCTAAGACGTGGTAAGGTAAGATACTATAGAAGGGCTTCTATAGGGGGAGACCATGTGTTTTTTTCCCACTGGGCCTAGATTTTTTGGTCAGTCTTTATTAGCTGATTAACCATGGGCTTGTTTAACCTCTTTGAGCCTCAGTTTCCTCATCTGTCAAATTAGAATGATACCTACTTCACAAGGTTGTTTTGAGGACTACAAGGGACAATATGTGTAGAGTCCCTTGTATAAAATAGGTGCTCCGTAGACACACAATTCTCTTAATTCTCTTTTTACTCATTGATAAGGCTGACTACACGGGGCCTTTCTTCACTGCTTTTATAGCTCTGTTTGGGGCAGTTGCAGCTTTGCTTAGAAATAGATTTAGGCCCCACCCAAAAACATTTCAGTAAGATTGTGTTAGATTTATGGAATCCCCCTTCTTCTTTTCTTAGATTTAATAAAAACAATATAGATAAGTACATGTTATGTGTAGCTGTAAGTGTTTAGGTGTATGTAGTCTGTATTAAAAGATTTAATACATTTAAAGCACTTGGAACAGATTCTGGCAATGAGTTAGTCCTACAAAGATACAGAGTTACAGATAGAGATAGAGAGGAAAGTAAAGATAGAGACAGATACTCAGTCATACATACATATATATATATGTGTGTGTGTGTTTATAAGCTATTTTAATAAGTATTATCATTATTATTGTTTTTCAGAGTCTACATTATTATGTCTATCTCTCTCTAGACTTTAACTCAACTATTGTATGTTTACATGAACTTCCCCTCTCAACTGCCCAATTTACAATAAAAATAATGAGTTTAAGAATTTTAATCCAGTCACTAATATAATCAAGAATTGGACCCTACACAAAATTTATTTTCTAACTTTACAATTTTCTCCTTTAAATTATTACACATATTATTAAGATTTTGTTCCCCGTTGAACATATAAAACTTAATCAGTTTAAACCAGCTTTCTTTTCCAAAAAGAAAATAACAATCTAATTGAGCAGATTTTTTTGTTTCCCTTATAATTTTAATTCAAAGTCACAGGATGAATAATGGAATACATATAGAACCCACATTTTTTTTTTAATTTTAGGATCAAAAGAAACTCAAAAGATAATCTGGTTCTATTTCTGTATTTTATAGATGGGGTAACTGAGGCTCATAAACCAGTCATGCCCCTGGACCTACTAGCTTTTTTAACATGTTATGTTTAAATATTTCTGTTCCCTCTTAGCTCTTGCCTCATTTTGACAGTCTGATAGAAGTCATTATTCTTGTTGTCGCTGACCATCAGTAAACCTGAGGAATTTTCCTTACTTGGTGGAAGTATGGGCAAGTAGACTGTGAGCTTCTTGCC
Source organism: Cynopterus sphinx (assembly GCA_030015415.1). Lineage (NCBI taxonomy): Eukaryota > Metazoa > Chordata > Mammalia > Chiroptera > Pteropodidae > Cynopterus > Cynopterus sphinx. The sequence goes on along the minus strand of CM057386.1, from coordinate 93,663,373 downwards.
ACTGCTTGTCAGCATACTTACAGTCTTACTTTTAGATCAGCTTTTCAAGGACTCAGTCAAGTATCTCCTCCATTGCAGGCAATTGAAAACCTAGAGGTGGTTTCCACACATCTGCAGTGTGTTGCCCTATCTTTTTCATGTCACACCCCATAAAACTGAACTTAACCTCATTGCCTCTGTGCTCACTCTGCTGCCTAATGGATGAATATTGGACGGCACAGCCCATTCTAACCCCTGGACTTTTGTCCTTGTAAAGAAGTGTCCAGAGCTTTTGGTCCAAATTTGTAATCACATCTCTGAGCCAGAAAAGAAAAGCGGTTTATATCAAAATAGGAAAAAAGTTAAACTATAAACCATAATAGAACCATAAGTAAAAACATTTTTCCTGTTGAAAATACTTGACAGAGTCCTTATATTTGATTGTCATTGTTCAAGAAAAACTATATTAAGTTTTTTAACTTAATATCTAAATAAATTAATATGAGAGATATGGATAAAAACCTTCTTTCCATACTGACTTCACACTGTGGAATGTCTGCAGGCACCTGGAATGGAAACACAAAAGTAGCCATAAAGACTCTTAAACCAGGCACAATGTCCCCTGAATCATTCCTTGAGGAAGCACAGATCATGAAGAAGTTGAAGCATGACAAGTTGGTCCAGCTCTATGCAGTGGTGTCTGAGGAACCAATCTACATTGTCACCGAGTATATGAATAAAGGTTGGTCAAGGCCTCTCTGCACTCTATCTCACAGTGACCTACGGGGATTGTTTCAGGGAGGGAAATGGAGATGCCTGCTAGCTTTTTCCCTAGATTTTACATGTGTCAAGCATCCCCATCAGGAAGTACAAACTGTGTGCTCATTAATAAAAACATTTTAAAAGAGACAATGACCTTGAGTTTGCCCCGCAGGTACTTATGAAACATAATACCTTTTGCATGCTGCACATAGAGAGTCCCTACTCCTCTCCATAATTAAAACATTCATTTTTAATATCAGTGTTACAGAAGGCTATGATAGTTCGCTGTTGCTTTGAATGCCATAGCTCGTGTTAAATTTTCTTTTTGCAGAGCCGAACAATTAATATCAGATGCTGGTCTCTGAGCTGTTTAGTCTCCATCTTTTCAACATCTTTTTTTTTTTTGTTTCAGCTCTCTTTCATAAACATCAAATGAAGAAAGACACGCTTTTAAAGAGCACATTTTATTCTCATTTTCTCTCTTTCTGTCTCTGTTTCTCTCTGTCTCCTAATCAAAGCAACATTGTTGGGGATGAGGCCAAAGATCACTTTGTTTTGGAAAAATAGATGAACCAAACAAGAAGCATCCATAAAAGGCAATACAGAGGGATACCACTGTAATTTTTCTTTTCCATGTACTATCTTTTAAAATATATTTGGAATTTTTTCCTGGCAGATTATTTGTCCTTTGTATTTACAATTATTTGGTAAATAACTTGTTGATTAATAAAGCATGGAAAATATCACCTATGGCCATTATGAGCCTCTAGCTTCTGCACATGATTGTCTCAGCCCTGGGGTTAGTTCCGAGCTCCTCAGGCTGAGTTATCTTATAGAGTTATAGTAGCTCTGAACCTCCGGCTGTTTTGATACAGGTGTCTTTAATGCCTGGCTGGTCGTGCATGATCTCATGGGGAGCTACTTGCCCCACCCTGCATTCCTCAGATATTCTGTTCTTTCAGGTATTCTTTTCTTGTAAAAAAGCTGGGCTGGTGGTTCTTAAACTTTACTATGTATCAGAATCACCTAGAGGGCTTCCTGAAATACAGAATTCTGGGCCTGAATTCCAGAATTTCTGATTCAGTAGATCTGGGCTAGGACCCTAGAGTGTGCATTTCTGACAAGATCCCTTGAGATGCTCTTCCAATTGGTCCCAGGACCACATTTTGGAAACCACTCAGCTGGGTGGTATTGTCCCCACATCATTCCTGTGTGCAGGGCTGACCAGGGAATGAGACCGCCCAGCCCGTGGTGCAGCTCTTCCCATGTTCTTTATGACAAAAAGGGAATTGAGTCTCATTTCTTCTAGTTTTATCAATGTTTTGGAAAGGGAGTCACCATTGCTTATTTTTAAAAGGTAGAACTGCTGCTTTTCAATGTACAGAGATTTTCTATGATTTTTTGGTTGCATAAACCTTTCTTTTACATTGATGGCATTATTCAATTCAATTACCTCATTACTCCTAATTAAAAAAAAAAAAAAGTACAGCCCTTTGTTGGGAATTTTTCTCTTTCAAAGTAAATGGAAATGATTTTATGTTTTGTTCATAGGAAGTTTACTCGATTTCTTAAAAGATGGAGAAGGAAGAGCTCTGAAATTACCAAATCTTGTGGACATGGCATCACAGGTAGGCCGCATGATACCTTGATTACTGCATGAGATCTAATGATGCCTGAGTACATCGAGCCATGGTATACACATACGTGCTGTTTCCACAGGTTGCTGCAGGAATGGCTTACATCGAGCGCATGAATTATATCCACAGAGACCTGCGATCAGCAAACATTCTAGTAGGGAATAGTCTAATATGTAAGATTGCTGACTTTGGATTGGCCAGATTGATCGAAGATAACGAGTACACAGCCAGACAAGGTAGGCACTTGAATGGCGATGGCTTGTGTTCACATCCTTGAGAATTTACTTACTGCACAACCCTTCCTCCCACCTTCTCTTCCCTTTCTTCAGAAAGTGTTTGAAATGTCCTTCTTCAGCTGAGTTTTTGTTTGGTTTTTTTTTCCCATCTTTATCTGGCAGGAATTCAAAAACTTGGCAGGTAGGAGACTAGTGGGTTTCAGTAGATGGATGAGATGTTCCTTTTTGATGAGTGAGTGTCTGCTGATGTGTGCCTCCTAGCTCATGCCATCCTCTTCACAGTGTCCAGGCCTGGGACACTTTGATTTTAGACAAAGAGGGCTGTGGAAGGCCAAGAGCTTAGTCAAGTAAAAGCTTGTCTCTCCATCAGAGTCTCAGCAAAAATCAGAAGGTGTGCTCGTTGGAGAATTTAATAAAGAAGTTATTTTCAAAGGCCTGAGCAGGCTTTAGGAAAACCAATAGGACACGATGAGGTATCCCAGAGCTAGTAACAGTAGTGGACCCAAGGCCTTAGGGCAAGTGGGAGTAGTGGGCACCACAACTAAGGACGAGCTCTGTAGCGAGGCCACCTTTCATTAGAGAGAGGCTGCAGGGGTGGATCTGGAGGGTTCATGCTCAAGCTCACTCTTCGGCCCCCCTCCAGAACTCCTGCCAAAGCCACCTAAAAGCCAGAGGTCAAAGGAGCCCATTGATGAGTTCAGGTGGGTCCAGAGCAGAGAGAAAAATAGAAAGGGGATTTAAAGGAAAAATAAAAGATAACATAGTCAGCTGAAAATCTCTACCTCTTTAATCACCTCCTTTCCTTCTACCCCCTCCAAAAATATAGGAATTATCCTCTGGAAAGACACATCCCAAACCAGCAGCCACTATAATAAGGCAGCTTTTTAGGTGCTTTTAGAGCACCAGACACCAGGGCGTGAATTCTCAAGGATATTTTCTATCCTCCCAGATTTTCGCGTAGGGGTCAACAGGTAAATATGTGGAATTCAATTGCTGCTTGCAATTAAATTTAGGCTCCTCAGCTAGAAGATAAGGCTTGTGTCTGAAGGAAGGGGGTAACCTTCACTGTTGTTGTCTTTAACCAGAGCCTGGTCATTTCGAGCAAGGCTGAGCAGTGACTGGAATATATTATGGAGTGGTGCTTTCCACTGGCCACCTCTGGAATTCTTATTCCTCTTTCTTCTTTAATTCTTTCATTTCATGCCAATTCTTCCCTCCTTTTATCATTCTCAGCAGTCTCAAGTGATGAGGGAAATGTTAAACTAAAACCCTGGCTCGTACAGATACTGTCCAAATGCTAAATTACATGTCGGTCAGACAGCTCGGCTATTTGAATTTCCCCAACACGTGGCAGTTCTTGTCCTGGAGCCAAATGCCCACACAGCAAGCATACCCACACATTACACACACACACACACACACACACACACACACACACACACACGAGTGCAGGGCCAGATGGCATGCTGTATCTAATCAAAGGCACAGGGGCAGCTTTGATTGGCACTGGCAGTCCAGAGAAAAATGCGGACATGATTTTATGTCAGGGTAGGCTGAAAGGGTCTGAAATGCCGCTGGGTCTGGAACCTGGCCCTAAATGAGAGAGTTTACCCTGAGGCAAACCTGTCAGATCCCGGCCCACAGACCCAGAAGGAGAGGAGAGCATGTGAAGGTTGTGACACATGCATAGTTGTTTTAGGAAGGGGTGAGAATGGAGTCAGTCTTGGCAGTCAGTCGTGTGAGTATCCTGAGAGGTGCCAGAGAGAATGGTTCAGGATTTGTTTCTCTCTTTCTCCTGGACTCCATTCACTAGAATTTGTGGTTAACAGCCTTAAAACATCAATAAATTAGAAGGTTGCAGGGCCAGAAGCCTAAGGATGCTGGCAGGAGCACTGTTGACAGGGCCCGGATGTTAAATTCACGGAATGAGGTTCCTCTGGCTGTGGCCCGGTGTGATTTCGCACCCAGGAAGGGCACATGCAGAACTCCTCACTGGTTTCCCCTCACAGCACGCTGGTGCTGTGGATTAGGGCCAGAGAGGCCACCCTCAGCCCTGGCCATCAAGGCCCACCTCTACAGTTAGCTGTCTGATTGCCTTTCTGGTGGCTTCCTCACCTCCACCATCACTTTCCCAGATGCCGTATTGATGCCTTTCAAAGGATCAGCCTCAAACCCTTCGTACCGTGTGTTTTTCACTTAATTTTCAAATAGATTGCCCCCACCTTTCCCTCTTAAAATTCTTTTTTCTTTTCTCTTCCCTTTCACAAATATCTTCAGATCCATGCCAAACACTAAAAAGAGTAAGTAAGAAGTAAATGAACTGGAGAACTGAACTAGGGGACAAAACAAGGATTTGCAAGGAGAATAAAATGCTGTCCTGTAACAGAGGAAAAGGAAGGAACAAGAGCATTTATGAGCTACCTACCAAATGCAAGGTGTGGGGAGGGAAACAATAGAAGTAGACTCAGAAGGGTTAATTAACTTGTACAAAGTCACACACACCCCTAGTAAAAGTGCACAGGCAGGATTTGCATCCAGGTAGGGCTGGCCCTAGTGTATCTGCCCTTTTAAGCTGTCTTGACTAACTCTCATCCAGGTGGAGGTTAAAAAAATAGAAAATAAAAAATCAAGATGAATTCTTTTTCTCCTTTATTTTATGGAAAAAAATTTAAGGGGCATCTGTTAATATGCACGTGTGAGGGAATTGGAAAGACCTGCATTTTCTGGCTCTGGGACAACCCAGCTATTTATAAAATTATTCCCAAGGGTCAGCCCTTCCCTGGCTTCTTTATGAGACAGGGAGGGCCTGGTGTGTATCTGCTGGTGTGCTCTGCAGATGGCATACGTGCTGCATGCTGAAGTTTCTGGGGATTAGCAGCTCCTCCAGACAGCTGGTCCATTTGCTGGGTAATATTTGCAAGTCGGGTTTTATGACCCCCACGGTCCACAGCCAGGCAGTATCTTGATTATGAAAGAGTGCACAGTGTTCAAAAGCACATGCTACACACAGGTATTTAGGACCATGGCAATTGTTTTTCAACACAATTGTGACCTTCCCGTCTAAGGGCACGGTGAAATGTCTGCCACCCCCCTGGATAGATGAAATGGCATCTCCAAGAGCACAAACAGAATTAGAACTGGGACCTGTGTTAGAAACCCCTTCCTGTGTTTCTTTCCTCCTACCACTCCCCACCCCACTGGACTATAAGAAGAAACCCCATGTCAGGGAGAAGGTCAAGACCAGGCCCAGAGCCTCGGAAGGTGGTCCTTTGCCAACAGCATTCTAGAGGCAACTAGAAACTATTTGGTGTTGCTCTTTTTCCATTAACTGTACATCTTCCTCAATTATAGCAGATAGATCTTCTTTAGTCATAAACTCTGAAAAATTCTGATTAATTAGGGTCTCTCAGTAATGCCACCATTAATTATTTGAGGGCCTTGTCTGCAAAAGGGACTTTACTAGGACCTACAGATATAAAGAAGCCTAAGAATGCACAGGGGCGTCAGCAAGCGTGAGGAGGAACATACAAGAGTATCACTGAATGAAGTCAGGTAGACCCGGATTTGAAACCCAACTCTATCACCTACCAGCTGAAGTTATTTAATTTTATTTAATTTGGACAAGTTATTTAATTTTTCCATGCCTCAGTTTGCCTATCTGTAAAGTAGAAATATGCTTTACCTGCTTTGTGCTTTAATTTTTTGCAAAAATTAAGTAAAACAATAAAGTGTTTAGCACAGTGCCCAGCACATAGCAGGCGGTAAATAAAAAATATTATTGTTATGTCTAAGTCGTTGGAGAATAAACAAATGCCAGAATAGATTGTAGACACAGTGGAAAGGGTCAAACACTATCTGGGAAAGGGAAAGAAGAATCAGTGATAACTCGCAAATAGTCAAGTGCAAGTAATCATAATAGAGTTGCCAACAAATGAGCGAGTCAGGAAGATATTTTCCGAGAGAGGGTGAGTTTGATTTTGGATTCGTGGTAGTACATCCAAGCAAGGTATTAAAGCCCAGAGAGGTCAGTCAGGGTGCCCACTGCCGCAGGTCCTCACTTCCCAGTCCTCCCCACCATGTCACTGTGTCTGAGCTGACCATGGCCTCTCACCCCCATGCTGCCTGCACCCCCGCTTCCCCCCAAGGTCTGATCACAGCCTCTTCCCTACCCTAGCACTGCACCTTCATCCCAGAGTCATTCTGCAGCTGCTCCCAGCCCTGCCTGTGCCACCAGTGCCACAGGGATCTTTTGTCTGTCCTATTGTCCTCATACATCCACACACACCTGTCTCCTATAACTGCCAGCATGGGCAGCTGTCACCAAGCCTCACTTTCCAAGACTCACAGCCTTCAGAGTTCACAGAGACAGACAGCAAGCCGTGGGAGGATTCTTGACAGACTCATTTTTCCCTTCATAAAATTTCAGGAAGCTCGATGCTGACATCAGTTTAAACCTAACTATTTCAGGTAGACACGGCTAATGTATAAAAATGACTTGCTTTTGTGGACACATTTTTTTTATATTGAGCGATCACATACAAACAATAAAATGAATAAATCTGAAGTGTACAACTCACCGAATTTTTACATCTATATATGCCCCCAAATCACTCACAGATGAAGATACAGAACACTGCCAGCACCCTCGGCTTCTTCATCCTCCGTCCAGCCACTTAACCATCCCCAGAGGTAGCCACTATTTCTCCTCTATCACCATAGATGCATTTTGCCTGTAATTGAACTTTGTATAAGCAAAACAGAGTCTGTTTTTTGTGTGTCTGGCTTCTTTCCCATTATTACATCGGTGAGGTCCGTCCATGTTGCTGCACGTAGCAGTAGTTCTTTACATTGCTGAGGAGTATCCTATTGTAAATGTAGCAGTTCATCCACTCTATTGGTATTTCTAATTCATGGCTATTACGAATTAAGCTGCTGTGGTGGTGGTGGATGTATGTCCTCCTAGTTCTTGGGTACATTCCCAGGAGTAGAATTGTTAGTCATAGGGCAAATCTAGCATGGGTAGCAAATGTCCCGCAGATTTTGTGGGCATAGCTGTAAAGGGAGATTACACAGGTGTGATGTTGGTTACCAGTGTTGTACTTCCCTGTAGACTGCTGAGGCAGCCTGGTGAGACCGAGGAACCCGGGGCTAGAAGTTAGGAGGCCTGGGTTTGAATGAGCTCTGTCACTTACTTACAAGTGTGGTTGTCCCCAGGCAAATCACTTACCTTTTTTAAGCCTCATTTTTCACATCTGTAAAATGGAGATAATAAAAATAATTACCTTATATCATGTGAGGATTAAATGGACTGTCTATAAAAACTCTCTGAGAGTTGTATAAAACTATTCTTAGAACCTGAACTTTTTGTGTTTGACGTACATTTTTCTTGAAAAGAGTGTTTATTTTCTTACTTTAAAAGTTTTTTTAAAAAAGACTATTAGTAATCAATAAATAACCTTTTAAGAGGGAAAAAAGGAATTATTTCATTCTTTTATAGCCAACTCTGTTTACCTGGGCAGTCACCACTCTGTATTATCACCCTCCTCCCTGAACACAGCTGGGAGCTGGAGGTCCACTCACCATCCTCTCCAGCACACTTTCCTTTTTCTCGTGTTCACCTTCCCTGTTGAGAACTGTCCCTGCCTCCATGCTGCCTCCATTGTTTTTAATCTTGTCAGCTATGAGCAGTCTCAGCAGTGTCCCTGATGGTTCTGCATGCACACACGCACACACACACGCACACATACACACACGTGCATGAGCACTGTTGTAGCAGTTCTTCCAAGTATAAAGAGGCCCAGGTTTACTGCTTCTCTATAGAGGTGATGTGGCCTGAAGATCAGCACAGAGCACATAGTAAGTATTTAATAATATTTGTTTGTTGCAGTGGAATTAGCCAAAGTCACTGTCACCTTTCCACACTCTTCCCAGACGTGCTCTCCTGCTCATTCCCTCCCTGGGAATTAGATACCATGTGACTGCAGGAATCTCTAGAAAGGATTGTTCACTACACCTGTATTTCCTGCATGCAGCAAGGTTGTCTCTGGTGTAATGGGAAGCACAGGAGCTTGGGAGCTAGATAAGCCTGTGTTCAAATCCTAACTCTATTTCCTAGTCATGGATTTTTGCATAAGGTCTAGCCCCAATGAGCCTCAGCTTTCTCACTGTGACATAAGGTTGGTGTTGGTTGTTTACCATTCAGGTGGTGTGAGAATCACAGAAGTCAGTTGTAGAAGCTGTTGGTGTTACTCATTTCTTCCCATTCCTTCCTCACACAAAAAAAATACCCTCCCCCTCTCAAAGATGGCAGGCGCTGTATCAGTTAAGAGCATGACCCATGAAATCAAATTATCTTGGTGTGAATCCTAGCATCACTGCTAATTAGCTGCGAGACTGTGGACGAGTTACTTAACCTCTCTGAGCCTTATTTTCTCCTCAGAAAACAGAAATAATAACAGTTATCGACATAAAAGACTTGTTGCATGGCTTCCTGGGGAATATACATAAAAAGCATGTAGCACAAAGCAAATGCTGAGCTAATAGTTTTTATAATTGTAGTTGGTAATAGTAATATCACTACTATTGATCAATGAAGTAATAGTGACTACCTCCCCCTCCCTCCCTCTCCTTCTCTCAGATACACACTCACTTGGAGGACCTGCTATTTAACCCTCTCTTCTGCTGACAGGAACATAGAGTTGCTCTGTGCTTGCGGTTCGTTTGGGGCTTATTTTATGGTCTTAGTTAACGACAGGATCATTGTTGAGGAAGCAAATGTCAAGGTGTTTAATCTCTGGATCTTTGGAGTGTACATAGAAACAAGGGCATTTGGGACTTTGTCTAAGACCTGCTGTTTAGGCTTGTGTAGTAAATAGAAAAAGAAAAATGTGTCTGTTCAAATGCTCCCATTATTGAGGATTTAAGTTGAATAGATTATTATCTGGAGGAAAATTCACGTATAAATTAGACTGCGACAAATTCATAATGGTTGCAGTTTTCATGTTAATTATTTCATGTTAAAAAATTGTTACTGCATAAATTAACACATTCTTTCATGGAGAACATATTTTAGAAAGATTTGTTACTTTAATAACTCTTTGTGTATTAGAAATCCCAGATGCCTGTACTAATTAAATATAATCAGATTTTGGATTCAAAAAAGCACAGTAGCCATTTAACACAAACAAGCAGGCAGCTAGGTTGACAAACACAGTGAGGAAGAAGCGGATCCCTGTCTCTTGCAGATTCTGAATTTCACAATTCAGAGCTGCGAATTCCATGTCTGTCCTTGCTTTGTATTAGCATGGCTGGGGATTATCAGACTCAGAATGCCCGCTTTCCAGCTCAAGGGCTGCTGCAGAATTATTAATCAGCCTCTTCTGAGGCCCCTGTAATCCGGCAGCAGATCAAGGCTGATCTCTCCGTGAGATGCCCTCCCTCTGCCCCCGTCCGCACATGCGTTTCTTGTTCTCTGTCAACAACAGCATTGCAATTCCCACACAGTGTGCCGTGACCTGAACGGTAAATGTCAGGGGAGGGAGGGAGGGAGGGAGGGAGAACCTTTTTTAAATATTGAATTTAATCTAATTCTTCCCATACTAGAGAAGCAAAGCATCCCTTGACAAAAAAAGCCAGCCCTTGCCAGGGCAGCCATTGTTTTCAGTCCTGAGCAGGACAGCCGTTTGCCTGGACTGACCACGCACTGGTCGGCGGGGGCCGCCTGGTGAGAGCTGGGGCTCTGCACAGCGCCCTGCCCTGGGCCAGGTTGCAGCTGTCACTCCTGCTGAGCGGACGGGCTGCAGCCCCAACCGAGCCTGGTTCTCATCAAGCCTCCCAGAGTTGGGTGCACATCCGTCGCTAGGCAGAAAAGCGCCTTCATTTGTATTCTGCCGTTTACAGGATGCTTTGTGTCTCTGCTGAGCCACCGCGCTGCGGGGCCCGGTTTTAACCTCGGGGTGGCCGTCAGGCTGACTGCAGGGAGGGGGAGATGGACTGCGCTGCCCCCCCCCCACTTCCCTCGGAGAAAGGACGTGTGCAAAGCCAAAGATTAAAATGCAAAGAGAGGGACTTTAACTCACACTCGCCTACCCCGGTCTCTTCTAAGATGAAAACTGCTGTGGGGGAGGGGTGGGCTGCTTTCTTTCACTCCCTTACTCTGTCTGGAGGACTCAGATGAGACTTCCTTCAGGAAGCCCTGGTCACTGAGAGCCTCTTGTCTGAATACCTTTCCTCTGTATCTGCCCTGGGCAGTCACGCTTTGTATTCTGGGTGGGTATGTCTTTCTCCTTTGTGCTGTCTTGAGCGGAGCAATTTGGAGGTGGTTTCTGAACGGTCAAGAGCAAGTTGTTGCTCTCTGCATCCCACGTTTCTTAGTAATCACCAAGAAGGAAGCAGATGGTCGCCCTCTGTGATTTTAAAGTGTGTAAATAGGAACTGCAGACTGCCATCAAACATCAAAAATGTCACTTGGCTTCCTTGTCTCGCTTTGCTGGCAAAAGGAACTCCTGCCTTTGCATCATCTGGAAAATCAGGGATAGGCAGTGCACATGAAATCTGCCCCAGATTGTAAAGCCTCTGTTTCTTCCGGCCAAAGGAGGTGCACAGCAGCATCCTGCTGGTCTCCCGCCGCGGCACAGGCACTGTGGGAGGCAGTTTGCAAAAGCATCCCCACAGTGATTATTATTGCCTCTATAGCCTCTCTTCCTTCAATTTCTTCTTAACTCCCAACCAAACCCTCACTGTGACCATCAGCTGTTCGCAAGCAGTATCTCAGACCCCAATGCTTGTCCTTGCTGCCTAACATACTTTATGGCATGACATCAGATTTACCCAGGCCCACTGCCCCTTCCAGGGTGGCTGGATTCTTGGAATAATTTCTGTGTTGAGCTACATCTCAGCTATCTGTTTATTACTTAAAATCTGAGTTCTTAGCACACTGAACTGAGCATATGAAGCTTTGCAAACAGTTTTCTTGCTGTTTGTCCTGGATAAAAGTCCACGAAGTTAGCGTTTATCCTAGTGGGGCTGTGAATCGGAATTTTTACTCTAATATTGCTTCCCTTTGGGCTCACGGTGTTCCAGAATAGCAAGCAGAATTCCTCTTTAATTCCACCCAAGGCAACCACTTAAACAAGCCCCCCAACACAGTCTTCACTTCAGAGAAAATCCCCTTGGTGGTTTTTAGATTTCCTTCCTGAGAGTTAAGGAACCAAATACCCATGATTTCAGGAGATGCTCATTAATTTTGCTCTTTACTTTTGTGTTGCCGGTGAGAGTTATCTTGAGTTGTCATTGTTCACCATTGGGGAAAGGCAGGCAGCCCAGAGCATCCTCTGCTCACCTTCTGGCTCTGTCACAGAAGGAAACATCATGGTCTTTCACTGTGTAAGGCTTCTCTGCGCTTCTACAGTTCATCTTCCTGCCTGTCCTTCCTCAACTACAAGACTCTGGGACTAGTGCCTGACTTCAGCCTCATCTTCCATTCTCCCTGGGAGTTGCTTGGCTCCCTCTGCCCTCTGGTTGTTCTGATTAGGTTTTAAATGCCTTCTGATGGCCCTTCCATCCCTTTTCTGTCCAGTCCCCAATTTGGGGCTCCCTTTGGATTTTGTTCATTCCTCTTAGCCTAAATATTTCTTCTACAGATTCAGCTACACCAGACTTTGGATCTGTGCCTAGCTAATCAACCTCTGTTTTGTGATATGTTCAAGCCCTGCCTCTGGTCCTTGCTTCTTGTCTTCCTTGCCCAAATCTGTTTCTCTTGTACACATATCCCCAGTGGGACAGCACTCCTCTCTAATCCCTACCCCCGATCTCCTTTCTTCTCAAACACCCTGCTCACCAGTGCTTATTTCAGATGGACTATCACCCCATTGTACCACTTACTGTTAATTTATTTATTTTTAAAACATGGTGCTAACACCTTATGAACTTAAAGTAGAAGCTTCAACAGAATGTGGAAAACACTCAGCTGAATACTCCAGACACATTTGGAAAGTTTGAAAATCATTCCTTCGGCCTAGTGTGAAAATGCTGCGTTTTGCTTTGCCAGGTTTTATTGGGTTTGAAATCATTGTTTTGTTTGAAGAACCACAAAGTTCCAGGTCAAGTCAGCTTTGATCTTACCACTTTCACAGGATATCCTGTCCTAGTCCAGCCTTGGCAACCCCCCAGACCCTTGTAATCAGCTTCCTGTTATTGGCATAGTTTGTAATTTATTTTTCTTCATTCTCCAGGGTAACTTTTAAGTTGAAGTACTGCACATTATTTAATATTGAATACAATAATTTGCAGAGTTTGTGGCTTCATAATTAAAGAAGGTTCTGGATAGATCTTTGGTTCAGAAAACCAGTGTCTATTGTTGACACTGATGCCTTTTCTTCTTGGGCGGGGAAAAAAAGCTATTAAGGCACCATTTGTATTTTTAGTAGGAAGGATTTGGTTTCTATTATTCTGTGCTGGCTTCTCCTTCTCCACCTTGGCCCAGTTTTTTAGCCAGAGGGAATATTTTCTGAGATAGGACTATGGAATTGGGTTGGTCACCAGAAGAAAAAAAAAAAAAAAGAGCTTGACAGTCCAGCTCTCCAGTAAGAGCCTATAATGCTAACTGGACCCCACTTCACCTACCCTGGCCCCGGCCTGAGCTTCACCCAGGGATAACCATGGGTCACACTGTAGCGTTACCTTGTGGACACTTCTACCCAGGGCCCCCATTTCCTGTACAATTCTTTCCCCTCTCTCCTGCTCCCTCTTCCTCCTAAAGCCAGCGCCACAGTTTAGCTCTCTGTTGGGTTTGCCTATGAGCTCTGTCTTCCCAGCTGCCTAGAAAGTCCTAGGGCAGGAGATGATCCATGCTTAGTTTTCTTTTCTTTTATTTTTTTTTATTTTTTAAGCGAGGCAATCCTTGGTTGACCTCACAGATTGCAAGGACCTTGTCATCTTACAATCTCTTATTTTTTTAAATTTTTTATGCCTACAGCACCTGGTCTTCCTAGGTGGTCTCCCATCCAAGTACTAACCAGGCCCAACCCTACTTAGCTTTCGAGATCAGACAAGATTGGGTTTGTTCAGGGTATTATGGCCACAGACCCAGGCTTGATTTTCTCGGGAGTCCCTCCAACTGTGTTGAGGACTAACTGGATGCTTAGTAAGTTCTCAATGATTGACTGTTTTTTGTTTTTTGTTTTTTGTTTTTATCTTTTTTCCCTCTCTTGAACTTTGGAGAGCTTTGGCTAAGCTCAGTGCCTTTGCATTACTATCCAAAGAAAATAATAGCTGGCATTTTTTTAGCTATTGCAAGGTGCCAGATGCTGTGCTGGGCTCCTTACATTATTTATAATTCTCAGCACAACCTCATGGATTATTCCTAATTTACGGTCAGGGAGACTAAGACTAAGAGGGTGGTTAAATGGTCACCCAGCAAATGAAAGCCCAACTCAGCCCACATATGGGCTCATCACTGAAGAGCATTCTCTAGGGAGCCCTGTTTCCTGGCTGACTTACAGATACTTAATGCAACAGCTAGACTTGGAAGCAAAAGTCTCTGCTGTCTTCATTCATACGTTTGAAATGCCACTGCCACCATCATAATACATGAAGATACATAAAGTGTAGTAAGTAACCGATCAAGTAGGAACTATTTCTATTTGAAAGCAGACTGCCTGGCCTCCATGGATAGAGGACCTTCATGAACTGGAATGGGGCCTGCAGGTTGAGATTGGCCTTCCTAACTTAATGAATTTAGTTGGTCATCCTTTTTTGACCTAAAAGCTGAGAGCATTCGGTCGGACTGTCCTGGAGTGTGATAACAATGGTTTTATTTCTGTAACTCTAAGGTTGAAAACGATTATATGTTTGTTTCACTCTAATATTGTCCCTATTTTCTTGTTGAGTTTGATGAAATCGGCATAAAGGAAGAGAATTTCTTTGGCCATCAGAGTGTTGGATGAATTACTGGGTTGACCCTTTAGCCAGTAAAAGCATTTATTGAGCAGCTGCTGTTTAACCAGCCATAAGCAAGTTACTGTGGAGGAACATAAATATAAAACCTGGTCTCCAACCTCAAAAGACTTACATTCTATTTAAAGAGATTTTTAAAAAAATAACACATGTAGAACTAGTAGAAAGACATGTCAGAGATGTGGAAATAGCAACATAGTGTATCTTGGTTAAGAGCTGGAGCTCTTCATTGGAGCCAGATTCCTTTGGTCCCAATTTCTATTCCACCATTTACACGTATCCTTCGGCGCAGCAGTCACCAGCCTTATTAGCACCAGGGACCAGGGCTCCTATGAGAATCTAACGCCTGATGATCTGAGGTGGAGCTGAGGTGGTGGTGCTGGCACCGGGGAGTGGCTGCAAATACAGATGAAGCTTCACTTCCTCACCCGCTGCTCACCTCTTTCTGTGCAGCCTGGTTCCAAACAGGCCACAGGTCAGTACCAATTCTCAGCCCTGGATTTGGGGACCCCTGCGAGTTTGACATGTAATTTTACCTCTCCGTATTCAATTTTCTCATTGGTAGAACAGGAACAGTTATGGGTATCTACCTCCTGTGTGTAAAGCACCTAGCATGATCCTTGACACTTGATAAACGCTCAAGATGTATTTAGCTATTGTGATAGCTACTATTGTAAAGCATTATTAAACTGTTGTTTATAGTGTTAGCTTCAAGTGTATTGGAGAGATCAGTGAAGGCTAGAGTAATCACAGATGGTTTCATGAAGGACGTGGGACTTGAGCTGAGTATGCTTTAACTAAGCAGGTGGAAAGAGAGAAAGCATTTAGAACAAGCTTATACATAAGAAGCAGAGATGATTATGCCAAGTGCTGGTACAGGTTATGGGAAAGCAAACTTGACTAGAGTAACTGTGTTTGGTGTGGGAAGAACCAAAGTTTAATAGATATTGGGTCTGTGTAAACGAAGTGGGAGATTTTGATTTCATGCAGTAGGGAGCCCTCTATATATGGTGGGGGTGGGAGGTGGGATGACCAAGCCGGTTTATAGTGATTATAGTTAACCCTGAACAACGCTAGGATTATGGGCACCGATCTCCTATGGAAAATTCACATATGAGTACAGTAGACTCTCCAAATACTCAGTTTCCCAACCATGGCGTTACCCACTGAACAGTGCAGGTTTGAACTGTGCAGGTTAATTGTAAAACTCTATGTATAGGTGGACCCATGCAGTTCAAATCTATGTTGTTCAAAGGTCAACTGTAGGTGGAAGAAAATGAACTGAAGGAAGGGCACCATGAAAGGAGGACTTAACAGATGGGTGAGGGCCCAAACCAAGTTTTGACAAAGAGATTAAACAAGAAAGGGAAAATTTGAGAGACATGTCAAAGAGGGAAACAATAGACCTTGGTGATGGCTTAAATCAGATGTTGGAGGAAAGGGAAAAGTTCCAGCCCACTTTCAGGTTTTTTCTTTGAAGCCTGGTGGAATGATGATCTGACCCCCCAAAAAGATAGTGAAAAAGGGGACTCCGTTTGCATCCTAAAATATTAAAGTGAGAATATGCCTTATAAGTGTTAATCATTTAGTAAAATGTTTTACCTATTACAATAATCTTTTTTATAATAAAATGTCTTATTCATTGTAAGATGAGTTGGTGAAATGTAAATTTAGATTCATACTTGCCGCATTTGAGATAACAGTGGAACACACCCTGGAGACTTTGTCCCTTAAGACATTTGCAAATCAAAAAAGAAGTCTTCAGATGAGAGACAGTCTGTCTAGTGTGTCCAGACCCATTCACATAGAGATGACGGGCAGAGTCAGTCATGAGAGAGGGTATGTTTCGCAAGGAAATACGCAGAAAGAGAAGAGTCTGCAACACTGAGGCCCCTCAGGCACTTGTAATTAAAGAGCAGGATAATGAAGAAGAGCCTACAGCAGAGACAAAAGAACTGCTTGGAAGGAAAGGAAGAACATCAGGGAGAATAAACTTAGAAAAGATAATTTATTCATTTCTATAGAAAAGTTTGAGCTTTACAAAGTGTTGGAGTATGCTAAGTTTTACTCCTTTGTTCCTGAGATCATTAGGATTATGCAAACATGAAAAGTGAGCTAAAATAACACAAATATGACTAGCGCCACAAGTTAAATAAACATGATGACAGAAGTGACAAGAGAAGCATAGCCAACCCAATTGCTAATTGCTAACAGACACCCAAGGGCCTTGAAATGTCATGCTTTTCAAGAGTTTTGAAAAGTCAAAATGCTTTTCACATTCTTTCTCATCACAAATCATTATCAAGGTACTGATATGTTATCTTCCACAGTTTAAAGGGAAGGAGAAAGAATGAGGTGGGATGTCATCACATTTCTGCTCACAAGCAAGCTTTAATGGCTTCCCATCACACTTACGAGACCCAAAGTCCATAGTGTGGCAAAGTCCCACAGAATCTGTCCTCGTCATCCGTTTTGTTATTCTTGATAGCACTTGTCACTGTCAGATACACATACTGGCATTTATCTCCTTCCCAAACTAAGCTGCAAGCTCCATGAGAGCCAGAGTTTGAGTTTACCCCAGCAGTGAATACAGTGCCAGGCATGCGGGGGAAAACTCTGGAAATATTTATGGTAGGAAGAGAGAGAACAAAACAACATTTTTGTTGTTGTGGAGGAAAATTTTGATAACTGAATAAATCCACAGTTCTCTCCTTTGTCTTACTTAAAGCATGGATGATTATTAGTCTTATTTTAAATGAGAAAGACCATGACCCTGTAAGTTTTCACAATTGGCATCCAGTCACCTGCTTTCATCCCAATCTATTAAGAAAAGGATTTTCTGCTTTCTTTCGCTTTGAGCTCTCCCAAGGCCTAGGGCCACGTCATCTTCCTGCTGACATAACCCCTCCAGCTGCAGCTTCAATAAACTGGGCCTGTGTTCCCCACAGACCAAAGTCTGGGGGGCTCCCTTCGCCTCAGACAGTTTCACTCAGACCCAAAGAGGATCTGAACACATTTCATTTGGCATTAAAACAGGGTTTTCCAGGTGTTTTTACGTTTCAGTAGGGTGTGACAGATGCTTTCCTACTATAGTTGGCAGTTGTTAGCCCCAAGGCATCCAGAGAGTGAAAGACAGTGATACTGGTCACGGAGGACAAAGAGAGGACTCACCAGGGAATTGATAATAAGCCCTGTAAGAAATTGGGGTTCAGCCTGGAAGGGAAGGCTGGAAAGGCTAATCAGCCATCCAGTTCCTCTTTATCTAGTTTCTTCCGTGTACCAGGCACTGTGCTCAGTACTGAAAATACGGTAAAGATAATCAACCCTCCCTCAAGGACAGTGTCTATCTGTAGGGGGTGCTGCATTTCAGACAACTCCAGGTTTCCCTCACTGTCAGAAAATAGAGCATCCCTATGAAACCTTTCGTAAGCCTAAATGACGTAAAACAGAGAGAAGCAGTTATCTCAGGGCGTATCTTGCTAGCGGATGCACAGAATAAATCAAGGTAAATCCCAGATGCTCTTAGATACAGTTCAAAGCTTTGGCAGGTTGATGGTGAGATGCCGAGTGTGGTTCCCAGGGAAGAGGAAGTAGCTTGGCGTTGTCACCCTCATTGTTCCAGGTACACGCTGCCTCTAGAACAGCAAGCTGCAAACAGGAACACTGTTTTTGCCTTTTACCTTTTTCTTATAAAAGTAGAAATCCTCTTTAGATTTCTTTTGGTTAACAAAAACAGGTACTAATGTAGGGTTTTTTGTAAAAGCAAAATGGCATAACGTGAAGTTTCAAAAAGTGGGGGATATCTGTAATGTATTCATTGCATTTGAATAGTAACGGCTACAAAGAACAAGGCACTGGCAACACAGAACTGAGGAGGTTCCCCTAGCCATAGTGCTCAGACAAAGGTTCCCTGTGCAAGTGACACTTAGGCAGAGAACAGAGGAGGAGCGGGAGTTAGCCATGGAACGGGAGTGGGATGAGGACTTCAGACAAAGGGAACATCCTGTCCCGTGGCCCTGAGTAGGTAGGAGCAGTCAGAGGTCAGTGGAGAGGTTGTGGGTAGGGAGGGGGAGCAGAGGAGGAGAGGCCCAGAATCACAAGGAGAGGCTGGAGAGGTAGGATGGAGGGACCAGACCAGACCATGCTGTGGGTTCAATTGGAAGACCATTGCAAGAGTCCAGGCAGGCAACGGTGAACAAGTGAGGACTAGCGTGACGACAGCAAAGAGATACATTCGGGGGTGTGAAGTGGACTTGATATGGAGAATGATAAAGCAGCAGGGGCCAAAGATGACTCGGTGAATATTTATCAAGCTCCTTCTCCAGGCAGGCTCAGTGCTGCTGAGTGCACCACGATAGACAAAGAGACACAGCACCCAGGTGAGGAGGGTTGTCGGCATGCTGCTGTCGTCAACTAGGTAGCTGACTTGGTGGCCCCCACTGAAAAAGCAGCAGAATTGTGGGGAAGATAAATTTTGAATGTTGTGTTTGAGAGGCCCTTTGAGACTTCCCAGCAGAGACATTGAGGAGGTCGGGAGCTGGGAAGGGAGGGCCCATCTGGTGCTACAAATGCAGGCACCATTGGGATCAGAATAGTCACTGAAGCCAAGAGAGTGAGTAAGATCCCCTGTTGTCACACAGGGCTTATGACCACTCTTTTCAAATCTCGACAGAATTTAGAGAAGCAGGATTGAGATGTATATAAGAAATTGTTGCTCGAAACACTGGTGTGTTTACTCACCACAGAAAATGATTCAGCCTAAAGCTAACTTGTCCTGAATACTAGGCCAGGGAGGTAAATGACGAAAGTACAAAGACCATTTACTTTTATTGTGGTTCTAGGACATGGGCCCCAGTGACAGCACCAAATTAGACTTTCAACAATGAGTTTACTGTAAGAGGTGATGAAATCTGCAAACACTGCCTGGCAAACATCAGTCGGATAGGATGCTTTCAAGTCCATATGTAAATACCTATATTTTCTATGGCCTGTGTCTATTAGCTTAAAAGAATCCTAAACTGTTAAAGTAATTCAGTAAGCAATAAAAACTAGAGTGATTCACGGTAATTCCTTCGTTTTTTTAGTTCATCATACCTGCTTAGTTTGCTACATTTCCTCAACTAAAGGAAAGGAAATTACATTGAAATCTGCATCCTGCTCCCAAACAGGAGAATTTCAAGAAGAGTGAGTCAGCTGGTTACATAACGATACCAAGTTCATTGTTGTCTCCTGACATTATCTCCTTTTATCTGCAAATCCATACTGCTTAGAAGACAATTTTGATCCTGACTTTATGCCTGCCGTAATATCTGTGAAAAAATCTGAGAGGGGAGAACTTTATTTTCAAGGGAAAAGCAATGTTTACACCCAGGAGATCCTTCCTTCTGGGTTTCTGAGCTTTCCTAACTTCACCCAAGGAGAGGGTCCATCTCAGCCCCTAGCAGGAACACGTGTGGGATTGCATAAGTGGTACGCCGGACAGACTTAGGGACGCTGTTCTCATAGACTGGGGTTTGCAGTGTGCAGCCTGCATGGCTGTTTGCAAAGACCTCCACCTAAAATCCCAGGTGAATCCCTCCTCCTTTGAAGCTGCATCTGAGCCTTTTGGAGGTGGGAAACCAAGATGAGGGGAAATTGAGGTAATCAGACGAACAGAAGGGTGAGCATCGGTTTGTCCTTTTGTTGAAACCTTAGTTAATGATTAACAGCTTATACCTGCTTTAATTTATTAATCTTTATCTTCCTTGAAAAGGGAAATAAGAGTTATCTTTACATAAGCTTCTTTTGTCAACAGTGCCTGCTATTTTCAGACTGAAAAGGAGTAACAAAAATTGGACAAAGACGTTCTTCATATTTTCCCCTCCAAAATGTATTAGGTGTAAATACCTTGCTTATCTTAGAAAGAAAACGAGTGTAAAATAAATTTATTGAAGTGAGCTCCTGCTAATAAGTCGAAACACCTATCGCAAATGATTTCCAATCAGAGATTCATCACAACCTTTGTTTTAACTTATTTTCTGAAGGTTTATATACTATAATTCTTGTCGCAGATGTTAGAATGAGAAAATAAAGCAGACTAGCATGACTGGCTAACATTTTGGAAATTTTGGATTTTTTTAATCTGAAATGATTAAATCTCTTAGAAAACCCAAACTGCCTTTATTCAAATTTTGAATAGTTTCCATTCAGCAAAACACACCTTCCACAATGTTGAATGATTCCGAGAAGGGAAGGAAGGCTTCTTTTGCTTGTCATTTTATTTACAGAATTTGTGTCTGCACAGTGGAGAAAAAGGTTCTATTTCTTCTGAGCTGGACATAGATTTCCAAGCCATTTTGTTCAAGAGATGGTTTAAATAGGAATGAATTTAATATACCTTTAATTCTCTGAAATGAGAGAACTCCAGCTGCGGTTTGGTCCAGGGCAAAGTCTGCTCTCGACACTGAAGAAAATCTATCACATTAATCCCAGCAGCTCAGAGTCCAAAGCTGCGTGAACAGAATGCTTGAGGATAGGAAGTGTGAGAAGAATGCTTTGAAAGAAACTTTTAAAACAAAATGACTGTTCAGCCAGGCCTTGTGTGTGTGGAATCATCCGGCACTTAAGGAAAGAAAAATAATTACGCTTGAGAAACAGCTAATTATAAATAACTCTGAATAAAAGGAAAACTATAGAATAACTTCTCTGCTCCACCGTTAATGTGAGCTGCCACATAATGAAATAGTAGGATTTCTTTTTATTATTTCACACCGGCATAGAAGAGATGGAAAGGAAAATTATATTGCCAGAAAATTCCAGTTAGATTTGCTCAAGACGTACTGTATTTTAAACGAAAATCTAATTGCTACGATTCATCGCACCTCTGGTTATTAAAACCGCGCTAATTTAAAGATTTTAATTGTTTGCCATTTTGAGCATTGTGACTTTCCATAGACACTACTATGAAGATTTCTGACTTTTGTTAGCCTTCGTATGGTTTTTTTAGGAGCTCCTAAGTAAAGTTAACATGCTTTAAACATGTGATTGTATTTACATCAGTAATAAAAATTCCTCGTGTTTTACTTTTATTTTGTTCCGTGAGATACATGGAACTGCTTTATAACTGCTGAGCCTAATGTGTAAGAGCACAGGCTGCTGAATCCGTGTGAATCCCCTGTACACACATCTAGCCTTGTGAAGAGCAGTGTGGCCCCCACTCTTCGTTTTAGATTAGAGAGAGGATTCTTTTAAAGGTTAGAGAAATTAAAAAGAAAGGATTATACGGACTTCAGTGTGAAATCTGCTTTTTGGTCTTGAGAAACCTCATCCTTCAGACAGTCATTGAGGCAAGACTGCTCTTTAAAAACAAATATTAAATAGTACCCTGTCTGGGTGGTAGGAGAAAGGTAGGGAGGTAAGCAAGGAATCGTACAGTGCAAAAGGAAAAACTATCCCAGAATTAAAGATGGCCACTATGGGGGAGGGGCCGGAGGGAGGAGAGTGAAGGGAGGGAAGCAGCCAGAGGCAAAATCATTCTCTGCTGTAGGTGTGGGAGGCCTTGGGGAAATACAGCCCATTTCAACATAACACAAGTGCTGCAGCAAATTGCCTCCACCCTAGGAGAAGCAGGGCGGTTTGGTTTGGTTGGTTTGCATGCACCTCATAAAAGCGAACTATGTCCTCGTGTACCAAAGGATTCATGAGAGTAGCGTTATGATCTAATACTATGTGCATTTATGAAAACAGAACATCATTTCAAAGCAAAAGACAAAAACTTATAAATTCATTCCCCAATTCACAAGTTAGCGCCACCTCCAGACCAAACCTCTGACATTCAGTGTGGTTCATAGTTTCAAGTTCCAGAAGCCGGAGCTTTATGGGGCTCTGAAGTCCAACCCTTCGATGGGAAAAGTAAAATTAAACTGGCATATTAAGGTCACAGAGCCAGGACGAGACCTCACAGCTTCTCAGTCCTAGTCCATCCCTGTTCCACCTCCTTCCCATCCTCTTCTCTGATTTGCTCCCTGCAAAAGTGGCTTCCAAGTGCTTTCCCTTCCTGACTTCACACCCAGGACAATGATTCCTCCCTGATGAGTAACCAGGTGTTCTTTCTACAGGTGCAAAGTTCCCCATTAAGTGGACAGCCCCCGAAGCAGCCCTTTACGGGAGGTTCACAATCAAGTCTGATGTGTGGTCTTTTGGAATCTTACTCACGGAGCTGGTCACCAAAGGAAGAGTGCCCTACCCAGGTGAGTGCGCAGCGCAGTAGAAGTGGGCCTCTGATTGCATATTCTTTCAGCACCATTTGGGGAAACCTCACTTTGTTTGCCTTCGAAGCCCCATCCTCAGCTTTTTGCCAAGCATGAGTCTGACAAACATGGGCAGGTAGTTAGCCAGAGAAAAGCAGCACTGAGCACCACCATGGTATGTACACAAACATCCTCCATGAACCGTGTGCCAGGATTAATGTCATGAGCAGCTGAAGCGAGCACTTCGGCCCACCCCAGTTCATGGAATCTCCTCTCTCAGTAGGAGTGTGTGTCCGTAGCTCCCAGAGCAGAAATGTCACTGGCAAAACTTCCACCCGAATAGAGTTTGCAGATTCTTCAGGGAAAGAGGAGAAAAACCCCACTGCTTTTTGATTACTCTGTAGCACTGACCCATGGAGTGAAACTAGCAGGGAGATGCCAGGACCTGTTCTCTGCAGGCCCCAGCTCCAGATGGCCAGAGAAAGCAGAGGCACATGTGAAAAGCAATTTAGAGGCCTCTCACTGCCCATTTCTGAACAGTCAAAATATGCTATGCAAAAACAAGTATAATGTAAAGAAACTGGAGATGATTAAGCCCTGAAAATTTCTGGATTATCAGATGTATGCTTTTTCCAAAGAAACCATGGGTTTAGGTTATCCACGCTTAAATTCATTAATTCAGACAGATGGTGACATAAAGGACACTCGTGCCATTTTACCTCCACGCTTTAGTGGTTATAGTACAGGGACGATCTGCTTTCTGAAATGTTAAGGACATATTTTTCAGTTACTGCCGAGTGAAGAACGAACACAGCTCCCTCTCATTCCCTGCCTAAGAAAAGAGCTTTAAAAAAAAAAAAAAAAAGGCTGTGATAGAAACGATAGCAGTGGAGATTAATGAGAAATTGAGGTCTCTTGCAAATCCTGGGTTGGGAGTCCTATCTTTGCAGTCAGAGGAGCCAGTGAGGGCAGATTAATGTGTAATCCCTTTGTTCATTTTTTATGATTGTTTCTGGTCATCTTCAGAGAATGCAAAAAAGGGAAGAGATTCTCTTTCTGGATTGGTGTAGCCTGGAGATTCCTAGGAGAGCCAGGTTGGCACAGAGGCAAAATTGACAAATTCCTCGTCTGTGAAGCACCAGCCCTCGGCGTTTAGAGAGGCGGGTGGAAGTCAGTGTTATTGATGCCGCCGCGGCTGCTGCTCCCGGCGTGCACAAGTGGGAATAGCCGAGCGGCTCAGAAGACAGGGCTGCCCTGGAGGGGCCTGGAGCACGGCACCGCTGTTTTTTTGAGCTGCTTCTCAAGGAGGAAAATGTTCAGGTCTTGGGATTTTGCAGATGTGAAGGCACCTCTCTTTTTATTGTTTGAATTTTGCACTCATTCCTTCTGAGCCCCCTCCCGCCCCGCCCCAGGTTTATAATCACCCGGTGTGTTAAATGCAGTTGCGCAGGGGAAAGGCTCATGTTGTTTTGTGTTTCCGTAAAGCCTTTCCTTCCAGCAATACAAAGCCACTTTTTGTTTCTCGGGGTCTCACACAGAAGCCAAGACAAAAGGGTGGGGGCGGGGGCATCAGAGAAGGGAGGTAGTAGGTATTGCTTCTGAGGGAGAGTCTTTTATCAACTTGGATTTTAGCATAAAGAAAACAGCCTCTGTCCACGACCGTACTATCCTGACCATGCTGGATCTCGTCTGATCTCCCAAGCTAAGCAGGGTCAGGCCTGATTAGTACTTGGATGGGAGAAAATGGCCTCATTTCACAACTTAGACTAGATTCATTCATTCAGCAGAGCATCACCAAGTGTCATCTTTTGCTCTAGCTGGGAAAGAAGTGCAAATAAGACATCCACACTCTCAGCAAACATTGATTAGAACCTACCTGGAGCTGGGTGCTGTTTTAGGTGCTGGGGTTAGAACGGTGGGCAAATAAATAAATTTAGGCCCTGTACTCATGGAGCTTACGGTCAGATACGTACAATATGCATCAAATCCAGGAAGAAGTCGGCCTTTTCCGTTTCTTGTTTATTATTAGAAGATATCGCCCTGAAGAGATGAATTACTTGAATTTACCCACTGTGGAATTCTGATAATGGGGTCAAGGCCACACGATTCAGGGATCGACATACAGAAAGTACTGAGAGGGGCCTTTCATTCAGCATCCTGTGAAGATGGCAAAGGAGTTTGAAATTAGAACTAAGTCTGCTTTATTATGGATAGTTACATACAATGAGCAGCTGCTCATATGCAGGGAGCTTTGATAGCTCCCCGATTCTGTAAGAATGGCAGAGAGAAGGGCTGTATCTGGGAAGCTTCACGGAGAAAAAGTAAAGTAGGGTTTCTTCCTCAACTCAAAGTAAATGAAAAGCATCCAGACAAGGATAGGCATATATGGGAAGGCACCCAGGCCTGAGAGGGTGGTGCAGATTCAAGTTGCTGCAGGATAATGAGTCTGAGAAGGGCTGTGAGGTGAAGAACCTCAAGGTACATCTGGGAAGGCTGGCCAGAGCCCATCCTGCCTGCAGAGGCCCTGGGGCCTGGCCACCCAGCCGTGTCAGCGGTGGAGTGACACATACGACTCTTCACCTACCAAAAACCACAGAAAATTGTTCCCAGTCCTGTTCCTAGCCATGGGTATTTCTTGTTTTTGTTTTTTAACATAGCTATAATCATATCTAATTGGACTTAACACTAAACTCTTCTTGAGGGAGAAGCTTTTACAGAGGGATTCCAATTATGGGATTATCACCTTAATGAAGGCTAACAATTCCTAAGGAACAGACAATTTCATTAAGCTTCATCCAGATGTAACTATGGAAGCAAGGACCTTCCTCTCCTCTTTCTGTCTGCTGTTGTGCCCACGTTAGCCAATGTGTGCTGCAGAGGGGCTGCTTCTCCGCTGCCCTAAGTCCACTGCTGATGGTACTCCAGGCCAGACTCCCAGTCCCTGTCCGTCATGGCTTCCTTGCTGACATTTCGGCGCAGTCATTTCTCAGTTGGCTAGAGTATGTTTTCAGGTAATTCTTTTTTCAAGAACAGCCAGTGGCGGTACATTTTTCTGAGTTCTTTCATACCTAGGAATGGCTTTCTGTTTCCTCCACATAGAGAACAGTTACTTTGGCTATTAGGTAAAAATGGAAGATGAGGGAGGGGCTGGTGACTCATAAATGGGTTTGATAAAGCTTTCCAAGGCGTTTTTGCCCAGCATGAAAGGAAGTCCAGAAGTAAGAATCAGAGAAGGGACTTAGAATGGAGTATGTGAGGTGTGACTAGATAAAGGGCAAAAGGGACGAAGAAACAATAAAACGCTGGATTGGTTGTTTAGTTAGCAGATTTTATAAAATGAATGGATTAAAAGGAAGGGGGAGAAGGACAAGCTGAAATTGAATGAGAGCCTTGAAGCCAAAGGAAAAATACTGAAATGTGACACTGAGATTAACAGGGAGGAGTTACGTCACCCAACCAGACAAGAAGGTTGCTCTTGACATGTGTGACAAAGAACAGCTCCATTTTACAAATTCCCTAGTAGGAGCCTAACCTGCATGCATTCTCAGCATAGAAGTCTAGCTTGCTTTTCTGTGAGCCAAGGTTCAGAGCCATTCTTTGCATCAAGATTAGGGCTGATTTTATACTTGACGGACTGTTGTAAATGAAAAATGAAACACAAATGAAAGCAGTTTTTTGAGGTCGATGTATAAAATCAGAATTGAGTTTTTGCCTGTCATTTCACCTTCAAATCCTTCTTTCCTTCTTCGCCTCCACTGCCACTTTCCCATGTCAATATGTCATCCTCTCGTGCAGTGACCTCTTCGTGGACTTCCTGCTCCCAGTCGCTTCCTACCTCCCCCTAACCACCACCATTCTATCACTGTCACACCAGTTATTATTCTAGAAAACACAGATCCTCTCATCTTACTCTCCTAGTTAGAAACATCCATGGCTTCCCTTTGTCTCCAAAAGCCTTAGTTTTATATAGTCCTTCATAACTCTCTTTCCTTCCTTCATTTCGCAACTATTTATTGAGCCCTTACTATCTGCCAGTTACTGTTCAGGCACAGGAGTACAGCAGTGAACCAATAGACAGAAACTCCTGCCCTCGTGAACTTTTATTCCCCTTAGAAAAGACAGACAATAAACAAAGACAAATAAGCAAAATTTATTCAATGTTGCCTGGGGGATAACAGGGAGAAAAATAAAATGAGGAAGGGAATAAAGGGTGTTAGGAAAGGGTGGCAAGGAGGACCTCGCTGGGAAGGTGATATCTGAGTAAAGACCTGAAGGAAACAAAGCACAAACTATCTGGATATATGGGGCCGGGGGTTGGGGGGTGGGGGGTGGAAGCCTTCCCGCAGAGGAGACTGGAGCATAAAGGC
Organism: Cynopterus sphinx; assembly: GCA_030015415.1. Lineage (NCBI taxonomy): Eukaryota > Metazoa > Chordata > Mammalia > Chiroptera > Pteropodidae > Cynopterus > Cynopterus sphinx. The sequence goes on along the minus strand of CM057386.1, from coordinate 93,636,209 downwards.
CCTGAAGAGCTGTAAGGAGACCGGTGCAGCTGGAGCAGAGGGAGCCAGAGGTGAGACGCTTCTGGGCAGATCAAAGTAGGCAGATCCAGGCTTCCTAGGTCATTGTTAGGACTTTTGTTTTTATTCTCAGTGACATGGGAAGTCACTGAGGGGCTTTGAGCGGGAGAGTGACATGGTCTGACTTACGTTTTCTCTCTTGCTACTCCCTGACCCTTCGCACCAAGTGATGTCTCTTAAACATGCAAGTCTCTCTTCTCGGCTCCACTGCCTGCCTCAGACTCCTTCCAAGCCCAGCCCAAATATCACCTCTTTGGTGTAGCCTTCCCCATGTCCAGACCAAATGGTTTGTCCCTTCTGCTTGCTTCCATGATACCCGGCACACTCTGTGGAAGCCTCTGTCTACCTGTCTGTGTTTCCCAGTAGCTCTGAACATTTCTGATAGAGAGGGGGCTCCTTTTATGTGTTTCCAACACCCAGCACAGTGACTGCCCCACAGTAGACTCTGACCAAGTCTAAGTGGTTGGATGGATGGTTGGATGGAAGGGACAGAAGAAACAAAAGATCATGCCTATGAAGTTTTTGAAACAAGATTTTTTTTTTTTTTAATTTGGCCCATAGCCTGTAAAGCTTTTCAACTCTATTGCATCATCTTCACCTATAAATATAGCAAATATTTTCCCAGCCATGAGGTAGTCTCTGTCCTCAAAGCTGTTTGGGGAAATTGACCCTGTAGTGAGTTTCAGCACCATTCTAGGCAAAAGGTCCCAGCCATTCTGTGCCCTGGTTCTCAAATGAATATTTGCTTTGTGACTTTGGCAGGGTCTGGTGAAGCAGAAACATTTTCTTAAACACATCACATTTATCATGCATTTGAAGCACTTTCAAATCTTTTTAGCAAGTGACAGCTGCCTGACTTTCTGTGAATGCATCTAGTCACTTGAAAATGACTTGAAGAGGCAAGGGAAATAAGGGAAACTGTAGAGCTTTCCTTAAAGAATTAGAAGTCCCACCCTTGTCCTCCCTCTGTCCCACTTAGAAGCCTTAGAGCCCAGAACTATAGACATATGTTCCTCTCTGGTCAGCCCATCATTGTCCCCCGCACTCTTGTTCCTGCTGTGCCCGTCATGCCAACAAGAGCAGCTTTCTTGGGTGTAGGAAGAGGCGAAGACTATTTAGTCAGGAGAATGGGAAGCAGGATGGAACTCCTAATCTTAGCCCAGTGTGCGTTGTCCCCTGCCCTCCCTGCCCCCATCCGCAGCCCCTGGAGCTTTTCCTTTCAGCTCATGGTGGTCTTTCAGAGAGGGAATTCTGCCTTACATTCCCAGGAGACATGTTGTCACCTTCCCTACAAGATTTCTCTTGGCCAGTGTGACAGGTGAGAGGAGGAGAGGGTACTGAGCAGAATGCAAGAGAAGAGGTCCAACAGACAGGGAGGGACTTCCCACGGCCGAGTCCTGCTTTCTGCTGCTCCTCATTCTCAGCTGTGTGTTTCCATGGCCTTCCTATGGGCACCCTCACCGTCTTTTTCACTTCTCTTTTACTAGCACAACCTTAAATAACCTCTGTGTATTATGGTACCTGAGTAGCCATCAATTCTGTATTTATTAATACAGCGGATTTAATAAAAATAGCTGCCCTGAGGTTATCTGGTAAGATGGAAAACGAGAAATAAAGCTTGTCATTATATTCTCAAGGTCACTCCTTTATTTTCATCTACACTTTTCGATCAGCATCTATCTACCCAAAATTTGTACTTTGATCTCATACCAAAACCTAACTCGAAGCATCCTGCTCGTTGCCCAATAAGACCACAAGAACATATGATGATCTGATGGCTCATGCTTGTGCTAGCACATTTACCTTAGCCCTGCTTCCTTCCTCCCAGCACTAGCACAGCACTGCTCACGAGACAGTGAATAGCAAAGCCTTTTCACAGGGTTTATGCTGAGAAGCCAGAGGCGCCTCTGATGGAAGACCTGATGCACAATAAAGTATAATTCCCCTGAATGGAAAGCATAGTTTGTAAAAGGAAATCAGATGTCTGATAACCTGAACATCATTCCCATTGTTAAAGTGCTCAGTTATTTACATGGCACAAAGATCCCGGTTCTTGCAACCCACAGTCAAGTCCAGATGCAGGCTTGAACAGATAACAGTTAAAATCCCTGATTATGCAGAGATGGTCCCTCTGAGATCCATGTGAGGAAGCTGCACAATGGTAGGCTATAAAAGCAAAACACTCTTCTTTCTTATAAGATGTTGTTTTTTTTTTTTTTCAAACAACTGAAAGCAGTGAATGTTGAGACATTTTGTTGACAAATGGAGAAACTGAGGCCAAGGAAGTCAAGTCACCTGCTGAGGCACACAATGAGAGATGCAGTCAGAAGTAGTAGCTCTGCCAGTGAAATTGAGGGTTTTTTTCTTCCCTAAAATAATCTGAAAGAAGAAGAGGGAGGGATCTACTGAGTTAATATATAGCTCAAATAAGAGGAATAGGGAAGTTTAAAAGAAAAGAAAGCTCCAGGGAGAAAACAAAAAGGAGAAAAGGGAAAGAAAACACACACCCATGAAAATAGATGTTGCTGGCAACCGGACATAGTAAGAGTTGGAAAGTAAGAGTTGGAAACTTGACCTGAATCTGGAAACCAAGAAGAAGCCATCAAAATGGTTTAGAAAGGCTAATAGAGTCCTAATGGCAGGAAGTGAGTACAGCCCACCTGGCTGAAGAATCTCAGCTGCAGTGTTTGGGGCAGACTGACTGGAAACGATGCCATGTGACCATGTTTGAAAGCCTAAAATCCATGGTGACAGGAGGCCCCCAGGGAGGATCTAGGGAAGGGGAATTTGAAAGTAAACCCTGGCACAGTAGGCTACAAAAGTTCTGTGTTGTACCCTGTGAGAATGACCCTTGGAAACGGCCCATTTTCCTGACTGAGTCCAGTGAGGGGGCAGGAGAGCCCGGTGCTGCAGTGGGAGCGGAGGAGGCAGCGTTAGGGTGAAGCTGGGTGGTGTGTCTGTGTTGGCTGGCATGGATGGTGGGAACCTGGGAACACGCCCGGTCACCCTTTGTGGATATGGCACTTTCCATGGTCAGATGCCACTGGCTGGCGGAGACCACCCTCCTGCTGAGAAGTGGCCTAGCAGCCCGCTAGGAAACCTGAGGCACAAACTGTTGATGACAGTGTTTCCCTGAGACATGCCCAGATGTCGCGTTTTAAAGTTCCTGTCTTTTCTATTTCTCCCCTGGCATTCTCCCCATTGAAAAGGGGAGCAGGGGTGGTGGGGACAATCCCCCAGCACCCTCCTCCCACACTGTCCACATCTTCACTTGGAAGTGCAACAAAAAGATTCTTCTCTCCTAGTATCCCCACGTCCCTCAAGACTTTCCGACGGCTCAGGCACTCAGACTCCTGCATGGCCCCCTTTCAGTCCCTGTCCTTCACCTCCCAGGTATAAGCAAGGTCAATGTCTTGGGGAAAGTGGCGAAAAGAGGGGAAATAACAGTTTCTTTGAAACAAAAATAAGAAACTATTTAAAAAGAAAAAATGAGATAGGCTCATCTTTAGAGCAGTACACAGAGGAAAATCCATTTTGGTGAAAAGAATTTCTTAAATATGATTTTTCAGAGTTCTTTAGCTGTATTCTCATACTTTTTTTTTTTAAGATATGAACACAATCCATTCAATTTCGCTATTGTTTGTGAAGCAAAAACTAGCCTAAGCCTTGCTAAGTGAGCACCTCTTGATTATGCAGTTACGGTTGCAAAGGTCTGTCCTGAAGTACCAGGTCAGCCGGTCAGCCTGTGTGGGTTCTGGCTCACGGACAGTTGAAAACGAGGTAGCCCCGTTGGGATTGTCACTGTCAGCCATGTGCATTGTCTTAGACCCCGCTTTTCTAGCAAAGCTATCATTGGTCTGTTTCTGTTTGGCATGGTGCATGGAATTGGTTACATGCACACCCCATGCTTTGAGAGGCCTGCAGAGAGAAGGCATGAGAAGAGAAAGGGAAGGAGGCGCAGCACAAGGAGGAGCATGCATGTGATGACAGCGTGAGTGGGCCAAGTTACAGCTCTGTCCCCTAGCTTCAACTGCCTGGAGGCAAGCTGCCTCAGGAGATACTACATGTTGACGGTCAAGTTGCTGTATCTGCTGTGCCCTACGCTGGGGCAGACACTGAAAAAATAGGCTTGACCCAAGTGGTCAATTAAACTTTCCATCAGTGGAGATTGAATTTAGAGTTTAAAAAAAAAAAATACATGAAATCTTTCTATTTGAGTAGTTTTTGTTTTGTTTCGTTTCGTTTTGTTTTTTAATGAAATGAAACATTTACTGACATAAGCTCCACAGAACAATAAGAGAATGATTAATTAAACTCTGCATTTTCATTATGGACAGTCTTGGTGCCAGAATAAAGCATTAGAAGGTATGCTGAGGAGGTTGTAACTACCTCCAGAAGGGCCTGTCAGACCCTCTGAGGTTCAGACCTTCTGCTTGTCTCTCCTCCAGTTCCCGCGGGCTCCTGGCAAGGGCAGGGACAGGGATTTCTGCAGGTTTAAGCCATGTGGCTTCTGAGACGTTATGAAACCAAGGGCTCTGCTGAAATACAAAGCAAATGCTTTGGAGAATGCCAGTTCTGATAGGTGATTATGCTCTCTCTTTCTAACTTTTCCGGGCTGGCTGGAGTTTGGTGGCTGCTGTCGTTCGTATAAGGGCTTCCCAGCCAAAACCTTTGGGGTGGAATATGCTTCCAGAATCAAACTTTCTCATACATTGCATAGAGCAGCAGTCTCTAGCCTTTTGGCACCAGGGACTGCTGCTCCCATGAGAATCTAATGCCAGATGATCTGAGGTGGAGCTGAAGCAGTGATGCTAGCAGTGGGAAGCAATTGCACATACAGATGAAGCTTTGCTCACTGGCCTGCCACTCACCTCCTGCTGTGTGGCGTGGTTCCTAACAGGCCAGGGACCGGTACCAGTTCGCGGCCCAGGGGTTGGGCACCCCTGGCATAGATCATACATTATAAAACACCCTAGGAGGGTCTGGCAACACTCTATATTCAAATACATTCTTCCTTCTGCAGCAATGTATATGAATAAATAAAAACAGCAAGTCGTCTTATACCAGGTCAGGTTTTATGGCCAAATGAGGTCAGGTCAGATCAGTTTTGCTGCCAAGTGAGTTACCTGCTCTTTTGGTTTCCAGAGCTAGCTGGATTTGTCAACTGTGGATCAGCAAATGCTGGCCCTCGTCCCTTATTCTGTTTGTCCAGAGTGCTTGCTGCAAGGCATTCTGGCAGCTCCAGGTTCTTCCCCATGCTTCCAGCTCCTATGTTTTCAAAATGAGTTTTCAGCAGTTGGAACTAATTAAGCTAATTAGCCACAACGCTGACCGAACACCCAACTAAAGAGGACACCTTTAAAGTCAGGCACGATGTGGAGACAGGAGGCCGAGACTCATCCACCAATCATCTCTCACTAAAATTAGGATCACCCCGAAATGTGAGTGAGGTTGTGTCAGAATAATTAAATCAAAGGCCTCCTTCAACAAAGCAGGAATAATATATGGATTTTAAAACCTCAGGAAATTATAGTGGTGGAGAAAAAGAAAGCATCCTGAAAGGATTCAAACAAGCATGGGACTGACAGGGCCATGGTCCACAGCCTCAGGAGCCAGGATAAACCCAGTTCCAAAAGTAACAATAAAACAAAGAGAACTGGCACCAGATCCTGAAGTCTGTGTATCTCCTACCCAGGGGGCCGGATCATGCTCTGGACACAGCTCCTCTGGACAGGCTCATAGGGTTGTCAGCTCCTCCAGAATTAAAGAGAATCTCTGCAGGCACATGCTGTGTCCTGCTGGCTATACCGCTCAAAGATAGGGAAAGAGATGTAGGTTTCTATATGGCTTAAAATTAAGTTCTTGCTTTTGTAAAGTAACCAGGTCGGCAGATGGGGAGGATTCCAGATTACAGGCACAGGGCCAAGGAACAGCCAAAACATACAAGGGCTTGGCGGCCAGTGACAGAATGTGATATAACACAAAAGGGAAGGAAAACCTGAGAAGAGTGCCTGGTGGTGATTGGGAAAGGGGTCAGGACATTCGCCTCACCCCAAATGTGGTATTTCCTGTTCTGTAAAGAAGGCCAACATGTGGGGAGGCTACATTCTCCAAAGAGTTAGCACTTTCTCAAAATTTCTCCCGTCAGTTCTGTGCAGCCTGATGTTTCAACATGAGGCAGCTCCCCCAGAAGGTCACAGAGGTCTCAAATGATAGATGGCCTGTCCGAGGTCATCAGTAAACACAGGCCTGGAGACCCCGTGTCTCCCCATCAAAGTCACCCAACCTCAGGGCTTCTCCGGGTCACTGGACCAGACAGTGCCCAACCATGGTGGCATGACGCCAGATCTCAGATGGTAGGGCACCGAGAGCTTGCCCAGGCAGGAGGAAACTAATCTGTGAAGTTCAGAAATAGAGTTTATAGATACTGTTAACAAGTAACCATGGATCTTTTTTGTGTGCTTCATTTGTATTTCCTTGTCATTTTAATTGAAGTGTAAGTTGCATACAAGAGAATTCAACAAGTTTAAGAATACAATGATTTTTGACAAACGTAGGCATTCAAACCACCACATACAGGATATAGGATAAATGTAGACCAAATGCTGCTCCGCAGTTTTTGTTTTGTACACTTTTAAAGGATTAAAAAAAAGAAGAAGAATGTGAGACAAAGATCATATACAGCCCACAAAGCCTAAAATATTGACTATCTGGCCTTTATAGGACTAGTTTGCTAACCCCTAATAGAGAACATTTCCATCCCACCACTCCCCGTCAACCATTGATCTGCTTTCTATTACTGTAGTTTTGCCTTTTGTAGAATTTCCTATAAGTGAAACCATACAGTCTGTTACCTTCTGTGTCTGACTCCTTTCACTTATAACGCTGTTGAGATCCAGCATCTGGATTTTTGCGTGTATCGCTAGTGCATTCCTTTTTTTATTTCTGAGTGGTGTGGTGTCCCATTAAAGCCTGTGTTCCACCCTGGATGAAGTCGGGCCCTCAACATGGTTCAACCACCTGCAGCTAAAAGTCGAAGAAAGGGGAGCTCCAGGGCCCAGCAGCCAGCAGATGCCCACTCTCACCGCCCCTGTTTTTGCAGGCATGAACAACCGGGAGGTGCTGGAGCAGGTGGAGCGCGGCTACAGGATGCCCTGTCCGCAGGACTGCCCCATCTCTCTACACGAGCTCATGATCCATTGCTGGAAAAAGGACCCAGAAGAACGGCCCACCTTCGAATACTTGCAGGGCTTCCTGGAAGACTACTTCACAGCAACGGAGCCCCAGTATCAACCTGGTGAAAACCTGTAAGGCCTGGGTCAGCAGAGAGAGGCCTTGTCCGAGAGGCCTCCACCCCCTCCCCATTAGCTTTCAATTCCGTAGCCAGCTGCCCCAGAGCAGCAGCGAGAACCGTCCAGGATCAGATTGCATGTGACTCTGAAGCTGATGAACTTCCATGGCCCTCATTAATGACACTTGTCCCCAAATCCAAACCTCCTTTGTGAAGCATACGAGACAGAACCTTGTTATTTCTCAGACTTTGGAAAATGCATTGTATCGATGTTATGTAAAAGGCCAAACCTCTGTTCAGTGTAAATAGTTATTCCAGTGCCAACAATCCTAGTGCTTTCCTTTTTTTAAAATGCAAATCCTATGTGATTTTAACTCTGTCTTCACCCAATTCAACTAAAAAAAAAGTATTATTTTCCAAAAGTGGCCTCTTTGTCTAAAACAATAAAATTTTTTTTCATGTTTTAACAAAAACCAATCAGGACAGGTGTTTGTTTTTTGTTTTGTTTTGCTTTTGTTTTTGTTTTATATATATAAATATGCATACATATAATATATTTGTCCCTGTACATACACCATGTGGATGCTAACAAGGAGACCACGGCCAACCTGAGCCACAAAGCTTCAGGACCCAAAGTGAGGATTTTACTGCAAAATCAGCATAAAAGCACTGGTGTTATTCTGAAAACCAGTGGCCTCATTTTTGGCTTTTGCAAAGCATGATTTTTTAAAATTTGGATTGCACTCTTGGTTCATGACTGTACCTGTAGATGGCTGTGACTTGACTCTTCAGCTCCCTAGCTGAATTCGGAAGTTTTGTTTCCAGTATTTGTTCTGACTTACTGCGGTTTGTTCTTGAAACTTAAAAGTGAGCGTATTTAAGCAAGCAAAACGGCCAATTACTACCAGGGGAACTGGAAGATGGATAACACCCAAACTTCTTGTATAAAAATATGAATGCCGAAATGTTTCAAACTTTTCTATTTAATAAATCTTGTAACCGCATTTAAATGTTCTAAAACCCATAGCATTGTAGTCATGGCAACCTGCTAAACTTTCTCATGCGACTAAAACTTATAGGGAAGGTGAGGGTGGGGGTTGTACATTTCCCATTGTAAAATAAGTGTTTTAAATGTCCTGTACTGCTAATGAAATGACTTTCTATATGTCCAAGAGTTCTCCAGTGGAATAACTATGCACTACTTTACATTTCATGGGGATGCACAAAAAAAAAAAAAAAAGTATTACATTTTTAGTTGCTGTTTGTACCAATTTTGGATTACATGTTTAACAACAACAAATCGAAAAGCCTATTTCTATTGAGTTTTTAATACTGAGTAGCAACTCTGAAGTCTTAATTCCTTTTTTGTTATGATTTATTTGTGAGTTTACATTTTTAAATTGTTTAACTTTCTTAATTTAGTAATTAAAAAGAGAGCGTTTTACATTTGAATTTTTTTTTGTTCATTTGTTTAAATCATTGAAGGTACTCCAGTACTCCAGTAGTGACATATCTGTTCCACACCAGGTGGTAAGGAGTCACCTGGTGAATTTTCCCATTGTGCAATGATTTCCAAATGACAGAAACATTCAGGACACCTGGAGTGGTTTGGTTTTTTTTTTTCCCCCAGAAAGTCTGGGCCATTGTCTCGTTAATTCAGAGAACTGCTAAAGCCAGACTAGGCAAACCTTAACATTTTAATTTGTCAGACATTTTCTCTAACTGGAATTTTCTGTGTCCCACCTGTAGGAGACAGAGACAATTACAAGGAGAATCTTTCTTGTCCTGGAGTCACTATATACATTTCCCAAGGTCCCTCCAGCTCCGTAATGAAGTTGCTACGCAGGGAAACAAGCTGGTAGAAGGGGCAGTGGGTAGTCCTGGCTAACGGTCCAGGCCTGGCTCTGCACTCATTCAGCTGTGTGACCTTGAACATCAGCCACCTGGCATCTCTCATTTTCAAGGCCCATCTGTAGAAATGAGGGAGCTGGATAAGATTCCTACAGATCTAAGATCCTGTGATTCTGAGGTCACTGGTGTCATGTGGAATCATGGAAGGAAGACAGTTTTCTTACTGAAATTACCATTGTATTTAGAGAGAATTTCCAACATTAAAAAAAAAAAGTGAAACAAAGGGATTCTCTGGTTAACCAAGTCTTTATGGTATTATTTTTGGTACAATTAGTACAATTCAAAATTGATATAATTTCAAAGATCTTATTACATACAATTATCACATTACTGGAGAAGTTATTAACACATTCTAGATATTTGTAAAGATAACTTTGTTTTTAATCTTCACATCCCACTAGGTTGGATAATTTGCAAACATTCCCTGGAGGATTTTTGTTTATACTTTTGACTGGGTCATTTTTTAAAACTTGAGAAAGTAGTAACAAACTGTTTTAAACAGAGATTCTTTAAGAAAAAAACAGTCTCTTCAAATTATAGCCTTTAATTCATCAATCGCATTCATCGTGGATTCTCTGCTGTGAAGCAAAACTAAGGACTTGGGTTAACTGAAGGGCACTCTCCCGAAATACAGCATGCTGGGACCGTTCTGAAACACTCAGAGTGGGGTTGCAGGTAATAGCAAAAGCATAGCTGAAAATATGAAGAAATCAGATGAGCAAAGTTTCAGGTTTTTTCTTCCAAGAAGCTAATATGCTACCAAGAGCTGTTCTAGTCCAGACAAAGGAAACAGCCCCTCCAAGGGGCCCAGCACCTCCCAAGAAGCCTCCCTCTCCCTCACACACTGTAGAAGCTTCCGATAAGCTGAATTCTCTGACAGAAAGTTCTCTGGTTAAGAAAGTAAGGTATCTTGAAGGTATCTCAGCAGCAAATGATGGTGAAATATTTTTTGTCCTTGGTTACCTTGTAGTGACTAAGTGCTTGCTCTGTTCCCTTAGGAGAGCTGGCATTCAGCATTGTTGTGCTGCGTAGGGAGACTTCCTAATAAACTCTTTTTATTTTCTTAATGTCAAATAATAAACTTACTGGAGAAGACAGTTTGACAAAGCTCAGACATTGTAAATGGGACAGTGTGACTTCTGTTCACCCGTGCTGACTGGGCTCACACTCTCCTCCTGGTGTCCTCTGAGGCCATCCCATTCGGGGTGCACTGAGGGGCTGGGGGGACCATAGAGCCCACACTAACTGCAGGGGCTTCCATATATTATTAGGGCGTCAGGGCATAGACGCAAGCGAACATTGCACTTGGCTCTGCCTTGATCATGGCAAAGAAAGGTGTTCAGAGAACCAGGCAGTTCCATGAGAAAAGTTAAGTTATTCGTAATTGTTCGAAAACAACCACACTTCTGAAGATTTCCTGACAAGCGCCAGAGGGTGTTTATCTGCCCTGAGAAAGACGGGAATCCTCCTGTGGCTACATCTGGGCACCAGAGGATTTTTCTTGTAGCACTGGAGCTGCAAAATTTCATCTGAAATTTCCTACAGCACCTTGAGAATGTATACCATATTAATTGGAATGGTTCTTTCATGAGTTTTGAAAGAAGGTAAGGTTTTCAGCAGTACGCAGAGGAGAACTACACTGAAACCCACAGTGTGAAGGATGGCATCTGCATTCGTGTCATGGCTCAGGACAAGAGAACTTCACTTGACAGAATAGGCATTTCCTAATAAATTGTGTTTGAATAAAATGGTGTTTGATCAATTTGTTCTTGAAAGATATTTTAATTAATGTTGATGAGTTTTGTTGGTTTTCTTCCCACTATATATTATACTACTGGAATTCAATTAGACTGTTCAAAATATATTCTAGAAGGGAGGGAAAGGAGGAGAAAAGAAAGAGAAGACAGGAGAGGGAGGGAGGAAAGAATTTGTGGGGAAGAAAGTTCAAACAAATTTTTATTCTAAAAGTGTTATTGTGGGGCACAGATTTACTAAAGCAGATACCAGTCATTTTAATTACTGGTATCTTTATTTAATTCCCCAAAGTAGATTATGACTACAGAGAAGAAAATAATGAAAAATTACTATATTTAATATCTTTGAAATATCAAATGGACCTTCATAATTTATATATTCATGTGTTCCCAGAAAATTTTTATAATAAATTTCTAAATCATACCTCATTTTTTCTGAACAAGCAAAATATTCAAAATCCCATGGCTGGTGGGGAGAATATACCTTTATTCTAAAAATTAATTCCGAGGACTGAAAATAAAAATAAGTGGTTTTACAATGTGGCAAGGACTCTTCTAAGGAGAATGTGATCAGTGACAAACGACTGCTCTCCCAACAGCCAGAACATTATGCTCCTTTCCAGAATGCTTACTACTAATAATATTACTCTTTAAAATTCGTGTTTAATAGTACAGCTCTTCTTTTTATGCATTGTCCCTGCCAGATCATGAGCTCTTTGAGAACAAACTGCTTGACTTGTTCACATATTCTCCCTGCACCTAGAGCAGTGACGAGCTGATGGTAGGTGTTCAGTGGCGGGATGGCTAGATGGAGGATGCTGCCCAGTGAGATCGACCTGGTTGACCTGCAGATGATATGCTTACCTAATAAACTTGCTGCATACACCTGGCTTTGCTACAAGCTGCCCGAGGCACTAGCCCTGACTGTTATGAATGCGTGGTCACCAGTCTTCATCACACAATGTGACCCAGCCTATAGTGTGAAGTGAACACTGTTAGTGTTTCCCAAACCTTCCCGCAGCACTCATCCCAACACCAATGGGAATAAACTTGTACCCTCTCAGGCCTAGAGCCTTCAAGGTCTCATTCTAACTTTGTAACTTTATGAAAACTTGATATTCTACTCCGGAAATGTCTTTGTCTTTATATAAAATTATTTTCCCAGACCTCCAGATTGTGCATTGTTAACCATCCTCTGGCTTGTAGCACCCCCTGCACACCGCTGCAGGACCAGGCTCTTCCTGTGCCCTGCTAGAGAAGCACAGCATGAAGATGTCCATGCAATATTACTGCAAATGTGAAAATACTATAGTTTAAAGTGGTAACGTTAACTCCTATTAATATGAATTCTCTTATCTCATTCCCAGCAAAGAAGTACCCCTGACTGATTATGGGACAGAAAACGAGAGGGTTTGATGATGGAAAGAGGAAAACTGTCCAGAGCTACCTGGAAGTACGTGTCTGGTCAGGTCAGCCTGCTTGTCCATGATGGCAGCAAACAGGAGTAGACATGATGGAGATGGTGGACAAGAAGGAAGAAACCAGAACTGAGATGAGAGGAATCTTTTGCCGAGGCTGTCTGAGGCAGTGGAATGACAATGAGTATGACTGTGGATATGTGTAAGGACATTCATTCATTCTCCAAACATTTGTTGAATACTCATTAAGGGCCAGACCCAGTGCTTTGCACTAAAAATCGAAGAGACAATTAATATTACCAGTCCAGTGAGGATGGAGACCCATAGAGATGGTTGCGGCCAGTTCTCTGGCAGGTGGAAGCACAGGTGGCAGCAAAAGAATGCCATCCAGTCCAGAATGGGGAGTGCAGGGGAGGCTTCTTAGAGGAGGTGATGCCTAAACTCAGTCTTAAAGGACAAGTAGATTAAGTGCTGCTTAATGGTAGGCCCAGTGTTTTTTGCCTTGGGATGTGTTTCCTTCTACTATCCAATCCCCATTAGGGGCTGGCCCATGCTTTAAGTAGAGAAGGTGCTCAGAAAATGCATCTAAATGAAGGAAAACCCAAACCATGTCTACAAATCTCTCTCTCTCTCTCTCTCTCTCTCTCTCTCTCTCTCTCTCTCATGTACACACACGCACACACATGCACACACACACAAACACACACACACACAAAGTATACAGGTACATCATTTATTCTGATTAGCGGGATACTAACTGGAGGGTAGATAATACCATAAAAGGACAGAGAGTAAGGTTTTAAGCAGATTATTGGCTCCAGTGTCCCAGGTAGAATGTAGTTTAAAATATATTTATTGAATATGAGAATAAAAGAATTGTTGGGAAGGAGGCTTGTAATAATTCCTCACTAAATGTTAAAAAGGAAATGATTAGTAGGGGCTGTTCTCCCCTTTAGGAACCCATCGTCATTTCTCTCCTTCCATATACTAGGCTATTTTGCTTCAATCATCATGCAATGTGTAAACTCACGAAAAAAAGGTATATACTAGCATTTGTGAGGTGTTCTGGTTGCTTTGTTTTGAATTTTTTCCTTTGGTTAATTATCAAGTGCTTCCTATGTAATAATCAATGAGTAGCTAATTGGAAGCAAGAGAGAATGAAATGGATATAATCAGATCGTGTTTTTAATGAAACATGTACATGTAATACTATGGGGGAATATTACTAAATAGCAAGAGATTTTAATCTTTTCTTTTTTTTTTTTTTTTTTTTGCTGTGTGTTTACAAAGGATCCATGTAAAGCCATTTATGAACTATATCCAAGTATGCAAATTCTTTCATTTTTAGACTCCTCCCAAGGAGTGAAGCCTGGAAGACACCAGGAGCAAGGCAGGGCCTCTGGAAGGTCACTTGGGAACCCAGACTACCCTAAATGGAGCCAGAAGGTCTGTCAATTCCCAGGGAGCAGCAAGAAAATGGTGAGCAAGTGGCAGCAGTTGCCTAGAGAGTTCGAGAATGAATAACAATGCTTTCTGGTAAATTAACCATATTAGATTGTGCACAGCAAAGTGATGGAAAAACCCTGTTAAAAACTGAATAATAATTTGCCCACATCATTTATGTAAAGTGAATAATTTTCCTACTCCAGTGGACTTTAGTTTGATTTAAAATATGAACAACTCCAGTACTGTTCACCACAGCATAATTTGTGAGATAATTGGGAAGGGGAAGAGGAATCAGACTATAATCAGACAATGCTCTGTGAGCCACTTTACCCACGCCTCTCACCTGCAAATTTTGGAAAATATTTTTTTGTGGGTTCCTGGAGGTCTCAAAGTGAAAGGCATTCATCACTGTCAATGCTATCACTAACCATGATCTCACCACGTTTGAGAGGGGGGAAAGCAATGCTTCGTTCTCGTCAGTATTTCTCTGCTCTCATTCAAATAAATACTTGATTTTGAATTGAAGAGAAAATGGAAATGTAGCAAAGCTACACTTAAAGCAGTAAGCCAAGAACAAAAGCATCATGCATGCAGCCAAAGGAGACCTTGGAAAATACATAGATAAAACAAAAAGCTATGCTTGGCTGGGAGTCTGTTTGAGAATCAAATGCAAAATGGAGAACACTGTTCCCACTCTAAAAATTTTACAATCTACAATATCCAAAATAAAAAGGCTTCATGTAATCCACCTTGACAATAAAGAGCTGTGATATTGCTATGAGTTGTTATAATTGTCCATAACTAATGTAGGTTTTTTAGAACCAGAGAGGTCAGAGGTGGGGTGGAATCCCATAGGTGTCTCAGAGACCATTCACGTCAGCAGTGCACTCCCCTGTCAGTCACTGTTCATTTCCCTTTTCTCCTCACCTGTGCCCCACCCTCACCAGAACCACAGAATTTTTATTTAGACATTCACTCATTCTCCCCATCACCATCTCCCCACAAAGGACCACTGTTTACTTATTAAAGTCAGCCTTCAGATTTTGACCTGTTAGGGCAGATCTGTGGCTGGTTCTGTCTGTTCCTCCTTGTTGGTTTATCCTGCTTTTCTCTATAACCCTGATGGCCCCAAGAGACTGAAAGTTGAACTCCCAAATCTCAACACTTCTTATCTCTTGGGTGCTGATTTGGGTTGGGCAAAGGAGACTTCCTTATTCCTAATACTTCTCCCCACCCCTTCCTTCGCTCCCACCAACCCCTGCCCACTGGCCTAAAATTTATTAGACACTAGTTTGTCCCTGTGCCCCTTGCCACTAGCTATAAATTGCCTTTGTGCAAATTAGAAAAAACTACCCCACCTCAAGACATTTTGTAGTCATCACCAGAAAAATATTGTAATAAATAAGCCAAGAGATGATGTGAATGGTACCCTCTAGACTTGCACGGTGCTCAAATGGAGCAACAGTAGTTGACATTCCTGAAATCACCTGAGCTATCCCGGAGCCTGTGTAAAAGCTTCAGAGCCACAGTACGTCAGTCTTGACTTTTTAAAATCTTTCAGCCATGGTCAGAAATTGCCGATGGGCAGTTTCTGGAAGAGACGAAGAGCCCTCAGGCAGCAGTACTTATTAGAGTAAAAGGCTTTTTATTCAGCCCAACATTTGGCCTGCTGGCTGGGCAGATATAGCCTAAACCACATCGGTGGGTTTTCAGAAAAGACCAGATTTAGAAAGGGCTAAGTCTGAATGTTGGAGGTTCAAGAGGGTGGTGGACTTGGCCTATACTTAGGTCAAACATTATACACCCTTGGGATTGGCTGCTTCACTGCTTGTTGATTGTCCCATCTGGTCCCCTCCCTCCTTCACATTCAATACAACCTACATGCTCTGGTGATCTCTTGCTGCAAGACAAACCCCACCCCAAAACTTAGTGGCAGAAATAGAAACAGTCATTTATTTTATTCACGAGTCTCCAATTTGGGCTGGGCTCATCAGAGACATCTCTGCTCCACACAGCATCAGCTGAGGCAGCTCAGATGTGACTGGAGGAATTGCTTGCACAAAGTCTCACACGCATGGCTAGTAAGTTTATACTGGTTGCTGCCCCGGAGCTCAGCTAGGGCTCTTGGTGATACTGGCGAGGACTTTGGTTCTTTTCCACTTGGGCTCTCAGGTGGCTGAGTGGGCCTGCTCACATGGCAGAGCCTATGTTAAGCCACTAGTTTCAACCACCCCAGACTCCTTATGGAGCAAACACAAGCTGCCCCCCTCCTAGCCCTGCCCCAATTTAAAATTTCCAAGCCAAATAAACAACTGTGGTTTCAAGCCACTAGGGTTTATTTTGCAGCAATAGATCACCAGAATGTACAGGTTGGGCTAAATGTAGTATGAATCCATTCCCACATCTCTCTCAGATGCCTCCTGGTGCTGCAGAGTTGAGGAAACTGAAAAATACATTTCCCAGGCTCCCTTACCATTAGGATCATGAGTGTCAATTAGGCTATACCAAGTGGACATACTTGCACAAATTTAGGAAGGCAGAAGTAAGACCGAAGCCAATTTCCTGCAGGTTTGGCTGTTTTTTGTAGGAAAACAAGATCATGGAGCCATTGATGTCCAATCTCCAGCTTCTTGGGTATCGAGAGTCAGTTGTGGGGGTGGCAGTTGCTTGGGTCCACATCCCAACATGTTGGCAGATGTGGTGGTGGCAGCAGTGGCATGCCATTCCTGGCTTTCTGACTCCTTTCTGACTGTTGTATGCAGTTATGGTGTTCTTGAGGTCAACAGCTCCAGGGGCAGCTTCTTGAGTTCTACCTTCCTGATCGTGGTTGGGGAGGCAGCTCTTCTGGTAGATCAGTTCTGCACATTCTGAGAGTCATTCTCAAGGTCCAGCAAAGAGCTCTCTCTTCAAGCCCTTCCATATTTTGTTTAAAACCCCTAGCGCAGTTTTAATCTTTCACATTGAACCTTGCAGCTGATACCCAGTTGATCCCCAACGTTCAGTGCCTTCTCAGCCATTCTTTTGTTCTTGCTTACTTGCTTTTTCCCATTTAATCATTCCTTTAATAAGTAAGTGTTTAGAGAGTATCTACTATGTACCGTGCACCATGTTAGATCCTGGAGAAAAATCTATTAACTAAACAGTCATGGCCTCGCCCTCATGGAAGGAACTAGGATAAAGACCAGGAAATGGCAAACTATAGTCCAAAGGCCAAATTGGCCCCCTACTTGTTTTTGTACAAAAGCTTTCTTGGAATACAGCTGTGCCCATTCATTTATGTCTTGTCTATGGCTGGTTTTTCCCTGCAATGGTAAATTTAGATAGTTGCAACAGAGACTATATAACCCACAGAGCTGAAAATATTTACTACCTGGCTTTTCACAGAAAAAAGTTTGCCAGCTCCTTCATTAGACAAATAAAACTCCAACTCCTGTTGTCTTCCACATCCAGTCTGTCAGCTCCGCATTCACCACGCGCAAAGTTCCAAGCTCGATTCTGAGCATTTCACGAGAATCATGTCATTTACGTCTAACAGCAACCTTTGAGACATATTGTTACTGTCTTTTTTTTCACAGAGAAGGAAACTGAGATTTAGAGAGATTTGGGCTTGTGTGACAGCATTAACAAGATACAAGACCTAGGAAGAGGCACAGAAAATAGTCAGGAGATGACAGACTCACTGTGCACTCATACACATAAGGCACCAATAGACACCCACAGAGGCTGTCCTAGCTGAGTTCCTCCTTAATGTGATAGATTTTAAGTCTGGACCAATTTTAGGTTCAAATGACAATTGTATCACGAGCTGTGTGAATTTGGGCAAGTTACTTCCTACCTCCAAGCTTCTTTGCCTCAGTTTCCTCGTAAGTAAAATGGGCTCTTGTGAAAACTAAATAAAGTAATATGTGGACATCATTTAGCACAGTGTCTCCCACATAGTAGACATTTGATCCATGTGGGCAACTTCCCCTTCATCTCCAGACTATCCTACAGATGGTGGAGAATAACCTGAAAATCACAGCTTTGATTGTGCTGTTCTCCTTGAAACATGTGATGGTTCCCACTGACCCTCACTAATGGAAGAAGATGTGATCGGAGGGCCTGCCAAGCCCACACCCCTTTTTGAAATTCCCCCACATACACTACACTCTCTGTTGAAGCCCTTGTTTCTACCATGTGACCTTTCCCCCACCGGAACAGCTAATGATTCCAGAGGCAGATGATTGATCTGGAGGAACCAGTCCACTGCCTGGCCACTAGCTAATAGAATTGTCTCCCTTGGGTTGGAACCAAGAATGAAGAGGCTGTCGTGATGGACCCTTGGCCTACAGGGTAGGTTGAATCAGGGCCAGAGTTGGCTCCATGGGGAACGAGAGGACCCAGTCTGCAGAGGGAAGCAGTGGCTGGAGATCATAGGCCACCAGGGAGAGAGTTGGAACTGAGAACCACTGCAGTCTGTGCTTCCGTATCTGGAGGCCCAACTCTACTTTCTGATCACCATTTCCATGAGGTTTCTCGAGCCCTTGCAGTACACCACCTTGTCACTTGAGCTAATTCAAGAGAGTTTAGGCCTCTGCAGTCCAACCTCACTGTTTTGCCAGCCTCATTCTTCCTTTCATCTCGACCATCCCTTCCGCCCAAGATCCTGACTACACGACGAAATTGTCTACAACTCCTCAACCATGCTCTGCACTGCTCCAGGCTTTTCTCATGGCCTAGAATGTTCTTTTGCCCTCTCTCCTCTTCTTAACAGCCTATTCATTCTTTGAGTCCAAAATTAAGCATCTCTTCCCTCATGAAGACCTCTCTGGTCTCTCTGATCCCGAAATCATAAGTGATGGCTGTCTCCTAAGAACAACCTGTACTTGGCTTCTCGTCTCTCCATGTCATTCATTGCACACCCCTCCCTGAGCTTTCCTCCTTACCTCTATGCTCACTGAGAATAGGAACTTGGCATGCATTAGGCACTCGGATATTACACCAAATTTAATCCAGCAGTTGGTATCCTAAAATACAATCTAAGTTGCTTCAATAAAAAGTTTTATGCCAATATAGGGCATTTTTTGTCAAAATGGAAATGCATTTAGAGAATACTTCAGATTAAAGGAATGAAGATCAAAGGGCACATTTTCAGCCAGGACTTCTGAGTCTTAGAGACCCAGACAAATTGTAGACATTTTATTTTCCGATTTGATTGGAACCATAACACTGGATTTGGTAATGTAATATAAACGTTTCTAAAACTTTTAGCCTGGCGGAAAGTCTATCGCCTCTTTACTGTGTTAGGATTGCTCTTGTCTACAATTAAAGCACCCACACATATTGCTGAAACTGGCTAGTAAATCCGGAAGGCTAGACTTAGAAGAAGCTTCCCTTGTTGACATGAAACCTGCAGAGCCAGGCCCTTCACTGGAGTTCCAGGCACACCCATCTTCAAATGTATCAGGAGAGGGTGTGGCTGTATTGCATGTGGACACACGTCTACTTGGGTTCAAGATCTTGTGGACGGTGCCTGAAATAAGAGCCGCATTTTGTAAACGTGCAAGAATTTCATGATAGAATCTAAACTGAAGCTGTGGACCTGGAGTCTCCTCCTAGACTCTCCACCTGTGACTCGACCCTTGGCTTGTCCTTCCTGGCACACTTCCAGCCTGAACTGCTCCACCTATGAACACCCCAGGCTCTCCCTGGTCGAGGAGGCTTGGTTTGGGGTTCTAGGTCATGGGGTGAGCCAAGCCCTTGCCCCTGAGTTCAGGAAGGGAGGGAGGCTCCCAACACCAGAAGCAAAACCTACTTTCTCACACTGCCCTCTGACCTTTCTTTCCCATGCTCTCTGAACAAATCCCTACCGGGGTAAACTAAAACTACAGTTTCCAAACCTGGCTATATAGAATCTAAGAGAATCTTCAAAAATTCAGGTTTCTGGGCTCCTTTCCAGACTTGCTGAATCAATCACACGTCCTCAGGCAGGAGGCCTAGGAATGTGTCATTGAGTATATAGGCCCTTTTGTCCTCTCACCTTCTTCCCACTAGAAACATATGGCAGAACAAATGTATGCCAGGACATATTTTTGGGAGATCCTTTTAAGTACCACTTGCCTCAGCCTCAGTGGCACAGTTATGGAAGGCTCTCACCCTCAGTTCTAACTTGGGCTGATGACCAAAGCACCCAGAGCACAGCTATGGGGTACTCACCTCTGGGCAGGGCACAGGGCAATATCAGCTATGTGGACTTTAGCTGTTGGAAAAGCCAACCAGGCCAAGCTGAGTAGGCTTGGCCTGACTCAACCCCTGAGAAAGCAAGTCTCTGCTACACGTAACCTGTGCTCAGTCTCCTGGGAACAGCCATAAAGTTGGACTGGGATTTTGAGAGCAGAATAACCAGACTCCTACAATGGTGACATGCTCAGCTTGCATCTCTTCTCCCAGCTGATATGAAGTTACAAGGCACAGCTTCATCCTGGACCTTAATACCAGCATTTTAAAGAGGTGCACACATTGGATTTGATGAACCCGACCTCCAAGACCTCTAGCTGAGAGTCCCAGAAGATCACAGGCTCATAGCGCACAAGGGACTGCTTTTCAGGGCAAGCTCCTGGTTTTTTAGATGAAGCTGGTCCAAAACTACATTGAAAACTCCCATCAGCTTTATTCTTGCCCCCTACCTTATCCTTTTCATGATGAGTCTGTCTCCTTGTAAAATGGCCTCCAATGTCCTTTCCCTCCAATGTCCCTTCCTTGGGCTGGCCATATGGGAGAAATGCCCGACCTCACTCTTTTGATGAATGTAACTCTCTCAAGCACTTCCCTTATCCTTCAAAGATTCAGACATGTTCCTCCAGAGGTGGAGATGGGACCAGGGCGAGATGGAGAAGCACTGCCATGTATAGGGGATTCTAGCAACTTTCTCCAGAAGCCTAACGATTCTAAAGCTTCCGTTTCCTATCCAACTTCTTTCACATTGAAAACCCACGGGACAAAGTTTTCCTCTGCCTCCTGCTCACAGGGATTATCCTGCAGTTTGTTTTTGACCCTGGCTAGTCAAATAATAGGCTCTTAATTACCTCCTTGAGAGCTCACTCAAGGACAAGACCCAGAAATATAAATTTTTAAAAACATAATTTTTTTCTTTTTGATGACATGTATCCAAAATTCATAGGTCGAAGCCCTAATCCCTAGTACCTCAGAATGTAACTATACGTCAAAACATAATGTATTAGAATGTGACTAAACCTGTAACAATAGATAGGGACAAAATAACTTAAAACAATTTTAAACACCTTTATTGAGATATAATTCACACACCCTACAACTCACTCATTTAAAGTACACAGTTTGCAAACTGGCAGTTATAAAAATAGTCATGAGGATATAAAGTACAGTATAGGAAATATAGTCAATAATGTTATAATAACCATGTATGGTGTCCAGTGGGTACTAGACTTATTAGGGTGATCACTTTTTAAATTATATAAAAGTCTAATCACTATGTTGTACACCTGAAATTAATATAATCATGTATGTCAACTATAATTGAAAAATAAAGTGTTCAATTTAATGGCTTTTTATATATTAACAGGACTGTATAACCATCACCACAATCAATTTTAGAATATTTTTATTATCCCAAAATAAACTTCACACCCCTTAGCCATCACCTCCCCGCCACCCCCCGCATTCCTTTCCCATTCCCTTAGCCAAAGGCAACCACCAATCTACTTTCTTTTAGCCTATTCTGGACTTTTCTTTAAATGAAATCATACTGTATATGGTCATTTGTGACTGGCTTCTTTCACTTATCATGATGTTTTCAAGTTTCATACATGCTGTAGCATTTATTTGCACTTCTTTTTCTTTTTTTTTTTTTTATTGCCAAATAATATCTCATTGTATGGGTATACCACACTTTATTTATGTGTTCCTCAACTGATGAACATTTGAATTATTTCTACTTTTTGCCTATTGTAAATAATGCTACTATGAATATTTATATGCAAACTTTTCTATGGACATATGTTTTCAGTTCCCTTGGGTACATACTTAGAAATGAATTACTGGATTGTATGGTAACTGTATTCTTAACCATTTGAAAATTCTGAAGTTTTATTCAAATTAATATTACTCAAACTAAATCAAGGAGAGATAGTTCATCTTCATGGATTAAAAAACTTAATGTTGTAAAGATGTCAGTTCTGTCTACACTGATCTGTAGTCAAGGCTCTCTCAATCAAAATCTCAACTTTTGTGGAAATCGACAACAAAGTTCTAAATTTATAAGAAAATAAAGACTTAGAATAACAAAGTTGAAGGATTTATACTACCAGATTTGAAGGTTTATTATAAAACTATAAAATAGAGGGATTTTGGGGCAAGGATAAACAATAGACCAATGGAACAGAAGAGAGACTCCAGAAACAGACCCACACATATATAGTCATTTGATTTGCCACAAAGGCATCATTGCAATCTAACATGAAAAGAATGGTCTTTTCAATATAATGGTGCCAAATCATTTGCAAATCCATGTGGACAAAAATGAACTTTCACACTTATACCATATATAAAAATTAAATTGAGGTTGGATCATATTCCTAAATATGAAAGGTAAAACAATAGGCCTCTAGAGAAAAATAGAATAGAGCATCTTTATGACCTTGGAGTAGGTAGAGATTTTTCAACTATTAAGTAAAGCACAAAAACAGAATCTTATTAAAAATAGGAACTTACGCTCATCAAAACTGCCACAAGCAAATAAATAGGCAAGTTACAGACTTAGAGAGGACAGTTGCAATATATATTTCTTACAAACTACTCATAGCCAGAATATATAAAGAACTACAAATCTATAAGGAAAAGACAATTAATTTAAAAATAGGCAAAAGACTTGAACAGTCCCTTTATAAAAGATATCCAGATGGCCAAAAAGCATAGGAAAAGATACTCCTCGACATTACTCATCAAGGAAATGCAAATTAAAATCACATTGGTACAGGACTGAACAACTAACAGCAGAAGGACTGACAATACCAGTGTTGAATGTGGAGCAACTGAAAGGCCACTCATTGCTGGTGAGTGTTAATTTTTTCCACCATTTTGGAAAACTGGCAGTAAAGTTAAATATATGCCTCTACTCTATATTTCAGCAATTCCACGCTTAGGTATATATCCAAGAGAGATCAGTGCATATCCCGACAAAAAGATTTGTACATGAATATTCACAGCAAGCAACTTGATTCATGATAGCCAAAAACTAGAAACAATCTAAATGTTGATCAATAGAACGAATCTGTGAATTGGGGATAAATTCATTCAGTGGAATACACTACATAGCAATAAAAAAGAATAAACTGTTGATACATGGATAAAACCTCAAAATTATAATGTTGAGTGAAAGGAACCTAGACACAAAAGAGTATATTCTGTATGATTTCATTTTTATGAAGTTCAGAAACAAACTGAACTCATCGATGGTTATAGAAATTAGCCTAGGGATTAACTTGGAGTTGAGGAATATTAACTGGGAGAGGGCAGAGAGCAAGTTTCTGGAGTGAAGGAAATGTTTTAAATCTTGATCGGTTGTTAGTTACACTGATATACAGATAAGTAAAAATTTACTAATCTGTACACTTAAGACTAGTGCACATTACTGAATGTCAGATATTCTTCAATAAAAAAATAACATGGTTGAGAAAGACTGATTATATAAAAGAAACTTTTATATAATGACTTAAATGTAAGTCTGCTCTCTTTTGTGAGGCAGGCAGATGGAATATTTAACTTCTCTGAGCCTCATTTTTACACCTGTAAATAGAGATAATACCTACATCACATAAATTCATTTGATAATGAGATAATGTATATAAGATACGTTTTTTAACTTTTCTTCCTCAGTTTTCCTATCTCTAAAATGGGTATGAAAGTAATAACTATCTCGTATGGGAAGCAATTCACATGAAGCTCTAAGAACAGTGTCTGAAACGGGAGGCTTTCAGTAAATGCTGACGTAGCATTGTCAACACTACTACTAATATGGACTGGATTGACTGTAAGGCCCCATTCAGCTGCTATAGGCATCAATAAATAAATGAAAGACAGGCTGATTGGGTAGATGGCCTAGGACTCCCGTGACACGGCTGAGATGGAAACCCAGGTCCCTTGATTGCCCCACCCAGAGCTCTTTCTACCACCCCATACTGCCTAAACAAAAGGGAGAAATTTGAGGGAATATTGATTCTGCATTGATTTTAAAGTCTCCGAGCCTCTGTGTCTGCCGATAGTTTCTGTGTTCGTGAAGCATAAGGTGGCCTCATGGGAAACTTCTATCTCCTTTCCTTCCCCTACAGGTGCTCAGACAATAGTTAACCCCTGATATGCCATGCTGTGTTCTAAATATCTTACACGCAGTAAGGCTGTTATTCCCATTTCATCGTTGAGAGAACAGGGTGACTAAATGACTTGCCCAAGGTCACATGCTAATAAGTGGGGGGAGCCAGGAACTGAGTACAGATCGCCCCGTGCCGGAACCTGCTCTCCAAATCTCCGCACAGTGACACTTCCTCTAGTGCAGCCTCAGTTTCTCCATCACAAATGCCTTCTTGAAGCACTTTGCCTCCTCTCTCCCCACATCCTTTCTTGGGCTCGAAGGAGCCATCACTGTATCAGTGTTCCAGCTTTTCACCAGAGCAGAGTTTGCAGCCCACAGTGGCACTTGGCTTCCTCTGTAGACCTATCTGGTTCCAGATCTGCAAAGCTGCTTCTACTGAGCTGACATTGGGGATGTCCTAGGTCTAACCCAGTCTTCACATTTTTTTGAGGATGACACTCCCTTCCTCCAACATCTGCCCCCACTCCCTTGGCCTTCCCTTCATCCTTCCAAATCCAAAATTTACCTTTTTTGAAGAACGATGATCTGTAGCATCTTGGGCAGCCTAGCAGTTCTCATAAGCCAGTCTGTCAGGACTCATGTGGTTTGGGGCTTAGGTGTGTGAAAAGTTCTCAGCTCTGTAGACTCTAGGGTACCTTATGTTCACAAATGCCAACCCATGCAACCCTAAAGAATCAAAGACAAAGCTGAAAATGTGGATCCTGCAGCAAATCCGGAGGGCCGATACAGATTTCAATACTTGGTTCAGCGAGTTCTTTTGGAGATTCTTTGTCCCAACCCAGAATTCTAATGTAACCACATGTCAGAGAATTAGACTATTGCCCCCTCACTCACATCCTTCTAATTCTTTGGCTTCTCTGGAGTTCATCATAACCTTCAGAAAGATGTCTGTTTGGGGTTAGGGGTTGCTGCTTCAGTGTAATTTGATTTCCTGCACCAAGCAAATCTCACAGTATAAAAAGCCTTGATTTTAGGTGTGGTTGCTTGTGCCAGTGTCAGTGTCATGGACCCTCTGCAGACCCTTAATTCTGTGTTCTGTTATGCTACTAAGGCCTCTAGCTAACATATTTTGCAATCTGATAAAGGGGTGAGTGAGTGTTAAAGCACACCAGCCTCGCTGCCTGTCACCACAGGAAACTGCTCTTTCCAGACTCAAATTTATGTCCATCCTACATAAACTTTATAGGGTGCCATGCTGCTGTTAAAAGTGATTTACTCACGAGGTATCGGATCATAGGAGGCAGACCTTCAGGAGATTCGTGCTAACCGCCCTGGCAACACACAAAATCACTACCTGAGGGTCAGAGCAGTCATCCAGAGGGCCTTGAATCACAGTGGTCTGGGGTGAAGCTTCCCCCAGGCTGAGGTGGCAGAGGTGTCTCCTGGTTGGCTTTGAAGGCTGACAGCCGGAAAATAGAAGAAGCTGCAGAAGTAGATCTCGCTTGTTTTTATGGATGGCAGAAAACCCATGTGCACCATTCTTTCTTTTTAACTGATATACAACCCCAAAAGAGTCTGTACATGTTGAAAGGAAAAAAAATGAAGAGGAAAAAAGTGTGTGTGCGTGTGCGTGCGTGCGTGCGTGTGTGTGTGTGTGTGTGTGTGTGTACAAAACAATGAATTTTCTAAATATTTGTAGAGAGGACCAAATCTGCCTCTGCTTTTCGGTGAATAACAAAGCGTGGAGCCCAGGCCTTGAGCTTCTTCCAGGGGCACATGGTGTGGACCAGGAGTAAAGCTCCCTGATGTCGTTGAGGCTGAGCTTTGGCGGGAAAATACTCCCTTCTTGCACCAGGACAAGTTTTCTGTGCACTGAGGCCAACTTGGGCCTGTGTGTCAACAACTAACTTTGTTGTTTGCACCTGACCACTAACTCCAAGAAGTGAGAAAAGAATTTCCCCAATGTTTACCTTCAGGAGTCTTTGTTCTGTTCAGTAGAGAAAACTAGTAGCTGTGCTTTGCCCTCCACCGTGGTTCCTGGAGAATTATTTTGGGACTCTGATATCCCACACTTATGAGACAAAACCAAAGAGACTATGTGACCCAGCTTCCTCGTTTTGATCAGCTCAAACAAAAGGAAGGACGAGTACTATCTCTCTGTCAAGTATAAGACTGAGGCTCTCCTAGGGCTCGAATTTGCCCAGTGTGTCAGTCAAAAAAATTAACATTAGCTGCAGTAACAGAATCCTAGAACTCTCAGAGGTTTAACACAATTTTGTCATATTCTAGTCTAATGTGGGTTATGCAGCTCTCCTGAGTATCTCTCCTCTGAGCTGTTACTCAGGCTCTTTCTATTTTGTGACACCATTGTCCCTTAAAGCTTTCCTGGAGCCCTCTACTGCAGTGCTCCCCAAACTTTCTGACACCAGGGACCTGTACTCCTATGAGAATCTAATGCCTGATGATCTGAGGTGGAGCTGAGGTGGTGATGCTAATGCTGGGGAACAGCTACAAATAAAGATGAAGCTTCCCTCACTGGCCCACCACTCACCTCCTGCTGCACTGTGACCCAGTTCCTAACAGCCCTGAGGGTTGGGGACCCCTGCTCTACTGAATCTTCTGCCTTCATCTGGACATCAGTGAAGGGTTAGTAAACTGGTGGTCTAATAGAACATTTTAGGGGCCAGATCCAGAAGAAGCATGTCTTATTTCTTCTCTTAGTCCATAGACCAGATCTTGCTGCATGTTTCACCTACTGGGGAATGGAATGTTGCTTCCTCATGTGCTTGAAAGGAGTAAAGGAGTTACTGGGATTCTCACCAGTTTCAGCCACCTCTAGGCATGAAAGTGAACCTAAACTAAAAGCATAAGGCCTGATAGCATCCTTAATCTGCCTAGGAACAATATGGAATAATCCCATTCAATCCAAATATGCATTTGTGACACCTACGTAGTGTAATTTCTGAACTGTTAGATAGCGCTCCTATGTTAGAAGCTCCAATGGACCTTCTCTAGCCTGCCTATTTACCCCTAGAAAATCCCACTGGATTCAACACTATCTTAATCTTTTATTTTCCTTTTAAAATGTGTGCCGGTTATTAGTTTATTGCCTCTTAGCTCCTAATTCACCCTTCATTGCCTGGTTTTTAAAAATAAATCTATATCCTTTACATTTTTTTTTCATCTGTTACGCTTTGTCCATTGAGGTTGCTAAAGAGATAATGAAGGAAGAAGGGGTTTTCTATCTTGGTTCCTTGATGTTTTCTTGGCAGACTCCTGGAAATTTCCAAGCTCCCATAGCACCAATGGCTTCTCCAGTGCCTAGTTCCTATAATGCATGGCAGCCACCAGCACCCAAAGGCCAGTAGCTTCCCTGACACTTCCCTCACCTCGGGGGGTGTTGTAGCAGGGTACCTCTAGTAAAATATCTCCCTGAGATCAGCTTTTTCTGATACCCTAGAAAGCAGATTTCCAGCATGTTCTACCAATGCAGCACCCCAGAGTCTTCTCAGCCATCCTGTAAGCCACAGTTGCACCCTCTTCAACAAGGTCTGAATCTCACCCTGGAAGGGCTCTTTCTTAGGCACTCTATTGTAGCCCTAAAGGTACCTGCTTTTCTTTATCTGCCATTCTTATCTTCTTTAGAGTTCTTTTTAGCTCTTACTAACTCTCTGTTATTTAATCTTCTGTTATAGTTAACAATTTTTTGTATTATACTTTCCTTGTCTGAATTACTAAGTAGATTTTCTCTCTTAATTAGATCCAGAGTGATATGGAATACAAATGTCCTTGAAATAGAATTCACAAGAAGTCAGTGACACTTTAGTATAAAATACTTGTCTGTTTTCCTGGCACCTAGAGAGCAGTAGGTGCCCTATTGCTAAGAAAGGGGATAGTAAGAAAGACCCAGCAAGGATGATGGGGAAATCCTAATGACAATTTTTGTCTATTTCACAATAGGCTGACTATAGGTGTTAAGTGTTAATATTTATTTCAATGCAACACATCTTTTGTTCCATGAGGTCAACCTAAGAGCACCAGAAACAAATGAAAGCGCTAGTTTTTCTGGTTAAGCAGTAACTCTCGTATTTTGATAAGTTCAGTACATTCTTCCCTTTGTTGTTTTGTTTCTTAATCACACATAAAAGCGTGCTGCAATATAAAACATAAAGAGGACAGTTCTAGACATTTTATTTCTTTGAACAGAGCCAGGCTACTCCCTGGGTGTATATCAGCTCCTTCAGGCAGGACATTATCACCTTAAGACTTCAAGGAAAACATGAATCAAAACCAGGAGGACTGTCAGACAATGAAATGGCTCAGTTAAGGGGAGGCTAGTATTGCCTTTCTTTGGGAGTTGTTAAAAATAGGATGGTGGGTCATGTTTTTAGGATGGTATAAGTGTGGTCTTGATTAAACTGGAGTAGGAGGAACAAGACAACAAAATTCCCTTCCAATTAAAAAATCTTTTTTATCAGAATAATATGGCTACACAATTTTTAAAAAATGACACAGAGGGATTTATTGAGAAAATCAACTTCTTTCTCTCTCTCTTACCTTCCCTCTCCCACATCCACGGATTCCTGCAGCTCAGCTCTCTTCCTGTTGTGGAGTTATACCTCTTATATTCCTTATCATTTTAATGGGTCCCTGGGAGGGAGTAGATAGAAACCATATGCTCAGATCACCATCTCGAAAAATAAGCCTTCCTCCCAACACTGACTCATTTTTTTTACCGAGGCCAAAACAAAAGAAACAGAATCCAGTGTTCTGAAAATTCTCTGCTTACTAAGTCCAAATACACATATACGTGCGTCATTGAAGCCTGTTAGGGAAACATACTTCTTCCATCTAGTCTAGTCCTTTTGACCTTCTAGGTATTTCTCCGTCCTGTTGGCCACTTAGATTTAGAACCCAGGCTTTTTGTCTTAATCCATCTGGTGCTCCCTGGATAAACATTCCCTTAAACATCTATAGTTTAATTAAAACTTTTGATCTAGGACAACTGTTACATGAGCAATTTATATTATTATCAAACTAAAAACAGCAATATTGAAATAGTATATTGGCTACATCCCAAAGTGCTATGCCCTGTGAAAGGAGACAAAGCAGCAAAGTAGCTAGAATCAAAGTGGCTATAGTCTTGAATGCACCCAATCTTGTCTGATCTTGGAAGCTAATCAAGGTTGGGCCTGGTTAGTACTTAGATGGGAGACCACCAAGGAATATTGGGTGCTGTAGGTGTATTTTTGCTCGTTTGTTTGTTTGTTTGTTTGGTTGGTTGGTTGTTTTAAGTGGCTATAGTGTGGATGGTCACCCATGTCCTGCCACGCTCCTCAGGGCAGCTATCCCACCTCACAATCTCACTCCTCAGCTGGGCCTCCTGCTGTGTACTCACCACCTTTGCCCTTTCTGACAGCAGAATAGAGGGCTGGGCAGTGCCAAACAGAGAAATTAGGCTAAATTGATCTTTATTCAACCCACTGCTAGTTAACCCATCTCTACTTCATTTCATTCCAATTTCACTTCTCCTCACCTGCAGTAAGCTGATGCCATGTTTTAATTAGTCAGCAGCACCACACTTAAGATCCTACAATCTCATAGCAATCAGTGTGTCATCTTTGTTTACTAACAATTGTTTTTAAAGGCAGCTAAGGTGACAACACTTATCGAATGCACCTTTACCCAGGTTGGTGTTAGGGACAGGGAAAGAGCTAGGACATCTACTTTATGGGGAAAAAAAAGATACCATCGAAACTCCTTCGTATACAATACATTTTAGCAATCAGAGCCAGAATCCAAAAGCACAATAAAGAGAGGCAATGCTTATAATCGTCGCATTTTAAATGTCTTATTTCCTGTCAATCTTACATCCATTTCCAGAGAAGCGAAAGTTGCCCACTCTGCCAGCGCCTTTGTCAGCTACCAGCTGTTACTTCCTCGGAAAGGGGGTCAGAAGGCTGCTGGTAGCTAATAGCCAGCCAGAAGCTGCGAGTAAGAACTGTCCCTCGTGGGTTTTAGCTGCTGGCTGATTGTCAGCCGAGAACTACAACTCCTGGTTTGATAAAAGCGAGCTGTAGATTTCAAACCATCTTTTTTTTTTTCTTTTTCCATTTGTGCTCTGAAATTGTCATGCACTCGAAATGGAACTCCGTGAGCATGAGGGCCTTTGTTCTGCCTTGTTAGACACCAGCAGTTAGAGTCCTCTCTAGACAGTCACTTCGCAGGGAGGGCCAGTAGGGTGAGATGAAGTGAGGTGGGGTGGGAGGAGAGAGGTTGGAGGTTGGATGAGTTACACAGTGCCTGATGGCACACATGCAGCCCTGAGTGAGGGTGGACCCAGCAGAAAGGGTTTTATGCTCAGTCTGAGAGACGGGCTCAGACTGTGGTTGTTTCTGTGATGGCTGGGGGTGGGGTAGGATGTGTGCTTGTATGTTAGAGTCAGAATTTATTGACTGCAGCCCCTGAAATGAAATGAGTTACCAGCTTGATGCACCAGGCATGAAATCCAAATCTTAAACTGCCTTAAAGCTCCCAACTGTTCCCATAGGCCAGCAATCAAGCATTAGTTTCTCTAAGCGTGGTGTGGAACTCAGCTCCAGATTTCAGGGGGTCAGGTGAGAACGGGGCAGCAAGAATTCTGTACCGTTGTGTGCTTTAAATTCAAATGCTTAGGGGCTGTCATGTGCAATGCATCAACAGTGAAAAATAAACACCCAGCAGAAGCTGGCTGTGAGTTAAGGCGAGTGCACAATAAATTTCAACTGGTTAAATTAATCGCTCGCTGCTTGTTGTGAATATTAATCCCAGGGAGGAAGCTGGCTTCGACCCAATCAAAAGACAGGTGAAAACTGAAAACAGCAAAACATTTGGGATCTTTAGGGGGAAAATTTACCTGGGAGCCAAGCGTTGATGCGAGTCCCAAAGAGAACGGGAATACGAAAAAGCCCCTCCTGCTTTACAGGCACAGCTGTGCTGTAATAACCAGCTCATCTTGTCCTCAGCCCTCACCTGTCCCCTCTAGGACTCTCAGGGACTTTTACAAAGAAGGTTCTTTCCTGAGGGCCTCGGAATGTGAATTTGCTCAAAGAGAAACACCTCTCATTGCGACAGGACATTGTAAAGTGCTGTTGACCTTGTAAGGCCACCATGAGTATCAGAACCTTGATTCCGATTGTCAGGTAGTGTCACCTGGGTCTAGAGATCCATCTATAGAAACACAGGAGAGGTGTCTCTAGTCAAGATTTGAAGTAAAAAGACTTGTTGATAGTGACTGAACCTACACCCCGTAGCAAAAATCAGATGTAGTTTTAATGCTCTGTAGTGACAGTTTTATACAACAAACTGTGAAAGATTCAGTTGCATTAGTACTGAGACAAGTCCTGTGTTTCTCTTCACAAGGAGTCTGGGATTACAGCCTGCGTGATTACGGATTAACCTTGGTCTGGTCCCTCTTCTGCACATACTGTTTGGTTCTCATCCCGCATCTATGCTCTGTACAAGTCTTTCCCACCTGCGTCAGGGCCCTTATCACTAAGTCTTAGGCCTTGCCATTATAACAGGAAAGAAAAATAAGTAATACAAAAACTGAATCTCTGTAGTTGTATGTTTGGATTCTGGAGATGTAGGATGAGAGAGCTAGGGGAAGCAGTAGGAAAAGGGCTCAATTGTTTAAGAAATACCTGTTTGGTTACAAAAGGTGGGCCCCTCAGCATAGTCTGAAAAGAAGAATTGAAGTGATCTGCATAACACAATAACAGGAATTTGGGGATTTTCCCCAGGCACCAGCGTAGATTGGTGTCCCAAAGCCAGAATAGCATAAAAGGGATCAGAATAGGTTTCAAAAACGGCAAGATCAGGGTATCAGAAGAAAGGTAAATCCAGAGAGAAATTCTTCATGACAGGCACAGCTGAAGGTCCTCAGAATAGTAGCGCACAACCCTTGGGCCCTGTGCTTTAGATTCCTGCTACTCAAATTGTAGTCTGCAGAATAGTAGGTTTGGTAGCACCCAAAAGCTGATTAAAATGCAGAATCCCAGGCTTCAGACTCTATCCTTTTAAAGATCCCCAGGCAATTTTCATGTACAAAGTTTTTGTTTCATTTTGTTTTTTAAAAAAGATTTTAATTAAAATATATCTAATATACAATATTAGTTTCAGGTGCACACCACCGTTATTCAATGTTTATATATCTAAAAAAAGTGATCACCATGGTAAGCTCAGCAACCATCCGATGCTGTACAACACCATCACAATATTGACTCTGTTCTCTATGCTGTAGATACCCATGATTTATTTGTTTTGTATCTCATTTCCCTCACCTTCCCCCTATCTTTTATAAAATTTTCAATT
Organism: Cynopterus sphinx; assembly: GCA_030015415.1. NCBI lineage: Eukaryota > Metazoa > Chordata > Mammalia > Chiroptera > Pteropodidae > Cynopterus > Cynopterus sphinx. Next base: position 93,603,656 of record CM057386.1, on the reverse strand, counting down.
ACTGTTGACATGCAATACTATCTTTATCAGTTTCAGATGTTCAACATAGTAATTAGACATTTATATAATTTACAAAGTGATCCCCCTGAATAGTCTAGTACTCACCTGGCACTATACATGGTTATTAACATAATATTGACGATATTCCCTATGCTTTACATTGCCATGACTATTTTTTAACTGCCAATTTGTACTTCTTAATCTTTTCACCTTTTCCACTCCATCCTCCACCCATCCGGCAACCATGAGCTTGTTCCGTGAGTCTGTTTCTATCTTGTTTGTTTATTTACTTTATCCTTTGGATTTCATGTATAAGCGAGACTTATTTCACTTAATATCTTTCAGGTCCACCCATGTTGTCTCAAATGGTAAGATTTTATTCTTTTTTATAGCTGAATAATATCTCATTCATGTACACTAAAATTTGATAAGAGAAATTTTAGAATATGGGTCCCCAGCCCCCAGGCCACAGACCAGTACCGGGCTGTAGCTTTTAGGAACCGGGCCACACAGCAGGAGATAAGTCATGGGCAAGCGAGTGAAGCTTCATCTGTATTTGCAGTTGCTCCCCAATGCTAGCATCACCACCTCAGCTCCACCTCAGATCATCAGGCTTTAGATTCTCATAGGAGCACTGGCCCCTGGTGCCAAAAAGGTTGGGAACCACTGTAGCGCATCAGTCTGCAACCTTGGTTATACGTTGGAATTACCTAAGAAATTTAAAAATACAGATAGCTCATTGCCAGAGCTCTCAGGTGATTCTAATATGTAGCAAAACCCGAGATGTACTGCCTTCAAGGCCTCTGAACTGGCTGTTTTCTGGTTGTGCCCTTGTGTATGGACCAGTGGTGTACTAATAAACTAGCTCTCGGGGGGGGGGGGGGAATCTCATTTGTAGATTAAAATGTTTCCTAGTTTCTACTGTGTAAATATTCCTACCACACCGTAGCTGCTTTCAAGCTACCAGGGTGAGGTCATTGAAAGTAAAATCAAAAGCTGTACTAATCAGCACACCTGTATGTGGGGCCAGTGGGGCATGTGCACACTGAGCCTCTCCACTCCTCAGGCCCATGGAATTCTTTGATCCAGGGTAGGCCTCGTCCCAAAGTGGGTGGTATAGAGCCTAAGCATGGGCTGGATGTTCACACATGAAGGTCCTCACCTGCAGCATAAACCGGTTTTAGGGAGCCTGGAATTGGGCTGCAGGGGTTAAAATCTCAGCTCCGCAATTTACAGCCTCATGACTTAAGTTTCTGTTTCCTATTCAGCATCTACATCACCAACCCAGGGAGAGTATCAGAAGAGCCAGTGTGCACACAGAAGGCAGAGATTTGGCCACATCTGGGGCAAGAAAGAATCAAGAAGGGTAAAGGACCTGGTAGCAATCACATCAAGATGCTTGGAAGCGGGGGCCAGGGAGGAGGTGGCCAGAATGGCAGCCTCCTCTGTGAGAGAAGTCTCAGGGGAAGAGGATACCCTGAAAGAAGGATGCCCAGAACCAATGACAGGAACTTTTGTTGATGAAAAGGAGTTGAGGAGGACAAACGTCACCTGTTTCCAAGGGTTATTAGTTTGCACCAGCCTCTGCCTCTCACCCAAATGCAAGGCAATCCTTCCTTGAAAATGTTCAAAGTGTGCAGGCTTGAGCCCCACCATTTGCCAGAAATTAAGCTCTCTGGGAGTCTGAAAGCTCCCCAGAGTGCTGACATTTCCACTGCACGTGTGCGTGTGCGTGTGCGTGTGCGTGTGCGTGTGCGTGTGTGTGTGTGTGTGTGTGAGAGAGAGAGAGAGAGAGAGAGAGAGAGAGAGAGAGAGAGAGAGAGAGAGAGAGATTGTTTTACGGGTTGTTAGGGTCTCATGGGTTCAGTTTCCTTGTCAGCCTTGGGTGCCCATCAGAGCAGGCTTCCTTTTGTTTGTCTGTTTCCAATATAGAACTAGACCATTTTCAGGGAGCCCCAGCCTGCAACTTTCTCCCTTAGATTAGCTTACCTCCCCCAAATGCCCTTCCAGGAGAGCCAAGGTAAGCATTTAGAACTTTCTTGTCATGCTTTGTCACTATCTTAAAATAAGAACAAGGTGCCCAGTGGGACAATGACTATTTCCACAGAGAACAGTAAAGCCCAGCATGGATGTGAGGCCTTGCCCTCACTAACATGAAGGTGCAAAGGCTTCCCCATACATCTAGACCCTATCTTGAAGAGAACAGGAGAAATGCCAAAAGACTGAATAATTACCAAAGAGACTGGATAAACTCTGACAGGTGGGCATAGGGTCTTTCCCCTACTCTACAGTGGAAGGAGAGCTTGTGAGGAAAGAATGAATAGTTATTTAAAAAATAAAAAGGTGTTGCAGGCTTTGGGGGTTTTGTGAGGGAGGGACGTAAACTCAAAGTGGAATATCTGTCTCTATCTCCCTCTCTCTGTCTCTCAATATGCACACAAATATGCACACATACACATGAACACATACACACACACATGCACGCGCTTGCGCGCACGCAGAGTAAAATTTCCTGGCCTTGTTGTTTTTAAAATGCAATTCTAAGAACATCTTTTTTATAGATAGCATCGCTAATCCTGTCTTCTCTTATTTCTATATGCATTCTGCCAACCAGGCAAAGATGAAAGGGAAGATCATTCAAATTAAAAGAATACATAATTTTTTCTTCTGCCCAAAAGGCATGAGCATCAAGGCAGCAAGCTTAAAGAGTGAAGAGGACTCTGCTTCTACTTGAGGTTTCATGTGGTCTGTGAGGTGAAGTGGTCAGTCTGTCCCCAGAATGGAGAGTAGAGCAGGGCAGGCAAAAGCCCTTGAGAGGTATGTGGTTTGACATTTGGTTTTCCCTCAACTGGATTCTCACATGTGGTTAGATTCTTTGATTTGCAATAAATTCTCTGACACAAAATAATCTTTATTTAATTGTTAGCATAAACATACATCTTATTACTTCATATAAGTATTAGTATTATCTACCATTTTGTTGAGTTTTTTTATATTGCTGTATTGACTGATAACTGATTCTTGGTCCACTAATTGAGTTATACATTAATTTAACATTTAATATTTATTATTATAATAGTATTATATTGAGCACAATGCCGGATACTGTACATAGGTCATCTAATCTGATCTTCACAACAGTCCCACAGGGCTGCAGTGTATAGTGTGCACTTTGTGCCTGGCTGTGGAGAAAAGTGGGCTGAGATCTATCCTGCCCCCCACCCGCCAAGCTCTATGTTGTGGTCAAGGCTTCATTTGCTTCACACAAAAGCAGCATTTGGAGCCTGGACCACCGACGAAGAGATGCCTTACTATTCCCATTACCCAGATTAAGAAACCAAGGTACAAAGTACAAAGAAGTTGAGAAACCTCCCCAAGGTCACACAACTGGTAAGAGGTGAAGATGGGACACCAGACAGAAGGCTGACTCAGAGCCCAGGCTTTTAACCTGGATGCTGTTGGCATAATCCTTTTCCACTCCAGGAATGCTCTGTCTCAGACTGTGAGCACCCAGGAAACAGGCACTCACCTCCCCATGATCTGTCCTAAGTTCCATGCAACACACTATGTCAGTGAATGAGTAGAGTGATTGCTCGGATGACTGATCGCTCAGATCCTTTGGACAGAGATCTCCAGCTATTGCACCCCACTGCTTCAGACTGGAACTTCACAATATGACAGGAAGAGAAGAGACACTGAGAATTGTCAGGAAAATTATACCCTGAGGAAATCAGCCTTCTAGATGCTCTTTTCTAGATGTGCACAGTTCTGATGACAAACAAGTCTTTGGAGCCTGGAAATCAGGCAGCCAAGTTTGCTCAAAGAGGGGGGGTTCACGTGAACTGCCCACTTATCTCCCTTGTTTCCACACCTCGCATCTTTGCAGAGCCTTGAAAAATCAATTTATCCATAAAATATATCTCCCTTCTAATTTTGTGCCTAAAGTTTCCACCATTTAATGGATATTTTTGAGTTAATGCTTGCCCTGCTTGCCACCACCACCCTCCAAGTCCTCCCTGCTTGTTCCCTGGTGTCTGAAATTCCTTTAATATAGAACAAAGGCTTTCATTTCATAGAGGGTGATGAGGCTTAAAATGTGAGTACCCCTCAGAGAGGTAGCACATTGATTTAAATTCACACCATGTAACTTAGGTATAAATGAGTGATCAGGTTTTTTCCTGAGAGCACTTTTTGATGAAGGAAAGGCAGAGGAGAGAATAAGGACACTAGAAAAAGCAGTGGTGGAGGAAGGGCAGTCTGCAGAGGGAAAGTGGAACAGAAAGGAGATGAATCTCTGTGGTGTCAGCATATGCCCACTGCCCTCCTTGCTACCCCCCCAAGTGGGTACTAGGCGGCATGGTACAGGGGACTGGGGAGCCTTCTTAGGGAGCAGATCTGGTTTGAAACCCACTGTGTACCCCTAGCAAACTACCCAACTTCTCCTCACCTTAATTTTCTCACCTGTAAAATGAGGATAAAAATCTATTGTGCAGGGCTGCTTCAGGAATTTTTATTTTATTTTAATTGTGGTGAAATACATGTAACAAAAATTTACCATTTTAACCATTTTTAAGTATACAGTTTAGTGGCATTAAGTACATTCTCATTCTGTATAACCATTCCCATGATCAATCTCCAGAAAGCTTTTCATTTTGCAAAACTGAAACTCTATACCCATTAAACAGTAACTCCCCATTCCTCCCTCTCCCCAACCCCAGGCAACCAGCATTCTAATTTTTATCTCTACAAATCTGACTACTCTAGGTAGCTCACATAAGTGAAATTATCCGGTATTTGTCCTTGTCTGACTGGCTTGTTTCACTTACCATAATGCCCTCCAGGTGCATCCAAGTTGTAGCACATGTCAGAATTTCCTTCCTTTTCATGGCTGAATAATATTCCATGGCATGGATACACTAGCTTTTGTTTATCCATCCATTCATCCAACACTTAGGTGGCTTCCACCTTTCGTCTATTGTGAATAAAATGCTGCTATGAACATGGTGCACAAATATCTCTTCCAGACTCTGCTTTCAATTTTTTTGGGTATATACCCAGAAGTGGCATTTCTGGAACGTATGGTAGCTCTATTATTAATTTCTTTAGAAACCTTCATACTATTTGCCGTAGAAGCTGGATCATTTTACATTCCCACCAACAGCACACAAGGGTTCCAATTTTTCTGCATCCTCGCCAACAACTTTTCTATTTTTTTTTCTAGTAACCATTTTAATTTTTAAATGTAACCTAAATAAAGCTGCCCATGTACATGTCCAAACGTTAAACAACTGAGTACATCCAACTACAGAAGACTTAGAGAATAATTTAAGGTTATTTATAAAAGGTTTTCTCGAAGGGCCACAGGGACTACTGCTCTTTCACTGCCACGCGGCTCCACAAAGGACGAAGGCCCTCACTGCCACACTGCTGTCTTCTCCACCTCCTCTGCTTCGCTCATGCTACTGTCCCCCTGTCCCTTTCCAAACATCCTCTCTCATGTGACTTTCCCTTCCGGGTTCAGCTCCCATAGGAAACAGAAACTGGTCTCTACCTGCTTTTCTCTCTTGGGAAGCCGCTGTTTGGAATCCCGGTGAATAAATTTCCCCCCTTTATTATGTTATAATGAAAATCACTTGGCACATAGTAGCTACTCAGTAAATGGTAGCTAATCTTATAGTACCTACCTCAGAGGTATTGTGAACCTTAAATGAGTTTATGCATGCAAAGGTCTTAGAACACTGCTGGCTCTTTATTAGCGCTATCTGAAGGTTAGCTATCATTATTGTGGTCAGTAATGAAGAGCCCAGTGTAGTAAAACTTTATTACTTTTCAGCAAGAGAAGCTGTCAACAACTTTGTGTCCAGTGGACCATGAGTGGAGTCACCTTGAAGCAGATCTTCTTGGGCTCCTCTCAGATCTTCAGAGCCTCCGCTTTAAGTATGCAAATGTAAGATGAATAGACACCCAAGGCCCTAGGACAATAGCATGATGGAGCCTTTTGTGGTTTGACAAAAGCTGCTGTTCTGGTATCCCCTTAGTAGAGGAAGGAGATGAGTAAATCTGTACTAGGGTCAAAGAACCTCCTGAAAGGAAAAAGATTGAGACCTAACCCTTTTCATGTTATCAGGACTTCTTTGCTATATTTGTTGGGTCCTGACCAAACCTGCTTACAGGATAGGAAACAGTTCCAGAGAGGAACTTGGCAAGGAAGCGGGGGTGGTGGCAGGGTCCAGGACCTGGGCAGTCACGAAGTAGGAGGAAGGCGGTGATGGGTGTTGGCTTCTCCCTGGGTCTGGCAGGCCCTCTGGACTAGAAGCAGCACACCAGAAGCAGTAGAGAAGCCACCAGCAGACTCTCAGCTTGACTAATGGCTAGTTGTTTTGGAGCTGCCTGCATCTCCACAGGTTTTTGCCTCTAAAAGAGACACAGAACAGGTTAAGAATCTTTTAGTTCGCATGCCTAGCAGCACCTAGTGAATGTCTGGAATAAGGTGAGCCCTCACTGAAGGTTGTGGGACTAACCAGAAAAGGCAGGACGAGTCACTGGGAATCGGGGCGTTTCTTCTCTTACGGCCTCTGTCTCAGCAGTGACTCCACAATGAGTTGTGGGGAGTTATCCCGTGGGTTTAAGTACTGGGAACCCTTTGAATGAGAGCCATTCTCAGGGTAGTGCGTGACTGGGGTGATCACCTCCTTGTAATGTGTCAGTTTTGCTCTGTCATTTCAGCACTTGAAATCATAAAAAATGGAAAGTCAAGGCTTATCCAAGGAATTAATTTTTTCCTTCCCCCCTCCTTCCCCCCGCCTTCCTTTTCACAAATCAGAGCTGTGGAATGGAGAGTTTCTGAGCACTAGGTCCAAATGGTTTGGTTTTGTTTATGGGGGAGAAAGAGCTGACTTTCATGTAATTATGCTTTTTGCAAGAATACTGAACAAACTCTAGAATCTGGCAAACACAAATCCTGCCCTCCTCGACTTTTAGCTGGAGGAAGAGGGCTGACCCACATCTTGACTACTTCACCTAATATTTATATAGCAGCCATCACCATATAAATACTGCACCACGGGAACTGGCACAGTCTCAGCCCCACCCTTTTATTGCCTCACTCCTTTTTTATCCCCCACTCAAACGTTGTCAAGAAACAAAGTTACTTGTGTTTCACCTAAAGGTGTGGAAAGGACAGACTACAACAGGTCGGCCTGGAAGTGAGACAGCTCTGGAATCCTTCTCCCCGGACTGGCTGTGTGGCTTCAGAGATATCATTCAACGTCTCTGAGCCTGGGATTCCTCAAAGCTAAAGTGGGAATAACTGCAGATGCAGTTCACAGGACTATCTGGAGAATTAAGGTAGTTTATGGTGGGTCCTCAGTGGAGAGTTCTCCTCCTGCGATGGGTTGTGTGTGAGACTGCAGACCAGCTCCCAGTGGGAACTCCAGGGGGCCAGAAGTCTTCATTTTCCAGACTCCCTGACACTTCCTTTGTAATCATATTTCACTGTAACTGCCTCAGGCACGTTCCAACAGAAGCTTCTCATGTTCAGGACGCCCTCTCTAAGCAGTTTACATCCTTAGGCTTTTTTCCAGTAGGGGCCTCAGCAAAGGGGAATCATTAACTCACTCCCTCAAGTGCCTGCTTTTCTGCTTAGGATACGTTGAGACAGGAGGGAGACCCAGCTAATAGCAATTAAAAGCAACACCTCAGCCCTTGGTGTTCTTCCTACAGGACCCTTAGGTCTATTCGCGCTGGGGAACCAGTGGGAGAAATGGGGGGAAAATTTCCCTTGTTCTACCTATTCTGTTTTATTCCAATGGTCATATTTGACAGTAGCTTCTTCCAGGCTTTCCCCAATCCATTTAAGGCCATCTATTTTTCATCCCACCCTCTTCTTTACTCTCCCTTTTGTTTTCTTTCCTTACCATCCTTCTTCCTTTTTCTGTTCTCATCTCCTCACGCTGACAGCTTTTTCAAAGCATCCCGGTGCCAAATACTCCACAGAGAATGCTGTTTTACCCTACCCTGAAAAAAATTATTAGAATAATAATTTCAAAGCAGAAAGTTCAAGGCCTAGGTAATTTTGACTATTTTTTAAAAATACGTATTCTTTTTAATGAATAAAGTTCTATATGCTCATTGTGGGAAAGGTGGGGGTGGGAATGAATCGAACAGCCCATATGTGGGTATAGTATGAAAGCAGTCTATTCTCACTCACTCCCCTCGATCTCATTGACTGGAGGTGACAAACACTTAACAGAATGACATACATTCTTTCAGAAATTTCTGTCATTTTTGGTCATTTGACAGATAGCAATTGCCTGCTATGCTCTGGGCAGCGTGCTAGGTGCTGGCACCGATGGTGAACAAACATAAACCTGTATCTGTATGTATGTGTCTTTCTTTATCTGTCACATACATTGGCCAAAATTAGATCATGATTTTCAACACAGAATATCCACTTTTCCATATTAGTTTGTAAAAATAAATATGTACATAGATAAATATTTATGCTTTTTAACAGCTGTGTGGTATTACATTGTAAAGATATACCAAAACATATACAACCTGTATATGCCGCTTTAAAAACAAGCCAAATCCCCCTGCTTGTAGAGCAGCCCAGTTCGCATGGCCCACCTGAGGAGAACCTGGCAGTCTAGCTGGGGATGCCCTGGGGCCTGTCTCCTGCCCATGGATGGAGAGACACCCTACCAAGTGGGCTGACCCTTGGGCCTCTTCAACACGCAGGCAAGGCCAGCACCAGGAGCACAGCGTGTGCCTGCCCATGCCCCAGATGTGGTGACCAGCTGGTCAGTGGCAAAACTGAGCTCACATTCAGGGCCCTCTGACTCCAGAGCTCCAGCCACCACAGCTCCCATTACCCTCCACCGCCCCCATCATCCTGTCTCTAACATCTCCTTCAGCAATAAATTCTGTAGGCTACTGATTAAACTAGGAGAGAAGAGAGGAAGAAAATAAACTCGAGGTCTTGAAAAATTCAGAGGACGATGTGTGTGTGTGTGTAGTGTGTATGTATATGTGTATATGTGTATGTGTGTACATGTGTGTATTATGCATATGTGTGTATATGTGTGTATACATGTGTATGTGTATGTATATGTGTATGTGTGTACGTATATTTGTGTATTATGCACATATGTGTGTATGTATGTGTGTATGTGTAGATGTGTGTGAGTGTGAGTGTATGTATGGGTGCATGCTCACAGGGGGATGGGTGGGTTAAGGGCAGCAAATGCTGACGTTTTAAGCAGTTAGAAATATTAAGAACCTATTATTTTCTGCTCATCTCCACTATCTGTCCCCCATCTCCTTCTTTGGAGCTGCTAATGAATAACCAGTCTTAACAGCCAAGTTCAATCCCCTCCCCAGGCGCCTCTCATGCTAGGGTACTAAGTTAATGCCGAGGTCCTGGGCAGAAGGGACATTCCCAGGCAGTTACTTAGCTGGGTGGCGAAAACAAAAATACAGCCCAATTGGTCAGTGGCCTTTTCTGTTGAATGAAGGAGGTTTCTGTTTTAAGAAATAAAGTGACTTCTCAGCTGTTGATTCACTGCCCACAGGGAGATTTCTGAGCGGAGGCTTCTTAGTCTCCGTAGAAATTTGCATACAACTTCCACTTCCTGCTTCAGAGCCTGTTCTGCTGCTTACCTGGGCCTGGAGAGGGTGAAGGGCGGCCGGTGGAGTGACACAGGCAGGAGGGAGCGTGACCACCCCGTGGCCCCGTCCGTCGTGGTGGTTCTAAGGTAAGTTGTTCAGACTTGTCTCCTGCTAGCCTTACTTCCTAATCACTGATCCGTTTTTTAAAACATCTGCTTTCTCCTTTACTGCGATGTCCTGCCTTGCTTTCCTCCACCTCCCCCTCCCGCCTTTAACTTGTGCGTGTAAAGACCAACTCGGGCTGAAACGTGACAGTTAAGTTTCTGCTGCAAGAAAATGTTGGTGGTTTAGTATTTCAGACAGGGGATCTGAGTTTAACTCTTCGAGGAGTGAAGGCACACACACAGGGCATGGTTCGGAGCTGCCTGGGAACCATTTGTTTGAGTACTTAGCATCTCCCCAAGTTTTGATTAAGAATACAAGTTCCATTTCTCCAAGGAGGGAGGCACGGGTGGCAAAGACTAGGAAATTGGCTTCGAGCCCCAGGACATGTCAGTGGCAGAGATAGAAGGCCAACTCCCAAGTTTTCTTGATTTCTGCTTCATCCAGGGAAAAAATCAACACCACATTTTCGGGCCAGGAAGTTCAGCTCGGCTCTGCGCTGGCTCTGGGCTGCTTTCTTGGGCTCTCTCCAGCAGCCCTCCACCCCTCCGAGCAACCCAGACATTTGCTGGCACCGGACAGAGTCTTTAGGGAAAACAAGGGGGAACTGCTATTACTTTATCTTAGAAGCTAATCAAGCTTCATGTATCTTCCAAGTTCAAGACAGTCTCTTACAACGCGGGGATATTTTTAACGAGCAAAAAAAGAGAGGCCAAATATTTAATTAAAAAGAGGATGAGAAACTTGGTTTTAAGTTCTCATTCCACTTCTTGTCTGCTCTGAGACTTAGGCAATTCACCTAGGCCTGGATTTCTTCATCAATCAAATGTGTGGGGGTGAGGGGTGGGGGTGGTGAACTAACTTGATTTTGTCTAAATTCCCTTCTCACAAAATAAGGCTATGGTATAGAAGTCCCAGAGGAGAGCTGTAATGGGAGGTCTTTAGAAGACTTGTTTTGTTTCCTGATTTTTCAAATATATTAATTTTGCCTCCTGCTACTAGATGGTTAGTCCTTGGGGGAAAAGGACTTTGTTTCTTAATCCTTTTCTACCCCATAGCCCCCAGAATACTATCAAACACCTCATAGGTGCTCAGGATTCTTTCACATAAGCTACTCTGATTTCTGTTTCACTCATCGGCTCTCAAGGCAAAAGGTAAACCAGCAGTCTGGGCGAAAGGCTGAGGGAACTGGGCAGCCACATGGCTCTGTGGGAGGGCTGCCTGGAATGTAGGGGCTGTTATCCACTCTAGCTAAATCAGAGAAAACAGGGGGTTTCTTGAATTAGTTCATGTCCCATTTGTGTTATGCAGGAAGAACTGTGCAGTTGCCCACAGAGTCAAGGCAGGCCAATGAACTGGCAGACAAGCTCGATTCCAGAAGGCTGTGCTGTAGCCGGAGCTGGAAACCACTCCTCAGCAGACTAATCACTGCATGTGGGGCTGGCTGTTCATGGGAGGTGAGAGGAAGCTGTGAAGCACATCCTGATACCATGTAAGGGTGATGATTATGGTTAGACACATTCTTAGCTAGTGAGCACAAAGAATCTTTAACCTTTTCCAAACCACTACTTCTTGTTCTTGTTGTTATTGTTGTTGTTTATTGTTTCTTTGGGACAATTATTCTCATGGATACAGTTCAGACAGGCCCTGGCTGACTGGGATGGGCTGACTCAGGGCTTTCAATATCACTAACCTGTTTCTAGAATATCAAGGCCCTGGTATAGTTCTCCGCATGTTTTTCAATGGCTCTATATTCCCCCTGGATTGAGAGGTCAGGAATTTCAAGCTGTTTCACCTGTGATGAGTTTCTGATTTTTATTTTTAAATAATGACACACCATTATCTGAAATCAGGCTGTCATTTGGCTGCCAGCCTAGTTTTGATCCAGAAAGACCACCCACGGTCATTCTTAATCTGGCATCGCAACTCCAAGTCGTTCCATGAGGGAGCATCATGAGACGGACCATGCATTAACTTAGCTCTGTTCATTGCATGGGGTGGGCTAACTGGGAGTGAAGTCTGGGCAGTAAACCAGCATGTTGGGGAGAAGATTCTTAACTCAGGGATACTCATTTCTGGAGGGTGCAAAGACAGAAAATGTTAAAGCCTGTTTCTCTTAGGATTAAGGAATTAGTAACTTTTAAATGCCCTGAGAATAAAAAGAAGAGAAGGCAGTCACATCTGTGGGCATCCTTTAACAGGCACTCAGAAAGATAGATTATGTAAGTGGTTTGTCTAAATGAAATCTATGTTTTACACATTTGGATTCGAAATCTCAGAAATACCCCAAATTCAAATCTCTTTTATGTTGTTGGGAATTTTAGATTAACCTTTTAAAACATATACAGATTGAAGGCAACTGATGCAGAAAAGAACACAGATGAGGCACCTTGAACTTTAAGTTCCTTTCAGATCTGACGAAATGACCCCTAATGTTTGATTATATTTCCTTATCAAAACAGTCCTGCAGTCCTTCAGTGAGAAAGCTTCTGAGGATTGGAATCAAGAAGCGCTCCCCTTGGGCCTCTCTGGTTTCTTCCCAGCACATTGTCCCCAAGATATTTTTAGTTCAGGAAACCCAGGCTGTCCTTTCTCTCTCCGACATTCTTTGCATCTCTTGCCCAGCAGGCCTCCTACTAGCCTACATGTGTTTCCATGTCTGACTGCTCAGTTCCCTCTGTGCCGCGCGCGTGTGTGTGTGTGCGTGTGTGTACAGACTGGTACACAGACCTTCCTGGAGACCAGAAGCTATAAACTGGTCAGCAGAGGAGGGTGGGCTTTCATCGACCTTGTGACCCTGAGAGCTGTGCCTGTTTGGCTCAGTTCCCTGAGAAAGAAGCTGAAATCAAGTTATTTGGGACTAATTGGCGCCCCCAGCACCAACGTCCTCCTTCCTTCCATCTTGCAGACCTAGGTTGGCTGAGGTCTTGGCAGCTGCCTCAGTAATAATGGAAACTTGGCTCTTCTCTGTCTCATTGTTTTCCTGCACTCAGGGTTCCGGTGTTTTTCCTTCTTCTCCTCCCAAAGTCACCGGGTCTCCCACCATCTCTGAACTCTCTTCCTCCTCTGTGAAGCCTGCTCAGACTCTTCCTGGACAACCAGCTTACCCATAACACTCTTGTCTTTTACCAGGATTCATTCTTTCCCTTTTCTTTCTACTGCTCACACCCAGGAATACATAAAAAAAATTACAATTGAAATAATCCTCTCTCCTACACCAATAAAGGGCAACATTTAAAAAATTTCCTTCATGATTTTTTCACTTTCCTTGCTTCTCTTGTCCAGTCTCCTTTCCTCCTTTTCTATTCCTTTCTCTTCCTCTCCTGATTTTTCCTGTCTGTCCCTTCCTCTCCTTCACTCAGGAGCCTGGACTGAATTAAGAATCACAAATGTGTATGCAGAGCAATCTTATCTGAAACAAGCAAACAAACACATAAACAACCCATGAGCTGTTCTGCAGTTGTTAGACTCTAAGTGCGTTTTGCCAATTTCCATCATGGCAGAGTCATTCTGTTCCCACTGGTCCATGGCCTCCAGAGTGGACTTCTTCGAATGAGGTCAGGTCACGCTGTGCTGCCTCTGGCCTGACCTGAGCCGTCCCACGCAGGGCATGAACAAGGGCCAGTAAATGCTCGCTTGTCTCCAGGGCTCACCACTGCCTCCAATCCTCTGGCAAACCAAATGGAAGAACTGCTCTGGGAAATTCTGCAAGTAAACTTGAAAGTATTTATTTGCTGGAATTTGACCCTGAGCCAAATGGTTCACTCAAGACCAACTTCCACTAAGAAAACCGATGTGAAAGTTTGCACGCATTTGGGCAGTAAACAAAGAACATTAATAAGTTTAAAGATTTTTTTTTTTAATCCATGACTTTTGTACTCCCTGGGGGATAAAGCGAGACCTTGAGAATCTGTAATTGAAAGTATCTGATCCAAATTTGATTTGAGGAACTTCCTAGCTGTAAATTTATGTATTTATCTATAATGTCCACCTGAAATATTCATGCTGTGTGTCTAAGACTCTTCCACCCTTTTACTGACCTAAAGAATGCTTTTAAAAACTGGAAGCAGTTGGTGAACAGCAGCAAGCCTTGATTGCTCGAAGCTGGTAATGTGGTTTATTAATTACTCAGGCTGCTCACTCCTGCCTGTCCTCTGTTTCTTGCTCTGCTATCTGTCTTCTTCCAGGGACGTAACACCTTCATTAAATCCCATCCGTCCTTGCCTCAGAGACGTCCTCTGGAAGATATCCCCTCTCTAGATGCATCACCATTTATCATCACCCTGTGTTTGTGCTCTGTCAACCAGTTTTCAATTTATTTTGAATTCGGTTTATGATTAAAATTTAATGAGATCCAATCAAGTGCTTTCTTCATATCAAGATGCCTCTACAGTCTCATCCATATCCTCTATTGTCATGTATGAAGGAAAGCCACCACAGGTTTCCAGCCTGGCAATTCTTTATACAACTCAGGTGGCCTACATCCACGCCTCCTTAGCTTCAAGGAGAATGGTTTTAAGACATATTTATGCCAGAAGCTTCTAGAGGTTACTCAACTCCTCTCAACCCCTTTCTCCCCCACAAATAGTTATATAAGTCCATGTTCTCAACCCAGACACAAATGGTTAAGTGCAGGGCTCCGGTGCTGAGCTGCTTGGATTTGAATCCCATCTATGCTACTTACTGGCCTTGTGACCTTAGGAAAGTCACAACTTAACCTCCCTGTACCTCACTTTCCCCAACTGTATAATGGGGCTGACAATAGTACCTGACAAATAAAGTGGCTGTGAGAATGAATACACGCAGAGCACTTAGAACAATATATGATGCATAGTAAACATTCAATAAATATAAACAATTATTACTAACAGAGAGCAAGATTTCTTAAGTACATCCATTTCATTAGATTTATATTTTGATTTATTGGCAAGTAGGTAAACTACAACCCTTGGGCCAAAGGTGGCCACGATCTCTTTTCGTACCGTCGTGTTGCTGAATGGTTTTCATATTTTTAAAGGGTTGTTTATAAACCAACAAAAAAAAGCAGAATATGAGACAGAGACTTTATGTGGGTTCACAAAGCGTGAACCATTTACTATCTGGACCTTTACAAAAAAAAGTTTGCCAACCCCCAATCTATGTGCTTTTAAAAGAAAGAGTTAGGAGATCTGCAGGTTGGATTCGGCTGTGACTTTGAAAAAGCTATTGTATGTGCCAAAGTCTGTGAAATAGGAATGGTGAAGTGATACCATGTGCCCCATCTATAGCCCAGCTTGTTTTAAGGACCAAATGAGATGATCTGTACCGAATATGCCAGAATACACGTTGGTGAAAGAAGATGTGGTCTCCAAACACTAGGGTCACATAACTGTGTTAGCAACCAGGTTCAAAAACAGAGAACACAGTCCAGAAAAACAGTTCCAAAGCCAAATCCCTTGTTGTTATAAAATAATAACAAATTAGTCTTGTTTTTTAGCTTTTTTATTTGTTTTTCTGTTTGTTTTTGAGAGCTTGCTATGGTCCAGGCACTACAGTCAGCATTTTATGTACATCTTCCTTTTTATCTTCACAATAAGCCTAGGGTATACGTGTTGTTATTGTCCCCATTTTACAGATGAGAAAACTGAGGGCCAGAGAAGTTCAGTAATTTTCTCAAGGTCACACACCTAACCATGCATTTAAACCCAGGGGGTTTAAATGTGCAGCCTGTGAATTTAAATTCAGCATATTTTCCCACATCCTAGAAATATACGTCGATGGAGGGTGAACCCACCTGGAAGGCAGCAGCCACAGTTAACTGTGTGGACATTAGATCTGTTAACATGTGCCCTGTCAATGTGTGCCACTTGAACTTGTTTCCTACACAGGCCAAGTGGGGTCTCAAGGACATGCAGAAAGGAAGGTGGGTTTGATGGGACGAAAAGAAGCTTTTTGAAGAACGGTGAGATCAGAAAGATAGTGTTGTGAAGACTAACGGGCTGTTTCAAGAAACGAATGATTTAGGCAGGGTGTGCCAGAGAAGAAAAAGGGTCTTGGAAACTGACGTGAGCAAAGAGCTGGAGGCAGCTGGGTGGGGGAAAGGAATGTTGAGTGGCAGCTGTGCGCAGGAAGAGCGAGAGGAAGACAGAGAATAGGAAGTTCTGTGAATGGGACCAGAGAGCATTGTCACATGGGATTTGCAAACTGCTGCCATCTTAAGATCTTATCTGCAAAACCAGGCTGCCCTGGGTAGAGTAGAGGAGCTAAGAGAGAGGTCTCATGCCTAATGAGGCAGAAAGGAAGCCAAAGAAGACTGAGGCAGAGAAAACTGACAGAGAGATTTAAAGAAAGATGCAGTCAGAATCCGAGAAGTAGAACCACACACAGTGCACAGCCCAAAGAGCAGTGGGATTCCAGGGAAGGAAAACTAGTGTCTCCTGGGCCAGATCGGAGTGAGTCGGAACCACATGCACAACTCTTTGTCTAGTTGCGTGTCGTTGGGACTAGCCCTGGTTCTTAGCTTGTGCCCTCCCCTCTCCCCTCACCTCCTCCCCGCCACCCTGCAAATATTCTCACCCTCCACTGAATGGTCTTTTGTATTTTAAGGCACATGTTCACTCTCCTGGGTGGTCTCAGGAGTGCCTCATTCACATCAGTTCTTAATCTTTGAATATCAGAATCACTAGTGGAGCTTTTCCTTTTTGTATTGTTATTATTTCATATTAGTTTCAGGTGTACAGAATAGTGGTTAGACATTTATGTAATTTACGAAGTGATCCCCCCCGATTAGTTCTTTTCCTTTTTTTTTCTTTTTTTTCTTTCTTTTTAAAAAATCTTTTAAGCACATACATAGGCACTTGGTACAAGATTTAAAAGGTATAAAATGCTCTGGAGAGTAAGTCCCCCTCCCACCCCTGGATCCAGTTCCCTTTCAGAGGCAGCTGCTGTTCTGGGTTTCTGAAGAGATGGCCTGTGCACGTACAGTCTTAGATGGTACAAAGGGCAGCGTGTGCCATTCTGCTCTTGTTTAAACTTCACAATACATCTTGGAGATAGTTCCACATCGGTTCACACAGCACTTCCTTTTTAAAAAGATATAGAGTATCCGTTGGGCAACTGGACCACAACTTGAAAAATCAGAACTTTTGTGGACATGTGGGTTGCTTCTGGCCTTTGCTATTATAAACACCGGGGCAATGCCTATCTTCATGCCTCTTCACTTCACACCACATACACACATCTCTATAGAGGAAGTTCTTAGAGATGAAATTGCTAGGTCAGAGGGCATGAGCTTTTCAAATTCTGATGGTTACTGATGAATTGTACAGATTACACTCCCCTTGGCAAAGTAGGAGAGAAACTGTTTACCAGTGGGACCCAAATAAAAATACATAGGAGTCCTGTTTCCACCTCAGAATCTCTGTGTGTGGGGCCCAAGCATCCGTATTGTGGGCTTCAGAGTGGGATTCTGATCCAGAAGCTCCCATGGGTCCACTCATCCTCCAGCTTCTCCCCAGGGATTTGCCATGGTGAGGCAGACGTGGTCACTGTCCACAGGCCTCAGCTGCTCCTGGGCTTCCCGAGCTCACATTCATGCTATTGAGCCCGAGACTGTCCAGGGTGCTACCAGCACTGTGCTCACAGGGTCCTGGCTGGCAGGTCTTCTGTTCCCCTCAGGGGTCAGATCCTTCTCCTCTAGGTCATCGTTGGAAAACAGGGTTTTTCCATTTTAATCCAAGTGCCACCCTTGTTAGGGACTAGAGCATAGGCCATGCCAGGGTTACAACCATGTGGAAGTCATATAGAGACACTCTGGAATAAAACAGGGGACAACAGAAATGGTTAGGGGTGGTGAGATACTAAGTGATTTTTTTTAATGTATATTATAATATTCTTACAATATTGACATTAAAGAACAAAAAACAAAACCGTCATTTTCAACACAACCCATTAATCTGTCCATAGCCCTCTGATGTGGCATTTTTGTGTAATTGTTCTCTGTGACACCCTCAGGAGGGTGTAGGGCTGGGAAGGGCCCACAGGGTAGCTGCAGGCATGTCCCGCCCTCTGCTGTTCCGGGCGAACCTCTGAGGATACATGACTAGACCAGCTGCCTCCCCATCTGGAGCAGAGAAGCAGATGTTCCCATCACACTGGGTGGTAGAATTGCCTTCATTTAGCAAGTGAGGGTCATGGTCAACTCTGCCTATGGACAGGACCTCTTAAGCATATGGGGCCTGACACTGAGTGGGCACTTAAACATTTGAGAGGAAGAAAGGGAAGAAGGGAGAAGAGTACCCTTGTAGTACAATTTTAAGAACTCTGAGGATTTGGTCCCCCAAATACTCCCTGCTACCCCTCATGGAGCCGAACATTCTCACTATCAGTGATCCTGCTAGCTACACGGATCTGTCCCCTCTCTGAACTAGGCATCAAGCATTTATTCATTTAACCAATATCTATTAAGCACTTACTATGCACCAGGTATAATCTAGGTGCTGAGAATATAGCTGTGAAATCGTACCTTTGTGAAGTTTAAATTCCAGGGCAGGGGGGAAGGGAAGACAATAAACACTGTATCAGATGTTTGTGTTTATAATATACATATTGTCGTGTATAAGATGATGACAACTTCTAGAGAGGACAGTAAAGCAGGGAAGAGAGACAGAGAGTAAGAGACGTATGTAAAACTTGTAGAGACAGTAACCAGGGAGAACTCACTGGGAGAGTGACAGCTGAATAAAAACCTGAAGGAAAAAGGGAGAAAGCCATGCAGCAATGTGGGGCAAGAGTGTTCCAAGAAGCGGGGACAGGAAGTGCAAAGGCCCTGGGGTAGGGCCTTTCCTCTAGTAGTTCTCTCTCTCAATCTGGATCATAAGCAACTTGAAGATAGGAATGACATTTGACATATTTTTGGAATTAATTTTTATTTCCTTTTACTTTATACCCTTTTGTACTCTTGAATTTGGTATCACTTGTAGGTTTTACCCATTATAAAACTTTTTAAAATGAAACCCATGCCTCAGAAGGAGGCATCACAGCATAGAGTTGGACACATAGTACGATTCAGTAATTATTTGCTGATTGAATATTTGATAGCGACGTATTCTTAAAAATCAGGGTCCATTTTGTTTTTGAAGGATTGCTAATCCCATAGCTTTCCTGAGAGGTTGTTCCTTGCCATCCCAGGTTTATTTACTACCATCCCACAGGCCCTTTGTTCCTTTTCAGACCAGTTTTAACTGTAGAATTCCCACCATAAGAGGGACCTCAGATATCTCCTTAGCACTCATCACCTTTTTTATTAGCTTCCGTCAAGCCCCTGAAGGTTCCTCAGCTGGAAGAGTAGAATTTGCAGCCTTTTTGCTATTGTTTAGGGAAGCACTTCTAAGGTATTCGCCTTTGAACACCCAGGAAGAATGTAAACAGTGGTCTCTGAAGTGTGGACGATGAAAGTGAATCCCAGAAGAGTGGACGAATTTAGTCCTCTCACTAGTTGGCTCCCTTGATGCCTCTCTTTGCCCTTGCATTCAGCTGTCAGCCCACAGATGCTTGCCGAAGATTATACAACACTCAGCCAGCCCTTCAGAAAATACTTTTGTTTCCTGACCAGCTGAAGAGCATGTTGTATGGCATATCCAATTTCATCGCTGTAAAAAAAAAAAAAAAAAAAAACTGTAAAAAACAAAGGAAAACCATGGTGTTTAAAAATAATCGTTGAAATATTTGTGTTTGGTGTAGGTTCCTGTTCGTTTTTACGGGGTCTTATCAATTTCGGTGATGAGGTCTCTTCTGAAGAGCAAGGGGGAAAGGAACACACACAGCCTGGTAGCAGCCTGGAAAGGAAACAGCAGCAGAAGGGGAGACTTAGAAAGGGAGAGAGAGCCAGCGGGGGAATCAGAAGCTGGCGTTTCTGTTGTTGTGCTAGAAAATGGTACAAAGGTTGTTTGCAGCAATGAGTCGGTTTGTTACCACGTGGAGGTAAGAGAAGTATGGAAGGCATTCATCTGGCAGGCGGTAGAGAGGCGCTCGGAGGTATCCCGCTATAGGCAGCGAAGATAAATGTGGAGGAAACCACTGGCTCCACCTCTGCTCCGAGGGGGAGCATTTTAAAGCGCATGCTGCCACACTGTCATTGGGCTGGACACACAGCTCCAAAGAAGGTGAATTCACGTTTCTCAAAACTTGTCTTAGAACAATCATTGATATATATCATGATTTTAGGTACAGTAAGTTCTCAGTAAATATTCCGGTTGCAATTCTACATGGATCCAAAATATGAATTTAAAACTCCACCACCGCTGGCACCACTCCTTTCTCGGTATGGTATCTGAAGTATGCTATGCACAAGGCCTGCGTTGAGCAAACCTCTGGGATGTTTTTTTTTTCCTTTTTCACTCCCTCCTTCCCTCCCACTAACACCTGCTCTGGAGCCTTCTGCAGGCCTCCAGTCACTCCTGAGCTATCCTCCTTCCCCTGGAGCCTAGGTGTCCTGGGGCATCATCTCAACTAATGATAAAGGGAGGCTGATTTTCTCTCTCATTGTGTCATGTCGATTAAGAGTTCTATTTTTAAAGATAAAACTAATATTACCTGGACTGTCAGCTAAAGGCTCTGTAGGCTAGAGGCTAGTTTAACAAACCTTGCTAGTTCAGCCAGTATACCACAACCCAGGTGGTCATGGCTACCTTTATCGCAGGCAAAGCGCCAGAGAAATTAAGTCCTCTAAACAACCTGTAGTTGTTAAGTGCAGAATGTCACTGTGACCTTTTCTTCCCTGCTTTCAAAATCAGGCTTCCTTTTTCTTTTCTTTTCTTTTCTTTCTTCTTTCTTTTTCTTTTTTCTTTCTTTTTCTTTTTTCTTTCTTTTTCTTTCTTTCTTTCTTTCTTTCTTTCTTTCTTTCTTTCTTTCTTTCTTTCTTTCTTTCTTTCTTTCTTTCTTTTTATTAGGCAATAGTCACAGAGCAAAATTTTAGAAGTTTAAAAGCTGAAAATACTCCATCTCACTTCTCTCCCCCAGCTTAATTCCTTCTTCAAGGGCAACCAACGCAGCAGTGTCTTGTGTTTCTTCCACACATGCTTAATACATCTACAAGCACACAAGAAGCAGCCCACATCGTGATAATATCTCTTTCCTCAATAGCTGGCCAATGATTTTCATGTGTCTTCTTCCCCTTGTGCTGTCTACCACATGATAGTCCAGTCACATTCTTTGAATTGCCTTCTAGATAAAAATATCTTAATAAGCATGAATGTCTTTGCCTGCAGGATAAGTAAACAACTTTATGTGACTGGGGCTCTGCAAACATGTTGGTGTCACACTACTGTTAATTTAAACCATATCTTGCATGAGGTCCCTTGAGGTCATAAAATGAGGACTCCAAGAAATTATCTGTCTTCTTAGGCTGTGGCATGTTTTCTCTTGTTCCAGAAACTAGAATGAACCGAAGCATTCCTGTGGAGGTTGATGAATCAGAACCATACTCAAGTCAGTTGCTGAAAGCAATCCCAGAATATTCCCTGGAAAAGGAACCAGAACCGCCTGCTCCGAATATAAGGAACATGGCACCCAACAGCTTGTCTGCTCCCCAAACCCCTTACTATTCCTCAGGAGACGTTTCTCATGTTCATCCATGCCTGAAACTCTCAAATCACCAGCGTCCTGTGTCCCAGCAAAGTAAAGTCCTGGAGGAGAGTGAAGACAGCTTCTGGAGGAGACACCTGGACCCGGGCAGAGATTTTCCCCCGGGCTCCTCTGCAGCCAATGAGCCTCACCCTGAGTCTGTGATTGGGGCCCTCCCCACAGAGCACCAGTTTTCACTTATTGAAAAACGTAATCAATGGCTGGGATCTCAGCTCTCAGCAGCTTCTCCTGACACTGGCCATGACTCAGACAAATCGGACCAAAGTTTACCTAATGACTCAGCAGACTCCTCAGGCAGTAGCCAAGAAACTGTGCAACGGCCCCAGCCCCACAGGAACCGAGCAGCTCCAGATCTGCCTACGATAGACACAGGGTATGATTCTCAGCCCCAGGATGTCCTGGGCATCAGGCAACTGGAAAGGCCCCTGCCCCTCACTTCCGTGTGTTACCCCCAGGACCTCCCCAGACCTCTCAGGTCCAGGGAGTTCCATCCGTTTGAACCTCAGAGGTATCCAGTGTGTGCACAGATGCTGCCTCCCAACCCTTCCCCACACGTTCAGTGGAACTATCATTGCCATTGTCCTGGAGGTCCCGATCACCAGGCACCATGTAAGTGACCTTTCCCTCTTCTGGACCTTCTGGGCTGGGTAACTGAGTAAATAAGGGCCTCACGTCAATGCCTTGTATCGTAGACCAGCACAGACAGGTCATTCTGCAGGAATGCAGGAAGGACATTCTGCTTCCTGTGGGCTTTCCATAGATGGTTGGATTTGCAAGGGGCCTTAGGAGAATGCTTCATCTTAGCCAGAAACCTATCCCACTTGGAACCTGCTTCTCTAGGAAACTTTACGGACAAAACGAATTCCTCTGTCTAGGTTAATTTAACTGAAATCTTCCTAGAGGCAGTGAGATAGCCCAAAGGACTTCTAGAAAATTGTTTTGTTGTCCTAATTCTTGGGCATCTGGGTTCTTCTTTCTCTGTATGCTTCTTCCTCAACTTAGATTTGACAGAGAAAGGGGCCTTCAGTCAAAAAATTACAAGGTTGCTAGAATGTCATTGAGACTCTGTTCATGCCATTGCATGATGAAATTGCTCCTCTGATTCTGTCGCTTAAATCTCTTTGGAGACTTCAACCATCCATCTCTACCTTATATTCTAGCTGCACCCAAGGACCAGCAGTCTTCCTAACTTGTCTAGCTGTTACACATCTTCAGGTATTTGCCCACACTCACCTCTCTAACCAGGATGTTCTTCTCCTTGTGTATTGGACCTCGTTCTATACCTCTTTTCTTTCTTTAACAGCTTTATTGATATCTAATTTACAT
Source organism: Cynopterus sphinx (assembly GCA_030015415.1). Taxonomy (NCBI): domain Eukaryota; kingdom Metazoa; phylum Chordata; class Mammalia; order Chiroptera; family Pteropodidae; genus Cynopterus; species Cynopterus sphinx. The sequence continues at coordinate 93,580,937 of CM057386.1, read as the reverse complement.
ACTGTAATGTTTACTCATTTTAAGTGTACAAGTCAATGAATTGTAGTATATTTACAGAGTTATACAACCATCACAATATACATCTTTTAAGACTTAGCTCAAGTGTCCCTCTGGAAGCTTCCCTACATCAGTTTCTTCTGTTTCCTTGTTTTCTGCCTGTCAGGGTACCTAGTAACCAGTATGGCATCTAGTTATGGACTTATCTACCTCTCCTTCCAGAATGTAAGCTTTTGCACACCAGCAAAGATGTATTTTCAATCCACAACTCCCCCAGCATTTAGCACAGTGACTAGCACACACTAGACTCTCAATAAGTTATTTCTGAATAAGTGAATGAATGAAAAATATGCATCAAAAATAGTCTTCAAAGGCCCATCACAATTCTTGATATTAAATCTCCACCAAGGCCACTGGAATATTATGAGAGGCTTTACAGTTCAAACATAGGACTCTGAGATATGATACTTTTCTTAGCAAATAAGCGCTGCACTGAAAGCAGTTTAAATGGTATACAGTTTAAATGACCAAACACCTGAGGCCTACCTTTAAAATAAATTATAGGAATACTTACAAAAGCTGTAATCAATCACAATTTATGTATTATGAAGATACATTTAGTTTAAACCTTGCTAAAGTTAATGGAGCAACACAGATATGAATATATATGTATGTTTTTTTTAAAGGAAGGAGATAGAGGAACTTAACAGAAGACCAGATAAGAATGAAGGTGCAGGAGTAAAGCTAGGAGATGCAGAAATAGCAGAGAGCACTTGAGACCTAAAACTGGGACCCAGGGTAATAGAAGCTAGGAAATCACTGATGGGGGTGGTAGAAGCTACTGCCTGCTCTGAGTGCTCAGGACTAGGATGGGTTTGCTGGCCAAGTTCCTTAAGTATGAGAAACAAACATTGGCAGAGTTGGGTTTGGTTTATTTCTCAATGATTTCCAGTTAAAAAGGAATACTTTGTGAGAATAATACCATAAACTACTTTTTAAACTACACATGAAAATAATTTTTCTTATCATAACAGTAATATTTGCACACTTTCAAAATTGAAATATGCCCAAAAGTTCAGTTCATATTTCTGTCACCTAAATATAATTTCTTATTGGGTTTTTGACATATTTATTTCTGTTTCTTTTTTCTTAGCATATACATTTAATGTAAAATTAAAATAATTTTTAATTACATTCAGTGTACTTCTAGCATCTTTTAAAATGCTGCATAGTATTTAATCAGATGGCTCTACTGAATTGTTTTTTCGTCTTGTTGGCCATTTTCAGTAATTTCCAGTTTCTTATCCAATAAGCAATGATAGTACCAACATTATATACCTAACCTTTTAGCTGCATTTCTGATTAATTCCTTAAATTAACATGTAGAAGTGTGACTACTTAGTCAAGGGGTTTGTGATACTAAGTCCCGAGCAGTTGCCCTTTTCACCTAATAGGAGAAAGCCTCCTGGTAATAGACAAAGAAAACATTGATTCATTATACCATGAGGGTCCCAGGAAGATCTTTCTGCTTGAAAATACTTTTCTTGTTGAAGCCTGAAATGGCACAATTAGCAATCCAGTCTTTGTAGGTTACCGCTGGCCCCTCTGGGCAGGTTCTACTAGAATGCAAAACTCCTGACTGGGAAAACTTTTAGCCTCTACAACCTAAGGTTCTGCTTTCTTCCATCAGGTCCCTTCTTCCTCTCTATATTATTTCCTTCTATTGAAGGGCAGGGAGAATGGGGTACCTAGGATCCTGGGAGTGAAAAGAGGTTATGAAAGGCAGAGAGGAGAGAACTTGGACAAGAAAGGGGAACAATTCACAGAAGATATACAAACAACCAAAAAACATATGAAACCAAGCTTAACTTTACTAAATTTTAAAGTTTATATATGCACAAATTTTTAAAGGTACCTCTTTTCCTAATTAGATGTGCAAAAACAAAAACAAAAACAAAAAAAAACCTTGAATAATACCCAATGTTGTAGAGTTTTGGAAAAATGAACACTCCCATATATTCTCTGTAGGAGTGTAAATTGGTACAGTCTTCTAGAATGCAATCTCATTATTCGTCGAAACTTAAATGTACTTCCTCTTTGACCCAGCAGTCTCACTTGTAGGAATGCATCCTATAGAAACTTTAAACGAGCATATAGAAATACATGATCAAGAATGTTTATTAAAACATTGTTGCATTAGAGTAAAAACAAAAACTAAAATGCCTATCAACAACGGGACAGATAAGTAATCTGTGATTTACTTATACAATAGATTATTACACAGAATAAAATACACATTCTGCCATAAAAAGATTAGATGAAAAAGCATGTAGTATTTATCTCATATGTGTTATTTTTTAAGTATATATGTTTAAAAACTATACATTTAGTCTATGGCCATGCCACCCTGAACAAGCCCAATCTCATCTGATCTCAGAAGCTAAGCAGGGTCGAGACCATCTAGTAAGATCAGGTGCTGTAGGCATAAAAAAATAAAAAAAAATAAATAAGGAATTGTAAACTGACAAGTCTTTGCAGTCTGTGAGGTCAACCAAGGGTTGCCTCACCTAAAAAAAATAAATAAATAAAAACTATACATTAAAAAATATGGCCTTTACTATTAAGAGCGATCATAGGAAAAGAGGGACAGGGAATTAAGAAGAGAGAGAGATTTTCCTTCTAACTTTATATATGTTTGTTAAATATGCTATGGCAAACAGTCATTCCTTTTATAATTAAAAATAGGTAAAAGAGGAAAGAAAAAAGTAAGGGGAATGAGAGTGTATAGGCAGGTTCACCCTAATTCACTGTGCATATGCCTTGGTCCTGGCTTCTGAGGGCATCTTATTACCAGAAAAAGGGTCATGATTGGGCCCATTTTGCCATGGAAGCCCATGGTTATAGTTTTTCTTCAGGGTACAGCAAGCCCAGAATATTTTATGAGGCCTCCAAGAGCAATGACTCCTGTGAAGGTTAAATAAGATAATGCATTAAAGACACTAGGAACATGGCTGGCTTGGAGTAAACCCTCAACATTTTTCTCCATTATTAGGAATGGTAATAAAAGAGTTTATGAGCACTTCTTAGTTGTAGTTATTATTTAAATATTATTTAAATTAAAATCCTGCAGCACAGCCCTGTAGAGTACCCCTCTACCTCTAGATCCCTCTTGCTGGTACAGATTTTAAGTATTCAAAGCAGGTGTACAAATGCTTAGTTTCATGTCAGGGCTATAACTGCATTTAATTGCCAACAAAACCACTTCAAAAGAGCTGTTCACCTAAGGGATGCTTGTGCAGTTGGAAACCATGGCTACGTGGTTCTACTAGGCTTTAGAAGAGCAGTACTTCCTCATCCGTTAATGAAAATATAAATAAATGATGATCACAATGCAAATGACATATCCTAGCCTTTGCAAGTTAAAGCAGAAATGGTAACTAGTCACCCTTTTTATGTAAAAAAAAAAAAAAGTTCTCAAAGCAAGTAAAAATGAGAAGTGGAATAAGCCTATGTTTCCTTCTCCTCCCAATCCCTGGAGAAGGCCACCTCAGAATCCTTCTGGGAAGGTCACCAGAATGCAGATCATGATGGTGCAAATGAATAACATTGATGATACAAATAAATGAGGGGGAGGGATGTACTAAATCTAATGAGTCCTTATTTCTACTATCAAATTCTTGTTTTCTCTACCAAAGAGACTGAATAGAATAAAACTGGACTCATGCCTACTATTGCTCATGTGAATGGAAAAAATCCAAAAGTGATTATTTGTGTGCTAGAATGCAGGCACAATTAAAAAGTAAGGAAAAAAACAAACCAGATGGAAGAAACCATCAAGAAAGGAGTTGCCTTTCAGGGAACACAGCTGCTTACAGCTGCAAGAGTCTGACAGTTTATGTTGCCCATTTTGTTTCCTGGCTAAACTGCATTATATCATGATGTTTTTTGACAATTTGAAAATCAGATTTTATTTTCCCTCTCATAAACTCTTTTAATACCATTCTTAATAAGGAAGAAAAATGTTGAATGTTTTGACTGGTAAGTGGAAAACCTCATTTAGGATTTGGTTTACAAATTCCAAGTGGTAAAAACCCAGTAACATGAAGACGACATGTACCCAGTCCAAAAGGATCATAAGATTGACAAATGAGATACCATTCTAGGCACCCATTTATGATTGTGTAAGGTTTGTATATTTTTTGTGTGTGTGACTAACACTTTCTCAGAATTGAACAGTTACCATGCTAACAAAGCATTTGTCTGTCACATCACCCACCACCTTCCAGTCTTCATCTCCTACAGAATAAACTCTTTTGATGAAATTTTAGGCATTGGGGGCAAGTCAGTGGGTGGGGGAGATATTTGGGGGCAGTAATTCTTAAGTCTCCCATGTAGGTGGCTGCTGATTTGCATGCCTCTCCTCACACACTAATGAGTGTGGGTTTGTGTTTCAAAACAGACACCTGCAGACACAGATTTTTCTCTCTTTCTCCATTTATTTGGAACTACTTAAGGGAAGTGTATCCTATTTATCTCTGTTCACCAAGTATCTAGCCCTCAAAGTTCAATAAATATTTTTTGAATGAATAAAAAGAACTCTGTTCCCTACTTCCTGGGGAAAGGAGTGATCTCTAATCATGAGTACAACCTTTGTGATACCAAGCCCGGGAAAGGCCATGTGTAGCTGTCATATGGGAAACGGTGGGATGGAGGGAGGTCTATGGATTTGAAAACAGAATTTACGCATTTATTTATCAACTTATTTAACAAATATTTGCCTAATTCTATGCTAGGCACTGGGTATACAGTAGTAAATACAACACATGTTCTTGTCTTCATGGAGTTTGCAATCTACTAGGGGAGACAGATAAGTGGAAATTGTCAAAGAAAACAGCAAAGAATAAGTGCTACAAAGAAAATAACCAGGTTTTATAACAGATGATAATAGATGGGATGGCCAGAGGAGGCCTTTTTGAGGAGGATACATTTGAGCTGAAACCCAAAGGATGAGGGAGTCAAGGAAGTAAGGAGCTTGGTATAGTTAAGGTACCAAAAGCAAGCCAGTGGAGCTGGAGCAGGGTGAGCAGGGGGAAAATGATATGCTAGAAGATGATGAATACAAAGGTCGTGGTAAGGCATTTGGATTTTATTCTGAGTTAAACTTCTTCAGGAAAACAGAAAATTGAATTCTATAATCTTGAATAAAGAACTTAGAATTGTACTTGGCATGTAACAGGTGCTCAATAAATGTTAGCTATTATTATATATATAATTTTCAGCTAGATTACTAATTTTCAGTAATTATAATTACTAGATTACTAATTATAATTTTCAGTCAGATTACTAGAATGGAATGATCAAAATTTAAGCAATGAAGTGATATTCATTTACCTGGTAAGGATAGTTTTTATTTAGCAACTTTTCTACACAACCAGCCAAATTCCGGACAAAAGTAATCAAATTCTACTTACAAAAGGGAGAAAGCCTATGTTTGTTTGAGCCTCTGATATTTAATATTTCTTTGTGTTAAACAATCAAAGGATAATACAGAGGACTATATTGTCATTACCCTAATATTAAAAATAGATGAGGTGGATCATTTCACGTGCTCACATAAACCAGTGTAAGTTTTTACCACAGGTGGCCATTGCAGAAATGAAAGTTACAGTTAATCAAACACTTTAGCCCACATGCCTTGGTGATTTTAATGATAAGATTTGTTGCTATGAGACAAAAACATGTTGTGAGGGAAATAATCTGTTAGAAATCACATGACCTTGATTCAAAGGCTTTTGATTAACAGCACAAACATCCACTTTCTGGAAAAGAAACAAAACCTATGATTAGAATTCAATAGTCCTTTTAAAGCAAATATAACATTATTAGCTTCTTATTAATAAATATAGGAGGCAAAAAATAGCTTCAAACATTAAACATGTTCAAGGCCACTAGCAAATTTCTCCTCTTTTACTTTAGCTTTCTTCCTACTTTCAGAGGGAGACACTGGGTCAAAAACAAACAAACAAACAAACAAAAAACAATGGACAGTAGATGAGAGGTAATCTAGAAAACCCAAGACCGAGCAAGCAGATTGTGCAGTCTAAATGGTTTCTCTTTCTTTGTGTGTGTGGAGTTGGCTTTGTAACTATTCAGTCTTCATTCATTTATTAAGCATTCACTGGGGCCAGCACTGCACTTGGAGACATGATGGCAAACAGACACAGTACATGCTTTCACAGAGTTTTACATGCTAGAAGGGAAGGCAGCCAAAGAGTTTACAAGGAAGAGTAATGTTTACTTACACAAACAGATGATAAACACTGTGAAGAAAATAAAATGGTGGTGGGAGGATGGGATATGGCAACTGGGTCAAGGTGTGATACCTGAGCTGATTTCTGAATGACAAGAAGTTGATCTGTAAAGATATAAAGCAAAATCATTCTGGGCACAGAAGTTGGCAAACTCAGCATCCCAGAGGTGGGGACAAGCTTAGGGCATTCAAGATAAAGAAAGACAGCCAGGGTAGCCGGGGCTTGCTGAGTACATCAGAGCAAAGATGAGATCAAGATCAACGGACCTGATTATGTGTGGTGGGTTTTAAGTGCAACAGAGCTCTGGTTTTGAAAATGGTCCACTTTTAGACTCATCTAAAAGCAGGCCTGGCCATTCCCAGTGACCTGATGGCAGCGGCACTTTTTGCCCTTGTCTAGCTGGAGTGAAGGAGCAGCAGTAGTGACGTGACCTATTGGCCTAAAACTTCAACTAGCAGTCTGGACCCCTTGGCACAGTGCCCCAGGAAGACTGTAAAACAAAACCTGTGTGGTATATCCTGTCCTAGACTGAGGGGCTTCTGTGGTCCTATCTCCCCATCCTTAGAGATGCCCTCCAAATCATGGCCTCCTTTATCAGCCAACACTGATCCTTGTATCCTCCTCTCCTTCCTTAAGTCCCTAATATCATGACCAGGCATAAGCCATAGTAAGGCAAGAGTTATAGTCAAGGCCAGGAGACAACCTGGGTTGGAGGGAAATGCTCACTTTTGCCAGAGGAAGCATGACAAGAAGGACCTGGCTGGTGCCACAGGTCAAAGTAGATAATAGATTGAATCCAGGGAATCTGACCATGCTTGAGAGACTGGCTTGGGCCATTTCCTGGGTCACCTAGCTAAGTTTCCTATGTCCAGACAGTGGGGACCCTTTGGCAGCCACACTAGTGAACATGCACATTATTTGTCTTCTGTTCTGTATTGGAAGACATCATTCCCCTGAATGTTCCCCTGAAAACTTCAGTGGCTTGTGACTACTTATGACTACTTATTAAATACAATCCTTAGCCACATTCTTACCCTCTACATTCTGGTTCCCACCTACCTTATTTGTTATTTTCTTGCTTCCTTATGAGTTTTATTTCACTTTACATGCCTGCCCGTATCCTATCTACAGTGGGAAAATTTGATTACCACTTTTACAATCAGAAAAAGAACAAAGACCAGTAAATATATATTTATTGAAAATCAAAGTTCCTTCTTACCCTAACTAGCTATGCTTCCTGGATCACCTAACTTACTACTTGAGCCAAGGTGGTTTACCAGGAGGCACTCATGGTTCATTTTGCAGTCCCATCAGAGTCTGGGCCCACCCCTAAAGTATATCCCCACCTCTCAGGTTTCCCACACTTGAACCCTTTGGGCCTCTCTCAGAGCCTTCTTCGCTCACCCTTACTGAGTTCCCTGCAACCCTCTTCTGACCTTCAGTGCTCTTCTCCACCTGGTCATACAGGCTGTACTTCCCTTGAGACTTGGCTGCTCTTGGGCTTGGCTAGAACCAACGTTTTTCTAACTTGCACATTCACATAAGTCACTGCCAGCTCTGGCTGCGCACTGAGTCCTGACTTCTTCTAACTGCCCTGGCCCAAAGTGCACATAGGCTTTAGCAAGAGAGGACTAAGAAAGTTGGGTGGTGTTGCCAACTTTTTGGTTACTTCCCAGAGGTATAAGCCAAGTTTTATTTCATTTATTTCTTCTTAAGAGAAAGTGGTATGTGTGTTTGTGCATGTTGTGTGTGTACGTCCACTTGGGGGAAGGAAAGGAAAAAGTAGTGACTCCGTATCTGTCATGAGGACATCCTACCCTTGGGTTCTAGAAACTTGGGGAATTATGGTAGGAATGATGGTGTGGGTGAGGTTCTTCGTGGATGGATTATCCTAAGTATCTATTAAAATAGGGACCAGTGTGGAGCTTTGCACTTTCCAATTAGGACTCTAAACTCAATTTCTCAGATGTTTTTATTTAGGAAAAGAGAAAAACAATGACTGGATTTAATGAAAACTATCAAGTGAACGATAGTACGAAATGTGGCAAGCATCATGGAGGAGGCAACTGATATCTGGAACCCTCAGTTGGTATCCAGACAAAAATTTGCACTGAGCTTACCTCTCCATTTACACGAAGGAGCTAAGGTCAATCTTCCCTGCTCTGTTTGTTGTTTTTACTTACAGATGGCCATGACTACCCTCGAGCAGCCTACCAGCAAGTGATCCAGCCAGCTCTGCCTGGACAGCCCCTGCCTGGAGCCAGTGTGAGGGGCCCACACCCTGTGCAGAAGGTCATCCTGAATTGTCCCAGCCCCTGGGACCAAGAAGAGAGGCCTGCACAAAGAGACTATTCCTCCCCGGGGCTCCGGAGGTATCAGTAAGTATGACAGGGCCAACTTGCAGACATTTTTAACATGAAAAAGCATAATGTCAATGCAATTAAGATGGTTTACTACCCAGGTTAGCAGTCAGAACACACAGTGGAATGCCCCTCATAGACTTTTCAGGTCAGGAAGAAATGGAAGCTGGTTGACAAGGATCTCTTTGCCAGACATATAAAGCCTCTGATGACTAGTCAAAATTCTCACGAATTTACTCAAAAGCCCACAAGCCCTCAGATATTTCCAAATAGATCTCTTATTTAAAAAAAAAAAAATTTCATGGAGTTTAAATAACAGAATTAAGTAAAATGTGATTTTACAACTGGATGAGTACTCTTGCAGAAGAAATATCTATAATACCAGGAAAACAAACAAAACTTAAGCATCTTAACGAAACATGTTTGGTGTTGAATAGGGGAGACAATAGTAACTTTTAAAATAAACATTCATTTTGAAATAATTTTAGATTTAAAAGAGAATTCCAAATATAGCACAGAGTAATTGCTTTTGTAACATCAATTTAAGCCTGCTATAGTCTCCCTGGATTTATCTTATCATTTTAAGGTAATGAAAAATAAGTTCAGGTAATGAAACTAATTCTTCTCTTACTGATAATTTCAAAGAGAACCTTAATGCAGAAAGTTTACTCTGTCATTAATCTTCATGATATCGATATTGTTTTTATATGGAAGTTTTTGAATATTATCAAAGCCTTAACATTTCTTTATCAAATAAACAATTGTCTTCTATGACAACTAAGCAACTTTGGGTATAAAAAGATTAATGTTAAGAGGATATGGAATTGGATCCCCTTTAGATAAAAGCATATTTTATAGGAATTTTTCTATATGTTAATAAACATATAAAATAAAAATAACTTTCTCAAATATTCACATTTTAGAAATATTTTATAGTTGGGATTCTGTTTAATTTTTTAAAAATCCTATTACATAAGACTTCCAGAATTCCCAATTACTCTTTTGGGTAAATCTATGAAAGTATAGGCAACAATCTAGAAAAACTTGGAATATACATATAGATTTTTGTAATCAAACATTTTTTAAAATTTAAAATATAAAATAATCTCAAACACACGACCAATAGCAAATATCCATGTCTACTACCTAGGTTTTTTAAATGTTCACATAATGCCACATTTGCTTGAGTTTTTTTAAGAAATACAAATTACAGACACAGTTTTAGTCCCCTTATCAGTTAGGCTTCAATTACAGAAAAGAGAAACAACTCTAGTTATTTTAAGCAGAAGGAATTTAACTTGGGAACTGAGTACTTATACAATTGTTGAAGGCTGGAGGGTTTCTAGGAATGATTTCAGAGCAACACCACAGAGCAGTACACCAAAGAGGCTGCTTCCTCTGTCACGATCAGAGAGGCAGGGGATCAGAACCCCAGAGGAACTCTCCATTTTAGACCATGCTCCCATAGTACAATCCAGAATCAGGAAACTGCCAGCTCTGCAACTATTCTGTGCCTGCTACATCTCCACTGGCCAAAAGTGGACGCCCTGACCTTGACACTGCGAAGCTGGTAACGGGACACTAGGATGCTTCCTAAGGAACTCAACACCTCATGATGACACTCACCAACAGAAACCACAGAAGTGGCAGAAGCCTGGCTTCCATTTCCTTCTGCCTTCCAAATGTCACATGAGTGCATCTGATCGTTCTTCTCAGCAGAATGTTCACCGGAATACTGGTGAACAAAACAAGAATAAAGATTCCATATAACCACGTGGAAGAAACTTTCTTAAAGGGTCTTCAAAATCAGATTTCCATTCATATATTAGCAACATAAATACTTTTAAACCTTTATGGCCTTTTCTACTTTCTGATACATAATTAAATGTTATCTACCAGGAGCTAAAAATCCTGTCTTGTATCTGAATGCCTATAACACCAACCTCAAGTGTCACCCATTATACTGTGTTTTATTGGTGCCCTTATCTGCCTGGTGTATGAGACTTATCTTCTCAATTAGACAGTCCTTGAATTGAGAAAGCACATCCTGCTTACCTCTTTCGACCCCTAGCACAGTCCCTTGCATATGGCAGTTGGCTGAAATGCTTATTGACTGAAACACCATGGAGCAGCCCTTGTCCCTCTTGCTCAAAAAAGAAATGTTAGCAGAGGAGGAAAGTAGTTCACCCGTACTTCCTATAGCTCTTTAAGTCTTTCTGTTCCTCAAGATGTGCCTTTGTAAAAGAAAAAAAAAAAGGAACATTTTATTGTAAATATATTCTTTTCCAGGGACCAGCTGTATAACCAGCCACCTAAGAGAGCTGGAGCTCCTGAGGAGTCCTTGGAGTGTCCTGCCGAGTTGAGACCACAGGGTCCCCAGGCTCCGTTTCCAGCTGCTGTCCCTAGACCCCCTAGTAACCCTCCAGCCAGAGGAACTCTGAAAACAAGCAATTTGCCAGAAGAACTGAGTGAGTTATTTACAATTTTTTTTTCTTTTCCTTCTTGTCTGGTGTTATACTTTGAGAGTACTTCATGATTATGCGTCCATAATCTTGGATATTTATCATAAACGCAGTGAAATAAAATTTCCCTTTTTTTGCCTTTTGCTAAAAAATGTGACCAGCATTTCATATGAATGTTTTTAGTGATCCTGACACTACCAATAATACTCACAAAGTGCTTCCCACTAGATTTTCTTAAACATACACTCCAACAAATAACCCTGATGCTTTTTCCCTCTTCTAAATGATGCTCTTGAGTGGACTTGTCCCTGGGCAAATTGATTGGATGTCCATGTGGTATTGGCCAGGGACCTAGTGTCTCACCATAAATTAGCGGCAGCCATCAAGAACGAGGTCATTTCCTGTAGGAATGAGCAATCTTGCTGGGAAAAATCAGTGTCACAATCTCCATACTGCCTTAGAACCAGATGCAAACTAAGCCTTTTATTTAAAGAAACATTCGGCTAAGTGTCAGGTGATGATTCTTTTTCCACACTTTGCAGCCAAAAACAAAAATGCTGAAATATCACCAAAATGTTCTCATATTAAGGTCAGTCAGGGTAGTAAGTCCCAGAAATCTTAAGAAAACAGCCACTTCTTGTAAAATTGTTATACTCTGTTGTGCTTGCTAGAGAAGCTCAGGTAATTCTAAAAAGTCTTGTCCAAATCTGGGTATTTCTTTGAACCAAACTTGAAAATTAAGTCCTTTGCATTTGCTGATTTCTACTGAGAATCTGTGCTTTTAAGTCATTTAGGACTCAAAATATTTCTATTACAATGATTCATTGTTTTTTCATTTATAAAAATGTGTTAATCTTCTTAAAATCTTACACATTTTAATTTTGACCCTTTCTGAAGAATGGGTACTACTCTGCAAAGAATATAATTCTCGTGTCAGTTTTTCGATCATATTTATCTTACCATAATCTATAAAGGGAGTCCTAAATTTCTTACATAGGAACTGGTTGAATATTAGGTGTCGAGGAAAAGAAATTAATTGAGTGCCATCAATATGCCTGACTGCTTAAATGAGCCAATTGGACCATTTGAAAGGTGTGTTTCAGAAAACAAGAGCCCAAGCATAGAGGAATACATACAGACTCGTTTTCTCTCCAACTCCCATTTCTTCTCCACCCTCTGCCCCAGAGGCTTTCTGAGATTTAGGGGGTCCATTCCAGACTAAATCCGACTTCACAGAGATTATTCATCTATCACATTAATGTGCTAGCCAGATAATTTCCTCAAGGCTTAAGCCTGAGAAAATACTAGTTCTTAGGCTGACTGAGTCAAGTGTGGCCACAATACAGTCTGTTGCTCTAAGCTGACCTAGGGAGGAGGAAGGGGTCAGTGACGCTGAACCACCCAGAGGCAGCATCTCTTTCAAGCTGCTGAAGTTTTACTAACATTTCTGAGTTGCACTTTAGTCCACTCCAACTTCCTGGCCTTTCCCCGATCAGTGAGTGGATGAGGGGGAGGGGAAATATTTTCCCCTCCCCCTCACTTGCTCTAGTCAAGCAAGAGTTTAGGACAGCAGAAAGCATCATGAGGTCAAAAGAGGACACTGTGGAGTGGCCCCTTAGTCAGATTCAGCTTCTTGGCCTGCTGTGAGAGTATTCCTTTCGGCACAGTGCCAAGTGTCTCTAAGAAACCACTTGGTGGCCCTATCTTAAGGACCCACAGGTTCTGGGTGAAGGATGTTTTGTTAATACATCATGTGGTTTTTCAAAAAACCTCAGCTTGTCTCAGCCTGCCAGCACTCTCCCCTGTGCTACATCTTCCCATGCACCCTGAGCAGTGTGCATGCCCTTAGACAGGCCCCCAGCTCTTTTGGGCCTCCTAAGGACTGTAATCCACACTGCTGCAGGCATAAACCCTTAGACCAACCCCCATGCAGGAGGTTTCTCTCTATTGTTCTAGAAAAACAAAAGACATTGTATACAAGTGCTGGTCAGAATGTAATTATTATTATTTGACTAGTTTCTAATAAATGTGAAAAATCTCTCTTAGGGAAGGTCTTTATCACTTATTCTATGGACACAGCCATGGAGGTGGTGAAATTCGTGAACTTTTTGTTGGTAAATGGATTCCAAACTGCAGTAAGTATTTTATCCAAAGTGAAGACTGAACACTTAAAGTGAGTAGAAGGGGAAGAAAAGCAAAAGGAGAAAAGTATAAGTAACTGTTGATATTTTAAACTATATTATTTGATGTATGTAATTGCGAACTAAATGCTTATAAATTTAGGTAATTATCTTCTAGATTTTAAACTATACAGTCTCCAACATGTTTTTCCTGAATACTTTTTAAATGACTCCTCAGTGCCTCTGTACAGCCAGGAGGGCGTTTACACCAACCACATACTCAACTGGCCCCCGGCCTGAGGGAAACGCCAGCCTCTTGCTGTACTTTGTACTTCTGCCCTTTTTCACCAATCATGCCTACTTTGGTTGTGCTTCCTGCGATGCAGGAGGCTGCAGGCTTCACCAGCCACCTGTTTATTTTACAAGTTTCTTTTTGGGGGCACTGGGCTGTGAGGTTTGAAGCAGAATCCCCGCAGCCTGGGTGCCCCAGAGAGCACAGCTGCCATTCCACACCGTGATGCAGCAGTCACGCTTCTGTGCAGGGACTGCAGGGCCAGGTTCTCCGCTGGTCTGGTTCTAGGGGAGGTAGACAGCCCGGCCCTACAGTTCACCATGATCTTGGCCCAAGGAATCTCAAGAAGCTCACACTCCTCAAATTGCCCTACAGTGCTTTGCAACAGCACAGCTTAAAGCCACGTAAGTTTTTCTTTAGGATAAATAAAATTCCACAGGAGCCTACTTAAAAGACTGGCTTTCCTCAAACACTGAGGCCTCCTCTGGGTATTTAGTGACAGTGAATTCTAGAGAGTGGTGAAAAATTAAGGGAAATATCTGTGAATACGAATGTCGAAGGATAAAGAAGAAATACCTACTAACTAAATGTCAGTTTTAAAGATTATTTAGCATTATTTAACAGAAGTTTTTACTTGAATTTTTTCTTTATTCTATAATTTTTTTTTAAAAAATGGGACTGTCCAAAAGTTTTTAAAAGCATACAATTTATTCACGGCAACAGTTCAATTTCTTATTTCTAGAATAAAAAAACACTGTGGTAACCATGACATAAAATCAAATTACAAGACATAAGCCAACATTTCCGAAAAGATCTTATTTTTGGTCCTTTCCAAATAAGAATACAGATCGCCCCTGGAGAAGAGGACAGGTTTTTGTGACCTTCACATTCAGGGGCTGCTTAGGAAGAATTTAAATCTCTCCTTGACCCTCATCACTATGAAGACTTGTGGTAAAGTCACACAGTCCAGTCCTGACAGCTAAGTTACCAGACTGATACATTAAGATCCCCTTCGTGGAGAAAAAACTTACTTGGTAACTTAAAGAGAGTTTTAAAAAGGTATTATTTTCAAAGCTCTAGGTAAGTTTTAGGGAATTCACAAGGATTGTGTAATATCCTGCGACAAGCAAATAAAGCAGGGAGTTGTTAGCTCCCCTGGGTCTAAAGAGGCAAGGGACCAGTGGTTACTGCCACCTGAAGAGGGTGGCTACCTTGGTTTGCTAGGCTGCCATAAAGTACCAAAGGCGGGGGGCTTAAACAGAAATGTATTTCTTCACAATTCTAGAGGCTAGAAGTTCAAGATCAAGGTTTTGGCATGACTGATTTCATTCTGAAGCTTCTTCCTTTGCTTGTAGATGATCATATTCTCCCTTGGTCTTCACCTGGCCTTTTCTCTGTGTGTCCTAATCTCCATTTATAAGGACACAGGTCATATTGAATCAGGGTCCACTCCTATGACCACGTTTATTTTTATTACCTCGTTAAAGATAATTACCTCTGTCTGCAAATACAGTCCCATTCTGAGGCACTGGGGGTTAAGACTTCAATATATGAATTTTAGAAGACGCAATTTGGCCCATAACAGTAGCTACGTGGAGAAGTTGGCCTGACAGAAGCTGTGGACTTTGTCATAGATCTAGAGAGACAAACGGAAGATATCCTGCATATTGTGATTCCCAGAATGTTCACCTCAGCAGCAGGGAATAATTTAGATAGTGGAATAATAATGATAAATAATAATAATGATAAACAATGGTAACAACCATTTATCGAGTACTTACATCATGTCTGGCATTATGACATGCTTTTTCCATGTTAACTCATTTTAATCCTCTAACCACCCTAGGAGGTAGGTTTACTAACCACATGTTACAAATGAAGATAGTAAGACTTAGAGAGTTTTAGTAACATTTCCAAATTCATGCAAGTGGGAAGTACAGAAGCCAATCATAGAACCAAAAACAGAGCTAAACTGTCTGTATCCTCTCAGCCCCAACATTATAGTGCTTCTATCTTGTATAATACAAATCGATTACTGACACAGTCACAGAGAGTTACGAAAGCTTTCTCGAGGTTACTTAATGTAGTCATTGGCCATCAGACATTTTAAAGTAAGAAGTGGTCATCCAAACCAAAATAAATGCCATTCTACTTTTTATGTTTCATCAGTGAAAAAACATATTCCAAACTCGTATTGTGTACTGTATGCGTTTGACAGTTTAGTGTAATGAAGTACAATCTGGTTCCATTGGAAGCTCGGAATTAAGTTGAAGAGATAAGGCAGACATAAATGAGACATTTAGTAAACGAAAGAACCTTATAATCATGTGTCAATTGTCCAGAACCACCAGTAGTCACAATGGGGTAGAGCAGCGGACCCCAACCCTTTTGGCACCAGGGACAGGTGCTCCTCTGAGAATCTAATGCCTGATGATGTGAGGTGGAGCTGAGGCGGTGATGTTAGCACTGGGGAGCGGCTACAAATACAGATGATGCTTTGCTCCCTGGCTCTCTGCTCACCTCCTGCTGTGTTGCCCAGTTCCTAACAGAGGTACTCGTCTGTGGCCCAGGGGGTTGGGGACCTCTGGAGTAGAGTTTGGTGAGGTAAAGAGGAGGAAGTCAATATGTAGGGAGAATTCAGAGAGCAGTGGGGCCTGCACTCTGCTTTTTGGGTGCAGTGCAGGGATACCAGTGTGGGGAGTAAAGTAGGTAGAGCATATGGGGGAAAGAGAGGCAAAGCTGGATCAGAGGTGGTATGGGGAAGCTTGCTGAATGCCTGGGATGTGATCAGCCCTAAAAAACGGAGTGACGTTTTGGACAACTGATCTGGGAGCAGTGTGACTGAATCAAGTAACCCCTCCTCAAAGACACTCTCCCCAAGTCATCCATCCCAATATAAAATCCCCCTTCCAATCAAGAGCCCCTTTACACACACATTATTTTCTGGTTACAGTACAAGCCTGAGCCCAAGAAGGAAAGGTCTTATTTGATTTTTTTGTAAAGCATAAAATATCTGGCTTTTCTCCCCTTCCAATACTCATTCAAACACTTGATAATTAGTATCAGTCTTTAAGGCCTAAGAGTCTTACTTTTTGGCTTTCATCATAAACCTTTTCCCCACCATCTCAGTAATTATTTTTGTGACAGTTCCTTGGATTTGCTCCAAGTTTCATACAATTCCTTTTAAACGTATAGATTGTAACTGGACATAATACCATAATAATGGCCTGGTTAGTGCAAGTAAAGCACCATAATTGTATCTCAATACTTACACACCATGCATCCATTAAAATGTTCCAGAATCACATTTGCCTTGCAAATTATAGATATTTATTTATTTATTGTATATTGCTGGCTTGCATCCAGCTTGGTGGTCTCTCAGATTTTTAAAACACAACCATTGTGTAGGCAAAGATACATTTCGATGCATACCACCATATCCTCATTATGAATACTAAATATTTAAATGTCTACTAATGTTGAAATAGGGAACATTTTAAGAAAATTGTACTTTGTTTTTTAGACTCACATGCACCTCCCTGAAAAAAGCATTAATAACTTCTTGTTTTAAATGTATGTAGTCTCTTGTGTTTTCTCATGCTTTGCATCTAGAGAAAGCTTCTCATTAAGTGTCACCTCCCGCATCTTTTTTTTTTCTTTTGTAGATTGACATATTTGAGGATAGAATCCGAGGCATTGATATCATTAAGTGGATGGAGCGCTACCTTAGAGATGTAAGTACATTCTGAATTTACTTTCTGGGGAGAAAGACAATGAGCTTTTGAAGTGTTTTTATAAAAGAAGCACTGGCATACCCACCAAGTCCAAAGCTGAGAAAGTCCCAACAAAGCCTCCCTTGTTGGCAGCCATGCAAAGACTTGGAAAGGAAGGATGGGGTCACCCTCCTGGACATGCGCGGGCAGGAAGTAAACGGTCAAACCAGACACAGGTGGTTGATAACAATCAGGGCAAACAATTTTTGGACCAGAATAGGAAAGGAGGAAATGAAGGCGGGAGTGGGGAGCGAGCGGCAGAATTCAATTTAATCTGCGGCCACCCCAAGTGTCTTGCAGGATTGGGCTGAAGAGCTTTCCCGGGCACTTTGTGCTTTAACAAGATAGAAATTGATTGCTGCCAGCGCGTCCATGTCGGTGCTTCGGCTGCTGCTTTTGGAGGGAGCAGTGGGGGACAGAGTCTCAGCAGGCTGCGGTTTTGTGGCTTTTCCTTTTGTCTGCAGCCTGATGTTTGCTCTGTGCTGGAGGGTCTGGTCCTCCTGACCGTGCTAACGCGTCCACGCCACAAGCAGGGCAGTCCGGAGTGCAGTAACTGGCAGCTCAGGTCCAGCTGCGGTCAGGAGGGGGTATTTCATCGTTGGTGTTGCAGAGCCTTTTTGCCACCATACAGAATCACTTAGTGATTCAGGCTTTCATTAGACGTTTATTAGTGATGGTTGTGGGAAAGGGTGGGCAAAACTGCATCCATTTAAGAGAACTCCTCTCGCAGCCATTTGCTCTGTGTGTTAGAAGGGAGCCGGGGAGGGAGACAGAGCAAAAGGAGAGACAGGAGTCTGCCCAAATGGGAGCCAGTGCCTGTCATTTTCCACGGAGAATGAGCCCAGCCCTCCACCCCTGAGTGTGTCAGAGAACGCTTACGGTCCTACTGGCCAGGTTCCAGCCTGCCATCACCAAATGGACCACACTTTACACTGTCATAAACATGCTTTCTCCTTCTCATTAACAGAAGACAGTGATGATAATCGTAGCAATCAGCCCCAAATACAAACAGGATGTGGAAGGCGCCGAGTCGCAGCTGGATGAGGATGAACATGGCTTACATACCAAGTACATTCACAGAATGGTGAGTGGTGAGGAAGCCGCAGCACCCCACCGGCCCTCGGAGATGGGCTCTTCCTTCCGTGAAGACCTGTCCTTCTCTAGAGACCAAATGATCATGGGTGAAGAGGGAGATGCTGGCAAGAGAGGGAGGTGTGGGTTCGGCTCCATCTACCTTTGGAACCTGAGCAAGCCACCACACCTGTGGGACTCAGTGTTCCTATCAGTGACAAGGGGATATTAATCTGTGACCTCCAAGTTCCAAGACTCTGGAAAGCAGTGCTCTGCTGGCCTGGTTGTTTACCAACAAGTATAAAGTCCTAAAAGGGGCGAGAGATGGGGCTGTGAGGAGCGAGGCTCCTGTGTCTATATCCTGTCCTGTCCCCTGCCTTTCAGAGAGGCAGAATAGCCTAGTGAAAGGGACTCAGGCTGTTGTGTCAGATAGCCCTGGTTCAAATTCAGCTTCCTCATGTGTGACTATGGACCGACTGCGTAAACCTCTTCATGCCTCCATGTCCCTATTGATAAAATGGGTCACTAATACTTATAGTACTGTTATGAAGATTAAACGTTTGTGAGGTGTATGGCATATATCAGATGCTCAGCCAAAGGAAGCAGTTGTTCTTAGCTCACGATAGATGAGCAAGGGCCCGCTGCCACACCGCACTATGGGGCCTGGTCAGTGGGTAAAATTTATTGGGAGTTAGACTTACTCAGCATCTGATAGAACATTCTGGCTGAAATATCACCCAGCTTTGGAACTGGCTGTTTTATGGGCAAGCAATGGTCCTGCTTCCCATGATCATGGAGATACCATGGAGATAGTTCCTGCTGGTCTCAGATGCTGGACTAGACTTGTGACTCTCAAACTGTCCCGTGGAGTCCCTAATGGGTGCTCATTTGTGCTATGGGCACTGGTGCTCTGGGCCTCCCACACCACCTCGGCCAGAGTTGGTCTGCTTTTCTCAGTATTGTTTGCTTACCAAGGATTCTGAGATTTACAAAGATTTGAAAATCACTGCGCCAAAGCTCGTAAGCTCCATTTCAGCCTTAACATTCTGCAGTGGGGGAAGGCGACTGGAATGGGCATAAAGGATCACTGACTAGGCCAGGAAGGTGAAGCAAGAAGCAAAAGTGGTCCAGATGGAATAAGTAGGCAGTGCAAGGCAGGAGGCAATCGGGCATTCAGGGACTTAGAGCTTTATCTCGAGGGGAGCCGATTTAAAAAAGGTCCCTCCTTTCGGTCAGGACCACAGAACAGGAGCAGTTGGGGTGTGGGGGAGGGGGTGTCTTTAGAATCTCTGTCTCCTCTTCTCCCACGGGCCGACCATTTATCTGACCTCAGAACCAACCCAAAGTAAAAGCTGAAGCAAGATGGTGAGGGCAATGAACAAAGCCAAGCAGTCAGGAAACACGTCTCCCTCCTATTCCATTCTCTCCCAATCTGACAGCCCAGGGGCCAAGCCTAGGAAAGGTACCATTTCTGCCCTAAAAGGTCATGGCTGTCTCTGGGTGCTGCCATCCCTTGGCTGTCTGTTGCATGTGTGTATGGTCCCAAAGCACTTGATGTCCTGTCTGCATCTCTAGGAACTGCCAGTCCCAAGAGCTGACAGCTGGTGTGTGGGAAGGGCTCCAGGTCCCTGCCAGTCCCTGGAGAAACCTGCCAAGCTCTGCTGGTGTGTGGCAGTGCCACTTAGCAATACACAGCTCAATCCCAGAGCCTGTCTGGCTGTGTCCAGCTATGAAGTAGATTGTCTCCAAACCCGGTTTCTTGGGGCAACTGTGTCTCGGGCCTTTCCTTCCTCATTGCTGACGGGATAGAAGAGGCCAGATACAGACATGCCTTCTGCCCACCTGGCTTCCTTCCTGGTGCCTTCCCAGCAGCAGAAAACTCCAAGATACAGGGAGTGAAGAGGTACCAGGAGTAACTACCTCATAGAGCCAATGACTTCACACGAAGCCAATATCTGGAAATATAAGATTAAAACACACATTCCTACTGGCTGGCCCCTATATAAACTGAGTAGTCTAGTGAATGAATAAAATTTTACAGTATATAATGTCCTAGAAGTCAGAAACTAACTCTAGTTCTTCACTTTTAACTTATAAACCCTAAGCCCTTCCTTTTTATGTGTTTGTGCTGGTGTGGTTTGTGCTTTTAGCTGCACAGTACTTGAGTCATTGTAAAATATGCGTTTGGTGTTTTCTGATTTTTAAAAGGAGGTGGTTCTGAGAAAACACCTCGTGGAAAATTTATGTGTGTTGTGTGATTGTGTGTATGTAAATAAGTGTGAGTATGTAAGAGTGTATGTTCATGAGAGGTTTCTTTAGTGATTTCAACAACAAGTCATTACCACTGTCACATTCTTCTCAGTTCTGTTTTTATTCCCACGCACAATGAAGACTCCTCAGTAATAAAAATCAATTGGAAGATGAAATAGTTGGGAACACATAATTCCTCATCTCCTTGTCATCAGAGGACTGAAAACTTTGTGCTGGTCACAGGATTTGAAAGACGCTGGCTCCTCTCATATTGAAAATTCTGGTTTTGATAGAGTCCTTGGCAGCGAAATCTTTTTGGGCCACTGCAGTGTCAGAGCAAATTGGAACTGGTGTGGGAAGCCTAATGCTTGGCAGACAGAGCTCTTCACAGTTGACTTCCCAGCCTCATCTTCTGCTCCCTCCCAAGCCCATTCTGTGCTCTAGCTCTAATGCATTGCTGGCCAGTCCCAACCCACTAACATACTTCCACACCTCCAAACATGTACTCATGCTCTTTCCTCTGCTGAGAATGTCTTTCCCCTGTATCCCATTTTCCCTGCCCTACCAAATTCTTCTTTTGGTATCCAAATGACACCTCCCTTGTAACTGTCCTTCAAAGCACTGATGTAGAATGTATGGCCTCCATTTGGGGGGCTTCCACGGCAATTTGTTAAGACTTTTCACACAGCACTGAAGTTGGTGATGTGTCTTTCTGACTGCTCGCTAAACTGCTGGCTTTGTAAGGATAGGAATTGCATAGGTGGTGTTCTGGTAAACTGGTTCTCAAAAAAAAAATCCCAATTTGTAGCATTTGTATATTTCCATGGTACAAATACTCTCACCATGGCCAACTTCGAGCAATCAGTATGAAGTCACTGAACACAGAATTGGGAAGAGGCACACATCCAGCTTTTGTGAGCTGATGTGAGCCAGCTCAGTAGACCCTGGAAGATACCCTATTCCTTGAAACCCAAAGTCTAGCACAGAGCATGACTTATAATAAGCCTTCAATAAATGATTGGTGAATGAGTGGATGGCATAGGTGAGTAATGGGGAGGGCTTACAATTTTAAGTGTGTGCCACTCAAATTAGGAAATCGAAATAAAGATGCTGTGTGGCTTGTGTGATCGTGGGTACCATTAACACCTCATCTTTGTTCCTGAAATTAAACCTTCAATTTGTTCTGTTCCAGATGCAGATTGAGTTCATAAAACAAGGAAGCATGAATTTCAGATTCATCCCCGTGCTCTTCCCAAATGCTAAGAAGGTAAACAAACAAACAAACCTTAGAATTCAAGCTTCGCTTTGTTTGCCATCTGGGATTTTAAGCAAAAAATCTTGTCAACTCTTTATCGCTCCTTAGAGATAACAGTGGTTATAGGAAAGTTCAACAACTTGTACCATTCAGTTCAGCAACATGAATGGGGAAGGTTTTACAGTATTATCTAATAGACCATCTCGTCTAATTATTCAAACAGCCATTACATACAAAGAAGTAGTTTGTGTTTAAACTCATGAGAGAAAAAGAGACTGTTCATCTGATACTACTTATCTCTTGTACATGAAAGTCAAGATGCATACATATTTTTGCTGGCTGTTCCACGGAAGTTTTTTGCATATAGTTCAGCTCTCAAAGCTGTAGAATACAAGAATTAAATCTACACAATCACCAAAGTGAACTTTGCTGTGGTTCATGAGGGATTTTTTTTTTTTTTTACCAAAAGGGCATGCCAGTGTGTCTGTGAAATGGGGGCAAAAACCATCTGAGGCCTTGCGCCTGGCTTGCCAAAGGGAAGCAGTAGTGTAGTAAATGTCTTGCGAGTCAGACCACAGCTGAGCTCAGGCTCAGCTTCACCCTGGAGGATCCCTGGATGCCAGAACTGCATTGAGACTTCTGCCCTGGGTGAGAGAGGGTTCAATTTATGTGAAAGGGACTCTAGGGTTACACAGTTCACATCCTGCTCGATGGTATGCCTTTCTGTCACTTGCCCAGGCTCTCGTTGCTCTCACTGCAAGATCTCCTTCCTGGTCTTCCTGCCTCCACTTTGACCCTAGAATGACCATCCTCTGCTCTGCCATCAAAGGGGAACGTCCAAAATGTAGGTCTGATCTATCTCCAGTTGAGCAAGTTCATGGTGGTTTCCTACTATATGTGACTGTAAGATCGTATCCACCTTTCCTAGCATAACATATGAGGTCCCTTAAAGGAGGTTTGTGCTCAGTTGCTCAGTCTTCTCTCTTATCACCATGTGCACAGATGGCTGTATGCCCTGGTCGTACTAGACGATTTCAGCATGCCCTCACACACGCCGTGGCACTTTCTGGACCCTCTGCTTGCAGTGCACTTGTCTGTCTAGTGAACTCTTGCTTATCCTTGTATTACCCAGTCTCTTGCCCCATATGTTGAATTGGACCTCTCTTGAGAGCTCTTAATTATAGTATCTTGAGTCAATGGTATGTAGCTGGGGCGGAGGCACTGGGAATAATTGTTTAGAATTACTGGAGCATAGTGATAGAAAAATCAGATCAACTTTTAGTTGTTTTTTTTTTTAATGTTTTAAAACTTCTTCAGACAATCCCTTTGTTGCCTGTGCTCAGGCAGACTGCTCCCCACCGCCTGTCCCCTGGGTATACCGTTGCCTTGAAAATAATTTCTTTTTCTTTATATTTTTGACTCCATCATAAGACTGTGAACTCTTCATGGAAGTAACTGTCTTTTTTATTTGAGTATCATCAATACCCAGCAAGATGCATGAGACATAGCAGGTGCCACTTCTAAGCTTATCCTGCAAGCCCCAGAGGAGTGCTATCTACTCAGAGAAAAACGTGCCCGGCCCTGTCTGACTCAGCCCCCTCTACTTCCAGACTTCCTCACCTCCTCTGTCTCACTCTCTCTTCTCTAGCCACACTGGCCTTGTTGCTCTTTAAATAGGCCAGGCGCTCCCTCACCACAGCGTCTGCACTGGCGCTTCTATCAGCCTGGACCCAGACCTCCACAAGGCTTACTCCCTCCACTCTCTTCCTAAACTCTCTATGAACTGCAAATCTCTCATCTAGCCCCAGCACTGCCTTATCCCTTTTCTCTGTTTTATTTTTCTCCATAGCATATAGTTCCGATGAACACACTATACTTTTTACTTGTTCACTATCTGTCTTTTCCTCACAGGATGTCCACTCCGTGGGGTCAATCTGGAACTGTGCTGCCCCTCACCCCACCCTGATCCCAAGCTCACAGTTTCTGCCTTTGCCTGATAACTGAGGTCTGGGGGGATCCCTCTACTGCAGGCCAGACCTGTGGCTGGAGTGAAAGGATAATGAATTAGATTAAGCCACAGCCTTGGCATACTTCTTACGAAGCAACAGGGGAATTCGCATCACTCTGCATGACCTCAGTCCTACCCCTTTTATGTGAGGGTGGTGAAAAGCACGTTGAAATGCAAAGGGCAGGTAGCCTGGGAGACTGACAGAAAATGCTGCGCACATGTGGTTTCCATAATGAAATATACAGCTTGCACCCGAAGCCAAGAGCATGTCACATACTAACCCCTTCCAAAATCAACCCCCAGGTTTGTTTGGTAGGAAACGGCCCTGAAGGGAAAGCCATGGATGTTTGGGAACTGAGCCTGGGATCTGGAACCCAGGTTTTTCCCTAATGGTTTTTGCTCCTGTCATCCGCTCTCTCGTAGGAGCACGTGCCCACCTGGCTTCAGAACACTCATGTCTACAGCTGGCCCAAGAATAAAAAACACATCCTACTGAGGCTGCTCAGAGAGGAAGAGTATGTGGCTCCTCCCCGGGGGCCTCTGCCAACCCTTCAGGTGGTACCCTTGTGATACCCTCCATCCCGGGATCCTTGGGACCATGCCACATCTGGGGCCTGTTCTGACTGACAGACAGTCTTCTAGCTGAGGCTGGTTGGCAACATTTGCAGGTATTTGTTTTCAGTGCCTTCCTGAGGGGCCCTTCAACCCCAGAAAAACTGTTCTGCGGAGTGTTCTTCCTCCCGCCTTGAAACAGTCCATGACTGCTCTGTATTCCCTGCTTCTTACACCCACCGCCTGTTCCTCCCGACAGTCTGATGCATTCATTCTTAGCCTCTCACTGATTAGCAAGTAGATCATATAAGTGATGTTGCAATAAATGTAAACGATCACAAACACCCTCTTGTTGCTTAAGGCTTCTTTTATGACATCACCAGATGCTTGCATGGCCTCAGACAAAATGGATTCATGTACAAATAATAAAATGTTTACTCTTTTGTAAGATTGTGTCTCACTTATCTCAAAGCAGATAGATATATAATAATTTATAATAAGAAGAACAGTTGCTTCCAGGGATATCACTAAAGCTCCTTAGATATAAATTAAATAAAGGTAACAGACAACTTTGTATTAAAGGATTAAAGGCAGATAGTTAAACGATGCCTTTTGACATACTCTTGAAAGTTTTATTCATTCAGGAGAACTTTTCAACAAAACATCTTTGTACAGCACATGACCGTGATTCCAAATAGAATCATAGTTCTTAGGGTCTGGCTATATATGTAAAAATATGTGTCTATTGTATGAAGTGACAGGGGATGTATAATGCAGGCTAAAATTGTGGTTTGGGAGGCCTGTGTTCTAGTCTTGGTTCTGCCACTACCTAGCCATGTGACTTTAAGCACGTCCTTTCACTTTTCTGAAACTCTGGGGATTTGTTTATAGAATGACATGGACGAAAAAGCATCTCGGATGACAGTAAAAGCTTTAAGGTCTAGGACGTAAATTCTAAATACTCCTTCAGGAATGACTGAGTTTTCATTTTCACAATTTATGTCCCAGAGGATGAAATTACATTTTCTTAACAGAGATATCTTCTCTCTGAAGTATCTTCAACAATACCCTCACCTTAAAATTTCTAGGAAAACAGAAGATATATCTTGTTCATCTATTCTCCAAAGAATAAACTAATATATATATATTCAGTCTTCTACATCTTAAACAAGGCTCAATTTGCTGACATAGTTCAACCCTTCTATGTCACCATAGCAAAGACACATACTAACTATAACGAAAGAACTCTGCTCATAAATCACAAATAACACTATAACCTAAATGTCTACCAGGTAAAGTGAATGTCTTTAAAAAAGAAAAAAAAAAAAGGAAAAGTTAGTATACCTTAAATACTCATTTGTAAGACTCAGTGACAGGTACCTTTAGCATTTGAGACCCAGTAGAACAGACTGACTTTTTTGATTAATTCATAATGCCTGAAAACACCCCAAACACAAACTTCAAGTCTCCTTTCTCTCTTTCTATTATTTTTTGGAGGTGACAGCATCGTTAAGGATTCTACGCATAGTTATAAATAAAATACATCAACAATTATTACTCTGAAATGTCTCTAGTTTGCAGAGGTTTAATAGTGTGATGTTATTAGCCCTTCCTCCCTTCAGAGACCTGTCCTGAGCGCTCAGCCACTATTCCTACCCCACGTGAATGATGAGGGAAGGTCCCTGGTGTTTCACAAATAGTCATTAAAGTGTTGCAGCTGGTAGCATTGGTTGCAAAAAAAATGAAAATACACACACACACACACACACACACACACACACCTGGCCAAGTGATTAAAGTTTGACCCCTGAAGTTTCTGTGAAATCTGATGACCATGAATAAGCAAAAAAAATTTTAACAACAATTTTAGAGTGCTGACACTAAGATTAATACTCGGTTTATTTAGACATTACCCTGGTCCCCAGGGACTCGTCTGTAGGTATTTTGGGGTGACAGTGGGGTAGGGCTGACTTCGTAAAAATAGCCTCTTAGTCTCAGGCTTTATTCAGATTTTAGGGGTGAGTTGTGCTGAATTCAAGGTTAGATTCTCGTCTATTATTTTGTGACTAACTTAAAATTTTAAATGTAATTTTTAATTTCAGTGACTGGTTTCAACATATCTGCCTGTTTCATTTAATTTAACTTTTATATTGTTTAAAGCTCAGTGCTCAGAAAAATTTTAATAGTTGATATTCTTCTTTTCCTATTAAATAAATCACTTATTTAAAGATTAAATTTTTCTCAGAGTCATCTTAGCAAGGGAGGCAAGCTCTCTGTTTTGAACATTCCAGACCTTGTTTCATGATGTCTTGCCAACGACAGTCCTCTTAACCTCAGCCATTTCATCAACCACCTCATCCACTTTGCCAAACACCCCATTGTCACCATCACCTTTGCCAAATGGATTACAAAGTCCTATGATCATTGGGAAATGATCCAGAAAGAGTCTCTCAAAACACAGGATCTTTCTGTTTCTTCTTAATGAACCAAGAAGTATCAGTGAGACCCACCTCCTAGTGACAACTGAAAAGGGAAGGAAGGTTAGACTGTGGGAAAATACCACAAAGTAGAAATACCACTCATGCTGAAGAATTATGTACTATTTTTCAAGATAAAATAGCTCTGTGTGAGTCTACCAACCAAATAAACGGCAAACACCAGATGGGAAGAAAGAAAGCACCAAAATCAACTTAATCCTGTGTCATTGATTTCTGTCGTGCAATTTTCAGACTGGAAAGTACTGTAGAAGTCCATCACCTCTACAGTTTTGTTTTATGCATGAGATAAGTAGCATCCCCAGAAACCGTGGTTTGTCTAAGTTCACCCAGGGCTACAACCTAGGTATCCTGGTTTCCAGTCTGCAGACATTTATTTGGTGAACCTAGAAAGGTTTCTGGTTTTCGATGGCAGATTTGTTCCGCAACTGACCTAGTGTCTCCCAGAGGTACACTGAGCCTCAGGAACACAGGAGGCCTGAGGGAAGATGCACCTCCGTCCTCTGGTGGCTGAAGGATTAAATGATCATGTTGCAACTTGTTCTGTGGGAAATTCTTTGGGGAATTAATTAATGCTGTGATTACATGGAGTGCGACTTTTCTCGAAACAGTTTGGCATATTTATTATAGGAAACCAAGGCATGATTTAGAAGACCTGACACTTCCTGAAGCTCACAGACAAAATCTGCTACTATTCAGATCAATTTCTTTTAGTTTTGTCTGGCCGATCTCTGAAACAAAAACAGTGAAAAATGCTTTTATTTTTAAATATGTTCTCTTCATCTTTCCCTCACACTTCTGATTCCGCAAGAGTAGCGTTTGTTGGAATAATACATAGTGGTTTAAAACATCTGCATTACCTTCCAGATGAAGAAATGAGAAATGCTTGTGTTGGGCAACCTCTCCTTTGGGTCAAGAACGTTGCTGGAAGGGTACCTTTTATCAGAAGGCACAGAATACACAGGAGCCCAGCTCAATCGATACAGCTGGCATTCGATGAGGTCTTGTGCCCAGACAGGAGAATGCGCTCCTAACTTTATATTTATGTGTTCCATTTTCTATTGGAAAAAGCTTTCAGATAGAATCACAGAATACATGGGAGGCTTTCACAGACCCTGGGCAGTCACCTGCTGTAGCTCACCCACATGTGCCACACAGCCCCTCCATCTGTGACTATGCATTTGCTCCCAAACTCTTAGCTTCAAGCCAAACAGGCTGTAAGAGGAACACACAGGGTGGTTTAGTTCTCTAACTTTCAAGGAGTGTATGAGTATGAATCTAGGTCGCACCTCCCCTGGTGTTTAGGAGGTGATATTTGAGCCTTTGCTAAACAATGAGAGTCTTGGACCCAAAGTGCCTGGGCAAAGGTGATCCTGTTCTGGGCCTGCCTGCTCTTTTCTGGAAACACACCTATGAAAGGAGTAATTGCAGCCTCTGGATCTCCCAGGATTTGAAACCTAAAACCATGAGGGCACGCACTTCTTGTCCCTTGCCTGACCTCCCTTTGCTCCCTTCACCAGGAAGGCGCTGATGGTAGACAGGCAGCTGGGGAGAGAAGGGAGAGAGAGGGAAAGAGTGAGAGAGAGAACTCATGCCTGATGGATTCCATTAGGCTTAGTGTGCAAAGCAAGTTGAGATGAAGTAGCTGTTCTGGCATGCGTCCAAAACTGCTGTTCTATTTTTAGTCTCTCCCGCATGCTTCTGAGCCCCGCATTGTACTCCTGGGCACCTGGATCAGCAGCAAAACGTGGAACTCAGCCACGCATTTGTAAAGCTGGAAGGAAGGAGGCCATTGATGCTGGGCTTGTTTATCGCTGACAGCGAAGGGGGACCTGGAATGTTAATGAGGACGGCTCTCTGAAGCATGCCTTCATGGTTAGCTAGGAGTTCAAAGGAGGAGGCAGCCTCAGCCCTGGCCGAACAAATGGGAACCGTTGATAGAGGGAAGGAGAGATCAATTATGCTGTCGCTGGCTTCCATGTCATTGTGTTGGAGTTGTTAGAAAAGGTAGGACAAGGACCAGATCTCAAAAGGAAACAAAGCCACATGGCCTTGAAGTATAACGAGTTTGCCATGGCAACTGATGGAAATGAGCCTCCCGGGCACGAGCAGGTGTGTTATCTTACAGAATAAACATACTTCTCTCACTCCCTGGTTTTTATAATGAAACCTGTGTTTGGTTTACCTTCCCCTCCTCTTTGTTACCCAGAGAAGTTGGCTGTTGCTCAATCAGCCCAAGGCTCTAGCAAGGAAAATGTAATCAGTGTTATCAAAAGGGCTGCTTTCGAAAAGCTTGGCTGCCAGCCTCGTCACTGAGCAGCAGCTGGCCACAGGTACCCGTTCAGTCTTTGCACCTTCCAGGTGATGTCCTCCACAGAAGCCCTCCTTTTCGCGCATCCATAGAGGTGTAACGGTGAGACCTGGCTCTCTCGTGCAAGCTGGTCAAAAGCTGCATTTTTCTGAGGGGGTATTTAGGTGAGGCTGGGACCTGACCAATTTTTAGCATTCTGTGTTATCTGGGATGTGTGCCAAGGAGTCTTTGAGTTCAGGGATTAACTGATTCTATCTTCCAATCTGTTGTTATGTACAAAGTTCAGTTACTCAGAAATTTGCAGAGAGCTGCTGTTTCCCTGAGCTTTAAATCCCTCTCAGATGGGTTCTGGGGCAGTAGATTCTCCATTCAAAAGGTACACAAAATATGAAGAGTTTACACAGTCCTCCCAAGTTCAAAAGAAAAGTTTGTTTTTTATTGTTACAATGCCAAAAGTAATGACAAAGGAGGATAGTCCTAATTTCATTGCTCTCACTTTGTGACAAGAAAACTTTCGCTCTAGCTTCAAGGTGATTTTCAAAATGAGATGCTCATTGACAACAGGCTCCGAGGACACACACAACTCTGAACTAGCTCTTGGAAAAACAACTGAACTAAAGAGAACTTGTGCACCCAGGGCCAGCCAGCTCAGTGCAAAACTGGCAAGCAGCGGTCAGCGTTCCGCAGACCCCCTCCCCTGCTTCTGCCTACGCTCCATCCTTTCTCCAACACGATGCCCAGTACCACTGCTCCAGCCCTGTCGTGGAGCCCTAGCCTACCAAATGATGCCCTGGTGACCCCTTCACACTTCACCTTAACTTTGGTCCTAATAAAGAGGAAAAAAAAAAAAAGGCTGCCTGAAGAACTAACTAAAGCTCTGGTGTCACTGGTGAAAAGGGTTTCATGAACTAACCCAACCAGGAAAAGTAGTATCACAAAGTTCGAGCATTAAACCATGCTGTGAGGTGACCTTGAGGCGGTCATTCCAAAGTGAGTGGGCAGGGCTTTTCCACATTCAGGCTTTGAAAGTTCAAGATTTTAAACTAGGTCTGTGGATACCAGCATATAGTTATTCTTTGAAAAGACACGCAAAGCAGAAGTCTGCAACACTCCAGTATGAGCATGAACGTTCTGTTCCACTAGGCTACCATGTTCAAAAGAACTGCCCTTCAAAAGCAAATCCCAGATAGGTCACATGGGAAGTAAGCAGCAGCTGTAGATCAGCAACCAATCCGCAATTACTTACAATGTGCCTACAATGTGCCAAGTACTGAGCTTGGCACAAAGATGGGTGATACATTCACTTGCCCTTCAATTATTTAAACTCTAGCCAGATAAGACACACATGTGATGAAAAGGTGAAACCCAAGGCAGCTAAGCCTGGCTGAACAAGTGGGCCAGCTGGTCCCTTTCTCCTTGACCCTCACTATGACCCAGGATTGAGCTCACATTTATGCAGTTTCTAGGTCAGATCGTCAAAGCAGATGACTGAAGAATTTTCCTAATAAATAGAAGAGCTGCTCACTCCTCTTCTCCACATACACCTTTTAGATTATAATATTAAAAGTACCTATAAATCACCACGTAAATGAGACCTGAGATTAGGAGACAGAATGCAAGAAATGGGAAAGTACGGAAAAGCACCGCAGGTGTGCATATGAAACCAATAAATGGCGAGGCAGTCCACAGGGCAACCACCCTCTCTAAAGAGCAACCTAGCTCCATGCCTCAAGAAGGGCCAGGCAACATTGTGGGAAGTGGGATGGTGAGGATGTGCTTTTTACGCTGCAACCTCCACATCTGGGAAGGCAGGAACCTGGCCAGTGCTGGGATCAGCTAAGAGAAAGTGAATGGGTTTCTGCACTCTGCTAAGTAGGCTGTGGGGAATGTTTGAAGTTGAGCCTGTCAGCTGACAAATAACTGAGCAAGAGGCAGAAAATGATCATTTGCTAGATTGGGCAAAGAAAACTCTCCGTGAATGAATATTGCCACTGTCCAATTTCCCCAAACAAAAACCTGTGGCATAAAACACTGACCAAGTTGAGTTTGTGATGAGTCCTATGTTTCTCACTCGCACAGGAGACGTCGTTTTGCAATCAGACAAACCTGAGTTTGAATCCCAGTTCACTTACTTATAAGTTACACGACCTTATGCAAGTTACTCTCGGAGTCTCAGCCATAAAATAGGAATTAAAGAACCGCACCCTAGGGAGGCTATTAGGATAAGACAGGTTGATGATAGAAAGCATCTAAGATAGTGCCTGGTATTTGTAAATAATCAATACCTGTTCCTTCCTTTCTTGCCCTTTCCTTCTTGTTTTCTAACTCCTAACTAATGATTATTTACAGGAACTTTGAAAATTTTTCTTATTTCCAAAAAGGTAAATAGCAAATCCTAACAACAAAAAAATCTTTCATTTTAAAAATGAAGCTTTAGGAGAGGACACCAAAGAGCTATTAAGCTTAAAACTTCCATCTAGTTTTTGAGAAGAGCTAATCAGTACAGTTTGCTTTCTTAATAAGGCTCAGGAGAGGCCATAACCACTTCAGAGTACAGTTGCAGCATCTGAAGACAGCCTTCTTTCCTCCAAGGTCTTGCTAAGGAGCAAGACTCCCAGCAGCACTGGTTGGAATGATTAAAAGTAGAACATATCAAACTTGGCAATGATGTTTGACTTTAAAGGAAGCTAACTTTAGTGATTCACAATGGGACCTCAAAAATAGGGTAATGAAATTGAAAGTATTTCAAAAAGCAATTTGAAAGGCAATATTGTGTTCATATTATACCTATTATTAAAAAGAAAATTTTGAATTCAGGTTGGGAAAACTGTATGCTCTCATCTGGCTCTCTTTTTCTAAAAATTGAGGTATCTCTGTTATCTGCAACACAGCCCACCCTAAGCTATCTGGTCATGGAAAAGGTGAGTGAGAGGGGTGGTTAAGCAAACATTTAAATTGAAAGAGAGTTACCATACTAGTTAGTGTTTCTCAAACCCCTTTTTTGTTATCAAAAGGAAAAAAGTTTTCTTAAAACTGCCCCCATGTTGACAAATAATTTTTATCATAGCATTCTTTAAATATGTATATAATTATGTAATTTAGTATAAATGTTTTATGCTTGTAGCTTATTAAAAACTATAAGAACAAGTCTACAGTCATGCCACCCTGAACAAGTCTAATCCAGTTTGATCTCGGAAACTAAGCAAGGTTGGGCCTGGTTAGTACTTATATGGGAGACCACCTAGAAAGACTAGGTGCTGTAGGCATAAAAAAAGAAAAAACAAGAGATTGTAAACCGACAAGGTCTTTGCAATCTGTGAGGTCAACCAAGGGTTGCCTCACCTCAAAAAACAAAAAAAAACTATAAGAAGACAAAATTTAAACATTTTAGAGATCTGTTGCACAACTAAATATACTTAACATTATCAAATCACACATTTAAAATGGTTTGATGGTAAATTTTATTTTTTTTAACCACAATTGAAAAAAACCTATAAGAACAAATCATATTTACAAATTTAATAAAAACAAAATCACCAGATAAAATCAAATACAAAACATTAATTTAATGTAAAGATGGTAATGTTTTGCTGAAACTAAATAGCCAAACTAAATTGGATTTAATTACAATTTATACAAGTAATTATAAAAGCATAATAAGATAATT
Organism: Cynopterus sphinx; assembly: GCA_030015415.1. NCBI lineage: Eukaryota > Metazoa > Chordata > Mammalia > Chiroptera > Pteropodidae > Cynopterus > Cynopterus sphinx. Next base: position 93,548,013 of record CM057386.1, on the reverse strand, counting down.
TTATGCATTTTGTTTCAATTTTTGAATTAGATATTTAATTTTGGGAATGATGGACAGTCATTTGAATCACAATCATCATTATTATAATTTTTCTTCCCATCAGGTTACTCCGTTGAAAGCATCAGTTGATTATTTTAATTGGTCCAACTGATTTAAAAATGGTACTCTTTAAAACAAAATATTGATGAATAACTTTTTAAAAGGTTCTAACAAAAAGTTCTTTGTGGAGAATATTTGCAAGGTGGTATGTCATATAAACACAGAATCAAACCAGTGTACCCGCTTATAGCTTGAATAGAGTGACTACTTTACTTACCTTCTTTTGAGTGCTACCATGAGACTGTAAAAACTCAATTTTCTGACCATTTTCCTCTACTTAAACTACTATGAAGTATAAAACTTCATTTATATTGGTACCATGGTTCATGTGGCCTTCACTTTGCATAAACATATCTTTTGCGTATTAGATGGGCCTAGTGATGGGCCTAGTTCTTTTCTCATTGGCCGGTGACAAAATGCATAGTTAATTAATTTATTAAATAAATTAAAAGATTAAACTTAATTGCATCTTATGATATCACTGAAAAAGAGCAGTTTTAGTTTTATAACCTCTAAGATAGTTCAGCATGATTTTTACCCAACAGAAAGTGAGATGTTTTTTGTTATTTTGATACCAGGAATGCCAATCTAAAGATTACCAACACTGTAGTGCAGAGCTTGATGACTATTATTAATAATAATGTGTTACATATTTGAAAGTTGCTAAGAGAGTAAATCTAAAGGAAAGCAAGACAGAAAGAAAAAAAGACTACCAACTCATTAAAAGTTAAATAATGCCACATGAATGATGAGGTGGTCCCAAACCAATTTTAAACATAAAGCACCGACACTAAAAGCACATGGTTATAAAATGAACATTCCAGGTGAGCCAGATACGCTTATATTTTATTATATATTTTTTAGATCATCATTGAAATAAAAACACACATTTTTACTAACAGGCCATCAATAATACATATAGAGACATTTGTAGTTTGAGGAAAAACTGATATTATATACATGGATAATACAAATCGTTAGAGAATTAGAACACCAGAAAAGTAGGATGAGGAAGGCATCCACATGAGGGTGGCCTAGTGCAGGGTGCTGGGTCCAAGCGGGACAGATGAGGGGACATCCCTGTAGAGATTAGCTTAGCTCAGTGTCAGAACCAGAGCAGGCTGATAGAATGGCTTAGTGCAGGGTGTTGGATCCCAGGTAGGTTGAGAATGGGGAGACTGCCTGACATGGGTTTTCAGAGCTCACAGAGGGTGAATGGAGTGTTCTTACAAGGCAATAACCTAGTGTGGTATGTCAGAGTCCAGGCCAGGCTGAAGAAGATACCCCAGTAGACAGATGGAATGACGGGGGATTTCAGAGCCCCAGGTGGGGTGAAGGGAGTGTTGATATAGGAAGGTGGTCCAGTACAGGTTGTCATAGCCAACGCAGGTGTGCTAGAATAACAGCATCCGATATTCCTGATAAACACGGCACGTGATATTCTTTCAATGACATACAACTGAATCATGAGACAACATCAGACAAACACAAATTGAGAGACAGTCTGCACAATGGCTGCCCCTGCCCCATATTCTTTACAGTGTCAAGGATATGAAAGTCAAAGAAAGACGGAGAAACTAGTCCTGATTGAAGGAAACTCAGGAGACATGAGGAATAATGCATGGTGTAGTTCTGAACTAGAATCCTTCTGCACAAAGTACATTACTGGGCCATGGAGAAACTTGCTTGGAATCTGAGGATTAGACCATATCAGTGTTAACTCTGGACAATTTTGCTGTTTGGACTGGAGTTCAGTAGAGGAATATCTGTGAGGATGCACACTAAGATATTCAGGAGTGATGCAGGAATCAGTTCAGCAACTTCCTCTCAAATGAGTTGAGACAGAAACAGTCTTTGCACTTGCAAATTTCCTGAAATTTTGAGATTGTCTCATAATTTAAAATGTAATGACAAAACATTAAATTTTTAAAAAGATAAAAATTCGTGTATAAAATATGACCAGCTATGTAGAACTATCTTTTAAAATAGTAAGAGTTCCCATATTCAGCACTCATTATGTGTCACATACTAGACTACACAGTTTGTATATTTTACCTTATTTAAACTTTACATCAAACTTACAAGGTGGGTATTACTAGTTTCATTTTACAGATGAGGCTCAAAGAGGATAAGTAAGTTGGCCAAGTTTTTTATTGTACAGCTCAGAGAAAAGAGTGGGAAAAGCGCCCAAAATATTAATAGCAGTAGTCTATGGGCAGTAGGACTATGAATGACTTTTATTTTTTCCTTTTGTAGTTTTCAGTATTTTCCAAAATATCCACCATGGAATATTGCTTTTATAACTAGAAAAAGAGAGAGAGAGAGAAAGTTGTGATTTAAAAAGTAAATAATTTGTTGTGGAGTAATGTTGTGAAAAATATGCTCATTATTTCATACTATTTTAAGCAACCAAACCATTAATAGTGATATTATCTCTTAGAAGTGATATCATTGCTGATTTTCATTAAAAATTTTTGCTTCTCTGTAATTTATTAAGTTTCTATAATTAATTCTTTGGTTCATTCAATAAATATTATTGAGCATCTGCTGTGATTTGCTTTTGTAAGAAAAAATTTTAAAGAAAAAATGTGTAATATAAATCCAAAGTTATAAATTATATTAAAAAATCAGGAAGGAAGAATATATATGCTCAGAAAAAGACTGGGCACCAAAATGTTACCAACACTTATGTTTCAGTGGTGAATAGTGAAAATTTTATCTACCCTTAACACTTTTCTATGCTTTCCCAGTTTTCAACAATGCGTATTACTTATATATTTTATTTATGGCTGAGTCTCCAGTGTCTGACACATAGTAGGAGTTTAAGAATATTCATTGAATGAAAAAATGCTTTTCAGTACAAATACCCCCAAAATATAGTTTTTAAAAGCAGCACTGACCTTGACTTATTCATTACTTTATTGCAGTTTGCTAACTTTACATTCAATCTAACTCTATTGGAGCATAGTAGACCCAGGAGTGTGACCTAAGAGAAGGCGTAGTAGGGAGTTCTAGTTACCATTTACTGGGCAGTGGTGCTGAGGAGAGTGATGTTACAGAAAGACAGGATAAGCAGAAAGAGGGGATGCACTATTTAAAACACCACAATACTGTTTTATACTATTTATTAAGATTTCTACCCAACCAGTCTCTAGCAGAACTGGAGGTGACCCATCACTACCCTTGCATCCACTGTGGATAGACTTTGTGCTGTAACAGCTGGGTTTCTTGGAGTGAAAAAATGGAGGTGTGGGATGAGGTTGGGATTATTCAGTCATAGCTCCTGTTTTGCTTGTAATTACGAAGCTCATTTCTCTGGTGTTAGAAATGAACTTTGATCATAAACCCAAAGAGAGACAAGATATGAAGCCAATATGGGGATAGACGTCCCTTAGCTGGTGCATGAATCAAGCTGACTGTCCAGCATCATATCTCCACTTAGGGGTCTAACTCCTTAGTCATTTATGAGGAGGTTTCATTCAACAAATATTACCAAGGAGGTTAGATGCTATAATGATGTTATCAAATTTAGAGGTTCTCAAATATCACACAAAGCAGTCCTTAGGCATAGCTGGGGATTATTAGAAGAAACAAACCTTTGAAAGTCATTCTTGAATCCTCTCTTTCTCTTATACCTATACATTGGCAAATTCTGTTGGTTCTACTCTCAAACTAGAATTCGACCACTGCCCCCTCTCTTACTTCACTTGGATTATTGAAAAAGCTTCTTAACTACCCCCTACTTCAACCCTTGGCTTCTTCATATATTTTTCACATAGCAGCCATTAAGATCCCTTGAAAACTTAATTCAGATCTGTCTTTACACAAAAACCTACAATGGCCACAGCCCAAAATGTAAGATGCAACCTTGTGTCACACGACTCTTATCTCTCTGACGTAATTTTCTATAGCTTTCCCCTTGCTCACTCCACTCTAGCCAGCTTAACTTCCTTGCTGTTTCTCAAATATGCCAGGCACATTTTTTCTTTGCTATGTCCTCTTTAGGAAGTTGCCCCACCCCTATCCAAAAGGCCCCCTCTCTCATCCTTAGGATCTCTCCCCAAATGTCACCTTCCCAGAGAGACTTTTCCTGATCATCAGTGTCAAGTAGAAACCACCTACCACACACCATCTCCTTTACCTGGCTTTTTTTCTTTATAGCAGTCATCGTCATCGAGGACAGTTCTGTCTGCCAAGTGTGTCCAGTTTTCCCAAATACTCAGAATGATTGCACTTCCTCACTTTTTGAAGTTGGGTGCAAGCGTATGACTTGCTTTGTCCAGTGACATATGAATAGAAGTGTCCTGTATCACTTTTAGGCATGCACTTGAAAAACCCACAGAGATGAGCCATACTTCAGGGGGTAGTTCTCCAGGAAGCCTGGGTCCCAGAATAAAGATGTATGGAGCACAGGCCCCAGAAGATCTGCAGTGAACATGTAGTGGAAGTGAGAAATAAACTTTGCTGTTTTAAGCCACTGAGATATTGATTTTTGTTTGTTTTGTTTTGCTACAAATAAGCTAGCCTATCCTGACTGATATTATATACTATTTGCTTACTGTTGTCTCCCCTGACCCCTCTACAATGTAATCTTTATGATGGTAGGACTATTTATTGTTAATCTCCAGTGCCTAAAACAATGCTGGCACATGGCACGTATTCAATAAATATTCGTTGGCTAACTGAATGAATGATAAATTGATCACATCAGCTGGAATAGAAAATTTTAACAATGGCCAGTGAATCTAACCATAGACTCATCTACAAAAGCATTCACTCTATCTGATCTGAATGTGAACGAAATGGTTCCTGATTCAAGATCAGAAGTGTGGTTGCTTATCTCACCAGACACAGTTTGAAAGCACAAGTCGCCTGTGGGTGCATAACATAGTTAGTCATGAAAGCACATAAAGTAGCTAAAGCTACAACACAAGTGGAGATCTGGCATGCTGCTGAAGGGACTCACTGACAACCATAAATAAAAAGCATCAGCAGTGTTTGTGTCCTTGCTGAATACTGATGTGGTTTCCTTTCCCTGTATGGACATTAGCATTTGTAATGAACTGAGCTTCAGAGGCCTGGGGTTTTATCTGCCATTATCATAAATTGGTGCATGAGCCCCTCTCAGGACTTCTGCAAAAGCTGCGTGTGCTTTTGTGAGCTGCTTTCTTTTCATGTGCTTCCTCCTGGTAGGCCTGAATTTGGATGGGGATAATGCATTTCCTGTATCATGTGGCACAGTACAAGGAAACTCATTGTACCCCTTCAGAGGAAGAATACATCTGTAAGTAGTTTTTATGAGTGTACTGAAGGATCTTGTTAGGGTGACTTATTCTCCCAGTTCCATTTGGTTGATGAAGTGGATCACGTGACAGATGTTTATAATGAACTGCTTCAGTTGCTGCCAGTGGGAAGCTCAACCTATAAAATGCAAAATCTCATGGACTCATTGAGGGCATAACAACCAGATCACATAGGAGAGAAGTCTACCTCATTCTGAGTTGTCATTTTTTACTGCCACATACAATGCCCTGGCGTTAGTAGGTTTTTTTGCTTTGCCCCCAAGGAACTGCCTTTCCAGTTTATTCCTAATTCAAACAGGAAAAGCAGTTATTTCTGCATATAATTCCCTAAAGAGCAAACATGCTTAAGATGGGCAAGTAATCATCCATGAAACACACTTGCAAGGAGTCTTTACATTTTATCATTAAAAAAGGAAACATATATTTACATCAGAGAGCATGATTGCTGGGTTTTGGGGGGTTTTCCCTGCCTCCTCCCCATCTTTTTTCCTTTAATTCTTTTCCTTGTTCCATTAGCTTATTTTTTCTCTTTATACTCATTGGTCATTCCTTCATGACTGCAATCATAAGGAATATAATTTGTCTTCCATTTTCTATGGCTGGTGAAGAATAGGGATATCCAAGCTAAAAAAACACAGTGACTAACCTGTTCCAGAGTGCTCCAACTTGCAGCTCACTCTGGATGCTTCTGTGCCACTGAGGAACAGATAGTGAATGGAGAAATAAAAGGCAATAGTGCAAATCTAGCCCTAGATATGATAATAGGAAAAATGATGAAAAAGAGTACAAGTCAACCCAAATCACTTCTACCATGGAACATCCATATGCGCTCAACACTCTGTTAGGCACTGTGCAAAGAAATGAAGAGACAGAGCACATGGTTCTTGACTTGAAAAAAGTCAGTAAACAAATGATAGAATATGATGATATTTCCAAATGCCATAAAAGCTTCATGGAAAATAGAGATTTAGGTGGTCCCTGAGTAAAGATCTTAGTGAGAACTTAAATTATCAGGCAACACTCTGGACAGGGGGCAGGAAGTGAGCTAAATGTTGAAGGACAGGTTTGTTTTAGATGCTGTCAAAAGAGCAAACTACTATAAAAGAGGTCAAGAGTGCATGACGTCTTCATCAAATTCATCTCTTTTGGGGACTTCATGCCATAACCTCAGTTTTCCAAGTAACCACACATGTCGGCCATACAGTTTATCTAAAGAATATTTAAAAATATTAATCAGATATCAATATAAGGCAGTTAATCACAATGTAAAGTACCAAGATGTCACAGCTGTAAGCTTTAACCTGATTATGAGGACAGCAGAATTGTTTTTCTTGTACACCAATGGGTATCATGGATTAACTGTGCTGCTGAACTTAAGGAAAATGGAAATATAATCTGGGAAATGAAAGCTCAGTCTTATAGTAGTGAAACAGCTTATAAAACTTCTTTGAAGATTTTAGAAAATGTAGGATTTGGCTTTAGTGAATGTAGTGAATTTTCCTTTGTAGACAGAAAGCTGGCATTGGGACACTTTAGAGAGCCCCTGGCACCTTGGCAACTTCCCACTGACTCTGATGCTGGCCAGCAGCCTCTGATTTAAAAAAAAAAAAAAAAAAAACTGGCTCTTTTCTGCAGAGGAATGGCAAGACTTGGCAGCGATGGTTGATTTCACACACAGAGAGAGTGACTTGTCCTTGGGGTCAGCAGGGGTGGAGGTGAGAGGCAGCCCAAGACCAAGAGTTCAACTTCCTGACCCTTCCAGAAAAGTATAGCTCTCTCTTATTTATTACTTTGCTGTGGTTTTCCTGGCCATGAGACGTAACCTTTCAACCATTTCCTCTCTGAAGACCTTTGTTAGATTTGATTTAGTTTTTTCAATATGAAAATAGCTACCACATAAAATTTATTACCCAAAATGTCTCCTATTTCTGTTTCACAAAATTCAATAATATAGTTTCTGAGGTCTTGAGCCCAGACCTATAAGTCCTTCTAGTTCTGAGGAGTGGGAAGGAAAAATTAGAGTTTACGAAAAATAGAGAGAAACCCCTTTGTGCCATCTCCCCTATTCTGAATGCCATGAATATTTGAACATGGATGTACATACACATAGTTCGCATGCATGCGTGCACACACACACACACACACACATTCTTACACATTGCCTATTTTATCGAAAAATATAATAGAAACTTTATTATTTTTCTTAAAGTCCTGTTTGTAGTCCTTCGACAATAAGCACATGAAAGGCATACTTGCAGGTAGCTGAAGGTACAGCTAAGTGGTCCTCCTGAAATCTAAAATTAGAATGAGTTAATGGTTCTACTGGGAGAGATTTTTTTTCCCTCAATGTTTTCATTCCCAAACTTTGCTACTCCTACTTCCTGCAGGGACTGAAGTCATGGCAGATACTACTCAAAAGTAATAACTCCTGAGAGACTCTCTCTGAAAAATCAGCATACAAAAGGCAATTGGCTCCAGAAAACGAGGGCTCAGCTACAGCAGTAGAATGTTAAAGTCGCACAACAATAAAAGGAATCTGGGTTTCCTATATTTTTAAATGTCTATTGTTTCAGTCTTAGGTTTAGTGAAATCCAGAGAAATGATTTAAAAATTTTGCTTATAGAATCTTTACCTAAATAAGGTATTTTTATTGCTATTCCTTAAAAGGTGATAAAAATTAAGTGCTGAAATTTAGATGCCTTCTGAAAATGACTTCGAATAATTATATTTGTTAAACTGGCAGCCCTGATATTATATGCTATTAAATCAAATTTCATTATTCTTTAATGACTCTGCAATTCTTTTTTCTAGAACTTTGCAAGCTTGACTGTGTTCACCTTGCTGTGGAAGGCTTTAAAGGGCATTTCATTTAATAGCAGAGGAAAGCGATAAATTATAGATGTCAAATCATATACTGGTGATTCAGGTAGCACTAAGGAAAGGTTCTAAGCAATAAAATAAAAATTTTCCCAGTCAACCTCTACATTAGGCTTAAAAAAAAATAGCTATCTGCATAATTAAAGAGACATGTCAACACGCTTGTTAATAAGCTATTCTGAGGGCTTTACAAAACTTAAAATCATAAAACAAAATACTGGGAATATTTAGCAGTTTAAGTGGAAAAAATCTGTATTTATGAATGGGTATGAAGTAATTTCATGTTATGTGTGCTCTGGAAATATGGAAATCAAGAAAAAAAAGGAACTTGGTTTCAATCTCTTAAGCATCTGGGGAGCCAGGACAATAACGTGGTTAAGAGCTCACCTGGGTCTGATTATGGCCAAGTCCCTATTAGCTGCATGATCTTGTCCAGCAAGTTACATAACTTTGGGCCTCAGTTTCCTCAGCTGTAAAATAAGGAAGCGGTGAGTCCTCATAAGGTTACTGTGAGGATTACAAATAAAGCATTTGAAATAGGACCTAACAAAGCAATCAAAAATGGATGATATGATAACTTATCAGTCCTCTGCCTAAAACTCCCTGGTGGCTTCTCTTCTCTGTATGAAAACCAAAGTCCTTACAAGTCCTATAAGGCCCCACGTAGCCACCTGTTTTCTCACTGACTTCTGTGATATATGACTGCTTTCCCTCCCCACCTCATCTAGGCATACTGACCTCCTGGCTGTTCCTCAGACGCACTAGGCACCCTCCCATCTCAGGACTTCTGAAGTTACCCTTCCCTCTGCCTTGAAAATTGTCCCTCAGACATCCTCCTGGCTGGCTCCGTCACTTTCTTCTGTCCTTTGCTTCAAAAGTATCTTATCAGTAAGACTTTCCCTATACTATCTAACATTTCAACACTTCATCCCCACTGACATTTTATAGTCCCCTTTCCTGCTTTATTTGCCCCTTTAGCACTATATATCTTACTATATATACTATATATCCTACTAATTTATCTTGTTTATTTTCTACATCTCCCACCAGAATATAAATTTCGAGAAAGCATAGATTTTTTTAGTCATTATTATATCCCCAGTGCCTAGAACTGTGTTTGTCACAATAGTAGCTGTCAGACATTTAAAAGCTGAACAAATGGATGATTTTCCTTAATCTCTAAAAAATAACAATTGTATCCTGCATATATATTTCCTCATTCCAATATTTAATGAAATGTAATTTTTTGCCACCTAAATTTTCTCAGTTGCCATGATGATGGTCAACCATTGCTATAGCAACAACCACTCCTTAAAAGCCTGATAACTATATGATGAAAGTGAAAAGACAAGATTAGGCCACCCTGGCCATGATGCAGCTACTTCTTCTAAGTCTTCATCAGTTTACAGGGAGGATAAAATAATGCTGCTTGCTGGACCTCCCTACTTACTCCTTCAACCACAGATAAACCAGGGACAGCTTCTGATTTACCCCTTCAACCCTGTCCTTTCAATAGCTATAAAGAGGTGAGAATGCTCAAGTAAACATGGCACATAATTTCCAAAGTTCAAATGAATGTAAAGTCAGAGTATGTAGGATACTACACATTATTACTGTGGAACAATCTCTCTCTCTCTCTCTCTCTCTCTCTCTCTCTCTCTCGCTCTCGCTCTCGCTCTCGCTCTCTCTCTCTCGCTCTTGCTCTCACTCTCTCTCTTTCCTCCCTCCCCAAATCTCTCATTGTCTCTCTCTCCTTCTCTCTCTAGCTCCCTCACTAACTCCCCCCAACAGGGATTTTAAAAGGGAGTTTCTACACATGGCTATGTTTAGAGGGGCAGGAGGTAAGATGGAAGATAAAATTTCCTGAATGCCTCCTGTGTTGCAGGCATTACACTAGGGGCTTCACATAATCGTCTAATTTATTCCTCACAAGAACCCTGCAGAGTGTATAGTATTATCCCTAATCTCTAGATAAGGAACTGAGGTACAACCAAGGCTCAGAGAGGATAAATGACCTGACCAAGGCCACCTGACTAATAACTGCCAGAGTAAGACATGAGCATTTCTCAGGAACTTGACATCCAATTTTGCTTTCTCTTTGCCCTGTAAGCAGTTTCCTAAGCATTAGATCAATTTGTATGTCTTGAGCCAGCAACTTCCGAATTAGAGTTAGTGGTCATGATGGATTTCTGCTTGAAGCTGTTTGCTTAAAGCTACTAGGATCTCAGCAGCTTCTCCTCTCATCAATGAGGTGAGAACATGCACACCAGGGATGGGCTGACTTCAGAGGAAGGGCAGTGTCTGTGCCTCCTCCTCATACCTTTATCAGTGACCAGATGTGATCTCCCCATCCCCTAACGACCATAGCTCCTCATTTTACTTCTTCAGTAGCACTTACACTGTTCTACTTTGTTTGATAAATATGTATGTATTTATGTTATTCTAAACCTCTTGGGGGTACTACTGCCCTTTTTCCTGATTTCACCGACACAGTTAGCAGCCCTGCATCTAACCACCAGATAACATTAGAGTGGGAAAATATCACCCAGTCCAACTTTCTAACATTATTAAAGGGGAGAACAAAGTCACAGAGGGATACAGAACTTGTCCAAAGCCACAGAATTGAGACCAGACCCTGGTTTTCTTAGTTCCTTAGTGTTTCATTATACCACACTACCACCCTTGTCTTTGCGCAGAAGTATGGTATATTTTGAATGCGCTTTAAGCAAAAAGTCAGCTGGTAAAAGTTGTGTAGGCAACACAGATGCCTGCAAAGACAGTACACAAGAAATAAAGAGCAATCACTTTAACTAGGTTGGTCACAGCAGAAATGGAAAAAGGGGCCAAATGCAGGAACATCATGAGAATGGACTTGCTCAGACTCATAACTGATTTGCAGGGATGAGTTTATGGGATGATAAAAGGAAGGCCAAAGGTGAAGAAAGAGCAAGCATGGCATAGTTAAGATGAATTTGGTTTCAAACCCTAGTTTCCATCTATTTGTTGTATGACCCTCTATGTATTCAATAAATGTTTATTGAACAGTGTGGGCCAGGCATTGTTTTAGGCACGTGGGCTATATAAAAAAATAAAATTGACAAAGATTCTGGAGCTTATATTTTAACTATGTATGTTTTAACCTTGCTAAGCCTCAATTTCCTCATACATAAAATGGATAGAAGAGCATCCATCTGTACAGTCGTTTTAAGGATTAAGTACTCAACAAATATTAGGGATCATTATACTCAAGTTTTGTATCTGGGTAACTATGATTCTTTTTAAAAAATGATATTAACAGAAACTGTGAAGTTGGAAGGATAAGATGGTCTTAAGGCAAATTCGACGTGGGTATATTGAGCTGTTAGCTCTTCATCATTCCAAGTTTCGAGTAATCTATGTGATCCAGGGTTGTTACAAAGTTTGATCTGGTTTTTACCTTGAGGAACAGTGGTCTGGATTGGCTTATGTGCTCTGATGTCCTTTAAATAGAGAAATTGAGACCATAACTAAAAATCCCAAATTTCTGGGTTTGACCTGTGCTAGGAAGAAGTGTGCTGCCTGGACCTGGGCTGTCCTGGTATGCAAGAGCCGTGCAGGAACTGCGAATGAGGGGGTGTGCAGCTGGCCAGCGGGCAGAGAGGCATACCCATACATTCTCCAAAGTGAAATATAAACTTCTACTATCGGACCTTAAAACGGCAGAACAAGTAGCCTTTCAGGGGCAGAAGAAAGCACAATTCAAGACTCAAGGCCAAGAAGAGAGTCCTGAACAGAAAACCAGACTCTGCACTATGGCAGAATCTTGGTCATCAGGAGAGAGAGTGTCAGCAAACTCTGGAGTGTCAGCCAGTTCTGTATAGGTGCAGACGAGAAAGTAACCTGAACAACCGACAGGGTCTAAGAGCACTCAGATTACCAAGAGTTATATGTCCAGTGTGGTTCCTGGGCCTGCAGAATCATCATCATTTGGGAACTTGTTAGAAATGCAAATTCTTAAGCTTCATCCCAGACTTACTCCCAGCATCTCTGGGGACGCTGTCCCAGCAATCCTTATTTTGACAAGCACCCAGAGGATTCTCTGATGTATCCTTAAGTTTGAGAAGTACTTGAAACAGATTGCGGAGCTGATAAATACCTTTCTAACTAGAGCCCCCCAGCCTCCATTGTCTTTTTTTCTAATATGTGTCTCCCTTGATTCCCTGTGTTTACATATTTTCTTTACTTTTAAATAAGACTCTATGAAGTGGAGAAATAATAAATACTAAGGTCCCGTAGGGGCTTGAGTCAGGGAAGACCCTGAACTTTGTCCTTACACTCAAAATCTGACAAAAAGGTTGCATACAAATAATCATCCCTACAGGATCTTCGACGTATTTTCATATTCATTAGTAAGATGCTTCTGATTTTTCAGTCTTCTCTGAAGGACTGTGAACAGGATCAAAAAGGGTCTTAAACCCAACATGAATTCAAGGAATTATGTATAATAATAATAAAAATAGCAGCTATCATTGAACACTCGCTAATCATAGACACTCTGTTGTATTTTATATGACTTACCTTAATCTTCTGACAATCCTAAACTAAACTCTTATTAACCCATTTTACATAGGAGAATGCCAAGACTCAAACAGATTTAATATATTGTCTAAGGTCAAATACCACAAAATGGCACATCTATAGACTGAGCTAAAGCAATCTGACTCCAGGTCCAAAGTTTTAATCACTATTACATTTGTCCTTAACATTAGAATCATCAAAGAGCATTTAAAAATATTCAAGCCTGGGTTCCACCACCAGAGAGTCTGAGTTAATTGATCTGGATGGGGGCCCAGACAGGGATACTTTTTAAAAGCATCCAGGTGATTCTACCACAGCCAGGTTGAAAACTCCAATATATACCACAGACCCTATGTTTAAGTACACTACCCAAGGTTAGCTGCTAGTAAGTGGCGGAGCTTGGTTCTGAATTCAAATCTGTGTGGGTCCAGAGTCAGGTTCTATCAGCACCATCACCTTGACCACTACTTCTAACGTTTCCAATCCAATGTCACCTTACATTTGAAGTAGTTTTACAACTTACATAGCATATTCAAAGACATAGCAAAAGAAAGGTTCTCCAATAAGCTTTTCTTATTTAAACTGTTGCTTTCAAGAAATATTTCATGACTTCTTAAATAATCTAAAGACTTCTTTTCCTCCGGGTCCTCCTTCTCATCTTCTTCCTCCTTTTTCTAAGTTTAGCCCCTGAAAAGTATTCTTGGTATAATGGCAAAATATTCAGTTTTCCTATGAGCTTATAATTGAAGTAGTTGTTTGGGGCAGACAAAAAAATCGTTTTATCTAAAATTTTAATTGAGACCAATTCAGTGTCCTGGGAATCAGTTCCAACGTTTGGCTCAGGTTTCTGGCAGTGAGCACCGGGCCCTGGCCTCAAGCCTACACTTGGTCACCTTACAGCTGCACCTCAGGGCTGCTTGCCAAGAAGCTGGTCTCCTGGCAGCACTATCCTATGGCTTAAGGCCAGAACACTGAACCTAGATACCCAACCTGGCTAAACGCGATCCACGTGACTGCAGCTCACAAGAAGCAAACATCTTACAGGAGCCGCCTCCTATAGTATCGTAGCATTTCTGGGAGAAAACAGCATTAATTTTCATTCCCTTGTATCGGAGCAGAGAGGGTGTTTCTCAAAGTTTGATTTATAGCCAGAAAGTTGTGGACTGAAACAACCATTAGATAAAAGGGAAGAACATCTGTCACTTCCATTTGTAGCACAGTTTGTAGCAGTTCTTTCAAAAAAGAAGGCTAGAGACCAGCTATCCTGGTTTAGGTGCAAGAGAGATTGCAGTTTGAAATCTGGTCTTCTCACTAACCAGGTGGGTTTGGGAAGACAACTTAATCCCAATGTGCCTTAGTTTACTCATATGTAAAATAAGTCTTGGGTTTATGATATGAACTCTTAATCTTGGTCCTAAAATTATATGTATGACTGACTATATATTTATGGTTTTCCTAATTTGGTATAACCACTTGAAACTCATCATTTTACTAGAGAAAATTTGAATTTCTGAAAATCTAAAGTTGGCATTAAAGATAGGACTTAAGAGTTTTAGCTGTAAGAGGCTATTTTGATAATGTGTTCCAACTTCTTCATTTTATCTTCTCCCTCTTTATCTTCTCCTTTCTTTTTTTTCAACAAATATTTTCTGAGTTCTGGTATGTACCAGGCACTGAGCTAAGTGATTTGGACCAAGACTGAGCCGTTCGCCTTAAAGAGCTTCCAGTACAGTAGAGACAGACAAGTGAAAAGGTGATTAAAACATACTGAAGTAAGTGCTACAGTAGAGGTAACTACAGGGTGCCATGGCAGACAGAGGCTAGTCTCAGGGTGAGTGGGGGTGGGAGTCAGGGAAGCATTCCCAGAGAAACGACATCTAAGCTGGGCTCAGGAGAAAGGGCCACCTTTCTAGGCAGAAAAGCAACACTACCTTGGAAAATTACAGAGGGAACTCTGGAATGGTGGGAAAGATTGCCCAAGGGCATGCAAGGGCCAGCGACACAGGTGGTGGTGAAACTGGAGCTCCCAAATTACAGGTTTGGTTGAATGTCAGTGACGTGAATTAATAATTTTGTTTTGGTTTTTGGCACAGGTGAAGCACCTCAGTTCCTGCTTTTGCTGGCACCAACTTAATTAAGACCCAGTACTCTTTCCTGTGGCTCTCTAGGCTTAGGATCTCTCTCCTCTGGCTCCAGTATCTTCAGCAGTAACTCATAAACACAGCACAACCACATCACAGGCCCATCATCTGAGAAATATCACCACCAATCTACTCTGGGGACAGGGATCTTTTAGCTGTTGAGTGGTGTAGATGGATAAAGATCCTCCCTCTGACTGGTTAGGTTAGTGACAGCTCAGGTAAAGGACAGTTATAGGTCATGATGATTGTCCAGTCTGGTGCACGTGTACTGCCTTATTTCAGGTATACTTTGCCTGTGTACCTATATGCTGTTCATGCTAGGATCCATCTTATTACCAGTTCAAAAATTTTTATAAATTTTTCCAAATATTTGAAGGGTTCTAAAAGGGATTAGATTTATTCTCTGTGGGTTGAAGGGAAAGAATAAGAACCAAACGAATATAGAGGAACACATAAGTTATACCTCCCCTAAATAGCGAGAACTTGAGGCTGATCGCATAGGTAAGTAGTGAGTATCCCCACACCAAAAGTAGTTAAAGCCAGGGTAGAATGGCCACTTGACTGAAATGTTATGAAGGGGATTCAGACCTCGAGTAAGATTTGGATTGTAGAGGCCTAATCAAATCCTTACAGCTAAGACCTTCTGTGATTCTATTTTTTCACAGTTGGCCTGTGCCAACTGAGGTCTAATTGTTCTAGCTTCTTATCTATTCTTCACAAAGCATTTACTTTCAGTTCCAGTTAACGAGCATTTGCAAGCATATTATTTTCACATTTCTAAGCAAAGATATACTTAATGTGTGTTGATCACAATTTAAGAAGGCAATTTAGTACTTTTTTTTCACCTAAAGCATTAATATACTTACCGCTAGGTACTGAAACTGCCATATATATGTGATAAAATGGGCAGTTTAGCACATGCACACACCACATCCACATATCCAGTCTAGTGCATGCATACTGCCTTATTTCAGGTATACTTTGCCTGTGTACCTGTATGCTATTCATGCTAGGATCCATCTTATTACAGGGTTAAAAATTTTTATAAATTTTTCCATTCCTTTCTTTGACTTTTGTTTTTATCATGGCACCTACACTGCTATTCCATTACTATAAACATATGGAGAAAGAGAAGGGAGAGTAAAATCGGTGAAAATTGAAGATACTACTGGCAGTTCTGACAAGCACAATTTAGATTTTGTTAACCTCATATTATTTTCAGAGAACAGTGGTAAAGATGATTTATATTGTTTTTTAAGGCAGACCTTTCTGTTGCCAACATAGTGAAATAAAATATATAATTTGATTTTACCCGCTTTCTATGCTTGGTATATGTAATGTGTTATAAATCAAACATATTAAATAATATTCTGTTTTAAATTAGTATTTGGATAACATATTACCTGAGGTCTAAAATATGTATTTTTAAAAGAACATAAAAGCTTTTTCAAAACGAGAAAAAGAAGGCAAAACATTTCAAAGTATTCAAAATTAAACAACATTAAAAGGATCAGTCAAAATGAGCTAGCTATTTCCTAAAAACCATGGAACATAAATTCCATGAACGTATCGTGTGAAGGAACTTGTCCTGCACTAGCTCCCACTGTCTGCCTTAGATAGAAGTTGAGCCACTCCCTAAGCACTGTGTGAAAAGTTAAAGGTTACAGTTTCTGGGATAGCTGTTTACTGTGCATAGGATGAATAAATCAATTCTCTCAAGGTAATCTTGTGGAGGGCTTCTTCTCAGAGTCATAATCGTTGGGCCTCTGCATGCAAACATATAATTATAGCTTTACATTGTCCTGATATGGTAGCACATTGAAAAGGTCACTACCAGAAATGACCAGAATGTGCAGGGGCAGCAGCAAGCAGCTGTATATTGCCTGATAGACCTTTTTTCCTTTCGGTTGTTTTTTTATAAGATACAAACGTTTTCGCTAATGATCTTTTTATCACAAAGATTGGCAAAAGCAAAAGGACACCAGGCAAAATCCTCTGAACTCACCGCAGGGACAAAGCCAGAACCCAGACAAGGCATTGGCGGAACAGGGAAGTGGGCCATTTTGAAAGGAAGAAAAGGACAACTGGGAGCAAAGGACGGGACAAAGTCTGCAAAGCAAAGAGCAGATGACATAGAAGACTCTACAGCTGCTCACTGCAGCTGCTCTAATAGTCTCCTCTGCTTTAGAGTAAAGACAAATGTGTTTATAAATGAAAGGCAAGGGGTGATAGGAAAAATGTACCTCCATTTCTAACCAACTGGAATATAATCTTCACAAAGCTCATTCTGTTTTCACGAGATGGTTATTTTTAGGATTCAAATATAGGCAAAATACTAGCGAGCAAACCCTATGTGCTTCTTAGTTGCAAGCACAATTGGGTACTCCCAGATTACTGAGAGCACATTGCAATTTCTAAGGACATACTTGTAGTTAGTTGGAGCCTGGAACATTAGAAATGGCAGCAGTATACTAATGTGATAGTTTAAGGCCTTGCTCAACTGTTTCTGAACTCATAAAATGCTTCATCACATGTAACCTTAATTTTCATATGCTTTAGGCCACATAATGGCTTTAAGTCATTATTTCTTGTTTTAAACTCAGTATAAATGAGGGTGGTTGATTCCTCTACTCTGAGGATAATTACCAAGAACTCTGGACCTTATTGAACTCCATACTATCCTGGGTGACTTGAAGTCTTATCCCGAGGAAATCAATGGTTGGGGATGGGGAGGACAGGGGCAGGTGAACTCCCTCCACTTTCATGTTTTCCTCAGGATCCACAAGCATCCTGAACAGCATAGTTTTTACCTCCTTGATAAAAGAGCAATTATGGTCAAAAAAAGATGTTTTTTGAAAATGTCAGGAACTGATAAAAGCCACAAAAAAGGAGGAAGAGAATTAACAGTAACTACATAGTTATTGGGCTGTTTTAAAGACCGAAAAATAAAACAGGCTCATAAAGATTAATTTGTCTAAAGTCACACAGGAGGGTCGAAAGTCAAATAAAGGTCTGTGAGACTCCAAAACTTCTACCACAAGACACTATGCAGGTCTCAGAATTCTATAGACTTCTCTCTTAAGGTTTATAAAATTCAGACAAAGGCTGTGAATTCCATTGATTCAAAAATTGAAACCATTTCTGTCTGTATGCCTTCAATGGGCAGTTGCATTCTCCCCAGACTCCAGTCAGGCACGTAAAACAACTTAAGCTTGCTTCAAGGCCTCCAGACAGACCCGAGTCTATAGAAGAATAGGGCTAACAGTTGCATGATATCCCAGCTCAATTAGGCATGACACAATTCTGGAAGGGACAGTGGTCCATGGAGTATGATGTTGTAGTCTGAACAGTCTTAAGGATAATAAATATGCTACTAAATGCAAAGCACTTAGTTCTGTTGAGATGCATTCTTAAGAGCAGGTTTAGAGAACTGAGATAATTTCAATGAGCAATTCAACTAACAGAATAATAATGCTGACCTCTAGCACAAACCATATTCATAACCTCACCCCACTCTGTCTAATCTGAGAGTACAACCCATTACTCCCCCAAATCTGTCTGTTCCAAGAGGATGTCTCTTCATTGTTCCCACACTGGAGCTAAAGCATGCTCCCTCCTTCCCACCCAGAAAATTCTACCCTATCTTTCAAGGCCCATCTCAAAACATGTCTTTTTTTCACTGAGTTTGCCTTATTAAATCCAGTCAACAGTGGCCTCTAAAATCTTGAAAAGCGATCACAGTGTTTGCAGCTTCATTCTCCTACTTGATTATGTTCAACTTGGAACCTGAATGTGAGCGGTCTCTAAACTCTCATTGTCTTACCTTTGTAAATCCCCCCAGTCACTAAACTGTAAGCATGTTGAAGGCAGAGGCTCTGTTGACATGCTAAAATGACTGGTGGAGAAAGCAACTGAAATCTATTCTTTTTTTTTTTTTTTTTTACTTTAGGTTTAAACCAGATATAAGTAGAGAAACATTGTCCTTTGAGACTCAACTAAATTGGCTCAAATCCTGTTCTTTTGTGCAGTGGGAGCCCTACATTCTTTCCCAACTGGGTATTCTCAAATGGGGTGGTTTACAATTTCTTTTCCTAGTGAGCCTTGGCTCCAAGTTCTTGCTTCTGTGGACTAAGTTCAGTGGGTGGAAGGAACACATTGCTATCCCTGAGTCCAACAGCTCCAGATGTGGAACTCGGCTTCTAAGCTTCAGTAAAATAGGCTGAAGCAGTAGTAATGTCCACTTAGAAGCAAAAACCAGAAGTGAGGCATATCCTAGATCTTCAAATAATAATACTGCATTACAGGTACTATTTGAAGATATAGAAGAAAAATATTTTGTATTAAGTCTTTATTACATAAAATAGAATCCTAGAAATTTACTTAGAACTTTCTTGGTCATTTTCTAAGTGACTCTGGTCTATTTCTTGTGCTATAGTAAAGAAATGAATTAATGTGGCTTCATTATTTTTTATGTATGACAGACATATCCTTTTGATGTTAATCATAATTTTACCTAAAATAGATATTACTGTGTTTTTTTTCTTTAGTCCAAACTGGATGTTTCCTTTTGAGAAGGGTACTATAATACAGTGAATGAGTACAGACTCTGGCATCAGGCTATGTGGATTCAAACCCCTCACCAGCTACGTTACTAGACAAACCACTTAACCTCTTTGTACCCAATGGGGATGAGAACAGTACCTGGCTCATATGGATTAAACAAATATGTGTGAAGTGTTTTGGACAGTATTGACACATAGTTGACACTCTATAAGGGTTAGTTATTTAATAGCACCTACAATAAATTACTAATATTTAAAGACCTAGGACACACATACTTCACTTCTGGTTTTTCTCATCTTTTTTTATATATAGTATCATATGATTTATACTATACATGCATTGTTATAAGCTGAATTGTGTCCTCTCAAATTCATATGTTGAAGTCCTACCTCCAAGAAATCAGAATGTGACTATATTTGGAGATAGGGCCCTTAAAAAGATAATTAAGTTAAAATGGGATAATTAATCCAAAATGACTAGTGTCCTTATAAGAAAAAAAGAAAAAGATACAACAGCATTGACAGAGGCATAATCATGTAAGGACACAGAGAGAAGGCAGCCATCTGCAAGCCAAGAAGAGATGCCTAAGAAAACAAACTTGCTGATATCTTGACCTTGGACTTTTAGCCTCCAGAACTGTGAGAAAATAACCTGTCATTGAAGCCACTCAGTCTGTGGTATTTCCTTATGGCAGACCTAACAAACTAATAAATGCACCAAAATTCAATTTGGTTTAAAAAAATTAAATATGGTGAGAAACTAATGATTTGTCATTACATTTTCAACAGTTTTAAACTGGTAGAAATTCTCTAAGAAGTTTTAATTTTTCTGATGCTGAAATCAGAATGGTTAAGAGCACTAGGCTCTAGTCCCAGTTGTGCCACTTTCTAGCCTTGTACCTGGAGGCAAGCAAAATACAAGGGCTGCATAAGCTCCAGTACTTCATGGGTACATCAAGTTGAAATAAGATCATGTGTAGCACAATGCTTGGCATATAATAAACACTAAGTTAATAAAATTCTGCCTGCCTGCCTGTCTGTCTGTCTGTCTATCTATCTATCTATCTATCTATCTATCTAAATGTCTTCTGATGGTGGTGGTAGGGTTGGGAGTGGGGAGACATTTTCTCAGCACCTGACATTTTCTGCTTTGTTTTTATGTATGTATGTATGTATGTATGTATGTATGTATGTATGTATGTATGTATTTTAACCAGATAAAGAAGCTGAGGCCTATAGAAATTAAGTAATTGTGCCAAGTTATAAAGAGTGGTGAAGCTGGGATTCATAGGCAGGTCTATCTGACAGCAAGACTCATTCTCTTTCCACTTGACCACATTACCTTTACCATTAACTTTCTAAAATTTATGGGTTCTAGTATGCTGTCTACAGTACTCACCTATTACATGCTCACACACACACACACACACACACACACACACACACACACACACACACACACACACACAAAGTATGTGCATATGTTGTCATGGAGCCAGAGCATTAGGAAATTAGATATCATTTTCAAAATGTCTTCCCATAAGTGAAAGAAAAGGAAAAAAAGACTAAATAAAACAAAACCCAACCTTTAGGTAGAAGTAATTCTAGCTTTGTAATCCTACTATCCTATAACAGAGAATGCTGTGGTGTAATGGCTTTATAAGAACATGGCATAAGTGATTTATAGTCTCACATTGCAGTGTCCTGATTTGAACCAACAGACTATGATTTCTAAAGGATTATAACTTGTGCTGCTATTGGACCAACCCCAATGTTTAATTTTAGCACAAAACTTGCTCTAGCACTATTTACTTCTAGTTAAATAAGCAATGTGTGTTCTCAATTACAAAATGATAGCTCTCCATTTCATTCTGTAACTTTTCCACACTCCAAGTCAGGAATCACAGACTAGCTACCTATGGAGTTATTTTAAAATACCCCTACAAAGCGTTTTTTCAACTAGTTTCTTTAACAAAACAAACAAAATGGTAAGATAATCAATTCTTGAATCATTTGGTTTTTACTGAATTATCTTCCAGAAGATATTTATGCCATCATATAAACAGTTAACTCACATATTTGTTTTTGTTAAAAATAGACTGGCTCTTAAAGATGATACAATGTGATAGCAGTTTTTAAAAGTCTCAATGAGAATGGCCAAGTACACATTTCTACCATTGCAACTGAAACCAGAAGACCAAAGCTGAGTAATGGGAATGTTCTAAGTAGAGCTAAGATAGGTAGTGTGAACTGACTTTGCTCAAGAAGTATTTTTGCTCCTTCACTGATTTGTACTATGGCAGAAGCTTGGTTTGCATGATATTTAGATACTTACCTTTGAAATGTGAAAAGCCCTATGCTCAAAAACTCCTTAATTCAGAAGAAATATTTAAGATGCTTACTACAAGCGAAAATGTAAATCTGCAAGACAATTAATTGGATTGTTATTGTCAACAAAATGGAGGAGCAAAGACAGAAAATTGTTTTTTAAAAAATCTTCACATCTAAAAGAATATAGATAGAGCATGTTTTAAGGCAAAGAAACCAGGAAATTGAAAGGCTTTTCATGTTCCTTTTGCCCAACTTCAGTGGTAGTAACTCTTTGGGCTCCAAAGTATGACAAAGGGTCTGAAAATCCACGTGTTCTCCAAAAACCTTAAAGATACAGGCTAGACCAAACTAGGATGCTTTTTTTCCTTTTTCTATTCTAACTCCCAAGTACTGGGTTATGATAACCTCAAAAAAAGAATGGAACCACTTTATGGATAGTGACTGTGTTTCATCTGAATATCTGTGATTTGGGGTCCCTCAGAATGACTGGAACACCTGGGAGGGTTTCTAAATAAAGCAGGCTGTTAAATGACATTATTTGTGAAACTAAGACAATATCAAATTGAAAAAAAAAAAATCAGTAGAATTTCTAGGCAGGGTGGCACGGTGAATTCATGCTTTAAGTAATTCTGTATGCTCTAAACACATGGTAATGACAGATACATAAAATAAAATAAAATAAAGTAAAATAAAATAAAATAAATAATAAAATAAAATAAAATAGAAAGAAAACCAAAAGGTCATTGCTGGGCTCAGAAAACAAGATAAATATGCTTGTGGATCAGACACATAACAGAAATGCAAAGCAGTGAGCTGGGCTAAAGCTGCAGCCTATCAGGATATTTGTCTTATAGCAGTGAGTGGCAACTGGAAATTCAGCTCTTGTAGAGTACTGGGACTCAACAGCTCTTTCAAGATGATAACCAAAGCCAGCATCTAAAAGCCAGGATCTGGGCCAGCCCAACCATTCTGACTTTAGGAGTCTCTCTCTGTTTTAGCACCAAAAACTCCAAGTCCCCAGAAACCCCTTAGTTCCAGGCAAACAGCAATGTTTGGTCAACCAACTTTCCCCAGCCCAATAAAAAGAAGCTGAATAAAATTGCTGCCAATGTACTGCCTAAAGCTGTGACTTCATGGGAAGCAATGAACCCAGGAAAGCAAAGGACAAAAGAAAAACATCACTACAGACCTAACTGAGATATCAGCTGGCTAAGTTAGTAGATTAGCCATATTCACAATATTAATAAGGACCAGGCACCCTATAAAGCCATTTTAAAACCTGGTTCTGGACCGGGGTATGGTTAAGGAATAAGGGAAGATGGAAATATTCATCCCATTGGAGATGGTGTAAGAAAGAATGACAGTAAAAATATCTCCCACTCACAATGTGCAAATCAAAATTCTAAAACATATAAAGAAGTTAATGCTAAAAAAGACAGTTGGAAATGATGGAGTAACCGGTCCAGACTAGTTCTCCTGCTATAATTTTGTTGAACCACCTTAGAAGTTCAACAACAGGCAGTAGGGACTGTGATCCCTGAGAGAAAGAAAACAAATGAAATGAGTTCCACAAATGCCCCAGCTCTTTGCTCAGGGCTCTCTGTGGACTGACATACAAAGAGGGAGAACTCAAGCAGAGCACAGCAGTTTTGCTGAGCTTAAGATACATTGAAACTTAGGAAAGTGACTACAATTTGAGAAACAGAATACCAAAAAGGAGAAAATGTACAGAGACAGAGCTCCAGAAATCTGCATAAGGGTCATCTTGAGTGTTTGACTACTAAGATGCACATGCATGAGGTAGGACTCTATAAGTCCAGGCAAAGAATAATTACTGTGAGAACATTTCTCAAAGAAAGAACTACTACGGATCTAAGACTTGAGCCACACTTTCACTGGGCTGGGAAGCATTTGCATTCCAACCAGTGGAAAGACCTCTTCAACATGTGGATGGTAAGAGACAATCTTCCATGGCATTTCTACATGTCCTGTGACAACTTTTGTCCTGGACTATCTTTCCAAAAGTGTTTGTACAGCTGACAGCCTTTGGCAAGTACACTGTCGTCCTCTAGGACAAAGGGTAGACTTATTTCCTGACCATGATGATAAAGAGAGTGGCTCCTTCCAGGGCAAAGTTTGGGCAGATTTGCTAACAGAATTCCCAAATATTTGGAAATCAAATAAGATATTTTTAAGTAGCCCACAGGTCAAAGAAGGAATTACAAAAGAAATTATAAGAAAACCCTTTGAACTGAATGATAATGAAAATACAACATATACAAACTTGTGTAATGCAGTTAAAGCAGTGCTTAGAGGGAAATGTGTAGCAGATCATATTTGAATAGGGACCATAGGAATCAGTATAAATATCTGAATGTCTAAATTGAATTAAAAATTTTTTAAATAGCAAGCCATTGAAAGTACAAAAGTTCAACAGGAATTAAGATGCATACTTTTTTTTTTACAGTATAGTTCTCATAGAGCGTACAAGAATTCTACAGGAAGAAGAAGTCCCACAATTCCTCTGTAGGAAGAGGAATGCTTATGGAGACCCAAGAGAAGCTAAAAGTATATTTAAATTGTCTATAAAACAGAATTCATGAAATGTATTAAAGAAATTTCATCAGCATGATTGATATCCCTATGTAGTTTTTTCAGTTATAGTCTCATTAAGACAGATGCATTCTTTTAACAAATATTTATTGCGCATTTTCTATGTTCCAGGAAAACACTAATAATATAGTAGGGAGGTAAACAGGAAATAAAAGAATCTCAATCACTCATGAATCTCACTTTTGGTAGGGGACTGGGGGAGACATACTAAAAAAATTAACAAGTAAAAATATATAGCATTTCACCACATGGAGATAAGTGTAAAGGAGAAAAACAGAGCAGAGGAAGTGGGGGAAATTATAATTTTAAGGAGTGAGCAGAAAAGACCTTATTGAAAAGGTGATATTTAAGAAAAGATCAAAAGAAAGTAAGGGAACAATGGTAAACTGGGGTAGGTTGCAGGAGGGTGCCTGGATGTTCAAAGAAAAATAAAGAAGTCAGTGTGGGTGGGTGTGGTGTTGGCGGTGGGGGTCTACGGAAGTTCTTTTCTGATTCTCCCATTTCTTAGGAAAACAGAAAACAAGGGCTGAAAAGATGGGGAAGGAGGTATTGGTGGCTCAAGGAAAAAAAGGTATGAAACAGTGGATTAGGAGAGTAAGAGAATGACTAGATTAAATTTGCCATGGTTGGTCTCTTCAACTAGAGATCAATGTCAATTCCTCTTTATTATGCATATTTTATCCTGGAGAGAAGGAGGAAGGGAGGAAGGTAGGGAGGGAGGGAGAGAGAGAGAGAGAGAGAGAGAGAGAGAATTCTGTCTTCTAGTAAGGATAGTGAGCCTTGGAAATGAATAGCTATAGCTATATGTGACTGGAATGTTGGCAGATTTACAGCCTTCCTAAACTTTTGAAGAAATTAGAGGTTTTTTTTTTTTTTTAATTTCTTTATTACAATACTTTTTAAAAAAATCGGTATTATATTTTTAAATGCACTTATGTGTACTTCCCTTTACTCTAAAATTATAGCAGAAGTAAAAACTTTAAGGAAGACATTAATGTCATACAGAAAAAAATGATTATTTATGATGCTGGAATATTAGAAAAATTTTCAAAAGAACCATGAAGCTTTCTAATGACCAGCTGACATGAAAAGCTTAGAAAAGATACGTGGTTATTTTTTCATAGCCTGCAGACATCATCTGATAAAATTATCTCAAATAAATAAGGGGGGTAAGTTTTGTCACAAATATGCTATACATCAAATTATAAATCTATAAAACCTCTGATGAGGTGCCACGAAGACTAATTATCATTTTGTATTTTTTTCTATTGATGCAACTCAGGAAAATAGAAAAGCAATCTTCGTGTTTTAAGAGACATGAACAGTATGTTGATTCTCCTTAAACATTATTTTCCTAAAACTCTGTATTCGGAGAAAAAAAAGAATTCAATGTAGATTATAACATTATTGGACTAGACCTACATATATAAATATATATATTTCCAGAATCTAAACCATTTGTAATTTTCTCATCAGCCCATATCCCCATATTACCAGTTTTCCAAGATAGGACTCTCCTGCACTCCCCAATATGCAGATCCAAAGGACAGGTTCTTACACAACTGACACATTTTTAACAATCAGGTAATGGGGTTTTCCTGTTGTGTGTGTGTGTTGGGGAGGGGGGGGGATGGCAGATTATAAACAATTAGTGTTCATGTTTGTAAATGAGATGTTTAAAAAATATATTAGAAATATTCAAAACCAAAGACTCAATACATGCTGCTTTTTGGTATGAATGAAACAAAATTAAACAAACTAATTCACTGGTTCCTAGCAAACATTTACGGTTCTAAAAACATGTTCCAATTACTCTTAAAGACAGAGGAAAACAGTTATAATTCTTAGACAGAACTATTTATTTTGCTTAGTTCAAGTTTAGTTTTGAACGGCTTTAGGCAGTTTTTCACTCTGGGTAAGGCTCATCCAGCCAGTCTCAGGTAGGTTTGATTTCTTCCAGATGGGCAATTTAAAAACTATTGGGTGAAAATGACTAATACAAATGTTCAGATTAGATCCAATCCATGCTCGCCAGGGCCTTTGGATCTGTGCAGGTAATGTGCAAGCCTTGTCCTCTGAGGTTAAGAATGCATACTAAAGCAACCTGGATTCCTTTAATACTACATTATAAACTGCTGAAACATTATGGGGAGGGTCCAGATTTCAACTAAAAAACTTTTAAAGGGCTATTCATATTTCGAGCCTGTACTACCTCTTGAAATAACAAGAACGATCATAATTCACTAAAACACTTTATTTATCCTAAATGTTTTTTCATTCCTTCACAGAAAGGAAATGTAACTCGAATAAAAATAAATATCAGTCAAAATTCCTGATAAGTTTTTTGAAAAAAAAAGAGCTTTTCATTTTATTCATAGCTTTTAATCATCTCAGCAATTCTCAGCCCCTGGTTTGCAGCTGTCACTTACGGTTGACTGTGCTAGTGCGACACTCCGAATTCCATTCTGCTACCATCTATCACATTCAAACTTTCAGTTGCTCAGGTGTAAAGCTTTCTGATAGCAGTGTTTTTATTTTGTGTGAGACAAAGGACAGCATGCCTTACATTGATTATTTCAATAAAGCCTTATTTGCATCATTAACATCAAACAGAAGCCATAAAACCTGGAGAAACTTGGAGCAAGCCCAAATAAGCCCTCTGGTGTGGAGCTTGTCTGATTTTTCTTTGGGAAAATCGAGTCTGAGTTGGCCTTCTGCCTCGGTGTTTGAGAACACTCTGTCAACATGCCTCATGGGGTGCTGTTACAGACCACCACTATCCTTCATGGATTCTCCAGGGTAGGCGCCTCCCCTAACTCACTTATTTATCATGTAAGTACTTACAGATATTAAGTACGAAATATATCTTTGTCAAATTGATAAATAATTCCAGAAGACAAGGGGTTTGTACTTGATAACCTCAAAGTTTCTTTCCTGATCTAAATTCTATCATTTCTATTTGTCTTAACTGCAACCTATAGATTTTAAGAACGCCTAGAACTGTTTATGTGAATATACAAAAGCTGCCAGTTTGGTCATTAACAAGTTGTTAATCCTTTTCCTGCACTGTATTGGCGATTTAAGACCCAGAGTGAAATAAAATCCTGTTAATAGTTTTTCTAGATCAGTGCTGTCCAATAAAAATATAATATAAGCCAAAGATACAAACCACAGATGTAATTTAAAATTCTAGTAGCCACATTAAAACAGCAAAAAGAACCAGGTGAAATTAACTTTAATAATATATTTTATTTAACACTGCATGTCCACAAATACCATTTCAACATGAAATTAATATAAAATAATTGTAAAGATATTTTACATTCTTTTTTGTGTTAAGTATTCAAATTCCAGTGTGTATTTTACAGTTGTACATCTCAATTTGTACTAGCCACATTTCAAGTGCTTAATAGCCATATATGGCTACTCTTTTGTTTTGACAGTGTAGTTTTAGAGCCTAATACTGGAAGTGCTCTGTGGACCAGGATCTTGTTAGAAATGCAAATCCTTGGAATAATAATCTGCATCTTAAAAAGCACTCTAGATGATTGTGTGGACATGAAATTTGAGAAGCACTATTCTAGAGGGAGTATCCAAATTCTTCTTCCAGTGAAACTTTTTTGAATATTTTTGTAATAAATATAACATTTCTAATTTGTATAAATTTTTTATGAGTCATGCTTCCTGGCTCTCCCTTGCCCCCCTCCCATATTTTTAATAACTTGTTTTTTCTTCTAGTTACAAAGCCTAATTTGTTTATATAGAAAAATTAAAAACTACAAATAAGAACAAAGAAAATAAAAATCACTTGCCATCCCACCAACCAGAGGTAACTACTATTGACATTCTGGATATTTATCCTTCCTGTCTCTAAAATATTTATTTCTTAATTACATAATGAATTCTTATAAATAAACAATTCAAACAGTGACATAACATCCCCTTAGTTCCCCAAAAGCAGTCCTAGGTGAGTCAGGTGGGAGACGTTTGGGTTGTTTCCAGTTTTTGCTAATTATGAATGAAGTTGTTATATACATTGACTTTTGGGGTTTGGGTAAATACGTGGTAGAATTCTATTAAAAAACACCTTTTTTAATGGCTGCATTGTACTTAAAGACTTGAATATACACGAATATATATTCATTTATTAATTCAATCAACAAATATTAAATACATACACAGTGTAGGCAGTGAAAATATAGTGACTGCAGTGTTGGTCAGTGTTGGTCCCAATCCTCATAGAATGTTTTTAATTAAATCCCTATTAATAGACATGTTATTTCCAATTTCTTTATCGTAAACAATGAATTTTAAAATATCAATTCAATCATTATTGATCATCTGCTATCTGCCCAAAATTTTCTTAGTTTTCACGGAAAAAAATGAACAACTAGGCAATAGTCGTAGTTGGAGAGTCACCTAACTGTAACCACATCACTAGCTAGAATTGGGTGGCTGTTGCAAGTTAATCCTGGGTAAAGATGGAGAATCTGGGATCATCCTTCATATTCCTAGGCTAGTGGTTTTCAACTTTTAATCTCTATCAGGATCACCTGGAAAGCTTATTAAAACAGATTCCTGAACCCCACTTCTGATTCAGTACGTCTGAATTCAGTACATCTGGGCCCAATAATTTGCATTTTTAAGAAGTTCCCAGGTGAGGTTAACACTATTGGTCCCAGAAACACGTTTTGAGAACTGCCCTAAGTTATGTTTGGAAGCTTCTGAGTCTGAATTTCTTAAATTTAGATTCTCCTTCACCAGCAGTTAGGAATTCAGAGAACTAAAAGTACCTATCTTTAGAGTTACTGGAGAAGTTGTTGATGCAAAAGAAACTTCTGTGGGCCTAGAAGCTCCTTTGCAGGATCACCTGACAACTCCAGTTCCTAGGATTTTATTTTTATTCTTTTATTTATTTCACCCTAATCTCAGGTTCTTCCCTGAGTTACATGGTTGGCAGGGGAACTTGTCCTCTGGCACTTAGAACCAGCAAAGGTAGGGAGGGACTTCACGCCTTAAGGATTCTTCTAGAGCAGTGTCTTAATGTCAAGCTCTAAGAGTTTCCTCATCTGGGTTGGAGGTGACTGGGTTTCTAGCAGTAGGAGGCTTGTGAAAGCTACATGGTACTCACCTGAGACTTCAGAAGGGCCAGGCGGGGACGTGCTTGTTTTGGATTTGATGGTGAATGTAAAGCTAACTACAGAGAAGGCTTTTTGGTTTCCTTTCCTTCTCAAGTCTGGTGGGCAGGTTCAAATAAGAGATCTGTGGTTCTCTTCCCTCATGGAAGGTTTTTATCCAGTTTTACCATTTGCTAGCTCTATCACTAAAGTTCTTGGGAAATTTCCTCAACTGTAAAAATGAGGACACTACCCCCTTTCCTCAGGATGGCTATGAGGATTAATACAGTAATGTATGTAAAGTACCTCATTAAAGGTTAATGCCATACTTAACATACAGTCGGTCCCTCTTTATCTAATGCAGGTGTGGGTCAGTAGTGAAGCTGTGGTACACCAAACCACACGACCTTCAGTGGACTCATCACAAAATATGCCTGATTCTCTCTGTACATAAGGGTACTGGCATTATTCCTTCTGGAAAATGAAATGAATGAAGCTAGCTAGCTTTGGGGCCTGCTGTCAAGTTACTCGCAAGCATGCTCATTCTCTGGGGAGGGCGGTGGTAGTGGTAGTATACGGTTGGAGCTCTTATTAGCTGACAGGATAACAGCCACACCACACTAGCATTTGAAGACTTTGCAGAATGACTATCCACAGATGGGACTTTAGAACTAGAAAAAATAGGACAGATATTTCAATCATTCATTTTATTAATTATCCTAGGGGGTTAAGTGACCATCTCAGGGTCAGAGAACATTGTGATATTTAGAGTTCTCAATCCTGAGCTGGCCTTGTTTTCAGCTCTTCCACCCTTTCTGAATCTTGCCCCTGTTGCTTGCTCTATTTATAAAGCATTTGCTCTATCTCCCTGTTATTTTATATATATCATATGTGCAAAATGAGGAGTTAATTAGCATAGTTCTGTGACTCCAACTTTTTGTTTAAAGAAGGATATTGGACAAGTAAGACTTTAAAGTCAGTTTGGAAGAGAGAGAATATAGACTGTATGACAAAAGCACTGGAGCCCATCTTTGTCTTCCTACTTTCATATCTCATTCTCGGATACTCTAAAAGGTTATTATTACTTCTAGGTTTACTATAAACATTATTCCAACAACCTGATTTTGGCTCTTTGGCAGTTTAGTACCTATGTTTATATTCCAATTTTATGTTTTAATAGTCAGGAATTTTGTTGTCTTTAGCATATCTCAGCCAATGAAAAATAATTTCTCCCTATGCCAGAAACTTCCTCAGAGAAGAAAATAATCAGAAACCTAGTTTTAAAGAAGTCTATAAAATGTAAAGTTTAGATATAGCGTGGAGTATTTGTTTTATAAAGAAGGGTTTCCTTTTCTTTCTTCTTTTCCTTCTTTTCACAAATAGGCCTTGTTTTTAAAAAGCAGGAAACCAAACTCTACTAGCAGAGAAAATGGTAGATAATTTAGGAATGGTGTATACAACATGTACCCCTATTCCCCATACTACCCTACTGCCCTCTGAGTTCCTGCTAGCTTGCTGAGAAAAGTAAAGACCCATCATGGACATGAATTTCCCATTACAGGAGAACTTGACTCCCCACTCTCTCATATCCCAAACTCAGTAGATAGATCGCTGGTGGTGGTTCTCTCATATTCCAATTGCAAAGGAGGCATTTTCTCACTGAATGTTTAAAATGGTGTGTGGGTTTCCCTTCGCTGCAAATTAGAGAAGTTACTGAGAGCTGGTCTGAAAACCTGATTGCCATTTTAAGATTATTTTATGAGAAACACATTTATAGGTCCAAAAATTGGCCGACCACCAACAAACACTCGAAATACAATCTGTTATAGGTTGGGAATGGTTGGATATTTTTTAAAATTTTATTTACACAAATACTTTCAAGTATGCATTAAGCCACAATCATTCCTTGAGTTCCTGAACGTCTGCTGCATTAACTAACAAATGTAGTACCTGCACTAACATATCACTTACAGCTCAAACACAACCTGGGGGTTCATCATACTATTTTCTCTAGTATATGTTTGAAATTTTTCCTAATAAAAAAGATTTTAAAAACCTTCAAATATAAATTTCAAAAATCCCCAAAGGATCAACCGTGGGCAAAATTGCGAGGCAATTTAAGAACCCTCAAAATAAGAAGTAAACATTTGAATTTTGAATTACATATATAATATAGATAGAAAACAAGCTATCAAAATGTTGAAAACATTTGAAATAATGAACTTCTTTTGAAACCTCCGAAGTCTCACATCATTGTACTGTTGTTCATAATTAAGAATGTCTTTCAAATGCCTATAACATTTTTTAAAAAATCTATTGCAATTAATATAAAAAAAAATTAAATTCATTTTCTTAAGCATCTTTTTATCTTATGTTTATCTCTTTAAGATGTAGCTTAATAAAAATTTACTAGAATTTCTAAGATATAATTTTATTAAATTCAGAGTTAAAAACATTTACATACAGTCAACTAATAAATTTTCTACAACATCCTTTCATATCTTCCATAAACAAAATATTTTAAAAACCTACAATGGCATGATATAAAAGAGAGCAATAATTATAGTAGACAAAATAATAAATGAAATATGATATGCCTTCTGCTATGTACCTACGAGTTTTACAAAATAATCATTACAACAGATGTCCTTAGAGAACAAAGGAGAATGAGAAAAAATAAAGGTGGAGGAAGGCATGGAAGATATTTTCTGTTATCTTCTACTGTGTGGTCTTTCACTGCACTATTCTTTAAACAAAAAAGGTCTCTGCAAGGGCAAATCTTGCTTCAAATGTCCCCTTACCCTCCTGACTAGAGAATAATGTGTTTGTGTAGTATATGATTACACCAGACAAGACTGTGAACACATGTGATTTACTCAATGATCCTATTCTGCTTCCTTTTAAAGATAAAGAATGCATTTAAGTCGATTGTGCATGAGACCATAATAATTCCTTAGAAGGCTCCATTCAAACAGAGAATAATATTACTTTACTTTAAAACAGTAAGAGCATAGACATTTCCTTGGTTATTTTCTTTCCGGGCAGTATCAATTAATATTTTCATTTATTTGAAAAGAGAAAAATAAAAGACACGAGCAATAGCTTTAAAATAGTTTTAATTTTCCTTTGTATAATCAAAACATCCCACAAAATGTTCAAAAGTTCAAAATATTTCAAAAGTCTTTTTCTATACAAATGACTATAAGATGGAAGAAACCATTAAAAACACAACCATCAACACTACAGCTCCTAACAGTAGGCCAGGTCAGGGTGCAGATCTCATGAAAACAAGCTGCTCACACTCCCAGAACCACAGTCTCCCAGGAGGAATCTTGTCCTCTTTAACTTGCTGGGTGGCAGAACCCAGAGGAATTACTCAAAACTATGAAAATCCCAAAGCATGGTCACCTAGGGGGAAATGAGGAGAAAGATATGACTTAAGCATGATAATTATTTTCCTGTAATAACAGTAAACAACCTTAAATGGTAAAGGTTGTATAAGTTCCAACTTCAACAGGTAGCTAATTGTGTATGTATTTACTAAACATAGCATTTGATGGCTAAAGTGGAAGAAAACACAATGTATACTTGTCATTTGTCTTTAAAATAACATTTATTAAAGCACTCACATTTGATTATAGATACACGTAGGTGGTATTTAAAATAATAAAACATAGCAAATATTTGAGGGCTTATTGTGTACCAGACATCCTATTCTAGTACTTCATATGGTTTATTTCACTTAAAACCAGGTACTTTGTCTCTAGAACTCTTGCTTTTCATTTAGCTTGGTTGTATAATTGTGAAATTGGCTGTTTAGTCCCTTTATCACACAAAACTATTCTTCAAGATTGTAGTCTGTTTATTCTCTGTGAACTTCAACTTCTCTGACTCATTGTTCACCTTCTGCCTCTGAATTCATCTTTGGGTTTCACCTGTTTCCCTGCACAACTTGGACTCCTTGTCATTTCAATTATGCCCCAAACTCCTGAACAAATCTCTCCTGCTGAAACCACAAACCAAGGTGGTCATCTGCACCAGCATCTCTGTTACTACTGCTGCTTCTCAGCAGTGAAACACTACTACTAATTTAATCCAAGAAAAATTCATGCTGCCTGGTGTTAAGTGGGCCTGCACTATTGCTTAGCAATCCTTTCACTAACACTTTCAAACCTCTTCCAGGGTTAAAACCCAAATGCACCCATCCATCCCTTTGTTGATTATCTTACAATGAATTTATCTAAAATTCATCCAAACTAGGGTTGCCAGATAAAACACAAAATGCCCAGTTAAGTTTGAATTTCAAATAAATAAGGAATTGCATTTTAGTATAAGTATATCCTAAATGTTTCATTATAGAAATATTTAAATGGTATTTAAAATAATTTAAAAAATAGCAAACTATGTACTGAGAGAGTACCAAATACTGTACTGAATGTATTTAACACTAAAAACTTACTGTTTATCTGAAATGCAAATTTTACTGGGCATCTTGTATTTTAATCTGCTAAATCTAATTCAATCAAATTCCATACTTTCCATTGTCAGAAGTCCCCTTCCTTTTTTCAAAGGTCAATTCTCTGACATTGATTTTTCTACTTACTTCAATTACTTCTTCATTCTACAAATTCTTTGCCTTCTATTTTCAAGCATGCCCAAGTTATACCTACTATGCTATTAACGGTCCCGGTTCTTCACCTTTCCATGGACTAATGTTCTTTGCCAGGTCACTTTGCAATTTCCCTAAGGCAGTGATTCAATTTCCCCACCTCTTGAATCTGGGTTTGGCCCCATAATGGGCTCTGGCAGAAATGCTAGTGTGTCAGTTTGGAGTCTCGGCCATACTTGAATGTTTCTGCTTGTCCTATTAAAACTCTTCTTCTATCTCCATGAGAAAGGTATGCCCAGGCGAGCCAGATAGTCCCAGCACAAGTAAGTAAAACAGAGTCCAGCCTAACGTAAAGGCTTGCAGTTGCTTGTGTATCTGAGATCAAGCCCAACTGAGATCAGCGAACCCTAGGACATGTGATCCATAATAATAATTACTGTTTTTTTTTTAATTCTTAAAAAACTTTATTCATTTATTAGTCTTATTTCAGTAAAATATTCATATAATAATTACTGTTTTAAGCCACTGTATTTGAGTATAGTTTTTGCAGCAAAAGCTAAATGAAACATCTACTCTTAAAAACTCTTCTTGGCCTTACTGTCCCAACTTTCTTTCTTGCACTCCCAAGTTTCCTTTATTGTTTGGCCTCTGTTCTCTCAGTACCTATTCTTGTTATTTGTACTACTTCTCTCCTAAGTGACACCAAAACCCTTCCAATGGTCAATCCTATAGCTATGGCCTCATCCACCTTAGTTTCTATAGAGCATCTGACACTATGTAGATCATCTGACACCTGTCAAAATTCTCCCTTCTTGGCATCACTCTGCCTAACTTTAAATTATACTACAAAGTGACAGTAATCAAAATGGCATGGTATTGGCAGAAAAACAGAAACACAGACCAGTGGAACAGAATCAAAAGTCCAGAAGTAAACACATAAATTTTCAACAAATAAGCCAAAAACATACAGTGAAGAAAGGAAAGCCTCTTCAATAAATTGTGCTGAGAAAACTGGAAAGCCACCTACAAAAGAATGAAACTAGACTGTTGTCTATCACCACACACCAATATTAACTCAAAATGGGTTAAGGACCTGAATGTAAGACCTGAAACAATAAAATGCATCGAAGAAAACATAGGAACTAAACTCAAAGACCTTGGGCTTAAAGAGGATTTTATGAATTTGACCTCAAAGGCAAGGGAAATAAGAGCAAAAATAAATAAATGGGACTACATCAACTAAAAAGCTTCTGCTCAGCAAAAGAAACTATCAACAAGGTAAAGAGACAACCATCTGAATGGTAAAATATATTTGCAAGCAACGCAAATATAAGGGCCTAATATCCAAAATATACGAAGAACTCACACAACTCAATACCAGCAAAAAAATAATCAATCAAAAAATGGGCAGAGGACCTGAACAGATACTTCTCCCTAGAGGACACACGAATGCCAACAAATATTTGAAAAGATGCTCAACATCACTAGCTATTAGGGAAATGCAAATCAAAACCACAATGAGATACCATTGTGTTGAATAGCTATAATCAACAGGACAAGTAATAACAAATGCTGGAGAGGATGCAGAGAAAAAGGAACCCTCATACACTGCTGGTGGGACTGCAAATTGGTACAGCCACTATGGAAAACAGTATGGAAGTTCCTCAAAAAACTAAGAATTGATCCCTCTACTGGGTATTTACCCCAAAGACTTGAAAACCCATATCCAAAGATATTTGCACACGGATGTTCGTAGCAGCATTATTCACAGTGGCCAGGACATGAAAGAAACCGAAGTGTCCTACAAAAGATGACTGGCAAAGAAGCTGTGGTACATACATGCAATGTAATATTACTCAGCTATAAGAAGAGATGACATATTGCCATTTGCAACAATAAAGATGGACCTTGAGACAATCATGCTAAGCGAAATAAGCCAGAAAGAAAAAGTTGAAAATCACATGATATCACTCATATGTGTGATATAAACCTAAAAGCAACAAATGAACAGGACAAACAAATAGAGACTCATGGACATGGACAATGGACTAGTGGTTACCAGAGGGGTGGGAGGAGTGGGGAGGTAGACGGGGTAAAGGGGGTTAAATATGTGGTAATAGAAAAATCTAACTATGGGAGGTGAACACACAGTGTAAACATATATGCCTTATTATAAAAATATGGAGCTGAAACTTATTGGATTTGGTTAACTAATGTCACCATAAAATTAAAAAAAAAAAAAATTCTTCCTCCGTAACTGTACTGCACTCATCTCAATTTGTTCATCTACTTCAGGGGCTCACCTTATTCCACTCTCCTGGGAATTTATTCATTCCTATAACAGCAATTATTATACATTTGATACACATCTTTATCTCCACTCCCAACCTCTCTTCTAAGCTTCTAATTCAGGTGGTTCTCAAACTATAGTGTACATTAGAATCACCCAGAGAACTTACTAATAATATTCAGCTTACTAAGGCCCCACTCCTCCTCAAGTTTCATATTCAGTAACTCTATGGTGGGGCCCAAGAATTTACGATTCTAACAAGTTCTCAGGTGATGCTGATGTTGATTGTGGTTCTTACACCACTATCTTAGTTTCGCATTTCCAACTATCTGTCTCTACCTAGTTATCTACAGGTGCCTGGAACATCACATACAGTATTTTTGTTTTGTTTTTTATTTAAGACCTAGGAACCAGTTTGGGCTAAGCAAGGCAAAAACAGGAATTTATGAAGGAGGATCAACATGAGGGCTGGAGAACTAAGCTCCAGGTAAGAAAGGAACCAAAAAGAGACTATTTGAGAGTAGGAGCATTACTTCTAAGTCTGAAGATATAAACAGCATTTCTTATGTTCCTGAGTCTCTCTGTTCAAGATTCAATTCCAAATGAGAGTCCCCTACCCATACCTTATCTGTGCCAGACAGAAGTGATAGAAGGGATTATGGTGGATATAGCCACCAAGGACTCTTCCTTCATGCTCTTCTAGTTCAGGCCCTCATAATCAAGTGGGTAGATTATAACAATAACCTTTTAGCTGGTTTTCTTGCCCCTAATCAAACTTCCATTTCATTTTCCACATCACCTTCAGTTATCTCTTTAAAACACATGTCATTTTCTTCTTTGCCTTGTCTGGTGTAGTATTCCTGTCTTATCTTGTTTTAAGTAATAAATTGCTTTTCTTTATGTACAAATGGTTGAGATACTTTTGCCTTAGCAGACTCATATAATGGAAAAGTAGCTTTAGAAGGTAGGGAACACATCCCAATGTTAAATGAAGACCTAGTTCCTGAGTAACCAGGCAAGGGTTAGAAGTGGTCCCAAAATTTTACATGGAGACCCCTCTAGAAGCCTTAAACAGATCAATGTCTCACTAGACTGAAAATTCCCTTTAGACAAGGACCTAGTCTTCATTTCATCACCAGCACTCAGCTCACAAAAGACACTTAATAAAATGAATGAAGTTTCACCTACAGGCCTTCCCTACTTTAGATTACAGGCATACCTCAGATATACTGCAGGTTCAGTTCCCAACCACTACGATAGAGTGTCGGAGTAAAGCAAGTTCTAATCTTTTTGCTCGTTGAGTGTCCTGACTTCAATTTGTAAAAAAACGCAACATCTGTGAAGCACAATAAAGTGAATCACAATAAAACAAGATATACCTGTACTCTATTAGTCTCCAGATTTCCTGGTCTGCAGTCTGCCTAACTCCTGCTATCAAATCCTTCCTTGTATACCACTGCTAAATCATTTCCTGCTCAAAACCTTCTGAGTCCCCCATACATGCTTGCCAACTCTAAACTCCACAGGCTTCAAAGCCTTACGTAGCCTGATTCCCACCAATTTTCCTAGACTTTCTTCTACTCCCTACTTATACTGTCAGACTTATTTTTTCTGCTCTTGTTGGTTTGGTTCCACATTTTCGAATGTCTTTCTACCATGGTGTCTATTCTACCCTACATTCAAAGTCTTATTAACACCTATCAATGGTCTCAATTTTAAATCTATGACCCGCCATCCCAGGTTCTTATTGGTGATTTTCCCTTGTACCCCATAGTCCTTAACTCTCTGGTTAAGAATCTTGCTATTTGAAGCTTTTGTTAAGTAATGTTTTTATAAGAGTTAAATATATACCATCTTAAATTATCATTATATACTTGTATCATTTGTTCTACCAGATTTTAAGAGCTTTTAGGAGATTTCTATCATGAATTACTCTTCTGTATTCCCCAGAAATTTAGTGCCTTACCCAGAGTAATGAGTAAAATCTGTTGAACAGATGAATAAATGGACATTTATCATGTGAGGTGTGTTTAGGGCTGGTCTCCCTGAGGTAGCAGCCAGCGACTGTGCCAGGAATTCCTGAACTGCTGCGATCCAGGGTTTAAGTCTTGGCAACTTGGAAGGTGGGTCTAACCAACGATAATCGGGTTGAGCAGAAAGCCAAGTGCTAGGGAGCTAAACACAAGCATTAAGTAAAAAGATCCAAAAGTTGAACCTGAGATGAAGTGCAGAGCAAAAGGTATGGAATCAGGCAGACACAAGAGAAGCGACAGTAGTTTAATCATAGGTTGACAGGGACTTAGGATGGTAGACTTCTTTAG
The DNA here is from genome assembly GCA_030015415.1 of Cynopterus sphinx. Classification (NCBI taxonomy): domain Eukaryota; kingdom Metazoa; phylum Chordata; class Mammalia; order Chiroptera; family Pteropodidae; genus Cynopterus; species Cynopterus sphinx. The sequence continues at coordinate 93,509,193 of CM057386.1, read as the reverse complement.
GACTTGTGCATAGCATTTACCAAATCAAAATGAATGGTTTGCTAATAAAATGGAGTTGACTAAGAATCAGAAGTTGGGTTGGCAGCCATTTATTATTTCTAGCAAAGAAACACATACATGGAAATGATTTTGTAATAGCAAATATAGTGAAATATAAATAGACCTGCTTTGAGAGAGAGATTTAATCTGAGCTCCATTTTCTTGTTTCTGCCCTGTCACCTTAATTTGTTTCATACATTTGTGTAAGTTCACATTCAAGTTCTAATATATTTTTTTATTCCTCTATGGATAAAGAAAAAATATTTTAAGAGCTATAATATCATATTACCCAATACCAAATAAAAAGCTCAGAAAAAATTTTTTGCTCTATTTTTTAGACTTTTAATCTACCCATCAGTAAAGCTGTAAGAACACTAACACTATACCTAAAAACCTCTGATTTTTCTATATTAATTGTCCTTAGACTGGAAAAATTCCAAGAATATTTTACAAAGGTTTTAAAAAAATTTTTTTAATTTAAACAAAAAATCTTATTTATAAGAAATGCGTATTTTATTATTGAGGGCACTAAGTTTAATTTCTAAAGCTACCTTGCCCTAAAAATCATTTGTTTGCCTGTCAATTTGTGAGGTTGGGTTGAGTAGGCTCTCTGCCATACACAGTGTTTCCTTGTACTAATTAGCAGCAAGCATTGTGGCAAAGACTAATGTCTACACGAAAAGCACAGTAAAATTCACTTTAAATCCTAATATAAATGTGCAATAGTCCTCTGAATGAATTATAAAATAAACTTTGTTATTCTGGATTAAATGCTGAATCATGTATACTTTTAAAGCCTGTATTATTCTTCCTGATATTACCGAGAGAAGGATAAACTATTAGTAAAATCTAAAAATATATTTGGCAAGCAACATAGAAAAATAGGAAGATCACTTAGCAAGGGTCTAAGTGATCAGGATCCCACTTACTCTTTGGGGTCTTAGGCAAGTCATTTATTCTCAGTCTCAATTTCCTCATCATAAAATCTAAAGAAAAAATTTCAGTGACTCTTACAAGGAAGGCTGCATTGGAATTGCCTGTGGACATTGTGACTTACTAGATGTGATAAGGGACGGCCTGGGTAACTATAGCTTTATAACACTTCTTAAGTGATTCTGATGCATATATTGGTTAAGAACCAATGGTCTAAATAATTTCTTGGGTGTTTTGCAATTCTAAGTCTACTTTTATATCCAATCAATGGAATTTTAATAGCTCCTAGTTTTCATCATTACTCTCTTCTTGTTCATGAATAAATATATTTTAGAAAATAGGGAAGCTGCCTCTAAATTATGAATAATAGCTTACAGTGACTGAGTGCTTACAAGTTCTAAGGTATTAACTCATTTAATATATGTAATTCAATCCTCACAATACTGTGAGATAGGTACCGATATTATCATCTGTATATTACAGATGAAGCACAAAAAATAATTTGGGAAAACTGAGGCAAAGAAAATAATTTGCCCAATGTCACAGGGAGGTAAGTAGGGAAACTGGACAGTAGAGCCTAAACTCTTAACCAGTATGTTACACTGCAATTCAAGAAATGACCTTACATACAAACAGTACCCACCACTGTTTCCCACCCAAGTAGTACTGCTTTCCTTGCTAAATTGGGGGGGGGGGAGGGAAGGATGTGATTTTAGAAAATTTGTGGGATCAGAAATGATGAATGGTGGAAGCCCTGGGAAAGGCAAGAATAAAATGACTCAAGGATGCTGAGCCTGAAGCACTGACCCTGTGTTACAACAACTGGAGACTACTTAGATTCACAAAAGCCTGTCTAAAAAGAGTAAATATCCCTAGGAGTGATTTTCCTTCAGTTATCATTTCATTCCATTACGTTTGAGACGTGTTCTTTTTGACTGATAAATATTAATTTAACAAATATTGGAAATGTATCTTACTGGATGAACTTGACCCAAACTATAAAGTACATAAGTAAATAAGATAAGTAAGCACCAAAGCTAAATTAGAGAGTCAGAGAGAGGTAGTGATAATTGAAATGATTCAGCCTATTACTAATTTGGGGTATACAAAGCAGAATTTGTAATACTCTACCTAGGCATTTGGAGTATGAAGTTCAAATGGAAGAGACTAATTAATACATTATAAAGATAACCTTCTCTTCTCGGCAGTATGAACAGTGATCTAGATGAAGTTTGTGGTCCTGAATGAACAGTGTTAAATGTCAATTTACACAGCAGTGGTACTTTTTTCTACCTGGGTGCACTCAGTAATCTGGGCAAAGGCACCTAGTTAGAGATTGTGTTTTGCCAGGTGAATGACAAGAAGTCACAAAGGCAAAGAAGATGCTGTTCCTGGCAAAAGTGTGGTAATTTAAAATAAAATGTAACAGGTTATCAAAGGAAGTGAAGGCAAGAGAAGACTGATAAGGAGAAAAAAGTGAAGTCTGTGGATTGGAGTTACCCAACTCAGAGAAATCTGAGGACGGTAAGAGGCCAAAGTAGAGTGGGGAAGAACACTAGGAATGAGATGTCAGTAAACTGAGGACAGTTGTACTGGGAGTAACAGAGTGAGAGAACTAGGATGAAAGTTCTGGTCAGAGAACATGAAGTCTGCATTTATGAGGTCAGAGGTGAAATGGATTGAGTGTGTATGACAAGTTCAGGGTGTGGCAATAGAAGCAAGTGGCTGAAGATCACCAGAGATGAGCATGTCAAGGAACTTTGAGGCTGGTGCTAAGGGGGCTGTCTACTTGAGTGATGAATTCACTCAGGATGACTGCCCGAGTTAATAAGGTAAAGAGGAAGACTGTAAGCCATGTGCCACAGTCTTTAATACATTTAGTTTTGAAAGACTTTGAATATGCTTAGTAAAGGGAACTGGATATTTCAGATATCGGATGCTTCCTCCTTACCTATGAGCTTTTCGTGTAAAATAAAGGTCCATACTAATGCAAAAATAAGCAGCTATTTAAGAAAAAGAGTAATGTTGCCCTTAATTCTTAAGGCAAATCTTTGCTCTACTTTTCAGACTTGGCAAGAACCTCAGCTTCACATTTTCATGCCAAGGCTAGGCCTTCTCTGCTGAAGTTGAGTGGAGAATGAAACTACCTGCTAATTCAGGCAAGGAAAATCTCAGTTCCCCTCTCTCATAAATTTGTGAAAATAAATATTTTCAAAATACATTACAATTCAATCGCCCCCTGATTTAAAAACATCTGGTGAGACCATGGGGAACAGTTCCCCAATACTCTTAAAAATAAACACACACACACACACACACACACACACACACACACACACACACTTGTTGTTTTTTTTTTATAATCTTGAAAGAATGGGGTGGCATGCTACTTACTGACAGGCTGAACTTCACACAAAGAACCTCTACCTTCAACAAGCTGAAAGTGCTATTACTGATACCTTCAAAATGTTATTGTCTACCTCAGAAAGCAGCATATTTTGTCCAAGTCATACAGAAGTGGCTTGGACATCATTTGGTCATGAAATTGTGCAATGCAGAGGACAGTAGGAACTATTTCTGCAGTACCAACCACATATCTGATACTGTGCAAGAAAAAAAGGAAATGTCAAATATGATTCCCAATTTCAAGAAGCTTACAACTTATTGGTCAATTATATAACACTAGAGTCCAGAGCCATATCTTACATTTTTTTTGAATCCCCCATAGTCCCTAACATTAGAGGTTTATAGGTATCAACAAGAAGTTTAAAAAAGTTCAAACAATACAAAAAGTTTAGAATTAAGTAATAAAGTACACAATATAGGTGACAGAGAAAATAATTGAGCTGGTATCACTAATCTATGAAAAACCTTGCTCCTATTCTAATTTTACATTTTTATTTTGAGAATATACTGACATGGGAAGGTCCCTATTCCTACTCATTATTATTAGGGAAGAAAAGAACTAGGTCAGCTTTCCTAGATGTAAAAGTTAGAGGTCAAGCATATCCTGTGCTAGGGCATCAAGAGTGGCTGAATCCTTACTTGCATCCTTTCTCATATAGCTAAGGAAACTAGCCTTAATCAATAGCTCTTTTAAGCATACAAAACTATTGATCAACTTGTTATTGAAATCCTTTGTCTCTTAGATGCTTTGATCTTACATTGATATCCTTCTATTCATTTATCAAAAAATTATTGAGCACCTACTGTATACCATACATACTATTTAGTAGCAACGTATTCCTATTATTTCCTTTAATACATCTTCATTCTCTACCTTACCACTCCCCTTCACCCTGTGCTCAGCCCTCAGCTCTATTCTTTCTGTATGTATATACATATCTTATCGTTCAGAAAGTCTATCAGTTCTCTGAAGTTCCCACAGCTTTTATGATACTACCTCCCAAGCTATATATCCTACACATCCAGGTGGAAGAGTCATCTAGAGTGTTTGTAAAGTCTTAAACTTCCTGCTAGTGCTACACTTCACTAAGTGTCTACCTCAGTCTTTTACTGTTGGCATCTCTTCCTTTAGGGAAGATTATTAGATTCTGAAAATATTTCAGTACTGAGTCTGTCTTTTCACTATATAGCCTCACACAATTTCATCTTATACTCCATATCAATCACCAAGCTTAAGAATGAATTTCTATTCTTTAAATGTTTAGGCCTTCAATGAGCCTGTTGCCCCTACTTTTATAACTCCCTTCTTAAGTTTTAAAGTCATGTTCTTTAAGGAAGTCTTCATTCCTCTCCCTAGACTAGGGTACACAGCTCTGCCAGTGACCTCAATGTACTCTGTCCTTTTCTTTTGAAGTATTCATCATATCAAATGATCTGTTTAATGGCTGCTTGTTCCCTAGACTTGGGGACAGTAAATAATAGTCCATGGGTCAAATCCAACCCCTGTGCCTGCTTTTTAAATAAAGTTTTATTAGAACTCAGACACACTCTTTCATATGGATTGTTGATGGTTGCTTTTGTGTATCATCAGAAAAGATGAGTGGTTGTGAAAGAGCACATGGCCTGAAAAGCCAAAATATTTATCTGTTCCTTTACAGATGGGCGCCATAATGATTAAATCATGCCTGTTGTTTTCACTTCTACATTACCAGTACTTAGCCTAATGCCTGGCACATAAATATTTTTGGACTAACTATAGTTCAGTCTCAAGCTTTAACCCATCTTGTCAATGATATGAATGAGATCATATTAATTGGCCTTAAAATGCATTATAAGCAGTCTTACAATTACTGCTTATCCAGATAATGATTATGGTATTCTAGTCCAAGGGGTGACATAAAAATTAATCAAATAATACATAAATGAACGGAATACTATAGCCAGATGCAAGTGCTATGGAAAAAAAGGAAAACAGTACAATTAAAGTATGTAACAGAGAATCATAATCAAATATAGTTTAGGAAAGCCTCCCTGAGGAAAGTATCCTTTGACCTGAAATTTAAAGATTGAATTAATGGTGCATAAAGAGGTAGATCAAGGACTTGCAAACCAGGCAGAAAAATTATCACATGTAATTCTTCTCTGGAGAGAAGAAACATGACATATACCAGTAACTGATATTATCAAATAATGACCTATAAAGTAAGTTCCTTGAAAGGTAAAGGTAGGATCCAAAATGAAGCAAATGCTCTGTGGGATATTATAACAATGTAAAATATGAAACATTCTGTTAACCAATGGGAGGAAATGATAAATTATCACATGTCCAGAGCACAGCATATTCTGCATCCACTAAAATAATGTATATAAAGAATTTTAATTTTCATAAGAAATGCTTCTGCTATAAAGTTTTTTTTTTAAAAAAGGCTTTCTTTCCACTGTGTAATATATTTCTAGAAAAATTTTCTAGAAAATGGACTAAAATGTTAATCATGACTTCCTCTGGATGGGATTATCTCATATTTTCTTTAAAGTTTTCCATATTTTTTATGCTATGCATTTAAAACCTTCAAGTTTGAAAAAATACATTTTATTGATTAAGTGAGGAAATGTAAATGTTGCTCTGTATCTCTACACATCTGAGACTAGTCTTTCTTGGCCCCTGGAATGAGGATGTAAAATGAGGATCAAAACCCAGGAGAGTTCATGTCAAAAACAAAGATTAGTGGAAATTTTCCTGGGATGTGATTTATGCTGTGAATATAAAAGTACAGTGGGGACTTTGGAGCTAGGGAAAACTATCTTGAGATATGATCCTCGAAATAGAAACCTTGTTTCTGAGATTGTATATGTTGATTAAATTGGGAACTTAATCTGACCTTACTTTATGTGTGTTTGGTCTCTTCCTTCATAGCTGTAAACCTCTTGAAATGCTCCAATATCAATTCTGGGTATGTAATTTTAATGAGGGTCCTGGATTCTCCACTCTGAAAGCTTCTTTCATTTTTTGTTCCTCAAATGTCATCTTTAATTTATAGGCTCATTGGTCTCTCCCTTAAAATTATTACTGCTAATTTATGTAAGTGGGAGAGCTGAGAGTTGTTTTTAAAAAGTTTTACTTCTCCCAGTAACTGAAAAGATTAATTGGTTAAAAAGATAAGAACAGAGAGAAATTCGCTCTCACCACAATGATTAATTTGACTTCCCTTTAGTTTAAAAGAGAGAAATAAAAATCCATTCTTGTAGCCAGAAAATATCTTATTAATCATTCAGGCAATACATATTTATTGCCTATCTTATACCCAAGCAGGTGCTAGGAATAAGTTGGGGAAACCTGCATGAAGTCTCTTCAGAGTGGGTAGAGTTGATGATAGAAATTACCTCTAGACTTTGCCATACTTACTTAAGGCTTCCAGTCACTTACAGGAGGGAATGGGTTTCTTTTCCATCATGGATTCATAGAGGTGAGATGCTGGATCAAGGGCTAGGTAAAAACTTCCTTTACACTAGGTCAGAGTTTTTTAACCTCAGTACTACTGACACTTTAGACCAGATAATTCTTTCTGTTGTGAGGGCTGTCCTATGCATTATCAGATGTTTAGCTGCATCCCTGGACTCTTACCTGTTAGATACAAGTAGCACTCCTTCAGATGTGATAATCACAAATCTCTTCAGGTATTTTCCCAAATGTCCCCAGGGGCCATAATTGCCCTGGTTGCGGACCACTGGACTAAATGCATCAGATATTCAATCCTACAGTAGTTAAGAGAACTGAGTTCTATAAAGCTAAAAGAATGGCACAAAGAATAATTTACCTTGAATTTCACTAAATTTGCTAGAAAACAAATAATTGGACATGGAAGAAAACATGAATCTTGCCAAATCACTATGCCCTTCTGACTATTCCCTAGATTAGAGATGAATGGAAGACACTGACAAAACAAGCTGTTTCCTACAACAAATATGACTAGGATACAGAAACTATTCAGAAGATTCTTTACATCATAGAAGTAAAAGTAATAGGTCTGAAGTTAGAAGGCATGGGTTCTCACTAAATCGCTTCATCTCTGTGGGCCTCAGGTTCCTAATCCATAAAATGGAGGAGTGGTGGGAAGGCAGTAGAGTGGGTTGTAAAAAATCGTCTTATTTTTTAATGCAATAAATGTTGAAGACATAACCCAGGCACTATACTTGGAGAAAGTATAAGATGAAGAGACATGGTTCCTTCCTTCAAGATTACAATCTATTAGAATGACAAACTAACAAACTACTACAATCTAAGAGTTACAACAGAAGCGTGTACAAAAAGCAGTGAAAGCCTAGAAAGTCACCTAAATCTGCTTAGGGAAATCAGGGAAACCCATACAAGGGAAGTGGCATTTTAGCCAACGCCTGAAGATAACTAAGAATTTTGATGAGAGACATGAAGGGGAAGATATTCCAGTTAAAAAGGCCAAGGCATAGCGATTTGATGCTTTTTCCAAAAGAATGATATATTTAAGGAGATACAAGTACTCCAGTAGTGCTAGAGGATAAATGGGAAGAAGGTGAAATGAGATATTACACTGTAGAGGATAATTTAAAATTTATGTGGTAGACAGACTGCCCTTATAGTAGTGGTCACGAGGGGAATGAACCAAGAGACTAATCAAGTGACTACTGCAACATCCACCTAAAGGTAGCTCAGCCTACAGAAGGACAGTAATTATGTGGACAGGAATGGGAATATTCAGGAGAGAGAATGAACAAAACCTGATGTCAGAATGTTGGGGGGATTATAGCTAAGATGTGTTGAGTAATTTGACAAGCACTTTTTTTTTTTGCGCAATACATCATTTAATCTTTATAATGTGCCATGTAGGGATGGAAAATAGTCAATTTTGCTAAAAGGTAATTTGCCAAAGAATCAGTTATATTTTATCAAATACTGTGTTAGGGAATATTCATTTTGAATTTAACAAATGTATTCTTTGGTAAAAATTACTTTTAATGAATTGGCTTTTAGTGAAATGACTTAGAACCTAAGATAATATACTATTATCCCCATTTTATTGAGGAGAAATCTGAGGTTCACAGAAAGTGAGGTTCAGAGTTAGCAAAGGCAAGGCCAGGTCTACAGAGCTAGAGCTTTTAATCTCTACATGACTATTAGTATAGTGATAAAGGAAACAAAATGATCTGTGATATATTGTTTCAGCTGTAAAATCTATGATGTTAATATTCTTAAATTCAGAACTAAAACTTAAAAAAAAAAAAGAGAGAAAATGAAAGTAAGCTCAAAATCTAACATTAAGAGTATCATAATTTTTTTGTGACAACTTCCTTAGTTTTTCTTTTGGGGCTTTTCACCCCTTCAGCCAACTGATGAAGATAATGAAAGCAAGATGATTCTCTCTGCTTTTCTGTGGTTCACTGCTCTTTTACTTAACTATCAGAAATTGCCATCTATCTGGAGAAAACTACCACTTAAATGCATGTTACATATAAAACCCACTGGTCACCTTTAAACTTTCATCTCAAATAGCTATTTCATCACCATTGTAGGTGGTACCATTCTTCTGAGACTGGGGAAAAAGTCACCATAATTCTACTCTCCGAGGTATGAGAATTTTGAAATCTTTTAAAATCAACTATATTTTGTTCTGCCTGAGAATCACTAGCAAAAACTGTGCAGAGCCTTTCTTGGATCTGTAATGGTCATGGTTCCTAGCTGGAGACAGTGGAGTCCACTCTAGGAGTTCAATGGAGAACAGTAACTCCTCTTTGGGGGCACTTAGAAATGTTGGGGGGCATTTCAGTCACAGTGTCATGAAATGACCAGGGACAAGGGATGTTAAATATCCTGCACAATAAAGAACTGTTTCAACATAGATGGATCTCAAGATAATCATGTCAAGGGAAATAAGCCAGACAGAAAAAGCTGAAAACCACATGATATCACTTATATGTGGGATAGAAACCTTAAAGCAAAAACCAACAGTACAAACAGAGACTCATGGACATGGACCACAGACTAGTGATTACCAGAAGTTAGGGGAGAGCAGGGAAAAGGAGGTAGATGGGGTAAAAGGAGTCAATTATGTGGTGACAGAATGAAATCTAACTATGGGAGGTGGATACACAATGCAATATGTATATGCCTTACTGTTAAATTGTACACCTGAAACACTGGAATTTGTTAATTAGTGTCACCATAAAAAAATAATTTTAAAAATACAAAGAAAAAAACTGTTTCACCCAAAATACCAGGAGAAGCCCCCTTGAGAAACACAAAGCTCAGGGTCAACTGCATGAGCATGCCAACTGAGTGGGTCATACAGGGCCCAGCGCCTGGCTTAATGCTCTGCAGTCACCATTTTGAAAATCTTTATACTTTTATATTTGAACGTCTGTTTTATAAATGAAGTCCAGTGATTCAAAGCACCATATACAAAAGCAAAGGAGGCAGTGTGTGTATCCTTTCTTCCCTGCCACCCCATTTGCATACAGTCTACGTGATGCCTCATAAGCACAGGATTCTGGTGGATCTATGATATATAGGAACTCTGGGAGTCACAAAGTGAGTACAAGGCAGGCATGTCACATCTGTGACTGATTTACCAGAGGTGCTGACAGTTCCAAGAAGCTATGCTTTCCATCTCAACCAGAACTTGCTTCAAGCACAGAAAGAAGGCAATAGCCTCCTAAGAAATACAAGTGACCAAAGAAGCCTATCACATCATTTCTTTCTTGTATGCATTACTTCCCTGAACTACCATTTACCCTAAAAATAATAACATAAGAAAGAAGAGGAAAGGTGGGCAATTCACAATCCCTTTTCTTTGCAGTCCTTCCTTACTCAGGTTGGTAGGCTGTGTGCATATCAAGACGGGAAATAAAAACAGTCGAGCTGGTTTTGTGCAGCATTGTTCTGATAAGCATGAAATACATATGCATGCACACACTATGAAATGTGAATTGTGTAATTTTGGTGATTCCATGTATGAGTTAAATGCTCTCATATTTGCATTTATAAATGGCACTGCACAATATAAAGATGAATGGTAAAATTCTAATAATTTAAAATTCTAATTTTTCTTTACTTAGAATGACATTAAAAAGCAGATTAAAAAATCATGACAAGTCAAAGGAGAGATGACAGAAGACGGTAAAAGCTTTATATTTTAGTACATATAATGGCAATTTTTTCTTGCTTTTTGAACAAAGAGCCTTCCATTTTTTATTTTACTCTGAACCCCACAAATTATTATGTAGCTGGCTATAACTGAACTAGTTTAAGTAAAAACGATTCAATGGTAGTATTTAGCTTACAGATATCTGAGAGGACAGAGAATAGGCTTCGGTAGTACATAGCTAAAAGCAATATCTAGGAAAAATCAAACTAGGAAGAACACTCACCTCATACCACAGGGCTATTCTAGCAGAAACCCATCCTAACACTGACTTTCCAGTCAGCACCTATGACTCTAAAAATGGATGCCAGAACTCCTCTCCAGCTACCCAGAACCAGACACCTCCACTATGTTCTCCAGGAAATCCCATCCCCCTGAGTGCAGCTGAGGCATCATATTGCTGTCTTTCACACCCACTCTTGTATAGATACATCTGATTACTGGAAACTAAGTTATATGTAGTGATATGCTGAAAACAGTTTGTGATTGTTTGCATCTCCTCCAACTAACTTCACATTTCATGAAGTCACTTTGGTAGTTTAGGAGTATTCATACCATGAAAATTGACCAGTGCTACAAATCAGGGTCTTTCCCTTACCCCTGCCATTGTGAAACATTCACCAACATACCACTCATCTCATGCCAGCACTCTTGCTTGCTGCAAGGGAGTCTGGAAACTGCAGTTTTTAATTTTCTAGCTTCTAAAGTACAGAAAAGCAAGCTAAAAATGGGGTTGGATGAGTTTTGAGTGAGCTATCTTATAAAAACTGCCAAAAAATTATGGTAGTCATTGCCTTCTGTTCTAGGTTATATATCGCTAACAGGCAGAAGCTAACAGACACTTAACAGTACTGGTAGAGAAAGCTAGGCAGGCTTTTACTAAGGGTATGACATGATGAGTATGTTAGTGAACTAGAAGAGATGATAAAATGCCAATTGATATGACTAAAATACATTTCTGAGATGCTAGACTATAAATTCTATAAGGGCAGGGACCATGTCTGCTTTGTTTCTCACTATATCTCAAATCACCTGGCAAAGAGAAGCCACTCAACAATAACAAAAAAGAGAAATGCTTTAAAAATATTAAGTATAGAGTTCAATTTTGGCATTTCTCATATTGTGTGTAGATAAGCCAATTCCAAGTGATAGTACTGTTTTTAGACGAGTTAAACTTCTGGATGACAAGAGTTATGATTCTTTCACACACATTACCTCATTTGAGATTTATAAAATCCCTAAGTTGAAACACGAATTACTATTTCATACATAAAGAAACAAATTCCAAAAAATAAAGTGATCTGTTCAAACTCATTTAGCTAATAAATGATGGTTTAAAATTTTCATTCTAATTTAAAATTCCAGAGTTCTTTCTTACTTCGAGAGAATATATTTATAAAACCCATTTGACCGTCATTAGGGGAGTATTGTCAGATTTTCAACTGAGCATCAACTTAAACTCAATACATGCAATGGACACATTATCCTAATTTCATGATGCAAATGTTTTTCTTTAAGAGTAAACATTCTTTTCTTGAATTTCTAGAAGGACTTAAACTGTGGTTGCAACTGCCTTTTCTTAAAGTTAATGATGTTGATTCAAGAAGGAGGAAAGAAACCCTTTTCTAGATATAGCTCATCTGTTAATTCAATGCTTTTACCTTTTCCTAGTTAGGAATAATATAATTTAAACATTCTGGATGTACTTGCTTATACTATAATACAAAGATTCTCAATTTTCTACTACTTAAGAACCATGAGAGTGGTGGGTGGGGTTGCTAACAATATAGATTTCTAGGCCCCAACCAAAAAAAATGTGGTTCAGTAAGGGTCAAAACGTTAAAGAATATCCTCGTGCCAAAAAATGCTTCGAGAATCACTGGTATTGTGCATCTAACATTCAGCTTGTGCATATTTATTTTGCCAGAAAATGCATTTTAGCATAGTTGTCCTATTTTATACATTCCCATAGCCTTCTTAAATCAATTTAAAACGTAAAACAATTTAAAAGATTTTGCCTCTTAGACACATTAGGCAATTTCCTATATATTAGGAGAAATCTTGCCCCCTATGTTTATAATTGTGCTCTGAGGTTGAAAGCTGCAGGCTCACTTACTGTAGTAATCAGTCTCAAATCCCTTGGAGCATAAATTCTTATTAGCATTATATGTTACGGAATTTCTAGACAGCTTCTTACCCGCCGTGATCTGTCCCTTTGAGCCTTTTTTCTATTTGAAGAACCACAACAGTTCCAAGGGAGGATCTCTCCTACCACTTCAAATGGCAACCTAACCATTAAAATACACCTGAATAACGCGTGTGCAAGAATAATTTCTAATTGAACAGACTGAAAAATGACTGTCAAAAGTCCTAATGCAGTGGCATATTTCGAATTTGAAACCACGGTTTTTGCCTCCTACCGCTTAATTCCTTTTGTTATAGGGGGGAAAAAAAAAACCCTTATAGATTAAGTGCAACTCGTTTCACAGGTGAGGAAACCAAATTATTTGTTCAAGGTCACGCCCAATATGAGTGACCAAGTCAGACAAAAACCCATCGGTTCCAATATAATGGCCACCCCAGCGGCATCTGTCACCACCTCTCCTTTATTTCACCACTGCACCCCGACTCCCCCGCCCACCCCGCTTTCAAATCAAGTCGTTCTGTCTAACGGTCCTTCCCCACGCCCTTTGAAGGGCTTTCACGCCTTCAGAGAGCAAAACCCAGCCCAACCTGCGAAAAGAATGACCCTGGGAGGCCACGTTTATCGCGGGGACTCTCACCCGCCCTTTTCTTGAGTCGAAAATTCAAAGGCTCTTAATCCTACATTCCTCGGGGCGTGGGGGGCGGGGAGGAGGGAAGGCCCCCGGAGCTGCTGACAAGTCCTTACAAGTACGCGCGCGCGCCCGGGACCCAGCCCACGGGCCCGAGGTGGGAGTGACGGCGCCGCGGGGCGAAGGGAAGACACAGGGCGGGGGTGGGGCACACCGCGTGGAGGGACATCCTGGCACTGGGTGTGCCCAGCCCGGACAGAGCTGCGCGGAAGCGAGCGTGGAGAGAGCTCATCAGAGGCGGCTGCCGCGCAGGGAGAGAAGGCCGCGGAGCGCGCGGCGCGCACGGGGAGCGGCGCCCGGGCGGCCCTTTTATAAGCCGAGGAGGCCCCGTGCGCGCGCCGCCGCGCCTGGCCCCGCCCCCTGGCCGCGCGCGGGGCCGCCGCGTCCCCTCCGCAGGGCCCGCGCCCGCCCGCCCTCCCGCGACGCCGCGGCGGCACGGGACCTGCGCCCCGGCGCCGTCCTCCCGCGGGCGGGAGCCCTTACCTTGTAAAAAAAAAGACGACGAAAAACAGCCGTCTCCGCGGTATACTCCCCGCCTTCTCTGCGGGTTGTGAAATGGCGGCCGGGCCGGCGAGCGCGAGCACCGCAGCGGCGGCCCGGCCCGCCTAGACGCCCGAACGGCGACCCTGGCGTCCCCCGCGCCCCCCGCCCGCCTGCCAGCCCCTCCGAGCCCATCCATGACATCGGCGCTCCGCCGCCCCCCCGCCCCCCGCCCAGGTGGCCGTGCCCACTGGCCGAGCCATCGATCCCCCGCGCCGCCTCCTCCCTCGCCGCGTGCTCGGCGGGCGGGGGGCGGGGGGGGAGAAAACCCCTCGGCCTGGGTGTCCCGCTCGGGCGCCCCGCCCCCTCCCTCCCTTTCCCGCCGCGTCCCCTCCCCCAGCTGCCCGCAGCCCTCCCTGCGCCACACACGCCCCCCCGCCCCCAGTGGTTGCGTCCGTGACATCATCATCATGGCAACAAGAGCCGCAGCCTGGAACCGCCGAGCCCGTGTGACTCCCGGCGGCGGCGGCGGCGGCGGCACCCACGCCGGCGGAAGCGCGCGGGCTTCTCCCCTGTCGCCCCTCGCCGGGTGCTCCTGAGGCGCCCACCGCGCCCCGCCCGCCGCCGCGGCGCGCGCCGTCTTGTGTGTGAGGGGAGGGGGCGCCGCCGCGGCTGCTGCTGTTGGCGCCGCCGCCGCCGCCGCTGCCAGGTCGCCCGTGGAGAGGAGGACGAGGAGGAGGCGGCGGCGGCGAACATGTTCGCAGTGCGGATCGTGACCGCCGACTACTACATGGCCAGCCCGCTGCGGGGGCTGGACATCTGCCAGTCCCCCCGCACCCAGGCCCCCGTCAAGAAGGTGCCGGTGGTGCGAGTCTTCGGGGCGACCCCGGCAGGTAAGCGGGGCGCGCGGGCCGCCTTCCCCGCCGCGCACACGCGCGCACGCCGCCGGCCCTCGCCGCCGCGGCTCTCCTCCCTCCCCTCCGCCTTCCTCTAAGCCTTTTCCTCCCGTGCGTGACCAGGGGCGCACAAAATGTGGGCGCCGCGCCCCCCAGCCCAGGCGGGGAGGCGGCCGAGCGCGGGAGCCGCACCCCCGGGCGGCGGGCGTCCGCGGGCAGCGACCGCTCTCTCCGCGGAGGCCGCGCCAGGGGCCGCGCCGTGCCCCGCGTGGACGGGAGCGCAGCGCCCCGCGCCGGGCCGGCGGCTCGCGGACACCCGCGGCGTCTCACGAGTGCCCCTTTTCTGAAAACGGCTCTCGGCGGAGTGGGGAAGTGTCAGTGGCGTCGTCGGTCGCTCCTCTGCCCCTTCCGGGGACGCGGTCGGCTTAAGAGTGGCGCCTCGAGGAAGTGGCCGTGTGGCCCCGCTGGCTGCGAGTGCAGGTCACGGCTCCCTCGCGTGCACGGCCTCGGGGTCGGGCCGGGGCGGCGCGAGCTCAGGTGCAGTGTTTTCGGGGCCGTGTGTGTGTGTGTGTGTGTCTGGTGCAAGTCGGAAACGCGTGTGTCTGGTGCCCGCTATGCCCGCTGAGCAGCGCAAGCGTTCTTACATCTCCCTGTGCTGGGGTGTGTGGAGTTGCGTTTTAAATACACGTGTGTTTAACGGAAACCAAAAGAAAAAAGAAAAACCTATTTTGAAGAACGAGGTGGGGGAGGCAGCAGTGACAAGCTACGTTCTCAAAAGCCCTGGGGGATTTATAATATAAATAGGATAGTGGCCAAATTTTTTTAGTTTGCTTGTCTTCAAGCTTCCAACTGTCTGCGTGAAGTAATGGAGCTGCCTCCAGAAAGGGATGCTCTTAACTCTAGCAGTGCATCGTCCTGTGGGATTTTAGATAGCATTTCCCACTTGATGCTCCTTACCCTAATCACCATTCATCTTCTTACTACAGTCAGTTTCTCTGGACTGCCACGGTAACAGCGCAGCTTTCCCAAACACAAGCACTCATGCCAAGCAGTTATCTTTTAATGTGAATTCTCTTTGTTAAAAATTTCAACGTTGTTAGATTTGGTAGAGTTTCTTTTTAAAATAGTGAAGAAGATTTTTATGATATGGACCTTGAAAGATGGGGGAATTTGAGTACTATCAACAATTTATTGAGAGTGTAACACTTGAAAATTTGGAGGCTGGAAAATAGAGACAATAAAGTATTCTGGAAGATAGATTTTCTGTCCTTTTAAATATAGTGCTGCTGTCTTTGTTTTTAATTGGAATTTCAGTGTAATATACTGTTTGTTCTCACTTCAGGTGCAGAGAAAGAATAAGATAGTGACGTTGATGTAGCTCTGTTCCGCCAGATTTCCAAATTGTAAATCGACATGTTCATAGGATATAACTGTCATTGCTATGTATTACAGTTTGTATTATTTGAATTACTTTTCTACAAATAGTTTTTTTCCTCTACAGAAGTCATTAAATATGTATCCCTGAATGATTTTCAAACCCTGTTTTATGTAAAGGAAAGTTTTATTTGGAAATATGAGTTTCACTGTGAGCTAGCAATAATTCTATTATGTGAGAGAGTAGTCTTTGAAAAAAATAAAGACCATGATGTACTTTTATGTTTCTCAATATTAAAAAAAAAAAAAAAAGATAAGTGAAATATTCTATGAAAGAAATGTTTCTTCTCTCCTGGACAGATATCTTACAATAGATTACCATCCCCTGCCACCCTCCCACCCACACCCCAAACCACTTTTTTTTCAGCATACCTGAAATATATAGTATAAATGAATATAAAAGTAAGACTTTTTGTACCTACGTTGAGAATATGAAACTTGCTACAGAGAAACCCAAACTTCACGTTAAGGATTATCTTACTAAGTTTGCTATAAGTATAGTTCATAGTTTCAAACATAAAAAATTTGTTTTCTCAACAAGTGAAAAAGTCACTGGCATACATTTAGAGTTTACAGCTTTCAGAAATCAAACCAACATTACTAGCATGTCAGAAACTCCTACTAAGATTAGCATTAATCAAACACAAACAAAAACTGTACAATAATGTACTTCTGAATTCTCTCCCCAAAGAAAACTACTCCAGTCCATGCAATAAAATAAAACTGGGAAATAATGTAAATGAGAGGTCAGTCTGGTTTAGTAAAAATCTGAATGCTGGAATTTTTAATGAAGACATACTTACTATTTGAAAGTACAAATTGTTTATAGATTTACTAGTTAGTAATATAATGAAAAATTGTAACATGATAAACCTATGTTGTTAAAGCACCATATCTTAAGTTTTACGTATATAGTAATTGATTTTGGAAGTCTTCAATTCTTTATTTTGGTTTGGAGAAAAGGTGTTTTAAAATTGTTTACTTTATAAATGAGATCTTGAAAAATAGCAGCAGAAGAAATTATCTCCCCCAAAAATGGTAATTTCAGATTTACATTATAAATTCTGAACTGATTGGTTTATTACATTTTTACTAGTTCAGTTTCTTTGTTTTTCTTAAGTATTTTTCTGCTTTAGAAAACAGTCCAGTTGATTTCTGATTGTCATGTGCTTTCAGGGCATATCTTGAGTAATTTAAGAAATAAATCAAATGTCTTAGTTTTAAATGCATTCATAGCTTAAGGTGATGAAATTTTAAAAGGTTTTTTAAAAAGTGGCATATTCAAATTTGGTAAATCCTGACTGATTTAACCCCTTGTTAAAAGAGGAGATTGATTCCTGAGAGAATCAATTAAATTCATGTGAGTGAAGGAATTATTAAAAAAAAAAAACAAAACTCTTTTTCTTTCACCCATTTTTAAAGTCTTGATCATTGTTTTGACAAAACAATGTATTGTTATTACAGCATTTTTGTTTTAATGGAGGGAAGTAATGTAATAACTAGAGGACAGTGTTTTTCACTTAAATTTGAATATGGATATGAATGCTCTGAGAATTCACTTCAAATAAAATCTTAATGCTTCATTGTGAGGACCTGATTCCAGTGGACCTGTCCAGTTTCCATATCCCAACTCAAGCTCAGTTGCTTGCTGTAACTCACTCCATGTTGAGATTAGATAGATGGCTCTCTCAGTTTCTCAGCACCAGGTTAAACATAATTACCCTTTTAAAAAGCTTCCCTGCTGAGATGCAGAGTAGGAGTACATAGAAGAGTGTGCATGAGATAGATGTGCACAAAGGAAGTAATTAAACGAAGTAGGCCAAACAGACTATAGAGGGAGCTGCTTGTCTTTAAGATTACTGTAAGGAACGCTGCCAATCTAAGTCTTTCTTCAGCTCTTGAAAATTTTAGTAAACTGTTCTAGATGCTAACTGTAAAGCATGAAAACAAGTGTTTCAACGTAAGAAATGGATAATTCAGAAATACTATATAAATTTATTTAATTGCTTAATAACCTTATGTTGGTACATTTGTAGATTATCAAATATATTTGAAATGAGTACAATTTTGAAAACTAGTATTTATCAACAACAGATTACAAATAATTTCTTTAATAAAAGTCTTGTTCGTTCATAGCATTTTTTTGCTAAACCACTTTAAAATATTTTAAGGTTACATAATACCTATCTGATAAAATTATTAGAGAAAAAGATTTTTTAGGAGCACTACTGATATTTAGTGATTTACCACAGACAAAATTCGTCACTTACTTTAGTAGTATTTGAAGTTTTGAGTAGCAAGTTTTGTTAGCTTTCTGTATTGTATTTGATTTAAAATAACAGTAAATCAGAGTTTTAAGCAGGAGCCCTCTTAAATCTGTAGACACAGTAGAATCTGGTAATATGTGATTCCATTCATTCAATGGACACTTGAAAACCTACTGTATAAAATTGAGCTGTTTTTTGGGTTCTGTCATTATGAACAACTTTTACTTGCTAGAAGCTCACAGTGTGTTAGAGATGATAGACATGTAAACATAAGTTAAACAGTTTGTTTGAAGTATAATAGCAATGTGTGTATAAAAGAGCCATGCCTCAAAGAAGGACATGTTCAGTGACCCACCTAGGTGGCAAAAGGGGAGTCAGGGAAGGCTTCATGAAGGAAGTATGGATTGTCATTTTTAAAGGAACTTAAAAAGAATTTTAAAATTCTGATAGAGGAACAGATACAAGGTAATTCACACATGAAGAGAAAACTGCTCTCGGTAGGGCAGCTTGGCAATGCATATCAGAATCCTTGAAATGTTCTTTTTTGACCCAATAATTCCAGTTTTAGGGATTTAACCTATGAATATAAATCTTTTGGCAAAATCTGATTTATCTTTTGAATCCATCTACTTCTTTTCATTATCCATCACCACCCTAGTGTGAACTACTAGCATTTTTGGATGCATTTGCATCAGTAGCCTCGAAATCTTGGCCTACCCCAATCCACTCTGTTCCCTTCTACTCTGTTTCTACACCATAATGAGAGGGTTCTTTTCAAAATATAAACGTGATTATATCACCCTACCACTTGATATGCTTCAGTAGGTTTCCATTGCATTTAGGATAAGGACAAAGCTACATGTCTTATGTGGTGGCATCTACATGTCTTACAAAGTCTTGTATAGTCTGGCCCTTACCTTTCTGTTCACTCATGGCTTGAGCCATGTTCGTCTTACCTTGCTCTGTTCCAGCCATATTGGCCTTATTTCAGTCCCTTATTCTTGCCATGCTCCCTCCCACAGTGAGGCCTTTGTACCTGCTCTTCCTTCTGCCTAAAATTTTTTTCCATTTCTTTCACCTAAACTTTGATTTATCTTTCCTCAGGGAAGCCTTCCCTATCATAGACTCTCAAAACTCCATAAACTCTCCTTTATAGCACTTGCTATAGTTGTAATTTTATATATGTTGGAGATTAACATCTGTTTTTCCCAGCAGCCTCCATGAATGCTGGTTATGTGTTCATTTTTGCTCACCATTATATAATCAGTGCTTATTACAGTGCTTGATTCTCAAGCATTTGTTCAAAGAATTAATCAACAGATCATAATCATCACAGAGAACAACCCCAAATGTCCAACAGTGGGAAATGGTTTCATCATTTGGACATTCATATAGTAGAATTTATGTCATTAAAACCATGTTTTAGGAGACTACAAAAATATGGGAAAATGCTGTCAATATATTATGTGAAAAAATAAGTTTACAAAATAGTCATTTATTAAGTATACAGAAAAAAATGCACCAAAATATAAAGGTTGTTATCTCTAAGAGGTGTGTTTTATAGTTCAGATTTTCTACAGAGAACATGCGTTTTTTTTATAATTAAAATAAAGACTATACAAAAATTAAGGAAAAACTGGCTTTTTAGATATGGTTCAGAAATATAGTAAAAAAAGATTTGAGGTTCATATTGAGCTCCAAAATAAGTATCAACCAAAATGCATAATTGCATGATGATGGTGTTAAACTTGATTGTATAAATTCAACTTAGGAATTGCAAAATAATTATATTAATAATTTAATATAATTATTTTTATATTAATATAATTATATATTAATATAATTATATAAATAATTATATTAAAGCAAGCTCATAATTTCTAGTTTTATTATACCCATTTATATGTAAACGGATTTTAATTTTTAAACATTTTGAAAAGTGTGGTTTTGGCACATGACAGTAATGAAACAGAATGGAGACCAGAAATTGACGCAAACATACATTAGAACTTAGTGTATGATCATGGATGCTACCATTACCAATCATTAGGGAAAAGAAAAATGATTTAATAAACAGCGTTGAGATAGTCATCAGGAAATATCAAAAGTTGGCTTCCAGATGAATCAAAGATTTAAATGTGAAAACAAGCAAAATATGTAAGAGAATTATTTTAAATAAAATCTAGAAACGGTGAAGGCCTTTCAAAGTATGAAACAACTGAAACCAGATTGCTGAATTTTACGACATAAAAATAAAATTCTGTATAGAGAAAAATAAAGTTAAATGAGAAACAGACTAGTAAATCTTATTTGTATACTTTTCACAAAGGACTAATGTTCTCTTAATATACAAAGAGCTCCTAGAAAATAAGCCAGTAGAAAACCTGAGCAAAGAGAATTCATATGAAAAGATGTACAATTTTATTTATAATGAAGATGTAAATTAAAGCAACAACTTATCATTTATTACTATCAAATTAGGAAAGATTGGTTATGTAGTATAACTTAGGGAAGGTGAGAAGAAGGGAAAATGGGCATTCTCATACATTGCTGGTGGGAATATAAAGTATTCTATGGAAAGCAATTTGGAAATCATTTTCAAAATTAAAAATGCACGTATGTTTTGAACTAGCAATTTCATTCAAGAATTTTATCTTCTAAAAGATTTTATGTATGTGTCAAATCAACATATAAGAATATTTGTGGCAGCATTGTTTGTCATTGCAAAAGACTGGAAACAACCTAAACAAATCAGTAGGGGAGTAGGTAAGTAATGATGGCATATCTACTCAATGGAATACTAGGCAGCATTCCTTAAAAATGAGGCAACACTATGTGTACTGCTGTGATGCCACGATGCGACATCTAAGAAATATTAAGAGAAAAAAAAAAGCAAGACACAAGACTCCATGTATAGTATGCTGCCATTTGTGTGGTTTTAAAATATATGTATATAATATATGTTTACATGTAAATATATATATGTGTGTGTGTGTGTATAAATATACACACACACACACATATGTATATGTGTATATATATAAAATATACATTTCCGGAAGGATACATAGGAGTTTGGTAATAGGGGACAAGGTGGGAAACTAAATTTTTTTTACTATACTGTTTGGTAATTTTTAAATGTTTTTTACCATGTGCATGTAATACCTATTCAAAGTTAATTTTTTAACTTATGTTGTGCTTGTAAAAATTGGTAAAGAACAAGAAAGATAAAAGGTATAGTAGTTGAAACAGCCATCAATACTGTTTAATTTTAGGTTTTGCTAGAGGTCTTCTAATTCAGAGCTTCCAGTTGATGCCATGTGGTTTACTGGAGGGTGGCTCCTCCGGTGGAGTGAGGTCTGAAGGAAGGCCATGGGGTTCTTGTAAACAGAGTGCATGATGACCAACAAGCAGTTCTTTATTTACTGTTCCTTTTAATATTTTAAGTGCATTAAAGGAGGTGCTTTACTTCTTGGAATCTACTTCAGCCAGCCACAGAGTATATAGCTGCTTCTTGTGGAGAAGGGATCTTGGAGCTATTATTGGAGTTTGTATTCCGGATGCCTGAGGAGCATGTCACTCGGCACAAGGTGCAGCCCAGTGATGATGAGAGGGCGCAGTAGCAGGGATGTTGCCCAGGGAGGCCCAGCTCTTGGCCTGAATCTCTATATTCGCCTGGTTTGGATCCCTCTAGCAATGTGCAACCAATGTGTCATTTAGCTTGCTGCAAAGTGACTGCCTAATAGTGCATGTGTGTTCTGCAAAAATGAAACATCATTGTTATTTTGAAATATTGTTCCTGATGTAGAAAAGTTTGGATTTGAAATTCATATTATTATAAAACTTATTCAGATTTTTTCTTTTATTATTATATAAAGAAAATGTGATAAATACTTTTCACCAAGCGCTGTCGGTGCCACCAAATGCCTTCCTGTTGGCCACTGTGCTGAATAAATATTATTCACAATGTGAAAGAGGTTGGGAAACACTATTCTGGTCAAATCCTCTCATTTTATGTAAAGAAAACTGAAATCTAGGTAGGTAAGCTCAAGGATTTGTCCAGTGTCATGTAATTGGTTAGTGTGGGGCTGGGTCTTAAAACAGAATCTTAACTCAGCTTTCACTGCTTCACTTTGGCCCCCAAACATGAGGGAAAATTGTAGGAACACATTGATGATAGTTGAAAGGTAAACATATAGAACTTTATAAGAATTATTAACAGAATTGCGGATACACAGCTTAGAAGTCTTTGAGGACCTGCATTGTCCAGTGGTGCTTAAAATCTTCCTATAGAATTGGTTATAGTAGGATTTGTTTTATGATAATGGTATCTATTTCCTTTAAAAAAATAATAATAAAGGTTAGATTATAGCAAGAGGAATTTAAGAGAGAGATAAATAAAAGTTGATATTGGAATTGTATGTATAAATTTTTCCAAAGAAAAGGACTGTATCGGGAGACCTTTCAAGTTCCTCTGGTGTTATAATTACACTCTCTTGTCTTTTGATTGGATTAAAATTTGTTCAGTTAAAAATATGAAGGAAAAATGATTCTGATTTACGTAGGTCGGGATTAAATAGGCTTCAAAGGATGTTTCCATTAGCCCTACATATTTTTAAATAACTTAGAAACTTATTAAAATATAGGGGATATGATATGGTGTATTTTGTACCTGGCTGTCATTTTAACACTGCTAAATAGGGTAAGGAATAATGGAAGTTAAAGTACAGTAAAATTTGGGTAAAATTGTGTTAACCTATAGTTTTCAGGTAAGATACAGATGAGGCGGAGTTAGGTGTCTTAGGTGATTTAAAAAACTCTATTGCCCAAACATAAAATGGATGCATTTTTGAGACAAAAACAAATAATAAGTAAAATTCTTTTAATGACAGTCTATTTATTTAACCTTTTGGTGTGTGTGCAGTGTTTTGTTTTGGGGAGGGTCATTTTAAATTTTCCGGATCTTCTGTATTTCTTTTAGTTCTGTAGAGTTTTAAATATTTCGTTTTTTTAATGGAAAAGATTTTGTTGCTTAATTAGTACTGGCAAACTGGACTGTTTTCTGCAGCAGAAATTGAATCTATGCCTAGCAAAGTAAATTCCGAGAAAAAAGGGTCATAAATTGTCATTCGAAAATTAGAGGGTTTTTTTGTCCAGTTATATTTTCTTTTTCATGATAGTTGTAAATACTCAGAATTTGAGGTCAACTTCCTCGGGGGAAGTTTTTAAATTTTCTTTGTGTTGAGAGAGCATTTATTATAAATGATTCAAAAAATAAAAGAAAGTGTGTTACCTCAAAAATGCTTGTGTAGTATATAACAGTTTAACAAGAGTTTTCTATTTTTCTTCCATTTATTACATATACCAAGGAAGTATAACAAGAATTAAAAGAAATATTTTACTTTGCATATATCTTTATACTTCAAAGTAATTTCTATATTAAATTAGGTTTTATTTGAGATGATGAAATGAAAGACTTTGTAAATAAGAATACATGTTGGTATGTGAAAAAATGTGAAATTAAAACATGTTGGCATACTCCTAGTTTCTCAGAACAAGAAAATGACTAATCTAAATTTCATTTCAGAATAAAAACCAAGACAAGCCACATAAAAGCAACCTAAAAATTAAACTGTCAACATATTATTTGTTTTAAAACTATGGAATAATATATCTGAGGAAGATTTCTCTCAAAATTGTTTTTCTCAATTTCAAGTAAGTAATTTATTTTGGTTAATATATTGGGGATGAGGGGGGTGGGGGTGAGCCTTGACATTGAAGTTAATAAATCATACTCATCCTTAAAGTGACAATTCAAATATCAATCTCTTTAAGCCTTCTGTGACTTCTTTGCCCATTCCTAAAAGATTATCTCTGGTTTCCCATAGTCCTAACCCCCTTTTGCATTGCTGATAAAGAACTTACTGCACTGAGTATTGTATTTGTCTGTAGGAATAAATCATAGGCACTATCTTCATGTGCCTCCCTGCACCCCCGCCCCATACTCTTCACACCGCTATCGACTGCTTAGTGACACTGGGCAAATTATTTTACTTCTGTGGGCCTTAGTTTCCTCCTCTATAAAATAAGTTAATAATCTATACCTCATTGGATTATTATAATTAAATACAATTACCAGCAAATGTCTGACAGATGTAGTAACATAAGTGTTACTTTACTCTTCTAACCTACCACAGAATGTTCCAGGATCTACCACATTATTTCGGTATATATTAAGCACTTTTTTAAATGTTTGACTGGAACTGAAATGAAACATTAAATTTTTGTAGCATTTATTCATTCCTCACAGTAGGATAAACTAAAATGCCTGCACATTGTGGTGTAAGGCTTTTTACAGTTGGTCACTGACTCACATGCCTACCTACTTAAACCACATTAAAAAATTGATAATTTTTAAATAAATACCCCCCACCCCAGGCCTGATCTGTCTTTTTTAGCTGTCAGTGTGTGTGTATATAGACAGAAAAGTGTCCAGGCCAGATCTTGCCTTGAAAAAGGGCAGTATGAAACCATTGGTCAAGGAGTTACTACAGTTTTCCAATGCTGCAGATTAGGTTAAGTGTAATCTCTTGTGAAAGAGCCTTATTTTCCAAAGCCATCGGAAGTGCCTTTGTTATTATTATTTTTCTTTCATGATGGTAAAACATGGTGAAAGTGTGTGCCAGAGGTCATTGTAAAGGTGACAATAGGATTTATTACTCTCTTTTTGGTTTTGCCTTTTGTGAATTTCTAACACAAAAAAATTGAAGCCAGGGGCTTTTAAACCTATTTAGGATTGTGGAATGTGGACCATATTAATTCATTATTGCCTGGCGTTTTAATTCTCTTCACCATATTTTTTCTACAAATATTCCCAGGTTTTATTTTGTTTTGTTTTTTAATAACATTAAACATTTTTCTTTATTTAGTCATTAGATTAATTTTGTTGGATTATACCTTGGTTGATGATGCTTAGTGATTTTAAAATAGAAGCAAGTTAGTCAAAGCTTAATTTCACACCATTTTACTGAGCTGATAAACCATTTATTGAGCCTTACTGTGTGCCCCATTCTAAATGATTTACCTTCACAACAATTCTATAAAATAGGTAATATTATCCCCATTTTACAGTTGAGGATATGAAGCATGGAGAGGTTAACTTTTGTCTAAAGTTATTCAGCATATGTTTATTTCTTAGCATATGAGAATTAAAATGAGGGAACATGTATTAGGCCATTACCTGCCTAAGTACAAGAAGCAGAGAAGCAAAATATGAGCTATCTGTCTTCTAACACTTCCAGAATCTGATAATAGAATTATTGGAACATGACAATGACCATGAATATAGTCTTATTACTTTTTTTCGTCATAATACATCATGGTATTCTGGACGGACCCATTTTCTCCTGAGCAGTATTAATGTCTCCTCTCAAGTTCATGTTTCCATTTGGACTGTGTTATTTCGTTTAATGTATATGTGTTTATAAGATGATAGTAGGACTTTAATATTAATCTAATATAAAATATTTTTATAAGATTAATTTACACAAGTAGCATATGAATATATTCTCATTGTGAATATTCCCCTTCCCAATTATGTCAGTTTTTGCATAAGAAACCTTCCTAAAACTTTGTGGTATAAAACAATAGACATTTGTTAGCCATGATTCTGGTCTTGGTTCAGTTTAGCTTTGCTCCTGGCTGAGTTGGCTTACCTGGCTGCAGTCTGCTGGAAGCTAACTGGTCTGTGATGGCTCTACTGTTGTGTCTGGATACTGGTGCTAGCTATTGGCTAGGGTGGTGGAAGCCATGTGTCTCCAGCAGGCTCTCCTTCATCTGGAGTCAGTAGGGTTTATAGGAGCAGCAAGTGAAGGCAAGCCCCATGTGTTTTTTGTTGTACCACAAGCCAAAGTAAATGACATGGCCAAACCCAGAGTCATTGTGGGAGGCATTTCCTAAGAGTGTATGACTGACTCATTGGGAGGTTAGTACTGCAATAATCTGCTAGGCCACTGTTGTTGGCTGCCTCATTTTCAGGAAACATTTGCCAGTGTAACAGTGCCCTGATCGTGAAAAATTATAGTGTTTATGTAAGGAATTTATTCAACAATTCAGATAACCTTAGTTAATCCATTATTCTTGTTTTATTCCATTCTCATCATCCTTTGGCATCATTCCTGGTCCTATTCACTCAACAAATATCTACTGAGCACCTACTGAGTGCACAATAAGGTACCATGAGGTGGGCAGCAGATGGCGCAAGACTTCTGTGTTCATTGTCCACGTTTCCTAAACTTGTCTACCTATTGTGTGAGCAGAATTCTATAAAAGCAGACAATTATAATTTTTTTTGAAAATGATCAACAGCCCACACTAGACTGAGTATCTTTTATGTACTGCATTTTTAAAATGTCTTACAAGGATTTTGTCAAGTGAGAAAAGCTGTAATACTGAGTTATTTCAATCTGTACTCCTACCAGCAATGAGACTTTTTTCATGTCTTTGAAGAATATATTCTCAAATCTTATAACCCTTGCCAATTTAATAGATAAAAACATGGATCTCATGTTTTTTTTAATTGCATTTTTTATTATAGTGAGTGAGAGTGTCTTTTCATATGCTTGAAAGCCATTTGTATTTCCTTTACAGTTTTCTACTTATCTTTCACCCATTTTCCTGTTGCCAGCCTTGGTCTTCTGCTTTTTAATTCTAAGAAGCTCTTCGTATATTAGAAGAATTAGTCTCTCTGTGAATTTGGTTGCAAATATTTTTTCCATTCTGTTTATTTTTATAGTAAATACCATTTATTTAAATAGTATATTTTTATAAAGAGGTTTTGTATCTTAAATGAGACTTTTAGATGACATTTAGTTGAAGTTAGATTTAAATATTAGGCAAGAGAATGGGAGAAAAAGATCCTGACTTTATTACATCTTTAGAGAAGCTGCCTTTTAAAACTGTGACTTAAAATTAACAGTTTGGGAAAGATCCTATCTTTGATTTACTTTTTTTCTCTTCTAGGTTTGATTCTATCATGAGACCACTTTCTTTGACAAAAAGTCCAAAAGTAGGATCATCCTTTGGAGGGTTGCATTTAGATGATTAGACTGTGTGGCATAGGTAGAAAATACTTTGTCACTTAGAATAAGTTGTAATAATGTTGCTTTGAGTCTTACAACACATATAGTGGTACTGGTATAAGCAGTGCTCTAACTCTATATAACCCTTGACCTGTTCAGCCAGCCTTTACCTAATCAACCACGTAGCTATATTAGGATGGCTAGGTTAGGCTAGCTTTTTACCCAGTGGGCCCCATAGAAGAGAAACAGACTGTAACTTTTTTTGAGAAAGCAATGATACTACCCGCTACTCAAATAACCTATTTTTTTTTTAAATTGTAGAGAGCTACAGAGTGGGTTAGCAGAGGTATCTGTGACCAATGTAGTACTTGACATTAGAAAATACTTTGACTTCTGTATGAAAGGACATCAGAGAACGGTGAGGCTGGACAGCATGTTTTGAGTCATTTAATGTATTTTTCTAGACTTTAAAGTTGGCAGACCCTTTCTTCATATGTAATTTTACCCATCAACGTCAAAAGAAGCAAAAACAAATTCTTAAATGATTTATAGTGGGGAATGGTTGAAAACCAATTTTTGCCATATTATACATAGTTTATAATTTTTCAAAATAAGGTGTTCTTTAGGGTCTGTTATGTCATCAACATATTTATAAATGGTTCCTTGATGATTAAGAAATTTCCATTTATTTGATATCAAATTGTTGACATACCATTGTTTCCTTGGTTAATCCTTTTTAAAAAACATTTCCAAGGTTGTAATACATCTCACAATGTGTACATTTAATACAGTAATTCCCGCCCCCCCCCGAAAAGCCGGTATTAAGCTGATGGGGCATTTTATAATAATAGCTGACTTCTGAAAGAAAATACTACAGTTACTAATTTGTTTTCATTTTCTGTAGACTTCTTTAAAAAATCTATCTGTCATGGAATGAGATTGTCTCCCACTTCCATTTTGTGTTCTTTATTTTTGTATTGCATGTCTTAATTGTTTTAAATTTGTATATTGTGATGTTGTGTTATTGGGCATGTAAAGCTTCATAACTGATAGGTCTTTTAAGCAGTGCTTTTCAAACTATTTGTGGTAAAGAATCAAATTTTTTTGATACTTTAAAATACATTAAAAGTAATTAATAGAAAAATGAAATGAGAAAAATCAATAAAATACAAGCTTCTATATTTTTATTATATTAAAAAAGTATAGAATTCTCCTGTCAGATTACTATGAGTTTCTAAATACTTTCAAGTTTTATACTTGTCTTTGTTGCAGACCGATAACGGCTAGTTTTGAGTAGCACTATAGATATCTTTTATCAATCTAGAGACCCTTTAATTCTTTTCTTCTTGAACCCCACTTATCGCATGTCAAAATTATTATTCTTGTTTCTTTTTAGTTTGACTGTTTCCATGACACATCATTGCCTGTCACTTTTTAATCCTTTTTATGTCACTTCCTTTTTTTAAAACCCCATCCGAGCATCTTTCCAGTAGGAAGGTTTTAAACAATAAAAATTTGTTATAAATGATGTTTTATTTTTATTTTTATAATTTTATAGTTTTTAATTATTTTACTCTTCCTTTTGTTTTTTGGAGTATAGACTATTGTGTTTTATTTAAAACATAGAAGCAAATCATTTTAGAAAGCATATACATAGAAATGTAATTATAGAATTCAAGAACAAAGTATTATTTTCTTTTATGTGTAATATAAGGAATTTAACTTATTTTGACTTTTTAACACTCTGCTTCCAAAGTTAATTTTTAAGACTAACTTATGAGTGTCAAATGTTTTAAACTCTTATCTTTTCTTTAAAAATTTTTTAGTTTATGTAATAAATTTCAATAACAATTTGGACTCAACTCTCATGTATTAATTTGATAGGGAGCGTTTCCACTAATCTATTTGTACAACACCATTTATAATCATTCTTGAGTTCCAATTTTATTTTTTCTGTTGCCTCAAATACATTTTTGGGTACTGTTTTTCAGGAGATATACATGCGGGTTACTTTTCTGAATCTTTGAATATCTGAAAATGATTTTTTGTTGCACATAAGTATTAATAACAGCTTGGCTCAATATGATATTCTTGTGTTTCAGGCTTTTTCCTTTAAAATTCTCTATACATTATTCTGATCTCTTTTAATTGTGACTGAGACAAGAAAATGCTTTCAACATAGAGAATCTGGTGCTTTTTATTTTGAAATTGTTCTGTTATGTCTTTGGTTATTCCTTCAATTCCATTTGTTATACTTATTTTTTTTTAAGGAATACTTATATATTTCTGGAATGGATCACATTTCTCTTATATCTGTCTTCCCTCTTATTTTTAACTTTGTCCTTTCATATTCGTGGTGAACATTTTTGTTTTCATCTTCTATATTACTGATGTTTTTCTGCAGTATTGATTGTTCTTTCTCATCTAGAGGGTGGGTTTTGTTTTTGTTTATATATTTTTTCATATCTCTTTGAGTTCCATTTATATCTTAATCTGCATATGTCTGTTTTGTTTTTATTCCTTCCTGGCCTTTTTAACTGATCATCTTTCCTTAAGAAAGATGTTTCACAGAACCGTTTTTTTCTTGTATCTTTCTGAGAAGACACAGCAGATACTTTCTACATTTTTTTTCATTTCCCAATGTAAACTGTCACAGATTGTTTTCTGTAACATTTTAAGAAGATGTTTTATTTTTGCTGCTGAGTGTTTGTATAGGTCCCATGCTTATCTATCTATGAATAAGAGGCTGTTTACCCCCCAGTTCTGGTGTTTTGAAAGTAGACAGAGTATGGAAAGGCCATCTTGTCGTGTTCATTTTCTACTCATAACTGATAGAATTGCCCTTCCAGATATGCAAAGCTGATATTGTTCATAGCTCACTTAGATAAAAACGTTCATCCATTGTGCCTCTACTGGATTCAAGTTTAAGAGTTTTCCCCCTGTTGTCATTGCACAGTCTACAGTCTCTGTCTTATAGGAGGAAACTTATTCCTGGATAACCTGAGACACCGCGCGGGGGGGGCGGGGGTGTGTGTGTGTGTGTGTGTGTGTGTGTGTGTGTGTGTGTGTGTGTGTGTGTGTGTGTGTGTGTGTGTGTGTGTGTGTGTGTGTGTGTGTGTGTGTGTGTGTGTGTGTGTGTGTGTGTGTGTGTGTGTGTGTGTGTGTGTGTGTGTGTGTGTGTGTGTGTGTGTGTGTGTGTGTGTGTGTGTGTGTGTGTGTGTGTGTGTGTGTGTGTGTGCGCGCGCGCGCGCCCAAGAGCATTTTGTGAAAATCTCCAGGTTGTAAAGGCCCTTAGGACTTCTGGTGATACCATTAGTTGTGGAAGCTAATTTCATATCCAGTATGGAGAGAGCTAAGCTTCATCAGTTATGTTGAAATTGGGAGATGTTTATTTGTTTGTTTGTTTTTTAAGAGTAGATGAAGAAAGACAGGTATTGTCTTACTTCAATACATCTTAGAAAGCTTTTAGTGGGCACCTTGTTTATATTGGAGCAGAATGTTTCTCCAAAGTAGAGAATAGAGAATATCATAAATATTTTACTAAAAAATTAGGAGGGTTATTCTGTATTTCATTGATTCTAAGAAGTATATATCCCTTTCATTTTTGTATCTCAGTAATTAGGATGTGTCTTACAACCTAGCAGCATTTTTTTTCTTAGGATTGCAAAATTAATGATGTCCTATAATCATTGGCACCTTAGGTTCAATATGATATATTAATAGATGCTTACCTAAAGCCATTCGAAATTGAATCTCCCTGTTTGTTGTGAGTAGAGTTAATAATAGTTTTTCTTTTCTCTGACAGTGTAGGCCTTGGGTTAACTTCCTAGTTTTATTTACCTGGAAACCTGATAAAGATAGAATGTCAGTTGTGTAACCTAACACCATTGTCTTTGGTAAAAATGCCTTATAATTAGTAAATTACATAATGGACAGGGAGGACTGCAAATAAACCATGAATACTGATGGGAGTCTACAGCTTTGGGCTTCCCTGGGTGTGATCACTCTTGTAATTGAACAAGTCCTGTTGTGAGGGTTAGTTAGGAAGCTGTGTCTATGGGACTGGAAATATTGTTTACTATTTGGTACATCTAAGCTAGGGTAGCTACAATACCAGTTCTTGTGATCTCATTCTCTTACACTTGACCTGCCACCTTGAGGTGCCAAAGAGAATATCCTTTGAATTGCTGTAAAGACTCCTGCTGAAGAGTACCAGACACAACTTTCCTGGCATGTTGTTTCATATTTTATATCCTGCTACTTATAATCAATGGTCTATAGTACAGCCTTTTTAGGTTTGTGAGTCTCAGTGTCTTCTTGGACCTAACAGGAGGTATTGTACCTATATTATGTGATATTTTTAATTTTTTGGTTTGTAATATTTGCTAAGTGAATGTATATTTATTGTTTTTTATAAGAATTTTAAACTATATATGTATAATGTGAGAAAATCTATATTATGTATAGATTAAGGAACAATATAACAAACATCTGTCTCTTACCCAGGATAAGAAATGGAACATTACAGATATCTTTGAAGTGCCTGATTGCCTCTTCTTCTCCTGTCTAATTTTGGTTCCTAATTTCAGTTAATCATTTGCTTGTTATTCTTTATAGGTTTATATGTATAGATTCCTAAACAATATGTTGTTTAGTTTTATATTTTTGAAGTTATTTATGTGTGTTTGTTATTCTACGATTTTTTCCCTCTTCACATGTTTTTGGGAGTCGTCTGTGTTGAATTACATGGCTACAATTCATTTATTTTCACTAACATAATACTGCATTATATGACTATACCACAATTAATTTATTCATTCTCCTATTTATGAACATTTGAGTTATTTACCATTTTTTACCTCCAATTACGGACAGTGCTGTTGTGGAAACTTGTACATGCCTGCTGCTGCATGTGTGCACAAACGCATCATGGTTATGCTGGGGTGGAATCACTGATTAAGGTGTACACCTCTATTTGCTAATGCCCCGGTGTGTTCCAGAGTGGTTCTACCAAGCTGTACTCTCCCCAGCAGTGTATGAGAGTTTCTGATATTCCACATCACCACTAACATTTAGAATGATCAGTTCTTAAGTCTTAAGTTAATTCTTGTAAATGGTGTCTCATTGTGAGTTTGTAGATTTGCTCTTACTAGTATGGTTATGTTTTTCCATATGCTTATCATCTGCTCCTTCTACCAGATATTCAAAAGAGTGTTGAAGTCCCCAACTTGTGGATTTGTTTATTTATCTTTCAGTTCTGTCATTTTTTGCTTCATGTATTTTGAAATTTTGTTAGGTTCATACCAATTTAGGATTATTGCCTTCTTGGTGAAATGACCTCTGTATTTCTGGTAATATTTCTTGTTTTGGAGTATTCCTTGTGTATTAATATAACCTCTCCAGCTTCCTTTTGATTAGTGTTTACATGGTATATCATGGAAAAATTTTGAGTATATTCAGATGCCTTAAATTACCAAAAGTGATCAATGAGATTTAGCTAGTTTGTTTTTTTAATTATATGCTAGATGAATAAAAAGGAATGTTATATCAAAAGGAAAGCAAGATATGCTTTCATTTTTTTCAATTTACATGAATTGACATGTGTCAGATTTACTAAATAAAGAATATTTGGATATATCTGATTTAAGTGCCTAAAAGTTTAATCACAAAAAATTCTTAACATTTGAAAGCTGAAGCTTAGTACTGTGAAATGGCTGTTAGTATCTTTTAAAAACTTTTTTAGGGGTAACTAGTTTATTGTAAGCATTTTTATGTGATCTCAGCTTCACCTAGTAAGGTTCTTTGTTAGGATACATTATACTTTTTCACATAGAGAAAAAGTGTTTTGTGCGACCCATGTTTCAGTAGCTGGCAGATTTTGATATGGGGACATCTCTAAGTTGATATTAGAGAATAGTCACATAAAACGACAGGAGCGTGTGTGTGTGTGTGTGTGTGTGTGTGTGTGTGTGTGTCCGTCCCAGTATATACAGATTCTTTTTAAAATTTGAAGTAAACCTGATCAGCAGCGGTTTCTTGTTTATTATGTTAAATTCCTGCTACAGCCTCAGCATACACCCAAGAACAGAGGGTCTGACTTCTTTTGACAAGTATGACTTTTTCTGGGTCCTCTTTTGCAGTTGTAGAACCAGAGCAAGGAATTGTTTTCCCTCTGTTAAAAAGGAAGACTCTAAATTACTTAAATGCAGTTGGAACCCTGATCCTAGACATACATGTCCACGCACACACAGAAAAGTGAAAATGCATAGTGCTCTTTTATCTTAATGTTTTTCTCTATAATTATACTTTGATACATCGTAGGGCTTTGGTAAATTTGAAGAAAATAATTATTTCTTTGTATGTAATCTTAAACAGTTGAAAAATTCTTAAATGTGTTTGTGGACATTCATATCCATTCTCTGTTTCATTGTTAGTACTTTCATTGAGATCTCATTAATTTTGCTTGGACTATCATAATAGCCTCTCAGTTTACCTTTAACTTCATCTTTTTTCAAATTCAGCCCTGAGAACATCACTAGATCGATCCTTCTAAAACCCAAATCTCATTCAGTGTTGACATACTGACAGTGGTACAAGAAAATAGGTGAAAAATTGCTTATAAACTAACGGTTCAAAAATGAGGGGTAGTCATATCTGTATGGTACATATGATCTGCAATGCAGTCATAAAGTTCTTACTTAGAAAGAAAAGGAGGAAATGTTCACTTACATGACTAAGTGAGGAAAATAGTCTTCAAAATAATTTGTAGTGTATGATTCGTCTATTTAAAGATGTATAGAATGTAAACAGATAAAAGTAAAATATGTCAGAATCCAAAGTGTTTATCTAGGTGGTAGATTTGAGTACTGTTTTTTCTTCGTTGTGCTCTTTTATATCTTTAAAATAAAAGCATGTATTGGGAGAAAAAATTAATACACCAAAACATATAATCTGTTCACATTATTCTCTTATGCGAAGCCATCATTAGCTTTTCATATTCTACACAGGTTTCCCCTAAAAATAGTCCATGGGTATAACTGCTTTAGAATCACCTGGTATACTCATTAACAGTATAGATCCTGGAGTCCACCCCAGACATATGAAATTAAAACCTTGGGGTTATCCTATGAATGTGTACCTCTACAAGTGCAATTAATGATTCTTACACATGTTTTGAAGTTCTCAAACTGGTCTATAGTATAAAGCAAAACTGGGTAACATAAATCTTTTCTGCAATCTGACATCAAGCCTCATATTCTTCTTCCCCAAGCAATTTGCTCTTCAGTTTGAATTGATTGCTTTTGCTCAGATACCTTTCTCATGGCTGCATTTTCTTTTAGCTGAAGGAAGGCAAAAGTGCTTGACATAGTGTTGTCTCTCATTAAATGTCTGATGAATGAATGAATGAATGAATAAATACCATTCCTCTGATGAAATGAGTATATCTATTTAGTAAATTCTTCCTATTTCAAATCTGTCCTGAGACATCACTTGCATTGTGTAGCTGTCCTGACTTTCCTTAATTAGTTCTTCGTGTCATCATTATACTTTGTACTTCTGTTAGAGGGGTTACTACAATGACTTGCAAGGTTTTTTTTTTTTGTTTCATTTTTTACTTGTCTGACTTCCCTATTAGAGCATAAGTTTCATGGAGTCAGATCAGTATACTGCCAGTCTTTGTGTTTTCAGTGCTTGGTGCCTAGACATTCATGAAAAATTAATAGAAAAAACTCACAGTGGAAGAACAATTGTTGTATGATTCCAGTTATATGAGTTACCTGAATAAGTCAAATTCATAAAGAAAGTCAGTTCGTGGCTACCAGGGACTGGGTGGAAGAGGAAATGGAGATTTATTGTTTAGTGGGTACAGAGTTTCATTTTGGAATGATGGAAAAGTACGAGAATGATGGTACTAATGGTTGCACAACAATGTGAATATATTTAATGCTACTAAATTGTATACTCAAAAAAGGCTAAAAGGCAAATTTTATGTTATGTATATTTTACAGAATTAAAAAAATTTAATGAAAGTAAAGACCTTGGCCTAGTCAGTTTATTTTTTTCTGTACAATTCCTGACATTGTTTTGATTCGTCGTTAAATTGTATTTTTGTTTTCTGTTTTTGTTTTTTTTTTGCCTTAGTAGTACTTGATTTTGTGGGTGTTTGAAATTAAGTTAAATATACAGAGAAAGCCCATAAGAAATTCTATCACAAACCAACAGAATTTATGATGGGGAAAAAATTAAATACTTAAATATTATTGTGATATTACAAATAGTAATTAAAAATGAAGTGGCTATCATATGCTACTAACTACTGTATCGTGGTGAATCAGAAGCAATATGGCATCATGGAACTTCAGATTTGTTGAGGTCAGAGGGTCTATTTTTTCTGCTTAGATTTATCCTACTCAAGTACCTTGGTACTTGAGTACCTTGGTACTATCCTGAGTAATTTTTGTAAATAATATCATTTGAGCCCTGTACATCTTTATGAAGTCGTAATGATTCTGTGTCCTGCAAGGAAAGCTTATGTGCTGTTGATTACTCTTGATCTGGAGCTGTGGCAAATCCAGTTGATGTATGTGTGTGTTCACCCACATGCGTACGTTCCTTCCAATGCAGTGTTCTCTCAGTTTGCAAGATAATTTCTTTGTGAGCAATATAAAAGGTAGATTTTGAGACTTTTCACCTAGAGTGTCTGATTGAGAAGGTCTGGGGTGCCTCTGACTTAGATATAGTCCTTAGAACATAGTATAAGAAATACTGTTTTGATGAAACATATTTTAGATTGGTCAAGGTCTCTCTTAGAAACAGATTGTTCTCATTATTAGAATGTTTAAAATCTAATAAAACGGCATATTATTTCTCTTCGTATTTCTTTGCATCATTGTTTTCTCTGCATAATTCCTATCAGCTCCCTATTCTTTTTTGACAATAATCTCCACATCTGTGCTTTCTACCTACTGCCATTTTTCTGTCAAGGGTTGATAAATCCTGGTGAGTGACAGGTAAGTGAAAGGAAAATATATTCATTTCTCTGTTCTTCAGTCAGTTTTATGAAAGTATAATTTCCATACAACAAAATTGACCAATAGTTACAGTTGACCCTTGAAAAACAAAGGTGTTAAGGGCACCACCCACTTCCCACACAGTCAAAAATCTGCACCTAACTTTCAACTCCCAAAAAACTTAAGTCATCCCTCCGTGTCAATAAAATTGGTTCCAGGACCCACCCCCCCTCAGATACCAAAATCCTCAGGTGTTCAAGTCCCTTTTATAAAATGGCACAAAACTATCCACATGTACATGAGTTTAGACAAATGTCCATAGCCAATTAATCATCACCACAGCCGTGATACCTAGAACATTTCTGTCACCCCAGAAAAGTTTCTTTGTTCCCCTTTTGGGCAAACCTCCCTCCCCACCAACAGTGACCACTGATCTGCTTTGTCACTATAACTAGTATAGTCTTGACTTTTCTAGAATTTCACATAAATGGAATCGTACAGTATATAGTCACTTGTGTCTTCATTGACATCCTGTATCAGTAGTGTGTTCCTTTATACTGTAGAGTCATGTTCCATTAGATGGATGTACCATTCACTAGGAGGTACATTTGGATTATTTCCACTTTGGGCTATTATGAATAAAGTTGTAATGAGCAACCATATGTGTTTGTGTGAATATATATTTTTTATTTCTCTTATAAATACTTAGGAGTAGGGTTGCTGGGTCATATATACTTCATAAGAAGCTACCAAACTCTTTTCCAAAGTAGGTGTACTATTTTGCATTACCTATAGCAGTGTATGGGAGGTCCAGTTTCTCCACACTCTCATCAACACTTGGTTCAGGTGAGAGTGTAATGATATTTTAATTTTCATTTCTAAGAACTAAGAATTAAGGATACTGAACATCTTTTCATGTGCTTATTTGCCAGTTATATATCTTCTTTGGGGAAGTGTCTATTCAAATCTTTTGCTCACTGAAAAAATTGTCACTTTTCTTATTGAGTTGAAAGAGTTCTTTATCTATTTGAACATAAGTCCTTTATCAGATACATGTTTTGTACATATTTTCTCCCAATCTGCAGCTTGCTTTTTATTGTCCTAATAGTATCTTTTGAAGAATAAGAGTTTCTAATTGTGATAAAGTTTGATTTATAATTTTTTTATAAGTCATGCTTTTTGTGACCTAAGAAATCTTTAACATAAAGTCTCAAATGGTTTGTTTTCTTGTAAAATTTTATGCCTTGTTTTTAGTAGGGTGTAGTATAAAATATTCAAAATTCTAAATGATTATTAGGTACCTCTTTTTAAAAGTATTAACGAGATTATTTTGGTAAGGGTCTTTCTGGCTGTGAGATCCTTATAAAACTTTCCTCCTAACATTTTTAAGCTTGAATTTCATCATAATTTTGGCTTAAGTACAGGTAGAGTATTAGAGCCACTTTTTTGCCCTACAATTTTAATTTCTAGGTAATAGTTGATATCTATCTTCCCAGGGATAACTGCTATTATGGTAACACATTTCTCACATTTAAGCTAGTCTGTCACATGTGTATTTAAAAGTGCTTTCTCTGTCATTTTTTGAGTTACTAATATGAACACAGGTCTTGTGTAAATCAGGTCTAAGGAGATGATCAATGAGATAGAATGCCCTTTTGTTAGGGAATTTACAATCTAGAAGTTGCAGATGACAAATTTGTTTAAACGTAAGTGATAAAGCCAGTTAAAAATGTGCATTGATTCAACTTTGCAATGTATTGGACTATATAAAAACTTGCAAGGTATTCAGACCTAAACACAACTCAACCCTGCCCACCCCTACCTGCCCTTCCTGGTTCTGTTATTTGGCCTTCCTCTCTTTTCTTCCTTTGGAGACACGTGGCAGACTCCTAGCTCAGGCCCAGGGCATTTCCTTACTCTTCATGAAGAAATGTGAATCTATACTATTTTGTATGGGAATTTTTTATGATTCCCTCTCCTTTCTGAAGTTCTTATAACACATGTGTGATAAATTTAATAAACAGATAGCTTCTTTGGCTCTTTTGTGAGCTGATTAGGATAGCCTATAGATAATACTTCATTTCAGTCTTAAGATTTACAGTATGAATTCTGTCCTATCCCCCTTCTTATACTTAGTCATTCCACCTGGGAAGTGCTGTCTCAGATTTCTTGGATGTATTAGCTTCTACGTAACCCAGTTTGGTTGGTTGTCTTTCCCAGCCAAAACAATGTAAGCAACAGATTGAGCAGAAACAGACATGAGAACCCAATTTTCCTTTATTAAGCCAGACATTAGAGAGAGATTTACAAAAATGTAAAACAATTTGGTCATACTAATTTTTTCTTTTGGAAAACAAAATGTATTTCTGTTATCATGTACTAAGTTTATTATTCTTAATGAATGAAATCAATACATTATCTATTTCTCAGATAATGTATTTTCTCAGATAATATTTCTAATATGGTAAATATGGACACATATAAACCACATAAAATTATTTGAGGTCTTTTTTAGCTTTTAAGAGATGAAAAGCTGTCCTGAGACCAACTTATTGAGCAGTTATTACATGCCAAAGTGCTTTACATGTTTTAACTTATTTAATTCTCGAAACAGCTCTGTTTGGTAGTTGCCGTTATTATCTCCAGAAGAAACTGAGACAGAGATTAACCTCTCCACATTTATATAGTTAGTAGGTGGAGAAGCTGGGATTCAAACTTAGTCTGGTCCTTTTCAAAATTTTAATCTCTCACGTTTTCCCCCCAAATATACAGTTAGTCACTAGTTCTTATTCTTTAAGATATCTTCAATTCTTTCTTTTCCTACTGTCACATCCTAGTTTGGGTCTTTATTAGTCCATTCTTAGAGGTGACAGGTTCTAGCTGTGCTCTTTGTCATTATCAGATTAATAGTCCATAGGTACAGCTTTTTTCATCTCCATAATTTATCATAGTTCCTCTTGTGTACCACTTTAAACCCATACTTACCTACTTTTTTTTTGAGTTTGTAGTAGGAGCGCTTATGCTCCATTTCTCAAATTACATGTACGAGTCTGTTTAAAGTTGCCATGTAGGCTACTAATGTTTTGTTCATTTTTTTCAGGATTATTTCTTTCTGTGCTTTATTTTGGATAGTTTCTAATTACCATTCCTTCAAGTTCATTAATCTCAAATTCTGGCATTGGTAATGTGCTGTTAAGATCATCAGTTGCATTTTTCATCTCCAACATTTATTTTTTTGTCTCTTATGAGATGAAAATTTGATTTGCATTATACTGTCCATGTCCCTGCTTAAGCATCCCTCTACTTTCTTCAACATACAGATTATAGTTATAATTATCTGATATCTTTGCTAACATTCTAATATCTATCATTTCTTGGCCTGTTTCTATTGCTACTTTTTCCTCTCATTATGGATCACATTTTCCTGTATCTTTTCATTCCTGATACTTTCTTATTGAATGCCAGACATTATGAATTTTACCTTGTTCTGTTCTGCATATTTTTGTATTTCTGGAAATATTTCTAAATTTCATTCTGAGACACTGTTATTTGGAAATTGCTTGACACTTTAAGTGCTTATTTTTATTCTTGGTAAGGTAGGAACAGACCAAATTTTATTTAGGGCTAATTTTGCTCTACTGCTGAGGCAATAACTTTATAATCTACCTGGTATCTTGTGA
Source organism: Cynopterus sphinx (assembly GCA_030015415.1). Classification (NCBI taxonomy): domain Eukaryota; kingdom Metazoa; phylum Chordata; class Mammalia; order Chiroptera; family Pteropodidae; genus Cynopterus; species Cynopterus sphinx. The sequence continues at coordinate 93,468,961 of CM057386.1, read as the reverse complement.
AGTACGCGATTTTTTTTCTTTTCTGAATGAAACAAATTATTCCTGCCACTATCTGAACCACTGGGATAGTTCTCTGTTCTGTTCAGCTTGTTCTTTTCTTATGTTTTGTAGATTCCTCACAAGCACCTCGCAAGCACGTGCTGATACTGCTTCGCCTTTGAGGAGAACCCTCTGCAGACCTACTCATATTCGCTCTGTACAGTTCTCTTCTCTATGCTGCTCTATCAGGCAAATTCTAGCAAGCCTGACCTCCCAGTTCCCTCAGTTTGGGACATTTCTGGTTTCTACCTGGGTTCCTTCTCCCACTGTTCTCTGGAAACACTAAACCCAGAGCTGTTGGAGGGTGGCTCACTTTGTGTAGGAGAATAATTCCCTTCTCTTGGGGATTATTCTCCTATACCAGCCATTGTCCGTATATGAAAACTATTGTTTCATATATTTCTGGTTGTTTTGTTTTGTTTTTTAGTCATTTCACACAGAGGGTAAATGTGTTCTCTGTTACTCCATCTAGACTGGGAGCCCTGTCTATTTCATTTTTTAAAGATTTAGCTCAAGTATTAACTCCTCTCCAAAATGTTTCATAATCCATCTTCTCGCCAGAAATCATTTAGTTGCAAAAAACAGAAGCTCTTTCAAAGAAACTCTAATAAAAAGGGGATTTATTATTATAATGCAGAGAAATCTCTCAGATCTTCATTGCATGGTAGAAACAGATCTGGCTTCTCTTCTCTTCTCTCCTGCACACCTTTGCAGAGTTCTTTCCACTTGCCAAGGTATTAACTCTGGCCTTAACATGACATTTCACCTCCACTCCTTACTATGTTATCAGGTTACCTATTTACATGAATGGCCACAAGGAGCCAGAAAAATTAGTATTAAACTTGGGTAAGCGGAGTTCAATAGTGACCTGACCATGATTAATGTAATTAATTTTTTTTAATTAACAAATTTTCTAAATAAGTGTTTTATGTGAGAAATACCAACCTGTAAATTCTACATAGGAAGTTAAAGTGTCAGATCATACTCAGTAAACACAATGTTTATGTCAAAGTAGCTCAGACATTTTGCTTATTTTTTGATTATTAAATAATATTCATCTATAAACACTTACAGATCACATATTAGGTACTAGACACTGTCCAAAATACTAGTGGTATAAAGTAGCTTATACTCCTCTAGAAAAGGGCTTGACAGACTGCAGCCCTGAGAGCCAAATCCAGCTCTGCCACCTGTTTTCATAACAAAAGTTTTATTGGATCACATCCCCTCTTATTCATTTATGTATTACCTATAGCTGTTTTCATGCTTCAACAGGATATAAGTAGTTCCAACAAAGACTCTGGCCTACAAAGTCTAAAAATTTACTATTTGTCCTATTATGGAAAAACTTTGCCAGTCCTTGGCATAAGGTGATTTTATATATATTTTAATATAAAAAATTTGAGGTTTTTTTACAGTGTTAAGACCTTAATTATGTCTTAGACTTTGACCAGAATTAATATTTAGAAAGAGATTAAATTATTCTCCTAATGTTCTAATATTAGAAATTCTTGGTTTCATTCATTAAGACCATGGGATTGTTTTGTTCTTAATTCTGGTTGGGTTTGAAATATCTCACGAGGGTATCTGGGTTTACTGGTGATTCAGGTATACATGGTGTGATATTTGGCAAGAGGCTAAAGGCCAGGTGTTACAACTACCGACATAACAATCTTTCATAAACCATTAAGTGTTTTCTGTAATTTTAAGAATAAAAAGATTTTTTTTCACTGTAGTATGTTAAAACAAAAAGTAATGCGCTTTGAGATGGTAGGAATAGTTGAAATTAATTTGTTTGTCAAATGTAAAAATTAAACACAAAAGCTCAGGAAATACCATCTTAGTCTAAAGGTGCTTCTGAGGTTAGTAATCAGTATATAGTTCAAGTGTTCATGATTGTCATTAGTTAAGGCAAAGAAGTCTTGTACAGATTTGCATGAAGATATTCACTCTCCAGGTCTCTACTACTATGAAAAGAATAAATCTGTTACTTATTTTTAGTATGTACCTATCTCTTTTAAATGTCATTGCCACTAATCTGAATATCAAATGCTAGATTCTCCTACAGTTCCACAGTAGGAGATTCCCACCAAAGAGAATCTAAGGAAGAAAAAGCAGAGCCTCTGTGACTAAGGGAGTTTTTATTTATTTTACACACACACACACACACACACACACACGCACACACACAACTAAGATACCCATTCCAGTGCTAGCATAATTATTAATAGTGTCCTTCATTCTCAAAAATCCTAATTTGGATGACATATTATATGGTCACCCTGTTTATCTATAATCATGTCGACCATTGAGTAGCCAAATCTGCTTTAAAATTTATCATTTAAGCAACTTCAGCATTTATTCTGATTCAAAATCTCATAGGGTGAGTGGTGGATTGTTGGCTGCAAGAGAACACATTTGTTAAAGTGAAATTTAACTCAGATACAGACTCATCTGATACTAAGAACCTAGATCATGTGTGTCTTTATGGCTCAGAATCCTTTGAATCCCCACTGCTAACAATTAACTTTTGGCGTGGTGTTCAGGGACTTTCCTCAGCCTCTGTCCAATCTTCTCCTTTACCCATTTTTCTCTTTACCATGAGCCCTATATTTCAACCCCACTTACACACTTGGATTTTCCTGAATGTATCCTTATATTTTCGCTAATACCCATACCTTTCTTATATTGTTACCTCCATTTTTTCCCCTTCTCTGTCATTTTTAATCTGGTTTTCCCATCTTTGCCTCTTATATTTCTACACACTCTTTAAAGTCCAGTGCAAATATCCTTTCCAGTAAGTTTTTTTTGAGGGTGGGGGGCATATAAAAAAATTCTAATTTCTCTTTTCTCCGGCTTCCTAAGCATTTTGTTTCCATCTCTGTTTTATCTAATAATGTAACTTAATGCCCCAACCTCATTTCCAGGTCTGTAAGGCAGAATACAACTTTATGTAATTCATTTTAACATCCACATTACCTTTACAAAGCCTTTTATTTCTAGGTGTTCAGAAAATGTATGGTCAATTGTTGGCATACTACCTTAATTTAGAACTAGGCAAGAAAATATTTTAGAAAGAGATTTTCTTTGTATGCTTTGTAAGAGTAACTTTAATATGTCTATTTTCTAAATTTATTTAATCTCTTTAATGTTCTTTTCTTTGTTTTATCTGAGCTCTAGTTAACACTTTTTTCTTCAGATAGAAGAATATTCTCATTGGCATTTTAGCTAGGAACAAAAGTTTCTATTTTTCCTTTTCTCCAAGGCAGTTTGCCATGTTCCAAGAGCTTCTTAACATTCTTTTGCAATTGCCATTTTATTCAGTTAATTCCTGAAGATGAGATGATCTGTTGCCTGACAATCTAAGTTAGTTCTCTGGGTTAATCATTGACTTCCATAAATCTCCCTCACTTTAGTCGCACTACGTTTCTAAGGAAGACGTAGGAAGAAAAGTATTAAGTTCTCTTTCCAAGTTGAGGAAAGTATACTTTAAACATTAACCTGCTTTGTAAATTTTTTCTAGCGACAAAAAGGAAAAGCAAGCAGATGACATTACAACCCTGGCATTTTTTTTTTTCTTTTAAGTAAATCTAATTTCATTAGACTTGGATTAAGGGAAGCCTGCAGCTACCTCCTTAGGCATGTTATCTTGGCTATGTCAAAATTTCTTGCTTTGGGTGAAAGCAGATGCCCACAGGAATTTCCAGAACCTAAGACCAAAATGTGAAGCCAGTCTAAACACCTGTCTTTGCCATAGCTGTTAATCATCAAACTATCACTTGTCCTTTATTTAGTGACTGGCATTTGGGAAGTTCTGTTATAGAATTCTATTCAGTGCTTTGATCCCATCTTAAACTCTTATTTTTCATCACTCGGAATAATGATTGGCATTTTATTTCACATAAATTATGAGCTAAGGATGTGGCTTGTAAATGGAATAAGATAAATCATTTGGTCTCATACACCCAATTTGTATTATAGACTAAGTTTGTAGATCATCATGTATCTGAGTAAGTCTAAAGTTAATCTGTTCTCATATTCGGATATTTAAGATTATAACACCAAGTTTATAACACTCCCACCCCTGATTCATTATGGGAACATTTGAAATTGATATAGAATCCTCAGGTGCTCAGCAAGTACACTTTATATTTCACTATGTTCTTACGAGATAAATTTCATTTTGGAATATCTGAGAGCTCTGGAAATCTATTAGAGGGAAACATTACAGTGGGACTTATATCAAATATAATAAACCCATAGATTGGTTTATAGCCTCTAAGAAAGAGACATCAAATTCTCCCAGTTACTTCAACTTCAGGTAATTCATCTAGATTTGCCCAAGAGGCCAGTTACATATGTTTGGGAAAGTGGCGAGACAATCCAACCAAATGGCAATCTCACTCTTAGTGTTTCCCTACTTTTGGCCCTTCAGTCTTAGAGTCACTTTGAATGGTGCAACCATAGACCTTCATCAAGGGAGGGAAGTAGTAATATTTGATAGTACAGAAAACTTCTCATCCTTAGATCAGACTAAATTACAGTCTAACAATGAATTTAAAAGTCATGGGTTGAAGAAGAACTGTCTTTCATGTTGTTTTAAGGAGAGATAGGTTATAGACTTTCTAAACAAGGGATTAGAAATAGATGATTTGGCAGACTTAAGAAGAGGCTCTATCAGAAGTCTAAAAGTTGTCTCGAAATGCTGAAAATTGGAGGTTACTCCTTAGTGATTTATAAGATTTAAGGAAAAATTGAGGAACATATGCATTATTTTCATTTAAGACAGAATATAGGGTAAATGTTTAGGAGATATTTGAGAAACCCAAGCAAATTTGGAATCAGCATGAACAGAAGCAAGAATTAGTAAGGAGTATGGATAATGAAAGAAATGTCAATGTTAACTGTACAGATGTTCTTAATGATTTTAAAATGTTTGCATTTGATTTGATGACCTCTTAATTTTGGATTTTCTTCTATTAAGAAATCATTGGAAATTATCATAGTAATGAATTTTTAAAATCTGTGATTATAAATAGGTACTTTCTTAAAAATCACTAACTTACTTTGATAAAAAAGATATCCTTGGAAGGTTTTATTTGTGTGTTTGTTCATTTAGCTTGTTTGAAGTGGTACTTTGGTAGAATGAAAAGAACACCAGACTAAGAATTAAGATCTTAGAGTGCTTCTGGTTTTGAGGTCCTTGGAATTCTTCTCATTCATTTGACTGTGTAACTTTAGGTAATCTGAATCTTTTCTCTTATATGGGTAAAATGGGTAAGCAAACTGTAATATATCCATACAAGGAGTTACTATGGATCAGTAAAAAGAAATGAACTACAGTGCACGTGATGTGTGGATAAACATTAATATATCACTGTGCTAGGGAAAAGAATTCAGGCTCAAGAGAATATATACAGTGTGATTCCATTTTTATGACAAAACTATCATGACAAATCAGCATGGTGATTGACCTGCATGAGGTAGAGATTGACTGAAAAGCAGTACAAGGGATTTTTATGTTTCTCAGCTCTGTGTGCATAGAAGTTCTAAAAGTAATGACACCCCCATAATGACACCCCACTTTGTGTCCAGATCTTAATTTCTAAACGACATTCTCGATTAAAAGAAGCAAGACTTCCTTGAGAGATAGCTGATACCATGACTGAGAAAGTACAAGATGAACCTGGAATATCTTATTGTTCTAAAAATAAGAAACTGTTCAAAGAATGATGGGAACATAACACAAGGACACAGGAGTTCTCATTTCTACTCAGACATGAAAGAAATTGGAAGTCCTCCTTCACAATAAGAACAAAATTGAACAAACTTAAAATCAATAAGTCTTCTTGGATCCAGCAGAGAATTGAGGTCACAGAGTAAACCATTGCCCATAAACCAGAGGGATAGGTGTATACAGAGAATCAGAGTTTATTGGAGCAGAAGCTAATGGAGCTAGCAGTTGGTAGGAAAATTTAAACTGTAACTGATGAACTCCTCCTAGAAGCTGAGTGTGGATTAGCACGAGAGTTAAAAACTCCCAGAATTTTAGTCTTGTGGGGGGCTCTCATACTTTTGTGAGTTTCTCCTTCATAACCTCTACCAAGTTTTCACTGAAGACTGTGGTGGGGCAGGGGGCAATCTTCTGCTTCCAGTAGAGAGAGAGGAATAGTAACCATTTTGAAATGTGCTCAGAACATTCTATTCTCTGCCTACACGCAGGAGAAACTACCAGAGCCTAATAACTAACTTGGGGAAAGGGAAATATCCAGCTCTAGCTCCCTCTAGCCTAGCTGTCTCATCTAAGGGGCAGGGGTGAGAGGATACTGAGGCACTTGTGAAGGCCAGAACCCAGGGATACGGGCCCCCTGAGAGCTCCAGACCTAATCGTAGGATTATAGTACCTTCTAATGCCCCCCCACCCCCTACAACAATTTACCACCACATTAGTAAGGTTCCTGAATAATAATCAGATTGCAGAACAAAGAACTGCAAGGCTTGTTGTCTAAATTTAAGAAGTCTCTAGACAAAAGTAAGAATGTTAGAGGAAATTTTGGCCCCTGATACCTATAGCTTCAGTAAATACAGCCTAACTCCTGATCAGGTATGGCAGAGATATTGGAGTTGTCAGACCTGTTAATTTAAAATAACTGCAATTAATATGCTGAGAGCTCTAATAGAAAAAGCAGATGACATGCAAGAACAGATATAAGCAGAAAGATTGAAATTCTAAGAAAGTATCAAAAGGAAATGCTAGAAATCAAAAGTACAATAATATGAAGAATGCCTTGGACTTATCAGAAGAAGGAACAAGAAATATTTGAATAATTAAAAATTTTCCAGAGTCATTGGCAGATACCACACTGATCCAGGAAGCTTAGAAGACACTAAATAAAATAAATACCAAATCTACATCTCTAGGCATATGATATTCGATACAGAAAACCAAAGACAAAGAGTAACTCTTGAAAGAATCCAGAGGGTAAAAAAAAAACTTACCTATCTATACAGGAAGAAGGTTAAGGATTGCATTGGACTTCTTTTTATAAACTATGCAAACAAGAAAAAAGTGGAATAAAATGTTTTGCATTGCTAGAAAAAGAATCACCAACCTCAAATTTTGTATACTTCGAATTTGTCCTTCAAAAGTGAAGGAAAAATAAAAACTTTCTCAGATAAATAAAAATTGAAGAAATCTGTTGCTAGTAGGATATGTCACTTATGTCACCAGACGTTCTTCAGAGAAAAGGAAAATGGATATTAGTCAAAAACTGGGATCTGCATAAAGAGAGGAAGAAAGAATGGCTAAAGGTAAAATAAAACCTTTTGTTTTCTTGTTCTTAATTACTGTAATAACTTAAGTAATAATGGAAACTGGATGGTTATAATTTATGGATAAGTGAAATGAATAATAGTGATGTTCTAAAGGACAGGAGGGAAGAATTTGGAATTATAAGGTACCTGTACTGCCTGTGAAGAGCAGCATAGTGTTATTTGACAGTGTACATAAATTAGACAAATGTAGACTGCAAACTCTAGAGCAACCACTGAAAGATGTTGGTCCACTGACTTGTGGTTTGCATTGTTTTTGATGAGTTTGGCAATATGTTTCCACCCAAAACTTTGTACATATTTTTAATTTTCATGATTTATCACTGCCCTATTCAGGCCCCTGTGTAACCAGTCGTATGCTTAGTGGAACTATTGGCCATATCAGTCTGGTACTCTAAGTGATTAAACATAGTCCTAAGAAAACTTTAATTCATATATAAAAGTTGTAGGCTCTTTGTATGGGAAGGGGTGGAGAGCTAGGAGTCTGTGCTGCTTCTACCTTTGCCAAGGCAAATATTAAATGCAGTAATAATTTATGATTATTGTCATTAGCTTTTATTGTCTGAAGAAACCTTTTTACATTAAAGATTAAGAAATTAAGATAATTTCTTAACCTTTAATATCTTTATCTCTTTTGATAATGATTACTGTAAAATATCTTGTAATTTGACAAAGTATCTTAATGTGACTCAGGATTTAAAAATACTATACTTAGTACATCATTAAATGGAAATAATATATAAGTGGTTTCAGTGGCTACTGTATATATTTCTATTAGTACATAATTTATTTCTATTATACAAATCCAATAATTTATTTTAATGAATACATTAATTCTACTGGTACATTCAAAATTAGGTGTTCTCATTAGAGACTGCCAAAGAAAACAGTATAGATAGGTTAACAAATTATATAACAGCTTTATTGAGACATAGTTCACATACCATACAGTTTATGTATTTATATATGTAGAGTGTACAATTCAGTGATTATTAGTATATTCATAGAGTTTTGCAACCACCACCGCAGTCAATCTTAGGACATTTTTAGCACTTTAAAAAGAAATCCATATCCAGTAGCAATTACTACCCATTACACCCAACACCATAAGCTCTTACAACCACTAACAACCTTTGTGTCCCTAACTTATTCTGGACATTTCACATAAACAGAATCATTTAATACATGATATTTTGTGACAGATTTCTTTAACTTAGTATTATGTTTCCAAGGTTCATCCATGCTGTAGCATGTATCAGCACTTCATTCCTTTTTATGGCAGAATATTCCTTTGTATGAATGTTCCATATTATATTTATCCATTCATCAGTTGATGGACATTTGGGTGAATACCACCTTTTGTCTGTTAGGAATGATGCTGCTTTGAGCATATAGGTTTGTGTAGGGAAATATATTTTTATTTGTTTTGGACATGTATCTAGGAATAGAATTGTTTGGTCATGTGATACTCTGTTTACCTTTTGAGGAACTGCCAGACTATTTTACAAAGCCATTTAATGTTCTCACCAGCAATGTACGAGGTTTCTAGTTTCTCTACAATACTTATCATTGTCTGATTTTTTTCATTATAGCCATCCTCGTGGGTGTGAAGTGGTATTTCATCATAGCTTTTAATTGTATTTCACTGATAGCTACTGATATTAAGCATTTTTCATATACTTACTGGCCATTTGTACATATTCTTGGAGAAATGTCTATTTAAATACCTTCTCGATTTAAAATTGGGTATTTGTCTTTTTATTATCGTGAAAATAATAAAAAGTTGTAAGAGTTGCTTATTCTAGATACAAGTCCCTTATCAAATATGATTTCTAAATAGTTTCTTTTATTCCATAGGTTGTCTCTTTACCTTCTTGTGGATAGGTAAAATTTTAAAGTCTTTTAGTGTTCAGCTACCAGAAAGTATGGTTGAACAATTTACTAGATTTGCATAATCTAATTACCTGGTAACATTTATGTGTATGTTTTTGAAAAATATTTCAAGCATTTATGTACAAATTTGGACAGTAAATTTATCTTGATTAGCTATTACTAGTATTGCTTTAAATCATCTGAGGTGAATTTTCACATTATAATCAGGTTATTAATTTTACTTCAAGACCTTGGATTACTTGAAATACCACAAAGATTAATATATTAGACCATTTCTGGTTAAAACATATGAAACTAAATAATATTTGTTTTAAAAAAATGGAAGAAATTTTTTTTTTTTAGCTAAGGTTAATAAACACTGCTATTTTCATGACATTTAGTCTGAAAGGTGTATTATTATTATTTTTTTAATATTCTGGCTTGAAACCACTGTCAGCAGTTTAATTTTTTAAAGCTAGGCTTTTTGGAAAAATATGATGGTATACCATGGTGTGTGGGCCTTTAAGCAGTACCCAGCTGAGGTTCAGAGTCACTGTGAAAGTCAAGGTGATTACTGATTTTCTTTCTATAATAATAATTGCAAACTAAATTACATATGAATTTTGGATACATTATTTCATCAGATTCTTGACATTTTTATCATAAAAGAATTTTCATGTTATATTTTGCTATTTTACTGTTGTTTAATATGGAAAGTTGGTCCTTAATTCAGTCCTGTTAGTCTCCTTGGAAATAGGAGAAGATATGAAGGTATTAATTATAAGTATCTCATTAGCATTTGTAAAAAAATTATTAGGAGAAAGTAAAATAAAAGCAGTCAAATTTTTACTAGACTCGGTTGAAAGCCCTCTTAGTTACTCAGTATGAAAAAGGCATCTTGTATCAGTTTTCCAACAATAAATTCTTAATTCCCTGATATCAACAATGAGTATTTTACAATTTAATTCAGTTGTGACACTAACTACCCAAAGTTAGTGCAGACTCCACAGGGTAAGGGATCAGTCCCACAAGATTATTACCTTCACTTCACATGCCAGCTACGTGGGGTCCCCAGGGTACCTGCACTTCTGTCCCACCAAATATAAATGTAGGAATTTCTACAACCCTTCTCCCCTGCCAGGTTTTATAAATTGCTTAAAGATATAACTCAAGAAAGTGCTATAGTTTTATTATAAAGGATACAAATGGTCAGATAGAGACATTTAGGTTCAGAAGAGTCCTGAGCCCAGATGTCTCTGTGCCCGTGGAGTCATGATGCACCATCCTCTTGGTACATCATTTTGTGCACCAACCAGGAAGTTTCCCAAATCCTCACTGTTCAAGAGTTTTGTTTTCTTTTTTTGTTGAAATTACAAAGGCATTATTATTAATTAAATAATTGGCCATTGATGATTGAACTAAATCATGAGACCTTCTTCCTTCCCTGGAGGTGAGGTTGGAGGGAATGGAATTGAAAGTTCCAACCCCCTAATCATATGGTTGCTTCCTCTGGCAACGAGCCCGCATTCCAAAACTGCCTAAAGGCCCCACCAAGAGTCACCATAAATTCAGGTATGGTCCAAAGGGGTTTGTTATAAATAATGAAAAATGCTCTTCTCAGAATATTCCAAGGGTTTTAGGGGCTCTGTGCCAGGAACTGGGAACAAAGACTAAATAAATATTTTTATTATATATGTGTGTGTTGGAAAACATATGTATATATTTAGTAGTTTTTATTATATTATATATGTTTATCCAACATGTATCAAACACCCACTATATTCCAGGCTCTGTGCTAGGCATTGAGAATAGGAAGGATAAGAAGACATTATATATGTGTTCAAGCTCACATTGCAGGTGTGAAGTCTAAGACAGTAAGTTGCATCTTACATGGGGGTTAGGTTCTGAAGTGAAGGTATGAGGTTAAACCCTCATAGGCAGAATTTCCCTTGATAATATCTTAAATTGCACAGTGTCTTTCAGTAAGTCCAACAGGTTAGTTTTCCTGAGGCGCAGACATAACCACTGTTTCCTCAGTGGAGCTCTAGTTGAAATAGTTGGCCCACAGTCAGGGCCATATTTTATGAAAACTATGAACTGTATCTTTTAAAGTGTAGAATCACACTTAGTTCCCTCTCTCAGTAGGAGACACTTTCACTGTTAGAGGCACAAAGAAGCTGGGACTAACTAAAGAACAACAGATTTATATACACTACCTCATTAACACTAGAGCATAAATTTATTAACTGGACACACTGCCACCATTTAATTGTGTTCTCATTCATTCAGTCTCTCTTTGTCTCTCTCCCTGTGCCTCTTCCCATTCTTATCAATCCTTTTCTATCCAGTAAACAAAATGCACATATGATGTGATTCTACTGTGTATAAACATATATATATAGTATAACATAATGTTATAAGTATCATAATAGATTTATACAGGTGCTGTGAAAACATAAATGAGGAAACAAGTTTTAAACTTATTTTTGTAGATTAAGGAAGATGTGTTCAGTTGAATTAGTAAGTGAGCTGGTCCTTTAAGAATGAGATGCAGTTATAGTGTTTTCCATTCAAGTACGAACTGTTTTTTATTTTCTTCAAAAAAATTATTTTTGCATCAATCTTTTTTCTATTTCCTCAGTGATAATTCTTCTGGTTATAGAGTATATTAATTAATTTAGTGAAGTCTATTGAACACATCTGAGCCAATGCACTGAGGCAAAGGAGTCTAATCTCAAGAATTTTTTTTTTGGCTTGTGATGTTTCTGTAAATTCTCATTTGTATAGTACCCAAAATTGTACTGGTAAATGTGAAAATGGGAAAATTGATTTTCCGCATTGAGTATAGAGCTTTAGGCTAAGACATAAAGTGTCCTTCAGCCACGTATACAGTTCTGTATAGTTTTACATCTGCCATTTTGCTGTTTGTTATCTGTATGTCTTATACTTTTTTGTTCTAGTCATTCAGTATAACTTTCTTTTATACTAAATAGATTTTTTAGTATATCATTTTAATTCTGTTGTCTCATAATTTTTTAGTTATTTGCAGTTGCTCTGTAGATTACACTTAACAATTTAATTTAAAACAGTATGGTTTGGATTAATAACAGTTTATTTTAATAGCATATAAAACTGCTCCAATATGAACCTATCTTTATTTTAAGCCTCTCAACACTTAAAACTTTTATGCACTTCTCCTATAAATGACATAGGAGAAGAAAGAGTTAAAAACAAAACTACTTGACTATTATATTTTGTATTTACTTACGTGTTTTCCTTTATTGGTGCTTTTTTATTGCTTAGTGTAGATTTGAGTTGCTGTCTATTGTCCTTTCATTTGAGCCTGGAATTAAATACCCTTAAGTAGTTCTTGTAGGACAGGTCTGCAAGTGACAGATTTTCTCAGTTTTATTTATCTGGAAATATCTTCCTCCTTCCCACGTCAGCCAGCTCTCTTTTGTTTTTGAAGGGCAGTTTTGCTAGGTATCACATTCTTGCTTGACAGTCTTTTTCTTTCATCATTTTAAGTATATAATCCCACTGTCTTCTGGCCTAATGAGAAGTCAGTTATTAATTTATTGAGGAAACTTTGCTCACCATGAATTGCTTTTGCAATGGAAGATTTTGTCTTTTGATAGTTTAGCTGTGGTATGTATCTACTTGGAAATTATTGAACTGCTTACATATGCAGATTAATGTTTTCCATCAAATTTGGGAAGTTTTGGGCTATTTTAGAAAATATTCTTACTACCCCTTTTGCTCTGCTTCCTTCTGAGACTCACATTATGTATATGTTGTTATGATTGATGGACTCCCACAGATCTCTGAGGCTCTGTTAATTTTTCTTTGTTCTTATGGTTCCTCAGATTGGAGAATCTCAATTTATCTGTCATCAAATTCAGATTCTGTCTTCTGCCAGTTCAAATGTGGTGGTGTTGACTCCCTCTAATAAAATTTTCATTTTAGTTATTGAGCTTTTTAATTCCAGAATTTCTATCTGATTCTTTTTATTAAAAATCTCTTCGTTTATATTTTTTATTAGGTAAGGCATGATTCTCAGACTTTTCTTTAATTCTTTAGACATGATTTCCTTTAGTTCCTTAAAATATTTATAATACATGTTTAAGGTCTTTGTCTAGTAAGACAAATGTCTGGACTTCTTCATGGACAGTTTCTGTTGACTTTTTTCTATGTATAGACCATGCTTCCCTGTTTCTTTATATGTCTTAGAATTTTTTTGTTGGACACTAGGTATTTTATTTTTTTTATAATTTTTAATTAAATTTATCAGGGTAACATTGGTTAATACAGTTATATAATTTTCAGGTGTATATTATCATTTGACATCTGTATATTCTATTGTGTGTTTACCACCCAAAGTCCAGTTTCCTTCAGCTACCATATATTTGATCTTCTTTACCCACTTTACCCTCCCCCTAAACCCTGTATTTGACACCCTTTACTCCATCTACCTTCCCCCTCCTCTCCTACCCCAATAGTAACTAGTCTATAGTCCTCTGGTAACAACTAGCCTATAGTTCATGTCCATGAGTCTCTGTTGGACATTAGATATTTTAAATAATATGACAGGAAAATCATATTCCTCCCTACCCCCAGGATTTGTTTTTGCTTTGTTGATATTGCTGTTTGTTGCGTTAGTGTCTTTCCTAGGCTAATCCTGTATAGTTTATATTCTTTTAAGTCTCTGTTTAGCAAGCTTAGTAGTCAGTTAGTGATTGGCCAGAGATTTATTTAAATGCCTGAACCAATAGATCTCCTTCCAGCTCTTGCTGAAAGATTCTGTGTTTGTGTTAGAGTTGAGCCTCAAGGTCAGCTAGAAGTGAAAGATTAGGACTTTCTCAGCTCTTCCTGAGCATGCATATAGCTCCAAAAATGTATATAGCCTTCTAAATACTCAATACTATGTCAGAACTTTGCAAAGCCCCTTATGGACATTTCATTTCTGAGTTTTACTTTTTAAGTTTTTTGGTCAGCCCCTTGTTAGCCACTACTGGTAAAATTCCTCAGGCAACTGTGATGTTAAACAATGGCGGCTATCTGTTTTTAAAAATGGTGTGGATAGGACTATACACATAGAATGAGCAATGAGTCTGATCAAATAAAGACAAGCCCTGAGAAGAGTTTTTCAGCGAGCTACCAGGCAGTGACAGTTTTCTGAGGATGGGGATTTTGGAGAACACCAAATCTAGTTTGGCCTCTCCGATGCCTGCTTGGCTGTTGGTTTTTACAGCTACTTGTTACAAGGTTTTGGTTTTTAAGGCTACCCTGGAGCTGAGGAGTGGGGAGGGTTGGACTATGGAAAGTTAAAACACCACAGAGCTTGCTATTGCTAAGAGTCAACTAGTTTTTTCAAATAAACACTAAGATTGTCACAAGCCTTTAGTTAATTCCTAGAATGCTGAAAAAGTTGATTTTCACAATATTTGCCAGTGTTCTTGTTGCTTTTATGGAGGAGCAGATTTATACTTTTATCTGTGTCCTGCTTTCAGTCTCTGATCCAGCCCCTCCTTACTTGCCTCTTTCTCTTAACACATTTTTACTGGACCCTTGAAATTCTGGTTCCATGACAACATACTTAGATGTTCAATTAGTCACTGACTTACTTCCCTTTTTGTCTGGCAGCCCTCTCAGGGGCTCATTCTCTCACATCCCATATAAATAAAAATCCTCTATTCCTCCCCTAGATATTAGTATTTCTCATTTCTAGCCTAGGCCCCATCTCTTGTCTACCTATTCTCCCCGAACAGTTGTTGCCCATACTTTTGGTCTTTCTAGCCTCGATCTCACTCTTTAACTCCACCTGTGTGTACCTAATTGTGCTTCATGAATATCCATTTGGAAAGTCTATAGACATAAAATTCAAAACAAATTCAAAAACAGTTCTAAACAGACATCAACCAACTCTCCTTTCTCTGTTTTCTTTGAATGGCATACCCATTCATCCAGTTATTTAACCAAAAATTTGGGTCACCTTTAATTTTTTTCTCCTTTATCTCCACTTTCCAATTAGTTGCCTCTCTATTCTGTGCCCTAAACACTCAGTATTTTTCTGTCTACTGACATATCTCACCTGTATTTCTCCAGTGGCCTCCTACACAGGTCTTCCTGTTGTAGTTCTGTCCCCAGCTTCTCCACAGTGTGTCCACAAGGGAACTTTATAAAATGCAAATCAACATAGGTCATAGACTTTACACACTACACACACACACACACACACACACACACACACACACACACACACACACACACACACAGAGCCTTTTTCTCCATCGCACATCCAGCTCTATGCTAACTACATTTTTTCTATTCAGAAACCTTGCCGTGTTCTCTTTCGCTTTCAGGTTTCTGTGTATACTGCAGCATTCTTTCTCACTTTGCTCTTTTGTTGCTACTTCTGGGAAGCCCTACTATATTCTCACAAATCTTAATAGGATACTTCCAGATATAGAATTCCCTATTTGTTCACCTTAATCTGAGTAAAATGTAAAGTCCATTAGATCAGGGACTATGCTTATGAGCAGCCTGTGGTCTAGCACCTAATACTGAGCTTCCACAGATTATTCAGTGAATTGGGAATTTGCCTACATTTATAAATGAAGGAACCAACCATCTTCAGCCCTGGAAATACAAAAATATATTAGACAAATGTATGAATAAAATAGATTGTTGAAACCTCTGGTGTTTGAAGAATATATTTCTGTTAGTGTGGAATTAGTTAACTTAAAGCAAATGATTCTAAATAAAATCCTGTTTACTTTAGCTGAAGGAATAAAATGGCATGAATAAATGTGACACTGAAGAATTATTTACAAATTAAAAGAAAAAATGAAGATATAGCCATGTGCCTTTTGTATAGTTAGTGATTATTCTTAGTTTTCGTCTTCAAATCTCTAGGTCATTTAGAAGTAGGTAATTTCTTCCTTCCTGCCTATCTTTTATACAAATTGTGTAATATCGAGGAAATTTTATATGCAAAAAAGAAAGAAATCACCCGTTATCTGGTTTGATGTATTATAGTTTAATAACTGAAATAAACATGAATGTCACCTGAAATAAATATATTGTAAATATTCCTTCATGCTAGGAAAATACCTCAATATTACCTGTAGCTTAGATCAGCAAACTTTTTTCTGTAAAGAGCCACATACTATACATTTTAGGCTTTCAAGGCTATAACATATCAGTTTCATCTATTCAACTCTGCCCGTAGCAGAAGCATCCGCAGACCATTCCAAATGGGCATGCTGCATTCTAATAAAACTTTATTTACAAAAACAGGCAGCAAGCAGGATTTGGTGTGAGAGCCATAAATTTATTCTAGATAACTTTTACTGTAGCTAATCTTCTATTTTTGGAAATTTATATTGTCTTCAGTTTCTTCACCACTATTAGTAATACTATCTTGGTATCTTAATATCTCAGTCTTCATGTATATTCTTAATTTTTTGTTTAGAATAAATTCTAAAGTGTAATTTCTAGGGCTAAGAGTACATCTTTAAGGCTTTTTTTTAAATAAAAGAAAAGGTGATATATTTGCTTTCTATTCGTGACTATGAGGAGTTTTGTTTGGTTCAAAGTAATATAAAAGAAGATATTCTAGAAGGAAGAAAATATGAAAAATTCCATAAATACAAAATTTCCTGTTTGTATTCCAAGTTTTTTTGGTTTAATAACTCTGTAGAGTTTTATTTAAAATCTTGTATAGATTGAGTTTGAGATTTGGGAGATGGGTTTGCAAATTATAAAATAAGCATTTCTTATTCAATCTCCTAACATACTCTTAGGCCGTATGATTTTGATTGCAGGTACCAATCAGCTTGTTTTAAAAAAGAAAAAAAGACATTAAACTCTTAAAGTCTGGAAGATAAGTCTAATCAATTAGAGCTGGAATTGGCATACTGCTATCCGTGGACCAAATTCCTCCCATCATCTGTTTTTGTAAATGAAATTTTTTTTGGAACACAGTCATGCCCATTTCACTTAAGTACTGCTTTGGTTGCTTTCAGGCTACTACAGCAGAGTTTAGTTGTACCAGAGACAGTGTGGCCCATAAAAACTAAAATATTTGCTATCTGCCACTTAACAGAAAAATTATTTGCAGGCCCAAGAATTAAAGTAATGGCATGTGTTAGTCTGTTTATCAAAAATGAAACTGCAAAAATACAGGTTAATTTTGGTACAAAGAAACTAATATTTTAAGTGCACATTTTAATTAAGAGACCAAATCCAGGCACTTAAAATATAAAGAAAATGTAGGAAAATGACATAAGAAATGTTGGAATACAGAAGACTTAATGTTTAATGTAATTCTAAGTTCTATGAAAGATTAAATTGGTGGTACCCAAATACTGGCTGTTACAGAGGCACCTGCCTTAGTTATAGAAGCCCTACTTACACACAGTTGGAAAGTAGCCAACTTCCAAAGTTTTGTCATGGTATCTTTAAACTTGTCACAGCAGTTAGGCTGTGACAAGTTTCCATGGAACTTTCCTAAAACAATTTTTGTTGCAGTTTCTGAATTAGGCAACATCAGTTAAATTGGAAAGTTCAAACTCTTAAAACTTTTTGAAACCTATATATATATACGTTTAATCTCCCAAAGACAATTTTATTCCTACTGGACTTGTTGCCTTAATTCAGTTTGACATGACAGTAAGGGGGACATTCAGAAAGTAGTGATGTTTTCTTTCTTTGGATCCACGTGACACCTAGAAATAGCTAATATTCTAAATCCTTTAAGAATCATAAGTCATCTAGTAATGTTTCAAAATGGCATAGCTTTCACTAATTTTATAAAAACATTCTTTAAAAACCCTGAATGTTAAACTCCTTGGAGTATCGAGGAAAAGCCTCTGGACTCGTCACAAATTCCTCTTTAAGTAGGCCACTAAACCTGAGTCCCTAGTTCCAATTACCTACCTCTGGACTTATTTTATGCAAGAGAAGCCACTTATTTAATGAGTAAGCCACTGATTTTAAGGCATTTTCTCACAGCTAAACCGAATTCTAACTGATGAATAGTTGAGGTAGACTGTTTTATTTCCATGGGTTTACACAGCTGCGCCCTTCCGTTTTCAGTTTTTGTTTTTTTTCCAGCTGTTCAAAGCAATTATTCTGTTTTGCTGAGGGTTCGTTCATTAATTTAATACATATTTATTTAACACATACTATGTGTGCTGAGTCCTTGGAATTATTATAATGATTTCATCACATTACCAGCTCCCAAAGAATTTGCAGTTAGATAGGAAAGTCAGATAAAGAAACAGGTGTTTATAGTACAAAATAAGAATTAACAGATTAAGGAATCCAACATTAACTTTTAAAAATTGAACCAGTATAATTTAATAGAAAGCATTAGTTTTAGATTTTATTATCGGTTTTCAAATCCCAATTCATTGCCTAATAGTTAGCTTTGGGAAAGTTCAACTCTAATTCTTGCAAGGTTATTCTAAGTTTTAGAAATAGATGTATGTAAGGCACTTAGTTTAAATCATTTCTCATTTTTTCCTAAGTCATATATCATAAATTATTGCAGTTCCAAAGCCTATAAATTGATAATTTTTCTGGCCCCTACTTCAGAGGAGATGTGGAAAATGGCTATTTAAATTTTTTTATGAATTTTGTAAACATCCTCCTTATAAAGAAGCTATTAGTAAAATGCAAATTTTATGATTGAGTCATAAAAATTTACTCAAATTTCCATTATTAATACATATAGACTATAAAGTAATATTTTAGGAATATAATATTTTTTATAAATGTTGCTATACTAGTGATTCTGTAATTACTGATTTTAGATTTGTCAGCATAAAAGGGAATACTTCTGTCTCCCCAACTCCCTTACCCCATGGTTTAGCATCCCAGTTACTTTTAACTAAATTGTGGTTTATGTACAGAAGGGAAATGGTTATAACCTTTTTTCATGAACTGTTTAAAAGCATTCAAGTAGATCATTAGTAAATTAATTATATTTTAAGACTCGCTAACCACTACAATTTGAATTTTTTCTATTTGAAGAATTAAACTGTGTTTAGGAAACAGTACCATGTATTTAGAAATGAAACTAAATAGCCAAGAATTTGCTTTTAACTGAAAGTATTTTTTCATTCTTTTGATATTAAGTAGCATAACTGCTACTAAAAATAGAAACTGAAATTGGCCTGAAAGCAACACAATTTGTAATTCTTCAAGTGTGAAAGTTGATAGTTCATGTCAGAATACTGCACAAATAAGGATACGGATTTTATTTCATTATGTTACAGGTCTTTCCAATTTTGCTTATTTATGAAAAATTCTTGGCAGATTTATTTGTTAACTCTATTATAACTGTACCTTTAGAGTAAGACAGGGTGATTTTAGTCATCATAAAAAGTGTAAATGCAAGTTACCACAGAAACATAGAACTATTTTCTATGTATTTTATAGAAATCATTCTAAATTATAAATAGGAAATCATAGCCAAGCAAATAGTTCCTTTTCTACCAAAAGAAAAAGCCAAGTGAAGTAGAGTAGGATTGGGGTGGAGAAGAAGCCTGAGGATTGTGTTGGTAGGAGAGTACAGTAATAGTGAGTGACAGCATGAGAAAAATAGATGTGTTTTTCCATCACTGCTGCTCTCCTCTGTGTTTGAAATAGACAAATGGCATAGACCCAAGGGGAACCAGGGACAATGCTCAGAGGACAGGACAGCCCTGCCAGATACATGAGAGTAATGGTGTTGTTACTTAACTTTGTCATGGATATATTACTGTTTCTGTGGCACTTCTTTTGTGGGTTCTTACTCATAGGAGTTTCTTTATCATGGCTGTGCTGGATTGTCTTTTGGCAAGTCAGCACCGTTTACCCTGTCTGCACCTTGCCTGATATAATGGTTTCCTGGGAAGTGCACATGCTTGTTTTTTCCCATCATTGTTTCTCCATGTCCCACTCTACCAAATGTG
The DNA here is from genome assembly GCA_030015415.1 of Cynopterus sphinx. Lineage (NCBI taxonomy): Eukaryota > Metazoa > Chordata > Mammalia > Chiroptera > Pteropodidae > Cynopterus > Cynopterus sphinx. Next base: position 93,448,757 of record CM057386.1, on the reverse strand, counting down.
CAATTTAGATATCTAGAAGTCCATTACAGACAATTGATCTGTAGAGATTTTCTTTTGATTTGTGTTGGTGTGTTTTTTTTCCTATTAACAAATTTTCATTTTTACCCTTCCCACCCCAGTAGCAAAATTGCACACACTAAAACTGCTTTTACCCTCTCCTTTCACCCAGAGCAGTCTCTGTTTTAGGGAAGTCTCTTGTTTGAAAACTTTTATGCCAGGACAGACATTCATTGATTTATTTAGTAAACTTTCAGTGAATTTTTGTAAGCTTTCTAACACTGTGCTAAGTGAAATAATAGGGCAATATGGTGAAGTTCACAAAAGTTATAGATTGTGAGGGTGAAATATTCAAACATATTTTCGCCAAAAGTATTTAAACCATACTATATAATGCTTATGTTTATGAAATGCTCCTAAATGCCTGTTATGAAATATAGTTAATACTAGTGGCTTGAACTATGGGTTAATTTTCTTCAGCCCTTACCTTAGATAAGCTGTTTTGCCATTAGAACATTTAAATGACTTGCATTCTGAGCTTTGTAATGTTACAGTTTTTAAATGTGTCTCAAGACTAAACTTTCTAATGTATTACATTTTAGGTCAGAAGACATGTCTTCATCTACATGGCATCTTTCCTTACCTCTATGTGCCATACGATGGTTATGGACAGCAGCCAGAAAGCTATCTTTCTCAGATGGCATTCAGTATCGACAGAGCACTTAATGTGGCTTTAGGCAGTCCATCTTCCACTGCTCAGCACGTGTTCAAAGTGTCATTAGTATCAGGAATGTAAGTATATATCATCTTTTTAAATTTCTATTTATATTTATGTTGCCATTCTAATTAAAAGAAAACATTGGGGTCAAATATACTCTTAATTTTTCTTTTGCATCTTGTCTGATGGAACTTTTTAAAGTTAATTTTTATTGCAGTGAAAGTTAGATGGTTATTGGTGCTTTTTGTTTTAATCCTTCCCATTTCTTTGCTTTCTAGAACTGTAGAAATTCATGTAATTCATTCAACAAATATTTATTGAGCACCTTATGTATGCCAGGCAGTGTTCTAGGCATTTGGGATATGTTAGTGAACAAAACAAAGATCCTTGCCCTCATGGAAGTTATACTCTAATAACCAGTAGATACAACATGAAAATAAATTTATGACGAGATCAGGTGCATTCAAGGTGGTATGGCCATAGACTTAAATTTATTTATTTATTTGTTATATGATAATTAGTGCTATAGAACAGAAGATGTACAGCAGTATGAGAAGGATCAGTAGTGTGATGTGGAGTAGACTGGTGGCAGTTTTGTATAGGATAATCAGGGAAGGTCTTATTGACAAGCAATTTGACATTTGAGCAGTCTTAAAAGTGAGGGAGTGGGAACAGTGTAGTGACAAGTGGCTGGAATGGAGGGAGTAAAGGTGAGTAAGATAAAATGAGGTTAGAGAGATATGAGAGGATGGAGATCGTGTTGGCCAGTAGTTCTCAAAGTATGATTTCTGTACTTTGGTTTCAGGATCACCAACATCAGCTTTACCTGTTTTGATGTCCATGAGAATGTACTTTTCAGATCTCCAAAAACAGGAGCATAATTGAATAGCAGCCCTAGTTATTGAGCTAAAATTCATCTGTCCCATAGCAGCTAAAGCTGCTTTCCATAGACTACTCCCAGCCCCTGACTAAGCATGGCACAGATACTGAGGCAGGCCTATTCATGGAGGACACTTGAGGACTCATAAATTTCTTGCATATTTTGGCATCTCCTTCTTAGAAGACTCAGTCTTATACACCTAGGAATTTAGAGTAAATTCTTGGGTCCCAGAACTTTGGTGGTAGGCTCAGCAATTTGTGTTATTAAAACCTTTCTGATGATTCTGTTGCATGCTAAAGTTTGAGAACCACTGCCATAGGCTGTTCTTACTAAGGACTTTGGCTTTCACTGTAAGCTGTTGCATGGTTTAGAGCAGCCATGATATAGTTTAAAAGGATTACTTTAGCAACAGTGTTAGGAATAGGTCATAGGGAAAGCATTGGGACTGTTTCATTTATCTGGGTGAGAAAATACAATAGCTTGCACTAGAGTAACACCAGTAGAGTAGTGAGGAGTGGTCAGCTTCTGGATATATTTTGAGGGTTGAGTCAACAAGATTTGATGTCTCATTGGGTGAGGGTTATGAGAGAAGTTAAGGATGACTACAAAAGTTTGAGTCTGTGCTGCTAAAAAGGTAGAAAGTGCAGGTAAAACAGGCTGGCAGGAAAGTTTTTGAGCTCATACTGGAACATATTGAATCGATATGTCTGTATGAAATCCAGTGGAAATCTTAAATCTGTATACATTTTTCCACCTTAATCTAGGTTTTCCTCTGGACCACATGGTATCCTTTTAATTCAGTTCCCTTCTTCTATCCTTGTCTCACTCCAGAGTTGCAAAAGTACTCTTCTTATAATGTAAAATGGATCCTTTTAAAATCTTCTAATAGCCTTGAGTGACTTCATATTGTTCCTAGAAAAAAATTCTAACCACAGCCTATGTGATCTGACCCATGCTACTTCTGTAACTTTGTACTATGTTCCATCCAGAAACACTGGTCTTTCAGTTTCTCTGATGTGCTAAGCTCTTTCCCAACTGTGTAATGGAATTTCTTTTCCTTGAGTGTTCTACCCTTCTCCAATCCTTCAAATCTTTCACATCACCAGAGGCATTTTGTCTGACTTCCATACTTAAAATAGGTTGTTGTTGTTATTCTGTATTTCAGCCCATTCTTTGTTTCCTTTAAGAGCACTTAATATAGTTTAATAATTATTTTAATATTTACTTAGTTATATGTTTCTCCCACCAGCAGGTAAGCTTCATTAGAAAAAGGGTCATGCTTGTCTAGTTCGTCATTATATGTCTAGCATCTTGTACAGTGTTGGGAACTTAGAAGATAGGGCTCAATAACTATTTGGTTAAATCAGTGAATGAGGTAAAAGTTCATACCCTTCCTATATCAGCTACCATTATGTTAAGAGAATCATCTACTTTATATTCTAACTTTTTATGTTTAATGTTTTTAAAATTTTTTCTGTACATATTCTCATTTCAAAGTTGAATCTCTAGACAGCCTAGTGAAATGATTAGTCACTAGTCTTTCTGTATTTTTGATGGGTATTTGTTAAAGACATTGCCATGTTTTTGAATTATGAATCTGGATACCTGGGGCAAAGATGAGCTGTTCAATCTAATTTATTTGGGGTTTTTTTCTTACCTAGATCCCTTTATCTGTTACCATACATTCTAGCTTCTGTGATTTATTTATTCCGTTAATATTCCCTACATCTTTAAGATAGACAAGGTTGTATCTAGCTATCAAATTATACTTTGTACACAGTTTGATTCCAGTCTTCTTAGACTATGCATCATCCTGAGGCTGGCTTAAGAGATAGGACCATGTCATGACCTTAAGCTCTTTTCTGGGATTCCTTGCCACTTGTGTGTTAGGAGCTATTGAGTCAGCTTGGACCCCTGGAGACCCTGTGAATGAGTGATATCCACAGTGTCCTGTCCTCAACAGCCCTGCTCAGGCCCTATAGACTCAAGCCTATGACTTATTTTATAGAGTCAATCCATCTCATATTTGGCCTTCCTCTTTTCCTGTTAACTTATATTTTTCCCAGTATTATTGTCTTTTCCAAAGAACTCTGTCTTCTCATGACGTCCCTGAAATAGGATAGGCTTCAGTTTTGATACTTAGCTATCATTTATAGGATTCTAGAAAATATCCTATGAAGAGATTTTAAATTAATCTAATTAACTGAAAATTTTTCCTGTTTGTGTTCATTTTCCTTCTCATTGTTATGTAAACTTACTCTAATTATCTGAGTAAGTTCAAATAATTTTTTAAGCATAAAAACATCTGCCCTCAAACTCTGCTCTATTCTACTTTCTTTTCCTCCAAAGGGTCTTTGAGATTTTTGGCAAAATCAACTACAGAAACTTTCTTGGCCACAAGAAACAAAAAGCTGAATTTATAGAGTTCAAGCTATATTTTATGGAAATAGCTAAGAAAACAGAATCCTAGATTTACAAAGAATTTTTAGAGTTTTAATAGTCAACATGTTCAGTTTTTGAAATTATGTAAAAACCTAAAAATTGTTAACAAAACCAAACAAAGCAAAGATAACATGGACCACATCAATGAAGATCTAATTCTTTTTTTCCCCATTTATCTGGCTAAAGATAACTCATGTCTCCAGATAAGAGAGCTACATTTATTTATAGGACCATAGCAGGAGGAATAAAGAGTTGAATTTTCCAGTGAGATAATTCATGTAATGTCTTTCTTTCCCAGCAACAAAAATGGTGTGAACAAGAAATGGTAAATGTTATTTAAAAAATAAAAATGTAAATAAGGGTGATGAGTAAGGAATAGGGATAGTCTGAGAAAGCTTTTCTTAGGAGGTCTATTTAAGTAGAAATCTGAAACATTGAATTTTGTTAATGTCATAATACATATTTTACACATACACACACACACACGAGGTTGAAAGCAGGTCATGCAAAGAAAGGTTCAGGACAGAGCTTTCCAGGCAGAGGAAATAGCAAGTTACTTCAGAGTAGATCAAGTTAGAGGGGCTGAAATATTAGAATGGCTATAGGGAAAAAGGAAGAGTAATATAAGGTTGGAGTGAGTGACAAGGATGACATAAAGGACCTTTTAGACCTTGGTAAAAAGTTGGATTTTTTTGAAATAGAAATTGCTTTTTCGTAGTCATACAGACGGTTCTAACCTAACATCTCAAAACAGCTAAAAAAAATTGTTTAAATATACCCCAAATAATGATGCCACTGCCAAATTAATCTGATTTGATGTCCACTACACTGTCAGATATGACAGAGAGAGGTGGTGTCCTAATAAGTTTTATCTAATGTTGATCATGTGGGGACAATATTTTTAAAATGAAAGGTTTTATCCACCTAAAGATTTAATTATACCCTTATTTGTAGAGAAATTCTAAGCAAATACAAAACTTTATATTTGTCTCCAAATTCATACTTGTTCACATATTCTTTCTAATTACATTATCTTTGAAAATGGTGGTCTAAACATCAGATGTATTGGTATAGTTTTGGATCCTCCTGAAATGATATAACATGGTAGCCCAACTTATTTCATCTTGAGTTGAGAACTTTATTCTCTCCCGATCATGTAGATTTTTGTTTCTCCCTTTCCCCACTCCAGCTGATGCCCTGAGAAAAACCCAGCCTCAACGTAATTAGGGTTCTTAATTAAGTCCATGTTTTTTTCAGTCTATTAAGTTCCTGTCTACACAGTTTTCATAGGATTCATTTGATTTGGATGTGTGATATACAGACACATAAACATACATGTATATGTACATATATATAATAAACTGTCTCTGCCTAATGAACTTGCAAAATAAATAATAAACAGATGATTAAGGAAAGTGATATAAATGCTGTTAATTAAAGGACTTTTTTGATGAAGAACTTTAGTTTTTGACAGAAAAAATGAGAAATAGGAGAAGGTATTTGAAAGGTCTTTGCTTTTTTCATATATATGGTCAGTGTTAAAGAAAAAGCCACTTTTTAATACTCATGATGATTGAAATTAATGTGGGAATAGTTTGCTGTTACTTTTTGTCCCTACTCTTTTAAGTGATATTTTTAAACTTTTAAAAGAAATAACCAGATTTCAATATTTTATGTTAACCTGTGGTAGGTTCACTTAGAAAGGAGTTTTTGTTTGATTTTTGGAATGTAAGATCGAATTAACCCAGCTGAGTCAAATTAGGACAATAAATTATATTGCTTTATCTTCGATGAAAATAATTCAATATATTTTTTCTTTTATTTCAGGCCTTTTTATGGTTATCATGAGAAGGAAAGACACTTTATGAAGATCTATCTTTACAATCCTGCGATGGTGAAAAGGTACAGGATAAATGAAATAAAAATATGAATAACTATCACTTAAGTATTTTAATAATAAAAAGACAAATTTAGAAGAAAGCTTTGTTTATAGCATTATTAAAGAAAGACACCATGATATGTACTTATATGCATAAAGAGAGAGACCATGGCTTGGACAGAAGGATATTTTAAGTGAGAAGGTACCTTGGTTTATAGCCCCTAATTGCTTCCTTTCTATCTTAGATTTAGAGTTTGTGGAAGTAAATAAGGAGATATGATCATGGCTGCCATGTATGATCTTAGCGACCCATTGGCCAGACCAGGTTCAATACCAATAAAGGTTTGCTCTTCAGTTTCAAAGCAAGAGAGAAGTGTGAGAATGAGGCCAGAATGGGAAAGCTTCTGATATCTCAGAATCCTATTGACTCCTTATTAGTCATTAGTGAAATTTTGTATCCTAGGGTTTTTTATTTATTTTTATTTTTTTCCCCTTCTCTCATTAAGTCTCTCTTCCTATAGCTTCTTCTCTCAATCATCCTGGAGCCCAAGTTATTGCAGGCAGGAAGGGAACATATGGAGAAGACTTCACTCATCCTTTAGGGTTTAAAACAAGTGTTTTTATTGTATGTCATGACAACCCAGGGTCAAAAAAAACCTTGAAGAAATGCTGAGTGTTGTTTTCTTCAGAAGATCCTCTCTGCCAATAGGTACTAGATTCCAAATGGTAACCTTTTGATAAAATATAAATTAGATATTTCCCCAGAGTGAATTTAGGCACCAAGAGAGCCACAGCCACTAAGGAGATGAGATTTACTGTAAATTAGGCCATTGAGAACTTCACTGAATCTCAGTGGTTATTCACTTCTCTAAGTAACCACTGAAACTAATTTTCCCTATAACCTGCCCCCAACATTACCCCAAACAGTTTCTTTTTACATAGTGTACCAAAACAATTTTCCAGAATAGATACTTACAGATAGTGATGTTTCTTACACCAACTTCTGTGGATTCTTACCACCTTTTGCATGCACAGTGGTAAGAGTAAACCTCAATTGTTTTTTTTTTCTTTTTTATCTCTAGTTTTGCTAAGTCCAAATGATGAATAAAATTTGCATAAGTGTTTTACAAGTAACCTGTAAACTGTAGTTCTACTTGAAGTGTAAATATAATGTTTTTCTTGTGACTATAGCAATCAAATACTTATTAAAAACTATTTCTAATAAATTTGCTTTAAATTATATAACTTTTATCACAGTGCCTATCTGAAAGTCTCTGATTTATTGATGGATTCATTAATTTATCCATTTTTAATAAACTTATAAAACACATTTGATGCACTATGGAATTTGGTGGGTAAACATTGGTGAATAAAGTTTACATGGTTTCTACTCTAGACAAACAGTAAGTAAACAAGTTACACAAATGTCTAGCCAAAACTTTAATACATGCTATGAAGGAAAAGAATGGAGTTCTGTTGGGGGGAAGGGATTTTATTTTGTTGTTGTTACTTTTTATAATACTTTTATACGTGAATCATTTGTTATAGTATCTGACTAATACATAATGTAGTAGTTAAGAGCCCAGACTCTCAAACCAGATTGCCTGCATTCACTTTATGGTTCTGCTACTTACTAGCTGGGTGACTTTAGGCAAGTTATTTAATCTTTCTGTGCCTTGGCTTTCTCATCTGTAAATAATGTCGATGTTGGTGCACATTGTTCTGATGATCAAGTATGTCAGTTAATATCTTTAAATCACTTAGAATAGTGCCTGGTATATTATAAGTACTGTGGAAATATGGGCTATAATATACATGTAAAATGTTAAAGTGCATATTCTTGACTTTATACTCACTCTTAACTCTTTTACCTAGAGGCAATCACTTAAGAGTTCAGTGTATGTCCTTTTATTTTTCATAGGTATATATGTACATATGTGCACATATTCTCTTTTAAATGTCCATATAAAATTGGTATCCTATAAGAATGTAAGTCACGAGGGGCAAAGATTTTTTCTGCTGTTTTCTGCTGAATCCCCAGTTTTTAGAATAGTATAATATCTGGCACTTAATAGTAACTATTGAGTGGAATGAATGATTGAACACTATACATATCATTTGGGGACTGGCCTCTTAATTCTCCTACTTGTTCATCTCCTGTGATTGTTATTTCCATTCTTTTTAAGCTACCTGCTCTCTTGACCACACCCTCGAGCTGTGTTACTGATGAAATTTTATTTTTTTATTATTATTTTTTAATCTTGGAATTTTATTTTTAGTTTTTTAATTAAGTTTATTGGGGTAACATTGGTTAATACAAGTATATAATTTTCAGACGTACGTTAAAATTTGGCATCTGTATATTCTATTGTGTGTTTACCACCCAAAGTTCAGTTCTACCTCTGAAATTTTAAATGTAAACATCTTGGTTTCTGAAGAAATTTTTGAGATAAAATTTACATGCCACAAAATTCACACATTTTTATGTACACACAATTTAGTGATTTTTAGGAAATTTACTAAATTGTGCACCTATCGCTATAATTCAGTATTAGAACCTTTTTATGGTCCCAGTAAGATTTCTTTGTTTTTTTTTTCCTATCTTTTTAACTCTGTCTCTGAATTACTAAAACTCTATTTCTAGGTGTCAGGTTCCTTGGCACCACTACTACTACCCCATTCTGTAGCCTCCTCCTGAAACTAATTTCTTTCCTTTCCATCTTAGCATCTATTCTTTACCTTCTCAACTCCTTTTTCTGCAAGATAAAACTATCAATTTTGGATTATTCCCTTTATTTACTTTCTTTGTATTAAATCCTGGTTTCTCATTACTGCAAAATAACCAAAAAAAAATCACAATGGATTGGTTCCTCTGTTAAATTCATGCTCTTCAGCTTTGCCTAGGCCTTTCTTTGACCTATCTTGTATTTTTCCTCTAATGCTTTCCTTATATTCTCTATGTTCTTTACTCAAATGTTAAATCCCTCCTGAATCTTTGCCTCCTACATCATTATAGAAAATAGAACCCATCAGTCTAGAATAGTGGTTATAAAAGTGTGGACTGGAGATTTTTGAGACCCTTTCATGGGATCTGCATTGTTGAAATTATTTTCATTGATGATTCGAAGATGTGATTTGTCTTTTTCATTGTGTTCACTGGTGGTGGGTAAAACACTGGCACTGGGACCCAAATCAGGGTAATGGCATCAAACTACAGCAGTCCCACCTTATCCATGGGGGCATATTCCAAGACCCCAGTGGACGCCTGAAACTGAAGATAGTCCCGAGCTGTTGACCTGATAACTGAGACAGCTACTAAGTGACCAACAGGCAGGTAGCATGTACAAGCATGGATACACTGGACAAAGAAGTGATATATATGCTGCTTGGGACGGAGCAGGACAATGAGAGATTGCAATGAGAGAGCAGGACTAAGAGTCGCATGCAATTTAAAACTTAAGAATTTTTATTTCTGGAATTTTCCACTTAATATTTTTAGACTAAGGTCAACCTCAGGTAACTGAAACTTCAGAAAGTGAAACTGTGGTTAAGGGGGCCTACCGTCCTCATCGTTGTAGTTTCTACTACTAAACACTCACAGATGAAAAATAAAAGCCAGCTTTACTTAAGATTATTTATGAAGTATAGTAAAAATTGTTAATTTTATTAAATCTCGACCTTTGGGTATGCATCTCAATATTTTATATAACAAAATGAAAGCGAGCATGAAACACATCTTCTGTGTGCAGTAGTGCTGTGACTGTCTCAAGGAAACAAACATTTTTATGGTTTTTAGGTGCAAGCTGAACTACCTAGTGTTTTTGTTAACGGAACACCATTTTTACTTTAAAGAACAACTGATAGACAAAACAAGTTATGGTGATTTGCCTGTGTGACAGACATATTCTTAAAAATGAGCAAAGTAAACCTGTCATTTCGAAGAAGAAAACTCACATGGTATTTGTTGCCAACAATAAAATTCGAGCTTTGAAGCAAACATTAGAATTGGGAAGATTTTATTGGTACTGTGAACTTTAATAGCTTTACCATACTTAAAAGATTTTTCTGATGAGTTAGATGATATTGACAAATTATATATATGTATATTGTTTAATGAAATATATCAACATTTAAAAGTTCTGTCTATCTTAGTGGATCTGTATTTCCCAAATAATTTGTGAATGATGTTAGAAAATCATGCATAGGTAAAATTACTTAAAATATAAGATAAATAATAGTTTTTAATGTAACAGTACAAAAACATTATTAATATGTTTTCAAATTTTATTATTGCTAACCTTTAAGAAACTATGACTCCACTCAATTTTTATGTAGTGTCAGAGAAAATCAACATTTATATGAGAAGTTATTCAGTTACTATTCTTTTTCCAACTACATATCTGTGTGAAGCTGGATTTTCTTCATATGCTTCAACCAAAACAAAATATCACAGTATATTGAGCAGAAGCATATGTGAAATTCCAGCTGTCTTCTGTTAAAATAGACAAATTTGTAAATATGTAAATTTCTTCTTTTAATTGTTTTTGTTTTGGAAAATACAGTTTTTTTAAATAAAGTAATGTGATTTATGTTAACATAATAGGTTTATTATTGTTGTTTTTAAATTAGCAAATAAGTTTTTTTTAAATTTCTGTTTTAACTTTCAATAAGGTAAATATTAATCAATAAAAACCATATGAACAAAAGCTCTTTGGCGTTCTCAATTTTGAGAGTAGAAAGGGGTTCTGGGACCAAGAAGTTTGAGAATCACTGGATTAGAGCTCTCTTAATTTTCTATTAAATATCTTTAAATTCTATTCACATTCATTTTCTTCTTTTTGCTACCCGTTACAGTGAGAGATTTCCCCATTCACCTCCAAACTCAAGATCCACCATCTTTGACCTTTTCTTCCATCTACTAGTTATCCCCATTTCCCTTCCTTGCACCATTTAAATGTTGATAAGACTGTTAATTTTATACACATTCATACTTACATACATTTGTACTCATAGCTATTCTCTCTGAAGGGTTTAACTCTACTTTGTGAATCTAATTTCTTACCTCCAGTTTACTCTTTAGTGTACTCCAATATGGCTAACATTCCGAATCATTCCACTGAAATTGCATTCACTAAAATTGCTAAATCACTTAAACACCTTTTTGTCCTTAGCTTTAGACCTCAGGTCAATCTTACAGTACCATAAATAATCCCAAATGTTGGTTTTTTTTTTAATATGTAAACCTGTGGTTTTCTCAAACCTACCTGATCCTTTATATTTTGTAATTTTTTTGGTTCTTTTAACATCTGTGGTTGTTCCTTGGGGTTCTGTCTTAGGCCTTATCTATTCCCATGGTTTCGTTTGGTTTTCGTTAATCTTTATGTATTTGACTTCCAAATGTATACCATTAGCCTACATTTCCTCTGGAGCTCCTGATCAATGTATCAAACCATCTCCTGGATAAATAGAATAGCACTATAGTTAAGGGCTCACAAGTCATAGAAAATTTTATTTTAAATGTAGTTCTCTACTTGTGTGATTTTAGGCACCTTTTAAATCTAAGACTCAGTTTCTCTATTTATAAATTAAGAGTGATAGTACCATCGATTTGTAGTGAGGATTACTTGAGATTAAACATTTAAAGCTCATAACACAGTATGCAGTACATAGTGCTTAAAAATGTTACCTGCCTCTGCTGTGTTAATAAAGTTATTCTTATCTTCATCTTCATTCATTTTTAATATTTTCATAGACATCTACCTGAATATCTCATTATACCTAAACCCTAGTATGTCTAAAACTCAGTTTATCTTTATTCCCCCTCCAAAAAAATCCCAAATAAACCTGTTTTTTTTTTCAATCCTTTCTATTTCAATAAATGCAGTACCACCAGCTAGCTGCTTAGGCAAAAAATCTAGGGATTATCCTCAATTCCTATTCTTCCATATCCCCCACATCTAGTTAGCCATCAAAGCCTGACCATTTCTGTATGTCTTCTGAATCAACATTTTCATGATCCTTGTTAAAGCTGCCATCTTAATTTTCCCATAGTAATGTTCTCATTCCCAATCTCTATCTAGTCTTGTGCATTCTCTAGCTAATCTAGTTTCCTTGTAGTCATTCCACAGGGAAGTTCCACTACCTCCTTAGATGTCTTAATAGGCTCAGCATGATCTGACTTCTCATCACCTTTCTAGCCCTCCCTTTTAGCACAGTTCTGTTACTAGGCCTCAGTGGTTTCAGTTCCAAAAATAGCCATGTTATCTTGTGACTCGTTGCATGTGCAATTTTATTTGCATAAAATACTCTTCCCTCTCTTCAGAGAAAAAGTATCTACAGTTCATTGTTTAGTCACCTCCTTTGAGACTTCTCAAGAAAGCTTTGCAGAAACTACTTCTGTACCTCTGATTAGCATCCCTTCTATATATTTCATATACTTCCCCTGCATAGCACTTATACAGTTTATAACTGCCAGTTGTTTTTATTCCCCATCATGAAGGAAAAACAACTCAGAGATGAAAAATATTAAAATGGTTTCATCTCTGTGGGTGAATCATATTTCCTTTTTTAGAATTTTTATATTATCTATTCAAAAAAATTCTGAATTTTTAAAAGAAAAAGCTCATATTTTAGAAACCTTTTTAACATTTTGGCTTTTTCAACATAGTTCATATTAAATTGCTTTAAGAAGTTAAAATACTCTTCATCTGAAGTTTTTGACATTTTCTTTCAAAGCATGTTGTTTGTAAAACTTGATTTAAACTTTTAATTTCTAACAAAATACAAATTTCCAGTAAATTTGAAGTAAAAAATTGGATGTAAATATAATGTGTTTATTCTCTATGTTTGTATAATCATTGTTTCACTTAACATTCTAGGAATGTTATAACTTTTTTTTTATATATAAATTTTATAACTTTTTTTCTCCCTACTTTAGGATATGTGAACTTTTGCAAAGTGGAGCCATAATGAATAAATTTTACCAGCCTCATGAAGCGCATATTCCCTACCTCCTACAGCTCTTCATTGACTATAATTTGTATGGAATGAATTTAATAAATCTGGCTGCTGTCAAGTTCCGAAAAGCAAAAAGGAAAAGTAAGGTTAATTTCTCAATTTCAAATTAAAGCTTTGAAACAAGGGTTAGGTAATTAATGGTATATAAAATTATATATACTTAGAAAATAAGTGCCAAATGGAAAAAGAATAAAATATACAAAGTGGTATTAGAGTTTATTAGAAAAAGCATTTCAAAAGAAATTTTTTGTATAACAACTTTATTGAGGTATGATTCACATACCACATAATTCACTCATTTAAAATGGAAAATTCAGTGGTATTTAGTATATTGCCAGAGTTGGGCAGCCATCACCACAATCAAATTTAGAACATTCTCAACACTTCTAAGAAACCCAGCAAAAGTTTGTTTCTTATAGGTGAAAAGCATGAGAAAAGTTTAAACTACCAAGTATACATAAGCTATTCATTTTAGTTATAATGTAGGTATTTGAATGGTAATAAGAAGGGATTTTTCTCAAAATACAGAAAATTTTTACAATTTGAAGGCAGAAATACATGAAATTAGGAAATAAAAAACAGGGCAATTGCAAGTATGATGAAATAATTTCTATTTTAATTCATTATACTAAATAGCCCTTGGGTTTCTGCTTTGTTTTTGTTTTGTATAAAATGAAAGGTTACACTAAAATCATAGAAAAGATAGATTAATAATTTTTTGTATTTTGTCATGTTATCTGAGACACATTACAATTAAACTGACAGTAAACTTTATGGTAAATTATATAACGTAAATAATGTAATATTTTATCTTATAAGACAAGTTAATGTAGTATGTAATGTAGTCTTTCTTTTGAAAGTGGAGTAAATTCAAAAGTTAAAAATATTTGGAAATTTTAATATATATGCATATATAATTTGTCTCGGTTTCAGTTATATAACTGGTTTTTAAATGAAAAGGAAATTACTATAGTCATTAAGGTGAAGATAGAAATAATTATATAGAGTAAACATTTTGAGGACCAAAGGTATATTACATTTTTTGACATCTACAGTTGAATGGAAATTTTCTTTACGTATTTCAATTAGAGTTTTCATGTTCTTTAGAGAAATATTCTAAAATAATACATAATGTATAGGTAAGTATCAGTTACACATTTTGGCATGTGTTTTGTTGAAATAGCAAAGGTAGTAATAACTGATCACAGTCTGATTACACCCATTTTGTGATTAAGCTAACCAAATAAAATTAAAGCATTAAATTTAGCTGAAGAGAATTGCAAATTTAATATTTTAATGTTAGGATTCTTTCTGTGCCACTTAAGCTTTCTCTTATCTGAAAATTTAAATTATCGTAAGAAGTCACAGAAAAGTTGCTAAAATTTAGAGACTACGTCCAAAGCATTACCCTAGGACTCAATTTCTGAAACTCAGACAACTAAGCAAACATGTATAGTCCCCTCTTCAACTGCTGGTAAATTCATATTTGCCCCAAGTTTCCACTCACTGTTTCTGACATTTCTCCTGAAATGCATTGGGTATTTTCTTTTTTGTTCAGAGATTAGTATTAAAGTATGGCATCTGATTTCCATTAGAATTTTAATTGAGGCTCATAAAGGAATTTGGATTAAAGTCTAACAAAAATTTTTAATTCATCCAAATAAAATGAGATTTTAAGCATACCTATCACAATAGCACATTTAAAATGTCATGCTATTGATCTCGTCTGATCTTAGAAGCTAAGCAGGGTCAGGCTGGTTAGTACTTAGATGGGAGACCGCCTAGGAATACCAAGTGCTCTTGGCATTGAAAAAAAAGTCACACTGTTATTCCAGTATCAAAGCTTTGTAGCTGTTTCTCTCATAAGTATGTATTGCAAAACCCTCTTAGGTTTGGAACCCATGCTATCAGCAGAACATATACTTTCCTATGTGTGTATGAATTTTTAGAACACAATTTTAGGAACTAGTCATATAGATTGTATATTTAAAGCGTAATTATAGGCAAGTTAAAATTAGAACTTAACCCGTTTTATCTTTCTATTTCTAGGTGATCCATTGCCTGCAACTGGCTCTTGCAAGGATCGGCTACCAGGAAATTCTCTTACTGGTACCTTATTTCGGTGGGAAGAAAATGAAATACCAAGGTTAGTTAATGTAAAGCAAAAGAAAACTGATTTACATATATCCTCCTGTATTTAGAAATTAATGGTTACCATAATTTAATTGTATGAACAGAAATGTTCAGAGAGGCACAATTGTCTACCATTGTATCTTTTATCTACCTTTCATGAGAAAATGAATGGTCTCCATGTATTTACTGACTCAAATTTTTTATTTATGCTTTTTCTATCTACTAGAAACAGATTTTTAGTTTTGAAAACTATTTCCTTTTCCTAGGAACACCTGTTTTGAATGTTTGAAGTAGTTTTATAATGGCAAGAAGTAGTTGTGAATTTTTACTATGAGACCATATTTTTCGATGTTATTGTTTCCCTCCTTTGTTACAAATGTGCTACTCCTGAAAAATTCAGCCTTGAAATTTACAATATAATTCTTCCAAAAATTGTGAAACTTTATGAGAAAACTATCGATTATAAACTATTTTATCTGATTCATTTCATGGCAAAACTGATTTTGTTAAATTGTATGAATAAAGGAGACAAACTATTGAGAATTATTTTTTCTAAAGTAAAAAGATATATTGTGATCATTGCTAATGTGTTTCTTCTCTATCAGTCAGTGATCAAAAGATATATGTGTGTGTTTGTGTATACACGTATGCCTATATATAGATACATGTGTATTTAAATTGCAAAAATTCTGTGGTTTAACAAATTAATTTCTAATGTTCCATCAAAATTTTCTTATAGACAGACAATGGAAAATGAAGTTTTGCTAATATGTTTCTCTTAAAACATTTAAAACTGTTTCACATAAAAATGTTAAGGAAATCTGCCATCACCCACTATCTGATGTTCTTATTTGTAGGATACCTAAATTTTGGAATGATTAAACTGGGATTCACCCTACAAGATATATATTCATTCTTTCAAGCAGAGACAGTTATATGGTGTCCTAATCTTTCTATTTTTATGGCTCTGATGAAAAACAAAAACACTTTGATTAACGGGAATAAGAATTATTCCCTTTGTGGTTCTCATAAGAATTAATGCTCTTGTGGTGTCACCACTTTTCCTAGCTATGATCCCACTGTTGAACACACGTAGTTTCTCAATTCTGTAGTTAATGGAGAATTTTAAAGCATTCTCTATTTCATAAGTAATTGGGGACAGGGAAAATAGTATCATTTGTTCACCTTTCAGTATGCTCACTTCCCCTCATCTCTTTTTGTCTATTCTCTCATTTAATCAATGATTGCTGAGAAAGATGCCTCTGGGCAAATGATTTTATATGTGCATGGTTTTTGATGCATCTGTCAGTTGTCCCTCTGTTGTCCCATTCTATCCTGGATATGATGCACATGCTAAAACATTGCACATTCCTTATATATAAAATATAATGAACTAATAGAATGTACCACAAAAAGATCTCAATAGAGTGGTCAATGTAATAGGTATTTTGTATTTTTCTCTTTCCATTCTTCATTTCTTTATATGCATATACACAGAATCAACTATGTCATGAATAATTGTGAATTAATATATTAGTGGCTTTTCTGCTTACCACCTAAACATGAAAAATTGTATAAGTAAGAAAAATCTTCAGAAAACTTGCTCTTCAATAATTGGGGTTTTTAAATATGTTTTTAACACAGCTCCTTAATACTGGAAGGTGTTGAACCACAGAGTACTTGTGAATTAGAAGTAGATGCTGTAGCTGCTGATATCCTAAATCGGTTGGACATTGAAGGTATATACACAGTTATTCTTAATATATATTTTTATTTTTAAAAATTAATGACCTAAATAGGGTGGAACAAGTAGGGAAGAAAACATTACTCAAGAAGTAAGATGTTATAGAAGGAAGATGCAAAATGTTATCAAGATTGCTTCTGTACCTCTGATGAGATGGTCACAATTATTTTTCATTTATATTTTCATTCGTATGAGTATGTTTGCAAGTCATGAACACAAAGTATGTGTAACACTAAATAAATTAGCCAGTATAAAAAAATTTAATATACTCTGACTTTTAATTTTTTAATTTTCAGGTTATATACCAGGGAGCGGACTCTTAGGTCTATTGGCTATCATCAAATGTTTGAATCTTTTTCACTTGGTGGGTTTTTGGGAACCACTGGGAAGAAAACTAAAAAAGGAATAACATAAGAAATGTAGGTTGGGATAGTTTGTCCGCTTTATTGCACAAAGTAGGTAATTGTTTTTCTTAAGAGACAGTATTTTTTAAAGTTTGGATTTCTTTTTTTAAGCAAGCACTTTTCACTTTGAGCTTATAGTAGTAAAGTATTGATGTGATTACAGCTCAAATTGGTGGAAACCCTGGTCTTCAGGCTATATGGGAAGATGAAAAGCAACGGAGAAGAAATAGAAATGAAACTTCTCAAATTAGCCAACCTGAATCACAAGGTATAAATTAAATAGTATTCTAATTACTCTTTAAACAAGATATTTTATTGGAAAAGTTTAAGCCCCAAGTTTTTTGTTCGTTTTTTCATCCTCTAGTATTTTCTGACCTTATATATTTCCAAATAAGGTATAGAATGCACAGAATATCATGAATCTCAACTTAGAAACACAGTGTTTAACTCATTAAGCTTTGAAAATGTAACCCATTATTTTTCCAAATTATTTTCTGGGTATGTCATATAAACTTTCACTTTGATCATCTTATATATGTCTTAAGAAAACACTCATTTATTTTTAAACCCTGCTATATTCAAAAAGAATTTGAGGGAGCTTTACTAAATACCACAGATACAATGAATATATTAAAATAAAGGTAAAAGAATAAAAGACATAACTCAAAAGGTAAATGTATTTGAAATACAGTAGTAAGCCCATATTGAAGTCCAGTATAAGTTTAAAATTTTGTTATAGTGCCTTGAACACTAAAAATGCTTTGTTATATTTTGAATGCCTTTTAAAGTGGAAATATATTTTTAAAGGAAAATTTTGTAAATTCAGAGTGTATGATACATGTATAGGTAGAGAACAATTTTTCTGTGTTATATTTAAATTATAGAACTTAATCTTGAACTGACTTTAAGTGCTTAATTTTATAGCTTCAGTCATAACTGTTTCTCTTTTGTTTGATTTTATAATAGAACTACTTTTAGGTGGTGTTTTATGTGTCAAGTGAAGGTTAGAAAATTGCTACTATTTTTAAAGCTACTCTAGGAGAAAAGAAAATATTTCATTCATTTGCTATCTAAATCTTTTTAATGCACTTTTAAAATTCAAAGATCGCAAGTTTGTGCCTGCAACAGAGAATGAAAAAAAATTTCAGAAGAAACTTCAGGAAATTCTCAAACAGAATGACTTCTCTGTGTAAGTGGTTATTTATTATAGATCTCAGAACTATTTTATTACTTTGTCATCTAGTTTGTTATAAAGAATGTGTTTTAATTAAGCAGAACATTATCAGGATCTTTGGACTACAGCGATGGATCACAGTTCTCTGCTGAGTTAACGTTGCACTCTGAGGTTCTGTCTCCTGAAATTCTTCAGTGTACACCAGCTAGTATGGTAGAAGTCCACAAAGACACAGAGTTGAGCAAAGGTGAGGTTTTCTTTTTTAGGTATATAGATAACACCCTAACATCCCTAACAGATATCTGTATATCTAGCATTGAAATAATTAGATTTGGTAGAATTTGCTGTGTTTTTTTTTTCCCCTAAGAAATAAACCTCATTGATAGAGCAAAAACCTCTCTCCCAGTCCTTTACCTTTTCTTTATCTCTAGAGATAAGCACTACTCCGAAGTTGGTACAAACTGCTACCATAAGTGATTTTAATTTTTTTATGTATATACATCTATAACACATACTATGATTTTAGGTTTTAAATTTTCTATGAATGGTGTCCTACTTGGCATAGATTAAATAACTTGCTTTTTACATTCAGTATTGTATTCTTTAACAACTTAATTATCTTTTATATAAGATGAAATTCACTCATTTTAAGTGTATGATTTGGTGATTTATACTAAATTTAGTTTTGCAAATATCTCCATAATACAATTTTAAAACATTTCTCTCACCTCAAAAGATTTTCTGTCCACTTGCTGTCAAACCTATTGCCACCTCCAGCCCGTTAACCACTAATCTACTTTCTTGTCTCTCAAGATTTGCCTTTTTTTTTGATACATAATATAAATGAAATCATACAATATGTGATCTTTTGTGTTTTTCACTTAGTATTGTGTTTTCACGTACATACATATTGTAATGTCAGTATTTTATTCCTTTTCATTGCTGAATAATATTGCATTGTATGAATATACCATATTCTGTTAATTTAGTCATCAGTTATTGGATAGTTAAGTTTTCATTTTTTAGCTCTTAAGAACAATGCTGCTGTGAACATTTGTATATGACTCTTTGTATGGATATATATTTTCATTTCCCTTGAGTCAATACCAAGGAGTGAAATTGCTGGGTCATTTTGTAAATTTGTGTTTAATTTTTTAGTAAGCTGTCAAACTGTTTTCAAGGGTGACTGTATGGTTTTATATTCCCATTAGTGGTATGTGAGGGTTCCAGTACCCTACATCTTCACTAATACTTGATTATTGTCTGTCTTTTGTATAGCTATCCTAGTGTGTGTGAAATGGCATCTCATTATCATTTTAATTATTTCCCTCATTACTAATGATGTTGAGTATTTTTATGTCAACATTATAACTTTGAAATCTATTTTTGTTCATTCATGCTTCTGGATCATTTTAGCTGCTGATTAGTGCTCCATTGTAAGACTTAACAAGTGTATCCATTTCTCTACAGCTATTAGTTAATTTTCACTTTTGTACTGTTAATGATAGTGTTATATCTGTCACCTTGTGGCTATGTGCAAGAGCTTCTCCACAGAAGACATATAGAAGTGCAATTTGCCAAGTCTTAAGGTGGACGTATTGTACTCTACCTAGATAGCATCTGTTCTAACAGATGTAATGCAATTAGCTTATACATAATTGGGAAATAAAGTAATGAAAGTTTTACTCAGAAGTCACATTGTTTTATATGCAATTTTTCTAGGGCCAGAGGAGACAGAATAGTAGGAATAGAATTGCAGCCTTCAGCATGAAAGGAAAAGTCTTTTTTTCACTGCCACATTGGCAGCAGGGGCTTTTTTGACTGCATCAAACAACAGCAACAACTAAAAGTGAGCACCTTTACCCAGGGCTTCCTCCCTTCCTAAAAGTTGCATTCTAGCATTGTGCCATCTCTGACTCATGGCCAGTTGCACCATCTCCTGAGCTCACCTTAATGCCAGCTTGCTGGCTCAGAGCTCTACTTCCATTTGCTTTTGTCTCTGGCATTTTTTAGCCTCACTCTAATGAAAATGTACCCAGCATTTTTATACTGTTATTTTCTATACAGTTTTAATATCCACTATGATAGCCTTCAGCCACATTGAGCTGTCTTCCTTACTGATCAGAATAATCTCCCCAGGTACCAATTAGTGATTTGGTAGTGCTCTGGTTACAAAGTTGCATAAATTTTGCCTTAAATTTTAATGTCTATCAGTATGTTATTTATAATGCTCAATTTTTCAGATTTTGAGGTATGTTAATAATAAAAATATCACATTATAGTAGTAAAGCCAGTATTACAAAATTACTCTATAAAATGATTGTACCTAAATTTATATTTCCACAATATTTTAGAGCTTATATTTCCCTACATCCTCAACAGTATTTGATAGTGTCAGATGTAAAAAATTTTTATCATTCTGATCCTTTAAATGGTATCTTAGTTTAATCTGCATTTCCTTATTACTAATAAGTTTGAGCATTTGGGTTTCTTTATCTGAAAATTGCTTGTGTATATTCTTTGCTCATTTTCTACTGGGTCATTAGTCTTTTTCTTCTCATTTATAGGAATTCCTCATATTTTCTAGATATTAAGCCTTTGTTAGTTTATGTATATTATACTGATATTTTTTCCCATCTAGACCTAAACTTTAGAAGTCTTAAAAAACTTTTTTAGCTCTCTTGCCTTTCTTTCCTTTTTCTTTTTTCTTTTTTTTTTTTTTTTTGGTGTTTTGCATGTCTTCAGTTTTAATATAAAATTTAACAATTTTTCTTTTATAGTATGGCTTTCATACCCATTTCATGAGTCCTTCCCTACCCTGATGTAATAAAAGTTTTCATCCTTAAGACTCATCTGTGCTTACACTTTGGTTTTTCACATTTAGATCTTTAATTCACCTGAAATTTTATATATATAGTATCTGTTTTTCTAAATATAAATACCTAGTTGTTCCAACATACTTATTGAAAAGGTTTTTTTCTCCACTTAATTCCTCCACCTCACTCATATTCCCTTGTGTTAATTGTTGTCACAGTAGCTTTATAAGTATTGACATACAGCAAGGGCATATCTTTCCTTTTCAGCTTCAAAATTGTTTGGTTTTGATCTTTTAAGAAAGCTCTCCCATGTTATTTTAGGATCACATTGTTTCACTTCTGGAACATCTATGAACATGATATATTTCTCATTTTATTTTGTCTTCTTTCATGTCTTTCAATAAAGTTTTGCAATTTTTTTTGTAAAATTATTTTATAGCTTATGTTAGATTTATTCCAGGTGTCTTATGATTGTTTCAGTTGTAAGTTTTATCTTTCAAAAATTATATCTTGTAATTGGTGACCTTTAGGAGCTTCACTGACCTTTGTACACCAGTCTTTTATCCAGCAACTTTGATCAGTGCTCAAAGTTTAACTATCTTTTCCATTGAATTTTCTGTGTATGGAATCATCTGAAAATAACAATTTGATTCTTTTCCCATCATTATACTTTTTAAAAAATGTTTTAATGCACTGTTTAAGAACTCTAGGATAATGTTAAGTAGAAATAGTAATAGTCTTTCTTGGCTTAAAAGGGAATGCTTCTAATATTTCATCATTAAGTATGAAATTTACTACAAGATATTGGTAGATAAACTTTAATTAGGTTAATATCTCTTCTGTTGTTTGCTGAAATGTTTGGGGTTTTTTTTAATCACAAATCGATATTAAATTTTACCCAGTGTTCTTTTCTGAATTTATTGAAATAATCAATTTTTCTCTTTTACTCTGTTAATATGGTATTTAAAATAATTTTTATTTGCTATTGTTAAACTGCTCATTTGCACTCCTGAAATAAACCTTTCTTTGTCACAATGTGGTATATTTTTTAAGCATTATTGTGTCTACTTTGCTAATATTTTGTTTAGAATTTTAACTTTTTTAAAATAAACAAGAAAGATCTACACTTCACTTTATTAAGTGAATTGTAGACTTTTTCTCTTTTTCAGCTCTTTTTCAAGAATTTTTATTAAATTGATATAATCTATTTTATAGAAATTGATAAATCTTATCTGTAACACCATCCAGACTCAGTATATTTTTTTGTGGGTGGACTTTATATTGGGAGGTGATATGTAAAGGGAATGTAATTTAAACTACTAATTCAGTTTCCATAATTATAACAGGTGTACTCAAGCTTTATATTTCTGTTTGAATCAGGTTTTATATCATGTTTTTCCTAAGAAATTATTTGTTTTATTTGATTTTTCCATGTTTTGTTATAAAGTTGTTCATAGTATTTAACTTCTCTTTTACCTTTTGGCACTTCCCCTTTTATCTCTAACATTATGCCTTCTATTTTATTTTTCTCATTCTTGCCAGCTTTGTCTGTTATATTATTAGATTCACAGAACCAGCTTTTATTCTTATGGATCCTCTCAATCATCTTGTTTTGGAATGAGCTGTTTCACAGTTGTTTGTTCATTTTGATTAAACACTCTTTATTAGCCCAGCTATATCCTAGGATGTGTTGAAAATATTTCTTCCTATAGCTTTTTAACTATCTTTTAAAAACTGTTGAAAACACTTGAAGTCTGAATACTGGAAGCAGAAAAAATAACTTTTCCAGTTAGCTCTTATTAGCCTGCCATTTTTTGCTATATGATCTTTTTTCTTCTACTACTATGTGCTTTTCTTAAACTCTCTCTCTCTCCTTTTGACTAGAATATAAGATTCATTTTATTATTTATCTTAAAATTATGTAATCCCTCTGTACATTAGACTTTCTTTAAAAATCAGATGTCGAAAGACTTGGAATTTTAGATCATGAAGTAAAAACTTTCTGAGAAATATAAAATTAATGTAAAGTGAATTTATTTGTAATTTTTAAGCCATAGAGAATAAAGAGTTTTATATAGTTTTATTTAAATAAGTTTGTCTTTTCTTTTTCCTTTGTATATTTAATGTGCAGTGATTTTTATCAGAGTTATATAACTCTAATACAAACTAGGTAGTAATAAAAAAGTTAAAGATTATAAATATTTAATGATTCATCGATTCAAGTGTTTTGTTTTTTTTTAATTACTTCATGGGAGTGCTTAGATAGTCCTGTGGCCTTTAAGCTTTATTATGTTTTTATGTAACATTTTACTAACACTTCAAAGTTTTAAATAAGTTTATATTTTAATGCTTCCTAATTTGCACAAAATCTCAACACTAAATTTAGGCCATTGCTTTAATGTTTTCTATTCTTTGTCATCTTAAGGTCACATTAGACACAAAACGGAAGAAGCTCTTATTAATGAAGAAGCAATTTTGAACCTCATAGAAACTAGTCAGACTTTTCAGCCTTTGACCCAAAGACTGAGTGAGTCACCGGTTTTCTGTAAGTAACAATTCTACCATAAATTTTCATGAAAATTAGTATGTGAAGGAGGTGTTCTTTTTTTTTTTTTTTTTTTTGAAGAGGTTGATGTTGCATGTTCAATCAGTCCTTTCTTGCCTATTACAAATAATGCTGCCATGATTATTCATGTATAGGTTTTTGTGAAAACATGTTTTCATTTCTCTTGGGTTATACCTAGGAGTGGAATTTCTGGGTCATATTGTACCTGTGTATTTAACATTTTGAGCAGCTGCCAAAGCAGCTGCACCATTTTACATTCCAATCAGAAATATATGAAGATTCCAATTTCTTCACATCTTTGTCAACACTTTGTATTATCTATTTTCGATTTTAGCAACCATAGTACATATGAAGTGGTATCTCATTCTGGTCTTCAAGTTTTTTTAAGTAATTTTATTAACCACTTTCAAAGCTCTCTGGTATTGTTCACCTACAAATTTTGTTTGACTATCCCATGAGCTAAATAAAGCTTCTGTAAGGGATAAGGTAATTACATATATTCTTTTTAAGGCACTTAGCATTACTTCATATATTTATTATATATATTTATATTTATGTTGAACACTTGTGGCCATATTGGTTTAGTGCTCCTCAAGCTTAATTGTGCAATAAGAGCTTGGGAAGCTTGTTAAAATGCAAATTCCTGAGCCCTACCTCAGAAATTCTGATTCAGTAGCTATGGGTTGGGGTCTGAGAATCTTCTTTTTAATAAAGACACAAAATCATTCTAATACAGATGGTCCAAGGATCACACTTTGATGGAAGAACTACATCAATACATATCAGTCTTTGTACCAGTTCTGCTTTTTCAGCATATGCCAGCATTTATGATTTTGTTGTTTTATAGTTGATGTGAATTGTAGAATTATTTAGAAAACTGAAGTTATTTTTTGGTTATACTTTACTTGTTTTATAGCAGACAGAAGTCCTGATGAGGCTCTGGTACATCTTCTTGCTGGTTTGGAAAACGATGGATATCGGGGAGAAAGAAATAGGATGTCATCGCCATGTTGTTCCTTTGGAAACACTAGGAATCCCCAAAATAGTGATGATGAAGAAAATGAACCACAAATTGAAAAAGAAGAAATGGAGCTTAGTTTGGTCATGTCTCAGAGATGGGACAGCAATATTGAAGAACATTGTGCCAAAAAGAGGTAAGTTCCATCATTTCAGATATTTTAATATGTCATACAGCAGTGGTAACTATCTGTAATCATCATGTATATTACATCCCTAGTGCTATTTATCTTAAAAATGGAAGTTTGTGCCTTTTAACCACCTTCTTCCAGTTCTCCCTTCCCCATAAACCTTTTAGAAGTCATCTGTTTATATAGGTAGTATTAATATGCATGCATAATAAATGGGGCAAAGTAGATGTACCTCCATATCCCAGAATTTGGAAAAAAAGAATTCCCTCTGAGAGTTAAACTCTTTCTGGGCTGTAGCAATAGTTTCAGAGTCAACTTGAAGACAAGGAATGGCTTCTAGTTTGGATTATACTGAAGGATTTAAATGTTATAAATCAGTAACTAAGTTAAGTAGGCAAACACGTCAGTCTCAGAAGCAGACACTAGTATTCTGGTTCATTTCTCAAGCTAAATGAATATGATAGCGCTAAATCAGTCTCTTGTGAGTTTATTTGGTTTGACTCTGCCCCTGAGTTGTATGCTCTGTATATAAAGTTAGGCTTCGGAGCCTGAAACACTGAATATTCCTCTTCTTTAAACTTCTATAGGCAATACTAAAACGTCTAAAGTCTATGTTTGAAATTTTCACCCTTTCAAAGTCATTGTTGAAAGGTGAAAAGGTTAATCCATATATTATACTGGCACATCTATATTACATATGTACATGTATATTACATATATGAAATATTTCTCTAATTTCTCAATGCTACCTAATGTAAAAAAAAAAAATTTCTGATACCTTCTCCCATTATCTGTGTATAAATCAGAACTCTCTCTCTTAAGTATGCTCCAACAAATATTCCCATTTGCATTCTATGAATAAGAAATTTCAAATCTGTAAAATATTTCATACCTTCATTCTACTTTTACATACCCAGTTCCCTTTAATGTCACTATGATAAATCTTTCAAGGACTTAGTCCCTTGACCTTTGAAGACCTTATTTCACCTAGTCCAAACAGAATCAGTTTTTGATTTCTTAACCACTTTACAATCAACAGTGTCATAAAATGCTTTTTGCTAATATTTCCTAATCTTTGTAGTGATTCTGTCCATTGTTTTCCTTTTTTTTTATTTCCTATAAACTGTATAACTCTTTTCATGAAATATCCTGTTGGACATTGGTACCTCAATCACATCAACCTCTTTTGGAGAATAGGCAAGCCTAAATGATAATAGACAATGCTGTAACATGATTTCATTCTTGTTTCTCTGTTCTTTATTTCTGTAATGATACCACTTGACCCAACAACTTCTAGAAATTTGCAATTTCAGTATCACATTTGATTTTCCCTCCTTTACACCCATTTTGCATTAAGCCCTATGAATCAAATCTGTTTCCATAGCTTCTGTTCTATTCTTCATCATCCTCTTTCCCAACAAATCCTAGTTTAAGTCCTTCATTACCACTCATCTAGAATACTGTGATTCACTTTTTAACTGGTCTCCTTGCTTCCAGTCCTGTTCTCCTAAGGATGATGACTATGATAATTAAATAAACACTTTGTGGGCACTCAGAATGGGAAGCAGAGATTATAAGGACCCTTCATGAATTCAAGTTATGCTCTACTGTCTTTATATCCTTTTTAAATTTGGTTACTTAGGGAAATGTAGTAATGGTAGTGAGTCTTGATTTCAGGTAGGCATTTAACAGATTCTTATATAACATCCTTGTGGAGGAAAGTACATGGCCATTGTGTAATTAGATGGGTTCACAGAATTTACATGATTTTGCAGTCAAAAAACACTTAAATGCTTGCTGTATGCCAAGTGTCTTTCTAAATTGGATTGAGATTGTCACAAACAGTGGACATTGGTAATTCATTGGATGACAGAATATAGATTCAAAAATATTTTGGAATAAGTGAAGCCTAATAGAGAGTGATATGTTTAGGTTCAACCAGTTAACTTTACAAGTATGGACTAAGTAGACCTTCAATTTATTATGAGCTTAACAATTTGTGTGGGGGATTCATGGATATTACTTTATTAAGAGCACAATAAGTGTTCTTTGTTTGCTTAAATGGTGAATTTTATTATTGGCTACCAGCTGTAACCGAGATAACATTATTCTAACAGTGTTTGGATTTTATTAATAGAATAATTATAGTATTTATTTGATGAATTTGTCTTGCTGTAATAAATTTGATTACTTTCGTATTATAGCGAAGTTTGTTGACTATTTGATGTTTCTGTTGATTTTGTTCCACTTGTTTTTACTTGTTCCACTTGTTTTTTTCTTCTCTTTTTTTATTTTGGTATTGTTCCTTTGAATTTTTTCAATGTTTCATTAGCACTTTCTAGTTTTTTAGATTATATCTTTGGTTTATATTTTTATACCTATATTAAATAGATACACATTCAAATATATAGTATAAAATTCTTATAAAGTTATTATTTACTTGTTACAAGCCTGTTTAAAATAATAGGCATGGTTTAGTCCATGAATAATTAATGTTTGTGTGTTTTTTGGACCAGTTCTCTGAAAACTATGCACAGATAAACCTTGGGAAAACAAATCTAAACATTTTACAAATGTATATTAGAGAGATTGAATAATAGAAGTATAGTATCTAGAAAAGGAGTCTTTAATTCTACTTCTATATTGGATGTTATATTCTGCCTTGCGAATGTACCATATTTTAAGAATACTGAGAAAGTAAAGAAAAAGAAAAGGAAGAAAACTAGAAGGATCTGTGAATTCTGTACCTTTTGAACATCAGTAGAAAAAATAGGTAGTTTGGTTTAATTAAAGAGGAATTATGGGACAAATGATAAATACCTTCAAATATTTTAAAAGTTGTAATGTAGAAAATGACATAGACCTGCTATATATGGCTACAGAGGACAAAAGCAGGAAGAATGTACAGAAGTTGGAAAGAGATTTTTGTATAATATAGGAAGAAAATTACTAACAATTAGAGCTACTAACGATGGAAAAGATTACCCTGGGAAACAGCATACCCCTTATACTGAGAATATAAAAGCAGAGGCTGTGTTGGATATGTGAAAAATAAGGTTTTGCATTGGATAGAAAGTTGGACCAGATGACCTCTAATAACTCTTTTAGCTCTTAAAAGAATAATTTTAGGACAAATTGTGATTTGGCAAAGGCTTAATGGAGAAACTATTCCATATATAATAAAGGGGTATTTCCAAATTCTTGAGACAAGAGAAAGAACAAATTGCGTGTGGTTAGAAAGTTTGCCCAGCCACATAGAAGGGAAAGTATCAAGCTAAGATCTAGTGAAAATTTTTTATCTATATGAGATAAACCTTAAAGAGAGTCTCCATCTGGATTTAACAGTCCATCTTAATTCCTTAGTAATCCTACTGTATAGCCACTACTGGATTGACTCAATACCTTTACTACTTCCAAGCTCCTCTTTGATTCCTCTTATTCTTCTTTTAGCCATAATCTAAATACCCTTTTGCTCACCTTATCATTTGTTTTTTTCCAATAGTGATTGTGTATTTATGGGGACTTTTTAAAATATGCCCGATGCCACTTTTTTTTTAATTACTGTGTTCTCTTAAGCTGTGTGTGTGTGTGTGTGTGTGTGTGTGTGTGTGTGTGTGTGTGTGTATGTATGTGTAATGATAGGATAAAGGGGAGAATATACAAACATGATTAGATTTTGTAATTCAGGATATTGTAGAGCTTTGAGTACAGGAATGATGGTGTCTTCTAGCTCATATGAAAGGGATTATAAAATCTATTTACAATAATTTTTTGTAGGCCATGATACTGGAGCAAAGTAAAGCTGCTTTTTTCAAAGTTGTAATTTTCAGATCTTTTCTACTCAGTTTTTCTACTATAGTATCAAATTGGGCAAATTATTTTAGTCTGACATGTATTTTCTTAATGACCATACTCACTAATGAATCTTAATATTCTCTAGATCACTGTGTCAAAATACCCATAGGAGCTCAACCGAAGAAGATGATTCATCTTCAGAAGAAGAAATGGAATGGAGTAATAACAGTTTGCTTTTAGCCAATCTTTCTATACCTCAGTTAGATGGAACTGCAGATGAAAATAGTGGTAAGTAAACAAGTGTACTGTGAGCATTTCATAATTTAGAGGCTGAAATATATTTGATTTTGAAGCTGTAATTATACTTCCTATACAGTTGGCTGATTGAGGCTATAACGATACTGTTAGGTTTTGTCCTACAGAATTATTTTTGAAAAAATGTCGACATAGAATTCTTTGTCATTTTCAAGATTATAACATTTGTTAATCGCTAATTTAAATTTTAACTTGCATAAGAAAAAATAATATGCTCAGCTTATTACGGTGATGGTGGAAAGCATATTTTATGAAAAATTTTAAAGGTCACAGTGTTTTTCCTTATTCTAAAAGCCACTGAATATTAATATAAACTATTTTTGATCAAAGGAATGTAACTCTTGTTTATTTATACTGAGTTCTTATCCTAATGCTAGGAGTAATCTTTTTGTTGAGATAACCATAATAAACATACAGACTTAATTTCATATAATTTCTTTCATGGTGATAGTATCATGGGAAAATATGTTTTAAATTAAGAGTGGAAGTGAAATAAATTCTCTTTCCCCCTTTTCAGACAATCCATTGAACAATGAAAATTCTAGAACTCACTCTTCTGTGATTGCGACAAGCAAGCTATCAGTAAAACCTTCCATTTTTCACAAAGATGCTGCTACATTAGAACCGTCATCTTCTGCTAAGATTACCTTTCAGTGTAAACACACAAGTGCCCTTTCTTCCCACATTTTGAACAAGGAAGGCTTAATTGAAGACCTTTCACAGCCAAACAACGTAGAAAAAGATCGAGATCACTCAGTTGCTTCTTTCACAAATGAAAGCACTTACTCTATAAAATACCCTAGATCTTTAAGCAGTACTGTTCATTCAGAAAACTCTCATAAAGAAAGTAATAAGAAAGATATGCCCCCAGTATCTTCCTGTGAAAGTAGTATTTTTGATTATGAAGAAGATATTCCATCTGTTACGAGACAAGTACCAAGTAGAAAGTATACAAACATCAGAAAAACTGATAAGGAAGCCCCCTTTATACACATGAACCGTCACACTAGCGAAAGTACATTGAGCAAAAATTCTTTCAACTTTACTGACTTAAGTCATTCAAAAAATAAATTATCTTGTGAAGGAAATGAAAAAGGAAACAACACAGCTCTAAATAGTTTATTCCCTTCATCATTAACGGAAAATTGTGAATTGCTATCATGCTCAGGGGAGAATAGAACTATGGTACATTCTCTTGATAGCATTGCTGATGAAAGTGGACTAAATAAACTTAAAATTAGATATGAAGAATTTCAAGAGCATAAAACAGAAAAGCCAAACCTTAGCCAGCAAGCAGCACATTATATGTTTTTTCCCAGTGTTGTTCTTTCTAATTGTCTCAGTAGACCACAGAAGCTCTCTCCTGTCACATATAAACTACAACCCAGTAATAAACAGCCCCGGTTAAAAATGAATAAAAAGAAATTTATAGGTCATCAAGAGACTTCTACCAAAACTAGTGAGACTGGATTCACAAAAGATAATTGTATACAAAATAATCCTTGTAATAGCAATTCTGAGAAGAATAATGTATTGGCTAGTGATTTAATCAAAGTCACCCGTGGAGCTTTTGAAAATAAAACACCTACAGACAGTCTTATAGACTGTCACTTTGGAGATGGAACCTTAGAAACTGAGCAGTCCTTTGGATTATATGGAAATAAATATACACTTAGAGCCAAACGCAAAGTAAATTATGAGACTGAAGATAGTGAGTCAAGTTTTGTAACACACCACTCAAAAATTAGCCTACCTCATCCTGTGGAAATTGGTGAAAGTTTAGATGGAACTCTTAAATCTCGAAAACGAAGAAAAATGTCTAAAAAGTTGCCCCCTGTCATTATAAAGTATATTATTATTAATAGATTTAGAGGGAGAAAAAATATGCTTGTGAAGTTAGGAAAAATAGACTCTAAAGAAAAACAAGTAATATTAACAGAGGAAAAACTGGAACTATATAAAAAGCTTGCACCTTTGAAGGATTTTTGGCCAAAAGTTCCTGACTCCCCTGCAACCAAATATCCTATTTATCCACTAACACCAAAGAAAAGTCACAGAAGAAAAACAAAACATAAGTCTGCTAAGAAAAAAACTGTTAAGCAACAAAGGACAAATAGTGAAAATATTAAAAGAACTTTGTCTTTCAGGAAAAAACGGTCACATGCTATTCTCTCTCCTCCCTCACCATCTTATAATGCTGAAACCGAAGACTGTGACTTGAATTATAGTGATGTTATGTCTAAACTAGGTTTTCTTTCTGAGAGAAGCACAAGTCCCATAAATTCTTCTCCACCTCGCTGCTGGTCTCCCACAGATCCAAGAGCTGAAGAAATTATAGCTGCTGCAAATAAAGAAGCAATGATTTTTAAGGGTCCTAATGCATATAATAGTAGGACTATTAATCCCCATATAGAAAAAAACAGTCGAGCAAGAGCACAGGTGAAGAAGTCAAAAACGAAGCTTGTTAGTGCCTCTGTAGTTACTAAGAAAAGGAACAAACGAAATCAGACAAATAAACTAGTAGATGATGGAAAAAAGAAACCGAGAGCAAAACAGAAACAAAAAAATAAGAAAGCATCGAGAAAGCACATAACACTTAAAGATGAAAAAATAAAATCTCAGTCTGGTACTGAAGTTAAGTTTGTGCTGAAACATCAGAATTTGTCTGAGACCTCAAACAGTTCTGGAGGCTCTCAACTACTTTTTAAACAGAAAGATGTGTCACTAATGGGCTCTGCTATAGATCATCCCCTTTCAGCTCCCCAAACCACTGGAATTCATGCACAACAGAATTTATCTGGCTGCTTTTCTTCTTTCTTAGAAAGCAAGAAGCCTGTAGATTTGCAGACATTCCCCAGTTCACGAGATGATTTGCATTCATCACTCGTTTGTAATTCTTTGGGACCTGGAATCTCAAAAGTTAATGTTCAGAGGTCTCATAATCAGAGTGCTTTGTTTACTCTAAAAGAATCAACCTTGATTCAAAAAAATATATTTGACCTTTCCAACCATTTGTCTCAGGTAGCACAGAATAAACAGATATCTTCAGGTATAATGTCTCCAAAGACAGAAGAGAATGCAAATATACAAAAGAACTATTTGTCATCTATCGGAAAGTTAAATGAATGTCGTAATTCCCTAGAATCAAAGCCAGACCCGGCGTATGCCCCTAATGTTTTGCATTGCAAAGACAGTCAGCAGCAGATTGTGTGCATGGCAGAACAGTCAAAGCACAGTGAAACTTGTTCTCCAGGAAATGCAGCTTCAGAGGAAAGCCAAATGTTTAATAATTGCTTTGTAACTTCCTTGAGAAGTCCAATCAAACAAATAGCATGGGAGCAAAAACAAAGGGGCTTTATTTTAGGAATGTCAAATTTTAAACCTGAAAGGGTAAAACAAAGGTCACTGTCAGAAGCAATTTCACAAACCAAAGCACTTTCTCAGTGTAAAAATCAAAATGTGTCAACACCTTCAGCCTTTGGTGAAGGACAGTCTGGACTGGCAGTTCTAAAAGAATTGTTACAGAAAAGACAGCAGAAAGCACAAAATGCAGATATTATGCAAGACCCATTATCTAATAAACATCAACCAAACAAAAATATTTCTGTTTCTCATGAGCATAACAAAACAATTAAACGAACACGATCAGTAACATCTCCAAGAAAACCTCGAACTCCAAGAAGTACAAAACCTAAAGAAAAAATCTCCAAACTTCTTAAAGTAGACTCCCTAAATTTACAAAACTCTGGCCAGTTAGAGAACTCCCTATCAGATGACAGTCCCATCTTTTTTTCAGATCCAGGTTTTGAAAGTTGTTATTCACTTGAAGATAGCTTGTCTCCTGAACATAATTATAATTTTGATATTAATACAATTGGTCAAACTGGATTTTGTAGCTTTTACTCTGGAAGTCAGTTTGTCCCTGCTGATCAGAATCTCCCTCAGAAGTTCCTAAGTGATGCAGTTCAGGATCTTTTCCCAGGACAAACTATAGAAAAAACTGAGTTTTTAAGTCATGATAATCAGAAATGTGATGAAGACAAACATCATGCCTCAGACTCAAACTCTTGGATTGGATCCATCACTCTAAGTCCTGAACTGTTTGAAAAATCATCCATAGAGAGCAATGGGAATCATCACCACAACCAGTGGAAAAACAGCTTTCATCCTCTAACAACTCGGTCTAATTCAATAATGGATTCTTTCTGTGTCCAGCAGGCAGAGGACTGTCTAAATGAAAAAACCAGATTGGGTAGGAGTTCAGTAAGTAAAGAAGTGTTTTTTAGCCTCTCACAGCCTGACAATTCAGATTGGATTCAAGATCATACCAGAGAAGAAATGGGACAGTCTCTTGACTCAGTCAATACCTCTTTTACTACAATACTCTCCTCCCCTGATGGTGAACTTGTGGACGCAGCCTCTGAAGATTTAGAATTGTATGTTTCAAGAAATAATGATATATTGACACCAACTCCTGATAGTTCACCAAGGTCTACCAGCTCTCCCTCACAATCTAAAAATGGTAGTTTCATCCCTCGAACTGCTCACATTCTGAAACCACTTATGTCTCCACCTAGTAGGGAAGAAATTATGGCAACTTTGTTGGATCATGACCTTTCAGAAACTATTTACCAGGAACCATTTTGCAGTAATCCTTCTGATGTACCAGAAAAGCCCAGGTAATCAGAATTATTTTTCTCCTTGGGTCACTCTGAATAATTATAATGTATATAACAACATTTAGTACCTTACCGCTTCTTTCCTGATTGTGATACTGCATTTGTTAGTATATCACTGTGAAAGCTATTGATAATCATGGACTTATTAAGAAAATTCAAAAATAAAAATAATAAATAATAAAAAAGAAAATTCAGACTAGCTGAGTGGTTATACCTAGAGAAATTTATTTAAGTTGATGAGTGTTGGTCTTAGATCTATTATTTAACAGTGTCTCCCTTAAGGATTAGAGATGCAGAGGCTTACTGTGACATGATGACAAATTAGACAGATGTGATAATACTTTAAAAGCATTATAATTATCATTTTAAGAAGGTATTTATTTCTAAAATGGAAAACTTACAATTTTTAAAATACTATTTTTAGAAGTGTTTGAAAATGAACATACATATAATTTAGGTACTGATATATGTAATGAAGATTCAGTGGTTTCTATTATATACCGTTTTCTTTTCATGTTGCCAGCATTTTTAGTCATACTGTTACTATTGTTAGTTTATACAGTTATTAAGGGTACAAGATGGACTTAGCCTCCCATTATCTCTTCTTTCTTGTAAGAATCTTTTCAGAGAAGTGATAGACACATACACATAGCCAACAGCAAGATGGGCAGGAATCAAAGTGCTGGGTTATTTATAAACTAGCAGTTAAGTAGGTGTCCTGTACTACCTGCATCACCAAGGTAGAACATATCTAATAAGAGCTAAATTAGGGAACATGACAATCCAGGAGGTTTAAGTGATGGTTCTTTGTCCTGTCCCCTGTGTCTTTGATCCCATTTGCCTAACCTGTTGCAGAGAGAGGCAGTTCATTTCAGTTACCTAATCAGAAGCAGAGGAGGTTGGCTAGAACTACTGAGGCAGGCCCTCCTTAGTTAAATGAAGAATGAGATATGAAGAGCCAACTAAGGCATGTATGCACTGACCTTTAGCAGCATTGTGTTCCTGACCCTAGTAAAAAAGACACAATGAATGCTAGGCTTTTACCAAGTAGATTAGCAGTCATTCCTGCAGGAGCCCAATTAAGAAAGAAGTGAGAAAAAAAGATCGT
Organism: Cynopterus sphinx; assembly: GCA_030015415.1. NCBI lineage: Eukaryota > Metazoa > Chordata > Mammalia > Chiroptera > Pteropodidae > Cynopterus > Cynopterus sphinx. The sequence continues at coordinate 93,413,942 of CM057386.1, read as the reverse complement.
AAATATAGGGTACATGTTCCCTCCACTAAGGATTTGAAGTGAAGAACAAACATTACCCACCTCACCCCCTCACTTCCTAACACACAGTTTTATAGTTTGTTTTTTTGTTTTGTTTTGCTTAGTCCCTCATGTGATCTTTTAACATGAATAGGGCTCTACTGCCAGTATATATGAATGTCTGTTCCTTAGACATTAGTTTTTATTATTTTGGGGCCTTTGACTATCAGTAATCATTAAGGTATATTTTTTAATCAAAGAATTATTTTCTGCCTTAGCCTTTCATATTTTTTTAACTCTTAGCTAACTTATTAGGTGCTATTCATTCATTCTGTATTGCAGTTAATTGTCTAACTTTGACACTTGTTCTGCAGCTGAAATAGGATGATAGTCATTTTTGAAAAACAGTTTGGTTTTTTAATATAAATCTGTATTCATTATAGAAAACTTAGGAAATATAAAAGACAGAAAAACCACACTATTTCTCTACCTAATGACAATTGCTAATAATATTTTAACATGTTTTCTTTATTTTAAAAATCATATATATAGTTTTTATTTTGTTTTATGAAATATAGTCATACTGTAGTCATAGTATTATATTCAAATTCATTATTCACTTAACGTTTATAAGATTTTATAAAATGAGTTTCATGAAACATTTTAATAGCTGCATAATATTCTATTGTGCATATTACTGGACAGAAAGATCATTCTCTATTTTCTAATAGAGAATGTGATTAGTATCTTCTTCATAAATCATTTCTTGTATTTTGGAGTTTTTTCTCATAGCCCTAAAAGTAAGATTACTACAAAATTTAAGGCTCTTGATATATCTTATGAGATGAGTTGTAGCATTTAGCATGCTGCTGTTCAAGATAGCTGAATCTGCTATGCCTCACTAGTTTTTTATCTTGAGGTTTATTATGATTTCTGTATCAAAGTATTAAGTTGGGTATGGTCACATAGCATATGTACTCAGTTCCTTCAGTAGCAATCATTCTACTTTTAATTTTTCATGTAATTGAGAGGTGGGCGCAGGGAACATGCTAGATCCTGGTTATGGTTAACTGGAAGGTGAGAAAGAATTATGGTAATTTACCTCAATTGTGTGTGTGTTTTCAAAGTTTGAGGGAATTGGGTGGGGGACACAAAGATTTGTATGAATTAACTGCCTTTGATAAACTATTATATAAAATCCAGGGATGTGGTCTCCAATGATAAATTCTTCCATTGTTTTTATTGATATGTAGTGATAATGGAAAATTATTTGAAATGAATAGAGGAAAAGAATCTGATAAGTTTGCACCATCTCCTTAAAGAAAAGAAGGTTTCATTGGTATTAATGATGGTTTTTCAAAGGAAATTAATTTTTAGTCATGTACCTGTGAGGGAAAGCATATTGAGATTAAAGGTAGAGTGTACCTGTATAAAATAATTGTAGGTAGAGGGGTATGGAAAAGGAAGAAAGAGATGGGCATTTTTAAGACTCCAGTAGGAACTTAAAAAATCTCTAGGATAGGAAGCTAGATATCTTGGTAATTGCTCTTTGACACAAAACAGTTGTTGTAAAATATGTTGTTTATAGGGAGATCGGTGGACGGCTTCTCATGGTAGAAACTCGACTTCCAAATGATCTGGCTGAGTTTGAGGGAGACTTTTCCTTGGAAGGACTTCGTCTGTGGAAAACAGCATTTTCAGCAATGACTCAAAATCCAAGACCAGGGTCACCTCTTCGTAATGGCCAAGGATTTGTCAAAGAGTCAAGTGATAGCCATAAAATGGTTGAAGATAAGAAAATTGTGATTATGCCTTGCAAATGTGCCCCAAGTCGACAACTGGTTCAGGCATGGCTTCAGGCCAAAGAAGAATATGTACGTTCCAAGAAACTGTCTAAAACTGAGCCAACTGGTGTTGTAAAATCTGCTGAGAACTTCAGCTCTTCAGTTAACCCAGATGACAAACCTGTAGTGCCTCCAAAAATGGATACAGCTCCACATATACTCCCCAGTACAGCGCATACCAAGGAAGATGTTGATAATACTCAGATTGCTTTACAAGTGCCAACAACAGAATGCAATCAAACTACAAGTGAAAGTCAGATGCTGCCACTGGTTGCTTCTGCAAGTGATCCTGAGAAAGATGAAGGTGATGATGATGACTATTATGTTAGTTATAGCTCCTCTGATTCTCCAGTAATTCCACCCTGGCAACAGGCAGCATCCCCAGATTCCAAAACATTGAATGGAGATGACATACCCTCATCAGTAGAGGAACTATGTTCCCTGACTATTGAGAACTTCTTAAAGCCAGTAAAAGACAGTATACAGAAAAGCCCTTGCAGTGAGCCTCAGGAGCCTCTAGTAATATCTCCCATTAATGTCAGGGCAAGAACTGAGATGTGTGAATCACTTTGCCTTCATAGTACACCAATCATACAGAGAAAACTTCGGGAAAGGCTTCCTGAAGCACCTGGCTTTAGCCCTTTATCAACAGGTAAGTTATAAATCACAGAGAGACTCCATAATTGTTTTTCAAAGATAAGAAATTAAAACAACAGTTAATAAAAATAAAGCCTTTTTAAATGAAATTTTAGCTCAGCTAATGACAGTATTGTTATTGTATCTCATTTTGAAAAGACATCATCACATTGGAAACTTTTATCTTTGTGCTGTAAAATTTACTTACATCTGCTTTCATCCTATCTTCTGGGTTCTGGATGAACTTAGAAGATCCCTCTCAGAAACCTTACTTCTCAACTTGATTTTTCCCATTCTCACTTTCCCGTTAATATATACCCATGACTCTCCCGTGCTTTAAAATAGAAACAAAGCCAACAACTGCTTTACCTTACATCTGCCAGCTACTTTTTCTTCTCCTTTAAAGCAGGATTTCTCAAAAGATTTCTCTAATTTTACAACTCCATTTCTTTATCTTCTACTCTTAGCCCACTATCACCTGGATTCTGCCCCCACCATTTTATCAGTATATCTCTTACATATAGCTAAAGCCTATGGGTGTTTTTCAGAATTCCTATCACATGCCCGTTAAGCAAACATTGTCCTTTGTCTATACCTTCTTTGAGCTCCTTCTTCCCCTGGCTTTTCTCCTACTCCGCTGTCTGTTCCTACTTGCTTTTTTTTTTTAACCTCATTCTCATCTAAATGTTGGAACTTATTAAGGCTTAGTCTTAAGCCTTCTGTACCCTTAATTTTATATTCTCTCCCTAAATGATCTAATTCCTGCCCACAGGATTACTAAAGATAACTCACTAACATAAATTTTCATTAAGAACTCTCTTTAAGTTTCAGAACACTATATCCAGCTGCCTATTTGGCATTTCTACTTGAGTGCTCAAAGGCACCACAGGTCAGTATTTTTTTTAACTTAGTTCATGATCTCAGTGGATACATTCACCACCAACCACGCAGCACACGTGCCCACAAATAGAAACCCATTAGGATCCTCTTTCAGTTTTCTTCATTTCAATGAATAGTACCACTGTCTCTCTATCACTGAGTTACACAAGTCAGAAACATGGGATTTATTTATCACACCCACCTAATTTCCTCACTGCCCATCGTGTGGTTTCCAGGCCATTACCAAGTCCTATCACCTTTTTTTTCCTAAATCACCCAAATCTCTTTACCTCTACCACCACAACCTAGGTCAGGCTGTCATCTCTCTCCTGGTCTTCTAACCAAGCCTTCTTACCCACCCTTAGCAGTTTCCAGGCCTTTTGCACTGAATCAGTTAATTACTCATTCTTATTTATTCTTAGCCTCTTCCTACTTCAGCTCAAAAAAGCCTTCCTAACTTCTCAACTGTATCAAAATTCCCAATTATATTTCCTTTTCTTGTATTTACTCCAGTTATAATTTTATTTTTCTATATGTATTTGACGACTGTCTCATTGTCTCTAAACCTCATGAGGGTGTAGATGGTGTCTTTTCCTCATTATCATAAATACTTGATAAAGAAGTGAATAAATGAATTAAATGATTAAGATAATGACAGAATAATTAAAATCTAAATGTTTTTATTAAAATTTTTTAAATTATTTTGATGGGGATCAGAAGTTTGAATTGGTCGACCTAGTTTCACTTATAAAGTCTTTGGGGGGAATTTATAAGATAAATTCAAATGGTACTTAAGAGTTTACAATAACAAAAAATTTTAAAACAGAAGCAGGTCATTTTGATGTATATGTTAATTATGAAATTTCTTTCCACAGAACCAAAAACCCAGAAATTGAGTCATAGAAAAGGAAGTAATACTGACACTCATAGAAAAGTGTTATTAACACAAGCAAAGGTAACTATGCTAATCATATTTAAAGATCAGTCGAAGATCCATTCTTATTCTTAGATTTCAGTTAGATAATTGATAACTTTGTCTCGATTTTTAAAAAATTTATTATACTTTTGCATCATTTTATTTACATATCTTTGAGACAACAAGAAATTGCCTATTTTTTTTAGTTTTTTGTTGTTGTTGGGATCTAAAAGATTCTTATATGTAAATACAAATATTACAGAGAAAGTGAATATGATAGCCAAAATGTGGATTATGAGGATACAAATACATTAACTGATTACTGGCAAAATCAGAACAATCCAATGACAGCAGAGCTCAAGTAAGTGATTTTTGATCCCACCAAAAATATATCCTTTTTCTTGGTTTATTTTTTTCTCAAATATAACATTATTGATTTTTTTTCTAGTTTATCTTAAGAACAAAGGAAAACAACATTATTTACTATTGAAGTGCTGAGAATTCATAAATATCTTTATTCAAATACTAAATATATGGTAAAACTTAACTTTAAAATATCTGGTTATATGAAAAAAGTACATATTGGACATGTATCCTTAGAAATATGTGATAAAAATCACTTTTATACTGTCCACTTCTCATAAATGTCATAAACTACATAAAATATATTTGAGTATTTCTATTTTGAGATTATAAATACATTTTTTTAATTTTCATTTTTAAAGCACTGTTGGTATTAAAAACAAATACCAGTGTGTTGTTGACATAAATCAACATTTTGGGGAAAGTGGTTGATGGATTTGGAAATCAGAAAAAATATTTTTTAAAAAAAAGATTTTTTCTAAATCCTTAAAGATTATTTATGTTTTAATTCATCCTTCAGACTCATATTGTGTTAGGGTAAAATACAAATCTAGAACTTCAAATCTTTTGCAAACTTTAGCCAAACTCATTGCAAATACATTGCTTGCTTGTTTATCATACTTCCAAGAGAGGTCAAGATAAATGTTCGTGTAGCATAAATGTCAAATCTCTACAAGACTGTTATTTTTAGTATTTGGAGCTAGTAAACTCAAAGTTTAACATATGGTTTGCTTACAGGTTATATCAGATATTTTTACATATTTCCAGTTCTGGTATCTTGAATTACTAGCATGAAAAGAATGTTAATAAAATACTTATGGTTCCTTTTTGGACTTGAGATATTAGTTTATCATGTATTACTAAACACATAAAGCATATTTCATAAATAGGAATAATCAAAGAAAATGATTGCTCATTTATCTTTTTCTGGCTGTGTGTGTGTGTGTGTGTTTTTTTTAATAGAATCAAGTTGCAGCAGTAAATACCCCAAAGAAAGAAACTTCTCAGATTGATGGACCATCTTTAAACAATACTTACGGTTTCAAAGTCAGCATACAAAATTTACAGGAGGCAAAAGCTTTACATGAGGTAAAATTGCAACAGTAAGGACATATTCACTGTTTAACTTTTGTGTTTTATGAAACAGTAAGGAATTTTTTTAGTGAGAGAGTAATACATTAAAATCTGTATTTGTTAATCTTTCTGTTCTGATTATTCTTACTATTTTATTTAGTCATATTTATATAAAATAAGAAAAACTTAAAGCAACCATCAGTTATTGAGACTGCCTTGTGGTTTCATAATTTTCACAAATCTTATAACTGAAACTCAGTTTATAAAAGCTAAAATTAGAAAATATTTTTAACTATTAGAAAATCTTTGTGCTATTCTGAGATTGTTATATGAGAACATTATATCATATCCCAACTGTGGTACTTACTTGTATTTTCTGTTTGGTTGGCTCAGTGGATTAGTGCTTGCTATAATTCATTTATTCACATAATCTCTATAACCCAATTAGCTTCCCTGCACAGACCATAATCCAAACACTAGGAAGCTGTCTTTTAAAATGTACATTAGTCACAGGATAGACTGGAGAATATGTGTAAATGGGTCACTATAAATTTATCTCCTTTAAAGAAAACAGCTCACAGCGTATACCTGACTGGCCATAAGTATATTTGAGTATATTTGTATTGTTTATACTTAATGCTGTCAATATGGTAGCCACTAGTAATTTGGCTATTGAGAATTTAATGTTTGACTTATACATCCAGGAACCGAATTTTAAATTTTATTTAATTTTAACTAATTTGTATTAAAAACTGATACTTCACTCATTAGAAAACTTTTAAGTATGCTTGGAACAACTTAGGTATGTAAAACTGCTTTTTCAACTATAAATTTTATACCTAAATATGGATAAAGTATTTCCATAAAATATTTAGCTTATTAGTAACCGTTTATTAGTAACTGTATATTGCTTACATATTGAAAGGATAATAGTGTACCTATATTGGACCAAATTAAAATATTTTTATATTAACCTATTTTTACTTTTTTTAAAGTGACTACTGAAAAATTTTATGTATGTGACTTCCATTATATCTATTGAAAATGCTAGTATATATACTGTCATTTTATGTTTTTGCCCTTAGAGCAGAGAAATCAATTTTTTTTGGTTTGTTTCTGTTGTTCTCAAGTCAATTTTTAAACTATTATAAGGATTGGACAAGGATAGACTAAGAGAAAATTTTAAATATTGTCCACATTTTACTCTAAATTTGAACAAAGAATTATACTTTTTAGAATTAAATTGGAACATAATCGAACTCCCTAATTATTTATTTGTATATTTTTTCATTAAACAGCATTCATAGTTCCTGTTTTATATCTGGCCACATGTTATCCCCTGAATCCAAGATAAACTAAGTAATAAACTCAGGCATTCTTTTCTTATCAACTACGTACCTGAAATTAGGAAATTAAAGAAAATAATTTGTTAAAAATGTATTAGAGCAAATTTGATAGATTTTAGCAAAAAGACTTATTATATTCTATTCTTGTATTATTTAAAACATAATTTTTTATACTGTTACTTTATTCTGTGTAACTTTATTTCAGAATCATTGGCCCTCTTGACATTAAAATCATGGTTAAGTGAGATGGTAAATGGCTGGAGTCCCAGGCATTGCTCTTTAAGGGCCCATACACAAATTTAGTGTCTGACGGGCTCACTCACTCTGAAATCCACTGCTGGGGCAGCAGCTCAAAAACACCAGGGACATATAGGGAGGAACTTGAATTGCCTGGCTTCAAGGCAAGGGCTGGAGAGGCAGCTTTCTCCCAGTTAGAAGTGCTGACAGAAGCCATTGTTCCTTTGTTGAGCCATCTCCTGTACTTAGTATGGAGATGCAGGCAGGCACCTATCTGAGTCTCTATCAGTTGGGCTAAGACTGTTTGCCCTGCCCTTATAATTCACTGAGACCCACCCCTGCCAAATTGTGGGCCCATCCAAGCTACTCATACTGGCTTTTCCGTACAGTCATCTGTCTTGGCTCATGCTGTCGACTTTCCTAAAATCTCTCAAAGGTTCAGAAACCCCAAATAAACAGCATTAGCATGACCCATACATCTTGCCAAACAGCCCCCAGACCAGCACTAGCAGCAGATGGCTTCCATTCACAGCTAGCCTCTTCCAGGTACCTCTAAGCTTAGCACAAGTAGCAGCCATCCACCAATCACTTTGTAACTCATATCAAGTTGCCCTGCACAAGGCACAGAGCACAGGCAGTGGCTGGCCATGGTTTGCACCAGAGCCTCTCTAAAAAGGCCCTATAACCAGCACAGCTGGTGGCCAACTTCTGACTACATCAGGACACCACCCAGCCACCTCCACAAATGACACAACCAAAGGGCAGATACGGCAGGCACCAGATCCCCACTAAAGCAAATCCTGCTCCCTAGGGTGAGCCCCTGCACAACAGCTCCTCTGCTATAGTTATGGCCAGTCCTCACAACCAATTAGCCTGAGGGTCAGTTCTTCCCCTTGATGTGCAGATGACAACCAAGGCCCAAATACAACAGGAGAGAGCACTCACAACCTACATGAGGGACGCACCTGGAGCACCAGGCTCGGGTGACCACAGAGACTTCCTTACTGGACCCCACAGGACACATACTATTTAAGGCTACTAAGACCAGAAGACATAGCAGCTCTACCTAATATAAAGAAACAAACACAGGGATGCAGGCGAAACAGCAAAGAAACATACTCCTAATGAAAGAACAGAGCTCTAGAAAAAGAACTAAACAAAATGGAGACACAGAATCTACCAGATGCAGAGTTCAAAACACTGTTTATAAAGATGCTCAGTGATCTCATTGAGAACTTCAACAAAGAGATAATAAACAAAAAAGAGATAGAAAACATAAAAAAGAACCAGTCAGAAGTGAAGAATATAGTAACTAAAATAAAAAATAAATTAGAGGGAATTGACAGTATATGTGATGAGCTTCAAATCAGCAATTTAGAAGATAAGGTAGCAGGAAACACCTAATCAGAACAGCAGAAAGTAAAAAAAAAAATCTGTAAAATTGAGGATAGTTTAAGGGGCCTCCTGGACAACAATAAGCATACCAACATTCACAACATAGGAGTATCAGAAGGAGAAGAGAGAGAGCAAGGAATCAAAAACATATTTGAAGTAATAATGATGGAAAACTTTTCTGACCTGGCAAAGGAAATGGACATTCAAGCTCAGGAAGCACAGAGTTCCAAACAAGATGAACCCAAAGAGGCCCACACCAAGACACATCATCATTAAAATGCCAATGGTTAAAAACAAAGAATCATAAAAGCTGTAAAAGAATAGCAGTTACCTACAAGGGAGCTCTCATAAGACTCAGCTGATTACTCAACAGAAACTTTGCAGACCAGAAGGGATTGGCATGAAATATTCAAAGTGATGAAAAGTAAGAACCTAAAATCAAGATTACTTTATCCACCAAAGTTATTATTTATAACTGAAGGACAGATAAAGAGCTTCCCAGACCAAAACAAGCTAAATGAGTTGTTCATCACCACCAAATCAGTATTATAAGAAATGTTAAAGGGACTTCTAAAAGAAGTAAAAAAATCAAAGATAAGTATAATAAAAAGACTATCTACATATCAGCAATTACTTTAAATGGATTAAATGCTCCCGTCAAAAGACATGGATAGCAGAAAGGATAAAACAAGACTCTTACATAGGCTACCTACAAGAGACTCACTTCAGATCAAATGACACACACAGATTAAAAGTAAAGAGATGGAAAAAGATATTTCATGGAAAAGGAAATGAAAAAAAAAACTGGAATAGTAATACTTATACCAGAAAAAAATAGACTTTGAAAGAAAGGCTATAACAAGAGACACGCACCTCTTCTGGGTATTTATCCAAAGAAACCCAAAACACTAACTCAAAAAGACATATGCACCCCTGTGTTCATTGCGGCATTTTTTACAATAGCCAAGACATGGAAGCAGCCTACATGACCGTCAGTAGAGGAATGGATAAAGAAGAAATGATATATATATGTGTGTATACACACAATGGAATGTTACTCTGCCTTAAAAAAAAAAAAAAAGCAAAGTCTTGCCATCTGCAACAACATGCATAGACCTAAAGAGTATTAATGCTGAGTGAAATAAGTCTGACAGAGGAAGACAGATACCATATGATTTCACTTATATGTGGAATCTAAAAAATAAAATCAAAACAAGCTCATAGATACAGAGAATATTTTGACCATTGCCAAATGGGAGGGCATTTGGGGGAATGGGTGGAAAAGGGGAAAGGATTAAGAAGTACAAATTGATAGTTACAAAATATCATGGGGATGTAAAGCATAGCATAAAGAATATAGGCAATATTATAATAACTACATGTGGTATCAGATAGGTACTAGATTTATTGGAGTGATCACTTCATAATTATATAATTGTCTAATCACTATGTTGTACATCTGAAACTAATGTAATATTGTATGTCAACTGTAATTGAAAAAACGGAATTATTTTTAAAAATAAAGTTATTTCCCTCAGCTCCCCCTAGTGGTTTCATTTTTTTAATCTTATTTGTTTTAATAGAAACAGCAACATATATTTCCTAAGAAAAGTGTAGATTTGTGGATAATGGTTTTAATATTCTTTATGCCTTATACATACATAATTTATGTTTTTTATATTTTAAAAGTATTTAATAACATATTTACTATGTATTACATGTACATGGTAAAACATTTAATCAGGACAAAAAGGTTTAAAAAGAAAAGTAAGTTTCCCTTTCACCCCAGACTAAGCATTCATCTTCCCCTCTAGCAGTCAGCAGTTCTAAGGTTTTTATGTCTCTGCAGAAATTTTTTATGCATGTGCTTAACTTTTTTTGCATTCATAGATGTATTCACTGGTTCCATTTATCCATGTTTTATGGTGACCTTTCCATATTAGGACATATAGACCAGGTTCACTTCTTTTGAAGATTTTAAAGGTTGCAGAGTATTTCATTGTATATTGTCTGTATAGTTACTACATAATTTATGAAATTAATTCCCAACTGATAGACATGTAGGTTTTTAGTCTTTCATAGTTTATAAAAGACTGCAAATATACTGTTTAGCGAACACTTTTGCACATATAATTTAGCTATATGTATGAGTATATCTGCAGAATATATCTCAGGAATAGAATTGCTAGATCTAAGGATATGTCTTTTTAATTTTGATAGATATTTCTAAATTGTCCTCCAAAGAGATTTACCAAATTCTTTTCCTATCACTAGCAAGACCCTTGCATTTATATTTCTTCAACAGATGTCATGCAAAATGAATACAAAATACAAATCCTTATTAACTTTATACAGTCTGAATAATTACCAGTAATGTAACAGTAATTTTCCATTGCCAAATATATGTACATTGCCTGCTATAATTTCAGCTATAATCATCAATCCAACCTATATTTTGTTTTTCTTACCTAGAGTTTTTACTTGTGTCTTGATTTTAGAAAGAGAACTAAGGATTACAATTAAGAGGTTTTATTAGTATAGGAAAATAAGTTTAAAAAGAAAAATACATTTTTTTGTGTTCAGTGTCAGAGAAAATGTGCATGGGCAAAGGAAAATGTGCATGGGCAAAAATCTGGCAGTTGTGTAGTTGATATACAATCCTTAAGATTTTTTTCAAGAAAAAACTATAATTAAATATCTGCCTAATACATACAAAAGTCTAAATTTAAGTAGTCCTCAAGTAGTAAAGAATTAACAAGTAGGTGCCTCAAAATGAAAAATATCTCTTTTTAAACTGTAGGTAAAGCTATAGATTAGTTAACTGGGTTAGAAACTTTAGTTTGAATTTATAACTACTTGGACTAATTCTCTTTCTCAAGCAGAAATTGAGAGGCATGGTATGTATTTTAGATAAATAGTTTTAAATATGTATTGACATTGAGAAATTATAAGCAGACTTTCTAAACTAGAAACAGGAATTGATTTAATATAACTTTGGAAGTAAAAATCTTTAGTTTTATATCTAGTGTTAAACTGTGATTGTGTCTTCGTGGCCACAATTTTCTGTAATTTCTCATACTTATTTCCTTAGAGTCTTAGTGAAACATACCTTTTTCAGTATGTCTTGAAAGTGTTTAAAAACATAATTTTTATTTCCTTTTATAGATACAAAATCTTACCCTAATAAGTGTGGAATTACATGCTCGAACTAGACGAGACTTAGAACCAGATCCTGAATTTGACCCAATTTGTGCTCTGTTCTACTGCATCTCATCTGATACTCCACTACCAGATACAGACAAAACAGAACTCACGGGTGTGATAGTGATTGATAAAGAAAAGACAGTCTCCAATCAAGGTAGTGTTTATTTATCTTAATTTTATACCTTTATACCTTAGGATGAATGTTTGAATGGGGGAGTTTCTGTGCTGGCATTCTAACCCAAGGAAGCATAAGGAATTCCTTTCTAAACTGTTTGCTGAGATATAGGAGATAGAAAGTGTTCTATATATAGATTTGTCCTAGATTTGTTATTCTTACTTTAATAATTGTCAGATGTCAAAAGCAGTGCAATATAAAGATCTTAATAAAATTTCCAATTAGCTATTAGACTTCTTCTAAATATTATTTTGTAAAATACTAATTGTTAATACAAAAATCAAATGATTATGTATCTCTAGATTGGGTGGACAGTCTTCCTTACATATGCAGTACTGGTATATTGCTGCTAATATTTTGATTTAAGAAGTTACTACTATAAGTAAATGGTTTATAAGAGACTTTTAAGACATACTCTGATTTTTTTATATCTCTTCTTAAATATATACACTTTTGGTTTAGAGGTTCTTTATATAATGTACCATATAAGGCATTTTATAAAATACCAAATGTCTCTCTGCAGTTTTAAATCATAGTATGTGAATTCAGTAAACTAAGAAGGAAGTCTTAGCACAGAGAAAACCATATAGAAACTTGTGGTTTAATCAGTGGTGCGCTTGAGCTAGCTTGTACCAACTTACAAGCCAGTGACTATTTCATAGCTTTTTTTCATGATTTTTTTCAAACTAGTTGATGTTGCATTGGTAGTTTGAAATCAGCCATGATGGGAAGTCTTTCTATCATGGAAATAGAAAAGTACTACAAACCAGGGATTTTTTAAAATATTTTTTAGCATACCACTGATTAAAATATTCTCTACGAAGCAAAGCTCTTCTGCAGGAAGAGTGAAAACAAAAACAAAGTAATAAAATTTTTTTTCAGGCAACATGTTATTATCTGGAGAATTTGTGAATGTAGACTTTTCAGAAAAATAACTGAAAATATGAAATTTGAATTTTTAGTTACATATTAAACTAGAAAACCTTTAAGAAATTGAATTACTTTTGTATTTACTTTGGGGAATTCTCTCTTGAAGTATTTCAGTACCAAAATTTCACTCAAAAGTAAGGAATAGTATTACTTATGCAATTATATAATAAACATTTTATTTATTTTTTAGATATCAGATATCAAACCCCATTACTTATTAGATCTGGAATTACAAGACTAGAAGTTACCTATGCTGCTGATGAGAAGGCACTTTTTCAAGAAATTACAGATATAATAAAGAGGTATTCTTTTCTAATTTCTTTTTTTTCAGTTTTTGTTCAGATAATCCTTTCAGGCTGTTGCTGATTAATAGAGGTGAAGATGGGAAAGAGGAAGACATCTCCTTCTGATGGCCCTTGGAAATAGTTATCCCTGGAAAGAGTTTGCCCTAACCCTCTACCACCATCAAGTTATGGATAGGAAAAAGAATGTTCTATTTTCAAGATGAAGGGGTCAGTGAAAGAGAAATATTATCTTAGCCTCTCTAGCTTTCTCAGTTGGATTTTAGCATGATTTTTCTATGGTGGTGAAATAATGAGGAATGTGCTAAGTGGGCTTCTGTATTAAATAGAAGCTGTATTAAATAGGCTTCTACCGGGGAGGACAGCCACCATTTCAGTTTTGTTTTGTTTTGTTTTGTTTTGTTTTGTTTTTGAAGAAAGTGTTTTCTGAGTTCTAAACAAACCAGTATTTCCAAAAAGCTTTGGAATGTAATCTGTTAAAAATAAAATAGTTAAGTGGATCTTTTGCATCTTCTCCAGAGTATAACTCTTGGTAGCCATGGACACTCTTATTAAATGATTCACTTTTTTAAGAATTTAAGATTTCTGCCTATGGTTAGGTTTAGGTTTTTAGATGCTTAAAGCAGGTTAGAAAATATTCTTTGGATCCTGATACATAAATAAAAGCTGTCCTTTAGCATGTTATACTCAGCCCTTTCTGTTCTGCTTTCTGTAGCTGAACTCTTGTAAACTGAGTTGTACTTTCTTTAGTTGGACTCTTATAAAGCCTGTAAAACTGAGAGGATATTCTTCATTAAAGGTTAAGATGATATTCTACACACTCAACATCTGATTAAATCTCAAATGGTTTAATATAAACCATTTTGAAAATTAGAAAACCAGAAAATGTTTTCAACAAAAAATTAAATTAAATGTCAGAGCATCAAAAATGATGTGCCTACCACTTAGGGAGGAAAAAGGAAGAATGTATTTTTACTATTTATAGCAATGGTGACTGAATAGATTCCCATCCATTTGAGTGTTGCCATTGTCTGTCCTGTCTTTTATCTTCTCACAGAGATTGTCATAAACCTGTCAGATGCTTTCATGCCCATACTTACATTTCTTCAAGCAGCTTAGCAAAAGGAAATTATAAGAGTTTCGTTCAGTTCTCTTTTGTGTGCCAGCACAAATCCAACAATGTACCTGGGCTTCATATGCTTATCTTCTCTTCATTAAGTATATTCCCAACAACAGGATTACCTGCAGACATGGAGAATTTTGTCGATCATTTGCAAGTGTAGTACTTTCTTAAATCTTCGTAACATGAATCGTACTAGTCATGAAGAAAAAACACAGGTTTTAGAGTTAGCCACCTCTGTATTTTTGTCTCGAGCAAGTTATGTATCTCTCTAAGCTTTAATTTCCTCATCTGTAAAATGGGTAATGAATAGAAGAATTAAGTGACTTAATGCACATAAAACTCTTAATTTGTTCAATACTTAAATGTTAACTCTGTGTATAAGGCACAGTGCTAGATGTTAAACATAAAATTGAACAAAATGTAGATGTATGCTCTCATAGTTTTGTCTATTTTTCCCTTCTCAATATTTACCTCCTTAGGTGGCAAATACAAAAAATAGTATAAAGTAATATTAAACAAGTAAAACTAATCCATTATCTTTTTGTCACAATCATTTTCTTTCTATATTTCCTTGAACTAGTAATAATTTTACATTTCCCAGTCTCCATCATTTAAATATAAGATTTTATTCCTCTTTTTTCCCCATACACTTATAAAATACTTTGTATTCATTTAACCTCAGTTATTTTTTAAAACCATTCTTTCCCTCCATGCTTATTGCCACCACCCTAGTTAGAGTTTCCTCAGCTCTCATCTGTATACATGTTAGTGGGTTATTTAAAATATTAGTTGTGAAGCACTTTTTTTTTATGCCTAAAATCATTTTTATATTTCTGCTGTTTCTGCTACCATCATTTTCTCATTTTTTTCTTCACCACTAATCCCATCTCTCCTACCTCATTCTTTCTGTATGTTTTAGAAATTTATTAAAAGTGAATAAAACAAACATCAAAGAACAACTCATCAATATTTTGTTTTTGTCACCAAGCTTTCACAGAAGTATGGAATTGAGATTTTGATCTTGAAACATGTTTTATCAGCTTTAAGAGTCTCTTGGTCAAAAAATATACATAATAGATCTGAAAAATATTGAAACAACTACATAATTCTTAAATAAAACTTTTTAACCCATTAAGAGAAATATAGGATAACTTTTTGTCTTTTTCATCTCTGAGCAGTAGCATTTTATGAAATAGACAACTTTTAATTGAGAAAAAATTTTTTTCTAAACATCACACAAAAAAAATTATTTAACCAGATCTATTGTTAGTCAGTTGCCACAACAGAGCATGTAGCTGACTAGAATAATTATTGTAAAAGATGTTTCATAAATCAGAGAAATTCAGATGAAGAAATTAGAAAACTATAAGAGTTATAATGGTAGGACTCTATAGTCTGACATCCTCTTTATGTTATGCTTAGCAATGTATATGATAGGAACTGCAGTAATTTTCAAATTCTCTTAAAATCAAGGTCAAGTGTAGCCATATTGTAATATCTGAGTTACTTTTAGTACTAAAGCAGTCAGCTGCACAGGTTCTTTTGTGTGTGTGTGTGTGTGTAGGAATGCTTCAAAACTATTTCTTATGATCCTTAGAGCCACTTGACACTTCTGCCCCCAATTTCTCAAATTTAGACATTACATAGTTTTACAGGGAGATGCACTTGTCAGGTAGTTCATCTTTGACCGCTCTAAGAAGAACTGCACTTTAATGAAAGAAGTTTCTATCAACAGTGATGTGTTATTTTGGATGTTATGTTAGAAGACTAATGAGCAGGAAGGGTGTTGGGAGACCTCTTAAGTGCCTTAGGATATTTCTGAACTACCTTTTTGATAATTAATCTACTTTTTAGTCTTTGATTTCTGAGACTAAGAAATTTGCCTCATTGTTTCATATTGCCTTGCTTTTGTTTCTCCACATTCATGTCATAATCCTGCTCTTTATTCCAAAGTTACCAGATCTCTGGCACTTTCTACTAAGAAAACACTTTTTTATAGGTAGGTGAGAAGGTCCATTTGGTATTAAATTAATCAATAACTGTTTATTAAGCGGTTTTTTTGGAAATTTCAACCCTATTTGTATAAAGAAAAGTACATGGATAATATATATGTTATCTCCTCCTGACAAGTTTGAGGAGAGATTTTATGATATTCTTATAAGTAAAACTAATGCCATTCAACACCTATCTTAAGAAAGAAGTTATGGAAGTATGATAAATTATTAAATAATTGGTTCTAAAAATATATCTGGTGATCTGCCAATGATCCATTGTTATACCACAGACTTATAGAGTAGCCATATATAGCTTCAGTAAATTAGTGTAATTCTATACTGCAGACACTGAATAATACTTCAGGGGTTAAATGATATACTCTGGACAGGCTCCCATCCCACAATTCAGAGTGACTTTACAAGCAGTTATGTAAAACACAACTTTATAAACTTGTGATCTTTCACTCAGTTTTTTGGCTTTTATAAACAATACAATAATCAGAGTATTTTTGAACTTCTAATTTGATAGTGTTATTTTACTTTTTGCTCTATTCATGACTGGAATCAGTTTCTCTCTTCCTCACACATTTCCTGTTGGTTAGCTCTTCATAAGAAGAGCTACTAAGAGGCTCCCTCTGAGTTGGATGCAGATTGTCAGTTCAGTTTACCAGGGAAACTCTATGACCACAGTGAGCACATTTCCCCTTAATATCTGATGCTTAGCTTTTCCCATTAATCTCACCGCTATTAATATTTTAGTCTTCTTTTAAATTAAGTCACCTTCCTCTTAAGTGTAAAGGACAAACTTGTCATTACTGAGGCCTTACTTCAGGTGAGGATGAAGTCATTAATAAAATTGAGTGGGAAATGGAAAACATTTTCATTTTCTTTCTCAGCATTAAAACTATTTAAAGACAGTATAGATTATAGAGGTTAAGAAGTGGCAAGAAAATGACCTTTTTAAAATATAATATCCACAGATGCCTTCGAATTTCACCCTGTCCCTATCTGCATTATATTCTCAATCATACTCTCACTCATATACTTCACTGGTAATACCTCCTTCCTACCCTAATTTCTGTCAGCCTCTTTCCCAAGTCATAATAAATAAATACACAGTTTAAGTAAAAACTATGCTGGCTTTACAAAAGTACCTTCATATCAAGAGCCCTAATTGCTTTTTGTGTAGAAATTTTGTAGGCACCACTGTAATATCCCTTCCCCATCTGAGAAACATAGATTATAGATTTTCATTTTTCTACTTTATATCATGAAGAAGTTCTTCTGGTGAAAGGTTTAAACGTATGGGCTTTTTTTCATTCCTTCTTTAGATATGATCCTGATATCCTGCTGGGGTATGAGATTCAGATGCATTCTTGGGGTTACCTCTTACAAAGGGCTGCTGCTTTAAGTGTTGACTTGTGTCACATGATTTCACGGGTACCAGGTATGTAGAGTTGTAAATGTTTTATAGTTCAACTAAAGAGCAAATTACAAACTAAATAAAGATGATGCTTAAAAAGTACTATTCTAGCCTAATTCTTAATACTGAATTGTGTAAGTCCTAGTATATCATAACTCCATTATAGAAAATTTCAAAAATCAAGGTAAGTAAAAGAAAAAATACCCGAATCTCACTACTTTATATAACGTTAATATATTTATTTTTTCTTTTAGTCAGTTTTATATACACATATTGGTCTTTATTTTTTATGTAACTTTAATCACATATATATATCATTAGTATTAAGGTTCTTTCATCCAGTATCTTATCACAACTATTTTTCTGTATAATCATTATGAAGACATTTCTTGTACTCAATGTACCATAACTTTATTTTCTTTGTCTGGTTCTATGTTCCATGTTTTATTTACTTTATCTGGTTCTATGTCTGGTTCTGTGATTGAAGAGGAGGGAAATGATGTATCAAAATTACAGTTTATATAAAGCAGTTTTTTAAATTGTGTTTTTGTATAATTACAGAATTTTTTATAACTTTGTTTATAAACTAGGACAAAATAGTATACTTTGGGAGTCTAAAAGACCAAATACTGAATTGGTAAAAACTAATAAAGATACTTCCTGGGAAAGGCTATGACTTCAATAAAATGTCTTGAGTGTTGGTAAATTTAAAGGGAAAAGTTGAAGCTAAGATTCAGAACAATAAATGTGAGCTTTGCAAAAGCTTAGAATAAAGGGGCAGAGGTACTTTACATTTAGTTTTTCAATGCATAAATTTTTTGTAGATTCTCTGTCCCTTGAGTGATAGGAATAGTGATATATCTCAATTTTTTCAACATTTCATTTGGCATAGGTTTCTGAGGATTCAGGAGAGGCAGCATGAGTATTCAGGTGCACATGTTAATTAGTTTAATTAGTTGTAAAATAAAAAGTATACAAACATATTGAAGTAGTTGTATTAAAGTAAAATAATGTTATTAAAGTTATTAGAATATAATAGACATTCAGTATATGGTAAATATACTTACTATTCCAGAGCCTCTGATCAACAACATTTGTATATATTCAGTGTTATATGAGAAACACATTTTAGTTCCTATTCTAGATAAAATCATCACTTAAACTAAACTCAGAACTCTAATTGCTATAAGAGGAACTCTTCATCTCCACATACAGTTAAGAGACTTTCATACTGAGTATGAACATCATTAATTGATGTTAACACATTTTCAGAGAATTGTTTAAGTTAAAAATCCTGCCATTTTTCCAAGAAATGACCAGTTTAACACTAGACATTTTTGTTCTAGCACCAAATGCGGTAGCATTAGATTAATAAAAATAGCACCAGAAATTGCCAAATTTAAAAAGAAAAGAACTTATTTTTAAAATGCATATATACATTTTTATTATTAAAATATATGTAGTTTTCAGATACATTTATTTCACAAAATTATTTTATTACTAAGAAAAAATATTAGTCAAAATAATTATTATTCTCTAACTGTAAACAATGTAAACCATGAATTACATTTCATCTTTAATTTTTATTTTTCTCATATTTGATATAACCTTTCTTGGAAATTTGGTTTTGGTGAGTCCTGATGCAATCTTTATTCTCTTCTATAGATGACAAAACTGAGAACAGATTTGCAGCTGAAAGAGATGACTATGGATCAGATACAATGAGTGAGATAAATATAGTCGGCCGAATTACACTAAATCTTTGGAGAATCATGAGAAATGAGGTAAGGTGCTTTATCTACAGTCTTGTTTGGAAATCAGATTAGCTCAGTATAATGATTTTAATCATTATAGAGTATTTAGTATAGCTTACCTTGTAACTTATACTTCTTTGTGAATTATTTTTGTTATACTTTAGTACAGTTACAAAAATAAATACTACTTTCTAAAATACAAGGCTGCAGAAGTATTTAACTTTAATGTTATTGATGAGTGTTAATTTTTTTCTATTTGTATCTAAGGTAGTAGTAGTTAGAAAAGTCGATAACTATCATAAAACACAATGTATGTATTGAATGTTGTATAATTTTAACTTATTATTTTTTTCACTGAAATCATTTTTGCACTTAAGGCCAGATGAATTCAGTTGGCCTTCTTTATTTATTACTGTAAGAACAATTTAGTCTAGATATAGGAAGGAACTTTTCAAACTAAGGATATTTAAAAACTAGGTCAAACAAATAAGATATATTGGAAATAGTTAATAGCAGCAACCAGTTGAAGCTTTGGGAGCCCAAGTAAGGATTTTTGGTAGTATCAGTTTTCACGAATATCTCATTAATTTGTAGTCACTTGGAGAAATAATTTGTTCACCAAAAATGTAAGATTATAGGATTCTGGATCATATTACATCCTTGAAGTTACCTGGTTTCTCTTATTGAAATGTACAAATGATACTTACTGTAAATTGGTCTGTTGTCTGATTTTGGACTTTGGATAATATCAGGTAAAATGTTTATATTTAAAAGAAACCTGTATTCAGTCATTTTTCTCTTTGACATTTTTCATTGTGTACTTTCTGCACACTCATTCACTATGATGATTCTGGCTCTTTTGATTTATATAAAACATTTGACTTTACAAGCATGCCCTCTGTAATTCTTTTGAGTATTATCACACAGTAATTCTTTCCATTAAGGAAATATGTTTTTTATATTAAATTCAGGTATTCTCATTTTTTCTTCTTTTTACTTTTATTTCTTCCAGGCTAAGTTATGCTCACATTTTATCTAATTTGAAAATATATATGTACTTTCTTGAAGATAATTTTATTCTGTTGTTTTATTCTTAAAATAATATCAGACCAAAAAGAATCCTCAATGACTTCAAAATAATCTCTAGTGACACAGCACAGTACAGGGATGATGACGTATTTGGTTTGTATGTTCCATGATATATTTCAAACTGCATTCTCTGATACTGCCTAGGAGGAACACATAAATTAAGTGTATAAACACAAAATTAAATTTTTGAATCCTTGTTTCAAGGGTTCAAAAGGCAGCTGTACCAATTATTCATTATTATTTAAAATCACAGAGAGTAAATATTTTTCAAAGTTTAGGGCTTTCATTTAGTCCATACTGAACAATGAGGGTGAAAGCCTTTCTTTAATTCTAGTCTGAATATATAGCATCTCTGATGTTTATTTGTAAATGTCGGAAACAACTGTGAGAAAGTTATGAGTTAGATAATTTAACCCCCCCGCACACACACACTGCTTCCTAGATGGGCCAAATTTGATTGTCACTTTTTTTGTAACTCAAGGTACTCATAGCAGTTTGGAAATTTCCGTAAAATCTTGAATGAATTTGTGGGAAGGATTATCTTGTATCTCAAGCTGTTCTGGAACTTTAAGGGTTGACTGGACAGAAGCTGGCCCTGAGAATTTTTTTTTTTTAATTAGAGGCCCTCATGCTATTTTTTTCTGGATTAAATAGTTTCAGGAGCTCCTTTTTGTATTTATTTCTTTTATCTGTATCTCCCTTATGACACTTAGCACTTACTAACCTCTATTATTATTTTTCCCCCCACTTTAATTCCCCCCACACACTTCCATCCCTGACCTATGGACATTGCTGTCTCCCTTTTTTAAAGAACTGGATCTCTGAAGTGGGGCGTCTCCCCGCACGCCCTTGTGGTGTGCACTTGGGGCCTGGCGCACCTCACCAGGGCCCAGCACACCCAGGCCTGGCACACCTGGGGTATGCTCCATGACTCCACCTGGGGTGTGAACCCAGGACCTTCTGTGTGTAAAGTAGACATGCTAACCACTATACTATGGAGCCACCCCCTATTATTATTTTTTTAATCTTTATAGTTTGTTTTTATAATATGCTTTTTATTAAAATAATTTATATTCACTATTAAAAAATAATGCAGAAGAGTATGTAAAATGAAAGTGAAATCCCCTTGTCCTCTCTAGGACATCTACTCAATAGTTACAGCCCCACCCCCCATCCCCATTACAGTTTAGAGTTGAATGGATATCTTTTTCCTACACCTAGTTTGGGTTTTTTAAAATTTACCTGTTTTTACTATGTTAATTTTTATTCCTCTGCTTAACTTTAACACAGAATTACAGCTATGTCCTCTATAGTTTGAATCCTCAGTAAGAAACACAGTGCCTACTAAATAGTGCTCATGACATATTTGTTGACTGCTTGAATGAAATAATAAATTACTCTTCCCTGGAAATTTATATTTAGAGGCCTACTGGATATCAACTTAATCCAGGCCTTTCAAAAATTTGCCAAGTAGGTTAGAAACAGTCCTGATTCAGTTCAATAAAGCACCATCTCTTTATTGAGCACCATCTCTTGTGTATAAATCTAGACATGGATTTAGAGCAAATAAGACTACAGCTGATTTCTCTCTTATTTTATCAGGCAAGGAGACAGATTATATGGGTGCAGATGTTGATAGGTGGGTAGATGTGGCAATTATTGCTTCAGTTTTCTCAGTGAAATAGGAATCACTTTTCTCAGCTGACAGTAAGCATAGTGGAGGGGCTTCTGGGATTTGAGGAGAAACGAGTATGAAACAGTTATGTAGGGGAATTTAAGAGTGGATAATTAAGAAAATATAGTAGAAAAGCTAGGCAGCATTAGAGCCCATGTCAGATTTGCATCAAGAAATTAAAGTGATACCTGCCATCTATATTCAGATTCACAGATGTATATGCAGAGTAACAGATTTGACTATACTTCACAAGCAAAGGATTTTGGCTTAACTAAAATTTAATTGACTAGTCAATTAATTATAAATGGAGCAGTAGAGGAACAAAGAACTAAATGGTGTATACCAGGTTGTGATTATAATGATTGGAACAGAGATCAGGACATTAGAGGAAGTAAACTGGGAGGATAGGAAGTGATAGAGAATGAGACACATGAGATTCTGGAGAGGGTGCAATTACTGATAATGAGAGATCTTGGAGTATGATTATGGGAGTGGGTGGCTAAGGTGGGATGGAGGCAGTGACATGGGAATTTACCTCTGAGAGCTATCTTTCTGGTAACAGTGTAGACAAGGAAAAGGAAACCAGAGAGATTATTGGGGTAGCTCAAATGAAAGTTGGCAGCAGTATAGGGATTTGATTTAGAGGGTAAATCCGTAAGAGCTGGATGTACAAAAAACTGAAGAGGAAGGAATATCAAGAATGATTATCATGTTTCTGGCATCGATGGTTTAAAATAATGTTTAAGTGGGAACATCATGATTTAAGACTATAGAGTATGAGTAAGTAATCAGTCAAGGTATCCGTGTGCAGGTACCCCACAAGCATTTAAATAGGGAGGTCCCAGATATGGGGTAGAGGTCTGGATTAGAGATATAGCCTAGGAAGTCACATGAAAGTGGCATATGGAGAGAGTGATTAGGATTGAGCCAAAGACATTTTTGTGAATGAAGAAATTTTGAGGAGTAGACAGTAAGCAGACCCTAAGAAGGAATAGTTAGATACTGAAGAACCAGCAGAGTACACTCCCAGCAGTCACTAGGAAAGTCAGATGCTTCCACACAAGCATGTAAGCCTCCCGTTATCTCATTTTGACAATTAGAATCTGTTTCTAATATTCCCTATTATAATTTCAGTCTATCAGTAAGCATGTACTTTTAAATATTAAGACAATGCAACAGGCAATGAAGATTATGTAAAGAAGTAAAATAATAATGCTCCCTTGAATTTTTATGTTGTTTTATCATTTATATGGCACTTTTACAGACTTGTCATTTAAAAATTTGGTACTCACAAACTTTGTAGCATAAGTAAGGGAACAAAATAATAAGGTATTGTTATAAATAAGGAAACTGAATTCCCCATAGGTTAAGTGACTTGCCTATAAAGCCTCTGGCTAGTAAGGTATCAAGATTTAGGCTCTTTGTGGGTATGCTACCTGTCTACAGAGAGCTTATTATATATTTTGAGTATGTGTAAAATAATAAGTTTCTTGAGGACAGAGCACATTCACAATGAGAGTGCACACACTTACTTATGTGTGTGGGTATCTCCCATATATATTACATGACTTTGATAGGGCATCTATCACTGAATCTACAGGCACCATAAAAGAGCCAAATGAGACATAAATGGTACCTGTTTTCAGAGGAAAGAGAGATCACTATTGAATCTTGGTGGGAAGTGAGGAAAGAATGGGAAGGAGGTACAAAGATGTTCTTACTATCAAAGTTCTGACACTCTAGAAGAGGAGATATACTTGTCAACAAATAATTGGTGTGCATTAGGGTACAAAGAAAGCAGTTCTAACAAAGGAATACTACACAGCAATGAAAAAGAATGAAATATTGCTACATTAAACAACATAGTGCTGTACTGCTTTAGGCAATTGTATAAGTACCCGAGATCATCAAATGTTTGGCTCCAGTTTCTATAAAACTAAGTAGAATTTTAAAAAACTAAATTAAGATATTTATTAGTAAGTAGAAGAATCATTCAACTATGGGAATTTGATAATAAAATGAGTTATTCATTTATTTTTGAGAGAAGTACTCAGGCTGGTACTGATTTTTGGAAAATAAATGATATTTTACTTCAAGATAATGGGTTAGTACATACTTTAAACTGATAAATCATTCCAGAGTTTAAAATTGTGGGTGTGTGTGAGTGAGAGAGAGAGAGAGAGAGAGAGAGAGAGAGAGAGAATATATACGCACACTAAAGTATGCTACATTCCAGTACTGTCATATTCTGGAAATTGAAATTGTAGATTAAGTAAGACCAATTTAAGTCACTTCACTGACATGAGCTTAATATTCAGTCCCTGTTTTATACTTGCTGGGTTGTCAAAGTGGAAAAGAAAATATTTTAAAATTCTAATAGAATATACAAATATGAAGTGCTGTTTGAACTATTCTTCCGAATCCCAAGCTGACCTAAGAATGGGTAATGCTGGTTCCTTAATTTCCATTTTTCATTGAAATGCCTGCTGTTTTCTAAACTGTTTGTGTCATGTGGGTATTTCTGAGAGACCATCTAGCCAGATGTATGTTTTATAAATTTGAACTCTTTTTTAGTATTCTTTTCCCATTAACACAGCTTTTACCTACATATTTTGAAGATGGGGAAACATTTCTGCCATATCCTTTTAATCTTTTGCTTTTGGAATGAAATTAAGTGACTCCTTAATATTGGGTTTAGTAGTGATGTAATTCTTGGGAGCAGGATGAATACCTGCCTTTCACTAGATAACTCATCCTCAAATCTGTGGGATCCTATTAATCAGCATGTCACCAGGACTAAAAAGTAAGTATGGAAAGAAAAGATTAACTTGATTGACAGTGCTGCTGTCTATTTTTTGTATTGGCTTAGAATATAAAAAGAAGTGATAAGAACTGAGCTCTCTTAAATATTATATGACCAAGTTGAATCTCATCAAGTCTAATTTTTTTCCAATTAAATATTAATTTATTATGAACATTTCTGTCCAGTAGACTATATATACATAGTTTTAAATTATGTTTCAGTTGTAACACAAATCATTATTGCAGGTAGCTTTCATATCTACTATGAAAAGTTAGAAGTAATATTTGGAATCTTTTTAGAACCAAATTTTCATATAAAACATCATCATTATAATGGAGTCTTGCTTTTTTTTTTAGGTGGCTCTAACTAACTATACCTTTGAAAATGTGAGCTTTCATGTTCTTCATCAGCGTTTTCCCCTCTTTACCTTTCGAGTCTTATCAGATTGGTTTGATAACAAGACAGATCTATACAGGTAATGTTTTATAACTCTGAAGATAATATCTTTTTTTAACCAATGTTATTGGTATATAATTTATATAGAATAAACTGTATCATGTGGTGACTTTGACCCTGTGACCACTACCCCTATCAAAATAAACATTTCTAGTGCCCAGAAAATTCCCTTATACAACTTTGCAATCAACTTACCTATTTAATTATCCAGATAAGTACTAGTTAAATTTTTATTACTGTAGATTAGTCTTGCCAGTTCTAAAACTTTGTATAAATAAAATTATTTACAATCCACCTATTTGTATCTAGGTGCTTTCAAGAAATTCAGCATAATGTTTTTTGAGATACAACCATGTTGTTGCATAAACCAGTAGTTTATTTATGTTTATTAGTAAGTAATATTTGATTATATGAATACACCACAATTTACCCAGTCTCCTGTTGATGAACAATTGGGTTGTTTCTAGTTTGAGGCTATTATGAATAAAACTAGGCAAGTCTTTGTTTGAACATATATTTTCTAAGAGTAGAATTGCCAGGTCACATGGTTACTTAACATTTTAAGAAATCTCTATATGGTTTTTTTTGGCAGTTTTTCTAGTACAAGTCTGCTGGCAAAAAATTCTCTTAGCCTTTATTTATCTGAAAATATCTTTATTCACCCTTATTTTTGAATATTTTCACTGTCTAATTCTCAGGCTGAGATTTTTTTTGTTTCACCACTTTAAAGATTTCATTCCCTTTTCTCCCAGCCTCCATTGTTTCTAATGAGAAATCAACAGTCATTCTCATTTTTCCAGTGTATGAAATGCATTTTTTCCCAAAGTCAGGGTTAACAGTTGACTACTGTTTTTGTTACCCTGTGTAAGGCTTATGGTGCAGCAGGGAGAGTTATTCAGTTTTGATTCAGAGTCAGTCCTTGGAAGTTCCTGTCCTCCTGGGGCTCAAGGAAGAGACTGCTTAGATGTTATATACCAATAAATAAAAGGAAATTTGATGTTAAATTTAGCTTTGAAAACTACAATCAGTGGTTTGTTTATAAGCCCTAGAATGCTCTAAATACATATTTTGCTACTTCTAATTAGGTATTATTTAAGTTGATAAGTAATTGTTTTTGCCAAGAGAAATAAAAAACTGGATCTAACATACTACATTAAGGGACTTTGGACTATACTTTAGACTATTTATGCTAAATAGATTCTATTACATGGAGAGACCATGTACTCTTTCTTTGGAGATACTTTGGAAGATCAATTTTATTTATAAATTTAAGTGAATTCTTATCAAGAAAGTCATACTTTTTAATTCACATTTCCTTCCTACAGTGTTTTAAGCATGTATCTGTTTGTAAATTGACTCAGAAATTAGAGGAATTTGCTAGTCAAGGATTTCTTGTATTAAATCTGTAAAGTACAAAGGTGCCCTGGTTATTATTTTGTTTTTGTAAACTCAGATTTGGGTCTCCTGGAAACCTATGATTTACATGAATGAGTTATGTTCCCAAAGTTTTGTTGCTTGTGACTTAGAACACATTCTTCCATAAAAATGTTATGTCTCGATATTATATCCCTTAATCAGCCTATAAAATTTTTCCTAATCCCTAATATTACTAATCTAGAGAATTCACAGTACCATCTTGATGTCATCTGCTATCTAAGGAATAGTTATAGAATATTATGCTCTGGTAGCAAAGAGTTCTGTAGCTCAAGAAGATAATATTAGAAAATTTCTTCTTCAATTCTTTATTTCTATAGAACCAGCCCTTAGAAAAAGTTCAGAATAAGTGAGTGTGGACTTGGAATTTTTATATCTCCTTTTTGATCAACCTCTTCCCAAGTGCTCTATCCCACAAAATGCCTTCAAGATGCCCTCAGTTCAACCATTTCAACAGTTCAACCATTTCAGCACCTACCCAGGCATTTCCTGAGTGGCTTTTGCTTCATAATTATATTTCTCTTCCTCTACCCCAAATCAAAATTTATATTTGCTTACTACAACAGATTACCTAACAAAATTCAATTCTGTCATGTTTTGTTTATTTTTTAAAGGGCCACAGTTACCCATTCTTCTTTGATATCACATGACTAGCCAGATAGGACTAGGTAATAGAAATTAATATAATCTTATTTCAAAAATGTTTTTTTTTTTAATTTAAAAAGTCCACTTTTTAAATACTTTGAAAAATATATTAGGAAAAATATGGAGTGCTGTCAGCAAAATGGTGGAGTAGGAAGCCCTGAACTTCTCTCTGTCCCCCACAGACACTGATTCAGCAATAATTCACAAATTTCCTTTGTAAAAAATTCAGAAAGTAATTGAAAGGCTTCTGCACCCCAGGCGAACAAAGAACCAGACTCACCAAAGCTGGTAGGGAGATTCAAACACCCTCTTGCCAGAGTCCTGCCTCTAACCCAGAGCCATATGATCAGGAAAAGGCCCCTAGCTCCTAGCTTCTCTCTGGGGAGAGAAGAGTTGGTTTGTGTGTCTAGAACCCAGCTTTTCCTATGGAGCACTGATAGTTCTGACACAGTTTAGCTGGCAGAGCCAAATGGAGACGGTGGCATGGGCTGGTAGACACCATAGAGCCTCCCTTGCTGCTCAGCTGAAGCAAGTAGATGAAAAATCCCAGCTCTCAGTTTATCCCTGGGGAGAGAGAGTTGATCCATGCATCCAGTGCCCCACCTCCTTCTAGGCTACCCAAAGAGCTGTCATTTGTCTGTCCAGTCTTGGACCTCCAACAGGTCCTTCACAGTCTAGCTCTTTGATGGGGAATGGACACAGTAATTTGGACTAGCAGACCATAACTCCCCCTCCTGCTTCACACAGAATGAGTGGACAAAAACCCTAGCTGCCTGCTTCTCCTTGGGAAGGGAAAGAATTGGTAGAGGCCTCCAGATTCTCTGGGGTGATTGGTGGAGGCCTCCTGGACAGGGCTGGTCCACGAAAACTGGGAGAAGTGTCAGCTTTGTCTGATGCAGGACAGTAATACAGAGAGTTAAGGAAAATGAAAAATCAGGCAAAGACATCCCAGACAAAGGAACAAGTTAAATCTCTAGAAATTGACCATAATAACACAGTTAATATGATTTACCTGATAGAAGATTCAAAATAACTGTCATAAAGATGCTCACCAAGGTCAAGACAATAGTGCATGAACAGAATGAGAATTTCAACAGAGATAGAAAATATTAGAAAGTACTAAACATAAAAGCTGAAAAATACAGTAGCTGAACTGAACAATTCTCTAGAGAGGTTCAACAGTACACTAGATCAAGAAGAGATCAACAACCTCCAAGGCAGGTCATGGGATTACCCACATGGTCTACAGAAAGGATGAGCTGTTAAATCCGTTTTGTTTTATTTTAAAGGAACTGATTGAGTCCATACATAATGCATTGTCTCATTTACATTTGGCAAATCTGCATAATTGAAGGATTACATTAATCATCTAAAAACAGAATATATTAAAATGTGATGCAGTTTTTTGTCTATGAAACTAGTAATACTTAAAAAATTATAATCCCTAGAGTTGACAAAGATGCAAGTAAACTATCGTTTTATCATTATTAGTATGAATGTAAATTATTAAAACCTGGAAAGCAGTGCATCAGTATGTATTAAAACTACACCATAGCAGACCCTTTGATCAAATCTAGGAACTCCTTAACATACATCATTACTCTCTCCTAAGTAACCTCACTTTTAATATGTGTGTTTTGGCAGAATGAAAACAATACCAATTTCAAATATCCAAATTTTTACCTAATGTTCATAGCATGGATTCTCTTTGAACAGATGGAAAATGGTTGATCATTACATCAGCCGTGTCCGTGGAAATCTCCAAATGTTAGAACAGCTGGACCTGATTGGGAAAACCAGTGAAATGGCTAGACTTTTTGGCATTCAGTTTTTACATGTACTGACAAGGGGTTCACAGGTAGGAATTTTTTTTCTTTTCTTTTTTTTTTTTTTTTTGCACATTTGAAAGTTCTGTGTGAGTGAGTGCTTTACTTTCAAGACGTTTGAGGTGATTTGTTTTTTTGAACTTCCTATCTGGTACCAGCTAACATATATAGCTGGTTGTGTCATTTTATTTTCTGGAAAAGCTTTAATTTCACTAGCAGCTCCACTTCTTATTTTTTTCTCCGTCCTATCTTTCTGGCAATTGCTCTTTATCATGACATTAAAAAAAATAAATGATGTGTCCTTGAGGGAAATACTGTTCATGAATATTGTCACTGTGATTAAGGATATCTTCAAAGGCCCTTAAAATTGGAGAAGCAGCAAAGAAAGTCTTTGTTTTGTTTTACATTCCTAAAAGTGGCTTGTTTCAGCTTCCAACAGCTAATTTAAAAATAATAATAATAAAGGATTTGGAAATCATTTTAAGTGGACATTATCATTTTTTTAATGTTAAAGAAAAGTAAGATCTTGGAAGCCATTTAATTCACCATATCTTCCTAATATCCCAAGGAAGTAATGAGAGATTTTGTCAAATGCCTTCCTGAAAATTGTTCACAGCATTCATTAAATAAATATGTATTTGACTACTTTTAGTGTGTTAAATAAACATTGTGCTAGGATAAAGGATACTATATTAAATCAATCAGGATCCTTAACCTTGTAAAATCTTTTATTTTAATTCATGTCTACAACATTCCTCCAGTTTACAAATTCATAATTATAGCAAAAATAGAGATCTAACTAATTTGGCATTGCCTGTTTGTCTATTTAATTTCCTTGCTTATAAGCTATATATTTTATTTATTTGTACTCTCACAGGTTTTAAAAGCTATCTGAGGTGGCTTATAATAATTTTAAAAAGTTGAATACCTTAAAACCACATGAGAACATTTCAGTGAACTCATGCTGGTTCTTGCGAGTGCTTTTTTTTGTAATACCCCAAACCATCTACTTAATGGCAGTTATTACAAACAATCAGTAATTGATTGATTTAATTTGGCGAGTACTAAGCTGACTGCCTTTCAATTTTAGAATCCTTTTGATTCCTTCTTGAAAATTTAGGATAACATATATTCATCTCAAGTCTCCTGACTTTTATTTTCTAATTTTCCTAAACCAATTTCTTAAATATTGGCCAACTTTTTCAATTAAGTTGACAGACTGTATAGCTGGCTCTCTTACATGTTCATTATGATATAGCTGTAATTAAATATAAAAAGAAATCTAATTCTATCTGTCTTTTCAATATTAACTTACGGTGTAAGCATTTTGTTATTTTTGCAGTTTTTATCAAAGTTATAATAATAGAAAAAGGATTTATGAATTCCCCTTTCAGGTACCTAAAAGCTGAGTAAATAATCAATACTGTCTAACTGAATTGTAAGAAAGTTATGCTACTTTATTCTGAAGAGCAAAACATCCCCCGGATTATTATCATGTATTAAAGACCAGTATATTTATATTTAAACTGTTTCTTCTTCCCCACCTTCAACGTTTCTTCCCACAGTACCGTGTGGAATCAATGATGTTGCGTATTGCTAAACCAATGAACTATATTCCTGTGACACCTAGTGTACAGCAGAGGTCCCAAATGAGAGCCCCACAGTGTGTTCCACTCATTATGGAGCCTGAATCTCGCTTCTATAGCAACTCTGTTCTCGTCTTGGATTTTCAGTCACTATATCCTTCAATTGTGATTGCATACAACTACTGTTTTTCCACCTGCCTCGGTCATGTTGAGAACTTGGGAAAGTAAGTTTTTTTCATATTACTATTATGTTGTTGTGCTTTGTACTTCTTACTGAAATTAGACTTTGAGTGTCTCTTTGCTCTTGAGACTGTTGTAATGAGCAAGGTGAATGGGCTATAGCACAAATAATTCATTATTTTTAGTTACCTTACTAATTGACACTGATGACTATATGACTAATTCAGCATTGTGGATGGATAACACATATGAAAAAGATCATGAATAGATCAGCCTTGCAACTGTCTGTTTCACTCTGTATGTATATCTAGAGTCTCTTTTTAAATGAAAATTATATTTAATTTGGTGATATAAATCACCTGTCAGTGGAACAGATTGAGAATTATGATCTTAAAGACTCTAGCTATCACCTCCTCTTGACCTTTCTTAGAAATAGTTTTGATTTTTTTAAAAAACTAATATTGTTAAATGTTAGGTTTTAGTTATTTATGTCAATGAGTTTTATAAGCTAAATGTCATAACATTTCAAATACTCAAAGGAGTAGATATTTTTCTTGTAAGAAATAGTCTTCCTTAATAATGATTTTTGTGTATTTAAAATCAAGTGTTATAGTATTATCTAGAGTATATTCACTCCTTCTTAGAAAGCATTTGTGGAAATTGTATTGGTAATCCTGTCTTTTTATTAAGAACAGAAACTTGCAAAGTTGTTTACAATTTTTTTTATTTAAGGCTTAAATTTTTCTTTAAAGAACTTAACGTAAGGTACTCCAATCAGACATTGAGTTGAAATTTGGTATTTCAGTATAGATTTTTACCCATAAATTTTAGGATAGGACCATTTAAGAAATATTTTTTTAACAAATTGTAAATATTTGAAGAAATGCTTTATGGTAATTAGATGAATAAACATGTTACTAAAAAAATGAATTCATGTTTAGATGTTTGAAAATAAATTTTTAAAGGAATTAGAAAGATTCCTGAAATTGCTTAGACTCTCTTTTTGATGGTTTGAGAAAGTATTTGCTTAATGTTTTCTTTCTTAACAGGTATGATGAGTTCAAATTTGGCTGTACCTCTCTAAGAGTACCTCCCGATTTGCTTTACCAAATTAGGCATGATATCACAGTTTCCCCCAATGGAATAGCTTTTGTCAAGGTAATACTCTCTTGTAAGTGAAAGGTATAACTGTGGCTTAACCTTTGGAGAGCTAATGGTTTAGATGTTTTTGGCCTATAAAATAGGGGGAAAAAATTGTTTATTTGAATATCTCATCTCAAAAGGCAAAGATATAGGAATAGTATAAGAAGCATTAAAAAAAAGTCATCTTGTTTTGC
Organism: Cynopterus sphinx; assembly: GCA_030015415.1. NCBI lineage: Eukaryota > Metazoa > Chordata > Mammalia > Chiroptera > Pteropodidae > Cynopterus > Cynopterus sphinx. The sequence continues at coordinate 93,381,319 of CM057386.1, read as the reverse complement.
ATGAACTTTGATTTAAAATTTTTTAGTTGTTAGATCTTAATTTTTAGTGAAATATTGAAAGAAATAGCTTACACAGTACCTTCTACCCTCTATTAGAATCTGGCAGACTTAAATAACTATTTGATGGTCACAATGATGATAACTTATAAAGATATAAATTGCTTTTATGTGTAAACTCTAATTGTTCATCCACATTATTTTAAGACTTTCAGATATAATGATACACTTTCTTGTTTGCATTTTTAAGAAGATATCCAAACTAATAATAGAGTCTCTTTTTTCTCTCCCTATCTCCCCTCAAAAGAGACTGAGGAAAGCCTCATAAATGAGTAAAGACAAATAGAGATCTAGAAGAAGACTGCATTGCCTCTCATGTGCCAACTTCATTATTTTCTTTTCTAGTTCCTTAGCAGTGAGTCTATACTAGAATCATGGGACAGTAGGGTGGTTGATGGTAGCATGGACCTCACTAGCCCTCAAATTCATTCTGATATACTTAACAAAAGTAGCATCATTCTTCACCATAAGAAGATGCTATGTTTAAAGAGTACCCTAAAATTAGCCATTTAGATATGAGGAAAAGTCTTACCAGAGAATTAATGATATATTCCTTTTGGGGAAATATTATATCTTCATATTATAACATATATTTTAACATAAACATGGTTTCTTCAGAGGGTATACAGAATGAATTAGAGGTTAGAGTACGTTTTCATTGTCACATATCTACCAGCTTATTATATTATCTCCCTTTAACAGCATTTTAAAAACTTGCATCGACATTTTGACCCAATGTGTAAAGCTTAATGCAAATAAAATTTTTTTAATATTAAGGAATGTGATTATCCTGTACCTTAAGTTTTAATTGTTCAGTCCGACATGCATTATTACCTTGCACGTGTCTGTGAATCATCTTCAAAGTTTAATACTGTTTTGTCATTTTCATTCCTATTGGAGTTCTCATAAATTCTCCCTAGTCTTGATTAATACAAATGATTTTTTTTGGCATCAACAAATTTTATCACCTCACTATTCATCCCCTCTTCCAGATTGCTAATAAATATAGGCCGGAGGGGATGGCTTAGTGGTCTAAGCATCAGATTTGAAATACCTAGAGTCCTTGGAACTACAGGTTTGAATGTCAGCAGAGTCAACCCAGCTCATCATTCTTCCAAGGTAGATAAATGGAGTTCCATGCAGATTACTGGGGTCATTAGGATGAGATCTTTAAAAACTGAGGTTTGTTATAAGTGATACAAATCCCATGTGTCTTTCTGAAAGAGTGGGGGTTTGGATCATAGTTTTGAACAAAATTTCCCTCTGAATTTGTTGTATGCTCTCTTATGCACTAGTTGGCATCCTCCTCCCTGGAGGTCTTTGAATTCACATAATAGTGCTTCATTAGATTTATAAACATTACAGGAACTTTTTAGGAGAAAAGTCCTCTTCAAAAGAAAGAAAATGTGATGATTTTGTATTGACAGCCACTGGTCCTGTGGCCACTCTATTATTAGTATGTTTCAATTCCTGACAGTTGACTATTGTTATACTTTGTGCTTCCTTCTTAATTATCTAAATCTATAATGTTTAAGAGATTTTTAACATTGATTTTTCCTTTATGATAGCCTTCAGTAAGAAAGGGTGTGCTACCAAAAATGCTCGAAGAAATTTTGAAGACTAGACTCATGGTGAAGCAGTCAATGAAGGCTTATAAGCAAGACAGAGCTCTTTCACGAATGCTCGATGCACGTCAGTTAGGACTTAAACTTATAGCAAATGTCACATTTGGCTATACAGCTGCCAATTTTTCTGGAAGAATGCCATGCATTGAGGTAAGTGATACAATTCTGTACTTTTTTTGAAAGAAACTAAAGCCAGCATTAAATGAATACCTGTTCATGAAGACACTTTGTTTTGTTGTGAAACTTTAAAGTAAAAGGTTTAATGTCCATGACATAAGACCAGTTTTCCTCAAACTGATCTTATGTCATGGACATAAAACCTTTTTTTGTTGGTTTTCTCTGTGAGAGCTCTTTGTGTCTTCATTTCAATCATAATTTTAGAAATTAGCATACACTTTTTTCTACATAATCTGGATGACCATATTGTAACCCACTATTAGCATTAGGTTTTGGTGCCAAATTTATGGAAATGTTTACAACAACCTCAGTACTACATAATTGCTTTTAACATACTGTTAGAGATCTGATGATAAGTTGCTTCTCCAGATGTCAGAATGAACAACAATCATTTCATATTTATAAGTGTACCAGTAAAGATTTAAGCAAAGCCTTTGTTTTGTAGTGGTAGTTGCAACTAAAAGATGCTTTTTGTAGAATTAGACTAATTTCTTGTTATTTACTAAATTAGAGTGTTAATTTGCCATGAGTACAATATAATGTAACACAGTAATAATTTTCTAGTGATGGAGAAAAGAACAGAGTAAACTTGTTTTGTTAATCTTTTCATGTCAAATGAAGGCCAGAACATTGTGGTATACCATATTGTGATAGTTCCATAAGAGAAAAGCAGTGGAAGACTAAAGTTCCCACACAGCTCTCAGTAGACAAAGTGAACTCCAAAAACTTGTGCAAGAGACTTCCACTTTCAGGTCTAGCCATATAAGAAGCTTGAAGTCACTACTCTATGCTCACAATAAATAAAAATCTGAACAAATTGAAAAGTCAACAACTCTTCTTAGATCCCTCAGAGAAGTGAAGTCACAGGGCAAACAACTGCCCTCCAAATTTAAGAGATCAACAAGTGAATGATACAGAGAATCACAGCTTACCAGAGCACAAACCTCTATAGGAACCAGTGCCAAGGCAGGGAAACCTGAAGTACAACTGATGAATATCTGGAGGCTCAGTGTAGACAAGTCTGAGAGATAAAAATTTCAGGGGCCCAGTTACCAGGGCCCCCACATTTTTGTGAATTTTGCCTCTAGGAGCTCACCCAGTCTTTCACAGTGAGAACTAAAATTGAAGAAAAACTTCCTTGTGCTTCTAGCACTGGGAGAGGAAAGAAAAGAACCATTTAAAAATATTCCACAGCATTCTGTTTTTAATAAGGTCTGCCTTCAGGAGAAACTAACCAGAGCTTAACCTGCTGGAGTTTTATGAGAGCTTAATTGATCTCTAGCCTTCCATGTGAAAGAAGGGAAGTACTCCAGCCCACTCTAGCCATTTTGTCCTACCAAAGAAGGGAAAAAACTGATAAGAAAATGTGAAGTCCACAGTCCAGAGGTACATACAGGCTCACTGAAAGACTGAGACCTATTTATGGGGCCTTTAGAACACTACCACTCTCCACACCTCACCACCACATTACTAAAGACCTGTTAATAGCAGTTCCTTAAAAAAATTAATGACATACTAAAAGCCAAGAGGCACAGTTTGAAGAGACAGAGCAAGCATCAGAACTAGACTCAGATATGACAGGGATGTTGGAATTATCAGACTACAAATTTAAAATAACTGTTATTAGGGTTTTAAGAATTCTAGTGGATAGAAGGCGTGTGAGAACAGATGGGCAATGTAAGCAGAGAGATGGAAACTCTAGGAATCAAAAAGAAGTGCTGGAGATCAAAAGAAACTAACACAAATGAAGAATGCCTTTGATGGGCTTATTTAGAATGGACGTAGCTGAGAAAAGAATCTCTGACCTTGAGGAAATCTCAATAGAAACTGCCAAAGCTGAAAAATAAAGAGAAAAAAAAAAAGGTGGGGAAGGGACAGAATATCCTGAAGCTGTCAGACAAATACAGAAGGTGTAATATACATGTAGTAGGAATTCCAGAAGGAGAAGAAATAAATTTGAAGCAGTACTGACTGAGAATTTCCACAAATTAATGTTAGACACCAAACTACATCCAGGAACTTCAGAGAATACCAAGCAGGATCAATTCCCCCAAAAAAACTAACCATAGAGGTATCATTATTATATTATAGAAAATCAACAATAAACATCCTGAATTATGTTTATTAAAATTAATTTAAAATCCTGAAAGTAGCCATAGAATAAAAACACCTTACCTGTAGAAAGCAGAGATAAGAATTACATTAAACTTTTCCTCAGAAACCATTCCAGCAGAAAGAAAATGGAGTAAAATATTTACGGTTGAGAGAAAAAAAAGAATTTTCCAACCTAGAATTCTGTACTTTGCAAAATTATCATTCACAAGTGAAGGAGAAGTGAAAACTTTCTCAGACAAACAAAAGTTGAGGGAATTTGTTGGCAAGAAATACTAAGTTCTTTAGAGAGATGGAAACTCAGATCTACATAAAGAGTAGAAGAGCATCAGAGAAGGATAGTTGAAGGTAAAATAAACATTTTTAATTTTCTCATTCTTAATTGATCTAACAGATAACAGTTTGTTCAAAATAATAATGGCAACAATATGTTTGGTTATGTATGTTTATGAATATATGTATGCTTATATATAAGTAAAATGAATGACAAATGATACAAGGGATGGGAGGGAGGAACTAGGATTATTTCATTATTATAAAGTACTCACATCACCGAAGTGGTATAGTGGAATTTGTAAGTGACGTTGAAAGTAAATGTATGTTGTAAAATTTGGGGCAACCATTATAAAAAGTTTTTTAAAAATAGAACTGATAATGTAAGAAAGGAGAGAATGGATTTACATAAAATTTACAAAACCACACACAAGACAGAAAAAGGAGAAAAGAAAAAGAGGGGCAACATAATAATAAAGAAAATCAGGGTGTAGTTGAACTCAACAAAACCAAATATAAGGGACATTTATAGTAGACTACTTAATTCAACAATTGCAAAATACATGGTCTTCTCAAGCTCACATAGAACGTGTACCAAGATAGAACACATTCTGGCATTTCAAATCCAACAACATATAAAAACAGTTATACACCACAATCAAGTGGGATTTATCCCAGGTATGCAAGGCTGGTTCAGCATTCAAAAATCAGTTAATGAGATCCATCACATCACATACTGGCTAAATAAGAAAAACCACACGATCATATCAATAGATGCAGAAAAAGCATTTGACAAAATCCTATACCCATTTACGATAAAAATTCTCAGTAAATTAGGAATGGAGGGGCGTTTCCTCAGCTTGATAAAGAACATTTACAAAAAATAACCACAGCTAACATCACACTTGAGAAACTTGAAGCTTTCCTACTAAGATCAGAAACAAGGCAAAGATGTGCCCTCATCACTGCTTTTCAACATCATACTGAAAGTCCTCTAGCTAATAAAATAAGACAATAAAGGAAATAAAAGGTATACAGATTAGGAAGAAAGAGATAAAACTGTCTTTGTTCACAGATGACATAATCCTCTGTGTAAAAAATCCAAAAGAATTGATCAAAAAAAAAAAAAAACTCCTGGAACTAATAAGCAATTATAGCAGTATACAAGGTTAATATGGTAGCTCCACCACCACCCCTTCATGCTTTCACTTTCTGTGATTTCAGTTACCATCAACCACAGTCCAAAAATGTTAAATGGAAAATTCCAGAAATAAACAGTTGATAAGTTTTCAGTTGCACACCATTTTGAGTAGCGTAATGAAATTTTGTGCTGTCCCACTCCACCACCTAGAAAGTGAATCATCCCTTTGTCCAGTGTATCCATGCTATATATTCTGCTCTCTGGTTAATTACTTAGTAGGCATCTCAGTTATCATATGACCTATTGTGGTATCATATTACATGTGTTTAAGAACATATTATATAATGTTATATTAACTCAGAAGGGTTATTAACACTACATTACAGTGTCATTCACCTCATTTCATCTCATCATATAGGCATCGTATCATCTCACATCATAAGAAAGGTGAGTACAGTACAATATTTTGAGAGACAACATTCACTTAACTTTTATTACAATATTCTATTTTCTTAGTTATTCTTAATCTCTTACTGTCCCTAATTTATAAATTAAATTTTACATAGTTATGTATAGGAAAAAACATAGTACATATAGGGTTTAGTACTATCCATGGTTTCAGAAATTCACTGGGGGTCTTGGAACAGAGATCCCTATGGATAAGGATCTGTATGCAAAGGTCCTTCACTTTCCTATGTACCAGAAATGAAGTGGAATTTTCAATTAAAAACACAATATCATTTCTATTAGCACCCCCCCAAAAAATGAAATACTTTGGTATAAATTTAACAAAATATGTACAAGATCTTTATGAAGAAAGCTACAATACTCTGGTGTAAGACTCAAAGTACTAAGTAAATGAAAAGATATTCCACGTTCATGAATAAGAAGACTCAGTATTGTCAAGATGTCAGTTCAACTCAAAATGATCAAAGATTCAATGCAAACTCAGTCAAAACTCCCAGCAAGTTTTTTTGTAGGTGTTAACAAACTGATTCTAAAGTTTAATGAAGTAAAAGACCCAGAATAGCTACAAGGGTTCCCTTTTCACCACATCCTTGCCAATACTCTTTTTCAATTCAGAGAATTTGTATTTTAAATATTTTTCTTTTTATTATGACTTTTCAGGATCCCAGCCATTGCCTAAATTGTGAAACTAATTACTTTCCTCTTTTTATATCTAATCTCTTATCCCTGTAATGGAAGCAATGTTTTTCAAATTTGAAACCATGAACGAAGAATCAGAATCAGTTTTAAATGCCACTCTTACCCTCTTACCCCTCACCTTCATGCCACTGGATCCTTCGCACTGCATGGTCTTCAGGGGTAGCTGCACGAGTTCTGACTCTTCCAGAGTAGGCAGGAGGCAGACATTTAGGGTCAGTATGTGCGTGTATCTCAAAAGCATATTTCAACTCTGACACTAGATGGCTCACCCATCCAGCTGTTTGCCATCACGTATTTTAAAGTTTACCTTTTCTGAAAGTGGCAACAGATAACAGATTAAACATTTTATTAAAACTTGAATTTCAATTAGGTAACATGGTTTTCTAAATGTATAATATTATAGTTCATATTAAGTTTTTACAACACATGAAATGTCTTAGTAGAAATGATCTTAATTTAAAACCCAAATTAAGATTCTGCTAAAAGTTTTTTTTTATTCCTTTGTTCAAACACTTAATATTTCTTTTGTAAAACAACTTTAGACAGCCTTTTAAGTAGTATTTAGTCCTACATTTAGTTCAGGTAATTCAAATTTTACAGTAAAAAGGGGAGGATCATTTAACTATTGTTCGTGTATTAACATGAAAGGAAAAGTTAGATAATTCGTATCTTAAAATTTTAAAGAATGCTTTATTTGTGCTGAAGGGCAATTTTCCCCAACTGATAGTTTTAATGAGTTTAACAAATGAAGCAGCAATTCTATACTAGTTCTTTAGTTTACTTAACTATGGAATATAATTAGCTTGTTTCTCATTATTTGTCAAGACGTACCATTTTTTTGTCTTGTCTTTTTATGCCATGGTCATTCTTGAAACTCACCACTCAAATGGAAGAACTCATTAGACGTATATCTGTCTGTCTCCTTGATTTAAATTGAACACTTATATATTCCATCATATAATTATACATTTTTTTATTTTAGTATTATCCAAAAAAGATGTATAACCAATCACTGAGACTTCAGTTCAGCATTAATTTTAATGATACTGAAAGAAATTATCATAACATTCCAACAAAATTTTGAAAGCTACACATACGCACACACATAGATATACACAAGGTAATTTCCTGCTAAATTTACAGACATCTAAGAAGGTGCTCCAAAAAACAAGTTTTATTTTTCCAGGAATCAAATGTAGCTGTCTACCTTATGTAAAGTGGTCCATTATATAAATGATCTACTCACAGACAAGTCTATATATTGGTTGGTCCCTTCTTTAAATTCTTCATCCATCTCATTTTCTTCTTGAGTATTTGTAGAAAGAATGATGACAGTTTTTGTTTATGTTCTTTTCTCTTTGTTTTATTTTTAGAAATATTTAGTAATTAAAATTAAGTATTATATGTTGTCTATTGACTTTACTGAGCTATGTTAAAAAATTATTTCCAATGTGTTTGTACTAACAGGTTGGTGATAGTATTGTTCACAAAGCAAGAGAGACCTTGGAACGAGCTATTAAACTGGTGAATGATACCAAGAAATGGGGTGCAAGGGTTGTATATGGTGATACTGACAGGTAACAAACTTTCTGACTTATAGTTGTCTTTTTGCATCTCTTTAGATGTTTGAATGGCTTAAGGGTAATCCTTAAACTAAAAATAGAGTTCTACCTAAGTCCTTTCCAATGCTTATGATCTCATGATCAGAACTAGCGCAGGTCTTGATTTACCAGATATGATCTTAAGAGAGAAAGCCGATTGTGAAGATTCCTGGGGCATCCCTTCAGGTAGCCAAATAGATGGTGACCTATAAAAAACTGTATACACAGGAATCTAGTCTGTTTAAAGAAATAGTTTTTAATTTGAATTCCCTCATATAGCGGCAGCTCTCTGATATTTTATATATCTTAAAATAATCAAACTGTTTTTGAAGGACAGTTGCCAAAGCTGTGAGTAGTTTATTTTTCACTAGGTCCCAAAATCTGTTGTTAAAAATAATCCTTCAAAAGGAAATTTTATAATAATCCTGTTTAAAAAATATATTAGTATAATATGTATCAGATAAGCCTAAAAAGAAAATATTATAAAAAGCTTTAAGTGGTCAAAGGATAGCCTAAGCCTAAAAGCCAAAAACTAAGGCTTGTTTATTCGACCTTAATGAATGTTAAAATTAGTTCAAATTGAGACTATTTTTATTTTAAAGACCTTAAGTAATATTGAATAAAATATCCTTTTCTTAAGCTTTTCATATCAGATGCTACAGGCTGTCTCCAATTCTGGCAGAGAAAGAGCTTTTCCAAAGAAACTGTCCAAACGAGATTTAAAATCCAATATAAAAACACTTAAGAAATATAAGATTGGTTTATGTGGCTCCAAGACTAGAAACAAAAATCTTAAAGTCATGTTTTAAGATATTGTCCATTTCACTATTTAATGACTTTCTACTAAAATTATAAGTGAAGATCAACTTATAATTTCTATTAGTCATTATTCCTCTTGGTCTCAGATGATGATATATATATATACAAACAAATATATATGTATACATATACACATATATATATACACACATATGGTGAAGTGTAAAGTGCTATTATAAAGTTAACTGGATTACATTAGGAAAAAACGCCTAATACTTTTGTTTTATAAGTTAACTTTTAAGTTATTTTTTGTATTGGAATTTTATATTCATATTAGAAATTCTTCTCTTTTGACCTAAATATATTGCTATTGTGATTGTATATCACAAACATCTCTGGAATTCAGTTTTACAGTATCTTTCAAAAATTATTTTTAGTGTACACCATTTATGAGGACATTTCACTTCTAGGAATAGTCTGAGATCAGAATCAGGTGTGCCAAATTATATATGAAATATTAGCAAAAAGTATTAATGTTAGTTTGGTTAAATTATAATATATCCACACATTGAAATAGAATTCAACTGTAAAAATAGTGTAAAAGGACTAAGTGACATGGAAAATGTTCACAATATACCATTAAATGAAAGGAGGACGTTACAAAATAGTATGATTTATGATCCCAAATGAGAAAAAATTTATAGATATACACAGAAGGTTTGATGTGTCTTTTTCCTGAATGGTGAGATTTTATAGATGGCTGTTTTCTTCTTTGTGCCTTCTTTTATTTTCTTCAATAAACGTACTTTACAAAATATATGTGTGTGTCTTTTTTTAAGTTAGGCAGTTCTGGAAGGAAATTTCCTCCTACATCCCACGTAAATATTCCATTTCTTTATATTTACATTTTCTCTTATTTTATGATTGACCTAATTGTGTGTCATACAAATCTATAAATGTCTAGGAGTGACCAAGGACCTTCTTGGCAGCTGTGATAACTGAACTGGTCTATGTGTAACTAAACTAGAAATATCAGATGTCTTAAAGAGCAATAACAAGATATACCATGATTATACAAGGAAAGTGTGATAAAACAGGAAAGCTTATATTAACAACTTAATATGGAATAGGAAGAGGGGAAAAGGTTTCTTTGGTATTAGAGTATTTACTAGGAAAATTACTCTTGATGAAGTTTTTTTTCTTACAATGACTTCATTACCCTACTCTCTTTAATCCTCTAGTATGTTTGTGCTACTAAAAGGAGCTACTAAGGAACAGTCTTTTAAGATTGGTCAGGAAATTGCAGAAGCTGTAACTGCTACCAATCCAAAACCAGTGAAATTAAAATTTGAAAAGGTAAGAGAAATGTAATAATAATCATCCCATATAAAATTTACATACCTTCTAGATATCTCTGACTTATTTAATGTATTTTCAGAATTATTAACAGTATACGGATCTATTAAAGTGTTAATATTTAAAATATTTTCCCTTAGTTTTATATAATTTTCTCAAATTCTTTTAGTAATGTCTTTATATAGAGAAATGAAGAGATTGTTCCAGTTAACTATTGCCATGTAACAGACTACCTCAGAGATAGTGATGTAAAACAACCACCATTTTATTATGCTTACAAATTTCATGGGTCAGGAATTCAGAAAGGTTGCTGCAGGGATGGCACATCTCTGCCCTACAATGTTCAGGTCCTCAACTGAGAAAACTTAAAGGGTGGAAGTGACCCAACAAACTGATAAAGGCTGAAATCACCTCCAGCTTATTCACTCTCATGTCTGGGGGTTGATTCTGGCTGCTGTTTAGGACATCAGCTGGAGCTGTTAGCTAGAACACCTACACATGGCCGTTCCCGGGGACTCCTTGTTTTTCCTCTCCACATGATGGCTGAGTTCTAGGAATGAACATCCCAGAGGGAAACAGACGAAAGCTGTTTTTCTTTTTAGTCTCAGTCACCCAGCATCATAGCCTAGTTTGAAAATGGAACATAGACCCCCATCTCTTAATGGGAAGAGTGTCAGAGTCACATTGCTAGAAGACCAAGTGGAATGAGAGATGTTATTTCTTTGAAAAATAGGCTGCCACAAGGACCTTCAGCTATTTTCACTTTACTTTAGATATCAAATAACGTAATATATTTAGTTCTTTATATAAGATACTGAGCTAGGAGAGCTGTGGTATGCAGAGAAGCATAAGACACAGTCCTGCCTTCTAAGAGTTAATTTCTAAAAGGAAAGATTAGAAATTATCCATTTTATTATAAACTTGCAGAAGTCTCATGAAAGCAGTCTCCTTAAGCACTGTAAGAGCACAAAGAAAAGAAGCTATTTTGTTCTCCTAGTGGGATGAGGAAACTATGTAGGAGGTAATATTGCACTCTGACTTGGAAAATGGTTAGAATTTTGATAGGCAGCCATCAGCAATCATTCTGCATAGAAGAAAATGTCATATAGAAGAATATGGAGTCGGAAAAGCATAATGTGGGACTACAGAGTATCAGGAGAGATGTCCGGGAAAATAAAGTTAAAACCAGATTGTAGAGTATTTCAAATTCTAAGCCGAAGTGTTTAAACCTTATTCAGGAAAGTTAAACAAGAGTATGACTTAAGCAGAGCTGTCTGGGAGGATTGGCTTCATTGTGATAAAGGAGATGAACTGGGAAGAGGTGAATCTCAATTCTGCTATACAGGTTGCAGGAGGCAACCTAGTGGGATGAACTAATGAAAATAAAGAAAGGACAATCAAGAGATACTGAGAAGGATGGGCAGGAGTTAAAATGGTTGATTTAGGAGAGCTGGTTTGAAAAGGATAAAAGAGGGAGAAAAGAATCAGATGACTCCCAAATGCTTATTGTGGACCTATTCTGAAGCAAGAATTACTCTAGAAGAGATTCAAAGAGAATTTGGATATGATATCTGTCCTGAAGAGTGAGCATTCTAATGGTGGTGGGGAGAAAAATGAGAAAACAGTGATAATGAGTGCTATTCTAGTAGTATGTATATGGTGTTGTGGACACTCAACCTATCCAGCAAAGTGTAGAACATGATGTACTTAGAAAATAACACCAGACAAGAAAATTTACCTGAAATAGCTCACAGAGCTAAAACATAAAAGCAAAAACTGCAAAATTTCTCAAAGAAAAACATTTGTTAAGAATTGTAATGTTTATATTCACGATGAATATATTGGTCTGTATCCTTCCCCCTCCCCCTTGCATTTGTCTCCTTTGGGGACACAAAAAAAAAGTCTGGCCTCATAAAATGAGTTGGAAGTGTTCCCTCTCTTATTTTCTGAAACAAAAAGTGTAAGATTAGTATAATTATTCCTTTCTTAAATGGTTTGTAGAATTTACCAGCAAAGCCATCTAGTCCTGAAATTTTATTGGGGGAGGTGCGGTAATGACAAATTAAACATCTTTTTATATTGAATTACTCAGATTTTCTTATGTTATGGCTATTTCTCCTAAGTTGTCAAATTTATTGGCATGAATTATTTATGCTTTATTGTGATTTTGAATCTGTAAGTTTTTAGCAACATCCTTTCTTCCACTTTGATATTAATAATTTTTTTACTCAATCATTGTAGCTAGAGGTTTATCCATTTATTGAATGTTTTGAAGAACAATTTCATTAATTTCCACTATTCCTTCCTTATACTTTTTTTAATGCATTTTTTTTCATACTATATATACATAATTTTTTTAACATTTTATTTTATTTCTCCCCCTCATCTCCTTCCTCCTGGTTCATTGCCCATGTCCATAAGTCTCTGCTTGTCTTGTTCATTTGTTGCTTTTAGGTTATATCCCACATATTGACATCATGTGATTTTCAACCCTTTCTGGTTGGCTTATTTTGCTTAGTATGATTATTTCAAGATTCATCCATGTTGTTGCAAATGGCAATATTTCATCTCTTCGTATGACTAATATTTCATCATATATATGTACCGCAGCTTCTTTAGCCAATCACTTTGGTTGCTTCCATATCCTGGCCACTGTGAATAATGCTGTTATGGACATCGGTGTGCAAATGTCTTTTCAAATAGGAGTTTTCAAGTCTTTGAGAGTAAACACCCAGTAGAGGGATTGCTGGATCATATGGTAGATCAATTCTTAGCTTTTTGGGGAAACTCCATACTATTTTCCATAGTGGCTATACTAATTTGCAGTCCCACCAGCAGTGTATGAGGGTTCCTTTTTCTCCGCATCCTCTCCAACATCTGTTATTACTTGTCCTGTTGATTATAGCTATTCTGACAGGTGTGAGATGGTATCTCATTGTGGTTTTGATTTGTATTTCCCTAATAGCTAGCAATGTTGAGCATCTTTTCATATATTTGTTGGCCATTTGTATGATCTCTAGAGAGAAGTGTCTCTTCAGGTCCTCTGCCCATTTTTGATTGGATCATTGTTTTTTCTGTTGTTGTTGAGTCACATGAGTTCTTTGTATATTTTGGATATTAGGCCCTTATCGAAGGTGTTGCTTACAATTACATTTTCCCATTTGGACGGTTGTCTTTCCTTCTTTATACTTAATTTGTGTTTATTTCACTTTTCTTTTCCTGACTTATTAATTTAGAAGCTTGAATCATTGATTTCAAACAATATATTTTTAAGATAAGGGTTTAAAAATATAACTTTCCCTCTAGTACTTTAGCTTCAAATTTTAATATCTTGTGTTTTCATTATTCACTTGCTTCAATGATAATGACCTGTAGATTATTTAAAAGTGTGTTGTTTAAGTTCCAAACATTTGAAGATATTCCAGAAATCTTTTTGTTATTACTCCTAATTTCATTGGGGTTGAAGAACATATTCTGTATAATTTTAGTGCTTTTAAGTTTGTTGAAATTTGTTAGTTGGTCCAGCATATAATCTTAGTGAATGTTCCCATGTGACCTTGAAAAGCCATATTCTGGTTTTTGGGTGGAATACTTTAAAATGTCAATTAAGTTAATTGATAATGTTGTTGAAGTCTTTTCTATTTTTACTGATTCCCTGTTAATTTCTAAGAGAGAGGTGCTAAAATCTCCAAGGATAATCATGGATTTGCCTTTTTCTTTTAGTTCTGTCAGTTTCTATTTCATATATTTTGAGGTTTTATTATTAGGTATATAAACATTTTGGATTATGTGTCTTCTTTATGAATTGATACTTTTATCTTTGATAATATTTCTTGTCTTGAAATCTTTTCTGATGTTAATATAGCCATTCCAGCTTTGTTCTGATTATGTTAGTGTGTGTATCTTTTCTTATGTCCTTATATTTAAAGTATGTTTCTAGTAGATAGCTAATAGTTGAGCCTCACTTTTTGATCAAATCCAATCTCTTTTGCCTTTTAATTGGGATGTTTAGACCATGTACATTTAGTGTGATTATTAGGGGCAGAGGAAGATATAAATCTGGTAAAAAAAAAAAAAAAAAGTTTGAGGGCACACACACATTGATCTAGAAATCCTACTTCAATGAATTTTCCTATAGATTAACCCATGCAAGGTTGTTCACTGGAACACTAGTTAATTCCAAGATTGTAAACATTTTAAATGACCCATAGTAAGTAACTGGTTACATAAATTGTGATACCTTCACATAATAGACTACTCTTTCCAAGATAAATTATAAAATGAAATAAGCAAAGTGCAAAATGATGTATATGGTAAGCTACCATTATGTGTATAAGTACATGTATTTGGATAGGATTTCTCTAGAAGGATACACAGGAAATCAATAACAGAGGATGCCTCCAAAGGGGAAATGAGAGGTTGGGGGACCAGGACTTTTCATTGTATATTCTCTTACTAATTTTTAATTTTGTACATTGTGTAGGTGCTAATTTTTTAATTGTTTAAAAAGATATGATGGATGACTTTTGAGAGAGCAGTGTCAGCTGAGGTAGGAGCAAAATTGATAGTACAAGTAAAGGAGTGAGTGGTAAAGAAGTAAAGACAACTCATTTTGTGTACTTTCACCTTTAAGTGTTGTATCATGAATTTGGGGGACCTTAAGCCATATTTAGAATTTTTCTGTACCTGACATTTGGTTGAAGAAAAAAAGACATAAAAATAAAATATTCATGGTAGGGAAAAAATGGTTATTGAGAGGCATTTTGTTAATTTCATCACAGGTATATTTGCCCTGTGTTTTACAAACGAAAAAGAGGTATGTGGGTTACATGTATGAAACACTGGATCAAAAGGACCCAATATTTGATGCAAAAGGAATAGAAACAGTCAGAAGAGATTCCTGCCCTGCTGTTTCTAAGGTAAGTTTTATCTATCTTGTTTTCATCTTTAAGAAATAAGTGGCTAGTGTTACCAGAGGGTAAGGAGGAGTCAAATATGTGGTGATACAAAGAAATCTAACTTTGGACGGTGAAATTTAAAAAAAAAAATGGCTAAAGAATGTGGTAAAAATCCTTAAGCACACATCTGGGTGAGGAACTATAGCCTATTTGACTATATATAATTATAATAAGAACTAAATGATTTTTCAGAATTTCATTTCTAATGAAACAACTTATTTGATTTTAGTCCTTAGTTTCTAACTTCTTCTCACAGCTTACCTTTTATCACAGTTGCTAAAAATAACACTTGAACTTGCTAAGGATTTCCTGCCTATCACTTAAAGATGGTAATATGTTATTGTACAACACCCAAAAGCTAGGGAACAGGATAAAGAAGAGAAACTAGCAACAGAGATATTTCACAAGCAATATAATTCATCTTAGATTAAAATTTTGTTTACTTGGGTTATCAAATACAAGTTAGAAGATTTCTGAACAATGGTACTTAAATTACCTAAATTTCTCAACCACAGTTATCTTAACTGTAATGTTTTATGTTTAATTCGTCTTCACTCAGGCCCAGACTCCTACAACAACCCAAAAATAAATGGTATAAACGAAAGAACACTCTACACATTGAGTTTTATAGAGCATTAAAAGCATAATAGATAATACATTGACACTGACACATTAAGTAATGTCAGATATGCAATGTTATTTGAATTAAAGATATTATTTTAACACTAGTTTCTGGAAGAGATATCCAGTACATTCTTTCTCTATGGGCAGAATTGTACTAGGCTAAATTAGCAAACTTCCTGTGTAAATACATATGAGTTCTAGAATTCAGAATAAAATTCAGAACTTTTACTTGCAACTAATTTAAATTCAGTCCATTCCATAAATCCACTGTATATTGGTCAGCTCCTAGCAGAAATATTTCTAGCACAGAAAAATTCTTAGTATATATTGACACTATAAGAAGACTCATTTTTATTTCACTGCTTGGTGATGTTTAAACTTCTCTCTGTCCATCTGAATCAGGCTCTTTCTATAACAAGGTAAATAAAAAAACAATTCATGATATCATGTCTGGCTTCTTGTGCCTAGAGTGCTTTTGCCTCTTTAAGAAAACTTAAATGTTTTATGTTGCTTATTACATAGCAAGTGTTTCATATGAATGTCATTCCAATATCATTTTCCTCAAACTACATGATATTCTGTTTTTAGAAATTGCAAGCTATTTAAAGTCTCAAATATTTCCCAGTTTCTACTCATTTTTATTTTCCAAACATTTTAAATAGCAGTTTTTTAAGTAGATCAGCAAGTTACCCAGTAGTTACATAATTGAAACTATAATAGCAATGATGATACTGCTAGGGGTTATTTTGTTTTTATGAGTATATTCTTTTTTTTTTTTTAAAGATACTTGAGCGATCTCTAAAGCTGCTATTTGAAACAAGAGATATAAGTTTAATTAAACAGTATGTTCAGCGACAATGTATGAAGCTTCTGGAAGGAAAGGCCAGCATACAAGATTTTATCTTTGCCAAGGAATACAGAGGAAGTTCCTCTTATAAACCTGGAGCTTGTGTGCCGGCCCTTGAACTTACAAGGTAATGATGTGCACAGTAGCACAACTCTCAGTACCTAGCAAGTGTGGTCCTGGGATTCTGAACAGTTTGAAGTAACTGAAAAGACACCCAGTCCATAGGCACAGATGCACACTTTCTTCACCCACCCACACGAGGCCTCACCGAAGGGGAAGGGTGCTCCCCTTTCTGTGAGCTCTGATGAGGAAGAAGGAACTCCTCTCCTGGGCTTACTTTGGGTCACTAAATTCAGTGAAATTGTAATCTGATAGAGAACTTAAATCGTTTTGTTTTTCTCATATCAGAATCACTAAATAGTTCTTAATATTGATCCAGAGCACTTAGATGGTATCATTCTGAAGTCAGATAGTCTAATCCGCTAAGTTTTCTTAAATTTCATTGTTAGATTTGTGAGTTTTAGTTCTCACTCGTGGGGATAGAAAACATTTTTAGCTAGCTAATATCTGCCAGCTCATACCATTTTGATATACAGAGTAAGTTTTAAACACTTACTAGTGTATACACTTGGTGTCAACTAAGTGAAGTGTATATGGTTCTCAAAAAGGTTGTAACTCTGACTTGAAGGTACATACCCCTTGTAGTCTTTCCATGGTTTCATTATTATTTCTCATTTAATTTTCTGGAGGGATGCCTCTCATGACAATCTTTGACTGTGTATTTTATTTGGATTTAAATAGGAAAATGCTTACTTATGACCGGCGCTCTGAGCCTAGAGTTGGGGAGCGAGTGCCATACGTCATCATTTATGGGACTCCTGGAGTACCACTTATCCAGCTGGTAAGACGCCCAGTAGAAGTCCTGCAGGACCCAACACTGAGACTGAATGCCACTTACTACATCACCAAACAAATACTCCCACCCCTGGCAAGAATCTTCTCACTTATTGGCATTGATGTCTTCAACTGGTATCATGAATTACCAAGGGTAAGCCTACTAAATAGTACTTGTACAGTGACTGTAGAGAGAATTTACTTAAAACTTCCAGTAGAAATAACATTTTCTTTTTGTGCTATAAGAGGCAAAGCATCTACTCTATTATCTTAAATGGGCAATGGTGTTACTCTCTTCTGGTTTCGTAAAAGAAATTTAAGTTTTCTACAAACACCTTCCCAGCTTCAGAAGTCAGATCAGCCAAATTATAGAATATTAAAATAAATCCCACAACTACAAAATAATACTAATAGAAAAATTGCAAAAATTCCTTCAAAATGGGTGCTTAAGAAATGTATAAGGCACATGCAATATGTGTGTGTGTGTGTGTGTGTGTGTGTATGCCTTATTATTAAACTGTATACCTGAAATTTATTGGATTTTGTTAACCAGTGCCACCACAATAATAAATAAATATATATATATGCACATCTATATATGAAGGAAACAAAAGAAATATATAGGATGTAGTGCCTAGAATAGTTCGGAAGGTACCAGACTAAAGAAATAATGTTAAAATAGCATTATATTAAAGTAAAACATTCAGTGCAGCATCTTAGCCATCTCAGTTTACTCATTAGCAGCCTGAAGGAGTGATCTGTGATTCTGTAATAATAAAAGGTACATTACTCTAGGATAGTAGTAGTTTTTATCTACTGTTTAGAGATCAGCTCAGTCATTTGCTGTGATCCCAAACTAAGGCTGATGGTATTTAAGGAAACTGACAAAAGTTGATATTTAAATTATTTTTACTTTCTCAGTAAGCACTATGGCATCAAAGAAAGGAATAAGCTACTAAGCTGAGGTTGAAGTTGTGCCAATATCTGTAATGCTGTATCCTGGCTTTGCGCCATTTTTTATTTCATCACCAGCAGGAAGGTTAAACCGCTGGCATTTGTAAGAAGCTAACCTAATAATTTTTTTGCAAAATGATTTATTAGACACCAGGTGAATATACCAAGAGTATAATAATAATATAATGTTATTACAATGTAAAAAGAGTACCAGAAGACATCTCTGAAACCAATATTAACTTCAAATGAAGAATACTTAGGTGACAGGTATCTAATTACATTTGAAATGTTCCAGGTTTACTGTTGCTTGAATTTTGTACCCTACTGCCTAACAAGTTATTTTTAACCTTCCATTTGCCTTGTTTCTTCCATGACTCAAGTTGTGCCACCATAAACAGTATCCACTCTCATCCTGGATTTCTTCCATTTCTTTCCTTGTATAATGTCATACATCTATATATCTCAACCAAAAAACTTAATGGCAGAAGATGATTTTTTCAAAAAACCAATATATTTGATGATATTAAGATATAAGCTCTGTGGAAGGAAGACTTCATTTCTATGGCTCCATTCTCTAGTGCTTGACACATTGTGACTACTCAATATTTGTTGAATGAATAATGCCTCAGTAAACCTGTAATTAGCATGAGTATAGCAGCTCTGTTTGAAGCTGGCTCAGACTTATTTCTGAACTGATATTTTTATAGATCCAGAAAGCCACCAGCTCCTCTCGAAGTGAACCTGAAGGGCGGAAAGGCACTATTTCACAATATTTCACTACCTTACACTGTCCTGTGTGTGATGACTTGACTCAGCATGGCATCTGTAGTAAATGTCGAAGCCAACCTCAGCATGTTGCAGTCATCCTCAACCAAGAAATTCGAGAGCTGGAACGTAAACAAGAGCAACTTATAAAGGTACGGCCTTATTTGATAGACCCAGCATCCCAAGCTATCTAATTCTTCAGGGAGATATAGGTATAATATGAGATGAGAAACTGGTATGAAAGTGTAGTAAGGATTCTAATAAACTTCTTAAAATCTTGAAAGTATCATAATTAAACTAAACTATTAAAATGGCTTACTATATTTTATAATTGACTGTTTTTATGGAATAGTATATTGTGTTTATTAAAACCTAGAACTACAATATCCTTCCACCCAATTTCTTTTATAATAGTATTTAAAAAAAAAAAAAAAAAAAGCACAGGTTGCTCTATACTTACCATTCTCATATAAATGTGGATGTCCTAGAGAATTGCTAGTAAACTTGGAAGGTTTACAATTCTAAGAGTCCAGGTAGAAAATTAATAGTTATCGTGACTGAGCCTTACTACATGCCAGAGACTGTACTAGACCCTCTTACGAATGAGTAAACTGACACAAAGAGGGTTATTTGTCCCGTGTTACACTGCTCAGTGGTCGAGCTGGGATATAGACATAAAACGTACAGATGATTTTTCAAATGCAGGAATTCTAGCAGCAATAAACCACAAATCTCTTGAAATAAGTTGGAAAATGAAATTTAAAGAAAAATCATAGCATGTTTTAAAAAAACAATTAGTATATTCCTTAAAAGAATGATATCATATTTCAAATTACATTTTACAGCTTTCAAGCTATAAAGAACAATTTGGGGGTAAGAGTTTTTCTTGTTTTAGAGGAGTAATATATAAAGTTACTAAGATGATTTAGAGCCAACCAAGTAATTGACAGGCATTATAGTCTAATAGAGAATGAATCATGCTGGCAGTAAGGACATCAAGATTCCCGTCTGGACTTCATATTATTAGCCATGCTCTTTGGCCTCAGTTTTATTAAAATGCAGCAGTTGACCTGATGCTCTTTCCTAGGTCCCATCTTGCTCCAATGTCATAAGATCTCATACATACTGTTCCTAGCCACTCATCTGCTCACAGGCCTGATATAACTCAGCCACCAAATATTGAGGCTAGGCTCTACCACTTGTCCTCAAACTAAGGAGCTTTTGAACTAAGACAGAGTATCAGTCCACAGCCCCTTAGAAGAAAACTTAGCTGCCACATGGGAGAGCAGGGAGAGAAGTCATCTCTTAGGAGATGAGGCTTGTAAGAATTCAAATGATTACAGAATGATTAAGGATTGGTATAGACTGTTTCATCTGCATCATTCTGACTGCTACAATTTGTACTGGAAGAAAATTCTCAAGTTTTAGAGAATTCTCAAGCCAGTTATCCAGAATGCATTAAAGGTTAAGGATGATAGAATCTAAAAGGCATGATTATTTTAATGTAACCACAGAAGCCTAGCTTGTTGAAATCAATTGACTTTTGCCTCTCCCCTTCCATCTCCTGAACAGTTATTGAACACCCTTACTTTGTTCCTATCCTTCTGTTACTATCAGTCCATCTCCTTTCCCCTCTCTGATAAAATTAAAACCCTCTAGCATGTTTTATAAATTTTTCTCCATTCAGGCCCCTACCTGCTACCTCACCATTTCTTCCCTTCTCCCTGTCACCCCTGTGTTCCATCCATACCAGTACTGAACTTCTTTAAGGTCCAGGAATGCACCTTAATCTCTCTCTCATATCCTAGCTTTTAAACACCCTATTCCCTCTGCTTGGAATGCCTTCCTCTATCCCTGTTATTCATCATGTGAGAGGAATCATGTTAAACCCCAGACCAGGTGAAGTCTTTCCTGCAGTGGGCTCCTCCATGATCTCTCCTGCTTTACTGTGATTATATGTGTTTGGCTGCCCCATTAGACAGCCAGTGAGCCCAGTGTGGGCAGAGCCCTTTCCCTTTTCTCACTGCTGAGTCAGCTTTGGCTAGCATAGAGTCCAACCTATGGTCTGTAAATATGTACTGAATGAATGAAAAACTTCCTGCTGACTCTACAGTTAAAGCAGCAATATGTCACTGGAGTGATTACCAATCAATTTTTAGCCACTCTCTACTAGTTTTGTAGTTCTCATCAGTACAACCACTGAAGTCACTGCATGTTCCAGCTCCTGTTTTATAGGTTGCTGACCCAATGGCAGAAATCATCCCTTATAGAAATTCCCTTGTTGACTTGTAGCACAAGCACAGATGTGAGCTGGACCTCTACCGAAGACAGAGGCTGAGAGTGGTCTCTTCCCTGGACCTCCCTGTCTTCTTCCTTCAGTGACTTATACTGTGCGGTTGGTGCCATCAATTTAACTAGCACCCTCCTTCAGTATTAGGTCTCTTACTTATAAAAATGCAGTTTAAAAGACGTAATGCTGTTTATAAATAAGGATGGTTCATCTTTCAAAGATTTTTAACTTCAGGGATTTTTTTTAAAAAACTAAAACGCATGTCTTCTATGCAATAAATAATCAGTAGGAATTCTTATAAAGCAGATATTACAGGAAATGTAATGAGAAATGGCCAGAAACAGTAGTAGGAGATTTTGATATATTGATACCTCAACCCAAGACCAATCAAGTGATCAAAAATAGTAAGTTATGGAAGACCTAGACAACATTATAAGCTAGACCTTATATATCAAACTCTGTAACCCTGTATTAGAGAATACATCTTCTTTTCAAGTGTTTATGGAATGCTGAAAAATTGACCATATCATAGTCGGTAAAGAAACCTTAATAAACTTCAAAAAGTAGAAATATTATAAACATTGTATTAATACAGTACTGTAAAGCTGGTAATTATAGACTAAAAAAATGATCCTTGTACACTTCCTATTAAACAAACGTTACATATAAAATTGTAGACAGCTATAGCAGATCTCAGAAAAATTCATCACCTCAAACACTTTTAATAGCAAACATGAAAGAATGAAAATAAATGAATTAAGCATCTGAATGAAAACTTGTAAAAAAATAAGAAAGCCAAAGCATAGCAAAAAGAATCAATAAAGATTAAAGCAGATTTTTTTAATTGTCTGCCTCCTTATGAGCTAAAAAGTTAAGTGTCCAAGTTGCGGTGTTTAAAGTTTTAAATGTACAGCTGAATTGAGCTATAATGCTCACGGTTTAAAACACCAGTAAAGGATCTTGAAACTAAACATTGAGTTAAATTTACTGAGCTAAGTAATTCCATCCTGGCTGATCTGTCAGACAAGCACAGAGAGTACATAAATATTTATCAGTTTGTCCTGACACCTGCAGTACATAGAGCTGTAATACTGAAATTTTATGTTGGAGAATATATTTGAGTTTCTTGGCAGAGGTCTAATTGGTAAAAGCCTTCACTGTAGAACAGCTTAGTCTTCAGGGCACTCTGGTTGGCTTGGCGGCAGTATCATAATATTGAATACAATAACGAGTGTGCTCAGAAAAACACACCCTTCAGTTGACTGGAAGATATTGGGGCAAACGACAAAAATGTATTGCCCTGTGAGACACCTCTAAAACGGAAGCTCTTTGATTAACGAAAACAGATTTGATTTCTCTCTTAAAAGACAGTCTAGAGCAGTAGCTGCTATTTGGTATTTCTTTTGAAATCACTTGCATACACCATTCAAGTAAAAAAAAAAAAATCATCCCGTATTTTCTTGACCCTCGGGATCCTCCCTGTTGTCTTTTTTAATTTTTGATGTTTCTCATGGTTCATAATCTTTAACTACACGTGACTTGAGATTACATGTTGTATAAAAGCCGATCATTATATAAGAAATGATGTTTCCCTTCCTTAAAAATTGCCTTATGGTTTATTAGTTTCCTTCAGATCAGATCTTACTATATATCAGAGTCACCTGGGTGCCCTGGGAAGTACAAATTCTTAGGCTGCTGTGCCCAGATTCTGAGTCACTGGTCTGGGATGGGGCTCAGGTATACTTTTTTTTCTTTTTTTTGACCTTAGTATACTTTTAAGCTCAGGGTGGAGAAACACTGGTCTAAACTACTGCTTTCAAATTCACATCATTTGATTTTTTTTTTTGTGCTGACATTTTCTCTTCCAAGAAAATGGGTAACCTTTTAATGATTGTCATATAAAAGGATAAATCTGAGTAACTTGGAAAAAATGTTAATAGCTCACTTAAGAGACAGTTTTTGTTGAATTCTAATTGAATGGCTTATTATACGGATCTTAATAAGATAAGATTCTACTGCAGATGAACATTGATCTTGGGAATGAAATTAATCCTTATGGAATTTGTGCTGTGTTTTGTAAAATAATATCCTTTAGAAATGTCTCAACACAGGGGAGCCCAGGCCTCAAAGAGGTAAAAAGTAATGAAACTTCTGTAATGTATTGTGTGTCATATGTGTGCCAGTAATCTGCGGTGGGTCAGAAAGGAGGGATTATAAATTTGTTGTTCACACCTACACATAGGAATTTTTCTGTTTTATGTATTCTTCTGCTTTCAGATATGCAAGAACTGTACCGGTTGCTTTGATCGACATATCCCATGTGTTTCTCTGAACTGCCCAGTACTTTTCAAACTCTTCCGAGTAAATAGAGAATTATCCAAGGCACCGTATCTCCGGCAATTACTAGACCAGTTTTAAATTCTCAATATCACAGGTTTCTAGGTGCTATTCTTTTTAGTGTTTACCACTAAACTGTTGTGCATGGTGCTTTTTCAACTTTCATCAAGTCAAGTATGTTCATTGTCTGTCTATTATCTGAAGACTATGAAGACTTTTATGCTAACTAAATTAAAAATTGTACTTGTCGATCTCTGAATAGCTCCCTTCTTACAATGTACAAATTCCTCATCCTTTTTCTCACCGTTTTAACATTGTTTTACAATGCTGGTGTTGAATTTGCTCCAGTATGTGTAACATCTTGTAAATCCATTTGAGTAGGTCATATTTACTTCCCTGTGGAAGGAGCACTGAAAACCTCTTTTAAATAAACCATTTGTGTGTTTTCCTCGAATTGTCTGTATCAAGACATGTTACTTAGAGACATCCATTCACTTTATAATTTTGACTGCGAAATATTTTGTAAATACTCTTTTTTACTTTTCAAACAACTGAGTAAAACGTGCAATGAATTTTATACAAATGATTTTCAAGTTATTTGGTATATTACTCTAGGTTTTGCTTGACTCAGAGTAGAGTTATTATTCTGATCAAACTGTGCAAACAGTAGTACCATGTGTAGCATTTTGAAACATCATTTTCTAAAACCGCTGTCTTGCTTTAGCTATTAATGGGGCATTGTGAGGAACTGTGCAAAGACATTTTTGTTACAAACCTGTGGGCCTGTTGCAATACTTTAAAAATAAAAAATTTTATTCCATTTTTGCTCGTTTTGTATAGACATTACTATTCTAAATATGCGTATTTTCTTTCCTTATGTACTGTACAGTTAATCTTATTTGCCATCATCTTGACACAAAATGTGTATTTAGAATATTTGTATAATTGTATAAAATTAAAAAGGAATTATGTGTCAGTGCATTGTTTTTTAAACTGGAAGTCATTTTGTTTTAAAAGTTAATGGAAACCATATTAAAATTGAATAAAATATGAAATATGGCAGTATTATTTTATTTTGCTACACCTGATATTATCTTCACCTGTTTTAAAGCCTATATATCTTATATAGGTTATATCTTACCCCACTTTTTTCTAAATTTTAATGAGCTCAAAATTTAACTTGTTATGTCCTGACTGATGTTATAATTCATTTAATAAAAGTTTAGCATTAAAAAAAAAAACAGCGAAAAGTAGTCTAGGAAAAATGAGCTCTTATTTTGTTAGAATTCTAATACTCTATTTCTTAATAGGTTGTGTTCATTCTTATTCAGATATAATTAATCTTGAAGCCAGGACGTTCCAGACGGAAAGCAAAAATTACATTATTACTTTTTTAAAAACTTAAATGCCAATTTTTTCAATAGAAAAAAATCCTTTTAACATAGAAAGTTCATCTTATTATACACCAGAAATAGGTCTTCTATTGCCAAATTCAGAACATCCAAATAATGGGGGGATTAGTTTTATGAAAATTACATGAGGTAAATAATCAAGAAATACAAACCATGTCTCTGCACATATTTTCCTAAGCCCCTCAGAGATATCACCACACATCTCCACTTCCGGGATCTCTTTTTTTGGAGGCTGAGGCTAGTCCTCAAAATTCGTGTTTTCTTACCTGTGTGTGGTAGCCACTGATGGAGTCTTCTCTATTGCTCTCCCTTTTCTGAGTTCTGTGCAATAGGACTTCCACTGACATCATCTTTCTCTCTACAGAATACCCATTCTTCTTTATCATTGGGCACAACTAAACTAACAAATGGTTATTCAACACAAGTGCCCAAAACTAGCTCAGCTTTAGGCACTTCTGTTTCCTTTCTCCACAGGGGGAAGTGTCCCCTTGTAACTGGCCTAGCAGTCTGTAGCCTAACTGCCTTTTAATGAGATTCATTTGCTTTTTCAGTAATTGTCACTTGTGAGAGTGTCGTACCTATTTTACCAAAACTATATTTTAAGAAGCTTTCAGTGTATTTCAGGATTATTTTTTCTCCCTTTTAAACCAGCTATTAATAAAAGATTTGTCTTTTTGCCCAGACCACAAAAAAAATAACATTCCATTATCTAATACTAAACAATAATTTCATTAAATAAGCCCTTAAGTTTGGTAAAACATTTTCTTGCATTCTGCCCTCTTCCTACTAGTGCTTTTCCCTAGATGTGAAGTATTAACAAAACCTACTTATAATTCTACCTCTCTTCCCCATTCCAGAGGTCACAATAGACAGTGGGAAACAGGCAAATGCTGGCTGTGTGATATTCAGTTCTATACGAACTTTAATTTTCTAACGGTGTCTGTGAAATAAAGCCAATATATGGGGGAAGCATATAAAAATGAACCAAGAGTAGTTACAAAGAATTCCTACAGGAGGTCATCCTGTGAGGGCCAGAGCAGGCCACCCAGAGTTTGTGTACCCTATTCAGCCCTGCCAATTGTTATAGGTCATATCTTTGGTAGTCTTGGAGGATACATTCTCTGCCTTCAAACACGTTGCCCTGATAACTAGTAAAGTCTTATACCTGTGTAATCTTGATCTTTCCACTGTTTTATACTTTCATAATAGCTGAAGCACAGAGATAATCCTAGAGCCTATCAAATAAGGTTTTAAACTGATACCTCAATTTCAGAATAGTATTCCTTAAAATATTCACATATTTGATTTTATAAAGTAAAAATAACCGTCGCTATAAATGACATCATTAGGGCCCTGCCATGAACAGAGGGAGGAAGACAGCAGCAGTGTACAAGTAGCCACTTTTAGGCTGGGCATATGTTTATCTCAGTGAGAACAGCTCTTGCAGGACAGTCTGCCACTCTGTCATTTCCTCTGTAAAATCTTACATCTTTCTGCTGATGTGATGAGACTTGTTACTTTTAACCATTTCTGGTTTTATAAAAGTGAATGAGAAGATTGGATCAAACATGGCGGAGTGAGAGATGTTCCCAGATCTCTCCCCTTGAAATAACAATAAGCTGAACACCTAAAACTCAACAACAACAAAAAAAACGCCCAAACTGCAGACCAGCATATCTGAGCATGGGATCTGTGCATAAGAGCTACCAGAGGTCAGAACCCTGGGTGTCAGGCGGTGAAACAAAGAAGCTCCCTCACAGCCACCCTGAAGGAGGAGTGGGAGGGGAGAAGGAGCAGTGAGTTCCCTGAACAGTCATGCTTGAGAGTGCTGTGAGCTCCACGCATCCTGCGGCAGTGCCCAATCATCAGGGCAGAAGGCAGAGAAATGGGTATGGCAGAAAAGCGGAGACGGCAGAGAAACAACAGTTGATTTTCACCAGCCACGGTTGCAAAACTCAGGTTGAACCACAGCCTCCAACCCCCAACCCAGAGGGCCCTGCCCTCCATACCCTCCAAGACAGATCACTGCAGAGCCCTAGGGGAATCTGAGCAAACGCTATCAAAACTGTCACTAACACTGACAAGAAATGAGACTGAGGATAGCGAGCAGGATTAAACCATCTATAAGGGGGAAAAAAAGATTATTAACACTTTATGTAAAGCAGAGATCCCAAAGAGGCTTAGGCACCACCTACTGGAAACCTAAAGAAAAACACCAATCTGCAACAGGCTGGAGACCATTTCCTAATAAATCTTTCTTTGGGGCGGGGTGGGGAGGACAGAACACACTTCCATTAATGCCCAGGTGAAGAAATAGTTAAACAACATTAAACACCATGAACAACAAAGTGCCAAGGCATCTCAGAAAGAAAGAGTAAAATCTCCAGAAAATAAGCTTGCAGACAGAAATCTGTGACATGATGACAGGGAATTCACGATGGTACTTCTGAGAAAACTCAGTGAGATCTAAAAGGAATCATATCAACAATTTCAGGAATTGAAAAACCAAGATGAGCAGAATGAGTTCTTTAGCAAGGAGACTGAAATCTTCAAAAAGAATCGAATATACCTTCTGGAGATAAAGAATACACTGCAAGAGTTGAAAAATGAAGTAACAAGCTTAGGAAATACAGTCGACCAAATGGAGGAAAGGATCAGTGATATTGAAGATAAATCTAGAAATAAATCAGAAGGAAGAAGAGAGAAACCAAAGAATGAAAAACAATGAAAGAGAAATACAAGAACTAGCTGATACCATCAGGAGAGGAAACAAGAATAATGGGAATTCTCTAAGGGGAGGAAAAGGAGCAGGGATTAGAAAGCATTTTCAGACAAGTAGTTGACGAGAATTTCCCAAATCTAAGGAATGAGCTGGACCTTGGAATTCAAGAAGTCAAAAGAATACCCAATTATTTACCCAAAAAGGCCTTCACCAACACTTATCGTATTAAAATTTTCAAAATCAACGACAAAGACAGAATTCTCAGGGCAGCCAGGAAAAATATGGTAACCTACAAAAGAAAACCCATTAGATTATCATCGGACTTCTCAGCACAAACATTACAAGCCAGAAAGGAGTGGAATCAAATATTTAAGCTACTAAGTGAAAGGAACAACCAGCCAAGAATAATGTATCCAGCTAAGCTCTCCTTTAGATACGAAGGAGACATTAAGACCTGTCCAGACATACAAAAATTGAGGGAATTCTCCACTCAAGCCTGCACTACAAAAAATACTGAAAGAGGTCAGCTCACATAAAACAAAATGACAAAAAAAATGCATAATTAAGAGTAAGGTGACTAGCAGGCTGATAAAAGCAGAGGAGTACAAACAAGGTATTATAAGCTTAAAGTAAGAGATTTCCTATAGCAAGATAGTAACGAAGGGTTCCGCATACACAGGGATAAAATGAGACAACAGTGACTGACATGGAAAGGATTCAAAGATCCAAGTTTGCAAAGAGAAATGGAGATAAGACGCGCAGAAGAAAGGGGACCACTGTATATACCACTATCCTTTTCATATTCATAATGGTAACACCACGGCCAAAGATTTAGAACTGAAGTATATAACATAAAACAAGAAGGACCAGACGGAAAATCCACAAAAACCAACCAAAATAAAGAAAACAGAAACTCAACAAGGAAGCAACGGAAACACCGAGCTACCAGAAAGCAAAAGGTAAAATGGCTATAAGAAGGCCTCATATTTCAGTACTCACCCTAAATATAAATGGACCGAACTCACCAATAAAAAGGTACAGTGTTGCAGCTTGGATCCAAAAACAAAAACCAACCATATGCTGCCTCCAGGAGACACATCTCAGTTCCAAAGACAAATATAGACTCAAAGTGAAAGGGAAGAAAATGATGTTTCAAGCAAATGGCATTCAGAGAAAAGCAGGAGTAGCAGTACTAATATCAGACGAAATAGACTTCAAAAAGGTAAAGAAAGATACTGAGGGACACTTCATAATGATGAAGGGAATCATGCACCAAGAAGACATAACAATTATGAATAGCTATGCTCCCAATTAGGGAGCCCCGAAATATATCAAGCAATTACTAACAGAACTAAAGGGAGAAACAGACCGAAACACTATTATAGCAGGGGACCTAAATACCCCACTGACAGATATGGACAAATCTTCCAAACAGAAAATCAATAAGGAAATTACATCCTTAAGTGATACATTAGACCAACTGGACATAATTGACATTTACAGAGCCTTCCATCCCAAAACAGCTGCTATCCATTCTTCTCCAGTGCACATGGAACATTCTCAAAGATTGAACACATACTGGAACACAGAGATAGCCTCAACAAATATAAGAAGGTTGAAATCAAACCAATCATATTCTGATCATAATGCTTTGAAACTAGAGATGAACTATTAAAAAAAAGTGGAAAGAACCACAAATAAATGGAGATTAAACAACATACTCCTGAAGAATTACTGGGTCAGAGAAGAAATAAAAAGGGAGATCAAGAGATACATAGACAGGAATGATGATGATGGTTCAACATATCAAAACTTTTGGGATATGGCAAAAGCGGTCATAAGGAGAGAGTTCATAGCATTTCAGGCCTACTTCCAAAAACAAGAACAAGCCCAAATAAACAACCTAACATTTCATCTTAAAAAACTAGTAAAGAAAGAACAAATAAAGCCTAATGTCAGCAGAGGGAAAGAAATAAAATTAGAGCAGAAATAAATGAAATTGAAAACAAAACAAAAAAATACGAAAAAATAAATGCAACAAAGAGCTGGTTCTTTGAGGAGGTTAAAAAACTGACAAACCCCTGGCTAGACTCACTAAAGAGAAAAGATGACACAAATAAAATCAGGGATGTAAGAGGAAAAATTATGACAGGCACTGCAGAAATACAAAGGATCATACAAGAATACTAGAAAGAAGTATATAACACCAAATTTAATAACCTAGGAGAAATGGACCAGTACTTAGAAAAATACAACCTTCCTAGACTGAATCAAGAACTGGAAAATCTAAATAGGCAGACCAGCAATATGGAAATTGAAACAATCATCAAAAAGTAAAAATCCAGAACCAGATGGCTTCACCAGTGAATTCTACCAAACATTCAAAGATTTAATGCCTATTCTCAGACAGACTCTTCCAAAAAATCAGAGGAGGCAACACTTCCCAACTCATTTTATGAGGCCTATACTACCTTGAGAGCAAAACCTGGTAAAGATAACACAAAAAAAGAAAACTACAGATCAATATCTCTCATGAACACATGCAAAAATCCGAAATAAGATACTAGCAAACTGAATATGGCAACATATTAAAATGATTATACACCACGATCGAGTGGGCTTCATTCCAGGGGCACAAGGATGGCTCAACATACACAAATCAATTAATGTGATACACCACATAAACAAGTTAAAAAACTAAGAATCATATGATCATATCAATAGATGAAGAAAAAGCCTTCCACAAGATACAGAACCCATTTATGATCAAAACACTTAACAAAATTGGTATTCAAGGAAAATACCTTAATATGATAAAGCCCATATATGACAAGCCCTCGGCCAACATTATACTTAATGGTGAAAAACTAAAAACCTTCCCCCTAAGATCAAGAACAAGGCAAGGCTGCCCATTATCACCACTGTTATTCAATATAACATTAGAGGTTCTAGCAAGTGCAATCAGGCAAGAGAAAGATATAAAAGACATCCAAATAGGAAATGAAGAAGTCAAACTGTCACTATTTGTGGATGACATGATTCTCTGTATAGAAAACCCTAAAGACTCCACAAGAACACTACTAGAAACAATAAGCAAATACAGTAAAGTCTCTGGAAACAAAATCAATGCTCAAAAATCCATAGCGTTCCTATACTCTAATAATAAAGTGTCAAAAAAGAAGAGGAAAAAATAATTCCTTCTGCAATTGCAACAAAAGGAATACTTAGGAATAAATTTAATGAAACATGTGAAGGACCTATATAATGAAAACTACAAGACCCTATTAAAAGAAATTGAAGAAGATACAAAGAAACGGAAATATATTCTGTGTTCTTGGATTAAAAGAATCAACATAGTTAAAAGGACCACAATACCTAAAGCATAATACAGATTTAATGCAATCCTCATCAAAACCCTATCGGCATCTTTTAAAGAAATAGAACAACAATTCATCAGATCTGTACGGAAGCACAAAGGCCCCGAATTGCCAAAGCCATCCTGAGAAAAAAGAACGAGGCTGAAGCATTACTCTGCCCGACTTCAAATTATACTACAAAGCCACAGTAATCAAAATGGCACATGGTATTGGCAGAAAAATAGACACATGGACAAGCGGAACAGAATCGAGAGTCCAGAAATAAACTCATATTTATATGGGCAAGTAACTTTCGACAGAAACTCCAAAAATATACAGCGGAGAAAGGACAGCCTCTTCAATAAGTGGTGCTGGGAAAAGTGGAAAGCCACATGCTAAAGAAGGAAACTAGACTATCCTCTATCACCACACACCAAAATTAACTCAAAATGGATTAAGGACCTGAACATAAGACGTGAAACAATAAAATGCATAGAAGAAAACATAGGAACTAAACTCAAGGACCTTAGGCTTAAAGAGGATTTTATGAATTTGACCTCAAAGGCAAGGGAAATAAGACCAAAAATAAATAAATGGGACTACATCAAACTAAAAAGCTTCTGCGCCGCAAAAGAAACCATCAACGAGGTAAAGAGACAACCATCCGAATGGGAAAATATATTTGCAAGCAACACCTTCGATAAGGGCCTAATATCCAAAATATACAAAGAACTCATGTGACTCAATAACAACAGAAAAGACAATGAGCCAATCAGAAAATGGGCAGAGGACCTCAACAGACACTTCTCCCTAGAGGACATACAAATGGCCGACAAATATGGGAAACGATGCTCAACATTGCTAGCTATTAGGGAAATGCAAATCAAAACCACAATGAGAGACCAACTCACACCTGTCAGAATGACTGTAATCAACAGGACAAGCAGTAAATGCTGGAGAGATGCAGAGTAGGCATCCTCATGCACTGCTGGTGGGACTGCAAATTGGTACAGCCACTATGGAAAACGGTATGGAGTTTCCTCAAAAAGCTAAGAATTGATCTACCATATGATCCAGCAATCTCTCTGTTGGGAATTTACCCCCAAGACTTGAAAACTATTCAAAAAGATATTTGCACACCAAAGTTCACAGCAGCATTATTCACAGTGGCCAGGACATGGAAGCAACCAAAGTGTCCTACAATAGATGATTGGCAAAGAAGCTGTGGTACACATACACAATGGAATATTACTCAGCCATAAGGAGAGACGAAATACTGCCATTTGAAAAAACGTGGATGGACCTTGAGATAATCATACTAAGCGAAATAAGCCACACTTGAAAGGTTGGAAATCACATGATATCACGTATGTGGGATATAAACCTAAAAGCAACAAATGAAAAGACAAACAGAGACTCATGGACATGGGCATTGGACTAGTGGTTACCAGATAGAGTGGGGAGAGAAAGGGGAAAATAAAAAACAATAAAACGTTTTTTTTTAATTATGTATAGTATGAAAGAAATGGCATTTAAAAATAAAAGTAAACAAAAGCTGATACCTCTAGTGCTCCAGAGTTATGCTGAATGAAAAACGGTATATAGGAAAATAGTCATGGATGGTTTCTACTACCTGGATCCAAGGAAGTCATAAGACATCAGAGAATCCACTTCATCTGTCTCATTTACACACCCTCACCCAAAGTTATTTTGTCCCTTTAGCCAAGCCCCAAGAGTGGCATGCAAAGCAAAATATTTTGTAATGGAACCTCAGATTTATAAAATCAGGTTCTGTGTATATTTGGGGAGAAGAGAATGTGACAAGGAAGACAAAGGCATTTTTAAGTCAAAGGATCATCTTATGGCCTGTCTCTACCTGACTTGCTACTGATCCCGCCACTGGTGCCATTTGTTGGCGGGAAGGGCAGAGAGGTTTCCAGGAATAATGGGCTAGGAAGAAGGCGTCCCTGGGACCTGGGTGTCTCATGATCAGTCATGGGAACACGACCCTTTAGAAAAGCAACTATTTCGGTCATAGATACTAAGTTTAAAAATAGTCACATTCTTTGCAAACTGAGGATAATACCACTTGCCCTGATAGAGGCTTTATATAGAGGAATGTCAGTGAATGCAAAATAGTTACACAAATGTAAAATAGTCATTGAATAAATACTGCCTGAGCATCTAAGATGTGCTTTGCATTTAATACCAAGATAATCCCCATCCACAAGTATTTCAGTCTATTAGGAGAGACAGATAAATAAAGGGACACTGGTTTCAAAATGATGAAGTGAAGTTTTTTGCCCCTTCTCCTCCACTAGATGAATGCAAAAATAAAAGAAAGCCAAAATTGACCTTTGTTAGAGAACTCTAGAAAGGCTTAGGAACAGAGACTGCAGGTGGGAGCTGATTACTTAAAAAGAGTTAGTCTCAGAGGTCAGACTGACTCCACATATTTAGATGACTATACCCTGTCCCCTCCTCACACACATAGTCGATTTAGGCTTACCCTATAAATTGGTGGTTCCCACCTTTTTGGCACCAGGGACTGGTGCTCCTATGAGAATCGAATGCCTGATGATCTGAGGTGGAGCTGAGGTGGTGATGCTAGCTAGCGCTGGGGAGTGACTGCAAATACAGATGAAGCTTTGCTCGCTGGCCCGCCACTCACCTCCTGCTTTTTGCAGCACAGTTGATAATAGGCCATGGACCCGATACTGGTCCGCGGCCAGTTGGTAGGGACCCCTGCTATAGAGAATGAGAAGCGCAGAAGCACTGAACTTGGAGATTCTGGGCACTGAGGAGGGCGGGAAGAGATGTGCCACTAAGAACAGGGAGATTAAGTGGACGTCTGCATCCTCAATAGTAAAGTGAGACCCTCTGCTCCACACCTTGCCAAGGCACAAAACATCAAAAACCAGGTCTGTGCTCCCATATCATTCTGTGCTGCTTCTGGCTCAACAATGATAGTTGATTCTTTGTGCCAACATTAGCTATCCATCTTTTTGTTAAATTCTACAGATCGTGAAGTCAAACATAATGTCTGATGTGTTCCCCAGCATATCCTAGCACCAGCATAAGGCCTGACATGTGGCTGTCACTCAGATTACTGACAAATAACTGAATGAATTAAAGGGTCAAGCAACCAGCACTGCCCTGGAGCTAGAGCACTTCCTTGGATAGGTGGAGACTGAAGCCAGGTTACAATGGACCCAAAGAAAGGAGGGGGTTGAATGACCCACCTTAGTCAACAGGCGAGTTTCCCTGTAACCTTCAATAAAGAGGTAAAACAGCTTAGTGAAAAAGAACTCAGGCTTTGGAGTCCTCAATTTGAACTAACCTCAACTGGAACTCTAACCCTTTATTTCTTTGGCCTGTAGACCAGCCTTAAGGGAGGGGAAATAAAGCATCTAAGCCCATAACCTCATCTATAAAAACAGGACTAATCCCATCTACCTCCCAAGGTTGTGAGGGTTCAGGAAGACAATGAAAGACACTAGAATGTTATTAAAAGTGTGAAACAGAATGAGTTAGTATTATAAATAAGCTGGTTGCTGGCTGATGTATCTTTATAGCCTCTCCTCCTGAAAACAGCACAGTTCCTGATTTCAGGTCCCTCTGACAGCTGGAAGCTTTATAAAGCGAGAACTAGTCACCTTGGTATGTCAAAATATTTGGTTAAAAGGGGTTTTTTTTTCCAAATATGCTCTTCTTTCATAGATACTGATAACAGTTCCATATGTAAAAATAGTTTTGTATTCAAGATGGCAACATAGGAGCCTCCTGAACTCTCCTACTCCCATGGGCATACCGAATCTACAGCTACATACAGAATCATTCCAAAAGAAACCCAGAAACCAGCTGAGTGACTCCTATACAACGGGCAAAGAAAAAAATAACCCACATCAAAAAGGGTAGGAGAGGCTGAGACAATCTTGTCGTAAACCCCAGTTCCAACACAGCAACATACATCTGGGAGGGAATTCATAACTTCTTGCTTCCCCCTGAGGAACAAAGAATTTGGACTCCACCTCCGACATCCCATCTTTTAAGACCTACACCTGAGAGATGAGCCCCCCAAACATTTAGCTTTGAAACCCAACAGAGTTTGTGTCTCCAAGACACACAAAACTATAGTGAATGAACTAACAGTTTGTAAAGGGCTCCCATTCTCTCACCATGGCTAAGCCCCTGGGACTTATGAGAGGCAGCAGAATAAAACCAGTCCTTCGGTGAAAGAAGCCTATTCTATTAGTTTATCTTAATAGACACAGCCTGAGGGTCAGGCTTCTACTTTAATACACACCAAGGGGCTGACTGCTATACTCCCCGGAGACTGGGAAGGCCATTGGGCTCCATCTTCCCACTCCCCCTCTGCCTTGCCCCAAGTCACTGGTATCTCCCAGAAAGGAGCCTGTACACACCTCTGGCACCTTTTTTTTTCCCCAACTGCCACCCAGGGGACACCCCTTGATCACCTTGCTTTGGCGGTCAGTGGGGATCTGTTCACAGGGTCAATGGGATTTTAGCAAACAAAGTTTTAACTGGCTATCTGCCCAAGGCTCAGTGCAAAAGAATCAGAAAGATCCACCTCCCAATCTGCCTCTGAAAGAGGTATATTGTTGGCACACTCTAAAAGCTGCTTTTTGAGAGTCTGGCTGTCAACAGGACTGCATCTAGGTGCTGACTGAGATCCTCTCCTTTGAGACAGGCATTGGCACACCCTCAACTACTAGGAGCCACTAACAACAAAGAAAGCCACTTGGACAATCAAAAAGGTGTGAGAAACAACCAAGAACTCAAAAGGTTGAATGACAAGGTTCAGCTCCTACAGAAAGCTGCTCTTTCAAGACTGGAAGAAGTGGCTGGCTGTTTTATCTAATGTGTAGAAACCAACACAGAGAGTCAAGGAAAATGAAGAAAGGAATATGTTTCAAACAAGAACAAGATAAAACCTCAGGGGGAAAAGGGACCTCCATTGAAACAGAAAAAAGTAATTTACCTGATAAATTGTTCAAAATAGCAATCATAAAGGTGCTCACTGAGGCCAGAACAATGCATAAAAATAAGTGAGATTTTCAACACAGTTAGAAAATATAAGAAAGTACCAAACAGAAATCAGAGCTGAAAAATACAGTAACTGAACTGAAAATTACAAGACAGGTTCAACAGCAGACTAGGTTAAGAAGAAAGGAGAAGCAAAATCAAAGACAGGGCAAGGGAATTCATCCAATCAGAGCAGAAAAAAAGAAAAAAGAATGAAAAAGACTGAAGAAAGCCTAAGGAACTTATGGGACAACATCAAACAGACCAATATTCACATTACTGTACAAGGGGCCCAGAAGGAGAAGAGAGACAGAAAGGAGCAGAAAGCTTATTTAAAGAAATAATGGCTACAAGCTTCTGTAATCTAGGGAAGGAAAGAGATATCCAGATCAAGGAAACCCAAAGAATTTCAAAAAAGATGAACTCGATGAGACCCACACCAAGACACATAATTAAACTGTCAAATATTAAAGACAAGGAGGGGGGTCTTAAAAGCAACAGGAGAAAAACTTGTCATGTACAAGAGAACCTCTATTAGACTATAAGTAGATTTTTCAGCAGAGACTTCACAGGCCAGAGGGAGTGTCACAATATATTCAAAGTGCTGAAAGAAAAAAACCGCCAAACGAGAATACCCAGCCAGCATAGTTGTTCCAGAGAATTGAGAGAGAGATAAAGAGTATTCCAGACAAGCAAAAGCTAAAGTTCAGTACCACTAGACTAACCTTAAAAGGAATGTTAAAGGGACTTTAAACTGAAATGAGGGGGCACTAATTAGAAACCAGAAAAAATATTAAAGTATAAATCTCACTGATAAACATATAGTTAAATTCAGAATAATCTAATATTGTAATGGCGGTTAGTTAATCATTTATAAATCTGGAATGAAAGTTAAAAGACAAGAGTAGTAAAAATAATTGCTACAATAATTGTTACTAGATATACAAGATAAAAATATTTAAATTGTGACATCGAAATCATAAAACATCGTAGCGATTATAATTGTAAAGCTTGAAAATGCATTTGAAATTTAAACTGTTGTCAACTTAAACTGTTACGAATATGTTTTTTGTAAACCTCATGGTAAGCACAAAACAAAAATCTATAGTAGATATGCAAAACATAGCATACCACTACAGAAAACCATCAAATCACAAAGAGAGCGAGCAAGAGAACAAAGAAATTATATAACCAGAAACTATTAACAAAATAGCAATAAGCATATACCTATCAGTAACTACTTTAAAGGTAAATGGACTAAATTTTCCAATTTTTCACTCTAAATACAGAGTGGCTGAATAAGTTTAAGAAAAAAAAAAGAGAGAGAGACCTAACTATATGCTGTCTACAAAGCTCAGTTTTAAGGACACACACAGACTGAAATTGAAAGGATAGAAAAAGATAGTCTATGCAAATGGAAACCTAAAAAAGCTGGGATAGCCATACTTACATCAGGCAAAATTGACTTTAAAACAAAGGCTGTAATAAGAGACAAAAAAGGTCATTATAAAGGGGTCAATCTAATCAGCAGATATAACATTTGTAAATATTTATGCACCCAACATAGAAACAGCTAAATACATAAAGCAAATATTAACAGACACAAACGGAGAGATAGATAGCAATACAATTAAAGCAGGAACTTCAGTACCCCACTTTCATCAATGGATACATCATCAGACAGAAAATCAACACAGAAACATTGGACTCAAATGACATATTAGACCAGATGGACTTCACAGAGATCTACAGAACATTCCATTCAAGAGCATCAAACTACATCCTCTTCTCAAATGCACATGGAACATTTCCAGGATAGATAATATACTGGACCACAAAACAAATCTTAATAAGTTTAAGACTAAAATCACAGTGTTTTGTTTTTTTTTATCACAATGGTATTAAAGTAAAAATCAATTACAGAAAGAAAACTGGAAAATTCACGAATATGTAGAAATTAAACAACGTGCTATTGAATGATGTGTGAAAGAAGAAATCAAAAGAAAAAGCAAAAAAAAAACTTGAGACAAATAAATAAATATGGAAGTCAACATACCAAAACTTGGGCCATGCAGCAAAAGCTGTTCTATCAGGAAAGTTCATAGCAATAAACAACAACATTCAAAAAAACAAGATCTCAACTAATCTAACTTTACTCTTCAAAGAAGTAAAAAAAGAGCTAGTTTTTTTTTAAAAAAAAAAAAGATAAACAAAATTGACAATCTTTAGCTAGATTAACCAAGAAAAAGAGGATTGAAATAAATAAATCAGAAATTAAAGGAGACATTATTACTGATAACACAGAAATAAAAAGGATCATAAGAGACTAATATGAATAATTACATGCCAAAACTGGGATAATCTAGAAGAAATGGATAAATTCCTAGGAACATACAACCTACCAAGACTGAATCATGAAGGAATGGAAAGTCTGGACAGACCAACACTAGCTAGTAATCAAAAATCTCCCAACAAAAACAGTCCAGGACCATATGGCTCAACTGGTGAATTCTACCAAACATTTACAGAAGAATTTATACTAATCTTCAAACTTTTCCAAAAAATAGTAAAGAAGGGAAAACTCTCAAACTCATTTTGCAAAGTCAGCATTCCCCAGGCCAAAATCAGACAGGACATTGCAAGAGTAGAAAATGGTAGGCCAACACTCCTGATGAATGTAGATAAAAAAATCCTTAAAGTCTTAGCAAACCAAATTCAACAATACATTAAAATGATCATATATGGGATTTATTCATGGGATTTAAGGATGGTTCGATACCTGCAAATCAATGATACACCATTTGAGAAAATAAAGAATAAAAATCGTATGATCACCTCAATAGATACAGAAAGCATTTGACAAAATTCAACATCCATTAACAAAAATTCTTAACAGACTAGATATAGAAGAATGTCCTTCAATATAAAATAATGACAAGCCCACAGATAATATCATCCTCAATGGTGAAAAACCAAAAGCTCTTTCTCCAGGATCAGGGAAGAAAACTAGGATGCCCACCTGGCCACTCTAATTCAACATACTAACCAGAGTAATTAGGCAAGAAAAAGAAATAAAAGGCATCCAAATCAGAAAGGAAGAACTAAAACTATATATATTTGCATGTGACATATTACAAAAAAAACACTAAAGAGTCTGCCAAAGTTCTAATTCATTGACTAGAACTAATAAATAAATACAGTAAAATACTTAGGAATAAGATTATTCAAGGAGGTGAAAGACCTATATTCTGAAAAATGACACACTGATGAAGAAACTGAAGAATACATAAATAAATGGGAAAATATTCTATGCTTGTGGATTGGAAAAATTAATATTATTAAAATGGCCATACTACTCAAAGCAATCTACAGATTCAATGCAACCCCTATAAAAATTCTGATGGCACTTTTTACAAAACTAAAAGAATTCTAAAATCTTTATGGAACCACAAAAAATCCCATATAGCCAAAGAAACCATGCTCCCTGATTTCAAACTATAATAATCAAAGCAGTATGGTAGTGGCATAAAAACAGACACGTAGATCAATGGAACAGAATAGAGAGCCCAGAAATAAACCCATATGTAGTCAATTAATTTACGAAAAAGGCACAGTATCTTCAATAAATGGTGCTGAGAAAACTGCACAGTAACATGCGAAAGAATGAAACTGGACCCCTATTTTATAACATACAAAAATTTGTTGATTAAAGACTTGCATGTAAGACCTTAAACCATAAAACTCCTAGAAGAAAACAGTAAGTCAGCTCCTTGACATCAGTCTGGGCAAGTATTTTTTTGGATTTTACACCAAAAGCAAAATGTAAACAAGTGCGACTATATATCAAAAAGCTTCCACACAGGAAATGTATCAATCAAAATGAAAAGGTAACCCACTAAATGGGAGAAAATATCTGCAAATCATGTCTGATGAGGGGTTAATGTCTAAAATATATAAAGAACTCATAAAACTCAATAGTAAAAAAAAATCTGATTAAAAATTGGGCAAAAGAGCTGAAGAGACATTCCCCCAAGGAAGAACGATGGATGGCCGACAGGTGAATGAAAAGATACTCAACATCACTAATCATCAGGGGAAAGTAAATCAATACCACAATGAGATATTACCTCATACCTATAAGGATGAAAATTATCAAAACGCAAGAATAACAAATATTGGTGAAGATGTGAAGAAAATGGAATCCATGTGCACAAACAGTAGGATTATAAATTGGCACAGTCGCTATGGAAAACAGTATGAAAATGCTTCAAAAATTAAAAATAGGATTGCCATATGCTCCAGCAATTTCTCTTCTGGATATTTATCTGAAAAAAACAAAATCTCTTCTTCAAAAAGATACCTGAATCCTCATGTTCATTGCAGTATTACTTACAATCACCAAGATATGGAAATAACCTTAGTGCCCATTGACAAACGAATGGATAAAGAAAATGTGAGATGTGTATGTACGCATACATGCACTTATACATATAATCGGACATACATGCGTACACAAACATACACAGTGGGATATTAGCCATTAAAAAGATGTAAATCCTCTCATTTGTGACTACGTGAATGAACTTTGAGACCATCATGCCAAGAGAAATAAGTCAGACGGAGAAAGATGGTATGATATCACTTATACGGGGAATCTAAAAACAAAACTGAACTCAGATAACAGACTGGTGTTTGTCAGAGGTGGGAGATGAGTGAAATGGGTGAAGGGGGTCAAAAGATAAAAACTTCCAGTTATAAAATAAATAAGTCTTGGGGATATAAAGTACAGCATGGTGATGACTATAAGTTAATAATACTGGATTGTATACCTTAACGTTAAGACAGTAAATCTTAAAAGGTCTCATAAAAAGAAAAGATATTTTTAACTGTGTGGTGATGGATATTCACTAAACCTACTGTGATCATTTCACAGTACATACATGTATCATTATGTTGTACTCCTAAAACTACTACAATGTTATAAGTCAATTCTATCTCAATAAAAAGAAACGGGATATTTATGTTCACAAATATACACACACATATAAACAATTTTGTACACACATGAATATCTCAAGAAGATGCACAAAAATAATAATACGAAGAATGGTTGCCTTAATGGGTGCTGAAGAGTCAAGGGTGAATATGATTTTTTAATTTACCTTCACACTGTTTATTATGTACTACATGTATTACCTGTAAAAAGCAACTGTACACTCTTGCTGATTCTCTCATATGCTAGTGGGCTCTAGTTATTTTAGCTACTTTGCTGGGCGGGTTCAAGGGAGTCCATCCATAGCATGGTGCCTGAGCAGACAGCCCCCAGACTAGGTGTGTGAGTTCCCTGCCACACATCTTCTTATTGACTTGCCAGGACAAATAAGCTAAAGACTCATAACCTCTTTAGCTTAGTTAGTTAGGGTATCCCATCTACCATTCCCAGTAACAAGTTATAAAAAAAACTCTTATTACTTCTCTTTTGTAGGTGTCTCCTTTACTAAACTTTTTTCTGATGAAAATTCCCCATTTGGGGCTGATTTTTTCTTTGGCTGAGTAGTGGCATAATAAAAATAAGAGCAAAAGTAATTAACATTTATTGTATACTTAGTATGTGTATTAGTTTGCTAGGGCTGCCATAAAAAAGTACCACACACTGGATGACTTAACAGAAATCTTTCCCACAATTCTGAAGGCTAGAAGTCGGAAATCGAGGCATTGGAGGACTGGTTTCCACGGCGGCCTTTCTTTGGCCTGTACATGACTGTCTTCTTCCTGTGTCTTCACAGTCTTCCCTCTGCACCTGTGTCCAAATTTCCTCTTCTTATACAGGCACCAATCATACTAGATTAGGGCCTATCCTAATGACCTCATTTTAGCTTAAATGCTTCTTTAAAGGCCCCATGTTCAGTCATAGTCTAGTATACTCAGGGTTAAGGCTTCAACCTAGGAACTGGGTGGCGGGGAGAGGGGAGGAAGAAAATGGGGGACACAATTCAGCCCATAGCAGTGTGTACGAGGCAATATGCTATGTGCTTTGCAAACAGTATCTCATCTAAGTTTCACTGTCTACCCCCATGAAAGGTAACTGAGGCACAGAAAAATTAAGGAACGTAGTCAAGGTTGTTATGTGACAGAGGCAGAATTCAAGTCCAGGCTGACAACTCCAGATTCACACTCTGAAACACCACACTGCATAGATTTTTTTTCACATTGGATCCATTAAAGTTTCTCAAGGGAGAGAGAATTAAACAGCAGCTGTAGTGAGCAGAGAAAAATTTCACTCCCAAATCATTATCTTTTCCAGTGGGAGATAGCAGAGGTGTGCCAGTCTTCCAGCCTGTGCTCATGAACCACAGCCTTTTACCCTGTCCTTCCGACCCAGGGAACCCTTAGGTTTGGGTAATGTGGTCACTGAACCCACTCTCCTGCCTAAATCCATTGAAGGTGAAGTGGGAGTGCAATGACAAACCAAGTCCCCGCTTCCTTACAATAAGTATTGAGGCCCTTAGGATATCATAGTCAGTTATACTTGAAAGTTTATTATATCTGGCCCAATGCCAAGGCATCTAGAGTTTTGTCCTTAGCAGCCAGAAAAGGTCAAACTCTGCACAGAGTCCTTGGCAAATGGCAAAGAGACAAGAGAATCCCTGGCCAGAATAGAGTGCACAGCTGTAAATAGGTTACTGAACACTTAGACGGTAGAAGTAAAATAAGGGCACCTGGAATGTCACTTATAACTGCTCAGATAAGCTGAAATTTTCCCACTTTTACAACATCCTCCCAAGACTCCAGATAAAGTGTGAAGAGGGTGGGGAAGTTGCTGTACACCTGAATCTTGCTCCAGGTTAGAAATATTTAACCACATTATCACTATAGTTGTTTCAAACACGTTAAAAAGTAGAACTGTGGTCACTAACCATTGGCTTTCCATTGCTGGATCCCGTAGAGTGGGAGGCAAGAAGCATCCCGGTTTCTGCAATTCTGAAACCCTCCTTTCCATTCTGAAACACACATATCTGTAATCTTAATTAATGAATTATTAATCAAGTAAAACATTAAGATATCCAGCTAGTAACAGCTTCTTTGGTGAACTTATAAGTTTTAGAAATTAGATCATAAAATTGAGAAGCTGAAGGGTTTAAAATGTTAGATGTCATTAAAGACGTTAGATGTCATTTCTAAAATATCTGTGAAGTGAAAATAAAATACTAATCACATTTTAGGAACCCAGTACAACTATCACATACATTTTGGAGCACTCACAATCCAAAATCCGGAAATATTCTTGACTAATTTCTAAAGAGACGCCAAACATTTTTAAACATCCATGAAATGAGACACAAATCTTAAACCAACATCAGTGTTTACATCAATATTTTATTCAAACAAGCTTTTACACTGTACAAAGCCATGTAAACAGTGAGCATTCTTGAATTCAGATTTAACGAATTTACAAGATCACCCATACCTCTTTAAGGCTCTGAAATCAAAATCGATTCATGAAAACCTGTCTAGAAGGGCGACTTCCAAAAGGTCCAGATTTGGTTTCCGTTAGGGTAGGATGTCAAACAACAGTATTCATTACTCCCTTTAATTGATCAAGCAGCAGGAGGTAACAGGAAATGGCAGAGGAAGAGAAAGTGCACAGAATTCCTAGCATCTACAAAAGCAGCATGACTTAACCATGCCTCAAACTAGCCTTTAAAAATCACTATAACTAACAGAGGTTCCAGTTCTCTGCATTGATAAAAACAGTGCTTCTCAACTTCAACTGCATATTACAATCACTGGGGGATACTTTTAAAAATATCGATACTAAAGCTCTACTCCAGACCAATTAAATTCTTACTTAAGTAAAAAAGTGGGGAATCAGTTTTTGACCACTCAGAGATGATTCTAACAGCAGCCAGGGTTTAAAAACCACTAGAGCAAAGGTTTATCTTGACCAGAGGACAAGAATACATGCTTCTATCACATTATTTCCTTGGCCCTTTTTCTTCCTGGAGCGTATGAATTCTGGAAGGTGTAGTAT
The DNA here is from genome assembly GCA_030015415.1 of Cynopterus sphinx. Lineage (NCBI taxonomy): Eukaryota > Metazoa > Chordata > Mammalia > Chiroptera > Pteropodidae > Cynopterus > Cynopterus sphinx. Next base: position 93,336,814 of record CM057386.1, on the reverse strand, counting down.
CAAAATGTCACTTTGCGCTGCTTAATTAAGACTAAGCACACCCCATATCACAGTCAGAAGACACTTTGCACTCTGAGATAAACCAAAAGTAACAGGGTCACCTGATTCTGATCTTAAAGCAATAAAATCTTGAACATTTATCCTGGTCTTCTCAGCAATTCTTCCTTTTTCTGCTGTGCTGAAGTCTGAAGACTTGTCATGACCTTTGTGAATGATAATCATGTGGGAGAGCTACCAGTTTTCTACCAAGAACAGACTAATGTACACTTGAAACCTTGGTAGCTCTTTTTTTCTTTAAATACTTGTGTTTTCATTTAGCAAGCCAGTCCTCTTGCTCTCTTTGTAGGTAAACTTTTCCTAAATGCTTTCATCTGAGTCTGCCTTCAACAGGGTAAATGCCCAAATAGTGCCTGGACTCAGAAATAGTCTCCTCAGGAAAGAAAGTTCTCTCAAAATGGTAAGTGAAAGGACTGAGAAATGAGAACCTGTTCAGTCGACCCACAGGCGTAACCCAAGGTGCATTTTCAACCAACAGCATGCCCCTTTGGCTGTACTGCGCAAATCCCCAGGCTGGTGTCAGACCCCTGTGCTGGAGCCTTCACTATTTATCTCTACTGCACTGGGCTAAGTAATCTGTTTACAAAACTCTAAATAAAGAATGACCCCCAAAGACCACATGTAAAATACTGGAAACGAACAGACACAAGCACATGATGCCATGGAAAAGAGCTCGGCTACTTTATTGACTTTTCTGGAACTGGGTAAAACCTATTACAATAAGCTTTGCTGGCTCTTCAGCTAAGAGAAGGGTTCTCATAGCAAATCTCACTTGAAATGGTAAAACATGAGCTCGGTGAAGGCAAGGATCTCATCTGTCTTGTCCTCGGTTGTATTCCCAGGGTGCTTAGTTAGATACCTGTTAAATTTCTGAAATGCTAGGACTTGGAGATCGTCTGGTCTACAGTAAATTGAGCTATAAAATATCTCTTACAAATTGGGAAGCCTCTTGTATATCACTTAAGTATAAATGCTATCCTAATAGGACGAAGCTTTTTCTCTGATGGAAACCAAACAGTTCACTATTAACCTTGCCTACTAAGCTCTTCAAAACACGTCTGCAATTTGGTGTGATTTTGTTTTCCCAGTTCTGATTCAAAACATGAACCAGACCATCACTATCAGGACTTAACAATCTGAATGCATCCCATTCAGGTACCCACGAGCAAATATTCACTGAGCCCATCACCACTCTCGGTACAGAGCAGACAGGGGAACATCCCTCTTGGTTGTAACAGCTCCTGACTCACAGCAGTGAAGGAAGGGGTGTAGGGTGGCCACTCTCTGAATGTAGAGTAGTAGGCACCGATCCAAGAGGCCCATTCATAGACTGACCAGCAAATCTGGAGGCTGGGCTCTGCCCAGTAAGAACAATGGCAGCTATTCAAGTTGTCAGACAGGTTCCTTCTGCAATCTGGACCAGAGATATACAGAGAATGGGCCAGAGCATGAGAAGCACTAATCTAGTCCCTGTCCTACTAAGCAAGTATCCCTCACCCAGCAAGTTTGAATAAAACACTATGTACAACTGCATGTAAATCTACAATAACCTCAATAAAGGAACACTTCTCACAAACTTTGAATAATACCTTGGGCTATTTTTTTTCTTCAGCTTTTGTTAATCTCTTCCCTACCACCTCTACCACACTGCACCCCCACAGAATCAGAAAATATAAAACAGAGGTTAATATCGGTGGGTTCACACATGCAAACACACATGCTCACAACACTATGAACAAAACATGTGGCACTTAAACACACAGCATCCCAGAAGAATATATCTATTTCCATTAAGACTTTTAAGCTCTAGTTTACCGATTAAGTATTAAGTGGTAGGACTGAGTGATACATTGCTATGGTAAACCCAAATCTCTGATTATGAGAAAGCAATCCTGAGTACACAATGAATTTACCTGAAACAAAATCATTTCACATGTAATCTGGGTCTCACACATTTTTCAGGACTATGTTGCTACATGGTCATTTCTCGATTACGTTTTTTTAAAAAAAAAATCTATACTTCAAACTAATAATGAGTCCGCCAACTATACTGTCAACATACCCTGGATACAGAATTAAAATTGCTATTAATACTTTATCTGGTAGAGAAAATTTTCTTTATTTACCCTTTTATTGTTTATTTAGGAAATTAATTGGACAAAAAATATAAGAACGTTTCTATGTGTTTAGGATTATGAATTACTTATACTTGCCCCTTACATTTTTATGTACTTCCCTATCTTCTACCATAACTTTTTTATACCTTCATAGTAAAAAACTTTTAAAAACATTTTTATTCAAAAAACAACAGAATTGCAAAATGCTCTCATGAGTGTTTTTGCACTTTACTATGAAAATGCAATTACACTGAAACTTACCTATTTCTTTCATATTAAGCTGCATTTGCAGAGTTTAAAAACACAGTGGTAAAAGGTCAAGGGGAAAAATCAAAACTGAGTTAAACTTCAACCAAAAAATTCTCCTCTATCATGTCTGTTGGCCTGGCTTAGAGCCATCTATCCCCACACAAGTATACTCAACAGGTTATTCTTATAATCACTTTCAGTGACCATTTAAGGGATTTTTACCACTACATCAAACTTTTTAGCCCTCCCAAACTTTACTTTTACAAGTACCTGAGTGTTGCAGATACCCTAAGTTAACCCCCAATGAGTCACATCTCTTTGGTAGCCTCTCCTCTTGAATATAGGCAGAACCTTTGACTTGCTGCTAGCCAACAGGATAGACCAAAGGTGATGGGATGTCACTCCTGTAGTTATTTACATTATGTTATATAAGACTCCAGCTTAGCAAAAGACTCTCCTTTGAAGAGATAAACTGCCAGGTCAAGAAAGGATCTATGTGAGGGCCACATGGCAAGGAACTGTGGGAGGACCTAGGAACTGAGAGTGGTGCCAGCTGTGGGGACCTCAGTCTACCACAGCAAAGAACTGAATACTGTTACGTGGGCCTGGAAGAGGACCCCAAGCTCCACAAAGGAGCACAAATCTACCCAACAGCTTGACCACAGCCCTGTGAGACCCTGAGCAGAAAACCCAGGGAAGTCTGCCCAAATTCCTGAGACAAGGAAACTGTGAGATAAATGTGTTATTTTAAGCTGCTAAAGTTGTGGTAGGTTGTTACACAATAAGAAGAAAACTTCAGTATTGGTTACTTGTTTATCAGCAGGCACTTACTTAAGAACTGAGTATTAGAATGAATACTAATTCTTGGAATTGTACTAAGTCTTATCCTTCCAATATGAAAATACATTAACAAACTTTAACAATGCCTATAATCTCATATGGCCATTCACATTTTGGTTTATGGATTTCTCCAGTAGAAATTTCCAAATTTTCTATGTTCTCATTGCCGTCCTTCTCTCCCTGAGTTGCATCTTCTGCCCCTTAAACGTAGATGCTATAGGCAGAATCTCTGTTCCAGCAAGCCTACCGACTGCCAAATAGCTGCTACTGCTTAAATTCTAACAACTGGAGGAAAGGTAAAAAATGGAGCAGAGATAAGATCCAAGTTCTGGCTAAGAGAAAAACACAGTATAAACAGGCAAGAAGAAGAGGCTTTTGACTATTAATTTCTCTACTGGCCCTCTCCAAATTGTTAGATTATTGATATGAACCAATATTGTGGCAGGTAAATAAGGTGGATGGGCAGTGGTCAAGAAAGGTATTATATGTCACTTAAGAAAAAACAAAGGCAAATTTATAGACATTAGATAAGAGGAAGTAGACATACTGCACTCGGGTAGAAATTACATGTTATTCAGCATAAAACTTGGTAAAGTGAACAAAATCTGTCATCAATGCAAGTCATTTACCCCAAAAGGCACACATCAGCTTTGCCATACTCATACGAAGTACCCTTCGTGATCCCAGACTCCTAGGCCACTAAGCCACTTTCTAGTCATTACTTTGGTTTCCCAGGTATTTCGAACTCAAAAAGGAGCCCTGGACGGGTGATACAAGTATTCCAAACACTGGAGAAAAGACTACGCATCATTGTAAATGAAACTAGCAGCCTGATTTACAGTGCTAAAGTGATTACCAAACAGACTCAATGAGAAGCAAATCCTGAAACCGTAAGGTTCAGACCCAGATTCTTACTGAGGCAAGCAAAGGACCTCAAGAGACTTCGTCCAGAGCCTACTAATGGAATTAACTCTAAGAAAGCTTTTAAAGTCAGAAGCGGAACATGGCAACTCCAAATTCCATGCGTTCATGATTAGAGAAAATTAGCACATAAAAATAAGTTTCCTTTTTAAAATGTCTGTAAAAATAATCTCCATAATTGAATGAATTACTGTATTTCACTGAATCTAAGACAGATTCGAAAATGCAATATTACTTTATATACGTATACTGAAAAACTCAGTTAAATTGTGTCACAATGTAAGATATCTAATTTCAGAGAAATTAAAAATGTGAAAAAGGTGCATCTAAAAATCAATGAAATACAGTACCAAAAGGTATTCTTGGGGTAATTATTCAAATAAACTATTAAACAGTCTCTAAAACTGACATGTTCGTAATCAGTAGCACATTCCTAAAGCTATCAATTTTCACTTCTCATTTGAAATGAGGAATGGGCTGGTACTCATATTAATTTCTAGCAAACATCTTATACAAACTTTAAACCTTGTGGATTCCTAGTGTGAAATCATCTTCTTTTCATTTATAGAATTACAGATCAGGAGAGAGGCCTACATAAGTTAACTGTGACTGAGTGTAGGGCCAGAAGACTGGTAAGCATCAGTCAAGGCTTAAGCCAGGTCTCTAAGGCCCTGTTCTGTGCTCTCTTCATAAAATCAGAAATCAAGTGAGGCATTAGCATTCTTTGGTCCAATGCTATAGACAGGGGAAAGCAATAAAAATCTCTATTTTCAAAGATGTTCTTTCATGAAACAATTCTCAACTTCCCTGGTAGAATACAGATGACTGATCATTTGTTCAGCTAATAGATTCAAATAGATGGTTTCATTGTATTAAAATTAAAACGATACTCAGCTTCTTTCTCAAAAACAAATGGTTCTTTGCATGCTGAAAGGTGAAGACCATAAAATGTTACCTAATCAGCCACATGCCAAACACAAGCCTCAACAAGATCCTGCTGTACAAGACCACTGCTTCTTTAAGACTCTGAGAATTACAGAACATTTCAAAACATTTTAGCACTTGCCATATTCTCTCCTAGAAATTTTGATCCCCAAAGCATGTTGAAAATCTGCTAATGCCTTTCTCTGACTGTCCTCTTTAGACGTGGGGATTGAATATGCAGTCAGTAAAGAAATCCATCTTCTCTAAGTGTTAGTCCCTTTTGTTCTGGTTTCTTGCAAGGTGATTCACAGAGAACGTGCCAGTATTACCCGGAGAAAACTCAAACATTAATGCATTTGAGTGGAACCCAGAGACTTCTGCTCTGGATTCCATCAAAATATTTCTAGATGTCTCTATTACAGAATTCCTCATTGTATCATTCATTTCAATCACTTCAAAATCCATTTCATTCCATTTTTCTGCATCTTCTTCATTCTCTTCCTCACAATCATTTAGCCCAGAGCTAGAGAGCAAAGCTTTCTGGTCCTCGCTTTTTCTGTGTTCTCTTTGTCGATGAGCAACAGGTGAGGTGGCTAATTTATATAGCATGGGAAATAAAACAGCAGTGGCTACGGCCGCCCCCAAAGAGGTGTACAAAACTACAGGTAAATCCGGATATTTTCCTTGAAGAATTCCAATTACTGCAGGAATAGCCATTTCTCCGAAGGCAGCACCAACTACAAAAAAAGCAGCATCTTTCCCATGGATGGTCGTATACTGCTCAATCCAAGAAACACCACTGGGAAATGTCGTTGCCATTGAGGCCCCATACACTGAAGTTGCTATCCACAGACAAACAGGGCTCTTGTCAAAAAGCACCAGAAATAAAGATGACACCAGGCTGCCAATGTTGCTTAACACAATCATGGTTCCAGGTTGTAAACATGCAGCAAAAAAGATTGCTAGGCCCCTGCAGGCTGCAAAGGTTCCCCAGAAGATGGAGTTCAACCCAGCTGCCTCACTTTCGCTCATGCCAGCATGGGTGGTTGCAAATGAGAAAACATAAGAACCATACGTTACCTCGGCTCCAACATAAAAAAAAAAGAACAGAAAAAGGAGACAAAGAAGGACGTTGTGATATTTAGCTCTTCGAGACCTCTGAGCAGATACTTTTGCTTGTTCCCAATTTGAGCTTTTCTTAAAAAGAAGAACAAAAAAAAAGACAGAAACTACAAAAACATAAGTACCAATGACAGCATAAGCCCACAGTAAATTCTTATCATCAGGTACTCCAAGTAGAGATTCTGAGTCAGCTTCAGATGACTGGTTGAGGGCAAAATGGTTAAAGTCAGTCTCTGTGTGGTTGTCAGCAGACACCGTCGTTCCCAACGCCAGTTTAGCTAGCAGTGGAGCCGAAAAGGCACCCAAAGCAAAAGAGAAGTGTAAGGCCTGCATATGTGGGGCTCCTTTATCACCCCAAATAGCCAAAGTTAAGACGTTACCACCTATCAATGAAAGATGGGGAAAATTATTTAATCATGGTAACTTAGTAAAAAATAGTTCATTACTATCAGAAAGATGAGTCTATTTCACATGGCACAAGGACTAAGTTATCAAATATTGCAACTAAGTCAATTCTATGATTAAGGAACCCACCACCAAATTGCCAAATCTTTCTGTACTTGCAACTGGTAGCCTTTAGAGGAAAATTATATATAGTAGATGCAAAACACATGTTCAGGAATCTGAACACTACAGGATTCTGCTGTGTCCATTACAGGAAACAAGAATATGTGCAGCATCTACGCTTATGCTATCTATACACCTTCAAGGTGAAAGGCAAGAAGCCGCTCCCTGGCCCTCGCCCCCTTCCCCTGTTTAATATATCAGTAAACAAACAAAAAATTCCACTATGTAATTTCACAAACTAAGCCTAAAGTATAAAATATCTCCCCAATCTATCAAGTAACAGTGGAAGAGGGGGAGAAAGCTGGTTTCAGGGATGAACAAATGTCATGCATGTTATTTAGTAGGTTTTAGAAGAAATCAAGATTCATGCGTAGGCTCTCCTGTAGGAGGGCAGAAACTTTTGAGAAAAGGAAGAAAAGAACATAATACACAGCACAGGTTTCTCTTAGTTCAAAAGGCACAGAGTGCATTTTAAATTGAATAGTTGCTTCTATGATTCCTCAGCCAAATACTGCTTCCACACTTAGTTTAACCTATTAATTCACTAATTCTTCCCATATTACAATCATAAAGTTCTATCCCAAAATGAAAGCCCATTCACTTGCACTGTAATTACCCACATGATTGGGGGATGGGGAGCACTTCCCTGTTTGGATACTGTAAATCAACAATCTCTCAAAGAACAAAAGTCTTTAAATTCATTCTATGGTTGGCTACTCAAAAACTGTACCCTACTTGACAAGAAGAGCAGTTGCCAGGAGGTGGTTCTGAATGGGTAACCCCATAACCAACTCAGTAGGTCAGTGTCTGACAGCGACAATATCATCTGCTCTACTTTTTTCTAATAGAAAGTCCCTCCTGTCAGAGACGACACAAAAGGCTCACTAACCTGTGTCCAGAATGCCCATTGAAACACCAAAGATGGACATCATGACAGTCAGTAATACTGCTGTCTTACAAAATGGAACAAGATAAAGACCAGCTGCGGTAGCAAACAATGAGACCCCTGAGAAGAAAGGTAAAAGTCGGCTATAAGAAACAATATTCGTGCAGTCATAGATCAAGTCAACATCATAAAAACTACCACAGATTAATATTGAGTAATAATGACTGTATGAGAGGTTCAACTTCTACAAATGGTTATTTCATTTAAAAGCTTTTATAATCTTTATGGACTGTAAAAGTTATCTCATACAAAGACATTTCTAGCACTACTAATAATCAAACTATAAATTACGCTGCAAGGCAAAGTTTTAAAGAAAAACAAACAACTCAAAATTATTTATTTAAATGTTTCATATTTAAGAACTTAAGGTTTTGAATATAAGGTGAAAATAAAAACAAAAAATAAAATGCAATTACTAGAGTAGTTTGTAGAAATGTATTAAATAAGTTAGTTTGGAGAATAAGAAAGAAAATGAAAGAAATATCTTATTTTCAATCCACTTTGGAACTCAAAGGATTATTTATTCATCAACAATAGTACATTATGCTCCTTACTTCCAAAGCAGTTTTATCACATAATTCAAACTTTCTTTAACATGTCAATTTATTTTTAAGAGTTAAGTTAAAAGCTCTGCTCTCTATATTAAGGGTGAGAAAGAAAGGTCTGGTGTCATCACTGACATGGGGCAGCAGGAACAAAAATTTAGCCTACATCACTTCAACACCACTCCCCTCCTCTTCCCTTCCCTTCATTCTCAATCCAGGGTTCAGCTTAAGCGTGTTCAAGCAGTTCCTTTTGACCTATGCGGGCTCCAGATCTGCCCTAACCTCTGACCAGCAGAGCTCTCTAAAAAAACCAGTATGTGATTTAGGGGTGGTGCCTAAATTACAGTGACATTGGGAAAGGATAAGGATTGCTATCGCTATCTAGGACTAATCTAAATTTCTAGAGCTGCCTAGCATAGATTCCTTGTAACTGTCATGAAGAACACAGGCACTAGGGAAACCTGACTTTCATTCAGGATACCTAACACTACCCACTTAAGTTGCCAATTATTCTGCAAGTCAGTATGTTTTATATTTAAAAAAAAAAAATTGTAAATTTACTTACCCAAAAGTAGAAAATGGTTCACACTGTCAAAAAGAACTCCAGCAATCACAGAGCCACTCAAATATCCACAGGCACGTCCCACAAAAATCAGAGAAAGACTGCTGACATTGCGGTTCACATTAGCTGCCAAATCTTGAAATGTGGGTCCCACTATAGCAATACTCAATCCCTGGATTTTTTAAAAACAAAAAGTTTTATTTACATACATTAAAATAATGTCTATCTATGCAGGTTTTTTCACTATTAAAATGGGAAAAAGGGGTTTCAATGTAACATGGGGATCACTTTAAGTAATACAGCAGGAATAATTCAAGCTGACAAAGCTAGAATAGTGGAGTTATAGACTCTCATTTCTGGTGTACCAAGTCCGATTGTTTACTAGTTTGGATTACTCTTGATTTAAAAAAATTCTTTTGGCTCTTTTCTACTATTCTCTTTCCTTTTTGATTAATATTGTAGAAGACTATTTTGTATTAATAGTAAAATGTAACATTAAATTTTTTAAGTTTTGTATGTTTTGAAATATACTACATGCACAATTAACTAACACAGGACTTTAGATATTAAATTTAGATGTTTTAATTATCAAACCATCAAAATAGAACTCCCATTCTCTGACGTTATTAAAAGACAGACAGCAGTATTTCTGGCAGATAGGGTCCTTCCTCTGAATTACGTATATAAAATATGCATAAGACAAACAATGTAAATGGTTCTAAATCTTTTCTTCAAAGAAAACCTCAAGCCCTCAGAAAGTGTGCACGGCTTTTTAAAAAACACATCACATACCCGTATACAATAAATTTAAAAATAAAACTTTACTCGAAGACAATGTAGTGTTTGCAAAATTCAGCTGGATTTCAGAGGAATTTCCTAAGACACTTAAAAAAATGATTCTACTTTGTCTTCATTTCAACTGATTCCAATTGCACTGCTCTGCTCTAAACGCGTGAGCGCGCCCCCGGCCCAAACTGGAGCAGCCCCTTTATAAAGGCAGGCCTGGGCACAGGTGCAAAAGATGCTCTCTGGAGAGAGCGCTGGGCTCCAGCTTGTCATACTCGTTCCTGCCTTCAAGGCACTGACAACAGAATCTGGCACACGGTCAGGGCGCACCAAGAGTCCACAGCAATTTTTCTTTTTTCAAATTATAATATTCTAAGACTCAGTGTGGCTCAGAGAAAGACGCTAACGCGGCCAAACAAATGTGACTCTCCTCAAAGGACTCACCCTCCCAACTACCCGGGATCCCAACATTCAATACCAGTAACGACCGGGAATCGCAGAGAGGCTCAAGGGTTCGGCCAAAGGAGCTGCGAGTGCCTCCGTGCGCCCTAAGAAAATCCCCGAACACAGAACCGCGGGCAGGACTGGAGAGGTGACTCTTGGCTCTCCCACTTAACCAGCTGCGCCGTCCCGAAAAGTCACCCTCCCCCCTGGCTCTGCTTCCCGCAGAAGCAAAACTAACGGCCTGGGTGAGTGCGGTGGAAGAGGCCACTCCAGAAAAGCAACTTCGCGTAAGCGTTTCGGGCGGCTAGAGCCCGGGGAGCCCCTCGCATCTCCCCACCGCACGGAGGAGAGGCAGGGAGGCTCGCTGGACGCTGGGGAACGTGTGAGGAACATCGGCTTCGCTCACGGAACAGAGACCTGGACAGTTAAGCAACGCGCCCCGGGCCACACGTTTGTGCGGGCGATGAGGCGAGACGCGAACTCGGAAAGCCACGTTCCCTAGACGGAGGATGCCTGTCCCGCCCCGGCTCTCACCAGCCCCAGAAAGGAGGCAAACAGGATCGCGGTGATGAACCAGCGCAGCCCGCGCCCGGCCCCGCGGCCCGGCCGGGAGCCCGCCAACGCCGCCGCCGGCTCATTCTCCGCCGGGGCCTGGGCGCGGAGCAGCCGCTCGCCGGCAGCCAGAGCCCCGGCCCGACGGAGTTCCAGGTCCGCCTCCAGCTCGGCGGCTCGCGGGAAGCGGTGCTGCGCTGCCCGGCCTCCCCGCGACGCCTCGCGCAATCCGAGCCGAGGCCAGCCTGGCGCCACCTCCCCGAGGGCGGCCCTTAAGTAGGCCCGGGAGCTCGCCCTGAGGAACGCCCCGGGCACCGCGGGGCGCCGACCCGCGCGCTCCCGCCCGCACGCACGCACGCACGCACGGCGCCTGCGCCGGTCACGTGCCGGAAATGTGGCCTCTCGCCAGCCCGGGGCGAGCCCCAAACCGGAAGTTGATGGCGTTGCCTGGGAGACCGGACGTCGGGCTGGCACCTCAGTCAGCTTCACCCCGAGGGGAGTCCGCCGAGGCGTGCGCGCTGGCGCCCCGTGGCGGGGCCAGCTGGAGCGACCGCCTGCGACGGGACGGATCCCGAGGGAATATGTGGCCGGGCGACCAGCTATCAGAAAGACGGGCCACATCAAGGGATGGCTTCGCGTCCGCCCCCGCCCCTTACGGGGGCTGGGGGGCGGGGGGCGGGGAAGGGAGTCCGAAGGCCAGTCTCTGACACGACGTCCTGCAATCCCTGCCCTCTTTTCAGGTCTGTGTCTGCTGATCCGCAGTTCGTCAGTCACTCAACATTGGTTGAGTCGCGCATGTAAGCTTCCACGTGTATCTCATCTGTTCCTCGTAAGCACACTGTGAATTCCACGTTACCCTCGTTGGACAGGCGGGAGGACTGAGTCGTAGAGAATAGGAGCAATTTGCCCAGGGTCAGGCAGCAAGTCGGTGGCCGTGCGCGAGCAGTCGTGTCACAGTAGCTCATGGAAGAAATCTGGAACCAAAGCTGTGCTTTCAAGCTCACTCTCTCCCCTGCAAAGAGTTCCATTGTTGTGATGAAGTGGAGCAGCGCTTCGACTTGCAGAATCCTTGAGTAAAGGTATGCCAGCCGAGAAGGAAACGCCTTCTTTATCCGATTCCAGCTTTTTGCTTCCTTTGGCTCTTTGACCAAACAGACCACAGCCTCAAGATGTGTATATATTTTTCTTTATCGTCTGGAATATTCTTCTCCACCTGACTCTCTCTCTCATCCACTTAGGCTCCCAGACCACAAATCTGAGTCTCATTATCATTTCCCTTGAAACGAACCCATCTCTCCATCCCCATCCACTTGGTCATTTATCCCCCCCGCCCCCCGCCAATTTACTCTAGAAAGTACAGATGCTATGATTTAAGAGAACTCGTTTTAGATTTCAAAATCAGGAAAGGTCTCTTAGAGAAAAGTTCAGTGTAGTTAACACAAAAAGTGGACACGTTAAAGAGACTAGAAGGTGATACAGGAGAGGTAGGTTAGGTGCTAATTATAAAGGGTGTTTTATGCCATACAGTGGAGTTTGGACTTAAGTAACCTACTTCTCCTGACACACTGAGATTTGATAAAATCAAAAATATTTTGTGGGAATTCAAGCTTCATAGTATTTCATCTTTATGATCTAAAACTGAACCCATCTTTTGCATCAAAATATATGCTCCTACTTTATGATTTTCCATACTGGTACCACCAGCCACCCAGTCATCTCTATAAGGAATCTGAGGTCCTGCCTTAATGCTTCCTCCTTTTTCTCTCCTTAGTTTATCACAAAGTCCTGCCTGTTTGACTTCTATAGATATTTCTAACGTCAGACCTCTAATCTATACTATTATCACAGACGATTTTTAAATTTTTCATCCCTAAGTATCTAACCAACATGAAAATCTGTTACATAAAACCTTTCAACTCCTCCTTGAGAAGAAAATTCAACTTCATCTGCTGCTTCCCACCTCTCCAGCTTCATCTCTTGCTGTCCCTATCTCATTTACATTCCAACAAAATCAGAATTGTTCTTCACACACCTCATTTTATTTCTCACTTCTTTACCATTCATCATATTGTTCCCTCTGTCTAAAATGCCTCCTTTCTCTTTTACCTGCTGTGGCAGAAGCGGCTAGCTATTCACCAAAATCTATTCACCTTTGCTTCCTAAGTGATTCTTATAACCCAGTTCATGACTGTCCCACTCCGTTACATTTTCAGGCTGAATTTGCAATTAGGGATGCCAGTAGAATGTGAGGGACCTAAAAACCCTGGAGGTTCTGCCATCTTAAAACTTCCTTAGCTGGGACCTGGACATAGATGGCTATGATGGAACTTCAACCATGTACTTGATGACAAAGCCCTGGGACACTGCAGACCCATAAAATGGAAGGAGCCTGGGTCCCTAAATGATGTGTAGAGCAGAGCTCCCCTGCCGACCTGGAATGCTTCCCTCTGAAAAATCTGTTTTTTAAAAGACAGAATTTCGTTACAGTAGCTTAATCTTACCTAATAGCACCTGCCTTATTCCAGCCTGTCTTGCAATAATCAGACCTATTTTAAAGACTTTAAGAGGAAAAATGGTCTTTTATAATGTATCTAAATCATCACATTTTCAGTTGTTCTTCCTTCATTCCCAAACGTCCAGGTTTCCCTTTGCTATCCTTTCCCTTCATTGTAGAGAACTTCCTACAGTATTTCTTTTTGGACAGGTCAGCTCACAAATAGCTAGGTTTTCTTTCACCTAAGAATATGTTTATTTTACCTTATGTTCTGAAAATATTTTCACCAGATATAGGCTTCTGAGTTCACAATTCTTTTATTTCAACGCTTAAAGCTATTATTGCAGTGTCTTCTAGCCACCCTAGACTCTGCAGTCATTCAAGTTGTCGCTCTTCTCTGTAATATTTCATTTTCTCCAGCTGCTTTCAAGATCTTTTCCCTTATCTTTGTCTTCTAGCAGTTTGATTTTAAAGTTTCTATTTCCAGGCATGGTGATCTTTGAATTTAACTGTTTCATTTCATCAAGCTTCCGGAATCTGTAAATATACGTCTTTCACCAAATTTTAGAAGTGTTCCGCCATTACTTTTTCAAAGAATTTTTCTGACTCAATCTCTTTCTTCTCTCTTTCTGGGACTCTAATGAATTGTATGTTAGACCCTTTGCTTTTGTCACACAGGTCTGTGATGCTCATATATTCTATTTTTCTCCCCCCTGCTCTTCATTTTGGGTAATTTCTTGATTCATCTATCTTCAAGTTGACTACCTCTTTCTTTCATCATCTCCATTTTGCTATTGCACCTATCCAGTGAATTTTTATATTTCAGATATTTCAGATAGTGTACCTTTCAGTTTGAAATTTCCAATTGTTTTTATTTTGCTTCATACTTTCTTTCTCTGCTGAAAATGTCTGATTTTACATTTATCTCAAGTGTGTTTATCTTCTGGAACATATAATAGCTGCTCTGAAGACCTTGACTGAAAATTGCAACATCGGCATTGCCTCAGGGTTGGTATTTGTTAATTGTCTTTTCCATTGGGATTTGGTCACATTTTCCTGCTTCTTCATATGACAGGCAATTTTCTCTTGTATCCTGGACATTGTGGTTATTTCATTGTGCAGACTCTGGATCCTGTTAAAATCCTCCTCTGGAGAATGTATGTTTGTGTAAGCAGTCAGTCAGCCTGGTTAGGTTCACACTGCAAGTTTTGTATTGCCTCCTGTCGGTGATGGTTTCATTCTCAGTTCAGTTTTCAAAGCCTCTGTATGCTGCTATGGCTCTGTCCTGAACATGTACCACTGAGGGGTTAATCTGAGACTTGGGCCATGGTTTGACTCATAGCTTAGTTGCCAAAGCCTTGCTAGGCTGCTTTGGGTCTCTTGCATACAAGTGCAACCCAGGAGTGAACCCAAGACTTGTGTGGTTCATAAATCAGGGACCATCTTCTCTAGCTCTCACCTCTCCTCCCCACCCTGTCCCACTCATTTTCCAACTCACAAAGGCTCCTTTTCTTAGTTCTCTGGACCAGAAAGATGGATTTCTATCAGTTTTTTAGAAAAATTTACTGCCAAACAGTCCCCAAATGGGGTCTCTTCTTCAGAGAAAGCCATAAGAAAAGAAAGCAAAGAAAACTTATCCCCTTGTACATTTCTTTTCGAAGTTTTGATCCCTCTTCACAACCTTTATTTACTTTTCAGAGCCCTCAGGTAGTTGCTGTTTGTGTTTTGTCATGAGTTTGTAGTTGTAATCAGGGGGAAAGATGGGTTAGTGTAGACTTATGGTGCCAAAGCTGAATTAGAAATAGTCCTACCTGTATTTTGAGCATGAGCATAGGTGTCACTTCCTCAAGAAGCTTTTTCCAACCCTCTTCTTGGTCTGGATGCTGTTTTACTTTCCCTCCTTTGTACATAGTACTAATAGTCCACTAACTTTCATATAGAATTTTCTTATTTATATGTCCACTTCCCTAAAATACTGAGAGTGCCAGAAAGGTAGGTACTGTATCTCATTTATCCTTTATCGTGGTGCCTAGCACACAGTGGGTCTTTCATATTTGTCGAATGTAGCAGACTTTCTCTGAACGCCTTACTGAAAAACAATTTGAATTCCTGTGTACTTGTGCTACTCCTAAAGTATCTCACATTCTAGCCTGTATTATAGTTAAGTTTACTTCTCAGGTAGATTGTAAGCTCCATGAGATAGAGGTGATAGGTCTTATGTTTCTATCTCCCCTGTAGCGTTGTAAACATATACCTAATAAATATTACTTAACTGAATTTCGAGGTTCTGTAAACTAATTTTAAAATTAAATGTTTTAATTCACACTGACTAAACTTCAACGACATCTTGTCTAAATGGAAAGATCTACTTTATGATTCTCCCCACGTCACTCCGGAAAGCGGCAGGACACTTTTTTCAGTTGCCTCCAGAGGTCACTCACCACTCTTTAAAAAAACTGGGGGTGATTAAAATAGGATATTACTTCATGCAGGCTTCTCTTTAGGCCAGTAGTGAGGGTAAGTATTTTCATGAGACAATTCAAGAGAAATAAAAATGTTTATGGGACATTTTTTTAATTAAAAATAAACATAGCTTTATTGATTACTGTTCCCGGTCCAAGGTCCGTGGTCCTGATGCTTCAAAGGCCAAAATTCAAAATGTCTGACTTTGGAGTAAGGAAATGTTTATTAATTAAGAAGGTGCCAAATGAGAAGATGGAAACCCAAATAGTACCTCAACTCCATTTTAAGAAAGCACAGACTTTTAAGGGATGGGGGAATGGGAGGGGCAAGAAGTGATTGGCCACAGCTGATATCTGGGTGCCAGTAAGGATCCAAGGAAGTTTGTGCTAGTTGATGTGAGTCCAGTCACCAGGCTCTTCAGATCTTTGATAAACAATATACGCTTCCCTTTTATCCTTTTATCCTCAGAGGAGGCACTTTCTGGTAAGAGATTGTTTTTATAAAACTCAAGCAAGCAGAATTCCTCTAAAGGTTCGCATGTCTAAATGCAAGACAAAGCAGAAGACATTAGCAAGAAGGCCCTAGACAAAGCAGGCTAGCATAGAGTCCAACCTATGCTGGTGGTCTGTAAATATGTACTGAATGAATGTAAAACTTCCTGCTGACTCTACAGTTTAAGCAGCAATATGTCACTGGAGTGATTACCAATCAATTTTTAGCCACTCTCTACTAGTTTTGTAGTTCTCATCAGTACAACCACTGAAGTCACTGCATGTTCCAGCTCCTGTTTTATAGGTTGCTGACCCAATGGCAGAAATCATCCCTTATAGAAATTCCCTTGTTGACTTGTAGCACAAGCACAGATGTGAGCTGGACCTCTACCGAAGACAGAGGCTGAGAGTGGTCTCTTCCCTGGACCTCCCTGTCTTTTTCTCAGTGACTTACTCTGTGCTGGTTGGTGCCATCTATTTAACTAGCACCCTATTTCAATATTAGGTCTCTTTTCTTATAAGATGCAGTTTAAAAGAAGTAATGCTGTTTATAAATAAGGATGGTTCATCTTTCAAAGATTTTTAACTTCAGGGATTTTTTTTAAAAAACTAAAACGCATGTCTTCTATGCAATAAATAATCAGTAGGAATTCTTATAAAGCAGATATTACAGGAAATGTAATGAGAAATGGTCAGAAACGGTAGTAGGAGATTTTGATATATTGATACCTCAACCCAAGACCAATCAAGTGATCAGAAATAGTAAGTTATGGAAGACCTAGACAACATTATAAGCTAGACCTTATATATCAAACTCTGTAACCCTGTATTAGAGAATACATCTTCTTTTCAAGTGTTTATGGAATGCTGAAAAATTGACCATATCATAGTCGGTAAAGAAACCTTAATAAACTTCAAAAAGTAGAAATATTATAAACATTGTATTAATACAGTACTGTAAAGCTGGTAATTATAGACTAAAAAAATGATCCTTGTACACTTCCTATTAAACAAACGTTACATATAAAATTGTAGACAGCTATAGCAGATCTCAGAAAAATTCATCACCTCAAACACTTTTATTGCAAACATGAAAGAATGAAAATAAATGAATTAAGCATCTGAATGAAAACTTGTAAAAAAATAAGAAAGCCAAAGCATAGCAAAAAGAATCAATAAAGATTAAAGCAGATTTTTTTTTAATCGTCTGCCTCCTTACAAGCTAAAAAGTTAAGTAAGTGTCCAAGTTGCGGTGTTTAAAGTTTTAAATGTACAGCTGAATTGAGCTATAATGCTCACGGTTTAAATCACCAGTAAAGGATCTTGAAACTAAACATTGAGTAAATTTTACTGAGCTAAGTAATTCCATCCTGGCTGATCTGTCAGACAAGCACAGAGAGTACATAAATATTTATCAGTTTGTCCTGACACCTGCAGTACATAGAGCTGTAATACTGAAATTTTATGTTGGAGAATATATTTGAGTTTCTTGGCAGAGGTCTAATTGGTAAAAGCCTTCAACTGTAGAACAGCTTAGTCTTCAGGGCACTCTGGTTGGCTTGGCGGCAGTATCATAATATTAAATACAATAACGAGTGTGCTCAGAAAAACACACCCTTCAGTTGACTGGAAGATATTGGGGCAAACAACAAAAATGTATTGCCCTGTGAGACACCTCTAAAACGGAAGCTCTTTGATTAACGAAAACAGATTTGATTTCTCTCTTAAAAGACAGTCTAGAGCAGTAGCTGCTATTTGGTATTTCTTTTGAAATCACTTGCATACACCATTCAAGTAAAAAAAAAAAATCATCCCGTATTTTCTTGACCCAAGGGATCCTCCCTGTTGTTTTTTTTAATTTTTGATGTTTCTCATGGTTCATAATCTTTAACTACGCGTGACTTGAGATTACATGTTGTATAAAAGCCGATCATTGTAAGAAATGATGCTTCCCTTCCTTAAAAATTGCCTTATGGTTTATTAGTTTCCTTCAGATCAGATCTTATTATATATCAGAGTCACCTGGGTGCCCTGGGAAGTACAAATTCTTAAGCTGCTGTGCCCAGATTCTGAGTCACTGGTCTGGGATGGGGCTCAGGTATACTTTTTTTTCTTTTTTTTGACCTTAGTATACTTTTAAGCTCAGGGTGGAGAAACACTGGTCTAAACTACTGCTTTCAAATTCACATCATTTGATTTTTTTTTTTGTGCTGACATTTTCTCTTCCAAGAAAATGGGTAACCTTTTAATGATTGTCATATAAAAGGATAAATCTGAGTAACTTGGAAAAAATGTTAATAGCTCACTTAAGAGACAGTTTTTGTTGAATTCTAATTGAATGGCTTATTATACGGATCTTAATAAGATAAGATTCTACTGCAGATGAACATTGATCTTGGGAATGAAATTAATCCTTATGGAATTTGTGCTCTGTTTTGTAAAATAATATCCTTTAGAAATGTCTCAACACAGGGGAGCCCAGGCCTCAAAGAGGTAAAAACTAATGAAACTTCTGTAATGTATTGTGTGTCATATGTGTGCCAGTAATCTGCGGTGGGTCAGAAAGGAGGGATTATAAATTTGTTGTTCACACCTACACATAGGAATTTTTCTGTTTTACGTATTCTTCTGCTTTCAGATATGCAAGAACTGTACCGGTTGCTTTGATCTACATATCCCATGTGTTTCTCTGAACTGCCCAGTACTTTTCAAACTCTTCCGAGTAAATAGAGAATTATCCAAGGCACCGTATCTCCGGCAATTACTAGACCAGTTTTAAATTCTCAATATCACAGGTTTCTAGGTGCTATTTTTTTTAGTGTTTACCACTAAACTGTTGTGCATGGTGCTTTTTCAACTTTCATCAAGTCAAGTATGTTCATTGTCTGTCTATTATCTGAAGACTATGAAGACTTTTATGCTAACTAAATTAAAAATTGTACTTGTCGATCTCTGAATAGCTCTCTTCTTACAATGTACAAATTCCTCATCCTTTTTCTCACCGTTTTAACATTGTTTTACAATGCTGGTGTTGAATTTGCTCCAGTATGTGTAACATCTTGTAAATCCATTTGAGTAGGTCATATTTACTTCCCTGTGGAAGGAGCACTGAAAACCTCTTTTAAATAAACCATTTGTGTGTTTTCCTCGAATTGTCTATATCAAGACGTGTTACTTAGAGACATCCATTCACTTTATAATTTTGACTGCAAAATATTTTGTAAATACTCTTTTTTACTTTTCAAACAACTGAGTAAAACGTGCAATGAATTTTATACAAATGATTTTCAAGTTATTTGGTATATTACTCTAGGTTTTGCTTGACTCAGAGTAGAGTTATTATTCTGATCAAACTGTGCAAACAGTAGTACCATGTGTAGCATTTTGAAACATCATTTTCTAAAACCGCTGTCTTGCTTTAGCTATTAATGGGGCATTGTGAGGAACTGTGCAAAGACATTTTTGTTACAAACCTGTGGGCCTGTTGCAATACTTTAAAAATAAAAAATTTTATTCCATTTTTGCTCGTTTTGTATAGACATTACTATTCTAAATATGCGTATTTTCTTTCCTTATGTACTGTACAGTTAATCTTATTTGCCATCATCTTGACACAAAATGTGTATTTAGAATATTTGTATAATTGTATAAAATTAAAAAAGAATTATGTGTCAGTGCATTGTTTTTTAAACTGGAAGTCATTTTGTTTTAAAAGTTAATGGAAACCATATTAAAATTGAATAAAATATGAAATATGGCAGTATTATTTTATTTTACTATACCTGATATTATCTTCATATGTTTTAAAGCCTACATTGGTTATACCTTACCCCACCTTTTTCTAAATTTTAATGAGCTCAAAATTTAACTTGTTATGTCCTGACCGATGTTATAATTCATTTAATAAAAGTTTAGCATTAAAAAAAAAAAACAGCGAAAAGTAGTCTAGGAAAAATGAGCTCTTATTTTGTTCAGAATTCTAATACTCTATTTCTTAATAGGTCTGTGTTCATTCTTATTCAGATATAATTAATCTTGAAGCCAGGACAGTCCAGACGGAAAGCAAAAATTACATTATTACTTTTTTAAAAACTTAAATGCCAATTTTTTCAATAGAAAAAAATCCTTTTAACATAGAAAGTTCATCTTATTATACACCAGAAATAGGTCTTCTATTGCCAAATTCAGAACATCCAAATAATGGGGGGATTAGTTTTATGAAAATTACATGAGGTAAATAATCAAGAAATACAAACCATGTCTCTGCACATATTTTTCCTAAGCCCCTCAGAGATATCACCACACATCTCCACTTCCGGGATTTTTTTGTTTAGAGGCTGAGGCTAGTCCTCAAAATTCGTGTTTTCTTACCTGTGTGTGGTAGCCACTGATGGAGTCTTCTCTATTGCTCTCCCTTTTCTGAGTTCTGTGCAATAGGACTTCCACTGACATCATCTTTCTCTCTACAGAATACCCATTCTTCTTTATCATTGGGCACAACTAAACTAACAAATGGTTATTCAACACAAGTGCCCAAAACTAGCTCAGCTTTAGGCACTTCTGTTTCCTTTCTCCACAGGGAAGTGTCGCCTTGTAACTGGCCTAGCAGTCTGTAGCCTAACTGCCTTTTAATGAGATTCATTTGCTTTTTCAGTAATTGTCACTTGTGAGAGTGTCGTACCTATTTTACCAAAACTGTATTTTTAAGAAGCTTTCAGTGTATTTCAGGATTATTTTTTCTCCCTTTTAAACCAGCTATTAATAAAAGATTTGTCTTTTTGCCCAGACCACAAAAAAAATAACATTCCATTATCTGAGTAATACTAAACAATAATTTCATTAAATATGCCCTTAAGTTTGGTAAAACATTTTCTTGCATTCTGCCCTCTTCCTACTAGTGCTTTTCCCTAGATGTGAAGTATTAACAAAAGCTACTTATAATTCTACCTCTCTTCCCCATTCTAGAGGTCACAATAGACAGTGGGAAACAGGCAAATGCTGGCTGTGTGATATTCAGTTCTATATGAACTTTAATTTTCTAACCGTGTCTGTGAAATAAAGCCAATATATGGGGGGAGCATATAAAAATAAACCAAGAGTAGTTACAAAGAATTCCTACAGGAGGTCGTCTTGTGAGGGCCAGAGCAGGCCACCCAGAGTTTGTGTACCCTATTCAGCCCTGCCAATTGTTATAGGTCATATCTTTGGTAGTCTTGGAGGATACATTTACTGCCTTCAAACACGTTGCCCTGATAACTAGTAAAGTCTTATACCTGTGTAATCTTGATCTTTCTACTGTTTTATACTTTCATAATAGCTGAAGCACAGAGATAATCCTAGAGCCTATCAAATAAGGTTTTAAACTGATACCTCAATTTCAGAATAGTATTCCTTAAAATATTCACATATTTGATTTTATAAAGTAAAAATAACCGTCGCTATAAATGACATCATTAGGGCCCTGCCATGAACAGAGGGAGGAAGACAGCAGCAGTGTACAAGTAGCCACTTTTAGGCTGGGCATATGTTTATCTCAGTGAGAACAGCTCTTGCAGGACAGTCTGCCACGCGCACTCTGTCATTTCCTCTGTAAAATCTTACATCTTTCTGCTGATGTGATGAGACTTGTTACTTTTAACCATTTCTGGTTTTATAAAAGTGAATGAGAAGATTGGATCAAACATGGCGGAGTGAGAGATGTTCCCAGATCTCTCCCCTTGAAATAACAATAAGCTGAACACCTAAAACTCAACAACAAAAAAAAAAAAACGCCCAAACTGCAGACCAGCATATCTGAGCATGGGATCTGTGCATAAGAGCTACCAGAGGTCAGAACCCTGGGTGTCAGGCGGTGAAACAAAGAAGCTGCCTCACAGCAACCCTGAGGAGGAGGGGGAGGGGAGAAGGAGCAGCGAGTTCCCTGAACAGTCATGCTTGAGAATGCTGTGAGCTCCACGCATCCTGCGGCAGTGCCCAATCATCAGGGCAGAAGGCAGAGAAATGGGTATGGCAGAAAAGCAGAAAAGGCAGAGAAACAACAGTTGATTTTCACCAGCCACGGTTGCAAAACTCAGGCTGAGCCACTGCCTCCAACCCCCAACCCAGAGGGCCCTGCCCTCCATACCCTCCAAGACAGATCACTGCAGAGCCCTAGGGGAATCTGAGCAAACGCTACCAAAACTGTCACTAACACTGACAAGAAATGAGACTGAGGATAGCGAGCAGGATTAAACCATCTATAAGGGGGAAAAAAAGATTATTAACACTTTATATAAAGCAGAGATCCCAAAGAGGCTTAGACACCACCTACTGGAGACCTAAAGAAAAACACCAATCTGCAACAGGCTGGAGACCATTTCATAATAAATTGAAAAATGAAGTAACAAGCTTAGGAAATACAGTCGACCAAATGGAGGAAAGGATCAGTGATGTTGAAGATAAATCTAGAAATAAATCAGAAGGAAGAGAGAAACCAAAGAATGAAAAACAATGAAAGAGAAATACAAGAACTAGCTGATACCATCAGGAGAGGAAACAAGAATAATGGGAATTCTCTAAGGGGAGGAAAAGGAGCAGGGATTAGAAAGCATTTTCAGACAAACAGTTGACGAGAATTTCCCAAATCTAAGGAATGAGCTGGACCTTGGAATTCAAGAAGTCAAAAGAATACCCAATTATTTTAACCCAAAAAGGCCTTCACCAACACTTATCGTATTAAAATTTTCAAAATCAACGACAAAGACAGAATTCTCAGGGCAGCCAGGAAAAATATGGTAACCAATAAAGGAAAACCCATTAGATTATCATCGGACTTCTCAGCACAAACATTACAAGCCAGAAAGGAGTGGAATCAAATATTTAAGCTACTAAGTGAAAGGAACAACCAGCCAAGAATAATGTATCCAGCTAAGCTCTCCTTTAGATACGAAGGAGACATTAAGACCTGTCCAGACATACAAAAATTGAGGGAATTCTCCACTCAAGCCTGCACTACAAAAAATACTGAAAGAGGTCAGCTCACGTAAAACAAAATGACAAAAAAAAATGCATAATTAGGAGTAAGGTGACTAGCAGGCTGATAAAAGCAGAGGAGTACTAGCGGGGTATTATAAGCTTAAAATAAGAGATTTCCTATAGCAAGATAGTAACGAAGGGTTCCGCATACACAGGGATAAAATGAGGCAACAGTGACTGAAATGGAAAGGATTCAAAGATCCAAGTTTACAAAGAGGAATGGACATAAGACGCGCAGAAGAAAGGGGACCACTGTATATACCACTATCCTTTTCATATTCGTAATGGTAACACCACGGCCAAAGATTTAGAACTGAAGTATATAACATAAAACAAGAAGGACCAGACGGAAAATCCACAAAAACCAACCAAAATATAGAAAACAAACTCAACAAGGAAACAACGGAAACACCAAGCTACCAGAAAGCAAAAAGTAAAATGGCTATAAGAAGGCCTCATATTTCAGTAATCACCCTAAATGTAAATGGACCGAACTCACCAACAAAAAGGTACAGTGTTGCAGCTTGAATCCAAAAACAAAAACCAACCATACCCTGCCTCCAGGAGACACATCTCAATTCCAAAGACAAATATAGACTCAAAGTGAAAGGGAAGAAAATGATGTTTCAAGCAAATGGCAGTCAGAGAAAAGCAGGAGTAGCAGTATTAATATCGGACGAAATAGACTTCAAAAAAGGTAAAGAAAGATACTGAGGGACACTTCATAATGATGAAGGGAATCATGCACCAAGAAGACATAACAATTATGAATAGCTATGTTCCCAATAGGGAGCCCCGAAATATATCAAGCAGTTACTAACAGAACTAAAGGGAGAAACAGACCGAAACACTATTATAGCAGGGGACCTAAATACCCCACTGACAGATATGGACAAATCTTCCAAACAGAAAATCAATAAGGAAATTACATCCTTAAGTGATACATTAGACCAACTGGACATAATTGACATTTACAGAGCCTTCCATCCCAAAACAGCTGCTATCCATTCTTCTCCAGTGCACATGGAACATTCTCAAAGATTGAACACATACTGGAACACAGAGATAGCCTCAACGAATATAAGAAGGTTGAAATCAAACCAATCATATTCTGATCATAATGCTTTGAAACTAGAGATGAACTATTAAAAAAAAGTGGAAAGAACCACAAATAAATGGAGATTAAACAACATACTCCTGAAGAATTACTGGGTCAGAGAAGAAATAAAAAGGGAGATCAAGAGATACATAGACAGGAATGATGATGATGGTTCAACATATCAAAACTTTTGGGATATGGCAGAAGCGGTCATAAGGAGAGAGTTCATAGCATTTCAGGCCTACTTCCAAAAACAAGAACAAGCCCAAATAAACAACCTAACATTTCATCTTAAAAAACTAGTAAAGGAAGAACAAATAAAGCCTAATGTCAGCAGAGGGAAAGAAATAAAATTAGAGCAGAAATAAATGAAATTGAAAACAAAACAAAAAAATACGAAAAAATAAATGCAACAAAGAGCTGGTTCTTTGAGGAGGTTAAAAAACTGACAAACCCCTGGCTAGACTCACTAAAGAGAAAAGACGACACAAATAAAATCAGGGATGAAAGAGGAAAAATTATGACAGGCACTGCAGAAATACAAAGGATCATACAAGAATACTAGAAAGAAGTATATAACACCAAATTTAATAACCTAGGAGAAATGGACCAGTACTTAGAAAAATACAACCTTCCTAGACTGAATCAAGAACTGGAAAATCTAAATAGGCCGACCAGCAATATGGAAATTGAAACAATCATCAAAAAGTAAAAATCCAGAACCAGATGGCTTCACCAGTGAATTCTACCAAACATTCAAAGAAGATTTAATGCCTATTCTCCTCAGACAGACTCTTCCAAAAAATCAGAGGAGGCAACACTTCCCAACTCATTTTATGAGGCCTATACTACCTTGAGAGCAAAACCTGGTAAAGATAACACAAAAAAAGAAAACTACAGATCAATATCTCTCATGAACACATGCAAAAATCCGAAATAAGATACTAGCAAACTGAATATGGCAACATATTAAAAAGATTATACACCACGATCGAGTGGGCTTCATTCCAGGGGCACAAGGATGGTTCAACATACACAAATCAATTAATGTGATACACCACATAAACAAGTTAAAAAACTAAGAATCATATGATCATATCAATAGATGAAGAAAAAGCCTTCCACAAGATACAGAACCCATTTACGATCAAAACACTTAACAAAATTGGTATTCAAGGAAAATACCTTAATATGATAAAGCCCATATATGACAAGCCCTCGGCCAACATTATACTTAATGGTGAAAAACTAAAAACCTTCCCCCTAAGATCGAGAACAAGGCAAGGCTGCCCATTATCACCACTGTTATTCAATATAACGTTAGAGGTTCTAGCAAGTGCAATCAGGCAAGAGAAAGATATAAAAGACATCCAAATAGGAAATGAAGAAGTCAAACTGTCACTATTTGTGGATGACATGATTCTCTGTATAGAAAACCCTAAAGACTCCACAAGAACACTACTAGAAACAATAAGCAAATACAGTAAAGTCTCTGGAAACAAAATCAATGCTCAAAAATCCATAGCGTTCCTATACTCTAATAATGAAGTGTCAAAAAAGAGGGAAAAATAATTCCTTCTGCAATTGCAACAAAAAGAATACTTAGGAATAAATTTAATGAAACATGTGAAGGACCTATATAATGACTACAAGACCCTATTAAAAGAAATTGAAGAAGATAAAAAGAAACGGAAATATATTCTGTGTTCTTGGATTAAAAGAATCAACATAGTTAAAAGGACCACAATACCTAAAGCATAATACAGATTTAATGCAATCCTCATCAAAACCCTATCGGCATCTTTTAAAGAAATAGAACAACAATTCATCAGATCTGTACGGAAGCACAAAGGCCCCGAATTGCCAAAGCCATCCTGAGAAAAAAGAACGAGGCTGAAGCATCACTCTGCCCGACTTCAAATTATACTACAAAGCCACAGTAATCAAAATGGCACATGGTATTGGCAGAAAAATAGACACATGGACAAGCGGAACAGAATCGAGAATCCAGAAATAAACCCATATTTATATGGGCAAGTAACTTTCGACAGAAACTCCAAAAATATACAGCAGAGAAAGGACAGCCTCTTCAATAAGTGGTGCTGGGAAAAGTGGAAAGCCACATGCTAAAGAAGGAAACTAGACTATCCTCTATCACCACACACCAAAATTAACTCAAAATGGATTAAGGACCTGAACATAAGACGTGAAACAATAAAATGCATAGAAGAAAACATAGGAACTAAACTCAAGGACCTTAGGCTTAAAGAGGATTTTATGAATTTGACCTCAAAGGCAAGGGAAATAAGACCAAAAATAAATAAATGGGACTACATCAAACTAAAAAGCTTCTGCGCCGCAAAAGAAACCATCAACGAGGTAAAGAGACAACCATCCGAATGGGAAAATATATTTGCAAGCAACACCTTCGATAAGGGCCTAATATCCAAAATATACAAAGAACTCATGTGACTCAATAACAACAGAAAAGACAATGAGCCAATCAGAAAATGGGCAGAGGACCTCAACAGACACTTCTCCCTAGAGGACATACAAATGGCCGACAAATATGGGAAACGATGCTCAACATTGCTAGCTATTAGGGAAATGCAAATCAAAACCACAATGAGAGACCAACTCACACCTGTCAGAATGACTGTAATCAACAGGACAAGCAGTAAATGCTGGAGAGATGCGGAGTAGGCATCCTCATGCACTGCTGGTGGGACTGCAAATTGGTACAGCCACTATGGAAAACGGTTTGGAGTTTCCTCAAAATGCTAAGAATTGATCTCCATATGATCCAGCAATCTCTCTGTTGGGAATTTACCCCCAAGACTTGAAAACTATTCAAAAAGATATTTGCACACCAAAGTTCACAGCAGCATTATTCACAGTGGCCAGGACATGGAAGCAACCAAAGTGTCCTACAATAGATGATTGGCAAAGAAGCTGTGGTACACATACACAATGGAATATTACTCAGCCATAAGGAGAGACAAAATACTGCCATTTGAAAAAACGTGGATGGACCTTGAGATAATCATACTAAGCGAAATAAGCCACACTTGAAAGGTTGGAAATCACATGATATCGCGTATGTGGGATATAAACCTAAAAGCAACAAATGAAAAGACAGAGACTCATGGACATGGGCAATGGACTAGTGGTTACCAGATAGAGTGGAAAGAGAAAGGGGAAGATAAAAAACAATAAAACGTTTTGTAAAAATTATGTATAGTATGAAAAAAATGGCATTTAAAAATAAAAGTAAACAAAAGCTGATACCTCTAGTGCTCCAGAGTTATGCTGAATGAAAAATCGGTATATAGGAAAATAGTCATGGATGGTTTCTACTACCTGGATCCAAGGAAGTCATAAGACATCAGAGAATCCACTTCATCTGTCGCATTTACACACCCTCACCCAAAGTTATTTTGTCCCTTTAGCCAAGCCCCAAGAGTGGCATGCAAAGCAAAATATTTTGTAATGGAACCTCAGATTTATAAAATCAGGTTCTGCGTATATTTGGGGAGAAGAGAATGTGACAAGGAAGACAAAGGCATTTTTAAGTCAAAGGATCATCGTATGGCCTGTCTCTACCTGACTTGCTTACTGATCCCGCCACTGGTGCCATTTGTTGGCGGGAAGGGCAGAGAGGTTTCCAGGAATAATGGGCTAGGAATAAGGCGTCCCTGGGACCTGGGTGTCTCATGATCAGTCATGGGAACACGACCCTTTAGAAAAGCAACTATTTCGGTCATAGATACTAAGTTTAAAAATAGTCACATTCTTTGCAAACTGAGGATAATACCACTTGCCCTGATAGAGGCTTTATATAGAGGAATGTCAGTGAATGCAAAATAGTTACACAAATGTAAAATAGTCATTGAATAAATACTGCCTGAGCATCTAAGATGTGCTTTGCATTTAATACCAAGATAATCCCCATCCACAAGTATTTCAGTCTATTAGGAGAGACAGATAAATAAAGGGACACTGGTTTCAAAATGATGAAGTGAAGTTTTTTGCCCCTTATCCTCTACTAGATGAATGCAAAAATAAAAGAAAGCCAAAATTGACCTTTGTTAGAGAACTCTAGAAAGGCTTAGGAACAGAGACTGCAGGTGGGAGCTGATTACTTAAAAAGAGTTAGTCTCAGAGGTCAGACTGACTCCACATATTTAGATGACTATACCCTGTCCCCTCCTCACACACATAGTCGATTTAGGCTTACCCTATAAATTGGTGGTTCCCACCTTTTTGGCACCAGGGACTGGTGCTCCTATGAGAATCGAATGCCTGATGATCTGAGGTGGAGCTGAGGTGGTGATGCTAGCTAGCGCTGGGGAGTGACTGCAAATACAGATGAAGCTTTGCTCGCTGGCCCGCCACTCACCTCCTGCTTTTTGCAGCACAGTTGATAATAGGCCATGGACCGCAGCCAGTCGGTGGGGACCCCTGCTATAGAGAATGAGAAGTGCAGAAGCACTGAACTTGGAGATACAGGGCACTGAGGAGGGCGGGAAGAGATGTGCCACTAAGAACAGGGAGATTAAGTGGACGTCTGCATCCTCAATAGTAAAGTGAGACCCTCTGCTCCACACCTTGCCAAGGCACAAAACATCAAAAACCAGGTCTGTGCTCCCATATCATTCTGTGCTGCTTCTGGCTCAACAATGATAGTTGATTCTTTGTGCCAACATTAACTATCCATCTTTTTGTTAAATTCTACAGATCGTGAAGTCAAACATAATGTCTGATGTGTTCCCCAGCATATCCTAGCACCAGCATAAGGCCTGACATGTGGCTGTCACTCAGATTACTGACAAATAACTGAATGAATTAAAGGGTCAAGCAACCAGCACTGCCCTGGAGCTAGAGCATTTCTTTGGATAGGTGGAGACTGAAGCCAGGTTACAATGGACCAAAAGAAAGGAGGGGGTTGAATGACCCACCTTAGTCAACAGGCGAGTTTACCTGTAGCCTTCAATAAAGAGGTAAAACAGCTTAGTGAAAAAGAACTCAGGCTTTGGAGTCCTCAATTTGAACTAACCTCAACTGGAACTCTAACCCTTTATTTCTTTGGCCTGTAGACCAGCCTTAAGGGAGGGGAAATAAAGCATCTAAGCCCATAACCTCATCTATAAAAACAGGACTAATCCCACCTACCTCCTAAGGTTGTGAGGGTTCAGGAAGACAATGAAAGACACTAGAATGTTATTAAAAGTGTGAAACAGAATGAGTTAGTATTATAAATAAGCTGGTTGCTGGCTGATGTATCTTTATAGCCTCTCTCCTGAAAACAGCACAGTTCCTGATTTCAGGTCCCTCTGACAGCTGGAAGTTTTGTAAAGCGAGAACTAGTCACCTTGGTATGTCAAAATATTTGGTTAAAAGGGGGCTTGGAGAATATTAGGGTTTTTTTCCCAAATATGCTCTTTTTTCATAGATACTGATATCAGTTCTGTATGTAAAAATAGTTTTGTATTCAAGATGGCAACATAGGAGCCTCCTGAACTCTCCTACTCCCAAAGCATACCGAATCTACAGCTACATACAGAATCATTCCAAAAGAAATTGAAGACTACATAAACAAATGGGAAAATATTCTATGCTTCTGGATTGGAAAAATTAATATTATTAAAATTTCCATACTACTCAAAGCAATCTACAGATTCAATGCAACCCCTATAAAAATTCTGATGGCACTTTTTACAAAACTAAAAGAATTCTAAAATCTTTATGGAACCACAAAAAAATCCCATATAGCCAAAGAAATCTTGAGAAAGAACATGCTGGAGGCATCATGCTCCCTGATTTCAAACTATAATAATCAAAGCAGTATGGTAGTGGCATAAAAACAGACACGTAGATCAATGGAACAGAATAGAGAGCCCAGAAATAAACCCATATGTAATCAATTAATTTACGACAAAGGCTCAGTGTCTTCAATAAATGGTGCTGAGAAAACTGCACAGTAACATGCGAAAGAATGAAACTGGACCCCTATTTCATACCATACAAAAATTTGTTCAAATTAAAGACTTGCATGTAAGACCTTAAACCATAAAACTCCTAGAAGAAAACAGTAAGTCAGCTCCTTGACATCAGTCTTGGCAAGGATTTTTTTGGATTTGACACCAAAAGCAAAATGTAAACAAGTGGGACCATATATCAAAAAGCTTCCACACAGGAAATGTATCAATCAAAATGAAAAGGTAACCCCTAAATGGAAGAAAATATCTGCAAATCATGTCTGATAAGGGCTTAATGTCTAAAATATATAAAGAACTCATAAAATTCAATAGTGAAAAAAAATTGGGCAAAGGAGCTGAAGAGACATTCCCCCAAGGAAGAACGATGGATGGCCGACAGGTGAATGAAAAGATACTCAACATCACTAATCATCAGGGGAAAGTAAATCAATACCACAATGAGATATTACCTCATACCTATAAGAATTAAAATTATCAAAACGCAAGAATAACAATTATTGGTAAAGATGTGGAGAAAATGGAATCCATGTGCACAAACAGTAGGATTATAAATTGGCATAGTCGCGATGGAAAACAGTATGAAAATGCCTCAAAAATTAAAAATAGGATTGCCATATGATCCAGCAATTTCTCTTCTGGATATTTATCTGAAAAACACAAAATCTCTTCTTCAAAAAGATATCTGAATCCTCATGTTCATTGCAGTACTACTTACAATCACCAACATATGGAAGTAACATTAGTGCCCACTGACAAACAAATGGACAAAGAACATGTGAGATGTGTATGTACGCATACATGCACTTATACATATACTCGGACATACATACATAAACGAACATACAAAGTGGGACATTAGCCATTAAAAAGATGTAAATCCTCTCATTTGTGACTACGTGAATGAACTTTGAGACCATCATGCCAAGAGAAATAAGTCAGACGGAGAAAGATGGTATGATATCACTTATACGGGGAATCTAAAAACAAAACTGAACTCAGATAACAGACTGGTGTTTGTCAGAGGTGGGAGATGAGTGAAATGGGTGAAGGGGGTCAAAAGATAAAAACTTCCAGTTATAAAATAAATAAGTCTTGGGGATATAAAGTGCAGCATGGTGCTGACTATAAGTTAATAATACTGGATTGGATACCTGAACGTTAAGACAGTAAATCTTAAAAGTTCTCATAAAAAGAAAAGATATTTTTAACTGTGTGGTGATGGATATTCACTAAACCTACTGTGATCATTTCACAGTACATACATATATCATTATGTTGTACTCCTAAAACTACTACAATGTTATAAGTCAATTCTATCTCAATAATAAGAAACGGGATATTTACGTTCACAAATATACACACACATATAAACAATTTTGTACACACATGAATATCTCAAGAAGATGCACAAAAATAATAATACGAAGAATGGTTGCCTTAATGGGTGCTGAAGAGTCAAGGGTGAATATGATTTTTTAATTTACCTTCACACTGTTTATTATGTACTACATGTATTACCTGTAAAAAGCAACTGTACACTCTTGCTGATTCTCTCTTATGCTAGTGGGCTCTAGTTATTTTAGCTACTTTGCTGGGCGGGTTCAAGGGAGTCCATCCATAGCATGGTGCCTGAGCAGACAGCCCCCAGACTAGGTGTATGAGCTCCCTGCCACACATCTTCTTATTGACTTGCCAGGACAAATAAGCTAAAGACTCATAACCTCTTTAGCTTAGTTAGTTAGGGTAGCCCATCTACCATTCCCAGTAACAAGTTATAAAAAAAAAACTCTTATTACTTCTCTTTTGTAGGTGTCTCCTTTACTAAACTTTTTTCTGATGAAAATTCCCCATTTGGGGCTGATTTTTTCTTTGGCTGAGTAGTGGCATAATAAAAATAAGAGCAAAAGTAATTAACATTTATTGTATACTTAGTATGTGCATGAGTTTGCTAGGGCTGCCATAAAAAATTACCACACACTGGATGACTTAACAGAAATCTTTCCCACAATTCTGAAGGCTAGAAGTCGGAAATCTAGGCATTGGAGGACTGGTTTCCACGGCGGCCTTTCTTTGGCCTGTACATGACTGTCTTCTTCCTGTGTCTTCACACAGTCTTCCCTCTGCACCTGTGTCTAAATTTCCTCTTCATATACAGGCACCAATCATACTGGATTAGGGCCTACCCTAATGACCTCATTTTAGCTTAAATGCTTCTTTAAAGGCCCCATGTTCAGTCATAGTCTAGTATACTCAGGGTTAAGGCTTCAACCTAGGAACTGGGTGGCGGGGAGAGGGGAGGAAGAAAATGGGGGACACAATTCAGCCCATAGCAGTGTGTACGAGGCAATATGCTATGTGCTTTGCAAACAGTATCTCATCTAAGTTTCACTGTCTACCCCCATGAAAGGTAACTGAGGCACAGAAAAATTAAGGAACGTAGTCAAGGTTGTTATGTGACAGAGGCAGAATTCAAGTCCAGGCTGACAAACTCCAGATTCACACTCTGAAACACCACACTGCATAGGAGATTTTTTTTCACATTCTATTGGATCCATTAAAGTTTCTCAATGGAGAGAGAATTAAACAGCAGCTGTAGTGAGCAGAGAAAAATTTCACTCCCAAATCATTCTTTTCCAGTGGGAGATAGCAGAGGTGTGCCAGTCTTCCAGCCTGTGTTCATGAACCACAGCCTTTTACCCTGTCCTTCCGACCCAGGGAACCCTTAGGTTTGGGTAATGTGGTCACTGAACCCACTCTCCTGCCTAAATCCATTGAAGATGAAGTGGGAGTGCAATGACAAACCAAGTCCCCACTTCCTCATGATAAGTTTGAGGCCCTTAAGATATCATAGTCAGTTATACTTGAAAGTTTATTATATCTGGCCCAATGCCAAGGCATCTAGAGTTTTAACTATAGAAGCCATAAAAGGTCAAACTCT
Organism: Cynopterus sphinx; assembly: GCA_030015415.1. Lineage (NCBI taxonomy): Eukaryota > Metazoa > Chordata > Mammalia > Chiroptera > Pteropodidae > Cynopterus > Cynopterus sphinx. Next base: position 93,303,684 of record CM057386.1, on the reverse strand, counting down.
GCACAGAGTCCTTGGCAAATGGCATAGAGACAAGAGAATCCCTGGCCAGAATAGAGTGCACAGCTGTAAACTCAGGTTACTGAACACTTAGACGGTAGAAGTAAAATAAGGGCACCTGGAATGTCACTTATAACTGCTCAGATAAGCTGAAATTTTCCCACTTTTACAACATCCTCCCAAGACTCCAGATAAAGTGTGAAGAGGGTGGGGAGGTTGCTGTACACCTGAATCTTGCTCCAGGTTAGAAATATCTAACCACATTATCACTATAGTTGTTTCAAACACGTTAAAAAGTAGAACTGTGGTCACTAACCATTGGCTTTCCATTGCTGGATCCCGTAGAGTGGGAGGCAAGAAGCATCCCGGTTTCTGCAATTCTGAAACCCTCCTTTCCATTCTGAAACACACATATCTGTAATCTTAATTAATGAATTATTAATCAAGTAAAACATTAAGATATCCAGCTAGTAACAGCTTCTTTGGTGAACTTATAAGTTTTAGAAATTAGATCATAAAATTGAGAAGCTGAAGGGTTTAAAATGTTAGATGTCATTAAAGACGTTAGATGTCATTTCTAAAATATCTGTGAAGTGAAAATAAAATACTAATCACATTTTAGGAACCCAGTACAACTATCACATACATTTTGGAGCACTTACAATCCAAAATCCGGAAATATTCTTGACTAATTTCTAAAGAGACGCCAAACATTTTTAAACATCCATGAAATGAGACACAAATCTTAAACCAACATCAGTGTTTACATCAATATTTTATTCAAACAAGCTTTTACACTGTACAAAGCCATGTAAACAGTGAGCATTCTTGAATTCAGATTTAACGAATTTACAAGATCACGCATACCTCTTTAAGGCTCTGAAATCAAAATCGATTCATGAAAACCTGTCTAGAAGGGCAACTTCCAAAAGGTCCAGATTTGGTTTCCGTTAGGGTAGGATGTCAAACAACAGTATTCATTACTCCCTTTAATTGATCAAGCAGCAGGAGGTAACAGGAAATGGCAGAGGAAGAGAAAGTGCACAGAATTCCTAGCATCTACAAAAGCAGCATGACTTAACCATGCCTCAAACTAGCCTTTAAAAATCACTATAACTAACAGAGGTTCCAGTTCTCTGCATTGATAAAAACAGTGCTTCTCAACTTCAACTGCATATTACAATCACTGGGGGATACTTTTAAAAATATCAATACTAAAGCTCTACTCCAGACCAATTAAATTCTTACTTAAGTAAAACAGTGGGGCATCAGTTTTGACCACACCTAGATGATTCTAACAGCAGCCAGGGTTAAAAAACCACCAGAGCAAAGGTTTATCTTGACCAGGGGACAAGAATACATGCTGCTATCACATTATTTCCTTGGCCCTTTTTCTTCCTGGAGCATATGAATTCTGGAAGGTGTAGTATCAAAATGTCACTTTGCGCTGCTTCATTATGACTAAGCACATCCCATATCACAGTCAGGAGATACTTTGCACTCTGAGATAAACCAAAAGTAACAGGGTCACCTGATTCTGATCTTAAAGCAATAAAATCTTGAACATTTATCCTGGTCTTCTTAGCAATTCTTCCTTTTTCTGCTGTGCTGAAGTCTGAAGACTTGTCATGACCTTTGTGAATGATAATCATGTGGGAGAGCTACCAGTTTTCTACCAAGAACAGACTAATGTACACTTGAACCTTGGTAGTTCTTTTTTTCTTTAAATACTTGTGTTTTCATTTAGCAAGCCAGTCCTCTTGCTCTCTTTGTAGGTAAACTTTTCCTAAATGCTTTCATCTGAGTCTGCCTTCAACAGGGTAAATGCCCAAATAGTGCCTGGACTCAGAAATAGTCTCCTCAGGAAAGAAAGTTCTCTCAAAATGGTAAGTGAAAGGACTGAGAAATGAGAACCTGCTCAGTCGACCCACAGGCGTAACGCAAGGTGCATTTTCAACCAACAGCATGCCCCTTTGGCTGTACTGCGCAAATCCCCAGGCTGGTGTCAGACCCCTGTGCTGGAGCCTTCACTATTTATCTCTACTGCACTGGGCTAAGTAATCTGCTTACAAAACTCTAAATAAAGAATGACCCCCAAAGACCACATGTAAAATACTGGAAATGACAGACACAAGCACATGATGCCATGGAAACGAGCTCGGCTACTTTACTGACCTTTCTGGAACTGGGTAAAACCTATTACAATAAGCTTTGCTGGCTCTTCAGCTAAGAGAAGGGTTCTCATAGCAAATCTCACTTGAAATGGTAAAACATGAGCTCGGTGAAGGCAAGGATCTCATCTGTCTTGTCCTCGGTTGTATTCCCAGGGTGCTTAGTTAGATACCTGTTAAATTTCTGAAATGCTAGGACTTGGAGATCGTCTGGTCTACAGTAAATTGAGCTATAAAATATCTCTTACAAATTGGGAAGCCTCTTGTATATCACTTAAGCATAAATGCTACCCTATTAGGACGGAGCCTTTTTCTCTAATGGAAACCAAACAGTTCACTATTAACCTTGTCTACTAAGCTCTTCAAAACACGTCTGCAATTTGGTGTGATTTTGTTTTTCCAAAAACATGAACCAGACCATCACTATCAGGACTTAACAATCTGAATGCATCCCATTCAGGTACCCACGAGCAAATATTCACTGAGCCCATCACCACTCTCGGTACAGAGCAGACAGGGGAACATCCCTCTTGGTTGTAACAGCTCCTGACTCACAGCAGTGAAGGAAGGGGTGTAGGGTGGCCACTCTCTGAATGTAGAGTAGTAGGCACCGATCCAAGAGGCCCATTCATAGACTGACCAGCAAATCTGGAGGCTGGGCTCTGCCCAGTAAGAACAATGGCAGCTATTCAAGTTGTCAGACAGGTTCCTTCTGCAATCTGGACCAGAGATATACAGAGAATGGGCCAGAAGCATGAGAAGCCTAATCTAGTCCCTGCCCTACTAAGCAAATATCCCTCACTCAGCAAGTTTGAATAAAACACTATGTACAACTGGCATGTAAATCTACAATAACCTCAATAAAGGAACACTTCTCACAAACTTTGAATAATACCTTGAGCTATTTTTTTTCTTCAGCTTTTTTTAATCTCTTCCCTACCACCTCTACCACACTGCACCCCCACAGAATCAGAAAATATAAAACAGAGGTTAATATCGGTGGGTTCACACATGCAAACACACATACTCACAACACTATGAACAAAACAAGTGGCATTTAAACACACAGCATCCCAGAAGAATATATCTATTTCCATTAAGACTTTTAAGCTCTAGTTTACCAATTAAGATTTAAGTGGTAGGATTGAGTGATACATTGCTATGGTAAACCCAAATCTCTGGTTACGAGAAAGCAATCCTGAGTATACAATGAATTTACCTGAAACAAAATCATTTCACATGTAATCTGGGTCTCACACATTTTTCAGGACTATGTTGCTATACTGGATCTCTCAATTATGTGTTTTTTTTTTTTAAATCTATAATACTTCAAACTAATAACCAGTCCGCCAACTATACTGTCAACATATTCTGGACACAGAATTAAAATTGCTATTAATACTTTATCTGGTAGAGAAAATTTTCTTTATTTACCCTTTTATTGTTTATTTAGGAAATTAATTGGACAAAAAATATAAGAACTTTTCTAAGTGTTTAGGATTATGAATTACTTATACTTGCCCCTTACATTTTTATGTACTTCCCTATCTTCTACCATAACTTTTTTATACCTTCATAGTAAAAAACATTTTTTAAAAACATTTTTATTCAAAAAACAACAGAATTGCAAAATGCTCTCACGAGTGTTTTTGCACTTTACTATGAAAATGCAATTACACTGAAACTTACCTATTTCTTTCATATTAAGCTGCATTCGAAGAGTTTAAAAGCACAATGGTAAAAGGTCAAGGGGAAAAATCAAAACTGAGTTAAACTTCAAACAAAAAATTCTCTTCTATCATGTCTGTTGGCCTGGCCTAGAGGCGTCTATCCCCACACAACTATACTCAACAGGTTATTCCTATAATCACTTGCGGTGACCATTTAAGGGATTTTTACCACTACATCAAACTTTTTAGCCCTCCCAAACTTTACTTTTACAAGTACCTGAGTGTTGCAGATACCCTAAGTTAACCCCCAATGAGTCACATCTCTTTGGTAGCCTCTCCTCTTGAATATAGGCAAACCTGTGACTTGCTGCTAGCCAACAGGATAGACCAAAGGTGATGGGATGTCACTCCTGTAGTTATTTACATTATGTTATATAAGACTCCAGCTTAGCAAAAGACTCTCCTTTGAAGAGATAAACTGCCAGGTCAAGAAAGGATCTATGTGAGGGCCACATGGCAAGGAACTGTGGGAGGACCTAGGAACTGAGAGTGGTGCCAGCTGTGGGGACCTCAGTCTACCACAGCAAAGAACTGAATACTGTTACGTGGGCCTGGAAGAGAACCCCAAGCTCCACAAAGGAGCACAAATCTACCCAACAGCTTGACCACAGCCCTGTGAGACCCTGAGCAAAAACCCAGGGAAGTCTGCTCAAATTCCTGAGACAAGGAAACTGTGAGATAAATGTGTTATTTTAAGCTGCTAAATTTGTGGTAGTTTGTTACACAATAAGAAGAAAACTTCAGTATTGGTTGTTTATCAGCAGGCACTTACTTAAGAACTGAGTATTAGAATGAATACTAATTCTTGGAATTGTACTAAGTCTTATCCTTCCAATATGAAAATACATTAACAAACTTTAACAATGCCTATAATCTCATATGGCCATTCTCATTTTGGTTTATGGATTTCTCCAGTAGGAATTTCCAAATTTTCTATGTTCTCATTGCCGTCCTTCTCTCCCTGAGTTGCATCTTCTGCCCCTTAAACGTAGATGCTATAGGTAGAATCTCTGTTCCAGCAAGCCTACCGACTGCCAAATAGCTGCTACTGCTTAAATTCTAACAACTGGAGGAAAGGTAAAAAATGGAGCAGAGATAACATCCAAGTTCTGGCTAAGAGAAAAACACAGTGTAAACAGGCAAGAAGAAGAGGCTTTTGACTATTAATTTCTCTACTGGCCCTCTCCAAATTGTTAGATTATTGATATGAACCAATATTGTGGCAGGTAAATAAGGTGGATGGGCAGTGGTCAAGAAAGGTATTATATGTCACTTAAGAAAAAACAAAGGCAAATTTATAGACATTAGATAAGAGGAAGTAGACATACTGCACTCGGGTAGAAATTACATGTTATTCAGCATAAAACTTGGTAAAGTGAACAAAATCTGTCATCAATGCAAGTCATTTACCCCAAAAGGCACACATCAGCTTTGCCATACTCATACGAAGTACCCTTCGTGATCCCAGACTCCTAGGCCACTAAGCCACTTTCTAGTCATTACTTTGGTTTCCCAGGTATTTCGAACTCAAAAAGGAGCCCTGGACGGGTGATACAAGTATTCCAAACACTGGAGAAAAGACTACGCGTCATTGTAAATGAAACTAGCAGCCTGATTTACAGTGCTAAAGTGATTACCAAACAGACTCAATGAGAAGCAAATCCTGAAACAGTAAGGTTCAGACCCAGATTCTTACTGAGGCAAGCAAAGGACCTCAAGAGACTTCGTCCAGAGCCTACTAATGGAATTAACTCTAAGAAAGCTTTTAAAGTCAGAAGCGGAACATGGCCACTCCAAATTCCATGCGTTCATGATTAGAGAAAATTAGCACATAAAAATAAGTTTCCTTTTTAAAATGTCTGTAAAAATAATCTCCATAATTGAATGAATTACTGTATTTCACTGAATCTAAGACAGATTCGAAAATGCAATATTACTTTATATACGTATACTGAAAAACTCAGTTAAATTGTGTCACAATGTAAGATATCTAATTTCAGAGAAATTAAAAATGTGAAAAAGGTGCATCTAAAAATCAATGAAATACAGTACCAAAAGGTATTCTTGGGGGTAATTATTCAAATAAACTATTAAACAGTCTCTAAAACTGACATGTTCGTAATCAGTAGCACATTCCTAAAGCTATCAATTTTCACTTCTCATTTGAAATGAGGAATGGGCTGGTACTCATATTAATTTCTAGCAAACATCTTATACAAACTTTAAACCTTGTGGATTCCTAGTGTGAAATCATCTTCTTTTCATTTATAGAATTACAGATCAGGAGAGAGGCCTACATAAGTTAACTGTGACTTGAGTGTAGGGCCAGAAGACTGGTAAGCATCAGTCAAGGCTTAAGCCAGGTCTCTAAGGCCCTGTTCTGTGCTCTCTTCATAAAATCAGAAATCAAGTGAGGCATTAGCATTCTTTGGTCCAATGCTACAGACAGGGGAAAGCAATTAATAAAAATCTCTATTTTCAAAGATGTTCTTTCATGAAACAATTCTCAACTTCCCTGGTAGAATACAGATGACTGATCATTTGTTCAGCTAATAGATTCAAATAGATGGTTTCATTCTATTAAAATTAAAACGATACTCAGCTTCTTTCTCAAAAACAAATGGTTCTTTGCATGCTGAAAGGTGAAGACCATAAAATGTTACCTAATCAGCCACATGCCAAACACAAGCCTCAACAAGATCCTGCTGTACAAGACCAGTGCTTCTTTAAGACTCTGAGAATTACAGAACATTTCAAAACATTTTAGCACTTGCCATATTCTCTCCTAGAAATTTTGATCCCCAAGGCACGTTGAAAATCTGCTAATGCCTTTCTCTGACTGTCCTCTTTAGACGTGGGGATTGAATATGCAGTCAGTAAAGAAATCCATCTTCTCTAAGTGTTAGTCCCTTTTGTTCTGGTTTCTTACAAGGTGATTCACAGAAGACTTGCCAGTATTACCCGGAGAAAACTCAAACTTTAATGCATTTGAGTGGAACCCAGAGACTTCTGCTCTGGGTTCCATCAAAATATTTCTAGATGTCTCTATTACAGAATTCCTCATTGTATCATTCATTTCAATCACTTTAAAATCCATTTCATTCCATTTTTCTGCATCTTCTTCATTCTCTTCCTCACAGTCATTTAGCCAGAGCCAGAGAGCAAAGCTTTCTGGTCCTCGCTTTTTCTGTGTTCTCTTTGTCGATGAGCAACAGGTGAGGTGGCTAATTTATACAACACGGGAAATAAAAAAGCAGTGGCTACGGCCGCCCCCAAAGAGGTGTACAAAACTACAGGTAAATCCGGATATTTTCCTTGAAGAATTCCAATTACTGCAGGAATAGCCATTTCTCCGAAGGCAGCACCAACTACAAAAAAAGCAGCATCTTTCCCATGGATGGTCGTATACTGCTCAATCCAAGAAACACCACTGGGAAATGTCGTTGCCATTGAGGCCCCATACACTGAAGTTGCTATCCACAGACAAACAGGGCTCTTGTCAAAAAGCACCAGAAATAAAGATGACACCAGGCTGCCAATGTTGCTTAACACAATCATGGTTCCAGGTTGTAAACATGCAGCAAAAAAGATTGCTAGGCCCCTGCAGGCTGCAAAGGTTCCCCAGAAGATGGAGTTCAACCCAGCTGCCTCACTTTCACTCATGCCAGCATGGGTGGTTGCAAATGAGAAAACATAAGAACCATACGTTACCTCGGCTCCAACATAAAAAAAAAAGAACAGAAAAAGGAGACAAAGAAGGACGTTGTGATATTTAGCTCTTAGAGACCTCTGAGCAGATACTTTTGCTTGTTCCCAATTTGAGCTTTTCTTAAAAAGAAGAACAAAAAAAAAGACAGAAACTACAAAAACATAAGTACCAATGACAGCATAAGCCCACAGTAAATTCTTATCATCAGGTACTCCAAATAGAGATTCTGAGTCAGCTTCAGATGACTGGTTGAGGACAAAATAGTTAAAGTCAGCCTCTGTGTAGTTCTCAGCAGACACCGTCGTTCCCAACGCCAGTTTAGCTAGCAGTGGAGCCGAAAAGGCACCCAAAGCAAAAGAGAAGTGTAAGGCCTGCATATGTGGGGCTCCTTTATCACCCCAAATAGCCAAAGTTAAGACGTTACCACCTATCAATGAAAGATGGAAAAAATTATTTAATCATGGTAACTTAGTAAAAAATAGTTCATTACTATCAGAAAGATGAGTCTATTTCACATGGCACAAGGACTAAGTTATCAAATATTGCAACTAAGTCAATTCTATGATTAAGGAACCCACCACCAAATTGCCAAATCTTTCTGTACTTGCAACTGGTAGCCATTAGAGGAAAATTATATATAGTAGATGCAAAACACATGTTCAGGAATCTGAACACTACAGGATTCTGCTGTGTCCATTACAGGAAACAAGAATATGTGCAGCATCTACGCTTACGCTATCTATACACCTTCAAGGTGAAAGGCAAGGAGCCGCTCCCTGGCCCTCGTCCCCCTCCCCTGTTTAACATATCGGTAAACAAACAAAAAATTCCACTATGTAATTTCACAAACTAAGCCTAAAGTATAAAATATCTCCCCAATCTATCAAGTAACAGTGGAAGAGGGGGAGAAAGCTGGTTTCAGGGATGAACAAATGTCATGCATGTTATTTAGTAGGTTTTAGAAGAAATCAAGATTCATGCGTAGGCTCTCCTGTAGGAGGGCAAAAACTTTTGAGAAAAGGAAGAAAAGAACATAATACACAGCACAGGTTTCTCTTAGTTCAAAAGGCACAGAGTGCATTTTAAATTGAATAGTTGCTTCCATGATTCCTCAGCCAAATACTGCTTCCACACTTGGTTTAACCTATTAATTCACTAATTCTTCCCATATTACAATCATAAAGTTCTATCCCAAAATGAAAGCCCATTCATTCACTTGCACTGTAATTACCCACATGATTGGGGGATGGGGAGCACTTCCCTGTTTGGATACTGTAAATCAACAATCTCTCAAAGAACAAAAGTCTTTAAATTCATTCTATGGTTGGCTACTCAAAAACTGTACCCTACTTGACAAGAAGAGCAGTTGCCAGGAGGTGGTTCTGAATGGGTAACCCCATAACCAACTCAGTAGGTCAGTGTCTGACAGCGACAATATCATCTGCTCTACTTTTTTCTAATAGAAAGTCCCTCTTGTCAGAGATGACACAAAAGGCTCACTAACCTGTATCCAGAATGCCCATTGAAACACCAAAGATGGACATCATGACAGTCAGTAATACTGCTGTCTTACAAAATGGAACAAGATAAAGACCAGCTGCAGTAACCAACATTGACACCCCTGAGAAGAAAGGTAAAAGTCGGCTATAAGAAACAATATTCGTGCAGTCATAGATCAAGTCAACATCATAAAAACTACCACAGATTAAAATTGAGTAATAATGACTGTATGAGAGGTTCAACTTCTACACATGGTTATTTCATTTAAAAGCTTTTATAATCTTTATGGACTGCAAAAGTTATCTCATACAAAGACATTTCTAGCACTACTAATAATCAAACTGTAAATTACGCTGCAAGGCAAAGTTTTAAAGAAAAACAAACAACTCAAAATTATTTATTTAAATGTTTCATATTTAAGAACTTAAGGTTTTAAATATAAGGTGAAAAATAAAAACAAAAAATAAAATGCAATTACTAGAGTAGTTTGTAGAAATGTATTAAATTAGTTTGGAGAATTGGGAAGAAAATGAAATATCTTTTTTTAATCCATTTTGGAACTCAAAGGATTATTTATTCATCAACAATAGTACATTATTCTCCTTACTTCCAAAGCTGTTTTATCACGTAATTCAAACTTTCTTTAAACATGTCACTTTATTTTTAAAAGAGTTAAGTCAAAAGCTCTGCTATTTTAAGGGTGAGATAGAAAGGTCTGGTGTCATCACTGACATGGGGCAGCAGGAACAAAAATTTAGCCTACATCACTTCAACACCACTCCCCTCCTCTTTCCTTCCTTTCATTCTCAATCCAGGGTTCAGCTTATGCATGTTCAAGGAGTTCCTTTTGACCTACAGGGACTCCAGATCTGCCCTAACCTCTGACCAGCAGAGCTCTCTAAACAACCAGTATGTGATTTAAGGGTGGTGCCAAAATTAGTGACATTGGGAAAGGATAAGGATTGCTAACACTATCTAGGGCTCTCTAAATTTCCAGAGCTGCCTAGCACAGATTGCTTGTAACTGTCATGAGGAACACAGGCACTAGGGAAACCTGACTTTCATTTAGGATACCTAACACTACCCACTTAAGTTGCCAATTATTCTGCAAGTCAGTATGTTTTATATTTAAAAAAAAAAAATTGTAAATTTACTTACCCAAAAGTAGAAAATGGTTCACACTGTCAAAAAGAACTCCAGCAATCACAGAGCCACTCAAAAATCCACATGCACGACCCACAAAAATCAGAGAAAGACTGCTGACATTGCGGTTCACATTAGCTGCCAAATCTTGAAATGTGGGTCCCACTATAGCAATACTCAATCCCTGGATTTTTTAAAAACAAAAAGTTTTATTTACATACATTAAAATAATGTCTATCTATGCAGGTTTTTTCACTATTAAAATGGGGAAAAGGGGTTTTAATGTAACATAAAGGATCACTTTAAGTCCTACAGCAGGAAAAATTCAAGCTGACAAAGCTAGAATAGTAGTTATAGACTCTCATTTCTGGTGTACCAAGTCCGATTGTTTACTAGTTTGGATTACTCTTGATTTAAAAAAATTCTTTTGGCTCTTTTCTACTATTCTCTTTCCTTTTTGATTAATATTGTAGAAGACTATTTTGTATTAATAGTAAAATGTAACATTAAATTTTTTAAGTTTTGTATGTTTTGAAATATACTACATGCACAATTAAGTAACACAGGACTTTAGATATTAAATTTAGATGTTTTAATTATCAAACCATCAAAATAGAACTCCCATTCTCTGACGTTATTAAAAGACAGACAGCAGTATTTCTGGCAGATAGGGTCCTTCCTCTGAATTACGTATATAAAATATGCAGAAGACAAACAATGTAAATGGTTCTAAATCTTTTCTTCAAAGAAAACCTCAAGCCCTCAGAAAGTGTGTACGGCTTTTTAAAAAACACATCACATACCCGTATACAATAAATTTAAAAATAAAACTTTACTCGAAGACAATGTAGTGTTTGCAAAATTCAGCTGGGTTTCAGAGGAATTTCCTAAGACACTTAAAAAAATGATTCTACTTTGTCTTCATTTCAACTGATTCCAATTGCACTGCTCTGCTCTAAACGCGTGAGCGCGCCCCCGGCCCAAACTGGAGCAGCCCCCAAAGGCAGGCCTGGGCACAGGTGCAAAGGATGCTCTCTGGAGAGAGTGCTGGGCTCCAGCTTGTCATACTCGTGCCTGCCTTCAAGGCACTGACAACAGAATCTGGCACACGGTCAGGGCGCACCAAGAGTCCACAGCAATTTTTCTTTTTTCAAATTATAATATTCTAAGACTCAGTGTGGCTCAGAGAAAGACGCTAACGCGGCCAAACAAATGTGACTCTCCTCAAAGGACTCACCCTCCCAACTACCCGGGATCCCAACATTCAATACCAGTAATGACCGGGAATCGCAGAGAGGCTCAAGGGTTCGGCCAAAGGAGCTGCGAGTGCCTCCGTGCGCCCTAAGAAAATCCCCGAACACAGAACCGCGGGCAGGACTGGAGAGGTGACTCTTGGCTCTCCCACTTAACCAGCTGCGCCGTCCCGAAAAGTCACCCTCCCCCCTGGCTCTGCTTCCCGCAGAAGCAAAACTAACGGCCTGGGTGAGTGCGGTGGAAGAGGCCACTCCAGAAAAGCAACTTCGCGTAAGCGTTTCGGGCGGCTAGAGCCCGGGGAGCCCCTCGCATCTCCCCACCGCACGGAGGAGAGGCAGGGAGGCTCGCTGGACGCTGGGGAACGTGTGAGGAACATCGGCTTCGCGATCACGGAACGGAGACCTGGACAGTTAAGCAACGCGCCCCGGGCCACACGAGTGTGCGGGCGATGAGGCGAGACGCGAACTCGGAAAGCCACGTTCCCTAGACGGAGGATGCCTGTCCCGCCCCGGCTCTCACCAGCCCCAGAAAGGAGGCAAACAGGATCGCGGTGATGAACCAGCGCAGCCCGCGCCCGGCCCCGCGGCCCGGCCGGGAGCCCGCCAACGCCGCCGCCGGCTCATTCTCCGCCGGGGCCTGGGCGCGGAGCAGCCGCTCGCCGGCAGCCAGAGCCCCGGCCCGACGGAGTTCCAGGTCCGCCTCCAGCTCGGCAGCTCGCGGGAAGCGGTGCTGCGCTGCCCGGCCTCCCCGCGACGCCTCGAGCAATCAGAGCCGAGGCCAGCCTAGCGCCACCTCCCCGAGGGCGGCCCTTAAGTAGGCCCGGGAGCTCGCCCTGAGGAACGCCCCGGGCACCGCGGGGCGCCGACCCGCGCGCTCCCGCCCGCACGCACGCACGCACGCACGGCGCCTGCGCCGGTCACGTGCCGGAAATGTGGCCTCTCGCCAGCCCGGGGCGAGCCCCAAACCGGAAGTTGATGGCGTTGCCTGGGAGACCGGACGTCGGGCTGGGACCTCAGTCAGCTTCACGCCGAGGGGAGTCCGCCGAGGCGTGCGCGCTGGCGCCCCGTGGCGGGGCCAGCTGGAGCGACCGCCTGCGACGGGACGGATCCCGAGGGAATATGTGGCCGGGCGACCAGCTATCAGAAAGACGGGCCACATCAAGGGATGGCTTCGCGTCCGCCCCCGCCCCTTACGGGGGCTGGGGGGCGGGGGGCGGGGAAGGGAGTCTGAAGGCCAGTCTCTGACACGACGTCCTGCAATCCCTGCCCTCTTTTCAGGTCTGTGTCTGCTGATCCGCAGTTCGTCAGTCACTCAACATTGGTTGAGTCGCGCATGTAAGCTTCCACGTGTATCTCATCTGTTCCTCGTAAGCACACTGTGAATTCCACGTTACCCTCGTTGGACAGGCGGGAGGACTGAGTCGTAGAGAATAGGAGCAATTTGCCCAGGGTCAGGCAGCAAGTCGGTGGCCGTGCGCGAGCAGTCGTGTGACAGCAGCTCATGGAAGAAATCTGGAACCAAAGCTGTGCTTTCAAGCTCACTCTCTCCCCTGCAAAGAGTTCCATTGTTGTGAGGAAGTGGAGCAGCGCTTCGACTTGCAGAATCCTGGAGTAAAGGTATGCCAGCCGAGAAGGAAACGCCTTCTTTATCCGATTCCAGCCTTTTGCTTCCTTTGGCTCTTTGACCAAACAGACCACAGCCTCAAGATGTGTATATATTTTTCTTTATCGTCTGGAATATTCTTCTCCACCTGACTCTCTCTCTCATCCACTTAGGCTCCCAGACCACAAATCTGAGTCTCATTATCATTTCCCTTGAAACAAACTCATCTCTCCATCCCCATCCACTTGGTCATTTACGCCCCCCCCCCCCCCCCCCCGCCAATTTACTCCAGAAAGTACAGATGCTATGATTTGAGAACCCGTTTTAGATTTCAAAATCAGGAAAGGTCTCTTAGAGAAAAGTTCAGTGTAGTTAACACAAAAAGTGGACACGTTAAAGAGACTAGAAGGTGATACAGGAGAGGTAGGTTAGGTGCTAATTATAAAGGGTGTTTTATGCCATACAGTGGAGTTTGGACTTAAGTAACCTACTTCTCCTGACACACTGAGATTTGATAAAATCAAAAATATTTTGTGGGAATTCAAGCTTCATAGTATTTCATCTTTATGATCTAAAACTGAACCCATCTTTTGCATCAAAATATATGCTCCTACTTTATGATTTTCCATACTGGTACCACCAGCCACCCAGTCATCTCTATAAGGAATCTGAGGTCCTGCCTTAATGCTTCCTCCTTTTTCTCTCCTTAGTTTATCACAAAGTCCTGCCTGTTTGACTTCTATAGATATTTCTAACGTCAGGCCTCTAATCTATACTATTATCACAGACGATTTTTAAATTTTTCATCCCTAAGTATCTAACCAACATGAAAATCTGTTACATAAAACCTTTCAACTCCTCCTTGAGAAGAAAATTCAACTTCATCTGCTGCTTCCCACCTCTCCAGCTTCATCTCTTGCTGTCCCTATCTCATTTACATTCCAACAAAATCAGAATTGTTCTTCACACACCTCATTTTATTTCTCACTTCTTTACCATTCATCATATTGTTCCCTCTGTCTAAAATGCCTCCTTTCTCTTTTACCTGCTGTGGCAGAAGCGGCTAGCTATTCACCAAAATCTATTCACCTTTGCTTCCTAAGTGATTCTTATAACCCAGTTCATGACTGTCCCACTCCGTTACATTTTCAGGCTGAATTTGCAATTAGGGATGCCAGTAGAATGTGAGGGACCTTAAAACACTGGAGGTTCTGCCATCTTAAAACTTCCTTAGCTGGGACCTGGACATAGATGGCTTTGATGGAACTTCGACCATGTACTTGATGACAAAGCCCTGGGACACTGCAGACCCATAAAATGGAAGGAGCCTGGGTCCCTAAATGATGTGTAGAGCAGAGCTCCCCTGCCGACCTGGAACGCTTCCCTCTGAAAAATCTGTTTTTTAAAAGACAGAATTTCGTTACAGTAGCTTAATCTTACCTAATAGCACCTGCCTTATTCCAGCCTGTCTTGCAATAATCAGACCTATTTTAAAGACTTTAAGAGGAAAAATGGTCTTTTATAATGTATCTAAATCATCACATTTTCAGTTGTTCTTCCTTCATTCCCAAACGTCCAGGTTTCCCTTTGCTATCCTTTCCCTTCATTGTAGAGAACTTCCTACAGTATTTCTTTTTGGACAGGTCAGCTCACAAATAGCTAGGTTTTCTTTCACCTAAGAATATGTTTATTTTACCTTACGTTCTGAAAATATTTTCACCAGATATAGGCTTCTGAGTTCACAATTCTTTTATTTCAACGCTTAAAGCTATTATTGCAGTGTCTTCTAGCCACCCTAGACTCTGCAGTCATTCAAGTTGTCGCTCTTCTCTGTAATATTTCATTTTCTCCAGCTGCTTTCAAGATCTTTTCCCTTATCTTTGTCTTCTAGCAGTTTGATTTTAAAGTTTCTATTTCCAGGCATGATGATCTTTGAATTTAACTGTTTCATTTCATCAAGCTTCTGGAATCTGTAAATATAAGTCTTTCACCAAATTTTAGAAGTGTTCCGCCATTACTTTTTCAAAGAATTTTTCTGACTCAATCTCTTTCTTCTCTCTTTCTGGGACTCTAATGAATTGTATGTTAGACCTTTTGCTTTTGTCACACAGGTCTGTGATGCTCATATATTCTATTTTTCTCCCCCCTGCTCTTCATTTTGGGTAATTTCTTGATTCATCTATCTTCAAGTTGACTACCTCTTTCTTTCATCATCTCCATTTTGCTATTGCACCTATCCAGTGAATTTTTATATTTCAGATATTTCAGATAGTGTACCTTTCAGTTTGAAATTTCCAATTGTTCTTATTTTTCTTCATACTTTCTTTCTCTGCTGAAAATGTCTGATTTTACATTTATCTCAAGTGTGTTTATCTTCTGGAACATATAATAGCTGCTCTGAAGACCTTGACTGAAAATTGCAGCATCGGCATTGCCTCAGGGTTGGTATTTGTTAATTGTCTTTTCCATTGGGATTTGGTCACATTTTCCTGCTTCTTCATATGACAGGCAATTTTCTCTTGTATCCTGGACATTGTGGTTATTTCATTGTGCAGACTCTGGATCCTGTTAAAATCCTCCTCTGGAGAATGTATGTTTGTGTAAGCAGTCAGTCAGCCTGGTTAGGTTCACACTGCAAGTTTTGTATTGCCTCCTGTCGGTGATGGTTTCATTCTCAGTTCAGTTTTCAAAGCCTCTGTATGTTGCTATGGCTCTGTCCTGAACATGTACCACTGAGGGGTTAATCTGAGACTTGGGCCATGGTTTGACTCATAGCTTAGTTGCCAAAGCCTTGCTAGGCTGCTTTGGGTCTCTTGCATACAAGTGCAACCCAGGAGTGAACCCAAGACTTGTGTGGTTCATAAATCAGGGACCATCTTCTCTAGCTCTCACCTCTCCTCCCCACCCTGTCCCACTCATTTTCCAACTCACAAAGGCTCCTTTTCTCAGTTCTCTGGACCAGAAAGATGGATTTCTATCAGTTTTTTAGAAAAATTTACTGCCAAACAGTCCCCAAATGGGGTCTCTTCTTCAGAGAAAGCCATAAAAAAAGAAAGCAAAGAAAAAGAAAGCCAGGAAACTTATCCCCTTGTACATTTCTTTTCGAAGTTTTGATCCCTCTTCACAACCTTTATTTACTTTTCACTGCCCTCAGGTAGTTGCTGTTTGTGTTTTGTCATGAGTTTGTAGTTGTAATCAGGGGGAAAGATGGGTTAGTGTAGACTTATGGTGCCAAAGCTGAATTAGAAATAGTCCTACCTGTATTTTGAGCATGAGCATAGGTGTCACTTCTTCAAGAAGCTTTTTCCAACCCTCTTCTTGGTCTGGATGCTGTTTTACTTTCCCTCCTTTGTACATAGTACTAATAGTCCACTAACTTTCATATAGAATTTTCTTATTTATATGTCCTCTTCCCTAAAATACTGAGAGTGCCAGAAAGGAAGGTACTGTATCTCATTTATCCTTTATCGTGGTACCTAGCACACAGTGGGTCTTTCATATTTGTCGAATGTAGCAGACTTTCTCTGAACGCCTTACTGAAAAACAATTTGAATTCCTGTGTACTTGTGCTACTCCTAAAGTATCTCACATTCTAGCCTGTATTATAGTTGTTTTAGCAGTTAAGTTTACTTCTCAGGTAGATTGTATGCTCCATGAGATAGAGGTGATAGGTCTTATGTTTCTATCTCCCCTGTAGCGTTGTAAACATATACCTAATAAATATTCCTTAACTGAATTTCGAGGTTCTGTAAACTAATTTTAAAATTAAATGTTTTAATTCACACTGATTAAACTTCAACAACATCTTGTCTAAATGGAAAGATCTACTTTATGATTCTCCCCACGTCACTCCGGAAAGCGGCAGGACACTTTTTTCAGTTGCCTCCAGAGGTCACTCACCACTCTTTAAAAAAACTGGGGGTGATTAAAATAGGATATTACTTCATGCAGGCTTCTCTTTAGGCCAGCAGTGAGGGTATTTTCATGAGACAATTCAAGAGAAATAAAAATGTTTATGGGCCATTTTTTTAATTGAAAATAAATATAGCTTTATTGATTACTGTTCCTGGTCCAAGGTCCGTGGTCCTGATGCTTCAAAAGGCCAAAATTCAAAATGTCTGACTTTGGAGTAAGGAAATGTTTATTAATTAAGAAGGTGCCAAGGGAGGAGATGGAAACCCAAATAGTACCTCAACTCCATTTTAAGAAAGCACAGACTTTTTTATGTAAAGGGAAGGGGGAATGGGAGGGGCAAGAAGTGATTGGCCACAGCTGATATCTGGGTGCCAGTAAGGATCCAAGGAAGTTTGTGCTAGTTGATGTGAGTCCAGTCACCAGGCTCTTCAGATCTTTGATAAACAATATACGCTTCCCTTTTATCCTCAGAGGAGGCGCTTTCTGGTAAGAGATTGTTTTTATAAAACTCAAGCAAGCAGAATTCCTCTAAAGGTTCGCATGTCTAAATGCAAGACAAAGCAGAAGATATTAGCAAGAAGACCCTGGGAACAAGCCAGGCTTGAACAAGATGGAATCTGGGAGACCAATAGTTCACGGTTACATTACCTTGAAAAAAATGGATTTTTTTACCACCTATGTGGCAATTTATCTAAAAGGAAAATATCTGAATCTTGATACTATCTTGGCCTATGTGTGAAATGGCAACAAGAAGGAGGATTTTTTTATCTTTCACCTCAAAAGTTTCCTTTGAGTGGGAGCAAGCAGTTAGAGGGATTATGCTTGGGGACTACACATTACTGTTAGGACCTATTTAATCTTTGTTCTTTAGAGGGACCATCTTTTTCTCAAATAATGTCTAATTAGTGCTTAAAGCACATCATGGAAAAACTAGGTATGGTAACTGTTTTTATCAGTATATTGTATGATATTCCTTAACCTCATTGCTATAAACCAAATCTATTAAAACCAACTCTTACAAAGATTTAATTTCAGTAAGATAACTTTTATGTTTGTGCTATGTACTTTGAAAAGTTAGAAATAATATTGAAAGGATCTCACACTAGTGGCAGCTTGATAGTTTAATTTTTTATCCTGTTGATACAGGACAAGGTAAATTTCTTTGAGTGGGGGAAGACCAAGCCCTGAATTGAGAGAAGAGTGTCCTTTGGCAGAGGAGCATAGAAAGAATTCAACATATATGAGAAAGTTAGAGTCAAAAGGAAAGTTTATTAGAAAAGGGTAACACTCCACAGAGTGTGATCTCCTCTTAGAGATGGAGAATGAGAGAGACCCTGTTTATTTATCAGTTTATATATCATTCTTTAGTTCCCATTTCTTCTGATATGGACATACAGTAAAGAAGGGTAAGGGTAGTAGCCTAAAAAGCATGCTGGCAGTTCCCAGCATTTTATCCTCCGTTGGTCCCAAGGTGTTAGCCATAGGGAATCAATGATTTATTTGTGTAAGGCAGCCATTGAAAAACTTGTTCCTGTTTCCCCTTTCACAGGTGTAGGGAAATGGGTTGTTAGCAATCCCTATAGGAATCGTCCTTTGTTCTGGAAGAGTCCTTTTGGCCTGGTTGTAGTGCTGATCAGCATATTGCAGTCTCTGAATGTAGCTTAATTAACATTTTAATTATCTTACCTCCTCCCTACATTCCTATTAAAAATAAAAACTTACTGCTTTTAAAGTAAATTTTCTTTTTTAAAAAACATAAATTTAGAATTTTCTTTAACTGGATTCATTGTAACATTTAAAACTATAGGACTCTGACTCTACCATCATACTGGTCTCCTGTGCTATACTGATCAATAAAATCTTTGTTGTGCTATACTATTATTAGCCAAAATCACCTTATCAAGAGAATAAAAACAAAGCAACCAAAAGTGAGAGCATGGCTACTGTAGGCTCTGCAGAAAACAAAAATAGACTAACATTATTTAAAGCACTAAGTGCTTCAGAAGCTATTAGACTCATCTGCATTAAAAAGGACCACTTTAGGTACTCTGCAAGCAGAGCAATACGATCTTCCTTCAGTTGTACACAGAGGCCACTCATCCAGAGCTAGATACTGCTTTTCCCTGGAACAAAGGAAAAGCTGGAAAGTAAAGCTGGCTTTTAGCCATTCTTGTTTGATCACAGGCATCTATTACCACACTTGATACTACCTGCTTGGAAAATGTCCATAACCTTTGTAGAAATCCCAATAACAAGGACTGTTGTGTTGCTAAACTAGAAACAAACACCAGAACAGTATTTCTTTTTAATTTAAGCCCACCTTTAGTCATGAGTTATTAAATACCTATGTGCCAGGCATTGTTCTAACAGTGCCTAACAGTTAAAAAAAAAAAAGGCAAAAATTTTGTTGCTCATGGACTAAAAAAAGAACAAATGCATTTGTGATATGATGTCACATAGTGATAAGTAGTCTAGAGAAAACTAAAGCAGAATAAAATTGAGTGATGGAAGGCGGTTGTGTAAGGTAGTCTTAGGGAAGGCTCTTGTGAGTGACATTTGATCAGGACCCTAATTGAAGTGAGGCAGAGCATTCCAGAGAGAACAGCAGGTGCAAGGATCCAATAGCAGGAGTCAGCTTGGTGTGTTGGAGAAATGAAAACAGCCAGAGTAGCTGGAGCAGCATGAATGAAGGGAAAATGAAGACAGAGCAAGCAGGATTCCTGATTATAAAGGCCTAATGTTAAGGATTTTCTGGATATGTCAGAATAATACAATAGAGAGGGACAGATTAGAAAGCAGAGAGAACAGAGATCTAATTAGGTGGTTATTTGATTAGGTCAGATTTGTATAGATAGTAATACTGAACAGATTTCGGAAATATATTGAAGATAAAAATGACTATTTGTTAATGGACTGAGTGTATAAGAGAAAGAATATAAAAAATGACAGGATTTTGATCTATGTCAAAGAAAACCCAGAGCAAGGCAGTAGGTCACAGTAGTTAAAGCCATAAAAAGAGATTTTACTCAGGAACTATTATAGTAGGGGAAAGGAAACCTCAGCATAGAACTGGGCTCAGTTTTGAAGAGAGAAAATGTGGGAATTTATAGCCAAAGAGCAGGATTGACGGGGGGCAGTCAGCAGGTAGAAAATTATTAAGAAGAGATATCAAGGGGAGATTCTGGCTTAACCAGTTTAGCTGCAGTGGCTGAGTTCACTATAGAAATGTTCCCTGGATAGGAGAGATCCATATGCTATTGTTGACAAGTTTGGAAACCATTAATTTAGTCAACAAATAATTATTGAGCACCTTTCTATGTCAGGCACTTTTCTAAATGTTGGAGATAAAATGGTAGGCTAAAAACTTACAGTTACAGTCTAGTAAAGAAGCCAGACAATAAGCAAGATAAATAAAACATATAGTATGCTAGTGGTAACTGCTAGCTAAGAAGAAAAAACTAAGTTGGGAAGGGGAAGGAATATGAAATGTCACGAGGATCAAATTTTAAATGGTTAGGGAAGGCCTCACAGAGAGACTTTTGAGTAAAGCCCTGAGGGATGTGACAAGAGTGATCCAGGTGGAAAGCAGGAAGAAAAGCAGTCCAGGCAAGGGTAGCCGTGCCAGGATGGAAGTGGAAGAAGGCAGAGTGAATCAGGAAGAGCAAGTAGGAGACAGAGACCTAACAGGTGTCAGAACGTGTTAAGGTTGATGGTCACGATAAGGACATTTTTTGAGAGAGAGAGGGAGGGAGAGAGGAAGGGAAGGAGCGAGAGTGCACGAGCGCCACAGGGATTCTGAGCAGGGAACTGATTTCATCTGACACGTTTTGACGCTCTCAGTAGAGAATAGTCAGAGGGGAAACAAGGGCAGAGAACAAAGAGCAAGAGATCTGGATGGCTTGGATCAGAGTGGTAGCAGCTGGGGTAGTGAGAAATGAGGAGAGAGTCTGATATAATTTGGAAGTAGAGCCAGTAGGATTTGCTGGCAGACTAGAAGTAGACTTGAGAGGAATTAATAACTCCAGGTCCCTCTCAGTGCCTTTACTCTGTCTCTTGCACTGTCCCTCACTCTGAGAGGAGACCACACTCCCTGGAGTGTTACCAATTTTCTAATAAACTTTTCTTTTGATTCAAAAAAAAAAAAAAGTAATTACAAAGTTTTTGGTCTATACAGCCAGAAAAATGAAGTTGTCTTTAACTGAAATGAGGAGAACTGCGAAAGAGGCACGTTTAGGAGAGAACACTGTAATGCCCTGGTTTGGAACTCCACGAGCCAAGAAGGAAACTGACACCGATGTAAGCACAAGAGGGAGTTTATGGACAAACTCGAGTTTGGACCCCACTCGTTCACTGACACAGCAGTGGGAGAGAGGAACCTCGACCGGGGGGTTGGGACCGAATTTAAAGGGTAAAACCATGCGCAAGAGGGTTGTGTGCACAGAGTGCCGTGTTCAGCAGGGCAGTGTGCAAAAAGGGCTGGGTGCAGAGAGGGCTGTGCGCAAGAAGGGAAACAGGGTGTGGGTGCCTTAAGCGCTTACTGATTAACGGCTTTGGTCGGCTTGACCAAATGGCAGGGTGTTGTCCCTAATTGTTGTTTTTCGGTGAATTTTTCTTCATTTAATCTGGAGTCTATATAACAAAATGGAGTTACTCTAGTCCTTCAATATCAGAAGCTCAGTTTTATGTAAAGCTGAGAGATTCTTTTTTAGTTATCCAATTAAAAGTGTTAGGTTAGCAGTTAGATATAGCAGTCTGGAGTTTAAGGGAGAAGTATGTGTTCCATCAGCATCTAGGTAGTTATTCAAGTCATGAGATGGGATGAGATCACCTATGGAGTGAGTATAGATAGACTAGAGAAGGGGTTCAAAAACCAAACCATTATGCACTCCCAATGTTTAGAGGTTAGGAGATGAGCAAGACACAGCAAAGCAGCTGAGAGGGAGTGGCTAGAAGGATTAGAGGAAAAACAGGTGGGGGTGTGTTGTACTGGAAGCCTGACTCAAGAGATCAGGAATTGATTCACTGTACCACACTGTACCCCAGGCCACATAAAATGAGGCCTGAACAATGACTATTGGAATTACTGATGTGGAGGTCAGTGGTCACCTTGAGAAGGGCAGTTTCAGTGGAGTAGATTGAAAAGAGAATGGGAAGAATTAAATTGGAGAGTAAACAGAAATTTGAGGGTTTTTTTTCTTTTTTTACATGGATGTAGGGAAATGAGGCAGTAGCTGCAAAGGGCATGTAGATTTGGAAAAGGTCTTCCTCCCTGCTGCCCCAAAATGGAAGAAATAGCATTTTATATATGATGATGAAAAAGATCCAACAGAGAGGGAAGAATTAGTGATTCAAAAGAGAGAAGAGATGGTTGAGGAAGCTGGAAGTGTCTTTTGGTACAGGGGGAGCAACTAGTGAGCTGAATATTTAGAGAGCTGATTAAAGTTTTGTAGATTCCATGGTTAAGGGTCAGGAAACAAAGACTGAAGAGATCTGATAGAGACAGACTGGGAATTAGGAGGGAATGGAGGAATCAGTAGGAGCATGATCTCAAAGTCGAAGAGCAGGCCCAATGGAAGTGAGGAAGAGGGAATAAAGTGTTAGGAAGCTGTGATAAAAGAGGGATGTTAGCATCCAAAATTGCAAAGATGAAGTTGTTTCTAGAGATGACAAGGTTCCAAGTGTCACCATTAAGTACGTGTGAGTGGAAATAAAGTTGCTCCACATGAATGTTGAACGTTGGCCCAAAAGCCATTTGCTGGAGTAACTGATGGATATATGGGAATGACCAGGGAGGTCCACAGATAGCTGGGACAAGGACAGCTAAAAAGTGGTAGAGCTGGATGGTGTGAGCATGGGAGGCAGGGGGCATAGCTATGGAGACCACCACCATCTGAGGTAATGAGCTCTTATCCCTGGAAGGGGTCAAGATGAGGATGCTGGTGACTCTTGGGTTGAAGATTTAAGAAAGAACTCTTGTACTTAAAGTTCTAGGTTCATCTGTAGGAGACTATGAGAAAAGAACTTTAAATCCTAAAAGTCCGATACTACGATGATTATTCAAGTTATGCCTCTAGAAAAACTGGTTTTCTGTATACATTAGAATTATTTTTTCCATAAAAATTATTTTTTCAGGAGAATTTTATCTTTCTCATGATCATTACCAATTTGTCATATCTGTTCTCTCCCCGTTTTCTCAAAAGCCCTCCAGTGGCCTGTATATTCTGGCATTTATGTGCAGGCATGTAAATAATTATCAGATTAAATGATAATCACAAATTTCACATTCTTAAGTTTAATGTGAAAAATCTCTTCAGTACCATTAAACAAAAATAATGATTTGCTCTGTTGTTAGGGATCATTAAAAATAAACATCCTCTAACTGTAGGTAATCCATAATGATGGGCTTGATTTTTAAAATTCTAGCCTGCTCGATCATCTGAAATTATCAGTGAGTGGGAGGTCACGTAGTACCAGATGAATTTAATAAGTATAATCATTGTAACTGAAAGAAACAGTAATGTAAGTCAATTACAAAAAAAAAAAGAATATCAAAAATAAATAGTTCTTGGACTATCCAGTGATCTTGGATCATTTCTATCCCTGTTCTTTGTTTCAGAGAAATAGCAATGCCCAAACATACATATACATATGTGCAGCTTAAAAAGTACACGGCTTTTTTCTCTTTTATTCAATACAGACTTTCCTTCACTTTAGTAATTTTTTCTTCCTCCCTCTCCCCAGGAATTCTAGAAATGTAATCACAAAGACTTGGAGAAATTTGCTAAAAAATTTTTATTGCATTTACTGAGAACATATTGTTGTTTCATAATAAAATGATCTTACCTTCCAAATGAGTAGTACAAAGCTCTTAATTAAAAAGGTTTTGGCTAACTATATTAAATTGCACACTATAAAAATCAATTATAAATTATATGCTTTAAAAAGAAACATAAAATATTTTTAAAGGCATATACTAAAATATTACATACTGATCAAACCCAACATAATCAGTTCACATGTGATCTATTTAAACAACTACTGTACCAAAAATGGCATCCTGTGTTTGTAGAGCAGAGCTACACTGGTGTGCAGGGTGCTCTTGGAATAATGTGGTTTTGGTGTCTCATATAAAGCACGTTTTTCTAACTTTGAAAATATGCAAAATAATTTAAAAATTACTTTTGAGATAAACATTTTCAGATAAACAATAATTTGGCATGAAAAAGGTCCTATGATATATACTAGGAGATACTTAAAATATCCAAGCTTTCTCTTAATAATACTGCAGAGTTCAGTCTTTTGTAGCTATAACTTTAAGGGTAAAATAGACTGGTATTAGAACACACTGACAAAATGCAAATTTATTAAGCATTGTGCAATGTCTGTCCAATCTTACATTTCTCAAACCACAGTATAGTAGTTATACCAGAAGCTATTATTAAAGGTATATTTAATCTCACCCTATTCTAACTTCTTAACAAACTCCCATTCTCCCTTCCACATATAACTTATGTTAACAATAGAGAGGAGTTACCAGATAGTAACAGAGAATCCAGTAGTAGATTCTAAATGTATAGTCTAATTAGGAAAATTACAGTGTGTTTCATTTTCCTAATTTATATATATAAAATCCTTACAAAATAGAGCTAAGGCAAAATCTATAAAGACAGCATGACTGAAAAAAGCAACAACTCATGGTCCCCACTTAAACTGAATCCTACTTATAGGTACATTAGAACTCAGATACCCATACGGAATTTTGGGTGGAATTTTAGGTGAATGTCACACGGTCAGCCACAACCATGATGTTGAGAGAGCCCTTAGAACTATAGGTCTGAGATTTGCTGACACTGACTGAGACATAGTCCTTACTAATTCAAATCTTTATGCTAAATTTGAAAAATGAATGATACTTTTAGTATGAACTTTTTAAAAAATGTAACTCATTATCCAAGTTTTAAGATTGATGACTCCCACAACTCCAATTTTAGCCTGAAATAAAGCTCAAAATACCTAAACAAGCACAATAGAAAGTTATATATATGTGTGTATACATACATACATACATATGTGTATATATATATATATATATACATGTCTATATGTATATGTTTTTCCTCCAATCTTTCTAGCCACTCCCTCTCAGTTGCTTTGCTGTGTGTCTTGCTGATTTCCTACCCTCTACACATTGAGAGTACATCATGGCTTAGTTTTTGAACCCCTTCTCTAGTCTATCTATACTCACTCCCTAGGTGATGTCATCCTATCTCATGACTCGAATGACTACCTAGATGCTGATAGAGCACATTCTTCTCTCTGTATGTACACACACACACACACACACACACAAATATATAACTATATTATAAAATACACAAATTTTTTTTTCACATACTTTCAGAGTTCCAGAATACTTTGAACACCTAACTTTGTGTTGGAAATACTGATCAGGGACTTTTTCTTTAAAGTTATTATCTCAGGGGCTATGCTTATTGTTAAGTTTTCATTTGGTGATCATATTCTTTTGAATTTCATACTTTAAAGCCTATCTTTTAAAAAAATTACATACCTCTAAGAAGATATTTTAACTCAATCATTGCTTTATAAGTGGTTTTTCCTCTCAGATATATATACAAAATGCAATATATATAATACTGTTGAATCTAACACTTCCTATTATATTACATATATTTTAAAAGAAAAAGTAATTTTGAAAGGAACACAAAATTTTGCACCAATCTTGATCAGATATAGTCTGTTCATAGCCTGGAATCTAAATACAGCACTCTTGATAACAAGCCCTCAGTCCCTGAAATAGTATTCCAACGTAGCCTGAATTATGAAAGATATATTTACTCATTACTTTCTAGCAATTAGAACATACTACACAGCTCGAAGTCCCCTGTTAGAAATTGGACCACATAGCAGGAAGTAAGCAAGAGATGCTTCATCTGTATTTATAGCTACTCCCTAGTGCTAGCATTACTGCTTCAGCTCTGCCTCGGATTATCAGGCATTAGATTCTCAAAGGAGCACCGATCCCTGGTGCCAGAAAGGTTGGGGACCACTGCTAGCAGACTACACTTAGGGAAGATCACCGTAGAAAATGTTTGTGTTTACACACGTTTAAAATATTTTTTAAATTCTCTCTTTTACTGATAGATGCTGAAAAGTATAATCTGGTAAAGAATAAAAGTCATATATCAGAGGCTGCAAAATAGTATTACATATTGAATTTGATTTCTAAATGTTATTTTATATAGATAGTTCCTATCACTTACGTGCTTAGTGACCTTCAACTCCAAAATACTCTTCCTGCAGCACTCTTTGAAAAATTAGAAATATCTTTAATTAGATTGTGAACTTGTGGGTTAAATCTTACACTATTGCCACACTCAACAAAAGCATTTTCAAAAACTCCACTGAGACAGAAAAATCATTACTTCTAGGAAAGGGGGAGCCTTTCACAGGAGTTTAACATGTAAGCTGTAATATTAAGGCACAAGCAAACAATCTCTTGTCAGTGATCATCTATCTTTCTGCAAAAGAAAACACAAATGAAAACAAGATCTCATTGTCAAGCTGCCAGTATAATTTGAAAAGCTACTGGTAAAGCATTTTAATAAGTGTTCATTATTATACATAGATTATAAATTTGTTTTTTTCTTTTTAGATTATCTACAGGCCACATTAGTTAATATTCTTTTTTTGTTCCTTTTATATACATTTATCAGAACAAAGCATTTAAGCAATTTTATTAATATTTTGACCCCCTTAACAATTTGCACTCTCTTGCCTTTTAATCCCAGAATCACCATTAGCTTCCTTCTGACTAAACAAGAATTAAGTAAGGCTTTTAGTACTGAAAGCTGAGGTAGGTAGACTGTCATGATCAAGTGCTTAGAAAGGTTTCTTTTCATTCCCAGTGTCTTTCTAACATTCCAATAAAAAAGTGAAATCTTGTGTGTCATAAATGAAGTAGCCTCCTATATTATATCTGTGAAGAAAATAGTGCCATGGTGGATTTCTGTGAATGTATAGAGATCAAGATTATTAATGATCATTATTTAAAAATTGATAATTTTAAAAAGGACAAGCTAAGTAAACTATGTCCCAAATTTCAAGGTTTCTTTGAGTGATTCAAAAATGTGGCATTGAATTGTTTCATAGGTCTTTATTATCCTGAGTCATCTGACAAGGTCTATATTTGTGATAGTTCAATAATTGTAGTTATAAATTGTAGGTAGGTATGGGCAATTGTATTAGCTATGGGCATTTGGCTCTTTATTCTTGAGAACTGTAACCTATCACTCTATAGCGTATATATAAAACAAAGCATTATTCTCTGCCAACAAATAAAGTGATAAACATGGCTGTGGCTATGAAAAGATAGTGAGCCCAAGAGCTGCCTGATATTGCTCTTTGCCTTGTGATTCTTTGCCCCTGAACCATTCTCAAACTCTGCTCTAGATGGTTCAAATTCCACTCTTTTTATTTCCTTTATGCCAAATCAACAAAAATCAGTGAGTATAATATGACCAGAATTCATGATTATCAGTAAAGTAGTAAGTCTTCCTTCTATGGTGTGTTCTTATTCCACATTACCGCATCGCCATTATGAATGGCAAATTGCTCTTTTGTGTTAATTACAAGGCTAAAGGTTTGTGTTTTTAAGAGTTAATTATCAATGATGCATTTTTCTAATAGCCAAGATACCATTATTTTTTCAAATTAAAAAATAATATACGTGTAAAAAGAAAGTAATAAAATTTCACTTCCTCCTACTTTTGACACACTGGAAAAAAGCAACAATCTTTAAGAAGAAATTGTCCCTTAATGTTTATGACAGCAACAATGAAGTTTTCCGTGTCAGAAATTTCCTACAGAGTTTAAGTTTTAAATATGTACTTAAGATGTATAGCTAATTAGCTTATACTTTCCACTGTGCCTCTAGACTCACCTTAAAGTGTGACTCAGCCTAAGGCAGTTTTAATAGGAACACATTCGAGAGGCCCACTACATCCCAAGGCATCCTCCATGATGTGCTCTCTGGACTAAGATTTGACAAAATTTTAAAGGAATGGGAAAATCAAAGTAAAAAATTATGCTCTCTGAAAACATTTATGTTAAGAACTTGACAATCTTTTCTTTCAAAGTATTTCCTTAAACACTTATATAAAGTTTTGTGTTAGCACAAAAGATGCCAATTATATTGAAACTTATTACTTCCCCCCCAAATTTTAATCACATTTAATTTTTCTTTTTCATTACAGATCATTAGAACTCTACAGTGAAGGCTAAGAGCAAGCTACTCTCCAAGTTACACAAACTGAGTGGAGTTGCATCCTCTGAAACCACAGGGACCAGTAAGCAGTACAGCTAAGCAGCCATTAGAACTAAGCAAGGATGTTGATGGACTCTTCAGCAAATATTTGAAGAGGAAAGGAAAAGGAAAAATAAAGATAAGGATAAAGATAATATGAAAAGAGTAAATATATGTTTACAACTAAGTGTACATTTACTCTATAAGTGTGGGAAATTGAAGCTAATAGCAAAGGTTTCTCCGTACTTGGGCACAGTCCACGTGATCATCTGCAAATGTATATAAATAGATAATATGTGGTTCAGGAAATGTTTCTATTTATGAATAGGATTGGAAGCTTAATGTAACCACTGCAATTTTCAGTGGAAATTACAAGTCTTGTAGTAGGGTTATAGAATAAGCATTGCAATTGCAATCAAAGAGATTTATAAATTTTGAATAAAGTATCAATAACCTGGGTGGTTTATTACTGAAATGAATGGATCTCAGTAATGTCCACTGCAATAAATTTAACCAAAATGTTTCTGGAAGACCCTTAGGCAGCATTTACAGGTATATCTGATCCAGAGTTTTGTAAAGAGGAATACTAATTGCTCCCCTTATGTTATTGTTGGCCTCAGATGTCAGAACCTTTTGAATGTGAGAATTTGCTGAGTACTATTAGAATTAGGATGGTGATATAGAAAGCAGAGTTCTGACTATTCTTTTCCTCTCCAAAAAAGGATTGAGCAATGACAAAAACAAAAACAAAAACAAAACAGGCCCATCAGATCACTTCAATTCAACAAGAACACTGATCAGATTTTATAAAAGATTTACTTTGACAGAAAGGTTCAAGTAATACTTCTTAGTCTAAAACACGTCTTCATAGATGTTAGTATTTTTCATTTTCTTAGTTTGTAGAACTTTTAGAACTTTTTATACTAAACAACACATTACTGAATATGCATGTTATGGAATTTAGCTTCTTTTTATACTTTTTAACTTTATATATAATAGCACAGTACTCTCCAGAAGAATCTATTATAGTGGAGCTTTTTTGGTGTTACAGATACTGTTTGCTTCATTCTATTAGACTGAAACTACATAGGCGTAATATATGTGTACTATTCTGAGATTTAAGTTTTATTACAAATACTAAGGCATTTTGCTCTTTTATTATGGAGACTAACAAAGTAAGATCAAGTCTTTGAGTTTCAGATTATTACCTTTTTCCCTAAAATCAACCAAATTTTGAAAGGAAAAACTTTGGCTATCTTTACAGAGAAAATATTATTTTATAATTATTCAATAATTATTTTATAATTATTCAATAATTATTTTATAATTATTGGGAGTGGGGGAAGTCTTAGGAGCCTACATTAAAACTATAAAAAAAATGTATAATGACAGGTTTAATAATTGGTCTTAATTGTATGATTTTGCTGATCTCAAAAGCACTGATAATAATGAGGAAATGTTTTTATAACTGGGCATGAATAAATGAAGAACATGAAAATGTATTACACTGTCATCACTAAATCAATTTTATAAAATTTAAAATAACATGAAAGGGCAATGTGGTCAAATGTAAGGTTTTATTTTTTGTTTTTTGTTTTTTTTTTTTATGCGACAGACCTTTCCAAAAAACTAATAACCTAAGTCCCCTGAATATGAAATATGGAATTATTGGAAGTAGTAAGTTGCAACTCTGTGTATGCAATAGTAAGTTGCCTAATGTCTTCACAAATCAAAATTATTGAAAATCCTATTAAAAATAGATTCCACATTTAGTGTTTATACTTTGAACTTTCAAGGATGCAGATAGGAAGCTGATACTGAAAGGAAAAGTTAGTGGGTTTAACAGCCTCACTTCCCTCCAGCCTACTGCATGCCCATCCCCACCTCCTATCAACAATAAATCCATATCCTTTCCATCCTTAGGGTAGAGACAAGGAATAGAAGGACTTTGCCTATCAGAAACAATAGGAGCTGAGAAGTAAGTAAGGATATAATAGACTTTCTCTCCTGACACAGAATTTAGAAAACATAGATCCTGGAGGTGCTTTAGTTTTAATTTTAGGTCCTTAAAACTCTTAATAGCTTTCTTACAAGTCTGTGTATAAATAGAAAAAAAAAAAAACAAAAAAAAACAAGGAATGTTAATGGGGAGTGTACTAGGATAAATACATATGAATTCAAGTTCCTGCCAGAAAGTTCTGGAAATGTAGGAGTTGCTTCTCTTTATAAGTGCTTTTAACCTTTCGAGACCCATAAATTTCATAAACCAATTTGAGCACCTGTTTCTATCAGAAATAGATATTTCCTTCACAAAGATTATTTTTTCCAATTTGTGCCCTGAAACTGCACCTTGATAACATACTCAGTAAAATTTTGTTTAAATATCAGGTCCTAGTGCTAACAATTCAGAAGTCAGAAAAATTCTACGTTAAAATTGCTAGAGTATCTCATTCATTCTACTTTACTTTATCGTTACAATTTAAACAGATTCAGAAATTTGGGGGTGTTTCTGGCTACTTGTAATACACACTACAAACCCAAAGGGAACAGATGTAAATGGAAGAAATGCCTGATTTTTGAACTTCTCTGCCCTTATGAACAGGATCCTTTTCATCTCACACATGATATTGAATATGTTGTTAAGCATCTGCTTCAATAAGGTCCCTGACACTAGGGCAAGTCAGAACTTAATTTCATAGCTTATTTAATAGCAGGCAAGCAACTTTAACATAACTTGAAGTTTAGGTAAATCTCACTTAAATTCTATACAAAGTTTGTACATACAGAAGAAACTAAAAGAGCTACCAGAACTAAAAACAGCATGTGAGACAACAAACAATATTTCCAGTCCTAAACAAACAGCAACCTTTTCCGTATAGCTTGAGGTATTTTTATATATTTGTAGAAGCTAAACAGCATTCACAGTTTCCAAAGTTGCTTTTACTGAGATAGCTTCAAATTCTCACAATATTTGACTTTCAGACATATTTTCATGTACCAGGGTCTTATGGAAACATCAGACAGCTTATTCAGTGGCAGAAAATGCTTCTTGTAGTTAATAAGGGTTCTATTTCCCAATTATTGTGCTATTATTCTTAGGATATGATTAAAAAAATAAGAAATTTATAATTCATATAAAAGAAAAACTTGCTTAAACTTCTGAAAGCAAGCCCAGTCTGGTGGAGGTATATAAAACATTAAATAACAGAGTCAAATTCTTTCTTATAGATTCCAGATGAGTTTGACAGTGGAGTGTTCTGGTTCTCCAGCATTTTCTCTGTCTTTTCTTCTCCAGTGGTTTTATGGACTTCTCTGTGCTTCTTACTATGGATCCATGGGATGAAACAAAGGATAGCACCTCCGACAAGGGGAGGAATTCCAGCGAGGTAGAATGCCACATTGTAGGAGTCTAGCTTGTCACGAAGTAACCCTGGGAAGGGAAAAAACTGTCACCAGGAGAGTGTCACACTGATGGCCTAGTCCTAACCTAATTATTTCATTTCAGCAGGACTAGTTCAAACATCATCTCACACTATTAGACATTTTTTAGGAAATGTGTGAAACATAGCCTTTTCTGATATGAGGAAGGAAAAGACCACATATCTTTAATCTTGTCACAGACTACAGGCCTCTGGGTTTTTATACCAAGATAACACATGGAAAAATATATGCAACCAAGGTTTGGCTTTCTGAAAACCCCTCAGAGGCCATTTGGGACATTCTCACACTTGATGTGAAGGTGGACAGAACACCAAGCTGAAACTTCACATACACACCTCAAAATGTCTATATTTCAAACTTTTCTTGGCCTCGTTTTTATTTAATAACATGAAACTACTTAAAATTCAAAATCATGAAAAATTATAAATTTTATATAAATATAAGTTAGGAAGAAAAAGGTTGTTAAATACATTTTGAAAAGATACTAAGGTTCGTCAGCACATGAGAGGAAAATATATGACCCTGTGTGGCACCCTAATAGATCCTTGGGCTCTGCATCTGAAAACTGTTATTTAGAGTATTTCTTATATCTAATTTTTATAACAAAGTCCAAATTTTAATAATCTTAGTGTTTTTAAACTTTTGTTAACTTTTACTATATGATCTCAGTAATGTGCTCAGTCCAGGGAGCACACTATACTGAATATCTGACTCTGTTGAGGGTTTGTCCAATTAAGTACCAACACATTAAAAAAAAAAAAAAAAGCATACATTCATTCTGGATAGAGACCTAAAATGTACTATGTATCTAAATATGTGATTTTCCTATCTTCTGAATCAGAATATTCCATATATAAATCTTTCATTGTTATGAACACTAATTAATATGTTTGGCTGTAACCCCCTCAGAACCTGCTGGTAAGCCAGAGGCTTACCTGCAGCCAGTTGCTGTGTTGTTCTGCCTGCTTTGGAAGTTTCCTGTTACCTCCTTTATTCTTGGTCTATTACCAGTTACTTCTAATAGCAAATATCATTCCCACTAAAGTGCTGCTTGTAATCTATTGTGGACTTAGAGACCCTAAAAAACTAAGCTTGTAAGGTGTAAAAAATAATGTGACTAGTTGGAAAAAGGGGAAGGACTGGAGGGTTCTCCTACGAGATTATGACCTTGAGAACTTAAATTTTATTTGGCCTGCACAGTAGTGACTCTTGCTTGCTTGATTTATGACGGGTTTCCCAATTGGCAAAGTTGCTAGATGTGTGTGGTTCTGGATATGAGAATAAATTGAGCTGAACTTTAACTGAGCCCCTCACGTGCCATACACAGATGATAGTACATACATTTAAATTTTATAACTTTATCAAATTTTTTTTATAAGATTCACACTGGCACCCAATACTGGACAGGAGACATCTTTATACTATCAGAAAATTTCTAAAGGTGAAACTCACATAACATAAAATTAACCATTTTAGTGGCATTTAGTACATTCAATGTGTTGTGCAACTACCACCTATATCTAGTTCCAAAATATTTTCATCACACCAGAAGGAAACTCCATACCCATTAAGCAATTACTCCTTAATCTCCCTTCTCTCCAACCCCTGGCAACCTACCACCACTCTGCTCTCTGTCCCTGCAGATTTACCTATTCTGGGTATTTCGAATAAATGGAATCATGCAACATGTGACATTTTATATTTGGCGGCTTCTCAAGGTTCATCCACCCGGTAGCATGCCATACTACCTCATTCCTTTTTGTGGCTGAATAATATTCAATTGTATGGATATACCACATTTTGTTTATTCATCTGCTAATGGACATTTGGACTGTTTCCACTAAATGTTATTTTTCATTAATTGTTTCTCAGGGGAATATGATCTCTTTTACAAAGTATACATATTGACAGAATCTTTATCTCTTTCTAAAAAACAATGTTCCCATTCATCCAAAAACACTGAGTGAAATTTAAGAATTATGAAATCTTAAAGCCCAGAAGTACTATTACACATTTTATTAAGTATTTTAGATAACAGTAAGGATAAGAGGGACTCCTCCGCAAACCTATTTCAACATACCATCTACAGCTGGCCTTATTAAAAATATTACAGGTAAGGTACACACAAAAATGAAAGACAGGTAACCAATAAATTATATTTTACATTTAAATGAGACTGAGGACTATAGTAGAAAATGCTATGAATTTGTTACTAGAGAATCATTACATACCTGCAATGGGTGGGCCCACAGTCATGGGTATAGACATGAATCCGAGCAGAAATCCAATTGCTTGAGAGACATCCTGGGCCCCAACTAACTCAAAGGCAGTAGGGGCCATAATGGAAATGAAGCATCCATCGAAGAGCCCCATGATGAGACAGACAGCTATGAGAGCCCCAAAGACACTACACAGGGGAATCATCATGGACATCAGGCCAATGAAGAAAAAGGAGAGTACCTAGGACAAACGCCACAATGTCAAAAAAGTGAATGTTAAAATTACTGAGCAACATATTTAGGACTTTTAAGTAGCTGTTAGTAAGTTGCCTCCCTGGCCAGTTCACCTTGATTTTCATAATTAACTTCCATAATCATCTCCCCTGAGTTCCCCTAGCACTTTCTTGATATTTCCATTAAGGGACAAAGAGAAAATAACGATTTTATATACTTACTTACTTTCCCTTCCAGCCTGTAAGCTCTTTGAGCTCAGAATCTGTACAAGTCAACTTTGGACTAGATACTTAATAAGGTTTAAGGATCAACTTTTAACGTCAGCACTCAATAAATATTTGTTCTTTGAATATCAGCCCAAATTCATTCATCAAACTTTTTAATTTCACATCTTTGAAATTATATATAATTTATTGATACTAGTCCTTTGCAAAATGAAACCTGCCAACAAGATGTGTTCTTCACATCATAGAGCTTTCAGTTTGGGGGTGATGTAAGTTTTTAGATATTTAAGTAATCAATTTAGAATATACTTCCTGCTAATATTCCAGACACGATGAGTACATTCAGACCACTTAAAATAAGTAACTATGGAATGATACATATTATATAAATATGCACTGAATTTTGATTATTCAGTACATGATTTGATATTATTACATAAATGATTGATATATATTATGTAAATATGTACTGAATTTTGATTTTTCAAATTCCAATTAAGTTTTGACTCTGTCATAGGAAATATGTGATACATAATATGTAATGAAAACAGTAAACATAGTCTACAAGAACATCCTAAGAACTAATTTAGGTAATCCCATTTTATTACTTCATAGCATAAATAATATGATTATCATCTTCAAAGAGTATTTTCAAACATCATGTCTTTTGGTAATATATTGCAGAGGTACCCTACCTACGTACCCCAGAGTTAAGATTGAGAAATATTTTGAAACATTAAACACTTCCATTTTAGAGTTAGAGAATAGTTAATAGAATCAAACACCTGATTTTGCCAGCTACTATGCTATGTGCTATGTACTCTGCTATGTGAATTAGACCTGGTTCCTACCCTTGGGTTTGGGGAGATGAACACATAAATAAATGCACACACAGTGTTCTAGATGTGATGTAACCATGGTTGTACATTTAAAGCATGGTGGGTATACAAAAGGAAAAGAAGCAGACAATTCAATAACTTTTTTAGGCAAAGAAGTAATTAAAACTGGACAACTGACTAGTCTGCAGGATGTTTTAAAAAGTATCAGTATTTTTAAAAGTATGCACAAATAATAGCAACTATTATTTATTTAGTATTTATTAAGTGCCAGGCATTGTTCTAAGAACTTTGGATAGTGATCCTCCTGTTAACTTTATGAGGTAGATACTAATGTTATCCCCATTTTACGGATGAAGGTAGTGATGCTCAGAGAGAGAGGTTTGGTAACATGCCCAGATGGAGCACCGCCTGGAATCCAGGGTCTGTGTGGGCAGCAGCAGGGAACTGATAGAACTGTTCCCAGAAGGTGCCCTGCCTGCATCCTAAGGCCCAGTAAGCACACCTATGGCATACCAAGATTGGTGGCCTGCCTCAGGGTGGCCCTCACAATCTTAGTGTGCATCAGGATCACCACATAGCACCACAGAGTGGTGGGTGTGGGACCCAAGAACGGCAGTTTTCACTGTAACACAAGTGATCCACAGACCCCACAATAAGAAACCTGTTCTTGCAAAACTTTTTACACTCCGTTAGGTCACTTTTTGATATCATTATACCTCATAGCTGACTAAATTTTTTTTCTTCATTACTAAAATGTGACTTTATGATCGCATTATAATAGTTTAGACTCTGAGCTGGTGAGTTG
Source organism: Cynopterus sphinx (assembly GCA_030015415.1). Classification (NCBI taxonomy): domain Eukaryota; kingdom Metazoa; phylum Chordata; class Mammalia; order Chiroptera; family Pteropodidae; genus Cynopterus; species Cynopterus sphinx. The sequence goes on along the minus strand of CM057386.1, from coordinate 93,267,578 downwards.
TTTTTCTGTTGTTTGTTTGTTTTTAACACCTACAGCACCTGGTCTAACCAGGCTCGACCTTGCCAAGCTTCTGAGATCAGACGAGATCTGGCACGTTCCGGGTAGCATGGCTGTAGCTGAGTTAGCTACTTGATAAAAAAGTCTGGCACTTCACACATTCTAAAGAACGTAGTCTCCCCATTCTCCTGGTTTTTAAATTTTCTACTTAAATATCTTTTTTCTAACTCAACCCAACTTCTAAGAAAGCATAATTTTTTAGCAAGGGTAATTATTGGGTTTGCAGCCTGGTAGGCAGGAAAGAACTAAGAGGGGCTAGGTTCTAGCTCTCTGTGATCTTGAGCAACTAAAAAGATTTTCTGATGCTGCTTATCTACACAAAGAGATAGAACAAGTATGTAAACGTTTAAGGAGGTTTTTTTTTCTTCATCACAAAAACCCTAATATTCTTAATTATAGATATATTTTTAACTCTACTTACAAACCTAAAAGGAGATAAACATGGAAAGTCATTTGACTCTTAAAAACATACCTACCATCACAAACTCTAGAAAATCTAGAATAAATCTTTAGGACACCATGGGGCCAGATACAATGAGTTTAGTTAAGAAAGCCATAGACCAAATATTTCCAACCACACCACTGTAATTACACTAGGTTAGTTTTCAGAAATACATTTTTCCTTTGAATGTGTGTTCAGTCTTTTACTATTTTGCTCTCTTCCAAGATGAGAGAACCAGAGTGAACTGTTGTAAACCTAGCATACTACTTGTCACTAAGTCAATTTTGCTCAATAAACAAATGTTTCTTGGACCAATTTTGCAGCATAAGACCGAGGTACTTTACTTTTGGTAGTTATCCTCATTTTTTAATCCACTTTAGGTCCCTTCCCATTTTTGTTCTTTGGTCAGTTTTGTAAGAAATCATTCACTTAGAGTTTCAAATTTATTACTATGTATTTTGAGCATATTTCTTCTTAATACTTAATCTGACTACAACTTCTCCCTTTCTCAAATCAAACTACATTAATTTGTATTCTCTCTTTTTCCATTATTTGACAAGATTTAAATTTATTAAGTTTTAATAAGTCACCTATATTTTAAATTGTTATTTCAAAGTAAAATTTCTTGTTTTTTAAGAACTGAGTTCATAGAGATTTATACATTTACTCTTTGCATTTCTCAGAAAAATGACTAGCTATTTCTACCTTACTTGTAGCTACATTAGTGAGAAACAGTGCTCTTTCACAGCAGATGTTACTATGCAAAATGTAGCTCAGTTAAGAGGTAAAAAGGCCAAGCTGGTGAGGTGATTGATACCTGTTCCTCACACGCAGGGATACTCAAGCCATGAGGAGCATGTGCCAAGGTTAAGCAAACTGCTCACATGGGAAGTTCAGTATGTCCTCATCGCCTTCCAAAATAAATATTATTCCGTATATCAAATATTGAGATGTAGATATTGGGCCCCAAAGTTTGAAAGGTGATAAATTTAGTATTACATGCGCTCTTTCTTTCCTCAAACACAGCAGCTCTGGTTAGATTTAAAAAAGGGATTCAAAGGTCTTAAATTGTCTTCCAGGCCCTAGCACTGACATTTAATAAGGCATTGACAGTTGAGTTGTCTTTCTTGCTTCTGTTTCCTGAAAACCATCGAAGGAAATATCTTCTGTCATGTCTCTAGGAGAATAACACCCTGCTTGAGTTAGTTATGCTACCTTTCCCATTTCTATCACAACGAGAGCATTCTTGGAGGAATGTCAGTTTAACTTTTGCTCAGGAATCTAAGTACAGTTCAAGAGGAAAACTGAACTGTACATGAATAAGCAGAAGGCATTTTCAGAGGCAAATGCACAATTGGCCACAGTTAGATTCAGTGTTCCTCTTGTACATTCATTCAATATAAAGTTTCTGGACTTTTAGAGCCTCTGACTGCAAAAGTCAGTTGGCAGCAGAGGTCTGCTAGTCCATCACAAACTAACAGGAAGTGTTCAGGCCACGGCCGAGTGGCCGGCTTCTTCTAAAGACAGAGGCCACATTACATGAGTACCATCATTTCCGCCTGATGGAGGAACTGTCCCCAGTGGCATAGCCTAGGTAAGAATAGTGGGGCCTTATAATCTTATTTCTTATGCATGATATTGGGAATTGCTAAGTATTTGGATACTATTTTGTAAATAGCTTGCATTGGTAAAGCATATACCCTTATCCCAGGGTATCTTTAAGAAAATGGAACAAAAAACTGGGCAACACTGATCAATTCATTCTACCTCAACCAGAAGAGGAAGCTTACAGAGAAAGAGGGATATGAAAGTGATTAATTTTCTAAATTACAAAAGTAACCCTTAATGAAAACCTTATTTACAAAATTCAGACCCTAGAAAAATATATACAGTGGTGTATGAAAGTCTGCCTTCAACCCCCTCCCACCTTCAATACATGCCTACTTTCCTCATCAGGAACGACCACTTAACAATTTGGTTTGCATCCTCCTAGATCTTTCCAATGCACACACACGTTGTTGGGTCTATCTGCTTTACATACATGGGCATGATGTCCACACTTCAATATGCCCATGTCACAAAGAAACAGACACAATGGGAAAGTGACCTAAATCCAAAGTTTTCAATTCTTTCATTACAGTTATAACTTCCAAACCTTTGAAATATTCTCACACTTCTGAAACACTGACATATAAAGACACAAACCTATCGTAATTTAATGGTGACTAGAAAGACAAGCTTGTGAAGAAAAATGGTAAGAAGATACCACAACACAGCCTTTGCTCTCCTACTAAAGTACACACACTGGGAACCTTTGCAAAGAGCTTCTTGAGCCATTCTTATTCTGTACAATGTGGTTCAGTCATCTCTTCACTCAGTATTTAAAATTATTATGCTGAAAATCCTGGAGTCCAGGACCTTGATGGAAGTTTAAATTCAGAACTCTTAAGCCAAAGTGTGAGATATACTCCTAAACTCTTTGTTACCTCTAGCTCAGGGTAACCAGGTCTCCTTTCTTGAGACCCGTTCCAAATCAGGATCCGCCTCAGTATTTAATAGAATATTAAAACATAATAAAAGCAAGCGTTTATTAGTCATCTACTGGGCTGACACTTTATATATGCTGTCACTATGAATTCTCACCTCAGCCGTCTGCCAGTTCTGGGGACAAATCGGTGGCAGCACTGGTATGAACTCATGTCTTACTTCAGAGCCTGTTTTTCTATCCTGCAGCCTCCCAAACCCAAGATGCCTGTGACCAGAAATCAGACTGTGTGCAAGGTTGTGAAGGGTGTTCGGTGCCCAGCTGCTACTCAGAACTGGCTTTAAGGGGACAAGAAAGGGAGAGAGCTGCCACAGCCCCATGAGGTTGGGATATAACAGATGAAAACAGGGAATGGATATATCTGAGAAAACACACCAAGGAATAGGAGGTAAATAGCAAAAGTGTTCCAACCCTTAAAGGCTGGGCCAAAAGGCAGACAGCCAGGAGGGAGAGAAGGAGGAGGAAAGAGGAATGAGCAAACAGAGCTGGAGTTGGACACAGCAGAGAAGAGCCAAGAACCAAAAACCACACTGAATGTTTGGGAGTCAGGGCGGGGAAGCCAGGAAAAGGGAGAGAGTGCAGAGGAGTGAGGTAAAGGAGCAAGTCCAATAGCCTGTGTGGGTGGGACCCGTGCTGGTTCCTGCACCACTGTGTTCACAGGATGGAGCCCATCGGTGCCTCCCAGAAACCACAGGGCACACTGAAGGCCTTCTTTCTCCTTCACAGGCCTCTCTGAAATGCAGTCATCTCACCTGTGGCTTTGCATGTACTATCTAGTGCCACAAACACTGCACATTTAGATGAAAGAAAGACCTAAAAGAAGATCTAAAAGGTTCTGACTAACCTTTCATCCAAAATGAAATCACTTTTAACTCACTGCTGTGTAAGTGCAGACCAAACACGAGACAGGTCAGGAAAGTCTGTTTGTATATTAAAATGTGCTCCCAAAATATTGTAAATAACCTGATTGACCTACCTAGAGTGGGGAAATTTTCCAAAGGTTGCTTTGGAGTAAAACACTGATGTATAAAATATACTGTGACTTCATCCAGCCTTGCACCTTACCTGGACCTCCATCCTCTCTCACTTGGACCACTGTACTGGTCTCCTAACTGGTCTTCCTCCCCTCTTGCACTTCTGCTTCCCTACTGTAATCCATCCACCACACACAGACCAACCACAGTGATTTTAAAATATAAATCAGACCACGTTATTCTCCAACAAAGACCCACCACACTTAAAATCTTGTTACCTTGGCTTCAAGGACCTGTAGCTTTCCAACCACTTACTATGCCACTCCCCTGTCTTCTTGAGTTCCCAAACATGCCCCGCTGTTTCTTGCCTCGAATCTTGCTCCAGGAACTCAGAAACCATGTCTGTCTTGTTTATATCACCCCCGCCAGGGTCTGGGCCTCGGGGATCCTTGGGGCACAGTCGGCCTCAATCTTTTGAACAAATTTTTGTAAAGGAAGCTGAAAAGTCTATAATGTCCATTAGAGGGCTCCTTTTACACTTGGGAAAAGACAAAATGTTCTGCTAAATGTTTAACAAGGAAATCCACAGTCAGGTATCAATGAGGGGGGGAAAGGTCATAGTAAATATTTTAAAAAGCAGCACTCTTCCAGCTATCTGTACACCTTCTTCTAGCTGTATGAGCAGACACCCTGCAGCTGTTCGCCTGGACACACACAGTGTGAGGTAGCCTCTCTGTCCCTCAGTGTTCTCATCTCTAAGTGGAAATAACAACTGATGGTACCTTCCTCAAAGGGCCAGGGTGAGCCGTAAAGGAGATAATGCATGCAGAGCATTTAGTTCCTGGCAACGTGGAGGTGTTTAATATGTGGTGGTGGTATTACTTCAAATCAGTTAATGGACGGTATTATGTGTGTGTTGTGTGCCATCGAGTTGGCTCTGACTCCTAGCGACCCCATGAAGGAGTGATGTCCACAATGTCCTGCCCTCAACAACCCTGTTCAGCTTCTACAGATTCATACCCATGGCTTCTTATACAGCATCAATCTATCTTCTATTTGGTCTCCCCCTTGTCCTGTTGTCTTTTTTCCCCCAGCATTATTACTTTTTCCAAAGAACCCTGCCTTCTCATGATGTGCCCAAGGTAGAAAAGCTTCGGTTTTGTCATTTTTGCCTCTACCTATGTTTCAGACCTACTTTGCTCTAGTACCCACTTGTCTGTCTGTCTAGCAGTCCAGGGTATCCTTAGAGCTCTCCTCCAACACTATAGTTCCAAAGAACCAATTTTTTCCCTATCAGCCTTCTTCACCATCCAACTTTCGAATCCATACATAGTTACTTTATCCGTAATAAATGCCTTTTCTAATCATTTTCCTGTGCCTAAACTCCACCTCTCCTTTAAGACCCTGCTCAAATACTGCCTCTCATCTATGCAGTGAACAGACATGCTCAATCCTTCAATCCCTAGCCCCCCTTTCTGCTCTCCTTTACCTTCCTTCCACGGCCAAGCTTTTTTCCATTTATTCAACGGATCATGATCCATCTTTTGCACTTGCCACTCCACTGAAACTACGTCTGTTGCTAAACCTAATGAAAACCGTTTAGTCTTTAACACACCTGCTCTCTCACTAGCTGACACTGTTGACCACTCCTGCCCCTGGAAACACTCTGTGCCCTGCCTTGTCCCTACCAATCCGGCCACTGCCTTTGGGTCTCCCTTGCACACCCCTAGTCCTCCACTCATCCCACAGCCTATGAATGCCAAAGTCCCACAGGTCTCTCTTATCCAGGTTCTCTCAGGAGCTCCAAACCCAACTTGGCTTTCCCACAAGCACCACAACTTAACATGGCAGACATGAAATCATCACCTCACTCTGATTTACTAAATTACTGATCTTGATAAAACTGCAAAACCATCCGCTGTTATTCGAGCCATAAAACTCGGACCCAGCTTAGGTAGCTCCTTCAATCTCTCATTCCTTATATCCCTATTTTACTCCCTGTTTGATTCCAGTATCTCTGCCTTGGTTCTTCCTGCCGAGAGTACTTCAAGAGTCACGAACTGATCCCTCTGCCTCCACTCTTTTTAAACAGCTTTACTGAGATATTAATTCACACACCATAAAAGTTACACATTTAAAGCGGACGATTCATCAGGTTTTAGTTCATTAACAAGTTGTACAACCATAACTACTGTCTAATTGTAGAATATGTCACCCCTGAAAGAAACCCCATACCCAATAGCAGGTACTCCCCGTCCCCTCCTCCTCTAACCCCTGGAAACCACTAATCTACTTTCTGTCTCTATGGAGCTGCCTATTGTGGACGCCTCACAGAAATGGAACTATTCAGCACGGGACCTTTTGAGACTCTCTCAGTTCTTACCCCACTCTCCTTTCCACCCTTCACAGTTACTGGGTTAAACTTTATAAAATACAACTCATATCACTCTCCTGCTTAAAATCCTTTAATGGCTCCTGGTATATTTCAGAATCGAGTTCATCCTCTTTGGTGCTCATAAAGTCCCTTGGCAACTTGGCTCCTGCCTGTCCCCCCGAGCCAATCAATCTACTATTCTCTCTTTATTCTGTTCAAACACCCAGTTTCCCAGACATAATATACTATGTCACACCTCCCCCCTCTTTGCCCATGTGGTTTCCTCTGCTTGGGACACCCTCCTCTATCTTCCTTGTTTATCTAACTACTACTCAGCTCTTAGCACTCTGCCAGCCCAGGGGGCCTGCTCAGACCCTCACCATGATTCAGATGCTTGGTGCCCATGTTGCTGTGGCACCCATGTGGCATACCCATTATGCCACTGCTGGAACACCGCCCCATGAGACCATGAGCTACTAACTGAGGGCACGGACCATGTTTCATTTGCAGCATTCAACATAGTGTCTGGCATGGAGGAGTCAAATTAAATACTTGTCAAATGAGGTCCATGTGATCTTAGAATTAGCATTTGCTTAGTGTGTACTGCACAACACCCAGAAGGCAATTTTCAAAAAAAGAAGCTCAAAAAGATACACACATACAACCATGAATTCCACAAGATACTGCAAAAGGCACATGATTATAAAAACTATGCCAAAAATAAAACCTTCTTAGAAACAGCAATGAGCAAAAAATATTTTGGTCTGGTGGAGTTCCATGACAAAACAAAGAAGGATGTTGTGTGATCGCCAATTTTTTATCTTGAAAACCCAAACCTCATAAGTGATTTTGCCCTTGAAAAACTGCTTGTGGAAGTTAGGTTCTAGGAAATATTTCTCATTTTTACAGAAAAATTTAAGCAAATAAATGCATATAATGAGCCATCAGGCAATAAGAATAATTTTGCAGGGGGGGAGGGGGGCTTAAGAAAGTACCTGTAGATAAACCTTCTTCACACCAGGCACATAGTCTGCAATCCGGCCAAAGAGCAGCCGCCCAACCCCTGATGTGATGCCAATGCACATGAGGACCACCTCTTTATTGTTTTCATCTTGAAACCTTTCATTCACATGTTTCATCTGTAGACCAAAGAGGAAGAAGCCACATTAAATATGGTAGGAAACCTTGACAAGTTTTGAGGCTTTGCAAATGCCTTTCGTTCTCTATAATGTTATAGACTCTCATCCCCTTCCAAATTCAAATATTTACAAAAGGTGCTCTGTGATCATTTTTTCACAAGGACATGGAAAAAAAAGCTAACGTGATCTAGCTTACATAAAAGAAATAAGTATTTTTATAAAAGGCCTTTTAAAAAAATTTTAATAAAGCATTACCAGCAGCCTTTACAGGTTAACCATTTGCTAAAGAGAACAGACTTCTGAACACCACACAAGCTTGCTCTCTCAGGATCACCCACGGATCCAGCACACTTGCTCCTCCCCTGTATGGCAGTCTAAGGACTAATTCTGGAGTTTCACCTCTTCTAGGTGGGCCCGAACCAAACTACACTGAATTAAGGTGTACTGGAACCTCCTGGATAAAAGCATGAGGTTCTCTACCTGCAAATTTGCCTATGCGTGTGATGTTAGAACAGATAAAGATTCAGTTTAACACAATGATTAAAAGAAAAGCCTCTAGACAGACTGCTTGGGTTCAAGTCCTGGTTCTATCCCTTATCAAGCTTGTGACCCTGGGTGAGCTCCTAGCCTCTAGGGCTTGTTTCCTTGTTGGCAATAGTACTTCAAGAGGCTGGTTGTGAGGACTAAATATCTGTATAAAGAACTTAAAACAGTGCCCAACACAATAATGATCAGATATTCATTTTAGCTTATTTTTGTTAAAGGGAGCTTTTCCTTTAATTTAGTCTACTTTGAACAATGACTGCAAATCAACAACCTGCCAAAGTTTAAGAAGGCAGTGTGACCAGGCAGGTGTTATACTGGGTGACACAACACGCAGCTCAGCACCCAGTCTAACATAAGCTTTACTCCCACAACCCAAGTTTCAGTCTGTCACCCCTTTCTGAATACTTCCATTTTCTCCATCACCTATCAGTGCTCATGGCAAGGAGAACAAGCATGTCTGTACTCCTACTGTTTCCTCGGAAATTACTGAGCTGTTATAACAAACACAGTTGTTTCAAGCAATCAGACTCACTGTGCCCTACCCCAAACACTGGGCTGAATTCTGGAAGCCTGCCAAGCAGATTTCCCAGCAAGCTCAAAGGCCCAGATGGTTCCCATGTGGCAACAGCAGCCTTTCCAGATGACACTGCCTTCAGAGACTGCCATTCGCATTTGAAAGCCCACTTGGTCATGCCAATACCACCAAATCTGTCTTTTCCCTTCCAAAACTGGTAACTCTTCTCATTAACTTCTAAGGTTTCACACTGATCCAGAATAATCCTAACTATGGCTTTAATCTCACCAATGCTTATTCATCAGTTGCCCACTGCCTACATTTATACTCCTCAGTTTGCTATTAAAAAACTCTCCTTATCTGTCACCATTTATCTTTGTACCTTTATTACTGATCCTTGACTCAGAAGCAGAAAACTCAAAATGTCTACAAGACTCAGGTAAATAGCATAAAGGAGGTAAAACAGACTGTTGGAAAGAGGGAGCATACAGTTCAATTGATTATTACTGTATTGGACCACCAGTGTCACCAAATCTACCCCCTGGCCCCCTCTTATTTTAAAGAGAAGTCAGAAATCTGGATTGTGTGGAAATGTTGGCACCTAACAAATTTAGAACACTGCATGATCCAACCCCATCCATGCAAGCCAAACAAAACAAAACAGGTCTACAAACTGCATGAGGCCAGCATTGATCTAGGTCTTAATCTCATCTGACCCAGCAGGGTGGATTTATTCAGTGTCTGAAACATGCTCACCTCTCTACATTTCTACTGTCTCTTCTACCTTCTTCAACTTTCTAAATCTTACTCATCCTTTAAGACTCTGCTTAAATCCCACCTTTTCTATAAAGCTGCCCTTGATTACCTGAGCCTTACACTTCCTCCCTTTTTACTACTTAAAGTTTTAACTGGCACCTTAAGTACTGAGTGTTCCTACCCAGCCTTTACAGCTTCTAACTCTACATATGCTCAGAGTAAACTCTTTCATGTCAAACTGGACATATCTACCTGCCTGTTCCAAAGGTACTTCAAAGTCAACATGCCCCATGCTGAACTCATCTCCCCTCACAGCCTGCCTTCCCCACTCCACATCAGTTAACACCACTGGGCACAACTACCAAGGGAGAAACCAAATATCTATCCTAGATTACTCCCTTCCTCTCTTCAAATACGACAGTCATCACCAAATTCTGACGATTTTGCCTCCTAAGTCTCTCTCTCACTTGCTTTGGTCCATGTGCCCCACGCACGGTATTTTAGTTCAGGTTCTTATCACTCCTCCCCTGGACCACCATGACAGCCTTCTAACATGCTTCTCACTTGAGCTTCACTCCTAAATCTCTAGCCTATATTCTCTGAGACCCCAGATTTTCAAAAATAAAAATAGCACTTCTCTGCCTAAGATCCTTTTATGCCTCCCCTAGCCTTCAGGGTAAAGCTCAAACCCCTGCTTTGACGAATAATGCCTTCCTGCTTTGTTACTGCGCAGCACCTCCAGCTGCTTCCTTACAGTCACCACATCAACACTGTTGTCCAATACGGTAGCTAGCCACACATGGGCTACTGCGTGTTTAAAATGTGGTTAGTTCAAATTGAGATGTGCTATAAGTGCAAAACACACAGCAAACAGAAAACAGTGAAAAAAAGCACATAAAAGATCTCATTAATAATTCTAAAACACTGATTCCATGTTGAATACTATTGGGGCTATATTGGCTAAATAAAATATATTATGAAACTCATTTTGTTTGTTTTACTTTTTAAAATATTACCCCAAATTTTTTAATTCCATATGTGGCTTGCATTATTTCTATGAAACAGTGCAGGTCTAAGAAATCTACTCGTGGCTGCAAAGATAAGCCAGCTGTCCATAAAGGTGACCTGAAACTGGCTTATTCCTCCAGATCATTATCACTCCCCATCAGGTGAGATTAAGACAAAGCAGAGATAGATTCCTGCTCAATTGTGAAGAAAATGATAACCTTATCTAAGACAGGTGGGATATAATTATGTGTATTCATCAGCTTTATTTGGAATTTGAATCCAGACTCCAATGCTTTAATCCACTTCAGGAAGCAGCCAAAGGATCTATTATAACTTTTTAACAGACATTCTTTATTATTCAAAAAAGACTCAATTTACTAGTCATTCTTTTGATGAAACTAAGAACACCTGCCTGACAAATTGCTATTATCCTTTATTAGTGTTTTTTTCCCTCACCTGCTGTACTTTAGGATCCTTAAAAAGAATAATACCGTGAAATGTTTTGGGTCTTTTGAAAAGGTAAATTTGGAAAATTCAAATATAAAGGACATTATTTCCTTGAATTTTGTTATTGTTGTCATTGTTGTTTAAATAAAGCTAGAACTTCAGCTTCTAATACTCCATTCCCCACCCTCAGCCAAAATCTACAAACTAAAAGTATCTTTGGTCATTAAGTAAGGAAATGGGGGTGAGGTGGTAAAGAACAAAATCTGGGGATGCTCTAGAGGTCCTTTCTCATTGAGGTAGCAGTACTTAGGAAAACGGGTGTGTTCTATTTACAGCCTGGGCCTCCAATGATTGCCACCAACTATTTCACAAATCCCTGACCATCTCTCATCCTCTGGGCATGTGCTTTAGCAGAAAGCACGAATATTGGGGCAAAACTGATATCTGGCATAAGTTCTGCTTTCCTCTCAAGAGCTCAGAGGCAGATCTGCCTTTTTGAGAGGTTGGGGGCAGCAGCCTAGGGAAGCGAAAGCAATCATCGCACTAAAATGGCCTCAGTCCTGGCTTCTCCCCTCTCCAACTCTCTCATGTAGGGGAGCCATAGTGCCATCCATTTGGAGACGTTAGATACTGTTCTTCCACTGAGAATCCAGGCCAAGTCTTCTGGCTCTCAGAGCGTCAACCATGAAAGAAGTTAATGAATGGCCATAGTATAAAACCAGCTCTAATTAAGCTGACCTGAGTACATTAGGAATTCAAGCTTCTCAAGAAACGGTTTCTCAAAAGAAGAACACCTAATAGAAGGGAACCCCAGATTGCTTTATTTATAGAAGCCTTTGAAACCCAGTGGTGGTACACATCTGCAAAGCAAAGCCAATGGTCACAAAGGTCCAGTAATTACCTACAGTACTGTTTTCTAAGTTTGTGTTATTTGGCCATGCCATGACAGTCATTAGCCTTAACTGTACTTCCTCCCCCCGCCCCACCCACCTTTTTAAGAGTATGGCTGGTATTTGCTTAATGTCGTTTATATAACATTTACGTAATTTATTACATTAAAAATAATAAAAACTGTGGTGCATACAAATTAAACTACAGGCATACCTCGCAGATATTGTAAGTATGGTCCCAGATCACTGTAATAAAGCGAGCATCACAACAAAGCAAGTAGAAATCTTTTCTGGTGGAGGGTCTTGCCTCTAATTTGTGAAAATTCAACAACTGAATTGCAATAAAGCGAAGTGCCATAAAGTGAGGTATGCCTGCATATTTTTGGGTAATAGTGAAGAAGACAATAAAGAAGAAGGGGAACTAAAGGAGACTTAAAGAAAACTACTTCTGATGGTGAACCTGAAGTAACAGCTTACTGACTCAAGTACTAAGTGCTAACAAGGGCAGTATTTTAGGGATGCTGCGAAATGAGGACAAAAACAGGCCCAATAGAGCACTGCAGGCTATGGAACTAATGGAACCACAACTGCCTTTACAGAACTGAGGAGAAAAAAGTCAAAAATATTTACCCCCCACTGTTGTTGCAGTTACTATGCCCTTTGGGACAGAAACAGATTCCAGGCACGCAGTCATCATCTGCCCTTGTCTGTGATGACTCTGATTCCCTGGTCCCCTGCCCTTCCTCTTCAGACAACATCATCAAACTGAAAAGAGGGGTAAACAACAGGTAGGCAAGTGCACTCATTTTATCTCTAGGAAAATAAATTCTTTTGGCCAGAGAAGGGGACCTGTATCTTTTACGTTTGCATGGTTCATCCAAAAACAAGGTAATAAATGCTATACAGCGTTTTCAGTGGTTCTGGAGTTAGAATAATTTCTGCAGCTTCCTACTTTCCAACAGGGATAGTGAGTTCAGAGCATTTTTACTCACTTGCTATTCACTCCAGAGGTTAGCAACTTCAGCTTATTGCCTCTCATTTCCTTGCAGTTTCACTTCCAAGACTGTATCAGTTCAACATTTAAAATGCTATTCCATAAGTCTAAAAGACCATTCTACTTAAAATGTTTTTTAAAGGTAAACTCAAACGAGCCTGGCCCCTTTAAAAATTAGATGTACGTTTAAAGGGAGTAGAAAGCCTGTTAGATTGGTTAATGGATAATCTCAGAAATTGTTACAAATCAAAACTTTACACTAGCCTTTGACTTTCAAGTAAGATGAACAAATCTTCTGAATGGAATGAGGTTTTGGTTTGGTTTTCTTTTTTAAACTATGTTTTCTCTATCTCTATGTTTGCTATGAAAAGGAAATCAAAACAAGTGGGAAGTTCCCTTAAAAAGTTGTATATGAGCACTGTACACCAGCAAGCCCAGTGAGGTGATTAAAGGCAGAAGAAAACTACATGGATTTGGGTACAGAAAATTAAGCCCTTTACATCGTATAATATTGAAATAGGACTTTATGGCCATTAAGATAGGTACTGTCAGCCTTAAAATGTCATTTCATCTTGTTAAATTTGATCAACTGTGCTTTGAGAATAAAATGGTTCTAAGATATGCTTGAAGTACAAACACAGAATTTCTTTGCCAGCCAATATTTTTAAGGACTAACATCTTTAGGCAGCCTAATGTCTATTTACTAATAAGATATTTCTGTCATGACTAGACTTCATGGTCTGGGTACCAACTGCCTCCTCAGCGGCTGACCGAATGGAGAACAGACCTTTGGCCTAATAGGACTCCAGGAGGTACGGGCATTGGTTTTGTTTTTTTCAAATGGGCAGCCTTTCCATTTCATTAAGATGGGTTTCCATGGTGTTGGTAATCACACGTGGCACCATTAACAAACGTAAAAGTCGGGATTGAGAAAAAAGAAGGAAGAGTTTCAGAGTGAAGATTATTTAATAGCCATCAAGGGGTAGAAAAAGAAGGGTGGAGTTCAGAAGGAAGAAAGATTGCTGATGGTTCAAAGAATGTCCTAATTTTAAAAACATTTTCTAACTCTAAAAATTATTTGGAGCTTTTGTTATTTTCCTCTTTTTTAAAAAAGTAATTTTCCTTAGAGTAAAATAAAAGTCTATCCTTGACTCAGCATTATTTAAATCAGATCAAGATTTGGCAAAACTATTCTAATTATCACTCAAAACCCATTTGAATTTAGATGACAGTTCAAATAATCCCTAATTTTAGAAGTTAAGATGGAGTTCATCTTAAAAGAGAAGATAAATCACTAAGATTTTCAGGTAACTTGAAATTATTTACTGACCTTGACAATAATTTCTGTGCCATCTATTTCTCAAATTACCAAAAACTACTAGTCTGTCCTAAACAATGAAAGGTATTTAATCTGTTGCTTTATTTAATTTTTTACATCTAAATCCAGATTGGATTCTGAACAGTTTCTTTCTTGGAGTCTCATTCTTGGCACACAAGTTTCAACACTCACACCCTTGATTCCTGGCTCGCTGGGATGAACACACTGTTCAGATGAACACACAATGTTCATCTGTGAAGGAGTCACAAAGGCTCTTGCAGATGTGATTAATGCTCTGATGAGGCATTGTGTATTTACATGGTTGCATTTTTTAAAAGGATATGCTCTTTTAAACTTACTCCTCCATTTATCTGGTGATAAAGTCTCCTACGTGCATATACAAATAAACAGGTGTAGGTTATGGAGTCTCTAATCAATAGATAGAATTGCATGAATTTGGACAAGTAACAAAAAATGAACAAATGCACCCAACTAAAAGCTAGTTCAATTAAGCTTAAATTTTAGAAGTTTAAAATAAACTTCATCTTAAAATAGAAAGGGATAATTTCAGAAAGCTTTATTTAATCCACTAGGATTTGGGGTAACTTTATTTTTTAATGGCCCTGGCAAGAATGTCAGTAAGCCGAATCTTTTGTAAATTATCAAAACTGGTTCTATTTCTTCTTGAACAATGTGTACACTGGGAGTTTATTGAAATTTTAATTTACTTACTTTAAGGTTGATCTGATTTTTGAGAGAAACAAGAAGTTGGGGCATTAATTTTTATTCAGCTTTTTAATTTTGCCCATAATTATAAAGTGAAGAAAGAGCGATCCTTCCATAAAAATTCTATCTTCTAACCTCTCCTCATTAAAATTCCATCAGACCAGTGAGGTTAGCTTGAGAACTTCTTTACCAAAGCCTCCTATCCCCGCTATCTCCTCCAGTCTTTGTAATACATATGATGCTGTCTTTTCTATTAATTGTGACTTATCTAATTGCTGACTCTCTCCCTTGCATCACATCAAGTTCAAATTTTGTTTTGTCTGATGGATTAAAAGTTGTTAAAACTGGGCTTAGATCCATTTTCCTTCCACTGATGTCATTTCCACATTTAAAACTGTCTATCCCAACTTTTAACCCTTTCTTAAGAATAAGATTATTTTGAATTTGGGGGTATGTGATTAACATATTTTAAACATGGTTGGTTCTGTCTTGTGATTTTAAAGTGTTCAGGAAGAAAAGGACCACACCCTGGGAGAAGGATGGAAATAGATAAGAAAGTGAAAGCTCTGAGGGGTCTGGATGAAGGCGACTGGCAGAGCATGGAACACTTTGTGGACTGAGTTGGAAGGTCTAGGCATGCATAGTAGGAAAAAAAAATGTCTTTGGAGTCAAATTAAGGGCTCTATTCCCTACCGATTCTAAGATCTTGGGCATCAGTGTCCTGATCTCAAATACTGCTTACTACTTCATAATATGGGCAGTACCACCACCCCCAGGGGTATTTTTAGAATTCTGTAGAGGCTATTTTTATCTTTCCCATATAGTGGTGCCCAAGAATTACCCTTTAAAAATCTTTTTATTTTAATAAAATTTATATCACATAATGTTTGCCATCATAACCATTTTTAAGTGGACAGTTCAAAAGCATTAAGTACATTCACCTTCTTGTGCAACCATCACCACCATCCATCTACAGAACTTTTTCATTTTCCCAAACTGAAACTCTGGACCTATTAAACAATAACTCCCCACTTCCCCCTTCCCCAAGCCCCTGGCAACCCTCATTCTATTTTCTGTCACAATGAGTTTGACTACTTTTGGTACCTCATCTAAGTGGAATCATACAGTCTTAGACATTTGTGTCTGGCTTAGTTCACTCAGCATGTCTTCAAGCTTGAGACACTGTAGAATGTGTCCAAGCATTAACTTGTAAAATACATATTATTTTATTCAAAAATTACTTCTTTTATTTCTCCTTTATGTTACAGGTGGAACATTACTGATTTTTTTCTTTTTGAATATGTGTATATATAGATTTTAAGATCTAGGAATTTTATTTCAGGAGAGAAAAGGAGGTAGTGAATCTGACACATTGCTCTAGATTCGTGACAGGGTTGCAGAACTTGGAAATCACAAGAAAGAGGTACCAGAACTGGGCAATCCCAATCCCTGATTCAGAGCATGATGAGCAAGGAGATGCCTGGCAGAGAATTATAAAAAGTCCCTGAGGCAGCTTCGGAGGAGTCAGAAACATATAAAAGAAAACTACATGTTCACATAAGCAGAGACAATAAAATAGGGACAGGCACACTTGACTTATGTTATGCCTAATATAATGCTCTATAAATTCGATCATCAGTATATGGCAGCATTTTAAATTCCACAGGTGTGTGCATGAGTCAAGAGGAACATGGAGTCGTGTCAGCCTACTTGCTAGCCTGGGGTTTCCCTCACACATCCCATTCTTTTGAAAGCAACGGAGAGATGGTACAAGGCATAGGTGTTATTTCACCTCAGCAGGGTTGACGATGTACGTCTTGCCACCATTTCCATATCTTTAAATTATTCTACGTTGAAACCAATGTAGACAAACAAATTTTTATTTCTATTATTTCAGCTTTAAACCAACCACACCCTGTCTCTATGTATGTGACCAGAGAAAGTCTCTAAACCAACTAACTCCTTTCTGTGTAAGATGGAGATAAAACTGTTCTCAGTCAGTGGTTATATATTGAAGATCAATGAAAGAAAGAACTTGAAGAACATAAAGTACTATTCAAATGGAAAGTAGCCATCAGCAGGGAAATTAGTAGACCTTATACTTCAGCAATTCAACCAACCTATAAACTCAGCCTGAAAATGGTTAAAAAATACTTGAGTGCCAGGTACATGCTAGGTTCTCGGGATGGAGCAATGAAGAGGGTCTTCGTCTCTACTCCTATGAAGTGTCCGTCTGCCTTACCTGTTTCCTCTTTATCATTTCCTAAGTGTCAGGACACTTCCAACATAAAACTCTCTAATGTGTTTTGTAGTAAAATCCACAGTTTTCACCAGCCTTTCTCATACTTATACTGAATACAGTTTACAGGCCTAAGAAAAATACACTACTACTACTGTTTTCTTTTTCTTGTTACTACTTTTTTAAGTTAAAATTAGATATTTTAAAATGTTTGTAGATTTCTTTCCCCCCTGAAAATTTTAAATCTTTTAATGGTTTAGGACCTACTTAATTTTGGCTAACTAACTATAATTTGGAACACATGACAAACTTACTCAGCCTTATTATAAACAGCAGCTCTGTTTTTGTTTAGTTATTTGTAAATGGTTAGTTTTCTAAATTTCTTATGCATTAATTATGACCCGTCCTCCTATCAAGTTCCTATGATAGTAACTTACAATTTGGAAAAAAAAATACTCAAAAAAGAAAACTAGCTTGTTTGATGAGAGTGTTCTACAGATATTTAACTTCACCGTTACTGAGCCACTAGTATGGTCAGAGAAGATACAATCCTTATTCATCTAAAGTAGGAGAATGCTGGTGAATACTGCCTACAGCACAAAACTAAAAAATGGGCAAATTTTCACTAACCTGAGTAGTCAATTTGCAGCAGATGTTGAGATCTGCAGGGAAATAAATTCAAGGTTAGAAAAGCAAGAAAAGCATAGGCAGCATCAGAAAAAAATCTGAAAAAAGGGATAAAGTGAAGGATAGAAGATGTCTAATCGTTCATGTAATAACTGCACGAGAACTGAGAGGATAAAGCAGTGTATTATTAGAAGACATAAGTAGTGAATAAAGTATCTGAAGAAAGAGCAATGCTTGGGCCCTATGCAAGAATTTTAAATTTTTAACAGATTTTAATGTTCATGTAGATTTTAATAAAATATATAGATAAAAAATAAGTTGAATAAAAAATTTATCAACTGGTGGCTGGTCTTAATGACAGAAGCTAGAGACAGTCTGTATCATATGCTTCCTACAGGCATTAAGAAGCTATCTTATTTCTCTATCTTCCAAACAGTCGATATTGCTCTTTACCCATAGAATGCCTTACTGTCACCTCCTCAGAGAGGTTGTCAAACTGAAGTTACCTCCCACCATCACCTTCCACCTCATTTATTTTCTTCAAAGAAAACACCACTATTTGAAAACTGCCTTCTTTATTTATATTTTTATTTATTTATTGAGTTCTGTGAGAGCAGTGACTACATCTGGTCTCACCACTGTGTCCCCACACCTAGAATGCCGGTGAATATATTTTACTGAATGAATGCTTAAATCTGTTCCACTTAGTTGTAATTATAGGAAGTCTCACACATGCTAGAAAAAATAGGAACAGAATAAAATAACCCATTCTAATTCTAATCTAATAACACTACTGCCACTTACTGTGCAACCCTGAGCAAAATAAAACCTCTCTGGTCCTCAACATTCTTATCTATTAGAGGAGAACAAGTATCAATGCTGCTTTCCTCATAAAAGGGTGCTGTGAGAGTTGAATTAGAAAATGTATATGTGAAGTTGATACCTTCATATCCTTTTTAGAAGTCTGTTGCAAAGGAAATGAATAAATGAACAAAACATTTCCAGACCACATAACAAACAAACAAACAAACAAACAAACAAGAAATGTATATAGGGGTTATACTGAGTGCATATCATCAGCACACAGTCAATTTCAAATGATAAATTCTGATATTTAAATTAATACACTATGCAAAGAAATATCCTGTGTCAAAGAAATTTCATAAGCCTATTTTTGAATGAAAAATAGAAAAACAAAAAATAATAAGAAAATCTTGGTGAAAAAGCAATAATATGATTACATTTTACTGTGCAAAGTACAGCAGCAGTCCCCTACTGTCTGCAGTTTCAATTGCTGTCTCCCACCTTTGTTTAATCTTCCTTAGTTCCATCTTTAATTTTCAAATGTATAAGAAAAAACACAAAAATGGTCATTCTCAAACCATTTGAGATTTTGCTTCCGGACACTTTTTGTCAGTTTCTATAGGTTTGGACATTTCTTACATAGACAATATGTCGAGGTTATTAAGATACACAATAAACACCAAATCTGTAGAAATTATGAAGAAAAAATAAATTTGTGCTAGTTTGCTGAGAAAGACCACATTCACATAACTTTTATTACAGTATATTATTATAATTGTTCTATTTTATTATTAGTTAGTATTTACCTCTGACTGTGCCTAATTTGCAAATTAAATTTTACATCTACACATTATGTATGTATAGATAAAAACATAGTATATATAGGGTTTGGTACTATCCCTGGTTTCAGGCATCCAGTGGGGGTCTTGGAATGTATCCCCCTAAGAATAATGGGGGGACTATTGTCCCCAAACTTTATGCATAGCTAATAAATGTCAAAGTAACAATCAATATAAAGATAATTAGAATAAAAGGCCAAATCCAAGAATAAAAACAAAAAGGACGGGAAGGAGAGGAAAATGAAACCTTTTGCTTCTAGCATTTAGCCTTCAGTGGTTAGCTAGCCTCCAGGCTATACACAAAATTACAATGTTAACTCTACCTCTTTAATCTACCTCTTTAACGCTAAAAGGACAGAGTTGATAGGGCATCTCTTCAGATTACACAACTCCATTGTCAATCAAATGAAAAATGTTTCTAAAACTCTGTAACCATGCTGAGAACATGTAATAGGCCCCAGGGTTTTTCTTCTGTCAGAACTTGACAGTGAACCGAGGTCAGAAGCAACAGGAGAGGCCAACTCAGCAGCCTAGTCCTGATTCATCATACAGTAACTTTCGGTTTAAAAGAATTCCTTATGAACCCTGTGTTCTCAGGGCACAGCTACACAACAACCTTAACCCTGAGCTCTAAGTATATCCACAAAAGACAGATGACAAAGCCCATACAACTACTACTGGCAGCTTTGTAGAACTAGGCTGTGTCAAAATAGAAAAACAATTTCTTGATTGGAAAATGACCCCTATGAGTTGACTAGGGTTATGCTAAGTGAGAAAACAATTTCATTCCTCTAATATATGATTCTGTTTCTACTACATATACATTTGCATTTCAGGCTACTGACAAGCTTCCATTTATTTACCATGCATATTCTTGGATTTTACACCTGGTTCTTCCACCTTTATAACTTTGTGACTTTTGGCAAGCAATTAAGTTTTCTATGCCTTAGTACCTTTACCAATCCTTTTTTAAAGTGCAATTAAAAAATGATTTATACAATCTCTTTCAACTCTTAAATTACTGTTACATCTTTTTTCAGGTATTTAAATATTTTATTTTATTTAAAGCCACACTCAAGAAGACCCAGGCTCAAGCTCTGGCTGTAGTTACCAGTCTCGCAACCCCAAGCAAGTGGTTTTACCATCCAGTTAAAAAAAAGAAGAAGAAGAAGAAACAACAGGCCAAAACAGTCACGTCAGCTAAGCCAGCCACCTAAAACTTAATAAACTAAAATTTAATGACTAAATTGCAGTTTCAGCCTTTCCTACTAGTGAAAATTTAAACCAATCAATCTGAGATTTCCTGATCACCTGCCAGGTGAGGTAATCTGCCTGATAAGACCACCTGCCTTCCCCTAAGGGGTGGTTCCCTTGCCTGAAACAATCCACTTTTAACTTCTTAGTCCTATCCTCTTGCAGCCTATAAAAGCCTTCCATTTTGTGTAACTCATGGAGCACCCTTCTAGTTGCCAATGGGATGCTGCCTGATTCTTGAATCCCTTAATAAAGCCAGTTGGGTCCTCAGATTTACTCAACTGAGTTTTGTTCTTTACCAGATGTGGCGGCAGCTTCAGAACCAAAGTGATTTTCTGATAGCATTCTGGGACGATGATAAACACTGGCGCAGTCCCCGCAAACCCGTTTTAAGTTCGCTGGCTTTCTCGCTATTTCCACTCAGGCCATCGGTAAATCGCTCTTGGGTTTTCACCTTGCTCTCTTCTGAGTTCAACTCCTGATCTAAACGGTTTTCCCTTACAGGGCAGGTCAGTTTGAGCTGGGAAACCGTTCTACCAGAATCCAGCTGAGCAGGTTAGAAGATTCTTCCAGAAGCCAGCTGAGTTGGCAGAAGGTTCTACCCAGAGCCAAGCCCCTAGCCTTTCAGACTCCAAGGAAATCAGGATGTGTTTTTAGCTATGAAAAGGTATGCAAAATGAAGAGGCATTTTTGTTAATGAAATGAGAATAATTTTGTCTAAACAATTTTGTACAAAGGACAAACTAAGTATATACAAAAAGTTGGAGAAAGAATTTTACCTTGTGTAATTAAGCAGGCTAAGAATTGAATTGTTATTATAAGGATTTTTAAGATTAAGCTTTAATGTCAATAGCATACTTATGTAAAACCAAAACTTAATTTTCTTTCAACTGCTAAAGGTTTTTCTTTTTGATTAATCTGCCAAGAAAGCAAAATTGTTTTATCAAAATAATTTTCTGCATTTGTCTTAATCATGTTTGATTATTTAAGAAAATCTCAATAGTAATGTGGTGGCTGAAAAACAACTGCTTGAAATTTATTACTCACTGGAAATTACTGTTTGGGTATCGCCATGGGAACATAAGCTATCGCCCATAGGAACATAACATTCTAACAAGCTTTCTGCTTCTGTACCCCCGCTTGCACACCTGACTTGTGGGTTGAAAGGTAGTGAATAGAAGAAAAAATAGACCTTCGTGTTCAGACAGAATGAAGAATGGGGTTTAGGGCTTAAAAACCTTGTACCTCCACTTTTCGGGGCTGCTTAATTTGGGGTCTGCATACCCCTAGCAGACCCAGCTGGCTGAATAAAGAGTGTGTTTCCTATAACTCACTGATTTCTGGTGGTCCGTGTGTCTTTCAGGGGCTGGCAGCTACAACAGTAAGAGATAACCTTCTGTATTTCTTTGAAATCATTTATTGTCACTTTAGTCAAATATATAATTAAATATTGTTTCATAATAATCTGTGATCCTTACTTAGTCAAGTGACCAAACTTTTTGGTATTTTTGACAAACCTCCCAAATCAAATTCGAAATGAAGTCTTTTTGGAACCCAAACTAAATGAGGGACCCTGAGAGAACAGAAGGGAAACTTGCAAGGCAAAAAATACTTTGGTCTAAGGACAATGTGGCTGATAACAGGCAGCATCTCATTTCTGAAGTGGAACAGCAGATTCTTTCATAAAAAGATGAGACTTAAAGTCCAGGACCTGCGTTCAGATCCCAGCTCTGAGTCAGTGAGTAAACCTGAATGAGCATAGCCTAGCAGAGTTGTCTCCTTAGCTCTAAATATGTAGTTATTTATTATACTTATTACACTCATCTTTATGATGGTTATTATGAGATTTTTTGTGAAAATTTTCACACACGATTGAGTCTCCCTCTCAGGAAGCCCCAAAGAGATGAAAGCATCTATGCTATTCCCGTTTACATGTCTCAGTGGCCTAAGCTCTAGGCTTGGAGCACTATTCCTGCTTTGACCACGACATGAACAGAGGTGCCCTGGCTAGTGAGATCTAATAATACATTCCATTCCTGACCTATGAGAGCATATGACATTAATTAAAGCTATAAAATATCTTTAGGCACTACATGCCATACTTAATGACTTATGTGCCTCAAAATTTCATTCTTAGTTTAAAAATACAAGTTGTTTGTTCCTAACTACAACCGGACTTGGTGTCTACTTAACTGCCCTATCAGCAGGCAGATGACTGTGTCTTTAATCACAGCATCAGGCAAATGAGATCCTCCTACCAAGTCGAAGTTGCTTTTGAGAACAGTCCACTAGTATATGCCATAAAACTGACACACTTACATCTTATCACAGTTTTCTGAAATAAGCTAATAAACACCTATTCTGCAGATTTCAACACATGAGTCAGTCATCTTCCCTTTGATAGAGAACTATGTGGGTCTAAAGCTTAGCAACTAAAACTGCCCAACTATTATATGTCATGTAGTCAAAGAATACAGGTACTAAATAGTTGTTTTCAAAGGTAGGAAGTGGTGGAGAGATGTAAAGCAATTAAAACTAAATCATCATCCTCATATTGAGAATGGAGCATTTCATGCCCCTGAGAAAAGTTACATACTGCCCTGTGGTCAGCGCTCTACCAAAGCTGTGTAGACTTCTGGTCTGGCTTTGGCTCCTGCATCCTCATCCTATTACACTACCCTATGCTCTTTGAGATTTTCAGTAGCTACACAGTAGGGCAGACAGCAGTATTCTAACTTTCCTTGTTAATAATGGGGATGGCCACTAAAAGTTCTTTTTCCCTCCTTCTATATATTTACCATAATGGCAGACACACAGATATTTCTGTTTATCAGGTTATAACTTAAACATATGCATATAAAGCTGTGGTTCAAAGCAAACACATCAACTTTCTCCATCAAAAGACAGCATTAGTGTTATTCAATTATTCTGAAGGTCACTGAGTTTATTTTTAAGTGTTTAATAACTATGAATAAACCATCATGTCCTGTAAATACTAAATGTGAAACATCACTATGTCATCAAAGCAGAGAATTTTAACCTTTAAAATGGTGAGAAAATAAATTACTTATATGAAACCACCAGTGGAATGAATAGATAAACGATCGAGGGGCAAGCCTCAGGACACACTGATATTCAGTGTGATGAAAAAGGAGCATAGAAACTAAGGAGTGATGGAAGAGAAGGGAAACAGAGAATGTTATGATTCTGGAAGCTAATGCAGAAAATTGGGTAAGGAAGAGCCATAAAAACTTAATTCAGAAAACAAAACAAAACTCTCAGGTAAACGGGGTAAATCACAAAAACTAAAGTATCTGCTATTAGATAGAAGTGGTTATTAGAAATTTACGTCTCACCTAAATTGATCTGTAAGATTTGTACCCTTACAATAGAGATTAGAAGTGGGTAGGCCCAAAAGAGATCATTTGACAGCTTCCAAGAGGCAATATGATTCTTCAATTTTAAAAGTCAACTACTGAAAAATAACATCTCCAATCCTGCTTTGACAGCAAGAATTGCCATAAAGGATACATATTCTCTCTCAATTCATCAAGTATAGTTTCATAAACAAGATCTTAGAATTTTTAACATAACCATGAGAGCACTTAATTGTAGCTTTGAATCTTTAAAGGAGACCTACATAGGTAATTTATTTCCCTAGTTGATTAAGGATCTGGGTTTAACACCCAATCTCATGCTCAAGGCCCAATTCCAGTTTTTACTAACCACTTTTCCAAATGGATATCGTCTCTCTCCTTTGACTCTATATAGTCCTCCCATAAAGCACTCCATCAGCAATCACATTGTCTTAAAATAACTCATTTTCATACCAGAAATGTATAGATGTTTTACATATGTTCTCTCTAATCCTTACAACAACTTTGCAAAATTGGGTTTATCTGTATTTTATTGATGAAGAGAGTAATGCTTAGAAAGGTTACCCAAGGTTGTATAACTAGTAAGGGACAAAACCAGGATTTGAACCGGGTTTGTCTTACTTCAGAGCCTTTACCTCTACCTACTATACCATACTGCCTCTTGCATGAAAGTACTATCCTAATTATCAGTTGCTATCTCTGTAGATCCCGAACAAGTTTTAAAATCTCTCAGTGTCTCAGTCTTCTCATCCATGAAATGAAGATGGTATGTCACAGGCACTGTACTGTTTTGAATATTATATAAGGTAATGTATGTACAAGTTCTTTATAAACCATACAGTTTTTATTACAATACTGGATTCAATGCTCCTTCAGGACAAGTTCTTATGTCTTAAATGTACATGCCCTTCAACACCCAGTAAGGAGTTTAATCAAACACAAGGTTTAAACAGCCTGCATGGCATTGAACTATCTGGTGTTTCCCCTCCAATGTGGCTTCCGATGCCATAACAATTTGAGACAAAGAGAAAATCCCAAATGAAAAATAGCAATGCCTTTTGTAAGAAAACACACCTGGAAGGAGGGAGAGCATGAAAAAGACCTTGTTTGTTGTCGGAGTTAACAGAGGCCTCACAGTTCTGTCACTACCTGATATACAGCCTCCTGATGACATCGACAGCACTGTTGTCACTCACTTTGAATTTAATTAACTTTAAAGAAAAAAAACTAATAACATTAAATTTCCTTAGGCATACTCATTCCCTCCACCCTGAATAAGAAGGACATATCTGGTGGTATATCCAAGGAACTGGCCCAAAATACTCCAAAGTAAGAGGACTAGATCTGCAACCAGGTAAGCACAGTGGAAGGGAACCAACCCCTGCTCTGCTGTTTCGTGATTCTTGGTTTTTGTTAATGATGGATCTGTTTTCCAGTCTGTAAAACGTAGGGATCTATAGTCCAAAAAAATATGGCTTTTCACAGTTCAGATATGCCTTCCTACAAGTGTGAAAATGGACTATTAGATCAAGAGGTAGCCACATACTGCATATGTGACTGGGGTCACATAGTAGGTCATTTTCCTAGTACCTCATTCTCTGCAGAACACTAAGTGGCTCAGAGCACTAAAAACTAGTCCTTCTCCTTGTCTCCCCATTGGTCATCCCAGATGCTTCCTCAACACACCTGGCAAAAAGAGAATAAGGAGAATTGAGAAATCAAAATTATTCTTAGATCCAGGATACACCTCCCATCTTTCTTCATGTTTCTTTGACCTAATTCTTTTCTAAACTGAGCATAGGAACCCACAGTGTCGTAGTTTACTAGCTGACTCCTTGAGCTCAGTAATTCTTTGAACTCAGTTAAAAACTTTCACCAAAACTTTAACTAAAGAAAAATTGTACAAACGCCCACACATAGAACGAAAGCTAGAAAAGACCCAGGTTCATACACAGTATATATACAAAAAAAAAATTTGCCCCAGTATAGTTTTTGTTTATCAACTATGTTGAAATGTAAATACATTTTCAACCACAACAGTAAGAAAAAAAGAAACATAAACACTTTTGAGCAAATCTGGTTCTGTATAAAGAGGCTGAAATCTGCCTTGAAATAATGATAATATAAATTGCTTAAGCACTTGAAACCCTCATTTCCTATAAAACTCTTATACTCTCCCCTCATTTGGAACTTGCTAAGTTTTCTCAAATAATCTTCTGAATAGAATTCCCATTCGCCAGAAGTACCCCAGTGGATGTAATGCTTATTTGTGTCAAGGACATTGGCTTACTATTTACCTAATTTCTTCACTCTTTTGTTGAAAAAATTTATTGATGCTGACAAAATCATTGCACCATCTTTGTCCCTGACTATGATTTGTACATCACTTGAAGCAACAATGACCTATCAAGTCTTTTGTATTGATGTCATTTGTTCCTTTTTTTAAAAAAGTTGTTTTTGTTTGTTTAGATTTGGTGAGTTTTAAAATACCAGAACACACCATGAAACATGTCCTCTGTTTAATGATCTGATGGATGTGCTGACCTTGTCTTAAGAGGCCTTGAACTTCAAGAGTCCCTGAATTGCAGCCAGCATAATGTTTAAAACCAACTTTAACATGATCCATCTTGCTCTTCTAAGAAGTTTTCCTGTATAAAAAAATATCTGTTGCCAGCAAAGAAAAGGAAGCATACTCACCAAGTGAACATAAGGCACAAAGTATCCAAATAGCGCAAGTGGTATTCCAACTGCCCACACGGAGTACGCTGTCACCTTGAAGATAGCAAAATTGAAAATTTTTTCTGGAGGACGGAACTTTCTGGAAAAGAGGGGGAATCTGTTGCCTCCTTTGGTTCCACTGTCTTTTTCTTTGACACTGGTAGCAAGAGGTCGGTAAGTAAAGCCAGCCAGGAAAAGAACAAACATGAAGATGCAAAGCACTCGCAGGGTGTGAAAGAGGCCCATGTTGTCGATCAGAACCCTCAGAAAGAAAGGCAGCAAAACTGTGAAGATACTGCTGCCAGCGGTGACAATGCCATTCACTAGTCCAAGGCGCTTCTTGAAATAGTATCCCAAAATGACCAGTGAAGGCTGGTATGCAAAGGAGCATCCACAGGCAAATACGATTCCGTAGGTAAAGTACAGAAGTTCGATGGAACTGTGTAAAGATGAAAAAGACGGAAAGCAACTTTCACTACTTACTTATATCATGTGCTTGGTAGAATAAAACCTCAGCATAAAAGTGGGTTTTAGTTAATCAGTATATTTTCTACAAACAAAATTTAACCAAAAACAGATGAAAATAAACCAAGAATATAGCGCTAAAAACAGGTTAATGTAAGCCAAATAGATAATAAAAATGCCTCAAGTATGTGAAAAATTACTATTAAGGTCGTCAGTGATTTCTGTTCCTCCTCCTCTTTCGGTGGATTTCAGGTGAACCACACAGTGCTGGGTAAGAGCTGGTGTGCCCGCCATAACTCATAAGAGACAGTGCCAGGAAGGGCCTCAGTAAAACCAGCAGCAATTAAACTGACAAAAAATGTAGTCTCAATAAAAGCGGTTTTTTTTTTTGTCATTTAACTAGGAAAGCTCATTATTTTATGTGGTTTTCCCAAGCACTTACTAAACAATCTAGTCAAAGAAAAGGCTGCATTTTGCATTTCTCCCACAAAGTTATGTCAGGAGAATCTGCATAGAAAAGCCGTTGTATCTCAATTCTGCTGGCTTAAGGGCTGCAGACCAACCTTCACCCTATATCTCGCTGTTCTCAGTTTGTGCGAGATAACAAGAAATCATATTTCTGAATGCAGAAAGACTAAATGAAGTATGTTCATTAGTGATTCCAGTTTGTACGTTTTAAGGCTGTGTCTCAAAAGAATAATAAAGGATTAAGAATTTGACAGTTTAAACCAATAACTTAACTACATATTTCTTATGAAAGTAAAGGATCCTGCCATTACATTCTTTGAAACAATGAAGGTGAGGAGTAAAAAAAAAAACTAAAGTTTTTTCTTTTGAAATGTCAAATTCAAAAGGCTATTTATCAACATAGTAAAGTCAAACTATTAATAATAAAACTAATATAAAATTGGTTAATAATTAAATTTTGGACAATAATACTAGTCTAGCAAAATGCTGAGGCAATCATAAGAAAGTCTAGAATCTGATAAAATCAGTGCATGTTTGCCATCCTCTCTCTCAAATGCCTTTCCCCCTCTATTAACCCACAGCTAGCACCATCTTTCAGTCAAGATAAGCGTTCCCAGATTAGCTTTACCTCACTCTGATCACCCTTTCCTGAATCTCCACTCTTTACTCAATAAACATATTTGGCAGCTACTGTGTTCCAAGTACTTGGTGAAAAAAATATTACAACTGTTAACCCTATGGGTAGGGTTAGGCCGTACTCATATCTACTTAATGAAACAGACATCTACCCCACCAAAAGAGAGACGCAGGATGGAAATCACCTTTGTAGGTTTTCTTGTTAATCACCTCCAGTTAACCAGAGCGGCGTATTAAACTAGTGTTTCTCTAACTAGGGTTAACCTGACAATGCAAGGGGATTTATGAATAGAACTGGAACTGGAGGGAGAGGTGCTTCATAAAGTCATGTGCCCGTCAGCTCTTTGTAGTTCTTCAGTGCACTATGTCTTTTCACAGACACAGGAAAGTGTATTGATACCAAGTTTTACTTTAAGCTGTATTTGACCACTTTATTTTGCCATCATCTTTTTACATTTTAGCATGTTCTTTTTTAAAAATGCACAAAGGAATTCTCTACCTGAGTTGAAATAAATAGCAAAGTTTTGATCTCATTCATAAAGATATTTCACATCAAGCTGAGGAACGACTGCTTCCACATACCATTTACTGTACCCTTTGGGCTACAGACTGAGCTAACCTTAACTAATGCCATTGCTTTAGACAACTCACTGTTTTAACTCAAGTTCTTTGGGGATTTTTAGGGGAAGAGGAAAAAAAACAAAAGGAGAAATACTTTTCTTGGCTCCAAGGAATATATATATATCCTGATTGATGTCTAACTCTTAGGCACTGCAAGAAAAAGCATTCAATTTCTTAGGCTCTGATTTGCTGCTATGAATAGCAATGGATAGTCATATCGCTTATGGCTTAAGCAATGAAAAAGGTTTTGTTTATAAATAGCAAAATTTCTGAAAGAAAACTTTAAGGCATCTAACAGTTCTTGAAAAGCAATATATAGAAACCAAGTCCTTACCTTACAAAAGAACTAGACATGAGTCCAACGAATCCAATAGCAGCACCCACAATAGCTGTTTTCCGACAACCAAATAAGTCTGTGAAGACACTGACTATTGGACAGCAAAAAAAAATCATCCCCATGGAGAGAGAACTTACCCATGCTGTAAAGAGATAAAATGGGTACATATTATGACATGGCAAATTATATTTGTATTCATCCCATAATCTATACCACATATTTAGGAAAATATTAATGCAGAAAAGTATTAGACTGGCGAATGGGGGAAAGTTGGAATAAGTAACAAATCTGCATCATAGCTCAAAGGATTGACCAATCCAAATTGTAGTTAGCATAGCAATTACTTGTTTTGAATTACTGAAAAGTTTGTGCTCTTAAATAAATCAAATATTCTTCTATGACTCAAAAACTATTCATCTCTATCCTGATTTTTATGGTTTTCGGCAACTTCGAATCTATGGAAAGAAATTCATTAAAAAAAAAAATAATGATACATCTAGGAATGCATGACTAGGGAGTCAAAGTGCAAGGAAATTACGACTGAAGTCAGGATAGTGGTTAATTATTGGGGGAAGGAAAGAGAATTATAACCATTTGGGTCCAGTAGTTCAGAACTGAACATTTGCCTAGAGTTTGGGCTTAGTTCTTTAGCTAAGGGAATCAAGCATGTACAGGTAGGTGGACTACTTGTTGATAGGGATAATAGTTATTGGGTATTCATTTTACTTATAAAACTATGCATACATATATATTATCTTTTCTGAAAGTATGCTATCTTTCACAATAAGAAATTAAGAATCAAAAGTCATAATTTCCTGTCCTGATTCTATAAAAACCAAAAACAAAAGAAAACCAAAATAGAAACAAATACTGAGTGCCAATAATCATAATTTTGTGCCAAAGAAATGAGTGACCTCATAGGATATCAAGTCTGCAAATTCTTCTTTAAAAGTATAATAAACTAATGGGACCTAAGAGAACATGGGTCTGGGTCCAAATCCCCCAAACAGATCTGGATCCAAATACCCCAACATAATTACAATATGTCCTTGGAGAAGTCACTTTCCCTGAGTCTGTTTTCTTATCTTGCAAGAGAATCAAATACATATCTTTCCAGAATTACTAAGGATTTGAGAAAATATATCTATACCTCAGTATCTAATACAGAAGCGCTTAATAATTTAGAATTTTAACAACAACAGAGCTACATCAAGCTCTGAAAATCTACTAGTATATTACTCTATATCCTCAACAAAGGAAGTAAATCCAGACTCTATGCAAATGATCATTTCTTAGTAATGGGGTCCAAATGAAACTTTACCAGACTAAGAATCTCATTTACTTCTCTGCTTTCTTACATTTTGAATTATTTTTAACTATGTTTTAATCAGCCATATTTCTATTTCCTCTCTTCCCTTAGCAAAAAGAAGGGAGACTGTGATCTTAAACACAATAAAGAGACTGTACAAACAATGCAATCTTGACCTAGGTGTTGGTCGGGAGGCGGAGGGGAATTCAGAAGTGGACAGTAGAGAGGCAATTGACCAGATGAGTTAGCACAGCCAAAGCCTCAGATGTGCAGAGCTGCTTGTTCAGTGTGGGTCTGCTTAAGGCGAAGTAAGAGTTTTAAGTCTTATATAAAAATGTTGCCAGTTTATAATAATTTAACCTCATTCAAACAACTTTAGTCATCTCTCATGTTTATGAAACAATTGAAACCAGCCGGGCAGACTAGAAAATATAACATCCTAACATTTATTTTTGGATAAAGGCTCTTTTACAATTAAATAACATGCCAACACTAAATAGGAGACATTAAAAAAATCCAAGAGCATATACTTATAATGCATGTAATGCTCATGTAAGTCCATGCACTTTCAAGAATAAAAGCAATTCTTTATGCATTACTGTAGATTCTGATCCACTGCTATACCAAATATGAAAATTTTTACAGATTTTTATGTCCACTGAACAAGCACTAAATGAAGGATACAATCAAATACAACTTTATTTTTGTCTTGACTATCCTCTTAAAATTTACAAAGGGATGGGGAGATGTCCCCCTGCCACTGGGTGACCACTTCAGCAGGCCCATATGATTCTTCTAACCAATGTTAAATAACATCCATGGTCACGTTAGGTAACAAACCAATATTCACTTGGTAATCATATCTTTTTTCCCAGCTCCAGCTGAAAAGAGAGTGGGATCAGCTTTGTCTCTTTTCCATGACCTCCTCTCCCCTTCCCTAGCTGTCATTACCTTTAGAGTGGGCAAAGGCGAGAGGGAGAAGGAAGGCGAGGAGATTCCAGCTTAAGTGGTCCTGCCAAAAGACCTGACTGATAATGTTTGAAGCTGACTGTTTTCTCAGATGCACTTTCGTGAGTTCTTCAGACTCTCTCCTCAGAGTTCCTTCTAGCTGTAGCGCCACTGATGTGGATAATTCATTCTCCTCCTGGCTTTCTGGCTGTCACTTAAAAAATTCACTGTTGGAGAGCCTAACTGCCCTTCTACAGTTTATTTGGGCAAAAATCAAACAGCTCCAGGCTATCCCTCTCTTCCACTAGGCCTGCCTCTGATCTGCAGGAAACATTCGTATTTCTTTTGCCTGACAAACACTGGATGGAATACAGGCAAATTCCAACACAGTCATCTCTTGGATAGCTCTTGCTACAGGAGCAGTGAGTTACCCAGCTACAGTTCTCTCCTTATTGGATTTCTCAGGGGATTCAGACCCCCAGCCTCTGTGTCCCCTAAATGAAGAAAGGTCTAAGAATTCTCTACAGTGGTCCCTTTAGAGCTCCTCTCAAAGACAGCAAGTGAAAAAGACATGCTCCCCTCACTTCTCTCATGGGGTGGGAGGAAGCCATGGCATAATTTTCTGAAAGAATCCTCACAAAATGTTCTTCCTTGACCTGTAAGTATCCTTATGGGTTTTAGAGCTTTTAACTGGTTCTCAAAAATGAAATATTTCACTTTTGAATTTCTCACTATTATACCTTAGTGCCTTAGTTAAAATCCCAGTGGCCTATTCTATTACAATGATAATTAGTAACAGATGAAGTTCAATCTATCTTCTGATAAAATTCAAGAAGAAATTCATTCCTGAATGAACTACTTCCCATTGAAAACTCAAAAAAATCTAGTTTTTATAAAAATTTAATCTAGCATTCCAAAGAGATACACCATAAAAATAAAATAGACTGTTATAGTCTCATTCACCTCTTCCAAGTCCAACTGTGATTTTATTAATAATAAAACCTCAAGTGTGTTAGCTGTTGAAATATTTTTGTACATTAATGATCTCACTTAACCCTCAAAACTCTATAAGGTAGTACTTATTATTAGGTTCATTTAACAATTGAGAAACTGAAGTATATAGTCAGTATATCTAATGGTAAAATTTTATTTAAAAAATGCATACTTGCCCTAATCCCTCTATGTAATTCAACCAAACACCCACAGAGGGTTTCCTAAAATCACTGAAGAAACAAATCTTTTTCAGTGAAATAAAGGTCTCTGCCATTTATGTTCTAAGCACTATCCTCGGCTAATGAGATTTCTCTACTTTTCAATTATTTTCAGTCTAGTAACATATTTGCAAATAGAGGCCAAACAGAACACCACATAGACTACTAAATGCTTTAAGAGATATAGATGTCACAAAAATATATAGTAAAAAAAGGCTTTAGAATGTGCTTGTATACCCTTATTTGAATATGTGTGTGTTTTATATTATAGAGAGAGACATCCAATAAAGCCAGGTTGTGAAATCTTTTTTCAGAAAATATCAGGAAGCTTTCCAATTTCCCCATCCAGATCCTCTCTGTTTCCTATTCTGTACTAAAACAAATATTCAAATCTCAGTGTATATTGCCAAAGGAAAATGCAGATCACTCAAAGGAAGTAGTAGTCACATTTAACATTTAAGAAGATTTTCCTACATATTAAGTAAAATTAAAATGTTGCAATTATATAGATGTACATGATTGGAAGGACAAAGCTTTTACAATTGAAAACACTCAAAGAGAAAATATACTGTAGTCAGTTTAAAGTTGGTAAGTGTTCTTTTGCCATTTTTTGGTATCTCCAACCCCCATTTTCACTCGACCTTGGCCTCTTTTGAGACATCATTGATCTGTAATATCTTAACATTAGTCTAATAGCCTCAAATGAAATGCAACACTACTATACAAAACTGAGATTAAAATGCAAAATATTATTTGACTCAGGGCATGGAACTGTCTTGGCAACTAAACAAAAATTAAGGAATGAGTAGCTTGTACTTGACCATCTTACTGCTACCCTAAATGTGATTTGATAATATCTAACTTAGAAGTGGTTTTAAAATTATTTGCTATCAACTTCTGTTAATAGTATCAAAGTGAAGTGGTCAAGCAAACCCTTCTGCAGATAACAATTATAGTATGTGTGCAGGGGAAAAAAATATTTAAACACACTGGAAAATGTATAAAATCAAACAGAAGTTGGAGGAGAGTTTATTTTTGAAAAACTGAAACTAAAAGAAATAAGAATTTCAAGTTTTTGGGCTTTCTTGAGAATCAACAAATTATGCAGGTGCTACGTAGACTAGTATGGTGCCAGACAAAAGAAAAGCAGACATTGAAGAAAAGAAAAACAGCTAGAAACTGTACGAACTGAACAGAGATATTGGCTGCTACACAGCACAAAGAGTGTTTACAGTTTTAATCTAGATAAGCTAACTGTCTATTATGAACAAAATCTTAATCCTTGGAAGAACAAAATTGAATTAGAGTTACTTCAAAATATAATCTATAATGTCCAAGTTTCAACTTAAAATTACTAGACATGCAAAGAAATAGGTAATCATATTAATGGACTGAGTGGGCTCAGATGTTGAATTTAGCAGAGACTTCAAAATGGCTATTAAAAATATGAAAGTAGTATTAAAGGATAACATTTTCAAAGAATTAAATGTAAAATATGGTCTTACTGAATGAACAGATAGAGAATCTCAACAGTGAAATAGAAACTACAAAAAATGGAACTGGGGTGCCGAGTATAATGACTGAAAAATGTATTTAATAAGCTCACTAGCAGATTGGAGATAAATGATAAGAATGGAACTGGGAATTTAAAGACAGAAATTACCCAATTAAAAAAAAACAGAGAAACATAATATTAAACAAAAATGAACAGTCTTAGAGATCTATGGGATAAAAATCAAAAGGCCCAGCATAGCTGAAGTCCTAGAAGACGGGAGAAAGAGAAAGGAGCAGAAAAATATATATGGAGAAATAACCACCTCACTCTCCAAATCACAAATTTGGTGAAGAACGTTCACTTAACAGATCTAAGAACCACAAAGAATCTCAAGCAGTATAAACCCTAAGCAACCCAGTCCTAAGCACATCAGAGTCAAACTTCTGAATACGAAAGAGAAAGAGGAAATTGCAAAAGCATACAGAGAAAACATACATTTTATCCAGGGGAAACAATGATACCATTATCAATTGGCCTCTCATAAGAAATAATGGAGAATATTGGAACTGTCAAAGTGCTAAAAGAGAAAACCTGTAAACCATGAATTCTACATCTAGCTAAACTAGCTTTAAAGAAAACGAAAGCAAAATAAAGGTATTTTAAGATAATAAAAATGGAGAGACTGTCACTAGGAGATTTTCACTACAGGAAATATTAATAAGTTCTTCAGACTGAAGGGAAATGATATAAGCTGATAATTTGGGTCCAAACAAGGACTAAACACACACACACACACACACACACACACACACACACACACACACACACACACATTTTTTCCTTAGAGTTTCTTTATAAGATATATGACTGTTTAAACAAAAATTATAACACTGTATATAGAGGTTATATATATGGTAAAAACAGCACTGTTGATGGAAGTGAATGCAAATATATTGTTGCAATGTTCCTATATTTCACCTGACGCAATTCCATATTAACTTAAAAGACATTTGGTAGCTTAAAAGTGTTATTGTATTCCCAGGAGAAAGACTAAAAACTAATGCAAAGAGATACAGCTAAAAAGCCAATAGAGAAATATTAAAATTGATTACAAAATATTATTTGATTAATGCAAAAGACAGAAGAGAAAAAAAAAAAAAAGACAGATGAAAGAAACAGTAAACAGCAAAATGTCAGACCTAAACAAGACTATATCAGTAATTACTTTTAAGAAAAATAGACTAAACCCTCCAATCAAATGACAAGAGATTGTCTACTGGATAAAAACTCAAAAATCAATTATATCCTGTTTCAAGAGAAGCACTTTAAATACAAGTATACAAATAAGTTGAAAACTAAAACGTGGAAAACATATGCCATGTAAATAATAACTCTTAGAAGGCTGGAGTAGTTATATTTGAAAAACAGACTTCAAGACAAGAAATATTACTATAAACAAAGAGGGATGCTTTATGATGATGAAAGTGTCAGTGCATCAGGAAGATATAATGATAATAACTTTATATACATTTAATAATAGAGCTTCAGAAATATAGGAAGCAATCAAATTTGATCCTTATCTTACCATATTTTAAAAAATTACCTCAAAAGGGATTATAAAACTTAAATGTGAAACAGAAAACTAGAAAACTTCTAGAGAAAAACAGAGAAAATCTTTGTGATCTTGGGTTTGACAAAGATTTCTTAGATATATTAAAAATATAATCCATATTAAAAAAATTGATAAACTAAACTTCATCAAAACAACTTCTCTTTTAAAGACACTGTTAAGAAAATGAAAAGACAATCCACAAATTGAGCAAAAATTTGCAAATTATATTCTAATACAGAACTTGTATCAAGATCATGTAAAGAATTCTCTAAATGCAATGAAAACCAAGCAACCCAATTAAAAATTAGGCAAAAGTCACTTCACAAAAAATGACATGCAAATAAAAAATATGCATATGAAAAGATGTTCAACAGGATTAGTCTCCAAGGAAATGTATATGAAAATAACAATGAAAAACCACACACACCTGTTAAACTGCTAAAATGAAAAATGCTGGTGAGGATGTAGAGCAACTAGAACTGTCACACACTACTACTGAGAATATAGGGTTGTACAACCACTTTGGAAAACGGTTGAGGAATGTTTTAAAAAATTAAACATACCCTTACCATATGTCACAGCCATTCTACTCCTAGGCATTTACCTAAGAGAAACAAGAGCATATGTCCACACAAAATCTTGTATACATATGTTTATAAATCACTTTATTTCTAACAGTCAAAAAATTGAAAGGAATTCAAATGTCCAGAAATAAGTGACTGTATAAACAAATCATGGTGTATTCATATAATGGAATACTACGCAGCAATAAACAGGAGTAAATTACTGATAAATACAACATGTATGAAAACCAAAATAATCATGTTCAGTGAAAAAAGTCAGATCACAAAGGAGTATATAAAGTATGATTCCATTTATACAAAATTATAAAAATACAATTTAATCTATAGTGACAGAAAGCATATCAGTGTTTACCTGGTTGAGGGTGGGGGAGTTGGAGGAAGCGATTACCAAGAGGCACAAAGAATCCTTCAAGGTTGATGGACATGTCCATTATCTTAACTGTAGTTGTGCTTTCATATAGCAAAACTCATCAAATTACATACCTTAAACATGCAATTGGTTACATGTCAATTATACCTCAATAATGATGATTTAAAAAAAAAAAGAAATAAATCCATATCGAAGATTTCAACAACAAAAAAATAGATGTCATAAAGCGCATGCACGCGCGCGCACACACACACACACACAACACCTGACAGAACTAAAGGGAGAACCAGACTACTCCACAATCACAGCTGTATATTTTAGCACATCTCTCTCTGACATATATAGAACTCTATATCCAATGACAGTTGTAGAAAATTGTTTGCTTTGCCGGGAAATTGCTAATCACTGATGAGGGTGGGGTATGAACAGATGGAGGGAGGATTAGACAAGTTAAGCAACTTGCCAAGGTTATGCAACTTTAGTGGGATTCAAACAAAACATTCCAGGTATAAACAGGAATAAGGAGACATGCCCAAGAGTCCTTCATTAAAAAACATCTACCAGGCACCCACAGCCAGGCACCACATCTGATGTTGATAAAAGCTGTCCCTCCCTGGAGAAGCTCACAAGCTAAATCCAAACAGAATCCAGACCTCTATCAAGATGACACAGTGAAGTGACATTTCCCATGCATTATCCGTATTCCAAACACAAAATAACAATACAGTTAGAGTATTTAAGAGTGTGTGTGTGTGTGTGTGTGTGTTTGTGTGCATGTGCGTGTGTGTAAAATAAAGACCTGGGCACAAGCTACAGACTAGCTGCAAAAAAAGGATGGGTTGGGCCTGCCTTCTGGGGTCCAGGCTGGAAGCAAACACTGGCGATTGTTCCCTGTGAACCAGAAAAGGAGAGTCAAGATCATTCACTGAGGCCAGAGCTGTAATTTGTGAAACACCTTGTGAAAGGAAGCTGGAGGAGAGAGTGAGTTGGGTGGGAATTCAATAATTTCTATACAGATGAAAGATTTAGAACATGCCTCTAGGGGAGGGAGGAGGATACAGACACAGCCTCCTGAGATCAGGCCCTGAAACAAGATCTCCACC
Organism: Cynopterus sphinx; assembly: GCA_030015415.1. Taxonomy (NCBI): domain Eukaryota; kingdom Metazoa; phylum Chordata; class Mammalia; order Chiroptera; family Pteropodidae; genus Cynopterus; species Cynopterus sphinx. The sequence goes on along the minus strand of CM057386.1, from coordinate 93,229,831 downwards.
GGCTCTCTCTCTAACTGGGTCTGGAATTTTCAGTGTTACTGGAGCAAGAAACTTCAAAGTCTTGGTTCTAAACTGGGAAATCAAGGAGTCAAGTGGAAGTAGGGGCAAACCTTTAGGCAGGAAGGGTGAGGACAGAGAGAATGAAACAAAACACTATACTTCCCACTCAGAATGATCCTGTGAACTCAGATTCCAAAAAACTGAAGCCAATCCAATGCTAATAAAGACAACCAACAAAATCACCAATTAGCAAAAGGTCACTCCATATGAAATTAATTCTGCAGACCAGTTTACCATTCCAAATGAGTGTTTAAAACTTTCAAATGAATGAAAGAATAATTTTCATTTTAAAAAGCAAAAATTATGAAACAAATAACCAAAAATAAAAAAGAGGCAAGTGCACAAAAAAGAGTATTCATTAGAAATCCTGGATATGAAAAAATAATCACCGAAATAAAAATTCCATAGATGAAGGAAACTTTTAATTCCAGATTCCAGATTACTAAATTAAATATATATATAAAAAGGGTAAAGATCTTAAAATAAAAGAGACTATCTTGACCTCATGATAGGAAAGTTTTTCAAGACATAAGCACAAACTATGAAGGAAGCTATGGGTGAGATCTGACCTCATTAAAATGTGTAACTTCTTAGCGACAGAAAACCCTAGAATCAAAGCAAAAAAAGACAAGCCACGGAATAGGAGATCACTGCAGTGCATATAACTAGTAAATTATTATCATCTTGCATTTCTAAAGATAGCCTATGAATCAATAAGAAAAAGTCAACTCAACAGAAAAATGGGCAAAAGAGTTGGGAGAAAATATACAGAAGAGAAGCCCAATGGCCAGCTGATGTAAAGATACTCATTAGTAATAAGAAAAATACAAATTAAAAGAATAATAAATCATCATAATTTGGCAAAAATTAAGTCTGACCATACCAAATTTTAGTGATGCTATGAAGAAATGGGAACTCTTATGCATACCCACATAAACTGAAATGACCACTGTAAATAGCAATTTGGTAACATTCTAGAAAAGCCAAAGATGTGCATACCCCACATTCTAGAACTTACACTTTCAGGTATATACTCCAGAGACACTTTACATATGTGCACAAGAAGACATGAATAAGAATGTCCACTGAAGCACTGTTTGTAATAGTAATAAACTGGAAACAACCTAAATGCCCATCCGCACCTGAACAAATAAATGTTGGTATTACACATACTGGAATGCAGATTCACGCTTATATAGTATTAGTATAAAACACACTGGAATTAAGGAAAGCAAATTCACGACAGTGATTACTTCTGGGAAGGCATAGTTGAAGATTAGAAATGGAGAAGGATATACAGGGACTACAATGGAGTCTATAACGTTTTGCATCTTTTTAAAAGTAGAAAATACTAGAATCTGAGTAGTTCTGGGAGTACATAGACATGCATTTGTTATATTATTGGTAGTATTTCATGACGCTTACAGATGAAAAAGGCAGCGTGTTTGGCTATAAGTTCACAGGTGCTGACAATTTGGCTCATAGTTCTGAAACTTGCTGCTGCAAAGGTCTGCCTTCGCACTACTGTAGTTTGCGGTTCTACCTGTTTGCAGCTAAATATGGTTGCACAGATACTGACTGCCTGGCTAACTTGTATCTACAATTCTCATAAACCTCATCGCAGATAAAAACACCCAAATCTTATCTCGACCGGAAGATCAAAACTTGAGACTTCTCTATAAATGTTTCATCACTAATACAAAACAATACTGAGTGTCCTCTGTAATTGAAAATTCCAAAAGCGGTGAGGAGGGGCGAGGTGGAGGCGAAGGGGAATAAAAGGTTCAAACTTCCAGGTATAAAACAGATAGTTACGAGGATGTAATGTACAGCAAAGGTAATTTAGTCAATAATATTATGATAGTGTTGTAGGGTGTCAAATGGTTGCTGAGCTTATCACAGTGATCACTTTTGTAGGTATATAAATGCTGAATAACTATGGTGTACACATGAAACTAATACAATATTGTGTGTTAGCTATATTTTAATACAAATACTTTTTTAAATACTTGAGACTTCTCAATTTTAGAATAGTGTTAGGTTTACAGAAAAATTGTGAAGATAGTACAGAATACCCACATGCTTGACACCCAATTTCTCGTAATATCGTCTTACATTAATATGGTACATTTATTACAATTAATGAACCAATACTGATACATTATTCAATCTCTACTATAAAGTCCATATTTTATTCATGTCTCATTAGTTTTTACCTAACGTCCTTTTCTGTTCTAGAATCTCATCCTGGACACAGTATTACATTTAGTCATCGTGTCTCCTCTTGACTGACAGTTTGTCCCTCTTAGCTGAGAGAGCTAGAAAACAGACGCATGCATGCTAATGCCTATATATACACATATCCATAAATACTTTCTATATGTAACCATCCACGTTTCTATTACACTGAACATGAATTCATACTGATGTCTTCAACCCTAACCTGTTATCACAAGTCACTCCAGCCTTTCCCCTTGCTTGCCTGTAACGCTCCATTCCTACAGTGAAAATTCTGAGACCCTTACTTTTCCCCTCAGAAAGTTACACAAATAAAAGGTGAAATGAACTTTTGCCTTTGAGAGGAAATCACTTTTCCAAATAACCATATTTTTCTGTTTTGCTCATAATATCAAACTCTATAAAGAACTCTAAAGCAATGCTAAGATTACCCAGATACAAAGTGAATTAAAGCTTCATTTCCCAATATTTTTTAGATCATAGCATACCTAGAAAACAATAACACTTGAAAGCCCACTGAGATAAAACGGACAAGTCTGCTCATGGCTAGAAGCGCTGGCTCCGACCTGGGACTTGGCACTGCAGTGGTGAACGTCCACTCTCACCGATAACTATTCACCTCACTGAGGCAGTGTGAGCTGAGGCAGCGTGGCTCTAACAACTACAGAAATTTGCTAAAATGGTGCATCATACACCACTTCTAAAATACAAAGAGCAACATCAAGTGTTAAGGTTAAAAAAAAAAATCACAACACATCATACCCATACCAACTGCTGAGTCTCCAGGGTTCACCTTTCATTAACAGGTCTCAGAAATTCAAAGTAGTATACATTTATTTAGTCTTAAGTTTGGGGGATTTTTTCTTTTTTTACTCCTAACTTAGATTCATAATTCCAGCCTCTAAAGCAAAGCTCCTCACTCATTAAAACTCAAACTAAGGGTGATAATGAACATTTTCTAATCTTACCACTCTTCAAGTAGAAGATAAAATCCTCCTGCCCATGTCCCTAAGACAGTGTGTTGTCTGGCTAAGTGTGAGTGTTGATTAGGCTTCTCAGTTTCCATGAGAGGATGACAACCTGAGACTCTGCTAATTTGATCCTGAAAAGGGATAAATACAGTATAATTCAACAATCAAGTACCTGCAGTACAGGTCCTAATCTCCGGGACAGCTCTCACCAAAGGGATGATATTACAAGAAGATGGGGAAACTGTGCAGTGTGTTCTCCACATCACCCTTAGATTAGGCCTGGACACTGTGACCCTCGGTCAGATCGCACTGGCCCCTAGTAAAACTGCTCTGAGTTGTCTCTTGATGTCATAGCCTAGGCTTTTATCAAGAGATACTCAGAGAAACTGCCTGATCAGATCCATCATTACACCTACCATAAAGGTAATGCCAACATTCATTCATTCCTCAGTGCTTCCTTGAGGTAAATTTTCTCCTCTTTAACCATCACCTGCACCACATTTCCCTTTTCATTTTGGTTTCCAGGAAGCTTAGAGTCACATTTGTTATTGCATTATAACAATATAGGCCCTTATAGTTTATGTATTAGATGCTATTTTCTCCTTGGTCTTAAGCACATACTATATACTTTCAGTGGTTCCTGATTTCTTATTTTCTGTTCCAGTCTCACCATTTTATTGCTGTAATGTTTCATGCTCCTGAAAACCACGTCAAATCCTTTGCAGAATGAAGTAGTATAAATACATAATCCTATTATTATTATAGTTTTTTAAACTTTGCATTAATAACAAAATTAATGGCCCATAATGGGAAACTTAGGAGAAAATTTTTTGCCAAATGCTTCCATAAGATATTGAAGAATATTCTCCAAAATAGAAAGGATATAAACAACTGTTCTTCTCTTGAACATTTTTTCATAAGACTTAGTAATATAACTTTAAATTCTGGCCATCGAGAAAAATACTTTCCTACTTAGATCCCCTTCACATGTCCACTTTCTCTATACCCATTTCTGTGCACCCTTTCTCCCCCATGGTGAACCTCTGTTGCTTTTCTTAACTGCAGGAGCCATATGGGTGGTGGCTACATGAAAAATTAAAACCCTATCTAATAATGGTTAATAGGAACACTAAAAAACATACTCAAAGTATCTTATTTTTGTAAGGAAAAAGGAAAACAATTATGGAGCACCTATCATGTGGCAGATGACATGTGGGGCACTTTACATATACCATTTCATTCCATCTTCAAAGCAACCCTAGGAGATAGATAATATCCCTACATTACAGTATCTGAGGTAGCCAAAGCTCCGAGGTTTAAGTGATTTGCCTAAGGGAGCGCAGCTGTTAAAGAGGAAGCCTCTAGATTTATACCCCATATTGTCTGGTCCAGAGCTCTGCTCTGTCCATTCCTTCACCCCTTATAAACAACAACACTGCTTTTATATCCTCGTCACTGCACTTACGCTGGGGAACCTTTTAAAGATAGGAGGACAAGTTAGTAACCCTTTCATAAGGATAATAAAGACCCAACAAAGCTCCTAAAATGCCTTTCTATGGAGGGACATGTCAGAATCAAGCTCTTTCGAAAATGTCCTACCACATTGGCCCTCAGTGTTCTCTCTTTCCTCTGCACTTCTCCAGCACTTACCGTTGGTGCCCCCTGGGTATTGTCTTTGCGTGCACGCGTCTCTCCAAGTCTAAATTTCTAAAATGCCACCACCGTGCTTTACTCATGCTTTCTCCCCTTCTATCTTTAGATCATAGTAAATACTCAAAAAGTATCAAATAGATGAATGAAACATTCAACCCTTAAAAGGGAAATTACTGCTAGATATATAATGTCAGATTATTCTACCTTTCTCAAAGAGGGCTTATCTAAATCTACCTCCTCTGCCCACAGTAAAGTGTTCTTCCACCACTCTTTCTGAGGCAACGTGCTTTCAGAGAAACCAGAAAGGAGTTCTTGCACATAAAACTAAAACGACCTACAACCTGGTGCTAGCCATTTCTCTGTTACTTTACTTCTCCCACAATGAAATAGCTCTTATTCATTGATTTTCCTTGAATTTCTCAGTATAGCCTTGTTCTGCCATAAGTTTCACTGAACTAAACCCTATGCAATGGTGAAGGAATTTTTTAAGTTATCTCTAATAAAAGTGTTGAACAGAATGTATCTAAGAACAAAGACCTGAAAGAAAACATAAGTTCAGTTTATCAAATTTATATGTGACATATTTATTCATTTAACAAATATTTATTGAATAATGTGCATGCCATTACCGTTCTAGATGCTGAGAGAACAGCAGTGGACAAAACAGATACAAATCCCCATCCTCATGGAACTGCCATCCTACTGGATAACCAAAAAAAAAAAAAAAAAAAGCACCCACAGAAAAACAAAAGCAAAAAATACTAGAAAGTATGGTTGATATGCTAGTTAGCAAAATCAGGACTCAAAATCCACGTAATGAGAAGACTAAAAGCAACAAAATCAAATTTAATGGAGAAAAAATATGGCATTTTACACTGGAGTCCAAGAAATTAAATGGACAAATATAAATGGGAAGGAGACATACAACTTTATTCATGCAACAAATATGTACTGAGTCACAGACTCTGGGCACTGGGGAACTCAAGTCGCTAATCTCAAGAAGCTTAAAATCAAGAGAGGCAGACAGACAACAACAGAACAGCATGTAGTGTGGTAACTGAACAAGGTGTGAACCGTGTTTTGGGAAGACCACTCAGGAGGGGTACCTACACTAGACATGGGAGGGGAGGGGCTGTCAGACCGTGTTTCCTCACGGTAACACCCAAACTGTCTTGAAGGACAAACAGGCCTTAATCAGGTAAGGACGGGGGAAAGGGAGGCAGGAACATTCCATGCAGAGGGTGCCACATGTATGAAATCAACATCTGTAAGTGGTTGTCTCAGGGTCCAGTCATCGTCACAGCAGAGCCTTGTCTGACATTCTGAGAACTACAGACTTTAATCTTTAGATGTCAAAAAGTCATCATTAGGTTTTAATCTGGGAATTACATGACCAGATGGCATTTTAGAAACTTCAATCTGCTAACAGTTTGGAGAGCTGACTAGTTAGTCATGGGGGAGATTGTTAGGGAGGCAGTTGGAAGGCTGCTGCAAGTGACAAATGGCAATGATCTAAACTCAGAAGTAGCAGGGTAGCCAAAGTAACAGATTAGAGAGAGATGAGTGATGAAATCAACAGAACCTGTGATTTACTAGACATGAAAAGATGAAGGGAGAGACAATAAGGCTGACTCTTAAAGAGCTGGCTAGGTGACAGAGTGGGGTAGGGGCAGAGGCAGAATCTAAGAATAAAGAAAATGAACAACAGGTTTGGGGAGTGGGGGAAAAGGGAAGATGATGAGTTTGTTTGAAAATGCCAGCAACTTACTCAATATACCCGAATGTAAGGCAAGTTTCTTTTTCCAAAATTATTCCTCAGGGAAGAAGTAGCTGCTTTGTATTAAGTTCTCTTTTAAAAGTTTCTATATCACGGGCAGTTTCTCATTTTCTATATTCTGAAAGAATTATTGTTGGAGACGACAAATAAGAAAGTACCCTGGACTGTTGCTAGTTTGGGATGCTACCAGACGTGACCAGATAGATAAAACTGGTTAAAAAATAGCAGAGAAATTTGACACAGATTTAAAAGTTTCCTAGGAGCTTGCCTCAAACGAGTATATGTAGATGTTACAGATTTCAAAAAGCAACAGAGTGAGTAAGCAGTTATTTTGTGGAGATCACAAATATGCACCCACAGGACAAAAACATCTGTGCTAATACTGTGCAAGTAGAGACTTGTCACAGGAACCTTCCTCATTCCCTGGCCTCTTGTTTCCATTCAGGGACTTCCCAGTGGAGACAGCTCAAGGCCTGTTTCCATCCCCTCAGCAACTGCTCCGAGGGAAGATGACTATCTGCTTGGTGCCTTTGGCAGAAGGAACTGAGAATGCTAAGTCAGCCCCTTCTGGGTTTCTCTACTCCTTAGTAGTGGTCTGTCTACAAGAGGTCCCAATTCTCTGATCGTCCAGGATATAAGTGTCCAAGGCAAAGCCTGCAGGAGAGAGTTACAGCTGACCAGCTCACATGTAATCGTCACACCAGCCCATCCTTTAAATGACCATAGATCATGATATTACTGATAGCTTGAATTAATCTAAAACTCACTATGTGCCAGAAACTCTAGATGCTTCTCTCACACACACACACACACACACACACACACACACACACACACACACACCACAGCAATCCTATAAGGTAGGTTATTCTTGAAAAAACTGAAGCATCAAGATGAAAAAACTTGTTCAAAATCACACAAATCTGTGGGTGGTAAGGCTGGAATTCAAGGCCCTCACTCTTAGCTACTATGTTATGCTGCCTTTGAAGTGATTTCACCAAAAATTATAAATGTAGCCTATATGAAGAGAATGAGAAAAGGGGTAGTATAACAGAGTTAAATCTTCATCTTCTGTTGAAGGAAGTCTGAAAACTCAAAATTCAGCCATGTAAGCATTGTATTTAGAAATATGAAGATAACCATAAGAAACAGCTAAAAAAAGAGTTACAAGCAGTTGCCTTTGAAGAGCAGGAGGCCCAGGGTGAGGGGGGGTGGGGCAGGGAAATGTTCCTTTTTTTATAAGCCTTACAGAAATCTGATCTTTTATACTATATATGTACATAACTTGAATAATCATAGAAAACTAATTTTAGAAAGAAAAAACTGACATCAACTTTGTTAGAATTAATCAGGGCATATGCCAGGTTCCTGCTTTTTAAAAGCATATAACCCCCATTATAATGAAATAACTTAATAAAACTACCCAGCAAACAGCCTCAGCTGAGCACGATACCACTGGGCACAGGAGAGTCATGACCGTGGTGTGGCCTGGCTCGAGATTTGAGAAGTCTGATCTAAATTCCTAGGAATAGATTGAACCTATGGGTCCTATATCAAAGACAGAAGAGGTAGGTTTCCTAAGCCCAGTCAGAACACAGCCTCTCCTGATTTGGGGACAGGGGTAATAAAAACAGTCTTAGGCTTGTAACTGATTTTGTCTGAGTAGAAACCTAGGTCAATTTCTAACTCGCCAGAACTCTTAACCCTTGAAAGCGGGAAGACAACTACCCTTTCTTTCACAATGAGAACACCTGCAATGCAAAGGAGAAATGGCGGTTTACCTGCTGCAAAGCAAGCTAGAGAAGAAGGGTCCCCACCACTTCGCCAAGCAGTACTGTTTCTGCCGGAGGAGGTAAATATCAGGCCAGCATAAAGAGAGGGAGGCAAGTGTTTTCAAAAAAGTCCATTGCAAGACTTTGAAGACTTTAAAAGTGATTTAAATCATAAAGCTTTATCTTGCTATTTAATAGTTTATGGCAGCATGTGTCATTTTAAAAAGTAAAAAGGAATGTTATACCTCACATAGCTCAATGTACTGAAGATCAGTCTAGACAGTTACAATATCCCCACTCCCTTCAAGAGGGAAGAACTGGCTACTGCATTTGAAGGGGTTATCTGAGTACAAGTAGTTTAGGTAGATCTAGGACAAACTGCAAGGTAAAACTTCCAATTACACTTAAACTGTCACCCTTCCTGTAGCCGAACACAGAACTTTGTAGAGTTTTGTGCTGAGTAACGTTAAGTGCTTACCTACCATGTGCCAGGCACTGTTAAAGTGCTTTATATGCATTACTTATTTAAACAATCCTGACTGAAGTACTCTTATTAACCTGTACAGAGAAGAAAACTGAGGCTGAACGGTTAAGCAACTTTCTCAAGGTCATAAGATACGGAGTGAAAGAAAGGAACCCAGACAGTCTGGAGACCGTGTTCTGTACCACTACACACTATCTTATCCACCAGGAGCAGCAGCCCAATATCTGCCTGTAGATAGCTTTGGAGACACACTGGAACTCCTCCTCCTAAAACCGTCCCATACAAACAAGTCTTGGTATTTCTAAGAAAGCATCAACCTACATAGATAAGTTTCAACCTAACAGGCAGATTTCTATCTCTATGAATCAAATGCCTCCTTGCCCTGTCCTAAGCACCAACTAAAAAAAAAATGTTCTCATAACAGCAGCATTCCTAGCTGTTATTTTGCAAGGGAGTCACTTACTACTGAATAGCAGAAAATTAGAAGATAACATTTAAACTGCCAAGATAAACCATCCACGGCATACATAGGCTGGGTTGCAAGCCAAGCCTCTCACATTCCTTCCCAGAGGTGGATAATGGACCTAGATCAGCTTTTATATAAAAGTTTTAAAACAAGTGTAACTGATAAATGACTGAGAAAAAAAAATAGCCTAAAAGAAAGAATACCAAAACCAGTCATCCTTAGTCTTGTTCTGGAAATCTTGACCTTGTTGCCATAGTCTGAAAGGAAAGATATGTCTTAGCCAAATCAAATTATCTCTGCTATTCTGTTTAAATCGCCAAATCAAATTCAAACAACAGACATCTATTGAAAGTATAACCGTGAAAAGTTAGGCTGATGATCAAGGAAGGCATGTGATCGGCAGCACTACCTCAGAGCCCCACGGAGGGAACCGTGCAGATCACAGATATACACTCTCATATAAATCTTATTCGAGAACACGTGAGTACTCAGCATGGGCACAATGAAACTTATAATTCTAAACACACTTGTTCAGACCTAAGAGAGGCCCATCTCCACATCTGCTGTCCTATGTCCTAAAAACAAGGGCATCTCATCTAAAGGCCATGGCCATGTGGCTGTGCCACTGCCAAACTCAGAGACTGTCACTGCAGAGGACTTGAGTGTGTACAAAGACTTGAGCAGCAGAAGCACTTAGGTAAGAGAAAAACAAATTAACTTAGTAAGGCCTTCTTCTTTGCGAGCATGACTGCAATGGATTCTTGCATAACGAAGTTTCACTTCCAAGTAGTGCTGAGTATTCATTTTCTTGCTTTTCTTCTTGTTCCAATCGATGGTTCCAATTAGCATGATATTCACAGCCATTGCACATGGAGAGAAATGTCTGGCAGTATTAAACAATTTTCATTACTTTTAAGTACACACATATGTTGGTGGATATAATATGAGTGAAACATGACACTGACTGATTGTATTGGAAATTAATAAACACTGAATGCTAGAATTTTTTTTTTTTTTTTTTTGCTCTTAAAATATCCTATTGAGAGTTTAAAATTCGTTTCACAGGCCACAAGGGAATATAAGGACTACGTACAGCCTTTTGGCAAACAGGCAGGGAGCTGAGGATGGCCAAGAGGAGTCTAGGGCCTTGGTGGGCGCATTCCCAGGGAAGGGGCCCTATAAGGGAAACCAGACAATCCAGGGAGACTCCACAAATGACAGCATAACAAACAGGTCTATGGTAACGCGGCCCTAGGGGACCGGACCCATGCCTCTGTGGAGCTACTTCCATAACTCTATGGCCAAGGGTCAAAGCAGACCTCGCATCCCATGGTAGGGTGCGCATGTCTGGAGAGGGCTGGCCCATTGGAGTTCCTCATCCAAGGGGATCTCCACTGGAGGACCTATGGGAGGTGTGCCCATCATGCCTGAAGGGGGTGCCCCCTGACCGATAGGTGGAGGAAAAACCCACAGCCGGGTGAGTACTGGGTCAGGACTCCTGCAAATACTCACTATGGCAGCAGCTGCCAGAGCTCCAACATTGCCTCTTCCTTGTGGGGTCATCACCTGCTGGGATGGCTCACCAACCCCATGTACTGGCCCAGCAAATCCTGCAGGAGCCTGGGGCATGGGAACACCAGCTGGGATTCCTCTGCCAGCAGCCCTGCCTGTCCCTGGGTCTCCAGCAGGTCCAGCAAATGGAACTCAGGCAATGACAACATCTTAGAGAGGAGGTCGTTGAGACCAGGTTCTCTCCTCAAAGCAGCGTCAGACAGAGGACTTGCTTCTCTTCTCTTTTTGCTTGTTTTGAGTTCTTTGGCTTGATCTTTCTGAATTCATCAGAGTCACAGAGGACGAAAAATGCTTGTCGAAAGCCGTAAAGATGCCAATGAACTTATGACCATCCTGCAGGATGCACCTCTTCCTGTAGTTGACGTGCTGCAGCATCTTGCAGCTCTTGCTCCCAGTCATGGGAGCAGTTCTGATGGCTCTGATCCCCGCTGGATTTGTCTGCACCGAGGCCTAGACGACCAGCCAGCAACCCGCTTCCCACTGCTACTACCAGAAATGTGGTGAGAACAGTTTTATTTTATAAAACTATTTAATAAGACTATTAAATCTCACAAAGAAATTCAGCTGGAAATAATTTGCACTTAAAAACAAATTCTTGGTTTATATTCTGTATTTTGCATTTTGATATTTTACTCGTGAGATCTAATCTACATACGATAAAATTTTACCTTTTAAAATAAACAAATCAGTGTTTCAAGTATATTCACAAAGTTGTACAACCATCATCATTATCTAATCGCAGAACATTTTCTTCTCGCCAAAAAGAAACTCTGTACCCATTAACGGCACTCCCATTCCTTTCACCCCCCAGTCTCTGGCAACCACTCTTCTACTTTCCGTCTTTTGAACATTTTATATAATGTTTCCACTAAGTGTCCAGCTTCTTTCATTCAGTACGTCTTCAAAGTTCTTCTAAGTTGTAGCTTGGATGAATGAGTATTTCATTCCTTTTTGTGGCTGAGTAATATTCCCTACATAGATATACCACATTTTGTTTGTCTATGCATTCATTTAGGTTGTTTTCACTTTTCAATTATGCATAATGCTACTATAAATGTTTATGTGTGTAAGGCTCTTATGCACATATCTTTTCAATTATCTTGAGTGGAATTGCTGTATCATATGGTAACTTTTTGAGGAACTTACATATTGTTTTCAAAGTGGCTACACCATTTTAAATTTCTACCATTAATGTAGATGGTTCTAATTTTTCCACATCCTTGTCAACATCTGTTATTCTTCATCCTTATTAAAGTTATCCTAGTGGCAGTGAAATTCATTGTGATATGTTTCCATGTTCGTAATGACTAATGATTATTGAGCATCTTTTCAGATGCTCATGAAATGTCTATTCAAATCCTTTGCTCATTTTTAAATTGTGCTCTTTTTTACTGAGTTGTGAGAAGTCTGTATATATTTTGAATCCTAGTTCTTTAAGATATATGATTTGCACAAAATTTTCTCCCATTCTGTAAATTCTTTTTTCACTTTCTCAATGGTATCCTTTGAGGCATAAAAGTTTTTAATTTTGATGCTCTACTTATCTACTTTTTCTTTTGTTGCCTGTGTATCATATCTAAGAAACCCTGCCTACCCCAAGGTCATGAAAATTTATGTTTTCTTCTGAAAGTTAAATGGTTTCAGCTCTTAGAGTTAGATCTTTGATCCATTTGAATTAATTTTTGTATATGGTATGAAGCAGGCATGCAACTTCATTCTTCTCCATATGGCTATCCCAACACCATTGGTTAAGAAGATTATTTTTTCCCTCACTGAATTGTCTTGGCTTGCTTTTTTCTCTAAATAACTTTTAATAATAATTAAAAAAATAACACTTAAAAAGCAAATATTTATATTTTATTTTACAGACACAATTATTACACACAAACTGCACATAAAGTGCTTGGTGAGAAGCTCTGACATGTGTATGTGTATACACTTGAGCAACCATTGTCGCAATCAAAATAATGAATATTTCTATCACTCCAAAAGTTTTCTCATGCCTCATCATAATTCCTTCCTCCTGCCCCTCCCCACAAAACTGCTGATCCATTTTGTCACTATAGATTAGTTTGCATTTTCTAGACGTTTATATAAATGGAACCATACAATACGTATTTTTTTACCTTTATGGTTATTTTAATTTACATCATTGGTGAAAAGCATTCAGATATAGTTTGAATACAATTACATTATTTAATCCTTAAATCATTACTGTAACTAGATCATGTTGCTAGTACACTAAAAGATCTAAATTATTACATAGTGATTTTTCTGAAATAAAGAAAAATAATTTTGTAGATTAATTACACAGTAATTTATGAATGTCTTTATTTTACTTTATCACTCAAAAACCATAGGCCTTATCAAAAAAATAGTAATATTTGTGAAATAATAATTGAACTTAGTCATCTTTGATATTTTGCTCATTTTTAATTACTCAAAACCATAACTTCACATATTTCCTAATTTTGTTGCTATGAAGGTTTATTTGTCAAGGTAGAGAGTACAATTTAATAGCTGTTTGACAAAAGGTATGTAGGACTCCATTTGTATTTTAGAAGCAGGCTGGGCTGGCAATGTTTCTTCTTCATAAGGGTGTTCATAGTTATCCTTCGAGCCATGCATGTTTTTTTCCCCTGTACTTTTCTGAACATAGGTTACATTTTGCACTAAAGGAAAGAGAAAAAGCATTTCAGAAGGTCACCAAATGTGACCCTGATGAACACTATAAATCTTCCAAATAAACCTGATATAAAGTATGAATGAGATGGAGTCAGCATGCTTGCTTTGTTTATATATGAATTTAGCTTTTGGAGGATTTGAGTTAAGCCATACAAATTTCCAAGATTCTCCTTCCTGAGGCAAGCAGGGACCTTGTATACACATCAACTCCAGTACTGTCAGAGAAGGAACTAAGGGAAAAGAACATCTAAACAGCACTCTTACCAGCCAGGCACGGGGCGAGGGTTTTGCATACACAAATGTCATTTAATCCTTGCAACTCTGCCAAAGAGGGAATACTAACTCCATATCACTGGGAGGAAATCTGAGGCTCACAAAGATTAAGTAATTCTCCAAAACTCCACTGAGCTAGTTAGCGAGTGCTGCCTCAAGGCCAGCTCCACAAAGATTCATTCACCAAATATACCAAATTCATAGATTTGTCGACAATGGAAGAAAGATCTAGGAATTGGAAAGATAAGCAAACCACTATGACACACAAGATAACCAGGCCACAGGTTCAAAGACCAGAACCTAGTCTCAGCTCCTGGATATCACATACCTCCCTGCCTGAAATACTCTCCTGCAGCCTGACTACCCCACTTATTTATTCCTTCCAACTCTTACTCGTAATACAACTTTTCTGATTTCTCCAAGTTTTCTACAATGTTAGTGTATTATTCTCATAATTAGAAAACAAAGGTATTTGTTTTACTTTATTCTTATATGTTTACCACGTGCCAGATATAGTTCTAAATGTTTTATAAATCTCAGTTAATCCTCATAACAACCCTATGAGGAAGGCATTATTAGTATCCCTTTTTTACCTAAAGAAACCAAAGCACAGAGAGATTAACTTGCCCAAGATTACACAGCTAGTATGCAACCCAGCCAGGATTCAAACACAGGCAGTTTAAATGGTGCACTTACCTATTACACATTGCTGTCTGTCTATTAAAAAGCAGATTATCCTTATGGGAAAAGGATACTCTAGTATCCTAGTGCATTCCATCAAAGGAGAGATGGGCAGGTGGGAGCATGGATGATGGCTAAATGGAACCCAAATCTGGGGCCCAGGGAGGGAAAGATGAAAGATATGCATTCTCAGAAACAGGTACCTGGCAAACAACAATAGCAAACCTGAGCGGCTTTTCTGCCAGGTAAGGGCAGATGTGATGTTTACCAGGCCATGAGGGAGCTCTACCCACACAACAGGATGTACTGAACTGAAAATACCACAGGTGTCATTCAGCTAGAGAAACCCCTAAAAGGTAGAGGCCACAAAAAATAGAACAGCTTGGGGGAAAAATGCTTTTTTTCCAGGTACCATTTATATGTAAACACAGAGGAAATGGCCACATATCAGTGAAAGGGTTCACTGAAGACTGTCACAAAAACAAGTTTTCTAGTAGACAAAAAAGCCTTCCTGTGAATTTAACAGGAAGACCTGCTCCCCCGATTTGTGCTGACTCCACTGTGGTGGCATTTCATTTAGAACACATCCCCCCCACACACACACATACACACACCTATATATATGTTCCACTACCAACATCCGTCTCACATTTTTGATACAATGAAAGTAAGGGGAAAAAGTCATAGAGCACAAAGAAACTACATATTCAGATATAATGATGTGTCTCCTAATTAAATATTCCAGTTCATAACTCAAATGTAGGCTTCCTTAATTTAAAGAGATGGCCTGAATTAAACATATTTGGAATTCTAATTGTGTAAACTTTTTTCCCAGGGATTTGCTGTGTAAGATGACCTCAATCAGATCAGATCTAATGTGCCAATGCTAAAAAAATAATAATGACACACTGAATTCTGCTTATTTCATAAGAGAGAAAAGAGGAAACAAATGTCTCTAGAATCATCTCAGGCCTTCTCCAAAAAGGTTTAACTGGATTTCTACTTTGTCCTATTGCCTTTCTCTCAGCTTACCTCTTGTCACATCCAGAGGCACAAAAGAGCAATTTGAATGGGGGTGCTATCAGTAAAGATCCTGAAATGGATCAGTTAACAAATTTGAATCTTAAAGACCACTTTGAATTAAACTCAAATATGAACACCAGCTTTATCACTAAAACAGGTATTTATCAAGTACTTCGTTCTTCCACTCTGATAAAGTCAATTTTATGACTGATAAGTAACTATTAAAGCCACTGAAAAGAGGAAAGTATTGATAATTCTGACAAACAATGATGCACTGCCTATTCACTAAGCCTTTATCCTCAAATAAAGCACCTTATCAGGTAGGGAATGCTTTTCCTCTCTTGCAACACTGAACTCAAGCAGCTTGTGAGTTTCACATCAGTTCCAAATCACTGTATGTTCCCATTTGCCCCTGATTTTCTTGGAAGCCTGACAGACTGTATGGAAAGATGAAGACCTTCCAAAATCCAAACATGCAACTGCTCCTTCCAAGGCCAGATCCCAAACTGACGTGGCTGCCTGGTTGACATCACCCCAACCAATTATTAATGCTTTGCAACCTTTTCATTGTCCCAATTTTTTTTTTATTTTTTCACTGGAGAGACCTACCACTCAAATTTAAAACCTGTTATCACATAATGTTAAATGAAAAATAGACACTCTGTAAGTATGTACAAATTATACACAATACAAGCCCTGAAAGTGAACGTGAAAAAAATAAGAGTTCATTTGGGGAGTAAAGTTTTTCTTGACTTGTAAACTTTTATTATTATTAATAATATTGTCTGTACAATAAAAATCTGCCAAAGAGGTAATAATCACTGGTAAACCCCCTCTGTGAGGGACAACACATCTTTGTTCTCTCAATAAACAGCCTCCCTTAATGCATTTCACTTAATGTTATGCAGGGGGAACTCTTCAGAACAGAAGGCTTATAGCATGGTGCTACGGAATAAACTTCTATGTTTCTTCTTAAAACCAACTGGTATGTCTCAGTTGGCTAGTCTACTTTGCCTAGTAAAAACTATAAATAACTGATAAGTAACTGTTAAATATATTAGACTGAGAAGAAGCAATTAAGAGCATAGTCTCCCGTCTAGAGTTAAGCACAGATTTGAGGCCTGGCTTCAATGACCTGCTCTGGGACCACAAACAGATTAATTAATGTCTCTGTGCCTCATTTTCTTCATCAGGAAAATGGGAAGGATAGTAGCACCTACCTCAGAGGGTTGAAGGAAAGGTAGAATAATGTGGTTAAAAGAGCTTGTGACTAGCTTTCAGTAAACATTCAATAAATGTTAGCTACTATAGCAATTATATACAATTGTCATAATGTTAATTAACATTAAACTGACAGGATGATTCAAAGAAACGGACTTCCAAGAGACTGGAACCCTGTCTGAATAAGAAAAACTGCCCCTTTTGTCCTTTGTCCTCCGTGGAGATGAGAAAAGCTGCTAATAAACAGTTTCAGGCTAGGGAACCAAGGTGGCAACCTCTGGGGTTGCCCTGCCTGAATTGACTATGAACCTGGGAGAGACAGGGCCCAAGTAAACTCACCCACACCCCTTTAAGGAGCCACCATTCAAACAGCATCCCTTATCTCTGTGCTCAACAGGATCTTGCATTTTCTCTTTAGTTCCCTACTTCCTAATCTCTACTTTGTTTCAGTGTTCAGAAATAGCCTCCTCATCCTTTCCCCCCACTCTGGCTCCACCTTCCGTGCCCTTTAGACTTTGAGAAGCAGATTCTTCAATAGGTAACAAGAGTCATAATGCTACCTTGAGGGAGGACTACTGTGAGAATACCTGATAAACGGCATCCATTATCAGATCAGAAGTACACCAGCAGGAACATCGTGCAGTGACTGCTGATCTGCCACACACTACTATTATGATAATGAAGACTAAACCAGCAGTCCCTAACCTTTTTGGCACCAGGGACCCGTGCTCCCATGAGAATCTAATGCCTAATGATCTGAGGTGGAACTGAGCCAGTGATACTAGCGCGAGGGAGCTGCTGCAAATAAAGATGACACTTCACTTGCTCACCAGCCTCTCACCTCCTGCTGTGCGGCCCTGTTCCTAACAGGCCACAGATTGGTACCCAGTCTGCTGCCTAGGGTTGGGGACCTCTGCTCTAAACTACAGAAAGAAAGAATGTTTTGTCTAATCTTTGTTTCCTTCATAGCACCGGCCTAGTGATTGCCCAAAGTTGGACCTATCCCTCCCCTGCTCAAAACATCACACTTGGGAGAAACCCACGCTCTTTACCCTAGCCTACAAACCCTACACAATCCGGCCCCTCCACCTCTCCACACTAGGCAACATCTTCCTGTTCTATGCCACCCTTATCCTGCCTCTCTGCATTTGCACTTCCATTTTCCTCCTCCTGGAAGATTATTCCCCCAGATCTTCACATGGCTATGGCCACTGGAGTCTCAGATCAAGTGCTACTTTCTCCAACAGAACTTCCCAAATGAAGAATGTCCTTTTCAAGCATTGTCCCATTTTACTTTCTTCAAAGTTCTTGTCATTCCACTAAAACATAAATTCTATTAGAGTAAGGACCCTATCTGTCTAGTTCACTATCATGTGTCTGGTGCCCAGCCTAGTGACTAGTACATGAAAGGGGTTCTCAATCTTTGCTGAGTTAAATAAATGAGTAATAATATCAGGAGATTATAATGCTACCCAACATTTATGTCCCCACTGTTCTAAACACTTTCTACTTATTATCTCACCTAAACTATTCTACAATCCCGAATTTTACAGATTAGAATACCAAGGTTTAGAGAAATTAACTAGCTATACGGTCACTCTGGCAGTAACCAACAGAGCCAGGATTTTGGTCTGAATCATAACAGAATAAGAATATAAAAACTCATATATTCTTAACCACAGTGCTATACTATCTCCATAGCAGATTTCTTCATTTGTAATATGATAATAATCATGTCATCTCACCTAACAGGTTTACTGTGAGGAGTAAATATATTAAAACAGATTGAAAAGTATAAAGTGCTATGCAAATGTATTACAATATCTTAGAATTGTCACAGATTGCCTAACATAAATCAAATAGGTAAAAAAAGAAATGCAGTAAGCAATTAAATTCTTTAATCTCACACTTCATCCCTGGCACAGCTGTGAGGAGGAGTGTGAATGACACTCCTACACATATTTCAACATAAGTCAATGCATGTTTTTTACCCAGCTATCTTTCAATGGTAACTACATAAATATGAAGAATCGGAAAAAGCTAACCAAAGGACTCGTGTCAAAAAGAGGACCTATGAATGCCAAGAAAATGCTCCTGGTGAGGCAGCTTCACCTTCCTGACTAAACACTCCCGCACTGGCTCCTCACTAATCCCATGGGAAAAAAGTGAGATATCTAATCTGCAACATGATTTTGAAGAGTCTTCAAAATCTTAATATCTCTATTCTATTACTTTAAGATAGTCCCCACTAAACTAAGTTCTCAACTATAAATCTAAAAATAAGGCACTATTGATTGTAATTCTGACATTTGTGACAAATATTACATACGTATAAACATGTACAATAAAATATGCATGTGCCTGTGTCGGAACACAGCCATTACTGATTCAAGTTACTAATTGCCATGTCTGTCTTGGCTAAGAATTTAAAATGTAAATCAGTACACAATGGTACTCAGAACAGAGCAGTAGAAGGAATATGGAGTTTGGAGTCCAAAGATCTAGGTTTGTGCCCAAGGTTCTCCAGGTACCTCCCGTTTGATCCAGCCAATCTGAGCTTCAGTTTCCTCATCAGTCCAGTGAGGAGGAGGAGGAGAAGGATACTAAAATAATATTAATAATAATAAATAATAATACCATCACCATCCTATAGGTTGATCGAGTTCAGATTAAGGGTGTTATTGATGTAAAAATACACCAGAACGTGTAAAGTAATAAATAGACTTTACATTTTTTACATAAAGATTGACATTAATTCTAACAACAAATATACTGTATTAATACAAACTTTTATTGATATTCAAGATTAAAGAGAGTTGTAAGAAATACTATTTAACCAAGAACTTTCCAAGAAATTGCACTCCCTTATCAGACCATCTAGAAAAATTTAACAGAGGCAAAGGGATTTTGATGTGACAAGGAGAGAGTAGATTTTTAGTGAACTCATCAAGTCAGAGTTTTTCAATGAGTCTTAATCTTAACATCTTACTGTAAATGTGTCCCAGTTTTCCAAAACATGGCTTTCCAGAAATTTCGTGGGAGGTAAGTAATAACACTCTATATGCCCATGCACATCATTTCAAAATACACTACTATTTCTACAAAGGTTGACCCCAAAGTCCTCCCATTAGCTCTGGAGATGAATGAACAAATTGTCTGTAATTTAATAACTGCTTATAAGGCTGATAATGTGAGCTTTAGTGTGATTAGTTACAGAAGCAGAAAGATTTTTGGATTAAAATGTCTCCACAGATTTCACAATCTACTTAGATCCAGCTAAAGAATTTAGAAACAAAAATTAAAACTAATTCAAAGTTAAATTTAATTTTATTAATAAAATTTAAAATATTTTAATAAAATACTTTTCTAATTGTATTCCATCTTCCCAGGATAGCAGTAGAACTAAGGTTAAAATATGACTATCTTTAATGAATTGTGCCATTTAGCCATCAGCACTTATGATTCAAAGTCCTACAAATAGCGAGAAAAATTTCCAGATGCTGTGCAATGAACTGAACTTGAACTCTAATAGTTAATGAATGAAACTGCCGAGGTAAGAAAAACAAACAGTTGATAAACACAGGTTATAAACATTTGGTTTTCCTATAAAGTCTATAAAGAACATATTCTACTTTGTTTTCAGAGATTTTACATCATACTAATCATTGCACTAAAACTTATTACTCTCCTCTACCATTCATTCCTACTCAATAATCTAAGCCAGAATAAAGTTTTAGGGATTCAATGAACGAAAAGCAGTCTATTGGGGAAAATAAAAAACTTTTAAAGTTTTTTTCAAACTTTAAGTACAAAAGTCCATTTCTCAGCCATTAACCAACTCTGAATCGTTAGATTCAAAATAAGCAGATAACAGGCCCTAATTTAAGCAGAGTTGAAAGTATAAGGTCTTTTGTATTTCTACGGCCAATCCCATCACCCAAAGTTTACTTATTTTGTGGCAACTAAAAAGCCCACTGCTAATCAAGAACCCCCTCCCATCTTATCTTTTAGGATTAAATTATCCTGGACTTGGAGCAATTTTCTCTTAGGACCTCAGAGTATTTGCTGGGATCTAACTGTGGCCTTTCAACACGCCTCAGAGTAGAGCACTGGAGCCCATAGCCCTTTCCCACCTCTGAATAGTTAACATTCTTACTTCTTGATCCAGTACTGACCAACTCTAGGATTTCTTAGAGATTTAAAAAGGAAAAAAAGGTGGATGGAGGATTTAAGCCAGCGTCTCCCTGAAGACATAATGCACACTCTACTGCTCTTTTTTGATAAATACTGGTGCATCCTTTAGGAAGGCATTTAGGTAAGAAAGAACCCCCTGAGCTGAGTGTCACAGAAGTTAATATGGAGGACAAAGACTCAAACCCGGCACCCCATGGAAACCATCTCTGATGAGGGGCTCCAACTCAGACTCCTCTTTGCCCCTTAGGCCTACATCAGAATATTTAGAAACTTTTATTGGTTATTTGTCTATTAGAACACAACAGGATCAGAAAAGATTATCTCTTGGCTTCCGGGATCAAACAGTGAGCCAGACAACTGAGGGAGCAACAAGTCTCAGCCAGTAGGTCTCCCCTTGGTTTAGTCCTCACTAAAATAGACACTGAAGAAGGAGGCTAATATCAGAGACAGAGCCTTTTCCAGAGGGAACCACATTCTCAGAGCTACACAAACAAGTACCTGAGCATAAACAAAAATTACACAAGTAAATAAATAATTGATCTAATAAGCAAGGAGAAGCTGAAAGGGAAAGGATTCTTTTATACTGTTGTAATCTGTTGCAATCATTAAAATATCCTGGGATTTTACACTGGGATTATCAGACACTGGTGCTCATGAAAGAATGATATTTGACAAGGAAAGCAAAAGTAGGTAAGGAGAAATAAAAATCCAAAAGCAAAGTTACCATGGAACCAGGCAGAGATTGGCCGGATACAATGATGACAGGTGGGAGGAATGGGCTAGAATTTGAAGAAGTGCCTGATGATAAAAACATACGTGAGAAGTAATAAGATTCAGATCAACCAGGCTCCCAGAGCACACTGACCTTTTATTTCCAGAAGGAAAGTTAATATGCAACATGTGAGTGAAAGGTAAGCATAAAAATATTATGCCATGAGTAGGGGAGGCGATGTTTACTTTCCGAATGAAATGGCTATCAGTAATGATGAACTGGTAGTAAATAAAGTACCAACAGCTGTACCTAGTGCTTACGCTCAGCATTCCTCTGCCAGGAGATGAGTAAGAATGAACTCCAACATGCATAACGGCCTAAAACAGAACCCACCAGTTCTCTCTGGGGAAGCAGGAAGCAGGTGCTGTGCTGTCATAAGAACGTGATAAGAACCAGATGCTGCTAAGTCCACATGGGAGAGCTGCAACAGAAGGATCTCAGTTGTGCCCTGGAAACTAAAGAGCATGGTGAAGTAAAAGGCCATGATTTCTCCCCAGCTAATCCACCGTGGAGAATGGAGTTCTCGCTGGTGTGCAGTCCAATAAGCATTAAAGTTTCTCTTGCCTGGAAAATCAGTGACCTACTCCAGCCAGAATCTGCTCTCCTTTCTGACAGCATGATGGGTTCCATCTCTACAATGCCAAAGCATCACCGTCTTTGCATGCAGCTGAGTTAAGCTTCTAAGGAATGCTGAGACGCAGACTAGCCTAAAGCCAACGAACAAAGTAAGGTCCAGGTTGAGGACACACCAGAGTACGACACAGAGGCTGTTAATGAGTGGAATCAAAGCTGGGGGACTCGCAACCAACAATAAGGGCAAGTCATGGTCAAAAAGTCAGATATCAGGAAGCTGGCAGACACAAGGAGAGAAAAGAAACTCCGTCTGAAGCAGATATCGTTCCTGGCATTACACGCTCACATAAAAATCACATGCTCAGTGTGGTAAAAACGTGTTCTGGCAGAATGTACCATAGATAGTGGGAATATAGTATATTCCATGGGGTTACTCTTCTGACCAAAAAGTTTCACAAGTCCACTTTAACACACGTCAGATTTCATGCATGTCTGTTACAATTATGAAGAGAGCTTATTATCTTTCTATTTGAAATAAATCAACACCAGAGGCCACTGACTCTGTGAAGTCATAGTAAAAAAAAATTGTTTAATTATTAGCATGAACTTTACCATTACTTTTATGCTGTGCAATGCCAATTTTAAGTGCAAATATAAGAGCATTTAACTCCTATGCAGAATCACCTAAATTACACAATGTAGTTCATAGTTCATCCCCAGAGGTACCTCAAGCCAGCCAGAAGAGACAAATTCAGGCCAGACTCAAGAAGATGGAAAAGGAGGAACAGAGGTGTCCTTCCCACAGTGTGTGTCCGACCCATCGCAGTGCTTCTTTGGATACAAGGATACCCATAGGAAAAGTGCAGATGCTTACAGGGGCAGGGTCTGGGCTGCGGGATTCTGCTGCAAGTATATGCTTAAGCCTGATGGCTGCCTGGTTTTCCCGTCTGACCACCAACTAGACTAAAGCTATGGGGAAGCAAAGCCAGGCATCTCCCCTGCCCACTGGCTGGTCATCACAATTCACCACAAATGAGGGATACCCATAGGTCATTAAAATCTATACCTGGACATACTAGGTACCTGGACTGACGGTGAGCTAGAGGCTGATCTACCAAACATACCAGCGTGCTGCCAGACTGGAAGGGGGAAAAGCCACTACCACTTCCCACAACACTGCAAGATACAGGCACCTGACCCCAACCCTGTCTAAGCCAGCACGTAGGCCTCAACAGAAGGCGAAGGAGGACAGCAATGTGGGCCTCCTCCTCTCCAACATGACCCAGTGGCCACTTCAGGTGAAGGGCAGCAGTAGACATGGAGCAGGGCCTGCAAAGGTGGAAAGGCAGAGATTATGAAGAGAGCTTATCTTTCTAGCCCAAGCACAGGCTCCACTGTCCCACCAGACTTCATTTGCAAAACAAGATCAAATATAAAATTGTTAAGAATTTCAAGATTCTGACAGCAAGAATTAAACCAACCACAAGATCCTTCTGAGCACAGAGCCCTGCATGACTGCACAAGAAGCTGGCCCTAACTGGTCTTCTGCCATGACATGAAAGTCAAAGGAAAAGGGGGTTAGGCTGTAGCTTTCCACAAGGTTTCTTTAAACTATACTTTAAATGGAAACAGAAGAATAACAGAGTTTCTCTAAAAATTATGTTCTTCCAAATATAGTAAATCTTGATAATGCAGGTGCCATACATAAAACAAAACTAATCCAGGCCTACGGAGTAACCAACAGGTGGTGGGAAGCATGTGTGTCATTATATTTTACAGGCAACATTATTGCTTCCCGTGGCTCATTTAAACTGGAGTTTTAAGAAGCTGGTTGTATAAGATCACTTGGCAATAAACATTCTAAATATACTTTGAATGAATGAATGAATGAATGAATGAATGAACAAATATTTGACACATATTTTTTCCATCAGGGAAATAAAATTCCTACTTGCCTCATTTCCACATATACACATTTTAAAAATTATTCCAAACAAAATAAGCTTTATTTCAGAGTAGTTCAGTTTATACCAGAAGTTCTGAATAAAAATAACCCTGACACTCTAAAATAGGTACTATCAATTCTTTTTTAATCTCACGTTGACGACTCTAGAGTCACTGAGACTACCCTAACATGTTGTTCAAACACCAATAATCAGCATTATGACATTAGTCATCCTGTTTTTTAAAAGGCTATCAAATAATCTATAGCACCTAAATTAAAGTCACTGAGACCAGCACTTAGAGCCGTCCGCAGGTGGGGGCCAGTCTGTGAACTATTTATTGCCATTTCATGACAAGATAACTAAAGAAAGTGAGAGTGTTTCAAAATGTTTATAGCAATTTGAAAGGGTAATTTTATGTCTGATAAATCTAATAATATATAATACAAATCGAAAATCATTATGTCTGCTTTCTTCTTCCTTTTTAGTAATTCTGGACTGGATATGAACACAGTAATAGATTCCAACTGGCATTTTATTTTACTTCCATTTAAGGTATAAAATGTATATTGTGTAGAAACTTAACTATAGAAAAGCATATTTTAACAAAGCAAAAACTGCCAAAGTTATCTAGCCCTAAATTAGTCTATTAACTAAGTTAAATCTTTAAACCAGTGACATGTAGGAAAACTGCCATTTATCAACTCTAACCTCTAATTTAGAAGGCCATTTTTGTTTATTTATGCATATTTTAAAACATTTTGATAAGCACTTTTCACACTGGGCATACGCCTATGATTATAAGTACACCCAGAGGAAATGACTTATTTTTCCAAAAATCTGAGAAAGTATTACACACAGAAAAAGGAGAAACAGGAAAAAAAAATGCTTTATGAAACTCAAACTAGGGATGTTGGAAGAACAATGTCAGCATGTTTATCTGAATACCAGTGTGATTCAACAATGTGAAAATATGCAAATCAGCTTTTATTGAAATAATACAGACATTAGTTATAAGCACATTTTTTATATTTCTAAATATTTTAAGTTAATTTTTGTGATGAATGTCCCATTAATACTACTTAATGGTTTAAACCAACTTCATATTTAAAATCTATATCTCATCAGCTTAAAAATATTCCTTTATCATCAAAATTATGAGTTTGGATACATAAAATGCTGAAGGAAGACATCCTACTCAATAAAGACCAAAAATCCTACAATACTATGGTTTCCAAACTAATAAGGGTACAGTGTTCTCCTGCCATGTTTAGTTTCCAAAATTCCAAGTCCTAGGTAGGGCCTGGATATGAATAAGCTTCAGACATATATATTCACCGTAACTATTTTTTTTTTCTTTGAGAGCTAGAGATAACAGCACTGGCACAGTGAGGACAGCAGCAATTATTTAGGTCAAAAAAAATGTGTCCTGTTTTATTTGCTTTACTCATCCCTTTATAAGAGGAGGCGAAAACCTACTTGTTCCTTTCTTACACTGCTCTACTGGTATCATAATCACATATGTAGATTTCACTATGAAATCTAAATGTCATACAAAATACTCTAATTCATCCTGTCAGTACATCATGGTTTCAAAATGCCCCAAATAAAACAAACATCCTCAACAAGGACAAAAAGCAAATGACAAAATGGGAAAAATATACGCAACTCATATCGTTGACAAATGGCTGAACTTTTCAATAAATTAGTAATTTCTACAAGTCAATTTTTAAAAAGCTGACATTCCAGTATAAAAAAATAGACAAAAGATGTAACATATGGTTCAAGAAAAGGAAATACAAATAATTAACTCCTTATACAAGAGAAGAGCTTCAACCTTACCAATTAGGGCAATGCAAGTTATAATGGAATACCATTCCCTCTCTAACAGATTGTCAGAAAGTGTTAACAAACTGTACTGGTGAAGTGGAGGGTACATTATGAATTCTCAAGTACTACTCTTGGGAATGTAAAGTGGTACCACCTCCATGAAAAAAATATGGTAATTATTTTTATTAAAACTAGAAATACAGATCAAAAAAGACATTATCTGGTCAAATTAAAAAACTGGAATATGAATAGTATATATTAGAGAAATGTATCCATGTATAATTTGTTGAAGTTGACAACTATGGCATTTATATAAGAGAATATCTTTATTTTCAAGAAATACACACTTAAGCATTTAGGGGGAAAGGGCCACAATATATTCAACTTATTTATTCTTAAATAGTTCAGAAAATTTTTTTCTCAGATATGTATACACACAAATACACGAGAGCAAGCGCAATGAATAAAGCAAATGGAATAAAATGTATACAAGAGGTGATAAAGAATTTAAAGGTATTCTTTTACCATTCTTATCCTTGCAACTTTATTTCTAAATAAAAAGTTTTTTAAAGTGCGGAAAAAATACACATACTCTTTGACTCAGAATTTTCACTTTTAGGGACTGATCTACAAATTCACCAACATATGTTAATAATTTACATGCATAAAAATTCATTATAACATTGTTTGTAAAAGCAGAAGATGTTTGCCAAGGACAGATAACCCACTCAAGTTCCTTAATCTTGGCTTCACTGAACCACACTCAGCTGCAGAGCAGGGCAAAGTCCGCCCTTGTCTTTTTCAGCAGGATGCCCTCCAGGAACTGCGCTTGCTTGCACTCCCTACCTGTTGGGATTGTTCTCATTCCCTGGCTTTGCCTTCTTGCAGTACCTTCGGAACAGGGATGAGGACATTCCCTTAGTTCTAAACCAGCTTCCCTGGTTGTGTAGGTGAGGAGAGAAAAGCAAATTAGGTGCTGACACCTATTCTCAACTGCTGTGAGCCCTTCACAGCTTCTTTACTAGTGGTTCGTTATCAGCAACCACCACTTGAGATCATCAGCGGGTGCCAGATGGGACTGAATGAATAAAAAGAGGTTTAAAGCTACCACAACTTTCATGAAATTTATTGACCAGGTCATATTTTGTCTTTAACCATTTGCATCGGTTTTTTTCTCGTATAAGCGTATTTCCTAAAATTAAAAGTAGATTGTCAATAAGAAGCCTTATAAGGCCAATGGTCTGAATAACAAAGATCGTATGTAAATGTTTTTCACTGAGGCAGCAATATATATTTATTTTATTATTTACATTTGTTCAATTACATTGCATATATTTTCTGTTTATTATATTTCTTTGTTGAATTGTCTGTTCATGTCTTTTACCTATTTTTGTTGTAGGATGGCAGCCTTGGTAAAAACTAAAACTTAGGATGGTAATGACATCAAGTCCAACATTCTGTCCTCCCTGAAAAAGCAGGCCCTAAAATGTCAATAATTTGTCTCAGCTTTCCCTCTCCCTCTCCCCACTTCTCTTCTTCCAGTACATCAGAAAGGGCACTTGATTTGGAGTCCTAATACAAAGGTTCATTACTGAGTCACTAGGACTTATTTACTTACCTATAAAAAGAGGAGGCTGGATTGACTGGTCAACGTGGCCATATAAGTCTAAAATTCTTTCTATTAGTCTTTTTCTATCCTCTCCTCAAATATCACCAGCCCCATTCTATACCCACGATGGCAAAATGAGTTAACTGTGTTAATTATGGGACTTTTTATTTGGCAGCCTTAAATCAGTGGTGATGTGGAAATAAGAAATACAGAGAAATGATCCCTCATGTCCCCAAACAATTGTTTCTATATGTAGCAGTATCCCTTTATCCCCAGAAGATGAATTCCAATACCCACAGTGGATGTCTAAAATCTCAGATAGTACCAAACTCTATATATAGTATGTTTTTTCCTATACATACATACCTACGGTAAAGTTTAATTTATAAATCAGACAAGGAGATTAACAATAACTAATAAATAGAATAATTATAGCAATATACTGTAATAAAAGTTACGTGACAGTGGTCTTGCTCTCTCTCAAAATATCTTATTGTACTATACTTCCCCTTCTTGTGATGAAATGAGATGATACAATGCCTACGCGATACGATGAAGGTGAATGACATAGGCATTGTGACATAGCATTAGGCTACCATGAGCACTGAGCACAAGCACTGTGATAGCATTACAGTCATCCGATAACCAAGATGTCTACTAAGTGACGAGGTGGGCAGCATATCCAGCATGGATACGCAGGACAAGGGGATGATTCATGTCCTATGGGCCAGAGCAAGGCAGCACAAGATTTCATCCTGCTATGTGCAATTTAAAACTTTTGTATTGTTTATTTCTGGAATTTTTCTTTAATATTTTTGCACCCTGGTTGACCACAGGGAACTGAAATTGTGAAAAGCACAACCAAGGATAAGGGGGTCTTCTGCAAATAATAAAATTAGTTAAGATTCTATCATCTCAGGGTCAGACTTTTGGCTCTGTTGAAGATGTTAATGACATTTTTGCAAACAAATAGCTTCAAAGCAAATAACCAAATATTGACTAAAACAGACCACTCCAAAAATCTGGTCTATTTAGTACTGCAAAAGAATAAGCCAGTCACATTGGCTTTGATCCTCCAACTTTTTATTTTTACCAATCCTCTTCAATATTCTGATATCCACACAACTATGCAAGGCCAACTTTCTTCAAAAAGATAAAATTATATAATCAACATGTGCATTGATAAAGCAATCCTGTTTTTAAATGTTTTAAACTTCAAATGGGCCGTTACTTTCTGTTTTCTAATATCCCCCCATCCCACCATCTGCCATTTTCTTAAACAGAAATTCAAGTTTTTCTTCCAGGAATCTGGCTCCCCCAAAAAACTAAGTACAAATTTTTTTACAAATGGTGGGGAGGAGAAATTCACTCAAAATTCTACCATTCTAATGCAATTTTTTTGTTTTTCTGTATTCATCTTTTTTTTACACACATCTTTAGTCATAGTCATGTGGTACATCCTGCTCTTTTCACCATCAAACATTTTCCACGTTGCTACATAGCCATAGCTATCATTTCCATTTTCAACATAATCCATAAAGCAGGTATTCATTACTTATTTGACCATTCTGTACTGGAGGGCATTTAAATTGCCTCCAAAGTTTTACTTTCTTATAGTAATCATATAGTGAGGATCTTTATGAACATAGTTTTTTTTTTTCTTATGAGTCATTAGGCAAGAGCCTAGAGAGTGAGATTCTAGGTCAAGCTATATG
Organism: Cynopterus sphinx; assembly: GCA_030015415.1. Lineage (NCBI taxonomy): Eukaryota > Metazoa > Chordata > Mammalia > Chiroptera > Pteropodidae > Cynopterus > Cynopterus sphinx. The sequence goes on along the minus strand of CM057386.1, from coordinate 93,200,319 downwards.
ACGATATTTGGCATTTTTAATAGGTTTTAACAACTTATTTTTTAATCTAACATTAAGTACTATAAAACATCTAAGTGTGATGCTAAAATATTATAGGGTATGAAAAATATTCCTTTTTCGTGGACGTAGAAGGTGAAGGGTCTCTAAAGGTGATAAAACAAATACCTTTTTCAGTCCCTTGATTCCTCACTGCTTGAGGCATAATAAGCAAACATTCGACAAAGGTCCTTTCATCTGGTGAAACTAAAACGCTATTCTGAGGTTTCAGTAAAAGGGTAAAAAAAAGACCCAACTGTGAAAGTGTCTGTCAGATTTCTAAGCATGATAGTACTTATTTTCGTTCAACTTGTAATTCTTTTTCTCAAGACTTGACTCCTCTCTAGACACCACATGACTCTCAGTCATGAATAAATGAACGGATGACATCAAGAATGAATAAGGGAGAGAAACCAGAAAAATGGCTTCAAAGAAACATAATAGAAACATTTTCTTACTTCCTTACTTCTTACTATTAACATCAAGAAAACATGCCAGCCAATCTTATTCATTCTGTGACATCTTGATCATTAAATACTTTCCCCTTCTTATCATTACTCATACCTTAAATATCTTTTAATTCATACACAAAAATGGAGACATAGAAAGCCCCCCACCTTCCAACAACAAAAACCCACTGCTTCACTGAGTGATGGACATAAGAAAAATCCTGAAAGAGGACATGGTAGCGGTTAGCACGTCTGCTTTACACGCAGAAGGTCCGGGGTTCACACCCCAGCTGAGCCACCGTCCATGGTCTATGGTAATGCCACCCTGAACAAGCCTGATGTCTGATCTCAGAAGCTAATCAGGGTCAGGCCTGGTTAGTACTTGCATGGGAGACCACCTAGGAAGACCAGGTGCCATAGGCATAAATAATAATAATAATATAATAATTTTTAAAAATCTAAAAGAACACAAAATCAAATATAATAGAAAATATAGTAGGATCCACTAGATATAGGCTTCTGCAATTTGCTTTTTATGTAGCTTTTAAATATATACTTTTTATTATGAAGTATTTACAGCATACAGAAAATTATAGGAACTCACCAACCAACTCTGTCTAATCTTAACCTTTCACAATATTTGCTTTAAACTTTTAAAAATATATTACAGAGTTGAAGCCCCTTCTGTGGCCCTGTCCTCTCTATTCCCCTCCCTCCTTCACAGAGATAAACCACATCCTGATTGGCTATATATCATTTCTATGTATGTTTTTACATTTGTATTACATAAGTATGTTTCAGTAAAATATATTTACTTTACATCGTCAATTCTAGGATTATGTTTGTCCACACTATAACACTTTTAAAATTGGGATGCATCTTATAATCCATAATAAAGCCTTACATCATAATTTAAAAGGTTTTCTCCTTTTTTCAGTGTACGTTAAAATAATGGTGCACGTCAACATAACTGTTTTAGATTCTATAAAATGTGATAATACTGTTTTACAGTTTTTAATGAAATGTAAATGCTATCATATTAGACATTCTACAACTTCATGTTTTCACTCAATACGATGTTCTTGAGATTGACTCATGTTGTTACTTATATACAACATCTTTAAATGTCTTAATTCCCCATTACATGCCATAGGACTAGGAGTCACTGCGGTGAGGAGGAAGGCCTAAGCTTACTGGTGGAAATGGTAACCGTTACATTCAAATGTGTGTGCTTGACCAAAATAAAGAGAAGATGGATATAAGAAAGAAGGGAAGGAAAGGAAAGAAACAGACGATGCTGCTTAGGGACAGCAGACATCTGAATAACTTAAACATGATAACTCAAGAATAAAAATGACAAGCAGGCACTATCTCCTGGAAGTCTGTGCTGCTCTACTCCAGAGATGCAACCTGCTTGTGTCAGCCACGCTGGCACCAAGACCCCAGATTCTTCTTCCTTTACCTTTCCAACTCCTCTCACTCACTCAAAGTGGACCGAACACCAGCATCATGATAGGGCAGACCACAGTGACAGAGAGGGGGAGGGGGGGAAAGTAGCATTTACACAATCAGTCTTTGTTTCCGCTGACCCTCCCTGTCCCTTCACCTCAACCTCATCTCTTCACTCCCCTCTCTCCCTCTCTCTGCTCATTTATATTCCTCTATTACTTTAGTTGAGGAGATCCAGTTCAAAGACCTACATCCACTGTCTGACTGTTTTCCTAAGCGCACACACACACACACACAACATAGTAATCCCTAAAGTACTAGATTTTGTTGATGGTACAAAAGAAAAATTCCTAAGACCAAACTCTAGTTTTAGTTTATAAAGAGCTTAAAAAGGGCAAAAAGGGTGATAGAATTATATAGCTCCTGATAGCATTTTCTTTTCTCATTCTGTATGATCCAAAAATACTTTGCTGGAGGCAGATTTTTTTTAAAAGGGCCTCCGTAAGTATTTCTACTAATACACAGAACCCTTACCTTTCAGAATCAGAGAACATATTGTGATTATTCTTATAGGGATGTATTATTCACCTATGTGTATTTGCCCCTTAACCTTATTTAACCCTGTTGGAAAAAAAAAAGATACTGCTTTATTTATCTAATTCCAATTGACAGAGAAATGCCCACATAAAAGCATATTTTTAAAGAAATAAAAGTATTACTGAGTTCACTCATGTTACTATAAAAGAAAAACAGAATTCTTAAATTTATTAATAAACTATCTTTTTATCTTTAATGAAGGTAAATTTTAAACGCTAGTGTATTTTATTTAATATCGGATAACAGAACCAGACACCTCAAACCCTTTTACTGGTTTTCTTTTCCTGAAACATATTGTAACCCATAAAATCCTCTTGTGTGCTAGTGTTTGGGAGCATTCTGCAACTAAAGTTCCTGCTACCTGCTGATGTATTTGAAGTGTGTTTGAACATAAATTATTGGAACATTCTTTCAACTCTCAAATTTGAGTAACTTATTTTCTGTCAAGTTATCCTAATTAACCTAAAGCCTTCAAGCTTCAGGATTACTGCTGCCAGTTCTGTACAACCATTTGTTTAATGCACAGTCGGTTCTAATATCCTCCAAGATGAAATTGCAAATATAAACCCTTTTTGATTTCTACTAATTAACTAGACATCGGAATGTGCCATGCCCTATAATCTGTATTAATGTGTAAACACAAGTTTTGCCTACTTCATATGAAACATTCAGAAAGAACTTATTAAACGATTTCTTCAGAGCAGGACTCTCATTTGTTCAAAAACTTCACTGAATGCCTACTACGTGCCAAGTTCTGTGCCAGAGAGAACAGATACAATTGTAAACAAGATAGATATAGAGAGCCTCTGCAATCACGGACCTTCCTTATGCCTAGTAAAGAGACAAATAATTACAACTAAATAGTGAGAAAGCTAATGCCACAACTTGTGCCTTGCACAGCACCTGCCAAAGTTAAGCTCAGTACATACTGTTATCAATACCTCAATTTCAAAAATACAAGTACTGTATCTAGCAAAGGACTATGCTGAATTTATAAATCAGGAGTGACATGAGGGGAGATTAAGGGATAACAAAGTCATGCTTCAAATTAAAACTGTAACAGTGGTGATGGGTGCACAGCACTGTAAATGTCCTCAATGCCACTGAAATGTACACTTAAATTGGTTAAAATTGTAGATTTTGTAATATATATTTACCAGAATTTTTTAAATAGCATAAAAAATCACATTCAATTCTTAAATGTTTAATGAAATTCATCAAAGACTTTAAAACACATGAGCACTTCCAAGTCTCAGAATGGTGTACGAAAGGTGGAGAGAAGAAGCCATGAAGCTCACAACTGAAAACAGACAGAAAACATGAAATCGCTTTGGTTCTCTTCCAGCCTTATAACAATCATTCAGTTCACCTTTCCTGCTCAAATATCAGGCTGTAGGACACAGTTGCGGGGTCAGGGGGAGCCAACCTTAGAAACTGGTTTCGCGACAAATTCATAGTTTCCAATCTTGACTGAGTTCTCAGAACTTATCAATTCTTTTCCTTATCACTAATCAGCTCCCAAAGCTTTTCCACTCTGTCTAATCTGCTACTCAACCCCACATACCACATTCAACAAAGAACTTCTCAGGGTAAACAAAAACCCCCTCAGCCTCCTTGACCCTCACCAACCCTACCACCTCCTTCTGCTCCAGTTACTCTCTTCTCTCCAGGCCCTGAAGAGGTGGCACCTCAGGCAAAGCCCCCACCACCAGCTGTGTTCTAGATTCCCTCACGTCCAACCTGCTCTGGAACCTCATTCCATCCCTTAACCACTTGGTAACTTTACCTTCTCCCTCTCTGAGGAGGTTCCTTCTCCTCAAACTATCCCCATCTTTAACAAGTCATTATCCTCCCTTGACTCTAACCCTCCCCTAGCTACCCACCCTATTTCTCCCCTATTTCTCATTTCTTAGCCTGCACCTCCATCTCTACCTCCCATTTACTGCTCCACAAACTATAATCAGGCCCCTCTCCCTGCACACCTAGGCCAATGAGCATATGCTGGCCAGAGTCACCAGGGATTTCCCACTGACTCAATTCAATGGGCCCCTTTCAGTCCTTTTTAAAAATAGGAAATCTCAGCCACATCTGACTGATGATGGGCAGTGCCACGGTTTACCTATCACCCAATTGAAAAACCTCTTTTCCAAGTCCTCCCACCCCTACTATTTCACCTCCTCAGTCAAAATTTCTTTTAACTAAAAATACATATACAATATTATTCTCTTGTGAAATATAAAAATACAGATAACCTCGTAGAATAAAATTTAAAATAATAGTAAAGTACATGAGAGAAATAAAAACGTATGTCCACACAAAGCCTTGCACAAAAATATTCATAGCTGCACTATTTATAAAAGGCAAAAACTGGAAACAATCCAAATATCCACCAATATGTGAATGGATAAAAACTGTGGTACAGGCATACAATAGAATACTATTTAGCAATTAAAAGGAATGAGCTACCATACATGCAAAAAAATGGGTGAATCTCAAAAGCTTCAGACTGAGTGAAAGCTGGACAAAAAAGAAAACATACCGCATGATTCCATTTACAGGAAATTTCAGGGAAAGCAAAACTAGAGTCACAGAAAAACTAGAGTCGCAGATCAGTGGTTGCAGGGGCTGAGTGTAGGAGAAGACTGACTGCAAAGGGCTGTAAGGGGACATACTGGGGTGTTGGAAAGGCTCTGTGTATCATGACTGTGATGGTGGTAACATAACTACACATATCCTCAAATTGTAGGCTTACCACTGGAGAATTTTATCAGATGTAATTATCCCTCAATAAAGCTTTTAAAAACTAAAGTGAGTCTTTTAGGATGTGTCCTAGTTAAGATTTCTAAATACGCATTTGTTTTCTAAAGTCCTAACTTTTATTTTAGTTCTACTGTAATTCAATCCCACATGTATTGTTATGTTTCGCATAACAACACAAATCCTCCTCTACTGATTAGAAACAATACAAAGCAGCATTCTGTTTTATTTCCAGAAACCTTATCAAGGCAACAATTTAAAATGTAAGTATATGAATTCTGTTGTTATCAAAGTGGCAGTATTTTGATTGTGATAAATTAGTATGTCTCTGATTCCACCTCTACAGCATTCTCATTTACTCTAAAACATAAAGACCTCTCTGCTGGGTATTTGCCACAAAGACTCAAAAACTCAAATCCAAAAAGTTATTTGCACACCAATGTCCATATAGCAGCATTATTCACAGTGGCCAAGACATGGAAGCGACCTAAGTGCCCTACAATAGATGATTGGCTAAAGAAGCTGTGGTACATACATACAATGGAATATTACTCAGCTAAAAGAAGAGATGAAATATTGCCATTTGCGACAACATGGGTAGACCTCAAGATGATTGTGCTAAGTGAAATAAGCCAGACAGAAAAAGTTGAAAATCACATGATATCACTTATATGTGGGATATAAACCTAAAAGCAATAAACAAACAGGGCAAACAAACAGAGACTCATGGACATGGACAAGAAACTAGTGGTTACCAGAGGGGAGCAGGGAGAGGGAAGAAGGGAAGTAATCGGGGTATAAGGGGTCAAATATGTGGTAACATTAAAGAATTTTTAAAAATAAATAAATTTTTTTAAGAAAGATTATTTGGGAACCTCCTGAATGAAGACCTCAAACTCCAAAAAATGAATATTAGTCTGCACTTGATACACTGTACACATGAGGAAAATACAAGGCAAGGACTTCCTTCTTTTTCTTATATCTTTGAGATCGAAATGTATATTTTTCTTAGTCCCACTCTCACCCCTAGCACCTAATAATTAATTAATTATAGTACTTAGATAATGTTGACTTCTTAAAAATATTTATTTATTTAATGCATAAATAAATGGACTTGCTGTCACCAAGAAACTCACATCCTAAACCATCTATATTCAAACCAATTTTGTAATGTTATTAACTTGCCTAATTTTAGTAACCAAAAACACATACACAGGTCACAAGCCTTTACCTGCTAAAGGAGTTTTGTTAACCCTCAGCTGGGGTAAGGCTATGAAAGTCTACCTAAAAAACACAAGATACTGTATTAATGTATCTTCCCTTTTGTTTTTCACACAGTTTCCAGAGTTACAGAATGATCATGCTATAACAAAAGAAAGAAAAGGCTGAAGGCAACTAGTTTCCTTTCACTTATTATTAGGCTTAGAAAAGCTGATCAGTTTTGACAAGTTCTACTAACTCACTGACTTGCTTTCCAAAAAACTCAGGATATTTCCAGCTAAATAGAGTAATTATCCAAAGATTAGTGGCCAAATGATTAATTTATCCTCTTAAGTGACCATAAATAATAGGGATTACATTGCCTTAACATTTTTCCATAACCTTTTCTCAGTTGCCACCAGACACCCAAAGTCATCCTAATGAATTAGAAGAAGACAGATTAATTGGATTAAGCATTACTTTTACCCAATCCCCAACCCAAGAGAACAAGAGTCTGCCTTTTAATTTAAATGGCTTAATATTTGTTTCCTAATTAGAGTTACAAAAAAGCAAGTACTAAGCTTACAGAACGAACTGTCATAGTACATACAAAACAAATGAACACCAACTTACAGAAAGTACTGTGTTTTGAAGTGAATACCAAAAAACACACATTGCTCTTTTATGATTCCTGACCTTTGGTATTAGCAAGTCTCTTTCCGTCTGGTGTGTTGTTGTCATGGGATTTTAAAAGACTATGTGGTTTCTATTTCTCAAACTCTGAGAAAAAAACACTTTAGTTAAACTTCCCTTTTCCTCTTCACTCCACTACTCCCTCCGAAATAACTAGATATCAAACTGTTAGCAAGCCAGTACTTCCCAGTTCATCCCAGCCGGCACAACAGCCGACAAGCATGGCAAAATACTGCCTTAAACCTTGACCTGTGCTTTCATACAGACCTTGTAAATGACTCCAAATGATATTAAAAGATGAAACAGTCGCTGGAAGAGTAAGGGTGTCTTGGCTTACAAAATAAGCCCTCTCCTTGCACAACTATCAATTCCCTTTCATCCACCCCCTGCTTTTTACTGGTTTTTCCTCCTGGGTCACTGCACTTCCAGCACTTTCAGCCGAGCTTCGATCACAAGAGAGCAATTCAGGACCTGAGTTCTGGGAGATTACAGCACAGCACGTGACTCGACACACACGCCTACAGAGACTCTGTGCCGACCTGCTCCGTAACAATAGTGTTTGACATATCTGTTTGCTTTACGCATCCAAAGCACTTTAACATTCTATTATCTTACTCAAGTCTCACCGTTACACTGTGTAATAGGAAACGAAGGCAAAAGACACCTGTGTGTAGCCAGGCGGCCAGTTATCTGAATTAAAACTGACTCCATTCCCGGTCAACGAGCACCACCAGGCCTCCTCCTCCTCCCCTTCCTGTCAAACCTCAATGTCCAGTGAGTATAAACACGCGAGTCACGTTTCTTCACGAAGTGTACAGGATGCCACCCTGGCCCTAGTCAACCTCATTTATTTTAGTTTTCTAGTAGTTTTCCTAGACAATTCTTTAAGAGTGAGCCTACACTTAAAAGTTAGCTGTTTTCATTATGGATTGTGAATGAAGCAGCTGACTCAGTTACTAAACTCTGTAAAGGCTGATCTACATCTACAAAATAACATCACCTGCCTGTTAAACAAGTTTCCTAACACTGTCTCTATTTTACATTTCAATTAGAAATCCACAAATTAATCGAAATGATTCTAAGCTCTCCTCACAGTCTCTTGGTCTAGGACATCTTGAAAATAAGACTTACAGATTGGCTCAATGACATCATAAATTAAAAGAAACAGTAAATGCCAATAGTCTCAGAGGTCATATTAAATTAAAGAGGAAAATGACTAAGTCTTAGGACTAAGTTTTGGAAATACTTAAGACAACAGCAGTAAAAGCACAACCCCACCTTAGGAAAGTTGCAAATCTGAATTAGAAAAATCTAAATGCTGGAAAGACTTCTTAAGGAATGAAGTTTTGTTACTTTTGAATAAGATGATTGCAGTGGAAACTAAGCTACCTAGCAGCAGACCCCAGGTCTGCATGAGACAATTTCTGGGTTTCTATTATATTATTACATCATGTTCTTAGAATATGCTCTTTACAAAGATCTACCTCTGGCCTCAACCTCACTCAGAGGTTCCAGGGTTACACGTAACTTCCAGTTATCTGGTTGACATCATCCCCCGATGTTCTGCTGGCATTTAATACTCACATGCCTAACATCTGAGTCAGCCTTTTCCTGTCAACTCCTCCTCCTCATGGCCCTGGCTTCTATCAATGGCACCATCCATGACTGTCTACATAACCTGTAGGGTGCAGTACAAAATGAAAATGTGGGGCCTCCCAGTTCAAAAATTATTTAAAGGCAGTGTCCAGATGTAGGCACCATTTCTGTTTCTGTTCCACTGTCCACAACCATCATTCCCACAGTCTATCCTTTGAAATGTCTCACATCTTTCTCTTCATTCCCAGTTCTCCTGGTGTGCCTCAAATCTCACCTGGCTCTCACTCCGCCAAGGGCTTCATAATTGGTGCTCCTGTTTCTTTTCTTTTGCAACCCGCTTACATCTTTTTAAGGCACACATCAGAAACCTTCATTTTCTCCCCATTGCCCATCTATTAAATAATGTCCTAAGAACTTAACTCAGCATTCAAACCTTCCATTCCCCAGCTCCACCATCCTCCTCCAGACTTATCTTCTGTGACATTCCTCTACATATTCTAGGCTCTAGCCAAAACAAACTCTTTGTCATTGACTTAACAAGCTCAGCGTGTTGTCAAGTATAAAGAACCTGGGTCCTGATGCCAGACACTTAAATTCAAAGCCAGCCCCATTACTTACTTACCTCAGATGCCCATCTAAAATGTAAGGATCATAATCGCAGTTATAGAATCACTGAATAGATAAAAACAAGATAATACAAAATATGTAGAATAGGACAAATAAACAGAGACTCATGGGCATGGACAACAGACTACTGGTTACCAGAGGGTAGGGGAGAAGGGGAGAGAATGGAGGGAGATAGATAGGATCAAAGGGGTCAAATATTTGTTAACAGAAAGAAATCTAACTATGGGAGGAGAACGCACTATGCAATATATATATATGCATGCCTTACTGTTAAATTGTGTACCTGAAACTTACTGGATTTCGTTAACCAATGTCACTATTAAAAAGTTAATTTAAAAACAAACAAACAAATAAATAAAGTAGCTTCAGAAAGAAAGAAAGAAAGAAAGAAAGAAAGAAAGAAAGAAAGAAAGAAAGAAAGAAAGGAAGGAAGGAAGGAAGGAAGGAAGGAAGGAAGGAAGGAAGGAAGGAAGGAAAGGAGGGAGGGAGGGAGGGAGGGAGGGAGGGAGGGACGGAGGGCAGGCAGGCAAGCAAAAATAAAAAAACATATTAAAACCTTCTTATTAGACTGACTCCTAGCCCTTGCCCAGGCCTTGCACCCTCACCTGGAATACCTTTTTCTGTAAAATCTGCTGAGGAAAGTCTACCAATCCTTTAAAGCCTAACTCAAAAGATACCTCTATGAAACCTTCCCTGATCAGCTTAGTCAATTCATTTTGCCTTCCTCTGAAATCTTATATCTTGTTAACACTGCATTTGACATGTGTAGCATATTGTCTTAGAGGTGCTTATGTACATAGCATTTTGTCTCCCCTCATAAGCCCTTAAGAGTATGGAATAAGTCAAATTCATTTGTTTCTTGCATGGCTCCTAATATATAGTTTGTGCTCCATAAGTTAAATCTCTATATTTCTTTTAAAAATCAATTTAAAAATAATTTTAAACATACATACATCCAGATTAATCAATTAAAGCTATTTTCAACAGAATTAGCCAGAGCCAGAGGAGGGTGAGGCAAGGGGAAAGCACAGAAAGAGAATGAGACAGAACTGCTCTCATAGACTTGAGCCTCTGAAGGATGAGATGTCATCTGGAAGAATCACAAAATCCATGGCTAAGTCTCCAGGTGGCTGATTTCCATCCCCACTCCCAACCCTAATAAAGGCCTTGATCAACATTGGGACTAAGAGCAGAGGAAAGAGGACAAGGGTGTGCCCCACCTGCCAAGGTGTGTCAGGTGAGAATCTAAGGACTAAGATAATCTCAGGCCTTTTTAACATTCCCACCTGTGATAACAAAGTTTTAATATATTTCACTGACATGTGTCCTCCTGTATTTTTAGATATTATATATAATTGCCAAGGCATTTATAGGAGGGCTCACAACGCAGGGATACACAGAGTCCTAAATGCAATGAAATATGATTTAAAACTTATTAAAAAATGCCATTGGCAGTAACTTCAAATCAGCAAATATTGATAAAAATAAAACCAACCATTGTTAGAGTTCTCAGGAAACCAGTATATATTGCTGGTGCAAAATAAACTGGTTCCAGTTCTCTATAGCAGCAGCCACCAACATTTTTGATACCAGGAACTGGTGCTCCTATAAGAGTCTAATGTCTGATAATCTGAGATGGAGCTGAGGTGGTGATGCTAGTGCTGGGGAGCTGCTGCAAAGATAGATGAAGTTTCGCTTGCAGCTCACTTCCTGCTGTGCAGCCCAGTTCCTAACAGGCCATGGACTGGTACCGGTCTACAGCCCAGAGGTTGGGGAACCCTGCTCTAAAGAACAATCTGGCAGCGTACAACAAATGCTATAAAGTTTTTCGGAGCTATGAACTAGTAATCTCACTTTTAGACAAATACTCAAAAGAAGCAATCTAAAGGGAGGAAAAACAACTGTTCAAAGATGTATACAGATATGCTGCTTAACTGCCAAACACTGCCTGTGATTCAAACACGCAGCAAAGGAGGCCTGGGTGAGTAATCTAGGGTAGACCAGTACGGTGCAATATCAGACTTGCTGAAAACATTAAGTAGGTACACTGCGTGACACAGAAAAACATACCTTAAAAAGAATGTTCACTGAGAAACAGAAAACTAAAGTAATATTTACATTTAAATCTCTGATTCTTTATTTAAGATTCTGAAATCCTACATCCAAAGGTTTTTATAACATAGCATCAACATTCACTTGGAAGCAAAACATGATCTAAACTCGCATGAGGCTATTTATGATCTCTGTCTCACTTACTCTGAATATCCATACACTTTGTTGCAGAAATATCAATGTATTTGATTACAGAGTGCTGCTCAGGACTTCCCTTGAAATTGTTCAAGATATACGTATATGAAAAAAAAGATATAGCTGTATGTACCAGGTTACTTTTTTAAAATTAAAAAAAATCTGAACCCCCAAAACATACACAGCCCCAAGAGTTTCAGAAAAGGGATTGTGGCTTAATACTGGTCAACATCTATACATGCACAACAACACATGTATGTATGTACATCAGTTATAAATTAAAAAGACTTAAAGTTTGGTATTCCTAGATTTTGTTGAAAAAAAGTCCTTGAAAGGAATACATTCTTTCCTAAAGACTCCTTATAATTACAAATACCAAAACAATTAAACTAAACTTGTTATCATTTCTTTTTGCTTAGATTCAAGTAAATTTCTACAGAAGGTTTCACAGCATTTCTAGAACAGGTCATCTACCCTACTGAGAATCAATGACAGGCCCAAATTTATTGAAAGAAATGATAAAGAATTATAAAGAATTAGCCAGGCAGCCCTTAAATATAGTGATCTAAAACTTAAGGGACTTAAAAGCATTACTTTAAGTCTTGTAGTTTAAATGAACATTTAAAATGTAACCATTTTTTATCCTGACAAAGACCCTGATTTTTTCTGGTGCCGTGACAAAATGTGGTGGAAATGGTACGTTTGCCTTTGTCCCCCCTCCACCCTCATGCAAGTCGCCTGTATCCCAGAAACACATAAGAATCACCAAAATAAGACGATTTTAGATTAGAAAGTATCAACTCTGGATTAAATGTTTCCTATGTAATTATGCATACAAACACAAATATGAGTCTATTGTCTCTTCTAACCCTTCTGTACCCCTTTTACACGCTCCTCCCAAAGAATAGGAAAATATCAACAAGAATTCAATGTACATTGAGCCTGGCCAGGGCTCAGGTGTGATTAGTACTGCATGATCTAGTGCTTAATGATTTTCCATCTGATATTAAATATCTCCATTTCAATCCAAAAATAAAATGCAGCCAAATAATCTGATCTTATTTAAAATCGGGTCACTTTACCAGTTCCAGCCTGTTCCATAAATATCATTTTTCTCTGAGCAGGAAACAAAACATAACACCAACAACTAAAACTCTGTACATCTATCATTTATTCCTACAAACAGCTTATTCCTAGGGCAAGTTTACTATTACAGTCATGAAAGTTAAAATCTCTAATGCTAATGGTGGACTTTTTAAAAATCGATGTTTTTACTATTATAAAAGCAACACTTGTTCAACACAGAAAAATTAGAAACTACAGATAAAAAGTAAGAAACCCAAAAACATGGCACTCGGGGATAACTACAAAATTGAGGGTACTGCTGCCAAAGTTGAGTGTGACATTACTATAGGACAACAATGGCAACTCTCTCCATTTGCACTAAAACATCAATTAACTAAGGAATGTTGTTGTTTAAACTACCATTTACAAATGTGAATCCTCTGAGACGCTGCCATTTGCAACTGGAACATGAAGTCAAATCTAATAACGAGGGTAATTAAGCAAAATGAAAAGGTTTATACTATTAAAAACAGTCACCAGACTAAACCACTCCACTCAGCATTAATACCTATCTACCCAGAAAAGTCAATAAATATCTCCGTTTAATGAGTAGCTGTTTTCCATTTTTGTAACATGTATCTCAAAATTAGTTTCTGGATACAGTCTAAGTTTGTCACAAGAATAAATTTTGACTTTCTGAACACACACAAAAGACTGTTCATACAATGTATTTTCTAGCAAAAAATGGGTAATAGGTGAACTCCAGAGCAATAATGCACCTTTCCACTAATTTAACCACTAACCTTCCACTGCAATTTAACTATCTAATGATAGAAAAACGCATCTTGGATTGAATTGAAAACCATAGTCAGTGATTCTCGAGGGCAGGTACTGGAGGAGGAAGGCAGTACAGCTCCGCCAGAGAAGGACATATCAGAAATTCCAGAGAGCACATTCAGTACTATAATTTTGTATTTAAAAAAAAAAAAAGTAGAATCCTAATTATCTGCAAAATACAACTAAAACTAAAGTGACAAAATCTTGACTGATGGATAAATACTTGGCTTTATCTTCTGAATATCAGGGATTCTCACTCAAAAGGTAAAACTATCTTTAGAGGTGTATATCCATTTCAAGGACCATAGAATTGTATATATTTATTAAGAGGGAACAAAGGAGGTTATAAACACTGCTTTGGTACATATACATGATTTCAAAACTATATTTTATATGTATCCCATAATTAAAAGTTAGTGAAATGAAAAAAGACTTGCAGCTTGAGAATAAGGTAGATTATTCCCTCAGCTCTTTAGTTATAGTACCTATGTGCAAGGTGGGGAATTACTTTTGTTGTTAATGAAGATTTTTCAGCAAAGAATGTGTGGTGGATGTACATTTGGTGTATGTATGTCCGAAAGCACTGCCTTCCCTCATCCCTCCAGTCTTGGAAGGGCTGGCCCTGGGTGGTGGGTCTGTGCAATTCCCCAGGAATGTTGAAGTTGCTTTCTGAATCACTTTCAATAAAAACACCCATGGTTCACGTGTGTTCAGAGCTCTGGTGAGCTGACAGTTCAGTGGTGTTTGGGATTTAGTTTGTTTTGTTAAGGTTTGTTTGTTTAATTTGCATTTAAGATAAGATCTTTAGTCCGGTTGTAATAACTCTGAATGGTATTCTATTATAAAAACAACTTCACAGGATTCCTGATAACTTGGGTAGGAAACACTATTAAGGTTCTAGAGAACATGCAGGTAAATATGCAGAACGTAGTTTCAAGGGGGAAAAACGGCAGGGTCTTACATTTCAAGTACATAAGTACAAATTTTTACCCAGCTAGAAAGATGCTCTTACATTCAGCTTAATGTATGTAAACATTGACACCAGGTGGCTCAACCATAAACTGTGCAAGTTTACTTTCTTATCTACAAATGAAGGTAATGACACACCACAAGGCTACTCTAAAAAATAATGTATATGAATGCCCTTCCTTTAATGTAAAGGCTATATAAATTATCACTTAAACATGCATTATCTTAAAAATGCCTTTTACAGAACGCTGGATTGGAATTGGTTGAAATTAGGTTCTGTCTTCCACTTTAAGCTTAATTCATAACTCATGTGAATGAATGCATGCCATCACCCAAACATTCCAAGTGCATCAAAAATATAACAGAACACTCCAAGTTGTATAAAATCATTAAGTTCCATGGTTGCCACAAAAGGAATAAAATAAGCAGCTATTTCATAAGAATCTTACAAGGACTAACATCCACACTGAGGAGAAAAGTGGCATAAATAAAGGCGTAGAGGCAAAAGACAGAAGGACAAACTTGGGAAAGTGCAAGATCTCTAGCTTGGCTGGAGCATAAAGAGCAAGAAGGGAGAGAGTGAGAGGCAAGGCGACAAGGTCAGACAAGGGCAGAGCTTGAAGGAAGGCCCCTGGTGTAAGGAGTTCAATGTTTTCCTAGAACTAATGGATATCACTGATGGCTTTTTAAACAGAAAAATTATACGGTCCAATGTTTTAGAAAAATCACTCAAGTATATAACTAAGGACAGGTAGGCAGTTACAGAGTTATAACAATAATTAAGGCCAAAAGTAATGAAGGCATGAATTAAGACAGCACTAAAGGAAAATAAGAGATTGATTTATGAGGCATTAAAGAGGTAAGCACAAAAGGACTTGGACTGACTTAACAAAATAGGTAAGGTAAGGGGAGAAATAAGAAATTAAGATGAATTCCAGGTTTCTGACTCAAGCAATCAGAGATGTCATGCACTGAGAGAGTTCAGAAGAAATGTTATGTCTATTTGCAAGGAGGCTGTTGTTTTTGGTAGTAGGTGAGGATTATATGGGGTGGCTAAAAAATGAGTTCATTTTAGTTGAGTATGATGTACCTATGCACCCAAATGGAACTGTCCAGAGATAGTAAATATGGGTCTTTATCACAGAGGAAAGATTTGAAAATAATCCCAAAATAGTGGCTCCAGCTATGGGTCTTATGAGACACCCGAGGGAGGCAGAAAAAATGACACAGTATGTGTGTGGCCTGGGACTAAGCCTCAAGGATATGCAACATGGGCTCTAGGACTCATATAAAAAGATACATCACATCAAGGGCAGAGAGTTCAATTTATTCTAAAAGACACTTCAAAATCTCTCCTGATATCATTATGTTATTATGCTTTTGTTTCTGCTTGATTTGGTTTTTTTTATAGTTAATTTTATTGATAAAAATCCTACGATAAAAACACCCAGAAAGTACTCAAATTGTTATATTTAATTAGAGCTCACTATACACGATTCACACTATTCAATCTTGCTCTGAACTCAGAAACATTCTGGAAATGAAATGACACGCACACACCATACTCATATCTTTATTATTCCAAAATCCTGGAACCATTTTTGTGGTCTAAAGACTTATTTTTTAGCAGGCAATTTAGATGAATTTACATGGAATAAAAGACTGGATGTTTGAAGATGGGAGAGAGTGAAGGAAATTCAAGTATAACAGCTGCCTTAAGTGAGTTCTCCTACCTTTTCAACCTCTCTTCCACTGCAGATAACACTCAAGGTATTTTACCTATAGTGAAAGATGCAAAGGACCAAGAAGCAGATAATTTGTTCACTGTAATCAGCTCAACAAAGCACCATTACTAAAAACTTTAAGACATAGAAATGATCAGTTATACAGGACATTTTCCCCACCAAAAAACAGAAAAAACAAAAATTCTTAGCATAAAGGCCAGTCAGAGCTGTTCAGTTTTGAGCTATGGCCAAAATCTTCTATGATAAGTTTAGGTGTGGCATACAGCTACGGTATTCAGATATCAGCATAACTGTAAATGTGAAGTTTTTTTCTTTTTTAACCTTCAGGAAGCACTAACTTAAAGTTTCAGTGGTGTTAGTAAGACTATATACTAAGAGGTGTTGCAAGATGCAGTCTTCCCTAAATGCAACTCAATGTCCTACTTCATGATTATAACCAACTGAAGAGCAATCTACCTCAGCTAAGGAAGGTAGCGTTCCATCAAAGATTGAAGCCAAAGAGCCTCCCATTATGGACCTTTCAGATAGTCCACTTTTCTTCAAAACTAGTGAATATTTAAAACCTTGATTTGTACCTTAAATATCCAAGAGGAGGATAATGTGCCTATTTCCCAAACTTATTTAACCACAGACATCTACTTTAAAAAAAAAGCTACTGAAGAACACATTTGGGAATTACTAAAAGCAGTGGGGTCTTCCTGACCAAGCCTCTATACCACGAGGACATATATCTTCAAAAGGATATCATTAACTACTCTGAAGACTGATTCTGAAAACATACTTGCTTTAAATAGATATTTTTTAAAAGTTCATATACCATTAAAATATTTTTCTTTCTCCAGGAAGAATTCAAACCAATTAACTAGATTAATACCCTAGTAAGATCCCACAGAATGTCCATGGCACTGCATTAGGAAAATAAAAAGAACCCTAGACTATCAGCTCCATGAAGGAACTAAAAATGCATTTTCCAATAGCCAGTTAAGTTGTAATTTCTAAGGGAAAACAACATTCCAGTTAATTATAGTATCCGTTTTAGTTTTCTCAAAAGTGTCTAATTCCCCTCCACCCAGGCAAGAAGCATATACATGTGAACAGGTGAAAACTTAACTGAAAAGAGACAACTCAAGCTCAGCTTGCTCCCTCTGGCCGACTGTGCAAAGCATATCTGAGTGCCATGTCCTTGGCAGCCACAATAACATACTAGAGCTATAACGCACTCAACATTTTTCATTAGTTCTACTGCCAAACTTGGGGTTCAGCTTGCTTCTCTTTCCAAAGTCTTAATTTCACAAAGTGAGATTTATTACCATAGAGAAAGAGGCCATCAAATGCCTTTCCCAACTCCCAGTATTCAATGGAATTTCCTTAGAATTTTAGCCTTTTAAAACAAGATTGAGTCCCGGTATATTGCAAAAGCCGGGAAGTATTTTATCTGTTTTTTTCTTACTGGTATCCCACAGCAGATCAAAAGCTCCTTAGGAACAGCCGTCTCTCTCAGTTACCATTTCCAGTGCCCAGATACTTGGTAAACATTTGTAGAAAGAATAAGGAGTAACATTAAGATCTGTAAACTCATTTATATCTTAGTGTGAATGAATTACTTCAGGCCCTTTCCTAAGAAACTTTGGGTTGATCATCAGCTATAGAGGAAGAGTTAAGAGAGCCCTGAAAAGAAGTGAGCCTGAGCAAGGCTCCTTGTCAGTTCTGCCTAGAAATGTTGGCCTGTTGGAATCGGATTAAAGAAACGTGGTTCTTCACAGGAACCCCAGACTTTTACTTGAATGCCATATGAAATTATCTCTTTCTCCATGAAAGTCTCTTTACATTTCAAAAATCTATTTCCATGAGACATTAACAACTGGAAGTTGTTTACTGGTAGCAAAGTTGATCAAGAAACAGGGATCCTGATCTTTCAGACTTCTTTTCTAACCACAGAATTCCTGGTCTCGTTCATAATCAATTGCTAATGCTTGAATTAATAACAAGATAAAGAATCCAGGAATACAGAATGTTATCTAGCCAATGCAACATGATCAATCATTAAAAATCCATCTTTCAGAATCAGATAAATTTAAGGTTGAATCCGGGCTCCACTGGTTACTTAAATTTGTAAACCTGCATTATCACATCTGAAAAGAAAGATATTAAATAAAGTCTATCCCATGGGCTTGCAGTAAGGTTTAAACAGAAATGCATGTGAAGTGCTTAGCACTCAGCTGACACATAGTAAGTTCTCAAGAAATGTGAACCATCATTTGGAAACCTCAGGTCTCAATTCACCACCACCTTGAGTATCCTTGGGCTAATCACTAAGAAGGTAATGAAAACATGGAGACAATTAACTGCCCTCAAAAGCTGGGACTATCAGTAATGAAAAAGGTAATAGAAAATGGACCAAAACTTTTAAAAATAAAAGCCTTAAACAATTCCTGATATTTTTGTGTTGTTCTTGAAGCCTACATATGTTTGATCACAGATGAGTTAGCATCAGTAGAAAAGCCTAAACAGTCTAACTTCAAAGCAGGTATTCTCAAATACTCCAGCATCCATTATAAATGATAGACCCTATGAAACACCCGTTGGGCAGGGGGAGTAGGTATCTGGCCCAGTGTTAACTGGCCCAATAACTATCTTGTCACCCTTTTTTCACAGATGAGATTAAATCTGTTTTCTTCCTCATACCTTAAAATTTACCTGTTGTACATGTATTATACAGTGTCCAAGTAAAGGCCAGTGTTCAATCAAGCCACTGTGTTACATAGGGCCATTACAAATGCACAGGGCCCATCAGAGGAATCAGATGAAGAGCACCAAAACGCAGGATAGTTTTCAGTCTCCATTTACCCTGAGTGGGCATCTCTGTGCAAGGCCACAACCAAGCATGGCAATCATGCAGATAAGCACAAAGATGTTCAGTATTTAAATGGCATATCTGTATAACTATTTGTATGATACACATGCACACATACTCAAACGTAACGGAAAGTTGTCAAGGACTTAACTGAATAAATGGAGGAAGATATTCACTGAAACTAAAAATATAGCATTTCAAAAATTTCAAGAGCAGGTTCCTGTCCCCTCCCTTACCTTCTGCTACCCAGTATTGGAATATTGTAGCCAATAGGAACTTGGTAAGTGGAGGCTTCGACACTGCAAAAGTGATTCCTGGCAAAGCTGGTCTTTTTCCAGCAAATGCTCACCATCTCGAGAAAAGGAAGAAAGAAGAAAAAAAAAACAGACAACAATGGATCTACTTACCTGAGCTTCCAAAAATAGTGGTAAACTAAAGACTTTTGTCTTCTTGTTTTGACTGCATTAAAAATCTGTAATCCTAGGCAAGAATATGCTAAAAGCTGAAGGAATTAGTCTTACAATGGGTAACTCTGTCAGTCCAAACTCCTTGAGCCTTTACCACCCAGATACCTGATACTCAAAAAAGATACAAAATTATTTTTGTTTACTCTTACATATTCATATCTATCCTGCTAAACTTTATAATGTTTTCCTTCCTTAAAAAGTAAGTATATGATATTACATTTTTAACATTTTGTATCTAGTCCTGTGACCTGCATAACACAGCAGCTTCAAGAGCTATGAGCTATTTATGGAACAGAAATTCCAGGGTAAAAATGGTACCTTATTTAATACATGCAAAAAGAGACAATGTACAAGAATATTCATTGCAGAGGTGTTCATAGTAACTTTGGAAGTCATCTAAGTATCTATTAAAGGGAGAACACATAAAAAGTACAATACTTTCCCATTGCCATACAATGAACAACAGTAAGTTAAAGAATTTAAGCTACCAGCTCAAATTGAGGTATTTCATATAGATAAATCAGACTTAACAGAAGAAAAGCAAATTCCAGAATGATACATATAATATGATTTAATAAGATTTTAAAACTCAATATTGTCTCTGCCTTAGAATTTGTTTTAAGTTTTGCATATTCATTACATGCACACTAAAAACCTAAGGAATATTCACTCTAAAAAAAATAGAAAATTAAAGTTAAAAAAAGACTACTCATCACATAAAGTTCCCCAAATGGCAGGGAGGGAGCCTGATTTCAGTACTGGAAATCACTTAATCCTTTAAGTCATAAGATGTATGTTCTACCTCCATTCTGCCACTCACCAATATACTATTTCCCCTAGCTTCAGTATGCTCACCTAAATGGGGCTGACAACTCCTGCTTGCAGGATCAAGTGAAATAATGGATGTAAAAGAGTTATACAGAAGGTCTTGAACTTGTTTTTTGCCTAATCAGTCAAGAGAACACGAAATAACGCCCTACAAGGAAAAACACGTTGAGTCTGCATCTTTTTCATCTAGTTTGGTAAATTGTTAAATGCCACGAAGAACACAGCAGGAAAGCGCAAGCCCTCACCTTCCTCTTCCCTAATCTAGCTACTTCCTATGTTTTCTATGTTCAGCACAGAGTGCCCCCTCCTGCCCCCCGAAAAAACACGAAACCGTGGCTCTTTGGAGGGCTCCCTTCAGAACTCCCCTTTGCCTTGGAATGAATCTGTTTCGTCTCATCAACCCTGCCGTTCCCCAACACACACACACACACACACACACACCCGGAGGCAGATGTACACACCCAATGGCCATGGTCATGAAATAGACAGTAAAAAGGAATGTGTTGCTGGGTTCGGACGGTCGGTTAGTTTTCAACCATGAATAGAGAGTCTACCTAAGGCAGACTCTTAGCCAGTGCTCTGCAGAGAGGAAGCAGGAAGACCTGAGCGAATTAACGTTAGGCGACTTGTTTCCCAACACGCAGTCCCCACATCTGGAGTCGACATAAAGACGGGCTCGCCGAGGCCCCAGGAGCTGCAGGCTGCGTGTGCCGCGCGCAGACCCGCACCTCGCACCCTCGCGCACCCGGGGACCCCCGGAGAGCACTCGGGGGCGCAGACACACGCGGGCACGAGGGGAAGGCGACGGGGTCCGAGCCTGTCTCCCCACCCCCGGGGCCTCACCTGTCTTGAAGATCATCTGCTTATCCTCGGCGGACCCGAAGGTCTTCAGCATGGACACGAAGAGCACCCCGCAGGCGTTCTGGATGCCGAACACCGAGCCGTTGCACCACATGGCCGCCAGCATCACCAGCCAGCCCCAGCCGCCCTCCGGGGGCCGCGCCGGCTCCCCGTCCGCCCCGGCGGCGGCCGTCTCGGGGCCGAGCGGGGTGGCCGGGCCGGGCAGCGGGGAGGCGCCCCCGAGCGTGGGGTCGAGCGACTCTGCCTCGCTCGCGCCCCGCGTGGCGGCGGGCTTGGCCGGGGTGGGCACCATGGCCCCAGGTGGCCCCTTAGGGCGCCGAGGCAGCGCGGGGGGCGCGGGCTCCGGGGGGAGCTGCCCAGAGCCGGCTGGCGGGGCTGGCGAGGAGGCCGAGGCGAGGGCCGGGAGCCCCCGACGCCAGGAGCCCCCGGTGCGGGGTCGGCGCGGGGCGCCGAGGCTGCCGCGAGCAAGGCGGCTGCGCGATGGAGCCTCGGGGCTCGGGGCGCGCGCCTGCCCGGCCTCGGCTGCGAATCCCGGGGCACCGCCGCCGACTCTTAAGGACGCCCCCGGCCCCTTCGACCGGGGCGTGGCCAGAGCCCGCAGACGATTGGCCTCGGCCGAGCGGAGGCGGTGGGGCCCGCCCCCCACCCCGCGCGGAGCGCGGAGCCCGGTGCCCGCGCTTGGCGGAGTCTGCGCGCGCGCCTGCCCCGGGGCCTCCTCCCACCAGCGGGGGTCACAGATGTGTGGGTCACCCCGCCTCAAGTGCTCACGGCAGGGGTGCGTCGCCTCCCAGGTGCAGGCCGGGTGGGTCGGCAGGACAGCGGTCTGCGATCTTGCGTCTCAGCGCGTTGACGCTGCCTCACAACCCAATAACTGTTGTCTCGGTGTCGTTTTTGTTTTGCTTTGTTTTGGCGTTCACCTCTCATTACTAATTCTAACATGTAAGAAACATTGGGCCACCTGCTTACTTGAAAAGGAAGTCGGAAGGACCAGAGGCCTTATTTAATGACTTCATTTCTTCTACATGCGGTTTCCAATGAACACTTGGCACATTGTAGGTGCTCATTTTGGAAGACACAGGCTGGAATGCCAAAGTCTACAAATAAACGTTTTTGACAGACAGCTACTTTTAAACTACAGCACAGATGTTTTCACTTCAAACAAAAACTAACGTTTGCATGCGATTCCCGTCTCCCTGAAGCATGGAACAACAATGTGTGTAAAAGAAAGGAAGACCTGTGCAATACAGAGCACACTTCTTAATTTCCCGGTTACTCAGATTCGACACTTCAAAATCAAAATATGCTAGTCACTTTACATGCCCGCCACTGTGATGGAGTTCACAGATAAGTATGATAGATCACATTTCTTCCTCTACTAGTTCATGAACTAATGGGAAAAAGTCTTCACATAGAAGGGTCACATGATAAATGTTATAATACATGTTCAACAAAGAGAAGTGGGATGGAACCAGTAGATTATCCTCACACACTAAAGAAGAGCTTCTACAGCAAGTAGCCTTTGAGCTGAGCCCTGAATCAAACAGTGAACTTCAGTGAGCAAAGACAGGGGAAGAGCGTTCTAGATAATATACTGTAGTCTAAGAAAAAGCAGGGTGTGTTTGAGGAGCAAGGAACTTAACTCAAGTATAATGTGTCTTCAGGATAGGGTTGCAATAGTCACACAAATGCACAAAAATGAATGTTCAAGGATATTATTCCATCACTGCTGGAAGTAAGGAAAAAATGGAAGCAAAAATGTACATCAGTAGAATATTAGTTAAAAGTTATGATGTTCACCTCTATTGACTTTCAAAATTGTCCATAACATTTTATTGGGCAAAGACAGTGCATCAAAAAAAAAAGTATGGATTATAACCCAAAATACAAAATAAGTATCTATGAATCAATACTGATATAAGTAAATGATTATGTACAAATGGGGGGGGTGCTGAGGGGTCGACAAATCACTCCTGCAGAAAAATTCCCAATAATTTATGTAGACAGTCCAACCTCAAAGAGGTTAAGTATAACACCTCACTCTTAAGAGTGAGCTGTGCCTAACTACTTCCTTCCAAAGAGAACAATATGGAAAATGCGGAGATCCAGGGTGGACTTTAGAGTGTAGAAACTGACAAATACTACTTCAGCCAGGTGATCAAGTATGTATTTCTGATTTGATGAAAATGGCAGTTTACCTCTGTGGCCTCAGTCCCGAAAACCCCGTTGAAGGATATTGCACAAAGTAACTGGCAGGTACTTCTCCAAACTGCCAAGGACACCTAAAACAAGCAAAGGCTGAGAAACTGTCACAGCCAAGAGGGACCGGAGACATGACAACTAAATCGGGATGGGATCCTGGTACAGAATAAGAACATTAGTTAAAAAATAAAGAAATCTCAGTAAAATATGGACTTTAGTTCATTGCTAATACTGGCTCTTTAATTGTAACAAATGAATACTAATTAAGATGTTACTGATCAGAGAAACTGGATGAAGGGGTATGGGAACTCGATACTATCTTTATATAAATATAAAGCTCTTCTAAAGTTTAATTTTTAAAAGAGTATATGTATTATGATCTCATTCTTGTAAAAATATGTGTGTGTAAAACAATGCAGTAAACATGATAGTTTATTTTTCAACTTTTATTTTACATATAAGTGTTATATTTGTATACAGAGGCTATGAAATGTTATTTTTGAATGCATAACTCATTCTCAAAATTCATCCCTGTTTATGTGTCAACATTATTTCTAAATATTATATAGTATACCCCAATTTCAGATTAAAGTTTGACATTTTTCCGGTAAAACTGATTTAGGAGCAGCTCTGATTTACAGGATTAAAGGACCAATATCTACAAAGCACTTAGCACAAAGTAAGCTCTTAGGAAATGTTAGCAGTTAGTACCATTATTATTACTCTTGACGATATCACTGTTTCTTTCTTTCTAATGACCTCTCATAACCCTGTTTTATTGGATTCAAAGTAATTCAAATGGTTATACACATTTTTATAAATACAACCTTTATTTAATCATAAATATATCAGACCAGGAAATTAAAATATAAAAACATTTAAATTTAGGATTTTAGATATCCTAGTCCTCAATTATTACATTGTTTTCCACCAGTTACTCTTGTTGCAATTCACAAAAGGCACCACTTACAAAATCTGATACAAAATATCTCGCACTACTAAATTAATCTGTTAGGCTCAGTTAACTTCAGGGCAAAGTATTCTTCCAGACTGTGGTCTGAGTGAAGGATGTATGCTGAAGTTTATCCATAAAAACTGAAGTTCCAATTTAGTTACTCGAGGTATTTGCATAGCTTTTATCTCTACTGCTTTCCTTTGCTTTTCTCAAATTTCTAAATTAGTGAAAGAAAAGATATCATGATGTTAAATGAAATAATAAAATGAAAGAATTTTGAAAACTATAAAGTGCCGTAAACAATATTAAAGTGTTAAGATTCTAAACTCCATGAAAAAGATATCCTGAACCTCAAATTAGATTCTGAGCTGAAATCTTATTAAATTAAGCAAGTTTGACTTAGCATTTTGAAAAATTTTTTGCTAAAGTGGGCATACAATAGTATAGTAGTTTCAGGTGTACAACAGTGCTTTCACATTTATATACCTCACAATGTGATCATCACGCTTAAGTCTAGTAACTATCTGTTACCGTGCAAAATTATTACAATACTATTGGCTATATTTCCTATGCTTTACACTATATCTCTGCAGCTTATTTTATAACTAGAAGTTTGTACCTCTTATTTCCCTTTACCTTTCTCACCCATCTCTGCACTTTCCTTACCTCTGCAACCATCAGCTTATTCTGTTTCTGTGAGTCTGTTTTTATTTTGTTTGTTCATTTCTTTCGGTTTTTTTAGATTCCACATCCAGGTGAAAACATAAATTGTCATCTTTCTGACTTATTTCACTTAGCATGATACCCTCTAAGTCCATCCATGTTGTAAATGACAAAATTTCATTCTGTTTATTGCTGAGTATTTTCCATTGTATACACATCTTTATATATTCATCTATTGATGAACACCTAAGTTGTTCCCATATCTTGGCTATTGTAAATAATAGTGCAGTGAACATAGGTGTGCAGATATTTTTTCAAATAATGTTTTGGTTTCCTCAGATAAATACGCAGAGAAACATCTTAAAAGGAATTGCTGGGTCATGTAGTAATTCTATTTTTAATTTTTTAAAGAAATCTCCACAGTTTATTATACTGGCTGCACCAGTTTGCAGTTCTACCAACAGTATATTCTGGTTCCCTTTTCCTCACATCCTTGCCAACACTTGTTATTTGTTGACTTTGTGATACTAGCTATTCTGACAGGTGTGAAGTGGTATCTCATTGCGGCTTTGATATGCATTTCCCTGATGATTAGATCTGTTCATATGTTTGTTGGCCATCTGAGTGTCTTTTCTTGAGAAATGTCTACTCATGTCATATCCTCTGCTCATTTTTTAAATCAATTAATTAATTAATTTTTATGGTGACATTGATTAATGAAATTCAATGTTTCAGTATGTACACATATATAACTGTGTGTTCCCCTTTCATAGTTAGATTTCTTTCTGTCACCACATATTTGACCCCCTTTACTCCGTCTACCTCTCCCCTCCTCCCTCTGCCCATTTTTTAATCAGATTGTTTTCTTGCTGTTGAGTTGTATGAGTTCCTTATATAGTTTGGATACTAAACCCTTATCGGATATACCATTTTCAAATATCTTCTCCCATTCAGCAAGTTGTTTTTCTAATAGTTTTCTTTGTTGTGCAGAAAATTTTTAGTTTGATATAGTCTCACTTGTTTATTTTTGTTTTTGCTTTCCTTGCCCAAAGAGAAATATCCAAAAAGATATTGCTAAGAATTATGTCAAAGAGTTTTTTGCGTATGTTTTCCTCTAAAAATTTTAAGGTTTCGGGTCTTACATTTAAGTCTTTAATCCATTTTGAGTTTATTTTTGTTTATGTTGTAAGAGAATGGTACAGTTTTATTTATTTCTGTCTAGTTTTCCCAACACCACTTATTGAAAAGACTGTCCCTTACCTCATTGTATATTCTTGCCTCCTTTATCATAGATTAATTGAACATATAAGTGAGGACTTATTTCTAGGTTCTCAATTCTCTCACATTGATAACTGTTTTTGTGCTGGTACCACACTTTTGATTATTGTAGCTTTGTAGTATAATTTAAAACAGGGAGCATGATATCACCCACTTTGTTCTTTCTCAAGATTGCTTTGGCTATTCAGGGACTTTATGGTACCAAACAAATTTTAGGATTAGTTATACTCATTCTGAAAAGAATGCCATTGGTATTTCAATAGGGATCACATTGAATCTATATATTATTTTGGGTAGCAAGGACATTTTAACAATTTTAATCTTTCCAGTCCACGGTCATGATATCATGTGTGTTCTCTTCAATTTCTTTCTTCAGTGTCTCATAGTTTTCAGGGTATGGGTTTTTCATCTCCTTGATTAAGTTTATTCCTAGATATTTTGTGCTTTTTGATGCAATTATAAAAGAAATTTTTTTAATTTCCCTTCCTGATTGTTCAATATTAGTTAATAGAAACAACAGATTTCTATAGATTAATTTTGTATACTGCAACTTTACTGAATTCATTTATTCTAACAGTTTTGGGGTGAAGTCTTGAGAGTTTTCTATACAATCATATCATCTGTAAATAATGACAGCTTTACTTCTTCCCTTCCAATTTGGATGCTTTTTTTTTTTTCCTGTCTGATTTCTGTGGCTAAAATTTCCAATATCATATTGAATAATAGTGGTAAGAGTAGAAATCCTTGTCTTTTTCCTGATCTTAAGAAAAAGCTTTCAGCATCATCATTAAATATGACATTAGCTGGGGGCTTGCATATATAGCCTTTATTATGCTGAAGTAAGTTCACTCTATACTTACTTTTTAAAGAATTTTTATCATAAATGGATCAAAAAGAATTTTGTCAAATGCTTTATCTTCAGCTATTGAGATAATGATATGATTTTTATCCTTGGTTTTATTAATGGTGATATATCCTGTTCATTGATTTACAGAAGTTGAATCATCCTTGCACCCCTAGAATAAATTTCACTTGATAATGGTGTATAATTCTTTTAATATATTGTCAAATTTGATTTGCTAACATTTTGTTGAGAATTTTTACATCTACGTTGATCAGGAATATTGACCTGTAATTTTCCTTTCTTTGTAATATCTCTGTCTGGTTTTGGTATCTGGGAAATAGTGGCCTCATAGAATAAGTTTAAATGTATTCCTTCCTCTTCAATTTTTTAGAATAGTTTGAGAAGGATAGGTATTAATTCTTTAAATGTTTGATAGAAATCTCCTGCGAAGCTGTCTGGTCCTGGATTTTTGCTTGTTGGGAGTTCTTTGATTAATGCTTCAATTTCATTGCTAGCAATCATTCTGTTCAGATTTTCCGTTTCCTCCAGGTTCAGTCTTGGAAGATTGTATGTTTCTAGAAATTTATCCATTTCTTCTAAGCTGTCTACTTTGTTGCCATATAATTGTTCATAGTATTCTTTAAAGATCCTTTGTATTTCTGTGATATCAGTTATAACCACTCCTTTCACTTACGATTTTATTTATGTTGGCTTTCTCTTTTCTTGGTGAGTCTGGCTAAAGGTTTGTCAATTCTGTTTATCTTTTGAAAGAACCAGCTCTTAGTTTCATTGTTTTTTAGTCTCTATTTTGTTTATTTCTACTCTGATCTTTAATTAGTTCCTTCCTCTACTTACTTTGGGTTTTGTTTGTTCTTCTTCTAGTTCCTGGTATAAAATTAAGTTGTTTATTTGGGATTTTTCTTGTTTCTTGAAGTAGACATGTACAGACATGAACTTTACTCTTAGAATTGTTTTTGCTACATCCCACAAATTTTGGAAAATTGTGTTTTTATTTTCATTCATCTCAACGTATTTTTTGATTTCCCATTGAATTTCCTCTTTGATGCATTGGTTGTTTTAATAGCATATTGTTTATTCTCCACATGTTTGTGTTCTTTCCAGTTTTCTTTCTGTAGTTGATTTCTAGTTTCATGCCATTGTGGTAAGAAGAGGTGCTTGATATAATTTCAATCTTCTTGAATTTATTGACACATGTTATGTGACCTAATAAACAATTAATCTTGGAGAATATTCCAGGTACACTTGAAAAGAATGTGTATTCTGTAGTTTTGGACAAAATATTCTGTAAATATATGTTAAGTCAATCTGGTCTAACATGACATTTAAGGCCATTGCTTCCTTATTGATATTCTGTCTGGATAATCTACCTATTGATGTAAGAAGGGTATTAAATTTGTGTTTAGCATTCTTGTTTTGCACATACCAAAGGGGAAAATTTTAATCAGATTTTTTGTTTAAATATTTTATAAAAGAAAGTATTTACTTCCAAATGTCATACAGTTGCTGAATAAAACGAAGTTTTGAGTGTCAAGAAAAACTATATTTTATTTCTGCAACTAACTTACATTGTGATATTAGACTGACCTCTTGCCTCACCTTCTCCATTCGAAAATATAAAACTGTTTATATATAACTATTTCATAGTGACGGTATATTCCTTAATAAATAACTATTTATTAAGCACTTTGAGATTGTGAAATAAAAGATTTATAAAATATAAAAATATGTAATTGTTCTTTAAGTCTAAATGCCAACAGTTGCTTTACATCTCTAAAGGCTTTTTCATCTGTAGTTTGTACTATTTAAAAGTATTATTTATTAACAAAAATGTCCTTACTTGACTCCAGTCTTTCCTATTCAGCACAGTCTCATTTTTTAGCTAAATATTAACACTTTTCCACTCTCCATCTAGTCTAATTCAGCATAGATGCTTATTAAATTTTTGAATTAAATTGAATATACTAAAGACTAAAGTGCCAGGTTATGTGGTCATGGAGTTCCAGTTTTGCTGTATGTAAAGCAATACATGATATTTGTTAGGCTACCATTTTAATTACTATTTTTAATTGAGTAGCCAAAAATTGTTTTATAATACCTTAGTGGCTATGGAAAATTCTAAAAAATAACCTTTCTGTGTCTTTATTCTCAAAATCATAAAATAGTAATAGAGCCATAATGGTGATTATTTGGTAGAAAACTGGAGAACTACTGCACTGCTATAACAGAAACAAAATTTAAGCACACACACACATAACCTAGAAACCTTATTGTGAATGCTTTGAATAAAAGTACATGCACAGAGATTCTTCAGCATTGATTTGTACAAATAATACATGAAGAATTTGTTGAGACTGAACTAATTCTCTGATCTTCACTTCCTCACCTCTTTTAGATATCTTCTCAACCTGCTCCTTCCTTAGCATTCCCCCTAGTCCTCCCAAGTCCAGGCTAAGAAACTGGGGATCTTCCTTGATATATATCTTCGTTAGTTCTCCCAAATGCAATGCTGCCAACTCTAACTCCAGATGGTCTTCTTACTGGTCCCTGACTCCCCATTTAGTGAATAGTTCTGAAATGATTCCTTATCAGTTCTCTTGGACCACCATAATGACTTTCTAAGTAGTCTCACTGCCAAAAACTTGCCTCTCCAGTTCATTCTCCACCGTGGCCTTGCCCTAACACTATTCTCCAGGCTTAGGCCTGCTTTTCATTTCAGAAATAGGCAGAAACACCTCCATGCCTGCCTCCTTGCAGACCCCACTTTTGAAATGACATCTTTTTGCCTTTTCTGATGGTTAAATCTTACCCTACCTTCAAGATTTAACTCTAAAATGGAAGCCACCTCTGTGAAGTTTTTATTGATTCATCCTTCAGGCTTCCACATTATGGCAGTTTCCATAGTCATTAGAGTGGCTTTCAGTCTCCTTAACTAGAGTAAGAATTTTCAGTCAGATGATGTCTCATGAAGCTTTGAACCATAGCACCAAGCACAGCATAAGCACACAACAAATATTTGTTGAATAAATTGAATAGGATTCAGAAAACTTTTAAAGAATCACAAAACATGAAATTGAACACATCAATTTTGAGCCCATATTTTCAGGTGAAAAAATTTTAGTATTTTTTTTAACTTCTATTTATTTATTTTAACATTTTATTGTTTTATTTTTTCCCCCTCCCCTCTGGTAAACACTAGTCCATTGTCCATGTCTATGAGTCTCTGTTTGTTTGTCCTCTTCATTTGTTGCTTTTAGTTTTATGTCCCACACATAAGTGATATCATGTGATTTTCAACTTTGTCTGTCTGGCTTATTTCGGTTAGCATGATTATCTCGAGGTCCATCCATGTTGCTGCAAATGGCAGTATTTCATCTCTTCTTATGGATGAATAATATTCTATTGTATATATGTACCACAGCTTCTTTAGCCAATCGTCTATCACCGAACACTTCGGTTGCTTCCATGTAGTATTTTTTAAACAACAAAATTTGTTTCCCAGTTATAAAAGTCATATGTGTTTATCATAATATATACCATAAAAAAACCCAATACAATTAAAATAACTCATTATCATACCACTCAAATAACCTCTCTTAACCTTTAATATTTTTATTATTTATATATTTATGGGAGATAGAGTATCCATTCTGTAAATACCTTTGTAGCATACTTCCCCTATAAATTATGATATGTGATCACCATAAAAATTATGGGACTCTTTTAATGCTTAATGAAAATTGCTACATCTAAGATGATGACTGAATTATAAAGAAGCCCAATGAGATGAGGAAGCCCAGTGAATATTTGTCATAGGTCATCTTCAACAAGCCATATGACTAAGATTCGTACCACAGCAAAGTTATTTACTAATTACCTCATATTATAAATCTTCAGGATTGCTCACAAAATCACAGATCTACTACATTACTTTCCAGTCATTTTTTTAATGTGCATTTTTAAAATAAAATCAGAATCATGATATTGTGGAAAAAATTGTGTCCCCTTTCCCAATAAAATTCATACATTGAAGGCCAAATCCTGTAAGTGACTATATTTGGAGATAGGGCCTATAAAAAGGCAATTAAGTTAGTATGTGGCCATTAAAGTGGGCCCTAATTCCATTTGGGATTAGGACAGACAGACAGACAGACAGACTTAGGAAATGCCATGTGAAGACAGAGGAGGAAGGTAGCCATCTGTGAACCAAAGAGAGAGGCTTCAGAAGAAACCAAATCTGCTGACACCTTGATCTTGGATTTCTAGCCTCCAGAACTGTGAGAAAATAAATTTCTGTTGTTTGAGCCACCTAGTCCATGATATTTTGTTATAACAGCCTTAGCAAACTAATACATGTAGTAAATCTCTGTTAAAAAGAAACAACAGACCCCAAAATGAGGCACTTTTGCTAAGCCAAGTCGCCAAACCAAAACTTAATAACTAACTTAATTGCAGTTCCAGACTCTCCCAGAAGTAGTAGAATTTAAAACCAATCAGTCTGGAATTTCCTGATGCATGAGCTCTCTATCCTGGGGATGTTGAAGCAAAGGCTGAGCCTATGCCTCACAAAACTAAACAAAACAAAACAAAACAAAAAAACTTGTGGAAGCTATGAAGTTTTTTCAAATATATCAGGGAGGAGGTATAAACAAACATGAATGGGGAGTTAGACAGATGATCTTTGAAATCTTTTCAAACTGAGGATCTCTGAATTCTCTGATTGGTTTTCAACCACTGGGTGAGAAATTTTGGAGAGTGTGGGTGAAGTAGGGAAAGTGTCTGGACTATTTTGAACAAGATCAGATGGAAACTGAAAAATGTAACAGGATGAGAAAGAGCTCCACAGAAAAAGAAAGGAAGAAAGTGAATGATTAAGTAATTTAAATAGAATTAAATGGAGCAGAGGAACAGAAAAGAAGGTGCAGTAAAAAAGGGGTATTTTGAGGAAAAGAAAAACAAAGAGAAGAAAGAATTAGGTTGAGGAAGAAGAATGAGACATGTGTGGGAGGTTTGTGATGGAAGGCACAAATAGAAGCTTCAATTTTGACTCTTCCTGACTCACTAAGTGACCTAATAATCTCTTTATAAAACAGTATGCATAAATAGGAGTAGAAAATAAATGAATGGAATATGCAAACAGAAAGTTTGATTAAAGAAGAGACAAAAACAGATGAATATTATAAACACAAAACAATACAAAGCTTTTGAAATACAAAGTGGAAGATATTTGACCACCCACTGAGCAAAAAGGATTTCTTCTACCACCTATCCACCTTCAGTAGTCTAATAAAAAATAACAGATTAGAACTGTTTTAAAATGAAAGTTGTATTGGTGTCCTACAAATTACCACAAATTTAGTGGCTTAAAACAACACAAATTGATTCTCTTACAGTTTTGGAGGGCAGAAATCTGAAATGAGTTACTAGGATAAAATCAAGGTGACATCAGGACTGGTTCCTTCTGGAGGCTCCAAGGGTTTTAAAATCTGTTCCTTGCCTCTCCCAACATCTAGGGGATTCCAGTATACCTTTTCTGGATAACACTCTTGACTCCTGTTATAAGGACTCTTGTGATTACTTTGGGCCCATACAGATAAGCCAGGATAATCTCTTTATTTTAGAATGTTTAACTCAATCACCTTTACCATATTAGGTCGCAAATTCACAGGTTCTGAGGATTTTTAGGACGCGGACTTCTTCAAGAGGCCATTATTCTGCCTAACATAAAGATGGTAAGCATTTGCTTTTCATAGTTAGTAATATGATATAAAAGTATTTAAAACTGAGGCCGCTGACCTAGCATTTGAAGGACGCATGCTATTAGGAACCATGGTGGTAAGAAAGCAACAAATCAGGATTCAGGAGACCTGGATTCTAGTCCTGTTACTGTCATTAGCTAGCTGCATGACCTCAAGCAAGTCATTCCCTTTACACTGGAATTCTTCTTGCTTATAAAATAAACTTAATCATTTTTAATGGGTAATTGTTAAACCAGCACTGTTGGCCTATTCTTTCTTCCTTGTGATAAAGGGAATAACTTTTTTCTAAAGGTTTGCAGTTAATTCATTTTTGCTAAGAAGCAAATTTTTCTCTCAGTAGCCAAATGGTCCAGGCTTCCAGACAAACTCGGGCACTTTATGAGGCATGTCATTCAGTCTCTATAATGGTGTCAGTCTAACTTTGTGCATGTCAATCAAGTTTCTTAAGTAAACAATGTTCTGAAGATTAAGACCTATGAACTCTATGTGAGAACATCATACTAGGTTTCTTCTCTCAAAGAATATTTAAATTATGTTTTAAATACTGTAGACATATTCACTTATTCAATAAACACTCATTGAACACATTGCACTGTGCCAGGCTGATTCCTAACAAGCTTGGTACTTGAGTATAATAATCACCACAATACCTAACAGATTAAGTGGAACACCTGAACATTACCAGCCAGCAAACAATTCGATGAACATCGATGAGGACTAACCAGAGGAAATGAGGAACTAAGTTCTATAGCTTCAAGTAATACCATTAAAATATAACATAAAGCAACATATAAAAATTGCCTCAATATCAAGGGTTTTTTTCCAAAGTATTCATTTCCTTTTGTATTTATAATTTATATCATAAATGTCAGCCTCCACCTCTACCGCTTTCTAGGTGCTAACTCTTCTAGCACAGGAATATGAAAGCAGATATTTTGATCTTGGTATTTTTTCTGTTACAAATAGCATAATTTCATTTTTTAATTTTAAAAATATGTGTGTGGTTTTTTTCTATAGAATGGGGTTTTCAGGTTTTTTTTCTCTTCATTTATCTACATTTTCTAATTTTTCAATAATGACCATTCACTTACCATATATATCAAAATATATCAAAATGTTTTAATGGAAAATAAATCTTTGCCACTTATGATGAATTTATCCTCAAAGTAATCTCTGTTGCAAAACGTAGATGCACTACTCAATTTCCACTACAGTAGTGCATGTCTATGCCACCTGATAGCTTTGGAGTAATAATGATAGTCATAAAGCATTTATGAGACTGTAGGGTCAGATTCTGACTCCTTTCCACTCATTCTGGAATGTAAAGAAATGTTAAACTTCTCTACCCTGCGGTTTCTGGCCCCATTTCGCTCCAGGATTTCTGTCCTGACCTGGCACAAATTAAGAGCAATATGGGCTTGGATGGTCAAACAGCCTTTGAAATTTTTCTGTTTATTATATTTATATCCACTAATGGTCACATTATGATATAAAAAATTGAGGGACTTATTTGGCACAATTATTGTAAATCTCTCAAAACTAGTAAGTTTCCAAATTAGATAACAAATTCTCATTACAGCTTCCCAAAGGTTAACAGGAGAAAGACAAAAGCTAATGTAAGCACCAGCATAAGGTTATAATTTAACCAGTGGTTCTCAATTGAGATGACTACATTCCTACACAGAAAAGGAACTCTTTGTTCAACAGTTTTGTCGGTTTTCTTTCAGGAGATTTGAAGGGATTTATAATTGAGAAGCATTAATGTATTATTCTAACTCCAGCTACTTTAATAAACTTCAGGATGGAGCCCAATTCACAATTACAGCACTTTAAAGGTGGTAGTCTGATGATATGGTTGTACCCTTTAACTTAACCCCAGAGAGAGTAAGTCACTAAAAGTCACATGGTTATGAGAAAAGGAAAGTTCAGAACATCGGGTTCTCCAGCTCTGAAAGAATCAAGGAGCCCTGTTTAATGTTTTATGCCAGCCACTGTATTAACTGTTAGAAGAATAACCAGCCACTTTTATAAACAGCATCTCATTTTGGTCATGTAATGTGAGCTATTTAAAGTTAAGAATCGAATCTCCTTCATCCTGGCACCATCATCTGGGACTTAGTTTGGTGCCTGCTCAATGCACCAAATGTTGATTGAATGGATGCATAAACATCAGAGAAAATGAAGAAGTGAGAGAATATATAAAGCTTCATTTTCTTGATCTATGACATTTTTTGTTTTCATAGGATCATCAAACATTCACTGTTCTCCTTAACTTTTTTTTTTTTCCCTTGGCAAAGCTTTCTGGCCCCTTCTTATTTCTTTCTCCCCTGTAGAACATGTATCTCCTAATGATGGTCAGAGGCGACACCTTAGTTCCCCAGAATTCCTAAACTTGCTGCCTTTGTCCCTTGGATGAGATCCTTGCCATTGCCAACTAATAAACTCTAAGTGAGGGCACACTGTGGGTCAGGCACACTGTGGGTCAGCCACACACTGGCCTCTTTTTTTTTTAAACTGACCGACTCTTCATGAAGAGTTGGCAGTTGGTACGATACAAACTTTTTCACTCCTCTAATTACTGTTGTAGAATACTTTTACTTGGGATAAAAAGCTGTGAAACCAGGTTCTCCTTGTTAGATTAGAAATCAAGAAAGCAACATGTCAAGAAATCTAGAAAACAGTAGTGGAAACCAGCCCGCTTCACTGATGTGCATGTATGCTCAGTGTGAGGGCAATAGGCAGAATCAGCAAATTGATGCTGTCCAGGAATCGCTAAAAAAATTTCAGGCAATTATCCACTAGCCTCACAAACAGAAAGGTTTTTTCCCCCCATTTTAAAAAATGCCTTTCAGATCAATCAAAAATTTTATCACCTTGAAAACAGCCCCAAGGACAGCTGAGACTCAAAAAAAAAAAAAAAAAAAAAAGACCCACCTCTCCAACCTTAGTGGTAACAGTCCTATTCCTTTGTGCACATGATCAAAACTATTTATTGAACATGTATTTGTCAAGCACTCTTGGGAATACAGTAATTAAAAAGAAAAATAACAGACAAGGTCACACTGCCGGGTGGTCTGTGAAAGAAATGACACTTCAACTCAGCACTGAAAGACGAGAGGGAACAGCATATGCAGAGTGCCTAAAGCGATGGTCCTGTGCTGCTCCCTCAGCCGAAAGACCAGAATGACAGAACATAAAAGGTGAGATGTGAAATGGAAGCAGGAGCCAGATGAAGAAGGGTCTGAAGTTAGAGGAGATGGTTGAGTTTTATTCTAAGGACAATATAGATCCGTAAGAGAAGTGAAGTGGCAGGTTCTGATATGTTTGTATCTGTGCCAAACACAGTAACAAGAACAACATTAAAGTAAAATAGCTACCTAAAGTGGCACAAAAGTGACCACCCCATTTTCCTCATTCATTTGGATACTACCTTAGAGGATTAGCTATATCAATACATGTTTTGTGCTTTACTAAACAGTTCCCTTTTAATAAAGATTGTGTCAGGTGTTACCTAAATTATCACATTGAATCTTTGTGAAAACTTGATGTCCAAACCATCTGCAAGTCTTTCACAACAGACTTCTAAGGCCTCCCCCTGTGCCAGGGCATCTCAACAAGGTTGTTGAGATGACATTTTGATAATGCAGCAGGAAGACAGTCAAGATGAGAATATGCTTCTGCAACATTTTCCACATCAAGGCAAGTTAATGTGGTTGTAGATTTTGATGAAGAGTTAAAGTGTCTTCCTTTGTTCAGCACACATTTTAGGGCACTAGAGAGATGAAAACGGGTAGAACGCAACCCCAATCCTTGTCCTAACTTAATCAAGCATGATGGAATCTAGTAAGAGCTCCTATCTGTTGTGCCCTTTTCAATCACTCCCTCTCTACCTACACCCCTCATGTATTCCCATGATAGATAATGGAAGAGAGAGCTACTGGGCAAGAAGAGGGAGAACTGTGTCATTCAGGAAACTCACATCTTATAAAGGCACCCCAAACCATTATGCATGGGATCAGGAGAAACCTGAGACCAAGGTTGACCTTTGGAAAGAAAGGAGGCTGTAGTGGTGGCCATAAGCATGTGCCTTGGCATCACGCAAGCCAAGGCTTGGGAGAGTGTCTGTTACTGACTTGCAGCATGACACTGGGCAAGTTACTTAATAACCCCTTTAAGTCTTAATTTCTCACCTATAAAATGGGGAAAAATAGGACCTGCCTCACTAGATTACTGTAAGGACTAGAGGAAGTGATATGTCAAGCATCTAACTCAGAGCCTGTTTGTGTTTAATAACTGTGGATATCATTGGCCTCAGAGGATAGCAGAGAGAGTCTGGACATGGGAGGGAGGAGAAGTTGTCCCACTGCTGTCCCACCGAAGTGTAGGAGAGGGGATGAGCTGGCAAAGACAGGGCCCAGAAAGCTACACATGAAGTGAAATTCCTTCTTCCAGGACTATTTTATGCACTGTAGGCCCCAAGGTCTCAAGGGTACTGGCACCACTGGGAGAGCCACCCTCTCAGTATCCTTCCCCTATTTCCCTGCCCAAATTGCCACTAGCTGCTGCTCATTGAAGGCAGTGGTGGTGGCAGCATCCACAAGGAGGTGACCCTCGGAGACAGGGTCAGTTTCCTTGTTCTATTAAGTTGCTGTCTCTCTCAGCTTATGCGGCCCACCCCATTCATCCAGCCATATCAAGGAAAACAGATGCCCTAACTAGGCTTAGGAGAAAACAGTGTGGCCAGAACCAGCTGACTTTATAGTCTTGACACATGCGATACACAAAGTCATCCTGCTCTGAATCTGGAAGATATGAGAACACCAACAGGACAGTTCTGCAACCCTGGGGTTAAGAGGAAGGAGGGAAAAAGGAGTGACCGCATCTCATTGAAAGGGATGCTCTGTGAAGCAGGTTGCTTCTTAGTGAATGAGAACGGAGAATAGGTAAACCACAGAGACATCACAAGTAGCTTAGCTAATGAGAGAGAGGAAGAGAGAGGGAGGGAAGACAGGAGGGAAGGAAGAAGGTATTAGCTAGAAGGAAACAGGATCAGAGGAGGGCATGCTTTAATACTGGAGTGATTTGAGCATGGGTGCAGGTTAAGAGACAGGCAGAGACAGCTGAAGAAGCAAGCTCCCAGAGGGCTGTGAGGGGAATGGACTGGTCTGAGAAGAGGAGACAGATCACCCTGTGACATGCATGGGCAGAGAAGGTGAAGTTTGCTGTAATTGTATGTAAAATGAAGGGGGAGCAGGATGTTCAGGTTCTTGAAGTTTTGTGGCTCAACTTTCTCAGTGAAGTGGGGAGTCAGTTCCTGAGATGGAGGGTTGGTCTTGTGGGGCTTGGAAAGAAAGGCAAAGCTTTGCAAGAGTCACTGAAAACTGCTGACAGTCATGGAGTACCCAATTGTGACTGGAGACAGAGGTTTTGCTGAGCCTGTAGTCCTCACAGGTGTGCAGTTTCTTTTAGCAAATGAAGAAGCCTGTGTGTCTCATGGAGGGAGGCGAACTGTGAAGTGAGCAAGAGAATGTCAGAGGAAGGGGTAGTAAGGTCCGGGTCATTAACTGTGTGGGCAAGGCTGTATAGAAATGTCGGAGATCAACAGAAGATTGACACACTCAGACAAAATAGAGACACAGGGAGACTGAAGGTCCCCACAGAGGGAAGAGGATGCGAGGGGGTGAGATTGTGATAGCTGGAGAAACTGTGTACTGGGTTGAATAGGGCCGTCCGAAAGTCCTCAGAACCTCAGAGTATGACCTTCTTTGGAAATAGTCTCCTGGCGATGTAACTAGTTCAGATGACATGATGTTGCACTAGGGTGGGCACTAAATCCAATGCCTGGTGTCCTTGTAAGAAAACAGAGACACAGGGGTATACACGGAGGCAAAACAGAGAGAGGCAGACACTGGAGTTATGCATCTAGGAACCAAGCAATACCAGAAGCTATAAGGAGGCATAAAACAGATTCTCCTTAAGGGCCTATAGAAAGAACCACCCTGCCAACACCTTGATTTTGGACTTCTAGCCTCCAGAACTGTGAGAGAACAAATTTCCATTGTTTCACTT
Source organism: Cynopterus sphinx (assembly GCA_030015415.1). Classification (NCBI taxonomy): domain Eukaryota; kingdom Metazoa; phylum Chordata; class Mammalia; order Chiroptera; family Pteropodidae; genus Cynopterus; species Cynopterus sphinx. The sequence continues at coordinate 93,161,257 of CM057386.1, read as the reverse complement.
AATTTGTGATATTGTTACAATAAACCTAGGAAACTAATACAGACAGGAAGAAGGTCATGGTTAGAGAGGTGGGGTTGACCGTGGCAGTGGCCCCTCTCCCACTTTTGTGCTCTACCATGGCAGTGAGAATGAAGAAGGTTGGTGAATGCTAGAGAGATCCTATGAGGTAGACGCAGTGAGACTTGGCACCCTCATTAGATGATAAGCTGGTGAGGGGAAGGGAATGTGCACAAAAAGGGCAAAAATAACTCCAAGGTTTCACAGCCAGTAAAAGAGAAACCACCTACCCCCTGATCTTGCTCCATGAATGGCACTACCATTCTCCCAGAGAAGAGGATGCTGTCTGTGACCATTCAGAAGTCTTGGTGCCTTCTCTGTCCCCATCTGCCCACGTGAGCATCTCCCTCTGGATGTGTGGCAATAGCAGCTGCCTTCAAGAAGTGCTAAGCCTGGGTCTCCTCTGGTCAACAGGAGCTGCAGCTCAGGGTTGGGGTGGGGCGGCAGCGGGCAGCTGGTTAACTGCAGTCAAGGATTGATTACCTCCTCCCCTGTTTCTAGATCACATCCCAGACTGCTCCTGCTTCTCGTCTCTGCCAGATAAGAACTGAGGAATAGAGTGAAGAAATAAAACGGATTCACCATGGTCAAGCTGCTAAATTCTTAAAATAAAGTAGGTTGAGGCATGAGGAAACAATTTTATTCTTGTCTCAACTAGCCTGGGAACTTAAATGTCTGAACCTTCCGGTCCTTAGTCAATGCCTGGATATATGTCAGTTTGCTGTGGGTCAATGCCTGCCTCAGGTGATCATCTGAAGAAATTGTTGCCTTTTTTAGACCACCAGATAGCTGAAGATTACCATCTTGGACCAATTTAGAGGCTAAGAATGCAAGACCCTAAGACGCTTCAATAAATCTTTGTCATTTACTTCTAGCCAAAGCTGCCTGAATCTTTTTGAGTATGTTAAGAAGTACCTGTCTCCTAATGTGATGTCTGACTCTTGTTGTTTTTTGGTTTTTGGTTTTTGGTTTTTGTCTCTAAGTACAACCCCTTGGTCTATATTCCTGGCATAGAAACAAAGAGCTGGCTAAAGATAACACCTTGTTCTAATGAAGCCCTGGAGATCAAAGCCAGAGGATCAGAGTGGGCAACTCTCTTCCAAAAGCCTGAAAGCCGTTTTTCTCCGAGCACAGTTTCGATGCCCCCCTTTACTCTGCTTGCTCAGATGATTCTTAGCTGTAACAGAATCCTTTCGCTCCATTTGTAGCCTGATGTTAAGAGAGAATTTATGCTTATTTATTATTAAACCATTAGAAAGAATAGAGTTGATTAGGATGAAAACAAAGAATGGAATCAAATCAAAGGCTTAGGTATTTCATTATGCATACCACCACCCACATAGCCTAGGACGACTGATTGAGAGATAAGGGGGACAGGGCTGGAGGGGAAGAACCAGGGAAACAGGTGAAAGGGAAGTTTCCTTTACTAAAGACTCCCTCGGGTCCACAGCTCTGTGTCACCCAGTTATTAGATAACATTTAAGGGCCAATATAACATGGTAGGAATGCAGAAGAAACGCAAACCTTTCATTAATTCATTCAATGTTTTGATCATGTACTATGTGCTGGGCATTGTGAGAGGAAGGCTCTGGAAATATAAAGAAGAATGATATAATATACAACCACTGTTCTTGTGTAGTGGAAAGGATTAAGGTCTGTTCCAAAGCACACAAAGGAGGGAATTGAAGCTACTACCGAGGAAAGTTGGGAAAACTTCGGGGAGGAGTTGATAATTCAGGTAATCCTGCGAGGAGAGTAGAAGATAGCTAATTACTAGAAACAGCATGTACTAAAGTACAGAGTTGTAAAGAACACATTGTGTTCAGGGAACATTAAGAAACTGAAGGTTGGTATAATTTAGACAGTGGTAGGGGATGCAGCTAGAGGGGCGGGCTGGGAATATGCCACAAAGAACTTTTTCTACCACACTAGACATTTGGGTTTTATCATGTGAATGGAGCTCTGCTCAGAGTCTTTAAGTAGGAGAGCTGTTTGGTGGTATTTTAATTTTAAAATGAAAGATTGGACTAACAGCTGGGAGATTAAGGATGAAGGATGACAGGCAAGGGTATAGAGAGGAGAGGAGAACTGGCAGAAAAATCTAACCCTTTAAGCCACTGGGAAGTCAAGACCATGTGGACAAAAGAGCTCTCTTCTGGGCAGCTCAGTGGCTGTAACCTGGGAAGGAAAAGCCATTTATTTTCTTCATTATAAGGTTTGTTTATTTTTTCATCATTATGAAAAAGAAGATATAATGAAACTACCATTAACCTTGTGGTGTATCTCCTTCCAGTCTTTTTCTGTATGCACTGGGGTTTTGCTTATTGTTACTTCGGTTCGTTTTATACATACACATAATGGTTCATTTAAAATGATATTATAAGCCATGTTATATATGTTTCATAAATATCACTTTTAGGGGCTGCATAAATTGCTTAGATTGGAAATAATTTATTTGAATAGGTTATTTTATAACGTACTGACAAAAAATTCAAAATGCAAAAAGGGCACAAATGAAAAAGAAGTCTCTTCCATCATCTCTCTCAGCCACCACTTCACCACAAACATAATACTGGTTCCAGTCTGTTGTGTGCTCTCCCAGAGATATTTGACATATGCGCAAATATTTACTTACGAATAAATGTTCTTTCATCTCCTCCCCCTCATGGTAGCATATTATACACACACGGCATCTGCCCATTTTTTTCTCTCTTATCGGTGTATTGTGGAGCCTGTTCCAGATTGCCAAATTAAAGCTGCCTGGTTCTATTTATTGGAAAAGCAATTTCTTAGGAGGCAACTAACGGTGGCTTTCCCAGGAGCAGCTGGGGCCTCCCTTGAGTCCAAGTGACAGAAAGTAAATGGCCTGCCTGCCAGTTCTGCCCCTGTGAGCCAAGAATGTGAAGTATAAAATTTCCATCTCTCACCCAGGGAATGGGTGCACTCAAAAGCCCAGGAGGCAGAAATCTCTCTTGTTCATAAATGGAGACAGTAAATACAGAGAAAACAAGACTGGAAGAGTGAACTTGGTTCCAGAAATGAGGTTCTTTTCTTTCTTTTTTTTCTTTCTTTCTTTCTTTCTTTCTTTCTTTCTTTCTTTCTTTCTTTCTTTCTTTCTTTCTTTCTTTCTTTCTTTCTTCCTTCCTTCCTTCCTTCCTTCCTTCCTTCCTTCCTTCCTTCCTTCCTTCTTTCCTTCCTTCCTTTCTTTTTCTTTTTTTTTATGCCTACAGCACTTGGTCTTCCTAGGTGATCTTCCATCCTGACCCGACTAACCAGGCCCGACCCTGCAAAGCTCTCAAGATCAGACGAGATTGGGCGTGTTCAGGGTGGCATGGCCGTAGACGAGGTTATTTGCTATCTCACATTCACTGACTTGTGCAAATCCAGGAAACCTCCCCAGACCTTCCAAGCCTTCAGTCTCTCCAATGCCTCAAATGCAGACCGTTTCAATAGCCCTGAAAAAGTGAAGACACCAAGATAAATTCTTGGTACATATATGGGGGCTGCTCAGGCAATGTGTCTTGTGTTTTTGCTCCAGGTACATTGCTGCCATTCTAATCCAAGTCCTTGATATCTCTGATCAGCACTCTGACTAAAGCTTCCAAACTGGTATTCCTTCTTAAGCTCCAGAGCTCTGTATTGGTCAAAAGTGCGTTCAAACTGTAACAGATATCCCTATATCAGTAGTTGAAACAAATAGGGATTTACTATTTTCATGTAACAAAAAACCTGGGAGTAGATCGATAAAAGTTTATGTAGCTGCTCAAGAATGTCATCTGAAAACCATGTTCCTTCTATCTGCCCACTCTACTTCCTTAGTGTGAAACCTTCCTCCTCATGCCTGCAAGGTGGCTGCTATACCTCCAAGTACTATGTCCTTCTCCCAACTAGGAAAAAGAAGACAGAATATAAGGCAAAAGGACATACCTTTTCATCAGTTAAATAGCCGCCTCTGAGATAAATATATTCAAGTCCACTCAGTAGACTTCCAAATTATATATATCATTAACTATTTATATTGTCACATGGCCACCCCTTGTGCCAAGGGAACAAGTCAGTTTACATTTTTGGCTGAACACATTGATGTCTTGAACAGAAAACAGAGTTTTAACTGTTAGTAAAGAATTGATATCTAGAAGCAACTGCTAAATCCCATTCCACATAGGCCCTGCATCAAACCCTTCAAAGGTTTTCCACTGCTCTTAAGGGCAAATCTAAAATCCTTAAAGTTGCTGTTATGGACAAAATTGTGTCTCGCTGACCCACCCCTAAATTCATATGTTGAAGCCCTAACCTCCTGTTTGAAGATAAGGCATATTAAAAATTGTAACAGTTTATGCAAAAATTGATTCAAATCGAGCAGCAACCAATTAAGCAGACAAGAAAGCTCTGAGAAGAAAGCTCTGAGAAGTTATACAAAATCAGACTTTTACAGTCAGAAGGGAGCAGGAACAAGGAAGTTATACAAGGCATAAAAGCAGGCTCATTATTGGAAGGTTACTTTCTTTAGGGATGGCAGGGAACTATAAGACAGATTACCTAACTATTCCTGATCAGGCAATTCCTGATTGACTGGTTTAAGCTTCCATTTCTGGAAAAGCTGAAATTAATTAAGTCTCGGCTTGGTGATGTGGGGCTTAGTGTAAGTGGCCCTATTTTGGGCCTGTCTTCTTGTTTTTCAGTACATTCAGTTTTTCAGAATGTAACTATATTTGGAGATATGGCCTTTAAAGAGGTAATGAAGCTGAAAGAAAGCCTTTAAGACGGGCCAATTGAAATCTGACTACTGTCCTTATAAGAAGAGATCAGAACCTACAGAGAAATGCCAAGGATGCATGGCACAGAGGAAATGCCCATCAGCAAAAAGGCAGCCATCTGCAAACCAAGGAGCGATGTCTCAGGAGAATCCAGACCTACTGATAACCCAGTCTTGGTCTTCCAGCCTTCATGTCTGAACTATGGGAAAATAAATTTTTATTATTTAAGCCATCTAGTCTGTGCTATTTTGTTATGGTAGCCTGCGATACTGTGATTTATAATAAATATATATTTGGTCTTCCTCCCATTCCTACCACAAAGTTCTTAAAAACCCTTGGAATTTTCAAAGGATTTGAACTGAGAAAAGTATCTTTAGTTATGTCCATGAGGAGACTTTTGGAAAGCCACTAGGTAACCTAAGGGTGGGCCCTGGTTGTCAGGGAAACCAACCATGTGATTAGAGGGTTGGAAATTTCTGTTCCTTTTCTCTCAACCTCCATCTCTGGGGAGGGACTAGGGACTGGAGATTCAGTCACCAGTGGCCAATGATTTAATAAATTATGCCATTAATAAACAAAAATACAAAATTCAGAGAGCTTCCCAATCAGGGAACGCCTGAAGATTTGGGGAGAATGGTGTGCCTAGAGGTCATGGATGTTCTGTGCCCTTCCCACATACACTCCCCTACGTATCTCTTCCATATGGCTATTCCTGTTATATCTTTTATGATGAGCCAGTGATATAGTAAGTAAAATGTTTCTCTGAATTCTGTGAACCACTCTAGCAAATTAATCAAACCCAAGAGGAGGTTGTTGAAACCTCTGATCTATATAGCCAGGTCCGTCACAAGCACAGGTGACAATGAGGACTTGTTTGGGGAGAGCGCCTGGTAGCAGCACTGAGCCCTCTTGTAGGATCTGATGCTTTCTCCAGGTAGATAGTGTCAGAACTGAGTTACTTGTTTGGAGGTGTGGGGAAAAAATATCCTAAAAGAGCTGGGCATGATCTGGATCCCAACTAACCTTGGGCTCCCTTCGATGCTGTTCTCTCTTGCTCACTGCCTTCTAGCCAGGCTGACTTTAATTACTAGAACAGGTGAGCCCTGTGTCAGGCTCTGGACCTTTGCATGTGACATTCCTTTTCCCTAGAGCTCTGTTCCCCCATACTTTTGAAATAGCCAACTCCTTGTCTCAAAGGTCTCAGCTCACATATTACTTCCTCAGAGATGCCTCCCTGACCACTCCATAGAACCAAGTGGCTCCCTGGCCATCATGTGTTATCCCAGGCCTTGGTGTGTTTTTTTCATTAGTCTTATGAAACTTTATTATGACTTGTAATAATTTTTGTTTAGTTCCCCCCTCCTCTTTAATTCTCCCCACCCCCCACTTCCACCCCTGACCTACAGATGTTGCCATCTCTCCTTAAGAACTGGATCTCTGAAGGCAGGGCATCTTCTCCCACATGCTCCGGACGAAAGCCTGTGGCCTGGGGTACGGTCCGTGTCTCCACCTAGGGTGCGAACCCAGGACCTTCTGCGTGTAAAGCAGACATGCTAACCACTACACTGTGGACCCACCCCTACTTGTTTACTTTTGTCATCATGTTTTTGATTTGTATTTTCTAGTAGAAGACCTCAAGTTCCATGAGGACAGGAACATACGTAGTTCATAGTTGTATCTTCATGGTCTAGCACATTCTGTACTTACAATAAATAAGTTTTGAAAGAGGGAAAGGGATGTATGTTGTCTGGTATTTTATGTTCATTAAATTGATTTTTAACTATGTGTTGAATAAGAAGAGGTGAAGACCAACCCTGGCCTGGCATGGAGTAAAGATAATCTTTTAAGCAATTTGCTTGTTAGTGGTTCTAGTAACAACTTGGTGAGGGAAGTAATTGTGTTACTTAAAATTGGTCAGAATTTCATCAGTTATAGCACATCCTCTTCTAACTCTGCTCCCAACTCCACTGAGTTGATTAAATAAAGACATCCAAATATATCCAAACCCTCATTTCCTTTGTAACAATCCAGCAGCAAAAATCAAAACCCAAGCAATTTTTAAAGTTTTATAGAGGGGAAGGTTATTCCAACCACCACATATCACAAAGGCTGAACTGTTCAACAAAAGACTGCCAAAAGGAAATTGGCATCTACCCTAAGTCTGTAAAACCGAGCCAAGAGTAAGAGTGTTATAGTATCTACATCTAATGTGAAACCAAGATTCAGAGCCATGATTGCCCTTCCTCAGCTGGCCCTACTTTGAAAAATCCATAGCTACCAAATTGTTGGAAAATGCAATATTAAAATTTCAAAACATCTAAGTTTATGCAAAAGCACAGAGATCAACTAATAAAATATTAATATATAATGAGTTACAGGAGTTCCATTAACAAATCTACTTCAATATGTATTTATAATTTCTGTCCCAAAAGTTTCTGAGTTTCTGAACATGTTTAAGGGGACCAAAAACATTATGTTTGCATGTTTCTGATAAATGAATAAAATAGGGACAGAACTGGCAAATCATCTCAATAATTAGATCAGGGCTTTAACTCTAAAAGAAATCCAAATATTAGCTTTCCCATTTTTTTCTCATTTTTTAACCAGAGTTATGCCTTATTTTAAAAGACCATCGTGCTTCTGAAAGGTTTGTGTGCGAACAATGTTTTTGGAAATGGAATCATCTAATATCTAAAGATGCCAATCCCAGAGATCCTTAAACTGAATTTTGTTTGCAATATTAACAACTATGTTTGTAATGAAAATATTCACTTTCTCATTCTTCCATCTTTGTAAAAGCAGATTTTTAAGGCTTATATTTATTTGTCTTACAGAGTTTAAAAAGGATTATACACCATGATCAAGTAGGATTTATCCTACCTGCAAGATTGGCTTCATATCTGAAAGTCAATCAATGTAATACATCATGCCAAAACACAAAGGTCAAAGCCCAGAGGATTGTCTCAGTAGTTGCAGAAAATGCACTTGACAAAATTCAAAACTGCTTTATGATAAAAACACTTAACAAACTAGGAATAGAAAGGAATTTCTTCAGCCTGTTACAGGACATCTACAAAAAACTCAGCGTTAACATCATACTTAATGGTGAAAGATGGGGTGCTTTTCCCCTAAGATGAGGAATAAGACCAGGATATCTGCTCTCCTCATTTCAATTCAACATTGTGCAAGACAATTCAATTCAACATTGTGCTAGACAGGGCAATTAGGCAAGTATAAGAAATAAAGGGTATCCAGATTATAAAATAAAATGTAGATCTACTAACTGATGATGAGATCTTGCACATAGAAAATCCTAAGGAATCCATTAAAAACTACTAGAACTAATAAACAAGTTCAGCAAGTTTGCAGAATGCAAGAGCAATATACAGATATAAATTGTATTTCTACAGAAGAGTTACAACAAGCAACCAAAATTAAATAAAGAAAAAAACCTATTTACAATAGCATCAAAAAGAATAAAATACTTAGGACTAACTTTAACAAAAGAAATGTAAAACTTGTACACTAAAAATTACAAAATATCATTAAAAGAAATTAATGGGGACCTACATAAATGGAAAGACATCCCATATGCATGAATTTGAAAATTTCAAATTGTTAAGATGGAAGTACTCCTCAAATTGATTTGCAGATTCAACACAATCCTCATCAAAATTACAACTGATTTCTTTGGATAAATTGGCAAGTTTTTCCTAAAAGTCATGTGGAAATTAAAGAGCCCCAGAATAGACAGTACAATCTCAAAAAATAACAAAGTTTAGAGACTCAAATTTCTCCATTTCAGAACTCACTACAGTAACCAAGATATTGTGGTACTGGCATAAAGATAGATATATAGATCAATGAAATAAAAATGAGAATACAAAAATAAACCCTCATATTTACTGTGAATTTATTTTTGAGTAAGGTGTAAAAGAATAGTCTTTTCAGCAAATGATGCTAGGACACTACATATCCATATGTAAAAGAATAAAGTTAGACCCCTTACCTCATACCATATACAAAAACATCTCAAATTGAACCTAAAAAGAAGAGCTAAAACTCTAAAAATCTTTGAAGAAAACATAGGAATAGGCAGTGATTTCTTAGATATGATGTCCAAACATAGTAAACAAAGGAAAAAATTGATAAACTGGACATAACAAAATTTAAATTTTCAGATCTTCAAAGGACATCAAGAAAGTGAAAATCAGCTCAGAATAGGAGGAAATATTTGTTGGTCAGATATCTAATATGGAACTTGTATCTAGAATATTAAAGAACCCTTACAACTCAGTAATAAAAAGACAAATAATCTAATTAAAAAACAAGGAAAGGGCCCAAAGAGACATTTTCCCGGGAAGATATACAAATAGCTAATAAGTACATGAAAAGATTCTTAACATAACTGGTCATCAGAGAAATACAAATCAAAACAACAACGAAACACAAATCTGACTAAAAACAGCTTATGACACTGTTATTTACTGACAAAGAAGTATCTCTTTTTTTGGAAGACAAAATAAATTAAATAGCATCCAAAAAACAAAAAAACACAGTGAGATTCCATTTCATATTCATTATGATGGCTATAATGAAAATGGTAAATAACAAGTTTTGGTGAAAATGTGGAGGAATTAGAAACTTCATACATTGTTAGTGGGGATGTAAAATAGTACGGTTTCTGTAAAAAATAGTTTAGAGATTCCTCAAAAAGTTAAACAAAGAATTACCATATGATCTAGCATTCATTTATCTGGCTCCTAGATATACGCCAAAAAGAATTAACAACAGATATTCAAACAAACACATGTACATCAATGTTCATAGCAGCACTATTCATAAGAACCAAATGGTGAAAACTGTCCAAATATCAATAGGTGAATGAATAAAAAGTGGTATATCTATGCAATGGAATATTATTCAGCCATCAAAAGGACTAAAGTACTGATACATGCTACAACATAGATGAACCTTTAAAACATTATGCTAAGTGAAAGGGCTCAATCACAGAAGACTACATATTGTATCATTCCTCTATATGAAATTCTCAGAAAAGACCTACCCATAGAGACAGAAGTGGGTTAATCAGAGTAGTGACTTCCTCCCAAGATGATTAAAATGTTCTGAAATTTGATAGTGGCGATGGTTGCACAACTCTGTGAAATACTAAAATCGCTAAATCGTACACTTTAAATTGTGAGTTTTGATATGTAAGTTATATCTCAATAAAAATTGAAAACAAGATTATACTTTGTTACAAGTTAGCGGAGAACAGCTATTCTCTGACACTGATAAATGAGCTGTCTTCTTGTGCAAGTTGAGGACCCTGAGAATGACATGGGCTAGAAAAATAGGCCATACCACATTCCCTGGAGGCATCTGGGATCTGCTCGAGGAGACTTGCCTGTGAGTCGCTTCTTGTTCCTATCTACTAGGCACCCTTCCCATGATAAAGCTGCCAATAAGTTCCTCCTGTTGATGACCCTAAAGCTACTGCTCTTTTAAATAAGAAACTGAAAATAATATGCTTTACTGAAGTAATATGCGACAAAACCATATACTGCTAAAAATACACCTGCACTCTTACCTAATAATTACAGTAGCATGTAGGCAAGGACTGAAAGATCATGGATGGATGAAAGCAGCAGGTTTCTTACAACAGTGGGATGATCTTCTCCTTCTCTTCTCATTCCTTCTCTTTCTCCTTCCATCCCTTTTTTTCTTAAGTTATGATAAGTAATTATATAATTTAGTCTTCTAATACTTTTTCCAATTGCGTAATTTCATCTTTTATCTGGGCTAATACTTTGATAGGCATCATTTAATTTCAAATTATTATTATTTTTAAATGGACAGATGTAGGTAAATTCTGAAAGATTATCTCCATTTTTATTATGTTCTCACACTTCCTTGTGCTCTAAACTATGGAAGATGTCATTTGAATGAAACAGGATAATACATCTTTCCTCTTTTTCCTAGCCTTTCAGGGAATACTTGAATGTTTTCTAAAACCTAGACTTAGTAAGAAAAGGAAATATTTTTCTATCAATTGCCTTATAAATTAGTGCAGTTGGTTTATAAACTGGATTTATATTTGCTGAACAATTCACTTGGAGAAATCTAAGTCATGAGTTTTGTTCCAGGTCCATCTAGTTGTTGTTATTCATGTTAGTAGAAAATATCTAGTAAAAAAAAAAAAAGGAAAAAAACAAAACTTCGACAACAGAAAAGAACTAAAACTGTCATTTTTTTCCTCTCTGCAATTGTTCCACTACTAAAACGTTAGATCGAACCAAAACTTTTCTCCAATTAATTTCCCTTAATTGGTCATATTTATGGCTTGAAATTTCATAGAATAATTGTAATCCCTTTGCTTCCCGATTGTTTTCCAAATATTTGGAGACAATTGTTACATACTTAAGCCAAACTCTCCTTTTTCAAAGATTTTGCACTGGCAGTTCCTAGTTCCTGGAATGTGCTTCCCCAAATCTTCATACACTGCCTCCTTCTCAATATTCAGGACTCAGCTCCATCATGTCACCTTTACAGAGAGATCTTCCTTTGTCATTCTAGCTAAAGTAGACCCTTCTTAGCCACTTTCCATCTGTTCTGTTTTATTGTTCTTTTATCACTTATCACTTTGTAAATTTATCCTTTTTGTTTGCATGTTTTACTGCCTCTTTCCCTCCACAAGAATTAGAGCCTCTTGGCATCTGGGCCCGTCTCTCTTGTTCATTCAGTTTATAGTAGAACTGTGTGTTCAGTATGACCCAGCTATTCCACTCCTAGGTATCTACCTAAAAGAAATAAAAACATTTGTCTATATATAATTCATAACATGAATGTTCATAGCAGCTTTTTTATATAATAGCCCAAATCTGGAAACAACCCAAATATCCATAAACAAACAAAACATGGTATATTCATGATCGAATACTACTCAGCAATAAACTCCTGATAGGTGCGGCAAGATGTAATGTATAAGCTTCAAAATCTTCATGCTGAGTGAAAGATTCCAATCATAAGAGTCCTCTTCTATTAATATAAAATTCTAGAAAATGTTAATTGATTTATAGTGACAGAAGGCAGATCAGTGGTTGCCTGGGGCTTGTGGCAGAGGAAGAATGAACTACAAAGAGCCATAAGAAATCTTTCTGGGGTGATGAAAATGTTCCTATCTTTATTGTGCCAGTGTTTTCATGGACATATACAAATGTCAAAACTCACCAAATCATATATTTTAAATGGACATACTTTATCGTACATGAATTATGTTTCAATTAAGCTGATAAAAACAAGTTTGTTTAGTGAATGTCTTTTCCTCCTGGTAAATCATTTCTGCTCTGAAGAGGTTCAGAACAGTCCTCCCCAAGATGTGCCACCTGGGCATGTGACTTATTTTGAGCTGAAAGCAATCGAAGAGCCTGGAGGCTCACAAGAAACTTTTACTTTTCCCTTAAAGAATTTAAATGAGGTGACTTACCCATAATGAGAATTATCACAAGATCACTTTTTATAACATATCTATAATAAGGGCAGGGCAAATTTCTAATTACTGAATATCTGTTCTTATCATCTGCAAATGACCTTCCTTCCCCCTGAAGCCCCAAGGTGCCTTACGTCATCCCTTAGCTCTAAATATCACCATTATCCCATTTTCCCTGTCTCTGAATCTTTTGAGTATCTGGGGTCTCTGACTCTCTCATGTATATGAGGTTCCCATATGTATATTTGTAATTAAATTTGGTCAATTTTTTCTTATTAATCTGTCTCATGTCAATTTGATTATTAGACCAGCCAGAACTTAGTAAGTTTCTCTCTCCCCCATAGCTTCATCTGGCAAGGTTTGGAGATGTTCATCATCTTCATCACAACTTCCAAACATACTACATGTAGCTCAAGTTCCTCCAAGTATGGTCCCCAGAAGTGGAACAAATACTGTAGATGTGGTTTGAGTAGATTTGAGTACACTGTGTCTCTGTTACCTGCACTTTTTTATTACTAAATACGTATATGAGGCTTTTCTGTTTTCAGAATTTCTTGTCTATCTGATGTATGTCTATTTCAGTCAACCTGAAAATTCTGCTTACATCAGTGCAGCTTAAGTGTCTGTGGACCTTTCTGGAAGTCTGCTCACACTGATAACTGGCACTGGGTTTGTTTCCCAATTATAGAAACATGCCTCCCTTATCCTGAATCCTTATTTTCCCTTCTAAGTACTGAAATTTTCATTTATCTTACTATATTTCTCCATTTGGCTTCAATTAACCTTCCCAGCCTGTCAAGATATTTTATATTCCAAGATATTTTATATTTATGACATATAATATTCTTACTGCTTTGTGTAATCCACAACTGAAATGTCTTGTCTTTAAGTGGAAGATAAAATTAAGGAGACAAAGGTCAGAAACAGAGTACTGAAGCCGACCAATAAGATTTCCTTGTAGATGTCACCAATTTATTCATCATTCATTAGAACCCTTCAGGTACCGTAGTCCTTCAAATTGCTTTGAAGTGGCCTAAGCGCTTTTTTAGTTATATCGCATTTCTCCATTTGATTCACAAGAACACCTTGAGAGGCTTATATGTCATGGGAATCCACTATACTAGAAATTAAAAGGCAGTGGTTCTAGGCCCAGCTTTACTTCTTAGCTGTATAACTTCAGACAAGTTACTTAATCTGAGCTTCTGTTTCATCAACCAGAAATTATACAGAATATTTTAAATATCAAATAAAATGAGCAAGTGAAAATGTTTTCCAAAACTATTTCTGTGCAAACATAGATCACATTATTTATAATACCAAAAGAAAATGACATTAATGCCCAACGGAATAACTAAAGTCTAACATACCCCTAACAATCAAATATTATGTATCTGTCAAAAAATGGTGTTTTCAAAACAATGACAGGAAAATGCCTATAGTATAACATCAATTTTAAAGGGTAGGGCACCTAACAGATAACCCTACTACTAATGGGCTAATGACTGAAGGGGATACAAAGGGCTTCTGTGGGTCTTAACAATATTTCTACTTCTTGATAATGGTTAGACAATGTGTTCACTTTGTAAAAATTCACCACATTTACTCATCTGAGCACTGTCGATATGTGGAAATTCATTTAAGAAAATTTTACTTTAAAAAACTTACTTATCTCTGGAAGGTGAGATTACAGGTGACTTTTACTTTCTTCTCTATAACTTTCTCTTCAATACCCAGAAAATGATTTTTTAATATGATTTTGGGGGGACATCACATTTGTATTTGAAATAAAATGCTTTCTAAATTGTAAATATGTACAATGTAAGGCGTTCTTCTAACACAATGCCTGAAACATAATAATGTTTGAGGACTATGAAGTGAATGATTACCCCCTTATATACCAGGAAAGTACTCCTTTCAAAAAAAAGAACAGTAAAAGGAACAATGGCGGCTCTCTCTCCTGTAGTCGCCTGGGGCCACACAGCTAAATCTTTTTCCTTGTGCCTCTTGGACCTCCTGAGCTGCTGACCCTCTGCAGGTGCCCAGGTTAAGCAATTGTTCCCAGCCTCCCTTGTTGTTAGATATGGACCCATGACAGAGATCTAGCCAAGGAATTTGAACAGACGGGGGGATATGCATCACCCCCAGTCCTGACTCCTAACAACTCCCACAAACATCCTTCATGCCCTTTCCATCATCTTTGGCCTGCAGCAAATGAGTGTGGAAAACTTGGAAGCTGCAAGTTGAACACAACAGAGCTGTAAGACTCAGGGAGACTGGATCCACGAACCAAAACTTGGAACCGAGAGCTGCCTGCCACAGAAGCATCTATTTGGGCTTTACTTACACAAGTGAGAACTTGAGCTATTCTCCTTGGTATCCCTGACAGCTAGCATGCCATCTGAGACATTGTTACTCAGTAAATAATTGCTGAACCGATAAAGAAAAATGTAAAGAATGGATCAGTCTAACAGCAGACATGATTAGAATAACTTCAACAATGATTTAAACAAAAAAACTCTTCGCTCCCAGAAAACTCATGCTGGCTCCTAACAATGACTACTACCATTTCTAAGAGCTCGCAAGCCACCTACCCAGTGATTCTTCCCAAAATGTTGCCAGGGCCAAATCTAGAGGGTAACTACCTCTGTCTCACTCTACTTTCCCACAATTTCTTCAAAACTGATTATTCTTGTCTGGGATAGAGGCTCCAAGTCATTTCAATCGTACAGGTGCTTTCCGTACCACATCTCACTCACTCTGAAGTTAGTATAGAAATACCCTCCGGAGCTACTCATCATGGAACCATGGTGGCTCCGCTCCACTCATTTCCAAGCATGGAAATCATGTAAGAATTCTTCCAGCTAGAATTATACCACCTGCCTTATCAGGACCCTTAAAAAAAATTGTCACACTACTTCAAACAAAACAAAGCCTTATTTCCTTTGCATCTCCAGGAAAATGTTGAGAACTACTTCTAACACTACTTTTAGAGAACCATACCACTAATTGTCCTTACCCATGGTTTTATGCCTTAATTGGGTCCTTGTCCTTTCAATCTTAGCTGAGCACTCAGAGAGCTTCGAGAGATGTCAGTTTAATGTCACAATTCCCCACCGCACACACACTGCCTGCTGTCACACTACCTCCCATATATTCCTTTTGAAAAGGCCCCATGCCACCTGAGCTTTATTGATTTTTCAAGATTCTGTTAATCTTCTTCCAAGGTCTCCCAGTAAGGAGGAAGGTGCTGGGGGCAACAAACACATGTGACATAGACTAGCTTTAAGTGATGAACCAAATAAATGGAAATGGGATCTCATGGGGATAGTAATGAATTCTCGTTTTTCCCCCTGTGCCATAACCCCAAGCTCCCTTTGAGACAGATCCAGAGGTGCTATTGCTGGTTACCATCTAAAGCGATGACAGGTCACCTTGCCATCAGCTTTATTAAGTGACTCTGGGGAACTAGCTAAAGGATTGGGAAAAATAAAACTCTCAAGTTGATGAATATGAATCCACTTCAAATGTACCAGTTAAACAAATTGTGCTTTGCCCTCCAGGCACCTCTTTCTGTGCTCACTTGCACTGTTCAGGAGGAAGAGAGGGGTTAACTGAACACAGCCTCAACTCTAACTCTGGTTGCGGATCCCTTCCTGGTCTGGTGTCCACAGGTGGTGCCTCTACAACCTTGGGTTCCAGCTGAGTGGGAGGGCATGCTCCACAGAGCCAACACCTGCCATTCTGCTTTTAGTTGAGCCTTCAGAAACCCAGCTTTGAGCTCGGGGAATCAGTCTCAATCCAGTAAAGTACTCAAAGCTCAGGGTTTTGATCTTTGCTTGGGAAAAGCCCTAACTGCTAAATACTAGAAGCTTTGTCATTTCCTCTTTATCTGCCTTCTTTCATATTAGCCTCAGCCCTGCTTAATAGCAAAGGAGCGCACAGTGCCAGGCCTTTCTCTCTGTGTTTGGAATATGCCCAGAGTGTATGTAGAGTGGGGTGGGGGTGAGATGCGTTGAGGGAGGGAGGAGGGAAGCTATTTAAAGAAGCAGAAAAAGAACAGAATTAAAATGTGTTGGCTATCTACAAAGAAAGGCCTATCTTACATTTATGCCATATTTTAAAACTTTCTCCCAAAGGGCTTTGAAATGGAAAAAGTGCTAAAAGACTCCAATTCAACCAAGGCAGTTAAAATTCCTAACATGGCCCGCTTTGGGTGGTACAGGAAACACAGTGATATCTTTGCTGTTTTTAAACTTGAACAACTCAAATTGTTGGTATGAGAAAAAAATAACTACATTTAAAAGCAAATTGACTCTCTTCTCACAGCCAGCATAAACCTCAAGCCAACAAGCCCATTTTGTCTTGTTCACAGTAGCTTATTTCAATGGATATAATATTCTATACAATTTCATAATGTATATATGGTAGGATATATTTGCATTTAATGCAGTTAGGGGATGTTTTGACCATTTCTGTAATCTATTGAAAGTGTATTAAGAACATAATGGAAACCCTGTATTTTTGCAGGTTCTTAATTTTACAATGGACCAAACACTGATAAGTGAAATTTCGTTAAAAAAAAACCAACCTTCCCTTGTTGTCAAATTTTAGCAGTGGTTTTAACTCCTTCTGTTTTGAAGCTTTTTTGAACACTTTCCTGGCCCAAGCCTCTAGGGGTAAGGGAGGAGAAATGGCTAAAAATATAAATGAAAGTAGAGATCAGAATAAGCTAGGTAATCAGGTAACTAGAAACTGACTTGGATCAGCCCTTTTTTTTCCCCCTTCCTTTTTTGACTTGGGTAACAACACCTGTACTTTGGATTATGCTCAATATCAAGAAAAAACATATCAGCACTTAAGTTATAAAAAGGAACCATATTTCATAAAATCATATATAGCTTGACATTAATATTAACATCCTAGAAAAAAGATGTTTGGTATTAAAAAAACAAAACAAAACTCTAATCTGCTTTCCTCATCTAAAAAAATCCAAAGTAAAGCAATTTACCACCACTACTGGTATGAATATATATTCTCCAATTTATGTATGTTGTATTCCAAAGTTTAAGGACAAGTAATAATTAAAATGTACTTCCCACAAAAACAGTAATATAAATGGTGTATCAAGGGTTCCAGACGGTTTTATAATTAGAAAAAGGCTTTTCAACAAAGTTTTTGAATTATATTTCAGTAATACTATGTAATAATACTTCTCTTAGTGAAGAGAATATATATACTGGATACTATCTGAAATAAAAATTACATAGGAAACAGAATGTTCCATTAACAAATCTCAAACAAGAGTGTACTGATTAAAACGAACTCCCTTAACACAATATCCCACGTACAGAAAATGTGGCTATCTTTACACTAACATTGAATTGCTGGGGTAGGTCTTCCTGGTGGTGAGGGGTCAAGGTGTGGCAGGGTTCTGCCTGTACGTGGCTGGTGAGAGACCCACTGCTTTGGCTCCTGAATCACTATCTCCATTAGCTTTTGCTAGACCAGTCAGGGGTCAGGCACTGGGGAAGGACTGTGAATCCCTCGTTTCTGATGCCCCTTCTATAGCTCCTCTTCTCCCCAACTATCGTCCATCTGCTTGCAGATGACACAGTAAGAATCATCTCAGCCCTCTCTCCCCATTTAGACATAAAACACAAATGCCTCCTTCAGATCTAAAACTGTGTGGTTTTTGGTTAAATGCATAATCAAGCAACAAGTGTAAATGAGTGATTCCAGCTCCCTCATTTGTATGGAGAATATTAGCCATCTGGAAAAGGATAGGGAGAGGGAAGACTAAAAAAATGGGTTTACAAGAGAAAGAAAAGGATACAAAAGGTAAAATTGAGGCTACAGCTTTTGCTTACTGCCAGCAAACTCACGTAAATGCGTGAACATCTAGAAATAGAAAAACTCCTTTACATAAAGTTGAAAACAAAAGCATTTCTACTTCATGTAACATATTATCATTTATGTTCTGTTTGTGTCTTTATAACAGAATTGGTTTGCACTTGTATAAAGGAACTTCTTTGCCAGGATTCAATCAATTTAGAAAAAAGAAGTATATACTAGGAGAAAGAAGTAGAAATCTTCTTCCCATTTTCCTAGGCACAGAGCCAGTCTTCATGAAAATTTCAAAACACACTGTTTGGCTTTGGCTTACTCCTACTCAGTATGTAAACATCCGAGGTTTTTGTGTGACCTTTAGCTACCTAGTATCCTAAAGTGCCCTGTGTCTTAAAACCTACCCATTCTTTCCTTTCTCACATCTACCTCTATCAAAACTTACTTTCTCATCTATGACCATGCCACCCTGAACGTGTCCAGTCTCGTCTGATCTTGGAAGCTAAGCAGGTTCGGGCTGGTTAGTACTTGGATAGGAGACTACCTAGGAATACCAGGTGCTGCAGGTGTAAAAACAAAACCAAACCAACACTTCCTTTCTTGCAGAGGAGGGTAGGGCTCCACTTCGTAGCAGAAATCTCTTATTAAAATAATCAATACTAAGGTATTATGCCAATGATCAGTATCTCTCTTGGAGACCTATATTTTATGACACAAAGCTTAAAATCTCAAATAAAATAACTGGTAAAATTTCAGGCAAAATAACTGAAAAGTAAAAAATAAAACCTGGGTTGTAAGTATATGTTGGAAGATGAATTAACTTTCCAGATAGGTCATACTGAGTGTGCATACAGTTCCTTTAGGCCATTTCTACTTTCCATGACTTCCTCCCTTTATCTAAAGCTTAACCTAAAGATTCTCAGATACCTATGTTTATTCTGGAGATCTCTCCTCATTCACCCACCCAATGAGACAGCAGACTGGACTTTGCGGGGAGCAGACAGAGGGGCAATGTATTACAGAGTAAAAATGGCACAAAAGGGTATGTCTCAAGCAAGAGGCCTACTTTCAACCTAATAGTACATTACTGTTCATAATACATATAATATATAGTTTAGGCAAATTATCATGCTAGAAAAATATACAGTAAAATCTTATAAGAAACTCTGTAATGACTGATGCTCTTAAGTAAACAGACTACAATAAAACTGTAGTTTTCAGCTAAATTCCATTATTTTTTTTTAATTCTTTTTGATTTTTTCTCCTGATCTTCTGTTATCCTTTCTGCAGGTCGTTTCTTCAGCCCCTTCATTTTTCTGGTTTGCAGTTTGCTTAGGTCTTGCTTCTGCATATGAATCCTTCCATAAGTTGTACCAAAAGTATCAAGGGAGATATTTTTCTTCTTCTTTGGCTATGAAACAAGAATATATATATATATTTAACGGTTTCTATTATCATGAACTGGTAAAAAACCTAGTGTACAACAACTGTATACTAAAAATTCCCATTAGTGAGCACCCCTCAATGACACAGAGTATACAGCCCTCATAGACCTTCTTCTCAAACTCAGGTGTACATACAAATCCTCTGCAAGTCTTGTTAAAATGCAGATTCTAATTCAGTAGACCTAGAGAGGGACCTGAGATTCAGCATTTCTAACAATTCCCGGGAAAATTGTCAGATCACACTTTGAGACGCAACGCTACAGACTACACTAACCATTGACATGCACTGAGAGAATTTCCTGTGTTTAGCTTAAGGAATTGTGACTATCATTTCAATCTTTACTGGCATTCCAGAGAGAACTTGTTTTTTAAAACAATTCAAAAGTCAAAATACATTTTATCTAAATGTGGGTTATACATCCTGTGCTCTAAATCTCCAGTCTTCACAATGGACCAAACAATTCTTTTTGCTGAAAAAATGGCAGTCTTGGCTACCAGAAAGCTCTCAGCCACAACTGATGTCCGGTTTCTGTAAGTCTTTTATTATCCTTTATGGTTGGCTTATTTGCTTCTTCCTCCTCTTCTTGGCCCTGAGAGTCTAATTTTATCTATTTTATTGATCTCTTTATGTCTTTTAACATATGCTAAAAATCCTTTTGGAAAGAGTAAAATATACAAATAAATATGGCACCAATCTACAAGTCATGTACCTTGAGGGCTTTTGGCATTTTCATGGATAACTTATAAAGGTCATCTGATGCCAGATGTGTCCTCCTCAGAACCAGATCCAATGAGGGTCCCATCTCTTCCAATTCAATCCGTGGTGTTCTGCAACCAGATTTCTTCAACAGCAACCTTCATGAAATATGACAAAGAAATGCTGCTCTGACTTTGGTCAAAATCCTATCCCCACCAAATATTTGTGTTCAAGAGAATTACAGTTCCATAAAATGACATAAAAATCTTTAGAAGGGCTAAGCTTCTTAAATATTATATATATTTAGGCCAAGTCATTCTTTGGTTCTCTGATTTTTGAAAATCAAAAATAAAAGTATATACTATTATTGAAAAACATAAAGTGAGATAGACAATTCTAAGAAATGGAATCTTTTGATCTGACTTCATCTTACATAAGCTTTACATAAGCATAAAAATAAATTTAATTGGGTCTTGAAACATTATTGTTTCTCTAAGACCTATTCAGAATCAACTTTTCTCCACAGCATGGACATTTACTAATATCCATTGACTGGAATGACTTTAAAATCTTAATATAACAAAGCCACAACTTCCTGGGTACCATATGTCCAACTAGCTCTGGATCTGGAAACACATGAGAAAGAGAGCAGAGAAGAGGGGAGACTGGCAAATTCTTTTTGTGTGATACCACAAAAACGGCTGAAAGACTGAAGACTATCTAAAATGACTCAATTTGTTACATTGGCCAGATCTCCACATGGAAAAAAAATAACTGAATAACAATATTTATAAAAAAATCAGCCTTTTCTCACAAAAGCTAGATTGTGACACTGAGAGAAGAAAAAAGAAGAGGAAAGCACAATAAGGAATACCCAAGAGAGCAGCAAACACTAGGAAGAAGTGTGTGTGCCAAAGCTCATTACAAGCCCTTTGGGCCCTAAGCGCATCACATGCAGACAGATGGCCAATCAATACAGTCCAATCACAGGAGGTGCACTCAGAAAGAGTCACAGTGATAAATATGCTGTATCAGACACAGTAATTTACATTCAACTGAACAAGGGAAAAAAATTCAAAAAACAAAAAATATAAACCTAGGATATGTAAAAAGCTACAGTGTTAAAACAAAAGAAGGTATATTATCAGCAAAAGATAAAATGAATTTTAATATGTGACTTGAAGGGAGCAAAAGAGCCTAAAAGAGAGCTCAGTCACGTTCTCCACATGGTTCCAGGAGAAGAGACTTGAGTCAATGCCTATCTCAGGTTCACTGAGGGGGGAAATACTTTTAGAAGCTAATGTTGGCTGTCATATCACACATACTTCTGCACATGCATCCACATTTTCAGTACCTCCAAATAAACAGTTACCCATAGTCAACTGTGGTCAGAAAATATTAAATAGAAATTCCAGAAATAAACAATTAATAAGTTTTAAATTGCATGCTGTTCTGAGTAGCATGGTGAAAGCTCATGTCGCCCAGCTGTGTCCTGCTCAGGACACGAATCATCCCTTTGTCCAGGGTCTCCATGCCATACACACACCCCACCCATTAGTCACATAGTAGCTGTCTTGGTCATCAGATCAACTCAAGGTAATTCAGTGCTTGCGTTCAAGTAACCTTTATTTTACTTAGAAATGGCCCCAAAGTGCAAGAGTAATGATGCAGGCAACTCAGATGTTCCAAAGAGAAGCCAAAGTGCTTCCTTTAAGTGAAAAGGTAAAAAGTTCTCCACTCAATAAAGAAAAAAATATCATATGCTGAGTTTTCTAAGATCTACAATAAGAATAAATTTTAAACCCATGAAATTATAAAGAAAAAAAAATCTGTGCTAGCATTTTTTTAAATTAAGCTTATTGGGGTAACATTGGTTAATACAATTATATAATTTTCCAGTGTACATTATAATTTGACTTCTGTATATTCTATTGTGTCTACCACCCAAAGTCCAGTTTCCTTCAGCTACCAAATATTTGATCTCTTTTACCCACTCTACTCTCCCCTCATCCCCCTATATTTGACCCCCTTTAACTAACTACCTACCCTCTCCTCCCCGACCCACTACTCTCTGGTAACCACTATTCTATAGTCTGTGTCCATGAGTCTCTGTTTGTTCGTCCTATTCGTTTGTTGCTTTTAGGTTTATATCCCACATATAAGTGATATCATGTCATTTTTGACTTTCTGTCTGGCTTATCTTGCTTAGCATGATAAATCTGTGCTAGTTTTATTGTCATACCAAAAACTGCAAAAGTTACAGCCACAGTGAGTGTAAATGCTTAGTTAAGATGGAAAAAAATATTACATTTGTGGGTTGAAGACGTGAACAGAAAACCTGTTCTGATGGCAACGTGTTGCACCCGAAAGCGCTGAGCCTGTAACGAACACCTCAGTAAGAGACCTCCCAAACAAGTGACACCAAGCCACTTACTGCAAGTAAGGGATGGTTATAGATTTGGGAATAGGTTTGCACTGAAAATATAAAAATTACTAGAGAGGCTGTGTTTGCCAACGAAGAAACTCACAAGCTGAAGAAGTTGATTGGGGTTCAGTACTGTATTTGATTTCAGGAATCCACTGGGGGTCTTGGAACATATGCCACACAGATAAGGGGGGATTACTGTACACATTTCAATTCCAGGCTTTCCTATCTCCAACCAAATATAAACTGCCCAGAACTTTTACAGTATACGCCTAATCTCCACCTAACATCCTAACCTCAAAATCTGTTTGTTTTCCCTATAAGCTCTATATCAAAAATGACATTCGGTTTCTTAAGACCATACAGTACAAGATACAGAGACACAAAGACAAAGAGAACCCAGTTCCTGCACTCTCAAATGGGCTCAGGCTATTAGGTATGTTAATTGGTAATTTGTATGTACTTTAAAAATATTATTTGCATATTTCTTAAGACAGACTGGCATTACCACTCTTTTCACATTGTAATTCCCTTATTTTTCTCCCTTCCATATCCTTCTGTCCTGATGACACTGTTCTCATTAAACTCCTTGCTTTGCCTAGTTACTTGTTTGCTTTTAAAAGAATGCTAACACTTCCTGTTTTGCATATTTCTCCATCATAAAACTTAACCAATGCCATTGCAAAGGCATATGTGGCAGTCATTAAAAATTTTCCGTTTTGTATTAATGGCTCTCGCCCTATAGTAAATAAAGTTCTCCAAGGAATGGAAATGGTCATTCATACATAAGGAATTAATTATTATAGGATATACAGGAAGAGGTCATTAACACTGATATATTTATGCCCCAGAAGGTCAGGTCAGAGGTCATATAATTTCATGTTCAGAATTTCATCCAAACTCAAAATCATTTTATAAGCCTTACCAACCTTCACAAATATGCATGTGAATACTATCTATTACCTTTTACCAATTGCTTCAGGGTTGATTCACAGTAAAAAAAAGAGGCTCCGTGGTACAGCTTGCACAAATAACCAAGGAGCCATGCTAAGTCAGATGCTATAATTTACACTCAAATTACAAGGCAAAAATAAAACAATTTTCAGTTTCTCATATTCCCACCTCTATCCACACCCCTCTACTTTTATGAAGGATCAATCTCAGAGGGACCTTAAACTGCCTAAATGGTACTGCTACACTTTGCAAATGAGAAACAGAGGCCAGAAGAAGTGACCTGCCCATATCATGCTGGCTGAGCCACAGATCAGAAACAGGTTACTAGGCTCAGAGGTGATGCTCATTCCTGGAACCATCTCTTTCTTCTCCTCCCAAGTGTGGCACAGCCCCTGCAGGCTAAGCTAATCCACATGCTTAGTGATTTTCCCAGTAGCATGTTGCTTTCCATCACACTCTCCATTTTCTATTTGAAATCAATAGCTAACAGGCATTACAGGGCACATATAGAACACTTGAGATCAAAATTTTATACTAGAGTTCTCTGGTGTTAAAAATTCAAACTTTTAACAACAACAACAACAACAACATCAACAACAACAACAAAACAAATAAGAAAAGAAGCTGTGATACACATACACAAAGGAATATTACTCAGCCATAAGGAGAGACGAAATACTGCCATTTGCAAAAACATGGATGGACCCTGAGATAATCATACTAAGCGAAAGCAGCCACACTTGAAAGGTTGAAAATCACGTATGTGGGATATAAACCTAAAAGCAACAAATGAAAAGACAAACAGAGACTCGTGGACATGGGCAATGGACTCATGGTTACCAGATAGAGTGGGGAGAGAAAGGGGAAAATAAAAAACAATAAAACGTTTTTTTAAAATTATGTATAGTATGAAAGAAATGGCATTTAAAAATAAAAGTAAACAAAAGCTGATACCTCTAGTGCTCCAGAGTTATGCTTAATGAAGAACGGTATATAGGAAAATAGTCATGGATGGTTTCTACTACCTGGATCCAAGGAAGTCATAAGACATCAGAGAATCCACTTCATCTGTCGCATTTACACACCCTCACCCAAAGTTATTTTGTCCCTTTAGCCAAGCCCCAAGAGTGGCATGCAAAGCAAAATATTTTGTAACGGAACCTCAGATTTATAAAATCAGGTTCTGTGTATATTTGGGGAGAAGAGAATGTGACAAGGAAGACAAAGGCATTTTTAAGTCAAAGGATCATCGTATGGCCTGTCTCTACCTGACTTGCTACTGATCCCGCCACTGGTGCCATTTGTTGGCGGGAAGGGCAGAGAGGTTTCCAGGAATAATGGGCTAGGAATAAGGCGTCCCTGGGACCTGGGTGTCTCATGATCAGTCATGGGAACACAACCCTTTAGAAAAGCAACTATTTCGGTCATAGATACTAAGTTTAAAAATAGTCACATTCTTTGCAAACTGAGGATAATACCACTTGCCCTGATAGAGGCTTTATATAGAGGAATGTCAGTGAATGCAAAATAGTTACACAAATGTAAAATAGTCATTGAATAAATACTGCCTGAGCATCTAAGATGTGCTTTGCATTTAATACCAACATAATCCCCATCCACAAGTATTTCAGTCTATTAGGAGAGACAGATAAATAAAGGGACACTGGTTTCAAAATGATGAAGTGAAGTTTTTTGCCCCTTCTCCTCTACTAGATGAATGCAAAAATAAAAGAAAGCCAAAATTGACCTTTGTTAGAGAACTCTAGAAAGGCTTAGGAACAGAGACTGCAGGTGGGAGCTGATTACTTAAAAGGAGTTAGTCTCAGAGGTCAGACTGACTCCACATATTTAGATGACTATACCCTGTCCCCTCCTCACACACATAGTCGATTTAGGCTTACCCTATAAATTGGTGGTTCCCACCTTTTTGGCACCAGGGACTGGTGCTCCTATGAGAATCGAATGCCTGATGATCTGAGGTGGAGCTGAGGTGGTGATGCTAGCTAGCGCTGGGGAGTGACTGCAAATACAGATGAAGCTTTGCTCGCTGGCCCGCCACTCACCTCCTGCTTTTTGCAGCACAGTTGATAATAGGCCATGGACCACAGCCAGGCAGTGGGGACCCCTGCTATAGAGAATGAGAAGCGCAGAAGCACTGAACTTGGAGATACTGGGCACTGAGGAGGGCGGGAAGAGATGTGCCACTAAGAACAGGGAGATTAAGTGGACGTCTGCATCTTCAATAGTAAAGTGAGACCCTCTGCTCCACACCTTGCCAAGGCACAAAACATCAAAAACCAGGTCTGTGCTCCCATATCATTCTGTGCTGCTTCTGGCTCAACAATGATAGTTGATTCTTTGTGCCAACATTAGCTATCCATCTTTTTGTTAAATTCTACAGATCGTGAAGTCAAACATAATGTCTGATGTGTTCCCCAGCATATCCTAGCACCAGCATAAGGCCTGACATGTGGCTGTCACTCAGATTACTGACAAACAACTGAATGAATTAAAGGGTCAAGCAACCAGCACTGCTCTGGAGCTAGAGCACTTCCTTGGATAGGTGGAGACTGAAGCCAGGTTACAATGGACCAAAAGAAAGAAGGGGGTTGAATGATCCACCTTAGTTAACAGGCGAGTTTATCCATAGCCTTCAATAAAGAGGTAAAACAGCTTAGTGAAAAAGAACTCAGGCTTTGAACTAATTTGAACTAACCTCAACTGGAACTCTAACCCTTTATTTCTTTGGCCTGTAGACCAGCCTTAAGGGAGGGGAAATAAAGCATCTAAGCCCATAACCTCATCTATAAAAACAGGACTAATCCCACCTACCTCCCAAGGTTGTGAGGATTCAGGAAGACAATGAAAGACACTAGAATGTTATTAAAAGTGTGAAACAGAATGAGTTAGTAGTTTAAATGAGCTGGTTTGTGGCTGATGTATCTTTATAGCCTCTCCTCCTGAAAACAGCACAGTTCCTGATTTCAGGTCCCTCTGACAGCTGGAAGCTTTATAAAGCGAGAACTAGTCACCTTGGTATGTCAAAATATTTGGTTAAAAGGGGGCTTGGAGAATATTAGATTTTTTTTTTCCAAATACGCTCTTCTTTCATAGATACTGATAACAGTTTCGTATGTAAAAATAGTTTTCTATTCAAGATGGCAACATAGGAGCCTCCTGAACTCTCCTACTCCCATGGGCATACCGAATCTACAGCTACATACAGAATCATTCCAAAAGAAACCCAGAAACCAGCTGAGTGACCCCTATACAATGGGCAAAGAAAAAAATAACCCACATCAAAAAGGGTAGGAGAGGCTGAGACAATCTTGTCGTAAACCCCAGTTCCAACACAGCAACATACATCTGGGAGGGAATTCATAACTTCTTGTTTCCCCCTGAGGAACAAAGAATTTGGACTCCACCTCCGACATCCCATCTTTTAAGACCTGCACCTGAGAGATGAGCCCCCCAAACATTTAGCTTTGAAACCCAACAGAGTTTGTGTCTCCAAGACACACAAAACTATAGTGAATGAACTAACAGTTTGTAAAGGGCTCTCCCATTCTCTCACCATGGCTAAGCCCCTGGGACTTATGAGAGGCAGCAGAATAAAACCAGTCCTTCGGTGAAAGAAGCCTATTCTATTAGTTTATCTTAACAGACACAGCCTGAGGGTCAGGCTTCTACTTTAATACACACCAAGGGGCTGACTGCTATACTCCCCGGAGACTGGGAAGGCCATTGGGCTCCATCTTCCCACTCCCCCTCTGCCTTGCCCAAGTCACTGGTATCTCCCAGAAAGGAGCCTGTACACACCTCTGGCACCTTTTTTTTCCCCAACTGCCACCCAGGGGACACCCCTTGATCACCTTGCTTTGGCGGTCAGTGGGGATCTGTTCACAGGGTCAATGGGATTTTAGCAAACAAAGTTTTAACTGGCTATCTGCCCAAGGCTCAGTGCAAAAGAATCAGAAAGATCCACCTCCCAATCTGCCTCTGAAAGAGGTATATTGGCACACTCTAAAAGCTGCTTTTTGAGAGTCTGGCTGTCAACAGGACTGCATCTAGGTGCTGACTGAGATCCTCTCCTTTGAGACAGGCATTGGCATACCCTCAACTACTAGGAGCCACTAACAACAAAGAAGGCCACTTGGACAATCAAAAAGGTGTGAGAAACAACCAAGAACTCAAAAGGTTGAATGACAAGGTTCAGCTCCTACAGAAGGCTGCTCTTTCAAGACTGGAAGAAGTGGCTGGCTGTTTTATCTAATGTGTAGAAACCAACACAGAGAGTCAAGGAAAATGAAGAAAGGAATATGTTTCAAACAAAAGAACAAGATAAAACCTCAGGGGGAAAAGGGACCTCCATTGAAACAGAAAAAAGTAATTTACCTGATAAATTGTTCAAAATAGCAATCATAAAGGTGCTCACTGAGGCCAGAACAATGCATAAAAATAAGTGAGATTTTCAACACAGTTAGAAAATATAAGAAAGTACCAAACAGAAATCAGAGCTGAAAAATACAGTAACTGAACTGAAAATTACAAGACATGTTCAACAGCAGACTAGGTTAAGAAGAAAGGAGAAGCAAAATCAAAGACAGGGCAAGGGAATTCATCCAATCAGAGCAGAAAAAAAGAAAAAAGAATGAAAAAGACTGAAGAAAGCCTAAGGAACTTATGGGACAACATCAAACAGACCAACATTCACATTACTGTACAAGGGGCCCAGAAGGAGAAGAGAGACAGAAAGGAGCAGAAAGCTTATTTAAAGAAATAATGGCTACAAGCTTCTGTAATCTAGGGAAGGAAAGAGATATCCAGATCAAGGAAACCCAAAGAATTTCAAAAAAGATGAACTCGATGAGACCCACACCAAGACACATAATTAAACTGTCAAATATTAAAGACAAGGAGGGGGGTCTTAAAAGCAACAGGAGAAAAACTTGTCATGTACAAGAGAACCTCTATTAGACTATAAGTAGATTTTTCAGCAGAGACTTCACAGGCCAGAGGGAGTGTCACAATATATTCAAAGTGCTGAAAGAAAAAAACTGCCAAACGAGAATACCCAGCCAGCACAGTTGTTCCAGAGAACTGAGAGATAAAGAGTATTCCAGACAAGCAAAAGCTAAAGTTCAGTACCACTAGACTAACCTTAAAAGGAATGTTAAAGGGACTTTAAACTGAAATGAGGGGGCACTAATTAGAAACCAGAAAAAATTAAAGTATAAATCTCACTGATAAACATATAGTTAAATTCAGAATAATCTAATATTGTAATGGCAGTTAATCATTTATAAATCTGGAATGAAAGTTAAAAGACAACACTAGTAAAAATAATTGCTACAATAATTGTTACTAGATATACAAGATAAAAATATTTAAATCGTGACAATGAAATCATAATACATCGTAGCGATTATAATTGTAAAGCTTTAAAATGCATTTGAAATTTAAACTGTTGTCAACTTAAACTGTTACGAATGTTTTTTGTAAACCTCATGGTAAGCACAAAACAAAAATCTATAGTAGATATGCAAAACATAGCATACCACTACAGAAAACCATCAAATCACAAAGAGAGCGAGCAAGAGAACAAAAAAATAAGAACACTCATACACTGTTGGTGGGACTGCAAATTGGTACAGCCACTATGGAAAACAGTATGGAGATTCCTCAAAAACCTAAGAACTGATCTATCATATGACCCAGCAATCCTTCTACTGGGTATTTACCCAAAAGACTTTAAAATTCATATCCATAAAGATATTTGCACATTGATTTTCATAGCAGCATTATTCACAGTGGCCAGGACATGAAAGCAACCGAAGTGTCCTACGATGACTGGCTAAAGAAGTGTGGTACATATATACAATGGAGTATTATTCAGCCATAAAAAGAGATGAAATACTGCCATTTGCGACAACTTGTATAAACCTTGAGATAATTGTGCTAAGAGAAATAAGTCAGACAGAAAAAGTTGAAAATCACATGATATCACATACATGGGATATAAAACTAAAAGAATCAAATGAACAGGACAAACAAATAGAGACTCACAGACACGGACTAAAAACTAGTGGTCACCAGCGGGTAGGGAGTGGGGGAGGAGGGGTAGGTAGACAGGGTAAAGGGGTCAATTATAAGGGGATGGGGTAGGATAGTGGGTAAAGGGGATCAAATATACAGCTGCTGAAGGAAACTGGACTTTGGGTAGTAAACACAATAGAATATATAGATGTCAAATTATAATGCACACCTGAAAATTATATAATTGTACTAACTAATGTTACCCCAACAAACTTAATTCTAAAAAATAAAAAAATAAAAAATAAGTGGATGAGTGGGTATGTATAATTACACTGCTAATTTTTCTTTAATTCTGATTTGCCAATTTTCTGTCCAGTTTATTTTCTCTGTGCTTCTTTACAAAGTAATCTTTTTCACTAAATACAAGTTCTAATACTTTCTTTAAAGTTGTTCACCATTAAAGAGTTTTAAGTTATTGTTATCATTCATTTCACTGATGTACCCAAAGTCTCCTTGTTTAACAAAAGTTTTCAAAAAAAATTTTGTTAGTGATTATTCACCTTTTATTTCTTGTTCTCTAAACAGGAATCACCAACTAAAATAAAATACATTCTTAAAAGCCTCAAAATTAAGTTGGGAAATTCAATAGACTTAACAGGCATTTGCTATTGATTAGCTAAAAAATTACTATAAAATCCCTAATTACATCTTACAATCATGTGGATATTTTATTGTATTTTGCTTTCTATTATTATCATTACTATTTAAACAAGAGTGAAACAGAAAAACACAAGTGGTGGTATTAGTCATATGGTACAAAGAACTGAGTATCTCTGACTTGATACTGTTAAGACAAAGATGGAAATTATTGACAAAGGAAGTGAATATCTAGTTTTATTTGGACTCTCACTGGACATAAGCTAGTCAACAATGTATTACATTGTGAAGAAAAAAATTAAAAACCATGGATGAAATGGTGAACTAACTCTACAAATGGTTGCAGAAACAACACTACTGCACAGAAGAGGCTTTCAACACTGAGCTTTCAGCTCTCAGGCTGCACTGCCATGCCACAGCTCAAAGTAAACATCAGTCTAAATTCAATGTTCAAAGGAAGATAGTCTCTCCAAGTCAATGTGTATTCTCTAGGAAAGTATGGGCTCTATCAACCAGTGCCAACACTTTAAGAAAATAAGTCACGCTTACCTCAAAAGGCATGATTGTAGCATGTCATTGAGCTTTTTAATAAAAACAAACCAGCCTGTTAGGATGTATATTGTGGTGGGGTAGGGGTAGAAGGCCTAGGCTAAAAAAGGTGGGTAAAATGAATCGAGCCACTGAATCTTATTCCTTTCAGACTCAAAGTTTTGAAATTTGCTTTGGCTGGCCTAAGTCTTGTGGCTTGGTGCTCTAAATCCAGTCAAGAAAAATAAAGAGATACTGCATAAAAGTAGGGAGGGTCAAAACTCAATTAGTGTTCTAAACTCAGAGGGAGTGCCACATTAGATGCTCCAGGACTCTGGCAAAGTAGGGTTTCAGATGCAGAAGTTAGCAGGGGATGGCAGACGAGGATCAGCACATAGCTGGCTATGCTACTGCCATTCTGAAAACATTCCAAATAAAATTTTGGCCAGACACCAACACTAAGTTTGAACTCTATAAAACAGTCGCACTAAAATGCTAACCATAGAGATTAACAAAAACATGCTAAGAAATGCACTTACTTATAGCTTCGAAAGTAAATCTTCCCATTCAGTGCAGTGAAATGCAGAACATACTCTAAACCAGCCAGACGGATATTTGATACTGTGGGACCCCTGAAGAAATCTAAAAGTACATATTATACAGTTATTTAAAAAAAAGACTAACATGATTTTAAAATTCAGTTATAAAGAACTAAAAGCGCCATTCAGTACCAATACTTATGTAAAAGGATAGGATAGGTAGCAAAAACTAATCCCTGAAAAAGGTCTGACTGTTCCATCCCACCCCTTTACTAATCTCATGACTTTATTTCTGTGTTTAGTTCACTGAGCCATTTTTCAATTTTGCAGTTTTCCCTTTAGGCCAATGCTCAGCATCATATTTACCATGAATATTAACCTTTTAAAAAATGCAAATCAAAGCATAAACTTTTAATCTGTTAAAACAAGTAGGTTAAGATGGCAAATTTCTATAAAAGTGGCTGTTCAAACTTTGACTAGCCTATGTTTTATGGAAGGGGGCAACAGCAAGAAAATTTTAATAGGAAATCTCAATTATATGAGCAAAGGATAACGAACTAAGTTGTGAAAATCAGAAAATAACCATCAAGGTCAGTGAGTAACTGTTTTCCAGTGTTGGGAATACCACTCGTGGCACATGAGATACTTTTAAATTATATATGAGTAGATAAAATTTACTTTTATTTTATCATATATTATTTTCCACTCATGGTAGGGACATAGTTTCTCTTTAAAAAGGGGACTTAAAGAAAAATCCCCATGTGAACAAAATTGTGGATAGTACATAAAAGTGATACATGAGTGAAAAGAGTTTGGAAAACTGCAGTCGAATTTGGTCCCTTCTTTTTATAGCTAAGAGGACTGAACATCAAAGAAGATAAATGTAAATACACAAATAGCATTTTGAGAAGAAAAACTTCCACACAAAAGTTTATCCAACTTAATTACTTAAGAACTGGCCCAAGGCAGGTATGTAGTAATCAGAAAATTTCATTCTGTCCTTATTTGTAGCCATCCCGCATTTTTTTCCCTCTTCCCATTATCTCATAAAACATAAATTATCTCCATGTGCATGAATATGAAATTATTTTAGTGGTTCACTAAAATAAAATCATAGCGCTAATATGCATAAATTAGACAAAAATGTGCATGCACATGTATATGCCACA
Source organism: Cynopterus sphinx (assembly GCA_030015415.1). Taxonomy (NCBI): domain Eukaryota; kingdom Metazoa; phylum Chordata; class Mammalia; order Chiroptera; family Pteropodidae; genus Cynopterus; species Cynopterus sphinx. The sequence continues at coordinate 93,128,660 of CM057386.1, read as the reverse complement.
TTTCTCTACTTTTTATAAAAATCCCTCAGGAATATTTTTATAAACCAAGTATCTACTTTTTCAAGGTATTCTGATTTAAATTTTTATCATAATTAATGACGAGCTTTCCCATGATTTTGCCAAAATCTGACTCTACAGTGGCCAAATTAATAAAGCCTCACTTGTTGTAGGGGCATTACTGAAGTCAAGTCATTCTGAGAACAAGACATGTACATTCCAGTCTCCCCCAAAATAGCTTTTGTGACGTAAACCTTACAGGCATACCTGCTTTTTCCATAAGTTTTCAAGAACAAAAAGGAAAGAAAAAAAAAAAAAAAAGCAACAAAGGAAAGAATGTTGACCTTTATGTGCTACCCATAAAAATTAACTCAAAATGGATCATAAATCTAAATGTAGAACCTAAAACTATTAAGACTTCAAGAAAAAATATAAGAGAAGAATCTTTGCAATCTTGGGATAAGCAAAGGTTTCTTAAACAAAACACAGGAAGAACATACCATGAGAGAAAAAATAAATGAGACTTCACAAAAATTAAATATTTCTGCTCTTTGAAAAATATCATTAAAACAAAGAGGCAAATGTAAATTAAATAAATGTCTAACCACTATGCTGTAAACCTGAAACTAATATAAAATAATACTGAGTGTCAACTCTAATTAAAAAAAAAAAAGTAAGCTTCAGACTGGGAGAAAATATTCAAAGACTGTAATATCAGACAAAAAGGATTTATCTCACACATATGCCCCTACCTATTACTCAATATTAAAAAGACAAACCAATATAAAAATGAAGCTAAGATTTGAATAGATACTTCATCAAAGATATATGATTTGAAGAGAAATCAGAGTATCACCAAATATATATGAATGGCCAATAAGCATATGAAAAGATGTTTAACATCATTAGTCATTAGAAAATGCAAACTAAAACTGCATGATATCACTATTTTATTTTATGCTGACTTTGAATACTGGACCAAAGTCAGTATAGAACATCCATTATATTGAAAAGAATGGTCTACCAAGTATTGGCAAGGTGGAATTACTGGAGCTCTCATACACTGTTGGTGGAAATATAAAATGAGACCACCATGGTGGAGGGCAGTTTGGTAGTTTCTTAAAATGTTAAACATACACTAGCCAAATGACTCTACCATTCCACTCCCAGATATTTTACCCAATGGAAATAAAAATATGCCCTCAAAAATTTGTATATAATATTGTGTTTACAACAGCACTATTGGTAACAGAAGCTGGAATCAAGCTAATGTCCATCAATGGACGAAGGAATAAACAAATGTGGAATAGCTATAAATGGAATATGGCTCGGCAATAAAAAGAAAGGATTACTTATATACACGTGCACAAATAAGATTTCAAATGTGGCTGTGTCCATGAGTAAATACATTGGGAAAGAGCACAGGAGTTTGACCATGGAGTAGATTGGAAAGATCAGGAGAGCTAGAGTCAGAGACTAGACCAGATCCCTCACTCTGCACAAATAACTGGTCTGAATTTCTTCATCTACAACATGGGAATAATATTACCATAATGAAATGTCTGTGTACCTCCAAAATTCATAGGTTAGCCCTTACCCCTAGGTGGCTATATTTGGATATGGGGCCTCTAAGGAAGCAATTAAGGTTAAATGAGGTATGCCATAAGGGTGAGGCCCTGATCCCATTAGATTTGTGTCATAAGACAACTAATAGAATACCTCTTTCAAGTCTCTCTCTCCTTCCCTCCCATCCTCCGCCACACATAGGAAAACCTATGTGAGCATATAAGAAGCAAGCAAGAGAGTCCACACCAGAAACTTTGATCTTGAACTTCTAGCCACCAAACTGTGAGAAAGTAAATTTGCTTTTTAAACTTCCCGTCTATGGTATTTTGTTATGGAAGCCTGAGCAGACTTAATACAATGACTTTTGTAGAGCTGTAAAGGGATTAATTAAATAAATTACCTGATCTAATCTATGAGTTATTTTCATTATTGTATATTTTTTGAGTAGAATAAGAATTAGGAAACCAGAAAGGTTAAAAAAATTAAAACAATGACCACTGATATAGACATGACTACTGATAATAAGACAATGAAGAAAAAGCAACCCAATTAGGTAATTAAATTTAAGGTAAGCTTTAAAGGAACATTTAGTAAAATTGACCTATTACTTGATTTACTATCTTCTCTCTATATAAGGAATAGTCACATAAAAAAGGAACCATAAAATTAGAGTGAACTGACTGTAAAAATAAATATTTACTGGTTTTCTATTTTTTTTAAAAAAGAGGACTTGCTAAGATTAACTAAGATTAACTATAAATCTACATATTTAAGAAAGCAAAAGAGAAGCAAAATTCAAAATAAACAAAATGGGTACCTGCCATGAAGATACTGAGTTAATAAGTTAACTTTCTTTCTTGGTCAATTATAAAAAAAGAAGAAGAAGAAGAAAAAGAACTTCCTAGAAGGAAGAAAGCCCTTGATAAAAATTCTTTCTCTACTGTTCTATTTCATCATTTCATTAGAACATAAAACATAAACCAAGAAATTTTCCACTGCCTTACTTCATATTTATATTAAAAACTCAACTTTCCTTGGTGCCCAACAATCTCACTTCATTCCTCTACCTTTCATTCTTCTTCCCCCAGGTTCCTTTATGGTTTTCACTCCCTCCCTATCATCACTACATTATATGCTCATACCTGCCATCTAGTGGAAGCATAAAATAATAAGATAAAGTTTTTATAAAAACCATTTAAACAAAAGCAAACAAAATAGAAGTACTATCCTCACGGACAATTAATAATTAATTGAAAGAACTAGGGGACAAAAGGCAGAAATTCGGGCCGATGGAATACAAGCAATAGGAATCTTAGCTGAGAAAACAATTTTAATATTTTGGGGTGTATAACGTTAAAAAAAATGTTGGTCATTGTCTTTCATATATAATTTATTTTTAGTTCATGAAAAATACAGGTAAGAACCTATAGCAAAGACTCTGCAAGGGAACTTCACCATGGGCAAGATGAACAGTAGAAGCAAAAAAGCTCAGGCTTTGGTAATGACTCTGACTCACCAAACTCAAGAGCTTTAGAAAGGATTAAACAGATTATAGCAGTTACCCCGTTTTTTTATATATAGCCATTATTCAGGGGGATTGTTTCATAAACTATACAAATGTCTAACCAATGCACTGTGTACTTGAAACTAAAAAAAAAATAAATAAATAAAAATCCCCAGAAAAAAAAACAGCCATTATTAATAAGAAATGAGAAGTTCTGAAAATTATAATCCCAATAAATAAAAAAAAATGTGTCTATCCACAAAATTTTTTGGTCGACTTGGATTTCTAGAGAGCATGTATATAGTTTAATTTATTTATAAAATATACACCACAAACTTTTCACAAGTGATCTAGGGCATACTGTATAAAATTCTATAAGGCAACCAAGGACCTACCTTGTAAGAATGGTGCAAGAAAAGTTTAAATGAAATAAATTATTTAAACTTGAGATAATGCTGCTAATTATCAGAAGTATTTGTATCTCCAAGGACAAACTAAACTTCTTTTCAGAAAAAAGCTGGCAGATGTGATTATAGAATATTAAGTATTACTAACATTTAAGAAATCATGGAGAACACCAGCTTTTCAAAAAAGGGGAGAAAAGGGGGTATAAAGTTGGTAAAATTTATGTCAATTACAGATAATAACAACAATTGTATATTAGATTTTAAGATGACTTGTGAACACAAAGGAAAAGGTATAGTCATTACATAAATCATTTGGAACTAGTGTAGTTCACTAAGAATAAGTTATCTGTAAAACAACTTTGCAAGGTTATTGTGAAAATGAAGCAATATATTTAAAGTACCTAATACACACTTGCTAGTTAAGATAACAACAAAATAAAAGGAGCTGGGAAGATCACTGAGGGTTCTCTGGGAAAAGAAACAAAATTTGCAAGAATGGAAGAAACCAGATGAATACAAATGAAATCAGAAATGACAATAGGAATATGCAAATTATATTTTTTAAAAGCCACTTTTAATGAAAAAGGGAGGAAGAAAATTGGAGATCAAGAAAGCAAGTTATAGTGTGAAAAATCTTGTATACCAGACTAAGAAAAACAAGTAAACGTTTTGAATTGGAAGTGAATGATGTATAACAATCTTAAAATTTTAACTTTTCAATTTTCTAAATTTAACTTGATGTCAATGATGACAAGAGGTGGGAATGAGTATTTTATAAAGTATAAAATGCTATGTAAATAGGTTTATACCAAAGTTACTATAGCATCAAAAAATAATAATGATCTACAGACAACATTCTTTTAACTTTCCCCTGCTAGTGGGGAATAAAGAAAATAACGAAAAAGAAAAAAGAAATCAAAAAGTAAAAGCTGTATAGAGTAAAGTGGCAAAATGCCACTACTGACAGTATTAGATTGCCTACCTAAGCTACCCTAAAGTATTACAATACTTACCAATAAGAAGATTCTTTAGCCTTCGGTAGTCTTCTGTTACATCGAAATCATCACCAGCAAATATTAACATGGGTTTTGTTCCCTCAGGACATTTACTATTCTATGAAATGAAAAAAAAATTGTAATTATATAATTATCTGCTTCACTCTGTCACACTGACAAATTATTAAGTGGTCAACGAATGACTTAAGCTACTTTTTAACATTATTCTATGCAAAGAATAAAATAAAATACTAAACTTGCTACAAAACAAACACTGACCTTTAGTAGTGAACATTCTAGAGTCAAAATAAATTTCTTTGAATTATTTGTACCACTGTAACTTCCCTACTATATCACATAAACTATTTTTTTATGAAAGCTAAATTAAAGTACCAACTAAACATTCACATGAAAAGCAAAATAATTTTATACAAGCTAAGGTATGCGCTAATCCTCAGCAGAGTTGAAGCTATTACTAAACACAAAATACAAAAAAGGTTTTGTCTAGTTCTAGATTTTCTATACCAAGAAGAATGTGATGTGAGTAATAAGAGGATTTAAATTGAAAAGCCATCAAAATGAAAGAAAATCAAATAGAAAAAAATCTTTAACTGAAAAATTAATTTATGGAAGAAAGTGCATAACTGGTGGTCTAGTAGCCCACTGATTCTAGTATCTCTGCTCTGACACCAATCAAGAATTATCCAAATGTAGCAAAAACAAACAAACAAACAAATAAACAAACAGGAGAGAAAGGAGAAAGGGAGGGAGGAAAGAAGGAAGAAAAAAATAATACAAACATTCTCTGCCCTAGGACCAGAGGTCACCTGCTGCTTCCCTGTTCATCACGAACAGTCTCTTAACATTCTGCTTCCAAACCCTGAAACCTAACTTTCTAGACTTAGGGGATGTGTCTAAGCCCTGTTGTCTGATCAAGGGCCTAAACGGACTTTCCAGACCCAACATGCAACATATGTCCCACCTGACCCTCCTATTACTACCCCTAGGTCTACGGTCTACGGGGTTATTTAAGTACATACAAGTAGGTAAGAGAAAGTGAGGCAACACGAACTTTCAAACCATCCTGACCACATGTATAGCAATAAAAAATATTATTTTAAGTCATAATCCAGTGTACACATCATAGAAATATAACTAAATAAGTTATGTGAAATAGTATTTAACACATAGATCAGATATTTTTCACAATGTGAAAACCCTGAAACTAGAAGAAACAGATGAGCTTTATTCTGATAGTCTGAAAGTTACTAAAAATGTAAAATACTATGATATAATATACTGAAAATGCTACAATTATGTAGTCCTTGAACTTCTGAATTAAAAATAATAATTCTTATAAATGATGCATGAACTTTCCAAATAAAATATCCAGAGAGTTGCAATATATTTCATACTATCTAAAATAAAATCAACGAGCCTTAAATTTTTATATAGAAAAACCATCCCTAGAAGTTTGGCCATCTTAGAAAATTGGCTCTTAGAATAATCCGTTTCCTGGTAGAGTATAATCTAATATTACTTAACAGAGGGATGAGCTTGGCAATAAAAGTAGGCAAGTAAGACAAGAAATAATTGCTAAAGATGTCTAAAAAATGAGGAGACAGAGTAAAGAGGAAATAAATATGAAGAAAAAGTGTAACAAAACAGGTAACTCCAAAACAAACTAAAATTACAAGCCTGTAACCGAAGAATAAGGTAAAAAGTGAAGGGCTAACTAGTCTACGCAAGCATTACCAATGTAAGCATATTTTCACCAACTAATGAATTTTATAGTTATGGATATGCTCCATGAGTGAAAGTTTAGTATTCAGTTTAAATGGTTCTTGTTAGGAAAGAGACCTTGTCTACAACCATGCCACCCTAAACAAGCCTGAGCTCATCTGATCTCAGAAACTAAGCAGGATTGGGTCTGGTTAGTACTTGGATGGGGGACCACCTAGGGAATACCAGGTACTGTAGGTGTTAAAAAAAAAAAAAAAGAATGAGACCTGACAAACACTAACAGTTTTGTGGTCCAGTTTATAAGCTGCACGGCGACTGAAGTATTTCTTTGCTTTGGAAGTAAAGCAGAAAGAATACAGTAGTTGGCATACATGCATCATGCTCAGGCCCACTAACTGGTGACCAAACTAGCAGCAGCGGTAAAGATAAAATGAGGATCTACTGCTCAGAGCCCCAAAGAGAAACTGTAATAAAATGATGACTTCCACTATACATAATAAAGCATCATGCATTTATACACTTTACAAAACACCTTCCAATACTTTATTCTGATTGATGAGAATTTTCATACATATGATCTCATTTGATGTTGTTATACCTATTTAACATTTGATTAAAATTGAGGGTCAGGGAAGTAAATGATTTATTATGTGTCACAAATGTCATTTAAATGGCCAAGAGAGGTTTCAAACTCAAGTGTTCTACCCTCTAAATAAGGCTACTATTCTACCACCTTGTACCTGAGGAAGCTGGTATAGTTAAGTGGAGATCTGGTAAGAGCGTTTTTTCAAACCCACAGGAAATCTGGAAGTTATGTCCTTTTTTAGAGGAGGCTGGGGAAAAGGGTGATTATGTATTTGTTATAATTTTCAATTATACCGTGACCCTCGAAGACCCACAAACTGAGAGTAATTATATAACTTTCCATTAGAAACTTCAATATTCTTTCAAAGTCCTTGAGTCCTAACTGGTTATACCACTTGCTATGTATATGAGTCAGTAACCAATGGAAAGAAATCCTCTGGGCTTCAATCTCTAAATCTATATAATAAGAAAAATTATTTCAGCTTTTCGTATAGCAGCTGTGAGGTCTAAATGAAATATGTATTTGATAGAATAGATTAAAGTAGGAAGCAGAGTTCTGAGGGAGCAGAAGCCCAATTTGGACCCAGGAGCTGAATTAGGACAATTTTCTTGCTTTTCTAAGACGGTTCACCACTTTCTACTTCACAATCCTGTTTTAACAAAGGATATACACAGATGCAAGTCCTCAAAAGGAGGACTGAGCTAACAATTTTGTGAGTAGCAGCCAAAATACTACAGAACTGGCCAAAGCTTCCAGGTGTAGAACAAGGCTCACTATGAAATTCTGGTATCTCTGAGGTTCCATAAAATAGATGCCATGATAACGGAGGGAGACAATAGCACTTAAACCATGGACCTAGACAAAAATTTGTAACCACTCTGAAGTCTAACTGCCAGAATATCTGTATGTGTTATAGTATATAAATATATTCTTCTTTCTAAAGTAAAATGAAACTGCTTTTATCTTAGAGCACACTAGAATAGTTTCTCCTTTAAGCTAAAAACTGTATCAGCACTCTTCACCACTAGATGTCACTATAGCCCAAGAGCAACAGTGTAAAATGCTTATTTTTATGACCAATAAGTATCTTACCTTAATATCTTTCAGAGAAACAAACTTCTCAATACCTAATTCAATCATATCTAGCACATGATAGTCATACAAACGACCTAGAAGGAAAACACATTTTAAGCATTTATTTTTCCCAAACAGCCCCCTTATATGAAAACCCACTTATCTATGTGTTCAAAATGTCCTGATATCTGCCTTGTTCCTTTCTCCATATATCCCTCAAACATGTCTCCTCCTTCTTAAATTTTCAACTCTTCCTAAAATAGATAATTCTATAGATCTTGACCCTCAAAAGGATCTTAAAGGTCACTTAGCCAAACTCCCTTATTTTATAGAAAAGTAAATAAAGGCCCAGAGTGGGTAAAGGGCTTGCTTAATTCAAGCCAGTGAGATTGCCAGACCAAGTCTCAATACACCCAGGCAAGGATTTTTTTTTTTTCAAATATATTCAGTAAATAGATATTAGGAAAGGGTTAATTTATGCAGGTAAGAATGTTACTTCATTTTCTAACTCTAATACTGATTTGAGATATATATGTTTAATATTAGAAAGATTACTACTTCAGTTAGTATTTACATGCCCATTCTTTCCCTGAAGATAGGTAAAAGTTTATTCAAATTCACAAGGAAAATAAAAATACTAGCTCAGAAATTACTAGTTATTCCTAAATCCTCAACACCATCAATTAATCTTAGTAATAGAAGTGACTCTATAAGTAAAAATATTAAAAATAATACTTACCTATTACTAGATTATTTGGCCGCTTCTTATTATGGGAGCCAAACATGAATAAAGAACAATCTGATTTCTTTGAAAAGAATTCCTATAAAACCAAAGAAATCCCATTCAAGCAATGAATATAGGAAACTTAAGAACTGTACATCCAAATTTTTTTTTTAAATATCAGTTTTTTCAGTGGAAGTTAATGAAAAGTCAGTATGTTATGTAGTATGTTATATAGAAATAAACAGAGAAAAAGGATTGTTTTCTACCTTTTTACTGCAAATTTTGGGGTTCACAGGGAAAAGGTATAAGTTCACAACTAAAATTATGTTAAAACTATTAGGTGAATAAGTAAAATGAGACCATTTATTATCAGTTGTGTAGTTATTCTGTAATAGTACACCAAGTAATTTGCTAAACAAATACCTTTACTCATGGGACACTACTGCTAACATCAATTGTACATCTTGGCATACATTTAATACACACATGAATATATATATAGGGAACCTACATGATTTAATTCTATATGAATTAATCAATATGGTATTTTTTAGATGTTTATAATTAGACTCATGAGTTTACAAGGCATATATCTATTTTTCATTACAAACTTCATCCACACAGGAATCTTACCCTAGAATCTCCACACCACCCAGCTATGACTAGTTCTATTTTGTACAGCTGGCAAGGGCCGACTTACAGATCTGTGTTATAAGGAGTGTTGACTTCCATTACAGATTTGAGAGTGAGTGGAAACCATTATCCTAGACAGCTCCTTTTATACTAATGCACATGCCTGCTACAACACACACAGTTCGATTCAGTGTACTAAGATTCCCAATCTCAGCACAAAAATTAGATTTAACGTATTCTGGTCTAATTCTAGTGTAGTTGGAAAAGTTTCTTAAATTAATGACAAACACTAAAAAAGAGACAAAATAACCATAATCCTCAACTTTTCTTAATTGGTTACAAGACTCCCTGAGATATGAGCCACTAATTTGGTTATCATTCATTCCAGTGTTTAAGCGAAAGCAAGTGGGGCAAACAACTACCCACACCTGCCTATTCAATCCGCACATGGAAGATGCAAAGTCAGAGAGGCCAGGAATTCTAGCAGAACTATGGGATCTGGCAAACTTTTCTGAGAACTAGTTTTATCATGTGTAAATCACAGACATTAACACACCTCCTGCAAAAATCTGTAAGAGCCACATGGTTTGTCATATGTGAATTCTTATACTGTGTCTGGCACAAAGTAGGTATTCAAAAATGTTTTTTAAATGTCCAAATAAATGAAAATGCTTTCTTAAAATGTTTTTATTTTACATTCTCATTTTATGACTAACACCCCAAAGACTTCCGTAAACTACCTTTCATGTACATATAGTACTTTTATCTCTGTTGTTCTTTTCCATAAAGTCCACTTTTTATTTGTTAAAATTCTAGAGCAAGAGTTGTCAAATATCTGCAAAAGGCCAAATTGTAAATATTTTAGGCTTTTGATATGCTAAAAAAACTTTATCAAATATGTGGTAACAGAAATTTACTATGGAAAGTGAACAATGTAAATATATACATCCCATACTGTTAAACTGTACAGCTGAAACTTACTGGATTTTGTTAACCAATGTCACCATTAAATAAAGTTTAAAAATATAAAAACTATTCTTAGCTCATGGACTTTACACAAACTGGGACTTGGCTCACAGGAGGTATATTTGCCAACTCTTACTCTAAAGCATAGTTCCAAGATTATAATGTAAGAAATGGAGGGTGGGAGGTCAGGAAGAGAAATTGAACATTTCCAACATGACTACTGTTCTCAGAACCATTTTGAGGTTTAGAGGTCTGAGATTTATTTTAGCCAATGAAATACCACTTATCTCCAGAGATGGAAGATCAGAGAAGAAATGTCACAATTTCAAGTGTAAGAAAAGCTATCACGTTAACAGTGGATGGAAAAGGTAAAGAATGTTACAGATTCTGCAATATTGCTACCAAGTGGTCACTCAACTAAACGCATCAATGTGTCACAAAATATCAGCCTTTGATGAGTGGTGGATGGAAGAGAGAAAATTCTGGGTTACACTGTATTTTTATTTTCATGATCTCATCACCAAATCACTACCAAAAAAATTGCAATAAGTAATTTTGTAAAAAACTAAATATTTATTTTGACAATATTTTTTTTAGTATAATTTTTATTGTAGTTAGTTGCCGCATTAGGGTAAGATGTTCAATTTTAGTCTTCTAATTAATTACTGAGATTCTATTTAAAAGTTCTTTTTTTAAAATTCACTAACTGAAAGAAAAACAAGTAATGGTGTTCCTATCAGGAGAACATAATCACATTCTGATTCTTTTTATAAAGTCAATTTAAACAGTTTAAACCAAAAAAAAAATTTTTTTAAACCATTTACTTCAGTAAAATTTTATTTAGAAAGAAATCAGTATTATCATATACTCAAAGTCCATTCATCATTTACCATTTACTGTATATTATCTTTTACCCTCTGATTTCATTCACTAGGCCTTTTCATTTAGTTTTGGTTACCAGTACACTAGAACAGAAATTTTATTAACTTTAGTAAGCAACTGACAAATGTTCTCAATAATTCAGGTAGAGTTCTTTGTTCTAAAAATATCCAAAGAAAGAAAAGATTTTTAAAAATCAAACTTGCTTTATAAAAAGACCAATAACAAGCTTCCTTTTGATAATCCATTAATTATGCACTTAAAATGCAATTTCAATTTTTTAAAAATTCTATCAATAGACTTGCAAGCAGTGAATACATACTAGCAACAGTGAAATATAAGACCTATAGTAATACTTGAAAGTGTAAAAGTCTTATTTGCTTTCCATTTTATATCAAAATCCCTCACATAGGATTTCAAATTTTTAAAAAAGCATAAATTAAGAGTACTAGTCTGAATGATCACTTACATGCTATGCTCGCTTAAATCAGATTTTCACACTTACCAATGATGTCTGATCCTCAAATGGTCTTGTAATATTTTTCCTAAGAATATTAAAAAATATGAGCCTAATTTTCTTAATCATAGTAATTCACCAATAACAATTAAGTAATATATTAAGTAAACATTTCATATTCAAATTCTCATAAAAGAGGTTGGGAAGATATTTATTCATTCAAATATTTATTTAGTGCCTATTATGTCCAAGGCCCTGTGCTAGGAGCTAGGAATACTATACCATGGTATAGTATACTATACCATGTCAAACAAGAGCCTTATTTTCTTGGAGCTTACATTAAAGTGGAAATAATAAACAACCTCAAAAGGTAGTTAACTGTTGTGACAAAAATAAAATAGGATATAGTGTCAATGTGAAGAGTGGAAAATAATTGGACTAAGACCTTAGAAATGATCTCATCACCAAATGAGGGGTTAGCCACAGAAAACTGAAGAATAGAATAAACAAACATTCTGAGATGAAAAAAGTTTAGACTATTCAAGAAACAAAAAAAGGCAAGTGTCATTGGAACTTAGCGAGCAAAGGGATAATGGTGGGGAGAAAAATAATTATTTGCAGTCTTTGCATAGTCTCAAAGTATCTCTTCCAAATATTTACTAATTACAAAGAGAAAAACAGTAACTTTATAGTGGAGAAACCCTGCAGACACCACTATAATCAAGGTCAATGTCACCAACATAAGACATCATGTACTCCCCATGATTTATGAAGAAAAGCACATCACTTTTGTGGTATTCTTACCAAAATACATAACTTCAATTTATTAATGAGAAACCTGAGACAAATCCAAAATTCAGGATATTTTACAAAATAACTGACAAATACTCATCAAAAGTATCAACGTCATGAAAGACAAGGAAAGACTGAGGAACTGTCATAAACTGGAAGAAACTATGGAGACATGACAACTAAATGCAATGTGGGATCTTGAAAGAGAAAAAGGACATTAATGGAAAAATTGGTCCAAACCAAATCAAGTATGTAATTTAGTTAATTTGTACCAATTTTACCAATGTTAATTTCTTAGTTTTGACAACTATACTATGGTTATGCAAGATATAACATTAAGAGAAGCTAGGTGAATGATACATGGGAATTCTATTATTTTTTGGAACTTTTCTGTAAGTCTACAATTATTTAAAAAAAAAAACTTACTACAATTACAACTATGTAAGAATATTAAATATGAATGAAAACAGACTGGAAAGAAATAAATTTAAAAATATAAATAGCTGTATATAAGAAACTGTTGTATTTAAAAAAAACACCATTTTTCAAAATCTTGCATAAAATGGTTGGTTGTTACTTTTATAATGGAACAATATAATTTAAAGTAAAAGAAATTATGACTTACTTTTTATATAGAACCCCATATGGTTTTTTTAGTGCATACTGTAAGACATAATTAATAGCTTTTAAAACAAAACATATTCTGAAAAGCAGAGGTAAATATAAAGCATTATAACAGTTATTATATAAATTACTCTGGTCCTTAAATCCTATTCTGATATCTTCTGCTTGGCTCCCTTCTGACCACTTATAACAACTTGCAATATAAGCTTAATATTCTAACTTAGACTGGATTTTCATAATTAAAATTTTCTATGCCCTCTCAATAGTCTATCCAACTTAAATGCTTTCCTTTATTTCTTTTAATTCTACCAATTCCATTCTTTACAGGCAAATAATTTGAGAGTAGAAGAGCAGGGAAAAAAAAAGAATTAATCCTATCAGGAAAGACTGATGATAGAAGTGAAATAATGTCATCTAGAGATATGAGAACTGAGAAACAGTCACGATGACAGAGTACTAGCCAGTTTAAATATAGTCCTCTAAAAAATTCTTGTTATTCAAATCTCTTTTCATTTTTTTCCTACTTCTCTCTACCCACCCAATAATAATCACTTATTACCTATATAGTCTGGAATGCTCTACCATAGGGAATAATAAAGATTTAAGGCATTATCTTGCCTTAGAGAAAGGAGTAAATGAAGGAAAATAAAAAATAAAGTAAAATGATCATTCATTATTGGAACTGGTAAACAATTCACCAAAAATAGCTATCTTTTTAAGTATGAAAACTCATAATGATTTTTGATTAAATGTTTCCCTGCCTCAGTGGAATAGACATTACCACCTTTCCTTGACAATACAAGAGTCATAAATGAGTATCAACTACTGTAATAATCTATAATATTGCGCTGCTCTTAGAGTTTACTTAAATATGCAGGGTCATTGTGTTGATGGGGTACTGGAAGGATAGGAGCAGTATCTCATCAACACAACACTTAGACAAACAAAAAGGATGAGCACATTAGACATTCAGATATACGAACTGACTATTGCACTTAACAAGCATGTTTAGCTCAAGTTTAAAAATTTATTCAGTTACTTACTTAGTTGATTTAACTCAAAGACTCTATCCATTTTACTTGAGATCTAAATATTCAAATACCTACTAGGTAACCCTAGAGAGTGTGCCTTTTAAATTCACTGATTTAACATTTATTGAGCATATGCTATGTTCTAGACAACAGACTAGACACCAGGCTATAGAAGAAAAAAAGTTTTGTACCTTCATCAATTAAACCACATGGCCTGACCTGAACTGCTCCACATGACATATTAACTGGCATTATCGTTCATCAGGCGACCAAACTGGAAATCTGGTAAGTCATACTTCTTACTCATGCCCAAACTCTTCTACCCTCAACATCGAGAGTTTCTGATCATCTCATTTTCATTGCCATCACTGGACTCCAGATGCTCTTTAATTGACTGACAGCAAAGACTTAAATTAAAGTTTCCTATATTTACTTTGACCCTTTCTAGTCAAGATGATTAAAAGGATCACATCTCACTTAAAATCTTCATTAGTTCCACTGAGCTTTCAGAATAAAGCTCAAACTCCATGTTACTATCTGACCCCTACTTGTTCTAGCTTCATCTAGCTCCTTTGCCATCCCCAATTTTTGCACTTCTCCAAATGTTTCATGTTTCTTCACTGTTTCCTCTGAGCAAGCTTCTTCCTTGGCCTTGGAAACCCTTTGCCTCCCCTCTCCAGTCTTGCTTCTATTCTGACTCCCATCCCATCCTGTGCATGCCTCTAGCACAGCACTTAGTTTATAATGCTATAGTTTTTTACTTGTCTCTCTCCCTCACTAAGCTCACTGAACGGAGAGAATATGTTTCATCTACTAATCCCCAGCATATAAGACAGTAACTGGTGTCGGTGAAGAAATAAGTATACAGTAATATGCCGTTATTTCACTTTACAAATTAGATACGTTCCTTAAATGTGAGTAAACCAAATTCTAGTAATTGAAACTAGTTGAAATTTACTAAGAAAACCAACTGCTTTAAGGAAAACCAATAATCAGTGCCTTGACAAGGCAAATAATCTCCAACTTTACTTTTCTCTAAGGCTAGCAGTTCTTAAGGCAAAGAAAACTTATCTATGCATTTATCTCTCCAGAAGCCCAAACTTGTATGCTGAAAATTTCCTAAAATGATTTCAATACCATTTAAAAAATACGTATAAATACATACCACGTCTCTAAGTACTTCTGTCACTGTTGAATTTGCATTTCCCCCTTTAATAAGCATGGCATTTTTAATATTTTCACTGAGTTTTGGTTCTCTCTTCTCAAGGAATCTCTTGGCCCTTTTCGTTTTTGGCTTTCTGTTCATAAAAAAATCACAATTTATAATAACTTAAAACATTTTCCTCATATTATAAATCCATACCTTGAGTAATATGCAAAATCTTAAAAATCAACAGAAACATTACATAGCATTTATCAGTTAGGATTCCACCATTTAACAAAATCTCACTTTTTAGGGAGATAATTAGCAAAAGATATTCAATTATTACTATTAAATGTTAATTCTAATTTGTAAAGATTTATGCACCCCTAGTTCACTGAAGCACTATGTACAAGAGCCAAGATATGGAAGCGACCTAAGTGCCCATCGATAGACAACTGGATAAAGAAATTACAGTATATACATATAATGGAATATTACTCAGCCATTAAAAAAATGAAACTTTACCTTTTGTAACCACATGGATGGACCTAGAGGGTATTATGCTGATTATAGGGAATATAGTCAATAACACTGAAATGGCTATGTGTAGTGCCAGATGGGTACTAGAGTAATCAGGGGGATCACTTCATTAATTATATAAATGCCTAACTATTGTGCCATATACCTTAAGCTAATAATAAATAAAATAAAGGGGCTATTGATAACTGGGGAAAAAAGCGTTAATTTTATTAGCTTCTGGTTTTCTAAAAAGGTTTGCATTTTATTATTCCCAGCATTCTTTTATTACTGCTTATTTCTAAATCCTTTTTTATTAAACCAAAAAAGGACTCAAGTGAATATCATTGCTATTTTCACTCATTATTTTTTTCTTCAATATTAGTCAAATTGTAACCCATAATCCCACACAAAGAACTGCACAATAACTGCTGATCAAACTCTAAACATGAGGAGGCTAATTACTGCTTATCTTTCCTCCAGGTTTAAGATCACAATGCCTGCCAGTAAGCATACACTATCACACTCCAACATCACTGCGGAGAAAGTCAAACATTACTGCCACCGAAAGGAATTAATAATGACCGGTGCTTTTACAGAGTCACTTCGTTAAGGTTTAATCTTCACCATGACCTATGAGACAAGTACAATTATTATCTTCATTTTATAGATGAGGCAACGGAGGCCAGAGAGTTAGTTTGCCCAAGATCACACAAATCTTCAAAATGAGCTAGATTTAAAAACTCATTTAGACCAATCACCCTGCAAAATAAGAGAAAACAAATCCATTATTCTGATTTTATGATGTGACAGAAGTAGAATGTTTTTCTATATTCCTGTTCAGAAAAAGGGCTTCACCTCTGCTTCCATTATTAGTGAGCATCATACTTTTGCAAGTTCTCTGCCATCTACTGAAAGAATTCCTTCTCTCTTAAAGAACTATGACCCTCCCTTTCCTTCTTCCAGTCCTATTAAAACTGGGATGGAAAAAAAACCAACAAAACAAAACAGAATACACACACACTTTAGTTTACCATTTATATTTAAAAATTTCACTAGATAAAATGTCAAGCACATGTAAAGCTTATAATCATTCATTCACTGGCTAATAAAGATACACATTATTTATTAAATCAAGTCAAGAGATATTTAGTTTATCTACACAGCAATGTAAACGCTATATGCTCCATACTCCGTGTGGTTTGTTACTTCTCACTAATCAGCAACGAATGCAAACAGCACCTTATATGTTTTATTAGCTATTTGTCCCCCAATTAGACTCTAAAACTGTCATCTTTGCTTCCCACATCTAGAAGAATATACAGCAAATGCGCAAAAATCTCTGAATTAATGACTAAAAGGTTTGGCTGTTTACTGTTAACCCAGGTAAATCGTAAGAAAACCACAGCAAATAATCTCAAGAACGTTCACGAGATCAGCAAATAGTCCTGGAACGAATTTAAAACAGACGTCGCTCAAGGACTACGCGAAGTGCGCAAGGCTGGGAGGAAAAGAAAAGGCGAAGGAGCACTTTTCAACGTGCTGCACCAAGGCTTCACAGACATGCTCACCAACTGTCCTCACAGTTCTACGACGGACGATGGGGAGTGCTATTTTACAGAGGAGAGCGAGTCTTGGGGAGATCAAATGGCCCGAGGTCACAAGGCTCTAAGTGGACGCCCCGACTGTCCCCTGGATCAGACGCCGAGGCCTGTGCTCCGAAGCCTCCACTCGCCCACCTCCGCCCCCCACTTCTCCGGAAACCAGGACGCGTCTGAGACCAAAAGCGGCCAAGACCTCCGGGCCACCTCCGCCCTGCGGCCACCACTGTGCGACTCCCAGCGGGCCGCGCCCTCGCAGGCGGCACCGACCCAGGGAAACCCGCAAAGGGTCCGTGTAGGGTCCGACCCGCGAAGCACGTGAGGACGGAGAGTGGGGACCGGGCGCGGAAGACGGAGACAGAGCCTGAATCGCTCCATCCCTCGGCGGGAGCCCCTCTCCTCACGTCCGCCGGGGGGGAGGGGGAAGCCAACCAACTTACACGACCCGATCCAAAGCGTCCATCGCCCCCGCAGCCGAGACCCAGGGAGCACACGCGCACCACGCGGGGCCCGCAAGACACGCCCGCACTCCCGCGCGGACGGAACCGGAACCGCGGCGTGACGCCACTTCCGGGACCGCCACGCCGAGGATGCTGGAGGCGGAGCGGCCGCTGGGCGTGGACTCTCGTTCAGTTCCCTTGGTGATGGGATTCCGCCGAGGCTGTCCCAGAAATTCCCTCTCACGTCCCCTCTAGCAGCCCCACGTACACACCCGTGTGTATAACCCCAATCAGGTATTCAGGGACCCGGTGTTGGTCTGAGAATCCCCAGGATGCTAGAAGATCGTAGGTCTACTCGTGTAGTCAGTCTCTCAAAATGTCAACGTGAAATGTACACTACTGACAACTGTGAAATCGGTTTATAACTACCACAATGCCTAGCACATAAAACGGTGTGCGGAAAACCACACGGCTGTGGTTTTAAATCACTAAATACTCCAATTTTTAAATCACTAAATACTTAACATACCATTAAATGTATCCCTGTTAAGTGGTTTTCAGTGTATTCACAGGGATGTGAAAGCATCACCACTATCTCAGAATATTTTATCTCCCCAAAAAGAAACCCTTTCCAAACCAGTAACAGTCGCTCTCCATTTCCATCCCTCACCCCACCCCCTGCCATCCCTCTGGCAACCATTAATCTCCATGGATTTGCCTATTCTGAACATATCATATAAACAAATCCATAAAATATGAGGCCTTTTGTGTCTGGCTTGTTTCATTTTCTATGATCACCTGTTCATGTTTAAGGTTTAGACATGTAGTATGTACCAGAAATTCAATTCCTTTTTGAGGAAAAGAACATTCCATTCTATCATATTTGTTTACACATTTAAAAACTTAAGGACATTTCTACTTTTTGACTTATAAATTATGCAGCTTTGAACATTCAGGTACAAGTTTTTGTGTAGACTTCTCAATTCTCTAAGAATAGAATTGCGGGATCATATGGTAACTCTATGCTTAACATTCTGAGGAACTTCAAACTATCTTTTGCCTGCACCATTTAACATTTCCATTAGCAATGTGTTAAGTCACTAAGTTTGTGGTAATTTGTTACAACAGCAGTAGGACACTAATACAATCACAAAATGCAAGCATGGAACACAAGAGGAAATAAAGAGTTTGTTAAGACATGAGAGTGAAGGAAATCTTATTTTGGATCTAAGAAAACTAGATTCTCTGCTACCTTGACATTCTTCTTAATGATATTCAAGTACAACCACATTAAACCCCGAAACAAAATATCAGTAACCCCACCCTCAAAAAATACAAAATTATTTTAGAAAAAAAAGTACAAGTACCTAGAAACTACAAATCATCATTAAAAGGTATATTTACTCTGTATCGAATAAATAATAGAGTACTTCTAGACAATTTTATAAACAGGATTTTTCTATTCCATAAGGAAATAATGGTGTAAGTCATAAAAGACAGATAGTAAATCCATTTTCAGAATCAATGAAAACATTTCTGGAAGATTACTTCCTGCAAACCTGACATATAAGAAGCTTGTTCAGTTTCACATAAGCTGCTGGAACAAAAGACAATGAAAATGGTGGATTCTTAAAAATTGAAACTGCTGCTAAATGAATAGAAAGGCACATATCGTTTCACTAAACTGGCCTGTCAATAAATGTTATGATCAGCTAGGTATTATGTAATAAATAAGTGGATTTTCAAACATTTCTAAAATGGCCTTAAGGAATTATTCTTCTTGAGGTACCTTAAATATATGATCCTTATGAACAGAATGTCATTATTTGTAAGCAAAAGCCACCCATTGCATTTAGTGTCAGAAGTGCTACATTGAAATTGGTTCCAAGATTAGCTTATAAGTAATCCTAGTTAGTAAGGAAGATCAACAGTGGAAAAATTCTAGTTTTACAAAATATTTCAGTTAAAAATTTTTATTTTACATTCAAAACATTTATTAACAAGGAGCTAAAACACATCATGTTCTCTTCAGAATTTATTACTTTATTTTCCTCTTCAATTTAAGGTATAACTTACCTTATAGTCTAGGTCAGTTTATTTTGCAAGATTACAAATCTCAAGAATCTTCCACTCAACTTCTTGATACTTTTCTAAAATTGTCAAGTTTGCTGAAATGCATAATGTATCAATTAGGATTACGTGTGCCTATTATGGTGACTTAAACAAGGCAAGTTATTTCTCTCAGGTAAATGGGTAGTTGCAATGAACAGGAGCAGTAGTCACAGGTTTAGAATGACATTCATATTCACAAGACTAAATAAGTTTGTTGGACCCAGCTTGGCACTAGGCTCACTTTATGAGAAATGGCACAGGGGCATGAGGCTTGTCTTTATTCATTACCCAGTGTCAGATCAGGTGTAAGGGAACAAGATCATTTGGGTGGGTGCAGAAGCCACACTAGCTCAGAAGCTTTAGGCTAAGAATCAGTATCTCTTGAAACAGCCCAAGTGTAGCTTCTAGGGATATTTGTAGTAAGAAATAAGAAACATAGTACTTAAGAAAGCCCAAAGCCCATATTTTCCAATGGCATGTATAGTTCTTGTCAGTCTTCCTGGTCCAAAAACAGTTTACCAGTAAATCATCTTTAATCATAAACAATATTGCCTGGCATCATAGCTGATGTACTATTATTATCTTGTCTAATAGGTTTTCAGAGAACAGTGCTGAAAGGTAAACTCGAGGTCATTTTACTAGGGAGAAAGAAAAAGGGTTTTATTAACTCTACTCATAGCAGTCTCAGACAGCATCATAACATCAGGACCCAAACTTCAATCTTGTTGCTCTGCCACTAATGGCTTCTATTTTCTAGGTTACTTTATAACCCAAGAAGGCTGCTAGAGCTCTAGCCACCACATTCATGTTCCAGCAGCAAGATAAGATGATCTGGCCCATTTCCTTTTACACCTTAAAATTTAAGGTAACTTCCCAGAATCATCCATCACTCAACACTTCTAATTCCATGTCGCCATCCAGAAATTAGTCACATGGCCAAGTATATATGCAAGGAAAGCAGGGCACACTGATAACTTGAATAAATACTGATGTTCTATTGCAAAGAAAAAAGAAGGAAGAACAGATACTGAGTCAGGTAATTAGCAGTCTTTCCTATACATATATATGGTGGGATAATAAGCTTTTTATTAAACAAAAGCTAAGACTAAAAAGTCATATAATAATTTGGAAATGTTTTTAATCAAGGTAAATTGTTATTTTGTAAATTACAAAACTTACTGATGAAAAAAAAACTCATCCAAGAAAATTATTTAATGTCAGAAAATAGTTATAGCTCCAACAGTTATGGGATATAATTAATGTGAAGTGTGTTTTAAAGTATTAGTACCAGGTTAAACCATATGAAATTACCTGTATTTCTATAAACAATCAAATATTGGCAATTTCATACAGTTCAACCTGTAACGAGGTATGTTTATGAATAATTTATATAAAAACATACAAATTAGATCAGATCTAGGTTATCATAATAGAAATACTGCTACCCACAGCTGAATTACAATCTTTCTCAAGTGGTAAAGGAATGGAATTATAACTGGAATATCAGGAATATTACCTTTATCCTGAAGTATTTTTCTGTTCCTAGACATATAATACTTACTGTGGTTGACTAGATAGTGCCCAACCCCAAAGATCCTAATGCCCTACTCCTGTTTTACACCTGTTTAAGTTTCACAGCAAAAAGAACTTTGCAGATAGAATTGTTATGGACCTTAAAATAGTGAAGTGGGCCCAATGCACTCAAATGAACCTTTAAAGGTGGAAGGCAAGAAAGCTTGGTCAGAAATAGGATAATGGAAAAAGCATAATAGATTTTATGTGGGAGAGGAATCTGACCCACCAGTACTGGCTTTGTGGAGAAGGGAACCATGAGCCAAGGAAAACAGGCGGCCTCTAGAAGCTGGGAATTGCCCTTAGCTGACAGCAAGGAAATAGGACCTTGACCCTTTAATTGCAAGGAACTGACTTCTGCCTACAAGTGAATGAACAAGAAAATGTCATCTCTATCCACCAGTCCCCTTCAGAAAAGAATGAAGTCCTACCAACATCTGATGTTAGCCCAGGTGAGACCCATGTCAGACTGCTGACTTATATGTGCAAGAAAATATATTTGTGTTGTTTGTGGTAATTTGTGATGGCTGTAATAGAAAACTTATACACTTACCTTACTTAGTAAAACCTCCAATTTAAAAGACTCATCAGAGAATGGTCCCTACAGTCATTTAAATCATATTTTTAAAAATTTAATTTATATCTGGTCCTTCATGATCCTGGTATATTAAGTTGTAGCTATAACTGGAAATACGTGTATAGCCAACAAAAATAACAAAATAGTGAACTGAAAGCTAAACAATTATTTTATATAAAAGCTCTTAAAAGTTCATGACTAATCATTACAAAAAACATTTCATCTAGGAGTTACTTCAAAGGCAGCATCTTGAGTTTCCATAAAAACAGAACTTTCTGCTTCAGAAGAAGGAAAATCAGTAAGAGGACCAGAATCTTCTGTTTCCAAAGGCAGTGGTTTCTCCTGTTCATAACTCAGGTTAGAATTATCTTTCATTTGAATCTCTTGCTCTTCCAACTCCAAAGGCTTATCTGGGGCTGGAGCTACAACATCTTCATCTTCATTTTCATGTAGGAAGCTACAAATCATGTTGGGTCTATAAGAGAAATCATTATCCTTGATTTGTAGCCATTCCACACCACCTAATGGGCAGGAGGTTAGGGTGAAGAGGTGGGAAGACAAACCAAGAAAGAAACAATGAAAAAGGAATTTTGCTTAAGTATATTTTTCTTTAAATTTTAATTTTTTTCTTTAAATTTTCATTCTGACTGTATGTCAAAATAAAATTCAAAATCACTAAAAGTAATCTCTTCAGTATTATTCCAAGCCTTTTTTCCACAGTTCAATTCCCAACTCACTTTGAGATATTTTGAGCTTTCACTGCCATCTCATACCTTAAAGAAAACTTTGTCACTTCTCTACAATTTTCTCCTTACCCACTTAGTTTTCATACCATGGATACTAATCTAGCATCTCAAATCAACACTTACATGTCATTTTGAACTGAAATATCCATTAACACACCTCTTAAAAAATTTTTGAGAAAAATGTTTGTTCCATTCCATACTCATAGTCAAAGCCCTAAAACCTCAATGAACCCCAATCATCAAGAATTGCTCCAATAATACTAGTGATTTTTTTCTTTTATACCTCTATCCTTTCAGACATTTTCAATGGATCCTCACTAATTTCTGTAGCAAGCCCAGGCTGTTCAGTCTCCATTAGATATTAAAACATCTCTACCTATCATGCTACCCTGTTCACACATTCAGCTGCTCCTATTCCCCAACATAAACTAATTCTTCTATACAGTTGTTTGTTAAAACTTTCTACTCAATGATCCCATATCTTCTCATGTTATTCTTTTGAAACTCCATCAAAAATTGGTTAGTCCTTCTCTCTCTAGTTAAGCTTCTATTTTTCTTTCATACTTTTTTCCTGCAATAGCACCATTCTCCTAGTCATCCAGGTTCAAAATCTTGAAGCTATCCACTACTCTTACTTAGCATAATACTTGCCACATAACACATACTTAAAATAAGTTGAATGAAATGGGTGTTGTCAAATTCATCCATTTGTTTCAATGTGATTTAATTTAGACTGCAAGTTCCTAGAAGGTAAGGGCCACATCTCCTATCCTGTTTTGCCTCTAGCATACTGCCCTGCTTGGCAGCCAGCCTCCATGTGGTCCCCAATGATCCTCACCTTCCTGGTATTCAAACCCTTAAGCAGTCACCTCTCATACTGAATAGGATACTGCAGAAATGACTTCTAAGTTTAGTTCATAAAAGACATCGTGGCTTCTACTTTGTTCTCATGGATCATTTGATGTGGGAGAAGCCAGCTGCCATGTCAGGAGGGCACTCACACAGTGCTACGGGGGAGTCAAGAAACAGAGACTTCCTGCTAACAGCCAACA
Organism: Cynopterus sphinx; assembly: GCA_030015415.1. NCBI lineage: Eukaryota > Metazoa > Chordata > Mammalia > Chiroptera > Pteropodidae > Cynopterus > Cynopterus sphinx. The sequence goes on along the minus strand of CM057386.1, from coordinate 93,104,922 downwards.
CAAACTTGCTAGCCATGTGAGTGAGCCACTTTAAATTAGTTCTTCCAGCCTTACTCAAGTCTTCAGATGACTGCAGCCCAGCAACATACTGACTTCAGCAGCACATACTAAAATTGACTGCAATCTCATGAGAGATCCCAAGCCAGAACCACCTAGTTAAGTTGCTCCCAAATTTTGGATTCACAAAAACTGTGAAAGAAGACAGTGTTTTTGCTGTAGGTTCAAGTCATTAACTTTAAAAGTAATTTTTTATGCAGTAATAGATAATTAATACAGGCTTGAATAACTGGTTACTAATTTATTTGATTAACAAAAACTCCCAAATGTTCCCAAAGATCTATCAGATTATTAAAGACTATAGGAAAGGAAATTCTGTAACTTCCTTTAATCAGAGTATCCAAATAATAGCTGATATCTGCCTTTCAAGTTTATCCTAGCACTTCTAGTACCTCCTTCTTCCTGTTATTTTCAGACTGCCTAAAAAGAGTTCTGGGATGTACATGAAAAGAACAAAGATTTGTTATGTAGTTATGTATAGTGGATGTAATTAATTTCTACATGATTAATGTATCTTCCAAATGGCTTTTCTTTAAAAGACAATAAAATCTAACAAACCATGAACGCTCATCACTAGACTCTTATTGACAAGAATTTCAAACATGACTTTGAGTAATGAGCTTTTAAACCATCAAGTGATTATTTGTTCATTTCCACAAATATGCACCTGGTATGGGTGCACTCTGGAACAATCAGCAATTAGAGAAGGCTAAATGAATGCTAATTAAGAACTAGACTCAGGACTAACAACTGTGGTCCTAGAGTCCCTCCCTGACTTAAAGGCCAGTGCCTTCCAGCTGTGAGCTTCTTGGGGAAGGTTGCTGCAGCTGTCAAGTTTCCAGGGGATCCTCTGGGATTACATTTTGGGAATCCAGAACACTGCTATCATTATATCTTCTCTACTTATAAGGAATTAAAAATAACAACAACAACAAAACAAGACTGCTGAATTCCCTAGGGGTTGAAAATCACTTCAAGTTTCTTAACAATCCCCTCACAATTGTTTCTAATGCAAAGCAGATAAAGATTTCTTATATGACCCCAGGGCTCTCTGCTATGTTTGAGTTCAACTGAATTTTATTTTATTTTATTTTATTTTTTTACGCTTACAGCACCTGGTCTTCCTAGGTAGTCTCCCATCCATGTACTAATCAGGCCCAGCCCTTCTTAGCTTCCGAGATCAGACAGGATAGGGAGTGTTCAGGGTAGCATGGCCACAGACTGTTTTTTTTCCCAACTGAATTTTAAATCTATGTTTGGTACTTTTCATGAAGTACCTTCAATAATATAATTAACATATTACATATAGTTATTACTACAAAGTACAAAACTCATCCTGGAAGCAATGTGTAAATGTCAAAGCCAATATTAAATCACTATTTTAAGAGAACTAAGTGAGCTAACCTATATTTTCTTCTCCTTCCTTCTTTTCTGTCAGAAGAGTTCTTGTCATGCTGAGCTTCTTCATTGTATGGCATTTATATTTTAGCATTGTTTTATTATTGCCTTCTGCATCCACTAGAACATAAAATGAACTCAATTATTATAATGCTTGATGCAATATAATAAAATATAACGCAAAAAAATAATCATGGTAAACCATAATGTTTTCAATTTGAGGAGTTAGACCAAACTACTAGCTGTCAAGATAGTGGAGAAAGTTCAACATTTAACTCATCCCTTCTGCTCCAAGCACAGAGAAATGACAGATAAAATACATAACAATCAAAAACACATCTAGACTCAAAAACAACAAATATTTCCAGTGGACAGTGACACAAATCTATGAATGAGATTAAAGCTATGCGCCTGCTAGGCTCCAGCCCTAGGGTAATGAAGGACCAAAGTCAGACTTACTACTTAAAGACATTCCCAATCATGAAAAAAGGCTGAGAAAAAAACCGCTGCCAATCCACTGCCTGCTGTTACAGCTTTACAGAAACTGTGAGCATAGAGAGGAGGGAGGAGGAGGCTCTATTGAAGCTAAAGATATGAAGCACACTAAAACTTTCTATACACTACAGCTGTGAGCATAACCAATACATGTTAAAAAGCAACATTGTTAAGTGTAACTACATGAAACTGTCAATATTCAGTCCAAATCGGTCTTTTCACATTGTTGAACCTAATACACACACTCATCAAACTAGCAATTTCATTTCTAAGTGTATACCTTAGACATTTTTACATATATAATCACAAGGAGACATAAAAATATTCAAAGCAGCATTTTTGTGATGAGTCAATAAGCATAATTAAGAACATGAACAGACCACCTGAGTTCAATCCTGACTCTGCCTCTTACTCTGTTTAAGACCATGAGAATGTTATTTCCTTCCCTATACTTCCCTATTCAAACAGGAAATGAATAGTATCTACCTTGTAGACTGTGGTAAGGAATAAATTAGTTAATATGTGTAGAATTTAGAATAGTGCCTGACATACAAAAGGTATTCAATAAGTTTCAGGAGTTATTAATAATTACTGGTAAAAATGGAAGCAAACAATACATCCATTAACTGGAGAATTACGGTATAATTACAAATAGAATACTAAGAAACAGAGAAAATAGTTATATATATCAACATGTATAAGTCTCAAAATATATCTCTAGTTGAAAAAGCTTATAGAATGATATATATATAATATGGTATAATTTTTGTCAAATTTGAATATATACAAAGAATGCTATTTTTTGTGAATACATATATATGTAATATAAAATTCAGTATAGAAAAGAAAAACATCAAATTCAGGTGAATGACTACCTCTGAAAACAGAAGGAAGGAAATAAGTTTGGAGAGGGGCATATGAGGGGCTTCAAATGTATCTGGAATGTTTTTACTTATCTGGAAAAATAGTAGGATTTGATACAGCTAGACAGTGGGTACATGAAATATTTGATATTCACTGTACATAAGTATGTTTGAAATACTTCATAGTAAAAAGAGCATAGCAATCACTTACCATGATCAATATTTTCTTCAAATATAACACAGGTCCCAAGAGTGTCTACAGAAAAATTTAAAGACATGTTGAGAAATAAGAACTAATTTCTCTGAAAAGCATATAAAAAAAGTGTCATCTATCTGGCATCATCCTACCTTCATACTCTCCAGCAAAGACATAGCTGTCCACTTGCAGAATGGGCCTCTCAGTGTCAATTCCCTACATCAGAACACAAAATCATAAAAAAAAAAAATTACTAGAAAAAAGCCTTGCAGGTGTGTGTGTGTGGGGGGTGAAATGAGTGAAAGTGGTCAAAAGATACAAACTTCGAATTATAAAATAAATAAGTCCGAGGTTGTAATGTATAGCACATAGCGAATAAAGTTAACATGTACTGTTAACATGTATTTGAAAATTGCTGAAAACAGATCTTAAAAACTCTCATCACAAAAAAAAAAATAAAATTAATAACTATCTGTGGAGACAGATTAGACTTATTGGGATGATCATGTCACACGCAATATGTACAAATACTAAATTATGTCATATACCTGAAACTAATATAATGTAAGATATCAATTATACCTCAGTTTAAAAAAAGGGAGGGGGAAGCCTTCCACATATAACCTTGCTACCGAGGACATGAATTTCCAAAACTGGGGAACCTCTAGAGCTTCTTGTCCTGGCAAACACAGAATAAGCTCAAACTGCTCTAGTAACTGTAACTACAACCTGAAGACTAGTTAATTCATACCCAAGTAGCCAAGTCTGTTTCAGTCAATATCCTCTTTAAGGTAAGGTTAAAAAACAGGAAGTTTTGTGAACTGTAGCTCAAAGATTTTTAAAGTACAGAGATATGAAACAGATGGTCAGTTAGGCTTCCATAGTTCAAGTCCACAGCACAGCATGAGGTCTTTAAGTCTTAATAGGTATCTTCTCTCCCTCCTCCAGTTTAACCTGACTGTGCGGATCTGAGTGATTATTCTCCCTTCGCTGTTTCTCTCTCCCTCCTCACTACCCAAAACAATGTATGTTTTCAAAGTGCACTGTTCTGTATCGAAGTGCTACCTCCTCCAAACCTTTAACTCTCTGCAGCAGATACCCAAGCAGAGTTCAGGCATCTTCTCCCGGCGGTTCCCACAGCCCCCTGTACTTCTACGACTGTCCTTCGAGTCTGCTGCTTTGTAACGTGAAATCACCTCTCTTTTGCCGCCGGGCATTTCCCCATTCACACTTGTCCTAACCCCCCCAATTCCAGAAGACTCACCAAAATCTTGCATTTATCTTCACATTTGGAGAGAAAGTCTGAATCAATAATTCCTGACAATTCCACTAGGACCAACTGCTCCTGGTGGAAAGAAAGAGGGGTTGACAGGCTAGCATGCATGACGGTGCGAGAGGCGGCAACAGAGAAGCCCCCACATCCTCATGGCAACGACCGCACCGCACCCCTGTGGACACCAGGCCCTGCTCGCCGCGACAGGGGGCAAGCGCCGTGACCTAAGCCAGCCCTGCGTCCCCATTCCCACTACCGTGTGACAAGGGGGGCTGAGGCCTGCTGCCGCCCCGCCCCACAAGCAAGGAGCCAGCGCAGTCCCACTGCGGCCTCCGTCCCGCCGGCCGCACCTCGACTCCTTCCTCCCACACAGACGACGCGGCCACCGCCGCCCGCCGCGCAGGCTCCCCTTTTCCCGTAGCGCTTACCACCTCCTCTTCCTCCTCTCCCCAGGGACCCGGGCTCCGCGCCTCGGCCGCCGCCATGACCCCGCGCCTCTCCGCGCCGCAGTCACTAGCCACGCCCTCCCGGCGCCGCCATCTTTAGTGCGGGCAGCGTCGCGCCCGGATCTTCTGCGCACGCGCCTCCTGCCAGCATGCAAGATGGCCGCCCCGCGTGCACGTGGAGGCCCGCGCCTTGAGACTTCCCTGAGGCCAAGAGTCAGGCCCTGGCGGTTGGCCTGCTAGGTACTGCGACCCAGAGAGCCCTCAAGCTCTGGCCTTGGTGGGAGGAGAAGACTGGCGGGGGAGAAGCGGTAAAGGAAGGGCAAGCGAGGAAAGCACCACGTGCGAAGGGAATGGCGAGGCCTTGTGTTGGCCCCAGCCTACGTTTCTTGGGAAGATATTCTTAATATCGTGTGCTCACTAATCCTCAATGCAGGTTTCCCCCCAGTCATATTAAGGGAACATTTCTGATTAATTGGCGCCCACTACGGAAAAAGCCACGGGCTAGAAAGTGGGCGTGGGTGTCAGGCCTGCTAGGGCTAGGGTCTAGAAGAGGATGAGAAAGGGACCCAACCAGGTAACGCTCATCCGATTGCCCTAGGTTCTATAAGAGATACAAATTGTTGTGGCGTTACAAGGAGAGCCCCTGGAAGTGAAGTTTTGTACAGCCTTTTCTCAAAGTAACCTAGATTTTTCTGATTATAAAGTAAATGATCTTTGTACGTGGAACATGATGATCTAGCTCCAAAGAACATGAGCTTTGCGGTCTGAGAGTTGCCCTGTTCAGCTGCATAATTAGCAGCAAGGTCTTAAGCAAGTTGGCTGTTGTGGTGATTAAATGAGATAATACATGTAAGATAGATTTAGCCCAGTGTTTGGCAAATACCAAGTATTTAATGTGCCTTTATTAGTAATAATATACAAAATTTGAGAGTATTATGAATTCTAAAAAGAAAACATTTTCATATATATCTTTCCAGGCTCTTTCTATATACACACATTTTTAAACAAAATGTTCGAATTGTACATCTGTTTTTAGTTTGCTTTTCTCATAATATACAGTATCATAGTGTTGTGACCGGAATAACCAGACTCAACCTGAGTGCTCTGATATTAGAGGCAGTTTATTAGCTGGCGGCTGTCCTTCCAAAGGAGCAGCCTCGACCCATTTCAGGTCCACAGTTTTATACCCAAAAATCCATTAATCACTATATCCCAATCACAATGGATCTATATATCATCTATTCATTACCCGTCACCAAATGGTGGTCCGATATGATGCATAAGCGGGGGTACAGAAGCAGAAAGCAGAACGTTAAAAGTTCAGGTTCCCATACTACGTCTCCCATAAATTCCTCCTCCTCTTTCTTGTGGGAACAGAGTTAAACAATAGCCTACCGATGTAATTGCCAGGTATTCAATCAGGAAATATGGCTGCTGTGGCGGTTGGCATAGAGGCTACTAGTTTTAACCCCTTCTTGCATCTTTCTAGGGGCACATCATCACAATAGGTGTTCTTCCATGTTTTCCATGATAAATATAGATCTGTCATAATTTTTAGTAACTGCATACATAGTATTCATTGCATAATTCTGATAATACAGAACACTTTAGTAAACATCTTTGTACATTTTTACCCAGTTGCCCCATTAAATGAATAGGATTTTCATAGCTTAAAAAAAAAATTAGAAAGAGTCGTTGACCAATTAGAAGTCCTAGATTTAAATTCTAGGGCTGAATTATGTGGACAGAAAAAGGGCCACATACTAAACCTGAGGAGGTGAGGGAAAGCCAACATGGTGGGCTTTAAAAACTCAGAGACCTAAAGTACCCACACAGGCTGATCCAAACCTAAAGATTCCTAACTAAAAGGCAGTGTGGTCGGGGGGGCTGGGGGGATCCATGATGGGTAGTCACATCCTAGGCCTATAGCTTCCTTGACAAAGGTCAATCTTTACCTTAAGTAAGCCTGACTACTGTCATTTTGCATCTAAGATAACATACCCTTGGAATGTCAGAATGATCCCCTTTCTCCCCATCTCTCAGGGTACACTCACCACACCAGAGGACAGAACCCCTCATTATTATCTTGTTCCATGAATACCATCGCTGTGTGCTGTAAATGTTATTAACTACCCTGTACCCGTGAATGTAAAAGAAATATGTGTCTGTTTTACTTTTTATTTAATCCCAGAGACCCCCACACACACATCACCTTGCTTTCTCTCACCCCCTTAATCTATCACCAATGCATTTCATGTAACCCTCCTAACATCTCCTCCTTTGATTTTAACATATAAAGTAGGCTACAAAACTGCCATAGCATTTTTTCAATTTGTTGAAATTTTGCTTCTTGGCAATTGTTATCAGTTTGGCTCAAATAAACTCAAAATAAACTTTGGATGTTTCTTTATGTTGACAATCATAATAGCTGTGATCTGGGTCAAACTGCTACTCTTTTTCAACTCATTGTTCTTTTAATTGAGGATAAAAATATTTATTTATACTATATATTTTATTCAAAGACTAGATCGTGTATCTAAAAGTGCTTGAAAATGAAAAAATTACTTAAAATGTCAGATTTTATTGGACTAAAGGGAGGATAAAGAGGAAAAGAATGATCCAAGTTGAGGAAAGAGATGATACAAAGGCTTGGGAGTGAAAAGATATGTATGTGGAAGGTCAGTGTAATAACTCAAGGTGTCCCTTTCAAATAAACACACCTCATACTTCTAGTTGAGATTATTATTGTTTACTATTGATGAATTTATTATTTTTTATTTATTTTGAATGATTTACAAAAGGATATAGTGTAAAAAGTAAGCCTTCTATTCCTGTCCCCTTGTTTCCCTTTATATAGGCAACCATTTTTTACGTTTCTTACCTATCCTTTTGGAGATATTCTATGTATATACAAAAATGTGTGTATACAAAAATCTGTAAAGTAATTTTAATATTATATCATAGCACACAGACTAGAAAACCATTCTCTTGGGAGGGAAGAAATTATAGTATTGGCTCCATGGCCTAGAGCACATGCCCTTTGAAAATTAGCTTAAACGTTGAAACTGCTCTCAGACAGAAAATAGGAACTTATTGGACAAAATAACACACTCATCAGTATCACCTTTGAAATAGAGAAGAAAAGAAGACTTTTGGTGATTGGGAGGATTTCCATGGCCCATAATCAGAGTTCATTCTTAATACTTTTTATTCTCAAGCCTAAAAAAAATTTAGGCCCAAGTGCTAGTTTAAAAAGACTATATATTCATTATCTCCACTTAAAAATAGAAGCAAATAAACAAAATGTGGTATATCTATGTAATGGAATCTTATTCAGCAATAAAAAGGAATGAAATATAGATACATGCTACAGCATGAATGAACTTGAAAACATTATTCTAAGAAGACAGAAACAAAAGGCTACACATTGAAAGACTCTATTTATATGAGACATCCAGAATAGGCAAGCCTATATAGAGACAAAGTAGATTAGGAGTTACCAGGGCCTGGCGGGAAGGAAGTTGAGGGATTGACTGCTACTGGATGTGGAGTTTCTTTTGGGGGATGATAAAAATGTTCAGGAATTACTGGTGCTGGCTGCACAGGTCTGACTATACTAAAAAACACTGAACTGTCTATTTTAAGAGTGAATTTTATAGTATGTGAATTATGTCTTAGTAAAATAGTTATTTAAAACAACAACAACAGTAGAAACAGTTTTAAACTGAACAGAAGAGAAGAGAAAATTGCTTGGATGATTGTGGAAAAATCTTTAAAGGCCAGTTTAGGGCCAGATACCATGGAAACTGCATAGCAGAAGTATAATTGGGTCCGGGATTCAAAAAGATTGCTTAAGGACCTATGTCTGAGGGAGAGAAGTTAGTAAGGATCAAATGGCTATTACAGTACCCTGGAGATCTTGTGTGGTTCCTGGGGCATTGCAAGAAAGGAAGTGGTAGTGAGAGAAGTAAAGGGTGTTGTTGCAATTCTATAAAGGAAGAAAACTTATTTCCTAGTGTTCTAAGTAGTGAAGTTCTACTACTTAAAAGTAGTTTATATATATATATATAACAAAAGAAGGGAAAATTTACAAGGCTGATTTTTAAAAGCCTTGTAAGAGACAAATTACATGATTTTCTGCAGGCACAGTTAGAACTAATCAAGAAAAATCTATTTAATTTTGTGGGGAGGGGCAATTTATTTTAATTGTTAATGAGAATATTATGAAAAAATTCAGAAATATAATTTCTGAGAAATATAAATGGTATGTTGTGCTCAATATTTAAAAGCCTGCCGCTAGGAGGAGACAAATGACTTAAAACTTGTTTAATCTGTTCTTTTAGAACATTTTCTAAATAAAGAAGTCTCATGACAGATATATTTAGTAGGAGAATTCTAGTAAAAGAACCTTAGTGAGTATTAACATTTGTTTAAATGAAACTCTTACCCTTAAATAATAGTATATAGTCATTAAAGTCTTTTTTTTTTCTTTTTAATTCATATATTACTCTGTTTCAGATCTGAAAACTGAATGCTAGAGCGGTGGCCCTCAAACTTTGGATGCATCAAAATGACCTGGAGGCCAGATTGCTCAACTCAAAGCCAGAGTTTCTGATTCAGCAGATCTGGTATAGCACAGGACAGAAAATCTGCATTTCTAACAAGTTCCCAGGTAATGCTGATGCTTCTGGTCTAAAAAACATACTTTGAGAAACATTGTGCAAGATGACTGTAGAAGTAAACCATTTGCCAACAACCAGATTCAATTCAATATTGACAACATACTAACTAAAGTATTTAAGTTTGTTAGAAGGTAACAATATTGAAATAAGATTTCAATGATCATTTTCGGAGGGCTTAGAAACCAAAAGAAAGTAGTTAAAATGGAATTTGGTAGCAGGGCAGCACTATTGGAAACTAAAAGAGTATTTTGTTGACAGTGGTGAAGTCAAATAGTCCCTCTCTCAGACATATGACATAGATGTCTGAGAGAGAGATGGAGAGCAGAAAGACCAGGTGGGGTCTATAGTGTCCTTCTCTACCCAGGGCATAGGAACCCTATATGAAGCCCCTGATAAACATAGGAAATGTTCCCAAAGCATCATTTTGGCTCACGAATAAGTAACTAAAAGTATTTCTTTAATGTTAATACAAAAATAGATGAAGGAGGTTGAAAAGTCTATATAACTTTTTGAAAATTACAGGAGTCTATCAAGAAATTTCTCTGCGATAGGTAGAAAAAGTTGTCTAGGGCTACATTCCCTAAGGGTAGCCTTCTCCTCACTGTCTACATTTTATCTGCTGTTTCATGGAAAAATTTGGAAAACACTGATGTAGATCAAAAGTAATTGACAAGTTAGAACAACATGATGACATTTGTAGTTAGAGAAACATCGGGTTTCAGCAGCCCCTATGATAATGTGATAGAATCTGTAGGATTGGGCTTCTAATTAGATGGAATAAGATGAGGGGAAGAGAGAGAAGAGTAGCAGATAAGAGAACAATCCAAATTACTACAATTAAGAGCCTGGATGACTGGTTAAATTAAAGAGTTCAGTTTCATTTTTTGTTTTGTTTTGTTTTAAAGGAAGAAGAAAAACATGAGGAGGATAGAATGACAGAGATAAATGTTGAGGTTGGCTTTGGACAGTGAGAAAGGTAATTTGGAATGTGTGTGGTGGACGTGGCTCAGAACAGGAAGATTTTCTCTAGATACTTGGGTATGGGGAGATGAGACCCTAGATTAGGCCAGCAACTGAGGAAAATAAAACGAGAGGTCAGAGACATTTATTTGAAAAAGCAATAGAACTTGGGTGACTGCATTTAATCTTGCAAATCTTTTTGAAGCCAAAAAGAGAAGAAAGTTTTTAAAAATCAGATAATTATAAGCCTGAAAGTCAGTTTAGAAGCATGCTATTGGTGACATGAGGTAGAACCAGAGCTGTCTATCCAAACAGATAAAAGGGTGATTAAGCAGGCAAGTGATTCTCAAGTGTGGTCCCCAGATCTCTGTAGTCAGCATTGACTGGGATTCTGTTACAATGCTAATTCTCAGGCCCTACCCCGGACTACTATATCAGAAACTGTAGGAATATGGCCCAACGAGCTGTGGTTTAACAAACTCCAGGTGATCCTGATGCACAATTAAGTTGAACTAGACCAGTTAGATTTCTTTTTTTCCTCCCAAGAATTTGAAGAGGGATATTCAAAGAGAATTAGTATGTTGATTGTAAGTAGAAGCTGAAAGTTGGTTATAGAGAAACTATGAGTAAACCGGAATTATGAGTAAGCAGAAACTATAACTAAATGAAGTCATTGGCTGGTAATCATAGAGACAGAGAGGAATGGTGACACCCTGTGGTTGGGGAGTACTGCTTTTCTGCTGCAGCTAAGAGTGACAAGTTAACCCAGCCTTTTTGTGTGCATGAAATTTGTCCATTTCCATGTTCGTTTTAGTTCCCAAATGAAGCCCAATCATATTGCTATTCTTAGGTTCAAATGATATTCTTATCTGTTTTATTGTCACGTGTATCCTTAAAATAGACTTCCCATTAACTGAAGTGACCTGAGTGAATCTGTGTTCCTAAAACATAAAAAGCTGATAAAGCTCCAAAATAGATGGAACAAAAGTTTAAATTAATTAAAAGAATTCCATTAAAAAATTACGAACACTTAACCATTATAAAGTGTACAGTTCAGTAAAATATATTCACATTGTTGTTCAACCAATCTCCAGAATGTTTTAATCTTGTAAAGAATTACTTTTTAAGAATTACTTTTTGATGAAATATATTTTAATGCTGTCACCGTTCCCCGTGTACAACCAACCAACCAACTTCCAAACTTAACCATCAGGTCTGATGCTCAGGTTCACACTTAAGAGTTTTTTTTTTGGGGGGGGGGTTGTTTGTTTACTTGTTATTTTCCTTATGCAGGCAGTCACTCTGAAAAAGCAGTTACTTTTTCAATTGGAATGTCTCTTGACCTCTCCACTCATTTCCCTCAGCTACTGTCCTAATTTAGGTATAAATGTCCCACCCTTGGATTTCAACATCTTCTACATATGGTGTCTTTATCTTTTCTTTTTCTAATTTTTGTATGTTTCAACTTTTTTATATTGATAATCCAATAATTACAACCATGCAATTCAGGTAGAATTGCAAACATTAAATTCCATCAACTGTTGGTAAGAGAAGCAGTAGCCTCACCCGGGTTCGTCAATACCTTGGACAGGACCATACTCTGCCTGGATCCCTGACCCCTCATCTGGTAAAAGGGGGATTGAGCTAGAAGAGATAGTCTCTAAATTGTTTCATCCCTGACATTACCAAATATGATTATACATTACTTTATCATCTTGATGGCATTTCCCTTTCATCTATTTACAAAATATTACTTATTTATAATTTATATAGCTAAATCTTGTTGAATTAACATTCTATCACTGATACATTTCAAGAAAGGAAGTCAATGTTCTAAGAACAAAACTGTTACACTTCTGTTACAATAGTTTTAATTTGTTATGACAGTTTGTCTTGTATCAGAAGGTACCATACCTTATCAAACCTCACACTCTTCCTTTTCACCCAACAACTAACCCTTTTGTTCTAACCAAGCCAATCTGTTGAAACTCTATATCCTGCCTTTTTTTTTACTTTTTGCCACTGGGCCTTTGCTAATGTCATTTGTTCCACTGGGCCAGTCTTCACTTCTCAGTTCATGCCCATTATTTCTCTTACTCCAAGAAACTTGTCCTGAGTAACTTACTCTAATCTTACATTCATTCATTAAACCCACATTTACTGAGCACTTAATATTTGCCAAGCTCTCCCTGATTTTTTCTATAAATTTCTGTATGTAATTTTAAATCCTATTCAATTTTCTGCCATATATTTATTAGTTTGCATTTGTGTACTTTTTTTTCTCACAGTGACTTTGAGTGCCACAAGTTAATGTTTTGGGGTTCTTAATATAGTGTTGTGAGTTCATTAATGTAATTGAAAAATGTTATATAAATAATGTGATACTGGTTTAACTCAGAGGAATTTGAGGGGAACATTTACCTAGAATTTAAAAGTTATTCTAAGTCCAAACAGATTGGAGGGTTATAGATTATGTTGTAGATAATTCAATTGAGTGACTTCTCTCTACACTGTGCATTCCTCCTTAAATATTTTGACTGGGATCACTCAATTTTGATGTTTACTCTTTCACTGTTTACATTATTTCTTATCGATAGATGTGAGCTAACCCAATGACTGACATGTTAATTGTTCTGAAAATTCTTATTCGGTTTTTAAAATTAATTAATGTGTATTATGTTTAGCCTTTGCAATAAGAGTAGAAGTTCTTTCATGTTCAAGATCCAATATTTTAAGTAGTCTCATATACATAGACTTTAGAATTAATAAATTTTGAGTTTACAGAAGGTACTTAATAAATGCTTCTTAAGTAGTTGAATAAATATGCAAAGAGAAATGCGTTTCCCTCAGAAGAAAGAACCTTTCTTAGGAGTCAGTATTTCTCAGCACCCCTATTTTAGAATAACTTGGGTTGCTTGTTAAAAATACAGATTCTTCAGCCATGCCAGACCTGAGGGGTTCTTCAGCCATGCCAGACCTGTAGGGGTGAGGTTGGGTAGGTTGGTATAAGGGCCAGAAAGATGCACTTTTAACAAGTGCCTCAGATGATTCTGATGTTCTTGAAAGTTGGGGCACCATTGTCTTAAGTGCAAGGTAGGACCAACAAATAAGGCTCATAAAGGGAGCAGGAAGAGCATGGACCTTGGAGCCAGACTACCTGGGTTGATTAAACTCTACCACTTACTAAATGTATGTCCTGGGCATGCTACTCAACTTCCATGTGCTTCAGTTTCCTCATCTACAAAATGGAAAGAACAGTATAACTATCTCTTAAGGTTTTTGTGAGAATTAAATGAGTCAGTACATGTAAGGTGCTTGGAACAGAGCCTGACAATATAAACACTATGTATATGTTTGCCATTATCAGAATTTTAAGTATCCACTTTCCAACAAAAATAGTACATTTCTGTATAAAACCTGTCTTATTATATAAAACCTAACCCACAGAGTTTGTCCTTTCTTCCTTTCTTCTTTTTTGTTTTATAAATGTAGACACTTCAAACCAGGATATTGCCTTACTGCAGGGTAAACCAGCACAAAGAAAGCTTAGACCTTTTACCACATGCCGATGAGCCAGAGATCAGTACTCAGTCCTTTGTATAGCTTCCCTATAATTAAAATCACACGAAAAGGGCAGGGATTCAAATGAGTCTAACGTGTTTTCTTACTTACCAGAAAGGGTTTGTGTAGCTACAAAGGGTAACAAAACACAAAGCCTATTGTAGCAACAATCCGACAGCCAAGTCATCTCCTGTCCCAAGTCTCTGTAGAGATCATGTTGACTGCAGGAACCCTTCTTCCTTCCTACTCTGTCTCCAGGAGTTTTGCTAGCCTCTGATAGATGGAAAACGTGCCCAAGACCAAACTCCCATTCCCCTCCCATCCCCCTCCCAGTCTCCAGTGGGATGAGCTTTGGCAACTGATCCCTCGAGGACAGATCCTTGACAGCAGGTGTGCCTGGGAAGTTTAAGGGCAGTTTTTCTACAATGGGCTCCTTGTTGGTACACGTATTCAGACTCTTAATTAATTGACTCTTAAAATTAGGCTTTCTTCTTACCATGTGACTTAAGACTAAAATTTCTATTTCCCTACTTGTAAAAAGGAACTTGCAATAAATATTAGTGCTAAAAAGAACTTCTAAGACAATTTAATATAACTCCTTAAATTTTTATAAAGAGGCTAGATCCAAGAGGTTGAGGAACTTAAGGTCAGAGTTGGGTCAGAAATAAAACTCATGGAATTTAGTTAATTTTGCTACTAACAAAATTCTAAAATTGGGGAATTTTGCTTGATCAAAAATTTAAATGCCATTGGTATTTTACTTTTTTGCATTAATTATTTCTGACAATCTAGCTATTAAATAAAAACAAAAAATTATTTTCTAGTATTTCATCTAATGAGAATAGAAGTTTTGCTATTAAACATAATGTATAGAATTTTTAAAGTTTTCTTATAATTTGGGATCGTAATTTAAATAAATATATTAGTGAACTGATTCTTTTAAAGTTGCAAGAATCCATCCTTAGTCTTCACATTATAACATTATATATACAAATATACATATTTCTATATATATATATTTTTTTTTTTCTGAACCATTTAATAGTAAGTTGCAGACATGATGTCCTTCTAACCTTAATTCTTAACTGGAAAAAAATACCACACCCAGTAACTGTAGAGTAATCCAGTATCGGTCTTTTCAGCAACACCCACTCAAACAGATTATAATCATGGCTGATACCATCATTTTTAAACTGTAGCATCTTCTGACTTGAACAATGGTAGATAAAAATCTAGCTTTAAGAACAATTAGTATAGTCTTTTCTTTAAATAGATATTTACTAATGCATAAGTCAGTGCCCTAGTGGATAGAAGAATAACGTCCATATTTTGCTCATTTGAGAGTTGCTGAATTCAATAAAGTTCTCTCTCTCTCTCACCCCTGCCCCCATTTATCCCTTATACACCAAAACATTTTCTTTCTGAGAGGAAGATTTAAAATAAAATTCCATTTGCTCGTAAATAAAGGATCAAATAATCAAATTAGAAATATGAAATGACCAGTTCTGAACTCTCCAAGGATTTGGTTTTGTTTTCTGTAGTTTCTTTCCAGCATTAGCTGTTTCATTTTTGTTGCTGTTAGAATGAAATGGGAGAGCATCAAATAGGTCTTTAAGAAATTTCTCTTTCTTGCTTCTATTGCATTGTCTTCTAAATGATGTTAACATTCACGGGATGTTTGCAGTACTAAAGAAACTCTTTCATTGGTCACCTTGAATGCACGTTCTGCCTAGATCTCCACATGAATCCTGATTATAGAGACATCAATAGCCGTAGATGTTGTGAGATCATATTAAGAGTATAGTGGGCAATTAACCGAGGTGCTGTTATACTAATGCTACCACAGGAATTCTGAGGAGCAAAAGGGGGTGGGGGCTGGACAGAGGGTCAGTATAATACTTGGTATTTAGATAAGTACACTGGATTTCCAGTGCTTTCCTTCATGAACAAAGCACCCTTGTGTAAGTTTTTAGTTATCATCACTGTATAGATCAGCAAAAATAATCAGAGAGTAAAATGGCTTGCCATAAGCCAAGCTCATCTCAATGAGCAAGAGCTTTATAGCAACAATTTTTAAGCAACCGTCAGATCTTTATTCCTTAAAACATGTTTTAAGCACATGTGTTTGTAACACACTTATTTCTCATATTTAAGAGGACAAATATGTGAAAGATATCAACTTTACTACCTCAACATTCTGTGTTCCTCAAAGCGAAACAGTTTCCTACAAGATGAAAAGAACATGACTTACTGATTTAGCATTATCTAATATTGTGAGGGTACTGACAATGTGCCTTTGGTTAATTAAGGTTTGAAGAAAAATAATTTATAAGGTAAACACAAGTAAAATGCACTTTATTTTTGTTGTGCTGATTGATAATAAAAATATAAAAAAGGTAAAAAACAAAAAAATCCCAACTAACCTATTGCCTGCTGTAGAAATGTAGAGTCAGTAAATATTTATTAAGCTCCTCTGATACACGATACTCTTTTATATGTTCATGAATGTGGAAATAAATTTAAAAGTTGATGATGTAATTTGATTAGATTGCACTATGTTTTACAAGACTGCAATTTTTCCACAAGATAATGTTTCTTTTCATATTTTGAGTGATGCAGGATAGCAACTAGTTGAGGGTAAGAACATCCAACATTAAACAAAAATGTTCCAGGATTCTTTTTAAAAATGAATGTGATTAAATAACTGTCATTGTGTCTTTCTCTTATTCTGCTTTACCTCATTCTTTGTTTAAAGTGACATCTTTACTATAAGCAATGAACACCACTGTGTATCATCTTAACTGAATTTTCTCATGCTCTGTTTTTTAGTTTACAGTTATTTTCTCAGGTATTAACACATACACTTGAGTTGAGTTTTTTAAATTCTTGTTTTGTTTTAAAGAGGGAGGTTCTTGCTTCAGTGGCATAGAACTCTTATAATGATTCATCACAGTTTTCTATGTGGAAGTTACTCTGGTAGGTGAAGAACACAAATGGCAGCATCAGTGGCTTTTCATAAGCCCTGATAACTTGAGATACATTGTAGGAAGAATAAAAAAATATTTTACTCACATTATGTTAAGTTAACAGCATCTATTCATCTTTCATGAACTTATGTTCAAAGAAACATTGCCCAGTATGTGATAAACAATTTGAGAGTATGAAAGCATGTGTGACTTATTCTGTCCTTTGGTGTTAAGCATAAGACAGTACACATTGTGGGAAATTAACATGTATTTGATGAACTGGGGCAATTCATTGCAAAATTCAAGTTTGCAGATAAAAATTTAGTATATTAGGGCAAAAAAAAATTGACTTAGGGAAACAAAAAAACCTTAGTTCTTCTAATGTTCATAACTTAAAACTGCATATATTTCTATTCAAAAGTATATCGCCAAATCCAATTGTGTGTCATTTAAAGTTGAAGTTTGGGAAATAAAATATATTAATAAAAAGTAATTTTGAATTTTTTAGGTATTATTGTGTTTGATAGTATTGATGTTCTCTTTGGAAAAATAATAAAGGTTCTTTTTTAACTGGCATAGAAAGAGAGTTGCACTACTAATGGGGATGTGGAGACTGGGTACCAGAAGTTTCTCAGAGAAGTTTATTGATGCTAAATTTCTGTCACAGATGTCGCATCATGCATTAATCATGAGATAAGAAGTTTAAGAAATGTCCCAAAATGAAAAATTATAATATAAAACTTAAATATAAGTGCCTTTCTTAATAAAGAAATGAATAAAAGAAAAAGACTCATAATCATTAAACAAGCTCTTTAATAAGTCCCAGCTGCCTCATTTATAAAATGAGAAAGTTGGATTGCATAATACTAGGTGCTTTCCACACAGCTTGCTTAAAACTTTTTCAGGAACAAAAGGTCTCATGGCTGAAACAAGAAACTGACAAAAACCAGTTACTGTGAGAATAATGGTAAGGATGATGAAAGAATACTATATAAATTCACTATTCAGTAATGCAAATTAGTAGATTTCTGTAGCACTGTACTGGGCGTTCTGTTATTCAGCAGATGTCAGACACAATTATAACATTTTGCCCAAAGCTGCCATTAAAGGGATTTGCTGTGTTCTAGAGGTAAACTGCATAACAGTGTGGCAGTCAGGAAGTCTTCGTTTCAGTCTTGGGGTTCTAGCTCTGAGCTCCTTTCGTTCTGCAAGTTATGAGTAAAGTATCTACCTGGCAGAGTTCTCCACTATATTGTAATCTCTTGCAGGGCAGGGATAACCCTATTCTTGTCCATACCCCATTCTACCTTGCACAGTGCTTTGCAGATAGTAAGCACTCAATAAATGTCATTAAAATGATCTCTGTTTCTAAAATAATAACGAAATAATTTTAAATGGCATTTCACATTAAAGAATATAATATTCAAATAGTATCTACCACCTAAAATATTTGCTTTTCCTTAACTCATTAAACTCTTGACCCTTTTTCTTTAGGGATCAGACCAGGTTCATCCTTCTCAAAGGAGCACTAATTGGTTGTTACAAGCCCTTGATGATGGCTTCTTGTTTTTTGTACCACTCAGGGGCTTAGTATATTGAGTGACGTGTTGGGTCTA
This sequence comes from Cynopterus sphinx, assembly GCA_030015415.1. Classification (NCBI taxonomy): domain Eukaryota; kingdom Metazoa; phylum Chordata; class Mammalia; order Chiroptera; family Pteropodidae; genus Cynopterus; species Cynopterus sphinx. The sequence continues at coordinate 93,086,409 of CM057386.1, read as the reverse complement.
TACTACATTAGACTTTTAGTTTATCACAGGGAAGAAGAGTTCATTGTTTCCCAATATCCTGTAAGCATGGTGCCTTCACAATAAAGGTGCTAAATAAATATTTATATATAATTAATATATGATTATCACAGTGTTTATAATGATCAACAAATATGTGATTTACTTTTAAGGTCAATTGCTTATAGCAGACCTCAAACTATGTTTTCTATGAGGAAAGTGCTTTGGTAGTGGCAGCTTTGCTCCTGTGTTCCTTTGTCCAGGCCTCCCTTCCAGGAGCCTGCAGCCTGTCTCAGCTTAAACACAGGCATAGCCTTCTCTATATTTTATTGTCTTATTTACCTGGAATTCAGGGGATTTGAGGGAAGATCAAATGTTAATAAATAAATAAATAAATAAATAAATAAAATGTTTTTACAGGAGTTAATTGTGAACATATTGTAGAAAGGATAACCAAAGAATAGACAAGAAGATTCTGAGGATATTATATCTAATAGAATAATCCAGATATACAAAATTGAAAACATGTAATAATGTATAATATATAAACACTTTGTGTCTCTATACTCAGAGCCAGAACTAGTCAAATAAGGCCTGAGGGAAGTAGAGAGGCAAAAAAAGAAGAGAAAGGGAAAAAAAAAAGGCAAAATTAAAGTGGGTAATAGGGAGGATGAGTGATGCTAAGTGAAGCTTTGGGGCGAGTGTGGATGACCTTTGAGTGGTATATTTAGTTGTCTGGGTTACTGAGTGGAGCTCACACTCCACAACAAGAAATTGGCTTAGTAGGAGGAAAATGTAAAGTGATAAGAGCCTTAAGGCTGAATGTAAATAAAGTACAATTCTATGAGGAGCTACTTTAAAAATGTATGAAAAAGGACTTATGTATTCAAAACAGTGCTTGAGGAAGAGGAATTGTGCTTTAATAATAATAGCTAACATTTATCGAACACTAACTATATGCCAGGTTCCTGTTTAATCTTAAAATGACCCTGTTAAGTTTATCTCTATTATTCAGGCAAGGAAATTAAGGCAAATATCTATTAAATTAACATATTTCACCAAGGTCCCATTGCTTCTTAATAGCAGACCTGGAATATGAACTCGAGCAGTCTGATTCTAAACTTGCTGCTACTTGGTGACATGGCCTCTCTTTTCTTAGAGCTATTTACCTTTATGAGAGAAAGCTAGGAGATTGCTTTGGAGTTTGCAGTAGTCAGAAGCATATAGTGATTCATGAGCTTGGACTGTGATCATAGAAAAAGCAAGGAAGGGATAAAATGAGGAAAATTCCCATTGGACAACTAATTAGACTTGATAGATATATTTGAAAACGGAAATGAGAGAGGTTAAGGAGATAAGGATGATACCTATGTATATCATTTCATCCCCAAAATATTTATTGAATGCTTACTATGTGGCAGGAGCTGTTATATGCTGGGAAAGAAACAGTGAACCAAATAGACAAAGTCATGCACTTATGGAGCAAGACTGTGTTATTCATAAAAACAAACAAACAAACAAACGGTTATATATGCATGAACTATGCCTAGAAGGGAACACAACAAATTGGCAATACTGGTCGATTAGTAGGGGAACAAGATAGAAGCAGGGGCATGGATAGAAGGGAAACCTCAAATTTTATGCCTGTTAAATTTTAACACATGGATGTGTTATTTGTTTAAAAGTTATAATAATTTTTTTAAAGCTGAGTAATAAAACTGTTTGCCATGCACTAAGATAAATTACATGTGTTTATGTTTATGTCTTTGTATATTTAGCTGTATATGCAAACACACATATTTGGTTTTCTGCCAGTTCATCTAAGAAACTGGCAAAACTGAATGCCTCTGAGGAGAGGAATTGGGTGGGTGGGGAATAAAGGTAGGAGAATGACTTCTCACTCTATGCCTTTTGTGCCATTTTCATTTCTATGAATTCAGTTATTTAATATATTATGCAGAAGTATTAATTTAAAAATTAACTGAGTTTTGAAAATAACAAGCAGAAACATAGGAATACAGGTTTTTCACAGAAAAATCCCACGAGTTTTTAATGTTTTACTTACTAGCGTGCTTTTTCCAAATTGTAACTTTTATCAGATTTACTGTTCAAAGAAAAAGTGTGCATGTATGTGCATACGTGCAGTGTAGGTAAACCAGCAAAAACAGTGGTGTTTGTGAAAATAAGGGGATTGAGATATTTTGGCTTTTGGCTAATGTGGAAAAAGTTCAGTTATCAATATCTCTAGATAAGGTTTCAAAAACCACCTAAGGCAGTTTCACTTTATACAATAGATACTCTGTTGAAACAGGTTCAGCTGGTGGCCAATCTCCACCCATAGGCTTCAGGGTTTTTGTGCTTTTTTGTAGAACTAACTAACCCTGACGTAACAGCTTGTACTGTGTTTTAAATCTGAATTGATCCACTCAGTCCCAAATAATATTTGCATCATGAAACCCCTAAATCTTGCTCAGAAGTAGGTGAAACCATTAAAAAATTTAGTTTTTTTGCATATATTTTAACTCAGGGTTTTGAAAAGATTTAGTGAGGTATAATGGACATACAATAAATTGCACATACTAAAGAGTATGTGTCCAGCTAAGAACATAATCAAGATAATGAACATATCCATAACTCTAAACATTGCCCAGTGCCTTTTTATAGTTTCTCCCTCCTGCCCTCCAGAATTCCCCTCCCTAGGCAGCCACGAAAAAATAGTCTGCATTTTCTAGAACTTTATATAAAAGAATCATACAATATGTAATAATTTTTGTGGCTTCTTACACTCAGTATAATTATTTGGAGATTCATCCATGTTATATATACCAAGAATTTTTTTTCATTAAAATTTTTATTGAGATTATATGTCCATATTCATTTTTGAGAAATAAAAGATCTTATGTACCCTTTATTGTTTTTCCCTAATGGTAACATCTTGTAAATCTATAGTACAATATCACAAACAGCATAGTGACATTGATATAATCTACTGTTCTCAGTCTTTTGAGTATTTAGTTCTATGTAGTTTTATCACACGTGGGTTCCTATATTTACCACCACCTTCGAGATACAGAAGAGTTTTATTACTGCAAGGTTCTCATGTTGGCCTCCTTTAACCTCACCAATTTCCCAACCACAAATCCCACATCAGTGAATTCTTTTTTATTGCTGAGTAGTATTCCATTGTGTGTATATACCACAATTTGTTTATTTATTTACATATTGATGGACATTTGGGTTGTTTCCAGATTGGGGCTATTATAAATAAATCTGCTATAAAGATTCATGTACAAGTCTTTGTGTGAATATATGCTTTCACTTCTCTTTTGTGAATAGAGTGGAATGGTTGATCATATGGCAGATGTGTTCTTAGCATGACAAACTTTTCAGTATGGTTGTGCCCACCAGTAGGGTCTGGGAGTTCTAGTTATTACACATTCTCTCCAACATTTTAACCATTTTTAAACAACAGCTTTGAGATATAATGGTTGCTCCACACAATTTACCCATTTGAAGTATACAATTACATTGTTTTTAGTGTATTCACAGAGATGGACATCTGTCACCACAATCAATTTTATTAACATTTTAATCACCCCTAAAAGAAACTCTGGTATCCATTAGTGGTTACTCCTCATTCTCCCCTCAACCCTCAGCTCCAGTCTATGCAACCACTAATCTACTTTCTGGATTAATCTACAATAGATTTGCCTATTCTCGACATTTTACATAAATGGAATCATACGATATGTGGAGTTTTGTGACTGGCTTCTTACACATAGCATACTTTCAAGGTTTATCATGTTCTATCATGTATCAGTACTCCATTCTTGCTTATGTATGAATAATATTCTATTGTATAGACCACATATATGTGTACCAGTTGATAGACATTCCTCCAGCCTTTTAAATTGTGGCCATTCTTATATAATGACACCTTTAGTTTGCATTTTCCTAATGATCAATAATGCTGCATGGCTGAAAATCTTTATCTCATCTAAGTTTTGAAAGATATTTTCACTCAGAGAATTCTAGGTTTAGAAATGTTGCTTTCATTGTTCATTGCATCTGCTACCATCTTTATCTTTGTCCTTTTGTAGGTAATGTGTCTTTTTTCCACTGGCTGTTTTTAAGAACTTTTGATCATTAAACAATTTGATGTTTCTTGTGCTTGGTGTTTATTGAAATTGAACTGTGTTTTTAGTTTTTATGAAATTTGGTAAACTTTCATTCTCCTTTCAAATATTTGTCTTCAGGAACTCCAGTCACATTGACATTATCCTTTTGAAGTTGTCCAGTGGCTCACTGATGATATTCTTTTTTCCTTTTTGTTTCATTTTGGATAGCTTCTCCTGTTGTCTTCAAAATTCTATCATCTGAATTAATTCTAGGTTCGTTTTGTTTTTTCTCCTCAGCACAGGCTGTATTTTCCTGTTTCTTTTTATGCCAGGTATTGCTTAAAATTATTACTTAAAAAGCAAATAAATAAATAAACATATATATATATATGTATTAGTGAGACAAACCTTGGTTGACCTCACAAGATTGCAAGGAATTTGTCAGCTTACAATCCTTTATTTTTATGCCTACAGCACCTGGTCTTCCTAGGTGGTCTCCCATGCAAGTACTAACCAGGCCTGACCCTGCTTAGCTTCTGAGATCAGGTGCATTTATAAACAATTTAATCCATTTGATTCTCATTTTGCAGGAGCAAGAAAACATTTGATCTAGGGCTAAATTTACCTCATTGTTGAGACAAAAGCTTTTTGACTACTTTACCCAATGCCCTGTGAGTTATGAGGGGTTTGAGTCTGAGTGCTTAAGAAAAGGAACTATTAAGACTAGTCCTGTGTAAGCTCCAGGATTGTTCCCTTTCCTCAGCCTCGGATAGTTTCATCATACACAGGTACTGATCAGTATATTGCTATTTAAGAACCCTCTGTCGATCTTCAAATTTTTTGTGTATCCTTCCTCTGTTGTACTCTATCCTGTGAACTCTAGCTGTATTGGTCCCCTGAAGACATAGCTCCAAATTTTTAATCCAGAGCACTACTAAACTCTGCCCAGGTTCCATCCTTTACCTGCAGTACATTAGGATAATTGTTTACCTTGTTTATTTCCCTTCTCTTGGAGTTCACTTTCCTTCATTGTCTGTTGCTGACCTTAAAAACTGTTTTATATACATTGCTCAGGTTTTTAGTTGTTTCAGGTGAGAAGGTAAATCCTTTTCCTATCACTCTATCTTGACCAGAAAAAGTTTATCTCCAACTTTTAAAGAAATAATGTGCCTATACATATTTGATCTTTATGCTCCACAATGTGCTCTTGGGTGTTTTAGACATGATTAGCAATAAAGGATGGTAGGGAATTCTGGGGGATCAGAATAAATTTTCTCTTACCTATAAGTACTCCATGCTGCATTCCATCCTCAGCTCCTCTTCCTAAATTTACCCACGGTACATCTACTTGCCTGAAAGCCTTTTTTTTCTGCTAAGTGGCAATAATCTTGGCTTATCTTGATGAAAGTCAGGTTACTTTGGGCAGTTTTGTTCCTTCTATTTATTAAATGCCTACTATGTGCCAGGTATATAGTTCCAGACACTTGGTATATTAGCTATTTCTACGTAACTACCCCCAACTTTAGCTTAAAATAAACCTCTTCACAATTTCTCTGATCTGGGAGCAGCTTACCCAGGTGATTCTGGGCCAAGGTGTCATGAGGATGCAGGCAAGACATTGGCCAGGACTGCAATCATCTAAAGGCTTGACTGGGTGTATAGGATTTATTTCCAAGATGCCTTTTATGACCCATCTTTGGAAGTCATACTTTATTTCTGCAATATCCTATTGGCTACTTAAGTCAGCCCTATGATCGTGGGGATCATGGGGCCATCTTGGAAAATGGCCTCCATATTTGGGAAATAAAATAAATCCCTGCTCTCAAATTTTATTCTAGTAGAAGCTGCTAGACAATAAATTCCTTAGCATCTAATGCAAAAAAAAAAAAAAAACCATTAAGGAACATTAGGATTGCTTTGGTGTCTGGTTGCAATTTAAAATAGGAAACAGGATGTCTTGAGATGGTATTTTAAACAGTTAACTTGGTGAGGGAGTGAGCTAAGTAGATAAAGGAAGAGAATTCCAAGGAACAGTGCAAATGTCCTGAGACAGAATCATGCCTGACAGTTAAGTAGCCAGTGTTCCTGGAGAGAAGTGAGCAAGAAAACAGATGACATTAAGGGGAAGGAGGGAACAGATCTTACAAGGCCCTGTAGGATACTGTGGACTTTAGCTTGAAATTGAGTGAAATAGGTAACTATTGGAAGATTTGAGCACAGCGTTTCATATATTTTTTTCCATTCCCTCCATGTCTTGTAGTTGTTGAGTAAATATTTGTGGATTGGTTTCATTGGGAACAATATGTACTTATGCTGACTTAAAGAGTTATGTACTAAGAGTGACAAATTTTGGGTAGCCCCAGCCAGAGGGGAAGATGTTTTGAAGCAGACAAAAAGCATAGTGGAAACTTCTTACTGTACCACACAGCCAAAAACAATTTAGGATATAGACCAGCTAGTTACTAGTTAGGGATTTATTGATCCTAATTGTTGGGTGTGAAGTTAGATTGTGAAGCAACTGCTTTAATCAGGTTCTACAATGTCCTTGAGCATTAAGCAGTCTTGCCCCAGTACACTTAACAATGATTTTAAATGGGATCTACTTTTCAGCTCAAAGAACTTTTTGTTCAAGATGTGGGTGTTGCCATACTTCCTTATTTCATATGTATTTTAATGTTCTATTAATGCCTAATAAAAACTTCTAAAAAATACCCAGAACTATTCTGCCTTATCACAGAATTCATCTCCTCAGGCCAGGTAGTACCAGCACACAATTATTTCTTGAACAAACCACCTAATGCACAGTTGAGTCTTGTGGTGGGGGTAGCATCTGGTCTCAAATGCCATTTGAATCCCTGCTTCTTTTATCAGGACTGCATGACTCTCACAAAGACAGGAAAGTGACCTGCATGTCACGTTTCTCCTCTGCCATTCCCCGGTTGTACATTCTGAGGTACATAAAGCTCTAGATCAGGGCACAAAGTGCCTGCTGACAGATGTAAGCTCCAGTTACCAGTTTGCAGCCAGGTCAGTACAGAAACTGAGTGTAAACTTTTGTAACTATTTGGCAGAGTAATTTTGTCTGTTGAAATAATTTTAAAAATCAGGTTTCATCTTTTAAAAAATTCATTTTCATAGTTATCGATTTATTGCAGTTGACAGTCATCAGTCTGTGACAGACTGAGTGCTCTAATTCACACACTACTATCCCTGCATGGTACAGATTATGATATGTGAGTCAAGGGAACTGGAAAGCAACAGCAGGAATATTATTAGATATTTACTACTCAAATAGTTCATGTACATTGTAGAAATGAGTTAAAAGTATGCCAATAAAGCCATCAAGATAACTGAATTTCTTGTAATTATTAGTTTATATTTCTGTGCAATCTATAAATGCCTATTATTTGTACTTATAACAAAAAGGTGACCATTTAATATTGAGAACTTTTCTCACTTAACATGTTATAAAAATGTTATGCCAATGTAGATCGTTTTGATAGCTTCGACATATTTCATCATTATTTAACTAATCTCCTACTGGTGCACAGGTTTTTCACTTGTATTAAGCAATTCTTTTAAATTTAAATAAAGAAGTTTGCAGAAATGGTTAAGCATTCTTTATAAGTCCACAATCTCACAATACACGCATATCAAGTTTGGGTTTATCCACCTTTTGGCTCATTAAACTGAACACAACCAAAAAAATCAAACCTATTCTATCCAATCCCCTTCCCTTGCCTGAGTAGTCAGTAGAACGAAGTCAGAAATCTATAGGTCTGTTTTTTCATGTTTGTGTCTCATTTATCATTGCTCCTACACCTTCATCATGTTAACATAACACTCTCCTTACAGTAGTGGTCCCCTGGAATCCAGCCTATCTTTCTGAAATCCATTCTGAAGCTCCCTCTAGGATTATTGTTTTTGCCACTTTAAATCTGCTTATTATTTTTTAATGTTATTGTACACAAATGTTTAGCTGAGAATAATTTCTAGGAAGAAACCAAGCTGCCAATACCCCTGGTAAAGAAATCAATGCATTAACCCTGGGGCAGAAGTTGAGGGGGAAGTTTAACGCCCATCATCTTAACCATTTCCCCACCTCTCCCCTCTCAGAGACTCCATCTAAAGAGATTCTTAAAATTTCTAGAGCAAGCAATTCACCTCTTTGAAAGGAAATGTATCTGCCTTACAATGCCACACCCTTGCTTGCTATTTAGTTGGTTCCATTCTGTTAGCTCAAATGACCTCTTCTATTAAACATTTTCCAAGGGCCCTAGGTAAGAGGAAGACTGCTCTTAATCTTGCAGCATATGCCTCTGTCACTGTCTACTTCCTCTAGTAGACTGAGATCCTAGAAGGGGCTGTGATTAAGATTTTCTTTCTTAGGAACTATTTCCAAGGCTACCAGCATTTAATTAGTGTATTTATTTCCATAAAGCCTCGAGCATTATTTCTCTTTATTTTGCAGGCTTTGAATCCAAATCGGGGCTGGTCAGGGAAAATGGGTGAGTGGGAGATATCATGAATCTGCTTAGAGCATCAGGAGTCAAGGACATCAAGTGTTTATGAAGGAGGGTTTTTTAACTTCCAGGGTTCATCTCAAACACCCTTACTACTAAAATGTAGATTTCATCAACTAACTATAAAACATTTAGGTTATCTAGTATTTGATCATGTATACTATTTTTTTAAAAAATACATCAACAGAAAGCTTTCTGAATGTTACTAGACAATCGATTAAGCAAACTTTTATTGAAGCTTAAATTGTGGTACAGAAATACATTTCAACTGATTTAAGTCCAACACCAAGAAGAGAGAAATTATGGCACCAGAATTTTCCCTCCTCTATCATACACACTAAGATTAATTTAAATTACTGTTTAATCTACATTTTTCTAGGCTTTGTTCCATACAAATTTTTTGCAGTTTTTCAACATTAGAAATATTGAATCTATTAGGGAAAAGAAAATTAGACCTCAAGCCAACAAATGTCATCAAATCTACTGGGACACTGGTTCAAGAACAAAATCCACTTTGAGCATTGGTCCTCTAAACAGCACCAAAACATTAGGTACTGTGTGTGCACTAATTACAGAATCAAACTGATCCATTGATTGCAAGTTTCTTCAATGAAACTGAATCAAGAACATGCTTAAAATAAAAGTCAAAAGTGTTCCAACCACTTGATTTCAAACCAAGTAGATTTTGCTTAGAAACACTAAAAAAAAAGTGTTTCGTTTATAAATACGGAAGGAACAAAAACATCACTGCATCAATCCAGAAAGAATCAAAAAAATTTTTTGAGGACAAGAATACAAAATTTAGTCAACTTTGCTGTTTTCTAGGCTGCTTAAATCTTACAGTATTTGCAAATATAGCTAAAAGATGCCAACTCTTGAAAGCCTGTATTTCTAGTCATTTCCCACTGGCCACTTTGAAATTTTGTTTCATGGACAGCATTCTGTTTCTCTGTGTATGTCTGAATAACCTGAACAGCTCTCATTCTGGATAGTCATTCACTTGGATCATGTGAAACCATGGTAAAAGAAATATCACCAGTAAGAGGAACAGATGAAGTCAGAACACTATCACATGCATCACGAAGTCACAGAACTTCAAGTCACAAGATGACAGACATTGATTCTGCTTTGAACTAAATTGTATGGTATATTATTAATGGAAATTACAGGAAATGGCTGCTAAAGTAAAAATTAAGGTGAATGATCTAAGCTGACTTACTGAATCCAGTACCTGTTATCTGAAATCTCCTTGCTAAAAAATTGTGATAAAAATTTTTGTACTACTACTTAGCAAGTAGTAAAGACAGGACTCATGTGAAGCTAATTCTTATTTACTGGGGAGCACAGAATGGCATGCAGTTCCCATATAGTTCTGCCAGTATATCTTAATATTCATCTATGTGTCTTCCTTGCTAAATAACAATAGTTTGTCACTATCTTCCAAAAGAGCCAATGCCAATAAAAAAAAAAAAAGCTAAGCTCCCTTGACCTTAAAAGAAAGACTAGGGTCTATCCCCCTTTCCCCTCTGGGGTATATTACTAGTATAAACCCAGTGTAACAGTGTATTGCTTTATTGGGGACAGAGAGACACCATGGTGAGGAGTGAAATCAATTAAAGGAATACAAACACAGGAAGCAATAATGTTAAAACAGAAATACACAAAATGGATAACTCAATCATTTTCATAAGAGGACTTGACTCGTGGAAGAAAAACTTTAATTGCTGTTGCAAAAAACACCTGTATGAAGTAGAAATTGATTTCAGTAACATTAGTAGAGAATTTGTTCTAGAAACTGGAGGTAACTGGATGCAATATCTTGGCAGCAATTTAATAAACAGTCCCGGATGGTTAGGCTGAGGCCAACACTTAAGGAGGACGAAAGCCTTGTCTGTGGGGAATTTTGGAGGATACCTGGAGGAATATTACACTGTGCATAAACCAAATTGAATTGTTGTCACAAATGTTGTAAAGTTTCATATAGTAAAAGTTTTTTTCTACATGCACTTCAATTTCACAGCATGAGTGGCATAGGATATCTAAACACAGAAGAGAGCATTCATGCAAGATATCTAACTCCTTGATATAATAATGCATACAATTCAAAATGATTACACTATCATTACATCTAGGGCTTTCTGCAACTACAAGGTGGTGGTTATGGAAAGCATGGCCCCCAGTACCAATATCTAAAAAGCAGCCACCACCTTCTTCTATGTGTGTTCTCTTTTTGCGTTTTTTCTTCATTTTTCTTAATCAACTCTGCTGTTGCTGTTTCTTAGCAAAACTGGTAAAAACAAAGTTGTAATCATTGAACATAGCACTCTGGCAATCAAGACGTTTAAAACCTTCAATCTTCTGGGGCGAAGAAAGCACTGTGCGACATTTAGAACTCTGGGCAAAAAAATTAAATAAACTATTAGTGCTCCCAAACTGCACAAGTTTTTGCAAACAAAACAGTCACTGCCATAAATATTTAAGACTACAACTTTAATAGAATTGTGGCACTTGAATATTTTAGCTGCTTTCTCATGGGCTGAATAAATAGCAACATCTTATGTACTGCCCACACCCCCTGCAGCACTACCCACCCCAACCCCAGGCCTGTCAACAGAGAAACTAAAAAGAACAAGAGGAGCCCATCAATTAAACTACATATAAAACAAGACAACAGAAGTCTAATGAAACATTTAAAATTTCTCATCTGAATAACCTCAACTAGTCATATCTCTGGGTTCTATGTGCCATTTTAAAATATATTTCACGACATGCCTATCTTTATTTCCTGGATGATTTTATTGTCTGTCAATAATAAAACAAATTACCTGATTTACAAACAAGGTGGTCACAAATTTTCCTGGCTTGAAGACTTCCACAACTTTCCTGATCAGGTCATCATAGGAGGTCTGACTTAAGTTTGTTTCAAAGCTAACATAAGAGAATTCTGGTTCTGGAGTGATGTGAATAGTCCAATAAGTTCCCTTAGAGAAAGAGTTTTGTGTTAATAATGGAAAGGGTACATTTAAATATTTAAGTATTATTTAAATATTTAATCTGTACATTATTACTTACATCCGATTTCATGCCATTCATTGAATACCCACAAGGATTGAACATTGTGGCATCAATGACAGAACCTGGTATCAGGTCACGAATTCCACTCTCCTGGAAAGAAGGCAAAAGACTGAATTAAATACAAATTTAAAAATTAAACCAAGTGAGTTAAATTATATACTTTAGTCCCCAAGCAGAATCCGGAATTATTAAAAATGCTTACACGAGTGACATCCTTTGCAGTAACACCATCTTTCATGTAGAACTGGTCCATAACTGCTGGGTCAAGCTCACTCATCAGAATTTCCAGGGTTTGATCTGGCTGACTGATTACCCTACTCTCTGGGAAATCCAAAGTATATAAGTACCTATATAAAAGTAAAAAAATTGTTTCCAAAAATGACAACTGGAAGTTTAAAGTAAATCTTATACAGGGGGGAAAAAAAATCCATGAAATTGTGTCCAACATACCAACAGTCAGAATTCATACGTCCCATACAATATGCTGCTCCATCTGTTGGGGGAGAATTAAAATAAATGCAATAAGATCCATTTAATAGAATGGCTTTTTCTCATCTTTCTAATAGTTAGGACAATACTACTTGCCTCTTATTAGAAATATCAGTGAAAGGAAATATAAATAAATGGGTGAATTCACAGGTAGGCAGGATTCCCTCTATCATCCTCAAAATTATATATTTTTACTAGCTATCATTTAGAGACACACTTCAGCCATTGAGTCAGCCTAAAGGATGCTGAGAAAACTATGGCTTGTTCTTCCCTAAAACTCCATTAGGAAATGGAATTTGGTTACCCACTTAATCTACTCTCCCACGTAAATACAAGTCATTTTATGTAAAATACTTCCTTTTCCATATTTTTTCAAAGCCTCACTCAACATGGTAAATTAACAACTGGTAGATATTTACACTGAATTATACTCAGCACTCTCTAAGATAGCCCAGTAAAGTTTCATATAAATAGATAAGAATAGAAATCTGATTTTCCTTTAAAATGATACCTATGAGTGACTTTGTAAAGTTATTAAAATCATCCTGGCTTTTCAGACTCACCTAGGATGTGAGAATGTTAGAGAAAACCTTTAGTGTCCTAACCTTGAAGCTCAAAAAGGAAGGCCTATAAATAAAAGCTTAGTAAATGGGTAAAAAAAAATCTTGCCAGTTTTGTTAAAGTCACAATATGCTCTTATTGTGTTGGTCATTTATAAGTCAGCTCAATTCCTGTATAGACTACTGGACCAGTGTCTCAGCAAAGGATTATGAAGCCACTGGTCATCTTTCTGGATGAAGGGGATCATAGCCTTCATAACCACTAAGTTAGATATAAATCAAAGCAAGTGGCTAGATGATGATGAATACTACCTCTAGCAGCTGACCAATTCCTTAACTTTTTTCATCACTTTGACACTAACCAGCTATTATTGTAATCAGCTATTATGTAATCAGCTATTATTGAAACATTTATCTAATTGCATAATGTACATTCAAATGCATATGCCTTCCTTTATATATAAAAAAAGCTCTGAAAGGATATAACCTCTAACTTTGATAAAACAAGTTTCAGTTCTATTTATCTAAACTTACTTGGGAAAATTGCATTAAGAAACTCTATTTCTTCCTGGAAATTCCGGTGTGGGTACCCTTGGTGAGACGGCTTCATGAAATTCTTACGAGAATAAAAGAAGCTCTAAAAGAGACAGATAACTTAATCAACCATTTTCTACATATACAAGTCAAAATCAAAGCTCTATCTCTACAAATATTTTCCATAATATTTAACAATATTTTCCCTTTAATATGCTTAATGGATATCCAATCTTGTGCTGCCTGACAAAAATGAAGGCCACTGTGTCAGAGAGCAAGGTTTCAGACCAATATCCACAAGTTAGTATCATACAGAGAAACTCTGTTTTTAAGTTGTGGAGCAGTCTCAATAGAACATTAATAATAATGTAGGGTGAGTCAATGAGCTTTTAGAAATCAAAAAATGCCCAATCTACTGATGATGATGGGTCATGACAACTATAGAGACAAGGTACAATATTTCTAGAGCAGGGGTTTCTAATCTGAGTTTTCAAATAGGTATGTATAATCAAACATTTCATGGGAGAACATTTGTACATTAAATTCCAACAGTCAGTGATTCAAAATTAAGTAATGCTTTAGATTCCTTATAAGAATCAATAAATTAAAAACTGTTTTAGGTTCTACTAACAAGATATCCTTTAGCCTAATCAAGTGAAATATTAAAATCTAACATCTGTTCAAACAATATAAGACATAAGTATAAACACCTTGATTCATGAATGTTATCAGAATTTAACTCAATACTGTCTGTTGCTTTTTAACATAATTCTTCATTACGAAGACTGAATAGTTTTTCTTGCTTTCCCCTTCGTTTCTTTACCATTCATATTAACATATCAAGGAGTTAACTATTAAACATGTCTGGTTCCTTCATTTCTTTCTCTCATTTGGATCATATCCTGACGCATTTTCTGCCCCCTCCATACACTCTTCTTGAACAACAGGAAGAATGATCTTTTCTAGTGGTGTGCCCGTCCTTACTTATTATAACTGAAGCAGTAAGCAGAAAAATTTATTTACAAATTTATTCAGAACCCTTAATTTGTGCCTGGAAAAAAAAAGAATATTTCCTGATTACTTACTTGAATTGAGTCAAACCCACTGTAATCCCTAGCAAGTTTCAACAGGGGAACCAGTGCTTTCAGCAAGAGGGTGGTACCACATGTCTTCAAAATGAAACGTCTCTTGGAGACAAACATGCTACTCTCACTGCAAATGAAAAATGTCACAATATCATAATGCTGTTTATGTACCATTGAGATGCAATTAATCTATCATTAAACTATCATTCAATTTTTGGCTAGTAATTTTAAATGTTAATCTCAAGGAAGCAATTAACGCACTATAGTATCCTTCCTCATTATATAAAAATCAGTTTAATGTTCTAGAATCCATGGAAATAGGCTTTAAATTAGGTATAAAGCACCAATAACTCATTATGTAAACCCTCTTTTACTAAAGTTTTCTTCCTCACCTATCCTAGGACAATATATACTAAATTCATACTTCATCTTGTACTACCCACTCACATGTATTCTGTAGTCATCTCTTTACTCCTTACATCAAGTAATAAACTCCATGAAGAAAAGAATGTGTTTTTATTCACCTTTATATCCCTAGGGCCTGGCACATAAACATTTGATAAACATCTGTATGTGCCAAATGCAAGCTTAGTAAGAAGCAAGCACCTTAAGGACCTTGTTCGATCCAAGGCCTATTATAATATGTATTAGAAAATTTCATTGTTTTCCTAGAATAAATTAACTTTCTACCTATAAAAAGGTTGAATGGCTTTTCTTCTGTTATGTATAGCAATCCTATTTGTATCGTGGAGCCAACTTCCCCTTGCCTAAAGTTCCGGTATTTAGAGGCATATACTAAAACGAAGACCTGAGATTGAAGGTAAAAGTAAAATGCCATTCACCCTCCTTTACAGATAGATACTCCCTGCTAACTACAAGGAGATAAAGATGGCAACCACTGAGAAGAGCTTTTAGGTAAGACTTCAAAACCTACTGCCTAGGGACACCTGAAGTAAACATTTTATACCATATTTTTAAAAATAAGGTGAAAATGATCATAGAACTAAAGGTCCAGAAGAACAATTTGCTATTCTATGTAAAGTATGATTCAAACTGAAATCGGTTAGCTAACACTTGTTTTATAGGACTTACCTGAGTACATAAGCTTCCTGCTTGTCAGTTTTTGTCACACTTATGATTGAACATTGCACATCCTTCAAAAGTATGTCCCACTCGGATCTATTATTTAACCAAAAAAGGTGATTAATTTATAACAGTACTTGCCTCCTCTCATAAAGTTCTCAAACTTAAGAGTTTTCCAATGATTAACGCTGCATATTTTATATTTATCAGCACATTCTTGTTCTAGCTTCTCTTATGAATACCAATATTTAGTTTTGTTTCAAAATTGACTATATTGACATATCCAACAAAGACAATGTTTTGCTATATATGAAAAACTATTAAAAAAGCAAACCAGAAAATTAGAAATTATATTTATACTTTACTAAGAAAAGACAGGTAGACAAAATAATGTGAATAAGCCACATACAAAGGAAATTCAGAAGGCTCATAAACCAAGGAAAAACATTACCTCTCGCTAGTTAAGTGATTAAAGAAAAGGTAAGTTAAAATGAGACACTTTTTTTCTACTATCAACCTGGCAGTTAAGCACAATACCCAGTGGTGTCTAAGAGTCAAAAAACATGGTCAAAAAATGAAAAATGCCTTTGGATGGCAATTCAACAGTGTAAGCATACACATAAAATTTTGGGAACACAATGCAGCACAGCCCTTTAGTAAGATGGGAAGTGCCTATTTCAACAAAGTGAAAAGTCTATAGTACAGGCAATAGAGCAAGATGAAAAGTTATATGGGCATAACTCAGTAAGCTAGTCTTAATTTACCTGACTGAGACCTAAGGAAGTATTTTCTCTTTAGTGTGCCCACTATAAAGGAAAAAAAACATAAAACAGTTCCACGAGACATCTTAATCAGATTAAAGGCTAAAAGTTTTAAAGTTCTTACTACTTGGTAGGTCATTCTTCTATATCCAAGAAAATGACATATTATGGTTTAAGTTTTCTTTTCCAGTTAAGACCTTTATAAGAGAAATTCTCAACAGCATAACCAGCATAAAAACAGATATATTAAAAAGCAAACACAGTACTGATCAATCCTGTGGACCTATGTTTCATCATTTTGCCAAAAGGAACGGATTCTGGCCCAGTGGGCAACTGCACGCACAATCACAGAAGTGATTTAATTCTTAAGATGGGCACATCAGTTAAACTGAACAATACTGAGACCTATCTGAAAAATTTAAGTGAGTTTGGCTTGCTAATGATTACAGAGCCTATTTGCCCATAACTTAACCAATTTTTTAAAAAGAGCTAAAAATCATTTCTTTTTAAAAGGTGCCAACAATTGCTTTAAAAAATATATATTAGACTAGACTATATTTTTGCAGTTTTGAATTTTAAAAATGGTACAATCCGTTTTTTAAGAAAGAAAGTTACAATTAAGACCAAGTTCTGGGTAACACAAACATAGATTGTTTTAATCCTTACTTTATTTAGATAGCCAAGCAATAGCTTTGCGTTTCAGGTTTCTAAGACTCCAAGTACAAACAACTTTCAGAACCACCAGTATTTCAATCCCACAAATAGTATGCTTTAATGCAAAAAGGAATAATCAGACCTTAAGGAAAACATGGGGCTGTTTTTTTTTTTTTTTAAATGCCTACAGCACCTGGTCTTTCTAGGTGGTTTCCCAACCAAGTACTAGCCAGGCCTGACCCTGCTTAGCTTCTGAGATCAGACAAGGTCAGGCATGTTCAGAACATGGGGTTTTTATAGAAGCCATTGACTTTTTTGCTTTGCAACAGTCTTTGCAATTACTCCTGGGCTTGGTTTCTTTACCTGGTGAATATTAAACCCACAAGACTGACAAGATTAAATCACATAATGCATGTCAAATTTACCTACGAGATAATAAGAATTCAAATATTGAAGATTTTCCAATAATGTTACCCGCTAATGTCATTACCTACTGACTTTCCATTAAAATTCAGCACTCTTGCAAATACTTTATTTCCACCCACTGGATATTCTAATGAATCCTTTCCTATCACACCTTCTCAGTTATATTCACTATTTATAAGACTCTCTCCTCCCAGTTTTATTGCGATCTAATTTATATCAATTATTGTATAAGTTCAAAGTATATGGCATAATAGTTTGACTTACATATATTGTGAAATGATTACAAGCTTAAGTTAGCATTCATCATCTCATACAGAGTCCATAAAAAGCAAAAGAAAAAACTTTTTCCTTGTGGAGAGAACTCTTAAGATTTACTCTTAACATTCATATACATCAGACAATGGTGTTAACTATAGTATGCTAACACTTTTAAATATTCTCCATTGGCTGAGCTAGATAGATAGGATAACAAACTTTTTCTTTCTTGTATAACTTTGTTTTATCTGGATTTAAAAGCTGTCTTGTCTTTTCATTTGCTTCTGTTTTCTATGCACTTATCTGAATGTATCCTCAGATGTTCCCCCAACTGTCTCTTTTCAACATTTATTTAATGTGAGTCTAGGCCAAGAATAGGATACTAAGAATAAGCTCATCAGGTCTATGCACATGAATGGGGCTTGTTTCACCATGGGCCTCTATACAGGACAGGGTACTCTGACTGGGCTGTTATCACTGGGGAACTAATGCCATCATTTTTCATCTAAGAGCACCAAATATTCCATTCTCTTGCTTGAAGAACGTTAGGATTTGTGGTAGACAAAAGAGGATAAAGGATAGGGATCTCATGTTCCGTACAAGCTTTGACTTTGTTTTTGGGTTGGTGACTGTATTCCTCCACAATAATAGGATCCTCGACTTCAGAAGTTATCACGTTTTACTCTCTCCAGAGAATAAACTATTATCTAATCTTCAGATCATCCAGCATCCCCCTTTTCATCCAATTTGACAAATTTTATAATATAAATTAATTAAAACAATCTAATAAAATGAAACATATTGAAAAACATATAGATAACTAAATCTATCCCTAATCTCTGAACTTCAGTTAAGCTAGGCTTTCCCACAAACTATTTTCTCCCCCTAAAAATTAAGTGCCATAAACTTGTTCACTCAAATCAAGGCATTTGAAGATGAAAGAGAACATTATAATTATACTAAGACAACAATGTGAATTTTGACTGATCTGGGTACTGTTGCAATGGATTTCACCCATGTCCTCAGCCCCCTTCTTCCAGCTCACGTCACCCCACTATCCCCACTAGATCAAATGTCATGAAAAGTTTTGAAAACTCAGAAGACTTCCTGAAGTATTTTACTTGTGCAGCTCTTTTGGTATTTACATCAGTCCCACTAGACTCAGTCCATGTAGTTAGAAACTGTTTTTATTTTTTCTTTCCTAAGTGCCTAGCCTTTCAAATATATGAATCTGGCAATAATTATTCTAATTAGATCTATGGACTTGCTGGAAACCCATTAACAATCTTAAATTTTAAAAACCTAAAACTACGGTTACATGACCCTTTACTGTTTTGTTTTTTTTTCCCCAATGGGTACCACAATAGTTCAGATATTTAGAGGGCCCTTTCTTGAAAAGACTTTAAGATTCATCTGACAGAATTATCCTGTCAATTAACTAGATATTATACATTCCACTTGAATTCTATTTTAATCTATATAGAGCTTACTCTTTTCACTGCCAAATAACTTAGTTGCTATAGAACCCATTCATTATGAGGAAACTAAATGTGAATTATTTTCTCAAGTATTTTTTATACAATACACTTTTCTTTCTCAGAATCTTCTGATACAAAATGTTGAACTTTTTGGTTTGTCCCACAAGTCCCTCAGGTTCTGTTCATTCCTGTCCCTGCCAAGTGTTTCCTGTTGTTCTGACTGGATAATTCTGACTGACCTCACTCTTCTGTCATCTCCATTCTACTAAAGCCCATACAGTCAACATTTTATTCCAGTAGTTATGTTATATTCTTGTTCCACCTTCTATTTCTCTGATACTTTATTCTTTCTTTTCATTTTAAGAGCATTCGCTCTTAGGAAATGATTATGATAGCTGCCTTTAAATCTTGATCTGCATCACAAAGCTGGTACTTGCTGTCTTTTCTTTTGAGATGATGAGAATTCCCTGATCATTCGAATAATTGAGTAATTTATAATGGTATCTCGAATAGTCTGATGTTATAAAATTTAAAATTTTATTTAAATCCTATGGAGCATGTTGCTTTATGTGCTACTCAGTGCCCAATCTGGGACTGGAAGGTGAGCTATCCGTTTTCAAGGCCTCTGATATGCTGTCTAGGGTCAGACCCATACACGAGCAGCTGAGGGTGTTCATATAAATCTCACTTTCTGGCTCAGAAGCAAGAGCAGCAGAGCAACGAAGCTTCTTGGTCCTCTGGCTAGAAAAGCCAAGGCTTTATTTCCTCCGCTCTGCAGCAAGCTGCCTGTGACTGTCTCTCTCGGTCTAAACAGGGCAATGACAAAAGGAAAAGAAGCAACAGGGATATCCCTCTTAGAATCACAGTTCCTTTGGTCAGAAACGGTCCCCCCTTTTCCTTAGAGTTTAGGTATCTGTCTGGTCACAACTACTGTAAATAAATACTGTGGCAGGAGGGGAAAAAAAGCAAAGCACCAGAAAAACAAAAATGGCCAGAAAAAGAGGACCCCTTCGAGCTCTTTTTGTTTGCATCTGGTGTGCAGCCTTTGAGACCACCTTAGGAGATGTCAGAGGATAAAAAGAATCAGGAAATCAGGCTGTTTCAGTGGCATTTTGAGTTCTGGTTTCCTTCTCCCATTCACCTGCTAACATTTACTTTTCAGAATCCTCAGCTGTGCCATGCATTCTGTCCAGAGCTTTTAGTTGCATTTAGCAAGCAACAAGCAGAGTGTGCTTTTTTTCACCTTAATGGAAACCACAATGCTCTTGTAACTCCATTCATCATTAGTTAATAAACTCCGCAACCAAACTTCCTTACCTAATAGAAACCCTCAAGTCTGTATTTTTCCAAAGTCACAGTACAAAAGAAAGCAACTGCTTTAAAACACCCTAAGACAAACAGATGGATGGTTTATCAACCAAGTGATTAAATCCTAGGAGAGCTGCTAGGATTCAACAACATAAAGGGGCAAGAAAGACGTGAGAAATGTAACCAAAGTTAATACAATGAATACTATACATGTGCATAAAGGGAATGGTGAAAAACCAACACCAAACCAGCTAAGAATTCCAACAAATTATTCTATCACACTCCTGTGGGGAAAATAAGCCTCCTTTTGTAAATAAACCTTTATTGGATCATAGCCACACCTATTCATCTATATATTGTCTGTAGTTGCTTTCTCCCTATAAGGGGAGAGCTGAGTAGTTGCAACGGACTGTTTGCCTTGCAACATTTAAAATTTACTCTCTAGCCCTTGACAGAATGTTTGCTGACTCCTGTTTAAAAGGTTTTCAGTGCCCTGCTTTATGTCCAAATTTAATGAGTTAAAAAAAAAAAAAAAAGACATTTTCTGAATCACTTATCTGTGATTTCAAAGTGAGATAATATCAATTAAGAATGTCACAGCAGGGCTCAGTATGGTGGAAATTGTCTGTGATTTGTTGCCAAACTAACACCTACACTGAGAATCAATAGTCAATAATATAAACTATTTTATAAAATTGGTCTTTTTGTCACTGATTTTACTTCAGTTTAAAACACAGATGAGTTCAATAAATCATAAACTGATAAAGCAGAACAAAAAAGACAATTTTGGAGTGTATTACATACTAGTGTTGGAAAATATGCAAAAGGTATTCAAAGTGTTACACAATTGCAAGGTGTTATAAAACACAACAAAATTCACAGATACGCCAAAATATTAAAACTGGAAGTACACTTTCTTTACTGAAATGCATCCATCTCAACACTGGTCTAACTCGGTGGTTCTCAACTAGGAATGACTTTGACACCCAGAAAATGTTTGGCAATATTTAGAGACATTTTTGGTTGTCACACTAGGGAAGATGTGTTGTTGTTGGCATGCAGTGGGTAGACACCAGGGATGCTATTATTCCATACAGTAGTGTTATCCACAATAAAAGTTATCTAGCCCAAATGTCAATACAGAAGCTGGGAACACCTAATTAACTTAAACCTAAGTTAGGTCATGATAAATGATCCTGAAGAATTATATGCTCTTTACCATAGTACATAAACTGAAGATTTTAGTCACTAGGTTTGAAAAACAAAATATTAATGGCAAACCATGTTTTATATTTAAAGCCTTCTTAGAGTCTGTGGTCTAATAAAAACAGAACAAATTGGGGTGCTTACAAGAGAAAACATACAATTAAAATGACAAGAAAGACTTTGGCATCATCTGATCCCTTAAGACCTGAAATGGCCAAATGACTACATTTTTTAATATAAAAAGTAAATGCCTCAGGTCAAATGACCTTGTGACAAAGGCCCAAGACTACACAATTGGGAAAGAACAGTGTATCAATCAAATGATGTTGGGAAAAACGGAAATCCATACAAAAGAATGAAGCTGGACCTTTATATTACATCATATATAAAAATAAGCTCAAAATGGATTAAAGACTTAAAACTACAAATCTCCTAGGAGAAAATATAGGAAAAGCTTGACACCTGATTTGGCAATATTTTCTTGGTTATGACACAAAGACCACAGGCAACAAAACTACAAATTTAGTAACTTCTGTGCACAGTAAGGAAATATTTGACAGAGTGAAAAGACAACTTTTAGAATGGGAGAAAATATTTGCAAATCGTATATCTGGTAAGAGATTAATATCCAGAATATAATAAGGAACTCCAACAACAAAAACCCAATCAAAATATGGACAAAGGACTTGAATAGACAATTCTCTAAAAAAGCTATACAAATGGCCAACAAGGACATGAAAAGATGTCACTATTCATAAAAGAAATGCTAATCAAAATCAGGAGATACCATCTCACACCCACTAAGGTGTCCAAAAAAATGGGGGAAAAATATAAGAAAAAAGGAGGAAAGGAAGTAAAAAGTGTTGGCAAGGATGTGGAGAAACTGTAATAGTGCATCTTTGGTGAAAATTACCATGTGATCCAGCAATCCCACTTCCGGGTATATATTCAAAAGAATTAAAAACAGGAACTGGAAGATACACTTACCACCCATGTTCATTGTTATTCACAACTGTCAAAAGGTAGAAGCAACTCAAATGTCCATCAAGGGATTAATGGATAATGAAAATGTGCTGTATACATAATGGATTATTCAGCTTAAAGGAAAACTTATCACATGCTTTATAACATGAATCTTGAGGACATTATGCTAAACAAATAAGTCAGTCACAAAAGGACAAATACTGCATGATTCCACTTACAAAAGGTACTCAAATACTCCCTATGAAATATCTAGTCAAAATCACAGAGAAAGTAGAAAGGTGGCTGTCAATGGGGGGAGGGGAAATTATTTAATGGGTAGTTTCAGTTTTGCAAGATGAAAAATGTTCCAGAGATCTATTCCACAACAATGTGCATTTACTTAATAGTGAACTGTACACTTAATAAGTGTTTAAAATGGTAAATGTCACCACAATTTGAAAAAATTAATGACTAGGAACAGAAGAAGGTTGCTGGCGGGTGGAAGAACTGTTCGCACCTGAAGAGTTGAGCTGGGTCCTATTCATGTCCAGGTCATAAGTTCCACAAGATGGTGCCTGAAAATCTGCATTTAAAAGGCCTCCATGTAATTAGATTCCTTAAGGGGTAAAAATTGCTGGTTTCAGAGTTACTAAGTAATGTACTCAAATAAGCCTATTGAAAAGAAACTTCCCTCAACTGCACCCTTAGCTAATAGCCCCTTTGTCTATTATCTTTGACTCTCCTTGCTTTCAGGCATCTATACTTTGCAAGGTAGTAGCCTTTGGGTTAAAAGTATCTTAAAACATAATGATTATTCTTCAATAAACCTTAGGGCTGACCAGAAGTTAAATTCTGTGGATACCTTCCTATGGCGGATAATTCAGATATCCAGAGAAATAAGTACTAAATAAGCACTCTTTTTGTTTAAAGAAACCAATCGAGAATGCACTGTGATTATAATCACAGTATTCTCAATCTGAAATTTTTACCCCAAATTTCAATTGCTATCAGTAAAATTACTGCTACATTCGGATGATTATTATTCAAGGTGTACTTCTTTAAAAAAGGTGGTTTGGAGACATCCCTTCAATGTAAATTATCAATACTGCAATACTGTGCAATGATGTAGTCAAATAAGGCATAAGTTCTAGAAAAGTTAATACTCAAGTATGATTTACTATCTTTTCAATTGTCCCCAATCCTTAATGCTAATTATATTTTAGCTAATAAAATGAGTGGAGAGAAAAAACAGAACATCTCACTAGTCCTAAATGTCTTTTCCAACATTAACATTAGAGATTTTAATTTTTACATTTCCATGTAACAAAATAAACTGCCTCAAACTTTCTCACGGTATTTATCCTCTTCACCTCCACTAGAACTTCCCATCAAACCCACCTCATTACTAAGGATAGCTCAGGTCTGATGAATTCAAAAGCAAAAAGGAAAGCCTATTTTATTGTTCTGAAAGATCAAATTAAACTTTTTCCACTCACCAAAATTTCTTATTTTCTAACACACTTCCTCTCCCCTACTCTTACCCTCCCCCCCAAAGCTGCCATTTCTTATAAAATACTTGTTTAATCTAGAATTTTAGCCCAGTAGCTCTAAGAAATTCTTAATATATGGTCACTGATTTCTATTCAACATCCTTTTGAAATCTGAAAAATTAGTAGACAAACTTTAGGTTAAACCTAAGTTATATAAACCCCTCTCTTTACATTTCAACTTTAAATATCACACAAAATATGTCAGTTTTAGAACACATCATCCATTCCTTTATTTACGTGGACATGTCTGGACTACTGCTTTTCTCCAACACACTATTAACCAGTCTTCTTCAACCCAAGCCATACTGGACAAAATTTTCCTATTAAAGACAAAAAACAAAACAAAACAAAAAACCACACACACAAAAAAAACACTTTTTTTTTACATGTGTCCTTTTTGTCTCCCTTGAGAAATCAGTAAAAAAAAATATATTCTCAGTATTATGAAATTTGTTTAGGTTATATTCAAGATAAATTCTATGCAGTGGTCTACAGGAGGGTAGAAAATGTTTAATAGAAAAGGTGAACGAACATTCAGGGAGAGGGTTCCAGTTTGACTTCAGAGTAGAATCCAGATCTAAGTAGGAAAGGTAAAAAGCTAAAACAATTTTGCAGGGGAGGAACATCTTTGTTACTTTGGGATAAGCAAAAGACATCTTAAATAGTACACAGAAACTGCTAACCATTAACAGAAATATTCATAAATTGGACAATTAGACGTATAAGCTTCTGTTTTTAAAGATATCAATAGAATACGGAAAACCACAGAGGGCATATCTGTAACACACACTGAACAGAGAATTCATCGATAATGTATTAAAAACTCTTGCGAATAAAGAAGTCATCCCCAAAAGAAAAACAAGCAAATAGACTTGAACAAGCATTTCACAAAAGGTATTCAAGAGGCCAATAAAGGTATAAAAGGAAGCTCAACTCCACTAGTCTGACGGGGAATACAAACTACTACACACTCACAATAGCTAAAACTAAAGAGACAAAACCAAGTGTTAGATGAAGATTCGGACCAACCGAATCTTCGAGCTAGATATATGCACACCCTACAACCTATCGCAAGATAATGAACACCTCAATCACCCCCCAAAAAAGTCCCTCAAGCCTCTTTATAAATCCACTCTTCCCTTTACGCCATCCTCAGACAACCATTCATTCATCTGTCAGATTAGTATGCAGTTTACAGAAATTAAATTCTAGTTTTACAGAAATTAAATCTTACAGTATAGGCTACTTTTTAAGAAACAGCCAAACCATTTTCACAAGTAGTTTGTTCGGTTTTCATTCACACCAGCAGTTATGAGAATTCTGGTTCCTTCACAGCTTGTCAGGGTTTGATATCAAAATTATGCTAATCACAAAATTAGCTGGGAAAAGTCTTTCCCCTCTATTTACAAGAATGCGTGAAAAACGTTAGAATTATTTCTTCCTTAAATGTTAGGGAAAAACTCCAGGGAAGCCATTTGGGCCTACTGTTCTTTGTAGGATGATTAATGCCTAACACAATTTACATAATGGTTATAGGACTATTTAAATTTTCGGTTTCCTCTTGCACCATTGTTGGAAAGATATTTTTCTGACTTTCCCCAAAACATCCTTATCATTTTAATGTCTTTATAGCATATGTAGCGATGCCCAGTTAGGATATTTGTGCCTTCTCACGCTCAGTGTCCTTAGCAGTTTTATGAGATTGATATATACTGTACGTTTTATTTTAATCCAGTCTGTGAAATGTCTTTTAACTGTGATCTTTCATCAATTTACATTTTTAATTTTAATTAGTTTCAAGAATACAGTACATTGGTTAGAAATCTATGTAGAACATAAAATGATCCCAATTACTCCCTTCACCTAGCCAACATATTAACGCTAACTGCATTCCCTATGCCGTGCTCCCCCCTCCATCTCCATGACCATCAACTACTAATTTGTAGTTCTTTAACCCTTCTTCACCCCATTCTCTCAGACCCCCAACACTGCCTCCCCTCTGTCACCAAACTTGTCCACTATATTTGTCTGTTTTTGCTTAATTTGTTCTTTCTGTTCCTTAGATTCCTCATGAGTGAAATCATGTGGTATTTATCTTTCTCTAACTTATTTTACTCAGCATATGAACCATCCATCTAGGTCCATCCATGTTGTCGCAAATAGTAAAATTTCATTTTTTAATGGCTAATGTTCCATTGTATATACGAACCATAATTTCTTTATCCAATCATGTTGATGGGCACTTAGGTTGCTTCCATATCTTAACTATTATAAATTGTGCTGCCATGAATATTGGGGTGCATAGACCTTTATGAATTATTGTTTTGGTTTTCTTTGGATAAATACCAACAAGTAAAATTGCTGGGTCAAAAGGTTTGTCCATTTTTAATTTTTTGCAAAACCTCCATATTGTTTACCATAGTGGCTGTACTAATTTGCAATCCAATCAACAATGTATGAGGGTTCCCTTTTCTCTGCATTCTAGCCAACATTTGTTGTTTTTTGTCCTCTGTTTACATTGTAATGGAATTACTGAGGGTGGGGATGTGAGGCAAGGACAAGCAAGGATTTTCTGGCTTCCAATTTTTTATATCGCTAAATAAAAACAAAGTTATTAAATATTATTCTAAAAGAAGACTAATATAATGAAGCAATCTAATGCCCCAGTGATACTGCCTCCTCTGCTTGAATAAAAATAACTACATCACATTGCTAGGGCACCTTTTAATGTGTAGCCTTTTGGACTACAATCTGATAAATTTCATTCTCCAGACTTGGTTGCTAAAAAAAGAAGTGTGTGGGGGGGATTTTGTCCTAAAGAACAAAGAATCAAAGACAAATATAGTAACACTTGTATAGTGGCTACTTACTGTGGATTTTTAAGTACTATATGTTTATTAACCCACTTTAATCCTCACAACTACCCCATGAAGTGCCTTTATTGTCTCATTTTATAGATGAATAAACATCACACAGCTATTAAGTGTTGTTTTAATTCAAATCCAGACATTCCAGAGGCCATACACCATTTCACTATGCATACTCTTCTGGATAACCCATTATCTTTCCAAGGCCTCTGGGGGCCCACACCACTTTCTCAGAGACCAGGCTCCAATGATTCCCTCTTGCAAGGTGATTTATCTAGCATTTGATATTTTTTTTCCAGGTTCTTTTTAACCTAGTAAATAACCTAGAGCTAAGTGAATCTTGCTTGACAGATAAGGTCATTGAATAATATTTCCAGAAATGTTCCCAATGGACTCCTTACTTAAATCCAATAGACTTTTTAGTTCTTAGTTGTTCCATGGACAACAGCCGATAAGTGCTGCTAGAAAGACGCAAAATAATGGTTTAGTGAATATTAAATATCTACAAATGTATGGCACTAATCATAAACTTGGCAAAAAAGAATATTCTGTCCTTGAGGATTTGACTTCTGTCATCACTTTAAGAGCCACACTGAAGCAAATAAAGTAATTGCTACTAATGAAAGTACAAAGTAAAAATGATTCTCAAATATTTAAAGAAAGCAAGCTGCCCTTTTATAAGCCTTTCTCCTCTCCTCGACCCAGGGAACTCTCTAACCACCAAAACACACAAGCTGAAATTCTGACATTTCTGCCCAAGTCGTCGATGAAGTAAAAACCCTCTTCCCTTTAGTAAAGTGTCCTTACAAAGCTTCAAAACATTTAATGAGCCAGAGCGAAACAATGTTATTCATTTTATTTTAGAATTTTTAGAGATAATCCGATCACTATCGTGGTGCCAAATGCTTGCCATTAACACCCGGTTTTCCTCATCTGTGAAATGGAGGAAATATTAAGCTTCCCCATATTGTAAGAAAACGTTAACTGCTTCCTATATTATATATATATATATATATATATATATATATATATATATATATATATATATATATATATATATATATATATATATATATAGTGCTTAGGGCTGAGCCTGGCATATACTAAGCACTTTAAGTGTCGCACACAGCATGAAAAATGAGACCTGACATGTTAGCTATCACGATGCTTTTCTCCAAGAGAATCCTTCACGACCTAATAACGCCTTAAAGTCCCGGCAGCACGTGTCCTCTTGGAATCCCTTCTCCAGTTGCTTTTTGTCAGCGACGGCGGAGAGCGTAGCCAACATTCCTGAAACGCCCATTGGCCCACACCCTGGGGCCAGGCTCCCGGTCGGGCCGAGGAGCTCATTGGTCGTCGCCTCTCAATGAAGCGGCCACGCCGGTCCCTGCGCCGCACCGCACAGACGCCTCACTCGTGCTCCAAGGAGTCTAGAAAGGCAAGGGGGGGCTAGCGGTCTGAGCGCCGCCGGGGACAGGCCCGGCACCCTCGGAATCACCTGCGCTTTTACCTGCGGTCGCGTTTCCCAAGACCTCTGGAAGACCTCTCCTTTTCTGCGCGACCAGCCCTGCTCTCTCGTGTGACGGCCCGGGCGGGAGGCGAGGGCCCCAGATCCCTTTGCTGGCTTAGGCATTAGAGGTCTTGTGTCCCGGGCCGGCCAGTCTAGACCTTATAAATGCAGGCAAACCTAACCCCACCCCGCAGCTCGTCAGGATCCCACCGACTCGGTAACAGGTCACACGACCCCAGGGCCAGAGACTCGGGAGCCAGCTTCTGCGGGCTCCACGGCTCGCTCCCGGGGCCGCCCCGCAAAGGCTTTGGTGCAAAGCACGTTAGAGCGGCGGCGGGGCCCAGCCAATGCGACACCACCGCGCCCGCCCAATGCCCGCCGCCCGGGCGCCACATGCTGCAGGCGCGGGCCGCGGGCCGGCGGCCTGCTCGCCAGCCCCGGAGCCCAGGACCCGGAGGGCCCCCTCCCACCCGCCACACGCAGCGAAGACGAGTCCAGCTCACACTCCACTCCCCAAGCGGGCACGCCCGAATGAGCGCCTGACTAAGCCAGGCGGGCCACACCTGCCGCGAGGGAGCCCGCGTGGGCCCTCCGAGACGCCCCGCCGCCCGGGCTCCCCGACAGTCCACTGCAGCAGGGAAGTCGGAAGGCGCAGGCCGCCCAGGCACGCCGAGCGGCGCGGCCCGCCGTCCCGCACGCCTCGCGGGGCGCGTCACCTGAGCACGCGGCGGTGCTGGCCTCCTCCCCTCCCCCCCCGGCCGTCCCCAGCCCGGCAACGGCGGCGGGAGAAACCGGCGGAGGCCCCGCGTGGACGGGGCCGCTCCCCGCGGCCGCGGAAACGGCCTACGACCTGCTTCCACCTGGACGGGCTGCGGGGAGCCGGCCCCCGACCTCCGTCCACGGCTGACGCCTTCCAGGCGGCCAGACCCCAAACCCGACTGCGGGCGAAGAGTCCCGAGCACCCACCTTGGAATGGTGCGAAGATCCCCAGATCCTTGGTTCGCGTCGGGCTGCTGCCTAGAGAACCAAACCTCCAGCAGCTTCTCGGTCCCTTCGAAAAAATGTGCAGCTTCCATCACCGTGAGACTTAGCGAACAACCAACAACCACAGAAAATCAACTAAATTAAATCTCTTCTCCCGCCGCTGCTGCGGATTGTTCCAGCTGTGTTACTAAAAGTTCAGGTTCCTCTTTTTTTTTTCTTTTTTTGCTAAAATTTTATATTAACTTTAAAAAAAAAGGATTAATAAAATTTTCCCGGCTTTTTGTGTGTGGGTGTGTGGGTGTGTGTGAGAGCGAAAGTTGAACGTGAGTCCGTTGGAAATAGAGGCAGATACAGTTCAGTCTCTTGCAGTCCGCTGTTTCCCCGTTAGAGAGAGCAGAGCGAGCGCTAGCTAATGTCGCCGGCCATACTGTGGAAGCGAGGGAGCTGCGTGAGCGGCGAGCTTATATAGCCCGTCTCCCCCGAAGGGCCCGGAAGTGACGCGGCGTCCCGCCTCCGCGGCCCATAGCTGCAGCCGCCCGTCAATCACCGGCCGCGGCGTCGCGGCGGGCGGTCGGCGTTCGCGCCGGCCCCGCGGCGGGAGATGGCGCTGTGTCGTCCGGCTGGGGATTAGGAACCCGGGGTCGCCTATCTAGAATGAAGAGAGCGCGAACGGAGGAGCGAGGCTGGAAACGTGGGGGGCCCCAGGCGGCGTGGCGGGGTCCGGCGCGGGCGCTGAGCCCCGCCGGGCTGGCGCGGTGGCTTCGGTCCCGTGCGGCCCGCCGCGGTGGCCGAGGTGCCTGGCCACTCGCCTGCGTGCGTTTCCCCAAGGCGAACGAAGCCGCAGGCTTTCAGAGCCTCAGCCTTTGTGGTGAGCAAGTCGCCGAAGGCCGGGTGAGGGAGCGCTCGGTCCCTCTACGCCTTCCTTCGCTGACGTGCGAAGGGGCGCAGTCCGCGACCCGTTCACACAATGGCCAGAAGCGCGGTCCCCCCGTTTTCGAAAGGAAAAGCAACGTGGCGCCCAGCCCTGGAGTACGCCGGCTCTACCTACCTCCCCCCATGCGGCTCGCCAAGCCTCGGAGTTGGCCCAGCGCAGCAGCTGCTCCGAAGCGCTGGCAACGCCGTACTCCATTAGGTCAACTGGTGGGAATTTATTCTGGGGGAAAAAAAAAGAAAAGAAAAACCTATTTCTGGAAACCGATTTATCAAGTATAATCAAAAATTGATAATATTTGTCTTCGAATTGCCTCGAGTTGGCGAACTAATTGAAAGTTCTCCCCACCGCCTCCCAAATGTACGATGCTATCATCTCAGCGCATCAGAACTTACATGGAAACTAACAGCGCAGGGATTCAAGGCTATCACTAGTCGGGATTTGAAGAACCATAAATCTAATATTTTCAGTAATCAGCGTAAAATTAGAACAGCTGTCAAGTCGTCAGTTTAACCTGAAGTGACAAAATTGTGGTAACCAAGTTATGTACTCGGAAATATTGGAGAAAAAAGCCAACCTGACATACCCTTGTCAACAAGACAAAAGACTTTTCGTTACCCTTAGAGAAAGACTTTTCTCAACGAAAAGTGAAATAAGATAATGTAAGTGTGAAAAACCTAATGAAAAAGACGGTTTGAGTTTCCACTCTAGATTCCCTGCAGGGTAGTATTTGTCTTACAAAAAAGTTTCTTCCCATTTAATTTTTTCATAAAACCTGTTGAAAGAAGCTATGTTGCGCAGTAGGTACATACACGACTATTCCCATGTTTTTAAAAAGCATTCAACTCAAACTGGAGATTGAGACAAAAGATAATAAAAGTTCCTTATTTTATTATAATAATTCAAAGAGAATGTGGTGGTTAGACTTGGAATAAAGATAAAGGAAATATTTGTTTTACAAGCTGTTCAGTTATTTGATGTTGCTTATTGAAATAAAGAATCGGTCTACTAAACCACCTCAGACACTAATTGTGGTATAAACATAATTTAGCTTATAATTGCTTATAATTAGTTGCTTTTCAACTACTATTATGCTTTTTCCCAATTTAAGTTAATATAAAAGTGCCAAAAATCTTGGCAAGGTAAGCCTTGTTAATTTAATACAGGGTAATTTTACAAGTGTCTACTAACTGGACTGGTCTTTGTAACATAAAGTGTTTTTCTTAAGCATCATTACTATCTTGAAGCTCAGAGTTTCTTGTACAAATTACTAGATTGGTCAATTACTCTTATTTAAATATTTCATTGTACTTTATCAGTTTTTTTCTTAATGTTTTCAAATATTCTACACTTTGTATATAAAAGATTGCTTAAAGGACGTAAGGACTCCCGATTCCCTAGGCTTTCATAAGGCATCTCTAATTAAACCCCTCCCCCTCTTATTCTCTTTAGTAATCCTTCCTCTTGAGATCTTACCTAAATTTTTAAACATGCTTTCTTAACCCCACTTCTACTTTCAGCTATCCCCCAAATTTTCTCCTCTCCTTCACAGCAAAAATCCATAAAAGACAAAAAGACATGTCTATACTTTTGCTCTTCACCTTAAGTCTACCACTTAATAGCTTCGTTGTCAGTTTAACCTGCCGACTAAATTGGCACATCTGTATGTTTTATTTTGATATCCCAATGTCAAAACAAGGCACATATGTAAGTTTTCATATGCTTTTGGATTACATATAAAATGACTAGATGGTGTGCCACAGCTTTTTCAGGTACATGATTTTCTCTATTGTAAATGTGAGTTCCACCACCCAAGTTTGTTGTGGGCCTTATTGAAATTATAAGTGATAAAAGTGGTTTGCAAACTATGAAACCACATACAAAGATATGTTATTATTACTATAAAATGCAGACACAGAAGTACTGAAGAAAGGAACAAAACTGAAATGCCAGAGATGTTTTACATTAAATTGTGAAACAAAAGAGCCCAGATATGATCTGTCCCAAAAGCTGTTGGCTTCTTTGGTATGACTAATGTGGATAAGAGAAGATATGCCAAAAGTGAAAATGTGATTTTATTTGGAATGACTCCCATCAATGTCCCACATTGTATTTCAACTTATCAGACATAGAGGAAAGACAAGTAAGAGAAAAAGTGAAACTAATTAGAGAATAAGAAACTCAGAAGATAAATTTAGTAATGGTGTTTCCTAGGATGGATTAAATATTTAATAGCAGATATAAAGTTAAGAAAAGAGACAATGAACTTAACAAATGGAAAAGGACAATGCCATTTATAAACAACATAGTTGACTATTGTCCTGGCAAAATACGCAAACTTAATTTTTTTATTTTCATCAGTAATTATTCAGTAAGCAAAGAATATAATGTACTGTTTGCAAATTTCATGTGGTTCATGAACACCTATTTTTCAGTTTTTTCATATTTAAGAGAGGCTTTTTGAAGGTTTCGTATTTCTGTTTTGAGACCTTTTTTTTTACTGCTTTCTCTCTTTATCGTGATCTCAACTTGTAGTCATTGTGTCATCTAAAAGATTAAAAAGAATTCTTATGAATGTATAAAAATATAAAGTAAATATAAGAAAAATCATGATTTAAAATTCTTTTCAGATACTTCAAAAGCTTTTTCTTTCAAAATGTATAATTATCTTAAAATTAAAGATCATGTATACAATGGTCTTTTTACAATATAAAGATAAATTTTTAATTTAATTTTTGAAAATTTAATGAAACTTATTAAATATTTTATGAAAATTAACCTATCTGCAGTTCTAGCATATAAAATGTCCATTTTGCTACTAATGTAAAGAGTGTATCACATTTCATGTATTATGTCTACACCTAGATATACACAAATTTAAGAATAATATAAAAGTTCCAGTATTGCAAAATGTTCCTCAGCCACCACGCACTAGTGTTTGAAATGTCATCCTAATTTGTGAGCATCTCTGATGCCCTGAGAAGCAAGAAAATGGATATTTGACAGTAGGAAAAGATACATCATTAGGTCGAAAGCTATTGCATTCACATTGAGAAAAACAATTTGACTACTTATTTTGTCTTTTTAAAAAATCTAATAGTTTCTGCTATTCAGATTCTCCCCACATTCTAAAGCGAGGACTTTATCCTATGTCAACAGCACCCTAAACCATAAACATTTATGGCATTTGTATTCAGTTGCCTATTGTAGACTCAGGTCAAGAGATGTGAAGAAGTAATTTCTGGGTGTAGATGTTTATGAGTCCACTGAATGTGCACTGGATTTCAAGTGACAGAGGTGCCCATATAGTATATAATAAATGCAGTGTGAGCTATGTTTGTGACATGCAAGGTCCAGGGCAGGGCCCTTCTGAGAGTTTATAGAATTGTTATTTCTGAGCTTCTAATAACCTTTCACAGCTGTGGTTTAAAGGCCCAAACCCCCAACTCTTTCCTAGTCTTCCCATGCCACTGGTAGACATAAATTTCTTAGAGATTTTTAATCTACTGGGTCCCACCAACTACTCTATTTCAAAAAAAACAAAAACAAAAACAAAAACAAAAAAAAAACTTGTCAGATTGAAATTAAAAAGCCCACATTCCCTGAGAAGAAGTATTTACAGAAATGCAGTTATTGAGTTTATTGCTTATGGTAAATTTTTAAGTGAAGTATTACAGAAAGTTTTATTGAACATTTAATTTATAAATTCTTAGGGACAATTAGCCCTATACTTCCTCTCCTCCCAAGTCTAATGTCTATTTCACAAAGTAGAATAAAGTTTATATCACCTAGAGTTTGAAGGTTTCTACTATGTAGAAACTGAGTAGCTACAAGTTAAAGACCTCTATCTACGTCATGACATTTGAGACTCATTTGTGAAAACCAAAACAAAACTCAAATTAATCTTCCTATGATGAGGCCCACGAGTCCAGAAGCCAAGAACCTACCATCTGGTTTGAAGTGCTTCATCCTTAAATATTAATAGCCAAGTATTAGCTATTTGAAGAAAGGCTTCAACATTTAAAGATAGATCAAAATAAATAGGAAGAAAGGAAACCAGAGGAAACAAATAATGTAGGAAGTTGAAAGTAAACTTTCAAGGAAAAAAAGACCATAATTATACTCCAAAGGAATAAGATAGTCTATCCATTGGGGGAAAAAAAAAATCCATATAAATGAGATGTTTAAAGGAAAAAAAAGTGCTTAAAAATTAAAAATAGAATAGCAGAGATTAAAAAAAAGAATGGATGGAGATAAATTTGAAGAAGTCTATGAGAAAGTAGGAAATGCCAGAGATTAAAAATAGAAAAAAGGGAATTAGCTGATTAGTCCAAGAGCCCCCATAACCAAATAATGAGTTCTAGGAAGAAAGAATAGAGGAGGTAATTATAAATACATATAATAAAATATTTCAGAACAGAAGGACATTAATTGATAGGGCTCACCAGTTGCCCTACACAATGAATGAGAGAAAAAAAAGACCCAAACCAAGGCATAAAACTGTTAAATTGCAGAACACTTTGAATAAAGATTTTTAAAAGCTTCCATAGAGAAGGCAGGGGAGGGGGATTACAAAGGATAGAATCAGAGAGCTCTGGAATTGTCAACAACATTGGAAGCTTTTAAAAAATTTATTTTCCAATTACAGTTGACATACGCTATTTTATTAGTTTCAGGTGTACAACATAATGATTAGATATTTACATATGAAGCAACATTAGAAGCTTAAAGACAAAAATAGCTTCAAAATTTTGAGAAAAAAAGTATTCTTAACTCTAAGAACTCTACCCAGACTAAGGCAGTACCTAGGTTTGTTTCTCCTCCCTTTCTTTCTCTTTTCCCTCCCTCTCTCCCTCCTTCTTTCCTTCCTTCCTTCGTTCCTTCCTTTTTCCTTTCCTTCCTTTCTTACTTCTCCTTCCTTTCCTTCCTTCTTTCCTTCTTCCTCCCTTCTCTTCCTTTTTTTCCCCTTATTTATCTATATATATGTTTATTTATTTATTTACTTATTTATTTATTTAAAGATTGAGGTGCACTTGACATATAACATTATAGTTTCAGGGGTACAACATAATGATTAAATATATACATTGTGAAATGATCAATAATCTTGTTATCATCTGTCAGCGTACACAATTACAATTTTTTTGTGTGTGATTAGGACTTTTAAATTTACTCTCAGCAACTTTCAAATATTCAATACAGTATTATTAACTATAGTCACCGTGCTGTGCATTATTAGTACCTAGGTTTCTTGATAGGCACTGCTAAACTGAACATATCATGTTTTACACAGTGTTAGTTAAAAGCAAATTGTCACTACAGCTCATTACAACCTATAAAAATTAATTAATCTTTTGCCTCATTGCCTCCAAGAGAGCAAGATGGGTCATCAGCAACTGTACTGGAGACATTCAAGAAAATCTAGCCAGGAGTCTCGTTCTTGCCATGTCTGCTCAAACTGGCGTGGTCTGATCTGGAAACAGGGCCTCAATATGTGCCGCCAGTGTTTCTGCTAGTATGCGAAGGACATAGGCTTCATTAAGTTTGGACTAAGTAAACTTCCATGAATGGGTCATTCCAGACATCTACTGCAGAAACAGTGCTAGCTCTTTGTATATAAAATAAAAACTTCAATTATGAGTGTTTTATTGTGAATGAAAGTCACATGATCATAGAAATCTTTTTAAATTTGCTATTCTCAGTGGGTTTATCTTCAAAATTTGTGGCTTCTTTACGTTTATATAAAAGTATTCAAGTTGAACTCGGTAAAATAATGATAATGATAATGATAATGATAATGATAATATAGCAAGTGACCTCTACAAACTATTAAAAATAAGTAAAATGTAATTGTTCTGTTTTTATTACACATAGAATAGTGTTATGATTAGGACAATGGAACTAAAGTATTAAAGAATTATCTAAGTTCTATTCACGGCTTATTCTTTTGTATTATTGTTTGAGAAAGATAATAAATGGAATTAGAACAATAAACTACCATTATCAATATGTTATCTCTCTTAGGATATTTTTATTTGGAGCTGAAGGACCAACAGCTATTCTGACATCTGGAAATAGGTTTTAGTTGGTCATTCAAAACTTCCATTCATTCTGAAAGCTAGAGAAGTAGTTGGGAACCAAGAACTAGTACACCTCTCGTTTCATTTTTAATAGACTATACATACCACATACCTAAATCCTGCCTCAAATATCATGCTGATATTTGTCTCTTCTGCCAACCACAGCCTGAACTCCCAACTTGAAAGAGACAAAAATAAAAAATAAAAATAAAAAACTGAGAAAGTCCAACCTCAACCTATCTGGTACCTGGGAACTTGAGATACTATTGCTTCACCCCCACCCACATTCTCTTCTGAGAGAATCTGCCCTACCCACAGTCTCTGGAAGGGGCAGCCCTTTTGGCGTTAAGACCTTGTCTCCTTAGCTATCGCTGACTGGACCAGGGCAGAACACCTACAATCAGATTCTATTACTTGATTATTCAAACTCAGAGACAGACACTGAGTAACTCCATGGAGGACACTAGAACTGTAAGGTCAAATAGACTCAAGAGTGGCAGCCATTTTTTGCTGTGTGCATTCAAATAAACAGAAATATGATCTTCAGAGATAAACCATAAGAACCTAGATGTTTCAAAGGAAGAAATCATGCAGCCCTAAAGAATGGAGAGACAACTTTGATGAACTATATATTTGTGTTTGGGATCCATAAGATTCCCCTCTATACTTCTGATTCCCCTCTATACCCTTTTTCACGTGTTAATTTGTATAGCTACCTTTTGCATGTAATCATGAATCTCTAACTCAAGAGTTTTAAAAAGGTCATTTTTGGTTCACTAGGCTTAGACCTTTTCATACCTCTCTGTACCACCCAGATCCTAAAGAACCTCTGTAATCTGTTTTAAGTTAGTTGTGAATAGAGAAATATCAGAGAGAAGACATTTCTTTGCCATGTCCTACTGGAAAGGCATCCGAATCCTTATAGTTACAAAGATTCAGAGGTCCTTAAAGGGTCACCTTCAGCATTTCTAGCAGATGTTAGGAGAAACCAAATGATCAGCTACCTGATGAATAATTATATAATTTTATGCCGTTTATTTATAATTATATATAATTTGTGAGTAAATATAAGTTATTACATCTCTTATGGTTTGTTGTAGTCTTTTGTAAAATAAGTCTACTAAATCTTGCAGGTTCTTAACCATTAATTTTTCTGTACATTTAATACATTTAGTGTTTTAAGTATTCAGGGACATTTTTAGAAATTTTTAGAAATTTTTCATTTCTTTGATCTCAGGATTCTAAAAAATCTGAGGAAAAAAGAAATTTTGCAAAAAATGAAATAAATTAAAGTATCAACCTAGATAGACCGTATCTGCAAAGGAGCCTGGATTCTAAAACAATAATGGGGAATTTTCAATAAATAAAGTTATTTAAAATTATAACCTTATTACATTTACTAAAATTAAAGTCTAAAAACAAGATAAAATTCTCCTTCATACATTGACATAATCAATGGGACTGATAATATTTCACTGGACAATACTCACAGCTCCTCACCACCAGATGTTGAAAACACTGTTCCACATCACACTCAAGATATTTCCTTTAAATTATTTTCTTGTTTTTGTTATTAATATTTTTTTTATGTAAAATTACATTTGTGTATGTGTGGGAATAAAGTTCTCTTCTTGGTCCCTTGTTGAAACTTTAACAAATTATATAGTATTGAAATCTCATTTGAGAGAGCCTTTGCTGAGAAATTATCAAAATAATTTTCAGCATGCACTCAAAGAATGAGAGAACCTTGCCATTCATAAACATACCTAACCTTCATTTTTTTTTTTTTACTGAATCAGTTTAGTGTTACTTATTTGAAATCCACAACTGTAGTTTTCAACTTAGCAAAAGTTTATTCAGCCTAATGTGTACTTAATAATATGTGAAAGCTTAAGATCAGGATACTTCAAAGGACCATTCATAAATGTATGAAACTAGGAATTTATACATTTCAGTAAAAACTCAGCTAATGAATTTTATCCCACAGAATGTAAGAATTACAAAACTTTGAAGTAGGGGAGATTCTATTGTTAAGAATAATAAAATAGATAACTATTTTTATGTGCAAACATCAGATAATTATGGGTACCATGATATCTGGTTATATTATAAAGCATGTACTTTTTAAGTTGCTTTCTCTTTAAATGACTTTAAAATTTTGAGATAATGAAAAACATATATTATTTGTAAGTCAGTCACTGTTTATCATCATTAAATTCTTATGAAAATGAGGTAGACTAAAAATGAAAATCATCAATTTAGGTGAAAGGATATTATGTCTACTGTTGGATAATTAAAATTTAGAATATTTTATGAGTTTAACTATATATGACAATCTAATTCTTATCTACTCTGAATAGTGAAGTTCCAAAACTGTTTATTTAGTTTCATACCTAAATGAAATGTGAAACTTTTCCATGCACTTTATTGTTTCTACAACCTATTTTATATCTAGCATTATTTTCATTCGGCCTTAAAAATAACATAAGCTTTTCCTAGGTAACTAATCACACTAATTTATTTAATTATTACATTAACCTTCCAATAGATATTTTAAAGCTTAATTTTTTTAAAGAAAGTATTTATGTGAACAAAGTGTCATCGTAATTTAGCTTAGCTTTATACAAATTGGCTGGTATTGATGTATATACTTTATCCATGTGGAATTATAATTGTACTCAAGGAGTATTTACTTTGCCAACTCAGGACTTAAACTTTGATCCAAGGAGTTAGATAGGAATGATTCCTTCCTCCTTTTATTTTCGTTTTCATGCATCTTGCTGACGTACTTAAAAGTCAGTTGTAACTCTTGAATTCAGGTCCTCAGTGTGAAGTAGTACATTGCTTAACTTGACAGACTTTAACCTCAGGAGTGAGAAGGGGAGTGTCAGCATTTTCCAATAGCAATGTCTTTAGCAATTAAGGTGCGGCAGCACCAGTGTTAAAGAACCCTATTCCAGTCAAACATGTTTCTGTTCTACATCTTCCATTGTGCAGTAAACTCTCTACATATATGTTCTAATCCTTAAATAAAGAAAAATAGCTAGAAAAAAAAAATTAAAAACTGTCATCCAAAACCAAAAATAATCTATAGCCTCTGAAAATTCCTGGATGTTAAGTATCAGTCACTGGATTTTCTTTCACCCCTGCCAAGTTCCACAGCCTGTGAGCAGGTTTCCTAACAGGAGCTGGGGAGATAGGAAAATGTTGCTAAGTAACATATGGGTATAGTTGTGTGGTGGGCCTACTGGAGGACACAATCTTGAGCCTTGTGCTGGTTCACAGTCATTCTATAATAAAA
This sequence comes from Cynopterus sphinx, assembly GCA_030015415.1. NCBI lineage: Eukaryota > Metazoa > Chordata > Mammalia > Chiroptera > Pteropodidae > Cynopterus > Cynopterus sphinx. Next base: position 93,046,671 of record CM057386.1, on the reverse strand, counting down.
AAGCTGCAATCCTACGTAGGTATAGAGAAGCAAAATAGAGCATTCCTAAGCTCAATTGTTAGTTTCAAAAGGTCAGGTAGTTTCACAATGACATGGTTACTTATATCTATAAATTTTTCTTGTTAGCCTTATCTTTTTCCCAGAACATTTTTTGGTTTCAGTATCATCTTTATGTACTTATGAATTAATTCAATCATTCATTCATTCAAACAACTATTCATCAAGAACCTATTTTGACATTGTGTTAGGTTTCAGAATTAAAATTGCAACTCACTGATATTGTGAGGTTTCCATAAGAAGTGTGTTATAAAAATGAAAAAGTATAGAGATCAAAATCAGCAGTTCCTTGATTTGTCATTGCTACATTTTTATTTTTTAGATAAGATTAGAATGTGAGCCTCTACTTGATATGGCTATGGGTAACAAAACAGGTATTTCCCAATTGTTAAGAAAGATGGGAGGAAATCTAAACATGAGTATCTATATATAACACTTAATAGAAACTACATTATATCACAGAAAAATTAGAGTTCTTTTAAGCAAGAAACTCTGTTTGACTTTAATTTATATATATTTTAAAAAGCAAATTATTGTCTAAAGTGAGATGCACTTATTTATACTTTTGCATATTCATCTCCTATTCTATGTCTAGGATAACTTTTTCTGGCAAACTTAATTTTAGACATTTGTTTTTTTTTAACACCTACAGTACCTGGTATTTTGAGGTGGTCTCCCATCCAAGTACTAACTAGGTCCAACCCTGCTTAGCTTCAGAGATCAGACCAGATTGGGCACATTCAGGGTGGCGTGACTGTAGATATCTGGAAAACTTAATATCCCTAAAATATATGAATGCAGCTCTGCCAAAATGATAACTTTTAATACTGCCTCTTTTTTATTCTTTCTCTTCTTCGGGAACTCTGCTTCAACATATGTGGACCTTTGTTACTCTATCTTCAATGGCTCATAATCTCGCTTTCATATTTGCTCTGTATAATATTCTGGGCGATTTCTTCAGATCAATTTTCCAGTGGACTCACTCTTTTTATCAGCTGCATATCTACTGATATTTAACTCATCCATTAAATTTTTCACTTCAACAGTTGCAGGCATACATTATTTTGTTGTGCTCCATTTTATTGTGCTTCACAGATATTGTGCTTTTTACAAATTGAAGATAGGACCCTCTACTACCAAAAAGATTGTGACTCACTGAAGGTTTAGGTGATGGTTAGCATTTTTTAGCAATGAAATATTTTTAATTTGAGTATGTACTTTTTTTACTTATGCTATTGCACACTTAATGGACTATAATATAGTGTAAACAGAACTTTAGAACTTTTGTATGCACTGGGAAATCAAAAAATCCATGTGACTTGCTTCATTTCAATATCTGCTTTATTGTGGTGGTCTGGAACCAAACCTACAATACCTTCAAGGTATGCCTGAAGATATCTTTTCTAGATGTTTTATTTGGTTCCTTTGAAACCCTGACTGGTCATTTTTAATAGCCCCTTGTTTCTTACTCAGGATTTCAATCTCATCTTTATTCTTTAAAGAGATGAAAATCCTGATTTTATATTCTATAATAATTCTAATATCAGAAGTTTTTGTGAGACTGCTTCTAATTCATGGTACTTTATTTTCTTGTGTGTTTTATGACTTTGACTAAAAGCTCATGGTTCCTTGGTACATTATCTGTGGGCATTGTTTGAGGTCTGAGTTGAAGGGTGTTCTTCCAGAAAGGATTTTCTGTTGCTTATACTAGCTGTCTAGGGGTACCATCAACCTAGGACCAATTTAAAGTAAAATTTCAGCAGAAGGTGTTTGGACCACCTAGGCATTAAGAACAGTGAAGGGTATAAGATTTTATCCTGTCACAGTTAGCCTGCCATAATCACATGAATTTTGGCAGAAAACATGCTATTCTTAGATCAGAGACCAAAGACAGGTTATTATTACTCAAAGCAATAGCAGCAACCAGAATGTCAGCATTTGTGTTATTTCCCCAAGTCCCAATTCCTACAGGGCAACCCTAAGTGGCCTAGGTAACAACTATACATGCAGTAGATTACATGCATTTCAGAAAAGGAAGGCTGAACTTACAGAACATGGATATTTTATAATAGGCAGTAGGCATGCCTGCCTTTTTCTCTAAAGGTAAACATTATGACTATCTTCAACTAACTTCCAAGGATATAAGCAAATCTGCCCTCTGGTGCATTGGGAAACATCATCATTCTCTTCCAAGACTACTTACTTATATAAACTGTTGAAAAGTAACCTGGAACAAAGACAGACAGTGCCTCTTCTCACAAGATGTGCAGAAACTTGAAAGACTCGTGAAGAATTGTCTCCTACCAAAAGGCAGTTTGAATGGGTCATAAACCCATGCTTATGTTTGCAAGTTATTACAGTAGCTTTTCCCCTCTTCTATCTAGAGCCAGGTCAAGATAGGTTAGTTTTTCTTGCTGTCCTCTGGTATAGGGCAGGTGTTTTGTTTGTTTGATGAAGGTGTAGACCTTTGCATCCTAGTTTGTATGTGGGTATGTGTGTCTGTGAGGATCTCCTAGTAGATGCTCTACCTTGGGTTTGTCTTCTGTCCCTAAACTCTTCATGGCCATTAGAACTCTAGTTCAAGGTCACCAGAATTCAGAAGATACCTCCTACCCCTCACAAAATATTCCTTTTGTGCTTGTTTACCTCTCCAGATTCCTGCTTTCACTTTTTTTTTTGCCTCTGAGTAGTCCTTAACTTTCTGCTAACTCAAATTTATTTGAAAGATGTTTTTCATGTTCTAACCAGAATTAATTAATTATTATTATTATTTTTTTGGTGGGATGGTTATTCTGTTTCTCTAATCTCTCATACTGCTAAAGTGTCTAAAATACAGAGGACGTTTTCATAATCTGAGCTTTGGGTATATCATGAATCACTTGTAAGAATGCTGAATTCATCTAGAAAGCTGGCAGGTTTGGAAAAGAATATACTTAACCAACATTATTAGAAAATGAGGTTTTTTAGTTAACTGAATTTCTTCCCTAGTTATCTGGAGAATCACATGCTTTGTGAATATTATCTCCTCACATAAGACTACTATACACAGAAAGCAAGACCTCAGGATTCTCTAGGTTGTATATAGTCACTGTACATAGTTGCATTAGTTGACTATTTTGTTGGCAAATTTATAAATGCTGTACATATTCAATTTCATAGCTTTATATTCAATTCCATAGCTTCCATATAGTAACTACCTGGATCACTGCAGTGTGAAAACTTGAGAAAACTTGTTACTCAAAGTGTGACTTGTGATCAGCAGCATTAGCACCACTTGGGTGCAGTTCCAAATGCACTCTTAGGCCCCTCACTAGCCTTACTGAATCATAATCTGCATTTTTCATAAGATCCCAAGGTGGTTCATTTGCTCATTAATGTTTGAGAAGCACTGCCCTACAAAAAAGCTTTGAATAAGTTACAGTTACTTTGATGACTCTAGCAGTAATAAAATTTGGGGGCCATTTGTGACAACATGGGTGGATCTTGAGAGTATTATGCTGAGTGAAATAAGTCAGACAGAAAAGGACAAAAACCATATTGATTTCACTTATATGTGGAGTATAAAACAAAAAGTAACAAAGTAACAAACAAAAATAAACTCATAGTCACAGACAACCCAATTGTGGTTACCAGAATGGGGAGAGAAGCTGGATAAAGGGATTCAAATATATAATAATGAAAGGAGACCATGGGTAGTGAGCATGCATGAGAATATACAGATAATTATAATATTGTACACCTGAAATTTATTAATTTCATTAACCAATGTTATGTCAATAAATTTGAAGGGTTTTGAAGATAGTATAATACAATAAAGCATGATTTTAAGAATCAGAATCTGAGGTCTACTTCTAAATAATAGTATGGCCTTCAACAAATCACAACATTTCTGAATGTAGGATCTTGTTTCACAAGATTGTTAAAGAAATAAAAAGAGATAGTGCAAAAAAGTGCCTATGACATGCCTACTACATAGGAGGTATGTAGTAAATGTTATCTTACTTTCTTCCCTTTTTCATGTCTTGCCTAGAGAGAATAGTGAAAATAACTTTCCATCTATACAAACAGTGTTTTTGTAAAGCCATGAGAAATGTTAGGTATTAAAAAAATTACCAGTTGTTCATGAATAGGTAAGATGTAAATTATAAAATTTCCATAAAGAATAAAATACAGTTTGTAAGAGAAACATACAAAAAAAAGTTTAAGTTAAAACAGAAGTTAAAATCATTGAAAACTGAATAGGAAAAACTCCTACCACAAAGCCCATTGCAGTTACTGTAGGCAACTCTGAAATATAACACTGAGTTTCCTAATCAGCAAAGCAAAAAAGGAAAACTCAGTAAATTACATAAGGAAATTATTCCAGAGACAAATTTCTTAGTATTAAAGTTCAAAAGGAATGTGCTGTGTGAGTTCTTGTCCAAGGAGCATCAAGATCATCAAACAATTTAATGGAATATATTTTAATGGTGCAACTGAAAAGCAGTTGTTGTGATAACAAAAATATTACTTTTTAAAGGTCTTTGGCTTTTTATACTCACAGACTAAATATATAGATGGAATACAGGATGATTTTTCTCTTTTTCCTTAATTCCTAAAACCCAGTACAGGCTAAAAGAAAATTGCTTAATAAGCTCTCTAGAAATGAATTATTTTTAATTCTTACAAAACTTAATTTACACAGAGGAATATTTTGTTTCAGTTATATGCATGGTAAAAGTCCAGCCAGAATTCTTCTAACCTAATTCTTCTAAGGAAGCCCTGTAGACAAGTGGAAGAAAATATTTTTTTGTACCTATGAATTGGACAAACTCTTCACCAGCCTATAAATTTTATCAACTTACTTGTTCCCAGTAAAATAAATAAAGGTATATAAGAACCTTTAAACTTAAGCTAGTTCATTAAAAATGAAAGTATCAGCATAGAATTCCGATTAATTTCCTAACCATTTGAAACAAAAATGTATAATCAGAAATGTTTAGGAGATACCTTAAATAATAAATATTTTGGCAAATTATCCAGTTTATATACTGTTGTGTTTTTTAAATTTTTTTCTCTACAATATAAATGGACATCACTCCCTATTAATACAAACTAGAGTTATACCCTTCTTTTTAAACTGCTGCAGCATAATGCACTGAAGGGATTTGTAATTGCAGAACCAGCTCAAAATTGTCCTATCCTGTTTCTAACAAGCTAGTGAGTTGTTTTTCAGAGACAACAGACCAAAACTGCAAGTCATGCAGCAAAAACATGGGCAGAGGAATTTTGACCTTCAGCTGTACCTGGAATCAAAGTCTCACACCCCATCTCCTGCACCTGCCCTACACAAAACCAAAAAATTGGGACATAACCAGAGCTTGACACTGGAACTCTTTCAGAAGTGAAGAGCGTGTTTGTTGTGCAGGAAGATCTGGTGTTGAAGCCCCTTACCATAAATGACGAAGTTCTTCCAACTTAAACTTGACCTGCCAGCACTTCAGCATACCTGTTCCCCTCCAGCCCCTTTCAGACCCTGCCCTGAACACTGGATAGAGGAGACTGATTTGGGCCCTCTCCTGGTCTTGTTTGGCTGCCTCTTAAAATAAACTCCTTGTTGCACAGTTGATGCTTTTACGATTGGTCTTACTTGTGCGTTGGGCATAGAAACTTGGGTTAGATGACAGGTATAATGTAGGGAGGAGGCAAGAGAATTAAAATGTTAATCAAGCTACATTCAGAAACAGCAATATGCTGATCAGCCCTGCAGGCTGGCCAAGAGGATACCTTCGAACAAAAGAAGATTTCTACTGGGATTGCCAACAATCCATTTCCCCACACCTGTGAAAGGGGAAACAGGAACAATAGTCTTTAAGTGGCTGCCCTACACAAAATCATTCATTCCCTATGGCTAAAACCTTAGGGAACACTATGGATTAAAGGCTGGGAACTGCCAGTAGGCCTTTCAGGCTGCTATTCTTCCCCTTCCTCACTGAATGCCATATCAAAGGAAATGGAAACTAAAGAATAATATATAAACTGAATTCCCTGAACACTCAGGGTCCATCTCACTCTCTGCTTCTGGGAGGAGACCATGTTCTCTCTGTGGAGTGTTACCCCTTTGCTAATAAACTTTTCTTTTGACTTTAACTTTGGTGTGTGTGTTGAATTCTTTCTACACTCTCCACCGAAGGACCCTCTTCTCTTGGTCTTCCCCTAACTCAGGGAAATTTACCCTGTCCTACATCAAATATGCTATTTATTTAACCAATATTTAAACTGTTTCTTTTTAAATCATAAAAACCATAGTCCTGTTCATCTTTATATATATATCTTGGCAAACTTGCCTGGTTAAGAGTTCTCAAAAGTGGAACTGTTAGGTCAAAGGGGATATATATTTAAAATTTTAAATTCCTACTGCTAGACTGCATTCACGAAGGATTATATCAATTTACCTTACTACTGAAAATGTATGACATTGTCTAGTTTCCATGTCTTTAATAAAAATCAAGCAGCAATAATTAAAAATTTGTCAATCCGAGAGGTGAAAAGTAATTCAGAAATTATTTTCGGTTGTGCTCTCAAAAGGGAGTGAGGGAAGCAGGATGAAGTGGGTGTTGGGGAGTTAAGTCAGGTTGTGGACTCAGCTAGAGACTAGCTTCTCCCTGATCTCAAGGGAAGCTCAGAGATATGACTTGCACCACAAAGGTATTGCCTTGAGGCAAGGGTGCCAGCTTTTAGTATCACAATATCATTTGGTCATTAGTTATGAGCTGCCTCTGGGAGGGGTTAAGTATCTTCTGCCATGAAACAATTCCCTTTGTCTGGGGCAATTCTCTACACTTGAGAGAGGATAGCTGTGAACTTTTAGCCACCAACAAACTTAGGAGATATGTATTTATTTCCCACATTATTGATATGTAGTTAACTCTTATATCTCCTCAGAAAAATATAGTATTATTGAGTGACTATTATATCCTATGGAGAACTTCAATCTTTGGTCACGGCTTCTGGTTTTTGTCCCACAAGCTCTCTTTGAAATGACCTAGGCATAGGGAATATTTTAAGCTGAAGGACTTCGAGAAAACAAGCAGGGAGGTCATTCTGACCAGCCTCTTCTTCCCGCAAGCCATCCCAACAGTTCATAAAACTCTTATGTTTAAGGTGCCCTCTCTATACCTGGGGGAAAGGAGCAAGCTTATCTCTACAGACAAAGGGAAGCTGAGAAGAATATGAACAAACAGGACTTATTAAGTTTTCCCTTTTACTAGACTTATCTCTTATTCTTCAACTTATATTCTTCTACAATTGTCCACTCTTCATCAAAGCTAGCATAAAAATTTTCAGGTCTGTTTCTATGGGTCAACATTTCCTTAGGAAGTTCTCCCAGGTCACATAGAAGTTATTTTCAGACCTACCTAGGGACTCTAAGAGGGTCAATTAAAACTTTTTCCTCCTCTACAAGGTTATACTAGATTAGGGCCCTAAATCCAATAACTAGTATCCTTATAAGAAGAGGAGAGCACACAGAGATATACACAGAGAAGGCCAAGTGAAGATAAAGGCAGAGATTAGGGTTATGCTGCCACAAGCCAAGGAATGCCTGGGGCCACCAGAAGTTGAAAGAACCATCTGTGGGAATATGGCCCTACTGATAACCTCAATTTCAAACTTCTAGCATCCAGACTGTGAAAATAAATTCCTGTTGTTTTAAGGTATCTAGTATGCAGTATTTCATTACAGCAGTTCTAGGGAATTTATAAAGTGGAGCACTAGCTATTTACCACAGTAGTTCTCTAAAATATGGTCCACGGACTCCTAGGTATTGCTAATACCCTTTTTAGGAGCCTACAAGGTTAAAACTATTTTCATAATAATATTAAGATGTTATTTGTCCCCTTCTCCCCCACCCCTTTTTTTTACTGCATTGACATTTGCACTAATGCAAAAGAAATCAATGGTGGGTAAAATTGCTGGTATCTCAGCATGTATGAGAGAGACAGTGGCACCAAACTGTACTTGTCATTGTATTCATGACTGCCATAAACTCACAATAAAGAAAATGCCAGTTCGTATAGGAATATCTTCAATAAAGCAGAAAAATTATTAGCTTTATTAAATCTTGACCCTAGAGGACATATCTTTTTAGTATTCTATAGGACAAGATGGAAGTAAGCATAAAGCACTTCTGCTGCATACTGAAGTATAATGGTTGTCTTGAGAAAAAGCACAATCACTGGAATTGTGACCTCTAGTAGCCACTTTTTTTTTTCCATAGACCATCATTTTTACCCGAAAGAATGACTGCCTGAAAAACTGTGATTATTCAGACTGGGTATTTGGCATTTTCTTAGAAATGAATGAAGTGGCACTGTTACTTCAAGGAAAAGAGCTTATGGTATTTGTTGCCCATGATAACAGTTGTGCTTTCAAGCAAAAATCAGTATTTTGAAAAACTTACTTAACACTATGAGCTTGATATCTTCCCTATGCTTAACTCTTTACTGATGAGATCTGTGGTGATATTAACAAATATGATTTTTTTGATAATGGAATGTGTTAACATTTGAAAGGTTCATATAATTTAGTGAAACATTTTTCAATTGACTAATGTATGATGTTACAAATGTGTAATTCCATAGTAAGACCAATCATTTAAAGTTTAATGTAGACCAATGGATTTTTAGGTAATAGCGTATAAAAACTTCATTGCTATTGGTTTCAGATTCTACGTTGTAATTTTCCTTTAATAAACTACCACTTGTTGAATTTTGATATAGTATCGGAGAATAATAACCCTATAATTATCTGAAAGGGCTATTAAAATACCCTTCCCTTTTTTAAAAATATACATATACCTGTGTGATGCTAGATTTTCTTCATAACAAAACATAATCAACCAAACAAAACATAACTAAAATAACATATTATAACAGAATACATTCGGAAGCAGATATGAAAATCTACCTGTTTTCCATTAGTCCAGATATAGAGATTTACAAATATGTAAGACAATGATATTCTTTTCATTAATTCTATTTTTGTTTAGGAAAACAGTTTTTAACTATAACTGTGTGAGAATTTTTACTTTATTTTTGAAGAATTAATAAAACTACTTTAAAATTATTAGTTGCTATTTCTAATACACTATCTTGGAAGAAAGACATATAAACATGATATGCATAGACAAGGACAGTGTAAAGAAATCTTAAGAGTGTTACTAGCATCAATGAGGGGCACCCAATCTAGTGTAGGGGAGGCAAGAGAAGACTTCCTAAAGGAGATGATCCTGAGCTGAGTCTTAAACCATGAGAAAACAACTTGGTAAATCTCTTCTTCCCTGACCTAGATTAGACTTCGATAAGAAAAATTTTATTTCCATATTCAAATTTGACTTCCACATAGCTTATAAACTAGTTATGACCAAGGACATTAGCATTAAAAAATAGTCACGATTTTGCTTATTACTACTTTCACATATGCATTGAACCTGATTTGCAAGATTTGCAGCTCAGTTCTCTTCATGACTAATCCACTGGAAGCTGGGCACACCCACGTTTCCTTCTGACATGAACAAAATGTTGGAATCATCAATTTTTTCTTTCATCGCAATTTTTACCAGTGTCAAATAAACTCAGTTTTTTAATGTCGGATTAAACTTTTCAAATTCCTTAATGGCATGTGATTAGGTCTTATTAACTGTAGCATTTATCTGATTATTGCTTAAAACCCAGGGCAGGCTGCATTCTGGTGTCAGGGAACAATTTGTGCTATACTGGGGCTAAAGTTTAAAGAATGAAAGGATGACTGCTAAAGTCCTATTTGTGGACTTTCATTTCTTTTTCTCTTTGTTTTTCTGAAAACACAGAGTCAAAGAGATAAGTAAGGTTCCTTGTAATCTTGCTTCTACTTGGAAAGAATTTGATTTTTTTTCTTACCCGAAAAAAAAAAATGTCCCTTAGCTCTTTTTGAAATAAGCATATGTTCAATAGTGGGACAGACAAACCTACTTTGCTGTTGTTTTGTAACAAACACATTGTATTTACTGTATATTTGAGGACATCCTGTATTTTCCCATACATGATCTACTAAAAGTGACAATAAAAAAAAAAAGACCTTGTAATCTGTCTGCAGAGAATACTAGGTTAATTTTTAAGGATCAGATTCAAAAAAAAAAAAAAAGGATCAGATTCATTCGCTATTGCATGTTTTTATTATTAGAGAAATATGACTCAAAGTTGAAGAGGAAGCATTTTAATAACATTTTTGTAGTTAGACCTCCTTTATAAAAATAAAAATATAAATAAGAAAGCCCAGTTTGGGAATGCCAAAGTTTCCCTCTCGTTTTCCCTGAATGTGGTATAAGATGAAGGCAACAACTATTTCCTTACCTTTTTCAGTTGGCCCATCATTCAGAGACAGGGCCAAACCTTGGGTACTGCCCCGGGTTGAATAGTGTTTCCCCCAAATTCATGTCTACCTAGAAACTGATCTTACTTGGAAACAAGTTCTTTGTAGATGTACACAAGTTACAGTGAGGTTATACTGGATTAGAGTGAGACCTAAATCCAATGTGACTGATATCCTTTTATGAAGAGGGGAATTTGGACATAAGACACAGATGGAAGATGGCAAGTGAAGACAGAGATAGAGATTGGTATTATGTTGTCTCATGCCAAGGCATGCCAAGGATTACTAGCAAGCACCAGAAGCTAGGAGAGAGGCATGGACCAGATTCTTCCTCTGAGTCTCCAGAAAGAGCCAACCTTATCTATTCTTGATTTTAGATTTCTGGCCTCCAGGGCTGTAAAAGAATAAATTCTTATTGTTTTAAGCCACCCAGTTTGTTCATTTTTTTTTTTTTTTACAATAGCCCTAGGAAACTGACACAGGCATCAAACTCTTCTTATACCCTATTAGCACCAGGTGGGCATGCCTCCCTTAGTTTGGCCTGTAACCTCATCTAGCAGGAAGAGAGAGCTGATTCTTAATCCCATTGCCTCCCATTCTTCTCTCTCAGCTTCCCTGACATGACTCTGTACTGAAGAGACCAGAATCTGTTTCCCCAATAGCCTTTGAGCTTAGATTGTCCTTGTTAAAAGAAACTTTGTTCTCAGACTTTTTAATCAATGTTTAGTCTGAATATGCCTCCCAGAAGAGTAACAGGAATTTACATGGTAGTTAATACTCTGAATTATGATTGGCCAGAAAACTGTTGCTGGTTAAGTGGAAAGAGCAAAGGCAAGGAAGTCCTCTTAGACAATGAACACCTCAATGGCAGTGGCCATTATGAAATACATTCTCTGTATTTCATAAGCCCTGTGACTCTTCCACACACTGAGAAGGGGGAACTAATGACTGATATCAACAAGATATGAAGGAAAAGAAAGCAGAGATAATACTTTTAACATTTACAAAGTAGAGGTTAAGACAAAGAGGATGGAATATCTCACTGGGATCCTCTGATCTGGATAAATGTCACTATCCATACTTGCCAGTGCAGTTTTTGTCCTCTACTGTCTTAGAGACCTGAGAGGTTAAATCCTATCACTGACTCACTATAATGTTACACAAATTATCCTCCTGGAGCTTCAGTTTTCTTGTTTGTAATATGGAGATAATATACACCTTTCTCAAAAGGCCATTTTAATGATCATATGAGCTAACAATATAAAATGCCTAGGATTCAATAAACGATAGCTTTTATTTTCACTTCACTTACTTGTCCTCTTGGAGCTCCATATTTTAGCCCCAATATTTCCATCAGCTCTTTTTCCTCAATATATGAAAAGTTCCTTCTTCTCTGATTAGAAGCAATTCTCAGTATGTAACTTTATTTCTTTTTCTTTTTTTATTAAATTTTTTTCAGCAAGTAACTTTTAATTATATCTTCGTGTACATGTAGGGAATACCACAAATTGTGCTCCTAGGGAAGCAGATTCTGAAAGAGATTAACATGTATCAGTTTATTACAGAGAGTTAATAAACCGGGAACAATACCTCTGGAAGGGAAAGAAAGAAAGTAGGATGGGGGAGATTGAGTTGGTCTGCAATGCATTCTCAGTGATGGCCTCAACCAGCCTCACAGGAAATTCTGAAGATAGGATGATCCATCAGAGTTGTTCTAAAGTGGGGTGAGTCATCTGGGCCTTTAAATTCCTGCACTGATCAGCCATTAGATATAGGTTACTCTAGGCAAATGGCATGACGTAGGCAAGGTGACTCTTCAGATTCCTGAACAGGGCTGACAGCCAAAGGCAGTCCAAAACAGCACTTCCAGCATCTTGAGGTAGAGAGTGGAAGATACATCCTTTAATTCTAAAGGGCGATCTGGGAGGCACAGCACTACATCCACCACTAGGAGTATAATTGTATGATACTACTATGTAATTTTGATAGATGTTGGGAAGATCAAAATCTAACGTATACACTGCTATATATTTTGCGAATATATACTTCTACGGGTAATACAGAAGAGTGTTTCTTCGTAACCTTGGTAATACAGGATATGGTCAAACTTTTTGATTTTTTTAGTTAAGCATTTCATAATCTATACTGGATTTCTACTAACACATTTGTCCACTTTCTATTTACTCCCAAGTACATATTAAGACCTGGCTCTACAATTTACTAGATGTCTCAGTTTGTTCATACATAAAATACGAATAATACATCAAACCTTCTAGGGATATTTTGAGGATATAATGAATTTGAAACACTCTATTTAAAAATTGCAACCAACTAAAAAATATTCTCCACACCCCCACCATTATACACTGATGATTTCCAAATCAAGACTTCTTATTGGCAGGTAAAAATATTCATCTGCTTACTTGTTATTTCTATCTTGATGCCTCACGGGCACTTCAAATTCAACATGTCCCAGTCAAACTCATTGTTTCTCTTAAAAATTGCTCTGATTCTTTTATTTCTCATTTTATGTTAAAGTTAAAAACCTCGAAATCATCTTGGATTATTCTCTTTCCATTCACCCCATGTTAATTAGTCACCAGGTTCTGTTGAATTTGAATCATAAATTAATTCTGGTATCTGCCTTTTTCTTAAAATCAGCATTGCCATGCCACAGTTCAGATCTCTGTAATTTACAAGTATTAATTAATGTAATAGCCTTTTCACTTTTTTACTATACTCACTCTCCACCCATCTATTCCAAACATTTTGAATACACAACACTGATTGCATTACTCCTTAGCTAAAAAGTTTTTAATGGCTTCCTATTACCTACGGAATGATGAAATCTTAAACTTCTGCTTGACATATATAGCTCTTCATAATTTGACGACTGCTTATCCATCCAGTCTCTTTTTAGCCATCCATTTCCCTGCCTTAATCTTCAATATTCAAGCTAATTGCATTTTTCAGAATATATCATGTTGTCTCATGGTATATGCACATGCTGGTTCTGCCTGAAAAACTTTCCTGCTATTTCCCCATTTGTCCTCCAAATAAATTCTTTAAATTTGGACTCAAATCTACCTCCTTTGTGAAGTCTACCCTGGGTAGTCTAGCAATCCTCCTAGTCTACCATTGCTCACTGTACCCAAAGTTTTTGTTTGCATGTTTATTTCTTCAATGGGTTTTATAGCTCCCTGATGGAAAAAACATTAATTTTCATCTGGTATCTCCTGCACTTATCAAAGTGTCTGGCAAGAGAAACTCAGATACTCTAAGTTGACTTCAAGATCTGAGGAAGTTTCCCAGTAAACGTACTATTGTAGTAAATAAACGATCCTCCCACCTCCTCCCTCTAGTTTTCCAGGTTTTTTTTTTCCAAAAAAAAAAAAAAAAAAAAGCGGACACTATTCACTTTCCTTACCACTTCGGGTAGAATGGCCCATACCCTCCTTTTTGTTTTTACTGAATATGGTATATAAGTCCTATCCTGGCACCAATCATCTTTAAGATTGTATCCTAAGCATTCGACACATGCCTGCAATAACGAGGTGAATCGATGTTCATCTTGATTAAGGAGACTTTCTTAAATATTTTGGGAGAATATCACCATTATGCATACACCGTAGTAAAAAACCCTTACAGTCCAACCGACCTGATTGTTTTTTAAACGCTGCAACCAGCAAGCCCTTTAATTGTCCTTAGACGGCCAAAACTTGGCTAGGGGGACCGCATATGCTCGGGTAGAGGGCCATGAATAGAGGGCCGAGAAAAAGATGATTGGCCGTTAGGGTCCAGCAGTTACATGTTCTCCGCAGACCAACGCTAGCTAGAAACCGCTGCATGTTCAGCTTTTGAAACAGTTTTCGCGACGTCAAGAAAAAAGAGTACCCTATCAGGAAACAGCGAGCACCTTCAATTACCAATCGAGAGCGGGAAAGAAGCCAAAGCCTGGAGATCCCCAGGCACCAACGAGAACATCATTCTCCAGCCTCCGCCAATGAGCGCTAGGGCCGGGGGCGGGGCCACGGGCTGGCCAATGGCTACAAAGAGCAGCCCGCAGGACAACTGCCCTGACCACAGTCCTCGCCGCTGAAACCGCCGGAGCTGACTTCCGAGCACGGCGCTTGTTAAGTGTTTCCCGCTGTCCTCGTTCGGAGACAGTTATAGTGCGGTGCCCTCCTGACACCAGGACAAGGGCCTTTTTCCCACCAACTCCTACCGACCCGCAGAAAGCACACAACAACTTCGCGCTTGTACCTTCACGGGAACCGGCAGTCCCGCGCTACCTGACGGGGAGGGCGGCCCTAGCGCGCAGGCGTGCATACCTTGTGTGTTGGGGGGGCGAGGCAGTAGCGACGCAAAGCAACCTGGGAGCTGTATTTCTCTTTCTGGTGCAGCGCAACCGCGGCTTGGCCGGTTGGAACTACATTTCCCAGGAACCCCCGCGACGTCGGGGCGGGAGCGCGGGTTCGCTAATGAGCTAGAGGAAGCCGTGGCGCGGCCCACCAGGTTCCAAAACAAGGAAATGAAGGGGGGAGGCGGGACTGGGGGTGTCTGCGGGAGCCGCCGCCGCTGCCGCCGCGGAGGAGGAGGAGGTTTCCGCGGCCGCCGAGGAGTCCTTTACTGAAGGCGGATCGCGGGGCGGCGGGCGGCGCGCGCGCGCGCCCGGGAGGCGGCTGTTGGAGAAGTGGAGCGGCGGTCGCGGGGGGAGGAGGAGGAGGAGGAGGGACTGAGCGGCGGCGGCCCCCGCGTCCCAGTGCCTCTATGGGGGAAGCAGACAATGGATTATGATTTCAAGGCGAAGCTGGCGGCCGAGCGGGAGCGGGTGGAGGATTTGTTTGAGTACGAAGGGTGCAAAGTGGGACGCGGCACCTACGGGCACGTCTACAAAGCGAGGCGGAAAGATGGGTAAGAGCAGGGGCGGGGGAGTCGGCTCGCTCGGGTCCTCCTCGCCCTGCGCGCCAGCGCGCGGGATGGCTGGGTCGGCGCCGGCCGGGCCGGGCCGGAGGGGCGAGGCGGAGGTGGGCGCGGGGCCCCGTCCCGGGGCAGACTCTGAGGGACGCGGGTCCTGCCCGCCCGCCGCGTGGCCGCTTCGCGCCTCGAAGGCGAACTCCCGCGGCGCAGCGTAGTCGGGGTGTGTGGGGGGCGGGGGGCGTCGGTCCCGTCCCGGAGGGCGCCGTCCGCGTGCTTGGGGGCTGGCGGCGGGGCTGGAGTTGGCACGTCGGGCGGAGGTGGAGTTTGGGCTCCGCACTCTCGGGGAGACGCAGAGGGCTGGGAGAGCCCCGCCGAGGAGTTGCTGCCCGGCCCTGGGCTGGTGACGGTCGGTGTGCAACTTCCAATCGGCTGAGCGCCTCCCCGGGGGCGGCGGCTTGAAGCCTTGCCGGGGAGCCTTGCCGGGCGGCGGAGCGCTGGGGTCCCAGCCAGCCCCTCGGCTCTGACCCCGCGGTCACCTCCGCCAGCCTGAGGGCCCCTCCGCGCAGTCCCCCCCGCCCCTGTCGGATGCTCAGCGACTTCTCCCCATCCTCCCTGCTCGCCCCGACTTCGCATCCTCACATTCTCAGTTCCGCGCCTTCCTTGGAATGTAAGACCTTACTCCGGAGGGGCTTACCCGTGTTTTGCCCGCAGAACTTCAGAGTTCGTCCAGTTCTCTGGTCACTCATCGCCCCGCCTTGGGTATTCGTATGCCCTCCACTCCATCTTCTGCCGGATGAGTGAGTGCAGGGGCTTGTCCAGCACCCAGTTTATCCGGAACGGAAGGCGAAGTGACAACAGAACTGGACCCGAACCTTTGTTTTCCTGAGAGTTGAGAGTAAACCTTAGGGACCCCTTAGGAAGCTCTTACTGGTAGCTCTCCCAGGAGAAGGCAAGCTGCATGACATATTGGAATGCCCCTCCTTCGAAGGGCAGGCGGGCTTGCACGGCAGGACAGGTGGAACCAGCTTCCTATTTCGGAGCGGGAGGTTTACTAGTTATCACTTTACTGCCCATCCTGGCAGGAATTCCCCTCCCTCAGAGTGAGGACGCCTAGGAACTTACTATGCCCGTCCTTAGTCTTTAAAGATCGTCAGACTATATGGAAGAGAATTTTCAGGATCTTAGCGGAACACTTCTGGATAAAAATATCAGCCACAGTCACATTAGTAAGTTTGAAGTGCTACTTATCGATCTGCTCACCCTATTTTAATTGATAGGATTGATTTTTGAACTCTAGAACCAAAGTAGGTGAGGGTGTGTGTGTATGTGTGTGTGAACTTCATACAGAGAACGAAAAAGCAAAACTTTATAAATTGTTTTATCATAAAACGTGAAAATTGCAAGGTACTATATACAAGTGTAAAGGATTATTATTATTGCAAGTAATTTTTTCTCATAACTGAATGGACCCCATAGTATTCAGTTGTTTTAAACTTTTTTCATAATTCTTTTAGCTAATTGCCAGGTGCCCTTGCACGAGTATCTTGGAATGTGAGACGATATGATTAAATTATATTTGCTTTTGGAATATTCACTGTACTTGTTATACTGGTGTTCCTGTGGCAGTCTTAATCAGATAAATTTGGGGAAAGCACATCTTGTTTTTCTAATTGGACAAAACAAATCAGACATACTGTTTTTCATACTCTTGCTAACTTTGTGATATACTTGATTTGGAATTTCTGAAATGTATTTTGAATTTTTTTGTTAAAATAGCTTCCTTTTAGCTGGCAACTTTTGAGAAAACTTAAAAATTCTGCTTCTGAAATGTATTTGAATAACACGTGCTACAACAAAACCAGATAATTTAATTCCTGCTTCAATTCGTTCTTTTTAAATACTCCCCCTCTAATAAAGTTCTTGATTTGAACACTTCCTTCTTGAGTGAAATTTGTTTGCCTAGAGTTAATAAAGCTTTAGTAAAGTTCAGTTTGTGTATCTTCAAAATATGCTTTTTAGAAAAACTTAGGATCTGAAAATATTATTTTAAATCAGTATATTACAGGTAAGAAAAATCAGATTTTTTTTCTTAGATGACAGTCTAGTTGATATTTGAGGCTTTACAATAAACACATCTCTTGTGGGTTGGTAGTGGGATTAGTTTGATAGTTCATTGATACCAGCAATTTGAAAGAACAAAATGTGTTTAGTGATGGTTCTAAACTAATAGTTTGCATAGTAGAGGATTTTACATTCTGATCATGGTAAATTATAAATTACAGTTCTTGCCAGAATTTATTTTGGTTAACCCAGAAATATGTGCAGTACTATTTTAGGGAGCAAGAAAATCACATGGGTAGCTAAAAAAGAAATTATTCTGGTATTTATAGTGTATACTGTATAACCCCCAAATTGTTCACTGGAAGAAACACTGGAAGATGTAACCTAAAACATCATTAGAAAAGCCTCTGCTTATAGTTTAATGTTACGATTTATAAAACCTTAGAATGATATTTCCTTTGAGATATGTAACTAACTTAGGCTATATCAATTATGCTACATAGAATTAGAACAGACTGGAAAATGTAAGATTTACATCTGGGTTTTTCACCTTTCATGTTATTTGTTCCATCTTTTTGTTTTGAAGTAAGAGAGTCTCTTGATCCAACTATCCCTTTAAAAAAAAATAGGCTTTTAAAAGTTCTTAGAAACAAGTTTAGAATATTTCTAGACTTTCTAATATGGAAAAAATTTGTAATACAACTTTTTTTCAACATTAGTAAAAAAGTCACCCAAAACAGTAAGTATATGGTTACAAATCTCAAGACCTTCTTTCTCAAGTTTGAAACACTTTTTGTTTTGATTGATAAAAGAATATTGTTAAAAAGTTCTTTGTCGATAAGAGGTTCAGACAAACATTCCATAGGATAGTGTTATGTCTGAAAACTTGTCTCCAACAATACTACTATTGAGCTTTGCAGGCAGACATTTAGCCTTTTGAATCACTCCAGTAAAAGAATGCTCTTTTTTGGAGATGTTTTTGAAAGATTCAGTAATTAAAAGTGAAATGGCTGACCAGACATCTTACAGAGTTTCAGTTTTACTGTAGGGTTTCAGATGAATAGTTGGTGACTACATGTCTTAATATATGTCATGAAATCTTTAACATGTAGTAGGTAAATAATGGATACAATAGTGTTTGCCTGTTTTTATGGGTTTTTCATATTTGATTGATAGTTAAATAGATGTTTGTATTTACATGTTTTTGGAGACCCAGAGATTTAAAGATATATCAGTATGATCATAGCATTTTAGAACTTTCAAGAGTTTTAGATCATGAAGTTTAATTTCCTCTTTTCACAATTGAGAGAACCAGAGCTTTTAGAGGTGGTCATGCCCATAGTCTCACAGCAAAGATAAGCTTGTAATCCAGACCTCTTGACTCTTGAGTTACTGCATTTCTAATGTGTTTTTCTTCCTAATACTGTGGGAGGAAAACAAAAGGCCATTTTACCTTCAGTTTTGACAATCCTATTGTATAAACTTTTTCTATGCAAAGGATACATCTATACCAAAATATATGGAAAAGGGAAAATATCACATATGAGGGTCATTTTTTAAAAGGCATGCTTGTCTGTAGACTCTACCACACTTAGTTGCTCCTCTTCATCTGTTTTCTCTTCATCTTCACCATAATTACTTTTGGCCATCATGTCTGATTTGCACAGCAGCTGATTGATTTCTGCCATTAATCTTTCTTCACTGTTGTCCAAGATCCTTGTTGCTGCAGTGTCATTTTCCTACAAAATAAAATCAATCACGTCATATTTCTTATTGGAAAACTACATTCTCTAAGGCTCATACAGTAACGTCCGATTACTTAATTTCTAAGTGGCATGTACAGGTTTTTGTTTCAGATTCTAAAATCTTTGGTCTTACAGTCTTCCCACCTGCCACTAACTCCCTCATTTTTTTCCGGTATGTTCAAGCCATATGCTTCTGTAGCATTGAATAGCTCATGTTTCTTAAAACTTAGTCTTTTTCAGGTCTTATTTATTATTTTCTACATTCAAATTAGAATGGTGGTGTTCTGCCATTTTTCTCTTTCCCTTACCTCCACAAACCTGGCTAACTCTTGCTTATACTTCAGTACCCAATTCAAGTAGCTTTTCTTCTAGAAGCCTTCCTTTATTCACCCCGTCTACTCATTAGCAGTGCTTCTGCTCCTCCTTTTTTCTTATTTGTGTAATATCACTATACGTGATAATAATCTACCCTATAAACTATTAGCTACAAGTAGTTGATCATTCTATTTCCAGTGCCTTGTGCAGGGTTGAGCATATAATGCACACTCAAAAATTTTATTAAATTTAAACAGTGCCCTAAATTGGTAAACAGTGCTTCACTGATAATTTTTAATAATTGTTTTGAAAGCCTGAAATAAAGAGATGTTATGTGAAATAAGTGATTAAATATAAATATTCCTGTAGCACTAACTAGGTCCAGTATAATTTTTTTTTTCTAAAATTATATGATGCTTTTCAAGACAGTCGATAACATTTTTTTTTAGTAGATATAGGGAACATAGGTAAATATTTTTGAAGTATTAGCACATTTTTCCTCTTTGGCCAGCTTTTAAAAAATTTTTAGACTAATCTGTCTTCTGTGTTTTTACTACCTATTTTATAGAGATGCTTAGAAAATCTTGGCAAGCATTTTAGGACTTTTTCGATATATGTTAAAACAGTATCTTTAGCACTTAGTAATCAGGTAGACATTGGTTTATGTTTCATTGGTTCTTCACGTATGCAATGCAGGCCTTCAAAACTTTATTTTTGAGGCCCAAGGGAAATGAGTTTTTTTCAATGAAATCTGATTGTCTAGAGCAGTGGTTGACAAACTTTTTCCATAAAGAGGTAGATACTACATATTTTAGGCTTTATGGGCCATACTTGTGTGGCAATTACTTGAATCTGCTGTTGTAGTGACAAAGTATCCATAGACACTATGTAAACAAATACAAATTAGAATGGCTTTGTTCTAATAAAACTTTGTTTACAAAAACGGGTGGTGGGCTGGATTTTGCCAACCCTTTGACTAGAGCAGTGCTATCCAATTGAACTTTATGCAATGATGAAAATGTAGCTGGTATGGTAGCCACTAGCCACACATGGCTCAAGAAACAGGGTTAGTATGACTGAGATGCCGGCTAGTAGCTATGATATCGAACTGCACAGGTTTAGAGTTTTGGGAATGAGTAGCTTAGGAACAGGTTTATAATTCTCAAATGCATGAAGTGGCCTTTTAATAAAAATGTATAAATGATGATGTGGACAAATAAAATAAAGATGTTGGTGTCTTTCAAGTTTATAAGAGAAATTTTGAGGCTGAAATAGATTGATAAAGTAAACTGATATTTGAACTGAAAAACTCAAGTTGCGAATGGAATCAGATATTTGATTACCTTTTCAAAAAAATATTTTGTAAAATAATAACAAAAAAGTATGTTTAGTGAGTAATAAATGCAATAATTACTGAGATCTTATCCAGAAGTTATTGATGGATCAATATAATGTAATGTCAACCTTTCCTTTTCCAATTTCTGGAAGCAACCATTTGGTTTCGGTTTTCTTTTTTAGGGAGATTTTCTTGGGGGCTGTGTGTTTAATGACAAACAGTAGTGCACTTGATTCTCTATATTTTTAAACCTTAAATATAACTTGAAGATTATTATATATCTTTAGTACAGAGATGCTTAGTTCCTCTTAATAGTTTCATTGTATTCCATTGTATTGACTTATATAATTCACTTAACTCTCCTTCTTGATGGACATTTAGGCCATTTCCAGTCTGTTGCTAGTACTAACTGCAGTGAATATCCTAGTAGGTACTGTATTTTATGCATATTAGTAGAGCTGTAAATTTAATTCCTAGAAGCTGCTTGCTTTTGGAAGTAATGCCTTGAAATGATATTCTAACATGGTGCAATATGAAATATTGGAGACAGAGAGGTGAGAATAAGGAAGAGAAATGTTAAGGCTTTAAATATAATTATTAATGCATAAAAATGAGTTCTAAATCATTAGTTTGCTATAGGAAGTGCAAGTTTAGCTGTGTGGGAGAGGCATGTCTGAGTTTTAGATAGAAAAAAAATAGAACTATGGAAAGGTTTTTTAATATTGATGAATTAAGAATTTTTACTTTTGTATACTACATACATGTATTTTTAATATAGAACACTTCACAAATTTGTGTGTCATCCTTACTCAGGGGCCATGCTAATCTTCTCTATCGTTCCAGTTTTAGTATATGTGCTGCCGAAGCAAGCCGTATGCTATATTTTTGAACTGGATATACTGGATAAAAAAATTAATGTGATGTTAAATTGTGTATTTGTTGCAAAATGCTCAAGTAGTGCAGTGAAGATTAGGCATCATTATAGAAGACTTTAAGGCAATATATTAGGATTTGAAATTTTCTTGGTGATAAGTGATTAGAGTATTTGGCTCATGTGTTTTTAAAGATCAACTTGTTTTTTATTTTGTCATGTTGTGACTGTAATGCTGCTTTTGCATCCCAAAACAAAGGAACAAGATACTTTTTCAGCAATCATTTAAACATTTTGAGGTGTTAGCATGACCATGTCTTTAAAAACAGGTAGTTTTTCAGGTCTAGACTGTAAAGAGGTAGCTGACAAAGCTATTTAAAGATATTTGTCCATTTATAAATAGCTGATAGTCCAACACTTCCTGTAATAGCTGTTTTGAACATGCATTGTGCAGGATAAAAGAGAGTCTCAAGAGAGATGACAGGATGTAATTGAGGATACAAGTGTGCAGCAGTAGTTTTTATTGAGGATTTGAGTTCTTATCCAGAAGTCAGTGATTGATCAAAGAGAGATAAAAACCTGTAATCAAATAATTGGCACCCTTATGAAATATCTTTAATTTCTAATATATTGTCTTTCTAAAGAAAAGCACACATTTCTTATAGAGGGTTTAAATTTTTTATATATTTTCTATTTAAAAATATTATTTCAGTAAGACTGTGGTTGATAATCTCGGTTACCAAGCTGAATGTGATTAGGAAATGGATTTAATTACCAAGTAGGCCAGCTAATTTAGTTTTGTTTTGTCATGGCAAATAGCTTTACAGATATTTGCAGATATTTACATTTGGACAGAAAGGTATGTCTATGACTGCTGGAAAAATAAGACAAAATTTTTGCCTTATAGGTGGATTAGTTTCCTCTTTCTGTAGGAAAGCTCTAATTTTCATTATGATTGTTAAATAAGCTCATTTATAAAAGTAGTAGGTAGTTCCAGGTACACATGTCACTTTTTACAAAAGATAGTTTCTTCTTCCCCTTTCCTTTTTACAAGTAATTATAATTGTGTTTTAAGAGTGATTTAAATACTGAGTGAATTCTATTTGTTTTGGATTTAGGTGCAAATTTTAAAAAATTTTGACCTCCCTTCAGAAAAGTTAAATGTAATTTGAACTTGTGTAACTTGGAAATCTAGAGTTCTGTTAACTAATTTCTCAGCAGTCTTTTGATCTTTATAATATATTTGTATTGAAAATGAAAATATTTTTATTTTTATGCTATTAAATTTCATCAAATAGTTTTACATGATTAAAAAACTTCAACAATACAATTATATATAGGCGATTTTGGTTGCCTTTCTATTGGAAAAGCTGAGCAATTTTATGAAATCTCACTACTTTCTATTTTCCCTTTTGTCATATCAAACTTTAAATTTATTACCATTGTTAAATTTTTTATGATGAATACTTTTGTGACTTTATAAACTTAAATTTCTCGTTTTTGATTTATCAACTTAGATATTATCTGTAGTCTTCCTGAAGTGAATGTTAAGGAAAGTAACACATTTCTTCTACTTTTTTCCTTCATCGCCCAATTTTAAAGTATAATTTTTATAGCATTCTGATTTATTCATTGCTTTTTGTCTGTGGATTAATTCTAAAAAGTGAACGTTGGAAACCAACAGCCTTAAAATATTATGATTATGTGCTGAATGAATTAGTATAATGAGACAAATGGAGGAGGAAGTGTAATCTTGTGTATTAAATAAGTGTTGCTTGAAATAATCTAGGTATTAAGTCCTAATGGATCATCTTAATTTATTTTGCCCTTTCTTCAGTCTTCTGGGTCATACTCAGCTAGTAGTTTTTCTTTTTAGCCCACATATGGTTTTTGTTGGATTCTTTCTTTTGTTTGTTTAGTTGATATCTTTTTGAGTAGTACTTTTCATACAGGATGTGTAGATTTTTTGATTTCTTGCATTTCTGATAAAGTATTTTGTCTTCATACATGATTGATAGTATGGCTAAATATAAAATTTTATATTAAGAATAATTTTTTTCTTAGAACCCAAACTATTGTTTCATGTCTTATAGTATTTTTTTGTTGCTCATTGGAAGTTTTTTTTAATTAGAAAATTGTTTTCTTCTCTGGAATCTCTTAGGATTTTTCACATTATCCTTGCATTCTAAAGCTTTACCAGTCTGTCTAGAAAATAGAGATTTTTTAAGAAAAACTTATCTGGCTTTGTTTTCTGTGTCTTTTACAAATTATTTATTCTTTGAATAGATAACCTATGCACATAATTTGAACTTTAAAAGTTAAAAAGTGGTACTTAGTAAATTTAGTTGTTGGCTTCCTACCCCATCCTTAGTTCCTTCAAGTCTCTTCTAGTCCTGTCAGTTTCTTGTGGACTTTTCCTTTGTCCTTGGTTTAGGGCAATTTCCTGTTTTTTTTTTTTGTTTGTTTGTTTGTTTTATTCTTTTTCAAACTCTGCTGCTGTTATTCTCTTCTTCAGGTATATTTATTAAGAAATGTTGACTTAGGTGCTAACTTTCATGTCTCTTAAATTTATTCTCAAAAATTTCAACTCTTGATACCCCATACATTCCAGAAGATTTCCTTTATTTAATCTTCTAGATTGCTGATTTGGTCTTTGGTGGGAGTCAATATTTTATTCATCATGAACTGAATTCAGGAGTTTGACTGCCTGAGTTCAACAAGGCATTAGTTTAATAAAACAAATTCTGTATTAATATCTAGGTTGTCTCTAGTGTTTCACCATTATAAACCATTCTTTAGTAATTTTTTTGTATGTACCATGTGCTGCTTTTAACTTTTTCTTCTTAATGTTTTTCTGATAATCTGAGTGCTAGATGAAGATAATGGAAACATTTTTCTATTTTCACCTATAAAGAAATTATATTTGTTTTACTTATCAATGTATAGGGAATTATAATCAGTATAATAACTGATTGAATTTTACTTTGTGTCTGGCATCGTTCTAGCTTCTAATTTATATTTCTTATATATAGTTGACCCTTGAACAACATGGGTTTGAACTGAATGAGTCCATTTATATGTGGATTTTTTTCAATGAATACTGTAAATATATTTTACTATTTTCTTAATAATATTTTATTTTCTCTAGCATACTTTATTATAAGATTGTAGGATATAAAACAAACAATATGTGTTAGTCAGCTGTTTATGTTTTAAGAATTTAAAGTTACATGTGGATTTATGACTGTGTAGTGGTTTATCCCTGCATTGTTTAAGGGTCAATTGTAGTTGAAAGGATTGAAACAAAATCTCTGGTTCACTTTTCCCTCAAGTAAGTAAAAACTTGTTAATTTATGTCCAATTATAATTTTTTTTTTCTTACCCAAACTGCTATCTAGAAGGGCACAACAGAGGTCAGTCATCATAGGTGGATGTAATGGTATAAAGGATCAGGTACAGTAGCTGAAAGGGGCCACTAAGAAAGGTCAGTTAGCAAAGATTATCACTTTAAGTCATGTGATAGTAATTTGTCAATAATATTCATCTATTTACATATTCATCCATTAGTCTATTTATCCAAATTTCCATCCCTCTTCCATCTGTCTATCTTCTATCCATTTGTCCATTAGCTGTTTTCATATGTCTTCCATTTTCTGGGTATTCATATTCATTTATCCTTTTCTATTTATTATTTGATTCTTTCCCATGAGCCAAGTATTGTACATAGATAATGAGGATACAAGAATAAATGAGCTTTAATTTCTGACCACAAAAACCGTATAAAGTATTCACAACAAATTGCTAGTAGTGATTGTCTACAGGAAGGAAATTTGGTTGAGAGACTGACTTAAAAAAAAAATTGCATACTCTTGTATTATTTGAAAACTATGTTTTACTACATTTCTATTACCTATTTTAAAAATGATAAAATGTTAAAAAAGTAAAATATGTATAACTTTGGTTATTGGAAAAAAGCAATGTCTTTTTAAAGTAGCTGTTATTTTCTTACAAAAATCAGTGTGTTAAAAAACCAGTAGTGTTCATTAAAGAAAAGTTAGGAATTGGAGAGAGAGAGAGAGAAGAAAACATAAATGACTTGTAATAAGATCACTCAGAGGTAGGTATTGATAATATTTTGACATATTTTCTCGTGGTATTTTCCTTTCCCCCTCCCCTAGTTTTACTGAGAAATAATTTACATGCATCACTGTATAAATTTAAGGTGTACAGCATGATGGTTTGCTTTACACACATTGTGAAATGATCACGGTAGGTTTAGTTAACATCCATTAGCTCATATAGGTACAATAAAAAATAAAGACAAATTCTTTTGATGAGAACTCTTAGGATCTTCTCTCTTAACCACTTCCCTACTATTGTACAGCAGGGATAACTGTAGTCATCACATTGTACATTATATCCCTAGTACTTATTTACCTTGTAACTGGAAGTTTGTGCCTTTTAATCATCTTCCAGTTCCCTCAGACCTTCTCTTGGTGTTTTCTATGGATTATTTATGCCTAATAATGTAAATATTATAATATAAAAAATAAATTTGACATAACATAATGTTCACTATTTTAAAGTATACAATTCAGTGAATTTTTGTACATAATGTTGTGCAACCACCCCTACTTAGTTCATTGTATTTTCATCATCCCAAAAGGAAACTCCATACCTCTTAAGCAGTCAATCCCCAGTTTTCCCTCACGCTGGATCCTGGCAGTCACTATCTACTTTCTGCTATGGACTTGCCTGTTGTGGATATTTCATATAAATAGAATCATATCCTTTGTGGCCTTTTGTGGCTGGCTTCTTTCACTAGCATAATGTTTTCAAGGTTCATCCATATTGTGTGTATCAATACTTTACTGCTTTTTATGGCTGAATAATGTACTGTTATATGGTTTCGCTACATTTTATTCATTCATCCATTGATGGAAATTTGGATTGTTTCCACTTTTTGGCTATTGTGAATAATGCTGCTATGAACATTTTGTGGACAAGTGTTTGTTTGAACATTATGTTTTCAGTTCTGGAGTGGAATTGCTGGGTCATAGTGGTAATTGTATGTTTAACTTTTTGAGGAACTGTCACATTTTCCACGGTGGCTACACCATTTAACATTCCCACCTATAGTGTATGAGGGTGCCAATTTTTCCACATCCTCATGAGCACTTGTTATTTTCTGTTTTTTTTTTTTTATTTTTTTATTATAGCCATTTTAGTCAGTGTGAAGTGGTTATCTCATTGTGGTTTTCCCACTTGGTTTTGAGATATAATTAACATATAATGTATTAATTTAAGGCATAAAACATAATGATTTTATGTGTGTGAAATGATTACCAAAATATGTTTAGTTATCTTTGGTCACCTCATGGTTACAATTTTTTTTCTTGTGATGAGAACTTTTAAGATTTACTCTTTTAGCAACTTTTAAATATACAGAATAGTATTATATTAACTATAGTCACCATGCTGTACATTACATTCCCAGAACTCATTTATCTTATAACTGGACATGAATGCCTTTTGACTACCTTTGGCCATTTCCCCTCCCACCGCCTCCTGCCTCTGGTATCTATCAGTCTGTTCTCTGTTTCTATGAGTTGTTTTTTTAAGATTACACATATAAATGAGAGCATACAGTTTTTGTTTTTTTCTGACTTATTTCACTTAGTGTAATGCCCTCAAGGTCCATCCATGTTATTGCAAATGGCAGGATTTTTTTCTTTCTTTTTCTTTTTTTTTTATGACTGAATAATACATGTCACATTTTCTTTATTCACCAAAGGACACTTAGGTTGTTTCTATGTCTTGGCTATTGTAAATAATGCACTGAACAGGGGGGCGCAGATATCTCTTTGAGATAGTGATTTCACTTCCTTTGGATACCTAGAAGTAGAATTGCTGGATCATGCAGTAGATCTATTTTTAACTTTTAAAGAACCTCCATACTGGAATTAGTAGGTATCTTTTTTGAATTAGAGGTTCTGTGAACAAATAACTAATCACTGTGATTGAGTTTGGGATCCTCTGATTTAAGATAGAATGAATGTTTACCCATATTATTAAATTTCCTTTGAAAACTTGATTTTTAAATGGATGTCTGTATTCTATCATATGGCTATATAATGCTTTAGTTAACCTTTTATAATTATTGAACATTTAAGTCCCAAGTATTTTGATAATATAAGTAACACTAATAGGTTTTCTTCTATGTAAATCTTGGTGTATATATCTGATGCTTTCCTTACAATAGAGACTTATAAATAAATTTACTATGACAAAGGATATGAGTTGTTTTAAGACTTTTAATATATATTTCTAATTGCTTTTTATATATAGTTTCATTTACCACCACTAAATATATATATATGTTCCTCTTATGTCAGTCTTAGCTTTGAATGTTCTTTATCATAATTTGATAGGTGAAATGGTTTCTGTCCTAGCCAGATAGGAGTTAGAGCGGTTTTCTCTGTACTTTTCCTGAAGCTGAAATAAAGGTCTGGCCAGCTTTACAATTTACATCTCTCTTCATCTCCTTAGGGATTGTAGTTTATAGCTGAGATACCTCTTCCACCTACCTCACCAGCGTTTACCCAATTTATAGTTGGGAAATATTTTTGGCTTATTAAAAGGCATATTTTCCCTTGGAAAACTATGTAACCTTGGTATCTACATTTTTCCTACTTTTGTATTGAAGATAGGTTCAGAAATATAATTTGTTAGTATACGAATTGCCAGGAAGTTTTTTAGTCATTTTAATTTCATATTCTAATTTTTATTAAAATGAAGTGTGATTTTTTCAAAGATACATATGATATCATTCTAATGAGTAGTGAAAAGAATAAAGTTTAATGTTGTGTTTTAGATGTAAAAATTGTTAAAAGCATTAAAATAAATTCAAACTGCTGGAGAAGGGCGAGAGCAAATCTAGCTATCCTTTAAACCCTGGCAAAAACACATGCTAAGATGTTTCTTGGTCGTTTTTACTTTACATAACAGAGAAACTAATCAGTAGTGGCTTAAACAAGTAAGAGGTTTATTTTTCTCTTGTATCAAGAGTCTAGGGGTGTACTGGGCTAGTGCAGCTGCTCAAGGATATTATGAAAGATGTACCTCCTTCCCTCTGTTCTGTGGTTTTTGTACACATTGTCCCCAAATGATTGTTGCACCTCCAGGCATTGCTTCCGCATTCTAGGTAGGAAGTAGGGCAAGAGACAGTGGTTGAAAGGCATAAAGGGCTGTGCCAACCAAAAGGTAAGCAAGTGACTTCTTTGAGTAGAGGAAGGAAAAGAAAGCAGATTACAAATGGCTTTGGGAAACCAGTAAATAGTAACCTATGCCATACTGAAACAAAAAGTTTAATTTGAGGTGGTGAAGAAGAAAGAAACCTTTGAGTTGACTTTAAGGTGTTAACAAAATTTCATCTGAGTAAATTTTAAAGATCTTATTGGTTTTATTCAATGAATCATGAATCAGTTGGCATCCAGTCTAGCAGACAGAAAGGACTCTGAAGAGCTGTACAAAATGAAAAATTTTATAAGCAGAAGAGAGCAGGAACAAGGAAGTAATACTAGACAAAAAGGTGGATTGGTTATGGCAAGGTCACTTTCCTTTAGGGTGTGGCAGGAGTCTGTCAGGCAGATTACCTAACTAGTGCTGACTGGGCAATTCCTGATTGATTTTAAGATTCTGTTTCTGGAAGAGCTGAAACTAAGTTAAGTCTCTGGTGATGTGGGGTTTAGCATAAGGGACTTTGTTTTGGGACTGTTGTCTTGATTTTAACAAAGCTTAGCTATCACCCAAGTGCTTAGTGATAAATAAAACTTAAGGACTATCACTGTTTAGTCTACACTATGTAAAGACTTTTCATAATTAACCAAAACAAATTTTGTAGACCTTAAAGTCTGTATAAATATAAAGATTTAAAAATTTAGATGGATAAAGATGAGCTTTTAAGTAAAGCTCCATGACATTATGGGAGTCCTTATGTTTTTATATAAATGATAGGAAAACAACAGTAACTTGGAATAGAATTTAGTCATATTAAATTTTACATGTGTCTTACGCTAGGCCAACTAACTAAGCTTCTTTTTTAGTTTATTGAGGTTGTAAATTCAGTACTTTTATTAGAAAAATATTTTCTATCACAAAGGCATCTGAATAAAAAGAACTTTTGGTCTAAATGATTTAAATAAATCTTATTTCTTCTTAAAGAAATACTTGAACTGCTGATTCTCTGTGTGTATGTGTCTAAAGCACAACTGTGGGTAAGGAAACCTTGTAATTGGAAACCCTTATTTTAGATGTGGACTAATACTCTCTAGCTGTGGGGTTTTGATAAAGTATTACATCTGAACCTCATTTCCCCACCTGTAAAATTTGTAGGATGATAAGTTACTATTTAATGTCGTCGTTGTGAGGAGTAATTAAGTCAATGTATAAAAGTCCCCAGCAAAGTATTGATTCATTTATTCTTCAGGTATATAAGGGGGTTTCCATGATGAATTTCCCTAAAGATTAAATTAGCAAATAAAAAAAGTAGGCATTAAAAAATACTTACAGCACCTTAGTTTTGAGAATGAAGATTAACATTGTTAGATTTAGTAGGAAGATAGAATTTTTTCCCCACCTATAATTGTTATAAAAAACTTTATTATATTAGAAAGGAAAAAAGGGTTCCATGATGGGCTATCTTACTTTAAACCTTCAAAATAAAAGATGAAAAAGGAAAACCTTATTTTTTCTCAAAAGTTTTTTCTTCTTATAAATAGAATGTGTTTAAGAAAATTAGAAAATAAAGGTGGGTGATAGATGTGTTAACTAACCGTATTGTGGTAATCATTTTACAATATAAACATAAATTGTGTGCATCTTAAACTTATGCAGTGTTATATGTCAAAACAGGAAAATGAGATAAGCAAAAAGAAGTAAAACAATTCATAGATGAACACTATGAATGGTGTGGCATATCTTTTCTACATGTTTTTCTGGGCAAGTTATATGCCTTTTTCTCAAGAATGTGATCATATTCTATAAGACTTTTGGTAATGTACATTTTCTGTTAAGCTATTTAATGAATATTTTCCTATTTCATTAAATGTTCTTATCAAGCAGATGTTTTCTTTTAAAGAAAATTTATACCATTCACACATATAATCCTTTCATCAATAATATTAATTATAATATAGATATTCTTGAGAGTATGGGTAAAAGTTTGCTTTCTGATTTTCTTTCCCCAAAAGATCTTTTCTATATTTTTAGTGACTATATTCCACTGTAAACACTTGTTTAGCCAGTTACTCTGTTGATTGATACTTGTTTATAATTTTTTATTATTGCAAACAGCACTGTCATCAACAGATGCTTAGTTAAAACTGTTTTTCTGAGAGAGGGAACTTTTTAATGTGAAAAATGTAAAGCGAAAGGGAAGAAAATGAAAATGAAGATCACAATTTGGAAACTGGCCAAGTGAACCTGTGTTTTCTAATATTACTATATGGATCTGTTTATAGCAGGAATTTTAAGAAACTATATAATTATAAACTTAAAAATCTCTACCTGGGTGTACTTATAGGTAGTGATAAAAACACAGCATAAGCTTTTATAACTTCATGGAATCTTATATGTTGTTCAAATCCCTTGCCTTAAGTCTAGAAATATGAAATACCTCCTTTAAGATCTCATAGTTGCTTCAGTGTCTGATATTTTGGTGTAGTTTTACCCCAACATTCTTATCTGTAACAAAATGTCTAATATAAAGGCATTGAAATTGGTTTACCTATGGAGCATTCATGATGATTTTTAATGAAGAGACTGATAAAGGCAAATTATCAATCGTCAGGATGCACTTTTAAAGATATTGATTAAGTCAGTGCATTTTCGTCAGTGAACTATTTAGGTTCATCTTGGCAGAGGCTTTTTTAAAAATCAGATAATTCAGTGGTTTTAGTCTATTCACAGATTTGTGGAATTATTATCACTATTTGATTTTAGAACATTTTGTTACCCCCCAAAAGAAACCCATTATCAGACACTCCCCATTTCTCCATTCTTCTAGCTCTTGGCAACCACTAATCTACTTTCTGTCTCTACAGATTTGTCTATTCTGGATACTTCATATAATGAAATCATACAATGTGTGGTTTGTGTCTGATTTCTTTCACTTAGCGTATTTTCGAAGTTCTTCCATGCTGTAGAATGTGCGAGTACATCATCCCTTTAAATGGCTGAAGAATAAATATGCCATTGTATGGATATAGCACATTTTATTTATTCATCAGTTGATGGGCATTTGGGTTGTTTGTATTTTTTGTGAATAATGCTGCTATGAACATTTATATAGAGATTTTACTTGGCCATATATTTTAAATTGTCTTAAGCATTTATATACCTAAGGATGGAATTGCTAGGTTATATGTTAGTTAGCTCTGTATTTAACTATTTGAGGAACTACCAGACTGTTATTCAAAACAGCTGCACCATTTTACATTTCTGCATTTAATCTGTGAGGGTTCTAGTTCTTTATACCCTTGCTGACATCTGGTATTGTCTGTCTTTTTGATGTTAACCATCCTAGATGAAGTGGTATCTCATTTTTGTTTTGATTTATTTCCATATTAACTAATGGTGTTGAGCATGTTTTCATCATTTTTTTTTTTTTTTGCCATTTGTGTATATTCTTGGGAGAAATGTCTGTTCAAATCCTTTGCCCATATTTCAATGGGTTTTCTTTTTATTGTTGTTGAGTTGTAAGAGGTTTTTTTTTTTTTTTTTTATTTTCTTGGGTAAGAGTTTTTTCTATATTCTGGAGAGTAGGCCCTTATCTGATATATGTTTTGCAAATATTTTTTCTCTTTTGATGGATTGCATTTTCACTTTCTTGATCGTGTCCTTTGAAGTACAAAGTTTTTAATTTTAATGATGTCTAATTTATGTCTTTTGTTGCTTGTGCTAGGAAACCACTGCTTGATGTAAGGTTGCAATTCACTGCTTTGATTTATTTATTCTTATAGTGTCGTAGTTTTAGCTCTTATATTTAGGTCTTGTAGTGTTTTTAAATTTTTTTTATTTTTCTTTTTTTAAGTGAAAAAACATGTGACAAGGTTCCAGCCTTAAGGATTTATAGTCTACTTGGCTTAATTAAATATATATATACAGTAAAAAGGTAACGAGCAATACCATTCACTCCTTTATTTGACATTTGCTGAATAACCCTGTGCAGGAATTAAGAATGTAAGGATAAAAGACATAGTTTCTTTCCTTATATTTAGAGAATCAAATAGATTACAATACAGGGGTTTAATTCCGTTATACAGGTATGGACAGAATGCTGTTAAGGTAACTAGGAAGTTCATTGAACTGACCCAGCGATGCGCGGGTGATTTGGAAAGCTTCCAAGAGATACAAATGCCTATGATAGCTGAGTTTTGAAGGCTGAAGAATGAGCCAGAGAAGTGGTTTTTAGCTTAGTAACATGAGTGGTAAATATATAGCACAGAGGTGAAAGAAATAAAAAATGCAGATCTGGAAGAGATTTCTGTTCTTGTTTGGGCCAGATAATTTCTATATGATTATAAAAAGTTTTTTTATACCATGGGAGGGTCTGAAAACAAATCTGTAAAATGGGGATGGTGTCATTGCCTTATGAATTATAAGGAATAAAGGAGAGATGATGATTTTAAACTGTAAATAATGTGTTAATTCTATTGCCATTAATTATTTAATATGAAATTTTAATGGACTTCTGTCTTAAAAAGTTGTTCCTTGTTCCTTTTGCACTAAAAACTGCATAATAACTTTGTAGTATATCAGTATTAGGATTGCTTCCAAGCTCTCTTTCAATGATCTGTTTATGTAATCATCTGTATTCTTGAGAAATCAAAAGATTCATGTATAAAATTGTAATATTTTCAACTTTTGTTTATAAAAATTTCAAACATACAAAAAAGTCTACAGAAATAGTCCTATGATCACCTATATATCCACTGTCTAGATCAGAGTTAGCAATTTTTTTTGTAAAGGGCTAGATGTTTTCTGTGTTTCTGTGAAAGATCAGAAAATATTTTAGGTTTTAGAGGTCATGTGGTCTCTGTCATAACTACTCATAATTCTGTAGTTGTAGTGAGAAAGCAGCCATAGAGAACAGGTAAATGAATGGACATGACAGTGTTCCAATAAAAGTATGTTTACAGAAACACGTTTGGTTGGATTTGTCGTGGGCAGCAGTTTGCCATCTCTGGATCCAGATTAAACAGTTAACAGAGTGCTATATTTGCTTTTTCTGTAAATGTGTTTGTATATACATATATGTTTTTCTGAACCACTTGTAAGTAAGTTGCAATGGTCATGGCACTATACCCTTTAATATTTCAGCATGTATCTCCTAAAAATAAACACATTCTCTTGCTTAACCATAATGCCATTATTATAGCTAAGAACATTCTAATTTTGTTCTTTTTAATGAAATCAAGATTATATAACATACAAAAGTATGAAAATCCTTAAATTTGCTTCTTAACCATTATAACTTATTGAACTATATCTCCATCTTTTCCTATCTTTTTCTTGATTTATTTCTTTAGGTAGAAATTTGAATTGGGTAACACTGCTGATTTCATTTGACCCAATTACACTATCAAGTGATGAAGTTTTGAAATTTTTCATGTGTTTGGTTTGTATTTTTAAAAATCTGGGTTATGTTTCTGTATTTTATATGTCATGAAATAATTATGTGTAATTTATAATCAAAAGAAGAGATCTCATTAAGTTACATTTCGTCTATAATTTACATTGGATTATTCTTGGTACGTAGTAGAAGAAATTGAAGGACGGTAGAGCCAATTATGTGCTTTTAAAAAGTGGCCAACTTTGATTTTCATGCTAAAAGAGAGAGGGAAAGTAATATAGATGTTCCTACTATTTTCTAAATGAGCTTTATTGTACTTTTACTTGATCAGAATATTTATAACACTTAAGATAAAGCTATTCTACTCTGTGAAAAGTTGTTGCAAATTATCCAGTTCTTTCCCTTTTTCTCTACTCTCCATTCCCCTACCCGAATTTAGCATTCTTCAATGTGCCTTCTCCTGTATCATCTTAGTCCATGGATGCAAAACATTGTCTTACTTTATCTTTTTTAAAACATCAGTTTCCTTATTAGAAGGGAAAAATTCATTGTTTACTGTGGGACAGTAGGCTATCACTAGGAATAGTGTTCTACAAGATGAGGTGTAGTCTTTATTCTTAGTTTAATGACTTACCATAACTATTAGTGGGAGGCAGGCTGATTCTTAGAACAGACTCAACATCTCTGTATTCAACACAGGGGAAGCAATATATATATAATTATGGTATAAAGAAATAGAACAGCAAGCAATTCAGGATGGCTAGAGTAAGTAGTTGGGATGAGGTTGGGAATACATTTGAGAAAGGCAGAGCATAGTCCTTGTGTGATTGGCTAAAAAAATTTGCCTTTAACCTGATGGAGAAGTGGAGTAATAGATTCTAAATGGAATCGATTCTAATAGTTTGCAAAATAGTAAACATTTTTTTTTTTCTGATTATAAAAGGATCACAAACTTGTAAAATGCAAGCAATACAAAAATGTAGGCATTCACTAGAAATAACCCCTGCTAACAGTTTGGTGTGTATCTTTACAGTGGGGAATTTCATAGTCAGTTTTCAGTGGTGTGGATGGTGGAGAGGACAAGGAGATCAGAGTGGGAGTAGGAAGGTTGTTAGGTCCAGGTGAGAAATAATGAGGTACTGTTTCTTAGAGGCAGCTCTGGGAGTAATAAAGGAGGAAGGCTGAGGGTAAATTCCAAGGGATATTTAGGAGATAGATAGGATTTAGTGACCAGTTGGGTGAGTGGGGTAAAGGACATCCCAGAGAAGGGATGGTAGTTGAGTTGTTTTCCCAGAGCCTGGGAACAAATTGTGGTGTCATTTGAGGTGGCATAAAAAGGAAAAATAGTTTATCAACTGCATAATTTCAGAGTGGAAAGTGTATTCTTTATTCTTGTTTTCTTCCAGGCATATTTTGAAGGAGAGGGTAAAAGTAATTTAATTCTGTTTTTACAGATAAGAGCTATTATGTCATGCCCTTTTCTCTTACTAATTATGTTTCTCCCTTGAATTAAAGACAGCAGGTTCCTTTAAGAAGCTGCTTCTGTTTTGTAACTGTAGCATCAGCTTTTACAGTTCATAAAGTTCTTGTTGGAGTCTTGAAATTTTTATCCTGAAGAACTGAGATTGGATTGGGATGAGGAAGGCACTTGGGTGAGTTGGTGGTAGAGGGTCTTTGACTCTGAATTAAGAACTGATTGGGTCTCTGAGAAGGATCTTGCTTTCACTGGGTTCTGCTTTGTTTCTCACCATTGGAAACAGGGCTGTAGCATTCATAGCATGAAACCTCTGCTGTCTGTTTCACAGTAAGGCAGAACACATTGGCATAGGTTGAGTTCTGGAACACAGAGAAGGGTCTCCACTATCCAGGTAACTAAAAGATTATGGGTTGGTTAATGGCTTGCAATTGTGGGACTAAGTCATTGATTCCTGGGATGAGAAAGACTTGGGTCACTAATGCCAACCTCTTGCTTTCAAATAGGATTAAACATGAACTTTCATATAGATAAATATTTCTGTATTTTGAAATATTCCCATAGAAAGAAATTTCATTCTTTTTTGATTGTTCTTCTTTGCATTGAATAGTCCTTATTGTTGGGACATTATTTATTCTAGCCAACTGAAATGTCTTGTGCCTCCATTTCAGGGCACTTGTTTAATTTGATGTTATATCCTTTAATAGACCTCTTATAAAGAGTTGCCTGAATGTACATGCACTGTCATAGTAATACATTTCTTTAGAGTTTTGAGAAAATCTGGATAAGGATTATTCAACCATAATAGCCATAATATTAAGTTAATTTTCCCCTGGAGTTCCTTTGTTGTTTACAGACTATTATTATTACTATTATTTTTACTAAAATTTTAATGGATATAGTAATTCATCTGAAATAATTTCAGAAATTATATGGTGAGAAATAGGCTTTTTTTTAGGGTCACTGATTGGGATTGTATAACAGATACATAGAATGTAGTAAAAATGTTGCCTCTTACAATTTTTTTCTGTTTATACTATATTAAAGAAGATTGTAGTGAGAAAGATATATTCTGAATTTTTAGTGCCAGTTTTTATTTATGCCTTATAGCTTATTTCAGAAAGCTTGAATTTTGATTCTATTACACTCTGTAAAGTCAGTCTTTTTCTTATTTAAAAAATAGCTTTCTTGCACTCAGCCAAAATATTGTAAATAGAGATGAAGCATATGGAAGCTTAGTTAATTGGTGAGTTATTTATTATTAACTTTCTCTTGGCCCCTATATTTTATGTTTATATCTAAGAACTAAAGAACTAGTGTGAAATGGACAACAGTTGCTAGAAGCAGACTTTTTTTTTCTTTTTTAGTGGCAGACATTTTTGAGCTCAGATCCTAGCTCTTTCACTTTCATAAATTGAGTACTTCTTAGCCTTTAAGTCATTTTAAGAACTATCTCATAGATCTTTTATGAGGTTTAATTGAAATAATGTATGTAAAGAATCTGGTACAGAGCTACATAGTAGACACTAAGAGATACTTGCTCCTTTTGCCTTAACAAACTTGAGCTCATAAAAAAAAAGAAAAATTAAAATCTTTTTCTCAAAAGTTTCATTTTTCCTTTAAAAATTAAATAATATAAATGCCATCTCCTCTAAGCTTTCTTATTTTGACAATTTAGTGACATGGCTAGATATACTACCTTGGGACTTTTTCAAAGAGTTCATTATTCTGTATTTTAACTGCCTAATACAATGCTTGGCACAAAAGTGATCCTCAGTAAATATTTATTGTAGGGATGTCTTGTAAAGAGAGCAAATGTTCTCTGTTGCTTTCTTCTGTTAAACACCTCAATAATTGTACTGACAAAAAATGGTTTTTAAAAATTCACTCAGGATACTTGATTTGTTTTATTTATTTATTTAAGTAAAAATTTTTTTAGGTGAGGCAGCCCTTGGTTGACAAATTACAAGGACCTTGTCAGCTTATAATCCCTTATTTTTTTTAATTTTTACATCTACAGCACCTGGTCTTCCTAGGTGCTCTCCTATCCAAGTGCTAACCAGGCCCGACCTGCTTGAGCTTCTGAGATCAGATGGGATCGGGCTTGTTCAGGGTAGCATGGCCATAGACTGATTTTAGAAGAGAAATATTTTATAGTTAAGGAAATTAAGTATTGCAAACT
Organism: Cynopterus sphinx; assembly: GCA_030015415.1. NCBI lineage: Eukaryota > Metazoa > Chordata > Mammalia > Chiroptera > Pteropodidae > Cynopterus > Cynopterus sphinx. The sequence continues at coordinate 93,008,687 of CM057386.1, read as the reverse complement.
GCCTTGAAATTCTGATATATTCCTTGATGTTATAATTTTTGCATTTTGAAATGAAGGCTACAGTATGCTTTCAAGTGTTTGAGAATATGAAAGTTTTGAAGTGCTTAAGAAAGACTATTTCTATGAACTTCATTAATTCACCCACCATTTATTGAGTTCTTCTATGTACTCTATACTCTGTGCTAAGGGCTATGGAGAGCCAAAGATTTATTGATGTCTCTGTCCTCAGAGACCTTCAGTATAGTGGCAAAGGCAGACAAGAAAAGCAAAATTAGATTATTATTGAAATGTACTATATTATCTGGATAGTATAAGTAAACATACAGGAAGATTGTTTACATTTGGTGCATGAATATGTTTATGCTTGTGTATTTGGTGGGTGCCAAAGGAAAGCTTTTTGGAGGAGCTGAGACTTGAAGTAGAGTTGGAAGGTTCAGGAGAAGAGCATTCCAAGCAGCTTGGGCAAAGGCAGGGTGGTGTGTGAAGACTACAAGTGGCTCTTCTCCGCCCGCCCCCCACCCCCACTAGGAGAGAAGTATTAATATACCTTTCATAGTAAATGGTATAACAGTACACACAAATCTTTGGGGTTTGACAATTTGGATGACATTGTTTATACAATTGACCTAATGCCATAGATAGACCACTGTATCTTGAGTGCAGAATACATATTCTCTCTCTCTCTCTCTCTCTCTCTCTCTCTCTCTCTCTCTCTCTCTCTTTTATGCCTACAGCACTTGGTCTTCCTAGGTGGTCTCCCATCCAAGTATTAACCATATCCCACCCTGCTTAGCTTCCAAGATCAGATGAGATCAGGCATGTTCAGGGTGGCATGGCCATAGACATATTCTTTTTTTTTAAACATTTATCACCATACATAGTTACAATTATTTTTTCTTGTGAGAACTTTTAAGAACTACTGTCTTAGCAACTTTAAAATATGCAATGCTGTTTTATTAACTGTACTCACTGTCCTTCAAGTGTTTATGATTGGAACATAGGGCTAAGGTAAGGCTGTAGAAAGAATCAGAGGTTCAAAAATTATGAAAGGGCCTATGTGCCAAGGTAAGGATTTTGACAATTATGACTTGCATTTTGGAAAGATCACTGATAGCAGCATTTGTAAAAATGCCATTGATAGGAGTTTTTAAAAATATATAGCATGCTTTTTTCCTACTAACACTGTACATTAAAAAGGGGTTAACAATGGTTTTTCTGGAAGATGAAATGATGATTTTTTTTCATTATGCTTCCCTTTTTAGATTTTATACACTTAGCACATATTTTAAAAATATTTGTGATAAAATACACAATAAATTTTACTTAATAATTTTAAGTTTACAGTTCAGTGGCATTAGATACCTTTATATTTTTTTGTGCTACCATCACTACCATCTATCTACAGAACTCTTTTCATCTTGTAAAATTAAAACCCTGTACTTATAAATGATTACTTCCCATTTCTCTCCTTCCCCCATCCTCTGTCAACCACAATCCTACTTTCTGTATCTATGAATTTGACTACTCTGTGTACCGAGTATAAGTAGGATCATATACTATTTGTCATTTTGTGACTGTCTTATTTCATCTAGCATAATATCCTCAAGGTTAATCCATGTTATAGTTTGTGTCAGAATGTCCTTTCTTTTTATGGTTTCAAATAATATTCCATTGTATGTATATACCACATTTTGTTTATCTTTTCATCTGTCAGTTAAGACTTGGTGGCCTCCACCTTTGGCTATTATGAATAATGCTGCTATGAACATGGGCGTACAAACATCTCTTTTGAGAATCCCCGATTTCAACTCTTTTGTCTATATACCCATAAGTGGCATTATTGGATAATATCGTAATTCCGTTTTAATTTTTTGAGAACTGTTACACTTTTCTGTTGCAACTTTACCATTTACATTCTCACCAACAGTACACAGGGGTTCCACTTTCTCCATAGCCTCGTCAACACTTATTATTATTATTATTATTATTATTATTATTATTATTATTATTTAAAGATATTGATAGTGGCTATCCTAATGGGTGTGTGTGGTAATATCTCATTGTGTTGATTTTTTTTTTTAAGTTTACAAAATGTTTAAGGGTGAGCTATATAATCACACCACAGCAAGTTTTAAAAATGGAAACAATCACTCAATCTTGCTGCTCTAACACCATTATTTGTATGTTATTTGGATATATGTTTGTTAGTCTTTTTTAGGCTTTTTTGTTTTTAAAAATTTGGCTTTTCATTTTATATTGTAAGCATTTTCTATTTTTAAACATTTTGTACAATAATCATTTAATTTGAATTTTCAAGAAGATATTGCAAATGCTAAAGAATGCGCGCACACATGTATCATGATTGAATACTTAACATTTATAATTGTTTGGCTTCTCAGATATAGATAAGTGCCTTGATTTTAATTCCATAGACTAGATGATGTAGTGACTAAGGGTATGGCTCTAGAAGTAGACAGTCTGGGTTTGAATTGCAGATCTGCCACTTCTGGTTTCTTAAGCTCTCTGTGTCTCATTTTCTTCATTCGTAAAGTGAAGATAATAATAATACCTATTTCAGTGTTGTGAAGACCAAATGAATTAGTTAATACCTGTAGAGCTGTTAGAAATGTGTCTGGCACATTATATATCCTATGTAAGCTTTTGCTGCCATTAACGTTTTTTGGGGGGTTAAATTTTCTGTTTTTTAGAAGTATGTACAATGTACAAATAGTTGCTGTGTCTCAGATCTTAGCTTAGAGTGTCACAAACATGGTCTTAGAGCTGTGTGTAATCTATTCAGTTGTTTTGGAAATGAAGAGAAGATACATCTGAGGCAGGTAGTGCTGGGCAAATTGCTAAATTATGATAATTAATGTGATAAAACCATCTTTTAGAGACTGACTTTCTGGCTGTCATTTAGCCCTGACAACTACGCTAGACTCTTGGTCAGCTCTGCATTTTTGCTTTGTTTCTTTGGGCTTCTTTCCCCACACAGCTCCCCACATTCCTTAGCTAGGCACTCTATATTCCTTCTCCATTTCTTAGTTAACAATTTATATTGTCAATTTAACTCAAATACACTGATTTACATTTTTGCAAAATATAACATTCTGTGATTTTTAATACCTTATTTTACCTTATTTCATTTGATATTTAGTATAAATCTAAGAGTTGGTGAAAGATCCTCATTGAAAAATTCTGGTTGTACTGAGAGATTACGAGACCTGCCTGATGTCACAAAACAATTAAGTGATTTAGCTGGAACTTGAACTCAAGCCATCTGACTTCAGGGCCAATATTTTGTAATACTGTGTTTCTTTTTTGACATACCCTCATGTTTTAAGAGAGCGCTTTGTTCCTTCTTTCCTAATTATTTGATTATGTTTTTAAGGATTTCTAAATATTACATAAAGATTACATGCCCTTCTCTTTTAAATTTAATAGCTAGTAAAATTTATCTTATTTCTTACATACCAGCTGCATTTTGTAATCTTTTAGTCTTATCATCAGAAAAGAATAAGATGAAATCTGAGCTCTAAACATTTACCTCATTAAATCCTTAATTTTTTACATGAATGTTTTCTAAAAGGCTTTTTATGTTTTGTGCTTATATTTATAATATTGGAACAAGGTAGATTTCTCCCATACTGCCTGCCATATGTAGTACCTTGTTCATTTCAGCTTTACTGTCAGACTTAAATTAAGTCTTGGCACAGAATATCTTCATAGTTCTATTTTTCCTTTTATCCCTCTGCCTTTGTCTTCTTCCAGGTCTGTTTTTAATTTTTTTTTTCTTACATTTAACATTCTCTGGTCTTAAGAAAGAATGTACCTTTAGCTATAAGTATCTTTCATTTTGTGAAGTACATTTTTTTACTTAATTTCTTTTATTTTGGTTCACTCACATAATTTTGAAATTTCAATTGTTACTTTCAGCATATATGAATTCGTACTTTGTTGCTCTTTTCATATTGCTCATAGTAAAAATTACTTCTGTTGGTGAAATATAAATTAGGTAAGACTCAACTTCTGTTTTTTTTCATATAATTAGCTGCATAATACATATTGAATTCTGAATGTTATCAATATATTGTTGATTTGCTCATCGTCAAGTCTAAAATCTGATTTTCTTGGCAGATATGTAGACTTATGATAGGCATTTGGCATTTTATGTTTTGGGCAGTGTAACTTTAAATCTACATAAACTTCTCTGCCTTTTGCCTCTGCTGTGTTCATAGATTCCAGGAGGGCTTCGTGTATGGACCTCAAGCGTTGGAGGTAGCAGACTTTTCAGCAGAAGGTAAAGCAGAGTGTTGCCTTCTGGTGTCATTACGTGTGTGTGCTGGGGTGGGTATGTGACAGGTGAGAACTTTTCACAAATGTCATCATAAAATAATTTAAGTAGTTCACTTTCACAAAATTTAAAACCAGATTACTATGTATATAATTTTATTCAATGTTACTAAATTCTATTAAGAAAGAAAACTTTAGGTAAAACTAAGGACTAAATTTTATTCTCTGCTGTTAACTAAGAAGTGTGATTAAGAAAAGAGAGTATTAGTGTAATGTGTAGTATATGCTATCTAACTTTCTCAGATGTTTTGATTTCCTCCTGGGAAGTTGTCCAAGTCATTATTCATATGTTGTATTCTTCCCTGCTGCTCCTTTTACTGAAAGATTGCTTCACAATAAATATAGAGAGGCAGCCTAGTCCATGACTCATGACTGGAGGATAGACATTCTTGCTGTAGGTCCCCTGTGCCAAAAATGTTAGTTTCCAGTATGCTAATTACCTCTCTCTTCAGAGGTTGTTAATATGCTCTTCTCTCAAGTTAGTTCTTGTTTCAAAGAGAAACAAACACATTCCACATACTTGTAAAATAGGTTTTCATAGAACCCTTTTTAATGAGTTACTTTTTATAAAAACAATGAGATAGACCTTTCCTGGGTAATGCTTCTTTGATTAAAAAAAAAAAAAAGAAGTATTTTGCCATTTATGTGCTAGACATTATACATATTACTTTCTGTGAATTTATGAAACCATTTATAAACTTCAGGTGATACTTGAATAGAGGTTTTTCTTTTTTCTTTTTTTTTTTTTTTAAGACCTATAGCAGCTAACAGTGTACTCTTAGAGTTAATAATATAGCTAGTTTTTAGATAGATTCTGAATGAGAATTAGAGGACTATTTTCTGGAAATTATATTTGTTTTTATATCAACTAAGTGGCTGCACATTATATCTTATATTAAAGGTATATTTTATGTGAAATTAGGGTAATATATGTATATTAAATTTCTACTCTGTGCCCAAGACGGGATCACTCCATTTTACAATCAGCCTGGTTTTACATTTTTCCTTTCCTTCCTCATTCGTAGAAGCTGCTTTACTTAACTATAGGAAATAGACGAGTTTCAACCTGTTTATTGATGTTAGAATTTTATCTCTTAAGTTCTTTCTTCTTTCTTTTTTCTCTTCAGTGGCCATTTCAAGGATATTTACCAATAATAGGTTTGAAGTAATTTCTTGAAGACATTTTCATACTTGATTTTCAGGCCAGTTGGCAATTTTCACCATTGTTGAATTATGCAGCTTTATATTTGTTTAGCTAATGTGACTGTGATATATTTTGTTACCAATTGAGATCCTTTTTAAAAAATTTTTTATATATTTTTAATTTTTCTAGAGAAAGCCCTATTTTCCCCCTCTTAAATACCCCTCACACCACAGACACATTTCCAGCCCTGACCTACAGATGTTGCCATTTCCCTTTTTAAGAACTGTATCTCTGAAGGCAGGGCATCCCCTCCCATGTATGCTCACAGTGCTCACCCAGGGCTTGGCATCCCCCTGGGGCCTGGCATGCTCAGCGCACCCGGGGTATGTTCCATGACTCCACATGGGTCATGAACCCAGGACTTTCTGCATGTAAAGCAAACATACTAACCACTACGCTGTGGAGCCACCCACCAATTGAGAATCTTAATAGAGAATCCTAATCACTAGTGTAAGAGATGTAAAGCACTGCTCATCTCAAGGCATAGGAAGACTCTCCTTGCCAGGTCCTCATCTCCTGGCTTTTATGAGAAAGATGTAATGAAATGATAGTAATAAAGTATTTTTAAAAAATAATTGATTTTATTTTTTAGAGCAGTTTTAGGTTTACAGAAAAATTGAGTGGAAAGTACATTCAGTTTCCATATACCTACCTCTTTACTGCCTTCCACCTCTCTCCCCACCATCTGCCTAGGAATAGCATCTTGCCTTAGTGTTGTACATTTACAGCAGTTGATGAGCTAATATTGTTATTTTGTCATTATCTTAGATTAATAGTTTACAGTAAGATTCACTCTTTGTTGTATATTCTGTGGGACTGACAAATATACAATCCACTTTTACAATATTGTACAGAATAGTTTTATTGCCCTAAACATAACCTCTGCTCCACGCATTCATCCCTGGCTCCCCTTCTGAGCTTCTTGTAGTCACTGATCTTTTTCTGTCTTTATAGTTTTACCTTTTCCAGAATGTCATACTTGTACTTATAGAGTATGTAGTCTTTTCACGTTAGCTCCTTTCACTTAGTAATAAGCATTTAAGGTTCCTCCATTCCTTTTCAAGGCTTGATAGCACTTTTCTTTCTTTTTTTTTTAGCGCCGAATAACATTCCATTGTCTGGATGTACTACAATTTATCCATTACCTCCTAAAGTATATATCTTGGTTGCTTTTAAGTTTTAGCAATTATGAATAAAACTGCCCTAAACATTTGTGTGCATATTTTTGTATGGGCATAAGTTTTTAGTTCATTTGGATAAATACCAAGGAGTATAATTGCTGGATCGAATTGTAGGAGTATGTTTACTGTTGTAAACTACCACCTGTCTTCCAAAGTCACTGTACCATTTTGCATTCCCACCAGCAATGAATGAGCTTTCACATTGCTTCACATTCTTGTCAGCATATGATGATTTCAGTGTTCTGGAATTTAGCTGTTTAGTAGGTATGTAGTGGTATCTTGTTTAATTTGCAGTCCTTTAATGACATATCACCTTGAGTATCTTTTTATATGCTTATTTGTCATCTGCATATCTTCTTTGGTGAGATGTTTGTGTAGTCTTTTGCTCATTTTTAAATTGGGTCATTTGTTCTCTTATTGTTGAGTTTTAACAATATTAAATTGTGTACTTTGGATTTCAGTGCTTTAACCAGACGTATGTTTTGAAAATATTTTCTCCCAGTTTGTGGCTTGTCTTTTAGTCTCTTAAAAGTATCTTGCAGGATGTAAATTTTTAATTTTAGTCAAATCCAACTTAATTTTTTTAATGATTGTGTTTTAGTGTGGTATCTAACACTCATTTCTAAACCCAAGATCATCTTGAAATTTTTCCTATGTTATCCTCTAAGCTTTTTATAGTTTTACATTTTACATTTAGATCTGTGTTCCATTTTCAGTTTATTTTTGCAAAGAGTGTCAGGTCTATGTCTAGATTACTTTTTCTTTTTCCATGTGGATAGCCATTTATTTTAGCACCATTTGTTGAAAGACTTTTTTCTTCAACGCTGTTCTTTGATTCTTTGTCAAAGAGCAGTTGACTATATTTATGTGGATCTATTTCTGGGCTCTCTGTTCTGTTCCACTGATCTATTTGCTTATTATTTCACCAATACTACCTTGTCTTGATAACTGTAGCTTCATATTAAGTCTGGAAATATGGTAATAACAGTCTTCTGTGTTTTTCTTCTCTTTTAATATTGTGTTAGCTGTTCTGGGTCTTTTGCTTTTCCATATGAACTCGTACATGCTTTGTTAGACTTATACCTAAGTTTTTTATTTTTTGGTGATAATGTAACCATTACTGTATTTTACATTTCCAATTCCAACTTTTCATTGCTGGCATATAAGAAAGCAATTGACTTCTGTATATTAACCTTGTATCCTGCAACCTTGCTATAATTTTGTTTGTTCCGGGAGTTTCTTTGTTGATTATTTGGGATTTTCTCCAAAGACAACCATATCATCTGTGAACAAACACAATTTTATTTCTTCCTTCTCAATCTATATAATTTTAATTTCATTTTCTTATTGTATTAGCTAGGATTTCCAGTATGATGTTGAAGATGAATGGTGACAGCAGACATTCTTGCCATGTTCCTAATCTTGGTGGGGAAGCCGTCTATTTTCTTTTCAATAAGTATAATAATCTCAATAGATTATCCTAATCAGTAGTATAAAAAATGTAAAGTACTTTTCATATCAAGTTAAAGGAGGACTCCTCTCTTCCTCCAGTTCCTTCTCCTCACTTAAACTGTGAGAAAGATAGGGTTAAATTGATGGTTATAAAAACATTTTAAATGATGGGATTTGGGCAGTATTTCATATCCTTATAGTTAGTAATCATGTACATGACTTAGTTCCTCTACCTTCTTGCTAACTTCTGTAGGGCAAAGACTATATCTCAAGATATTATTGCAACCCTTGTAGTGTCCAGTATGCACTACAATAGGATAACTATTTGTTGAATGAAAAACTTTAGTAGACTCTTAACTCTCAACCTCTATTTTATCAGAAAAGGCAGATAACCAAAATACCAGTCCTTTAATTAATTAATCAGTTCACCAAATATCTGATTGTTAGTTTCAAGTTATTGTGATGGCTAAAAAGAAAAGTGTGATAATATATCCTCTCAGGAAACTTATTATCCATATAGGAAATGTTAATTTCAAATCTCATGTTCCATTTTTGCTGATATATATTTGACAAAAACATATTCCTGTGTCCATTTCTAAGCGTCCTAGTTGAAGTGCCTATTCACAGACTTCTGTTATATTCTCTTAAGAATAATTTAAAATTTTGATATAAGAACTGACATTTTTTGAGCCTAAAGAGGGTGCAGGTCACTGTGCTTGGTTCTTTACATATATGATCTCATTTATCATCAAAATTATGGTGCCATGTTAAGCATTCCCAATTTACAGATGCAAAAACTGGTAATATGAGAGTTAAGTAACTTGTTAGCTGTGTGACTTCGTACTGTAGGTGTATGATTCCATACCCCAAGCTCCTTAAATTACATACTATGGAAAAGTCACCATACAAAGTAGTATATGATGAATGTCATGTGTATAGTACAGAAATGTTGTGAGTACAGAGAAGAGAGTATTGGCCTTAGGCTAGTGTTCACAAAATTCCTGGAAAGCTTGACCTTGTCTGATGGATAGGAAGGAAGGAAGGGAAAGAAGGATAGGAATAAGGGCAAAGAGAGATCAGGGAGATCAGTCAGTGACTGAGGGCCAAAAATAGCAACTATTTTGTGATTTGACAGTATAACATAAAACTATAATAGAAATTTCCACTGTAATAGTAAAATGCAATAGAACAAATTTTGTCTTCTGGAACTCCTCTCCTCCATTTTTGTCTTAAAATAATTTCGACTAGACTTGCTTATTAGGTGTTGAGTATGAGAGTAGGTCATAGAACCACTTTATAACTCACACATCATCAATTGCTGAAGCTCTTTTTTACCACCCGAGTTAGAGCAATCAGTGCAGCAAGTGCAGAAGGAGTGAAAGCCCAGGGGAAAATGGAAGATCAAAGAGTCCTATAGAAAAGGTTTTCCTAAAATCAAATATATTTTATTTACCCCTTCTTCATATCTCAGTTGGTTAAGTTCCCCACAAACAGTCACTCTAAAAGCTGTGCAATTGCAAAGGCCTTGTTGCAAAGGAGGCTTCATTGCTTTCAGTCAACTTAGTGTTTAGGTGGGAAGACCGAAGTAATTAGAAAACACCTAGCAGTGTTAAGCACCAAATACTATAGTATACATTATTAATACTGTGGGATCCTTTTTCTTAAGTGATGTTCTACATTGTGCTGTCTTCTCTGCTTTTATGATTTCAATTTCTAAATACTTTCACATCTTTTTCTCTAGCCCACATCTTCCTTCTAAGCTATAGGTTCATCAGAATGCCTCATGGACATCTCCATTTAGACAAGACCACAGTACTCTCAACTTAAACTTTTCTAAAAATTCCCCAGTCTCTTTTTAAACTTAGTGAATGGCACCACCATCACCCAGTTATCCAAGCCAGAAACAGAATCATTCTTGCTTCTTTCTTGTTTCTTAATCACATGATTTGTTGTTACCATTTCCTAATTACCTTTCACATCCATCTATTTTTTTTCCCCCTTTGCTACCATCCTAACTTAGACTGTAGTCATCTTTTGAATTACTGCAAAGGCCTCTTAACTAGTCTCCCTAGATCTTCCATGCCTTAGAACTATTCACAAGAGCTTAAAATCCCTTTTTTGCTTCATGTAAAGTCAGGTTTCCTTAACATGGCTTACCTGTTTTGCTTTATCTGGCCCTGCATCCTTCTTCTTCAGCTTTAACTTGCTTTCCCTTATTCTAAACCAGCCTTACTGAACTTCAATGCATCGTGCTCTTTTGCCTCTGAGACTTGACACATGCTGTTTCCTTTTCCTAGAAGGGGAATATGAAGACATGAATCTGTGGTAATTAAAAGTAAAGAATCTGGAGCCAGACTTCCTAGATCCAGGTTAATCTTTAACTAGTTGTGTGATCTTGAGTTATTTAACCTCTCTGCTTTCAGTGGACTCATCTGTACAAAGAAGATGGTAAAAGTATCTTGGAGTTGGGAGTGGTGGTGGGTGGAGTTGAAAGTCTTAATCACCTGGTTTGTTCTCCTTGCAACCAGCCCCCACCCAGTGGTTATCTAGGGACTTTCTAGAACTCAGGTGTGTTTGAGTAAAAGAGCTTTGTTGTTCACTTTTATCCTTCTGGAGCTATTCCAGGAACAAAAACCAAATTAATAAAAGATGCTCTAATCACTTAGGAAATTACAGGGGTTTTAGGAGCTTAGAGCCAGGAACCCTGGAGGAAGACCAAAATCTATATTTCTTGTAAAATTATATTCTCTATTATCACAGTAGTTAAGATCAGCTAGGAAAAACCATACAAAACCTAAATTTTATCAAAAGATTCCTCAGTGGTCTAGGTTTTCAGAACCTTCAGTAGTATGATGAAAAACTTTAGTATATTTAAATTTTAAGTGTTGATTTTGACATCTTGACTATTAATTTCTGTTTTGAGTACTTCTTTTTCATTGATACTTTTGATTTGAGATGATTTCATGCACACCGAAATCTGAAAATGTACCTAAAGGAGCAGATTGTTGATCTAGTTCTACCTGACCGGACAAAATATTTATATTTTTCTCCTTCCCTCTTGAGGAGATAGTTACTGTCTGGCCTATTTTTAGATATTAGTTTTACAATGGAAATGTTAATGTTTGATTATAGCATGGATATTAATCTTCAGACTTTGTCCATACATTTCTGGTGCCCATAACACCCTGCCCCCTCTTTTTGCTTTGTGAAATCCTACTCATTTTTCAAGGTCCACTTGGGTGTTACCTGATATTCCTCTCTGTCTAATCTCTTCACCAGAACCAGGTTTTTCTTTGATTCTTTATCCTATGTACTTTGCACATACATCTGTTATAGTGTTTATCAGATTGTGTCCCTTGCTTACATGTCTCTCCATGTAAAGATTCACAAGGGAAAAGATTGTCTTGCTCTTGCTGCTCTTTCTAGAGCCCAGAACAATACCTGGCAAACAGCACATGCTTAGTAAAATATTTCTGAAAGCAGTGGCTAGCATTACTTTTTATATTACCTTTTGTAGCAAGCAAGTCTGACTTGAGATTCATGAATTCTCAAAGGAAGATAATGTTTTACATAAAAAATTTGGCTTATACTACACATTTGTTGATGATTACTTTCTGTATAATACAGTTCTTATTTATGTTTTATGTTTGTTTATGTTAAGATTTCATGCCTGAAATCTTAAAGCATTACTGCAGATTAAATTTGTTCTAATTAAAATCACTTCTGAGCAGTAAGAATTTGACATAATAGGAGTTTGTGAAATTTTGCCATTTTAGAACCTTTAAAATAGTAAATTTATCTGACTTGGAATTTCGAATGAAAGAAATAGTATAAAAGAAGATTGTTTTTAGAGCAAGAGATATATTAATTCATAAGTTGGTTTTTAAGAAGACACTAAAGGCAGTCTTTCTAAAGAATGAAGGGAAAAAGGTAAACTGTTGTCAAGATTCCCATGTTTCAAAGGAATCCTGTATTTAAATAAGGGGATTATTACTGTATTTTGGTGATGAGTAGACAATGAATAGATGAAATATTTGATAGATGAACACATAAAGAAGGTGCTAGTATTATTTGACATTATTCATTAATAAGAATACAAAAATAACAGTAACTTGTGTTACAATATTATTAATGTTTCAGAAATGTTTCAGAGGACTATTATTTAAACCAAACAATTCCTGATAATTAAAAATGTTATGGTAAGAACTGTTTTTGAATGAAATGATATAATGTCTGGGTTTTGTTTCAAAATAATTAAGAAAGGGAAGGTGGTGGAAATAAGACTGGCCATGTATTTATTGATAATTGTTAAAGCTGTGTGATAGATGCGTAGAATATCAGTCATTTGTTTTTTTCTTTGTTAATTTTTGGAAAATTTTATAATAAAAAAATGAAAGAATATCATGTTGTTATTAATAAAGGAGATTCAAATAAGAAATCATTACCAGTAGGCTGTCTGAATATTGAGTTCATGATATTGAATAATTCTGAATGGTACCATTGTAAAACTAAATGATTATTTTTGATTTTCCAAATTTTTATTCTATATATTTTTTATTTTTATGTGTGATGTGGAAATCTCTTAATCAGCTAAGTCAAACCATCACCTATTAAAGGAAAGGGATATAACATTGATTTATGCCAGCATTCTTCTTGAGGAAAAATATTGCTCTCAAGATCAGGTTTCATATTGTTTGAAGAATGTCTTTTTGGTAACACTTACTTATAAAAATTCTTACTGTACTATCTTGGATGCTATATTTCTGATGATTTCATTATTTGAATTCTACTCAGGATTTTGAAAACTTGAAGGATGAAGTCATAGAATTGTTTGCTTTAAGGGATATGAGAGAGAAGTGCTCAGAAATTGTTCTCTCTTTCGTCTTTTCTTGCCTGTCTCCTTTCCTACTTCTCTTCTTGACTTAGGTTTTCTCCTGGGCACTAAAAATGTCATTTTACCTATGTGCTACTTTCTGTAATCCAGTATCCCGTGTAGGTTCAAGTCCTTCAAACTGAAACCACTATAGTAAGCACTTAATAAACACCTTTAGGACATCTTTTTGAACTTACCAGATATTTTCATTTTTGCTAGGGTTTCTTTCTATCTAAAATAATCATTTATGGGCTGGAGAACCTTCTAAGACCTGACTCAAGTCTCGTTTGCAGTGATATTATCCTTCTCATCTACCAAGCTCAGAACCTTAGACTTACTCTTAGAATGATTCACCCTTCTTAATCTTCATTATTTATTCATTTGATCTTGCTAGTTCCTCTTTTAAAATGACTATCACAGATGTTCCTTTTTTTCTCTGTCTTACTCTTACCATTCTTCTGGAGAATGTTAGACTTGGAATTAGAAAATTTTGTCTCAGCTCTGCTTCTAGATACTTTAAAATGAGATTGTAATAGGGTTGTCTTAAACCCCTTCGGGAGCTAATATTCTATTATACTAATCCAGGCTCTCACCTTCTCACACTTAGAGTAACCTCCTAATTATTTTCACACTTCTAATCTCAGTCCTTCCTAATAAGATTAATCTTCATATGTAACTTATTGTCTTTAGAATAAAATCTTATATTTTCTGGTTTCCATTTATTCATGTCATCATTGCTCTGGTGAATGGTCTTGTCATCCACACAATTAGACAAAGTGGAAACTTCATCTTCATCCATCTTTCTTTCTTTAACCCACAGAATCAAATTGGTTATTAATTTCTGTCAATTCTGACCCAGAAATGTCTTTTGCATCCACATTTGTTTTCATCTGTCACTGTTGTAATCTAATCCTTCATCTTTGCTTCTCTGGACATGTGACAAAATCTACAAAATGTTTGCTCTGCCACCACAGTTATCTCTCTGAGCAAAGATATGTCAGTGTACCTTCCCTGTTCTAAAATTCTTTTGCTCTACACTATTTACATATGAAGTACAAGCTTCTTTGCAGATCTCACATAGTTCTTTAACTTTATTTTTTTAACCTCATTTCTTGCCACTCATCATCATACTCCCAGCTTTTCCAGCCATACTGAATACCAGTAGTTTTTTTAATATGTCTCTGTTACTTTTCTCAGGCTGTACTTCTGCCTGGAATTCTCTATCCCCACCATCCCTTCTCTGCCTCAGAAACTCTTCTTAAAGGTATTACTCATGTCGTTACCTTTCTTAAAACTTTGACAAAAATATTAGTCTCATTTGCTCTATGCCGGTTATGCATACCTCTTGGGTTCAAAGGGGGTCATATTAGAGTTGTTTATATTTTCTACTCACCCAGAATCTCTAACTGGATTGTGAACTTGGTGATGTCTTGGATGGTCAGAAGTTTTTGTCCTCAGAGTTTGGCATAGCATTGGGGCATATAATACTTATTCAGTAGTTGTTTGTTGGTTGATGTAAAATAAAATAATAAGGTTCTTTTTTCCTTAGAAACAAAAATGTTTTTTAACCCTATTAGTTTGAAGACTAAAAATTTCTCCTCAGCCTTGCTTGAGCTTAAATTCCCTCATTTTTTTCTAAAAAATGCTTCTAAATTTTTGTCTGTCATGGGTCCTTGGAATCAAAAATTGCCCAGGATTGATCTGGACACGTGATGTAAGTATTGACAGGAGCCAAAAAGCCTTGGGCTTATTTAGTTAAAATTATAAGACATGGGGTTTGGGCTAGACTATAACTATATTTGTGCACACAGGCTGTTTCACCTTGCTAAAAGCAACTGGAGGCAGGTTACCAAGTTTGGATGTTATTGAAAAGTAGAAGACTCTTTTTCATTAAACCAGTTCCTAATATTCAAGAAATGTTCCTACTGACTCGTTTCTTTAGGCTTGAGCAATTCTTCCCTGAATTATGGTTCAGTTCTACCACTGAGTCTGATAAAGCTTTTATTTTAAGGCAAAGATTTCTGTAATTTGCACAACTATCTGCTGGCTTATTTTTTCTACTCTCTGTAGAATTGCTTGCATCGAAAGTTTCCCAGAACATAATGTCTCAGATGGAAAGAGTAACAGGATCACAGACTCTGTCAAATTAATTTTTCTGTTTTGTTGTTACATAATATTCCTTTTAAACAGTTGCTTCCTTTGTGACTGCTGAGGATGAAGCCTGCATAGTTTTGATACACATTACTAACATATAGAGAAATGTAATTAAATTTTTTGAAAATTCTATATTAAATATATCCATGTTTATACTGCAGGTTCATATATTTTTAATTCTTCTGGATTTATTTGGAAAACTCCTTTGACTATTTTCCATATGCAGTTGCTCTAACCATAGTATCTAACATGCACTAAAATTTGGAGAGAAGTTTCCCTGAAGGCTTTGAAATTGCTTTGTCTGTCTTTACTATGGTAAATAATAAACTTTTATTTAGAAATAAAAGTAATTTACAAATAAAATAGTTTTAAGAAAGAACTAAGCTGCCTTTACAAGCCAGGCTATCATAGCAGTATAGGCAAAGTTTATCTGGTTTTCAGCCTTGTCATGTAAAAAAACAAATTATATACATTTATGATAATATGTGCACATATAAGCTTGGGGTATGACTTGTCAGTACCATGTGTAGGAACTGCTGGAGAGACACACTCACATTGGTTGAGAGCAATAAAACTTCCCTGCTCCATGTGCTAGTCATTGAAATATTTGTGGGCATTGTGGGAGAGAGGACACATCTTTAAGTTTTCATAACTAAGGTATTGGCATCTGACCAAAGATTGGCATTGACATAGTACTGTGGAGAAAGTAAGTCCTGTATGCCTGCTGGGATTCTGCCGCTTCTTTATATGGCACACCTCAGAGGTGCCACATCATTACTTACCATCTGATAGTTAATGTGCAAGAGAAATGGTAATGATATATGTACTTTCATTCTTAATCTAAAAGCTGGAAAGTCATTTTAAGTTTGCAGATCTTTGAGTATTTTATTAATTTAGCAGATGGTAGTTATATTTAAACTTAAGAAAACTTAAAATTAAGTGATATAATTACTGAGTTTGTTTCTAGATCCTATCCATATAATTCTGAGTAAGAAGCCTATACTTCAGTCTATTCTGCTCAAGCTTTCAAATTCCTTTGACAGCCTGGATGTGAAATTCAGTCATTAATGTGATGTGTTAATTCTGTACTTTTTGACTCACTGCAAATATCTTATAGTTTCCATAGCAACGATAACCTATCCAGATTGTGTAATATTCTTTACAGTATTAAAAATAAAACTATGCAATTACATGAGCTTCTGGAGCAGTTCATTTAGGGGAACTTGGGATTGAAATATTTCTGTTTGAAAAGATTATGATTTTATATAAAAATTTCATCAGAAAGCTTATGTAATTTTATTTTTTAAATATATTAAATTTAAATATTCTGTCATAAATACCCAATAGTTAATTTAGTTATTAAATTATGAAATTTACATTGTAAGCACTGTGTTAAGCATCTCAGGCACAAGTGCTCTCACACACATACCTACACATATATTTAAGATAGTGGGGGACATTTGGCTTTAATTACTTTCAGTCACTTGCTGCTTGTACTTTTCAGTGGCTTCTGAGTAGTCTGAAAAAAATTTAATTTTGTTTGGCGGAAACAGAACAGAAAAAATGATCACTTAATCTTTCCCTGTTTTCGACTTTGCTCTGGAAAACATCCATAAGATATTACTTTGAAAATACTAAAGATGTTTTAGTAGGTGACTGTTTTTAGAATGTCAGATTGTTTTTTTTCCCTCTAATTCTAATTTAAAAGACAAAATTTTAGCACTGAAACTAGTTAACATAACTTTTTACATCTTAACAGAACTGCTTTTTACTTTTTATAATACCTTCAACATATATCTAGATATATGTGTATTTTTATATGGTATAATTTGTGTATTTTCTCAGTAGTATATGATAAAGATTTTCCATTTATATAATGACTTTCATGATTATTACTTTATTAATAGCATAACAGTCTAATTATATTGAACACTATGTATTGGAAGAAAACTGGATATAATTTTCAAACTGATTGTGGGAGAAAGTAATCATAACTCAGTTATTTGTCCAAAACATAGATGCTTGTGAAAATCTTCAAAAGGCACATAAAGTGATGTTTTAAAATGCATATTATGAATAACCTCTTAACTGCTCTATCTGCTAGTAAACACAGAATGGGGAAAATGAGGAATAGATAACTGGGACAGATGTGGCACTACTTAGGTTTTGTAATTGGACAAAAGACAAAATTTGGAGAGTGTGGATTATACTCCTATTATAGGGACAATCCATGATATGAACCACATTTATATCATTCAGCTGAGGCCTTGGTGTGGCTGCTTCTATCAGTCCTCTGAGGATACCGTGTGGCACTAGCCACTCATCTGATACTGTTATTGTTTTTATGGACTATATCACCGTTATTCAACTGTCATCTTCCCTTGGTTAAGCACCCTGGTATTTACTGTGGATTCACAGAATTTGTAATCCTTTCTCCATTATTTAGACAATTCACTGTAACTATTGGGTTATTCTTAAGAGTTCTTGAGAATGAGATATTGGTGGCTGGACTTCTGAAGTCTTTCCAAGGCTTTTGGTTAAAGTCTTGGGGCTTAGAATGTCTGTCCCCTCTTCTAGGTGTGAACTAGGGTATCCCAATGGGTCAACATTTCTATAGCTCCTCCCTCCTATTAAGTGATTCTTATACTATGAAATTACTTTCCTTGAATATAGGAGTTTACATCTGTCATTTATTTTTGTAGTTAATGTTTATAACAGAATGCTTTCATAGACTCCAAATAATTAAGACAGGAAATTATCTTGCAATATGCTTGAGTTTATATTTATGCTTGTTTACTTTTTGAAACTAGTGCTGTGTTTAGTATCCTGTTCTGTTTCAATTTTGAATTTTGTGTTTTGGCTCTGTCTGGTATTTTCATTATAACATGAATTTCTTTCAGTATTTCATTTTTCTGTAGTTGAAATATCAGAAGTAATAAGCAATGCATGCATAGTGAGAATGTTTATCATATCACTGAGAGACTAGTGTATTTTCGTTGTTTTTGTAGTTATAATTTTGAATCTGAAAATGTGTAGAAAAAAATAATTTTTTTTTTGTTAATATGCAGAAAAGATGAAAAGGAATATGCATTGAAGCAAATCGAAGGCACAGGAATATCCATGTCGGCTTGTAGAGAGATTGCAGTAAGTGGATATAAATATTTATTTTGTTATTGATATTGGATGGTGATTGATACTAATATAAAATAATTTCATTAATGTATACAATGCATGGTTATTTCAAAGAATATTAATTAATGATATTTTATATAAGATGAGAAAAGGTGCATAAGCTTATTAATTACTTGAAAGTCATCTTTGAACATTTTCTTAATGGTATTTAGGGTTTATAATTTAGGAATAATGAACTAAATGATGATTTAATTATGATTAAATATAATTAATAATACTATTAATATTAATTTTTTTCTGTAATTTTACGGCTCATATAGGTCTTTATATAGAGAAAGGGATGATACTATTTGATATTGTGCACATTAAAATTTTTTTTTCTGAAATACACGTTACAGTGTTACATTTTATTACTTGCTAGAAAAATAAGACCATAATAACTTAAAGGTAGATAATAATTCTTTGAAGAAAGATCATTTCTTTTATCTTTATATAACACACATATGCATTTAAGAAATGATTGTCCTTAATTAATACCTGATACCTACTGAGTATTTACTAGGGACCAAACTTACTAAGTGCTTTAAGATATTAATTTAATTTTCACAACAATCGTGAAATAAGTACTTTTAATACCCCCATTTTATAGATCAGTAAACAGAGGCAAAGCCATAATTATGGCTTAGAAGGCTTACTGTTTATTACCTTAAGTTAGTTCTTTAGCTTATTATTTCTTAAAAAAAAAGTTTTTTATAGAGGCTTTATCATGTTGTCACCTCTAATAGGTATTTCTGTCTCTAATTTGGTAATTACGTATATAGCCCACAGTTCCATGTTTCTGCTTCACATGGAAGCACTCCATTAGCATGCATGAGGCAGGAAATCTGTAGACCTGAGTGCTTGTTTGCCTTATTAGCTATTTTTTTTTTTTTGTTCTAGGTTCCTTACTTGTAAAATAAGGGAACTATAAGGCCTTGTCATACATTTTTTGATTTCAGAATGGGAGCTTTTCTAGACTGCACACTTTTGAGGAGCGGAGACCTTGTCTTTTATTCCTAGTTTCTAACTAGTGCCTGGCGCATATTACATGTGTCCCAAAAATGCTTGTTGAATAAACAACAGAAAATTCCATGAGCCTAATTTTGCTTTACAATATAAATATATTGCTTTAAAATTTTCAACTTGGCATTTTTTTTTATTAATTTTAAAGTGTTAGAAACATCCTACCAGAAATAAACATTGGCCAAGTGATTTTTGACTCCCTAAAATTTTTAAACATTATTATCTCAACCAATATGAACCAATATCACCAGTGTACAATTTTGCTATTTTAGAGTACCATGATTTAGTATAGTATTAATTCATCATCCATGAGTTAATTGGATAATTAGCTGAAATTTAAGGTACATGATAATTAGGAAATGAAAACCCAATTGTAGATGTTCTTTTTGAAATAGAGACTTCTATGTGCTGGAGAATACATGGGTTCCCTTTTCTCCATATCTTCCCTGGTATTTATCTCATCTTTTTGATGATAACTGTTGTAACAGGTATGGGGTGATATCTCATTGTGGTTTTGATTTACATTTCCTTCATAATTAGTGATAAACACCTATTCATGTATGTGTTGGCTATTTCTATGTCTTTGGAAAATGTGTAATTCCTCTGCCCAGGTTTTTGTTTATTTATTTGTTTGTTTTTTTGATGTCTATTATGTGCAAGGAACTTTTTTTTTATGGTGACATTGGTCTCTACCCAGTTTTTAACTGGATTTTTTTTTTTTGCTCTTGAGTTGTAAGAGTTCCCAATATATTTTGGATTTAACCCCTTATTAGATATATGGTTTGCAAATATTTCCTCTTTATGTAGGTTGTCTTTTCATTTTGTTGATTGTTTTGCTGTGCATAAGCTGGAAAAGCTTAACTCTTAAAGTCATTCACAGTCTTAATATTTTTATTGATAATTTGCCTAATAGAACTTTAGAAATTATGCAGTTTCTAGATTGAATAGTATTTTATCACTACCTGAATGACTTAGCACCACTTGTGAGTATTCTTGGGGCAATCGGGAAATGGGTTGAATCATATCAAAGGAAAAGAGTTACAAACAAAAATATATTTATGTTCTCTTTTCTATTTGCCCATGTTATATTAATAGTTGATATGATTAATAATCTTAATAAGCCAAAAATAAAGAGAGATAAAGAGTGCATAGACTGAGAAAGATATTTAATTTCAAGTCCAAATAGGTCAAAATGAGTAGCCCAAGGATGAACTAGAAATAAAAGTGGAAATTAGTCATATTTTAATCTATGAGATTATATATAATATATGCTATTAAAATATATGCAAGGGTCAGACTCTGCTCTCATGGACAACTCCTCCCTCTTAAGAACTTATAAGGTTCTTGAACATATTTAAAAAGAAGTGCTTCGTCAAAACATTTCATGAGATTTAGCTGATATTCTGGTCTTAAAATAAAACTGAGAATGATCTAGAGGCTCAGGGATTCTAAGAATCTGGGCAACCTGTAAAATGCTGCATGGCCTGCTTCACCTGGCAATGCCATCCCTAGGAACAAATCAAGATACAGTTTGTCCAGAGTAGAAACAAAAAATTGATGTAGAGAGTAATTTTAAAAATAAACAATCGATGAACTAAAAATGATCATCTGAGGAAAGTTTGAGGAGGAAGATGGAAATGGGAGGGTAAATGAGCTATAGTTTCATGTATCATAACAGAAAATAATGTTTAAAATTGATTAGAATTGTGATATAAGAACTAGAGATAGGAAATAACCAAGTCAAGGAACCAAAACCAGAAAAAGTTCAAAGTTGTATAGAAAGGAGGAGATATGGATCAAAGAATTGTTTGATTATAATTCTTGTTATTTTGTTCTTTAACAATATAAATATATTATTATTTTGATAAACTAGATAAAAAAATAGTGTACATTCATTAGAATGCCTAAAATTAAGGCTGATTATACCATTGTTGATGAGGATATGAAGGATGTGGGGAAGATATGGAAGTATAAAATCATACAGCCACTTTGATAAAAAAGTTTGATAGTTTCTAATGAATTTATAGATCTACCTATTATATGACCCAACAATTTCATTTCTGGGTATATATATCAAAGACATTTAATCAACAAGTATTTACTGAGTTCTATAGGCAATGGTTTGAGGGAGGCAAATTCAATACATGATAAAAAGGATCAGTTTTTGTGTCTCATTTAATTTCCTGTTCCAACACTTGCACTTAATGGTTCTGTGACCTTGGATAAATTACTAATCTTTGTGAAAATAGGGATGATAACATTATTTACTTAATAGAGGTTTAGAATACCAAGTGAGCTAATGTGTGGAAAGATTTAGCAGTATTTGGTGTAGAGAGTTCATTAAATATTAGATTCTATTATTATTATCCATTCAGAGAGTATATATTGGCTATTCAATTGTTAGACACTGTTAAGTCTGTTGGGGAAGATAGTTAATAAATAAGCACACAAATATTTGCACAGTATGATAAGAGCTAAGACAATCATGTGGCAGAATAATAAGAGAATATCAGCTGAAGTTAGGGGACATCAAGAGGATTTCCCCAAGGAAGTAATGCTTGTGCAGGAATTTGAAGGAGAGATTTTTTTTTGACATGTTGCGTTTGAGGTTCCTTTGAAACATGTAAAGGCGGCAGAGGAGAAGGAGACAGTTATGATCTGGATGATGAAGATGATTGTTCAACAGCAATATATGATATGTTTCTTCCCCTCGTGGAGCTAATATGATGTTTGGGGAGATGAGACATATTTTTTGAGTTTAATTAGTACTACAAGACTGTGAATGAATACATTCTGAAAGAATGGTGCAGTAAGTGGAGTGGGGCCATACAAGGTGTGGTGTACTTAAAGTTTCAGAGATAAGAAAATAGTTAAGATGGGCTTTAATGGATGAGTGGGGTGGAAGGGAGAGGAAAAGCATTCTAACAGTAAGTGTGAAAAAAGGTAGTGGAAAAGAAGGTAGCAAGGGTCTGGGTGGTCAGTTACTAATTATAGAACAACTTAGTATTTATTGAAGCTCAACCAAGACTCTTTTATACCTAAGTTGGCTTTTATAATGTGTTTTTATATCCTTCATGAGACATTGTCTTATATAACAATTTTATCTTGTATGGTTCTGTCTTTCCTACTTATTTAAAGTTGTCATTGTTATACTGCTGACCTGTGATATTGTTATTAATACTGGTCAGATGACTGAATAGTTACCATTTCCAGCTTGATATTTTAAGGGGAATATGGCATCCGATTTAATTTTTATGAGAGTGCTTTGTAGACTGTGGAATGTAAATTCGAAGTTATTAACTATTTCATATATTTGATGTTACTCTTGAGAACCTAGATGTAAATATTCTTTGCTCTGTATCAAAAGGACTGCAATCAGTGGATTTTTTTCCTCCTAAGTCTTTGACTAAATCGGGTGTCTGAAGAACCTGGTTCTCAGTAGTAGGCAAGGTTCATTATGTGTATACTGAAATTCCTTTCCCACTCAATTATGGTGTGTTTGCTATAAACAAAAAGTTATTTTTTTTTAACACAGATAAAATAAACTTAAATCGCTACTTTAAAATATTTTTCTAAATTATTAAATTAAGATAAAAATTTAAGGAGGGAGAAAACTGGATAGGTATCTATAGCATTTCAGGCCTTCACCAGTTATCAGTTATTACTTAATCAGTTCCCCTCTGCTTCATTTTCTCCAGGCTTGAGTTAAGAGAACACTTAAATTTTGATTCAAAGAGCTTTCCAGGATTAGGAATGTGGATGGTCCTTTAGTAGTTTTACCACACACTGGAGTCCTTTCCTTTATCTTGAAAGAAGGACCTGATTACAGCTGTTTATTCCTACTCAAAACAACTGGTATTAATTTGCCTTTGGTAATACCCTATTAAAATCTCCCGAAGTATCTCCTCACACTTTCCCTCCCAAGTATAGAAAGAAAAAAGTATATGATACTCTGTTGTGGCATGATTACAATGGTTATATCATGAAATACTAGGATTATCTTCTTTCCCCCTCTTTATTCTTTAGTTTTTTTTTTTTTTCATTGTTCTTTGAAGCTATTGGTTTCTTAAAATGATATTAAAACATTGTTCCCATAGTAACACCCTACCAGTTTCTTATGGCAAACACTACAACACTGCATCTTTTACAAGTTGGTTTGTGAAAGAGAAAGGTTTTCTGAAAGAATTTATTTATAAAGTCAAGCTAACAGAACATCACTGTTTATTTTTTAACAAGCATTTTTGAGAAGACCGTATGTAAGAAGGATTTTATGCATAGATGTAAAGTGAGCTTTCCAGTGAGTTTTTCGCTTATGTAAAAGTTTATTTTTGAATTTGTATTAAATCAAATTTTCCCCTCATAATTAGACCTGAACAGCTTAAATAAAAATCTTAAATCCTGCCAAATTTGTTATATAATTTCTAAGTTCTATTTAAATATCATACCTGTACCCAGAAGTTTATAGGGTACTTATGAGATCCTATGATACTCTTTTAATGATTTTCCAACCTTTTAGGCTACATGATAGATTTTGTTAAGGATCTGGGCAGCGGGGCGAGGGGGGGGAGGTCCTACCAGTTTGTAAAATCAATGTCAAGAATGTTTAAATCTTTTTACATTTAAATTGTATAAATTATATTATCAATTTTAAACTTCTCCTTGCTATTGAGCTTTAGTGATGCCTAATTTCATCTCAGCATTTAATTCATTGTTTTTTCTAGAGGGTATAGGAAATATTGTAACTAAAATTATTAATTCTATATTTTCCCCTTCTATTTACTTCAGTTTTTGCCCTCTAAACTTGGTTTAAATTTTTTTTATTAACTCCAACTTTTTGGCTTTTTCACAATACCAAAAGCATGAACTAATCCATATGTTTTAGTTTGGCTATCATTCTCTTCTCTTTCCTTTTTTTTTTTTTGCTGGAATTATTGAAAGCTACAGAGTCATAGAAAATCCTTTGATGCTACCATAGATTATATTTTATGGAGGTTGTAGTTAATGTATTTTAATTACTGGTTCATTCAATAAATTCTAGATGCTGGAGATATATATCATAGTGAAAAAAACAGACAATAATTCTCTCTTAATGGAGCTTACCTAGTGGATATCAGCTGGAAACTTAACTACTTTGGATGCCTTTGTGAATACACTTTGCATTTGCTTACTTGGCTCTATTCATCTCTATATTCATAGTACCATTTTGAAAGATTCCACTGGATGATACCTTACCCATATCTATGTAATTTAGAATTCTGTGTGATTTCATGTATTTCATTTTCCAGCTAGATGTCTGTATAGTAATACTTCCTGATGTTGCATTATAGTTTGTCCTATTTAATTCAAGTGCGGAAACCAAAAATTAATCTTATCTATTTAGAAGGGGTCTTTTATGTAATAGATCAAGATTTACTCAGTTTGATTAAAAATCTTGTTAATTTTTCTTTCAAAAAGTTTTTCATCTTGCTTTTTCAGTTTTACTTTTATTGCCTTCATCTAAGCCCTAATTATTTCTTTGCACATAAACTTTAGTTATAGTGTTCTGTTCTCTTTACCTCTCTGTCAATCTATCCTAAACATAGCTGTTGGATTAATCTTCTTAAACTATAGGTATGATTTTATCACTTCTTTGCTCCAAAATGATTCCAGCTAGGTTATGAACCAGACTCTAAAATTTTGAAGGAAAGGGTGGTGGACAGCCCAACCTTGGGGTCCCTGAGAATTAGCAGGCAGTGGTCAGTTATGCTTCTTCCCCCCTCACCAAGTTCTGCGCTTGTTTTGTGTTTTTTACCTCTTTTTCCTTCCATACACTGGAATAGATCAAAGGAATCTTCTGATTAATAGTGCTTGAGAGGTTATTTCAGAACAAGTTTCTGCCTTGTGTCAGTAATTGTACTTTAGTAAGATTTGATGTACTTCGTTGCATTTATAGTGGCTAGTTTTTGATTATTCCTTTTTAAAACTAGTTTAGAAGGTTTTATATTTCCTGGTCTCTTAGCTTCTACAATAGATATCAATTAAAGACTACTTATAAAAAACATTTTAGGTATTATTGGTCTTTGTAAATCATTCTCAATGATTGGAAGAGAATATTCTTCTAATACTCAGAAGGAGGAAACTCACAATTTATATAATTACTTTAACTAGCATATGTGTCTGTGGCCATGACTCCCAATAGTCACTTCCAATACTTGCCAGTATTTTTCATTGCAAATTCATATTTTATAATGACTTTAGAGATAAAAGGTAAGGAATTCATTACCTGTCTCCATGATTGGAGTTTAGGACTTTAAGAATCTGTAAACTGAAGGTTAAATCATTAAAAAAGAAAGGTTTAAAAAAATACAAGTTTTTATTACTTTGGAAATTGTCTTTTTAAAACCCTTTTTTCCCCCTGACACTCAAAATTACTTAGGTATTTTTTTTTCCCTTTCCTTACTTTAAGCAAGTATAGGGTGTCATGGACCATTAGTGTATCTGGTTGTATTATGTACAGTTTTCATTGTTGCTACATGTGGAGATTCATCAGATAGTTTCCCAGTGATAAGAATCAAGGAAAATTTACCATGCCATCTGCATTTATGCAGTCTAGTTTAAATAGAAAAATATTTTAAAAGTACAATAAAAGAGACAAGAAGAGAAAAAAGGAGAGAAAAGGAAAAAAATAGGACAAAACTGGTGTATCCTTTGATCTTACTCTAGAGATCAAGTGTGCAGGGATACAAAGTCATCCTTTTTCTTGACTGGCAAGGCTCTTCCTAATGGAAGCCAGAAGCCAACAGAGCTAAAGAAGTCTCTATGTCTGCCCAAACAGAAAACATATTGGACAGTGTGAACTGTTTTGACAAGAAGGTGGCTTAATTTGAAAAGTCTGTAACCTTCCCTAAATTTAGATTTGCCCCAATGCTAAAGCTTTATCCTACAAAATTGCGTAAGCAAAAGTAATGATATTGCATAAGTTC
Organism: Cynopterus sphinx; assembly: GCA_030015415.1. Taxonomy (NCBI): domain Eukaryota; kingdom Metazoa; phylum Chordata; class Mammalia; order Chiroptera; family Pteropodidae; genus Cynopterus; species Cynopterus sphinx. Next base: position 92,982,314 of record CM057386.1, on the reverse strand, counting down.
TCTGAACTCTGGTTTGTGATCAGGAGCAGAACAATGAAAGCCTCTTTCAGATGATATTCCTCTTCTAGAATTATTGACTCTTTTCCCCTTGTAGTCTCTCAAATCAAAGTTTTAAAGGAATTGGAAGTTAGGCTATTTTCTTTTAGCATATAACCAAATGACATTCCGATGTTTCTTAGTGAAGCTAGTTTCTTTTCTATTTTTTATCATTTGAGAGTATGCTGATGCCATCAAGAATTCTTGTTTTGTGAACCCATTTTGGAAATTGGAAAGACCATTGAGAGTTAAAGAAAAATAGCTTTCCATTAAAACTGACAGAGTATCTGGTAAGACATCTGGTTTTGCTGCTTTGGTGAAGGAAGAAGCACCATAGGTCACTTTGAATCATTGCTTTTACATTAGCATCGAAGACTGTGCCAAAGATCATGAAAGAAGTCTTGTCTAATGTCTCAAAAGTCACACTATCCCTTGAATCACTGCCTTGTCAAGAGTTTCTTTTGAGAAATGAGGGTAGAATATAAGGTTGTTTTCTATTGCAGGGAAGTTCATTGATGCTCCAAAGAACAAGTCTCAACACACTGGGGAATTCTGATTCCATTTGCAGCTACATAACTTTGTGAATTGGGGTTTTCAGAACACTTGTTCTTTGGATTGTTAAAGTTATTGGCATGTTAAAAAACATTCTCTTTATTCAAGAGAAACAATAGCACCCTTCTAATTGAAGTTGGTTTTTGTGGAATTAATTTTAATTTTCTTTTAAATTTAATATCCTTTCTAATCTAACCATCCTTTTTAAGTTCGGAGAGTTTCTTTTCTGTTTGATTTTAAGGTTTTCTTTTTGCCTTTGATATATTCTGTATACAGCACAATGCAAGACCCAGGACTTGCAGTAGACCTCCTTATTGCTTTGCCAGGCCAGTGGATAGAGTTTTTCTCGTCTTCTTTTCACCGACTTCTCACTGTAGCTCTTCTTAGGCTCTGGGCACTGTGTAGGGCTTTCTTTCCAGGACCTCAAACATACACACCTAAGACATCATCTTCTAGTTCTCAGTAGGAATTTAGAATTTCAGCTCCTAGTGTCTGTTTCCAGGTCTCAGATCTCCATGGGTTTTACACATCAGCATCTTTTGGGTCTGATTCGATTTCTCTCTTTTTGCCTGGTACCTGGTAATCTTCCTTTTACCTTTTCAGATTCACCATTTAACAGGAGGAGGGGAAAAGTGAAAGTGTCTTGAAAACGAGAGTTATTTTTTAATGGAATCAAAGACTTCTGGAAGAAGGAGATTTATTTCTCTATCTCAGGAGATTTCCAGGGTGCTATTATAAATGTTAGTTGAAGTGTGTAGTATGTCCAGAGCTCTAAATTCTTATTGACTGATTGATTGTCTGCTTTATTCCACCAAAGAATTTAAAGTGTTCTTTTGATATATACATAGTCCTTGAAGAGTGACACACTTGAGCTCCTGTTTCCTGTTTAACTGGAAGAGTATTTGTCAAAGCCTGCGACCATTTTAGGCATGTCCAGATTATGTCTGATTAATGGTCCTAGAAAGATTAGGTAATACTTCTTTAATCTTTCTATAGAAAGACTCTTTGCCATGGAATAAGGTAGTGGTTCTCAGAGTGTAGTTCCTGAATCCTCAGTACCCATATCTCCTGGGATCATACAGTACATAGAGTTCCCATGTCATTCATCAGATACTCTTCTTTGTCATGATTTTCAAATTAAAGTTTGTTAAAATGTTTGAATTCACGGATGGTCCACTGATGGATACTTTTTATACATAGATAAAGTGCAAGTTTTATGGCTTTTTTTTTTAAATATGATGAGAATGCTTTTTTAATTCTAAGGTATAATATGATATTAAATAGTATAAAAATGATATATATGTTGGTATATTTCTGATTTCCTAAACTCAAGCATCCTTTATTTAAAAAATGTTCTTAAAAGTTAAGTGCTAGATGTAGAATTAAGAAAATGTTTTATATCTGTAGATTATTATTTTTTTCATAACCTGCCTGCCCCAAGCTTAGAAGAGAAGTTACAGTATTATTTATGTAATTCCTTTGAATGGTCCCCATGGATTTAAAACACAATCAGCATTGTTACACTTCCTTCCATAGAGACAATATATGCTTTCTTAATAAATGTAATATGCTTTTGTTCATGGAGAATGTCATTTAATAGTGCCAGCTATTTTAGGATGATAAAATAAAAATATTTACAATCCAAGAATACTTTAAATTATTCTTATAAAAGAAAGATGTTTCATTGTTTTTGGTCTATTACTTTATCATATGAAAATGCTATAAAAAGCAAACTGATATTTCAAGGTTCAGAGATTTAGAGTTCATTTAAATAAAGTTTTGCCAATGTACAGAATATATGAAATATGTGGTAGCACCATTGTAAGGGCAGTAAAGACTCATTAGACTTGTAAGTAAGTAAGTACATAAGTACTTAAAGCCTACACAGTGCTATGTACATAGGAATGTTCAGAAAATGTTGGCTGAGTTTAAATGATCAAGTTAATTTTGACCCTGTTAACCTACTAACATAATGTTGACGTTTTCCCTTACTGAGTAAACTGCTATTAGATATGCCAGATATTGTGAACTGGCCTTCAGTGTCCCAGGAGGCATTGTAAGATGTAAACTTAGAGGACAATGAAGAAAATATTGAGTAATATTAAGTGTTACTAAATATTTAGTAATATTTAGTGTTACTAAATATTTAGTAATATTTAGTGTTACTAAATATTGATAAAATCAGTCTATAGACCCAAAGAATTGAAGAAAAGATGGCTGCTTAATGGATTTGAAAATGAATATTCACAAAAAAGGCAACACAATTTAAAAATGGAGAAAGCACCCGAATAGACATTTTTTTCCAAGAAGATATTTAGATGGCTATTAAGCATACAAATAGATGCTCAGTATCATTAGTTACTAAGGAAATCAAAACCACAATTAGATAACAGTTCACATCCACTAGAATGGCAATAATGATAATAGGAAAATAACAGCCATTGACAAGGATGTGGAGAATTGGAGAATTTGCTGGCGGGAATGTAAAATAGTGTAGATGCTGTGGGAAACATTTTGGAGGTTCTTCAAAAGTTAAACATGAAATACCATGTGACCTAACAATTCTACTCCTAGGTGTATATACAAAAGAACTGAAAACAGGAGTTCAAACAAAAACTTGTACACAAGCTTTTATACCAGCATTATTCATAATAGCCAACAAATGGAAACAACTTATGTGATAGTGGTATATTTATATAATAGAATGTTATTCAGCCATAAAAAGAAGTGAAGTACTGATACTTGCTACAAGATGGATAAACTTTAACAACATTAAGTGAAAGAAACCAAACACAAAAAGCTACGCATTGTATGATTTCATTTATATGAAGTGTCTAGAATAGGCAAATATGTAGGGACAGAAAGCAACCTAATGGTTGTCAGGGGCTGCATAAGGGAGAGATGGGGAATAGCTGCTTAACTGGCTTTTGAGGATGATGAAAATATCGAAGAACTAAATAGATTGTGATGATAGTTGCACAATGTTATGAAGGAACTGGAATTCACTGAATTGTGTACTTTAACATAGTGAAGTTTCTGTCATATGAATTTTAACTCAGTAAAAAAAGAATAATTAGTATGATAATCCTTTTCTTGGTAAAATATTAACAAAGTAAAAAATTTGAAATCAAAGAAAACTTTATTTCAACATTATTATTTTGTGCTTAGAAAAATTATTAAAACATTATATTTGGTGAAAATACATATGAAGTCAAACATGTTTTCAGATTTTAATAGAAGGTATGTCTGTTTTGAACCTCATTCAAAGTTGCTAGGTACAAAGAACTTTAGAATAAAGTACTACAAGGCAGTCTTTCGCAGGGTATTGTGTCTAGTATGTTGCTTTTTAACTGGTTGGCCCTCTTAGTCACAGAGGTGATGTCTCTTTAACACTCTTTTTGCCATCTTATTCTGGGTCTGCTTGACTTCTTACTGTGATAACATGAAACTGTATTCTGCTTGATTAGCACTAATCTTGCTCCTTTTCTTTAAGTAAACTACTCCTTTAATGACACTGTTTCCGGCCACTGTGGGTAAACCCCTTGTTTATACTGCTTCCCCACGGTTCTGTTCACTAACCTTGATACTTTTATGTTTCAGCGTCCTTGCTTCCTCTGCCTTACTAAGGAAATCTGGACAGCAGGGACCCAGACAGGAATAAGGGGGAATGTGGAATGAGAACTAATAGACGAAGGCCCTGTGTTCTTTGTGAAAACAGAAGAGAAATTGTTCCTAGATTCTACTGCTATGGTTTCAAATAGTCCTGCTATTTTCAAAGATCAAACATTTAATGTTTATAATATATAGCTTATCTAGTAAATTTATGTTCCTGTTCAATGTAGAACATGTAGGTTGTCTTGAAAATAGTATATCTTTCCCACACTGTGTTCCACAGAATACTAGTACCTGGAAAAATTAGTATAAGCTCTGCTTTGGAAGGGGGAGGGTTCCACGGTCAAGTATTTAGGAAAGGCTGTTTACTCCCTCTCAGAGTTCCATAATGTACCTTAGCCTCTTCAGGGTTCTGACACATAGTCAAGAAACCTCTTTGACTCAGCCTTTCCAAACTTATTTGAGCCCCAAACTTTTTTGGGAGGAGGGGACAGCATAGCTATTAATATCTTACAGAACATCAGTCAAGGAGACATTGTCTTAAAGCACTGTAAATTTGTACAATTGCAGTAAAAAAAAAAAGTTATTTTTATCAGCTAGTACCAAGAACTACCTGAGATTCATATGATCTATTTTAAATTCTCCATTAAGACAGACCTCATTTTTTTCTTGTTACTTAAAAGTGTCGGATTGTTGTCTTTTCAGTGATTTTCTTGCTCCTCCTTACTTAATAGTACCAAAATACTTTTTGAGGAATGAATAAAGCACTAGGATGTTCCCAGTTTTAATTGATGAGATTTGCCTGCATCTGTTACAGCTGTAGTATATAAAAGTAATTCATTGAGCCTGGTATAAAATAAAATGTAAGACTTGTATAATTCAAACACCATTTTGAAATCCAAATTATGTTTTCACTTACTAAGGATTTTTGTCAAGACAAGCCCTTCCTTAAAAAAGTAATTAGCCTTGGATGTAGAAGGTATAATTAATAAATAGCACAATTTATTACTTAGTTAATCCTCTGAGGAAAATAGCTGGCATTCAGTGTTTATACATTATTAACTATATGTAGACAGTGATATTGTGTATCACAATATATTTCTAAGAAACCTATCGTAGGTATTACTTCTCTTTAATTAGCATAGTATTTTAGCTTTAAAAAGCTTTAGCTTTCATGTACTTGAATTTCTTTTCTTGATAAAACATCTTTCATCTATTACATTGCCATTCTTACTTTTGAGAACTTCATAAGGGATAGCCCTTATATTCCTAAATAATTTGTAAACTCTCTTACTATATATAGATAGGATAAGATTAGATCAGCTGTGACTTCTCCCATTGTTTTTTTAATGCAATGCTTGAATATAGTGGGGAAATGAGGTGATAGTGTTATGGATTCAATTCCTCTTATGTGTTTTAGGGGTGTATTATATTTTCCATTTAGACCTTCTCTATCTTTTGACTGGTACTGATGGTTCTGTTCAGAGTTGTTTCAGTGAGGTTGGCTCCTGATCCTATAGATAAGTCAGCCAGGTCTGGCAGTGATTGAACATGGTGGTTTCAGAGCTTCTCCCAGATGAGATAAAGATGACTCCCAGATGAGTTGCCGAAGAGCCAGAACAGATCTTCTCTCACAAGACAGTCTTGGCACTCAGACAAAGCATGAAGTGAAGGCTTATATAACAAAACTGTTTTTGTTTGAGTTGGCTTTAAGACTAAATTTGTTTATTTGTTTAGAAATTAATGGTTTTCTGTTGTTTTTTTTTTATTTTTCTAAATCAAGCATTCTTTTAAAATGCTGTCTAGTACTTTGCATTGTTTCATGTGGTCTAATTGTTACATGTAATCAATTCCGTACATATTTTATTGACTGAATTAGAGTTAGAAAATGAAATTAGAATTGATATTGTAATCTTTTTTGTGATGATGAATTTCTAAAGTCAAAATCCAATTTGTCTAGAAAAATAGTAACACAATTATATACAGATGTATATCACTAACAAATAGGTGATTTGCTCATAAGAAGCCTAACTTTTTTTTTTTTTTTTGGTCAGTCTACTCTCGTATAGAGATTTCGATGGTATGTGAAAATTTCAAGAATAATACAGCTTCTTAAAATGGGCTCTGTAGCATGATTGTGAATTAGAGTTAAGTTTGTGAATTTCTGTTTTTTAGCCTATCTTTCATTCTGTATGACGTGGGCTGATATTTACTTTCTTATGTAGAAAATTGGAAAATGCTTATTTCCTTTCTACCTTGAAGAAATTTCATTTCCATGAATAAGGATCCTATGTAAAGTCTAGTTGTTGCTTACATGATAAATTTGTAACAACCTGCTGATTCTTGCTTATTATATTCTGACATGACTAAAGCAGACCTTTTCTATGTTTCCTTCTTACTCTTAAGTGGAAAGGTAAGAAGAAAGCCTGTTGAAATATCAAGTTATTATTTAAAACTGTTTTAATATCTATAAACTTTAAAAGCTTTAGCTTCTGAGTCCAAGGTGGTGATTTACCTTTCACCCTCTTTCCAATTTTCTGTTGAAACAACCCATGTGGTAGAATGCGGAAAAAGTTATATCACCCTTGGAAACTTAAAAGAAGGGTCTCATTCTCAGTGTCATCATATTGAAAAGCTTTGGTAGGAAATAGTAAAGGTAAGAGCAGAATGAAGGGTACATATCAGCCTGCCAGTTTGTTCAAAGGAAACTTGCTGAAGAGGTTGGTCAGAAAGCCTGCCCATCCATCTGTACCTAACAAACATGTTCAGGCTGGGAGCTAGGCAAGAGTCAAGAATGAGAACTGTGATGTCAGTAGATAAAATTTCTATCTCCTCCTGGGTTAGGTGGAGCTGCAGGAGGAGGGAGTCAACTTTCCAGTGCATATCATGTGTGCTGCAGCTATAAGGTCAGAGCAGAAATCACTGTGGAGGAGGGTGGTCCTCAAGAATAAGTGGATATGGAGGGCTTCCTTTTCCAACAAGGCTGTGTCCTGTCCAAGAATTCAACAACGATCTGCATGATCTGTAACAATCTAGACCAGTGCTGTCCAATAGGATTCTCTGCAATTAGGGAAACATCTGTGCTGTCCAGTATGGTAGTCTGCAGTCACAGGGCATTCAAGCACTTAAAGCATAGCTGGGAATGGAATAAGTACCGAAAACCTTAAGAAAAGTCATTCCTCTTTTGGTTATTTTTATCTTAAGGAGTTAATCAGATAAAGGATATTCATCACAGCATGGTCTGTAATATTTAAAAAAAAATATCTATAATATTGGAGTAACAGAAATGTACCATTTAAAGCAGTCTGTTTCATAGACAGTTGAATAGTATGCAGCCATTAAAACTACTGGTGTAGACAGACATTTATTGACAAAGTTGTTTCCAATATGTTAAACGAAAAAAAAAAAAAACTGGTTACAAAACCACATTGTTAGTGTTCCCATATTTTTGTGTAACTATTTGAAAATACTGTGTCTGCATATTTACACACATGTATACATATATAGGATCTGGAATTTAGGCATCTAAAGGTTTATCTAAATTCTTATTCTGTCCTTCATTAGCTGTGTGACTTTGTGGAAGATACTTAACCTCTCAGCTACCCCAGTGTTTCTACTGTAATGGAGAGATTAAAAATAGTACCTATCTCATTGGGTTGTTTTGAAGACTAAATGAAATAATGTGGCTGAATTGCTTAACATGGTTCCTGAATTATCCTGTGATAAGATCATGTTAAATGGCAGCTTTTTCATCATCTTAGTTGATTGTTATTGTTACCATAGGTTTATGTACATAGGAGAAAGTTTAGGCTGTGTGTGTGTGTATGTAAAATATTAAGTTGTCTTTGGTTGGTAGAATTACGGGTGATGTGTACTCTTTGTGTTTTTCTGTTTTCTGATTCTGGTCTTGCATTGAGCATATATTACTTTTATAATTTTAAAATGTTTTAAACTCTCTATGTGCCTAAGTCTTTAACATAAGATATACCAGTTAAGGAAAAATGACTCATGATAAGTGGATGCAAGATTTATGACTTCTAATATAGATTTTATCCCTCTCTCTAGAACTGCACACCATTTTTGTGGTTATAGAAAATCTGTAAAATTAAGGCCAATGGATATACAATAGTATAATGACGACATATTCCTGCATGTAGAATTAATAGTTTTAATCACATTTACATTTGGGAAGACAACGTAGTATACACTGAGTTGTGGTTTAACTTATATCCTTCATAATATGGGCAAAAACAGTACATTTATTTCTATTTGGAAACAGTTCTGTTTTGATTGATTGTTTTTAGGGTTCAAATTTAGTAGCTCTACAGCCATGTGGATTGTTGGTAAAGCTTGTAGACACTGAGTTAAGATATTGCTTTGGTGGATAGTCTTGAATTTTGTATTTCCAAAATTTCTGCAGCAATCTTTTATATTTCACTTTCCTTAGAATCATGTATTCTGAGAGAAACTGGGTGGTAGGTAACTCCCTTTCCCCCTTTATCAGGAAAAGGCTTCACAAAGGACAGGATGCTCAAGCTAAATTTTGAAGTTAAGTGTCTTGAGTATTTGCACTTTGGAATAAAGGCCTTTCTGACAATGAAGCAGCTGTATTATGAGACAGTATGGTCACTGGGCAGCCTAGAGGTGGTTTGGTGTGGCTCAAGGTAGGATGCAAGGAAGAGGCCAGCCAGTGAGACAGCTGGAGAATCACTTCAAGGAGTTTCAGTATTGATACCTTCAGAAATATTTTTTAGGATAACAGAAACTGCTAATCGTATCATTATTTTGTTTGATCACATCTTTAATAAAGTGCTATCCCATAATAGATACCACAGATTTAGAATCAAGGGGTTCTGAACCGTGGAAGTTTCTGTGAGATTATGGTTTCTCTTTTTAAAAAAATGATGTGCATCTTACCATATCACTATATTGACAACTGAAGCTATGTTGTTAGTTCTTAATTTAAGAACACCCTTCCTGAAGGATCTTTAAATTCCTTCTTCCTTCCCAATTCCCTTAGTTCTGACCCTTCCTTCCCACCCCATCTTTACCAACCTCTGACTCCTGCAAGTTGCCTGTGTTCTAGGAGCATCTTTAAAGGATATGAGTTAGAAGTAAAGGAAGGGAGGAAGCTGAAGAAAAGGTCTACAGGTTTAGTAGGTGATTTTGCCATCCTCGCTTATAAGGAGGCCATTCTGTTCCGTATCATGACCTGATGTTGCTTGATTTTGTTAAAATTAAAAAAAAATTTTTTTTTTAAATTTCAAGTCTTCAACCAGTTAGATAATTCTTTGGGCTAAAGTTAGCAAACAATCTGGAAATGGTCATATGTGAAGTCTAAGCTGATGTTTACTTTCTTGTCCTTCCCCATAGATTCTTCTCTCCTTATATTTAAAAAATATTTGTCTATACAAAGCAAAATGATGTGAAACTATCTCTCTGAGCCTTCAGTGCCCCTCCATTTATAGCCAGGTGGTTTCTCCTCACCATTAATTGTCCAGGGCAGCCTAGCTTTTGTTGCAATCTGGCTTTGATTTCCACTTTCAGTTAAATTTAAAAAATATTTATTGGGTGACCACCACATGACTGACCTTATTCTCTGCAGTAAATAACAATGAGCAAGACAGGTATGATACCTGTACTTATGGAATTTATAATTTCATTGGAGAAAACTGTTTTTTCTAAGCTTCCAATTGAGGTTGACAAATCCAATAGACAGTTCTGTCATCATTTGAAATCATTACCTGTTCTTCTATCTGAGGAAGGAAAGCTTTGTTGGTATTTATAACAAAATATCCTCTCTAGGGGGAAGGAGGTTTCTTCTTAGCACACATTCTGAGTCTTTGCATGATTTCTTTTCTCTTAACTGACCCTTTTTCAGACCCTTAAAATGTTTTTATTTCCCAAAAGAGCTTTTTCCTAATTGTCTTTCTCGTCATTTCATGAAAAACACTACCTGGGCAATCTCATCTCTGTACTTGTGACTCCTCAGTTTTTTGCCTTCAGTTGAGCTTTCTTCAGTTGAGTTCCAGATCCACATATCCAAGACCACCATCAATAGCCCCATGAACATCTCAAATTCATCGTGTCTGTTATTAACATCAACATTGCTCCCCACCTCAAAGCTGTAATGCTTTTCCTTGTCTCTAAATTATACCACTATCTATTCAGTTGCTTGTACTATCCCAGATCATCGACCCTTATTATCTTGTCAGTTAGCAGCGGTCCGAACATTTTTGGCACTAGGGACTGGTGCTCCTATGAGAATCTAATGCTTGATGATCTGAGGTGGAGCTGAGGTGGTGATGCTAGCGCTGGGGAGCAGCTGCAAATGAAGCTTCACTCACTAGCCTGCTGCTCACCTCTTGCATGCGGCCTGTTTCCTAACAGGCCACTGGACGGTCTGTCTGTGGCCTGGGTTGGGACCCCTGAGTTACTGAAACCTATTGATTCTGCCCCGCACGCTTTTGATCCATCCCCTCCTTTCTATCCTTATTACTATTACCCATGTCAGGTACTATCTTCCCTCCCTTCTTTCTTTTAGACTTATTTGACTCCTTGCTTCCAGAGTTTGCCTGGGCCTATGCACCCACAGTCTTGGTGCATATGTAGATTACCTGAATCTTTAGTCATAGAACCTGTGCCTTGAGCAGCTTCTGGATTATATGAGAACTTACAAATATAACTAAAAAGATTTAGTGGTATTGACCATACTCACAATGTGGAATGACTGACCATTCGGTTTACCAAATAGTTAATATAAGCATATATCTATATGTAAAAACATTAGGATATATATAAAAAAATAACTAATACAGAAAATCATTTCAATGATTGGCATAAATAATTTCAATAAAGATTAAAGCCCTTAATGGAAAGAAACAAAGAAGTAAAGAGCAGGCAAAGAGTAGTGGAGGATGGAGGGATGACTAAAAGGGAGAAAAAGACAATGTCAGTAGTAAAGATACATGAAATTGAAGTTCGTGAAAATTAAGACAAACAAGCTTTCTATAGATGTTCTGACTGCATGGTTTTGTTTGCCATGTTGAGGAAAACAGTCTCTTGATTGCATCCCTCAGTAGTCCTTTAATTTTACTTAGTGACTGAACTTTGTTCTTAATTCTGACTCGTCATTTTGTAGTTACCTTCCTGATCAAACAGGTGATTAGGCAATAGATAGTATTTGTAACCAGAGCAAACACATTAAAAAAAATTTTTTTTTATGGTGACGTTGGTTAATAAGATTCAGTAAGTTTCAACTGTACATTTTAACAGTAAGTGTGTGTGTGTGTATGTGTGTGTGTGTATGTGTGTGTGTGTGTGTGTGTGTATAGCAAACACATTTTTTGAGACCAAAAGAACAAAATGTGTGCCCTCATGATTATCTGTTGTATGTGTGTTTGAGCTATATAATCTTCTGCCAATATTCTGAAATTCTCAGATAGACCAGATAGCTTTAAAAATAAACAAACAAACAATAAATAAATAAATAGTCTTTTATTTTGCTGATCTCTTTATAGATAAACAATATTAATTTTCTTTAATTTCAATCTTGTCAATCTCAGAGACTATTAATGTGTATAACTTATAATGTGGTGCTATTTCAAATATACATATGCTGATTCATTTTTAAAAATTCATTCAAATCTCAGTGTATGTTGTATTGTGTCATCTCAATACATCTTTTTAGAATTTTCAAAAATTTTTTATTTATTACTTTTTAAGTTGGTCATACCAAGAATTGCCATATAAAAACTCAGCTTAATATAAAATGATTCTTGGTTTTGAAATGGAAATTAAAAGGTCATTAAGATTTTTCCTGAGCACTCTGTCCAAAATACTATTAGCATAATATTCTAGAGCAGTGGGTTTTAAACTGTTTTGACTGTTGCCTACTCTTGTTCTGGCTCTCTTTCTTGCTCATAACCAGTGATATGAATGGTGTTTTCTGTTATTTTCTAAACTAGTCTAGTCTGACTGAAATCCCTTAGAGTGCTGGGAGTTGCTGCCACTCACTAAACTGATTTTATAATCCACTAATGGGTTATAGTGGATTTAAAGCTGCAGTTTTAAAAAACAATATCTTAAAATATAGATTTTTATAAAAATTAATTTTTAAAAATGAAGAATAGTATAAGATGGCAAAGCAAAATTACTCATAATTTGTTCTTTTGGATAAGTCCTTTTGACATGTCAGAAATATTAAATATATATACATAGTAAGATTAAAAAATACAGAAAGATGTTAAATGAAAATTTTTAAATGTTATCCTTTTTCACCTAGTCCTTCTGCACAAAAGCAACTCTTATAAATGATTTCTTATGACCTTACTAATGTTTTTTGTGCATATGCCAGAACATTTTTTTAAATACCAAGAGATGCTACATGTTCTGTTCCATCTTTATCTTTATTACTTAATATTATATCTTTGTAATCTTTCCATATTAACAGGAAATATCTGTCTTATTCTTACAGCATTCTTTTTAATGGGTATATAATATTCTGCTATGGGAATGGACCTCAATTTATGCAACTAATTTTGTATTGAAACAATTCAGATACATTTATTAAGCTTTTAAATTTTTTCTCAGAGAGTTGAAAACTATATTTTCATTGCTTCAAATTCATTCTTAAATTAAGTAAGGTAGTCATATTTTTATATAATTTTTAAATTTATATTTATTTTTGTAAAATGTTTATATTTTCTGCCCATTATTTTATTGAAGTGTTTTTCTTTTTTAAATGATTTTTATAAAATCTATAATCAAGCAAATTGGCCTATTAATGTCTTATAGTTTGGTAATATTTTCAAAGTTCGTTAGATTTTTGACTTTGTTTAGGATATATTATCTGTACAAAGTAATTTTGTAGTCAAAGTTATCAACCTTATCCCAGTGAATTGTACTTAAAAGGAGCTTTCCCCATAGCAAGTGTGGTATTTATTTATTGAAGAGTGTGACCAGAACTTATGTTGGAGAATTACATTTCAAAGAGGAGAGTCTAGTGAGATTTGACATTTTTATATGTATTTTTCAAGCGGCTTTGTATAGACATTAAATTTCAAAGTTCCAAGATCATTTCAAGAAAGCTTACTTTAAAGTTAATGTTCTTTTTTGCACGTGCTCTGCTAAACACAAAATTATTGAAAGTTATAATATTGTGAATTAATTTTTATTATTATAGTGATTTCTAATCTTTTCCTAATCGTTATTTAACGTATTTATATAAAAGCCACATATGTCAAAATGAAACTTTTTAAAAAATTAAAGTTAATGCTCTAGTGGAAGTATTTAGAATTTATTGATTAAATCTAGTAGATGTTTAATAGAAAAGAAGCCACTTATTTTCATTGTGGAAACTCACCTCCTTTTGTGTTGTCTTACAATACATACAAAGGTTTCTTAGCAGAGTAGGAAGGAAGTAGATTTTCTGCTTAATGGATACAATATAGTAGTCATTTCCTGGATTGTATTTTGCTCAGGTCATTTAGTTGTTTTCCCTGTTACTGCTGTTAAAATTCCTGTGAGGTCTTCAGGAACTATAAATGATTCATTTATTAGAGCCATGACTTCACTGTGTTTATCTTTTTATGGAGTCACAGTGATGTGAAATATGTTCAATTATTGGTACTGGTAATTTATTCATTAATAATTAATCAGAATCTTTGGCTATAAATTGTAAATATAAGTACAATTTCTTATAGTTCTAGGGGCGGGGTATTCTGAAAACATCCAACATATATTAGACAAGTTTATTCAGAAATCAAGAGCCCTTACCTCTCCCCACAGATGCTTGGCCAGCATGGTCTAGACGTGTGTGTGTGGGGGGGGGGGAGAGAGGGAGGGGAAGGGAGAGATGAATTCTGGGGCTACTTGACTGTCTGTTTTTACTGAAAAAAAATGTTAACTGTATATTGTAGAAATTAAGTTATAAAGATATGAGTTAGGTGTAAAACAAGATAGCTTGAGTTTGTACTCATGGCCATTTAGGATAAAATTACTACTTCCTTTTGCTTAATCAAATACCAGTTTCAAGTTATTTTTCAGACTTAGTAAATTCCTTAAACAATGTTTGAACATTTTGTTTATAAAAGATGACGGCAGTTTTGAAAATAATATTTTTTCAGTGTGGAGTACATGTCATCTAACCAATGTGTATGAAAATTTGTGTACTATTGCTTTCATTTTCTCATTCAACAAAACTTGAGTGCCTACTTTGTGCCAGGTCCTGTTAGGTGGTTTTATAAATATTCATCTGGAAAGAAAAGAGTTCTATTCAATTACATAGTAACAGAAGTCTGCCCTAGCAAATTTAGAATAAAGTAGGGATTTCATTTGATATTTTCTCCTAAAAGATGAATAGTGAAGAAGTTCTCAGAATCGGTATATTCACATGATAAGAATACCTGCTAGGACACTTTCTTGTTGGTTAAGGCTCTGTAATTCTTAGTTCTTTCTTCATTAGGAGTACCTTTTCTGACTTTTCAGACTAGGTTAGGTCTGCTGTATTGCATATTCTCTATTTTTCTTAATCTCACCCTAATTATAATTTAAAAATTATTTGTTTAATCTGTCTTCTTGTTGATTTTTATTAGGCCACAATTGCCACAAACTCCCTGAGGCTTCCTGTACCTGTAATACGCTAGGCATTCAAATGTTTATTAATGAATTCTGACCTTTTGAAAATTATTGTTGCCTGCTGAGTATATTCTATTATTCTTCTGCCTCATCCCCATGTCGTAGGGCAAGGCCTTATGGGCGGTACTGGGTAATGGGCAGAATTCTGTGCAGTGGAGACCTTGGGAACCTATTTATGATGATTGCATAGGGAGTATCCTTTAAGATGAAGACCACAACATATGCTGGTTATGGCTTTATCAGGGTAAAGCTCACTGGTCCTTAACTTGGATCTTATCTATCTGCCTCATTTTTGATTAAAATCTTTGCTATATAGTTTTTTTCTTGAGTCTCGTTCCACCTTGCCTTCCCAACTTCATCCCCCCCCACTCCCCTCCTAAAAAAAAATTTGCAGGAAAAATGGATTTAGCCTTTGGGTGGTTGGTTTTGAATGTTCTGTTCAGGGATTTTTAACTTTGAAGGCATTTAAGATTTTGGAATGGGAGAGCTAACATTACCAGACTTTATATTTTAGGAAGATATTCTGATGCCAATATAGTATGAAGTAGAAGAGATAGGAGATAGATTATCTATCACTCATTAATTAATTAGGTTCACATGGTGAACACACACCATGTGGTCTGGCTTGTACAAGACAATGGAAATGTGGAGATGGAAGACATAGTTCTAGCACTCTAGAACCTTACAATCTGTTAGGGAAGATAGATAATTAGACTATATTATAATTTTATTTATTAGTGGTTAAGAGAACTTCAGTATGGATGGAAACACAAGAAATACACCCACTTCTGACTAGGAGTTCCAGGGAAGGCTTCTTGGAAGCAGTGATAAATTGTCCTTTTTAAAAGTTCTTTCTAAAAAGCAAATAAGCTTTAATTAGGCAAAGAGGATAGAGAAGCTCTTTCCAGGCAGAGAGAAGAGCATATGTGTAAATACTAGTTAGGGTTTATTTTAATGATCCAGGTGAGAATTCATGAATGGTATTATAAAAGGCAGAGCACATAGCACATGTTCAGTGACTGAATACTGATTGATTATAAGGTTTTTGGCTTTTGTTGGTGATTCGGAAATACTGGTGTAATTGCAGGAATAGTGGACACACTGACATAGAGGTGGATAAGTGATCAGTTATAGATCTGTGAATTCTGAGGGACAGTGAGATTTCCATGTGGACATATATATGCATAGTTGGAAATTGATGTCAGGGTTTAGAATAGAGATTAGGGCTCGAGATTGGGATTTGGGATTCTCCATAGAAATAGTAGCTAAACTTAGACACATGGGTAAAATGTCAAGAGAGACTGCAGAATAGAAAAGGAAAAAAAGACTAGAGGCAGAATTCTGGAAAATAAGACAATCCTTTTTTTTTTTTTTTAAGCCAGGATCTAAATAAGGAGTTTTAAATTAGTTTTTTTCCCCCTTTCATTTTATTTCAAGGAGAGAAAAAGATAAATGACAAGGAAATAAACACTTGTTAGGAGTTTATTTTTGAAACCCCAGGGCACTAAAGACAAATTTAGTTTCAATAATTGTGAAGGTAAGGAAGGTTTTCAGCAAGGAGCATTGAAACAAGAATTTTCTTATTACCCCTCAAAGAATCAGAACACCCCTGAGAATTCCAGGCGATTTAGGTTTAACTTTGTAAGCTCTTTATTTTGATTCACATCTTTCATTTTTCATATTTAAACTTTGTAGATTTAGAGTTCTATTGGTTTATAAAAAGTATATATAGTTTTCTCAAATGGAATATGTTACATAAAAGATTAAGTACTCATACTTTAAAAAACATACATACTATCATAGGGTAAGTAAACTTATTTATTTCAGACCTTATTTGGTTTCAAATCTCTCCCAGCCCAAGTACCTATAGTATTTGAAGTCAGAGAAAAAGGAAACCAGATTGATGCAAAATGGAAAAGAAAATAAGTTTGATATAGCCATAGTATTATTATAGACTGTACAGAAGGAGTGTTTCAGGCACTTTGGTGAGGAAATGCTATGGTATTCCCCATCACAGCATGTCTTTGTAACAAGTATCTCTGACTGCCTCAAGTGGTTAGCCTTTTTCATTTAAGTACAACAACAAAAACAGCTGTTGTTTCTTGAGAATTTATAGTATGCCAGGCATTCTACATATGTCATATAGTTTTCATAACATTCTTGCATATGATGATGGTTACAAGAGTAATAACTATAATTTGTCAGGTACTTAATATGTTATAAGCACTGTATTATATATAGTTAATGTACTTACATTCATTTAATCCTTACAGAAACTGTGTGTATGTTTTGTTTGGCAGTAGATATTTTTATTCTTCCGTGAGGCCCAAAAGGGGTTGAGCAATGTGCTTTAAGTCATACAGCTCTTAAGTCAGGACTCAAATTCAGGTCTCTGAATTCTGTAACCTGTTACTTTTACTTAGTGGCAACAGGGAACACAGACTTGCCTGAAACTTAAGACCAGTACCTAAGCAGTGTCATTAAAGTAAAAGCAAAATATTTAGGGCCACCTCCAACCAAGGCTGGGGGGTTACCCTTTTAGAGACCCTTTTTAAGGTATGAGTGCCACCTGCTGGAAGGTTATAATACATCTAGGCTAGCTTCAAAAAGGCTTGTCACAGGTGTGAAAGTGTCAGGTTTCAAAATGCTAATTCTTAAATTTCAGTTTAAGAATACTGGGGCATTTTGGAGTCAGGTGAAGCTTCTGTTTGCCATAAAATACTGCTTTGTTTATCTTCCTTTTTTGGGGGGGGTAGGTAGGTGGGGAGGATGGTCATACTTTAAAAAAAATGATACACCTAGTGCTTTCTCAAATAAAGTCATTTTCATCAGGGAGAAAGTTCAGTGGTCAAGTATATCATACTGTTACTTATAACAGATCAAATAAAAATAGAAAATTGGATTTACTTGGAGATAAGTGAGTTATTGAAATATGAGAGTACCCTTTCCATTCAGATAACCTGAGAAAGGAATCAGGAACCCATGGGAACACCAGAGACTTGAACAGAAAGTGGAGAGAAAAGGGGAAGACAGATGTGTGGATAAACATACAAATGCATTTTGTATTTGTTACTCTACACAAGGCTTCCCAAATTGAGTCAGGAATTGTAAATAATGCTTTAGAGAGAAAAGTTTAGTATTGTAACTTTAGATTGTTATATGTTTAGGACAGCAGTAAGTAGATACTTTATAATCACTCTATACCCTTGAAGGGGGATCAGGTAAAATCTTGACATCTCTATTGCACATTCTTCCTTAGGCTCCTTTGGGATCATGTTAGTATTCAGTATCTGGCACAAGAAATGTTATCATTCAGTGTAGGATTTTCAAAGGAAAATCATACTATACTTAACTCATGTTTTGATGTGATTAAAACATATTTGTAGTTGCATGATGTCATGTTGAACAAATGTTTGTGTGACAAGAGATTAAAGTCCATTGGTAAAATCAAGGAAAGTCCCAGCATGACCATCTCCTTTCTTTGTGTCTCTTTCATATCAACTGCCTAAGAAGCTGTGATAGTACAATAGGATCTTATCTCAGCAGGTGGATTTCTGTAGAGAAAGGACTGTTTTTGGTGTGTGTGAGTGTGTAAATTATAAGAGTAACTACTCATTGTAGAAAATTTGTAAAATAGAAAAACAGAAAGAAATAAAAGTCATGCATAATTCCACCACACAGAGATAACTATATTAATGTTTTGGTATGTTTCCTGTTTTATAAACATTTATATTTTGTAGCCTTTTACATCACAGTTTTATAGCTTGTCTTTTCTCATATATTTAAAAACTTGGCATATATATGTTTGAGGCTACAATATGTGGATATACTAATAATTATTTATTATTGGACATTTATGTTGTTTACTGTTTCTGTTTGTTTCTCTAGTAAATAGTAGTAAAGAAATTTACCTTTTCATTTGTTTTAGTAAATAGGGTAAGGATACACTTTTGTGTGGCATTTATTAGGGCCTAGCATTTTATTAGTATGTTAGTCTCAAAGGTACCAGTGGTTAGTTTAATCTCTGCTTTGGTTCCTCAGGTGTGTTCCCCTTTGACCTCTTTTCTTATGTATCATTTTCTTTAGGATTTTATTGCATTTATTGGATTCATAACCCTTTCAGGAAACCGTCATAGTACCCTTTTGCTTCTCGGCTTCTACACCAGGTTAAATAAATAACTCACCCTGCACTATTAAGAGCTATGTTTCTGTTCTTTACATCAAGCCAGCAATCTTATACTTATAGCAGAGTGAGTACCAGTTGAGAAAACTTCATTTTTAAGCCTAAAGTAAATATAGCTTGTGGAAAGTTATTGTCCTTAGAATAACTATTTTAGACATAGTCTATTTAATTTATTAAAAGCAAAAATATTCAGAACACCTTTTGAATAGATAGCAGTTTTATAATATTCCAAGCTGTTTACTGGTTTATTTTTGTAAGAATCAGGTACGTTTAGTAGATTTAATTCTTTTGTCAAATGTTTATTGAGTGCTTACTATGTACTAAGTACCACTTTAAAACTTTGCCTTCATCAAACTTAAACAAAATACGATAAATAATACCTAGGTCCACAATTCTTAAAACGAAATCTTGGGAACTGATATATTTTCGATTCAACATTTTTTAAATTTTAGAAAAATAATGTGATATATATTATATATTACCAAGCACCCAGGAGGGATCTGAAGTAGTAATCAAACCTATTAATATTTCTTTTGCGTAAAAGTAGAATATTCACACTCAGTAGGCTAAAGGCTATAGCAGCTTCATGTTAGTGCAAGTGAGATATTTCTGCAAAATGAGTATTAAATAATTTTCAAACAAGGTAAAATTATGACTGTGATATAGAATAAAATGAACATGTTTCTAGTGATATTAGGGAACTCTGCTGGTGACACTTCTGGACGGCTTGCTTATAAGGCTCCTCATTTGGCTTTTACCTTATCTCTTGCTTTACTTCCTCAATCAGATTACAAGGGAACCCCAGTGACCGTGATCAGTTTTGTGTTTTTGAAACACCACTCTGGCTGTAGCACGTAAGATGAATTAGAAGCAAGAACAAAATAGACATAGATAACATTGTTTTGCTGTTTGGTCCTCATCTGCCTTACATTGATATTTAGAGACCCTTAGGCTAGAAAAGTTATAAAGGTATACAGTAATGGAAAGTGCATATTGCTGTTCTAGCAAATGCAAATTTTGGTATCAGGGAAAAATTTATACTAAATGCATGCACTTGCAAACTTTACACTCTTCCCACTTGAATATGGTATTAAAAGGTAATCTATATAGCATTTTCTCAAAAAATTAAACATAAAATTAGGATATAACAATTCCACTTCTGGGTATATATAGGAATTGAAAGCAAGAACTCAAACAGATATTTGTACATCAGTGTTTAAGGTAGTATTATTCATAATAGCCAAAAGGCAGAATCAACCCCAGTGTCCATGGAATGATGGAAGGGATGAATGGATAAGCAAATGTAGTATGTACCTACAATGGAATATTATTTTGCCTTAAGGAGGAAATTCTGACACATGCTATAGCATGAATGAACCTTGAAGACATGTTGAGTGAAAGAAGCCAGACACAAAAGGTCAAAAATTGTATGATTCCACTTATATATCAGTTACCTGTAATAGTCGAATTTATAGAGACAGAAAGTAGAATATTGGTTACCAGCAGCCAGGAATGGGGAGATGTTCAAGTACAGAGTTTCAGTCTGAGATGGTGAAGTTCTAGAGAAAGGACAGTGGTCATTGTTGCATGACAATATTAATGTACTTAATGCAACTTAACTGTATACTTAAAAATGGCTAAAATGGTAAATTTTATGTTCATGTTTATTTACCGCAATAAAAGTGACCTAGAAATCCCATGTAGCTATAAAAAAAAATAAATAAGGTTCCTATATAGTACTAATGTACTGTTACTGAGAGATTTCAAGATAAAGTAAAAAAGAAAAAAGTAAAATGCTATCTTTTGTGCAGTTGAGAGCAGATAAAAGTATATATTCACATTTGCTTTTATTTGAATAAAGAAACACAGGAAGGATTAATAAGCAACTAATAAAATTTATTTTTAGGAGGCAAGAGGGATTGAAATCGCTGGGGGCAGGAGTGGTAATGAGGTGTCTTAGTCTATATCCTTGTATTTACTTTTGATTTTTGAATCATGTAAATGTACTACCCATTCAAAATAATGTTTAAACATGGGACTTAAGATTCATTGTAGAGAGATCAACAATTTGTAGTTCTAGAAAACATAATTTATGAGAGGTATTGATTACATATTACTGCATGTGACTTCCCCTCTCTCAGATAAATGGGGGTCCAGGTGTCAAAGGTCTGTGCTGTTTGGTGTTTCAGTAGCCTGGTTTAGATGCAGAAGTTTCACCTCCTTTCTACTGCAAGCAGCAAAGAGAACATATTTAGGATAGAGACTTAATAAAGGCCAACTCTCTAAGTTCATCAGTATAAAGGAGTCAGAAAGAGAGGGAGACAAGTCATTGTGCCTGGAGTGAGGCCTGGGGTCCAAGTACTAGAAGGTTGGCCATGGCAAGTGGGATCATTAAACATTACTCTGCTGAATCTGGGAGCCTAAAATATTCAAAAGCAGGAAACTGGTCATAGCTCTGCATCCCTCCAAAATGCCATGCTCACTGGTGTAACATTTGTATCTGAAGCAAGAAGTATAGGGTTGTTTATCATTTCTTAGGCAGTAAGAACAGAGATAGCAGCTGATAACTGTACCCATCTAATCTAGCCCCCTCCTTTCCCTCCTCACCAAAGGAGTAGGACTGTTATGTCTTCCTTGGTCATTTCTCTTCCAGCTTCTCCTTTCCCACTTACATCCACAAGAAATACAGATAGAATACTGAGGCAGGCTGTGAAAAGTGGACAGACAACCTAGCCCATCCTAGCTCTTAACATTTTAACTGTGTTACAGGGCATGTGAGTTGGAGAGAGAACCCAGGGAGTCATATTTGGGAATCATGCCCAAATCATACCTGGTAGACCACCTTCCAGCAGGGTTGTCAAGAGAAGGAGTTGAGGTACAGAATCAAATTGAGAGAAATGAGGACTTAGAATATCTATCATTGAAAGTAGTAAAAAATTAGGTAGCTGGGGAATAGTCTGTAAAAGTTCCCCGAGATGGAGTTCAGATGATTGTTTTTACATGATTCCAGCACAGGCACTCAAAGTATGCTTTACTCATTTAACGTTACCAGAATGGGTAAGCAGTTTATTTTTCTCTACCTCTTGGATCTATTTTGTCTGTCTTCTTCATTACACTGAACTTGGAGTTGAAGATAAGGCCTTCCAGCAATAGTGGAAGAAGTACGGACTTTGGAATCAGGCAGATCTATTTAAATCCAAACCTCTCTTCTTTTGAAGGTGTATTTGATTTTGGTCAAGTAAGCTTTTATTCCATTGAACCTCGGACTCTGTGTGCATCATAGGGTTGTTATAAGGATTAAAAGAAACACATACAATTATCTTACACATAGAAAGTATTCAATAGCTTTGTTCCCTCTCCCTTTTTGAATCTTCCCTAGAGCTTTACATTTAAAAGGCATTGAGTATTTTTATTAAATTGAGTAAGTTTCTCTCTACCTATTAAATCTAAACCCTGGTTACAGGCAGCTGGAGGCAGGCCTATTTATCAGGCTTTCACCTTGAACAGAAAATGTTTTTGTTGCTAAATATTTTATCAGGCAACTTCCTGTTATCTGCCAGTGCTTATTTTCACTTGCTGATTTGGTCTGTCTGCCCTTATTATCAAAGTCCAGCTTGATGCTTCCACTTTGTGAAGGCCTATTTCTTTTTTCTATTTATAGGACCTCTTATCCACACCAATTTTTATCAGTGGGTATGACAGTAATTCCCTTATAGTCACTATTCTTCTAAAAAACCTCAGCCACACTCTCTATGCACGGACAAGTGTAGGGATTGTTAAATATCTTTCCTCCTTTTGTCAAATTTTATTGAGTATAGAGTGTGCTACGGTGGATATAAACAATATTAATACATGATTCTGGCCTCTCAAGAAGTAGTGTTTTTTACCTCCTCTGGTAAAAAAACAAACAAACAAACAAACAAACAAAACACACACACACATACACACATACTAAAGTGTATTTAATTATTTAGTGATATAATTACTTTTGTTTACCATTTTACATTTTATCATTTAAAATGATTTCATTTTAAACACACACATACATATGGAAAAAAGATTGGAAAGATGGTATTTTGGGTAGCATTTTCTTTTTCTTATCAGGACTATCTAAATGTGCAAAAATTTCATTTTGAAGTAACAGGAAATTCATTATTCTCCCCGACTTCTTAACAGAATAGTGACCCCTCTCTTCCTCTTGCATTCAGCTTTTGCGAGAATTGAAGCACCCTAATGTGATCGCATTGCAGAAGGTGTTCCTTTCTCACAGTGACAGGAAGGTATGGCTGCTGTTTGACTATGCAGAACATGACTTGTGGGTAAGTCTAAGCTCACTATTTTTAGAACTGTTTTATATAGGAGTGGAGAAATACATATGTGCACTACACATTGCTAATTCACATAAAGGAAAACTTGCTCTGTTGATCATAGTTCAAAACAAATATAATAAACATGAAGATTTAAAAGAATTTAAGCAGTGAACATTATCTTATTTTACTGAGAAGATAGTATTTATAATAATCAGAAATTTTACTTCATAAAATGTTAATGAGCAGGAGCTTGTAATTTTATGCAAGTAAGCAGTTTACCAGTATGTGTAGTGAAAATTGCTTTCTGTTGTGGTTGGTATACATAGTAGTACACATTTAAACAGTACTTGTGCAGTTTCTCTTTCTAAATTAAGATCAATCTCTTGCAGCATTTTTCTATTCAAAACTGACTCTACCAAATAGAAGTATCTGTATGATTTTACAAATATTAAGGATGTTTTAATCAATTAATAGAAGCCAAAAATTCTAATTCTATACTTTTAAAGTTAGGAATCAGGGCATTTACACATTTTATCTGAGGAGTTGCTAAAAGTGAATTTGAACTTGGTGATAAGTTCAAATTTTGGACAATTAAATTTTGATTTAATATAGAATGGTTTATTATCTGTATAAATTACAAATCTGTTTAGGAATGACTTGAACAGACTTGTAGATCATGAAGGAACTTTTAGAATTTACGCCTTTATAGCAGATGTTTACAAGAACCTCTAGTATGTTTTTCTTCATTCTTTTCATGAATATTCAGTACCCATTTTGGCATGTTTTGGATATAGGTGGGGTAGAGATGGGAGTATGGGAGGCAGGTAGAATATTTTTCCTTCATTATAATACTTTTATAATCCACAATATGATGTTTTGACATAAAAAGTTGAATATGGTGATTCATTCGCATTTATTTTAATGGAATTGAAGTCCCCATTTTTCTCTCCTTCTTTCTAGTGATTTCCTATTGAATATTAACACTGTGGATATATCCTAATTTTATTCTGTGCCAAAAGAAGATGGAATTTCCCAATAATTCAAATATAGACATAGTGATGTTACCTAATATACTAAGTACTAACTTTTTATAGAATAGTAAAAATTTATAGTTTTTTCTTTTTTAAAGAATTCTTTTATTTTGTCAGTAGAGAATATAACTAGCATTATTTTTAGGTAGGCTTTTAAATATCAACCCTTTTTATCTTTTGGTCCTATTTAATGAAAATCTTAATGGTTTCGACATCCTTATACCCACATTAAAACTGTCACATTCACTCTCAGTATAGATTCTGTTTTGGTTGGCTTTGTTATTCAAATCATTTTTCTTTGTGTCAGTTAATGGCCTTTAATAAATAATTTTAAAATATAGAGAATAAATTGGAGCCTTGATTATGTATTATTGACATAGACAAAGACTATGTATAATTATAGTATTTTTTTTTAATTTTTAGCATATTATTAAGTTTCACCGTGCATCAAAAGCAAATAAAAAGCCCATGCAGTTGCCAAGATCTATGGTTAAATCATTACTTTATCAGATTCTTGATGGTATCCATTACCTCCATGCAAACTGGGTGCTTCACAGAGATTTGGTAAGTATATATTTTTTAAATTAATCCATATATGTTTTTCCTTCTTTCTTTTAAAAGATATCTTTTTTCTTGCTACAATTGTGATAAACATTAATTACAGAATATTTTGAAAATACGCATAGCATAAAAGAAGAAAATCAAAATCACCCATAAACCTAAGATCAAAAGATTAGTTATTAACATTTGGTGTATATTCTTCCATTATATTTATGCATAGCTATAAATTGTCAGTGTGGTTTTCAACAAGTGATTGCTGTAACCTTAATGGGATAGTCATATGTGAAACAAGTACCTTTCAGTCCATTTCGTTTTTGCATTATTGCTCATCATTAGTAAAAACATTAATGATTAAAGACTGAGTTCTCACTGTTTTTTTCTCTTAAGAGCTGAAGAGAAATAATGACATTTCATACAGTGAATAGAATGTTATCAGTAATAATAATAAATAGATGAATAAAACTAACAGGTGGAATATACTTATTAGGCAGATTAGCTGACATTCAAATGTTTGATTTTACTTTTTATTCAGTACACACATAACAAACACGTGCTAATGTCAAATTACATGCTATTCATCTTTGCATTATTGCCATTTTAGTTTCTATCAGTGAAATATGGTCTTAAGAAGATAGGGATACCAAGTAGCTGTAATATTTATGAATTTATAATTGGAAGTTTTATTTTGCCCCCCCCCCACAAGAGCGATTTTATGATCATTTATTTCTTAGGGTTGTGGAGATTTTAGGGATATGCCAGGGCTAAATATAGGTTGATTCAGTTTAACTAATTGAGGATAGTTTTTTTATAGAAAGGACTGAACACAAGGATATCTAGTTAGTTCCCCGTGCTCCTTTGTCAGTCAGGCCTGTTCATCTGACTGAACTTCTTGGTATGTATAGGGACCAAGTGACAGTGACTGTAAAGATGCATATACCATTTCAACAGAAGCATTTCATCTCATAATTTTAAACTGTAAGGTTCTCAAAGACTGCCACCTGTCCACTTTTCTATTAACCATGAATCAGCACTTTTTAAATGAATCTAGGGTACATGAGATTGTTCTAAATCAAAACCTACATAAATGGTTCTAGATTTTAATTTGCTATGTATTTTATGTAACCTGTGTGAGTTATATTTTTGAGGTCACTATCATGTTTGAATCATTGATCAGAATCTTTTATTGAATATTAACTAATTTCAACCCCTCACTGTTTTTTCCACAAAATTGTATGCAGGCATACCTCGGAGACATTGCGGGTTTGGTCCCTGACCACTGCAATAAAGTGAATGTTGCAATAAAGCGAGTCACATGATTGTTTTTGGTTTCCCAGTGCATGTAAAGTTATGTTTACACTATACTATTAAGTGTGCAGTAGCATTATGTCTAAAAAGTATACATACCTTAATTTAAAAATACTTTATTGCTAAAAGTACTGTTCATCATCTGAGCCCTCAGAAAGTCCTAATCTGTTAACTAAAGTTACTGTCTCAGTGTTGATGGCTGCTGACTGATAAAGGGTGGTGGCTGCTGAAGGCTTATGTAGCTGTGGTAGTTTCTTAAAATAAGACAACAATAAAGTTTGCCAAATCAACTGATTCTTCCTCTCACAAATATTTTTTTTGTAGCATGTGATGCTGTTTGATCAAATTTTACTCACAGTAGAACTTCTTTCAAAAGTGGAGTCAGCCCTCTCAAACCTTACTGCCACTTCATTGACTAAGTTTGTGTAATATTCTAAATCCTTTGTTGTCATTTCAACAGTCTTTGCAGCATTTTCAGCAGGAGCAGAATCCATCTCAGGAAACCACGTTCTTTGCTTA
Source organism: Cynopterus sphinx (assembly GCA_030015415.1). Taxonomy (NCBI): domain Eukaryota; kingdom Metazoa; phylum Chordata; class Mammalia; order Chiroptera; family Pteropodidae; genus Cynopterus; species Cynopterus sphinx. The sequence goes on along the minus strand of CM057386.1, from coordinate 92,955,567 downwards.
TTCATAAGAAGCAACTCCTTATCCATTAAAATTTTATCATGAGATTGTAGCAATTCAGTCATATCTTCAGGCTCCACTTCTAATTCTAGTTCTCCTGCTGTTTCTACCATATCTGCAGTTACTTCCACCACAACTTGGCTATTCAGTGCAAGAGGCCTGCCTTACGACATGTTTCAGCTTTTGATGTGCCTTCCTCACTACACTTAATCATTTCTGGCTTTCGATTTAAAGTGAGAGATGTGCAACTCTTTCACTTAAACAGTTGGAGGACATTGTTATTAATTGCTAAGTTATTAAAAAGTTATTAATTGGCCTAACTTCAATACTGTTGTGTCTCAGGGAATGGAGAGGCCAGAGGAGAGGAGGAAAGGTTGGGGGAAGGGAATGGGCAGTTGGTGGAGCTATCATAACACACACAACATTTGTCCATTAAGTTCTCTTGTTTATGTGAGCGTGGTTTGTGGCGTCCCCAAAACAATCACAATAATAACATCAAAGATCACTGATTACAGATCACCATAACAAATATAATAATAATGAAAATGTTTGAAATAATGTGAGAATTACAAAATGTGACATGGAGACACAAAGTGAGCAAATGCTGTTGAGAAAATGGTGCCAACAGACTTCCTTGCCGCAGGGTTGCCACAAGCCTATGTGTAAATAATGCAATATGTGTGAAGCGCAGTAAAGCAAAGCACAAAGTGAGATATGTCTGTATTTTGTTCTAAATAGCATAGATTAACACATTTTATTTGTAATGTTATCACCTGAATGTTCACTGGTACTAAAACCCATTATGACCAGGACTCAGTTTTCTCCCATGCAAGCTTGCTGTTGCTTTAGTGTCCTCTATTTTGGTTACAGCACCACCTTCCTTCTAGCTTAGAAATTTCTTTTACCCCTTACAGGCCCTTGCACTTCACATCCAGAACTTGCCTAGACCTTTCAGTTTCACCTCTAAAATATCTCTTCTGTTCATCTAATTTCATTCCTAGTGCCTCAGTCCTAGTTTAGGCCTTTTAATATCTCTTCGTTGTAGTGTGGTAATAGCCTCTTGTCTCTTTGTCAGCAACGTCTTTCCCTTCCAGCCCACCTTAGACCTTCCTCAGTAGCCTTAATTTCTTTCTTTCTTTCTTTCTTTCTTTCTTTCTTTCTTTCTTTCTTTCTTTCTTTCTTTCTTTCTTTCTTTCTTTCTTTCTTTCTTTCTTCTTTTCTTTCTTCTTTTCTTTCTTTCTCTTTCTTTCTTTCTTTCTTTCTTTCCTTCTTTTCTTTTTTCTTTCTTTCTTTCTTTCTTTCTTTCTTTCTTTCTTTCTTTCTTTCTTTCTTTCTTTCTTTCTTTCTTTCTTTCTTTCTTCCTTCCTTCCTTCCTTCCTTCCTTCCTTCCTTCCTTCCTTCCTTCCTTCCTTCCTTCTTTCTTTTTAAAATACATTTATTTATTTTAATTAGTTTCAAGTATACTGTACATTGGTTGGACATTTATATAGTTCACAAAATGATTCCCCCAATTGCTACCTCCCTCCCTGGCCCTCCACTTAGCCATCTTACTAATGCTAACTGTGTTTCCTCTGCCATTCTCTCTGTGCCCAACTATCAACTACTAATTTGTACTTCTTTAACCCTTCACCCCATTCTTCCAGCCTCCCAACCCCTCTCCCCTTTGTCCATTACCACAATATTTGTGAGAATTTCTTCTGTCTTAAGTACTGCTTTTAAGTACTAGACGTTTGTGAGCAACAGAATTGAGTTCTTTTTCCTGGATGAAAATTTTTCTCTACTAAAGAAAACACCACTGATTGTTACTACCTCATCCATAGCATGAGCACGATGTCAAAAACATGTTCTAAATGTGGTTCTAACCTAGTATGGCACTTGTTTATATTTTACCCACAAATTCACCAAATGTCTTTACTCTTTAAGTAAGAAACTGTAATAAGAGTCGAAACCTTGAATCAATAGGAATTTAGTCACAGACTAGATGTTGATCCTGAATCCTGATATCTGGACCATATTTTCATGGTTTTGCCAAAGTATTTTCAGGAGTAGAAGATTTAAACTATATGTTTATTTTGTAGATATTTTCTGTAGTAGCTATAGAAATCTAAAGTATGTCAAATACAAATAATGATGTTAAAAAGAGCATGATGGGGACATTTGAAAAATTCTATTTTTGTCTGTGAGTTTAAGAATAGAGTTGCAATTTTAGTCAGTGAGTAATTTTTAAAAAATGCTTTGTTACCACTTACTGTAAGAAATCTGGTTTTATACTATTTGTTAGTCACAATTATTTCAGAGTCTGTATCATCTCTAAATTTTGATTTGATGTGAGAAACCTGGAAAATCCATTCAATTAAAGATGTTAGAATAAATATAAATTATCAATGTAATAGTTTAAGCCCCTAAATTTAAAAAGTAAAATGAGTGTTACGGACTTCACACACATTACAGAATCAGAAGTATTACATCATCAAAGAGGTTGGTGTTTTTCATTGTGATCAATTTCATATCTGGAACAGTATTTTATTATGTCATTTGGATCCTAGAATTTAATACAGAAATGGACAATTTAAAGTTACCAAAAAGATTACTTATATTGAGGAATTACTTTAAAACGAAAGGGGAAAAGAAGCTGAATATATTCATCTTGGTGGAGAGACAGTGAAGTAGAGAAGTCTATAAATATTTGGAACTTGTAAACACTAAGGGGGAAAAGACGTATTTTAATTTTATAGCAGGATGTAGCTAAGAGTAAGAAGATGAAATATAGGATGACTCATTTTTATGGGACTGCTTTTCTGGTAGGTTGGATGAATGCCAAGATGTAGTTTATCTCTTTTTCAAAATTATGGGCTTCTTGAGAGCAAGGATCATATCTCATTAATTTTGTATTCCTAGCAGTGGCTTATTGTTTCTGCTCATAAGCTACTTGAATTGAATTTCAGCAAAACATCTGCCAATTGCACATTTTTCTTTAGCAGAGGTAGAGAAATGCTGGCTAAATGATTGCATCGTTAAGTAGATTTATGACTCCTTACTTATAGAATATTGCTACTGGATCAGTGACATAATCCAAACTATAAACTATCTCTTTTTCATTTTTGTATCTTAGCACCTAGCACATGATCAATGCTAGATCTTTATTGAGTGAAGGATTTGAAGGAATGGTCCAAGACCCTGATCATAGCTCTTGTCTTTTAAAAAATATTTGTGGAGGCCCCATCCCAAAACTCTAACTTGATTTTTAAATGATAATTATTGTTCACAGTAGTGGGTGAATTTGTAGTCTTTTGAAATCTAGAGGACAAATAACTATATGGTCTACAAATATTGTACATGGAAATTTTGTGAGACCCAGTTGAGGGAGAAAATGATTTTGTATCTTAGCGATCTTTTGGGTTTTGTTATTAATGTCTACCAAACATTTTTGGATTTTCAAAAAGTCACTTCTGTCACAGACATAAAGACTTATTTATTTTATTAGAGGTCTACAGTAATAATAAATAATAAAAACTTATCAGTACTTAGACTCAGATATGATTCAGTTGATTAAAGAAAACGATGCAATAGATATTTTAGCTACATAGAAATATATAATATTTGGTTTGGGATATTTTGTCATAGTAACTGATACAGAATTGTATAATTTTGATTTATTGATATATTTTCTTCCTTATGACACCTACTTGTTCAAGTAGAGTTTTTACTGTATTTCCAACAGCATTCTAGGGTGTTTATGACATCTTGGCTATGCATATTTTAAGTTTGTGTATCTATTATCTATTGCATATAACAAATTGCCCCACAATATAGTGACTTTAAACAACATTTATCATTCCACAGGTCCTGTGGGTCAAGAATCTAGGTGCAGCTTATTTGAATACTCTGTTTTAGAGTCTCTTTAAAAAGTTTGTGTCATCTCAAGTTTTGACTGGGAAGAATCTGGTTTCCTAGTTTGCTCACATGGTGGTTGGCAGGATTCATTTCCTCATGAGCTGATAATTTGGAGGCCTTCTTTGATTCCTTGCCATAGAGCATCTCACAACATAGCAGTTTTCTTCAGGGTGAGCAAACAAGAGGGCAAGAGAGAGTGTGTGTTAGCAGTAGGGAGGTCACAGTCTTTTTAGGTTAATCACAGAAATGCCATCTGCTACTTTAGCTGTATTCTTTACATTAGAAGGCACAATACATAGCCCACACTCAAAAGGAGTAGCTACACAAGAATGTGTATGTCATAGTTGGGAGTGATTTGAAACCATGTCCAAAGCTGCCTAACTCAGTGTCTGAGAGGCTTTTAAATGATATTTGGATCTTGTTATGTTCCTTTTTATTTAGTAGAAATTAATAAAATGTAATAAGTTTCCTCCTTTCATATAATTTTTCCCATGTAAAAAAGTTGCTCAAGGGGTAGTTTAGGTTTTAGAGAGGTAAAATTATTAGAAAGTACCAATTATCCCTTCCTTTTTACAAATATTCTTCAGTTATTTATTTCCAGAATTCAGTATGTGTTCCTTACTTTTCTCCTCCCCACCTCTTCCTTCCACTCCTTCACCCTGCAGATTTAATCTACTTAAATGTAGAGGTTGTGTTCAGTTGAGATCTAGGATTTTTCATTTTGAACATACCTAGAGATTCCATCTTTATCATGTAGCTAAAGGCCTGTGCTTATCAATAATATTAGTACTTTCTTATTTCTCTTTTTCACTCATATGTATAAAACAAAGGGAAAAAATATAAAAACAATTTTTTTAATGATGGCAAAACATTGTTTTCCATGGTTGCTAAATTTTAACAGCTAGCCAACAAGCAATGAAAGGACACCACGAAGAAGCATGAAATATTGTAGTCCTTTAGCCAAAGAGAGCATTTGATGACTTTTTAGGAAAGTCACTATGTGAAAGTCCAATATATGAAAGTCAGAGATGCCCCCATTTCTCCTAAGTTGGAAAAAAAAATGTTGTCCTGTTAATCGTGATAGTTTGTTTAAAATAAGTGCTTGGTGGCTGGAGAATTGTCTGGTAATTTTTGTGTGTAGCACAGCTGCTTTTCATACCTTGTCTGACAAGGAGCTACATCAGGTTTTTAATTTCATTTGTGTTAAATGGAACTGATAAGGTGAATGTGTTTTATCTCAAAGAAACCCTTAAAATTTTGCTGTAGCCACCTTGCCAGCATTTTGTAAGCATTTTAATAATGCTTTACATTTAAGCTTTGCTTAGTTCTTATGAGAACTTTGAGATCCTAGACTTAAAAAAATATATATTTCTAAGATAGTTAATCTGGATCCTTAGTTTCCTTATTTGTAAAATTAGGTTAATGATAGGTACTTGTTATGGTTGTTGACCTCCTAGTCTAGTTCCAGAGTTCCTGAATTCCTCCTAATTTCTCTCTGTACATTCATTTTGAATCTCATCAGCAATCCAAAGATGCCTTTTGAAAAAAACACTTTCTTCTCCAGAATTTTTTTACCCTGATACTCTTCCTAGTCCCTTCTGCTTTACAAAGTAGAGCCCTACTATAAATAGGTGAAAATGCTTCTTGGTATTTTTTTTTAAAAAAGTAGCCACATTTCATCCTGTTTATATTTAAATATTGCTAATATTTTTGCTAGCTCTTCATATTTAAAAATATGAAAGTTTTAAAGAAACTTGCTTAATGAGATCAAAATTAGTAGGTGATTCAAATATTTGAATAGCTTAGTTTTAATTCTACCAATTCCATGCTAAGCAAATGAATTTATATTTATTTTTCATTTGACATATTAAGTTAACATTCTGCTTAAATAATGATGACAGAACGCAGCATTTATTTTAATGTGACTTAATTTTTCTAATTTCTTTCACAATGTAGAGCTAACAAAGAAAAAGTAAAGTATGGCTTGGTTATCTTCTAACCTGTAATTTTAGGTGATTTTAGACAGTTACAGATCTTGTCATACCAAAGAATCACTCTAAATTTCCTGCTGATGACCTCTGATTCCTAACTAGTTCCTTATATCTGTTCCTCGATAGTCTATGGCTTAGCTGTTCATATCTGCAGTGGTGGCCTTTGATAGTGGTGATGTCATTAACTATATGCAGTCCTTGTGCCACTGCACAAGATCAGATGAGATCATGTTTCTTACAGTGCTCTGGTTGCTGTGACATATCCCTTATACATGTAAGAAGATATAATTGAAGCATTTTATAGGTATGGCTGTGATTTTGGGGGGGCATGACAGTTTTTCCATTATCTGCACCCATAGTCTAGTTACGGAACTTTCAGCGGAGTCCCGCACAGTTTGCATTCGAACATAGCGCTCTACCAGCTGTTCCATAGGCAGGTGATGCATACTAAAAGGGCCAGCTTCAAAGGGGACATGGTTAGACTCACAGTGGCCTATGAGGCCTCTTAACAGTCATCTCGGGGACAGGGCTCTTTTGATGATCTGACGTTAGCATAAAGTTTTACTAGCCTGCATTGGCAAACACCTGTATCTAGAAGATTATTTGCCAAACTAACTTCAGAGTCACTAGAAGGTGTTAAATAAAAGTTAAATTGAGTAAATTTAAAGGTTAAATTGGCTTTATTCACTGATTCATGAATCAAGCAGCATCCCTCTCGTCCAGCAAGTAAAAAGGAGCTTTGCTGTAGAAGAGGAAAGGTTTTTAAAGGCGGAGAGGGGCAGAAAAAAGGGAATTATCATCAAAGAATGCATTGTTTCAGGCAAGGTCGCCCTCCTAAGGGAAACAGAAAGGGCCTGTTGGGCAGAGTGCCTCACTAGTGTTGATCTGGTAATTCCACATTTACAGGTTAAAAGTTACATTTCTGGGAGCTAAAGGTGCAGTTAGGTTAAGTATTAAATCTTGGTTTGCCAACAAGTTGCCTAGCACAAGTGACTCCATTTTGGACCTTTTGTCTTTTTTGTAACGGAGAATGTATAGTCAAGATATATTCCACAGTGGTAACAATGCCAGGAACTGGTTAGAAACCACGGACTGCAGAAGGAGCCCCCATACTTTAAGACCTGTGTTTAAAACTGAAGAATCAGTTCAGGCATACTATTTTATTAAATTAATTTTATTGAGGTATAACTTATATACAATAAGGTGTACCCATTTTAATTACAAATTGATAAATTTGGACAAATGTATATACCTGGGTAATTACCAGCAAGGAGAATTCTGTTTGACTAGCACTATAGGATGATTGAAGATCCCTTATGAGAATGATGGTATCTTCATCAAGAGGGGATCTTGCATGTAAGGACTGATGAGTCATTGCATTGAGAGGTTATACATGATGGGTATTTTGGGTGATCATATTCTCTTAAGCGCACTTCTAGATAAAAGTTTCCTAGAGGTAAGGGCCATAAATCAATGAAGTGTTGCACACTTTCCCAGTGTGCTTTTTCTCCCAATAACCCTGGCCTGGAGTGTCTCTCTGAGTGACTTGGGTTCTCTAATCCTGGGTCAGCCACTGTTTGTGGACAGTGAACTTGGTTAAGGCTTTAGGTCTTTTGCCTCTGTTTCTTCATGAGTAAAGTGAGAAGGCTTATTATGATAATTTCTACCCCTGACATTTTTAATTTCTCCTGATAATAAAACTAAATTGTTTGATTTGAATATGAGTGTCACAAATGTAAATAGAAAACTTCTTTCTACAGTGTTGCTTCTTTGCTGGTGGATTGTCCTCGTTAATGAACAGGATAGAATCTGGACGTCTTTGTAGCATTATTCCTTGCATTATGGTCAATGTGGACTATAGCTTGATTATATTCTCTTAGTGACCTTGAAGTTAGTTAGGTAAATAGCCTTCTAGATACGTGTTTGTCTTTTTTTTTTTTTTTTTTTTTATAATGGCTGCTTTTTATTGCTTCTTGTTAGAGAAAAGAAAACCTTATCTCTGCTGTTCAGGCCTGTAACCACTCCTAAAAAGCAAAGACAAAGAGGTGTATTGTTAACTGTTATGCAGCACTGGGTTGGCAGGCATTGTTTACTGTGAATACCAAGGTTTGATTAACATAGTTGCTTATTACAGATACCTCTAGACCATTTTACATCAAAATGAAATTAACTACAGCATTTAATATTATACTGAGCCTTTTGAACCATGCTTCTCTTACTCGGGCCCACTGTAAAAAAAAATAAATAAAAATAAATAATAATAATAATAATATAGACTAATCCTGATTTACAGATTGCCTGCATCTACTTGTAGATGTGTAATTTTGAACTGGGGAAGCTTTTTTTTTTTTTTTGCTTAGAAACAGCACTTTAAATAGTGGTTAGGTTCTCTGAATACAAAGGCCTATTTAAGCCACAATATACCTAAATTATGACACTTAAATAGATCTATGGAGCCTGTCATTTTTAACTAGATTATTTATTTATAACTGGATTTCTATAGGGGGACGCTAATTTATAGACTTAGAATTTACAAACATATTTTGATCTCCTAATATATACCAGACACTGCTGGACACTGGGAATACAAGGATAAATAAAATACAGTCCCTTCCCTCAATGATTGCATGATGATGCACATAAGATAATTAGGTTTAAAAAAGAAATAATGAAGTATAGTCTGCTGTGCATAAGGTGCTAAGAGCACAGAATAAGAATACTTAGCCGGTTGGGGTGGGGGTGATCTTGGAGGACTCTCACTGAGCTGAGTCTAAAAGGATAAGTAGATGTTTATAAGAGAAAGGGGGAAGTGGTTTGGGAAAGCATTCCAGGCAGATGAGACAGCATGAATGAAGGCATAGGGTAAGAAACTGCAAGCACTTTGGCATTACTGAGGCAAAGCAAGAAGTAGTAAAAGAAGAGGCAAAAGAAAGAAGCAGGGACCAGAGTATGGTGGATTTTAATTGTCATGTTTAGAAGTGTGGATTTTTCCTGTGGTCAATTGGAGTTGAGCTGTTCAGGTTTTTGCTTAAGACAGGCTGTGACACAGGGCTATGGAGAACTGGTTTGAGGGTGCAGCTTTATTAGGCTGTTGTAGTCAGCTGGTTGTGAAAAGATGAAGGCCTGACCTACAGCAAAGATATTCAAGATAGTGAGCAGGTGAGAAAGTAGATCAATATTTAAAAATTAAGATAATCAGAACTGAGGATTAGTTAGACTTGAGAGGGGATGATAATTAGTCTTGATAATTAGACTTGAGAGGGGATGAAGCACAGAAGTTCAGACTTCTGCTCTTATTGATAGGGTAACTGAGAAGGGAATGCCAGAAAGACAGGCAGTAAAAATTCAGTTTGAACAAGTTGAGTTTGAGGTGGTTGTGGAGATGGGCAACATCCTGTGTTACCGAACTCAAATGGTTTGTTCGCCTCTGTGCGTCAAAGCCATTTGAGATACCAACAGGAGTTTGCAGCAAAGAAAGTAAAGATATATGTAAGGAAATGGTGCTAAGTCTGAAGACACCGTGAGCTAGTGCTCAAAGACCTGGCTCCCTAGTGGCCTAAATAGAAGGAAAATCATTAGTGTGATATCTAAGGGAGTTGGGTCTTGGGCTCTACTGGTTTGTCAGAGGTGAGGTAAGGGTAATGTATAATTTCTTTGGGTCTTGAGGACAGTTCTGAGGTCTGTTTCAGAATCTCTTTGTCCAGTCTTGTGGGAAATTAGCCAGGAGGTCATTCCACATTAGGGCTCAGGAACTGAAACATAATTTAGGTCAAGATGTTATCTTAGCCTGCCAGAGATTGGGACTATGTGACCATGAGTCAGGTCTGGGCTGCTGCCTTCTGCTGCTTTGGGGGTTATTGATTACCTGGTGGAAAAGGCTAGGTCTCTGAGGCTTATGATTCTTACAGTTAGAATTTAAAACTACAGTTAATCATAAGGACTCTTGGTTTTAACAATTAACATATCACCAAGATACAAAGTTTGGAGACCTAGAGATATAAATTTGTGAGTCATTAGCATATGAGTGATGGTTGAAACCCAGAAATAAACTAGAATAAAGATTTTTTTAAAAATCTATATTCGGAAACGAGCTTGGCATATTTTAGGGTAAGTATTTACTCAAGTTTAAAATTTTTTATTTTAAGTTGAAAACTTGCCTGTTAAAGGACCATGAGTATCAACTTTTGGTAATTCTCATTCATTGATTCATTTGTTCATTTATTCAACAAATATTTATTAAACACTATATGCTGGGATTTTAGCAGATACATAAAGAGGTGGCAGAAATATCTTCCCTGCCTTTTAAGAGGTTACAATTACAATATCAGATTTTCTATATTTTTAAGTTCTCTACTATTAATGAGGTTATTTTAAGGGATAAACAGTTATGATTGATGCTTTTAGCAAATGACTGTTGTGTTTGCTAAGAAAAATATGCATATCTTTCTCTTAGGTGGTTCTTTGCACTATCTTTTATAATACATAATCTTATTTATTCAAGGTGAACAATGGAAAACAGTGTAGAGAAAGGAACACAAACTGAGTGTTTTCTCCTGGTAATGTACTTCTTTATCAAATCTGAGGAGAGTTGTGCCACCTCTGTATTTAAATAAAAGAATGCTCATAGCCATTAGTATTAGGCTAGCATTATTCATTGTTCAGAAACTAGTCCAACTGATATTCTGCTTTGTTTTGTTACTATTATTCAGGCTTGTAGACAGTTGTGTTTGTGTTTTTCTATCTTTATTGGTGATAAGAGTCATCTTGTGGGTTTCATATTTTTGTTCTAAGTGTCCTGGGGTGGGGAGTACAGAGCATATGTAGATGGATAATTGTGTATCTTTAGGCTCTTCTATTTATGATGTGCCAGTTAACTGAAATAAATTTAACCCTGTGGAAAAAATTGATTCTATAAAAAGAAAAGGCAAATCTGGAGCACATATAAATGTAAATTCAAAAATTAACCAAATTCTGCTAAAATGCAGATATTTAAGAATAGTTTCTGAGTAATCATATTGTTTATTAATTTCTCTGACTTTTGCCTTTAAAATACAATTTAACTAAAACGAACCCTGTACCCTTGATTTGTCTATCCAATTTTATCACTGATAACTTACATGTGCAGCATCCAACTCCTGCCATTTCCACAGTTTCTATGGTAACTAAAGTGTGCAAACCCAGCAGTATCACTTTCTTTCACAGCTGGCATTTTGTGTTCACAGTAAGAAGAGGAGTTTTAGTAAAGCGTAGTCTGTGTTAATTGGGATGCAACTAGGTCAGAACAATTTTGGTATTTTTTCATTCTTTTGGGTTTGTGTGTGTGGGTGTAGGTGCATGTGTGTGAGCAATAGTTTCCTTTACTTTTTTTTTTAAAGCATATACTTTCACTTAATCACTGTTAAAATTAGCCTTTTGAAAATTAAGTATAGTATCTCTAAACACAATTTAGTGTGAAATCTTGAGGATTAGATGGAGTTGTTCTGAGACTTGCCTCTCTAGCCCTGTAGGCCCTTGAGTATTTCCATTAAGAAAAAGGAAATTTATGTAAAAATGCTTTGAAAAGTTAAGTGCATTTTAATGGTGTTATATCATTTATTTTGTTAGCTCATTTTGAAACATCAAGTGTCTTGAGACCTTAACATTTATGGAAGCCACCCCTCACCCCCTGCCTCATTCATGGTTTCACTTTCCAGTTTCAGTTACTTGTGGTCAACTGCAGTCCTAAAATATTAAATGGAAAATTCGAGAAATGATTCATAAGTTTTAAATTGCATGCCATTTTGAGTAGTGTGACGAAATCTCGTGATGTCCTGTTCCATCCTTCCTGGGATGTGAATCATCCCTTTGTCCAGCATGTCCATGCTGTATAACTACTTGACCATGGGTTACTTAGTAGCCATCTCAGTTATCAGAGAAAGAGAGAGACCACATTCATGTAACTTTTATTATAGTTCATTGTCATAATTGTTTTATTATGTTATTAGTTATTGTCAATCTCTTATTGTGCCTAATTTAAAAATTGAACTTTATCATATGAATGAGAAAGGTATGATTGCGGAAAAAACATAGTGTATATAGGATTCAGTAGTGTCCGAGGTTTCAGGCATCCACTGGAGTTGTTGGAACTTTATTTACTTGTTCTGAAAGAGACAGGTGATTTCAGTTAAGGGATGCACATTTAAAAAGGACTCTCGCTGCAATTCTAGATAACTTGACTACAGGAGCCTTTCTCTATGGATACTGCCCAAGCTCTGGGTTCTTTTCTCAGACTGTGCAAGAGAGTTCGTAGCCATTGCTCCCCTAAACCATGTCACTGCCTCCCCTGTCATCTCACCCTACGTGGAGACTCCTCGCTTAGAGCTTCCACAGCCTTCAAGTGTGTTATAACAAAGGAATTCTATACTAACTAGATCTCCTTTTCTCTGTATGTATATATCCTCACTCCATACTGGTGCTTATAGTCTGTTTCCACATGATATTGACTGTAGGAACTGTTAATGAGAGCTAACTAACAGTGATCTAAGACCAACTTCCTGTTCTCCCATTCAGCAGCGCATAGTATATTTTCATTTTTTATATGAAGCAATTTTTGTTCCCATATCTTATGCTTTATGTTATCTTATATCCTTAATTTTAAAGGATTTAGGCTTAAAATTTAGGAAATTCAAATTATGTAGCAAGTGGTATTTAAGATGGTTTATTTAATAATTTTACTATTTTAAAAACTGCTATATTCCAGAGATCCCCTTCTCAGTAGGGCCTTCAAAAATATACTCAAAATTTGCCTTTATTTCTTTCCATTTATTTGGGTCTCCTTTATTATGTCTGGCTTCTGTAAATGCACAGAAATTATCTTTTCTGAGTCATCAAACTTGGCGACTGTCCAAAAGTTGCCCTTTCACAGCTTTTATTCTGTTGCACCTGAAGGTGACCTCTTCTAAACTCTCTTAGCTTCCAGAACCCTCTGCTCTCTCTGTTTTCTTACCATGGATGCGCCCTTATAGGTTCTTTCATTGGTTCTTTTTCATGTAACCATCCTTTATTCCTCTCAGCATTATTTATTTTATATTTTTAAACTACCATTTCTCCAATTATAAACAATACCAAAATATACAAAAGCAAACATTATTGAAACATATAGTAGAAAACGACAGTTTCTTCAAACCCTGCTATCAGAGATTAGGCAGAAAATTAAAAAGTAAAATGTGTGTGTGTGGGTGTGTATGTATTATACAACTTATAAAAATTGTGGGTCAGACAGAAGGATAATATTACAAAACGATGCTCATTCTAGTCATGTAAAACCTAATCTTTCCATGTTCTCATGTCATTCTGTATGATCAATGACACCACCTCCTCAACCTTTGTCTTACCTTACTTCTCTCCACTGCTGCTCCTACCCGACCTTTCCTCTTCTCACATTGATTCTAGCCACTTTGACCTCTTTGCTCTTTCTCCATTTAGGCAGCCTGATTCTCCAATGTTTTTCCTAACTTCTTCAAACACCAAGACCTTGTTGCCCTTCTGCAAATCTTGTGGCCCTCACTAACTGTCCAATCACAGACAGTGTTTTAAGTACCTATCAAAATAATTCTGATACTAATCTGACTTGTGCCTAAGGCAGAAAGTAGCAAGCAAGTCCTCCCTTGGGTTTCTGTCTAGAATCATCAGCACCCTATCACCCTGTTCTTCCTGACACCCACCATTCTCCCTAGCATGGTCTCCAGTTCACTGGGCAAACTCCTGCCTCAGTCCTTGCAGCTTGCTCTCCCTTTGCATAAACTGTTCTTTCCTTAGATTTCAGCTGGCTCTTTACTGCACTTTCTTTAGATCTTATCTCAAATGTTAGCCTTCTCAAGGAACCCTTCTCTGAGTTAATTTAAAATATGCTTAAATAGTGTTGGAAAAAATATTCTCCAAGCCCACTCCTAACAGTGCCTATTCCCATTCCTTGCTTTTGGCTTTATTATAATTGCCTTGATACATGATTTATACAAAAGAATATTTGGAACATTTATGTACTTTATAAAGCATGGCAGTAGAGAGCCTGTCAGATATCCTGAATCTTGAATCTGTTATTCACTTCTTTTTAAAAATAAGCTTATCACATTTATAAATATCCGTAAACAGTATATTCTTTAGCTTTGTTTGAAGTTTTATGAAAATGGCATCTTGCTATAGTCTCCTAAAACTTGCTTTTTTTTCATTCAACATAATGCTTCCAAGATTCGAACCTTTTTTTTTTACCTTTGTTTGTAATACACTGATTTTCACTGCTATTTTAAAATTCAGGTGTGACTCTACCATAATTAATTTCTCCATTTTCCTATTAGCTAGGAATCTGGATTGTGTCCATATTTTTTTTTTGTATTATAAACTGTGCTTCTATGAACATTCTCTGATGTATCTAAAAATGGAATTACTGAGTTGATGGGTCCACAATTTTTCAGTTTTGCAAAATGATGCCAAATTTTTTTCCAAGAGGTTGTACCAATTTATTTTCCCATCAGCAATGTGTTGGACTTTCCCCTTCCTATTCAATAGTTTTATATTTTTTAACCAATCTGTTAGGTGTAAAATGGTATCTCACTGTGATTTTAACTTGCATTTCCTTCATTATTGATGATGATGAGCATTTTTTCATATGCTTAGTGATTAAACATGTCCCTTATTAAATACCTGTTCAGACATTTTGTCCATTTTTTTTATTAGGTTGTTTTCATATTGATTTGTAGGAGTTCTTTATTCTAGATACTAAATCTTTGTTACTTATGTGTGTACAAATACCTCTGCTGGTTTGTGCTTTGTCTTTTTATTTTATCTTTAATGATTGGAAGTTATTTTAATAGCCAAATTTATCAGTCTTTTTTTTATGATTATTTTTTGTATCTTGTTTGAGAAATTTTTCCTTACCTCAGGGTCAGAAAGATATTCTATATTTTTCTCCTCAGAGTTTTAAAATTTTGCTTTCCATGTTTTAAGTCTTTAATCTACCTGAAATTGTTGTGTGTAAGGTATAAGGCGAGGATCCATTTAATTTATTTTTTCTCCATTTGGATAACTTGTACCAGCACTAGCTCCTTCTTTCTCCACTAATCTAAAGTTTCTATTCTCTCACTATTTTGGTTCTACCTAGGTACTCTCTTCTAACCCATGGATCAGTTTATCTGTACCAGTATCACACTATCTTGAGATAAATCTTCATATCTTAAATGTTTTGAGACAGATTCCTCTCCTCATGCTCAACCCCTAACACTTCACAATATCTTGGCTATTCTTAGTTCTTTGCTGTTCCATGTACATTTTTAAACCAACTTTTCAAGTTCCACAATAAAAAAAAAAAATGCTGATAAGATTTTGATTGAAGTTGCATTGAATTAACAGTATGGGGAGAAGTGAATGTAGTCTTTACTATAATGAGTCTTTTTATCTATAAACATGGGCCCTTTATTTAGGACTTCTTACTGTCATTTAAGATAACGTTTAAAGATGTTCTGTATAACAATCTTGTACATCTTTTAATATATTCATTCTTAGGCACCTTATAGTTTTTTATTGCTATAGATGCTGCCTTTGGAAATTTGTATTTCCTAGCTTTTTTTTTTTTCTTTTACTGGTATATGGAAATACAGATGATTTTTTCATATTGTTCAATTAGCCAGTCATCCTACTAAATTCTCTTCTTACTAATAATTATTTGTTTGTAAATACTTTCTGTTTTCTATGTAGGTAATTAGATCATTTGCAAATAATTTTGTTTCTGCCTCTTTAATCTACATGCTTTTAATTATTGTTTTTTAATACTCGGCTTTTAGTACAGTGTTGATTATAGAAGTGGTAGTGGGTATCCTTGCATTATTCCTGATTTTAAAGAGAATGCTTCCAATGTTTCTTTCTTAATTTTTGGTACCCATTATCAGGTTAAGAACATTTTTTTCTAGTCTAACTCAGTGTTTTTGTCATGAATGGGTGTTAGATTCTATATGGTGCTTTTTCAGTCTGTGTCAAAATAATCTTTTTCAGCCACTCTCAAGATAATTATCTTTAATCTGTTAATATGGTGATAGATTTATACAGATTTTCTTATGTTAGGTTATCTTGGCATTCCAATTTCTGGATTTGGCTTAATAATATTTTGTTTAATATTTTTGCATCTATACTCATGAATGAGGTTGGCTGGAAATTTTCTTATACTTTGTTTGGTTTTGTTATCAAGATCATACTAGCCTTCTAGAATGCGTTGGGAGAATGTTCCTTCTTTTTCTGGCCTCTCAAAATGTTTGAATAAGATTGAAACTATCTGTTAATTGAAAATTTGGAAAACTTGCCTCTTTGATCATCTGGGGTCTGGTGTTTTTCTTGTTTGGAAGATTTTTAACTACAGTTTAAATTTATTTAGCATTTCTTGGTTTCTTCAGACTTTCTAATTCATTTTGAGTCAATTTGTAGGTTACATTTTTTTTAACTTTATTTTGTATGTTTTGAAATTAATGAAGTTCTTCATAGAATTCTTTTACTTTTCTAACCATTGGGTTTATAGTAATATTCCTTTTTGTAATTTGTAATGTTGTTTATCTGTACCTTCTCTCTTGCTCTAATTGTCCTAGAAGCTTCATAAAGCCTCTCTAGTTCATAGGTTTCCATGCTTATCTTTGTCTTTTTACTTCTACGTTCTTTGGTTTATTATGTAGAGATTTTTTTTTAAACTTGGTCTCATAATTTTCATTCTTCCTAACAAATATTTTAAGGCTATACATTTTCCTTGTAAGTACAGCATTAGCTGCACTCCACAGGTTTTGATAGGTTATATTTTCATTATTTCATTTCTGAGTATTTTTAACTTCTTCATAGTTTCTCCTTTTTACTCTGAATGATTTAGAAGTATTTTTAAATTTCAAAATATATGGAGTTTTAAATTTATACTTTTGTAATTGCCTTTTAACTTAATTGCATTGTGGTCAAAGAACATAGTCTGTTTGATAACAATTCCTTGACTTTGTTCAGATCTGCTAGTACACAATCAGTATTTGTAAATGTTCCATGTGTGCTTGAGAAAAATATGTATTCTCTAATTATTGGGTAAGAAGTTGTGTATATGACTGCTAGATGAACCTAGCTAAATGTGTGCATTAGAGAGTCTGTATCTTACTAATCTTTTGTCTACTTGACATATCAGTGAAAAAGCTGTTATCATTGGCCTTGTACCTCCCTGAAGTTATATAGCTATGTCAGTTTTTGCTACATGTATTTCAAGTATATCACAAGTTTAGGAGTGTTGCCTCTACCTTGTATCATTATATAATTACCATCTCTGCTCCTAATAATGCTTTTGTCCTAAAAGCTATTTCGTCAGATGTTACTATAGCTGGTCCAGCTTTCTTTTCACAGTTTGCCTGATACATCTTTTAATAGACTTTTACTTTCAGCTTTTATGGTGTTTCCACTTAAGGAGATCTCCTGGAAATAGTATATGAATAGATGTTGTTTTTAATACATTATAGAAATAATATGCTTTTAGCATGAAAATGTGTTGGTTTAGTCTTTAGGCACCAACTAGGAAGTGTTTCCTCCAGAGAGGATTTCCTTTTGCTTCTACTGATAGCATCTAGGTTTACTTTAGTCCTCTTGTGAGTCTTGGCTGATGATGGGTTAGCAGGCTCAGCTTTATTAGTGGCCCAAGGTTTAGCGTCCCCACTGAAGGGGTCCCCACTGAAAGGTATCATTGGCATCAGCCCTCAGGCCCATCCTGCTTTTCTGTCACTTTGCAGCCACCAGGATACATTATTTGGAGTGAAGCAAGGGATCACTTATGAGATCAGGTATCCTTCAAGGAATGTTTCTTATGCAGCTGTATTTGTTCTGTAATGACAGTGTTCCCCAGTCAGCCCTAATACAGATGCAGAAATCTTAGTGAAATCTCTGTCATCCTTTGGCTTAATTTTTTGACTTCAACTCGTCACAAAGTCCTGTTAATTTCTCCTTTAAGATATTACTCAGCTCCATAATTCCTTCTTTGTTTCAGCCAAGAAGGCCTTGGACAGAGAGTTTACAGATATTTACTTGTCCAAAGGCCTGTCTTCACAGTTCCTCTGTTTCCAAATGTCTGCAAATGAGGATGAAGGACACATCTGCAGCCTACTCTTTATGTAGCTTTGTATTACCCTTGGTTTTTATTTTCTTACATCTTGACTTATATTTGGCATTTTTCATTTTTATATGAACAATAGCTAAAAACATGTATGAGTTTTAATGGAGTCTGTTGAAGGTTAATCATGTTTTCCTACAGTAGTTTAGAAATATTTTATTTGACTCATTTAAATAAAGGTAATTTGTTGTAGTTTGAAATTTTATATAAAAATTTCAACCACAAAATCTGCTATGGACAGCAAGCAGACTATTTGTACTTTGTACCGATTTTTAAATTATTATTTATTACTTCTGTGGGATAAACAGAAATGCTATTCTTAATTCCTTTGTAATGATTTGTATGATATAATTTTGAAAAGATGTTTTATAGCAGAGATGTTTATGGAAAGTTAGTGCTAACTTTAAGGATATCAAATGCTTTAATTATATAGAAGGTACTTAATATTCGATTATAGTTTGGATGAACATATAGAAGTGATATTTTCATATTGTAAGAATGTTTTTCTATTTTAGAGCATGTCAAAAGAATAAACGTAGTAATTTGAATGCTCTATTTTTATTTCTAGAAACCAGCAAATATCCTAGTAATGGGAGAAGGTCCTGAGAGGGGGAGAGTCAAAATAGGTAGGTAATAATTTCTAAAATAATTAAGAAACTGAAGTGATTGCAAAGATGGTTTCCTATTTTAATACACTTATTTAAGTAATTCATTTAAAAATTACTTCTTCATAGCATTTTTAGAAAAAAATGTTGAAAATGTAGATAGTTTATAAAAACCCTCAGCTTTAATCACAAAATAAGGTTCTATAACTCTATGCTGAGACAAGCAAGCCCAGAAAAAATTCATTCGCATACAAAACCCCAAGCCTGTGTTTATGCCATGATTACTGTCCTACACAGCCATCCTAAACATAATTTCTTAAATCTTGCTTTTGTCTCAACTTTACCAAATGTTCTTTCCCTAAATACATTCCTCCTACCCTTACCTAATACATGTAGATATACACATATTTCCCACGCCACTCCTCCCCTCCTTCCTGCCACGTATGTCCTTTGCCAGGTACCAAATGAATATGTATTTGTGTATGTTTTCCAAATGAATATATATATTCATAGACTTTTACTTGCCATTCTTAGATTAAGGTACTGGCAGGAGCCTTAATCTGGATGTTAAAATTTCCTTTGCAACCCTGAAGTTTCTAAAAAAAATTAGCATCATTTATACCTCTGACATATTTTGGAGAAAATGAGCTAAGAAATGCTTTATTCTAATTTCTTTTATGTTTGATGTTTTTTAGAAGGATTTTGAAATAAATGTTGTTACATCAACATGCTTTCTTTGCTATTAGAATATACCATGCTAGGGTTGGTGCAAAATAATGCTAACTTGATCTACTATAAATTCCTTGTCTTTACTTCAGCTGAGCCTGCCCTGCTGCTTGGTCTTCTACTGCTCCAATTAATTCACTATCCCAATTTCTGAAGAAGCTGTTCTAAACCAGCTTCTTTTTCTTTAAACTTCTACTCTGAGTTTACTGCAATTCAGTCATTCAAAAGTTTTGCTGATGTTAATTAAGAACCAGGTTACTACTTTCTTTCCACTTCACTTTTCTTCCTCTTCTCCTTTCTGCCTCTCCTCACTTGTTTCTCACTGATTTTATGTTCTTTTTCTTACAGGCATTTGTTGAGCACCTACTTTTTGCTAGACACTGGTGAAAGTGGAAGGGAGATAAAAAATGTTTCCTTCCTGTGAGAGATAGTAACAGTTTACTATCCACTGTGATATTTACTTTCATATGTTAACTCATTGTAAACAGCCACTCTCTGTGGTAGTATTACAGATAAGGAAAGCTGGATTTAGAGAGGTTGTAGCTTGTTTAGCCTTTCAAAGGAAGGACTTTAATTTCAAATCCAGAGTCTCTTTCCCTACAAACATTGATAACTAGTGATATCAAAGCTATCTGGTATAACCTTACTTTTTGTCAGCACAGCTCTACCTTTGAAACTGTTAGAGAAAGAGTGACTCTTTGCTTCTAAGACCCATCTAGTGCTCTTCTTAGCTTCTAAATAATCTTCCTTAAGTTCCTTATATTATAGAATCTCCCTTTACCCCTTCTCCATTTTCTCTTCACCTTTAAACATTCATGGTCCTCTTCTCAATTTTAAAATCTTCTCATATCCACTTTCTTTTCTTTACCATTTATTTTATTTTACTTTTTTCTTCTACTTCTAGAACACATGATATTCACCTATTAGTTCTATTCACCCTAATTTATTATAATCTGGCCTCTAATCCCATTCGCTTTAGAAATTGCTGTCTAAAAGGACACCCTTGATCTCTTACTAAATCTAGTGGCCTCATTTTCCTTTATTGCCTTAGCCATTTGTTTTTCTGACAAGTCTGACCTTGAAACTCTTTTTCTATATGACATCACATAATTCTATTTTTTTGTATATCACTTTCACTGTTACCTCTGTATTTTTATTCATTATTCTTCTTATTCCTATTAAGACACTCTAGGCACTGGCTTAGGACATGGCCTCCCTTTACAATTTATTTTTTAGGGAATTGATAAGTTGTGGCCTCAAAATCTTGGATTCTATAAAAATTATTCTAAGGACTGGATCTCAGATTCTGTTCTCTCACCCTAGGTGAAATTTTTGTCTCTATTTGGTTGTCCTGTCGGCCATCTATACCCTGTTATTCCAAACCAAATTCACCATCATCTTATACTTTTCTTTATTCATACCCATCGTCACATTTAACACAGTCATCCAAACTTAATGTCTTCTTACTACTCCCAAATATCTCTACTATTTCTCAATATAAATCCTGTATTCTAGCCAGGCTGGTTGTTGCCTTGCTATTACGATTAAGGATTATGATTTTAGGATTATAATTTTATCCAAGATTAAGGATAAAACAAGGGTTCAAAGTAAGCAGTAATTAATAATAAAGGTCAAATAAATAATCTCATTGTTTAATTGTTTTAAATTTTGTTTTAATAACACACTATTTCTTTTAAAATTAGTAATCCTCTGATCCCTGTGCTTAATACTTTAATGCAGTTCTTTTTTGGCTGATAAGAAAAGCATAGCCTATTGGAAAACAAATTATGCCCTTCCCTGTATTTGAGCCTTTCCCTCCTCAGCAACCTAAAGAATTCCCATATCTTACCTAAAATGCTTATTGCCTTCTTTACTATTCACAATAATTTATCCTTCAGAATCTAGCTCTCAAATTCTGGCTACTTTCAATTTAGTTCACTTCTCCAAATGTTTATCAAACATCATTCCAGATAAAACTGTGAAGGAGATGTGTACTCTTCCATCATGGGACTCAGAGTCAAGTAGAAAGCGGTAGCAATTTCCCTTTTTTCTTATAGTATTTATCCTTTTTTAGAGGTCTACTCTGTGTATTAATGTCATCTCACTTTCATTTAAGCTCCTTGGTGGTAGACCCTCTCTCTTGCTGTTTTTCTATCATGTGATATGGCCTAATTAGCATTTATACCAGAATTTTACTACTGCTACCAGTTGAATTGAAAATTTCACTCATATCTAATTTTAGCAAAACAACTGTTAGTAATATTAGGCTAAGGTACCTTTTATCTAAATTAGTAATTATTTAAAAAATGGTTTGAAACTCTTTTGAAGTTCATACAATAGACAGGAATTGTTTTAAGAATGTTTATTGTTCTCTCTGGCCTAAATTTCATATGACAGTGAATAGATGTGGCTTAGATAAACTAAGGAGGTTAGAGAATAAAGGGAGAAATACTGGCTTTATTTAGCCTTTACTTCAAAATTCTTTTCAATGGGTGGAACAGCATTCCATCATATTACTTAGTCATCAACAACAGTCAGCATCTGTTAAGCACATAAAACAGTGCTTTGAAGTGGATATAATATTAGTAGGATATTATTGTTTGCTATAGAGAAATTTAGTTAAGAAAGAGTAGGCATTAGCACAGGCTTCCTTGGACAGCTTTATTTTTTAAGACCTCGCTTCTCCAAAGCATTTTCAGAAAGTCTTATAATTATTCAAACTCTAATTAAATTAAAATTTTAATGTAGTAGTATAGCATATTAGGTTTAAATTAAATGATTCTCTGTAGTTGAAATCTTATGTACTATTTGTGCATTTTATAATACATTGGGGCCCCTTATAATAAAAATACACTGTGTATATTATATATTTCAAATTACAGAGGTTTATAATTCTTGTGATTTTACTTTTGTGACATATAATTATGACATGTATAATTTACTGGATGTCAGATCAGTGGTTAAGAATGTATCTACTAGATTATATATATAACATGGTTTTTGCTTGTGGACTGGTATCTTTTACTTACTGTCTCTGTGACAATGGGCAAGTTGTTTAACTGCTTTGGCCTTAGGTTCTTTATCTCAGAATTGGGGACCAAAATCCTTATTAAACCAGTGTTATGAGGATTAACTGAAGTGATATATGGTGTGTGTGAAAACCGTTTGTAAACTAACATTCTTTGTAGGTATAAGGTACTTGTTGTTTTGAAATCTTAAGAAAAATAGTCTCTGGGACCTTGTTTAGTATTAGTCTTTTTACTACTTTTGTACTTCTCTAATATTTAAATCAATTAGCTTTGGTGTAAACCTTTGTTAAATGCTGGATTACAATAAAGTATTTCATGTTTTCTCTACATGTGCTTGGAAACATGTAAGTGATAGGCCAGTAGTAACTGGCTCTGGGGGAAAAAAGCTCCAATTTGTAGCATTTGCTGTTTTTCATGATGTAAATACTACCATACCCAGTTTTAAGCATCCAACATGATATCACTGAACTCAGTTGATTAAACATATGTACAAATTGGCACTCATGAGTCTATAAGAACCAACTGCAGCATACATTGAACTTAGATCATGGAAGCCTTTACACAATTTTCAATTTAAAAAGGAATCTAAGAATATTATTGTAATTGTGTCTAAAAGACAAATGTAAAATCAAACCTGGATTCTAATTCTGACTCTGTACTTAGTATCTCTGTGACCTTGGGCAAGTCAGAATGTCTCTAAGGCTCAGTTTCTTAATCAGTAAAATAGGCATAATAACAGTATCTACCTCAGAAGGAGAAATCTGGTGCCTGGTACAGACCACTGGTTCAAAAGGAAGGAACAGGATTTCTTTATGAGGTTAACTTGTCATGATTCTAATACCATGCCAAACTGAGTTTTATATTAATTTTTTTATTTTTTAGCTGACATGGGTTTTGCCAGATTATTCAATTCTCCTCTAAAGCCACTTGCAGATTTGGATCCAGTAGTTGTGACTTTTTGGTATCGGGCTCCAGAACTTTTGCTTGGTGCAAGGCATTATACAAAGGCCATTGGTAAGTTAGTATAAAATGATTTCCTATCTTGGCATTGAATTATCATTATTACCAAATGGTATAATAATAAGGCTGCTTTATAAAACCACTTTGTATCTCTTTGTAAAAGTCCCGTTATCTTCTATATTCCTAGATTTCATAGTCTGATAGATTTGGATTTTTAACTGTATAGGAGGAGATGGTTCTTTTAAAAGAAGAAAGAATTTTCTTGCAGAGAATAGAGGTATTTGATTCTCTTGAGTTGCTATGGAAATGATAACATGCAAATTTTATTTTGCACTTACCAGCTATTGATCAGAAGAACTGGAGAGAGGTTTGGAATTGTTTTCTTCACAAAAAGAAAATGGGAGTAGTGTGGCTTTGGAAGAGCCCCTTCTATCTGGGGAAAAGTTAGCCAGCCTTTTCCTAAGCAAGAAACAATATGACTAATCATTCCCTCTTACCACTACAGTTATCAGAATGGCAGTTTCTCTATTAAGGTAGGAAATAGAATCTAGGTGGATTAGTTATGCTCATCATCTTACCATCTCTCCAAGTCAAAAAAATTAAAAGCAAAAAACAAAAAAACGAGTAAGACAATCTCTTATAAATACACTCTCTGTGGGATTTAAAGTCTGCTTCAGAACGGAAGCATCAGAGGTTTTTCTACCTGGTCACTATATTGTCCTGAGAGGATCCAACTGCGACCTGAGGGAGTCAGGAAGAGAGAGCCCTCCTCAAACCTAGAGATTTCTTTAAAGGAGATAAAAAGAGAGGATAGGGAAGGAAGGAGTAAATAGTACTGTTAATGTGAAGGGCTAGTTCTATAAGGTACCTAAATTTGCTAAGTATATTTCTTTAGATTTTCCTTTTACATAGACAGGTTAGTACAATTCTTTCTCTGTTAAGCTTATGAAAAACTTGGTGACACCCAGAGTACTACAAAGGCAGTTCTTACATTTGGAAAGATTAGACTGATAATCTATTCATCGGTAAAAGGGGAAACAAAAATTTAATTATAATAGTGTCCTCCCTCATTGGGAGGTCTAATTTCTGCAAAACTCAGACATCCAGAACACATTTATACTTTGTCCAGTGACTGAGACACTAGTACAGTGCTGCAATATTGTAACACTTGTTTAAAAATTTTGTTAAATTAGTGAAAAAGCCCACGAGTAGCATCAGCACTATGAGGAAAACCAGTATGTGTTTGACAGTAGAGGAATGTGAGACTGACCATGGACCTTTCCCCTAGCAGTTGAGCCCATAGTAAGGTTCCATATAAGAGGCAGCCAAGCCCATGTTGTCAGCAATCGACAATGGCAGCTGTCTGTGAAGGGTAAAGAAGGGAAAACTACAAAAAGCACATGGAAGGAATGGAGTGGTCCTAAGAATGAGGAATGAAAATCAGAGCCTGATTCTATATGTCAGTGAGTAACTTTTATAGTAGGGCTATATTTTTGAGACATTTAGAATTATGTTTCTTTTTTTCTGTTATTAAGTCTCTGTTGAGAACAGTAAAATCTCTTAGACAATCTCAGAAGGCACCAGAGGATAGTAGGAGGCTGAAAGTGAGCCAGAGGAAGGGGAAGTATTAGTTGGAAGCAACAGGGGTGGTACCTCAGAACAGAATTAATGATGAAATAACCCAGGGCACCTGGTAGGGAGTAGAAGCTGTGATGACAGTAGAAATCCATGTGTTGGACTCACCAAGCACTGATACAGCCTATATATAGAAGGAAGATTTTCAGTAAGAAAAGACAAATTCGGCCAAAATACTAAATGACTCCTCACTGAAGTCTGTCCCACTCTTAGAGATTCTTATACAAAATCCATGGTAAGGCCCATTTTTAACATGTACCATTAGGTGATTCTGTGGTATGTGGTCCACACACTGACAGCCCATACTTTGAGAAGCACAGTTTTTTTGAATATTTTATGACTAATTGCCACCTTGTTGAAATAAAAATGGACGTGTTTTTTTGGAAATAAAGATAATTGGGTGTGAATTGGAAAGTAACTATATTTCTTGTTTTCTCAAATTAAGGAGAACTGAAATTGAATTTTAAGCGGCTAATAACTTGCTCAGTAAATGAGATTTACCACTTACTCAAAGATAAAAGCATAATCACTAATTTCTAATTTCAGGCAAGTCCCAGTTATCCATTTTGGGTAGAAGTTTGGAAAAATGTTAAGACCTAGAAAAAAATATACCCAAATCAGTTATCTTTAAGATTGAAGTATATTCATAGCAGACATATGAACGCACACATTCACTCATTCTTACTCTTCTCCATATCTGGTTTATGTCACATCTGAATATTTCTATTCACAGCATAGAAATAAGAGAGTTTGATGATTTGAATATCAGTGGAGGTTTATGGAATGACGTTTAGTTGGGGAGGGGAGTGGCTCTGTGTGTGTGTGTGAGAAAGAGAGCAGAATAAGTCATTAATAGAGGAAAAAGAAAAGAGAAATGGATATGTATGGTACAGTGTCCAGATGACCATTTAAAATTAGAGGCTAATATGAGTCAGGCATCCCTAGGATATTACACTACCTGTTAAACTGAGTTTCTCGTAGTTGTTCTCAGAGAACTCTAGATCCTGCCTCCTGTCCTTTAAATTGAGGACAAACCAGGAATTGGCATGACCAACAACTTATAGTAGTAGTTCCAGTTGAATGCACAGTAGAGGCAGACCACAGGAAGAGGAGGTAAGAGTGACAACCAACATGATGTGGGAGAGAGAAAGAAAAAGTAGACACTGAACAGTGTTTCTATTCTGCTCTTTAGTGATGAACATGCATGGTGATGACCCTTCTGTGTCATTAAGAAAGATCAAATTACAGTTTAAGATTGCAGGTAGAGGTGTAATAAAAATTAGTTGTTGAAAGGATATGTTTCCATTATCCAGGAGGCTAACTTATGTGGAAGGAAACTATTTCTGAATGGAGTCAAATATGTGAGATATTACTATATATTTTTTTTAAACATTTGGCAATTTGTTTTACAAAAGAACATACAAACACTCATTCTAGCTGATGGATATTATTAAACTTTTTTATTTAGCTTTTTTACAGAATGTGATTTTCACATTTGGTACGCTACTAAATGCTGTACTTCTATATACTATACTATATATAGTTCATATATTATTAACTTAAAAAATACTTATTAAACAGCATTTATTTAAGTGGATAAATACGAATATACATCTTACATAAATTAATTCACATGTATATTTGGCAAAACATTATTATATAATACAGTCTCAGAATCTAAATTAGTTTTTCAGTGTCTAAAATCCAAATAGAATAATCTGTAACTGGTGATTTGAAATAGTTAATAAAACCTTTAAAGATGCCTGACTTTATCCTGGGAGTTTGGAGGATTGGGGAACCGTCTAATTGAGTATATTTAGATAACATTTATCTCTGCTGATGTCTACTGGTGTTTTTATCAGCTTCTAGACTTACAATTTGTTAAAAAACAAAACAAAACAAAAAACAAAACAGAAGTTGGTAGTCTTTCAGACAAAAGTTGAGTTTTTCCAAATCATTTTATGTGGCCTATACTCTTGATCTAGCCTCACAACTCAGAAATTCTGCTCCGTCATTATGCATTCGATTGCCTTAAAAAGATGTATTGCCATACCTGACCATGATGATATTGTTTTAGTCTATCAAATCTTGGGTGTTTTAGTCTATCAAATCTTGGGTGTTATTAGATTGCTAGTTGAATGTTTTAATAATTGAATTATTAATAGTGGTTGGAAAGGCTTTTGCCTAAATATAAAATAAATTTATTGCCTGCTAAAATATATAAGTAAATTTATAAATAAATATATAAGTAAATATATAAGTAAATTTTTTAGTTGGCTTTCAATGTGTGATGATCAGCTATTCATGTCTAATGTTTTCTCAATACTTATTGTACTTTGTGTATTGCTTCCCTGAAGAGTATTTTTATATTTAGATTGTGATTATATCCAAGAATTACAACCAGAGAAATATAATAAATGTTTAAACAAGCTTGTTTTTCTTTCTTCATAGATATATGGGCAATAGGTTGTATATTTGCTGAATTGTTGACTTCAGAACCTATTTTTCACTGTCGTCAGGAAGATATAAAAACAAGCAATCCCTTCCATCATGATCAACTGGATCGGATATTTAGTGTCATGGGGTTTCCTGCAGGTAATTTATTTTCCTTTTCAAAATATTCAAGTCATATTTCAAAATCATTACTTTTCAAAAGTATATTTTAAGTATTTTTATATATCTTTTAAGCTAAAATAACTAGGAGATTTTGATAAAAGTAATACATTATTTTCTATAACAATATTCAATCTTTTTTTGTAAGATAAAGACTGGGAAGACATTAGAAAGATGCCAGAATACCCCACACTTCAAAAAGACTTTAGAAGAACAACGTAAGTAGTATCTTCAGTGGGAAATATTTAAATTAATTCTTAGGAAAAAAAATATAGATTATTATTTAAACCAGAAACTTAGATTTCAGTATATTACTTGCACCAGTGGTTTAAAGAAAATATTCCAGATGTTATACATACCAGGCATAGGCTGTAGTATTTAAAAACCTCTAAGAAGTTATGAGTCAGTAGATAGTTTAAATGTCCCTTATGTTTTAGCATGATAAGGACTCAGTTCAAGACTGCATTGTGATTTTATCTTTATCCAAGTACTGACCGATGACTGAAATGCTGGGCTAGGAACCGAGAAGGAGGAACACATGGCTTGGGATCTGAGTAACTGGTGGGGACATGTACATTGAGTAGAAGTGAGAAGTTTGTTATAAATAGGCGTGCCTGGAGGAAAAGGTAGAAGAAGTTCTCTTTTGGGCAGCTTAATTGAAAACTTTCAGGACAGGGTGGCTTGTAGGAATAAAAGCAGACATCACAGAGAAGTGAGAGTGTCACCAATATTTTTGGCCCCTCTGTTACTCAGTCCTTGGTGGAATCCTTTGCCTCTACCTATCTCTTTAAAAAAAAAATCTATGATTAGATGCCTGTTGTTAGACTCCAAGGCCTCTTCTATCCTTGTCAAGGGGAATGCTAACCTTCTCTCCTTTTATGCAATACCCATCCATCTCTTAGATAGCACTGATTTGCTCAACGTTTTCTTTTCTCTAGACTTGTTCCCAGGCAGTTTCCACAATTCTGTGGCCACAATTTACCATCAGTTATGCTGATAACTCCCGATTTGCATATCCTACTCAGATCTTTTTTCCAAGTTTCAGACCCATATATCTAATTGTCTTATGGAGTCTCAACTTGAATGTTTCCTAAATTCTTAAAATTTAGTGTCCAAAACTGAACTCATTTATTCTCTTACACCTCTCTCCTGCTGTATTTCCTATCTTATATCTTATTCTACTCAATGCACATGCCTCAACTCACCTGATTGTTGAAGCCAAAGACAGGAGAAATATCCTTTATTCTGTCTCACTCCCTTCTGTTTTAAACTACCCCCTATGTTCAAATATTAAATCTAGTCAGTTCTTTGTACTAAATATCCTTTGAATCTTTGTATTTCTCTTCATTTACCCTGCCACCAGTCTCTCACCTAGAATCCTGCAGTGGCCTCCTAAGTCCCACCTCTAGTCATCATTCCAGCTCATTATACTGCAATCATTGCCAAAAGCAAATTTGATCATGTCGGTCTTTTAGTTGCTCTTAAGTCCCCATTGTTCTCAATTCCTTAATACAGCTAACAAAGCTTTGGCTTCTACATCATCAAATTCATCTCCCAAACCACTCTTCACTTTGTATTCTATAGCCTAGATATCTGAATTTCTTTAAGAACTTCAAACATCCTGAGCTTTTTTTTCCCTTTGGATTTTTATACATGCTGTTCCCTCAGTTTAGGATGTACTTTCCTTCCACCCATTTCATCAGACTAACTCCTCTTTATCCTTTCTATTCATCCCTTAGGTCTTGGCTTAGTCATCGCTGAGTCCTTTCCTGACCTTCCAGGTCTGAGTTAGCTGCTCCCCCCAGCACTCTTGTAGTGTCCTGTGCTGCTTCTCTCAGCACTGATTACTTAGCAGTTGGCTTTTGAATACTTATCTACCTTTCCCTCTAGATAGTATGGATCCTGTCTATTTTACATACCATTATATCCCTTCCCAGGGTCTGGTACATAATACATGCTCATTAGTTACTTGTCAAATGGGTATTCAGTAAAAGTGGTTCAAGTAATTCAAGATACTGTAATAATATAAAAAATGGAGAAAAGTAATGAAGATACTTAACATTTAATTTAGTTTTTAAAGATCAAAGGAAATGTTTTTACCAAAAAAAAAAAAAAAGATAGTGTTTATAACAATTAGAAATTAAAGGAGAGAAATTTTAAAAGATAAATGATATCCAGTTAGAAAAGGAATAGAAAAAGTTTAGAGATAATAGCCCATACTTCCTAAGTAAACAATTCTACCCATGTAAAAGTTGACTACTGTTACATAAGATAAAATGAGATTTATTAAAAACTACCTAATCTAATATAATACATACAAGTAAAATATAGTAAAGAAAAAAATTCTGGGAAATACTATTTCAAATGGCATATAAAGTGAAAGAGTAATTTGTTTTGTTTTCATTATATCAGACAAAAAGAATGCCAAAGCTTATTTCCAAAGTGAATTGGGGAGGATATAACGAAAGAAGTTTCTGAACTCTTTCTAAAGTGTCAGCACTTATTAGCGCATTGGAAAGCAAGGTCAAAAGAGAACTGAAAGAAAACCGTTAGGTTTACTTTAAAGACTGAATGTTCAAATAAATGTGGTCTGATAAAATGCTTTATAATCTATATAAAGAGTTTTAATTACTTTGAAAACCGTTCAGCTCCAAACTAACAAATCTGGAAGAGGATAATTCAGAAAATGACAAACAATTCAGGTTAACTTTAATACAAGGAGAGATAAGAAGAAACCACATTGGGAATTAAGCAATGGGACGATAGAAACAAATAATCTGGAGTCTGGAGTTAACCCAAGAAATCAGTCGATTCAACATAGAAACCAAAGAATCGTAGACAGACTTCATTTCTATTTAAAGTTTTTTCCCATTACCAAACTCAGTGGTTACCTTGGCAATAAAAATGTTCCTGCTATAGAAGGAAAAATATTTTTTTAATTAACATACATAGCAAAGATTTTTAAAATGAAAATACCCAGTATTGGTTGGCAAAGGTATAATGAGCACTTTACTTGTATGCTACTGGTGAGAATGAAGGCTTCTTAAACTTTAATGTACCTACACATCACCTAGGGACCTTGTTAAAATGCAGATTCTAATTCAGAATCTGGGATGGAACCTGAAAATGCATTGCTAATGTAGGTTCTCAGGTGCTCATGCTCCAAATCTGAAGGCCAGGTGTGTGTAGCAAGGTTCTAGAACACATTAAAAAAGGCTTTGAAATGTTTATACCATTTGACCTAATAATTCCTAGATTTTGTTCTGTGGGTATAATTATAATCATTTTTCAGTTGAGTAATCTAAGCCTTTCCTAGAGGTTAACTGAACCAAAAGCACGCAACTGGTGAATACCTGAGTCATGGTCTGGTAGGGGTCTGTGATTCTTACCTACCCTGCAGTGTTGTCTCCCTACAGTGTGTACCAGATTTACCTACAAGGACCAGCACTTCATAACTATTATGACACAAACAATATTAGTAACACAACCACTACAAATAATAAGTTTAAAGAGCATTTGATAAAGAAAAACGTTTATGAAGCAATGTTAAGTGAAAAAAGAACAATTTATGCAGTAAGATCCCAATTTTGTAAAAACAACAAAAAATGCCCCAGTGTTTGTAATATCCCTCTATATAAATAAAATGCCAAAGGAAAATTGTGAAAATCTTGACAGTGGTTCTTTATTACTGGATGGCTTGATTATTAGTGACTTTAATTTTATTCTTTGCAGTTTTCTATATTCTCTAAATTTTCTACCATGAACATATATTACCTGTTTTTAAAATTTTTTTAATTTGAAATATTTCATGTATGGGAAAGAATGTATATTATTAACATATGTAGTCTATTTAGAATAATAAAGTGAATACCCCTCAACTCGCGCCTCAACTGAAGAAACAGAACAACACTAAGGTCACTGAAGTGCTCTCTGGACCCTCCCTTTCTGTTCACATCCCTCCCAGAGGGTGGCCACTGTTCTAAATTTGTGTTTACCGATCCTCATTTTTCATTATAGTTTTACTACATATGTATCATTAAATAAACTATTGTTGAATTTAACATAGCTTTGAAATTTTATATAAACAGTCCCGTACTGTTCTGCAATTCGCTTTTTTCCTCCATTCAACCTCTGTGTTCATTTCTACTATTGTTAACATTCCATTCTGTGAATACATAACAATTTAATTACCCATTCTTTAGCAGATAGACATTTAGGTTGTTTACAGTTTTTTTCTCTTACAACAATGCTTCCAAGAACATATCTTGTCCATGTATCCTGAAATAAATGTGCAAAAATATCTCTTAGACTAGAGTATGGCCCTAAGTAAGGAATGGGTGAGTCATAAGATATTTATATTTCAGCCCTAATTGTTAATACATAATTATTTTCTAAAGTGCTTATAACAGTGTAAATTCTTGCATGCAGTGTGTAACAACTTCTATTTCTCCACAATGACCAGTATTTGGTTTCGAGTTCCATTTTAATCAGAAAAATCAATGGCATGAACATATACCTTACAGAAAAACCAATCTTGGAGCTTTCTGTTAAAAAACATAAATGATGTACGTGTTTCCAGTAACATGTGATTGTTGTATCCTTGCAGGTATGCCAACAGTAGCCTCATAAAGTACATGGAGAAACACAAGGTCAAACCTGACAGCAAAGTGTTCCTCTTGGTAGGTGAATCTCTCCCAGACTGGGGCTTCAGATCCTCAGCTCTCACCTCATTCTGTTTCCCATGGAAATGTCCCAGCTATTCCTTCTCTTAAAGAAAAGAAATTGGTGGATGCTGGGGCAAAATTATTTACCTTTTGAGATGTCACCCTTGACTTCTAGTGTTATTTCTTATTGATGATTAATCACAAAAAGAATTCTAAAAAGGACTTCAGTGCTATTGATTCCTGCCAATTTCATATAAATATGTGTGTGTACTAATAGTGCTATGAGCTATACAAAATGGCGTTTGATATTAATTCTGTTAGACATTAGTTCTAAAGTCAAAACATTGGCTTGTAAACCTTTTTATGAGCTATCGATTTCTTATGTGTCATTCTAGCTTCAAAAACTCCTTACTATGGATCCAACCAAGAGAATTACCTCAGAGCAGGCTCTGCAGGATCCCTATTTTCAGGAGGACCCTTTGCCGACATTAGAGTATGTATCCTACCTTTTCTATGTCCTTTGCTCCAAGTTGAAGATGTCGGGTGGTGGCTGAAAGCAAGAGAGCACTTGTTACTGAAGTATTTTACTTTCTTTATTAATAATACCTCAGAGAAAAATTACTCAAGAGAAAGGGCCTGTATTTTAAAATAGGCAAATCAGTGAATGAAAATGAGTATTTTAGAATTGACCATTAGTCAGTTTTACAGATAAAAGCAAAGCTGAGACTGAGAATTTAAAATTCATTGTGTCCACTGTAGTACCAAACCCTTCTATTTCCCCATCCTTGGTTACACCCACATATATAAATTGCACTTGGATTTATTAGAGCTGCAGCTTTTCTTGAGAAAAAAAGTATTTTTATTGTTGAAGCAAATACAAATTCACTTGTTTTTAATGCTGATGAAGTTTTTGTGGAGAAACTCCCATGTTACATATGTTCTACTTGCTCAACAACAGTTAAGGTTTGTTATTGAATGTGTTAACTAGTGTAGAACTTCAGACAATGAATTGCTCTTTTCTTTAATGCTTAAATTAAATTGTGTTTGGAGGCATCCAGCAAACACCAGCCATAGACGAAGAATAGGAAATAAGAAAAAAAGTGGAATTTTAAATGAACAAGGTCAGTGATGTCAGTGATATCGTCAGTGATAGGTCATGACATATATTCTTTCTTTTTAATAATTTTTAGTGTGTTTGCTGGCTGCCAGATTCCATATCCCAAACGAGAATTCCTAAATGAAGATGAACCTGAAGAAAAAGGTGATAAGGTAAGAACTACACAGTACATTTTCACGTCCAAACAATAAGGGAGGCAAAAACAGAATGCAGGAAAGTTAATTTAACAATCCCTATGTATTTAACCACCTTTTATTTAATTAAAGATGTCCCATTTATTTTATTGTAAGTGTACTTTAAATTTAAATGTAATAAGCTTACAGATAAATGAGCTTCCTGATTTGTTTTATAGCCTATTTTATTTCCTGATTCTTCATTCTTGCTCTTTTTGTTTGTTCAGCATCGTTACCATCACTTTACGCAGACTGCTTTTCAAGGCATCATTCTGTTCTTAATCCAATTTGGACGTATAAGGTCCCTCCTTACACCCTCCCCTTTTCCAGGATCCCTATCGAAAAGACTATTAGAGCTGTTTTAATGAGTGCAGAACTATTTCCTGTGTGCTTTGCTGTCTTCAGAGGGATGTCTCTGTCTGATTTGGAGGATTACTGTGCAATCCAGATGAACTTCAGAGAATGAGTCCCGTTTAGGGCTCAGTATTTTCACCTTTGGGGATGTTGTATTCTTTGGTCATTCCAGTCACTTTGGGGTCCCACATAGGTTGCCCTGCAGCTTGGGTCAGCAGTTACATTGTGTATATCGAGTAAGGAAAGAAATTTCTTGTTAATTTAGATCCATACCAAGCTTGCTTTTCTTTCTTACAAGAATCAGCAACAGCAACAGAACCAACATCAGCAGCCCACAGCCCCTCCACAACAGGCAGCAGCTGCTCCACAGGCGCCTCCGCCACAGCAGAACAGCACCCAGACCAATGGGACTGCGGGTGGGGCCGGGGCTGGGGCTGCGGGTGCTGGAGCAGGGCTGCAGCACAGTCAGGACTCCGGCCTTAATCAGGTGCCTCCAAACAAGAAACCACGGCTGGGGCCTTCAGGCGCAAACTCAGGCGGGCCTGTGATGCCGTCAGATTATCAGGTATGCCACTGAATTATGTAGTTTTTAATGTTTATGCATTTTATAAAGTAGATCCTTTTAGAATTAAGTAGTACTTTAAAGTTTGTACAAACTGTATAATCCTATTCTAAGGCACATATGAAAATGAGGATTTTTTGTCATATTTCATTGTAATTCCAAGATATTTCTCTCGATTTATTTATGCTGATACTCTGAAGAAGGAAAGTGAAGTAGGCACCTCCCTCCTCAAAGAAAAGTTCTCATTTTGCCCATACAACTGCCTGTCAGCTTTGGGTCAGTAAAAGATGCCTACATAAACAATCAAAAAGAGAGAGGAATTGTAGCTTATTTTAGACAAAGTAAACTGTATACTTCAGAAAGATTTGCTGTCACTTGGAGGAAAATAATCAGTAAATAGCCTCATAAACATAGAAGAGAAAGGGATTAAGAGTGTGACTTCTCAGAAATAAGCATTAAATCTTACTAGAAATTATTTTGAGATTAGAAAATACTTTTTATTAAAAGCATTTTGATAAAAAAATAACTACAATTATACTACTAATTCAGGGGAAAAAAATCTAAGGACTGGTATTTGGAGAAAGAGATAAAAATACTTTTGAAAATTACAGGGAATCTTGCAAAAACAGAAAACAAACAAACAGCAAAAAAACATTTTCAAGGTAGCCACAAGCTAAGAAAAGAATTAGGAAGATGGGAAGAAAAACTTAAATGAGGGAAAAAGGAAAAAGGTTTGGAACCATGGTCTCCAGAACTGGTGGAAGGGGAGCAATGAAGATAGAGATAATAGAGAACAAAATTTGTAGGCAAGGGAGCCAAAATTCACTGATAAGGAACTGGAATCAAGAGAAACGTTAACAAGATTAACAGGCGTCACGTTTTGAATATCTCAGCAAACTAATGTGTTTAGCACAACTGCTTCTCTGAAAACGTCTCTTGGAAGGTTCCCTACAATCTGAGGAGTATTAATAGCACTGCCATTTGGTTGCAATTAAACTAATCAATGTTTCTGTTTGATCCGCTAAAAACAGTAGAAGTCATGAACCTATTGACTTTTATTATAAATTTAAGTTTTTTTCCTTCCTAACATTGGTTATTCCCATTATATGAGCAATAAACCTTTATTACATACTGGCTTATCTTTGTGTCTTTGACTGTATTATATTAACCTGATTACAGTCAGTTATGGGCAGATTACTTAACTACTGTTTTTACTTTCCAATCCAAGAGTTTTTCAAAATGCTTTTCTTTGTCCATCCTGTGCTATTTTCTTAATAAAATAGCATATCTTTGAAATGGATAGTTATCTCAGCTATTTAGTTGGAAAGACTAACAAGAGGGAGGGGGAGTCCCTTTTGCACCTATTTGTAGCTCTCCCATCATCAACCTGTTCTTTATTTAGTATGGAAAATCTAGTGTGCTGTGTCTAATCTGCTCAAGTAAAAGTAGTCATAGCCAGCCTAACAATTATAGGGCTTATAAGTGGAAAGAACTTTTTTTTCATAATAAACTTAAAAATAAAACATTGTTAGAATTTAAAACTTTTCTGAAAGGCACTCAACTAGTCAGAGTTTCGTAACTTAGGAAGGGTCAGAGTTGTTTTTAGCCAAGCCTATCTTATTACCCTGTCCTTTTGGACCAGATGTTGCAAGTTCATTTTGGCAGCCTTTGCACATGAGGTGGTGACCTTGTTTGTGTGTCCTTTTTTAAACCCCTAGTGCCACTTCAGAGTCATTTACATTTTATTAGGGATATTCCTTCCCACTTTGCTTACAGGAAGAACCAGCCTCCTGAGTGTCGGGAATACACTGGTTCCAGCTATGCGTATGTTTAACCAGGCACCCTATTCTATAGATGAATTTTCCTTTTACATATTT
This sequence comes from Cynopterus sphinx, assembly GCA_030015415.1. NCBI lineage: Eukaryota > Metazoa > Chordata > Mammalia > Chiroptera > Pteropodidae > Cynopterus > Cynopterus sphinx. The sequence continues at coordinate 92,919,225 of CM057386.1, read as the reverse complement.
TTTATATATGCTCTGGGTACTATGGATTGAATGTTTTATTTGACGTAATAAAATACACTTAATTGAAATACATTTGTCTTGGCTTTCTCTTGAGGGCATTTTCATGTATGAAAAATTTTTAATCCTAAATATAACCCAAAGTTTATAAAACCAACTTATTGCTGCCACACCCCACCCAGTCTCGCCTGCCTTTTTCATGTAGGTGGCTGTGCTAATGTCACTCTCAACTCTGCCTCTTTTTTTTCTAAAAATGATTTCTTAATCACATTTTGTGATTTATAATGAGAAAATTAACAGGCATCTATATACATTATGAATACCATTGACTGTATATGCCAGTTGACTTTTCTTGTTTGTAATTTCACTTATGCAAAGGATAACCAGAATTAGTGTAAAGAGCAGTGAGCCTACGTAAGTTTCCCCTGCTTCCTTTCTTGTTTTTTTTTTTTTGGCCAGTGGGGTTTATCTCCCAAAGAAATCCCACCAAACTTTGTACCAGCCAGAACCTGTGGTTACAGTGGTAGTAGGCTATGATTTCAAATAAGCAAAATGTACTGTCAGGTGCCATGGATCTGAAGCAGGCGCCTTTGATGAAAAGGGCACATTGCCCTACCCCAGTGTGATTGGCATCTCTTCTGTCATCTTTAACTCCTTTCTCCTGTTTCCTTCTCCTAGCACTCCAGTTCCCGCCTGAATTACCAAAGCAGCGTTCAGGGGTCCTCTCAGTCCCAGAGTGCGCTAGGCTACTCCTCGTCGTCTCAGCAGAGCGCACAGTACCACTCATCTCACCAGGCCCACCGGTACTGAGAGCCACACCCAGAGTACAGGCTCCAGCAATATGATGTCTGCATTAAAAAGAACCAAAAATGCAAACTGTGACGCTGTTTAAAGTGCATTCACTTAGGAGGAAAACTATAGACTGAGCATCTCGCAGGACTGACGATGTCTCTTCTTTATTAACATAAAGAAGATTTTTGTGAAGTTTCCCCAGCACCCTTTCCCTGCATGTGTTCTATTGTGACTTCGATAAAGCGTCTGATCTCATCCCAGCACTTCTGTAACCTTCAGCATTTTTTTTGAAGGATTTCCTGGTGCACCTTTCTCATGCTGTAGCAATCACTATGATTTATCTTTTCAAAGCTCTTTTAATAGGATTTTAATGTTTTAGAATCAGGACTTCAGTGGTGTATAGTTTTATACTTCATGAACTGACCTAGCAACACAGGTAAAAATGCACCTTTTAAAGTTCTACGTTGTTTTTACAGAATATAACTGTTTTGCTCATGGAAGTTTTAAACAGAAACTGTAACTGTCCCAAAGTACTTTACTATTAAGTTTTTATTTATCTAGTTTCAGGGAAGGTCTAATGAAAAGACAAGATGTGGGACAGAGGGAACCTACAACCAAAAACAGCCTAGATCTTTGCAGTTCCTATGCTTTATGCTATGAAGTATGTGGTGATTTTTATATAATCATTCATATGGAACTTAGTTCCCTGAATCATCTTATTCTGAATAGTGCTCAGTAATTACGAATTATAAATTTAAATTTCATGTAGCTAAGTCTACCTTAAAAAGGGTTTCAAGAGCTTTGATGAAATATAGTCCTCTGGTGACCCACACCAGAAAGCTGAAGAGAATATTAACTGCACTAGGATTTCTTTAAGGAGTAATGTTGATCCAAGGATGTATTACTTCCCTTTGAAGGAAAAGCTTTTAGTGTGTATTGTACATAAAGTTGGCTTCTCTAAAGAACTGTTGGTTTCTTTTACATGTGGGTCAGCTTGAGTAACTTTCTTGTATATTCAAGGGCACCCAAATAGGAGCCTGCAAATGAATCTGCTTTTGAAATAGAGAGCAGTGTTCTCCATTCATATTTGCATTAGATATAGAGTGACTATTTTTAAAGCATGTTAAAAATTTAGGTTTTATTCATGTTCAAGGTATGTATTGTGTATGCATAATTTTGCTGTTGTTACTGAAATAATTCTATCGAGACTCTTTTCATTGCACTGAATGCTTTCTTTTGCCCCTAGGAGAAGACTAATAATTGTGCCTAAAAAACTATGGGCGGATGGTATATGACTATACTAGGTAAAGTGCATATTCGCATTTCCATGATCTATGAATTAGAGGCTGAGTTCTTTCTCAGCCAGTGTAATGAACCCCTCACTCCCCAGTCACACGGAAATGAAGACTGAGAGCCCCATTGTAATGTAAGGGACAAGAAATTTGTGTTCTTCTGAATGCTACTAGCAGCACCAGCCTTGTTTTAAGTATTCTCCTGAGCTAGAAGAAATAGCTGATTGTTGTATATGCAAGATATATGCATTTTTTTAAAACTATTTTTTGTGAACTTATCTACCTGGTAATGATACTCTGGGTCCATACACAAGTAAAATAAGATTTTAGACAGAAGCCAGTTTGCATTTGCACTATTGATGTGATACTGTAGCCAGCAAGGACCTTACTGATTTCAGCATGATAATGTTTATTAAGAATAAAGGCCGTGTGGTGACACTCACCGACACTGAAGATGAAACAGTTGATGAGCTCCTTTGGAAGGAATTTCTGGTCATCTCCATGGTAATTTACCCCTTCCATTTTTTAAAATGAAAAAAATTAATAGCCCTCTGCATAGTGTAGCTCCATCTTTAAAGTTCTATCTTGTGCCCCGAAGCCTCCCTGTCCAGAATTTTGGTCATCAGATTCTCAATGCATCCTCACCATGTGCCCAGTGCCGTGCTGCATGGAAGACAGAAAGGGCAAGACATACTTCCTGTCACTTAAGCTTATGATCAAGTCCATGAAAGGAAGCTCTTCTGGGATGCTTGGCTTGTAAGTGAGCCATCTTAGAATATGAAGGTCCTTTTGTTTACTTCTAAACCCCCTTGGATAGAGTTACTATTTCCAAATTCTCTGTAAGAAATGGTGTTACCGAAAGGTTACTATATCTGCCTTCGAGAAAGCTAGCAATTAAATTTTTACAACAGGCATTAATGTATATTTGAAATGTTCACAGCGGCCTTTTAACAATTGAGTGGCCCTTGGTAGGCAGAACACACTCTCTTAAGTGTTCATAGAAAATTAGAAAGAAAATAGAAGCTCTGTCTTACCCTCAAAGGGTGCTTACATTTAATAAAAGACATACCCAAATATGTGCATGAACAAAAATCCCAAGCCCCTTAATATTTTATAAGCAGCTTCGGTATACAGTTCTTGTGACGTATGCTTATATGATCATGGGCCTACCCTGCATTCCGTGTATATAGTGAATTTTACTGGCAGAACTGACAGAGAAACTAAGGGGATTTCATCAGTTGTTCCCAGTACAGTGTTTCCCAGATAAAGCCAGATATCCCCATTACACATGTGACTGAGTTTCTGGTCAGCACACAGGTACTGGCTTTTTCCTCCTGTATTCTTGTCTCACAGTTGGTGAGGCCCACTGGTGCCCATTACCTTTTGAAATAATTTTGGCTCATAATTTCCTTTTTCCTCTGTAAATAGGAACAAAGCCTTTAATACACTTTTGGGCCCTAAAACCGTGGGACCTCAAAGGAGAACTATGAAGCTTTTTGAGGTTAAAATTTACCGTCGTGGTCCCCAAATGACCACATTCCTCTTTGAAAATGTATTACTGTCATGTTTCCTGAGCATGCAGGATGGGGGACATTCCTCAGCATATGGGAACACCCAAACCAGGGGAGGTTACTGAAAGAAAGGAAGGAATCAAAGTGAAGGTTTTCTGCTCTCCATATTACAAATCAGTTTCAAATTAGGTTTCTGGTGAAGTGTGTGTTTGGAAAAAGGGATTCTAGAATTACAGGATGGCCGAGCTCAAGGGTAAGGTAGCCTGGTGACAGGGCTGATAGATACTGTGAGGCTGAAACAATCCTTGTGATGAAGTAGCTCATACAGCAACATACAAAAACCGAGGACATGTATATTTTTATATCTGTGTGGTTTTAAAATTTTAGTACTTAGAATTTTGGCCTTCTGCACTACTCTTTTGCTCTTGTAAACATAACTTACATTTAAGAATGGAAAGGGATGACATTAATGTGTTCACTTGCCTCATTCCTTGTGAAGGAACTGCTATGCTAGTTGTACACCTCTAAGATGATGCTGTTTTCTCTGCTAACGATAAAGGAAAAAGTAGTCTGACAATAAGACTTGCAGCTTAATCTGCTTTGAATAAATTTATGTAGCAGAAACTATACAATGAAGGAAGAATTCCGTGTAAATTGCAAACCCGAAACTCTACCTATGGTGATATCTTTGTAGGGAATGGAGGAAGGCAGTGAAATGGCAGTTAGAGTGAAGGAGGCTTCAAGGATTCCAGTATAAGTAATATTTTATATAAAACATAGTAGTTTAGGTCCCCATAATCTTCAAAAATAGTCACAAATATCATAACATAAAGCAATGTTCATTGTTTTAGGATTTTTTAAAAATGTGTTGTACCTAAGGCCATACTTACTCTTTTATGCTATCACTGCAAAGGAGTGATATGTATGTATTATATGAAAAAAAATCCTTAATGCACTGTTATCTCCTAAATATTTAGTAAATTAATACTATTTAATTTTTTTAAAGATTTGTCTGTGTAGACACTAAAAGTATTACACAAAACCTGGACTGAAGGTGTCCTTTTTAACAACAATTTAAAGTACTTTTTATATGTTATGTAGTACATCCTTTCTAAACTGCCTAGTTTGTATTTCCCATAATTCCTATTTGTGAAGTGTACCTGTCCTTGTCTCTTTTTTCAGTCATTTCCTGCATGCATTCCTCTTTATATGATTATAGAGATGACTGTGTATGCTTTCCACACTCTGCTGTGAGGTGTGCGTGCAGAGCCAGCTGCACCTCAGCAAGGCCTGCCCTGTGGGGTGCAGGGCAAGCTGCTGCTTTGGAGCCAAGTATTTCCCGCTTTTGAGTTGTCCTGGCATCCTCCTTGAAATGACTGTTAAAACTAAAATAAATTACATTGCATTTATTTTATATTCTTGGTTGTAATAAAATTGAATTGACTTTGTTTTCGTGTGAATTTTTTAAGTATAGGAAAACTCTTGTTAAAGGTTTTAGTGTTAAAATTTGATCGGTGTGCCTAGAAGCTTTTCAGATTACACTTGTCCTGCAGAGATGCAAAGTCTCTCTGTGAGTTGCCATATGTTATTTTATTCAGGATGCTCATGATGTCACAAAACCACAGAGGCAAGGCCCGCAAATACCTCAGAAGTAAAATTATAGTTTTTAAACATCTCCAGGGAAAACATCCTTTTTTAAAAAATGAAAATTAGAATGATGTTTTAGAAAAAAAAAATAGGCAGCATTTTGTGGGGAGAGTGGCACTGGGAGTTTCTCCTTTTATAAGTATGTTTTCTTGTACCTGGCGGCCCTTATAATTTACTCAATGAATCTTCTATGGTTATTCCAATGTTCAAGGGGACCACGGAGTGAGTTGAATGTTTTAGCGGCAAACACAAGACTTCCATTTCTATTTAAAATAGTTATTGCACATATCCAACTGCTTCACTGCTTGGCACAGATTGTTTTTGCAAACTGTGCTATCTGTAGGGTAGAGCTTCTCTTGGCAAACTATTCTTTGACCACAGCTGCCTTTCTAACCAGCCACCTGGCTAAGAGAAAGTGAATGACTGCCCAAACCCCTTACCACTCCAGGGAGAATTACTTGAAAGTACAGGTTTGTTTCCCTAGAGTGTAAGTTCTCTGTGGTCAGGGCCTGGGTTTTTTACCTCCTGTACTCCCAACAGTTGACATGATGCCCAGGACAGAGGAGATAATATGACAAGTCATTAGCACCACTTGTTCACTGGTGCAGAATTCTTGGAACATTTAAGTTGCCATGTTTGTATATAAGTAGGGATAGACGAATGTGGTTTTGTTCCGTGAATAATGAATGTGCTAGAAATATGTATCACTTGACCAAATAGGTTCATTTCATATATTTTTTGGTCGCAAAGTCATAATACCACCCCAAAGGAACAAACAATCTAAACTTCATTTGAAAAATAAGCCAAGTTTGCCATACTTGCCAGTCTTTAGAAGCCATCTTTCTTATGGCTGCCTGGAGGTAGGCATTTTAAAGCCTTGCATAGTATCATTTTATCTAGCAAGCATTCATCTAGTCAACCTGGATAAGCAACACAAACCGAACAGGAAAATTTAGATCAAATGAAAATAAAGGGAAAAGGAATTAGAATACTGACTTAATGCATTAGAATGTATTTAGCACATTCCTTCTGCTTTTTCAGACTTTTTCAGACTGCTGCTGAATTTTTTTCACACAAAGATGCTATTATGGACTGGATGTTTATCCCCGTCCCCCGCGAATCTTGCTCAATTCTATATTGAAGCACTTCTCCCAATATGGCTATATTTGGAGATGGGGCCTTTATGGACATAATTTAGGTTAAATGAGGTCATAAGGATAGGGCCTTGATCCAGTAAGATTAGTGTCTTTGTAAGAAGAGATGCCAGAAAGCTCTCTCCCCTCTCCCTTCTTTCTCCCCACTCTGTGAGGACACAGCAAGGAGGTGGCCAGACATCTGTAAACCTGGAGGAAAGGCTTCACTGGAAACCAAACCCTGCCAGACCTTGATGATGTATTTCCCAGCCTCCAAAATTACGAGAAAATAAGATTCTGTTGCATAAGCCACCCACCCAGTCTATAGTATTTTGTTATAGCAACCTGTTCAAATTAATAAATTTTGGTACCAAGAAGTGAGGTGTTGCTGTAACAAGTAGCTAAAAATATAGAAGGGGCATTAGAACTAGGTAATGGGTAGAGGCTGGAAGAGGTTTGATGTGCATACTAGAAATATGAAATATTAAAGGCAATTTTAGTGCGGTTGAGAAAGAGCTGGAGAGAAGCTTCCATCTTCTTAGAGGATCCGAGTAATGAACAGAATGTTGGTAGAAATGGATATTAAAGACCATTGTCATGAGATCTCAGATGGAAATGAGGAACAAGTAATTGGAAAGTGGGGAAAAGGCAATCCTTGTTAAAGCAGCAAGGAACTCTGCTGAGTTGTAGTGTTTTGTGGAAGGTGGAATTTTTTAGTGACAAAATTGCTCTTAGATCTCTTGTGGTGGGGGAAGATGGACTGGATAGGTCCAGTTCACACAGAGCATGTTGGAAGGCAGACAGGATTGAGAAGACAAACTTTAAACATTTCAGGTTTTTGCCTTCTTCTGGTTCTGTCTTCCATTTATTTCTCTTATATGCAGTAGTTGGTCCTGAGAACGCCGCTTTGAAAGCTCTCAGTCCTCTAATCTAAGCAAATGCTATCATGTAACAAGCTTTCCCTTGTAGCTGCAAGATTACTCTAAATTAATCGAAGCCTGTAAACCTTAAATTATAAACCAGATGTGTAAGATTTGCTTGAATTCAGGTGCAGGTGCCATGTTTGAGTTGTGAATGTATGATTAAGTTTCTCTTGTATTAACATAGTTCGTGAGCAGTAAAATGCAGTGATCATAAGCGTAGAGTTCAAAGAGTTTTGCGAACTGTATGCATCATGTATATAAAACCCAAATTAAGAAACAGAATATGTCCATCACTCCAGAAAATTCCCTTATTCTCTTTTCTAGTCGTCACCCCCACGCACATAGGAGCAGCCTCTATTCTGATTTCCATCATCATATACTAGTTTTGTCTTTTTAGAATTTCATATAAATAAAGTTATACAGTTTGTAGCTTTTTATGTCTGGATTCTTTGGTGCAACAATGTTTTTAAGAGTCGTCCATGTTGGGACTATAAGTAATTTTTTAAATTGCTGAATAATATTCCATCAAATAAATATAACAATTTGTTTAGTCATTTGTCTGTTGATGGATATTTAGGTTTCCTGTTTGAGGTTATTTTAAATAAAGCTACTATAAACAATTTTGTGTAAGTTTTGTTGTAGACAGGTTTTTATTTTCTTGGGCATGCTTAAGAGTGGAATTGTTAGGTCATAGGATGGATATGTATCTTTAAAAGAAATTGCCAAAGAGTTTTCTAATATTTGTACCATTTTATATTCTGCAAGTAATACATGAACTGAGAGAGAAAAAATTTCTGTTGTTTTAAGGTACCAAGTTGGTGATAATTTGTTATAGCAGCCATAGGAAACTAATACAGATTATGGTCATGATGTATTATCATTTTTCTAATTTGCTAGGTTTGATTTGCTAAAGATTCTTCTATGTATATTCATGAGGGATATTGGTCTATAATTTTCTTAGGATGTTCTTGTTCAGTTTGGTATCAGGATCACGTAGGACTCATCAGATGAAAATGTTCTCTCTTCCTGTCAACTGACTCTGTGCAATATTTGTACAGCAGGTCCTTGAATGAGGTGATTTCATTCAATGTTATTTTGTTATAACATTGATGGGGAAAAAATCGATTTCCAGCCAGAGGTGCCATCTGGGTAAAATTTGCACAATCTCTCCATATCTGTGTGGGGTTTCTCCGGGTCCTCCAGTTTCCTCCCACACCCCAAACGTGTGCGCGTGGGGTGAACTCCTGTGTCTACACTCTCCCAGTCTGAGTGAGTGAGGGCCTGTGTGTGTAATTGTGCCCAGCAATGGAAGGGCGTCCTGTCCAGGGTGGACACCTTATGTCCTGAGCTGCTGGGAGAGGTCTCCCTACCCCCAGCTACGAGGCTAGAAAATAATCTTTTAATCTTTCTTAAATGTATGGGCAACTCATTAATTTCAATATTTAATATTAGAAGTGCTTTGGATTTTTATTTAGAATTTTGGAGATGTTTTTGTTATCAGAAATATGCTGTAGGAATTTAACTCTTGTTTATACCAATTAGCCTGTAGTAAAATTGGTTTTGTTATTGTTGTTTTGCTTAAAGTTGTGATTTCTAAGAACCCATTGATGACGTTAAGTGAGGACCTACTGTATTATTTCTTCCTTAAATATATGATAGAAGACACCAGGGAGGGCTTCTGAGCTTGGTGTTGTCTTTCTGGGAAACATTTTAATTATAAATTTGATTACTTTAAAGGATATAGAGCTGAACAATTTTCTATTTCTTCAGTCAGTTTGGTTAACTTGTAATTTTTGATGAATTTTTTACATCTAAGTTGTAATGTAAATATTTCTCTTAAAATATATACTTAGACATGAAATTATCAAGTCTAAAGGAACAGGCATTTTAAATTATAACATTTTATCAAGCTAACATTTCCCACACACTTCCTATATGCACTTTACAAATATTAATTCCTTTAATTCTCACAACAATTATGTGTGATGGGCACTATTACCGTCCCTATTTTTAATAAGTAAAAAACAAAACTGAGACAGAGAGGTTAAGCAAAACTTCTACAAGTCACATGGCTGATGAGGATCAGAGCCAAACCCCTAACTACTTATACCAGTGGCTCTCAAGTGTACTTCCTGGACCAGCAGCATCAGCATCATCCGGAAACTTGTTGGGATGCAAATTCTCAGACTCCATTCCATACCACCAAATCAGAAACTCTGGGGGTGAGGCCCAGAAATTTGTGTTTTAATGAGCCTCCAGGTGGTTCTGATGCATGCTAAAGTTTGAGAATCTCTGACATAGAACACACTCTTCTCATACATATTCCCAAATTACTTTCCAAAAGGCTCTATTAATTTTCCTTCACCAAGAGTATGTTAGAGTGCCCATATCTCTTGGCCTTACCAAAACTCACTACAAGCAATCTTTAAATCTTGCACCAGTCTGTCAGAGAGTAATGCCTTTTCTCTTTAAAAAAATATTTCAGTCCTTGCAGTGACAAAGTCAGGCTCTGTCCCTTCTCCTGCCCTGCTTGGGTCTCCTCTCTTCTGCATGGCTTCTGGCTCCACTTCCTTTTTGAGGGGTTCTCAATCCTAATACTTGTTGGCAGGCAATCAGGTGCTTGAGTGCTAAATTAACCTCATTCTTTAAGAGTAATGAGAAGCAAATAGGTTATCTTATATAAGTACATTCTTTTGTTTATTGAGCACGAAATACAAAGTCTCCTTCAGCTTTTGTTAATAATAATCCATTTCTAAATTGTATGTTTTTCTTGGACCTCTGGTATACCTCTCGGCACCATTGTGCCAGTGTACTGAATATCAGTGAGGTTGATAGGTATAGGAGCAGAGATTTGTCTGCTTTCACCTCCACTGACAGCCTAAAAAGTGGTTGGGGGAACCTAATCCCCAATCTCAATTTTTTTTGAGAGGGGATAATTTTCTCATGTTCAACAGCAGAAAAACCTTGATTGACCAAGGGTCCTCATGAGTTGATTTCATGGTGTTTCCCATTATATTTTTACCATATCGAGCTGGTTAAATCTTACAGGGCTAATTACCATTATAGTCCCTCATAATTATTGGGTCATAATATTCAACCTCCACATCAGCTATAACAACATGGCATGATAGAAAAAAGCATGAGTTTTGGAGACAAGCTTAGGCTTGAAACAGTCCTTCTATCTCTGAGCTGTGTGGCCTTGGACAAGTTACTGAACCTCTCTGATCCTGTTGTAATATCTATAAAATGCACAAAATAGCATATACTTTGTGAATTTAACGATTAAATGAGATAATATGTGGTGTGCCCAGCACAGTGTTTGGCCCATAGAACTCTCTCAAAAAACATGTTTTTCTCTTCCCGCTGTAATTTCTACGTGCTGGCATGTGTGTTTCTAGTGTAAACAAGAAGTTGCTACCCTTTTAATCTCCTTCATTTGATGATCTCTCTTTGGACAAAAGATGACATCTACATCCGTACAAACTACTAGATCAGCCATCTGAAGGCCAAGAAGAGCAGCATCTTTCACGCCAGAGCGTATTCTTATACTTTTATAAGCAGAGGGCTATGTAACAGGCACCAGGGTTCAGCTACTTTAATGAAACTCTATCAAAAGATGAGGGACTCCATTACGTTTAGTTGGCATCACTCATTACCTCTTTTTTTCCTACCTCAACAAAAAGTTCATTAAATTGTGTTTTCATACCATTTATAGCTGTAGTTATACCAAATGAGAACGACTGTCATTTCTGGAAATACAACTGCAACATGAAGCAGAAGCCATCCACCTATTTTGAATCTAAGGAGAACATAATTTCACCATCTCCCCAGAGATTTCCCCACTGTGGTTCTCCTAAATTACTACCTTCACTTCCAACTCTGGATTCTCAGATCTCATAAAGGCACGGTCCAGAGATTCACAGAGCTCCTCAACTACTAGTACTTTTGCACCATTCATATGCGAAAGATTGCCAGGAACAAAAATAACTCCTGGATTTGGCCCTGAGAGGCTAGGTTTGGAAGGTCTGGCCCACTAAGGAGAGAGGATGGAAGAGATTCTCCCTGAGAGTAGACAGCGGGTGAGCCTGGCAGTTCCAGGACTCCAGTCTCTTGGGGAGTACCTGGTGGAGCTGGAACAACCTGGGCCCAAACTTCACACCAATAAAACAAAGTTCCTTTCCAGAAAGTTCTGCACTTGGGAAAAATTCCTGGGAGCATCATCCAAATTGAGCAAGGCATGGGCTACAAGGCCAAAGGAAAGAGAAGCTCCTAGTGAGCATTTCCATTCTACCCCTGTATCTAAAAATCTTAAAATGATAACAACAACAACAAAACATTTGATTTTCCAATGGCTTAAAAATTCCATGCACTTTTTCATATAAACTATGAATAGATTTATATTTGCTTTCGCACCCGTGCTATGTATATAAAAACTTTTTTTTTTTGGCATGAACAGGGAGCTTAGCATTGATTGTAATATATGCGTGACATAGTTTTCATATATAATTACTTATTTGCAGTTTATAAGAATTTTCATATGAAGATGCTCCAAAAGAAAACCATAGGTTAAGTGGGGGCTCTTGCCAATTAAAAAATGTGAGAAGTTCTTGTACGGTTATTTGTAACCTGTTTCTTATTTCTAGTGAGGACTGGACAAAAGCAGACAAGGGTGGCTTTTATTCCCCCTTCATTAAACTTTGTTTTAATGGGTCTCAAAATTTTGTGACAGATTTTCGGTCTAGTTGTTTAGTACTGATTTTGAAAACTAATAACTTAAAAACTGCCACACACAAAAAAACAAATTGCCCATGAAACATTCTTCTTTCCTTCTGAAGGTTTTATGATGAATTGTAATCATTAACCAGTCTTTTACTATTACCCTTAAATGGCCAACTGAGACAAACAGTTCTCAGATCGTTCTTCCACCACTGATGAAGACTAGGGTGGCAGGTATTGGGGATAATCTTCATTTAGCCTTCTGAGCTTTCCAGGCAGACTTGGTGACTTTGCCAGCTGCCTTCTTGTCCACTGCTTTGATGATGCCCACAGCAACTGTCTGCCTCATATTATAAACAGCAAAATAGCCCTGAGGAAGAGAGTCAGAGAAGCTCTGAACACATGGGTTTGCCAGGAACCATATCAATGATGGCAGCATCACTAGATTTCAAACACTTCAGGCCATCTTTCAGCTTTTTACCAGAATGATGGTCAGTCTTCTTCAGCTCAGCAAATTTGCAAGCAGTGTGAGCTGTGTGACAGTCCAGCACAGGTACATGTCCAGCACTGATTTGGCCTGGGTGGTTCAGGATAATTTCCTGAGCCATGAAGCTAGCTGCTTCCATTGGTGGGTCAATTTTGCTCTCACCAGCCACACTACTACCATGACAAACATCTTTGACAGAAATATATATTTTTTTAAATATATAAATTTATCTATTTAAAATAGTTTCTAGTATATGGCACATCAGTTAGACATCTCTAATGTCCATAAACTGATCCCCCCAATTGCTCCTTCCCTCCACTTAGCCATCACATTAATGCTAACTGCATCCCCCCTGCCATGCTCCTAGACAGATACAGTTTTGATACTGAAGCCCATATTGTCCCCAGGGGGGAGCTTCACTCAACGCTTCCTGATGCATTTCAATAGACTTTTCCAGTTGTAACTCTGACTGGAGCAAAGGTGACCACCATGCTGGTTTGAGAATCCCAGTCTCCACGCAGCCCAGCAGACAACATCGCTACCGCCAGTTTTCTAGATATGCTGGAGGGACAGATGCAAGGGTTTCTCATTTGGACAAGCTGCTGGCACAATGCAATCCAGAGGTTCAACCAACGTGGACCACTGGCATTGCCATCTTTAAGGATGACTTTTCATTCCTTGAACCGAGATGTGTTAACACTTGGCTCCAGCATGTTGTCACCATTTCAACCAGAAATGGGCACAAATGCTACTGTGTCAAGGTGGTAGCTAATTTTCTTAATGTAGGTGCCGACTTCCTTAATGATTTCCTATCTCTTCTGGCTCTAGGATGACTCCATGGAATCTTTTTTTTCCTTAACACCAACAATTAGCTGTTTCACAGCCATCGTGTGAGCCAGAAGGGCAGCTCATGGGTTTGCCTTTCCTCGGAGACACCTGCTTCTAATCCACCAACACCAGCAGCAACAATCAAAACAGCACAGTCAGCCCAAGATGTGCCCACAATCATGTTTTTGATAAAGTCTCTGCGTCCTGGGGCATCAGCAATGGTCACATAACACTTGCTGGTTCTTGAATTTCTGCAGCAAGTGATACCACGCTCATGTTCAGCTTTCAGTTTATCCAAGTCCCAGACATACTTGAAGGGGCCCTTTCCCCTCAGTAGCCTCCTCCTTAAAATTTTCGATGGTTCTTTCATTGAGCCAGCCACAGATGGCGAGTCGTGGTAAGCAGTTTTAGGTAGTGATAGTTGGGTATTGGTAGGTGGCAGGTTGTCTGAATCTATGTGTCCAACAACAATGATGTTGATATGAGTCTTTTCCTTTTCTCCTTGGCTTAGGTTTGTCTGTGGTATTTCACGACACCTGTGTTCTAATGGCAAGACAAAAATTCAGGGGGTCTCATGTATTCTTAATCCTGTCTGGGATGTTTCTTGTGATGTCATCTTGTATTGTTTAGCTATCCTATTATCATTTTAATATTTGGACTTGTATCTCGACACCAACTAGATAGTGCACATGTTAAAACAAGAACCACATTTCTGGCTTTTTCACTTTTAAAATGCCTAGGGCCGTGTACATATAATGAACAGTCAATACACTTGCTAAGTGAGTTACGGAAGATTCACTTAGGGCATCTGGGACAATTTCCGAAGTTAAAACTTTTCTAATTGGTTAGTGACCTCAGTGAGGCCACAACCTCTCACTATGGGAAACTATTAACCATTATGTTGCCCTTGGGGTGGTTTAAATACCATGTGACTTGGAAAGTCTCTTTGGGTTGTTCTTGTCTCTATGTTCTGTGGCAAAACAAAATAATAGAAAGGCTGGACATCTTATCTGGAACTCACTCTGGCCAACGGAATTAACTTTTGTTTGCTCCAAAGGCTAAGTAATGAAAACAATGAATCTAGAATCTAGATCTTTTCACCAGATCTAGTTTCAGCAAATAAGTCAGTCTCTAGCCTAAAACAGCCACCACACCCTTTCTGTTTCAGAGAAGGGAGCAAATGAATTCTGCAACATTTTTATGTCCTTTTTAAAAATGTAGCAAAACATGCCAAAATAAAACTGTTTAAAATTCTACTTATAAATGAATTTGCGCATAAAACTTAAAATTAGACGCATAAATCCAACATAAAATATTGCTTCGAAAGCTGAACGAATATCTAGGATCCAACCCAGTGTCTCACAAACAGATGTTTCATGGAACACCACTTCTGTTGGACTGCTCATAGATTTTCACAAACAAAAGTTTACATGGTCAAATACATCTGGAAATTTCTGGGCTAAGCATAAAGTACCAGGCTCTCTCAGCGTCTTTAGTACAGTGATGACACAGCAAAATTCCAGAGAGGTGATCTAGTGTGCCCTTTCCCAAGCTTATACGACCAAAGAGCTTTTTCCTGCAGTTCTGAAGGATGCTCTATAGAACAAGGGTCCCCGAAACCAGGTCACAGACCAGCAGTGGTCTGTGGCCTGTTAGGAACCAGGCCGCACAGCGGGAGGTGAGTGGTGGGCAAATGAGCAAAGGTTCATCTGTATTTGCAGTCGCTCCCAAGCACCGAGCATCACTGCCTCGGTTCTACCTCAGATCATCAGGCATTAGATTCTCATAGGAGCCCTGGTTCCTGGTGCTGAAAAGGCTGGGGAGCACTGCTGTAGAAAACAATTTGAAATCCCGATTGTGGTAGACACTGTTGTTGCCTCCTCCTCAGCCTTCCCCTGCGTCCTCCTTACTGCCAGAGCCTGGTTTGTTCACTCTGTCCAGAGGCCATCTCTTTCTGTGGAGGATGGACCCTTTCTCAGCTCCACAGGAGGAGTATTCTTTGGACCAAACCAAACACATTGGTCATCCCCTTTGCCAAGTCATTGGTTCGAACGGGGACATGTAATGCAATTCTGTCCAATAAAATTTGAGGGAAAACCTTTTCTGGATTTTCTAGGGGAATTGGTTTTAAGCTTGAAAAGGTAACCAAGACACAAACCTTCCGTTTTTTATCTCTGGACTTCTGTGCACAAGTTGGCAGCTGTGGCAGCCACCTCTAGGACCACGAAGGGAGCCAGCCTCAGAGGGCATGCGGAAACTCTAAGATCCCTGAGAAGAGAGATGGGAGGAGCCAGGATCTTTGAAAATTGTATCGAATCACTTATTTTACTAGCCCTGGAACTGCTTTATTTCTGGAAATCTCTTCTGGGACATTATAAATGTCCTTATTTTAAAAATCAATCTTACTTCGCATTTGTTTTATCTTTGCAGTCAGAATCATTCAGATATGGTGGTCTAGCTAGTTAGAGCCTTAATGCCATTGGCAGAACCGTCAAAGCATTGTGCTTGGAAATGTTAATTGTTAAAAAGCGGTAACTTATTACAAACCAAGTGTCTATTACTACCAGGATCTGCAATCTTTATATTTAAATGAATGACTCATATTATCATTTTAAGTGTCTCTAAATTAGAAAATTAAACATTTATTTCTTAGCAGTGACAAGCTGTGATGATAAACATAAATCATCAAAGCGCTGTAACAACGAAATCCAACTGATGAAATTCCTCGGAGCTGCTTAGGAGCAGAACACGCACGCCAGCCCCATGTCCCTCTGTGATTGCCTGGCGTGTGCTGCACAGTGTCTGGGTTAAGTGCTCTCCTCTTTGTATTCAGTGAATTTGCATAGTGTCCCCCCTGTGTGCCAAGCTCTGAGAGAGGTTCCCCTTCTATGTCCTCCAAATCCTATTTGCCCATCAAAGTCCTGTTGAAGTCCCATTTCCATGAAACGTCCCTAATTACTTCAGCCTCTACTATGCAACCTTTTCAAAGAATTTTTTCTAGATGCCCATCTGAACCATCCACTTTGGCACTGAACTGTACTCACCCCATATTTTCTCTTATTAGTTATCGTTTTATCTGGGCCTCCCTGTTGAATGAGAGAGAGAGGTAGGAAAGAGAAGGTAGAAGTGATAAGAATATTGTCTAAGTTGGTGACTGTCGACTTTGTCAGACTGGACTCAACACCTCCTTTTTCTAAGAAGTATTTTTATAGTGCCCATAATCATGAAATTAAAAGATAAGGTAATTGACCTACACAGGTA
Source organism: Cynopterus sphinx (assembly GCA_030015415.1). Lineage (NCBI taxonomy): Eukaryota > Metazoa > Chordata > Mammalia > Chiroptera > Pteropodidae > Cynopterus > Cynopterus sphinx. The sequence continues at coordinate 92,902,638 of CM057386.1, read as the reverse complement.
ATTTGAAAATATATCAATACGATGCCCTAGAGAAGAAAAGGAAAGTAACTTATGATAAAGTAACATATATTTCAATAGGTAAAAATTTGACACAATTGCATTAGGAGCCACAATGAATTAGGGAGACAATGCAGACTGATGCAAGGTGTTTTATTACAACCATGGTGCTATTAGTGATCAGACTTTCTGAAATGCTAAACAACTTTTGGTGAAGTTAAAAAAAACCCAGCAAAGTACAATTTACTTTCATTTATGTAGTAGTTTCACTCCTAGCCATTCAGTGTATAGTAAAACGATGCAAAAAATACCTTTGTTTATTTGTAAAGTGAGTTTGGTTCTAGGTTCATATATAAATAGGTTTTTTTTTTTTTACCTAATGAATGACTGAAAGGATATTCAAAAATTGCAAGGGATGCAGGACAATTCTTTACTGTGAGGCACAGTCCTGTATATTTTAGCAAGCTCAGCACCTCTGGTCCTTACCCACTGAGGGCCAGCAATATCCCCTAATCATTAGATAAGCTCAAGTCTCCACAAATTTCTAAAAAGGCCTCTAGGGGTAGTGGTTCTAGTGAGATCCACTGAGCTAAACCAAGGCCAGCCGGGGTTGGGATTATTACTAGATAATCCAGAACCTGACCCTCAGCTTTAGAGGCCCTGAGAGCCTGAGATGAACCCAAAAATGCCAGTTTATTGGTTCACTGTCATGGCCCTCAAAGGGGTTCTGTAGACTGACTAGAGGAGGCAAATCAGGATGGGTATGAAGGGTGATCTGCTTCATCCTCAGAGGTTTCTACTTTATGCATTTACCAGATGAGTTCCCAAAAAATACTTCTGTTTGAACAAAGGGCTCCTCAGTATTAGGAAGTAAATGCTTTGTTTTGACTGTTTTGTCAAGATTTATAATTTCTGGGAGAGGATGTATTGACTTCCTCACTCCATCATACCAAAAACAAATGTCCCATTTAGTTCTTTTTTGTAGTTTCTATTGAGACTACATACATTGAGTCATTGTCATCATAGTTTTCATTAATTTTTTTCAACATATTAATTATAGCAGCTTTCAAGTCTGGTCCCATGCAGAGTCAGTGAGCTTTGCTGTTACTCAAACCTGAATTTCACATCTCAATGTTCAGTCATCTCCCTCTGGTCAAAACTTGATGAAAAACCATGTCATTGTAAGTAGATACTTTTAAAATTCACCATTAGAAATCCCTATCCAAGGATAGAACCTCTTAGGCTATGGACTTGCTCATCAGCTCCTACTCTTCTCTGGGGTTGGAAAGAGCTGTCTAGGGTGAAAAAGAAGTAAAATCATGATTGGGTGGCCTGGATCAGTGGTCGGGGTGTTCTGGAAGCACTGCAATGACAGGCCTCACCAAGGAGGAGAGGAAGTATCCAACAGCTAGAACGTCTTTCTCTTGCAGGTGAACCATGAGAGAGGGCATAGTGAGCCAGGACACAGAACCTGGGAAGTTGGAAGAGCAGAAGATTCTCTGGCTTCAGTCTCAAAAGGCTGATTGCTATGATCCATTTCTACCCAAAACCAAAAATGTATGTGTTTTCCATACCAAGCAATTCTCCGATTCTCTATAGACAACTCCTAGAACTTAACTCAGTGCTGACACTAACTACCTGGAGTTAGACCCCCAGTTTAAGGGAGCAGTCCCACAAGACTGCTCCCACATGAGCGCCACTTGTATGTCCAGACCTCTTACACTTCTGGCTAACTGGCTATCACTTAATCAGGGGTTCTTACAAACCTCTCCTCAGGTTTGATAATTTGTTAGAACTCACATAACTCAAGAGAACAGTTCACTTACTACTATGGGTTAATTTAAAGAATGAAGTCAGAACAGCCAAATGGAAAAGATACATAGGACAAGGTATGATGGGGGTTGGGAGCCACATAGCTTCCATGCTTTTTCTGAACCCGTCACCCTTCCAGCACCTTCATGTTCTCCATCTTGGAAGCTCTCCAAACCCTGTCATTCAGAGTTTTTATGGAGGTTCCATTTTGTAGACGTAATTAATTAAATCATTGGCCATTGGCGATTAACTCCATCTCTAGTCCTTCTCCATTCCTGGAGGATGGGGAGTGGGGCTGAGTCATGTCTTGGTCCAGCCTTCTGGGGGACTCTCTTATACTCTGGAGATACCAAGGGCCTTAGAAGCTCCTGTGTCAGGAACTGAGGACTGAGACTGAATATGATAACAAAGGATGCTCCTGTCACTCAGAAAATTACATGGGTTTTAGGAACTTCTACCAGGAACTGTGGGAATGAAGACCAAATATATATATTTCTTAATATATCATATGTCACATGGAAGTATCTATTTCACAGCTGCGGGCCCTGGGAGCCTGTGTCTGAGTTAGAAATATTTCTCCATCAAATTTTAGTCCCCAGCTATGCTCATGTCTGCCTTGTCTTTATCCATCTTGGCCTTGCCTTTCCTGTCCTTTCATGGTTGACCCATCTCCCGCCCCCATCTGATGACTTTACTGAGACATTTAATTATTCTATCTGGTGAAGCCTCTAGGCCTGGGGATTACTTGTTGAGAATCTCTTCTTTGTTCCATTGACATTTAACCCTCATAGTTTATATTATTCTCACATTCCTAGTCCCCAAAGGAGCTCACTTGAGACTCTGGGGACATGACAGCCTCCTCTTCTGGATGGTGAGGACTGGAGGGGCATAACAGCTTTGGGTGAAGCAGACTTGAGCCTCAGCTCCTCCTGACCAGTGTGTATGTGCTTTTGAGTGAACTACTTTTCTCTCAAAGCCTAGTGTACTGAACTGTGAAATGAGGATCGAAATTACTTCATAGGGCTAACACGATAATAAAATGAGACAAGATATGGACAGCATCTGGCTGTTATTGGTAAATATTGTCTTTTCCCATATTTCCGGTGCAACTCCTGTGTCTAGACCAGTGCCTGGTTTCCAGTGGTCACTCAGTAAATATTTGTTAGGGAAATTCCATATTGATGCGTTTTTCTTTTGCATTTTTTTCAGTCTTAGGGTTTTTGAGGAGGTGCCCAAGAGCCCAGGTGGGTCAGACAGGTGAGAATTGATAAAAGTGGAAAGTAGAGGAGAGCACAGCTGAGCTCTAGTTCACCCCCTGTAAGCTCTACTATTTTACATTTTAAATTGGTTTGGGGGCAATATTTTTTTTTTAAAGAAGGAATTCTGTTTTAAAGTTTGAAAAGAACTGCCTTATACTTTGAATAGCTTCGAGGAGGCGTTTAATTTTATGAATGGCACTAATGTCCACATCTTCATTCTCGCAAACATTAGCTACTATAATTTAATAAAAATTCAATGCAGTTCTTCCATTTCACTAACCATGGTTCATGTACTCAACAGCATCATTGCAGAAAGTTCTGTTAGATAACACTGGTGTATATTTTATATTATTTAACTCATAGCAATTAATTGACAGTGGCTGTGCACTCTGTGCTGTAATACGCTTCTAGGTTTAAAGGGTAAGCTGAGTTGCCCACAGATGTAGGTAGGTTTGGGTCCTGCTAGTAACTTGCCATGTAGCCTACAGAACTGCCTTTTGGGTCCCTCCTCTAAACCAGGGAGGCCTGGGCCATGTAAAGATTTTTATCTATTTTATCTCCAAGAGTCCCTTTGATTGTTACTTTGTTCCCTTGAGCCCACACCCATGTTTAAAATAAATTGCTTTATTAGGTAATAATTGGCGTACCCTCCCACTTTTGTTAACCAATGCTATTTATAATTACCAACAAAAACCTCTGATCAGCATAAGATTACCAGAATTCTTATTTTGAGTCAAAGTGATTCCAGCCCAAGACTTAAAAGGAGACATTGTGGTTAGTTTAGCCTTATCTCTGGTACAATTTCCATGTGGTGTTTCTGAAATATTAAAAATAATATGTTAATTGCTCTTCCTTGTCCCTCGTACTACTTTCTCCCACCTTCACGACTTAATGGGCCCAAGTCAGGAGTCTCCCAACTGCACAATATTTAATATTTCTCTGAGTTTATAAAGGGATTTTAGGTCAAAGGAGGTAATGATCCCCAAAGTTCAATTTGGAAATTTAGAAAATCAACAGAAAGAAGCCGAGTTATTGAATGTATGAATCAAACTAAAAATCTAGAATAGACAGACTTTTTTATGAAAAGTGTATGAAACAGGATGCACAGAGCGATGGCATTTCACAAGCAAATATATTGGGTGAGACTTTTGGTTATGGTAGAGTGAAGAGATTAGCAAATTCTCATCACCAAAATAAAATATAAAACTGGGAAATATTCTAAAAAGCAATAATTTTAGGGCTTTAAAAATCAAAGGGAAACAACAAACTGAAAAGTAATTAGTCATGAAAAGCTGATAAAATTGTATGTAAAACTGATGAGAATCTGTGGCCTTCCTACCTGAAGTTGCTCTCTCCCCTGGGCTCCCAGCACAGGTAGCCTAGCAATTTTACCAGAGTAATACTAACTTTGAAAACCAGAAGCCTCCCTGTCAGAAGGGGATGAATTTGACTTGAAGTGGAAGGTGAAAACACACACCCAGCAGTGTTGTCAGTAAAGGAGTAAATTCAGTAGAAATTGAAAAGGAAGAGTCACAGCTTTGCTTGCCTGAGATTGCAGTCCTGGTGGGGTGAGCAGCTGACGAGCTAGAAATTTAATAGGGAAATCTTAGAAATGACAGAGCCATAGTAAAGCTACATAAGCTCTTCACGCATCCCTCCCTGGTTGACCAGGAAAACTATATGTATGTACAGGATAGAGCCAAGAGACCCTGGAAGAAAGTAAAAGTCAGGCAGGCTTGAAAACTGACTGAACTTTGAATGCATTCCTTAACCCACACAAAGATCCATCAGCAGAGGATGAATTTTATAAGCTTAAGGTATTTGAGCACAGTCTCAGCCCAATCACTGACTGAACACTAAACTATGCAGATAGAGGAACAACCCTTAGGGAGCCAGGCTAAAAATTAAACATAAGAATTAAAAACAAAGGAAAACTGAGCAGAGACATGAGTGGCCATACACTGCAGGAGACACAGATTCTGCAGATTAAGCTTGCTTTGTGCAAAGAAGTGACATCAGATGGTAGCTTGAATCCAAGAAGAGGATCACAAGAAATGGTAAATATACAGATAAATATAAAGAACTTATAAATTTATTTCTTTTCTTCTCTTAATTAAAAAACTCCATAATATTCTGTAATATGTTATAAGCTTAAAAACAGTGTTATTTTAAAGCTTATAGCATATATACAGATAATATATAAACAATAGTAGCATAAGGAAGGGGCGAAATGGAGTTACATTGGAACAAGTTGATACACTTTACTGGAATAAAGTTAGCATCAAATTGAACTCGATTGTTACCAGATAAAATGTATATTTTAATCCCTAGAGCAATCATTAATAAAATACATTTAAAAAATCATCAATTAAATGAATATGTCATTTTGTTTAAAAATATTTGTTTAAAACAAAAGGAGATAGTAAAAGAGCAACAGAACAAAAAAATCTGCAGCATGTAGGAATTAAATAGCAAAATGATAGACAATCTAATCCTATCAATAATTACATTAAATTAAAATTACATTAAATTATATTACTAACCATCCAATGAAAAGGCATAAATTCTCATACTGAATATAAAAGAATATTCAATAATATGTTGTCTGTAAGAGACAAACTTTAGATTTAAAGATAAAAATAGAGGAACAATAAAAAAAAGAGAGAAAATATTTACTACATAAAGAGTAACCATGAGAAAGTTGTAACAGCTCTATTGATAGCAGGCAAATAGACTTTAGAACAACAAATAATACTGGAGATGAAATGAGGTACTTCAGAATGATAAAAAATGTCAATAAATCAGGAAGATATAATAATTATAAGAGTATACACACCTAACAACAGAGCCCCAAATATATAAAGCAAAAATTGACAGTGTTGAAAGAAGAAAATGACAATTCCATAACTATAGTTAGAAATTTCAATGCCCAACTTTTGATAATTGATGGAATAACTGAGCAGAAAGTGAGTAAAGGTTGAGAAGTCTTAAATCCTCCAACCCAGCAGCAGAATTCACATACTTTTAAGTGCACATGAAACATTCTCCAGGATACATAATATGCTAGGTCATACAATGAATCTAAATAAATTCAAAACAATTGAGATTATTCAAAAGATGTTCTCTGACCACGATAGTTAAAATAGAGATCATCAACAGAAAGAAACTTGGGAAATCTCCAAATATTTGGGAGTTAAACAATGCATTTCTAAATAACCTATGGATAAAAGAAGAAATCAAAAAGGAAATTTGAAAACATTATAAACTTAAAGTAAACAAAACAACATGCTATGAGATGCAGCTAAAGCAGTCATTATATGAATTCATAATGCTAAATACCTATATTAAAAAAAGAAGAAATATTGCAAGTCAATTACCTCAATGTTCACCTTAAGAAATTAGAAAAAGAAATGAAAACTTAAGAAAATTGAAGACAGGAAATAATAAAAATCAGCATGGAAATCAATAAAATAAAAACAGAAGATATAAGCCAAAATCAACAATGAAAGAGGGCCATCACTCCCAATCATACAGAAATTAAAAGGATATAGTAGGAATATCACAAAAGAACACAATTTACTGAAACTGAGTCAAGAAGTAGAAATTCTGCATAAATCTATAGCAAGAAATTGAATGTGTAGTTAAACACTTTCAATAACGTAAACTTAGATAGGAAGAAATACTGATTTGGGTTGAAGATTCACAAAGAAAAAGATGTTTCCACTTTCTACAAAGTAAAAGATGAAATGAAAGCATGAAACAAAAAAACAATAGTAAACAGTAAATGTGACAAGATGTCCTGTCCTCTTTCCTGTAAACAAGCAGGGGTCAAGCAGGAGTCCTCAGTGAGAACCATGGGCTTCTCATCCCCCAGCCCTGCAGAGGAACCACCTTCCCTACATGATGGGGCTTCTGCAGGAGGACGTGAGCCATATTCGGTCGTCAGGCGTTGGCACTTAGCTCCTATTTGCCGTGTAACAACATATTCACTCATTCTGGAGATTAAGACATGGACATCCGTGGAGGGGGACATTATTCTAATACAGATGTTGAATAAACAATGTGTGCCAGTGGTTCTCTGACTTTCGAATGTCACAAACTATATCAACGAATAAGCTGCTCTGCTTATGTGTGACAAATCATCTCCAAACCTAATTATTTAGAGCAACAAAAATAATTTATTTTCCCCTACAAATCTGCAATTTGGGCAGGGCTTGGTGGAATTCACCTTTGCTCCATGTGGCATTAGTTGTGGCAGCTCAACTGAGGCTCTAAGGTCCACTTCCAAAAGGGCTCACTCAGTGACTGGCAAGTTGGGGCTCACTCTCAGTGGGGAGCTCGTCCAGTGCTACTGGTCAGGGGCCTTCCCTCCTTGTGATACGGGCTTCTTCTCATGGCTGCTTGGGCTTCCTAACAGCATGGTAGTTGGGTTCCAAGAGACCTAGGAGGAAGCTGCAAGACTTCCTCTGACCTATTTTCAAAAGCTCTAGACTCTCATGTCCACCACATTTTATTAGGCAATAAGTCATTAAAGCCAGCCTAGATTCAAGAGAAGTCATATTAGATGCACCTCTCAATGGGAGAAGTGCCAAAGAATTTGTGACCATCTTTAATCTACTACACATACAAATAAAAAAAAAACCCAAAACTTACAAATAAACAAAATGAAGGCCTAACACAGTATCTCTGTATTTTATTTTGATAAATAGGAATATTAAAAAGCAAATTCCAAAATGTTATCTATTATATTACCCCATCTGTTTCTTAAAAGTAAGTACTTTTATTTTTTTTTATTTTATTCTACCAAAAAAGTAGAAAGGTCACAGTCCCAGAACACATGGCAGTCCTTTAAACTGAACAAATTTAGCTTAAAACTATACTTGTTTTTCTCATTTCAGCCTAGGTAGAAAACTAGGTCACAGACAGGGCATCCAGAACGGCTTCGGGAAACCACCAGGCACAAGGCATGGGCGCCTTTGTGGTTCAGGGCAGCAGTTTACACCACCCCCCTCGGCCTGGTTTGGAGCCAGACTACCCGCGAACCCCATGTCCTGCTGGCTCTGGAGACTTACTGCCCGCCTCAGTTCTCAGTCCCTGGGGGACTGCCAACAGGCCCATCGAGAGAAGGATCTGCCTGATGATGTTTAGGGTTTGCCTTGGGGCAGCCGTGATGGAGCTTTTTTTCTGGCAGTGTCAGGCTCGTGGGCCCAGCTTGGGCTTCTTCCAACGTGGCTTTTGCTCTGTGGGCTGAACTATTTTGACTCCGCAGGTCTGGACAAGGCAGCAATACAACTGGCCTGAGGCAATGGGAAGCCTCCCAAGTCCACCACTACCATCCCATCTGAGCTTATCAGAATCCCTGCGGCAAGTTTTCAGGGCCAGCCCCCATCTTCCTTGAAATTCTGGCACCCCTAGGTCCTGTGGCTCCTCCAGATCTCACGATGGAAACGTTCTGCTAGATCAACAAGGAAACTTTACTCGGTTCTCTGAAGCCAAGGATGCAAGATCCTTAAGCTGAGCCCACGCTGTGTTTCGTGACTTGCCCACCACAATCAGGCCTGGGAAAGGGCACAGGGCCTGGCATCAGTGAGACAGGTCTTAAAAAGATGACCGAGGTTGACCTGCAGAAGATAATTACCTGCCTACCATCAGCTACTCAGGTGGTTGGAGATTGATTTCTTAACTCTGACCTACACAGAGAAGCATGTCAGAGGTGGGAGCAGAAAGAGTCCAAGCCAGGGAGACACATACGCTCTGTTACCTCCTTTCTCCACCCAACAGTGCATCAGGAAGGCGGAGTCCTGCCCCACTTCCACTTCACAAAACGTCAAAGGGGGACATTTCTGGAATGCCGGATGCAGAGGGAGGAGCTAGCATTTACTGTTCCTCCTACTCCTTTTAGGTAAATATTTCCCTCTTAGAGAAATGGCCTCAAAATGGACTTTTCTTAATTAAAGATATTATTGAAATAAAAGAGCAAACTAGCAACCAGTCACTGTTCACGTATCTTGGAAAGATGGCTCGTTTTCAACGACAGGTGAGGTGGTGGGGTGAGAGTACATCCCCTCCAGTGATTCCTCTGACATGGAGCATCAGGGAGCAGGGTGGGGCCTACCCTCCCTGTCTACTAAGAAGCAGGTCAGCCAGTACAGGCCGGCACAGAGCCTGTTTGCAATTAGCACAAAGAGCCAATTCACCAGCCCACAAAGCTCATCCTCCATAATAGTCCTAATTAGAAACATTATACATAAGGAGGGGAAATAATTTACACAGACTCCAGCATGAGCTCATGGCAATAGAGTTGTTTATTTTTCAACCCTCAGGCTATAGACACACGTCTCAAAAAATAATGCATATGTATTACAAAGACTGATATTTTCAGACACTCCAGAAAAACGTGGCAGCGGCAATATGTTGTGGCAGAACAGCCTCAAGTATGACTCTCTCTCTCTCTGCCTTGGATTTTATTTACTTCCCCTGCTGTCTGTCTTGGTGAATGTTAGGATTTTGTTAGCAGTTTAATATTGCAAAATAATTTACAACCTGTTTTTCTTCTCTCTCCTCACCTAACCTTGAAATTTAGACATCTTTCAGTCTGCTTTTTGTCCTTCTCTGCAAGGCAGACCCTGAGGATGTTCCCCCCTTGCATAACCGAGCAGAATCAGCGCGTTTCTGTTCAGCTGCCTGGAGGAACAGTCAAGTCAGCGCGTTTCCTGCATTAACACTGATGTTACTTAACCGTTGCTAGGGAGCCAGAGAGGAAAGACAAAGAGCATAAACCACAGCGTCTCACCGATATTTCACCATCAACACTCTCCTCATTTGGCATAGTCTTTTTTGTTTCCGTTTAGTTTTTTCTCTGCAGTTTCTCATTTTGTTGAGTGGAGGGGCACTCCGCATCCTGGCTTTGGGAGATCCATAGAGGATGTCATCTGAGTCTCTTGTTCAGTACAACCCCAGTCCCTATGCCTTTCTTTTCTTCTGCCTCCTGCTCCTGGTCCCTGTCTACTCACAATAGCTGGTGAATAAGTGCATGGTCTGTGGGTCCACGTTGCCTGGGTTCGAATTCTGGCTCTAGTTATGTGGTCGTGGGTCACTTCCTTAACCTCTCTGAGCCTGTTTCCTTCTCTGTACAATGGGGGATATATTGGCTCTTCCTTGCGGTATTGTTTTTAGCATTAAATGAGATACTACATGTGAAGAGCCTCGTGCAGAGTAAGCATTTCACAAACAACATTTATCTTGTTATCGGTATTCTCACGGCTTTCAAGGTGTTTTTGGTAACTGGTCCTCAGTGAAACTGATAACGAAGGACAGTGGTGTGTCCAGAGTACACAAAGTACGAACAAACTCCATACGATGAGCACCATTTTCAATTAGCCCCCCAAACCTTGCTGAACATAATGAATCACTGATGGTTTGGAAAGCCCAGCAGGACTGCCCTGTGCTTTTGGGTTGCTGTTTTAGGAATGCCTGGTGAGCGTTTTACTGCCCTCATGAAGAACTGAAGAGTAATCAATGGAGAGAATGCCACTGTAGCCCACCTGTCTCCTGCTCTGTCTCTGTGGCCCAAATTGAGTCTTTTTCCTGTGGATTGAGATAAAAGTCCCTTGGAGGCCCCACCTCATGCTGTAGGGCAGTGTGGGAGTATTAAGTAACATCCAGTAAATTTGCCTCAAAGACAACATTTGAAATAGTTCACCTTCAATCAGATACAAAGTGTATTTTGCAATGAGGCTCTTCCTGATGACCCAATTTCATTTTCCCACTCTTTTATCTAGGTGAAACTTCTCCACTTTCAGACTCTGCTTAATTTAGCTCTCCCTGAAAAAGTACAAGTTCATAAAAGAAATAAAAATAATTACCACAGTATGCACAGAGGGGTGTTTTCTTTGACTGCTTTTTGGACATAACATTTCTTTATGTTTCCCCAGATGGACTATGCCCGGGCCCTGGGAGCCCAGCTCAGCTTTGGCCACAGATGAACTGCAGAGGTGTAGGAAAGGGGTAAAGCAGTGACTCAGACCACTGCCCAAGCTCTGAACTGAGGAGCAACTGCAAGTAACTCTAAACACTAACACTGCACTCACAGCACAAAGACAAGTTCCGTTCCTTTGTGCTGTCCAGAGCCTTTGCCAGCTCTTAGGTCACGTTGCCCGGAACCGTGAGGTCCTGCAATGAAAGGCCCCATTGTGATAACTAGTCAACAAGGCAAAGCAAAGGTTCCCTGTGCATCAAAACCTGGATTTTACGTGCTGAGACATGTGTACTCAGCATTGTATTAAATGGGAAAGGGGCAGTTCCTTTACAAGTACCTAAAACAAAGAAAAATAGATACTTATCTGCTTGGTGATCCAAATTAGAGGCTTTTAAAATGATCTGAGAAATGGGCTTATTGCTTTCATTGTTTCCTTCCTTCTTTCTCCTCCTCCTCTCTGACACTTGTTCTCCTCTCCAAAAACTTCCTCTCATAGTGACTCCAGAGTTATGTAAGGAAGTCTGCCCTGCTGTGTAGATGAACAAGCAAAACAGACTATTGTAAGTACTCTAAAAACATGAACAAAGAGTCTTGGAAGAGTTTCTGATACAGAATTCCAGCTGGGGTTGGAGTGGTTTTGTGGGTAAATGATGTAGCAAGCTGAACGCATATTAAAAATACAGAAGCATTAAGAGCTGACTGGTTAACATTTAAGCACATTGTCTTTCATGGGTGGGCATCTGAGTGCAAAATGAAGATCTTAGTCCTACTTCAATGCTCCAGTGAACCTGTCTGGTCCTCATCTCCTTGTCTGTAAATTGATATGTTATTTCAGATGATCTTCAGGCTCCCTTGGGAAGTCTTTGGGGTATGAGCTCAATCCCAGGTCTGCTATCTGCCTCTTCTTGATTCTGAGATTCCATAATATCTTTCAATTATTCTAGGAGACTGACTTCAGAGAGGACATGTGGAGGGAATGGTAGCCTCTACATTATCAGCTGAAGGAAGGGCCCAATATCACTGAAGGCGCTGAAATGAGGAAGGAAGTAAAACACTGAGAACAACTGACTCTACTTACTCTTTGCACAGGAGTTTTGATTTGAAGTTCCTCAAGTTCCTTCTTTTCTCCCAGTAGCTCATTTCTCTCAAAACAACTTTTATCAGAAGCAAAGAGACCTGGCCCAGTTCAGGGTCTGCCACAAACTCTGCTTGTCCTTCTGCCTCAGTTTCTTCATTGGCAGATGAGAGGTATGGACTTAGGTGATTTCCAGAGCCCACTTGAGAGCTAAGATTCATTATCCCGGGAATTACAGAAAATACACTCTAAAACCAGGTTCTGAATCAAGTAAAAGACCAGACCAAATATTTGAACCAACAATTTTCAGACATTGGACCACAGACTGTGCATGATAGCGATTCCGGAGAAAGTAGAAACATTACAGGCAAGTCCAAAGATTGCCCCCAGCTTACCTGACTAAAGAAAATGTCCAAGCTCCAGCACTGGAAAGAGGAATACAGGAGGAGCCCAGCAGCATCCCTGTGTAAGGAAGATGAAACTGGGATCTCAGGGAGACCGATAAAGCTAAAATTCTGGAAAGGAAAGAACTGCACAGAGAGAAAACGCTACCGAGTGTCCTCTTTGAGTCTTCAGATGAGTACTGATCAGCACGAGTGTGAAAACTACATGAGGCCAGGGAAATAACTACCTAAGGATTAGAGGGAACAATCCCTAGAGTTCATGGTCCCTGTTCCCACCACCTAGAGTTGAAAACCTTAAAATTCACAGGGTGTGAGTAGAGCACTCAGAGGGGTTTTGTCTCAGTAACAAGGCCTAATTAGCCTTAGACTAAATATTGCTCTGATCCTTTCTAATAAATTCTTGATTCTAAAGCAAGTCTTAAAAGGATAAAACTATTTCCACACAACATAACTACATCCCAGAACAATACTCAAGAACATTTTTAAAATGAAAGACTATCTAATATTCGACTAGGTGAAATTTAAGCAAGAGAAATGAAGAAAATTATACCAAGGCACATCATCATCAAATTGCTCAAAACCAGTGATAAAATGAGAATCTTAGGGGTGGCTCCATAGTGTAGTGGTTAGCACGTCTGCTTTGCACACAGAATGTCCTGGGTTCATGCCCCAGGTGGAGCCGTGGACCATACCCTGTGTATGCAAGGTCCCAGGTGTGCCAGGCCCCCCGAGTACGCCAGGGGCACCAGGCCACAGGTGCACGCCATGAGCATGTGGAAGGAGATACCCTGCCTGCAGAGGTCCAGTTCTTAAGGGGAAATGGCAACATCCGTAGGTCAGGGGTGAAAGTGGTGTGTGTGTGGGGGGGGGATCAAAATGCGGGGCGAGAGACTCTTAAAAGTGGTCAGAGACAAGAAGTGAAAAGAGGAATAAAGTTAAGGATGACAGCAGAGTTCTTGTCGGAAACAAAGCAAATGACAAGACAGATGACAATAATTTTTGCAGTACTGAAAGAAAAATATTGTTAACTTAGAATTGTATACTCAGCAAAAATATTTTTCAAAAACCAATGCGAAAGAAACAAATACTTTTCAGACACACAAAAACTGAAAGACTTGATCCCTAGCAGCCCTGTACTATAAAAAATGTTAAAAAAAAGTCCTTTAGGCAGAAGAAAATGAAACCAGATAAAATTCTGGCCTTACACAAAGAAAGGAAGAGTTCTGGAAGTGGTACTTTTAGTTTAAACATGTAACAAGAAAGAGTGGGCTCTTTCTGTTGTCCTGGACTTGGCTACTAGTACTCAAGAGTGAGGACAGAAAAGTTTTCAATACCCGAGCCAACATCTACAGGAGTCAGAGAACCAAGAATTCCTAAGAGGAGGCAGATGTGGCCCTGTTACCGCCAACCAGCATCTTCTACCTAACAAGGCTAGGAAGGAGAGAGAGAAGTCAATCTAAGAGTCATTGGAGTGTGGTGGGTATGAGAAGAAGTGATTCCTTCCCATCCTCTGGGGATGGGAAATGGGGGTAGCTGTACTTTCTCTCTAGTGAAGAGGTTATGAGAAAATTATTCATAAAGATTGGGGTGTAAATTATTTTTCCGGTTGGACATTTGATCAAGAGAAAGATTTGCTGATTTACCAGCACATCATCAGGAGCAGAGAAGACTCTTAGAGAAAGAACGGAAGAAAGAAAGAAGAGTTGCAGGGAGCAGTCTGAACACATCTAGCTGGTCAAAACCAGGGAATGAGGTTTCCGAGATTCAAGTGCATGTTACTTAGAAAGTAGTCGGGTTTGTTTCAACCCTATCCCAAGACAGCTCTCCTCTACTTTCCAGGGAGATTGAGCTCAAAAAATCTGTAGAGTATCATCTAACCAGTGATGGCAACTGAGGGGTCTGGGAGGGTTGAACCTGGATTTGCCATATTCTTGCCCTGCAAGTCCTTTAAAGAACACACAGGTATTTTCCAGACAAAGCCAGCATTTGGATGCCTGCCTCCTAGTGGGCTTTAACAGTCAGTCCAGCTCAGCCAGAGAAGCAGTGGCTATCACCAGGCCACAGGAGTGGGTCTGTTGGTATTAGTTCCTCTGCCCCTCTCTGTCCTACCTCTCAGCTCAACATTCAGGAAGAACCCTCCCTGAAAAGGGAAAGAAGGGCAAGAAGTGTGCTGGGAATAGACCTCCAGTTAGGGTCCAGGTCCAAGGATGCATTGATTACAAAAGGTGGGAGAGGGGAAGGAGTGAAAACAGAATTAAATCTGAGGCTTAATATTTGAAAACAGCTGGGGAATTATGGATCTTCTTAACATGCCATTAATAAGCCTATTACTCATTGGGGAAGGTAGAGTTGGTATAATACATTTGAGAAGAGTGTTGAAGAAAAATAAAAAACTTTCATATCTCGGAAAAAAACCCACGCCAAATTGTCTTTCCCCACAGGCATAATTACCTTTGTGAAGATGCTTTTTATCTTAGTACCCGGTTCCCAGCAGTGAGTGAGATGCTAACGAGGCCAGAGAGGGACTCAGGAGACCTCTCCACCTTCACAACCCGGCTCCTGCTGCACTCCCAGCACACCTGGTCCTCGGGCTGGTGCTTTTTCTCCGCAGCTGTTCTTTAGTGTGTGGCCTTTTTGCCTGGGAGAGAGTGACCTGGTCCAGCTTTTAGTAAATGCCTCCTGCACCATGTGACCCTTTTCAGCAGAGGGGTAGTGTCTGGGTCCAAGCACAGTTTTGGTGTCATCACTGGGCCCTGGCAGCTGCCATCCAAGTTGGTCCCATAGGAGGGCCACAGGTGGTGCCCCTGCCTGAAGATGGGGTGGGGGTGGGCACCCTACCTGGCTCTCCCGAGAAAAGCCCTTGACAAGTCAGTAGCAGTTGAATTTCACCCTGGTTGAAGCCTTTACACTTGATTATTTCCTGTTTACTCCACGAAGTTATACATGCTCTTAGTAGAATAAATTAAAACCCACGGGTAAGTAAACAAATAAATACCTCCTACAGTCTTATCACTAAACAGGCCCCGTTGATAACATTTTTGTGTATTTCCTCTCAGATCTGGTGAGTGCATGAAATCCACACACACATACACACTTCGGGTTAGTATTGTGAGACGTTTATATCAGTCATAACTTTCTGTTCTCTTAGCAAGGTCCAGTGAACACTCTTGCCCATAAATCTTTGTGTATAGTCTCTATAGTTTCCTTTAAATACATTCCAAAAAGGAAGCTGTCCTGGGAGATCGTATGTTTTTAATGGCTAGCAACTGAATTTCTGTGATGGAGGAGGACTTTGGGAAGAATTTGGAGGAATAGTAGGAGCTGGACCTCAGAGAAGGCTAGAGAAGCTGTTCCTCTCCTCTTTCTCCTTCTGCTTACCTGATAAATCCTCCCTTTTCCACTCTTTCTCCTCACCCTCACTTTAATGCCTTCATCTTTTGCCCATTCTGCCAATTTAACGCTGGACTTTCCCCTCCAGTGCTCACATCCCTTTCTCTTTTGAACTTTTCATCGCACCTTTGTGCTGACAGGTGCTGACCACGTGCCAGGGGCCTCTGTGTCACACCTTCTCAGATTTGATTTCCTCAGGGAGTGTCTGGTCTAGTGGCTCCCACAATTTCCTAATGACTCTCTCTTTGGACTGATTTAGGTCACATGCTCATCCTGAACCACTGAGTATAGCTAGAGACAATGATGTTTTGACTGGGCCACATCTGGGCCACTTGCCGAAGCCCCAGAGTTGGGTGCAGATAAGCCTTGCTTCGCCTACAGGTACTAAAAGTAGGGGATAGGAGGAGCAGCAGAGGGTAGTTGAGCCCTGGTCTAGGTACAATGGGACTATCCTGGAAACATCTAACTCAGGAAATAGGGTAATGTTTCATGGATATGTCAGAGGAAAATATGAAAAAACGTGAAGATTTTGCTTATAAATGTTTTAAGTGTCAGAGCCACACCTAAGGAGTGACTGAAAAGGATATTAAATAAATAAAAATATTAAGTGGATACTAATCTGAAGGGCATATATTAGCCTATTTAATACCACAGGATTTTTTTTCATAAAAAAATATCTCTCACATGTCTAATAAACACAAAAAAGATTCTAAATGAAGGACGACCTAATTTTTCTTTTTGCTTAAATTTCTATTGTTAATAATTTCACTACTAATGAGAACTTTTTCAGTGCCAGGTCCTGATCTATGCTCCTTATACACTATTAATTAATTAATTAATTAATTAATTTTATGTTTTTTAAAGAAAAGCTTTACTAGAAGAGGAAGTACACTTCTAGATGTGGAAGCAGGCCCGAGCAAGAGAAGCATGTCTCAAAAGGCCTATACATTATTATTTTAAATCCTTATGACAACTCTGCAAAGTAACTTAGTAATCTCATTTTACAACTGAGAAAACTGAGGTTAAAGGAGGCTAAATAACTTTCTCAGAGTGACATAACTAGTAGCTCCCACAAAGTAATTCAAGCCCAGGTCGTATATACCTGAAAACATTTCTCTGCTAAAAAAAAATTAAGTTTTCTAAACGAGTGTTTGGTTGAATTTCTGAGGGCTTTTAGTGCTCAGATACTTTTGCACCTTAAGAAGCTGCAGTTTCAGGCTGCTTTTGAACATCTCGATGGCTACAGGACCAGGAACAGCACTAAATGGAAAAAGGACCCAAAAGAAGCATCCACAACTTCAGATATAGTATAGACAGAAAGATATACTATTTGCATCTTTTAAAATGAATTAAAGGATGCCACACTTAGGTTTCATAAAAGAATTATTTCCTTTTGGTGTGGCTGGATTGGTGAGGAGTATGTGTGGGCTTCCTAAAAGCATTCTGATGCCATCTCCTGGTAAGGTCAAGTGTTTGGAAGTGAAACACACAAGAAATAAACGCCCAGTGGAGCGCCCTACATTCCATCCTCCTTGTGCCTCTAGCTATTTCTGCAAGCTGGTTTTCTTTTAATTATTGCATCACGTCTTTAGCATCATTTGACTTCCTGGAACCCTCGCTCATAAGACTTCAGATTTAAGGTGATAGTTTTTGTTACCATCTCATCTGCCACCAGAGCCCTTTTTCTGTTACAGAAATTCGGAGCAGGAAAGTTGACACTCCCCCCGGCAAGCGAGTCACCTGTAGAATATCTGAATTCTCAAAAGGCAATGGTTCTACTCTCAGCTGGTGAATTCCATGAGCAAACAAGGCTCTGTGTGTAACGCTGTCAGGTGAGAATAACCTAGGGTGTGTTTTCTGTTTGGTATAGGAAATAAAAAAAGATGAGTGATCCCACTTTGTGGAATTCGGCAATCATCTCATGTTTTAACAGAGAGAAAAGAGGCCTTTTAGAAAACTATGCAACCCGTGTTTTGAATGAGGGGTGGTAAAGGAGGAAGCGTGGGATGTGTCTAGAGGACAGGCAGTTCATCTTTTTTGGCTGGAGCAAAGGGGATGTGGGGGTCAGGAGCGGGTCAGCACCAGTAGGGAGGAAGGTGAACGCTCAGCTGAGTTTCGGCTTTATTCTCAAAGTAGTGGGAGCTGCTAAGGGTTTTTGATGAAGTGGATCAGAACTGTGTTGTAGGGAGAATAATGTGTTTACAGTGTGTGAAATGGAACGGAAAATAAAGTGAAGAAGGGGAAACCTGAGAGAGCTCCACTTTAGTCTCCAGAGAGGGGCAAGACAGTGTCAGAGTGGAAAAGAAACTAGAAGGGACAAGGAAGGATTGTTCTCTAAAGCCCCTGGAGGAGGCGTGGCCCTGCCCACACCTTGATTCCAGACTTCTGTCCTCTAGAACAATGAGAGTATACCTTTCTATCATTGTAAGCCCCATGTTTATGTTTGTTTGTCATAGCAGCCTAGGAAACTAATTGCAGGGTGTTTGGCCATAGTTTGAGGTCCTGAAACAGACCTGGGGCTATGCCTCAGGCATCTTAGGGTCGGGTGCACAGCCCAGGGCTAGCACAGCCAGGCGCTCAGTTGCTAGTTTAGAAACTTCAGGATCAAATAAACAGAACAGCATTTTACTCACAGAAATAATTGTCCTTTGTCCTAATTTTTTCCTTTCTCTCTCTCACTTAATTTTAGAAAATCAACAGAGATTTCAATATTGGTATTTTTCTCTTTCGCCTTCTATTTTTTTAAACTGTGACAACAGTGGAGCCACATGGTCCCCAAGGGTTTCTGGGGAAATTTGTCCCTGGGAGCTTCATCCACACAGGCCATGTGACAAGTGGTCCTGTGACTGAGCTGGGCAGCAGACAGCAAAAGGGAGAGGTATGGGGAGGCCTCATAACTGCCTCGCATATTAGTTACTGGTTTAGACTATCACAATCCTTCCGAATTCCAGTGACAGAGAAGACCTCACAGAGGGGTGGGTGGGTGCTCGACAACCAGGGAGAAATGACCATTCCCTTAGTCAACACTTCCTGTGTTTGAGTGACCCATTTGTTCCCTGATCACACACTGAGCTAGTACAGGTAGAAAAATCTTTCCCGGGGAGAAGCTGGAAGACAGACGGAATCTCCCAAAGTGCCCAGGGACAGGAAAGAGCGTGCCACACTGCGTAGTGCCCACACGCCAGAGCCCTGTGCACATGGTAAGACGCCCAATAAACAACTTCTTTGCTTTTATATCTATAAAAGAAACTTTAATCTTTATAACTTAACACATATCCCACTTCCCACATGGAGCATTTCATTATTATAAAACCACCAAAGTAATTTAAAAAAATGTTAAAGCGTGCTTTACTGAAGAGCTCTGGCTAAGGTCTTTGAATCTGTGCCCCTGAGGCCTCTAGGGCGGGACTCCAGCTGGGTGGTGTAAGACTTGCTGTCCTGACGTGGGTGGCAGTTGCTAGAACAGGGACTGTTTCGTTTCACTAACAGAGCAAAGCATGCTGTCAGCAGGCAGCATTAGCCGTGGGACAAGACGCAACCAAATCTGACTCTGAAACATCCTGCCTTAGCCACAGGCAAACTCCCCTCCTTTAGGGGTTTTCTCCCGCAGAAAGACGATAACCACCCCAGGGGAGCCCCCTGGAAGAGGAATTAAGTTGCAGTCAATCTGAACTCTGATCATTAAGCTGCCCTAAAACTGCCCCCAGTACTGTCTGCTCGAAGCTGAATTCAGCATCCAGAGGGGCTGTCTTGGACTCCACCCAAGAGGTTTAGTTTTCGAAAAGCCTGTAGGATTCCCCGCATATCTGTAGGGTGAGTGTGAGAGACGGATTCCAAGGATTATTTGTCCATGGATGCTTTAGCACCCTGCTTTACAAGAATTTAACAGAAATAAAAGGTTCTTCAGTCGGAGTAGATGCATCCAAGAGGCAAAGCTTTCTTCAACCCCACTAATGTACAGCCTCAGTCCACAACTGTATTCAATTACTGCATGGAAAGAAAGGCATTTTCTCATAAAGCTGCTCTGTTTCCGTGCCTGGCTGTGAGCTGGGGCAGCCATGACAAAGACAAGTCTGTGCGTTGTTTCTGGTTGTTTTTCTTTCGAGCTCTTCCACTGGCACTGCCAGGCCCCACGCTGTTGGGGTCAGTCATGTGGGAGCCAGCTTACTTGTTTCGGCCTTTTCGTCGAGTGTTGGTAGAAGAGCAAGCTGGTGTCCTGCATGGCCACACAGCATGACTCAGGGGTTGTTCTGTGCCCAGGTGCCCCTTAGGAGCCGAATTTGTGAGGAAGGTCAACATCCTAAGGAAGGAGCGTGGGAGAGATGGTAGGGGACTTGAGAGCTTCGGCGTAAATGGGTTTGGGTGTCACCGTTCTCAAATCTTAATAATACCTAACATATAGAGTGCTTATTATGTGCTATGTGCTACCCTGTCCTAAGCACTTTATGTACATTAACTCACTTAATCCTCCCAATAATCCTCTGAAGTAGGTACTTTCATTGTACCTAATTTATAGATGACGACTGAGGCACAGGGAGGTGACATGATTTGCCCGAGTTTATACAATTAGTAAGTAGCCCAGAGCCCAGGCCCTTGGTTACTGTATCATCAAAGAGTATGCTGCAGACACTTTAAAACCACGACTGGCATTTATTTAGCTACTGAACACATTTACAGTACTCTTAATTCATTATTTTCCTTAACACATTTGCATTGTGATATGTGTGTTTTAAACCTCAAGACTGGGAGAGTCATTTGGCCTAGTCTGCCTTAGGGCAGACAAGAAATAATGACTATGGAAAGCCAGTGGGCTTTCATAAAAGACATTGCACCCAAGGAGGCTGAGAACCAGTTGGCTCAGCTCTCTGATCAGCCGCTCAGGCTTCCCGCGTGAGCTTGGCTCGCTGACAGAAAAATCCAGGACTTTCAGCTCGGAATGAAAATGTGTAGCGCCCAGGATCTACTCATCAGCTGAATTCGTTGTGCCAGTTATCATTTTGTTGACACTCAGCTCCAAGCTCACCCATCGCTACTTGCTTGGTGATAATGGACCTGGACCCCATAAGCAGCTCTCTGACTGCTAGAATGGTGTTAAATCTTGGCGGTTGAGGGTCCTGAAGATGAGAGGAAGGGGCTTCTGTCCCTGGTTCCAATGGGCCTGATTCATCAGGCTCCTGCACTGCACACAGCTTTTTCTGCGATGCCAGGTGGCCCAAGGCTGCCTTCCAGTGGGCAGTTTCCCTGGGTACCTCCTTGTGAGCGACTCCCACAGGAGGCTTCACAGTAGAATGCCAGAAGTGGGGTACCTCTCCAGGATGGCTTTCTTGTCACTCCACTGGGAAGCTTAGCAGTGAATTCCTGAACAAGGTATTCCATCCTCAGCACTCCAGAGAGCCAGTTTCTGGAATATCTCACCGGTGCGGACACCCTATGAACTTTTCCACCATCCAAAGATTCAGGGCTATACCACGTCTAGTGAGGTCTAGATCTCAGCCCTGGGAAGAGGCAGCTTCTTCCCAAAAGTTCTGTCTCAGCCCCGGGAGGGATGGCTGCTCTGTGTCAGCTATTCCAGTTTTCCTGAGTGCTACATTCACTTCTGACTAGCCAATCTCATTACGCCAGTTCTCCGTTAACAATTCTTTATAGTTAACTTTCCTTGTAGAAATTATTGCGTGATTTCTGTCTCCTGTTTAAACTCTAATTAATAAACTCACCGTTTTTAGTCCCTCATTTAAAATAAAAATGTAGCCTTCTTTCTAAGAAAAAACATATAAGAATTATAGAAGAAACAAAAACAGCATAAAAACAAAAACACTTTCATTATAAATTTACTAATAAATACTAAATAAAACAAAAACTCTTTCACATAAATTTATTAATAAATGCTAGTACTTAAATAATAAAGTTACTAATAACAAAGCTCTGCATTCTCTTTCTGTTCTTAGCTCTATGCCTGCCTGATTCTTATCTAGTAATAACCCTTGCGCATAATTGAGTCTGTACTCTACTTTTATTACTTCGAATTAAACAGTTTGATTTAGTCCCATGATCCATAGGTAGCCTTTGTCCACACAGTCTTGCATTTATCCTCAGCCATGGCAATATAATATTCCATTTTTTTTCATATGCTAAAATTTGCGTACTGTGGATGCTTTGGTTGGTTCCCGCTTTTCCATATTACGAAAAGCAAACCTTAAAATATCTCTGCTCAAGTTGCATCAAACTCACCTAATTTTTCCTCTGTTCCTCCCTTTCTCACACATTCCCCCACAGGTAGACAAGAGATGATAAGAAAAAGGATGAGAAATACAGGTGGAATGGCTGCCTTAGATGGAGGATGGAGCTTTTGACTGAAGTAGAGGCTTCAAGAAGCAGCAGGTTCTCGTCAGGAAGTATCTCCTGCCAGGAACCGAACCAGCCTCAGTGGCCCAGCATTGGTTGGAGTTGGGGAACTAAGTGTTAGGTCATTCCAGAGACCAAGCTGTCTTTTCTTTATCACATTTTATCTTGTCAATGATGCATTAGTCATACTGAGTACCTGGAAACTGCACACAATACATACTAGAAAACACTTTAGTACTCAAGAACAGCCTCGAAATCAGGCAGTGCTTGACGGAATTAAGAGGGGGAAGCACATTGTGATTGCTGCTCTCTGACATGTTAAACCACCAATAACTCGATTGTTTCTTGAATTCCCAAAGAGTCAGGAACACAAAACCCTCTTTGATTTTCAACTAAGTGAATATTAACATCATACTTAAGATTTTTTTTTCACCATAAAAGAAGTCTTCCTGGTATGATGCCCAGAAAGGAGCTTAAGCATAGCACCCCTCATAGTGTTCATTTTTTGTTCATATATAATGTTTATCTGAAGATCCTTTGTTTCACATTCATTCTTAAAAGTAGTTTGCTGCATGTGCAGTTCTCAGTTATTTTTCTCTTATCACTCTGAAGATTTTGAACATATTGTTCTATGCTTTTCCGGTTTCTCTTGCTCTATAAAGGTATCTGCTGACACCTAATTGGTTCTTTGTAGGTGACCTGCCTCTTTTCCTGCTTCTTGCCTTTAAGATCTTTTTGAGTTGAGTCTGTGGCAGTTTTACCACAATATGTCAAAATGTAGATTTTAGAAAACTTATCCTGCTTCTTGTATCTGGAAATTCTCATTCATTATCTCTTTAAATATTGCCTTCTCACTCATGCTCTCTACTCTTTCCTGGAACTCCTATGATCAGTCTGTTAAACCTTCTCAATCTGTCCTCCAAGTATTAACCCCTCTTTCATATTTTCTATCTTCTTGTCTCTTTGTATTGTGTTCTGTGTAATTCTTCGGACACACTAGTTAACTAATTCTCTTTTCAGCTATGTCTTATTTACTGTTTAATCCAGCCACTGAGTTCTTATTTTCAACAATTATATTTTTCATTTATAAATATTTTCTTGACTCTTTTTCAAATCTGCTTGGCTATATTTCATAGCCTCTTGCTATTTGAGGTAATGGATGGATGGTTTTACCTTCAATACCTTTTAAATACTTCATATACAATATTTAAAATTTTGCATTGATAATTTCAGTATCAAAGTCCCAGCAGTATAGATGTATTATTTGTTGTTTCTGCTCTCTATTACATATGGCATGTCATTTTCTTGCTCTTTGGAGGTCTTTGATTCTGAACTCATTTTGCTTGATTCGTGGGAATCTAAGCTGGAGTTGTTTACTCCAGAATAGGTTTTCATTTACTTCTTACAAGACCCAGGGGGCTAATTTAGCCCCCTTTCAGGATCAGGATTTAAAGTGAGAGATTTAGTTTGCTTTTTGCACCTTGCAATGGACCCAGGGCTTAGTGTCTGATTTTGTTCTGTGCTTACCATCTTCTGCTTGGATTTCAGCTCACTGCTCATTAATTTGGACTCTGGAGGGTTCCTTTGCTCTCTGCAAGCCTAGCAATACCCATGAACAAACCACGTTGTATTCAGGATCTAATAGAATGGTGGCAGGAGGGACTTCAGAGGATCGGCTCTGCAATAATGCTGGGAATCGATGTCATATGTTCATAATATTCAGGCCATATGGACGCTGCAGCAAGATAGACACATGCAGAAGGAGACATAGCCCGCACTTCAAATTTTTAAGATAAAGATATAAGAAATAATTAGAGAAAACCTCAAAGCTCTCTGTCTTGCTTTCTATACGTGTGTGTGTGTGTGTGTGTGTGTGTGTGTGTGTTTGTAAAATTAGAGTCGGGTGAAGATCATATACCCAAAATAAGTAGAAAATTTCTTTTAAGGGACTGAAGCTGGTATTCAGAGTAGAGTAAACAGCATTAACAGAGGCACCGAGAGGGTATAAGTAAGGTCATATCTTTGAGTCTCTGTTTATAAAACAGGCCTCATTTCACTGTTATTTTATCCCCCTGGCTTCATAATTATAAGACTTAGCTAGTAATTTTTTTGAATGAGTATCCCTTTGAAAGTCCCCTATGATTTCCTTATTTACCAGGTGGGGGCTCATTAGAATCCTCCTGGTCTTATCAGGTAGCTTTCATATGTGGACAATGAATGAATTTTGTACTCAAGGATTTTGTACTTAAATGTACTGAAATCAAACAACAGTATCTCAAAGAGATGCGTCTTGTTTCCTACTTCTGGATGCAAAGTTAATGTTTTTTTTTTTTATTCCTTTTAATATCCACTTATTGAGGAGGGTTTTGAGAAAACTGGTTTCTGTTTTTTTAACACTTAAATCACCTTGGATATGTATACACTTTCTCAGAACAGCAAGGTTTATGTGGCTCAGCCTCCATCTGGATCTGTAGTGCTGTGCTGAACTTTGTAGTTTTCTGTAGTCTTCAAAACAAAACGATCTGAAGCAGGGCTGACTTCTGGGCTGGAAATTAGTTGTAGAAAATCTGGGCTCTGAACAAAAACCACATTTGAAAGAGTATGTTTTTTTTTTTTTTAATTGACTTTTGCTCTAAAAAGCAAAGGCTGAAAAACAGCTGTTAGCTGTTTATACAGTATTTTTTATTTACATGTTAGACAATAGCTGTTTTCTTCTCCACTTAGAGTGGCGCATTTTTTTCCCTTGGGCCATTTAAGTCCCCTCTCCATGTGGCCTCAAATATTGGTATGCATCTCCTCCCTCTCCCTAGGTTTCTGAAAGCGATAAAAGTTTTTTTTCTCCTCTTTCTCTCTCTTTTCTTTTTTTTTTCAGTTTCTGTTTTTTTGTTTTGTTTTTTTTTTTCTGCCTGGGGGTTGGTGGGGGGGCGGTGGGGGGCGGTGTCTTGAAGTCAGACTTTGGTTTCCCGTGATAGATGGCTGAGTTTGGTACCAGGTCAGAACTCTGCAGGTCACATTTTAAAGGGTTAATTAGACACAGGAACTTACACAGATGCTCTAGAGGAAGTAAGTTTCTCTGGGTGCAAAGTGTCTTCAAGTTTGTGGCTAGATCACATGAACAGAATTAGATATAGACTTATTATCGTCTATTTTTGAGCCCTGAACATTAATGGTTGGTTTCCTTTACTTGGAATTCAGAAGATAATTCTTGCCAATCCCTGCTTCCTTGGATAGGCTCTAAGGACACCATCTTTCATCATCACCCTCAGGGTCCGGAGCAAAGGAAGATCAGAAGGAATGATGGAAGAACTGGAGATGAGTGAAAAATACTCCCTAAACTGCAAAAGGACCCAGCAAAAACGTTTTCTTGCATTCTCATCTCATGTGTTATCATAGCAATTCTTATTAAATAAGAAAATTATAACAACAGTAAGTTACATGCTATTTTAGGTTTTAGGAGATTTTATTTGCCCACAAACTGCTTTCTTGTAATCAATTTAGCCTTTTTCATGCCATCAACCTGCATTGACTTATACGTGGGGAAATAGTTTCAGCCTATGACTTTTAGAAAGGACAGCATCTTGTACCTCACTAAGAACAGACAACTGCTGGGTATATCTTCCTGATATGTCAGACCTTCAAATCTTGAGTACAAACATTGAACCCCTTCATTTATTCATTCATCATACCATGGGCCAGACTACTCTTAAACCCGTTTCTAGAACTTGGAAGTTTGTGTAAGGCGACATCTGAGAAGCACTGCAGGCTTGTTGAAAGAAAGATGCACCTGGATGAAAGACAGTCTTTGTACTCTTCACTGGGACCCAAGGTATTTGTAAAAATATAATGATAATGACATCTCCAATCCCTTAACAACCCTCTAGAGGTACTCCTCAATCTTATTTTTTTGTCACACACTATTAAACAAAATTTGCTTTTATTTAGTAAGAAACAACACATTATGATTTTTTTTTCTTTTAGAAGAACTGGCCCAAATTAGATGATGAGAAAAACAGTTCCCATGTGTGTAACTCAAAACACTAGGTTTGTATGACATTATTTCAAAAACAGGTTTTGTGGTAAAATAATATCTTCCTTTGGGAGATTTAAGTTTTGGCATCTTACAGGTTCTGAGAAGCGTTATAGCAAAATAACTTTATGAAACTTATTTTCATGGGACATTTCTTAACCTCTCAGTACATCAGTTGGAAAAAACTGTTCCTGAAATTTGTCTTGAAGTTCATGTTTTCAGCATCCCTACATTCTACTTGGCATCCCCAGGACTAGGGACCATTTGGGATCCTCAGCCATTCTATCCTACTGCTGCTAGCTCTCCACTGTCCTCCCTAACTCCCTTTGCTATAGGAGGTGGGCCATTGTGGGTGGGACAGAGCCATAACTGGTGAGAAGGGAAGGGATGCAGAACCATAGCTCTTCTTGCGGAAAGGGGTAGGTATTCCTAAAATACAGGGGTAAGGGCATTTGCCCTTGTCACGTTAAGGCTGGTGTGGAACATAAAGTCTCAGTTGAAATGGGCATGGCAATCACAAGGAAACATGTGACTCTGCAAGGGGAAAAAAATAGGTGGGGACTCGGACTACCATACCATACCACATAGGCACCAGATTCCTGAGTGTGGAAAAGTCTATCTCAGGCCAGAGATCAGAAACTTCTGTAAAATAACGTGCCAAGGTTCTGCCCGTTCTCTCTCTCTGGGTGTCCGGGTGCTGGGCAGGGCGAGTAGAGGGACAAGGAAGAAGAGGAGGAACAGGCACATTTTGGCCAATTATTCTTTGGAGCAGGGACAATTGGGACTTCTCAAAAGGTGATTTCCATTTGTCAATAAAATCTGCCTTGGAATGTATTACTTTTGCCATGCATGGCATGGATTGCATGAGCTCTTGGGCAACAGGTTTACTTTGTTATATTTATGCCCACATCCACTGAACTTACATATCCTTTGCAAAGAGAAAATAAAAAGCTGGAAATTGGTTGCATAACAACCATTTGTTTTATAGCTGAGTAAGTTCTGCAGAACAGTGCTTTCAGCTATTTTGTTACCAATCTGTCCCCAGGAGCAAGATGAGGCTGATAAAATGTTTATGGGCTAGTAAATTTTTCTACTAATTTGCAAGGCCATAATAAAACCTATGATCTGGATGGCCTGTAGGAAACATAACAAGGACTAGGAATGTACAATAATTTGGAGCAAAAAGTCCTTTTAAGGCCCTACAGGAAGTGACTCCCAGGAAAGAGATGAATCACAATATTTTAAACAGAGAAGAATGATACTAAATTTGTACTTAACTAGTTATAGGCTGAGAAAAGATTTTCTGGAAGGAAATGATGGAAACTTCCTGCTTTCAATTATTCCTGCTTTAAAGAATAAAATTAATTCAAGTATATAAAAACAATGCTCAAATGAAAACAATTATTGGAGTACAGAGCATCCTGTCATGTATTAACTTTTAGTACTGTTGATTGTTTTGCACAGCATACACAGGCACACCATGCCCTCTTGTGGCAGAAATATTACAAAAATATAGAAGACACCTGGTATATTTTAAACAGTAATTGATTAAATTCTTTTTGGGAAAGTTTGTTGAAAGGAAAAGATGGTTTGCTGAAAGTGGTTGGCACCTCAGAGCACATACATCTGGGTGGGGGTATCCTTACACACGGGGAGAAACAGTTAAAGAGAATCCAGATGTTTTTACAGATGCAAGGACATAGCTATTACAGAAAGCTGGCATTTAAATTTTCTCTCTAATGTTAAAATTTGCTCATTTTTAACATTTTATAGTTACTCAAATCTATAAATAACAGTAATTTCTATCATTTAGTGAATGTATCAGGCAGTTTAAACATATTTTCTGATTTTATCTCAAAACTATGAGGGTACCAAGGCTTAGTGGTATTAAGCAACTGCGTTTATCCAGCTAGTAAATGGCAGAGTTGCAATTTGAGTTAATCTTTTCTTGATTCCATAAGCCTTACACTTTCCATTGTGCCAAGCTTGAATGTTTAAAACATGTGAGACACCCTGGGGGTGGGTGCCCAGGGACTTACAAAGTGTAAGATATTCTTTAGGAATTTGTGGTCTAAATATAGAAATAAAAACAATAGTGAAAAGCTGAAAGCTTTTCCTTTAAGATCAGGAACAAGACAAGGAGCAACTTTTATTTAACATAGTATTGGAAGTCCTAGCCAGGCAATTAGTGAAGAAAAAGAAATAAAAGGTATCCAAATTAGAAAGGAAGAATTGTCACTATTTGCAGATGATATGATATTATATGTAGAAAATCCTAAAGACCACCAAAAAACTGTTAGAACTAATACATGAATTTACTTAAAGTTGCAGGATTGTTGACAAAAGAAAGTCCAGCAGATAGAAAACTTTTATAAAATTTTATTTTAGCCAATATTTTGAGGATATATCTGGAAGCAAGATATCAACAGATTAAGAAAATACTCCAGAGAATGGCAGTTTTACAGGTTATTTTATACGTTAGAATCAAAGAAGAAGACATGAAGTCCACTGGTGGTAGATTATGGAGATGGGAAAAAGCAAACCGGGGGAAATCTGTAGGTTGGATAAAAAGCAAAATGAAAAAATACCTACTTTGATGTATTTTACATTGATGGAAACTTTTGTGAATGACATATGTTTATTTTCTTGATTCTGGTGATGGTTTCAAAAGTACATAAATATGCCTACACTCAGTATCAGGTATAAATTATCCCCCAATAAGACAACAAACAAAAGAATAAAAGAGAATTGTAGGACAGAAGAGATGCTGTATAAGACAGAATATGAATCTTTACTACTGCTCCTTAAAATATAAATGAAAAATGGCAGCCAAATTTGCTCTTAATTCAGAAACCCTTTGAGGTTTCTGAACTCCTATGAAGAAGATTTGTGTATAGAGCTTCCTCTCCAAATCTGACTCTGTGTGCAGCTTTATAATTTTTATTGTATCTTATTTCATTTTTGTTTAAATATGACAATAACATAATTCAAAAACCAAACTGTATAAAAAATGTTAAAAAGTCTTGATTCCACCTATCTACACTATTTTTCCCACAGTGGCTAACTTTTATTGGTTTCTTATATGTATTTTCCGTGTTTCTTTAAACAAATATAAAATTTTTTTTTAAATTCTTATTTTTCCTCTTTACATAAAAGGAAGCACACTAAATACAGTGCTTTGCATCTTACTTTTTCTCAACTCTAATTTGGAGATATTGCTATATCAGAGCACTTTTTTTTTTAAGTTGCAGAGAATCTCACTCGGTAGACATATTAGTGTTTATTTAATCAGTCTCCTACAGATGAATTGTTTTCAACCCTTTATTACAAACCCTATTGCAATCAATTCATCTTGTATATATGGCATTTCGTATATGCTTAGGTATATCTATAAGATCAGTGTTCACAGTGGGATGTCTGAGTTGAAGAATAAATGCGTTTGTAATTGTAATAGAGATTACCGAACACCCTCCATAAAAGTGTATCCCTGTTGATTTCCACAAGCGTCATGGGAGGCTTACTCTTCACAGCCTCTACAACAGTGTGGTCAGCATCTGAATTTTTGTGTATCTATAGATGAGAAATGATCTCAATGTACTTTCAATTGGCATTTTTCATATTGTGAAGTTGACCATCTTTTTTTTATGTTAAAAGAAATGTATTTCTTTGTCTATGTACTATTTATTCATGTACTTTACTCATTTTTCTCTTAGAATATTAATCTTCTCTTGATTTCTATGTGTTCTTTAAAATTTTTTTTCATGTGTTCTATTTGAAAGATTTTAATCTTTTGCCAACATGAGTTGCAAATATTTTTTCCCAGTTTTTCATTTATTATTTGAATTCTTTATAGTGGTTGTGTGTTTGTTTGTTTTCCCAATTGGATCTCTTTTAGTAACTGCTACCTATCTTTAGCTGCAGGCCCTCGCCTTCTCTGGGATGGTAGATCCCAAATTTCTCCTGTATCTCCAGACGACATTTTGCCACCAGACAAATGATGTCAGTTGATTCTGTTCCACTGTTCAGAGCTCAAGGAGCACTGTCAAAGCAGAGCACATGTCCCACCATGTCACTAATGTAATGACTGAAGATATTGGCCATTTTGTCCATGTCATGTTCTGACTTGCAGGTCAGGTTGAACTTGTCCATTAATGCTGTAAACGCCATCAGGTGGATGCCAAGGGGGATGCCTCGGCCCTGATGAGGTTGGTTCCAAACCCTGGGGCTTCCTGAAGACCAGGAGGTCGGGAAGTAGCACCGCCAGCCCAGCTTCCATAGGCCAGGCCACAGAAGTGGCACCCCATCCATTTGTAGGTCACCATGGTTGTGGCAGGGTTGCCTGTGGAAACAGAATCCCTTAGGAATAAATTTAAATAAGGAGGTGAAACATCTGTATACTGAAAACTGTAAGACATTGATAAAAGAAATGGAAGAAGACATAAATAAATAGAAAGATATTCCCTGTTCATGGATTTGAAGAATTAATATTGTTAAAATGTCTGTACTATCCAAAGCAACCTACGGATTCAATGCAATACCTACCAAAATTCCAATGGCGTCTTTCACAGAAATCAAACAAGCAATCCTAAAATTTGTATGGAACCACAGAAGACCTTGGGCAGCCAAAGTGATCTTAAGAAGGACAAAGCTGGAGGCACAATGCTTCCTGATTTCAAACTATACTACAAAGTTATAGTAATCAAAAGAGTATGGTATTGGCATAAAAACAGAGACCTAGATTAATGGAACAACAACAATCAGAAGGCAAGAAATAAACCCACACATACATGGCCAATTACTTTATTACAAGGGAACAAAGAAAGGGTAATCTCTTCAATAAATGGTGTTGGGAAACAGAACAGCCACATAAAAAAGAATTAAACTGGACCCCTATCTTACACCATAAACCAAAATTAATGGATTAAAGACTTGAATGTAAGACCTGAAACCACAAAACTCCTAGAAAAAAACAAGTAGAAAACTCCTTGGCATTGGTGTTGGCAATGATTTTTTGGATTTGACACTAAAGCAAAGAAAACAAAAGCAAAAATAAACAAGTGGGATTACATCAAACTAACAAGCTTCTGCAAAGCAAAGGAAACCATAAGATGAAAAGACAACCTAATGAATGGGACAAGATATTTGCAAATCATATTCCGATAAGAGGTTAATATCCAAAATATGTGAAGAACTCACGCAACTCAATAGCAAAAACCAAACAATCCAATTGAAAAATTGGCAGAAGATCTGAACAGATGTTTTTCCAAAGAAGACATACAGATGGGCTTCAGGTACCTGAGATGATGCTCAACATCACTAATCACCAAGATATGCAAATGAAAACCACGAGGTATCACCTCACACCTGTGCGAACGGCTATTATAAAAGAGACGAGAGATAACAAATACTCTTTGTGGAGAAAAGGGAATCTTTGTGCGTTGTTGGTGGGAATATAAAGTGGTGCAGCCACTGTGGAAACAGTATGGAAGTTTCTCAAAAAATTAAAAATGGAACTACCATATGATCCAGCAATTCCACTTTTGGGAATTTACTGAAGAAAATGAAAACAACAGCTTGAAAAGATATATGTGCTGCTATGTTCGCTGAAGCGTTATTTATAATAACCAAGATATGGAAACCTACGTGTCCATTGATGGATGAATGGATAAAGAAAACGTGGTATATATAAAATGGAATATTATTCACCAATAAAAAGAGCGAAATCTTGCCATTTGCAACAACATGGATGAAACTTGAAGGTATTACATTAAGTCAAATAAATCAGACAAAGACAAACACCATAGTATCTCACTTGCATGTACAATCTAAAAAAAGAAAAAAACCATGTTCATATATATAGAAAATGGATTGATGATTCCTAGAGGGAGGGGTTGGGGAGTCGGTGAAATGGATGTAAGGAGTCAGAAGATACAAATTTCCAGTTATAAAATAATTAACGCATAGAAATATAATGTACAACATGACAACTACAGTTAATAATACTGCATTGCATATTTAATGTTGCTAAGAGAGTAGATCTTAAAAATTCTCATCACAGGAAAAATAATTCTGAAACTACGTATGGTGACAGACGTTAACGAGACTTATAGCGGTGATCATTTTGCAATATACACAAGTATTGAATCATTATATTATACACCTGAAACTAATCTAATGTTGCATGCCAATTATAACTCAATAAAAGAAAAAGCATAAAAGGAAAAGATACCACCCTACAATTCAGCATACAAGGAATAGGTATGTACAACTATTTTTTTTAAACAAAGAAGGATCTGTATGGTTGTGTACATTTTTCCCCATCAGTGTAGAAAGCAATATACTTTCTTCAGTTATTCTAATGATTTTTGGCCTTGAGCATGAGCAAAACCTGTGACTTGCTTGTAACCAATAGAATATAATGAAAATGATGGAATGTACATGTTTATGTGTGATTACATGATTATATGACTTATGATTTTAGCATCCGTTTTGGTGGGGGTTTCTTTCTTTTTTTAATATAAATTTATTTATTTAAATTAGTTTCAAGTATACAGGACATTGGTTGGACATCTATATAGTTCATAAAATGATCCCCCAAATTGCTCCCTCTCTCCTTGGCCCTCCACTTAGCCATCATATTAATGCTAACTGCATTCCCTCTGCGATGTTCACCGTGCCTAACTACCAGCTACTAATTTGTACTTCTTTAACCCTTCACCCCATTCTCCCAGCCTCCTAACTCCCCTCCCCTCTGTCTGTCCCCAAATTGTCCACTATATTTGTGAGACTGTGTTTTCTTAGTTTGTTCTTTTTGTTCCTTAGGTACCGCATATAAGTGAAATCATATGGTATTTATCTTTCTCTGACATGTTTCACTCAGCATAATAACCTCTAGGTCCATCCATGTTGCTGCAAATGGTAGGATTTCATTTTTTTAATGTCTGAGTAATATTCCGTTGTATATACGAACTATAATTTCTTTATCCAGTCATCTGTTGATGGGCATTTATGTTGCTTCCATATCTTGGCTATTGTAAATTGGGCTGCCATGAATATTGGAGTGCATAGATCTTTACGAATTACTGTTTTGGTTTTCTTTGGATAAATACCCAGACGTGTAATTGCTGGGTCAAAAGGTATTTCCACTTTTAATTTTTTGAGAGACCTCCATACTGTTTTCCATAGAGGCTATACCAATTTGCAATCCCACCAACAATGTATAAGGGTTCCCTTTTCTCCGCATCCTCGCCAACATTTGCTGTTTTTTGATTTATTGATGATAGCCACTCTGACAGGTGTGAGGTGACATCTCATTGTGGTTTTAATTTGCATTTCTCTGATGATTAGCCACCTTAAGCATTTTTTCATATGTCTATTAGCCATCTGTATTTCCTCTTTGGAGATGTATCTATTCAGGTCTTCCGACCATTTTTAAATTGGATTGTTTGTTCTTTTTGTTGTTGAGTTTTGTAAGTTCTTTATATAGTTTGGATATTAACCCTTTATCAGATGTATCATTAGTGAATATCTTCTTCCAAATAGTTGGTTGTCTTTATGTTTTGTTGATGGTTTCCTTTGCTGTTCAAAAACTTCTTAGTTTGGTGTAGTCCCATTTGAATATTTTTTCTTTTGTTTCCCTTGCCCTGGGAGATATATCCAAAAAGAAATAACTGTTAGTAATATCAGAGAGTTTACATGCCTATGTTTTCTTCTAGAAGTTTTATGGTTTCAGGTCTTACATTTAAGTCTTTAATCCATTTTGAGTCTATTCTTACATATGGTGCAAAGAGGCGGCCCAGCTTCTTTTTTTTGCATGTATCTGTCCAATTTTCTCAACACCATTTATTAAAGAGAATATCTTTAACCCATTGTATATTCTTCTCTCCTTTGTCATACATTAAGTGAGTGTACAGGTGTGGGTTTATTTCTGGCTCTCTATTCTGTTCCATTGATCAATGTATCTGTTTTTACGCTAGTACCATGCTGTTTTGATTATGATAGCCTTGGAGTATAGTTTGGTATCAGGTAGTGTGATACCTCGAACTTTGTTCTTTTTTCTCATGATTGCTGTCGCTATTTTTTTTTTTTTATGACTCCATATAAATTTTAGGATTATTTGTTCTAGCTCTCTGAAAAATACCATTTGTATTTTGATAGGGATTGCATTGAATCTATAGATTGCTTTGGATAGTATGGCTAATTTAACAATGTTGATTCTTCCTACCCATGAACAGGGTATACGCTTCTATTTATTTGTATTTTCTTCAATTTCTTTTTTCAATGACATTATTTTCTGAAAACAAGTCTTCTACCTTCTTCATTAATTTGATTCTCAGGTATTTTATAGTTTCAGCGTAAATGTAAATAGGATTGTTTTCTTAATTTCTCTTTCTGAAAGTCCACAATTGGTGTATAAAAATGCCACTGATTTCTGCATATTTATTTTGCAACCTGCAACTTTACTGAATTCGTTGATCAGTTCTAACTTTTGTGTGTGTGTGTGTGTGGAATCTTTAGGGTTCTCTCTATATAGTATCATGTCATCGACAAACAACGAGAGTTTTACTTCTTCCTTTTTCAATTCAGATGCCTTTTATTTCTCTTTCCCTTCTTATTGCTGTGGCTAACACTTCCAATACAATGTTGAAAATATGGAATGCTTCCTGTATTTGCATGTTATCCTTGCACAGGGGCCATGCTAATCTCCTCTGTATGGTTCCAATTTTAGTATATGTGCTGCCAACGTGAGTACTCTTTCTGGTTTTGAGGAAGCAAGTGGTCCCATTGGAGAATCTCACATGGTAAGAAACTGTGGGTGGCATATAGGAGCTGAGGGTAGTCTCTGGCTAACGGCCAACAAAATATCGTGGGACTTAATCCTACAACTGCAAAAAATTGGATTCTGCCAGGTTAGCCTTGAATGTGACCACAGCCTGGCTGACATCTTGACTACATCCTTGTAGACAATGCACACTGTCTTAATTGCTGGAGCTTTATAATAATTCTTGAAATAAGACAGTACAAACTCCCAACTTTGTCTTTTTTTCCCAAAGGTTTTTGGCTATTCTGGGTGCTTTTTATTTCTATATAAATTTTATAATGCAGGTTCATCACAATGAAGCATACCTCGTTTTTGTTCCCTGTTGTCTCAGGTCAAAAACCAGAGCCTCTGCCTTTAGCTTCCTTAGCCCTGAGTCACTTGTTCCCTGTGTCTCACAATTTCAGGGTATGCATATTGAGCTCTCTGAGAGCTTTCCTGAAAGCTCCTCTTACTAGACTCCTAAGAAGATGCCATCATTCCTCACACTGTAGCATAGCAGCAGCTCTCACCAAGGTAAACTTTCCACAAGCCCACCTGAGTGAGGTTCCAGGGGGAAAGTCACTGGACTGTTTTGTGAATTTAGTATGGTTTGTATTCCTGGCCACCTGTATTGAACATCTTCATCTTGGTCCATGTCATAACTTGTTTTGTGTCTAATAGTTATCATATCTTGGCATCTTAATCAAAACGTCCAATTTTACATTTTGTTATACATTTAAATTTAGATAAATTAAAACATTTAAATGATCTCGTCTAGCATGTGTAGATATTTTGTGGAGGGGAGGGTTGTCCAGAGTATTGAGTCTGCAATGTTACCAGAAACAGAAGACGGCAATGATTTTCTACCCCACAATTGCTGCTATTCTCTTGCAGTTACCATTATAGTTATAGATTCATTGTATGAAATTTACAGATTGTTTCTCTGCAGTGCAATTGCACCACAGAATGCAGATAGAACTTTCCTATTTGTAGGGGCAGGAGAAACAGAGCAAGGCTTCGTCTTTTGAATATGTTGGGAAGAAGTGAAGTGCTCAGAACCCAGTAGAACCTGAAATTTTCCAAGCCCTTTTTTTGACATTTAAATCAGCTCTTAGGAGCACTCAGCCCACCTCCCAGCTGGGGAGGGTTATGCAGTAGAATTTAAGTGGGAGATGAACAATCTTAACCACATGCTGCTTCTGAGGCAGTTTCCCACAAAATGACTATATAAAAAACCCAGGTGAGTACTTGTTAAACACACAATTATATACCCACAGAGCTGGCTGAAAGCATGGAGGCAGGCAATAAGCATGGTGGGCAGAGTTTCTTAGGATTAATGATATGGCTATAAAAGAAATAAAGTATCTCCCCATGACTTTTTTTTTTTAAAGGAAAAGGCCAATATTATGCTTAAAGGTCTAAGTTTGGGACACATTTTTATTAAAATGAATTAATATTTAATTGATACAGTGTATACACATTATGTACCTTGATTTTGCTCGATATTTTTTTATAATATCGAGGGAGAATTCTTTGAACTAGTAATTTAGTTGAGTTTAAAAAACATGCTGATGGGCTTTGAACCACCACATCTCTCATTTTTGTCTAAGATCTTCCAAATAATCTAATTTTGTATTGCTCCATGTTGATGTAATGTAAAGTTTGAAAAAACAAGGTACAATGGACTGTGTACGGACTGCTCTCATTTGTGTGTGTGAAGGGCAAGATACATATGTGCATACACACAGGAAAACTTTCTGCAAGGAAACAAAAGGAACTGTCACCATTGGCTACCCCTGGGGAGTATGAATGGGGTCACAGGAAGCTAGTTTTATGAATAGCCTTTCATGCTGTTTGAACTTTTGTTCGCATGCATGTGTTATTTATTTTATGACAACGGCCAACCTTCATGGGGCACATTTGGGAAGAATGTCCTGCTATAAAAAGTGGGGAAGATAATGTGAAGCTAATGGACGATCCCCACCCTGAATGGCCATTAAAATCCCTGCTTTAAATGAAAGAATTTATACTGTCCATAGTTTCACAGAGTCTGAAAATTAAATATGTAGGCTTTTTTCATAAAATGTCTAATGAACATTTATTGACTACCTAGTATGCCCAAGATACTGTACAGAGCAGTTTATGTAAATGGCCTTGGCTGAACCTTAAACAACCCTGAGAAGCAGAATTTCTATTCTTAGGTAAATTGCAGCATCTTGCTCAAGGTCACTCAAATGGGTGAATGGCCACAAGGGGGCTCGAGCCTGATGCCAAATCTTGTTCTTCCACTGCACTGGACATCAGAGCGCTAGGTGAAAATCACTTATGAAGGCCATGGACCCCACCCCTCCTTGGGATATTTGAGAAAGATTAGTGGCCTTCTCATGGCTGTTGTCAGCTACACAATGCAAGTCTAGGCAATGCAGTTGTAAGGGCTTCTTTGTATGTGGCAGGGCAGACAACAAGAAATAGAAAGGCTGATACTGATACTTGTGTTTATCACACTGCTGTCTTCTGCTGGGCCATCCTGGCAGCTGTGTGCTGGCTGCTCTGGCTGAAGTCTGGGGATCCCTGCTTTAGCATTCTGGTGGCCTCTCTGGAAAAATTTATCTTCTCATGGTTAAACATTTTCAGAATAAAAAAAAATGCTAATGAGGATAAAAATGAATGAAAATAGTAGCAATAGAAATGCAGTTGTGATAAAGGTGGCATTTGACTCAGTGGAGAAAAAATGGATTAGTAAGTACATGGTGTTGGGACAACTGCCAGTCATTTAGAAGAATGTATCCTGACCTTACTCATCATACTAATAAAAACTCCAGATGAAGTTCTATATGTAAAACAAAGACAGAAACCCACCAACTGACCTTAAATTGCCAGAATAAAACATACACACATGTGTACGTGCGCCTCTGTGTATGTGCACACGAACACACGCATGCTTATAATAAAAATTCTGCAACACCCAAGAGTGTGAAGTAAAAAATAAACGTCACCTTCTTTCTAACCCCTATGTTCTATTCCCTAGGAGAAAACAATTGATCAGTTTTCTTGTGAATCTTTTCGGAGATATTCTGTATATATTTAAGCACATACACGTATTTCTTTTATTAAAAGACACTTGAATTAGACAAAAAAGATATTGCTACTAGGTTTTCCACAATGTATCTTGAACTTTTTCCCATTTAGTACATATTGTTCTACCTACTCATTATTGTTGTTTAGATGCATCATAATTTATTCAACCACTTTCCCAAATTGCTATTTTCATACAGCAAAATGTTTTCAAGGTCTTTCTATTCTTCCTACATGGATCAACCTCATTTTCCTCCTGTTCAATAATAGTACTCCACTGTAGGAACGTGCCACAACTCATTTGTCCATTAATGATTATTTCCACATTTTCTCTACTACAAAATATAAAATTTCTAGAACATGTCTCCTTATGAGAGTTTCTTTAAGGTAGGAGTTCTCTTATTTTCAAAGGATTACTCTGGCTGTGTGTTAAGAATAGACTTGGGGTTAGGGAGCAAGAACAAAAGCAGAGAGACATTTTAATGGCGGAGTCATTAAGTGGTTTGGACCAGAGAGTGGAGGCAAGGATGGTGATGACAAGTGGTTGGAACAGGGTACATTTTGGAGGTAAAAGTAAAATGATTTGCTGATGCTTAGATGTAGCATGTGAGAGGAAAAAAAGGGGGCAAAGAAGATTCCAAAGTTTGAGATCTAAAAAACTAAGAGATTGAAGATATTATTCACGAAGATATAGAACACTGGAGGTTAGCCCGTTTGGGGAGAAGATCAGTATTTTAAAATCTATTTTGGAAGTGTTAAGGATAAATGCCCATTAGACTTCCCACTGGAAATCTCAAGAAATTGGAGTTCAGGGAAAAGCTCAGGGTTGGAGATACTAATTTGGGAGCCATCAGTGTAGAAATGGTATTCATAAGCATGATATTTAAAACTAGGAGACCCGTAAGGTAGTGAGTGCAGAGTGAGAAGAGGTCCACAGACGCTTAGAGCATTCCAACATTTAGAAATTGGGAAGAGGAAAAAGATCCAGTAAAGGACACTGAGAAGGAATCCCCATTGAAATAGCAGCAATCCAGGGGAATGTGAAGGCCTGGCTTCCAATTTGTTAAATACTGATGACTTATCATTGACTGTAGGAATTGACAATGCTCACTGGTGTCAGCAAAAGCCTGTGAATGGGAGGAGAGGAACTGGAGACTGATTATAATTATAGCTCTTTTGAGAAGTTTTACTTTAAAAGGGACCAGGAAAGAAAGGGACAGTAGCTTTAGGAATGTCTACATAAGCGAGGATGCTAAGATCAAGATGTCATGACATCCTTGTATGCAGATGAAAGATCCCAAGTAGAGAGGGGAATGTGGGGGCCGCAAGGCGGTAGGTAGGTAACTGCATGAATGACGTCTTTGGGTTGACAGAGGAAAAGGGGACTCAGAACGCAAGTTGCAGAGCTGGCCTGAGTTAGGAGAACAAAGAGTTTGTCCTTTATAGCAGTGGGAAAGCAGAGAATGCAGGCAATAAAGGCAGGAGAGTGGTTATATGTGGTGCTGGGAATGCGTGTAAGTTCTCTACTAATTTTTAGCTACAGCGTTCTCAGTGCAATAAGGTAAGACTCAGCTGAAACCAAGTGGGTGATTGGTTGTAGGCTGTCATGCAAGGGGTGAGAAGTTTTGCCTATCATGGAGGACAGCTGGTTGCGCCATACAAGAGAAATGAATTGGCAAGTAAAGATCATGATGCCTACTGGCAGGCAGACTGAGCAAGTGGGGTGAGGGTGGAGCCTTTACTGAGCAGTTCAGTTACCTTTTGTGGCTTTGCATTCATTCAACAAACATTGGCTGAGAGCCAGAGCTAGGCTATGAAGTTAAGATGTGATGGTTGGTGAAATCCCTCATGGATCATATAACCTATGGAGGTACACTTCTCTGTGAGAATAAGTCTCCACTTTGTAATTGAAGTAACTGAGGAAAAAAGGGTATCCTTGGGTATCTGGTGAGGGAGGTGGAGGGAAGGAAGGGTGTGAGAACTGATGAATGAATTTGCAGGGGGATGGGAGGTATAAATTTTCCAACTTGTAACAGACACAAACATTCCTCTTTAAGCTTAACTCTCTTTTTTACCTAAGTTATGAAGAGTGAGGTGCTACCCATCAACTGACTCTGTGGTCTTAATTTGTGTGCAAAGTGCATCCTGGATGATGTGCTCTTCAAGGTACATGACCATGATTCTGCCCTGGAACCTAGTTTTCCGTTATGAGCAGTAACTGGAGATGTTGTTTGGTCAAATTGTTGTAAAGAAAATCCATCCCAAATATTCGCAGTTGTTGTAAGCCTCTCAAGTCACCCTGCCCCTTTCTTCTTTACAGGTCTAGGTAAATCTAAGGTCATCATTAAAGAAACCG
Organism: Cynopterus sphinx; assembly: GCA_030015415.1. Classification (NCBI taxonomy): domain Eukaryota; kingdom Metazoa; phylum Chordata; class Mammalia; order Chiroptera; family Pteropodidae; genus Cynopterus; species Cynopterus sphinx. The sequence goes on along the minus strand of CM057386.1, from coordinate 92,862,123 downwards.
CTATTGTAAAAGACATGCCAAAACTTGCTGTACTTTGCCTTCTCTGCTCTCTTGCTGGCAGTGACTAAACTGTGAATCCCGGTAGGATTCTGTTCCAAATCGTATTCTGCCATTACTATTTTTGGCCTCTTTCTTTCATTATTCCAAACAGAACCACACAGAGGTCACACACTTTCAAAATGACCATTTGTTTCCCCATACTGCAAAAAGTTGTAGAGGATTTTCTGTCTCAGACGTCTTGTTTTTCCAGAGTACATTTATGTCTCTGAGCCACATTATCTAATGCTTATTGTATGCTATGATTTGCTTGCTGCTTTCAAATGCCCGTATTAATGGATTTTAAGTAAAGAAAGTTTTTAGGAAGTTTTTAGTCAATTGAACTTCTCCCCATCTTTTTTAATTTTTACATCTTTATGCAGATTTACTATTTCTTAATCTACTGGGGAAACAAAAGCAGTATGAGGCGATGATTAATTCTAAGCGACCACATCAAAGCAGCCATGTAACCATGTCCCATTAAGGGCTAATTACTAAACACTTGGTAAAGGCATTAATAATCTTTTTAGGTTATTATTGTTCTGATCTTAGAAATGTTTTTTATTAAACCATATAACCTGTGTGTTTCAATTATATTTATCACACAGTATGAAAAATTAAGTAATTTTAAGTTCCGCTCTTGGAGGGAACTTCACTGTGACTGCGTGAATCATTCTACACTTTGCAAGATGAGATAAATCTTCGCGTGTTTTCTTCACGAGCAGAAGTCCATCCATTCTTAAAGCTTATTATCAGTTTCCCATACACCTTTGTGTGAATTAGTATTCTATGTTGCAAATAACTTAAAGTTGCTTAAACAATAAAGAGAAATGTAACTGAAAAGTCCAGAGGAAGTTGGCTTCAGGTAATGATTCTTTCCAACATGATTTTATTCTCTTTTTATTTGACCATACACAAAAGTTTTATGGAGGAGTCCAAGTTCCATGGAGGAGTTAAATCACAAACTCAAAGGACCCTATATAGAAATACCATTACAAATAACAAAATATGTTTATAGAACAAATTCATGCCCTAAACTTTGGCTACTGACCCACTGATTTAGAATAATTATCTATTTGCTGTGCCTCTGGTATTTGTGGAAATAGAACTTTAACAAAAGAGACACAAAGACCAAATGTATATTTTCTATAATACTATAGTGCCTTTTGAATTTTGATCTGTGTACACGCACATGCACACACACACAAACATAAATGTATCAAAATATTGGAGTGAGGAAATGCTCAGAAAATCTGAATTACTCTAGTTCACAGAATTTGCTAGGGTGGGCCTCTGATTCCTTCATTTCTATTTAAAGATTCTTTCCCATGTGTTGATTATTTTTTCATCTCATTTAATCTGTTACTGCTTTTGTGACTTATGAGCATTCTAGTTTTCATATTTAAAAGAGGCGAATCTTCTAGATTTTAGGGTACGGGGCACTTGTGGAAGATCAACATTAATATAGTTTTTCTCCAGTAGAGAGGCAACCATTTATACCATGCAAATTGGAAAAGACTTGGAAACTGTTCCATCCAAAACGCTTCTCTTCTAGTCTGCTCTGATACCTGAAAGAAATCCCACTACTGTGCATCTCTTAAATGCAAATAATTCTAGGAGAGGTACTCCCACGCTCTCTACAACCATTTTTAACTCCTGAGGAAAATGAACTTAAACAGATTCCTACTTCCAGGTGAGACTCTACAAGCTTCTACAGGACTGGGACTAAGAATGGTGAATTTTAATAAAAAAGAAACATCTGAGTTTCAGTTTTACCATTTGTAAAATGAATGAGTTGGACCAGTGTGTCCTCAAATTTCCTTCCTTCAGGGCTCTGCTCTGGCTAAAAGGTTTTTAAATACCTTATTTCACTTGATAAATCTAGGATGGATGGGAGGGGCAGGGGGTATTACTCTTCTAACTTGTCAGATGAGGAAATCGAGGCTCAACAAAGTTGGGTCTCTTGCCCAAGACCCCAAAGAGACTGTTTAGCATGATCGCTTAACTCCAAGTTCAGTGACATTTCATCTACATCATACTTATTTCTTCATCCATTGAGCACTAACTGCAGGGGATGGTGCTGGGGATGCAAAACCAAAAGGATGAGGTTTCTGCCCTCTTGTGGCTGGCAGCCAGTGGAGAAGATGAGTACTTAAGAGAACAGCGTGGCTAGTTGCCTGCTGGAGAGAGATGGAAGCGGGGATCAGAGCAAGCTTCATGGAAAAGGTGCATCATTGAGGGTGAACTAGGAAGGACGAGTAGGTGTCTGGTATAATGAAAGGGAAGCCAGTGCTCTCGAGAGAAAAGACATCATCCTACAAGCAGGAATCTTAATGTGCTATGACAGTTGTCTCTGCAGCAGATTGGCAGAAACTTCTGGGCAGAGGGATCTTTTGGATAACTTCATTTGTTATTGCCTTACTCAGGTCTGCACCAGATTTTAGGCTCCTAACTGCCTGCTCTGTCATCCCTACGTGGTCTTTATTCAGGAGTTATATTATGAAAGAAGATGGAAAGTGTCAGGCAAGTAACAGGCTATAATTTCTTCGGTTGTTTTATATTTAGTTTTACTTCTCATATTGTGGAGTAGGAGGCTGAAATCCCTCTTGAAGTTTTCACAAGACTCAGTAATATACCCAAGTCACAGAGGTGAAAGACACGGCAAATTTTCATTATTGCTTAAAAAAGAAACCCATCATGGCTACTGCCTGGGCAGGTTGTTGCTGTGGGAACAGGTTGCTTCCAGGCACCTTCAGCGCACCTCATTCTGCAACCCTCCTCTTAGCATCCTGACCCCATAAGAAACACACTTTGGAAGCAGAACTAGAAGATTTTCTTCCATCCTTCTTCAGACTTACTTCATTTTTTTGACTACTTTGGTCAGTATCACTGTGACATGCAGCTGCTTCCAAGTCATTCTTCTTCAGCTCACTCACAGAACTGTAAATATAAACACACACACACACACACACACACACGCACACGCACACACGGGGGCACACGTACATGGACACACACCTATAGTTAGCGAAATCCATTTTCTGGTATACTCTTTACACTTCTAACACAGATCTAACACAGTTCCTAGCCAAAACTTTTATTCATTTCATGCTCTTAAAAGAGACCTACAGCAGTTATCTCAAGTCTTCCGTTCATTCTGCGAGTCCCTGTTTGTTTGTTTTTCTTTTATGGTAAGAGGAAAAACCTTTCATTCACTAGAATCTTAACATATTGCATTTGTTTATGAACCAACCCTTTAAAAGTTGCTCCAGGTAGAGCCCTAGGTGGGTATGCAAGAGCAATACCCCAGAGAAAGAAGTGCTGTCTGGGATGAGAGAAACTTGCATTATTTTCAAAAGAGAGTGGGGAGGGAATGGGAAGATGAAAAGAGAGAGGAAAGAGAGAGGCCCCAAGCCAGTGGCCAGACCACCATCCTCTGAGTCACCCAGAGGACTCATCACCTTTTCATATCTCTATGTCCTTCCTAGGCAGCCAGTTGCTAAGTCCTGCCATTCTTCCTTCTCTACCATTTGAGCGGGAATCTCCTTCATTCTGTTTCTACTATTACCTCTTTAACCTGGAACCTGAACACTGAGCTCCAAAAAAATCAGCCTCCCAGCCGACCTTCCTACCACAAACTTTCTCCTCTCCTTTACCCTCTGTCACACCCCCATTATCAGACTAATCTTCCTAAGACATATTTTGTTCACCACATCAGACAAAGCCTTCAGCTGCTCCCCGGAGCCCATTAACTAAAGCTCAAAATTAGAATTCAAGGCTCCAAACATTGTGACCCTAATTTATCCTTCTTAGCCTATCTTCACAGCATTAGCTTATATTAAGCGCTTACTATGGGGCAGCCATGCTATTAAAAGCTTCTAAATGCTATTTGTCTATTCAAAATCCCTTTCCAAGAAAGGTATATGTCCCCCACCTCCTGAGGTCCTGTTGGGCTTCCCTTGGTGACTCCCACAGGCCAGCCAATCAGCATTCTACTCTCCCCCACATTTACCCCAGCTATCTCAAATTTGACTTGCAGGTGTGAGAGACAGTGGGTTTCTCCCTTCTCTTAGAGTTAAAATCTACACAAAGATATGGAGAAGGGCAGAAAGGAGGAGAGCTGAAGAATGAGAAAGGGAAACCTGATGACATTTTGTCTCTCTGGATCCCAACATGCATACAGATAGCTCTGTCACTGGACTTTTCCCATAGTGAGTCAAAAAAAGGTATCTTCTGACAAAGGAGGTAAGAATATACAATGGGGTAAGGACAGTCTCTTCAATAAATGGTGTTGAAAAAATTGGACAGATACACGCAAAAAAAAAAAAAAAAAAAAAAGAAGCTGGGCCACTTCTTTGCACCATATGTAAGAATAGACTCAAAATGAATTAAAGACTTAAATGTGAGACCTGAAACCATAAAACTTCTAGAAGAAAACACAGGCAGTAAACTCTCTGATACTACTAAAAGTTATTTCTTTTTGGATATATCTCCCAGGGCAAGGGAAACAAAAGAAAAAATAATCAGATGGGACTACATCAAACTAAGAAGTTTTTGAACAGCAAAGGAAACCATCAACACAACATAAAGACAACCAACTGTTTGGGAGAAGATATTCACTAATGATACATCTGATAAAGGGTTAATATCCAAACTATATAAAGAACTTATAAAACTCAACAATAAAAAAACAAACAATCCAATTTAAAAATGGGCAGAAGACCTGAATAGATACATCTCCAAAGAGGAAATACAGATGACTAATAGACATATGAAAAAATGCTCAAGGTGGCTAATCGTCAGAGAAATGCAAATTAAAACCACAATGAGATATCACCTCACACCTGTCAGAGTGGCTATCATCAATAAATCAAAAAACAGCAAGTGTTGGCAAGGATGCGGAGAAAAGGGAACCCTTATACATTGTTGGTGGGATTGCAAATTGGTACAGCCACTATGGAAAACAGTATGGAGGTCTCTCAAAAAATTAAAAGTGGAAATACCTTTTGACCCGGCAATTACATGTCTGGGCATTTATCCAAAGAAAACCAAAACAGTAATTCGTAAAGATCTATGCACTCCAATATTCATGGGAGCCCAATTTACAATAGCCAATTTATGGAAGCAACATAAATGCCCATCAACAGATGATTGGATAAAGAAGTTATGGTTCGTATATACAACGGAATATTACTCAGACATTAAAAAAATGAAATCCTACCATTTGCAACAACATGGATGGACCTAGAAGTTATTATGCTGAGTGAAATACATCAGACAGAGAAAGATAAATACCATATGATTTCACTTATATGTGGTACCTAAGGAACAAAAAGAACAAACTAAGAAAACACAGTCTCACAAATATAGTGGACAATTTGGTGACAGACAGAGGGGAGGGGAGTTAGGAGGCTGGGAGAATGGGGTGAAGGGTTAAAGAAGTACAAATTAGTAGCTGGTTAGTTAGGCACGGTGAACAAGGCAGAGGGAATGCAGTGAGCATTAATATGTTGGCTAAGTGGAGGGCCAAGGAGAGAGGGAGCAATTTGGGGGATCATTTTATGAACTATATAGATGTCCAACCAATGTCCTGTATACTTGAAACTAATTAAAATAAATAAATTTAAAAAAATGTAAAAAACATCTTTCTTAGCTTGTTTGAGTTGTTTGCTGTTATTTGCAATTGAAACGATGACTAGAGCACTTTCCATGGCTTAGCTCATTTGATCCTCACCACTGCCCTGTGAGGCAGGACTATTACTTTCACCTATTTTGATGAGAAGTGACATCAGAGAGATGTAACTTGATCAAGCTCTTGAGCTCATGAGAGAGGTGTGGCTGAAGAAGCCTGTCGGTGGGTGATGATTACAGCAACCACTTACTTTTACATTGTTGACTGTCCACGCTGACATAATCTTACTATTTCAGGAGGCTTTTGTTAAGACAGGGAAAAGTTATAATGCCTCATTGTTCATTTAGGAACTTCCCAGATGGATCTAACCCATTTCCCATTAAAAAAAAAATGTAGTTCACTGCCAGCATTCTTTTAACACCATGTGTAGGAATACTCTGTTTTCTAGGATTTGACATTTCAGTGATTGAGAATTACTATATTTTGTAAATGGAAATACCACTAAAAAAAGAATGCTATAAAAAGAATGATGTCATTTGTTTCCAAAGACTATCAATATACTAGAGCTATGAGAAAATAATAATGAAAGGGAGATATTTCACGGCAAAATTTGAGGGTAAAGTTAGGACTGTAATCCACAAGTTATCTTGGGGTAAATGCAGCTGAAAGCATCATGGGAGAGTATTCTTGGGACAAATGGGAAATGGATTAAATGAAAATCAAACTTCAAGTTTTCAGTAGGAAGTGTGTTTACTCCTCAGTACTCTTCGAACACCTCGCTTCAAAATCCTCACCCTTCTGTGTTTCTAATCAGGATCCTTTTTCAACCCCAATCCAGCCCTCCATGAAAAGAAAAGCCTGCTTGAAAACAGGCACCAAGACCTCCCCTGTCTGTGCCCTCACCTCTCTGAGTGCTGCTGCTAACTAACTTCGTTGTGGTGATAATTTTCAATATATACATATGTCAAATCATGATGTTGCACACTTTAAACTTACACAATGTTATATGTCAATTATATCTCAATAAAGCAGTAAAATAAAAGTTACAGGAAAATTTTCAGACTGGGTGGTAGGGGTGATTTCTTTGTTTTCTTGCTGTGGCTGCTTTCTTTGGGGGGCATATATATAGTTTTTAAACTAAAATACAGTTGGAGAACATATTCTTCAGTTGAAAAATAAATGGAAAGTCAAAGTAGGAAGAAAAATGTTTCAGGTATAGGGACTAGCACATGCAAAGTGCAGGGTGTAGGTTGCATCTGCTGTGTTAGAGGATGAACGAGGAGGCTAGTGCGGCTGGAGTGGAGTGGCCGGTGAGGAAGAGATTGGAGATGAGCCAGAGAAGCAGCTAGGGCCATATAAGGACTCTGAATTTTAAGACAATGGAAAGCTGCCGAGCAAGGGAGTGCCTTATTCTGCATTATACTCTTAAGGAGCACTTGCCTGCTGTGCGGGGCAAGGAGGGAAGCAAGATCAGTTAGGAGGATGTTGTGTAATCTGGGCAAGTGATGATACTTTAGACAAGAAGTTTAGCAGTGGGGGTGGAGAGAAGTGTTCGGAATCAGGCTCTATTATAAAGGCACAAAACTAGAATTTTCTGAGGGAAAATGATGTTGAGTGTGAGAACAAGAGTGGAGTAGATGAAGATATTAAGGGTTTTGACCTCGGCAGCTGGATAGAAGTGGTTCCATGTACTGAGATGGGAAGTATTGGAGAGAAATAGGATTGAAGGTGGCCATCGTAAATTTGAGGTGGCTTTTAGATAAGTGATGAAGGCACGGGGAAGGAAAGTCTGGAGTGCTGGGATGAGGTCAGCTTGGACATATAAATCCAGAAGTCATTAATATACAGTAACCTCCCCTTGCCTGTAGTGTTGGGAGCCAGTTTGCCTGATGGCTGCCCTTGGGGCAGATAAGGGATTATTTACTCAACAGGATGTCTGCATAGCTGGCAAATACTTTGTTAATCTTATCATCTGAAAAGCACCTTTGTGGCTTCAGGGAGTGAGCTGATTGTTTTAAGGAGGAAGACAGGATTAGCAACAGGTTTGTTATTTAAATGTCAGCAATTGTTTGTGTATACTTGGGATCTTCGGATTAGGGATTTTCAGATTCCCTCGGTGAGATCCCCGCCTAGTCATGAGGTATAAATATGGTGTGCTGAATAAACTCGGACTGCAGTATTAACTGTCAGTCCCCCCGACTCTTTCTCTTCTTTTTTCCTTAATCCTCACTCCCCCTCTCAGGACTGTTCAATCTTTGCCGGCGGGCTCCGGCACTGCAGTTTTTTGTTTTGTTTTGTTTTTTTTTTCCAGTTTTTAGTTACCTGTGGTCAACCACGACTGGAAAATATTAAATGGAAAATTCTAGAAATAAACAATAAGTTTTAAATTTTCCATAGTTCTGATAGCATGATGAAATCTCGTGCCATCCCACTGGGACATGAGTCAACCCTTTTTCCAGCATATCCATGCTGCATACGCTATTTGCCCATTAGTCACTTGGTAGCCTTCTCAGTTGTCAGATCAACTGTTGCAATATGACAATACTTGTGTTCAAGTAACCCTTATTTTAATAATGGCCCAAAAGCCAGCCACAGTTTTATTACAATATATCATTTTATAATTATTCTATTTTATTATTAGTTGTTGTTAATCCCCTATTTGTGCCTAATTTAGAAATTAAACATTATCATAGGCATGTGTACAATTTCCTGACTGATAGGGGTGACAGGAGAATCTTTTGTTATATTAGGTCTTAGTCTCAGGTTCCTGACACAAGATCTTCTAAGACCCTTGGAATCTTTGGAGTGATAAGTGTGTCTTTTTGCTATGGTAATGAGATGACTGGTACCTGGGGACCCCTAGATAGCTTCTGAATGGGGCTGTTTTCAAGAAAGAACAAGGCATGATTAGAGGGTTGAAGCTTTCAGCCCTACTCCCTGACGTAGGGGGAGTGGAGAGGAGCTGGTGATTGAATGAATCACCAATGGACAATGATTTAATTAACCATGCTTAGTTAATGAAATCTTCATAAAAAATTTTAAACCACAGTGCTGGGAAAGCTTCTGTGTTGAACATATCATTTTGCTGGGAAGGTCGTGTGCCTGGAGAGGGCATGGAAAGTTTATGTCCCTTCCCCTGTATCTTGTCGTATGTACCTCTTCATCTGGCTGTTCATCTGTATCCTATTAATATCTTTTATAATAAACCAGTAAATTAAGTGCTTTCCTTAGTTCTGTGAGTGGTTCAAGCAAATTATTGAACCTGAAGAGGGTGTCGTGGGAACCCCTGACTCATAAGCTAGTTAATCAGAATTTTGGTGGCTCAGGACTTCTGATTGTCATCTGAAGTAGGGGACAGATTATGGAACTGAGCCCTTAACTTGTGGGATCTGATGCTAACTTCAGGTAATTGGTGCCAGAATTAAGTTGTGGGTCATCCACCTGCTGTTTGGAGAGTTTGAGTATCAGTTGTTAGTGTGAGCAAAAACCAAACCACATTTGATGTCAGAAGTGTTCTGTGGGTAGAAACATCATAGTACCCTCTTTTCTTAGTTTGTTGATTGTTTTTATTATGAAAGGATATTTGGTTTTTGTCAGATGCTCTTTCTGCATCAATTGAGATGATCACTATGTGTTTTTTTTGATATGGTGAATTATATTGATTGCTTTTCAGATGTTAAACCACTTTTGCTTTCTTGGGATAAACATCACTTGGTCATGATGTATTGTCCTTATTATGTAAAGATGCATTTAATTTGCCAAAATTTAAAAAAAAATTTGCATCTATGTTCATGAGGTATATTAGTCTATAGTTTTCTTAAGTCTCAGCCTGATTTTGGTATCACTGTAACGTTGGCCCATGGAATGAGTGAGTTGGCAGGTATTCCCTACTCTTCAATTTTCTTGAAGTTTTTATGAAGAATCAGTATTCTTTCTTTCTTAAAGGTTCGGGCCTGGGGTTTTCTTTGTAAGAAGGTTTTTAACTATATTTTTTAATTTCTTTGATAGCTATAGAGCTATTCTGGTTATTTATTTTTTCTTTGGTAGGTGTTGGTACTTTGTATCTTTCAAGGAATTTGTCCATTTTATCTATGTTGTGATATTTCTACCTGGTGTAATTTAAATAGCAGATGAAAAAAGTTCAATTTCTTCCCTATCTTTTCAAAGTAACTCTCTCTTTGGTGCGTTGAAGCAATATAGGGTTTTGACTGGTCCCCACGGACCCCGGCTTTCTTTGTAGGGTCAGTCTTTGGCAAAACTATTACCTTCCCTCCCCCTGCTACTTGTACTTCTCCAGAATTTCCTACCTTTAGTCTCCCTAGGTAGCAGGAATCTACTAAACAAAACAAAACAAAACAAAACAAAACCACTTCCAATTGCCTATTACTTACGGATTAATCAGTCCAGGAGTACCTGCATTTCAAAAGAAAATGTCTAAAGAGGATTACGCAGAGCAAAGATAAGTAAATCTTTCATAGTGTTATTTCAGGCTCTGTGATAAATAGGTGTGGGAAGTACTGCGGGAGGTGGGCTTTCTTCTCTGTCTTACAAATCTTATTCGAGCACAAGTTGGTTTGCATTATTCCGCTTAAGTCTCCCCCCAGGGAGCCCCCTTCCTCCTTTGGTTAACACACAACCTTTCACGCAGCCTTGGAAGACAGTGGCCGCTTCTCAGGGTCACCGGAATCCCCCCTTTATGCTGTCTTGCAGAGCAGACCTCTGTTCCGGCTGTCGAACCCTTGGACTTCTCTGAGACGGTATTTCTGCTCGGGAGTGGAGTCCGGAGAGGAACCTGGAACATCAGGCACCGCGGGAGACCAAGCCAGGAAAGTCTGCGGGCCACGGAGGCCGTCCCGAGGCTGCGAGGCCCCTGCTGCCCCGGCCCGGCCCCAGCCCCTCCTTGGGCTGCCGCGTGGACCTTTCCGGCGGCGCGGGGCCCCCCGCGGAGCGGCGACCGCCCCGCGCGGACACAGCGAGTCTCCAGGGCTGCGCGGCGGCTCCGGCGTCCCCGCGCGACGGGGCCGGGGGCCCGGGGCCGGGGCGGGCGTTGGGGCGGGCGTGGGCGGGGACCGGGTGACCGAGGGAGGAACACAGCCCGGCCCCTCGCGCCGCCCGAGGCCTCGGCCCCACGCGCCGGGCGGCGGGGCGGGGCGGGGGCAGCGCCCGGCGACCTTGGGGTCCCGCCCCGCAGCGCGGCGCCGGCCCGGCCGCGGCATGGGGCTGGACAGCCTGGAGGCGATCTTTGACCGCGTGGGGCACTTCGGCAGGTGGGCACCCGGGGCAGCGCGCGCCGCGGGGGCGGCCGCGCCGGGGGCGGCTGTTTCTCGCCGTTGCGCTCGCGCCCGGAGACGCCTCCGCCCCAGGTGGCCCGGGGCGGTCGCAGGGCCGCGGCCGCACTCCTGGCCCGGGGCCGGCTTGTCGCGTCCGACCCTGGCGGCGGGGCCGTCCCCGAGGGAGCAGGGGGCGTGGGGCTCGCTGCGGCCTTGGCGGGGGCGCGCGGTCGGGAGGTCCCGCCCGAGGCGCCGGGTCGTGCGGACGGAAGAGGGCTGGTCCCTGGCCCCCTCCCGTGTCTCTGATGCGCCAAACCATCTCGGTTTTCACGTCCCCAGGCGACTGCTGCCCTGGCCCGCCGTGCCCTGCAGTCTGCCTAGCAGACACTGCCCCAGGAACAACCGTTACCGGAGTTTGTTCCATTCATAGGTGCGGAGTAAGTGCCAGGTGCACTGTGCCAGGTGGTGCGGGGGGCACACACGGCTCCATTTGAGGACCGCTGGGATCTTGCAAAGCTGGTGTTGGAATCTTGACTTTAATGACTGGGGAACTGAAGCTGGTAGGGCCAAAGACCCACAGCTACCTGATGGTGGGGTCTAGGCCTAACCTTTGTACACTTGGCACCCTCTTTTCATTTGTTAAATTAATACAAAATAAGAATAAAAAAGGTATTCATTCATTCATGGAGAAATGCTTCTCTGACTCTGTTTTGGGAGGAGAGGAAGCTGGGTGAGGAGCCTACAGCATGAGGATCAGAGATTTGGAGCTAAGTCTGAATCCTGGCCTGCTCTGTACCTCTTAACGCGATTCTGGGAATACTGTGCCTCAGTGTCCTTCCTATCCATAAAATGGCAATCATTATAATACCTGACTTACCACCCTCTCCCAGGTTTGTAGTGAAGAAATGGTGTGTTGCTGCTCTTCAAGGTGGATCATTGCACACATTTTGGTTATTGAAAGAAATCACCAGAACGCGTGGTAGTCTGAGAGGAATTCCAATTTATTAAATGGAGTAGCAAGCTTATATAGGGGGAGGATCCGGTTGGGGACGGCTAGTAGTTGTGTCGGATATTGATTGGATTGTGGTAGGGTGGCGAGTGTTGATAGGTCTCTTGGACCGTCACTAGGGTGGAGGGGACTTTTGGCGCCGGCAAGCTTTTTTGGTGCTAGTGGGTTGCTAAGCATCATGGGATAGGGGATTTCGTCAGCTTCACTTCAGGTAAATGGAAAGTTACAGGGTTTGAAGAGGTGAAAAGTTAAGGGTCATTATGTTCCAACATTCCCCCCTCTTTGTTTTTGAGGAGAGGGGCGATGACCGTCTCAAGCTACTTCCTGCTCAAAGGGGGCGTAGTTTTAGGGTTGTCTGGGGAGGGGAGGGGAGCTGTTGCGGAAGGGAAAGTTGGAACAAAAGGCCTGTATATAGTCCCATGTTAGGCGGGAGAAGAAGATAATTTCTGTTGGCGTGAAGTCCTGGAGGGTTCCCTGCAACCAGAAATCGTTGATCTGTTCAAGAAAATCTTCCCAGGAATCCTCGGGGTGGAGGGTCCACAGGTCGGAGTCGAGAGCCTCCGGGAACTGTATCCAGGTAGCCATCAGCATTCAGTGAGTTGTTCTTTAAAAGAAATGGGATCCTGGGCCAAAGGACGGTAGTTATAATTCCTGAGGAGAAGCTGATTAAAGGTTTGGTTAAAAATTTTTCCAACCTGTGTCTGAAGAAATTTAATTAAGCAGGGAAGGAAGAGTCATCCGAGAAGGATTATAGTGAGCGGCCCTAGAATGGGCCAGAGCCAGGTGAGGAGGGGGTTTTGAAAAAGAGATGTCCAGGTGGCGGATTGGGCATTAGTTTTGTAGAATGAAGTGGCTAGGTCTTCAAGTTTTTTTATGTTGGTTTCAATAATACCTGATTCATTAACATAGTAACAGCATTCTTCTTTTAAGAATAAGCAAGTTCCACCTTTTTCTGCAGTTAGTAAGTCCAGAGCCCTCCTGTTTTGTAAGGTAACCTTTGCGAGTGATGTTATTTGTCGTTGGAGAGAGCCTAAGGACTCAGCAGTAGATGTAAGAGCACCTCGAAGTTTAGAATTAAGATCGGCACGGCCCATAGAGCAGAGGCGTCCCAGGCTCCCCGCCTCCCAATCCACCTGCTACGATGTTGTAAGAGAGATTCCAACTAAGACTGGGAGGAAGGCCGCTCTCTTATGTCTAGAGGCAGGTTGAGGAGGAAGAGAAGTTCAGAGTTAGAATAGAGGGTGAGCTGAGAACAATGGTGACGGGGAGGCAGGGAGTAGTAACGCGTTGGGAAAGATGACAGTGTAGAGAGTACCTGCTGTACCAGAAAAAAAAGAACCCGGACGCCGCGGTGAGATTAGAAATGGTGATGTTATAGTCACAGTGGAAGGGCGATGATAGAGAGGGGGGCAGAGTTTCCTAGGAGGCACAGTCTGGGGATAAGGGTGTGATTGGATTGATCCTCGGGTTCCTATAAGGGAACATTAGGGAGATGGGAGGGGAGTGTATGTTTTAGGTTTTAGAAGGAATGAAGTTAAGTTTAGGGGACAGCGGCCAAGAGTGGTCGTTTGAGAGACGACAAAGAAAAAAACAGTTTTTGGGAGATGTGGAAGGAGAGTGTGATTAAGAGAGATAAGCTGCTTCGAAAGGATTTGTAGCCAGGTGTAGGTGGGTAAGGTAGTTGACTTGTCGAGTCAGTGGACCTTAGGGCGAAATGAGTTGAGTCTCTTGATGTTTGATGTCAGTAGATACTAGGAGAAACCGAGGATTGATGGGAATGTATTGGCGGTGATAGTAAGGCGTCCGCAAGGGTGAGAAGCATAGCCATTACAGTAAAAAGGCACCAAGAACTACCCCCCGCCCCATCTAGAGTCCCAAGAATCTTGATGTGGAGTTTGAAGGAGCCACCTGAGACCTGTAAAATATTACCACCTACTCTTGACCTGTTGGAGATAGGGGTCATGGATTTTACAGGCCCAGTAGGGACAGCCACTATAAGTTTCCGCCATCGTTTGCAATAATCCTGTTTTTTGGTCAAATAGAAAGCAGACATAGGGATGGGTGGCATGGGAGATAAGCTACTGTCTGTCAGGGGTATAGTGATTGGCCCGGAACATCCCATGAGGGGGCAATCAACAGTGGCGGTATGTAAGGCAGTGAGTTGGACTTGTTTTTCAGTGTAAGTTTCTGAACCTTGAACCTCCAGACAAATTGACTGGAGGAGAGCCCAGGTAAGGAAGAGAGACTAAGATAGAAAAGATAAGAAAAAGGGTCATAGTTTACTCTGGGATAGGCGAAAGGCATGCTCAGCCTTGAGTGATTTTGAGTTTAAGGGAATGATTGGACGGGTGTGGGGAGCAGGCGAGGTATCGTGAGTGGCTGGTGTTTTTCTGCCGCCTGACTGGAGGAGAGGCTTTTCGAGGTGTATGCCTTCAACCTGGAAATGTGAATCCAAGGGGTTAGATTTTTGTCCGGAAGGAGTAGTTTGGCCGCTGTTGGAGTGGTTAGGACAACTGCAAGGACCTCCCATTTTGGTTTGGAGGTCCTTTTTTCTCAGAGGGTGTAGAGGACCTGATCGCCAGGTTGTAAGGGGTTAGTATTTCTGACTTACGGGGTGCGGGCAATAGGCCAGTTCTGATATTTCTATATTTCACCTCTTATGACAGGAGGGGAATGGTGAGGGAGGGGGAATGATGGAGTTGGAGGAACTATGCTAGGGGGTAAAGGGCTACCATACATAATTTCAAAGGGAGAAAGGTTGGTAGGTTTTTTTGGAAAGAGCCTAATCTTTTAGAAGAGCCAGTGGTAGTAACTGAGTCCAGTTGAGATGTAATTCAAGCGTTAATTTGGTAAGAGTTCCTTTTAGGGTCCTGTTAGATCTCTCAACTTTTCCTGATGCCTGGGGTCTATATGGGGGCAGTGAAGATGCCAGGGTAGAGAGAGAGATTTGAGGCAAGATTTTGAGTGATCTGAGCAGTGAATTCGGGGCCGTTGTCAGATTGAAGGGAAGAAGGCATCCCAAACCGAGGTATTATATCAGTCAGCAGGTGTTTCATGCACCGTGGATGCCTGTTTATTGGTACATGGGAACGCATACTCGACCCATCCTGAGAAGGTGTCCACGAAGACTAACAGATATCTGAGGCACTTTACCGGGAGGCATATGGGTGAAGTCAATCTGCCAATCAGTGGCAGGGTAGTGCCCGCCTGGTGTGTTGGGTATGGTGAGGGTTTGAGATTAGAAGCAGGGTTGACTTTGACATGCGCGGCAGGTGGAGAGGTCTGCTAGTTGCTGTTTTTCTGTTGTGGTTATGGGAAAGAAGGTCTGGATGAATTGGGTGAGGTTGTGAGGGCTGGGATGGAAGAGGTCATGCAGCATTTGAAAGAGAGTGTGTTTAATGGGAGGCTGTGCACGTGGTCCGCTTAGCGAGAGGTATAAAAGGGTGGGTAGAGTGGAAGGTGGGGGGTGAGAAAGGGCCGCCTGTTTAGCTGCTGCATCAGCCAGATTATTGCCTTTAGAGTGGGGTGAGGTGTTATCTGATTGATGTGCCTTACAATGTATGACCCCGAGGCGGGTGGGTACGTGTGAGGCTTGGAGGAGCTGACTAATGAGATCTGAATTGGTTATTCAGTTTCCACGAGTTGTAAGGAGTCCCCGTTCTTTCCATATTTGAGCATGAGAAAGGAGAATATGGAAGACATATTTGGAATCGGTATATAAATTGAGAGTCTTGTCACGGGAGAGGACACAAGCCCTAATAGCTGCTGAAGCTCCGCCTGTTGGTTGGTTGTGTTGGGGGGAAGTGCATGAGCCTCTATGGTGTTTTGAAGAGAGACTATGGCATATCCAGCTTTAGGAGTATTATGGTGTCTAAAGGAGGAACCGTCCGTATACCAATTGTGGTGTGCCGAGGGTATGGGGTCGGGTTGAATATTGGAAGGATGTGATGTAAAAGCATGTAGAGTTTCTAAGCAGCTGTGAAGGGGTTGGGGGACATTAGTCTGGACGGGAAGGAGGGAGGCTGGGTTTAGAGGCGAACAGGGCTGAAAGGAGATTGAGGGATTTTCTAAAAAGGCTGTAAATAAGGAGAGTACTCGAGATGGAGGGAGACTTTGGAGGGCCTTGTAAGTGAGCAGGTCTTTGAGGCGATGGGGAGAGAGAACAGTTATGGGAGCACTGAAAGTGAGTTTGGAAGCTTCTTGTTGAAGCTTCTGTGCTGCAGCCAGGGCACGTAGACAAGGAGCCCAGCCCCTAATGGTTGGATCCAGTTGTTTAGAGAGATAAGCGACCGGGCCAGCAGGAGTCCCGCTTTTGTGCCAAGAGGCCCAAGGCCTGTCCTTGGTTTCATGAGAATACAGTAGGAAGGGTTGTGTCAAATTGGGTAGGTGGAGAGCAGGAGCGAGAGGAGCTTGTCACGTAAAGAGCAAAAAGGAGTAGCAGGAGATGTGGACAGAGGTTCTGGGGGTCTCCCTTGGCTAGTTCATAGAGAGGTTTGGCTAAGAGAGAGAAGTTTGGGATCCAAGCCCTAAAATACCCAGCCAGTCCTAGGAAGGATAGGATTTCGGACTTGGTTTTAGGAATGGGCCAGGAGGAAAGGGCCTGTTTTCTGTCTAAGGTGATGGACTTGTGGTGAGGGGTCAGGGTGAAGCCGAGGTAGGTGACAGAAGTGGTAGAGACTCAAAGCTTTGGACGGAGACACATGGTATCCATGATCTCAAGTAGAAAGTTGAGGAGGTAGGTGTCCTCTTGGGAATCCTTTTTCGGATTTGGCTACAGAGAAGGAGATCATCTACATATTGTAGAAGTGTGGATTGAGGACAAAGAGGACGGAAGGATTTTAAGTCGGAGGCTAGGAATTGGCCAAAGATGTGGGCTATCCCTGAATCCTTGAGGAGGACTGTCCAAGTATATTGTTCAGAGTGCCGGGTGTGTGGATCGGACCAGGTAAAGGCAAAGATATCTTGGGAGTCAGAATGTAAGGAATAGAAAAGAAAGCCGCCCTTAAGATCTAGGACGGAGAAATGGGTGGTGTCTGAGGGGATAAGGGAGAGGAGGGTATAAGGATTAGGTACTAAGGGATGTATAGGAACTACAGCGAGTTGATTGATCAAAAGTCTTGTACAAGTCTATAGGTCCCATTAGGTTTTTTTACTGCCAGGATAGGGTATTAAAGGGGAGTGTGTGGGGCGATATATTGTTTGTGGAGAGGTCTTTAATGATGGGAGTGAGGCCGAGGAGGGCTGTTGTGAGGGGTATTGGGTCTGATGGATGTAGCTGGAGGGTCTTTAACACAATTTTGACGGGGGAACAATGTGCTGAGGAGGGGTTATGGACATCCCACACTACAGGGTTTACAGGGTATGGCAGGGTAGGGTGTGGGGGAGGATTATTGGATTCTTGAGAGTCAGATAAGGTCAGGGCCAGGATGAAGGAACTGGAGGGATCTGAGGAGGGGATTGAGATGGAAGCTCCAAGCTTGGAAAGTATATCTCTTCCTAGCAGAGGAACTGGGCATTGTGGGATTACTAAAAAGGAGTGTGAAAAGGAGTGGGGAGCGTTTTGTAATTGGCAAAATAGGAGGGGGGGTTCTATGAGAGAGTATGCGTGTTCCCCCTACCCCGACAATAGGGGTTGAACTGGGTGTGGTAGGGCCTCGGAACTCCCTCAAGAGTGAAAAGGTGGCTCCAGTGTCCACTAAAAATGAGATAGGCTGACCGTCTACCACCAGACTAACCCTGGGCTCTGCTTTAGTGATAGTAAGAGTCGGGACAGGCCCAGGGCCCCGTCAGTCATCGGCTGAGGCGACCATAGGAGGGGATTGTAGAGACTGGGGATTCGTTGGTCCATCTCCCCTTCGGGTGGTGGGACAATCGGATCCCCAATGTCCCATCTGTTTGCATTTAGGACACGGCCGGGTGGGGGCCCGGGGCTGTGGACATGCACGCGACCAGTGGCCCTCCTTGCCGCATTTAAAGCACACTCCGGGAGGGGTCTTTGTGGTAGGGTTGGCCTTTGTTTGGACACTAGTTGAGCCACCATCTGAAAGTCAGCCTGGCGTGCCTTATTACAGAGTTTTTCTTTTTCCTCCTCACGGCCATGAAAGACTTTGAAGGCAGTGGAAAGGATTTCGCTCTGAGGGGTTGCCGGGCCATGTTCTAGTTTTTTTAATTTTGTTTTTATGTCGGGGTAGGATTGGGCTAGAAAGAGGGTCATTAAGATATGTTTTCCTTCGTCCGTGTCTGGATCTAAGCTGGTGTACTGTCGGACGGCTTGTGTTAATCTGTCCAGAAAATCAGAGGGAGTTTCTTCCTTTTTTTGTATAATGTCTTGGACCTTCTGGAAATTAACTACTTTCCGGCAGCCTTTTTTAGGACCCACTACCAGACAAGAGGCGAATCCGGTCTCGGGCTTGGACACCTTGAACAGTGTTATAGTCCCAATTAGGATCTCTATCCGGGACTGCCCCAGGTCCAATGGGAAAGGTAGGGTCAGTGCTCTAGTCTGTTGGCATGTGTTTGGGCAGCATCCCATACCCTATGGCATGCTCCTCTGATAGGGAGAGTATTAGCCAGGAGCATAAAAATGTCCTGATAGGTAAGGCTGTATGCTTGGAGCACCCATTGGAATTTCTTTAATATAGATGGTGGGTCAGAGCTAAAGGAGCTAGCTTTTTTCAATTTGGGAGAGATCAGAAAGAGAAAAGGGCACATGGACACGGATCACCCCTTCTGCCCCTGCCACTTCCGAAGTGGGGCCATTAAGGTGGGGAATTGGAAGGGGTAGAAAGGAGGCCGGATGTGGGGGAGGGCCACGGGATCGTGTGTGTGGCGGGCTGAATGGAGGAGCGGAAGAGATGTGAATTGAGGAATGTGTGTTAGAGGCAGGTAGTGGTAGGGGTACAGCCGGATTTTGGGGTGGAGATCAATATGGAGGAGGCTCATCTCATGGGATCGGGTTTCCCAATTGGTAGCAGGCGGAGGAGGAGGAGGAGGGGTGGGGCGGAGATGGCTTTGGAGTGACGGCCAAGAGGAGTTGGGAGGGAGAGCATGAGGAGCAGAGAGCAGGGTGTTGAGATAGGAGATGGAAAGCTTGAACGTAGGGGATTTCTGCCCATTTGCCCAGGCGCTGGGCAGTAATTGAAAAGATCATGGATGAGGTTAGAGTCAAGAGACCTCGGAAGGCCAAATGGACTGGATTATCTAAGGGGTATTATGCCAATTTTGAGTACAGAGAATCTGGTGAGGAGTTTAGGTTTGATGTCTCCCTTTAAAGAGAGTGTGGAAAGGTTTCAGAAAAGGCATTGAGAGGGGAGCCTGCAAGGGGAGGAAGAGGAGGCTCCCATAATGTTGGAGATACTGAGGCAGGAAAGAAGTCTCCGACCAGTGGAGAACCTCGCAAATATATAGGGCGCCCCTATACAATGTGGGGGTTCGGAGGGTTCAGTAGAACTGGTTAGGAGACCTCCCAGAGGTCGTCACCCAGTGGGAGGTTCCAATTTGAGTCCAGGACTCAGGATTCGGAGAGAGTGCCGTACCGGGCTTTAGGAGGAAGGCAAGGAACGTGGAGGAAAAGTATAGGAGAAGAAGGGAGCCAGCCCTTTCACCTGCAGCAGGTGTTGTCCCTATAAATTGGTGTAGGGTAGGACGAGGGTCCACCGTAGTCTTGAAGACCGTGGTGGGGTGTATTCCCTCTCTCCTCGGTAACGTCAGGAGGCCACCGGATGGTCACGGCTAGTTCTCCTGCTGTAGTCACCGGGGAGTGTCCATCCCTAGAGGGGTTACTCACGGAATAGCCGGTTGGTCGGTGGTGACTGTGACGAGCCAGAGCCGGGTCAAATGGGCAGGGGAATTCCGGACTGGGTCGTTTCTAGGTATAGACGGGAGACAAGGCCTAATGAAGGCACTCCTTGTCCCGGTTTCGCACCAATGAAAGAAATCACCAGAATGCGCGGCAGTCCGAGAGGAATTCCAATTTATTAAATGGAGTAGCAAGCTTATATAGGGGGAGGATCCGGTTGGGGACGGCTAGTAGTTGTGTCGGATATTGATTGGATTGTGGTAGGGTGGCGAGTGTTGATAGGTCTCTTGGACCGTCACTGGGGTGGAGGGGACTTTTGGCGCCGGCGGGTTCTTTTGGCGCCGGTGGGCTTTTTTGGTGCTAGTGGGTTGCTAAGCATCATGGGATAGGGGATTTCGTCAGCTTCACTTCAGGTAAATGGAAAGTTACAGGGTTTGAAGAGGTGAAAAGTTAAGGGTCATTATGTTCCAACAGTTATAATTCCTGGCGTCTGCACAAAGGAAGCTACTGAGCAGGTGGGATACCTGCATTATTGAATGTGGAGTTGTGCCTAGCTTGGTCATCAGCTCTTTGTACATCTTACCTTCTTTAACCTTTACTACAGTCCTATGAGATTGGTAGTAGCATTCTCATTTGATCCATTGAGAAAACTGAGCCTTGTGCCTGAATCACACATCTACTCACAGAGCAGAATTGAATGTCAGTGGATGGCCATCGGCCTTCACTGCTCATGCTCTCTACCATGATGCTCTCCCGAGCACAATTAGGTACCAACTCCGGGACTCGGCTGGGTCCTTTATATATTATCTCATTGGATAATATCTCTTTCTGAGTTCCAATCCTGGCTCTATCATGTATTAAGTGTATGGTCCTGAGCATTTTACTTACCACTTTCTCATCTGTACAATGGGGTAAAAATAGGACCATAAATATTTATTATAAGGATTCCCCATGCAGCCTCTCATTTCATCCTCACAGTAACCCGATGAGGTAGGAGGTACTAACACCATTCTTAACCCCGTGTATTTTGGGATTAATTAAGGTAATTATATTGGTTGGTATTTGGCTGAGGTGCTATAACAAAGAGTTCCCTCACCTGGAAGTTTGTTCCTCTCCAGTCACTGTCGATGGTGGGTTCTATTCCATGGGGTTATCTGGGGACCCAAGTGGGTGAGGCAGCTCTGCCACCCACAGTATGGGGGCCTCTTACTGTGTCTGGGGCAGCTGCTCCCATTGTTCTCTCCCATGTGATCAGCTGTAGTTCACCATGGTGGAAGAAAAGGAAAATGGATTTTGGGGGACAACTCTTGGCTGGCCATAATAATGTGTGCTAAAGTCTTACTATTCAGTAAGTTCTCAAGAAATCATGGCTGTTATTGTTAACCAAGTCCCCATCCTGGTGGGAAGGGTCGATTACATAGGCAGCTTGTAGGAAAGAAAAGGGTAACGAGCCAAAGCTTACAGCAGAGGGTTTGGAAACAGTGTGACTGTAATACGGTACCCCATATTTTTCTCTAGTATTTGCTCTAATTGGTCTCCTTATTGTTTATAAATAGAAAGGGAAGTTATTGTGTGTTGTTAGTCTTTTGTTGACGAGACCTACTGAAAGTGTAAATCCCTAATTATCTCTCATTTCTCAGTCATTTCTAGGGCCAGAAAACACTATCCTAATCACCTTTAAGAGTGGAAAGCAGGACACCTAAGAAGAATTAAAAAGCAGTTCCAAGACTTGTCTTGAAACCATATTGAAGTTTCATGTACTTCACAGCTTAAGCCCTGTGTGAGAGGGAATTGAGGAAATAGATTCAGGCATCTGTGTTAGGGGACCTAAGAACCTGAATCTCTGAGTTGTTCTGAGAGAAGGGGAGAGATGGGTTAAAATGTCACACTTGGACTGTGGAGCCTGTAGCTGACTTATATTTGTGATATAGGTAGTGTTTTCTTTAACATATGAACCTTTCTTGGCTCTTCTTTTTGGATGTCACGCTATGAACATCGCAATAGCTAACACTTATATGCACCTGCAATGTGTCATAATGCTTCATATGTATTAAGTCTGTTCTCACAACCACCCATTTTTAAGCTTAGGAAATGGAGGCATAGCAAGGTTAAGGACCTTGCCCAAGGCCTCAGATGGTAAGTAACAGAGTCAAGATTCCAAACTTGGCAGTCTAGATCTGGAGTTCATGATCTTAAACCACAGTGGGGATACTATGCTTCTTTATACAGGATAACATAAATCAAGCACTAAAACCCATCACCTAGATTGCATGGGTCTATTTCCAGGTGGTTCTGGTCATCTTTGCTTTTCCTTGCATCTGGATTTTCTGCCTATTATGTCTCTATGATTCTTTTTCCATTAATGTGTCTCTCCAGCTGTAGGCACAGTGCTGTGTTGTATCTATAAGTCTATTGTCCTGGAAGGACCTTAGGTTGGGCACATGGATGGTACCTAATGGACAACAGTCTTCTTAAGGTAGAGAGTGATATGTTAGAATGCTAGACACCCAAGGAAGATTTTGTTTTTCCAAGAAGTTATCCATGCAAAAGGGAAAAGGAAGTTTAAATTGGAAGAATGCTTAGGATCATTCCAGCACATAGAAAACATATTTCTGTGAACTAGCATGGCTTTTGGGGACTGCTGAGTGGCTTATTATTTGTGAGGGTGTGAGGTAAGTGTATAGTCATTTCCAGGAATGTTTTTGTATGCCATGCTAAGGAGTTTGGGTATTAGGAAGATCACTTTGCTGACCGGAAGGTGCATTGGAAGGGCAGGAGTTGGGGAAGACCAGAGAAGACTCAGGTAAGAGCCCAGGTGGAAGATAATGAGGGTCTGGGCCAAGGCAGGGGGAGTGTGAGCATGGCGAACAGGACAGTTTTAACAGGTAGAATACATGGGACCTCTTGGTTCTAAGGCATGAAGGAGAAGTGGGGAAGGAACTGAGGCCAGGAAGGTGGTGATCAACTAGAGAAGCTGGTGGGATCCAAAGACTGGACACCTGGATGGTTCTGGAAATGGGGGCAGTGGGATGGATGATGATGGGGGAGCTGGCAGGGTGGGAGGTCATGGTCAAAGAGCAGACTGTGAGCCTTTCAGTGATGAGGCTGTTCCAGGTGGTGAGACCATTGAGGTACCAAACCCAAACCCCCCTTCAGGGGCGGGTAGGTAGACTTGAGAGAGACAAAACCCGTCTGCTCTTTGCAGGGGCTGTGTCATAGTTTTTTGAGCTGAAACTTGTAGGGGTGGGGAGAGTCAAATAATTCTAAATATGTGCATTATTTATGATTTATGTTACATTCTCAGTCATGTGCATATAGTAGTGGTATTATTATAGGATGCTTCTTGGGCCCCAAACAGGATTTGGTTTCAAGAGGACCTGACCCTGGGAGTTAGAGGCTGACCTGTCACAAAGTCCACGCTGTAATGACCTGGAGAGAGTGATGCTCAATCTGTATTGGAGCCTAGGAGTTTGCCTTTAGTGAAATTCACATTGCCTTTTCTCTGGCATTTCTCAGGCAATTATACTTTTACCATAATTTATGTGACTAGTTTCCTGCTGAAAGACATTTAAGTTTCCAATATTTTGCAGTTGTATATGGCACTGAAAACTAAATTTATAGATTAACTTTAGGAGAATCACTGTTCTTATGTCTAATACTCATTACTTTTAGGGAAGTAAAGTTTTTTTTTTTTTTTTAATTTCAAGAGCAGATTAGACTAATGATACCCATTAGTCTAATATAGCAAAGTAGAGACACTTAGGTGCTTGAATTAAAAAAAAAAAAAAAAAAGGACTAGCAAATATGAGCTATTTTTTTTAAGTAAGGATAGCTTTCCATTTTATTTACATGAGAAATTTGCTTAGCAAAGATGTTTTAATCAGTAAATTTCAGGTAGCCCACAAACTTTGAAGTGTGTTGAAATGAGTAAATGAGATAATGAACGTGAAAGTGCTTAAACTTTAGGTGTTAGTGGAATATGCACAGTGACCAAGGCAATGCCTAAGAAGGTGTTATGTACAGCACAGCAGCAAATTAACCTCTGCTGTGTTAAGAACAGTGCCCATCTAGAATCTGCCCATTAGGGCTGAGCCACTTGGATAGAATTCTCTAACAGAGCCCTTCCAGTTAGTGATTATTCCTGAAGGCTGGGAGATGCTTCCTGAAAAAAATGCCAGGGAAGGAAAAAATACCTCCTGAATGCAGGAGGCTGTTACCTGGGGGCAAGTGATCCTCTCTCCATGCCAGGTAGCACAGACTATGTAGGCCAAGGGCAGAGCCTCACCCTGAGGCTCTACAGTGACATCCAGCAGCCAGCGTATGGGGGCTTGCAACCTGGGGTGAGGGTTCAAGCGCCACTCGATCTTAGCCTTTTGGAGTGGGTCAAGCCACAGCAACTCAGGGTTGTCTTTTCACACCACTGTTGCTGCCCAGCCTCTCTCATGGAATATATTGAGGCTAATTTCTAATCATTTTTCTTTTGACGAGGGCACCTTTTCGGGAAAAACAGAGCTGCCTTCCATTAGCCCCAAGGATGTAAGCTTTGGGGCTCCACGCCCTTCTCTTCGCTGCTCATCGCAGAGACCACGAGAATAACAATTTGTGTGTTCATTCTCCCTCCCCTTCACTGCTAGAAAAAAGAAACTTAATTCCTGCCTGTCTTTCGCTTTGTGTGTGTGTGTGTGTGTGTGTGTGTGTGTGTGTGTATGTGTGTATGTGTGTTTTTTTTCTCTGAACTGTCCAACGGGGCCAGAGCCAGACACAGAGTTCAACTTTGAAATTGTGGCTGGCATCACCAGCCTGTTGTGTCCTGATAGCCACAGTACTTTAAATTGATCTATTTTACTTTTTATCTGCATGAGGTCCTATGAGACGTGAGGAATGTACCAGCTTGGCAGTCATCCCTGAGGACTTGGAGAGGTTGCCAACTTGATATTTCACAGCTTCGCTTCTGTGACCTTGCCTAGCATTGTCACTTGTGATAGTTGTCAAAATGGAGTGTGTTCACCTTATGGTGGGCAAAGATGATCCTTTGGAGTGCCATAAAAAATCCATTTT
The DNA here is from genome assembly GCA_030015415.1 of Cynopterus sphinx. Lineage (NCBI taxonomy): Eukaryota > Metazoa > Chordata > Mammalia > Chiroptera > Pteropodidae > Cynopterus > Cynopterus sphinx. The sequence goes on along the minus strand of CM057386.1, from coordinate 92,837,320 downwards.
ACCTTTTAAAAGTATGTCTATGGGTACATATATATGTGAATTTATATTTCAACATATATATTAATTCAATATATGAATATGTCCATGTATATATGCTCCTTTTATATGTTTGTGTGCACGCATGCATGCACACACACACATTCATTTATTTTGCCAACGGGGAACCCAGTCAAAATGTTTTTGGATACACTGGCCTCTTGAACACTTCTCCTTACCAGAGGTAGTGAGTGAGTAAGTATTAACTTCAGAACTGTTCATTTGCAGCCCAAGGTATAGTATTCCATGACATTCTTTACACATTGTACTACACAACATGCTAGGTGCTATAGGAGACACTAAAGTGACTGAACCACAGTTGCTACCCTTATTCAACCTTTTATGAGACTTTTTTTTTGTCTGTTTGATAGAGAAATAGAAAACATTCACCCGGTGTCCTTTAAAAAATCAACATAAATAACAAAGTGGTAGTTCAGTTGCATATTGTGGTCAGAGAAGAGAGAAAATGAATGAAAGTAAAGAAGGAGGAAGCAAATAGCAAAGGTGGATCTGAGAGAAGCAGGCAGTGAAGTGTAAAGTAGGCATTTAGGGTAGAGGGAAAACGGGGGGAGTGGAGAGAGGAGAAGGAACAGACTAGACCAGCAGTTCTCAGAATGTGATCCACAGATCTCTGGGGTCTACGAGGCCAAAACTATTTTCATAGTAAGACTAACACGTTAGTTGCCTTCTTTACTCTCATTCTCTCATGAAAATACAATAGTTTTCCAGAGACTGTATGACGTGTAGTAACAGTCATCAGATTGAAGGTAGATGCAAATATAAGAAAGTAGCTGTCTTCTATTCATCCCAGTTTTTTTCTAATCCACAGGATTATTAAGAAAGATTTGTCTGAAGATCAGCAACATACTCACGAACTTCTAGCTTAGTACATTTATCTATTTTAAAAGGATTAGTTTATTAGGCATGATATGTTTATCAAACACAAGAAATCTATCAGTGTTTACTATATAATTTCTAAGATGTTAAAACAATAATTATCTGTCTTAAATTTTTGCTATGAATAAATCATATGCCTACTCAACTGTAGTTATTATCTGTTTGAAAAATGAGCCAGCATTTGTCTATTGAACATCTTATGGAACCAATACTAATCCATATAAATTCCTGAAATATTAGTGACAATGTATTAATCCAAGTTTTAAATGTAGAACTGTGCCACTCTTCTCACTAATTTTGTTTTATTTTGTTTTGAAAACTATAGCTGTATGTTGTTATGTTTGAATAGATTAATAAATATTTTTAATTTTCTCCATTTTTATTTCTAACTTAAATAACCCTCATAAAGAAAAGCCCCTTGAGATCCTCAAAATATTTAAGAATGTAAAGGCTCCTGAGATGAAAAAGTTTGAGAACTGCTATGCTAAGGAATGGTCAGAAGCACCTTCCAGTGAGAGGGAGCATCAGGTCCATGTGGGGGAGCAGGCCTGGAAATAGGAAGGGAGATGAAGATCACATGTGTTGATGTGATTTTACTTCAGCGTGATCTAATGGGACCTTCTACTCTTGTGATAATGGTTTTATAGTTGATATTCACTGTCTGAACCGATTCTGCTTGAAATCTAAATCACGAAATCGCCTGCCCATAGGGGCTCAGTCTCAGAGGTGAAATGTGTGGGAGCAGTCCAGATTTTATACAATCTACCCTGTGGTCCTGTTAGCACAGTTGTCCTTGTGAGACAATTTTCATTTTAGAAACTATGTCACTGTTGGTTTGAGTCTGTAAATTGGGAGACCTTTAATTGATCATTAAAATTTTGAATACGCTTTTAAGTTTTGAAAAATTTTAGATTTACAGAAAAGCTGCAAAGATAGTATAGAGTCCCTGTATACTTCTCACCATTTCTCTTGTTATCATCTTACATTGCCGTGGCATAATTGTCAAAACCAGGAAACTGATATTAGTCAGTTACCATTAACCGGTTTGGTTACCATTAACCAAACTCTAGATTTTCTATAGATTTCTCTGGTTTTTCCATGAATGTCCTTTTCTTGTTCTAGGATCCAGTCCAGGGTACACACTACATTTAGTTGTCATGTTACCTGAGTCTCTTCTGCTCTGTGACTGTTTCTTAGTCATTCCTTGTTTTTTTTTTTTTATTTTTTTATTTTTTTTAAATTTTTTTTTATTACCTTGACAGCCTTAGGCATATTGGCCAGGCAACCTGTGGAATGCCTCCCAATCTGGGATTATCTGTTGTTTTTCTCACGACCAGACTAGGGTTATGGTTTTTGGAGCGAAGGCCACAGAGGTGAAGTGCCTGTTCACCCATTACTTCATATGAGGGGTGCACGATATCCAAACAACGTGGGCATATTAACCTTCAACATTTGGTTAAGATAGTGTTTGCCAGTTGACTATTTTCCCCTTTTCCTACTATATTCTTGGAAAATGAGTCACTGAGTCTAACATGGCCTCAAGAAATAAAGAGTGGGACTTAAGGTCCATCTCCTATAGAAGTGGGAATATCTATAGAAATTAGTTGGAATTCTACTGTAAGAAAGATTTATCTTTTTTCTCCTTTATTTGTTCAATCACTAATATCAGTATGGATTGTCAGGATTCTCCAGAGAAACAGAAACAATAGGATACATAAACACATATGTATATATTTTTATGGATATAGGTGTATATATTTTACACAGATATAGATAAGAGATTTATTACAGGAATTGGTTCATATGATTATGGAGACAAGAAGTCCCATAATGTGCCGTCTGCAAGCTGGAGTCACAGAAAAGCCAGAGGTGTAATTCGGTCTGAGTCCAAAAACCTGAGAATCCAAGGGCTGATGGAGTAAGTCCCAGTTTGAGTCTGAAAATCCAAGAACCAAGGACACCAATGTCTGAGGGCAGGAGAAGATGGATGTCTTGGCATTTTTATTCTATTCAGGTCCTCAACAGATCGGATGATGCCCACCCCTATTGATGGGGGCCATTTTCTTTACTCAGTCGACCAGTTCAAATTTTAATCTCCTCCAGAGACACCCTTACAGACATACCCAAAAATAATGTTTTACCACTTATCTGGGCATCCTTGGCCCAATCAAGCTGAGGCATAAATTAACCATCACAGTCTAGACTCATGTATTTATTTTATACTTTGGGGCATACTAGGTTTTTCTTTCATTGTTAAAATTGTTTTAACTTTGGTCACCTGGAGCTCTTTCTGTGTTTCCTTGACATGCCCCCATCCTTTTGTATTTTGAGCACTTCCTTTTTGATATTACAAGATGCTTGAGGCTTATTTTGTATTCCCCCTCTCCTGGTCCTAGAATCAACCATTTTTTCCTGGCTCCTTTTAATGGAGAACAGTATTTAGAAATCAGGCTCTGGGCAGTGGGTGTGCTTGTTGCTCTTGGAACATGGCTTCTAGGCCATCTCAACAGATAGAGCCATGTTTAATAAGTATAGAAAACATATATGTATATATTAACCTGTGTATACAAATGTCTGTAATTGTTTCTGTATTATGTGTGTGTATTTATATATATATAAAGCTAAACACAAAAGAGATCCTTCACATTTGCTTAGATTCTATTTTAGCATGAAAGCCAGATAGAATGACTTGCTTTTCTTCTCTTTTCAGATTCCAGGTGTTTCTCTATTTTACGTGTGCCATCCAGAACACTGCTTGTGGTATCCACTACTTGGCTTCTGTGTTTATGACAGTGCACCCTAAGCATACCTGCAAACCCCCAGGCAACGTGAGTCAGATTCTTTTCCACAACACCTCAGTTTGGAGGCTGGACGACATCTGGCCTGAGTTTTCCATAGGCCGTGGAGATTACATTGTAGTGCAGCTCCATGACGGGGCTGTCTGGGAGCTCTCAGGGTGTTACAGGTACCGGAGGGAAAACAACTCCATTTTGAACTATGATTATGATGGCCTTAAGAGTGCCTATCCTTGCGTGGACGGCTTCATCTATGACAGGAGCAAATGGGACAACACCGTGGTGACTCAGTGGGATCTAGTCTGTAATCGAGAATGGTTTGGAACGCTGATCCAGCCCACATTTATGTTTGGAGTTCTGCTGGGAGCGCTGATTTTTGGCTATCTCTCTGACAGGTAAATGAAATATTTAGGATTGTTTCTGTGCATGGTTTCTTTTCCTATCTGGTTTTCTTTGGGGATAGGGAATAATGTTCAAACTTTAGTCATTTTCATGCCCCCTTCCTGTTCAAGTACAGACACAAAACAACAGAGTGGTAAGAGGGTGGGTTCTGAAGAGGGTCTGCTTGTGTTCAAATCCTGGTTCTCCTGATTTGCTGTGGACTCTGGGCAAATTGTCTAGCCTCTGTTTTGGAGCCTTGTTTATAACCTAGAGATGAAAATAGTAGCACTCACCTCTAAAGTTTAGCGGAAAAATTGATGCAAAAAAATTACCTTAGACATATAACCACTCAACAGATACTAATTATTACTTTGAATGTTTTTTATTCATTAAATAGACTCGCTTTTTAAGAGGTGTAGCCTGGCAGTAGTAGGCCACAGAGGCAAACTTCTACACAGAGGTTTAAATGCTGGTATTCTCAGGTATAAATAATGAAGTAACTATGGTTCCCGTTCTTAAAGAAATAGAAGACACGTTTTAAAACATTGACAAAAGTCTGGAAATTGTATTTTAAAATGACGTAAAATCGAAGAATACCTGAAACATCTAGAAATAAAAAATGACTAACATCCTGGGTACTTTTAACCTATTATACACAGCTAAAGAAAGAATTAGTAAAATGGATGATAGCTCAGAAAAATCATCATTATTAAAACTGAGAGAGACAAAGAGTTGGAAAATGTGAGATTGAAGTTCATGGAGGCAGAGGGATAAGGTCTGGAACATATTTGATATTAGAAACTATTCAATGGAAGTCATCACATTAATAGAGGGCAAAATTCATGTTACCAACTCAATAAATACAGGAAAAGCATTCGATAAATAACAAAACCCATTAATGATAAACACTAAAAATGGAAGAATGTCGTTAACCTGATAATGGGTATCTACTAGAAGATCTACCATGAACCTCTTAATTGTGAAAGGTAAAAACTTTTTCTTTGAGATCAGGAACAGAGAAGGATGTGTGAAATCCCACTTCCATTTAGTGTTGTAATGGAGATTCTGGCCAGTACTGTAAAGCAGAAGAGAGATCAAAAAAAAAAAAAAAAAAAAAAAAAAAAAGAGATGAGAGAGGAGAGGGAGGGAGAGAAACATCAGGGGAAAGAAAGGAGAAAAAAGAGTCATTGTCTGTAACCATTACAATTCTGTATAAAGCCATCTCAGAAAAATCAGTTGCAACCTGGTGGTCACTGACAGCTGTAGGAGTTAAGGAAGTAGATATTCCCTTCTGATAAGCCTGTCAGTGGAGGAAATGCAAGGTGCAAGGTGGCTATAGGAGTGATGGGGTCCAGAGAAGATTCTTGTCTTTGACTGAAAGAGACTTAAAGTGAAAAGAAGGAGTCAGAAGAGAGGGGAGGGTAGAGGGAAAAGAAATAATTGGTAGAATAAAGTCTCAAAGGAGGTGGGAAGAGGCACGATCCAATACAAAGGTTGCAAAATGGAATTTGGAGAGAAATGGTATGTGTCTTCAGCAAGGTGGTGGAGGGAAAAGTGGGTCGAATGCAGATTCAGGTTGTGTTGCCAAATTGGGAGAGCAGAAAGTTGTGGGGTTCTCTCTTTGATGGTCTCTGTTCCCTGCAGGAGATGGCCACTTATCTGCTGAGAGTGAAGACATTGGGGGTGATAGAGGGAGTTGATGAGGGATGGGTAAAAAAAAATAGTTTTAAATGGCATTTGAGGCTTAAATGATATTGGGGAACATTCATGTTTAGGGCCAACAATCCTACTAGTGTGTGTGGGAGCAGAGAAGGCTGAGGACGTGAAGATGACAGTTTCCTAATTGCTTGTGTGTCCTCTGCTATACTGGGCACACTTGTTGGTTGGAATCTCAGGACTTTTCTCTTTTGCCTTATAACTGTCTGCCAGAGACAACTCAGAGGGAGAAAATATTTGCTAGTCATGTATCCAATACGGGTCTAATATCTAGGAGACAACCCAATTTAAAAATGGGCAAAAGGATTTGGATAAATATTTTTCTAAAGAATACATACAAATGACCAATAAGCACATATAAAAATGCTCTACATCATTATTCCTCAGGGAAATACAAATCAAAACCACAGTGAGATACCCGTGCACACGCACTGGGATGGTGGTAATAAAAAAGACAGACAATAATGAGTGCTGTGGAGGATGTGGAGAAATTGATACCCTCATACATTGCTGGTGAGATTATAAAAATAGGGCAGCCACCTTGGAAAACTGTCAGTTCCTCTAAAAGTTCAAACATAGAGTTATCATATGACCCGGCAATTCCATTCTTTGGTGTATACCCAAGAAACCTAAAAACATAAGTTCACACAAATCTTGCTTAGGAATGTTCGTGGCAGCAGTATTTGTAATAATCAAAAAATGAAAACAATCCAAATGTCCATTAACTGAAGAATCAATGAAATGTGCTGGTCAGTCATAAAAAGGAAGGAAGCACTGATACATACTACAGCACAGATGAACCTTGAAAACAATGTTAAGTAAAAGAAGCCAGACATGAAAGGTCGTATTTTGTGTGACTTCATTTATATAAAATGTCCAGAATAGACTATAGACATGGAAAGTAGGTAAGTAATTGTTTGTCAAGGGCTGGAGGGAGCTCCGAATGGGGAATGATAGCTCCTGGGTGCAGGTTCTCTTTGGAGTGATGAAAACGTCCTGGAATTAGATAGTGAGGAAAGTTTCACAACTCTGTGAATGCACCACAAGCCACTGAATCGTATACTTTAAAAAGTTAACTTTTATGGCATTTGAATTACATATCAATTTTTAAAAGCTGTCAGGAGTATAATGTTTGTTATTTGTTTTTCAGACAAAGAAATACCCCTCTCAGTTATAAAAATATAAGGCAAGTAAGCACCTTATTCTAGAAACAGAATGTAGCAAGATCTCTGCCTTTAGAGGGGCTTAGCAAAAGCTGCATCACCCGTGGTGGGCAGAGCCAGCCCTGCAGGGAAGATGATCCAACAGGTCAGAGAGTAGAGGTCCTGGGAGAGAAAGGACAAATTATCTCTCTTCTTACCAGAAATCTTAGGTTAGGAGGTCTTCTGGGGATCCTCGCTGAGTGGTTGTGTGTGTATGTTAGCAGCTGAGGTAGAGGCCTCTCCACTGAAAGAATGGCCTCTTGAAGAAATCCCGTGTTTACTCATGAATCACCCAAAATAAATGAATGAATCACAAAAACCAAATACATAAGCTACGAAAAATATTGGTAACACCCATCTTTTATGAACTGGGTAGATGTTTAAACTGTTTCAACTATACCTTGCTTCTTCTGCTGTTGATTCTTCTTTTTCAGGGTCGGGAGACGACTGGTCATGGGGTCCACAACCATCGGCATGTATTTCTTTGGCATAGCAGTGGCGTTCACATTTGATTATTCCAGCTTCATACTCACACGCTTTCTTCTTGCTATTGTGAGTTGTGTGTGTGTTTTTTTTTTTAACCTCTTTAATTCTACTGCAGTATTTTCATGTTAAACCTTAAGTCTCTTAGATTTGGTCATTTAGAATCTTGGGAGAGAGATAAAGTATTAACCTTTGTCCACTCCCTTGCAGAAGTTTTTCTGTGGAATACCAATGCCCTCAGTTTAGAACGGAACTCATTAAAATGAAAAATTGTTGCTTACTCGGCAGAAACTTTTTGTTTGCCTCTGTGCTTGGCACATGATCTTCATTCCACAGTTGCTAAGGCATTATTTTATTCCCAAGCAATTAATTATATGGGTCCTGTCAGGCCCTGTATGTATGAGCCAAACAGATGATTAAGGTGTATTGTTAAGAAAGTCATTTGTATAGTATGCAGTGAGAATGAAACCAAGAAGGCATCAGGCTTTTCTGTTGCAAGGAATAGGGAAGTCTAACGGGAAGGGCATGAGTTTGAATACAGCTTTGTCATATATTGGCTTCTTAGCCGTGTGACTTTGGGAAAACATGTTATCCTCTGAGTCTTATATTCTAAACGGTGAACTATAAAAAATAATCGCTACTTCATGGGTTGTTATCAGGATTCAATGAGATTAGAGTAAGCATTTGCGGTGCAGCACCTGACATGGAGTAGGGGCTTCGTACAGTGGTGACTGTTGTTGGAAGTAGTGAGTGAGGACATCACTTTCACACTGAGTAAGGCTCAGACAGGTTCCAAACTACCAGACGACAGCAGGTCACTGATGATCAAGGATGATGGAGTGAAGTTTCTATCTGTGGGAAGAGCTTGTCATCTTGCTAAGCGCAGAGAAGGGCATGCATTTCCTCTCAACAGGACAGGTGATCCTGGGGTCCAGGGAAGAGCCAAGGACTACAGTCTCAGAGCAGAGGTTGCTGCACCCCTCAGAGAGCAAGGCAGTATGTTCAGCTTTGGAGTCTTTACTAATGTTGGAAATGGGTTCCTAGGAAGCCACACAGATGATAAATAAAAAATAAATAAAATTAGGAGATTTGAAAGTATTGCACCTTAAAAAGAAAAAGTAAAGAAATATCTTTATTTTTGAAGGAAAGGAATTTTTAATAGAAAAGATAACAACCAGCAGTTTTGTCTCCACTGAGGACAGAATAAGAGGAAATGGCTCTGTAACTGCAGAGTGAGATTTGATAAGAGGCCTTGGGGTTCAGGAGAGGCACAGGTATCAAGAGAGTATGGAGGTCCTCTTTTAGAAGATGTCAGAGGGTAAAATACCTGATTCAGTCTAGTAGAATACCACCTGTTGGTTTCTAGAGCTGAGAAAATGAAATGAGACAGCCACCAGTAGAATATATTTGTAAAATGTGGCCTTAATTTTCTGTGGCTCTTTCCTTTGATTTTCATGGGAAATGTGTTTGTGGTAGGAGTCTGAGTAGGGAAGATGCAGGTGGATTCATGTACTCAGCACATTTATTGATCTCCCTACAGAGTGAAATGCCAAGTAAACGAGACTAGGCTGTTTCAACAACCCTGCCATGTGGTGGGAAGGCAAGACATTGATGGGCTGTCTTCAGAAACACATACAATGTTTTGACAATGGCGGCATGACAGTGGTGGGTTGCCCCCCGTGGTGGGGGTGTGTGTGGGGAATCTGGAGCATCAGGAGCTTTTTTAGTTCTAAGGGATGGTTGAGAGAAAAGCAGAGAGAGCGGCAAGTGAGAAGGTCCTGAGATGAGAAGGAATTGAAGGTCCAGATGTCTGGAGAATGAAGAGGAGGTGAAATACAGTGACGAGGCTGAAGGAGGAGAGGGATCATTAGGCAGGCAGAGCCTTATAGGGTGATTAAGAGTTTGCTTGATGTCCTAAAGGCAATGGAAATTCACTGAAGGGGTTCAGATGAGGTGAAGTGGTCATTCTGGCTGCTCTTTGGGGATGGGGTCAGGGTAGATGTGAGGAATAGAATATTATGGGTGGAAGTGACCGTTGTGAAGAGATCAAGATGTCTTTTGAGATTATTTAGTCAGTTGTACGGATTGTCTGAATCTAGGGACTGAAGTAACCAGTAAACAGTGGGAGTGGACTCAGAAAGAATTAGCATTAAAAAACAGTGTCGGGGCTGATATTACAGCTTAATTGAATGGAGAAATTTGTAGTATATGAAGGTTATCATAATTTTTTTTTTTGTTTGCCGAAACAGCAGCAAACATTTACCAAACAACTAGATTCTTGGATACTGGAGTCCTCATTTTCAGACTTCTGAGTCCTCATTATCTGAGTACTACTACAAGTACAGGGTTGCATAGGGAAATAAAAGCTGTTGTCACAAGAATATTAAACTCACCATTAAAGAAAAACACACACACACAAAACCTTACCATTAATACCGTAGTCCCTATCAAGCACCTCCCTGCTTTTTCCAAGTGCCAATCCTCTCTCATCGCAGAACTTGATTGTGGGCTAGCCTCTTTGTGACTCTCATGCAAGGTGAAATTGCAGATCTTACAAAAGATGCTTGATTATGAAGAGTCTTTGAAAGCGATGGGGGAAAACCGCCCAAATCCTACCCAAATCTCTTGACCAGTTGAGATCTGGCAGAAACAGACCAGTTAGCTTTTGCAGAAATTAACATTCTCAAGGATAATGACATAATGAGCCTTCAAAAGGGATTCATTCAAATATCAAAGGATTAAGAGAGGTTTTTGGGGAAACGAGTGGTGCTCTAGAATAATTTTGCAAAAATTAACTGTGATTTGTGTTATGAAAGTCAAATGTGTAATAATTTTGATAGAAAAATTTTAATCCTTTCCCCATTACACCCTCCCCACAAAAAACTATCATTTGATTCATTATTTGTTTATCTCAAGAATGATCACATATTGCTATTATAAGCTAAATTTTGTTAAAGATAGGCCTCTTTTCAAAATAAAGGGTTTTTTTGCCCATTTTTTTATTGTAGTAAAACATACACAACATAAAATTTATCGTCTTAACTATTTTTAGGTGTACAGTTCGGCAGTGGTAGGTACGTTCATATTATGCAAGCATCACCACCATTCATCTTGCAAAATCCAGACTCTGTACCCATTAAACAATAACTCGCCATTCTCTCTCCCCACAAATCCCCTAGCAACTACTGTCATAGTCGCTCTCTCTAAATTTGACTACTCTAGATATCTCCTTTAAATACAGTCATACAGCATTTGTCTTTTTGCGATTGGCTTATTTCACTCAGCATTGTGTTCTCAAAGTTCATTCATGTGGTAGCATAGGTCAGAATATCCTTCTTCCTTTCTTTCTAATAATTCCATTGTATGTGTTTAGCACATTTTGCTTATCTGTGCATCTGTCATTGGATGCTTGTGTTGCTTCCACATTTTAGCCACTGTGAATAATGCTGTTAGAACATGGATGTACAAATATCTCTTTGAAACTTCACTTGCTTTCTACTCTTTTGGGTCTATACCCAAAATGGGATTGCTGGATCATATGGTAATTCTATTTTTAATTTTTCGAGGCATCCCTATGCTATTTCCTCAGCAGCTGCATCATTTCACATTCCCACCAATAGTCCGCAGAGGTTCCAGTTTTTCCACACGCTTGGCAACACTTGTTATTTTTTATTTGATAGTATCCATGTTTAAAATTTAGGATTTAATAGTAAGGACCTCCTACATATAGGTAAATTGATATGCATACTTATTAGGAACTGAGAAGTAAATTCATAATATAAAGGAAGATTAAATGAAACAAAAGGCAGTATCTAAAATTTATTCATACGTAACCTCTCAAGTTTTGTCATTGGGGGTTGAGAGAAGATGAAAGGACCCGTATGAAGAAGAAGGATGGATTAGATTAAATACCCTTTTATAAATGCGATAGGGTTTTCAGAAAACAGTTATTTGTCATTTTCGTTCTTGTCTATGCGATTTGCAGAGAGATCAGGCCCCTCGGTAGTTACAAATGTGATCTTAAATCCAGACCACCCTCCCCTCTTTGTTTTTCAGGTCTCAAGTGGCTATCTCGTGGTGGTGTTTGTCTATGTGACAGAATTTATTGGCAAGAAGGCTCGGACATGGGCATCGATCCATCTGCATTTCTTTTTTGCACTTGGAACAATGGTGGTGGCTTTGACGGGCTACTTGGTCAGGACTTGGTGGATCTATCAGTTGATCCTCTCCACGGCGACTCTCCCCTTTATCTTTGGCTGTTGGTTGCTACCGGAGACACCTTTTTGGCTTGTCTCAGAGGGAAGATACGAAGAAGCACAATCAGTACTTGATAAGATGGCCACGTGGAATAGGACAAGCCCCTGTAAGCTGTCAGAAATTTTATCACTGGATCTACACGATCCTTTTGCTTTTAAGCCTTCTGCAGTTAAGTACAACCTATTAGATCTGTTTTATGACTGGAATATTGGAACAAGGACACTTACTGTTTGGCTGATATGGTTCACAACATGTTTTGGATTCTATTCCTACTCCTTGAATTCTGTTAATTTAGGAGGCAATGAATATTTAAATCTCTTTCTCATGGGTAAGTAGTTCAATTATATTTCATTACAACAATGAAGTGAAATTTTTACCATGTTTTTAATGTGTTTTTTATTGTATTTCTTTTTAACCAGGAATAATACTGCCAACTGTATTATTAAGGTCTCTTTTAGTATTATTAGACTATAACACATGCATATATTTTCTTTTTAAAAAATGTGAACAGTCAGAAGAATTTAGCCCCTTCTTCCTTTCCTGCCTCTTCTCCTTGCTTGCTTTCTTTCTTCAAGCCCATCCCCATCTCAGAACCCTATTTCAGGGGTAACTTCTGTAACATTTGGTTTTGTGCCCTTTCACATCTCTTTTTGTGCATTTCCATATATTTGTGCAGATCAGTGTCTTCTATTTTAACATAAATTAGGTCATTCACTACATATTGCTCTTTGTAAGTTTTCCTTTTAAACTGTAGTATGTCTTAGAGATATTTTGATTGCTTTTTTTTCTTTGTATGTCCTCACGTTAGAAATTTTAGTAAAATAACTTAGATACATGTGACTATATCACTTATGTTATTATGCTTCTTTCATTTTAGTAGTAGCAGGTTAATACTGGCTTCAGATATTGCTGTGATAGTTTGAGGTGCAACTCCTAGGATAAACCAAATTCATATCAAATATGGGAGAAATAGTAGAAATCTGCATTTGTTCATCTAGTCTTACATCCTGGTTATTACTATGTAGGCTGCCTGTGTTTGATATTATCCTTAGAAAATCTTGCTGTAAAATTTTTATACATATATATCATCACCTCTTCTCATTAAGGTGCTCTGATGGCTCATCTGTTTTTGTTTGTTATATAGCTCAGCAGGAATTATGAGAAAAGTCATTTTAAGAAAACAACCTCGCTCCCTTTTTGGACAAACCAATACATTTATGGAAAGAATTCTTTGTGACTTCAAACTCATTCTAAATGTCAATTTGAGAAATGATGCAGTATTCCTAGAATAGAGCAGCAAATGGTAGAAAGAAGGGATGGGGTGTGGCCTGGAGTTTTAGATCTTTATGATACAATATTTTAATTTTGATGGAGATATAAATTCTCAAGAAACTGGTCAACCTCATAATTATAAAACTGTTTCCAAGAAAAATATGCATGGTTTTATATTCTCAGCTTTTTTGGATTTTTCATGTTATTACCCTTCCAAGAAGTCTTCTTGCTGATAGGTGCTTCTAGTCAACACTTCTGTGCTGTGACATTTTGGAGCAAGTTTTTGTCTCTTGAGATGGTTTGGAGCTGGTGGGAATTTCAGCTATGGTTTTGTGTCAGAGCTGGTGAAAAATGCAGGTGAAAAATGCTTCAGTAGCTTTAAGGCATACCTTTTGGGTAATGTGGAGACAGGAGCGGAATGGGGTCTGGCTGATTAAAGGGATTATATATTATTAAGTGAAGAAATTGATGGCCCATTGTCCTAATCCTGGAAGGGTTGGGCCTCATTACCTTGCTCCCTTTCTATCCCAGTCATAATCAAGCCCCAAATTAGATGTAGTGTCAGTATCCTGAAGCAAGAACTCAAAAAAAATCAGTGTAGCCTACTCTTACTGTCACTTCAGCTGTTTCATGGTTGCTGCCCAGTTTTACTAGATTCCAGGAGGTTGATTGGTGGCTTTGCACACAGTCCTGTACAGCGGAGAGCTTTGAGTCAGACATGGAGGGAGGCAGTGGGGGAGGCAGACTGAAGGAAAGGGGCCTTGGCTCACCAAGACCTTGCTTCCAGCCCTTGAATTATCCTTTACATATTTGGATAAAATCATTTACTCTTAGTTGTCAAGTGGGGATAATAATCCATGCCTACCCATGAGGCTCTTTTAAGGATCACTGTCTTATTTGATCTTAAAAGTGCTTGCTAAACTCTTAAAAAAAAAAGAGTAGTAGAGATACCTACTCTCCTGGCCTTGAAGCATGGACCTTAACAGCAAGGTCTGTGAATGGGAGGTGTTCCCTCCAGATATATATATATATATATATATATATATATATATATAATGTTTTTTTCACATTAATGAAAGAGAAAGATCATCTCTCAGGTGATGCTCAGAATATTATCGTTGTTGTTGTTGTTGTTACTATTATTGTTGTTATTATTTGCCTTTGCTTGAGCCAGTTTTTTTCTGAGCAACTGCAACTGAGTTTAATTTCTGATGTACTACTAAGAATGTTCACTTAGAAAATATATGTACATCTCTATGACGTGTTCCAGAAGCTGTGGAGAGAGATATATAGACCCAGACCTGCCCCCCAAGGTGCTTAGAACCGTCTGTAGATAAATGGATAAATGCACAGCACTCCTAAGAGGCAGTGGTGGGACCGTCCTGAGATAAGCTGCGGAGGGAGGAAAGAACAGGATTTTGATTACATGGGCTGGTGAACAGTGACTGTTTCCCAGAGTAAATTGTTGGGTTGACTCAGTTTTGCTGAGAGCTCTTGCTCCCTGTTTGGTTCTGGCTGATAGATAATAAAGCCTCTTTGTTCTAGAGCCAAGATTCAAACTTCGGTTCTTCAAGGGAAGGGCTTTTATGTCAATTAGGGATTCAGCTCTTTAGTTTTTGTTGTGAAGGAGTAAAAAGGGGTCCAAAGCAGAGTCCCTGATCTGTAGGTGATTCATGTTGGATTTTTAAATGTTTAACAATCCATCAAACAGTCATACTTAGTTTGTGTACTTAGCTGACACTGAATTTTCTACTTTAGTTTCTAAGTGTGAAGGTACTGATACAAAATTTCCCCCCTAGTTTTGTCAAGTATAAGAAACCAAAGATCAGATATTATCAATGTTGTCTATTAATTTGCCTATTTATTTGTTCAATAGACCTGTCCTCCAGGCACCATGCAGTGTCCTGTGGAGCTTTCACTTCGTAGGGGATGAGATTCTAGGACAGGTGATAAGTGCAGGTGAATTATGGGAGCCTTAGTGCATTTCACAGGAAACATCTTCTAGGGAGTTTAAAAGTGGTAGGGCTTGTTGCCTCGGGCAGTAGTTGAATAATTCTGAAAGGCTCCCGGAAGCAGGGATGAGGCTGGTCACTCCTGATGGGAGGTGGGTTAGACGTCAAGGTCCCCTTACACAGTTGCACACCATGGCTTATACGGGGCCCTTTTGCTCAATGACAGGTGCAGTGGAAATTCCTGCCTACATCTTCGTGTGCTTTGGGATGGACATTTTGGGGAGGAGAAACATTTTGGTCTTCTCCCTTCTCTCGAGTGCATTTTTCAGTGGTACGATTATGGTGATCCCCAGGGTAAGTTATTTTATGTTTTATTTAGGGAATGATTAGTTATACTATGATGGTTTGATGGGAGAATTTTAAGCTTATTACAGTATGAAGATTAAATCAGACATATGGACAGAGCATATACGTATATTTAAAAATATATTTTCTTAAAATAATTATTTCGCTGTTATATCGAGTAGTACATGCTCATTGTGGAAAATTTAAAGAAAAAAAGAAATATTTAAAAAAAATGCCCATAGATCTACTTCCCAGGGTTGGCCAGTGTTGTATTTTGTAAACACAATAATCTTGAGCGAGGAAGGTAGATTATGCCTTCCAAACATTCATTCATTCATTCAACAAAGGTCTATCCAGCATCTGTTCTGTGTCAGGTGCTGCTCTAGGTGCTGAAGATGCACAATGAATCAAGTATCTGTAAACATTATGAAGAAAAAGCAGGATGAGGAACACAGAATGACTGTGAGTGGGTTGGGGGCACACATGTGTACGATTCTCTTTTATCTAGGGGGGTCAGGGATGGTGTGCCTCTGAGAGAAGGTGATGTTTGATCAGAAACCTGAAGGTGGAGGGAGCCATGGAGACATCTGAAGGATATAACGAGCCATAACGTTCCTATTAAATAGTCTTGTTTTTTATTGTGGTAGATTACTAGTTGGCAATTTCTAGTATGCTTAAATCCTCTGAGGGGCTTGTTTTTAAACATGAAGTTTCTCAGTGAGAAACAATGCCGTAAACTACTGAAACAACTTTTACATTCCTATATTTTGACAAACCTCATCCCCTAGTATACCTCTTGTATCCACCCTCTACCCCTAAATGTTGTCATAACCTGTATTTTCATTCTACGTGTGGAAAATAAGGGTCACTATAATAATACTTTAAAATATTTTATATAATTTTCTCCAGTGATTATATAATTAGTAAGCAATAGTATCTTAGCATTTACACTTGGTCTTAGTCAAAAGGCCAAGAAGCGATTACAGTATCTCAGTGTTTAGAGCAAGGTGTTTTAAGTTTTGCATATTGTTTGAAATTTAAGCTAACCAGTGACTTCCTTTTTTAGTAACACTTTACTTCACTTAATTATTAGGGTTGGTGAATATTTTATGTAATTGAAGTTTCCAGATGATCGATATT
The DNA here is from genome assembly GCA_030015415.1 of Cynopterus sphinx. NCBI lineage: Eukaryota > Metazoa > Chordata > Mammalia > Chiroptera > Pteropodidae > Cynopterus > Cynopterus sphinx. The sequence continues at coordinate 92,820,844 of CM057386.1, read as the reverse complement.
ATTACACCGGGTATGAATGCAACGAAACAACTCAGGACAAGGGTGTCTTCTGCCATTCTGAGAGCGCTTCACCCATGCCTTCTGTTGTTTGTGTTTTTGAGTAGTTTGCAGCGATATTAGTTGAGTTGATGGCAGCTGCCTTTGAGTTGGTGAAGATTTAGGGGAACCCCAGGACTTTCAAGTTCTACAGTGGTTAAGCCACAGAAGTAATGCAGAAAACAGAAATGTGGCTGTTGAAGATTTTCAGAAATGAAGCACTGATCCCCAACCACAAATTTCTACCCTTTCTTTAATAAAAATATCTTGCCGAATGGTAATGCTAACACAACACAGATTTTTAAAGTCATATTAATTCATTCAACAAATATTGTCTACAATAGTAATTAAGGTGACAAGGTGACACAAGTTGCTTTAATAGAGTGACTTCACATAATAGTCGTTTATTTGCTGCTCATAGAAAGTCTGATGTGGTTGGTAGCAGTGGGAGTGGTGAGGGGGAGTTCAGCTCCATGGAGTCATTCAGGGACTCAGGTTGACAGAGGCACTGCCATCCTCACCACATGAACTCTAAGGTCAGTTGAGTCTCAACATCCCGCAAGCAGATGGGGAGAGAAGAGATGGAATGTGGGAGGTCTTTGCGAGCCACTGCTGGAAGTGGGATGTTAGGAAAAGCAGGGACTGGGTTATAGGGGTTTTGTTGTTAAGGAATGCATCAGCCAAAGTGGCAGGGGTAGAGGTTGTGGAGGAAGAGTCTATGTTCATAATTCAGTTATCACTTTCAAATTATTTTCTGAAGATAATTTATAAGCCATGGGATACTGCTGCAGAGGGCACGATTTGTTTTCATGGTTCTTTGATTTATTTGCTGGATCAGTTCCAGAAGGAGAGGGTCAATTATTGGTGGAACCGGTATGTCTGGGCATATCTCATTCCAAAGCAGTCTTCCCAAGGGCTATCCGATTCTTACTTGGTAATTCGAAATCTTCAAGGCTTGGGAGAGTCACAACAAAACTTTCCTCTTTTGCCAACCACGAGTAGCATTTATAAAATTTTAAGAGAAAAAAACTCTTTAGTGTTCTGAAAAATGCTGGAGAATTGGAAAGTTTTAAGGAATTTTATTAATTTTTTTTACATATAAAATATAACAGCTTTTATATATTTTTAAAATTTTATGATGGTCTATTTTGCTTATATATTATTTTCAGGATCGGTATATATGGACTGTGGTGGCAACGATGGCTGGAAAATTTGGCATAGGCTCAGCATTTGGCCTCATTTTCCTCTATACAGCAGAGCTGTACCCAACTATGATAAGGTAAGAGTTACTTTTTTTTCCCAGTTATTTTTCACTTCTGTGTCATTTCATTATATTTGGCCTTTGAGTCTAAATACTGTTTTTATAGAAGTTACTGGAGGTCGAAGATTTGGGAAAGTTACATGATGATGGTAATTCTGAATCTGAGGCTTTGTCTATACCTCATTAGCAAGGATATTGAAGAAGTCATTTTGAAATAATGCTCTACTATCCTAAAACCATTTTAAATCTTGAATATAATTCAAGACTTACACCGACTGGCCATACGACTGAAGGCTAATTTTCTCAGGATGTGTCTCTCGATGTTCTGATGTCAGTTGTATTAGTTTTTTAGGGTCACAGTAACGAAACACCAAAACTGAGTGACTCAACAACAGAAGTTTATTTTCTCACAGTTCTGGAGGTTAGAAGTCCAAGATCGGGGTGTTGGGCTGGTTCCGTTTCTCGTGGGGCCTCTCTGCTTGGTTAAAAGAAAAGATACTTATTTCCATTGAAAGTACATTCCTTCTTTCCTGCTAAACATTCTATGAGGTTTCTTTAAATAGCTTTGAAAGAAAAACACATTGAGATATCGCTTGACTTTAAAAAATAAAATGTTCTGTAGATAAATTTTTTGTTCTTCGAGATTCCCACTCTGAGATACCCCAAACAAATTTCTGCTCTAGAAGCTTGATATTGTCCTCAGTGTACATGAGGGCCTCATCTGCATACTGTGAAGAATGGTTTACCTTTTTTTTTTTCCTGTCTTGAATTGCCTTGAATTATCTGCATGCACGTATCCACCACTGTTTCTCAGAATGTGGATCTAAATCAAGAGTGATTCTTGAAAAATTAAAGTAAAATTATTTCCAAGTGTGTTAAGCCAAGCTTAAGTTTCATTATTTATTCCCTGCTGGGAGCGTGGACAGGGGCTACAGGAAGTCATTCCATCACTCCCTGCATCATCTATGTTCTTCTTGTTTTCCGTTCTTGCTGCTGTCTGTCTGAATACTCTTCTCGTTTTCAGGACACAGGCTGTGGGAAGTGGCAGTATGGTGTCCCGTGGGGGAAGCATCTTGGCCCCATTCAGCATTCACCTCTCCAGCCTTTGGATCTTCATGCCCCAGGTGTTTAATCAGTTTATACGACCGTACTGAGATAGCAGAGAGGTAGACCAGATAATTGCCTTCTATATTTTTATTTACTGGAAACAAATTTATAATTCGATGATGGGGTTTTGTAGAAGCCTTATTAACAGCTCACCAGTTGATAAGTAGTGGTGGCTGTTTTTTTCTTGTTGGTCAGTTGCTTTCCAACCACCAGTGAACTGTAAATCGCAACTCTGCCAGCCAGAGAAGGGCCTCTCCTCACCTATATCATGAAGCTGCGTCCATGTAAGGGAGAGCTCTGGTCTTTGTAGCACCTCATGCCTCTGCCTCCATCACCTGGCCAACCCCAGCCTGCGCTCCTCTACCTGGATCCGCAGGCTGCCACCCACCACCACCCCTCTCCTCTGCCTTCCCTCTGTGTGGCTGCTGGTCAAGGAGAATTGTGGAGGCTGCCTGTTCCTTGAAGGATTCCGTGGTGCCTGATGGAGAGGTTTGGGGGCCTGTGGTTTTCAGATGTAAAAAACCGTTCCATCTAGCTGTGGCACTGTGGGCTGTTTGCGTGGTTATGAAGAGTAAGCACAGTTGTGCTCCATTTGCAGGTTTCCTCACGTAGGGGCTGAGAGGTTGGGGAATCATGTGGAGCACGTTTATACTTGGGTTTTATAAGAACCTCCGGTCAGGAGGAAGGTGGGAGTCAGAAAGGAGTGGGGGAATGGGGATCGGGAGCGTGGGGGTGGGGGGTGGCCTGAGGTGCTGCAGTGACTTGGGGGAGAGCCCTGGGCCTGCCGGCCCTCTTCCTCCTCCTCCAAGCTGCCTCTCCCAAACTTCTTAGCTGTATGTTTCTCTAGGCTGTTCCCTCTAGGTCTCCTTCAGTGCTCCTCTTTCTTTTTCCTTACTGCGCCTTACATAGACTCATTTTCCAAGAGCCATCCTGGCTGTCTTTCTCAGTCCCCAGATGGATAACCTTTCCTAAGTTCTGACTTCTCGTCCAAGCTGCAGACACATTTCTACCAGCCTTATGGATTATGGATTATTCTCCCTGAGTGTCCTAAGTAGATTCACTGTTGCCCAAACTGAACTGGTGACTTCAATTTCCTCCTCCTCTGTCTCCCACTTTGGGTTAGGAGTCACTGGCCTTCAGCATGACACTTGATTATCAGCTTTGTATTTGCCCTGTCCTTCTTCCCCCCTCTCCTCCCAATCCAGGACACTAAATCCTTACCTTCTCTCTCAAAAACACCCCAGGTTGCCTGCTTCCCGTTCAATTCCTCATCAACTTCCGTCTCCCAGATCTTTTCCCTGCAGTCTACCCCTTCACCCCATCACAATAATTTGCTGAACCACAGCTCTGCTCCACCTTCAGAAAACAATCCAAACTCTGCCTGATTCAGTTCAAGTCCTTTCCACTGCCCACCTTCCCTATTTTGTTTTGGTTCTTCACTCCCTCACCACTCCCCACAACCCCTTATGCCTCTGCTTAACTGTCCCTCTGTAGAGAGTGTTTTTCTTCCATCTCCTAAATTGGGACCACTGTGGAGGAAGGAGGAAGAAGCTTCTAGAACACATGCAGTGTTTGGTTGTGGGCAATCAAGAGTGTAATTATTTCTTAAACTGTGCATTTGTTTTATGCCTTTTTTATATTTAAATGATATTTTATTAGATAGACATAGACCTTTTTTTTTTTCTTTTTAAGAGGTAAATCCAAGAACTATTAGGACTCAAACATCTCAAAAGCAAACTCTATCTGGGGCAGAGCCTTGAAGGACTCCCAGGAATGTAAGATGAGTCGAGGCACTGATTTTTTCCCCCATACTTCCATGAGGTTCACAGCCATGGACACAACATGGTTCCTCTCATGAGGTATTCCCAGGCTTCGTGGAGACCAGCTGCCTCACCAGGATCTTCTGGACAAGGCTGCCACAGAGCTTTAGTGGCTGTGACTTCCACAGCTGGGGAAATAAGACCAGGGCTAGAACCACCTGCCTCATTCCCACCCAGTTCATCCTTCTGTACCACCTCTGCCAGACGATTGGTGGGAAGCCAAACACTGTAGCAAGTTAGAGGAAGCAGTCCCTTCCCATGTGTCTTTAAGATGTAGAGCAAGCCCCACTTCTCCAAGAAGGCCACTCAGACCCCGTGACTCTCATCCATGTCCGCTCAGTGTTCCGTGTGTGCCCCTTCCACAACCCGCACTCGCAGTCTGGCTTTATTATTTGCATGTATCTCTTTGTCCCCCCAGTTAGTGTTGAACTCTTGTAGGATAGGCCATTTTGTATCCCCACCACTGGTTCCAAAAACCATTTCTTTACTTTAGGTGCCACTCATGTTATAGTTTGCTTAATATTTTATTAAGCAGTTTTAAAAATTTAAATTTAAATAAAAAATAACATTTAAAATAAAATTTAAAATGTAAAAAATTTAAAATAAATTTAAATTTAAAAAATTTAATGTTTAAATTTAGCTTTACCCTAAACAATAATAACAATGAAATCATAGGTGTTAAACTACTTATAGCTTTTTCTAAAACACACTCACAGAATCTCACAAGTAGTAAAGCAGTGTTTGATACAACCTAAAGTCACCTTGGACACGTAGTTGGTTTCCATCTGTTCCTTGGGAATCACTGGCTTGTCATGGGCATCCCTGTAGTGTCCTAGAGCAGTGAAGCAGTCAGATTTGCTTCACTGGGGTTCTGGGTTGCCACCCCCTTTCCTGGACTGACTCTGAGGTTGAAATGACATGGGCTGTCTGCCCTGCACAGGGAGGTAATTTTGGAGAGTTCATCACCCATTTTAGGGTATGGACTTTTCTAGAAGCACCTTCTTTGTGCTAGTACTTGATGCTCCTTATTAAATAAATAAGAGATAAAAGAAATAGGAGAGGTGTTTTTTAAAACAAGGAACTGAAACACACAGAAGAAGATAGGTAAATCTATAAAAGCAAACTGCAGTACATTTACTGACACCAAGTAAAGATTTTTTTTAAAAAAGGACATCCGTGTTGGTCAAGTAAGGACTCTGGAGTTTAAAGGGATTCTCATTTTACTTAACAGATCCTTAAGTAGCACTTGCTCTCTGATAAGCTCTGCTTTAGGTGCTGTACAATAATTAGTCTTCATAGAATACAGATCCCGTTTATTGCTTTTCCCATTTTACAGATGTGGTGACATTACAGAAAGTCATGATTAGCCCGAGGTCACATACCTTCAAGGGGACAGAGCTTGGATGCAAACTCCAGTAGTGTGACTTTTATAGCACAAACTGCACAAAAGGGAATGCAGAGGAACGAACTCCTTCTCCACCCTGACCCTGACCATCCAGCTCCCTCTCTCCTAAGACAAGCCCAGTCAGCAGGGCCTTGTGTACATTTGTAGAAATATTCTGTGAATGTGCTTCCTTTGGAGGACCCAGATATTGCTTGTTGTTTTTGATGAGCGAAAAAAGCAAGAATTCAGTTTCTCATTAAGCTTGTTTATGGATGTCAAACTTCCTAGAGAGGCAGTTTGGAGGAACGGAAGCCTAATCTAGAAGTTTGTGTTTTCCCTTTTGAAAAGATGCACATGAAAATCACTCATTCTGACGTTTTTATTAGTAACCATTATTTTCTAGTAATCCAAGTAAAAATGGATACCTAATTTATATAATCTTTGTATTCATCAACGCATTTGGCAGAAATGTAGTGTGGTCGATTTTGAGCGACCTGTCTGCTGGGTGCTCATTAGCAGAGATGAAAGAAACAGCCTCTGTCTTGAGGGACATCCAGTCTGGCAGGGAAGGCAGAAGGACAAACAGTGGCAAGCCCCAGAGATGAGGGCTGTAGTGGGGGAAATGCTGGGGTTATGTGGTTGTAGGAGAGGGCTACCAACCCCGGCTAGGGCCAGAGGGGAGGCTTCCTGGAGGAGGGGACCGTTAATCTGTATCTGAGGGGCCAGTAAGAGTCAGCCTGGTGGAGAAAGAGAGACGGGAATTCCAGGCGGAGGAAACGGAAAGGCAAAGGCTTAGAGGGAAAAGGAGCATAGACAGTTATTACTAACACCTGATCAGGGTGGGTTGTAGGAGTCAGGAGATACATGTGGAAAGATGGGCAGGGGTCTCTGAGGAGGTCAGAAAGGAAGAGCATTTGGACTAAAGGTGCATTTGAGAGGATAAGATGGAAAAGTTGTATGCACAGGATCTGGTGACCGGCTGGGTATGGTGGAGGTGGGGAGCTGGAGGGACGTGAGAATAGTTCCCAGAGCTGGTGGGCACTCAGGAGGGACAGGTTGGGGTGGGGAAGGACAGTATGCCAGGAGGATGGGGCACCTGCAAGATGGTTACTGGGGGATGCATCCAAGGAGGCAGATACCTTTACAGGTCTGGCGCTTAGGGGCAGCCCCCCCGCTAGAGGTGCAGATTTGGGAGTCAGCTTATAAGGAAATAAGGAAAGAGGGAGGGGAGAGTGAAGAGCAGAACCGTGGGAGCACTTATGGTGTGATGGTAGAGGGTCCAGGGTGGAGACAGGCACAGCAGCCGGGGAGGGGGGAGGTACCCAGGACCCCAGAGGAGGAGAGGAGGTAAGAAAGGCAGGAGAGGACAGTGGCTAAGAGAGAGCACGACAGGAACACGTCCATTGGGTTTGACAGCCAGGAATGTGTGGCCTGGGAACAGCAGCTTCTGCGGATGTTAGGAGTGGGCCAGGCTGCGGAGGGAAGGATGGAAGGATAGCTGACAGCAAGGCAGTGACAGCTGCGGAGAGGATGGGCCAGAGGCGAGAGTCTGTGTGGGCTGGGGCAGAGGCCCTCTTTCACTTCTTTTAAATTTCTTGACTGCTTTTCCATGGGCCAGGCGCTGTTTTAAGGGCTATACATGTGTCCTTTAATTTAATCATTTCATCAGTCTTTCGGGGCAGGTACTATTACTGTTTCATTGTGTAGATAAGGAAACTGAGGAGCAGAAAAGTTAAGTAACTTGTGTAAGGCCACACAGGTAGCAAGTTACTGGGCAGAGTGGTTTCTGAGATTATGCGAGACTCGAGAACTTTAATTTTTATTGAAGGAAACTAGCTAGTGGAAAGGAAAAGTTCAAAAATATAGGAGAAGGAGGGCAGTCTGCCGATGGAGGGGGACCCTGAGGAGGAGGAGGTGAGAAGTGGTAGAAGCTGGCAAGGGTGAAAGGCTCCTCTCGGCCACGGGGAGGGAGAGGTGGGGAGAGGGCACTGTTTGGATGTTTATGGGGTGGAGGGAGCTGGCCAGGATGGGGGAGACCAGACCTTCTGCTTAGGGAGAGAGGGGAGGATGGAGGGTTTTGGGTTTGTTTATTTGCTGACCATTCTTCTCACTACCAAGCTAAAAAGAAAAACTCAGTCTTGTCTTGGATCTTCCATTTGATTCTGTTTTTGTTTTGTTCTGTTTTGTTTAGACTCAGTGTTTTTCAGACCTGACACAGGGCCCTTCTGGGGTTTGTACATCAGTGGCTCTACCTGTTATGCCTTGAGGCACCAGAAAAACGCCTTTAAACATCCTTTGGAATGTCACTTTAAATTCTACTACTGCTTCTAGGCTTACTTATGATTTTTCTAAGACTTGGGTTGCCAGCATTCTGCAAAACAAAATAGAAAGCTGACTTCCCGAAAGCTTACATCGGTTACTGATGTGGCCTCACATCGTGTCACAGTTGCACTGTGTGTTTCATGTTTCTTGTTCTCAGAGGCTGTAAAAGCACCAAGTATGTGGATTTATCAGAAAAACCATGCCTTAGGTTATTTTTATGGGCTCTTCCCAAGGCAATATTTTTTTTGCTGGAGGAATTTAAATTATGTAAAGATGGAACACATTTTTAAAGACTGTATAGAGATTTAGTTCTGCAGTCTACCCAGCATCTTCATAATGATCAAAAGAATCGACATATAGACTTTAATTTTTAGTGTGATTTGAATTTTTAAAGGCAAACACCCTGGTGCTAGTCTAAACTGCCTCCTCTATTTGTTGAAATCTGGAAAGTGAAGAAATACCAAATTTTTAGAGCAAATCAGCGATTAGTTTCCATTGCCCTTTTTTTAGTTTCCTTAAGTTCTGTGGGTTTGGTTTATTGAAGCATTCATGCCTGCATGCATGTATGCATTTATTTCACTCCTCATCGTTTGTTGAATGCAGATAGATAGCATGCTGATTGTTGGGGCAGGGACAGGGTTGACTAAGTCCCAGCCTAAGGTTCAGTTGTTGGTTTTCTCTACAGGACCCTGGAGTCTGGGAAGATGGGACAGGGAACCTTTTTTCTGTGAAGCTCTTAAGATAGTGCCTGCAAGAGTAATAATGTAGGCAGAAACTGGGACTTATTGAGTGCTGCACAGTGGTTAATGCCTGAGTGGAATGAATGATCAGATTAAACCCGGTTGGTGCGTTAAAGAACTAGTCCTGCCTAGGTAACCGAAGGTCTTGCTTCCGAATGAAAATGACAGCTGTTGTGTCAAATTCAATTCCGTTGCCCTCTGAAAAGGTTTCAGAATTAGTCTCTGAAGGGTACATTTTTTTTCCTGTCACTTATTTTTATTAATTTTTAAATTTCTTCCAGTTGTTTGTTGGGATTTTGACCTTTGTGAGTGGACTGCTAACACTAAACCTTCCAGAAACCCTTGGGAAGCCTCTGGCAACTACCTGGGAGGAGGCAGCAGGACTGGATGAGGAAAGGTATAGCGATGCAGACGTATTATCTCCCACAACCAATAATACCGATGTTGAAAAAAAATAGAAGTGATGAATTCTAGAGATTCTGGTCTTAGTGAATAAATGTGCCATGATTGCTGCCTAGCACCTGAAATATTGTTTACTTCAATGCCTTTGTATTAGGGAGATGTTATTTTTATCTCCCACGTGTTGTTTATATGTCTTTTAAAAAAATTGTAAGAGAGTTTTAAGACAATTGTTTTGTAAAAGAAATAAAAACCAAGATGAGAATGCTCTTTTTTTAGACTCTGTTGTTCTAATTTTTTTTATTGCCGCCACGTATTTTTCTGTGTTTGTTCTTCCGTGTCATTGTTTCTCAACTTTTTCTCCTCTCATCACCTGAGGGAATACCACCTATTGCAGTAAGTACCAGGGTTTCCCCTGTCCCCCAAGGACTGTCACCTGGGAAGAAGAAGCATATGAAAATGTTTTTTTTTTTTTTTTTGACAAAGCCCTTTGAAGATTTTCTGATATTCTCCTTTTTTGAGAATCATAGCTCTAAATTCAAGTCTTTTTTAGTAATTCCCTGTCAAAAAATATTTGTTAAACCATAAAATAATTTAACTATAAAAACTCTTAGCTATAAAAAAGATGTTTTGCTTTCCAGCACTCCGAGCAAAGAGGGCTTGACTGTGCAGACGAATGTTCTTGTGTTTGGTCCAGTTCAGGGACACACGTCAGCTAGGGGCTAGCAGTCAGTTTTCTAGTCTGACGTTTTTACCTTTCCTTAAATTAGTAAATTCTTTCCATAAGTCACCTTCACAGTACAGAGAAGCTGTGGCATTTTAGTGCATTGTTGGCTTTTTAAAAATTTACAGATCACTCAGGAAATTGACTTTAAGTGTCATGAGGATCTCTTTGCCAAGGTAAAAAGAAAGTTAAACGTTCTTGCTTTAAAAAAAAAATAATTTACAGGAAGACTTTCTTTTTGTTTTAAAGTACTAAATTTTGTTCCCTCAACTTCACTTAAAAACCATACAAAAATAGTGTAATATCCTGAACATTTCAACTTAAAAATTATGGCATAAATGTTCTCTGTTTAGGAGCACATTTTAGATAAATTGCCCATCGGTTTTGTTGGATTTTTCTTTACAGTGGTTTCATCAGAAGTTCATTATTCTTTGCTTTGGAAATTTAGCTGTTAGATGTGTCTTTTGTCCAGGATATTAGAATCTATGAAGTATCAGTGTTTTCTGCAGAGGCAAGTAGAATAAGGATTAAAATAATTATATAGATGCTATTGTTAAAATCATTGCCAGTGGGAAAAAGGAAGCATTTGACCTGAATTATTTAAGACTTTTTATATTAATCCAGTTCCCTGGATAGTTGCTGTTCTTCAGTTGGTCTTTCCACTTATAAAATAAAACATAAAATCACAAACCTTTCACTTTTTTTTTTAAACAAAATGAAAAAAAAAATAGGCTATGAGAAAAGGAAGACTGTTTTTTATCATTTCTCTCTCATTTTGTCATTCTTTTTTTCATCCTCAGCCTGTTTTACTGTCATTCAGATTTTTCCTCTTAGTTAATATTTGATATTTTCTTGACTTTCTTTTTTATGTTCTGTATTAGTTTGGTAGGCTGCCATAATCAAATGCCATAGATTGGGTGGTTTAAGCAACAAAAATTTACTCCTGACAGTTCCTGAGGCCAGAAGGCCAAGATCAAGAATGGTAAGGTAGCCTTCATTTTGAGGCCTCTTCTCTTGGCTTGTAGGCAACCATCATCTCACTGTGTACTCATATGACTTCTTTGTGTTCATGCAGGTAGGGGTAGAGTGGGGCAAGGAGGGGCGAGAGAGAGAGAGAGAGAGAGAGAGAGAGAGAGAGAATGAGAGCATGCACACATTCTGTTGTCTCCTAAGGGCACTAATCTTATCACGAGGGCCCCATTTTCACCACCTCATGGAATTTTACAAACCTGCAGTCATAACATCCATCTATGTATTTATCAGTAAATGTCCCATCATCAAAACATAAAAATCACTAGAATTTGTAAACTTTGCAAAAGTAAGATAGATTCACTGGAATCCATTAAGACCACTGTATCTTTCCACCCAGTTTTTCTTCTGTCACATTATCCCTCTTGTTGGGTGGCATCAAAGTGGTCACAGACATTTTTTTCTTCCATAATTTTGTATTTTGTTTCTTAAGAGGACTGTTAAAACTGTATAAACTTCAGACTCCACAAAAGCTGAATCTGCACCCGTCTCCCCCGAATCTCTGTTAAAACGTATGTTGTTAGAGAAATGCTTATTAAAGATATGCCTTAAGTGTATTCAGCTGAATGATCAACTCTCAGGGGCTTACTTGTCCCCCTTCTCTCACCTCTATCAAATATTTACTGAAAACATACTAAATACAAAGGGTTCATTTTGTAAATGGCGTATGCAAAGGGTTACTTAAATTCCTGTAGGGGGTGAGAGGACTATTTTCTCATTTGAGATTGTGAAGCTGATGGTGGCAGCCAGTCTGTGGTAACTGCCTCCAACAGTGTCTGGGAGCTGCGGTGTTCATGTCTTATCGGAATTCTCCAGAAGGCAGTAATGATTATTTGTTTTATTTCTAAAGTCCGTACAGCACCATTATTTACTGACAACTGCTAGTTCCCTAAGTAAATTCATTTTTCTTCTTCGTTCTCTGACTCTTTCCTACACTATCAGAGACAAAACTTGAGCTATTTTCAGGCCTGTTCCAATACATAAGTCTTGAAAGTCTTATTTTTCAAGGAAGAAAGTGTTCAGTTATAGACTCTGCCCTACTTCTGTGTCCGAGTCATGGCTCAGATGTACCGGAGACTAGAGTGCACCCAACTCACACTCTCTCTGTTTTTCCTGCACCAACCTGGAGTCATGCACTGCCGAATCCGTGGACCCACAAACCTGGCTTCCTCAAAAACCATCTGAAGAATCTGAGTTCTGTCGGCTTGAGGCCCTCAATTTACTGGCAGACTAACACACCAGCAGGGCTAACACACATCCAGAGCCATTGACAGTCACGCAGAGCAGAGCAGGAGGGGCTGGGTGGGCAGGGAGGTCCCAGTACACTTCACAGGGGAGGCTCTGGGCACCTCAAGCCCAATGTAAAAGTTTCTGAAAAATTGTTGGGGAGGAGTACGAAGCTGAACTCGCAGTCTCAGCGAGATCACTTCAACGCTTTGGACCTCGGCTGCTCCCCTGTAAAATGATGACACAAGGGCCCGCAAGATGGTCCTTGAGGCTCCTTTTAACTCACCCTCAGTGGTGCCTGAATCAGTTTTCCTATCAGTTTTCTGAATGGTCTCTACTTCAAGTCGCATCGCTACAGTTCTGTGCAGCAGAAAATAAAAGTCCTATTAGCTGTATATAAACAGCCTTCTTTCTTGGCTTCATTTCTAAATGTTTTCTTCTCGTTTTCCTTTCAGAGGCAATTAGAGTCCTGACATGGGCAGGGAGAGGAAGGAGCCCTCTCGAAACCTTCCATGGCTCCCACTGCTTTTCAAATACAGTCCTCCATCCTAGCCAGGTTTCTGGTGTTTTTCACACTCTGCTCTCACACAAGCCTCATGTCACCACCCACCTTTTCCTCAGCTCTCTTTTGAGCTTTCTGCCTCTGCAGCTTTGCTCACATGATCCTCCGCTGTCCCCGCTGGGCCCCGTATTTCCTACTCTTCTCTTTGTCTATCCAAATCTCACTGATTCTTAGGAGCTTTCCTCATTTCCAGTCTTCTCTATTGGACTGACCAGTTGGATCCATCATGTGCCCTCTCTCCTAATCCCTCAGAGCACCTACGATTACTGCTACTTAGTAGAGGACTGCCTCGTTTTCTTCCCCAAGGGAGAGAACATCATTTGAGAAACCCTTAAATCTCTTGTTGTCCTTGCAACATGCCTTGGACAGAGTGCCTGCTCCATAAATGTTTGTTGATTGACTTTATGATATGTGCTCAAAAAACTACATACACCATCTTACGAAGAATTTTATGTATCTTAGCAAATGCTCACAACAACTTGTAAGAAAAATCTTAGTTCAGTCACAATTTTCAAGTGGGGAAACCGAACCTCAGAAGTTAGGTGACTTGCTCAAGGTAAAACATACATCTGGCACAAAAGTGCGTGCTTTGATGAACACTTTGAACCTTGAAGAGTGACATTCGGACTGGGCTTTGCACTGAAGAGACCTTGGGCCCCTTTTCTCTTGGAACTTTAATTTTCTCATCTATAGAATGAGGATGATAATAGCACCTATTTCGTAAGGTGGTTGTGTTATCTTGTGTTATGCATTTGTCTAGCACAGGGTTAAGGCTAAATACATATTAGTTACAATATTGTTATCATTACTTTGATGCATCGAACTGCTTCCCGGAAACAAATTTGTTGATTGTAAAGTTTTTGCCATAAGGTAGACACTCAGCCAATATCTGAATACGTGAGCTAAAGAGTCATCTGGTTTTCATCCTAGATTATCTCCTAAGTAATCTTTCCAACTGTGATCAGGTCATCATTTTAGTAACGAACAACATTATTCTGCCTTCCCCCAGCCCCCACTCCCCCTCCCACCAGCTGACCCAGCACAGCCAGGCACCAATGGGAGATGGCAGGAACTCTGGGCTTTGGGCCGGAACTTGCTGGGAGTTGGATAGGTTCACCCGTTATTTGCCGTGCCTACAAACCAGCTGGAGAAGTCCCAGGCTGGTGGTGAAATGGAGGAATTGTAAATTAGAAGAAGAGCTGCTAAGGGTGGACACGCTCCCAGGGCTTGGCAGAGCCACAGCTCCATGGAGCTTACAAGATGAGGTCAACGGTTCCTTTCTCCAGGAGAATAAGTGACAGAGCCATGGGCGTGCGGGCCAATGGAGAGTAAGGTTAAAGAGAATGTCCTTAACAGTTTCTCCAATAGGAAGCAGTTTTGCTTTCTCCTCCGCTTTTCAGGGCACGAGACCAACCACTCCCTGGGAAAACAAGCGCTGGTGCCAGAGCCTTCTGTGGGTTCCGAGGTGCTTTTTCAGAGACAGGTACTTGAAGCCTCCTGCTTGTGGCTCAGGGGTCATTCTATACATCCTGTGGGAGTTTGGGGATGTGTCTTAGTGGGATCAAGTGACAGTGATTCACAGGTCACTGGGCCAAGGTGTACCCACCTTGCTGGCTCACGTTCCTTCTCTCCGGCAGCTGGTTATTCTCAGCCACGGGTTACTTTCCCTTCCAACTTAGTTTATTAGAGCTATTTTGAGAAAGTTGCTGGGCAGGGAAGCTGGCGTGAAATAGGAGAGCCAGGAAGGAATTAGGTGGCTGCCTTCTGCCTCTGGGGGACACATGCGGGGCTATACTCCTTCAGGCTTGCCGCCACCACCGGTCCGTCTCTTGCCTTGACCCTTCTTTTCTCTTTCCTCTGGCCTGGCAATCCTGCTCCTTCTCAGCTAGCCAGCCCAGTGGGGAGCAATCAGTTTAGCTAATGGTTGAGGGAATGCATACACTGCTTAAGAAATAGAAATGACACACAGTAAACCTCACTGGGGGACTTTAAACTATCACAGTGCCAGAGACCTTAAGAGCGGGAAGAAGAGACCACAGGCAGCTGAGCCCTACGAGGTTTGCCCTGCTCACAGCAGGGGGAACTGTCCCACCTCCTTCTGAGAAAAGGTGAAGTTTATGTACAGGTGGTCATGATTTAAATCACATGAACCTATACCCTGGTTATTGCTGATTAAACAGGGTAGGGCAAGTGTGCCAATGGCAGATTTATAGGCTGGTTTAGCCCAGCAAACTGGCCTGGCGATAGAACTTTGTCTGATAGAGATGGCAATGACCATCTGGACTAACTGCATTTTCTCTCTTTAGAGTTTCAACCTGAGACCAACAGAGAGCGTTAGGGAGTAGGAACAGAAGTGGAAAGGCCAGCAAGGAAGCAACGGTAGACAGGGAAGCTGACACTGGAATAGGGCCCGGCAGCTAGAGGATGGGAGGGCCTCGAGCTCTCATCAACCCTCTAGTCCCCACACTGGGTGCCTGTCTCAGGCTGCCCAGCCCAGGCTCCTGGATGTCTTCCTCCCACATTCCATACAGACTCTCAGAAAAAGCCGTCTTTATGGCACAACCTCAATGAGTCTCTTTTATTTACCACCTAGGAACTAAAAAGAAGTTTATCTGGCCTCGTTTACAGATGAGGGAATTGAGGCCAGTAGACCATGGTCGCTCTGCAGGTTGCAGAACTAGCACCTGAATCCACCAGAGAATCCAGTTTCCTTACCTGGAAAGCATGCTCTCAGAGGTGGGGTTTCAGGCATGGGGTGGGAGTGAGGGTGAGAATGTGGGGGTGGAGAAAGCAGTGACAGAGGCAGGGAAGGTGGTGTTGAGAGGTGGTTAGAATGAGCAAAAAGAGGAGATGCTGAGTTGAATCGTTCAAACTTTTGGTCACGTTGTTATAATTAAAAAATCGGTTCATAGATAGTAAAGCCTAACTCTAAGTTGCTCATGTACCCTTCCCAGCGGTTGTACTTCAGGAGGTTTTTGCTGCTCGTGTCTACCTTGCTTACTTCACCCATCTTCCCTATGTTGTGTCCACCAGGAGAGTGGTTTAGGCAAGGGGGCAGAATAAGTAGAAATCTCCCCAAAACGCAAACCTACTTACCTATCAAATGTTCTAGCCGCAACTCCAGGCTGGTTTTGCAATAATATCTAAAACTCACTGCCCCAACGCATTATGGAAAGAGAGCTTACAGGGACCTCTCTATTCCACGAGGAATGCTGACAGGGAAGGTCTTAGTTTCAGAGGCTGTGGACCTCAGGAAAGAACCCCTGCGGTCAAACTGTGCTGGATTGAATAAACCCTAGAACAAGGCCTATAGTGCATGATTTCTCTGCCTGCAGGCCCATGGACACAATCCGGGTTGCCGTTGTCGGGGCAGGTGTGATGGGGCTCTCCACTGCTCTGTGCATTTCCAAACTGGTCCCTCGATGCTCCGTCACGGTCATTTCTGACAAGTTTACTCCGGATACCACGAGTGACGTGGCAGCTGGAATTCTTATTCCTCATGCTTATCCAGGTGAGAGGGATTTTTGCTCCTCTGTCAGGTACGATAGACATTAGGTAGAAAGATGTTAGTGAGATTCTGTTGACAAAGATAGCTGGATGCGCATGTAAGTGTAATGTACACGTTTAGCATCTCCTTGGTTCATCTGTTAGGAA
Source organism: Cynopterus sphinx (assembly GCA_030015415.1). NCBI lineage: Eukaryota > Metazoa > Chordata > Mammalia > Chiroptera > Pteropodidae > Cynopterus > Cynopterus sphinx. Next base: position 92,804,579 of record CM057386.1, on the reverse strand, counting down.
GGGCTCAGCTAAGCTGTAAGACAAGAATAACCTCCCAATCTTAGCTGTTTAAAAAGCAAAGGATTTTTTCTTGCTCACGTTTATGTTGATTGAGCATCAGCAAGGGACCTGCTTTTCACCCACGGATCTAAGCTGATGAAGCAGAGGCTGTCAGTACCAGTGCCAGGTGGAAGGGAGTTTTGGGGATGGGACAGGAGGGTCTCACTTCTGCAATTAAAGGATCTGTCCAGCCCACCCCTCAGAAAGAGGCTGGCAAGTGCAAAGGAGGTGGACAGCCAGAAGTATTTGGTAAACAGCACCAATGACTATCAACTCTAAGTCTCCCTACTGATTCCAGTAATGACTATCAAGTCAGAAACTACTTGCATGTAAAAGGACTAAAATTATACTCACTTCTACGCAAGCATAAAAACAGTCAACATGTATTCAGGCCTAAGGATGCATTAATTTTTAAAAACATATCTATGCATTCTTTCCATTTGGTATTTCCCACATGAAACGGGAGAAGGGGAATAGCATTAAATAGAAACTAAAGTCACTTTGCAGCTAATGAGGTTAATATTCACTGTTTCCACCTTCTTATTTGCACTCTTTTTCCTCTCCTTTTAGTTTCAATTTTTTAATTCAAAGTTATACATGCACATGGTTTAAACAGTCAGATGCTCATAAGATTTATTACAAAAAGCAGCAAACTGGACTGTGAAAATTGCCCTGTTTATTTAATCCGGAAACTCATATAGTTCAGTTCAAGAAGCAGTCCTAAGTTACTCAGTTATTGACCCTTCTCTCCTGATGTCTCTCTCTCTCTTTCTGGAATTGCTATGATGCTGGGCCTCCTGGAATGGTCCTCCAATTCTCATAGCTTCCCCACCCCCTCCTATTTCTATGTCTCTTTTTATTTTCCTGTCTGGAAGATTTTCTCAGTTTTGTCTTTTACCTTGTTGTTGACTTTTTATTTCTACGATAGCATTTTTAATATTCCAAAGTTCCTTTTTGTCTCTAAAATTTCCTTTGTTATAACATCCTGTTTGTGTTCTATGGTTGCAACAGATTTTCTTTCTGAAAAATTAGTTTTTTTTCTGAAAATACTAATAATAGCTTTAAAAGTTTTATCTCCCTGTGTAGTTTTTGTTGTGGGCAAGTTGTGCTGTCTTGTTGGATATTCTCATTTTTCATATTGCAGGTTTTCCTTGGCCATGTGGTCACCTTTATCTGTCTGCTGGCAGTTAGGAGAAGGACGCTAAATAGCTGTTGGGAATTTCTAAGCACATGCACGGGGCCTGTAGCCTTGAGCCTCACTAGAGTGAGATGGCAGGTCTGTATAGTTGGGGAACCTCTAATGTCATTATGTTTAAGTCTTCCTTCTTGGGAAGGTCATATTTGCCAGAGAAGAGGCTTCCAGTCTCCTGGCTGTGGAAGGTTGAAAGCCTACCTGGCATCCTTCTAGGAAGCAGAGGGAGGAGAGGGCTGGGGTCTTAGCATCCAGTTTCTATGTGTTTCCTTAACCTTCCTCTTCAGAATGCTGTTTTTACTTGGTGTTTCCTAGTGCAGACACACCTAGTTTCACCTAACAGAGAATAAACCCATCTTTTGCCCAGATGGGGTGGGCAATACCTTCGTATTGCAGGTCCAGGAACTTGGCTTTATCAGAGCCCATAATGCTTGTCTACCTCCGGGGAGCTGCCTTACAGGGAACAAGCACAGGAGGCTGGCATGTCTGCATAATGCTAATTCACATTGGGTGCCTTTTGTATGACAAGTTCTCGTGTCCATTTTCTAGGAGCCCCCTTGCTTGCACCAGGCCCGGTTGAGTGGCCAGAGGTAGCCTGATAGTCATGGAATCATCTTCAAAGGTGGCTCATCTGAGAGTTCATCCAGGCCATTGAGGCCGGAACTCACACTCTGGGCCAGATGCTTCGGGCCCTGAATCAGGGTCTTTCTTTCTCGCGTCTTCTCTCTGGGCTTCTTTCAAACCAGCCCCAGAAGTAATGTCTTCTGTGCTCATGAATGTCAACATTATACAGTGTTACAGTGTTTAAGGAAGACAGCACAAATACACTCCTATAGAAACCCTATAGACTCTTTAACAACTTTTAAACCCTGCTACTGAAATGCCTGCATTGAGCTAGGGGCTTTGTCTGGGGAACAGGATGACTCCAGAGTCCTGTTCGCCTCTACAGTGAACTCCAGGGAATCACTCCAAGCAGGGCTGACTTAGCATCCTCTCTGCTTCAGTTCCCACATTTCCTCTAGGGCTGCCTTGTAGCAGCCCTTCAGGAATTCTGTTCCCCAATCTCTGGCCTGACCCTGGACTCTCCCTCATGACCCTGCCACAGGGGTCAGATGACCAAATACATCACCCAAAGTTGGATTTGTCTGTGTCTACATTGGACATTCTTACTTTGGGGCTCGAATGCTTATTTCGGGGCTTGATGTTTATGTCCTTCTGGAAAAGCCTGGTACCCTTCCAGAAGCTGTGTCTGAGTCCAATCTCTTGTGCTCTGGCAGAGATGCCCAGGGGAAAGGGAGCACTGGTTCACAGGACTCTTGACAGAAATGAGGTGCCCTACATGGTCCTTGCACGTCCTTGCTGACTCTGGGAATGATGCTCTAGGCTGACCTGTGATTACTTGGAATGGAGAGGCATGGAGGTCATAGCAGCCCTGGCTGGGGCCACAGGGAGCCCCTCCCAAGGAGCTAACCTTAGCAGGGCAGACCTTGTTTCCTTGTATCAGGAGGGCAAACTCCATGAGCTTCCATTGATGTGCAGTCTGTTCTCTGTCCTGGTGGACCTGGGCCCCACAGATCTAATCTTGTCACCATGTTATCAGCCCCAGGAAAAAGGCCCTGGGTTCCTTCTGTCATTTCAGCTGCATGGCCAGCCGGATGCCTTAGCCATGAACTAACTTCTGCTAAGGCTGGTTATGGATCTGTTAAGGAATTCTGCAATATTCCTGGTACCAAAGACCACCTGCCAGCTGGCTCACATATCAGATTTTGCCCTGATTGATTGGTTTCCCCTTTGTTGACTAATCATTATATGAACAGAAGCCAACAGCACATGTCAGTATTCAAAACTTTGGATGTTGACGTATCCTCCACCAGACTGTGGTACTTTATCTAAATGTTCCTTCTTGTCTCTTTATTTTTTCCAGTCTCTAGGAAGGAGCTTATGTAAACTATAGTCAATAACATCACTTTCTTTTTTGTTCCCCTTGGCTTTTCCCTGTGATTACAGACACACCCATCCATGAGGTCAAGCAGTGGTTCAGGGAGACGTTTGACCACCTATTTGCAATTGCCAATTCTGCAGAGGCCAAAGAGGCTGGTGTTCATCTGGTGTCTGGGTAAGAGAAGAAATCTGAAGTTCTTTTAGAATTTGGAATGATCTTAACAGACTTTAGAGTTTAGCGTAAACTCTTATTGAGTATCTGCTGTGAGCAGAGTGCTGACCTGGATGTGGGTGGATTTAGAAAAACACTTTAGGCTTACTTCAAAGAACTCTAGGAAGATAAATTATCATATTAGATTTTTTAACAATAAACAACCAATACAGTTTCTCATCTCAAATACCATTTTGAGTTTCCTCAGGGATTGTGCAGTAATTTTCAAATATGGCTAAAAAATTTGTCAGGTAAGCAACGAGGTTAGGTTATGTGGGGGATGATGTGGCTGATGGAAGGCAAACAGGTGTGACTCTGGAAAGGGTACAGAGACCCCAAATATAGGGACATATTATATATTTAGTGTTTTTGAAGAATGAGATGTTCCAAATAAAGTAAAATTTGTAGGTCACTAAAGTTACCTTTTGAAATGCCACTTGGGAAAAAAATATTTCTGAAACAGCACACTTCTATTTGATTCTTCATATCCAATTTCAGGAGAAATGCATTATTAAACAAAAGAGTTTAAAAATAAATCCTATGTAAAATTTCTCACACAAACTAGTACTTAAAATATGACTATGTCTTTCTATATCTTCTCATTGATATACGGCCACATTTGGTTTTTGTCCAACCAGTGTGACCCAGCCTAACTCACAAACTTTGGCTCTAAGTAATTTTTGTAGACAGCTATGTCCAAAATTCAACTATCTTTTCAAGAGTAAGACTTTGCCACCATTGAGGATATTAAGAATATACTTTAAGTATTCTAAAAGGGAGTGTTTACTTCACATGAATGATTTTTATCCCTCTTGTTTCCAAAAAGGATTTGGATCAGTCAAGTGAAGACAAGGCATGTTTGCATAATGCTAATTCCTCTGTGTCTTCGGCTTAAGTATATGACCTTAATCATCTATTTATCTATTCATTTCTTCTAAACAATTTTTCAGCATTCGATGGTATCAAGTACTGTCCTAGGTATTAAGGATACATAAATGAGCAATTTAATACACACTACTTAGCATGTAGTAGATGTTCAATAAATATGTATTGAGTGAATTTTTAAGAAAGTCAGACATTGTTCTGCCCTCATGCAGCATATGGTCTGCAGGGAATGTCCTAAATCTAATGAATTGCAAATGAGCATGAGTTACCAAGGGAAGTGTACAGGGTGCCATGGAAGTATATATCTGGAGGATAACTTTCTCTGGGAAGTTGTGAGAAGCCACCAAGGAAAAAGTAATGTTTCAGCAGATACCATCTGGGTGAGTGTGGGTTAGATTTGGTGATGTAGAGGTGAAGGGGCAGAGACAAGGTTCAGGACAGAGGAGGCAGTATACCAGGTAGAGGCACATGCATAGACCCGGATCTAGGGTGGCTGATTTAATGGAAGGACAAAAATTCCAGGGTAACGGAAAGCCACTGTGGGATTTTCAACAGCAAAGTAACTGATCATGTTTACATTTCAAAAATATTCTGCCTGTAGTGTGGAAAACAGATTTGTGGAAAGAGAGATAATGGTGGGATAGATTACATGTTGATGGTAGGGATAGAGAGTAGATGAATTTGAGAAATACTTACGAGGAGATTTGACAGGGTTGACAGTTGATGACATGTAGAAGGTGAGAGAAGAGAGAAAGTCAAGGACGACTCTTGGGTTTTTGGAGTTAGCACCTGGGTAGATGGGGCACCATTTTCTGAATTGGATAAGACTGGGGAAAGAGGGAGGGGAAGTGCACAGGGTGGTTAATATGTGAGTCATGGGGGTAGACATCCAGTGAGGAGTAGACAACACGGGTTTGGATCTGGTTTTAGAGCTCAGGAGAGAGAAGAGGGCTGGGGATGTAGGCTTCTTTGGAGCATTGCTTATTTTAATTTAGATGTTTTGTTCAGATTGGAGGTCAGTCTTTAATTTACGATGGTGTGTAAAGCATTTGGAAAAGCAGAAAATTTCTTTCTCAATATACACAGTCATAACTAAATAAAGAAAAGCAAGAGCTTTTTAGAAAAAGAGAATTAAATTCAATCTTTAAAAGACACACTGTTTTTAAATCATGCACATTTTAAATTTAGCTACTGAGTTATCTGAACCCAAGAGAATGGAAGAATAGATCTTTTTCTCTTTATGTGTTACAGAAGTGTGATTTTTCACTACATTAGCAAATAGCACATGGGGTTCACTAGAAATGTGTTAGTTCACAAAATTTCAGGAAAATTTTCTGCCTAATCTGTTTGAGTTGGCAGATATTTCGGAGTGTTCCTACCGAGGAAGTGCCATTCTGGGCCGACGTGGTTCTGGGATTTCGAAAGATGACCGAGGCTGAGCTAAAGAAATTCCCCCAACATGTGTTTGGTCAGGCTTTTACGACCCTGAAATGTGAAAGCTCTGTATACCTCGCATGGTTGGAGAAAAGGTCAGTTAAAATGGCTCTTTGCTGCTTTCTTCATCTGTCATAGCCATAAATAACTTCACAGCTATTCATAAAATGTATCCTGGAAAGTCTCTGTGGTCCTTCAGAGCTCTTGCATTGGATCTTGCCGCTCACAAATGGCTAAGGCTTTGTATAACAATTTGAAGACCGTGTTTGTGTCACAGGAGTGAGTCATACCATGCTGGTAGTAACACGTCCATCTCTTCTACACGTGCACCTTGACCTGTGATGTGGTGCTCCCCAGCCCAGTAAAACCCGCTTACTAAAACGGTATCTTAGTTTCCTCGTTCATAAAACGGAGTTTAGAAAATATTCGTACAACTATTAAATTAGATGAGTTATTCTAGTTCTTTGGATGAGAGAATCTTATGCTTATTATATATTATTTTGAATTTTTCTCAGTGATAAAATAGCTTCATTGTTTTCTTTTGTTATAAATAAGAACTCTGACACTGAGGGCTTATCTAAACTATGTAGTTGCTTCTTCATTCAGTTTCGCCCAAAATACCCCGAACTTGCATTTGGGCTTGTTTTTCAGGACTTCTGCTATTTCCAGTTAGTTAGGAAAACATATCCAGAGCATATTTATTTCAGACACATCGATAAATCTCTCTATACTTTGGTCTATGAATTGCGAGCATGTCGGGGGTTGTGAAACAGCCCTTTCAACCTTCAAATCTGTACATTTGGTAGATGAATAGGAACGGTGCGAATTATTGTGTAAATGTTAGAAAAGTGGCCTGCGGTAATCAGGGCAACAATGATCTGGTCCCAGACATAGGATATAGAATAATTGATTCAGATAATTCATTAATTCCACAATTCTTTGTCGAATACCTATATATATGCTGGCCAAAAGGAAGATAAAGTATCATTTTTATTGAGGAATTTATAGTCTATTGGGAAGATAGTATAGATAGGTATATATATTTGTGTGTTTACATTTACATATTAATTAACAATTAGAGTAACACATATGGTGAGGGGTAAATTCAGATTTATGAGCTCTAAATGAGAGCACAGAAGAGGGGCCTAAGTCCATTAGACATATGTCAGGAGCATTATGATATATTTTTATAGCTTTGTAAGTGCTCTTCTCACTTCTACCTGTCAGCAGTTTATATGGGTCATATTATTTTTGTAAGTTTCAGTTTCATAAAACCCACATTTTTGTGCCTTGTTCACTGGTGCATAAACCACCGTTTATAGGGTAAATTTATATCTGAGTATATCAGTAGAGAAGTGAACAGTTTGAGCCATCATATGATGGAGTTGCCCATCAGCCAACATTCAAGTTTTAGCAGAATCACCATCTTTCCTGAGTGCCAGTTTTGTGTAGCACTGCATTTTTGTCCTTAATATTGTAAAAATGACTGTAAAAATTTGGAAGTGCTAAATGCTAGTGACACAAAGTTGAGGTATTATATATTATATCTTAATTAAATTCAGATATGAGAAATTATTAAGCATGCCCGAAGTGGCAGAGTTTTACTATCAATATGGGGTGTGTGTGTGTGTGTGTGTGTGTGTGTGTGTGTGTGTGTGTTTATGACACAAAAACAAAATGGAAGAGCACATACAAAATATTGGGCTTAAAAGGTGAGGTGGCATAGAGAATTTTATAATTTTTGACATTTTTAGTTCTCTCAGGCTGAAGTTTTATTATTACCCCAAATCTATTGTTTGGCTTCCTTATCTTGGATTTTTGTCTCTATGTTCTGGAAAGTCCACGGAAAACCTGGCTGGAGCCTTGTAGTCTCTGGCAGATTGAGGAGAGGGTTTGTTCTCATCATAGAGACTGTCAAAGGCTGACCAAGGGCTTCTCTGTGTGGGGTTGACTAGGGGCTGGGGCAGGGATGGTCATGGATGCAGAGATAAGGAAAGTGGATGAACTCTTATAAACCCTTTATCCAGATTCCTAATATTTTGCTCTATCATCTTCTCTCTTTCTTATTTATACATATTGTTTTTTTCAGAACAATATAAGATTAAGTTACACTGTGTCCTATTACTCTTTCTTATATATTGCTATGTGTATTTTCTAAAAACAAGAATATTCTCTTACATAAACACAGTACTATGATAAAAGCCCAGATAGTCATATTGATACAGCGCTATAAACTATGGACCTTTCTCATATTTTGCCAGTTGTCCCAATAATGTCCTTCATATGGTATGTGTATTTCTGGTTCATGATCCAATCCATGATAACACATTTCACATTGCATTTAGTTGTCATATCTCGTTAGTCTCTGGCCTGTCTTTGTCTTTTATGACCTTTATAAAGGTCATTTTGTAGAATGTCCCTCAGTTGTCTAATGTTTTGTTGTGATTAGATTGAAGTTATGCATTTTTGGTGGAACACCATGGAGTTGATGTTGAGTCCTTCTTGCCTCATATGGGAGGTGCATGATGTCAGTTTATCCTTTTCTAGTGACTTTATCTTTGATTCTCTGGCCTGCCAGCTATCTCCACTGTGAAGTTGCTACTTTTTCCCTTTGCAATTGCCAAATGCTTTGTCAGGATATACCTTAAGGCTATGTAAATACCCTGTTTTTCTTCAAACTCTCACCTACTAGTTTTAGCACTTGTTGATAATTCTTGCCTGAACTATTACTGTAATGTTTGCCAAGTGAAACTTTTCTAACTCTTTCTACATTTAGTTGGCTTTCTACTATAAGGAAAAGTCTTCTCTTTTCCTGTATTTATTATTCAGGTGTTTATACCAGTATGAACTCATAGATTCCTATTTTATTCAATGTATTTCAGTCTATTACTCTTGTTTATTTTGATGTTCAAATTGTCCAAGATTTGGCCAGTGGGGGCTCCTTCAAGTTGCTCCTGTCTTTTCGACATGTCCGCATCTTTTTTTTTTTAAGCCCTGTTTCACTTTTAGGAATAACAAGATTCCACACACTCCAATTTTGAGAAGAAAAACATTTTCTTTCGATGAATATTTCCTTTTTTTGAACACTTTTTCAAATGTTTTTATTGTTAATCATATATATATATATTTTAATTGAAGAAATGATTTTAATTCCCACCCCCCTCTATCTTCTCCCTCCCCTCTCCTCTACACTCTGGAAACCACTAGACTATAGTCCATGTCCATGAGTCTCTATTTGTTTGTCATGTTTGTTGCTTTTAGGTTTATATCCCACATATAAGTGATATCATGTGATTTTCAGTTTTTGTCTCACTTATTTTGCTTAGCATGATTATCTCAAGTTCCACCCAGGCTGTCACAAATGGCAGTATTTCATCTCTTCTTAAGGCTGAGTAATATTCCATTGTATATATGTACCACAGCTTCTTTAGCCAATCGTCTACCATAGTTTATGAATATTTTCCTCCATCTTTTCCTTAATAGAAACCTGAAGCAATGCCACAAATTAAATTTATGGATTTGGTGCAGAAATAAGCTGCCTTTACTCTTTCTCCTTTCTCTTTCTCCCTGTACCCTGAAATTACTCTGTTTTGATTTTGGGTGGAGCTAGGGAACACACCCAACATCAGACCCTCCTCTACCTTGCCCTGCCTGGGACAAGAATAAGAACAGAAGCCCACAAGCAAATGTGTAAATATAAAAATCCTCAATCAAGCTAACAAATCTTTAAATAAAGAATTCTTGGGTTTCCAGGAGGGATGTACCTTAACACAGCAGCCTTGGGTGTGTGCCAGGAGGCACCTTAGCCCATACACTCAAGCTCCATCTATACCCTCCCCTTGAACATAGCTGTCTCTTGCCCATCCCTTGGGCTCAGGGGTGCACACACTGGCATGGTTTGCCCTTCAGAGGAAGACAGTGCAGGCCCTGGAAGTGGAGAGAGAATGTGGGGATCCTGGGTCCCGAGCTCATGGGCAGAAAATGAAGGGACAGGGCTCTGGCTGAATACATCTGCCCCCCACCCCCCGCTCACTTCTCATGCACAGCTGGAGAAGGGCCAAAGCAGGGTCCTCTAGGTGGCCCAGTGAAAGGAAGGTACAGTTAAGATTAGCTGGAGTAAGTTCTGAGTCTTTAGTGGGGGTGTGAAGAGTTTCTCCCAATCTTTTTACAAAAGGTTACGAACTATTAAGTAAAGGCAGAAGACTTAAACAGAAATTTTTCCTGGGAGAGAGGGCATATTGCTTTCATTTTGCTTTAAGTGATGAATAATAGATAAGGTCTTTGGAAGATGGGGAGTTTGATGGGGCAGAGAGGGAGCATGAAGCCCTAGGACAACTGAAGAAGTGGCAAGGGTGCTGTGTCCCGTGGGAGAGGGCAGAAGAAGGCACAGCAACATCATCCCAGTGTAAGTGTGCCCTCCTCTGAGGAGTCTTCGGCAATCTCCTGGGGCTGCCCTGGGTGGTGAAAAGTTCCTCCTTGGAGGGCCTGGGGGTTGTCCCTACCCTGGACTGTGAGGGAAGGCCAGTCCCCAGCATGGCCACAGTCCTAGCGGCTCTCCCACTCTGGCAAAATGTTTTAGCTCTGGGGCCACGTGGAAACAAATACAACTGACCCTTGAACAGCATGGGTTTCAAATGTGTGGGTCCACTTATATGCAGGTATTTTTCAATAATTGTATAGTTGGTCCCATAACCCCAGATTCCAAGTTTGTGAATTCAGCCAACCATGGATGCAAAGGGCTGCCTGTGTGTAGTCTATGACATTTTCTACAAGGGAATGGAACATTTGCAGGTTTTGGTATCCACTAAGGGTCCTGGAACCAATTTCCACTGATACTGAGGAACTGTCATTAAATTTTGGGGTGTCAAAGTTATCGGTGAATTTTTGACTGTGTGTGGGTTGGTGCCCTTAGCCCCACTTTGTTCAAGGGTATACTGTATAATCAGGGTGATTTGCTCTGCTTTCTTCTATAGTATCACCTTCCAGAAAACAGATCTCTCATTTCCATAATAACTTTATTTTCAGGCCTAATCTCCAACTGTAGGATGAAGCCCTGGGAAAAGTCTTGCTACCCTCGCCTTGGTTGAAAACCTGTTGTCAGCATTTTACCTTACTTAAAATAACCCCAAGAGAGTGGTATCTTGTTTCACTGGGAGTCACCTCCTGACTGCAACACCATTGAGCCGGATGGCCAGCCAGCTGGGAGCACACTGTTTTCTGTCTGCTTTTGGGTAGCAGAATGAGGTAGAAGAGATCCGAGAGGCTGTTCTTATCCCTTTCGAGTCCTGGGGAGGCCTTTCTCAGTCTATTTGTTTGATACACATGTTCACCACGACAATGGCTGGGACGTGAGTGTCTCAGACAGACAGAGCGCACAGTCAACAGAAAGGGAGCCCCCTAGCCCCTCCCATCACTCCCCAGGGGCTTTGAAGCCCCATGCTTCCTCCCGCTGCCCAGTGTCAGGCCTGTACAGATAGCATGCAGAGGCCTCCAATCAGTGGAGATTAGTTGTCCCCTTTCCCTCAGGGCCTGGCATCTGGACAGAAGGCCAATGCGAAGAAGGATGAGGGCCCCACATCCTCTTTCCTTTTGAGGGAGGAGCTCTAGGGAAGAGATTCCTTTAAGACCAAAAGCAAGCCTTTTAGGGTGAGGATTTCAGCCAGGCAGGAGGCAGGGCAGCCTTGTGGTGAGGGGGTGCAGCCCTGGGGACTCACTCTGTGGGCTGCCACCCACTCTCCTCCACCAGAAGTCACATAATCCCTTCTTGTTCCTCACACCCAGGGACTTCTGAGCCTGTTTCTTCACCAGGCATCCTAGCTAAATTATCCCGGCTAGACCAGCATTGTCTTACCTTTGATGACATCCAGAAGCCTGGGTGCCCCATATCTGTGCCAGCGGACCTGTAACTTAGGTGCATTGCTTACTTTTTAGGAGGCCGTGCCTTACTCTGTGGCCCTGATAAGGCCCACAGTGACCACAGCACTGACCACACTGGGCTTCTCTCCCAGTACTTTCCTTCTACTTTTCTAATAAGCCCTCTCTGCTACTTTCCCTAGGAAAGCCCTGTGTCTCCCATCTCCTGTATCTTCTGTTCTCTCACTTGGTCTGACTCATAGAAGTGTCCACGAAAGAAACTCCTGTGGTTCTCTTAGCAGTTGGACAGAAATATGAATAGTATATTAGGGATGTGACAGGTTGTCCCTGCCTTATAAATGTCCCACCTGCAAAGATTCTCCCTGTGTACAGCAGACCTGCTCCCCTGTGCCCAACACACACCATGCCTGCTAGAGCACAGTCTTCCTTTCCCAGCATCTTTAGGGATTTCCTCCCCTTCCCAGCATCTGCCCGCCCCCCACGGGAAGAGCAATGGGCAAGAGATGGCTCCAGACACAGATCTAATGTGAACTCTCCCCTTTCTCCCTGGCTACAAAAGGATGAAATGGAAAGGGGCCAGCCAGGAAGATGGAAAATAACAGTGTTTGGTTTTTTCTAATGGTGGCAACAGGTTTAGTAGGGAATAGGTGTCTATGTTGAGTGCAGTAGTCTTGGGTGCTTCCATGACCTCAAAGGCTTCCATAGCTTTGGGGGCTTCTACTGGGGCTTAGGGCAGCTACAGAGGTGAACTCGTTTCCTGAAACCCCACCTGCTGGACTAAGGGTGCAAAGCTACCCACTTCCAGGACCATCCTTCCCATAGAAACCCTAGGCCTCATTCACACCCTCCTCCCCAAAGGGACTAGAGACTGATCAATGCCTGCACAGGGCTTAGAGTGATTAATATAAGTTTGTGGAGTAGACAAGACAGGGATGGAGATTTAGAAAAGTGGGAAATGGAGGGCAGTAGATTTTATTAGAATATGCATTGCAAAGGAATGAGTGAGGAATATGGCCATTCGATGTGATGATGATGTCAGGCTGAAATTAGACTATATATAAAATGCAAGAAATCCCATGTATCCTCCACCTAGATTCCCCAAATCTTAAACTTACCATATTTGCATTATCCTTTTCCCTCTAAATATACATTTTTTCCTGAACCGTTTAGCTGCATATATGATGCTGCTTTACCTCAAACACAGAATATGTATTTCTTAAGCTTAACACATTCTCTTATAATCGAAGTCAAGTAATCAGAATGAGGGCATTAAATTAATATAGGTACATTTTTTTGAAATCTAAAGACGTTTTCAGATTTTGCCCATTGTCCCAATAACATGCTTTATAGCAGAAGAAAGTCCAGCATAGTGTGTCGCAATATGTGTGTGTATACATATGTGTATGTGTATATATATATTTAATGAACATGTACATTCATTAGAAGCAGGTGACTAGACTCTGCTCACATTCAGAGGTAGGGGAATTAGGCATCAGCCTTGATGGATGATGTTTCAAACAATTTGTGAATATCTTTTTTAAACAGCACCATCGGTTCTTTCAGTACAAATTATTTACATTCCTACCACATCCAAAACATGCATATACATTTAAATTTTTAATGACTATAAGCTATTTTAGGTGAGGCTATATTAAGTGTCACTACGAAGAAGGAGTGGATTTTTTCCCTGTGAATCGATATGTATAGTATTATTTGCCAATTGAGATTTTAAATGAAAATAGTTATTTTCTGTTACTAAGGTGTCATGCTTTGGGCTTAAAGCAAGGATTAAGATTTTTAATTGAGTACACATAATACTGTGTACACGATACATAACGTCCCGCAGAGCCAGCCATCCTCTCTAGGTCTTTGACCACTGTCCCCTGCCGGCTGTTCTTAAATCTCTCTACATCTGCTGAGGCTCACCTCCTGGTCTCTCATTCTTCCCAGGGTAAAAGAAAGTGGAGGCCTGATACTCACCCGGAGAATAGAAGACCTGTGGGAGCTGCACCCATCCTTCGACGTTGTGGTCAACTGTTCGGGCCTCGGGAGCAGACAGCTTGCAGGAGACTTAGAGATTTTCCCCGTCAGGGGCCAAGTGCTTAAAGTTCAGGCTCCCTGGGTGAAGCATTTTATCCGGGATGGGAGTGGGCTGACCTATATTTATCCTGGTACATCCGGTGTAACCCTGGGTGGGACTAGGCAAAAGGGAGACTGGAATCTGTCTCCAGATGCAGAAATTAGCAGAGATATTCTTTCCCGATGCTGTGCTCTAGAGCCCTCTCTTCATGGAGCCTGTGACATAAGGGAGAGGGTGGGCTTGAGGCCCTTCAGGGCAGGCGTTCGGCTGCAGAAAGAGCTCCTAGTCCAGGGTAGCCGCAGGCTGCCTGTGGTCCACCATTATGGCCACGGGAGCGGGGGCTTCTCTGTGCACTGGGGCACTGCTCTGGAGGCCTCCAGACTGTCAAGCGAGTGTGTCCAAGCCCTGAGGACCCCTGCTTCCAAGTCGAAGCTATAAGTGACATGAAATGACAGCAAGTGGCTCTGGAAACTACTGATCAAATACAATTTCTTTTCAAAATCAGAAATGATACAATATGTATTAGTATATTTTGGGCTAGTACTAATCTAATCTAGTACTGTTCTGGTATTAGACTTAAGTCCAGTACTCACGACATGTGGCATAAAGCTCTATTTTTGTTAAAAACAAAGATTTTTGTTAAAAAGAAAAAATTTCTTTTAGATCTGGTGTTCAAGGATCTATGCTAATTTACGTGGATACTGGAAGCTGTAGGGACTTTTACATTTTTGGTTCATAAATCCACAGGAGGAGATAACGTATGGACATCACTGAACTCACTGTCAGTTGCAGAGCTGCCCATGATGCTCAAAAGTTGTAGCCAAGCAAGCCTTATAATTCCTCTAAATAAATGGCACGGTGATCACACAGTGCGGGTTTATTACATTTAATGGAAGACAAAGCATGACTCCTGCTGGAAGAATTCCTGGTAGAAGACAGGGATGAAGTTGCCTATGGATATGGCATCAACTCAATAGCTGTCTGGGGTCAATCGCCTAAGGGTTGTACTTTTCATTACCACAGATGATTGAGAGCTGGCTGGTTATATGGTTGACTTTGCCTAAGCATTTTGGAAGATTGGATAGCATGTGCAGCCAAAGAGCTAATTTGCTAATTAAGATGGAACAATCATTCTGAATGAAATATAACCAGAGTTTCCTGCAAATTGTTAAAAAGCACTGGGGAGGAGGGGATTGTGTTTCATGATAAAATGAGCCTGGGAATTGCTGAATTAACTAAATCTAATCTGGTGTCTTGGGCCTACTCAGAGCCTTTAACCCATTCACATGTATTGTGAATCCTCAGGTGGGTTTTGTCTTGAGTGAGAGAATGGTAAAGGAGGTGGTGTTCATTGAGATAAGGAAACATGGGGGAAATAGGTGCAATTTTAATTTGGGTGGGGCGGGGGGAGGTGGGAGGTGGGATGGCTTATGTTGACTGATAAGTTCTTTCGGATATCCTGAGGGTGATATGGGATTGGCAATGAGAATGTGGGAAAGAGAAGGGTCCCAGCACAGCTTTGATTATATTGTTTCGTTCATTGAGCTTTTGTATATGCTTTTGTTTGCAGAGAAAATTCTACTGGGAGAGGAATAAAAAGGGGAGAGAGAAAGGGAGGGAGGAGGGCATTCAAATGAGGGATCTTCTCTATAGATTTCCAGCAGGGGGTGGTATTGTATCAAATTCAGATAAATTGGTAAATTTGAAACATTAGAAATGACTAGAAATAAAAAATGGATACCAGGTGTATTGAGTAAGTATATAATTCTTTTGAGGTTTGGAGTTTATATGCCCAAAGTGCCAATTCTGTTTAAAATATTTGCGAAATGTATGAACTTAGATAGACTGAAAATAAACACATGCACACACACAGAGTTGCACAAAATCTGTAAGAAATAACGTTATGATAAAATGGCATTTTAAAGAAGGGAAATAAAAATTTTAATGATACAAATAAAAGTAAAGAGTGCTGCACAGCATAGGTAGTCTTTAGTTGTGTTAAAGATGGTTCGAAGTGTACTCATTTGTTGCTCACACTCCTGGTTTTGAACCTACGGCATTTTCATATTGCGTAGGTAGGCTCGTGCTCTATGACCGTTGTCTATTTGCTACTCTAGTTTACTTTCTCTGCATTTTATATTTCTAAAGTCTAACATTACAAGACAAAGATGAGAGGCTTCTTGAGAAAGTGACCATGGCTGCATGCCCTGTTTCCTTTTTACTAATTGCTACGCATTTGTTTCCAAGTGTATCTCAAAGAGAAGGTTCCCAACCTCCGGGCCATGGGTCAATACCTGTATGTAGCCTGTTAGGAACCAGGCCACCTAGCAGGAGGTGAGCCGCAGGTGAGCGAGAGCTGGAGAAGCTTCATCTGTATTTGTAGATGCTCCCCAGCACTAGCATCGCTGCCTCAGCTTCACCTCAGATCATCAGGCATTAGATTCTCATAGGAGCTCCTGGTGCCTGGGGACCACTGTAAAAGTTTGGGTCAGTAGCTACCAACCTGGGCTGACATTAGAATCACCTGGGAAATTTTGAAAAATTGCCGATGTTCAGTTTTTCTCTATTAAAGTAGAATCTTTGGGGAATGAGGTGGGGCACTAACATCAGTATTTGTTCAAAATCGCCATGGGGTTCTGACAGCCAGGGCTGAGAATCACTGAACACTGTTCCTCTCTCCTCACAGGGCTCCAAGGCTACATAGCTATTGGCCTCCCTTTCTTGCTTACCATCTTGGGGCATCATCTTAGGGATGTGCTCACACAAGCAGGTGTGTCCTTCAGCACTTCTGGTCAAGGCAGACAAGGATTAGCTGTCTCCCAAAGATGCTCTCTAGAAATGCTGGGAATCACATTTGCCTAGCAACAGCTATCTGACTTTGTCTGAAAGAGGGACTGAATATGCAGACAATGGCCAGAACTTATATAAAAATCGAACTCTGACCCACTGCAACTGGGCTTGGAAACCAGCTCCTTATTTATAATAACCAGCCCTGGAAGCCAGCCTGCTATAGGTCAGGTTTGCAGGAAGCCAAGTTGCTATCTCTAGCAACAATCCAGAAACTAAAACAATAATTTCTGAAACAATGGGCCCCGAATGGTCAGGAATTAATTAATATCTCCCTAATTTTTGTCCCATTTCTAATTTAGGACCAGAGAAAACTAAATATGCTCTTCTAACCAATAGATCTGATTTCTATTTAGCCCACCTACAGCTTCCTGCAGTTGACACACCTAAAGTTGTCTTTTTTGTCACTGAAAGCTTCTCACTCCTGTGCCTGGAGTGACGGTAGCCAAGTCCCTTGCTATAGCAAAGCTCTAATAAATAGCCATTGCTTTTCTTGTTTGGCTGGTCTTTTTCCCCCTACCCAAAGATTTCCTGTCTGTGTAACTTGAATTAGTGACCTGTGCCAAGGCCTTGGAATAATCTACTTTGCTGTTTCGTTTTCCTGTTTTCTGTTACAGACCACTAGAACATTTTTTTTTTCCTGAACATGAAGAACAACTGATTTCTTAAATCCCCATGTTTGACATAGTGTCTAACATTTGTGGCTGAGCTCAGATCTGCTGTTCTGGGACCCAGACTGAAATTATAGCTTTGAGGGCACCGGTGTGGCAGGCATGGTGCTTCTTCAGTAGACAGAGGTTATGTACATACTTTTAGGATCTATTTGCTTAGGAAGAAAAGAAAAGCCATAGCCCAGTAGGACACAGCTGAATAGAAGAAAGGGTGTTTTTTAAAAGGACATATATTATTTTCTTCCTTTTATTGAATAGATCTATTCAAACCGATTGATGTTTGAACCAATTTTTCTCAACTCATTAAGGGCTTTTAGAGAAAAGGAAAAAAAGGGTTGGTGGGATCCATGTTCACTGGGAGTTGTAGTCTGGGAAACCTGTTCCAGGACTCTCAAAACATGTCAGATATTTGAAATAAATGTAGCACTTCATTTTTTTCTTCATAGCATAGTATATTTTTCTTGATTCCTCTTATCTCTCTTCCTGGGGATGTGAATGATGGAGACACATTTGAAACCTGTTTCCTCTAGGTATCATTCACTCAGGAGCTGACTGAGATGTTCAAGTGGTCCCTTTCTTCTTGAAAAATCTCAGCAGTTTGCCACAAGGCCTGGGGGCTTTATTGTCCTAAGCACCTTTGCTGCCTATAAATTGAGCTCTAAGCAGCCAAAGGAAACGAGTTAACCAGGTCTCTGAAAAAGTGTAACCAATGTTTCTTCAATTATTAGCAGAACAATTGACTTCAGTCTGCTTGGGGCACCTGCTAACCTGTCCTACAGCCTCATTACCCACTGTTCCACCACCCAGAGCCTGTTTCCCTTGAATCAAAATTTTTACCCTGGTGCATGTTCTACAATATCAGCACACCTCTCAAATTTTTAAGCGTCACAGTAGTTCTCTTCCATACAAACCCAAGTTGTTTGTCAAAGGAACTCAGAAATTTTGGCGAATGCTCCAAATAGTTTGCCTCTTCTGTCCAGGCTCCCTGGGAAATCTGTTCTGACTTAGGAGTTTACTACCTGGTTAGGATTTCCTCTGCCTTTCTGGTCACAGCTTATTGGATCAGAGGAAACTATCAGTTAGGTTTAGGTTCGGTTGCAAGTAATGGCAACATCCCCAAGTAGGTGCTTAAAAAATAGGCATGTATTTCTCTCGCACATAAAAGAAGACTGGATGTAGGTAGTCCAAGACTGGGATGGGAACTTCATCAGTGACCCAGGCTCTTCTTGCTTACATTCTGCTCTCTCAAAGGATATGGCTCTTATGCTCATGACTCCAAGATGGCTGTCAGAGCTCCAGCCATCACATCACATGCGCCCCACCCAGGAAACTTTACAGAAGACTCACACAGCAAGTTTGCTTATTTCTCATTGCATAGGATTTAGCCTCAGGCCTACACTGCAATTCAGGGGAAGCTGGGATGTAGTCTTGGCTTGGTGATGTCAGGACCCAGGGCATGCTGCCCCAGGATTTTGAACTAAAATCACCTGAGAAGTTATAAGAGAAAGAAGAGCTTTCTCACTCTCCTCTGGACCCCCTAAAAGCAAGAAATAAATCTCCATGACAGGTGCCCTCTTCACTCCTGAAGGACTGAGACAATCTTATCATAAGAGTTATAAAACCCAGAGCAGAAAAAGCGTCTATAAACAAACCTTGTAACACCTTTACTAATTTACTACCCAAGTCCAAACTTTGTTTAGATTCCTCACTAATGAGTACTCAAACCTGCTTAGATTCCTTTCTAACGAGCACTTTCTTTGTCCTGCCAATTTCTCACAAACTTATTGTTTCTTTGTCTAAAAAGTGTAAAAAGGTGCCAGGTTTGATTAGTTCTTTGAGCCTCATTTTATGATCTGAGTGAGCATCACACGGTGAATCTCCTGTGCACACATATTGAAGTTTTTTTCTCCTATTAATCTAGTCTTGTGTCAATTTTATTATTTTATAACTAGTCCAGCCAGAAGAAGTAATGAATAGAGTGGAGAATTCTCTCCTCCTCCCCAGCAGTGACAATGTAAAGGTCAAGGTTTTAGCAATCTCTGCTAAAAGTATCAAATTATAAATTGAGTTAAGCTAGTCAGATTCTTAAGAATTTGTACTAAGAAATTCTAAGACTATTTCCTGGTAATGGCAGGCTCTGGAGACATGAAGAATTGGTCCAACAGTCCAGGCTGTTCAGATTTATACAGAGGAAGCCAGGCAAGAGAGAGGAGGCAGAAAAAAGCAGAATATCCTAGTCTCACCACCCCCTGAGATTCTGATTTATTAGGCCTAGAATCTATATTTCTTAAAAGCTCCCCAAGTGATTCTGATGTACAAAATCTAGATCAACGTGTCTCAACTCTGGACTCATATTAAAATTACCAAGTTGAGGGTTGGGGGAGCTTTTTAAAAATATTAATGCCTGCTTTCTCTACCCAAGAAATTTTAATTCTCTTGGTCAGGGGTGGATCCAGTTACCAAATTTTTGTTTTGTTATGTATTTTTAGCTCGCCAAGTGATTCCCAGGCACAGTCAATGTTGGAGACCTCTGGTCCAGCTAGTCAAACAGGATTTTGTTCAAAGAAGTTAACTCACAATTGAGTGGGTACAAAGGTAAGGCAAGCCATGGGAGACCAGACATATTGAAAGTGCTATTGGTGGACTAGGTGAACAGCAAGATGCAGGGGTCGTTGTGGGAAGGGCAGAGCTGAGACAAGGCATCAAGCTCACCAGGTAGCTTTCTGACCAATGCAGCATCCGGACACAGGTCTGATATTTTTATCTTTCATCTTGTTCCTTTTCCAGCAGGAGCCAAATCCCAGGCATAGCAAGCCTGGAGGTTGTAAAAACCACAAAGGCAGAGAAGAGACACAGCATTAAGTTGCTCCCTTGCCAGAAGACAGCCTTAATCTCCTTCATGGTCTCAGCTCAGTAGAATAATGCCAGTGAGATGTGCAGACTGGATGGGGGCAGAGACATACTGGCTTTGCTCCTAAGAAAATTTTGTCTTTATTTCTTCGAGCTGGTTAGATAATTCAATTGCCTGAGAATCCAGGGTGGAAGTGTATTCTCTGTGGTATATTTAAGATGTGAGATTTTAGCAATAGATTGCGTTTTGAAGTTTTTAAGGAAAATCAATCAGAAAGCCAACAAGAGAGTATACTGGATTTTCCAAATTTAAGCTGGGATAATCTGTTCATTGATGTCACATTGATAGTTTACTCAGTCATTAAACAGATTTTGTTTGAATACCAGGCTTGGTGTTTTTTGAATACTAGTTTTTGGATATGAAGGGTTGAACAAATCAGGCGTGACCCTGCCCACATGGAACTTGTAGTTTAGTATAAAGCAACTATAGCCCTCAGGCCAAATTGGCTCTCTGCCTGAGTTTGTAAATAAAGTTAATTGGACCAGAGCCCTGACCTTTTGTTTACACATTATCTCATGGGTCTCAAGCTGTAGGGGCAGAGTTGAGCTGCTGAGAGACCATGTGGCCTACAAAGCCTAAAACAGTTACTATCAGGCCCTTTGAACAGAAGCAGTTTGCCAACCCCTGGGCTAGTGCATAGTTGAAAACTGTTTTCTCATCACAGAGACCCACTTATGTGTTATAAGCTTAGACAAGGGTTTTTGGTTGAAAGGGGAGAATCTACTTAAATATAGGCTCAAGGAGAAAGAAAAATTATGACAAAATATTTCCCAGCGGAATTCAGAGACAGAAAATTAAATACAGGTGTTACTCCTACACATGAGTTTTTGCTGTATAAATTGGCCATAACTCAGTTAGGTTAATTAAAGGCAATAATCTGCATTCCTAAGGACACCATTGGTTACAACAAGATCTTGACCAGGGATTAATAATATATTTAGGAGCTAGCTCCGATATAAGAAAAAACTGTTGCCTGAGCAACACAAGAGCTTTGTTTGTTGACTTTGTTTATCCTAATAATGGGTGATAATAATGATAAAGAAAATAAAGATATAAAGATATATGAAAAGTCCCCTGTTGGTGATAGAAGAAAAGATAGAAAACGAAAGGATAAGATTTTAAAGAAAAACCTAGAAACCACCAAATGCTGAATTTGTTCCGTGTTTATATTTTACTCTTATAGCTATAAAAAGTGTCCTTATTACTGAAATTACCACAGGGGGAAAAAAATCTTTTTGGGGGAGAGATCTGAAACGCTCCAGCTCCTATCACTTTTCTTTCCTTAATATAATAACTTTTATTTAAAAAAATTTTTAAATTAATTTTTACGATAACAGTTTTTTAAAAAGTGAGGTTTCTGGGAATACAGAATTGACTGTCTAGTCAGACCTCATGCGAAGTGGAACTGGCTCAGAACCTGAGGAATCCACACCGTCACCTCTCACTGTGCTACCTCAGGGGTGTATCAGGTTTTCAACTTTACGTCATAATTTATTTTGCAGGGATCTTGATTGCTTTTCCCCTTCCACAAGGTATCTCACGGGTCCACTACATTGATGACACTATGTTGATTGGACCTGGTGATCAAGAAGTAGCAGTGACTCTAGATTTATTGGTAAGACATTTCCATGTCAGAGGGTGGGATAAATCTGACAAAAATTCAGGGGACTTCTATTTTGGTGAAATTTCTAGGGGTCCAGTAGTGTGGGAAAGGTTGAAATATCCCTTCTAGATGAAAGATAAGTGTTACATGTGGCCCCTCTTACAACCAAAAAAGAGGCATAAGGCCTAGGGGGCTTCCTTGGATTTTGGAAGCAACATATTCTTCATTTGGGTGTTAATCTGGCCCATTTACTGAGTGACCTGAAAAGCTGCTAGTTTTGAGCAGTTTCCAGAAAAAAAGAAGGTTCTACAATAGGTCCAGGCTGCTGTGTGAGCTACTCTGCCGCTTGGGCCATGTGATCCAGCATATCCATTGGTACTTAGAGCTTAGAGCGGCAGTGGCAGATAGAGATGCTCTTTGGGACCTTCAGCAGGCTCCTGTTGGTGAATCACAGCACAGGCCTTTAGGATTTGGGAACAAAGCACTACCATCCTCTGCAGATAACTACTCTCACGAGGAGCAGCACTAGGCCTACTACTGGGCCTTGGTAAGATTGAAGGCTTCATCATGGACCACCCAGTTACCATGTGACCTGACCTGGGTGTTATGTGACCCACCAAGCCATGAAGTTGTGCATGCACAGCAGCACTCCGTCATCAGATGGAAGTGGAATATTGGAGCCACGCAGGTCCTGAAGGTATGTTGCATGAAGTGGCCCAAGTGTCCATGGTTCCCACTTCTGCTGCACTGCCTTCTCTCCCTCAGCTGCTCCTATGGCCGTACTTTCCCTATGATCAGTGGAAGAGAAGACTTGGGCCTACTTTATAGGTGGTTCTACATACGGTACACATGCAGGCACCACCCAAAAGTGGGCAGGTGCAGCACTATAGCCCCTTCCTGGGACATCCGTGAAGGACAGAGGTAAAGAGAAATCCTCTCAAAAGGCAGGACTTCAAGCAATGCACCCAGTTTTTCTCCCTGCTTGGACAGAGGAATGGCCATATGTGCTACGGTGTCCTGGTTCATAGGCTATGGCTAATGGTTTGACCGGAAGGCCAGGGACTTGGAAGGAACATGATTAGAGGAGGATTTTAATAATCTAGTTGACAGGATGACCTGCTGTGTGGATTACAATCCACCTCTTTCCCCATCCACCCTTGTCGTCACCCAGTGGGCTCGTGAACAGAGTGGCTGTGGTGGCAACAACAGAGGCTATGCATGGGCTAAGCAACATGGACTTCCCCTCACTAGGCTGACCTGGCTATGGGCACTGCTGAGCACTCATTCTGCCATCAGCGGTGTCCCTGATATGGCACCACTGCCTTAGGAATCAGCCAGCAACTGGTGGCAGGTTGACTACATTGAACCACTTTTATCATGGAAGGGGCAATTTTTTCATATTGGAATAGTCACTTATTCTGGATGTGAATTTGCCTCCCCTGCATGCAGTGCTTCTGTTAAAACTACCATTTGTAGACTTACAGAATGCTTTATACGCCATCATATTCCACACAGCATTGCTTCTGATCAAGGAACTCCTTTCACAACAAAAGAATGTGCCCATGTCCATGGAACTCACTGTTTTTGCCATGTTGTCCGCCATCCTGAAGCAGTTGGTTTGATAGGATGGTAGAATAGCCTTTTGAAGATTCTGTGATAGTGCCAACTATTTGGCAATACCTTGCAGAGATGGGGCAAGGTTCTCTAGAAAGCTGTCTATGCTCTGAATCACATCCACATGGAACTGTTTCTCCAAAGGTCAGGATTCATGGGTCCAGGAAGCAAGGGGGTGGATGTGGAGTGGAACCACTCACTACTGTGCCTAGTGGCCCACTAGCAAAAGTTTGAATCCTGTTTCTACAACCTTGTGCTTTTCTGGCCTAGAGGTCTTAGTTTTAGAAGAAGGCATGCTTCCAGTGCAGCCATGATTCCTTTGAACTGGAAGGTAAGATCGCCACCCAGCCACCTTAGGCTCCTCATGCTTCTAAATCAACAGGGAGTTAGTGTGTTGGCTGGGTGATTGATCCTGATGACCAAGGGGAAATTAGACTACTACTCCATAATGGAAGTAGGGAAGCGTATGCCTGAAATCCAGGAGATCCCTTAGGGTCTCTCTTAGTATTCCCATGCCCTGAGATTACGGTCGGTGGAAAACTACAACAATTCAGGACTACTAACAGCCCAGGATCCTCTGGGAATAAAAGTTGGGTCACTCCGCCAGGAAAAGAATCACAACCAGCTAAAGTGCTTGCTGAAGGCAAAGGGAGTACAGAATGAGTAGTGGAAGAAGATAGAATGTGATATATATTATAATGTGTCATTTTGTACTGTAGAGTCTTGAAAGATAAAAACTACATTTCCTAGGCCCTCTTACAGCTAAGTTTCTATTTATGATTTAGGTTCCTTTTGGACTGGTTCATTTGCATGAGATTTGGATTTGAAACTGAGTAGTGTGGAAAGAGGTGGGGCCAGAAACAGCCACTCTTGTTGGAGCAGATAGACCATCAGCCATTTCCTGATTCTTCTGCATCCATAGCAATGGCAGCTGCTTTCCCAACAATGGCAGAGGGCGTTGGGAGTTGTTCTCACTAGCTTGGTCAGAACCTATTCCTCTACTTTTCCATGATTTAGGAAACCACTTAATATTTGGAAATAAATACCTTTCTGCTTCCATCAGCTCAAGTGTAGCATTTGTTGTCTACAACTGAATGCTGCATACCAACCATGCCAGGGGCCTGGGAAGCTATCACCGTCGTCTTCATCACTCAGCTCTCGGTGCTTGGTACTGTAACCAGGGTTAGGTGAGCCTGTAAGTAGAATAAGTAACACCCAAGCTGAGTGACTTCAGGAGATGCCCCGAGTTTACTGCCTTCAAACTGCACCTGAAATACCACTCTTAGGATTTCATTCCTTTAATTTAAGGCCTTTTTCTCCCTCCTCCAAACTGTTCCTATGTGCATCACACCTCTGTAGTTATAGAGATTTTTAACAGTAATGGAATTTCCCCTTGGCTCTGTTTATTAGGGATAGGTTGTGGGAGAGAATATACATGAAAGGTGGGGGAGAGAAAGTGTATCAGAGTCTGAAGGAGAGGAGTATTAAGTACAAATATTTAGGAGGGGGTAGCTCCTTATGCAGATACTAGTGACTTAAAATTTAATGCGAATGTGCTGCAGGTCTCAGGTGAAAGTTGGTTTTGATAATGCAGAGTTGTGGGTGGGCAGGGTGGTGAAGTAAAGATGGAAACATTTGGGAAATATACATGTTTTGGGTTTATGCTGGAGAGGCAAGTGTTCGTTGATGAGCGTTTGGTATGCAGAGCATGGAGGTTTTAAGATATGTTTTGCTGACGGTGGGCTATGCTTTTATCTATTGGGATTTAAGTAAAAGAATAAAATATGCTGATGCGTACAGATGTGTAAAAAGTATGTAGTGAATTTTCTAGTTTTTATATTTGGAAAGAAAAACAGGAAAATATGTTTTGAGGATAGGAAGGGAGTGGGTATTGGGAATGTTTCCACAAGGCAGGACTGCAGGAATTTCTCTTCTGACTAATCCAGGAAGGGTTTGGAGGGTGGCACAGCTCTTTTCTCTTTTTGTCACTCATGTATGAATTACTCTTGGGCTTCAAGTGAAACGATTTTAAAGAGCTATTCAGAGATGAGGGAACTGGCTGCTTGGTCAGCAGAATTCTGGGCTTTTAGTGGAAGAAGGCTGTGAAATGGGATCATTATGACTGTTTTAAAGTTAAAAAGAACAAGTTTATCCACAAGGCATTTCTCCAGTCTTTCCTAGGAGAATAAGAAACACTTTCACAACTATCTAATTTTAATCTTTCTAACATCTTTGTGAGGTAGGTAAGAAGAAATATTCTTACACTTTTTTTTTTTTTAACAGATCATAAAATTTCATGACAAGTAGTTTCCAAAAAATCCACGTGGGGCCAAAGTGTGAAGCTGGTCAGAGCAGTCTGATTTCTGAGAGCAAGCTGTTATTCTTATTGCTGGAGCATTTTGTTTAGTCTGTGCTTCCTTCTTTCTCATCTGATCTTACAGGTATCCATGGCCTTCAGTGTAGTAATTCAGGGCTTAGCATTGACCTGTGATGATTCAAAGAGTGTTAATTATGAAGGCTTTCCTATGGATCTGAAAGCGGACTGTGCATAGAATATGCTTTTTTGCTAGGCCCTTAGAGAGGTTTCAGAGTTGCAGAAATTTTCTCTGATACGTGAAGCTGTTGAGCATTAGCAGCTGTCTATTGTTCAGCGACTCAAAAAGCCTTTTCTGCAGTATGAACTGCTAATGAAAGATGGAATAAAAAAAGACATTGCTAATCATTATCTTCCTACCCTCTATTGTTTGAAGAAAGAAATAATTCTATTGATCTGCCCAGCTAAGTTTTACCCCTGTCAGTAACAAAGACTTAATTTCTAACAATGGTGGATGAATAATAGATGAACAGCCAATTTATCCTGGGATGATAAAGCCTGAAAAATAATGGAACCTCTCCTCTTTGTTTAACATGGAATTTGAAACAGGCTACATAGAAGTAGTTGCATTTTATTAAAGCATGGTGGTCAACAAGATAAAAACCTTTTTGTTAAAGAGTGTTCCTGTTTTAAAGAGATATGATTGTGACATTGTAGATTTAGTTTTGATTTTTGTTTCTTATCCATGGTACCTTAAATTATCTTCTTTCACCTTTAATTTAATTGTTAAAAAAGCTTAGAGCTAAAAAAAAACTGTGAAATCAGCACCCTTTTGCTTTCAAAGCAGAATTAGGCAAAATGAAGGATTTCACTGACCATACATAGTGCTCAGTACTCACCAGTTTCCCCTTAAGCTGAAATCAAATGCTGGAATATGAAAGTGTGGCTTGCAAGCTATTTTCATTATTGTTCACCAAATTTAGGAAGGCTCTCATCTGGTGTATTATACAAAATGAAGATTCTTTTAAAATTTCATCAGCGTAGTTTTTAAGTGTTCAGGAGTTTTTGAATGTAGTGCTCAGCACTATGAGGCTGCTCTTAGGGCATGCTGTGAGGCTGCAGCAAAAATGAGAGGATCTATCCTAAAACAATTATGCTACACCATTTTCTAATTTTATGTGAAGAAAATGCATAGATAGTTAAGGACCACTTTAATTTTTTAAATCTCTGTATTTAAACCTTATACATTTCTGTACATTTATGGAAGAATGTTTTACAGTGAAGAGGGAGATCCAGTGTAGTCTTGGGTGGTGAGAGGTTAAGAAAGGCTTGGAAAAGCGTTCTCTTTTTGCACTCATAGTTACATTCAGAGGATGTAGAATCAAGCTTTTTCATTGTCAATGTAGCTGATGTTCTGTGTTTTATGGTTTGGTATTGTTTTTACTTTGAAGTATATAGGTGGAGGTTTGGGAGTGCCATAATCTGCATTTTTCAGGTCCATAAAGGTCTTAATCAGGCCTCAATTTGAATTCGCCCCAGTGTTTTCTGCTCGAAACCCATCAATGACTCCCTATCACCCTTTAAATAAAATCTGAAGTACTCACCTAGCTTTTTTCAAACCTGCCCAGGATCTTCTCATCTCTACGAGAGGAAGATGGTGTTCTTTTCAGGCCGGGGGAATGAGCAAAGGCCCAGAAATGGGAAAGTACAGTGGGCGTGTGGGTATAGTCAGTGGGGACGCCTGGCTGGAGTGTGGAGTGCCTGAAGTGGGGTCCATGTATGCCAAGTCCAGCTTCTCCGAGTTCTTGGAATCCTCAGTGGCACACATTTTACTGAGCTCTTCTCCTTCGACTGGTTTCTGCGGGGAGGCAAAAATAAATAATTCACTGTCCACGTCCCCATCCTTACATCCGCTGTGAGACTGAGGCTAGTAAACAATTACTGCAGAGGCAGTTAAGTGTTTTGATACCTGATAGGCCAAAGTTATGGCAATAATGGGCATTTGTATCCTGATTTTTACATACAGCCTCCCACATTAAAGGTTGAATTAAAAACCCACAAAGACACTAAAATAAGAACTGCGGTTATTAAAAACCTATTACAGCGATCTCATACTTTGTGGCTGAAGCAGCTAATGGCAGCTAAACGCACACAGTATTAGCAAGACACCAAAACTCATTCCTATTCTTCTATGTCGTCCAGCCTAGAGCGGCTTTTCTCCTGGCCTCCCTTTGTGACAGAGAAATATTTCTCCTGCTTTTTCTCCTAGCAACAGCAACATTCTTTCAGGACAGCATTTGTCTTCCTCTCCCAGCAACGCTTTAAGTCACCAAGGAGGGTTGGGGGCCTGGGGGAGATGGGAGAGCAGCTCTAGGCCTCTGACCCTCCCTCTGGCTGAGGGCTGCTCTCTGGAAAGGCTCAGCAGTCTGCACTCCGAACAATCCTGAAGGAGGAGTTGGGGGATGTGTGCTCTGCACCTGGGTTCGTACCTAACACTGAAGGTGCAAATTCACAGTCAAGTGCTGAGCAAGCGCTGTGGCTATTCTAAGGGGTGGGTGAAAAGGAATCAGAGGTGATGGAGCCGGCACAGTAGGAAGAGGCTGCTTTAAAGAGAAGGTGTGAAAGTGTGAGCACAGCAAACAGGACGAGAAAGGTAGAGGAGAGGAAAGTGGTGTGGTTACGTGACGCCCTGAACCCAAGGGAAGAAATGGTTGAAATACTGCAGGTCAAGGGAAGAAGAAGGAAAAGCTCTGCCAGTTAAATTGAATGTGCTTTCCCAGAAATAATGGAAACCTTAGTAAGATATGCCCTGGCATGTGCAGATTCTAAAGGAGAAGACTTGGGCTTGGTAGTAACACCAAAGCAGAGGTGTGGTTTTCATTTTCCCTCTTCTGTCAGTCCAGTGAAGACCCAGGAAGCCTAAGCCCCAAACTGACAATTTAATCTGAAGGTGAGTGGAATACAAAACTAGTGCAAAACTAAAACAAACGTCCTTTTTTTTTTTTTTACAGTGAAAAATAACACATTACACATGGCAGCACTATTACGGGCCAGAAAGAACGACACTAAAGACCACATTAAGTCCACAACAACCCTACAAGATGGTTCCTATTATTATCCCTATTTTCCAAGTGAAGAGACTGAGGCACAGAGAGGTGAGAAAACTCTTGGGAGCCTACCTTGCTAGTGAGTAGTTCAAGAGAAGCCGAGCTTAGAGTTATATCTTCTGCTTCACCTGATCTTTTGGCTTTGTTTCCTTAATCTGCTTTCCCAAGTCCATGGCTCCTTAACTCTCTGGTGTCCTTTAGTGAGTTGAGGGGCATTGTCCCAGAGAGGACATTTCAGACTTCCAGGTGCTACAGCTCTATTTAGAGTAAACGAGGAGCAGCTCTGGCCACACAGCAAACCCTTGCATAACCCTAACCCTTCCCCTTTTCTCCTGGAGCTCTGGGAAGTTCCCAGAGCAATGGGACAGGGGAGGAAGGAAGGAAGGAAGGAAGGAAGGAAGGAAGGAAGGAAGGAAAGAAGGAAAGAAGGAAAGAAGGAAGGAGGGAGGGAGGGAGGGAGGAAGGAAGCTCTCTTTTTCATATTCTCTTTACTTTCCAGCCAGGTGTCATGGGGAAGAAGAGAATGAATAACAAATGTGAGAGCCCCTTGTTAATGGCAAAAATTTTGTTAGTAATCACTCTTAGTATTTAGTTGTTAATTGAGGGAGAACATTTACACTTATGAATACACGGACACCTTGTAATAATTGCTTCCCACATTCCGCCCCCTCCCAAGCATCCCCGTGGCTGGGGAACATCTATGCCAAGGCTTCTGAAAGCTGAACCATGGATCACCTGAAACTTACTAAAATAAAAGTTCTTGAGACTCACCTCTGACTCAGTCTCTAGACGTGGGGCTTCTGAACCTACATTTGTCCAACTCCCCGGGTGATTCTCATGCATACTTAAGTTTGAGAGCTTCTGCATTATGATCCGACATAATATACATCTTATGCTTTCCCTAGGGCAGGAGCAGTGATGTGATGAGAGAGTAAAATGACTTTTGACCTCTGGATTTTTAATATATTCACAAGCTAAACTGAAATGACAGTACCCTGAGATTTTTGCCTTTGGGCATGCTGTGCTTCATTTTATCTTGTCAGTTCCCTGGTGATCTTTTCTGACCTAAAAAGGGTTTTTAAGCCCTTGACTTTGGGAAAATTTCAACCAGGAATGTTTTTGACTTCAAAGAGATCTGTAGCTGGGAGATTATTTCTGGCATGTGTCATAATGATAAGATGAGCCCAGGGTGAGGGAGGGGAAATGCTCCGCGGGTGGTCCTATGAACCGGGCAATGTTTTGATTATTCTTAATCCAAACTGCTTTATTGTCATGAAATCCAGAAATTTCTCATCGTGGTAGTTAATGTCTATAAATAAACCTATCTAACAATGCCTCTGGTGTGTTTTCTGACTCCAGGAAAATGTGTGTGTGTGTGTGTGTGTGTGTGTGTGCGCGCGCGCGCGCACGCACCACAGTTTCACCCTGTCTGTGTACTGCTCTCCCCACACCCATGTCTTTTACCTTAGTCCTTTTCCCCAGTGGCTTGTGTGAAGCATTTCCTGATTCTTTCCAGTTCCTTGAGGGGGCAAAAAAAAAAGGTAGCAGTTTGGAGATATTACCTGTGAGTCACAGCCCACAGTGTGACTATGATGGTTTTTTGGTTAGGGTGGATGAACAACAGGATCTGCTGAAAGAAAAGTGCTATCTGGGGTATGATTTCAGCAGGGCTGGGTGTAATGTCTTGTTTGAAAACAGTTCCAGAGACAGGATTGGGGCCCATAGCGTGCAAAGCATTGCTGGGGTCAGAGGTGAGTACGAGCCTATGCCTTGCTTAGAAACACCCTGCGTAGAGGAAGAATAAAGCAAGTCCACACATGCTAGGGGAAGATAAACACCAAGAATGGGAGAGCACAGTGTTAGGGGGATTCTAAAGAGGCAGGAAAAGCTTGAGCTCTCTTTCTGGAGCAGGCCAGGCCGTTAAGCCATTATGCAGGCATTTTCCACAAGGCTGGCCCCAGAGGCAGTTTTATTAGGTTGTGGATTAGGCAGTGGTGTGATTTTAGGCAGGGCTCCCATCCGCAAACAGCAGCTCTGGTGTCTGTCGCTCTAATATAACTTTGTTGTTCAGGTCTTGAAAGCTTTTATCTTGGTGAGTTCTTCCTTTAACGTGAGGCCTTAGGTCATGTTGAGCTAGCATCTCAGGGTGGGGAGGAGGAAACTAACTGACAGTAGGGTGAACACAAATCCCATGGGGCTGTGGCTTGGGATGGGTGCTTGAGGGGAGTTCAAGTGTGGGTTCATGGGTAGTGATGGAAGGAGTAGGAGGGAACTAAAAATAACCTGCCTAGTTCCTCTGTCTGTCTGAGGCTGGCTCCACCTATCTTTTGAGGTTTCTCTTTGATAAAGGAATATTTGATGGGCTTTAAGTGGAATTAATAGAGCTTTTTTTTTTGGTGGACTGAGAAATTAATAATAACACTTCACATGAAAGACTTACAATTTTGCTTTAACTTGAGGATTCTGCTTTAAAAAATTTAACATGATGACATTATTTTGAATGCACACAGACTTGATTTATTCTTTATTCTTTAATTCAACAATTGTTTATTGAGTACGTACTGTACGCCACGTACTGTTGTTTTAGGAACTGGGATTATAGCATTAATAGAAGCAAAGTCTGTGATCTCATGGAATTTATGTTCAAGTTGGGAGAGACAGATAATAAACAAGACATTGTGTTACCAAATCTCAAAGGCAGTTTCAGCCCGCATTTTATTAGACCTCTCAGTCTCTTCCTTCTAAAAATACTTTATTTACATGGTTCCTAGGACATCACATTTTCTTACTTTACTGCCTATCTTTCTCAGTATCCTTTGTTGGATTCTTCTCACCTGCCTGAGTTTAAATTGGTGGACTTAGAGCTAAGCCTTCAAATACTTTTTTCCCTCCCTCACTTAACATCAATATGCTGATGATCCAAATTTATACTTCCAGCTTTCACCGCTCCCCTGAATTCCAGTCTTTTAAATTTAACTATCTCCACATGGATGTCTTCCCAAACTTGGATGTTTTCCCAGATTTGAATGGCTTCCCAAATTTAACATGATCACCAAAATCAATCTCCTGATTTTCCACCCCAAAGTGTTCTTCTTTTTTTTTTTTTTTAATTATTTTTTTATTTTTTAGGCAAGGCAACCCTTGGATGACCTCACAGATTGCAAGGACCTTGTCAGCTTACAATCCTTTAAAATTTTTTTTATTTTTTATTTTTTACGCCTACAGTACCTGGTTTTCCTCAGTGGTCTCCATTCAAGTACTAACCAGGCCCAACTCTGTTTAGCTTCTGAGATCAGACAGGATCCAGCTTGTTCAGGATGGCATGGCCATAGACAACCCCAAACTATTCTTACCTGAGTCTTTCCCTTCTCAGTTAATGGCAACTTCATTCCTCCAATTACCCAGGAATCATCCTTGACTTTGTTCTTTCTTTCACAGTCCACCTCTGATCCATTAGGTTTAGTTACGAAGATATCCAGAATAGTATTATTTATAAAACGAAAACTTGAAATGATCTAATTCTTTAACAGTGGAAGACTGGTTAAACCATGGTACATGTGGCCATTAAAAATAACGTAGCAGACACATGAAAATATGTTCCATATCACTATTATTAAGGAATACAAATCAAAAGCACAATGAGATATCACCTCACCCCTATTTGAATGGCTGTCATAAAAAAAAAAAACTCAAGAAATAGCAAGTGTTGAAGAGTATGCAGAGAAAAGGGAACCCTTGTACGTTGTTGCTGGGAATGTAAATTGGTACAGCCAGTATGGAAAACAGTATGGAGAGTTCTCAAAAAATTATGAGTAGATCTACCACATGGTCTAGTAAGTCCACTTCTGGATATCTATCCAAAGAATCCAAAATCACTAGTTTGAAAATATATATGCAGCCCCCTGTTCATTGCAGCATTATTTACAGTAACCAAGATATGGAAACAAGGTAGGTGTCTATCAACACGTGGATGGGTATAGATGTGGTACAGATATACAGTGGAATACTACTCAGCCATAAAAAGATGAAATCTTGTCATTTACGACAATGTAGTTGGACCTTGGGCATATTATGCTAAGTGAAATAAGTCAGACAGAAAAAGACAAATATGTATAATTTCACTTATATGTGAGAAAATAACCAAATTAACAAAGAAAACAAACAAAAAAAACAAAACAAAAACAAAGTCACAGAGAGAACAGATTGTTGCTTACCAGAGGGAAGTGGGGTAGAGGGATAGTAAAATTGGTAAAGAGAGTCAATTGTATGGTAATGGACAGAAATTAGACTTTTGGTGGTAAGCATGGCATAGCATATATAGATGTTGAATTATAACGTTGTACACCTGAAACTTATATAATGTTGTAAACCAATGTTACCACATAAAAAAAAAAACTGATCTTATTTTTAATTTCCATTAGAGCCATAATCATAAAATGATAATAATAATACATTATTTTGATAATTTTTGAAGAAAAATGTAATTTTTAAAAACAATACAATCATGGGGACTTTGTTTCTCTGAATATATTCTGATTGATTTTACTTCTCTTTAGGGTTTGTCTTAGACTGTTGACATTTTTTATTGCCAACAAAAGAGCTTGGAGATGAAATAAGAATCCAATATGTAAAAATAAAAGGAGGGCTTTTTAAGGGAGGATATGAGTACAATATATGCAAATGAAGAATGACAGATGAACACCTTGCTCCAACTGGGACTGTATAAAATTCCACTATTTGAGATACTCTTTTTGGACCATGAGGACATTTTAGGCAGATTCCTGAATACCCTAAAATCTCCTCCATTAAAGCAATAGTATTTTAAGAGCCTTAAAATTATTTGAGGAGTTTCTGTTCAACATGTATGAAGTTTTAGTCATGCAAGTTCTGTACAACATTACACTTCTAGTTACAAATGCTACACTGTACATTTAAAAATTTTTTAAGAAGGTAGATCTCATGTCATCTGTCCTTACCACAATAAAAAAATACAAACTTGGACTGTTAATAAGAAAAAAAATGTTGTAGGTTAATGAGTTACTGTTTAATGACATTTTTATCACAAAAATTTCAAACATACTCAATAATAGAGAGCTGTGAACCCCATTATCCAGCTATAACAATTATAAACCAACCATTTTGTTTCATTTATTCTCCCAGATATCTGTCACCTCCCCCACTGGATTGTTTTTAAGCTAATTCCAGAGATCATGTTATTTAAAATGTAAATTATATAATAATATTATGTTATGAATGCAGATTATAAATATGTATAATGTGATCTTATTTTTATAAAGTATATATCCATAGAAATAAGTCTGAGAGGGAGGCTGTTTCTGAATCATGCTATATGAATGATTGTTGACATCTTCTTTTGTTTGTGTATATTTTCCATAATGAACATGTATTAGCTGGAGAAAACATGATGGGGATGAGTAAGTTGGAGGAAGATGTTGATGCCAGACATTCTAGTTCTATGTCTTTCTAAATCTGATGACTTTACTTCAGGCTAGGTACCTCACATTGTGAAACAGAAATAGCCACTTCGTGGAAGTGAGGATCCTTGACTGTTAGCCTGTTTTTCTCTCTGGACAATTTGTAATTAAAAGTTGCCACATTAACATCTATGGACATCAGGGTTTCTCAACTTCAGCTCTATTGACATTGTGGGCTGGATAAATCTTTGTGGAAAGCTACTCTTTGTATTGCAGGATGTTTTGCAGCATCCCTGTTCTCAACCCACTAGATGCCAGTAGCATCCTCCCCCACCATCTCCTGTTATAACAACGAAAAATGTCTCCAGAAATTTGCCAAGGGTCCCCTGAGAGACAAAATTAACTCTGCTTGAGAACCACTGCACTACAGCTTGTATGCAAATTGAAATTCATGGTTTCTAGGAGATTAGCAGCAAAAATGTTCTGTTTCACTCATTTTGCTGCCTGAAACCTCAAGGAGGATATAATTTGTGATCTGATGAAAGCTGGTTTTGTGGTTTACTGACCTGTGCGTTTAATTAACCAATGTACGACTCAATGGTTAATGATTATCTGCATTTTTGAAACATATCCAGAAACGACCCAGACAAGTTCAACTCTATGAGAAAAGCAAAGGTCGTGAATGAAAGATTGCTTGTCAGCTATGACAGTGATCACATTTGCCTCTCCAGTCTACCAACTGACCCATTTCACTATTCATTATCATCCATGACACAGGAAAATATTTTGTGAAAGTTAAAATTGGGAGATTTCTTCTTAGAAAATTAATGATGCCAGATACATACAAACAGTTTCTTTTTATTAGTAATAAACACATAGAAACAGTTGCAAAAGACAGGAAAAAGAGTATTTAAATATTGCATTTTATTTAGATTTCCTCCCATAATGGAAACATTATTAGAGAATCAGAGACATGAGATAAGGGAAAATATGAGGTCATCTCGCCCATTCTCTTCAAGAGCTACACTGTTCTGTGTCTCTGTCCCCTTCTCCCCCCAGTTCAGAGTCTTATTAAATATCCCCATTTTAATAACATAGGCTACTCCTCATGTTTTTCCTCTGGAGAATAATTCAAAAGATGAGCAGAGAGCATACATTAGTGGTATTATAATTTTCAAAAGATTATGGCACTATGTTGGTTGCATAGAAAAGAAAACATTGAATCTGCAACAGACATATGTGATCCAGGTTTATGAAGCACAATAAAATTGTGTCTTAAATAAGATTACACAATTATACACCTTAATAGAGTGTGCTTGTGGAATCTTGAGTCTTAATGGTTGTTTTTTGCATTGTTGGGTATTCCTAATTCCAGAGAAGACTGTATAAGATATTTATGAATTTACTTATACTTTCTCATATTATCTACCTTGGGATCAATGCTTAAATTTTGTTTTGCATGATAACACCCAGGATTTTCTTTAATGGTAAATAATAAAAAAATAATTACTATTAATTGAGTACCTTCCGTGGTCCAGGTCTTACTTGGGTACTAACCATATAACATTTTATGCACTCTTTGTAGTCTTAGGAGATATATAGGTCTATTTATATGGCTCAGAGAGGCTCAGAGAAGTTAAATACTTTGTCCAAAGTCTCTCAGCTTCTGAAAGGCAGAATCTTGATTCAAGACATACTTCAAGTCTGATACTGCAGCTCAAGTTGTTTAAACAGACACAGGATGTGAGGTTTTCTCTTTGAGTTTGTGTCAGGAAAAAATGTACTTGCTTGAGTTCTTTAAAACAGATCCCATCTGCAACAGCTGGAGCGTTGCTTTTAAGAAAAAAAAAAAGTCAATTCATAATGAAACACTGAGGAGCCTGAGGACCTGGTGTGCCCAGAGAATGGCTAGATTGGATTAAGAAGTCTTGCTACATGTAGAGAAATAGCCCAAGCGCTTTGTACAGTGACAAAGAATAAATTGGGTCTTTCTAAAGCCAGAGGGATTTTAGAAAGGAGGGCTCCCAGATGGAAAATTCCTGAAA
The DNA here is from genome assembly GCA_030015415.1 of Cynopterus sphinx. Taxonomy (NCBI): domain Eukaryota; kingdom Metazoa; phylum Chordata; class Mammalia; order Chiroptera; family Pteropodidae; genus Cynopterus; species Cynopterus sphinx. Next base: position 92,768,376 of record CM057386.1, on the reverse strand, counting down.
TTCAAATGAGGTGTGGTGGGAGGGGGTTCCATATTTGGTCTGTGTTATCCATTCTGCAGGCTGCTAAGGCGGGAGGATAGGTCAGCAGGGGTAGTCTCACATGGAAACATAAAAAATAAAAGCGTATAACATGAAAAAATGTGGCCACAGCTAAAGAGAACCGAAATCCAAACCTAAACCTGAACCCCAAACCCAAACCGCAAACCGCAAACCGGTTGTGGGAAAGAATTTCACTAACAATTGAGAATGGAACAGCCAGCCCTGGACTTCAGGCTGTGAATGTTCAGCCTGATTAATTAAGGTCAAGGTGGTGATGAAAATACCAGCTGGGGAGCATTTTGCCGAAAGATGAATTTGTCCCTCTGTATCTCTGCAAGACAGCAGGGAGGTGTGTGAGCGGAGCTAAATTAATTTGATTTACATCATGCCATGGTAACTTCTGTTCTCTCTCCCTGCTGTCAGATGTCTTAGCTAGCATTTCCCCTCTCCTTCTTCACTCACCCCCCACCCCCAACCCACCCCCCACTTCATAACACGGAGAGAAGGCGCCGATTGGCTTCAGGCAGAATTTAGAAATGGAACAACTCTAATTTGATTATTCTGCCCTGGACGCGCGCTATTTTCCCTCCCCTCTCCCTTCTTTCTTGAGGGAGAGAAGTTGTGAACCTGAGCACAAACGCGATGTCTTTTTTATATTGTCCTTAATGGCACAAAGTTCTCGACAATCAGCACTTGTTCATTATAGCGAAACCCGGCAGCTCACCTAGTTTCATCCCATGTTTCTTCAACAAAACTAACACTAGACAATGAAGTTACGGCCCAGGATCCCTCCCTTTAGGAATGCGCTTTTTTCCTTCTTTTTTCTGAACGTGCCTCTAGCTTGCAGCTCCGCTAGGCTCTGGAGGCCGGGGCAGAGGATGCTTCGTCAGGCCCCTACCCCCCCAGGAGAGGCTGGGCTCTGGCTCTTCTCGCCCAGCGGGACCGCTGCGTCCCCGGGGCCGCGCCTGGCCCGCCGCCCCTCGCCCCTGGCAGCGGCCGGGCGCGCTGGGCAGGCGGGATAAGGTTACGCGGAGGTTTCCTTGGCCGGGAGGATGGGAGGCGGGTCCGAGTCCGCTCCCGGGCCCTCGGGGGAGTTCCTACAGTTGGCAGCTCGCGACGGCCAGGGCCACATCCCTGCGGAGCGCGGCGCCGGGGGCAGCCCGGGCCATGGCGCGGGAGAGGCCTCCCGGGCGGGGCCGCGGCGCCCTGAGCCGCTGGGTGCTGGGCGCCGCGCTGCTGCTCGGCCTGCGCCTCTGCGCCGAGCTGCGACCCGCGCGGCCCGGGTCCCCGGCCCGCGGCGCCCCGCCGGGCCCGGTCCCCCGGCCGCCCGCGCCGCACCTGCCGCCCGCGCCCGGCCCGCCGCGCGGTGCCCGCCGGAGGCAGGTGACCTACGTGCGCAGCGGGCGCGGGGCGCCGGGGCCGGGCTGCTGTGCCCCGCGCGGGCGCCCCCGCCGTCAGGTCAGTGGCCAGCTGTGCGCTCCTCTCCCGTCGCTGTGCGGCGCCCCCCGCTCCGCTCGCGGCTTCGCGGGCCGCCCCCCCTCCACCCTAGACCTTGAAACGAGTCTCATCATCCCGCGCGCGCAGGCGACGCCCCTGGTGCATCCGTCAAGGGCCCAGACAGACGACGGGGGCCAGCAGAGCTCGTCCACTGTCCCGCCGCCGTTTGCCGAGCGTCCGCCCTGGCACGGAGGGCACCCAGCCGTGACGCCCTGTGCGCCCCGAGCTTACATTTCAGGGAGGGGAGAGCGATGGGCGGTGGGCCTGGAAAGGGAAGGAGAGTTGCGGTTTTGTTTCTCTTCGGTGCTTTCCCCGATGTTCTCCTCCAGTCCTGGCCAACGCCGGGTGGATGGACACCCACTGCGAGGGGCTTTCCACCGCCCTCATCGCGGTGGTGAAGGTCCCGTCTCCAGCCGAACTTCCCCTGAGCGCCGCTGCAGACGGCAAGGTGGCGGGCGCGGGGTGAGAAGTCAAGCCTCCCATCCCCGCTTAATGGGGAGTTAATTGAAACCGGTAGGACTGAAGTAACGACCTGGGTTTGTCTTACAACACTGGACAGTGCTGGTCTTCCTACCTCATTAACTTCTTGGCTCACATTTCGCGAAGTAGTTCAGTTTTAACCTCTCCTTTATTAAGCCTCTGGCCTCCTCTCCTCCTTTTGGAGCTCAATGATTTACTTGGTACTTGAGAATGAAAAGATTAAGAACTACAGGTATGAGCTTGCCTGGTCCTTATACACATCAGCTCCAACCACATACTTTGGGGCAACTTCTTTGTTGCCTGGCTTTTCCTCTTTTCTTTTAAACATCTCTCTCCTTCTTCCCCACCACCCCTCCTCTGGGAGAGAAAGAAAAAAAAAACCCTCTTCCTTTGACTCTCTGTCGCATTCTTTAGCTTTCTAGTTCTAACCTACTTTTCAATATCACATCTCCTCCACCAACTGTTTCTTCTTCTGCTTTCCTCTCCCCGACTCCCTTTTCAAGCCTTGCCCTCTGTCCTTTCACACCACTGATGTCCCTGTCTATACCATCAGTGTTATCTTCCTGGATAAGCTCAAATACTTTCCCCTAGCTCCCAAACCTCAATTTCTATATAATTTACTCTTCCAGAAGAATGTAGCCACTTCTTTCTCCATGCTCCTAATACACATCCCATTATAACACGTTATACATCCAACACACTTTTGGCAAGGGCTTATCAAGTCCCAGATGCTATATCCAGTGCTGGGGGACGTAAAATGAGTTTAAGTCTAGTGGGGGAGGCACTCAGCACAAGCCTCTAATAATGTGACCAGTGCTATAATTAAGGTCTTCAACTTTATCCAACGAGAGGGAACATTTGACCTAGGACCTGATATTTTGTAAGACTTCAGGCTCTTTTGTCCCTCTGGATGGCCTAAAATGTCCTATCTTTGATAACTCTCAACCTTCTGCACTTTTCCTTTCACATCCGCTCTCAGCCTCCATTGTTTCTGTTGTCACCTGTCCAAGAATTACTCTTAGCCTCTGCTTCTGACAACAGTTTCTATAACTGGAGCTTGTCCTGCAAATGGAAAAGTTTGGAATGCATGGACTCAGAGAATCAATAGAGGGGAAGTTCACATCTACCATCTTTAGGAGGCTTCAGTGATCCAAGCTGGAGATGGTGATGTCTTGGAGCTGGTGGTGGAAATGGAGGTGTGGTTGATTCTGGATCTATTCTAAAGGTAGATGAGGAAGAAGTTTTTGTTGTTGTTGTTGTTGTTTAGTTTGTTTTGTTTGTTTTGGGGGCAATGGATGGAAATCATGAGTTTGGCTTTAAACATGTTGAGTTTGAGATATCTTTTAGGCATCCAGTTGAAAATGTCAGATTGGCAGCTGGAATTGGAGGAAATGTTCAGGCTGAACATCAATGTCCAGTGGCGCCAAAGCCGTGAGACCATAGAGATCAACTGGAGAGTGAGAGTGGCTACCAAAGATGAAACCCCCAAGTCTGAGCCCTGGAGCTCAGTGTTATTAAAATTAACTTAGAAAAAAAAAAAAAACAAAAGAAAATATTTACATAGTCTGGTGTGTTATGCAATAATGGTAACTTTAATTTTCACTAATTTGTTCCAAGTCTTTAGCCTCAGCCATTTCCCAATAATAATTTGTTATTATAACCTGTTTCCATTCCTCTGACTTATGCTGATTCTTTCACCCACATGATCCCTATCCTTTTTTCCTGTGATTCATGCCCTTTCCATCTTTGAACATTAAGATCAAGGTGATCACCTGGAAACCTTCCCATATCAATCCTACTTCCATACTGATCTTCCCCCAATTTGGGATGACAACAAAAATGCATTCTGAGTTGTGAATTGCTTTGCAAATATTGCAACCTAGTAATCTATTTCAGATTGAATGTTTTGTCTCCAGAGTTGTTTTTGATGGGAAGGATTGTGTTTTCCAAAGTGACCCCTAGTAAATGCTTACTCCTGAGACACCAATATGTAAAAAAAAAAAGAAAAAGAAAAATCTGTTTAAACCTATTATGTGTAACTCTAAATTTAGTCTTTGGTTAAAAAAAATACAAGAAAGAAGTGATGAGTTTATTGCTATTTTAAAAATATTGTTTAAGTTTTCAGTTTCTTAAGAAAAAAATTTCCCTGGATTTCCTTCTATTTGTTTGTTTGTTTGTTTGTTTATTAGCTGTTTAGTTATTTATTTACTTATTCTCTGGATATGCATTCTAACTTTCCAAAATTCCTGGATGGTGGGAATCTTGAATTTGTTTCATTTTCCCATTTTGGTTGAATTAAAATGTTCCTCAAAACTGGAGAGATCAAGTTATCTGATCTGCTCTCTCACTTCTGGGGAACAGAGAGCTCAATATCTTTTATCCCCTCTGTGAGACAAATCTTGTTTCTTTTTAGCCTCCCATCAAAATGTGCTAAAGTATAAGCTAAATACACTGTTAAAAATCAATATAATTAAAAATTAGAAGGTATGTATTAAACTCATGGATCTTATTTAACTTCTGCTTGTTGAGAATAATGATAAACAATGTTGTTTAGGTTCTTGATTACCTGCCATAGGCACCTACCAGATTGGTGAAGGAGAAAAAGTTCCATTCTATTTTGAGGATGGCTTTCTGGGTGGATGAAAACCTGCATGAAATAATTGGGTTGCCGAGTGTTTCTTGTCAACATGCTTCCTTTGCAGGTGTTAGAGGCACAAAAATTCAGCAATTGTATTGCCACTTTAATCATAGCTATGCCTCTCTTAAAGAAAATAATCTGTTATAAAAAAGAGAAGTGAGATTTAGTCCTCGTAATTCTTTCCCTCTTTCCTCATCTCTTCTTTCACTAAGTCATGCAAGAACTAGCTCTAAATATTAAATCCTCTTTCGTATCAGGGATTCTAATCTTAGAGCACTGTGAAATGAGGGTTAGTGATACATAATGGATGAGTACTGCACCTTTTATTAGGTCTAGGCTGGAACCCACATATTTTTATATGTTATAGAGGCTTTAAGCAGTCTATCAGAGCTCTGTCTTCTAATTCTGCATACTACAGATGCATAAAAATATCAGTATAATTCTTTCCTTTCCCTTCTCCTTGTTTTCTACGTTGCTCTGGTTTTTCCTTCTTAAACAGACGTTTGCTATGATTACATGGGTCAAGTTTTTTGGGGGTGTTTACAGTGGACTAACATATGGTCTCTATGATTTATGCTCCTTTATGCTCCTTGGATAGATGTTTCTCTTACATATTGGCAATCCACCTAAAAGACAGCAGCAAAATATATGGCTCATTTGCACAGGAGAGGCACTCATCCAGGAGCCAAGCTTCCTGAAGAAATTTCTTCTCTCTTATCAAAGATATTTTCCTGACATTTAATATGTTGGATAGAAAAGTGACTTCTGAGTCACAGAGCCATGGAACCCAGCGATGTGCTGGCTTGGTTTGTTAGTCACAGATCTTTTGGAACAGCATGTTAGAAAGAAAGAAGGAAACAAAGCTGTTCCCTCTCTTCTTGAAAAACCATATGGCAAAATTTGGTCTTTATCACTTCTCGTCTTCCTCTTAGTTTTCTAATTCTGTGATTATAATTTGGAAGAAAGAGGAAAAATGACGTAGTACGCCTCTTGATAGATCCAATTGCCTTAGAAATCCTTATTCTTTGCAAAATACTTGAAGGTAGGTTTGAATTGCTCGTGAAATATAGCCCAGCAGTCGTTCCCAGTGCTCAGGGTTTTGCTGTGTACCTACACTTCTGTCTGTCAGGGAACAACATTAATCAATCCTCTCACACTGTCCTCAGGAGGCAAAGCGTTTTCATTTTAAACAAAGTCGTTGAGGGTAATTGAATGCTCTCCAGCACTATGTGGGTGTGAAATAGCAGTTGCTTAATTTTGCAGAGAAAGGCAGGTTTCGATTAAAACTTTGATGTGCCTTCAGTAGGGAATGCGCCTCTGTACTCCCTCCAAACCCTGCAGTTCCTCAGAGAGCATTCTGTGGGCAAAGGAACAGCTAATGGAGGTTCCATTGTTTTTCAGCAATTGCTGGTGGAGCTTTTAGGTTTTTGAGAGCAATTTGTCCAGTCCATTTTCCCCAAGGAAAAGAAAGCCTTATCAGTTTTCTTGAATTGGATTTCCTTTTTAGTCTGTGAAGAGAATCAGAGCTGTGTAGGTAAACTGAAGACTGTTGAGAGTGGTATTTGAGTTTTTCCATCTGTGCTATGATACCTTTGGAGTCCCCCTGCTTACAAGTAGTTTGGCTCTTTATTTTGTGATTCATAGAAAGTAACAGGAGCCTACTTCATTTACCACAAGACCCACACTGAGGCAGGAATCTACCAGCGCTGATAAGCTCTATTAACCTAAAAATAAAATCCAAAGTGAGAGGCAACAAGTGTTTATTCGAGATCAAAGAATAGCTGTTTGGGAAGAACAGATTCTGGCAGACACCCAAGTAGTGTTTTGATTATGGGGTGAAGGAAAGGGGTTTTTATGAGAAAAGGAAAGGAAATAATTACATAAATAGAAGAAAGAAATTTCCATTGGTGTTAACAAGCTAATTTACTCTTTGGCTATACATGGCTGGTTACTGGTTCTAAAGAATGTCCGTTATTATCAGTCCTTGTGAGAGGAAGCCTGTTTTCTTGTTAGCTTTACAAACAGTTGTTTGTAAGACAACGTTGGCTTGACCCAGTCCAAAGGTCATTTTGCCCAAGTCAAACATTCCATAGTTTCAAGGAGCAAGACGTTTAAGGCCTTTCCTCTGGGATGGTGGCTCTGTCTCAGCTTTTTAAAAAGAAGCCCTTGAGTTCTCGTTGGTTCCATTAATGGCCAAAGGAGTTTTATGCTAAAAGATGATGGGAAAATTTGCTGCCTAAGAAGCATTTTTATTCTACTCAAAGGATAGCAACAAAATTGAGTTTCATGAGCCTTACAATCTAGGACCATAGGTCATTCAAACTAATAGCAAGCTGGGTTGTTAGTTGGTGGCACAGGGGGTAAACTTGACATATGAAGAATTTCATTTGAGCCACACAGTGTTTTAAGTATTAGAGCATAAATGTCTTCAGATGAAGCATATGGTGTCCAGTGCAGTGAAGCTCTGTACTCTCTCCAAATCTGTTTGATCTCTGAAGGCATTTGAAGTTGCAACCCCTGAACCAGATGTCAAAATTAACAACTGTTTTCTCTATAAAGTGACAAGTGAGGTTAATGCCGTTACACACAATGGCAGCATGACACATAAATACTAGATGCACCAAAGCCAAGGGTCCTTTTAAGTCATTCCTAGTAAAGAAGGACGAGTTACCTAAGATGGAGTTGGATACTGGAGAGAGTAAAATTGTAGGAGAGTATGCTTAATTAATATAATGTCCCTTTGGTTGCAAATAAGAAAAATAGACTTTGGCCTAGCTTAAGAAAAAAAATAGAAAGAAAAAAATTATTGAGAACACTTGGGAATTTTTCACTGAATTGAGAAGAGTTAAGTGACCACTATGTGGAGGAGAGAGAAAGAGTAGGGCTGCTCTGAAAATCCCATTTTTCCTTGACCTTTTCCCTAAAGTGCTACCATAATCAGTCTCTCCTCCTTCAACTTCCAGCCCAGCCTCTTATGTTTTCACCGTATATCAGCTAGCTCTAGCCACAAGCCATAAACATAGCCTGAGAGCCCCCTCTCTGTCATGGAAGCCATTCTTAGAGAAATGGGGAACTTTCTCTAAGTTACCACAAGAAGTCAAGTTCTTGGCAGTCCTTAAGTATTCAGTATAATTATTGCACAGTTTTGTCCATAGGTTTTTAAGTTTCTCATACTTTATTTTATTATTTTAATGAGTCCAATTCAGGGATCTTGGACCTGAGAACCTAGAAATAGAACGTAGGTTTTTTTTTGTTTTGTTTTAATAATAATCCCAGAGCCTAGATCTATGAGAGCCTACTTCTGTGTGAGTGTGTGTATTTCTTTATTAGGTAACTATACAGTTGTGTATATGCACAAAGCTCTATGTTGATGTAATATTTTTCTTTCTTTTTTTCTTTCTTTTTTGTTTGTTTGTTTAGGAAAAGTTATTTGTGAAGACTTTTAATAGAGAAAGTAATATAATTAGTATGCAGCCCATGATCTCAGTTAGGGTTCTCAAACCAAAATTAGTCTTATGTTCTTTGTTTGATTTTTTTTTTTCTGTCAATGCAGAGAGAGTTTTCCAAAAAATATATGAAAAATTCTTCAGAGTATCTGAGTATTTACAGCCCTGTTTTCAGCTGGCTGGTTTGGGATACTTTAACGTAGGGTTATCAGGACTGTCTGGGTTGCAAGCGACTCAACCCAACTGAAACTAGTAAAAACAGGGATTCATTGGAAGGGCTCTTGGGCATAACTGATGAAAGAGCTGCCTGAAACAAGAAAGGCTCTGAGAACTTGATTATAGACTGACATGAGCACTGAAGGCCTGTTATCTATAGTGCTCATTACTGCAGATGGAGTGGGTATTTATCATTTTTTTTTTATTACACCTTTGGATTTCCTTCCTGAGTTTAGGGAATTCTCCACCTTCCTGAAAAAAAAAAAGCCCCCAATTTTTTTTCCAACTTTTCCTTGAACCTAAAGTGCATCCAATGTAACCTACGCCTCACCATTCAGAAACACCTATATGAGAGTTTGGATTGCACCTTGGAAATTCACGTGGCACAAGGACCATGGAGCGGCAGGCAGAGTGGATGAGTTGAGGTTCTAGTGAAGGCACCAGGCATCCAGGTGGTGAAATGAGCTGTGGCGTCTGTGCCCAGTGGTGGGGCAGTGCAGTCTACACTGGTGCGTATGGTGGTGTTCCTGCCTTTAGGACTCTGTAAACAGATAAATCTTTAATCAATTTATTTTCTACTTAACTAGCCAGAGTGGTTTCTATTGTTTACAACTAAGAACTTGGACAGGTCAATAAATTAGAACTGACAGTTTGGAAGGTTGCAGCTCTAATTTTCCCTCTTCAGTTTTGCTTGATCTATTTAATTTATATTTTGGAATGTGATGATTGGGGTCCAAGTGAGCTTTGCCTGAGGCACCTTTCCCTGACAAGATAATACTACTTAGCATCAGATACTAAATTATACAAATCTGCTAACTTATCACTAAAGACAGCAAGCCCCTTTTCATGGCCCCACTTGTCTGTGATACAGGGCAGGAGGGCCCAGTTTATGCTGTGATGGCGAACAACCCTCAAATCTCAGGGCTCATCCTAACAAAGGTATGTTTCTTGCTCATGTTCTGTATCCATTCCTGGTTGTTCGGTGTGGGGTGCTGCTCTTGCTGTCATCCTCCTCTCTCTGGACCCCAAGCTGCCATCTGGAGCACTGCCTGTCACTTCAGCAGAGAGGGTTGTGCTCTGGGGGGATCTTGCATGGCAATGTCCTGGCTGGAAGCCACATCAGCACTCCTGCTCACAGTCCAATGGCCAGAGCTGGTTGCTGGGCCCTACCCAGTGCAGGAGGACAAAAGCCTGCCATGTGCTCAGAAGTCAGAGAGCTGGAAATGTCTGGCGAACAGCACTTGCGGCCATTGCAGTATCCTTCAGTCATCCATACCTAAATGCACACCGTCTAGGTCATGTTTCATGTTTGCTGTTTTGAATGCTTTGCTGATTATGCACATTTGACAGTATTAAATAAAGCATGGGAAGCTCTTTTCAGAGGCCTAGATCTAAAATGAAGCAGACACATGAATTTAACAGAACGGTAAAATAAAACAAGACTCGATTTACATCTTATAAACAGTGCTGCGGCGTGTCCTGGAGTTTGTTAAATGCAATGATTCTTGTTGACATTGTTTATGTTAGACTCTGTGCACAGAGTAGTAATAGGATGATGGTTTGCAGGTCTTTTTTTTTTTTTCTGGGAAAAAAAAAGCAAGTTATTTGAATAAATAAAGTCATAAGTGTGAATAAGCTGAAGGCCTCTGGTGAGATGAATCATGCTCCATGTTTAAGTCCATTTTCATGGTGATCATTTTTAGTTGGAGCAAACTGAAAGAGTTCCAAATGCGTTTTCAGAATCTGGCCACACATCAGAGGCAACATTCATATTGTATAGTGTTTGCTATTGTGCACAATATGACAGCAAGTAGTTTTATTTTTCATCTACTTTGAGTGAAGTACAACAAATCAGTTAAAAATTCTAATTAGCAAAATATAAGTTTAGAGCACAGAGTGATTAGATCACATGTAGAAGGAGACCTCTTCTTTCAGCAGTTTTGGAGATAGAATGTGGGAGAAGCCAGTGAAGGTACCACATGAAATCCTTACGTGGATCTGCGAATAGCATGAAACTATGTTATTTTGATGCAGCCTCACCTGTAAAGTGGGATTTTTTACATTTGATGTCAGAATTTTAAATTCTGCTCCTCTACTTACTGGATGTGGACAAGCAGCACACTCTGTCTGAACTCGTTTCCTCTTTTGTAAAAAAGTGGTAGTACTTAACTCACAGGGTTGTTGTGAAGATTAAACAAGACCACTAGGTGAAAGCACCGCCCGTGGGAATAGTTCAGTAAATGAAAACTGTCTCTGTTCCACCCCACGTTGCTGGCTGGCATGCAGGCAATGGAAAGGTATAGGCATGTGGGTCTGTGTGGTATAAAGCCCAATAGTCACTGGAATTTTTAATATTTATCTTATTATTCTCAGCCATCAGAGGAGCTTGAATATATATTTAAAAAAACCTTAAATAAAAACTAGCAGTAACCGGCAAATTTTTGTTAGCATTTTTATTATAAATTTATTCTCCATGCAACTTGTTTTTTATAAAATGGTTGAGGCTTATCTGTTTATACCAGTTTGTGATTTTTTTTTTCACTCAAAACTAATTATAAATATATATACATCATGCTGTTAAATAATTTTGGTCTGTGTCAAGGTTGACTGATAAATGTATTTCTAAGCTTTCAAAAAATAATTTTCACTCAGAGAAATGTTTACGAATCTCTTTTTAACTGTGCCACTAACGATAACTCTGTTCCTTCCTTAGTTCAGGCCAGTGGAGTAATTGTGGATTAAAGAGCTAGTTGCTAAACTGTTTTTCTGATCCTGTCTTCTACATTTTTATCAACTAAGTGCATATTATTATACTTTTGGTACTTTATATGCATTTTAAAGATAAACTCAATTTAACCAACATAATAAACAAAATCTGAGTCCTGGCCCTACATATGGTATTATGGGAACTAAAAGGCCTTCACAAAACATACAAATTAAGAGTGAGGGGGCCACTGTGCTAGGGGAGTTTTGTATACTCTTTTAGTTGATTCTCACAACAAATCTGTGAGGTAGAAATTGTCCTCATTTTGCAGATGAGGAAGCTGAGGCCGAGAGACATTAATATATTTGAGCAAGATGCAGCTATAAGGAATACAACTGAAGCGTTAAACTCAAAATCCATGACTTTTTCAATTTTCCCACTGAGACTGGCAGCTAACAACCAATTCTCACATACAGATTATTTAATAGCTAAAAATTAAAACAAAGGACACCACAAAGTTAAGAGACAATTCATAGGCTGAGAGAGGATATTTGCGATGCATATCACCAATAAAGAATTAATATCCAAAAATGTAAAAGAACACCCATGAAACAGTAAGAAAAAGAAAACTGAACAGAAAAACAAACAGGGAATTAACCAGGAACTAACAGAAGATGAAACCTGAAATATTCTATCTATCTATCTATCTATCTATCTATCTATCTATCTATCTATCTATCTATTATCTATCTCTACCTACCTACCTACCTACCATCTATGGAAAGAGAGAGCGTGAGCACACAGAAAGATAATAAATCCTACCAATAAACAGGGGAAGAATACAAAATGTCTGCTAAAACGAGGATTGGTAAGAATGTTGAGAAAAAGGAACTCCTTCCTAAACTGCTTTATCCAAAGTAGCTTCCTAGCACAGTCAGCCTCCTAATACCTTCTCTTATTTTCTCGATGGCATTTTCATTGATATTTTTTTCATTTCTTTAATTTTTGCTTGCCGTCTCATCTCCTAAGAAGGAAGGGAGCTGGTCTGTCCTGCTCACCAGGATATCCTCAGTGATAATGATAGTACTAGCACATAGGAGATGTGCTGAAAATATTGGCTGAAGGAATGGTTGTTTCAATCAATGTGGTACTAGACCAGTGAGTTTGAGGAACATCTGGATCTTCTGAGAGCTATTCCAAAATCCTCTCCAGGTCTCTAATTTCTGAATCAGGGTATTATTATATTACAGAATCTTGGAACAGAGCATCCAGCATTGTCTTTGCTTCAAACAACAGTGACTAGACCACAGAAATCTGGAGCCACATCGGCCTGTACCTGTTTCTCTATGGCCTGTGTGCCATGAATGGTTTTTATAGATGAACATTTACAATTGATTTGATATTAGGAAACACTAACTTTGAAGTTCAATGAAATAAATGCTGTAAAAAAATCCACTCTTCTCATTAGTAGATCTACATTGTGAAAAACGTGTACAATTATTATATTTTAAATTTCATCAATAAAATGTGGAAGCTTGTCCTCTCTCTCGTTGTATTTATAGAACTTAATATCCTTCATTCTGCCTCTTTGCTCACAAAGTCTAAGGTACTTGCTATTTGGCTCTTACAGAAAATATTTGCCTCACCTTGCTATGGAGTGGCCTCAGGATCAGTCACCTAAGTGGTGAACACTGACCTTCAGTGACCCTAATCAAGTCCATGAGAGTCTCTTGCCAGAGTTTTCTCTCTGAAGCCTGAGAAGGATGGTCCTAGATTTTCAAGAGGGCCATGGAGAAAATGTTTTGGTCCTTGTAACCATTCTTAGGAATGTCATTATAAAGTCTTCCAGGTCTTTGGTCTGAGGTCATTGCCATGCAGGGAACGTTAAAGTGGTTTAAATCTTGGTATTTGCTTACACTTCTTTCACTGACCTTTTCTAACATAAGTATAAGATTATTAGACAGATTTTATTGTGACAGTCAGATGAACCCATCTTTTCCAGCTTCTGGGGTCACCCTTTCTCTTAATACTTAAATTAAAATGGCTTGGGTCATGTACTGAGAGATCTGGTACCTTTCCTCCCCTGTCTCATTCTGATAATGTCCGAGGCTTCCATTTTCTGGTCTCTGTGAGTTACTGCTCTTAGTTCAGTGTTTCACCTCTGGCCACTGCTTTCTCCTCTCTGCTTTGCGCTGCCCATTTCTGTTATCCCCCAGAATGACACCAACACAGGCATTGTACAGGGGGATATTAGCGCAGTTCAAAACAGAAAGCGACTGAAAATTGATCATTTCAAGTTTTCTTAGCCATTGAGGATTTCTTTCAGGCTGTGTTTTCTTCTTAGACTCCTGCACCATTGACCCTGCCTGCTTTCTCTTATCTAGACATCAATCTCTTTCTTCCATTTTCAAGCCTTCAGACCCCGCTGCCCATGCTACTACTCTCTTGAGCTTCAGCAAATAAATTCCAAACACGTGTCATTTTCTTAGGCAATTTAGCTTCCTCTGTTTTCCTCTCTCCTTCTACGTCTGGCCTGGAGATGAATTATGCCACTCAGTAGGAAGGCACAATTGGCTGCAATAAGTGTTTGTTTTCAAAAATCATGTTTTCCCCATCCCCTTGACTATTAGACCATTCACATAATGTGCTCAGCACAGTGCCTTGGATGTGGTAAGCTCTCACTACATGTTAATCGATCTTATTATTAGGAGGATTGTGCCAACTTAGGGCCAGTGCTAGTCCCCTCATCTTAGCTATGGCTACTGCTATTTTATTTTATATTATTAGCGGCATTTTGGGAAAAACAATATATTGCTTTACGCAGAACGCTTTTTTTCCTTTATACATGTCTTCATTTCCTCCTTTGGCTTTTGGGATCCCTGGTGAACTGTGCTTCCTTCTGTCTGCCATAGAAATGAGTTCACAGAGGATGCTGACATAAACATTAGGTTCAAGACTGCCCGGAAATGACCCAGCAATTACACTTGCAGGTATTTACCCAAGATAATTGAAAACATATGTTCACACAAACTTCCACACAAATAGTTAGAGCAGCATTATTCATAATAGCTGGAAGTTGGAAGCAACGTGAATGTCTTTCAACTGATGAATGGACATAAAAAATATCTACATGATGAAATATTATTCAGCCATGAAAACGAATGAAACTTTATACATGCTAAAATGTGGATGAACCTTGAAGATATTATGCTACGTGAAAGAAAACAGTTGCAAAATCACATGTTGCATTAGTCCATTTAATTAAATTTTCAGAAGACACAAAGCTATAAAGATAGGAAGTAGATTATGGTTGCCAGGGGCTGGTGAGAAGGAGGAATGGGGAATGACTGCTACTGGGAATTTTTTTTTATTTTTTGAGGTGATGAAAATACACTCTGAAATCAGACAGTGGTGATAATTTTGCACAATCTATGGATATATTAAAAGCCACTTAATTATTCGAAGTGGTAAATTATAATTATAATTAACTGAATTATAATTCAGTTAAAAAATTCCCAGAAACCCATGGAATGAATTACAATCATGAAAGTACATGCTTTGCTCTGTTCAAATAAAGACAAATGAACTGTGAGAGAGCCCTGAGACCCTAACCTGATGGTGCTCACTGATGGACATGGGCACGTTCAACAGAAATGTGGAGTCCATATGTTTGTTTCTCTAGGAATCACCTGACTTGGCCCCTCAGGAATGGTTCACCTGGTGAACTTGATGACGCTTCCTCTCCCAACCGCTCCTCGGGCCTGGAAGATGCATTGCAGAGTCTGACATAGGCAGCCCTTGACTAGGAACCCGGGAGCTTGGTGTTTGCTGGATAAGTGAGAACCTCAAGCTGTGAGCTTTTTGCATAAAGCACTGATTCAGAGCACCAGGGGTTTGTCAAAAGATGTGGCCAAGCACCCGTCATCCTACTGCACCTTTTATATGAGTGAGTTCTTCTGCTTTGGCTACCTTGGTTCTTCTTTCTTGTCTTCATTCTCACCCACATGACTCTTGTCATTTCATTTGTAAGGACATGGACAAGAGCACCCTGTACATTATGGAGGGTATTTGTGTTAAAGAGAACAGTAGTTATACCAATACCTTGCTTGTATACAACTCTTCCCTGTGTCCAAAGGCTTGCTCTGTTGTCATCCCAAGTGGTTCTCATAATGGCCTTATGAGTGAGACCAGTGTTTTTCCATTCCACCAAGAGGGAATCTGTTAAATAACTAGTTTAAGGTAAATAGAAATTGTAACCTGGGGTGTCTGAGGTCAGATTTAGTATTATTTCTACGCTATACTGTGGCTACCTCTATTCTGAAATCTGGATCTCCTCAAAATATGTTGATCACTCAGGATTTTAAATTTGATATTAAGGGATTTTAGATAATTTCTCAGCCAACTAAAATAGTTTAAATCTTAATTTTTGCTATTTTGTCAAGTTGGAATTTCAAGCAGGACTTACATTGCTTAAGAACAAATTTGAACTGATTATATAATTATGATAGGGAATGTTCTTTTGAACAGTGAATATTCATTTTGTACAGAAATAGTAAAAAAAAAAAAGAAACCCAGCTTATTTAACTAATGTGCACTTAGAAAACATTAACCTCAATCAGGAGCAGAGAGCTGCGTCAGTTTTGAAACTGCAGTGCTTGAATTTATTTGGGTACCCTGGATACAGAGAATTGTTTTGGAAAATCTGAAAGCCTAGGCCTTACTCCTGGATAAGGCATGTTGATATTTATAAAACTAAACCACCAGCACAGACTGGAGCCTGTTTAACAACACAACATCGTATCCTTCCTTTGGATGGTAATGTGTTGAGATAAAAACAGAAAAAAGAGTATTATATCTATGAAAAATTTATTTTAAAAATATAGGCAAGCCAGGTTGCTGGTAATTAAAATAAAGGTATGTATGTTTGGTCAAGTCATTTACTTAATAGGAAAAACAGATCAAAAAGTGCTCTTAAGGTTTTTTAATTTTTTAAAAAATGTTTTAATAACAAAACCATACAGGAATGGGAGAAGTGGGGTAAAGGAAGTTGGAAATTTAATTTTCTACGTTTTTTATCTGATGAGTTCTAAGATTATAGTTATTTTGAAACCAAAGCTTTTCAGTTTAAAAATAGACATGCAGAAGTAAGAACAGATTGGAGCTTAGGAGGAAAAAAAATTGGAGTGAGAAAGAAAGAAATACAACAGGAAGCCTCTGTGCAGGATTGCTGATGTCCAGGTTCTCCTCGGCTGTTCTCTGGACTGTGCAGACAGCCAGGGTAGTGAAGACTTGGACTGATTTCAGAACAATTGTTCTTCACATTTTTCGCATTATGAAAATTTGATGAAAACAATTTGATGGAGGCAATGGACAAGCATTCCAGAATACTGAACATGGGCTTGAATACACACTCATTTGCAATTGATTTCAGGAAGTTCAAGGACCTCATGAAGCCCTAAATTCTTAATCCA